>CM060916.1:384299996-389099996 GCA_030737875.1 Allium sativum | reverse complement strand
TACATAAAAATGTAAATTTTTACGTTACATCATTTTAAACAAGCTATGAATGAATCATTATTACATAAAAATGTAAGTTTTTACATTACAACAAATTTCCTACAATGATTCCTTTTTTCATATTTTCTCCTTTACAATAAAAATTTAAACTATTTATTGAACTCATCTTTACGTTAAAAATGTGAATTTTAATGTAAGAACAAATTTCATTTCAAATAATGATCTTTTTTTATCTATAATAAAAATGTAAATTTTTATGTTAACATATTTTCATTCCAAATAATGAATCTTATTTAATGATTCGTTTACATTAAAGATGTAATCATCAAGCAATGGGTATATATATATATTAAATTCTGACGCATTTTCTATTTAACATTTCTTAAAATGAATTTTTAAATTGGTTCCGATTTTCCTGGTTGTTACAATCTCCCCCACTTAAATCTTTTTGTCCTCGAAAAGGAAGGAAACTAAAAATTGTTTAACTAACCAACTCAACTTTCATTCTTTTGTTGGTTTCAATAATTTTATTAACCTTTCAAATATATATAACTTTTATATATTCAAAAAATCATATTTTCTAAGATCGGATTATGTATATATATAATCACAAATACGTTAATTATAAACTTGTCACTCTCAAATCATTCTAGGGCATTCCTAACCCCATCTCTAATGAGTTTTCTCATTCTAGGATACTACTGATCCTATCTCTAATGAGTATTCCTTTTAGGATGTTTCTAATCCTACCTCTGATGAGTATTTTGTTCCATTCTAACGAGTTGTACCCCAAAGATTTGAATTAACCAAAGCTCTGATACCACGTGTAATGACCCGAAAATCCCCGCCCTTTGAATCGACCATAAACCACACAGGTCTAATCCAAAAGTTGGAATCCTCGAATGCATTAATTCTGGGCATATAACACATCAGAACAAATAACAGAAGACTTTTATAAACATCATAATAATGTTACATCAGAGTACAGAATATATCAGAGTACATCGATAAATAATAATACAATGGAAGATGAATTTACAGTGAATTTAACACAACGCAGCGGAAGACTATCAATGCTCTGGACACAGCTTGAAGCTTCGATCCAGAATCCTTCTCAAAATATCTGCAAAATAAGCTACTCGACTGCCCGTGTGGAAAAGTGGGCACCCGAGTTTGCAAAGTGAAACAAACTACGAGTCAATCATGGGACTGGTATGAGAAATCTTTCCTAACTTATCTAATAATATGGCTAATCACAGGACCACGCCGCTAACGCGGAACGAGTTTACTCCATTGGATTGCCAGTGCATAAGTTTAATAAATTTTTATTTAAAACAACGCAATGCTTTTTAGAAAAATGAAATCATTATAAGACTCAAGTCCCATCACACAATGCAACGCAAACTGGAGGCTAGAGTTTTACCTCATAATGATCAAACATGCTTGATACGTAGAAAATAATATTTTAATATTATTATTAGTGTCTAATCAGTTTTAAAATACTTCAAAGTAAATGTATCAATCCTAGACGGCATAGTACCCCATCCTACTATGTCGCCATATATGGGTTTACAATCAAAACCGTAATTTCATATTGGAAATTGGGTTTCCATCATGAGTCAAGGCTAGGGACGATCTCCTTACCGATTCGAGACACTCAAGCAATGCTCAGGATCACACCTACGGGCAACCCTTGGATCCTCCAAGGCCGATCCACAAATACTTTAGTGGATTAGTTATGCCTGAACACACGTTTCCCGGTCCTATTGAATCTATAAATTGGTTGCTATCGACCAGTATAACCGAGGTACCTCATAATCCATCATCCACATAAGTAAAATGTCAGGGCTTGCAAAACCCTGATACCACTTCTAGCTAGAAAGAAACGTGCACTCCTTGGGTCCCTTATCCCGTTTTTGACTCCCACCGGGGTGTGAGGCTCCCGAAGTAACGCTATATACAAAGCTACGCCTAAACAGGTCGTGATTTGATCATCAACCATGAGGCTCTGCTTTTTAACAAAAGCCTTGATCATTTGCATCTTGGCATGCCACATTGACAATCCACGCCATGCAATCGATAACTACCAATATATAACCTCTGGGCTCGTGCGTCTCAGAGAAGGGTGTTAAGAAAAAGAATAAATTCTCCCCCACCAATCAGATATATATTAAATAGAAATCAATTTACATGGAATGAAATCCAATGTCAGACACACATCCATTTACAAGTCTGTTCTGGGTCTGAACGAAATCGGAGTCACCTTATTCCTCATCCCGTATGTCCAATACGGAAGAGAGGTGCTCGCTTATCCGGACAATGTACAAGTACGTCCGGACAACTACCACTTTAACACTTTACTGGGAGCTACCCAATGCCGGGCATCAGTAGTCATCCTTTCGATGTGAAGATCGTCGGCCTTCAATCACCGTCTTCTATGTCTTCGATTTAAATCGTCGTATAATTATTTGAAATGAGATTGAACTCGGTCTTTTCAATTAATTCTCGTATATATATATAATTTAACCCATCTCATATCGTTAATACTATTTTATAATGATTTATCGCTATTTTTATTTATATAAAAATAGCCCAATTTAATTTAACGACGCTTCGAGTCTATAGGCGACCCTGACGCTGTTTTTACCCAAATTTGATTTACACATTTCTTGAAATCTAACCGTTGGATTTTAACAAGATTTATATCGTTGGAAAGATCTTCCCAAAGCGGTCCTGATGGTTCTAGTTTTGGGAAAATTCGACGGACGGATCTTTCGGTATAATCGTTTAAAGTTACGATTCCGAAACGCGTACTACCGCGTACGATTCGTTTAATTCTAATTTATATTTATATATAAAATTATATATAAATATAAACCATTTGACTAACATATTTAATACGCCAAATAAAAGAATGTTTTAATTTACATAACTATTTCTACATGTTTAATGTCAAATAAAATGTCTTTATTTACATGACAATTGATAATGACAAATAAAAAATAATCTTATTTGTATCTCTATTTTTAACTTCAACAAATAAAAAGAAATATTTAATTTGTATATAGTTTTAATGTATGTTTTGACAGTAAAATTAATTCTTTCATTAACATATCAATTCTAATGTATGTTGAAATAAAAATGATTCTTTATTTGTGACAATAAAAATGATTCGTTATTTAACATACAAATTCTAATGTATGTTGTGACGATAAAAATGATTCTTATGTTAACATACAAATTCTAATGTATGTTGTGACGATAAAAATGATTCTTACGTTAACATACAAATTCTAATTCAACAAAATGCCTAAAAAAAGTGAAACATTCATTTTTGTTGACAATTCTAGTTCAACAAAAAGAACAAAAAACGATAATTTCATTTTGTTGACAATTCTATTTCAACAAAATGATTAAAATAATATTTTCATTTTTGTTGACAGTTCTATTTCAACAAAAAGAAGAAAAATTGATAATTTCATTTTGTTGACGATTCTATTTCAACAAAATGATTTAAATGATATTTTCATTTTTATTTACAATTCTATTTCAACAAAAAGAACAAAAAATGATAATTTCATTTTGTTGACGATTCTATTTCAACAAAATGATTAAAATGATAGTTTCATTTTTGTTGACAATTCTATTTCAACAAAAAGAACAAAATATGATAATTTTATTTTGTTCACGATTCTATTTCAACAAAATGATTAAAATGATATTTTCATTTTTGTTGACAATTCTATTTCAACAAAAAGAACAAAAAATGAAAATTTCATTTTGTTGACGATACTATTTCAACAAAATGATTAAAATGATATTTTCATTTTTGTTGACAATTCTATTTCAACAAAAATGAAAATTTCTTGTTTAACTCAAATCTTATTTAACAAAATTGTAATTTTTTGTTTCAACTAATCTTTTTATCAAAAATGAATATTTCATTTCAACTAATCTTTTTAACAAAAATGAATAATTTTGCTTCAACTAATCTTTTTAACAAAAATGAATGTTTTTGTTTCAACTAATCTTTTTATTGCAACAAAATTATAGTAAAAAGATGTTCTTAAATAACCAATCCTTTTATTGCAATAAAACAACAATAAAAATATGTCTTTTAAATCTACTCTTTCTATTGTAACTAAAATAACAATAAAAATATGTCTTTTTATTCTACTCTTTTTATTGTAACTAAAATGACAATAAAAATATGTCATTTAATTCTATTCTTTTTATTGTAACTAAAATGACAACAAAAATATGCCTTTTAATTCTATTCTTTTTATTGTAATTAAAATGACAATAAAAATATGTCTTTTAATTCTACTCTTTTTATTCTTACTAAAATGACAATAAAAACATGTCTTCAAATTATACTCTTTTTATTGTAACTAAAATGACAATAAAAATATGTCTTCAAATTCTACTCTTTTTATTGTAACTAAAATGACAATTAAAATATGTCTTTTAATTCTACTCTTTTTATTGTAACTAAAATGACAATAAAAATATGTCTTCAAATTCTACTCTTTTTATTGTAACTAAAATGACAATAAAAATATGTCTTTTAATTCTACTCTTTTTATTGTAACTAAAATGACAATAAAAATATGTCTTTTAATTCTACTTTTTTGATTGTAACTAAAATGACAATAAAAATATGTCTTTTAATTCTACTCTTTTTGTTGTAACTAAAATGACAATAAAAATATGTCTTCAAATTCTACTCTTTTTATTGACAAAATAGTGTATATTTTTGTTTCAACCTTTTTAATTAACAAAACTATGCATTTTTGTTTCAATCTTTTTAATTGACAAAACTATGCATTTTTGTTTCAGCCTTTTTAATTGACAAAACTATGCATTTTTGTTTCAACCTTTTTAATTGACAAAACTATGCATTTTTGTTTCAACCTTTTTAATTGACAAAACTATGCATTTTTGTTTCAACCTTTTTAATTGACAAAACTATGCATTTTTGTTTTAACTTAACTAATTTGTCAAGATGTTCATTTTGATTCAACTGATCTAATAAACAAAAAATGATGATTTTGTTTAACTATTTTCTAATTAACCCAATTGTCAAATTTTGAATCAACAAATATAATAAACAAAAAATGATGATTTTATTTAACTATTCTTTAATTAACACAAATGTAAATTTTTAATAGATCTATAGGACACACCAATCACAGATCAAATCACGTATGACAATCAGCAGAACATTACAGCGTAGGAATAATATTACAATCATGATTAACAAATTTTAATTATATAATAAAAAGGAATAGAATTTCTCACCTTGATCGGTTACTGAAATCGCTTAAATAACGATTGTTTCCTTTAAATTGAACTGAATGTTTAATTTCACCAAATTTGTAACTAGCGCTGAATTTGACCAAATTGATTCCATCATGTAGATCTTGATTTTACAATTCCATCGCAACTAAATTTGCGTATTTCCGAGGTCATATGAAATAAATATTGATTTTACTAGGTTTCACAATAATTATAATTATTTTCTTAATTAACACTAATTACCATTTAATTAAATCAGCCGTCTTATTCATTGTTGTAACCTAGAACAAATTGAACCCAACCTTGACTTCGAATCCCTTCCCTCGCGCGAGCCACCAGGTACATCTCGTACCATCGTGCCGTCCAGAAAATCACTCCAAACTGGCCCCTTTCATGTCTTGATTTCACGCAATTCAGGCAAAGAAAAATGGATCCACATCGTTGAATGATTAGAGCTCATTGAGTTCTTCATGTTTGCCGCTGAACGATTTACAAATCAAGGAATGGATTGAAAGAGATTTGAGGGGGAAAAGGAGATCGTTTTGGCCATTCATGATGTGCCCGTTCCACGGAAGCAAGGGTAATCTTTGGAATATAACACATAAACAAATAACAGCAGAACAGAAATATATAAATACACCAGATAATGTACAACAGAATACACTGGATAAACATTAATCATCAGAGTTACATAGTATACAGGATCGTACTTAGTACAAAATACAGTTCAGCTTTACATAAAATGTCTACAACGGAATCAAAACATAATGTGTACAACAGGAGATGAACAACATAAAAAGAAAGAAATGATAGAATCCATCTTCAGCTCCATAGCTATGCAGAAGGAGTCTGCTAAAACCTGAATACAAGGCTGCCCGTGTAGAAAATAGGGCACCCGAGTTTGCAAGTGAAACAAAATACAAGTCAGTCATGGGACTGGTATGAGAAATCTACTATTTAACTTGTTTTATAATAAGGCCAATCACAGGACCACGCCGCTAACGCGGAACGGGTTTAGTCCATTGGATTGCCAGTGCTTTAAAACAAGTAAATCATTTAAACATCACAATGCTTTTTACAAAAATGAAGCCATTATAAGACTCGGTTCACATCACACAATGCAACGCAAATCGAAGGATAGAGTTTTACCTTATAATGGCCAAAATATGCTTGATACGAATAAAACAAACGCATTTGATATTATTACTAGTGTTTATATATTTCAAAAACAATTTCAATCATAAGTATCAATCATAGATGGCATAAATGCCCCATACCACTATGTCGCCATATATAGGTATACAATCAGAACCGCACGATGTCGTATTTGGAAATTGGATTTCCGTCGTGAACCAAGGCAAGGGATCGTCCTTACCGCTTCGAGACAATCTAGCCCATGTCTCAGGACCCAGACATAGGTGAGCCCTTGGATCATCAGGGCCAGTCCACACGGAGTGGATTAAAATGCCTGAACACTGCGTTTCCCCGCCCTATGGGGCGTAAACTGGTCATATACCGACCAAACCATCGGCCCCAGAGCGACCGATATAACTGAGGCGCCTCGCTATCCATCATCCACATAAGTAAAATGCTTGGGCATGTAAAACCCAAAACACCACTCCTAGCTAGAAGGAAACGCACGTCCTCCCTGAGGTCCTCTCCTGTTTCTGGTCCATATCGGGGTGTGAGGCTCGCGAATCAACTCTAAACACAAAGGTAGCTATTTAAAGTCATGCTTTGATCGTCAACCACAAAGCTCTGCTTTTCAACAAAAGCTTTGATCACTACAGCTTTGTATGCCACGTTGTCCGTCTACAACGTCAGACACACATCCACTTACAAGTCCGTTCTGGGTCTAAACGAAACTGGAGGCACCTTATTTCTCTCCCGTATGTCCAATACAGGAGAGAGGCCCTCGCACATCCGAACGATCAACAAGTATGTCTGGACAACCACCACAGTAACACCTTCAGGGCAGCAACTCCCATCAAAGGCATCAGTGGCCATCCATTCGATGTGAAGATCATCGGTGTTGCACCGTCTTCAAATCTTCGACTTCTAACCGTCGACCAATTATTTGAAATGAGAATTAACTCGGCCTTTTGAAATAATTCACGTATATTTAGAATTCAAATCAATTCATTTCCATGGTTAAATTATTTGGCATCCATAATTCAGTTCATTAATGTAATTTTCACGTCAAACACATTCAACCATCAAATATCCAATAAATCGAGTAAATTTGGTTTATTTCCATTCCATATCTCTTATAATGTTTTATAGCGATTTATCGCTATTTTTATTTATTTAAAAATAGCCAATTTATTCAAACGACGTTTCAGGCCATAACGCGGCCATGGCGCTGTTTTTCTTCAGATTTGATTTACACATATCTGAAAATCTAACTGTTCGATCTTTACATATTTTATATCATCGGAAAGATCTTTTCAAAGCGGACCCACCGCTTCCAGTTTTGGGAAAATCCGACGGCCGGATCTCCCGGTACAATCATTTAAAGTTACGATTTCAAAATACGAACCGCAACGTCGTTATTCGATTTATTTTAATTAATTATATATATATATATATATATATATATATATATAATCCATTCTGGCGCTGTTTTCATTCAGATTTGAATTAAACATTCCAGACAATCCAACCATTGGATCTTTGCAAAGTTGGTATCGTTGGGAAGATATTTCCAAAGCGAACCCAACGGTTTTGATTTCAGGAAAATCCGATGGTCGGATCTCCCGGTACAATCATTTGAAATCACGATTTCAAAATACGAACTGCAGCTTCGTTATTCGATTTATTTTAATTATATATATATATAAACATAATCCGGTATTCGATTTCCAAACCATATTCATTTCATATATTTGATAAAAATATATTTTTAGCCAACAAATATTCATTTCAACATATGACTTTCTTTAACACTTCATATATAGATAAAAATGTGATTTTTATTGTTAAAACAATTTATTTCAAACACGATTATTTTATATACTTCATATAGATGATAAAAATGTTATTTTTATTGTTAAAGCAATTTATTTCAAAAATGAAAATTTTTAGCGATTAATATATATTATAAAAATGTGATTTTTATTGTCAAAACAATTTATTTCAAACACGATTATTTTATATACTTCATATATATAATAAAAATGTTATTTTTATCGTTCAAACTATTTTCTCTCGTACATTCAATAAAAATGTTAATTTTATCGTTCAAACAATTTTACTTCATTCATTCAATAAAAATGTTATTTTTATCATTCAAACCATTTTATTCCATACATTCAATACAAATGTTATTTTTATCGTTCAAACCATTTTATTCCATACATTCAATAAAAAAAAATTATCGTTCAAACCATTTTTATTTCAAAAATGTATATTTCTCCAACACATGAATATATTTCAACACATAAATAATAATCAAACATATGAATATTTCAGAAAATTTCGGCAGCATAACGGCAGGGTAGTTAAAACTGGCACCGTCCCTAGTACGGCTCCTCGCTCTACCTTAAAGCCTCGCAGCTTTTGACAATGGGGATTTCAATATCTAGTTCGTATGCAGACGAATTTTCCCATATACTAATCCTACTGGGATTTCAACCACAATCAATCATATCAACCATTCGCATTTATCAACCAAATTTCACATCAACCAAATCCAAACAATCACAACCAATATATATCGTCCAAGGTCTGTGGACGAGGGAAGTATATATATATATATATCATTTAAATTCCATTCATCGCATATATGATTTTTACAACGCATATATAACTTATACATCGCACATACAACTTATACAACGCTTATACATGAGGTGTACAACGCTTATATAACTCATACATCGATTATATAATTTATACATCGTCATTCCATATCGTTTATAATTCAGAAATCTCACATTGGGTTCCACTCGTCCAAAAATTGTAGGAAGCTCTAAAAAATATCTGGTCTCTTCTGGAATGTAGAGGACGTCCACACGAGTCCACTGTCTCTTGTTTCATTGAATTTCGACCACATAGCAAAAAGATATGATTTTTTATTTGAAAATCACGATTTTCAACACTTAGAAGTGTTATTTTCTATTTCAAAAACAAAGGCTGTTACCTCTGCAAAATCTTCAATACTAGTTTTTCAGTTTTCTTTAAATCTGTTGCACGATATCAAGATCGGGCTACTCCACCTGGAAGAGGATCGAGAGGCGCACGTTCGCCTGAAGGGGGGCCCACTTCGGTGGCCGGAATAAGCAGCGGCGGCAAGTTGAAGGCCGGATGTTTGGAGGCGCAAAACTCGAGGTAGGAGAGACGATAGGGGTAAACTTTATATGGATTTGAAGAGGAGGAGATGAGCTTCAAAAAGTTGAAATGGGGCGAGGTCTAATTCTAAGCAGTTTGGCCAGAAAATTAACGGGAAGGGAAGAAGTGGGTTTCGCCGTCGGTCTGGGGAGATAACGAGGGTTTTTGATATTTTTTTTATATTTTTAATTAATGAATGAATTAATTCTATTGGTCGATATATATATTATTTCAAAAATTAGTGTTTCTCCATACGAACTCCATTTCAAACCCAACGACTATCGTCCCTAGCTAAATATTCCCACTCCGGACACAATGGAATATGTTTCGTAGGTCCGTTCAACTGTTTCGGTTAGTTTTTCTTCAAATTAAAATATATAACATTCAATATTTGATTTGAACGTACATTTCAATTTGTCGGGGCCACATACCGATCCCAAAAATTCCAGAAAAATAAATCTAGATATGTTCTGACGATACGGTCCCAACAAAACTAGTTTCGTTGAATTTGGAGACCGTTTGAAAAATGGCCATTTTTTGGTCGATCCAAATTGACTGAAATTTACCAAACACATTTTCTTTGCCATGCTCACATATTAACTCCAAAAATTATGGAATTTGAAATCTAGCAATAATTCGACATCCCGGATCCAAAAAAAGTGGTTTCGTCGAAAACGGAGGTCGTTTGCAAAATGGCTATTTTCAAGGGCTATATAAACTCTATAGCGACCTTTCTGAAAATTCATTTGCCCATTACTTTTGATTCCCGCTATGAAATTTTGATTTTTCAGATTCGTTAGAAAGAGATTCTTAAATAGATTTAAATATTTTTAGTTTCACTAAAATCCATTTTATTTTGTATCTGGTACAGTCAGTCAAAGTTTGAATTCAAAATTTCAAATTGCCGCGCCTTTTCAGGCCTTATTTTATAATTAAAATAAATATATTTATTTTTCAACATCGATTCAAATAGACTTTTGGTCGTTATTATTTAAAATAATTTATTTTAAATATTCAAAATCCACCAAAATAGCCAAATTAAAATTTTTAAATTGGTTCTGATTTTTCGGGTTGTTACAATCTCCCCCACTTAAAATCTTTTCGTCCTCGAAAAGGAACGAAGCTGAAAGTTGTTTAATTAACCAACTCAACTTTCATTCTGCCTTTCATTCTTCAACTTTTCCGTTTCCAAGAATTTTCCAATTCTTCAAAATTTTTGGCTAACACCCTAAATTTTCAAAAAATTTCGCCATAACCTCATTTGTACGGGGAGGGGTTTGGAAATTTATTGGGCCGTATTAGGTACCCAATAAATCCTAATAAGCATACACATATTTATAGTGATATATTCCGGTGTCCACAGGGGAGTGTGTATAGATCATAACTCCAGAGAATAAATTCTCGTCACCCTATAAATGATTTTTGTGCCTTAATGACTAGGGAGACGTGTTTATTGTCATCTCCAGACCCGTGTGGTTTTTTTTATTAATCTGACAATTTACCGTTATATTTTATATAGTCCATGTCAGCCTTCTGTTCAACCTGTAATATAGTTATCGTCATACAAGCCTCTCACTTGTATGGTATTCTTCAACCTCATCACATAAGCTCCAAATGCTTATGTGGTATATGATGAAGTATGCCATCTTCATGTAGTATGCCATATAGTGTAGTTCAAAATTAATTGTTACTATCCTATGGCGACGTTTATTATTACACACAGAATAACCAGCACTCCGCATCCAATGGCATTCACAGGAGTTGATATAATAATTAAAACTGTGCATCCAACTAATTAAGGTTTACCTATTTGTCGGGCACGCAAATAAATTCTTTACTCTATAGCGAATCCATTTACCTGTTCAAACATATATAATGATGTACATGCATGTATTTCTATCTATTTTCAAATCAGTTTAATATTTGATTCAATTTCGTATATTTACCATCATTTTCTTAGTCATAATCACACAACACAAACAACAATCAATTTATTTTTTACTTTTCAAATATATAGTAATTAATTCATATACTCTTTTAAAATCATTCAGACTATATAATTAGAAAATTTACATCCATGAAAAGAAAACAACAACCAAGTAGGAAACAATACGAAAATGCAAATTATGGTAAATGTACCTTGCACCAGAGTTAATCAAAGATATCCACCCTGCAATTGGGATAGGCTTTCTTAATGCTCTCCTCAGTTTCCCAAGTACAATCTTGCGGATCTCCACTCCATTGCACTTTGACTAAGTGAACCTTCTTGTTCCTCAGCTCTTTAGTTTCTTTGCCAATAATCTTTATCGTCTCTCTCCTCACTGCCAATTCTGGAGTAATTTCCAAATCTTGTTGCGCGGCTTCTTCCACGACCAAGTCTGGATCATGTACATGCTTTCGAAGTTGAGATACGTGAAATACATCATGTACTCCAGGCAACCAATCAGGCAATTGAACTCTATATGTGAGAGTTCCAATCCGTTCGAGCACCGGAAATGGACCAATAAATCTGGGCGCCAACTTCCATGTTTTACTGAATCGGACTACTCCTCTCATCGGAGAAACCCTCAAATATACATAGGCACCAACAGAAAAAGATAAATCCCTTCTTCTCGAATCCGCATAGATCTTCTGTCGGCTTTGAGCCGCTAGTAATCGTTTCTTAATGAAATCGACTTTATCCGCAGCTTCGCGAATCATATCGGGTCCCAATACGAGTCTATTACCAGGTTCTACCCAACAAGCGGGAGATCTGCACGGTTGATCCTACAATGCTTCGAATAGCGACATTTTCAGGCTCGCTTGGTAGCTGTTGTTGTATGAGAACTCAGCCAAATGCAAGTGGTCTTCCCATGATCCTCCAAAATCAATAACACAAGCCCGCAATAAATCTTCTAGTATACGATTCACCCTCTCAGTTTGACCATCTGTTTGAGGATGATAAGCGGTGCTCAAGTTCATCTTGGTTCCCAATTATTCTTGGAATGCTTTCCAGAATTTACTAGCAAAAATCGGGTCAAGATCGCTAACGATACTCATGGGAACTCCATGCAGTTTAACAATTTCCTTGAAATAAATCTGCGCCAGACTCTGAGCAGTTCTATTCGATCTGACAGGTATAAAATGGGCGGTCTTCGTGAAACGATCTACGATTACCCAAATACTGTCATTTCCTTTCCTGGTTCTGGGCAAACCATCTATGAAATCCATAGAAATCTGTTCCCACTTCCAACCTGGAATTTCCAACGGTTGCAACAATCCGGCGAGTTTCTGTTGATCGCTTTTGACTTGTTGACAAGTGGAACACCGGCTAACGTATATAGAGATATCTCTTTTCATCGCCTTCCACCAGAATGTTCGCTTGAGGTCATTATACATTTTACTAACCCCTGGGTGGATACTGAGCTTGGACTTGTGACACTCGTCCATTACTTCTCTTTTGAGCTCAAGGATGTCGGGAACACAAATTCTTCCTTTCAATCTCAGAACTCCTGCGCTATCCACTTGGAAACTGGAGACCTCGCCCCTTTGAATTCTTTTGATCATCTCTTTAACAAAACGATCGTCTTTCTGAAGAATAGATATTTTATCGATCAACGATGGTGTAATGATAAGATTGACGATGATCACATTCTTTCTGCTGAGCGCATCATCCACAACATTGGCTTTTCCCGGAGTATATAAAATATCAAGATCATATGCTGCGAGAAATTCTAGTCAACGCTGTTGTCCCATATTCAGATCTTTCTGGGTGAATAAATACTTCAGTGATTGATGATCAGTATATAATTCAAATTTCTCACCCAATAGATAATGCCTCCAGATTTTCATAGCAAACACGATGGCTAACAATTCAAGATCGTGAGTTGCATAATTCATCTTATGTGGCTTCAACTGACGGCTAGCATAAGCGACTACTTGGCCTCTTTGCATTAATAATGCACCAAGACCTTCTTTAGAAGCATCCTTCCAGACTTTCAAGTCCTGATTGCCATCTATAATTGTTAACACTGGAGCCATTGTCAATCTTAACTTCAGCTTTTGGAAAGCCGCCTCACATTCTGGAGTCCAATTGAACCTTGAATGTTTCTTAGTGAGCTTCGTTAAGGAACTAGATATTTTTGAAAAATCCTTAACGAACTTCCGATAATAACTAGCCAATCCAAGAAAACTATGGACTTCTGTGGGTATAGTTGGTTGCTTCCAATTTTGAATAACAGTAATTTTACTGGGATCTACAAAAATTCCCTCCTTTAACACGATGTGACCAAGGAATTTGACTTTTTCTTGCCAGAATATACATTTGGAAATTTTGGCTCTTAAAACATTCTTTCTGAGAATTCCTAGCACTTGTTCCAAATGTTTTTCATGCTCGCTTTTTGACTTAGAGAAGATCATAATATCATCAATGAAGACCAGTACGAATTTATTCAATACCTCTCGAAATACCCTATTCATTATATCGACAAAATAAGCTGGAGCGTTACATGAGCCGAACGACATTACTAACCACTCGTAGAATAAGTCTGGACCTTTGAATGCTGTCAAAGGAACACATTCTTCGGCAATACGAAGTTGATGGAAACCTGTAGCTAGGTCCATTCGTGAAAGTACTTGCGCGCCATTCAATCGATCCAACAAATCATCAATCTGCGGCAACAGATATTTGTTCTTTAATGTCTGCTTATTCAAGTCACGATAATCCACACATAGTCTGAGAGTACCGTCTGACTTCGGGACAAACACCACTGCTGCTCCCCAATCAGAGAAACTAGGCCTGATAAAACCCTTCCATACAAGCTGTCGAGTCTGATTGTCTAACTCTTCTTTTTCCTTCAAGGTCATTCTTCGAATAGCGTGAACTACTGGCCTTGCATTCGGAATTAAAGAAATCTTGAAATCTATTTCTATACGTGGAGGTAAGCTAACAACTTCTTCGAACACATCCGTATAGTTCTTGACGACATGAATATTTTCTACGTCAACTGGAACATTCTCTGTAACGACAGGAATCTTTTCTATTTGAGCAGGAGAAACATCCAAAGCAGACCAAAAGTCTTTTCTATCAGAATTCGGACCTTCACATGGAATGGTTATATAGTATCCTGATTTAATCTTCGCCTTAACGACCCTATCGGCGCATTTAACCTCAGCTTCATATTTGGTTAACCAATCCATTCCCAAAATAAGATCAAATTCGGTAAAATTCATGACTATCGCGATGGTAGGGAACCGAGAACGGGAAAAAGAGACAGGCACCCTACAAATCCAACTAAGATCAAGGGAACCCCCGACCAGACTATGGACAGTCATGGGTGCTTTAAGCTTTTTCAGATTCAAATCCAGTTTCTTAACCGCATTCCTTGCAACAAAGCTTCGCGATGCGCCTATATCAAACAGTACTTTAACTAGAATGTCTTTAACAGTAAACGTGCCTTCCAAAACATCTGGCCTCGCTTTACTGACTGAGGGGCTGGGAAATCTGCCACTTCATTTACATGTACCTTTTCAAATTTCTTTAATAGCCAGCAATTCTTCTCCATATGACCAGCCTGATGGCATTGATTGCATTTTCTATTCTCTCGACCCTTCTTATTGGATTTGGATCAAACATTTCTTTCTTTCTTCGAAGATTTGCAATTCCCTTGAAAATGCCCTGGCTTCTTGCAGTTATTGCATATGGCAGTCGTTATTAGTTCTTTCTCAGATTTAACCATTTTCCTATTGAATCTAGGCCTCTTTCTGACCCCAGACGTCGTACTTGCCTCAGGATGCGTACTTGTCTCTGGGCTATCGGTTTCAAATTTCCTTTTGTCGCTGGGACTGACTTCCTCTTCATCGCCCAAAAGACCTTTCTTATATAGATCTTCGTACTGATAAGCCATGTATATCATTTCAGAAAAAGAATGTTGCACATATGCAGTTACACTACTTTGGTACTTTTTTTGAAGCCCGTTAATAAACCTCAGATTCTTCATCTTTGGATTTTGAATTAGATGCGGGGAAAAATGAGAAAGTTCATTGAATTTCTTATGATATTCCGGAATGGTCATATCTCCTTGTATCAGATAGTAGAATTCATCACTTAACCGCCCAGTTGCTTCTGGAGGAATAAATATTTCATTGAAAATCTCTTTAAATCTATCCCAGGTGATATCACCTTCTGGATTATCTTTAATGATAGTTTCCCACCAGATTAAAGCTTCGTCTTTGAGTGCCCAAGATGCCAGTAATCTTTTCTGATTATCTCTTAGCTTGAAACCTTCAAATATTCTTTCAGCAGAACGCATCCAAGCTTGAGTTTGAATAATGGATTCATAGCCCGAGAACGGTGCTCCACCCAGATTTCGATATCTCTTTAATAGAGCTTCTATATCTGATCCTGGCTGTGGAAGCACAACTGGATCATTAGGTTGTTGAACCATAGGATTATTTCTTCTGCTTCTACCACTCATTTTCTATGTCTGCAAATAGCAGACAAAGTGTCAGGTCAACAGAAAAGGTATTTTAAAGCATAGAGACATATATTTGAATGTAAATGTGTCTATCAGCGTGTATTTCATTCTGCTACACTCATTCTAGGATATTGCTAATCCTATCTGAAATGAGTTATTCGTCGTAGAATACTACTGATTCTATTTCTGACGAGTTCGTTAATATGTTATATTCCAGAACTAAGCTTAACCAAAGCTCTGATACCACGTTGTGACGACCCCAAACCCCATTCCACGACGGCAAGGGTAATCTTTGGAATATAACACATAAACAATTAACAGCAGAACAGAAATATATAAATACACCAGATAATGTACAACATAATACACTGGATAAACATTAATCATCAGAGTTACACAGTATACGGGTTCACACTTAGTACAAAATACATTTTAGCTTTACATAAAATGTCTACAGCGGAATCAAAACATAATATGTACAACATGAGTTGAACAGCATAAAAAGAAAGAAATGATAGAATCCATCTTCAGCTCCATAGCTATCTAGAAGGAGCCTGCTAAAACCTGAATACAAGGCTGCCCGTGTAGAAAATAGGGCACCCGGGTTTGCAAGTGAAACAAACTACAAGTTAGTCATGGGACTGGTATGAGAAATCTACTACTTAACTTGTTTTATAATAAGGCCAATCACAGGACCACGCCGCTAACATGGAACGGGTTTACTCCATTGGATTGCCAGTGCTTTAAAACAAGTAAATCATTTAAACATCACAATGCTTTTTACAAAAATGAAGCCATTATAAGACTTAGTTCCCATCACACAATGCAACGCAAACCGGAGGATAGAGTTTTACCTTATAATGGCCAAAATATGCTTGATACGAATAAAACAAAAGCATTTGATATTATTACTAGTGTTTATATATTTCAAAAACAATTTCAATTCATAAGTATCAATCATAGACGACATAAATGCCCCATACCACTATGTCGCCATATATAGGTATACAATCAAAACCACACGATGTCGTACTTGGAAATTGGATTTCCGTCATGAACCAAGGCAAGGGATTATCCTTACCTCTTCGAGGCAATCTAGCCCATGTCTCAGGACCCAGACACAGGTGAGCCCTTGGATCGTCAAGGCCGGTCCACACGGAGTGGATTAAAATGCCTGAACACTACGTTTCCCCATCCTATGGGGCGTAAACTGGTTATATACCGACCAAACCATCAGCCCCGGAGCGACCGATATAACTGAGGCGCCTCGCTATCCATTATCCACATAAGTAAAATGCCCGGGCGTGTAAAACCTAAAACACCACTCCTAGCTAGAAGGAAACGCAGGTCCTCCCTGAGGTCATCTCCCGTTTCTGGTCCATATCGGGGTGTGAGGCTCGCGAATCAACTCTAAACACAAAGCTAGCTATTTAAATCCATGCTTTGATCATCAACCACAAAGATCTGCTTTTCAACAAAAGCTTTGATCATTGCAGCTTTGTATGCCACGTTGTCCACCTACAACGTCAGACACACATCCATTTACAAGTCCGTTCTGGGGCTGAACGAAACTGGAGGCACCTTATTCCTCTCTCGTATGTCCAATACAAGAGAGAGGCCCTCACACATCCGAAAGATCAACAAGTACGTCTGGACAACCACCACTGTAACCCCTTCAGGGCAGCAACTCCCATCAAAGGCATCAGTGGCCATCCAATCGATGTGAAGATCATTAGTCTTACACCGACTTTAAATCTTCGACTTCTAACCGTCGACCAATTATTTGAAATGAGAATTAACTCGGCCTTTTCAAATAATTCACGTATATTTAGAATTCAAATCAATTCATTTCCATGGTTAAATTATTTGGCATCCATAATTCAGTTCATTAATGTAATTTTTCACGTCAAACACATTCAACCATCGAATATCCAATAAATCGAGTAAATTTGGTTTATTTCCATTCCATATCTCTTATAATGTTTTACAGCGATTTATTGCTATTTTTATTTATTTAAAAATAGCTAATTTATTAAAACGACGCTTCAGGCCATAACGCGGCCATGGCGCTGTTTTTCTTCAGATTTGATTTACACATATCTGAAAATCTAACCGCTGGATCTTTACATATTTTATATAATTGGAAAGATCTTTTCAAAGCGAACGCACCGGTTCCAGTTTTGGGAAAATCCGACGGTCGGATCTCCTGGTACAATCGTTTAAAGTTACGATTTCAAAATACGAACTGCAGCATCGTTATTCGATTTATTTTAATTATATATATATAATCCACTCTGGCGCTGTTTTCATTCAGATTTGAATTAAATATTCCAGAAAATCCAACTGTTAGATCTTTGCAAAGTTGGTATCGTTGGGAAGATATTTCCAAAGCGAACCCAACGGTTTCGGTTTCGGGAAAATCCGATGGTCGGATCTCCCGGTACAATCATTTGAAATCACGGTTTCAAAATACGAACTGCAGCTTCGTTATTCGATTTATTTTAATTATATATATATAAACATAATCCATTCTTCGATTTCCAAACCATATTCATTTCATATATTTGATAAAAATATATTTTTAGGCAACAAATATTCATTTCAACATATGACTATCTTTAACACTTCATATATAGATAAAAATGTGATTTTTATTATTAAAACAATTTATTTCAAACACGATTATTTTACATACTTCATATAGATGATAAAAATGTTATTTTTATTGTTAAAGCAATTTATTTCAAAAATGAAGATTTTTAGCAATTAATATATATTACAAAATTGCGATTTTTATTGTCAAAACAATTTATTTCAAACACGATTATTTTACATACTTCATATATATAATAAAAATGTTATTTTTATCGTTCAAACTATTTTCTCTCGTACATTCAATAAAAATGTTATTTTTATCGTTCAAACAATTTTACTTCATTCATTCAATAAAAATGTTATTTTTATCGTTCAAACCATTTTATTCCATACATTCAATAAAAATGTTATTTTTATCGTTCAAACCATTTTATTCCATACATTCAATAAAAAAATGTTATTTTTATCGTTCAAACCATTTTTATTTCAAAAATGTATATTTCTCCAACACATGAATATATTTCAACACATGAATAATAATCAAACATATGAATATTTCAGAAAATTTCGGCAGCATAACGGCAGGGTCGTTAAAACCGGCACTGTAACAACCCGGAATTTTGGAGCCAATTTAAAAAATTTATTTCAAGAAATTTTGTTAGAAAATACGCCAGAATTTAAAAAAATCCATTATTAAATAAAAATAGAAATAAAAGTTTTTAAATAAAATTAATATATTGATAAGTTGATTTATTAATAATATGTTGAAAAGCTAATTTATTAATAATATATTGATAATAAAAGAATGTTTCCAGTTTGAATTGTATAAGTGAAATTGTAAAGAGATAGAGTGTCAACGATATACAACACACGTTTTAATTAGCAGTTAACGAAAATTAATGTTGACATTAATAATCAAATAAAACATGCATCTGCATGCTCACATTTCTTTTTTCTTTTTTTTCTCTACATTCATGCATCCTAGATCACATTACCTATGCATTCATTTATTTCCTTCCCTACATTTTATTTTCATGTATTTTATTTTGTATTCTCATCTACAACACTTTAAATCTCCTTTCTCCATTTTGTTACATATATATATATATATACATATATATATATATGTATTCCCTTATCTTTTATATCATGTTGTTTATATTTAAAAAGCATAGGAAAAAATATAGTAAAACTTTTAACATTATCTATGTAATAACACATGATATTTAATATTATGAGTTTGAAATTTTAAAAGTCACATAAATTCTAGCATTTAACATTGAACAATAAATTATCCATTCATCTCTTTCCTCCACTTCATTAATTTATTTCCTTACTTCTACATTCATGCATCTTATTTCATTTGCATGTTCTCGTTCTTTATATTTTCATTCCCTTATTTTCCTTTTCCCATTATTATTATTTATTGTTACAAAAGAAAACAATTTCCACATGTATATATATTATTCCTTTATATATATATATATATATTGTTTACATTATTTATGCGCATTTCTAGTCATTTTTGTTTTCTTATTCTTGTATGTCCAATTGAATATGTTCCTTAAATTCTACAATTTTAATGTTATATATTTTGAAATTTTAAATTCACAAACTTTGTCACAAT
Organism: Allium sativum; assembly: GCA_030737875.1. Taxonomy (NCBI): domain Eukaryota; kingdom Viridiplantae; phylum Streptophyta; class Magnoliopsida; order Asparagales; family Amaryllidaceae; genus Allium; species Allium sativum. The sequence continues at coordinate 389,079,692 of CM060916.1, read as the reverse complement.
TAGCATTAAATCATGCATTAATTACATTTCCATTATTCTCTTTCCTTATGTAATTTTCTTTTGAATTTTTAAATAAGAAATAAATGCTAATTAAATTGACATGTCATGTGTAGTCAGCGAATTTATATCATTTATAACCTACTACATATGTATAGACACAAGTGTGGGATAATATAAAATATATAACCAAATAAAATATATATATACCTTAAAATTTACAAAACCTAAACCCTAATAAAGCAGAGCCGCTGCCCCCTTATCTTCAATGGATGAAATGCAGCCATCTTCTTCCACTTCTATCTCCTCAATTTCTCAATGATTTTCAAAAACTCCAAACATAAGATCGAAGAGCTCGACGAAGGCTACAATATCAACAGTCACAATCATCTCTGGTCTCGAAATGAGTGAGAACTTCTGCCGTGAATACCTGGGAAGAAGACGATGGGTTTAAGAGGATGGTTAAGGAATTTTATTTTAATTAATTATTTAATTATTTAAATGAAGTCTTTAGTATTTAAAATACCATATCTTGTACAAATGAAATCAGGATCTGACGAAACAAATTGCGCTGCGATCGTGGTGGAGAATTCTACAACATGGAACTGATTAAAGCTTAAATGGAGTACATTGAAAATTCAGGAAAATTCAGATCTGAATAAAAAGTAATTATGAGATTTCTATTTTAATGAATAATTAAACATTTAATTATTTATCTCCAATTTATATTCATGAATATATGATTATAATCATATTTGCGATGTCATGTGTTGGGATATTGTTGTCTTGCGAATTTTGATGGTTTGGCATATACATGTTTGTTTAGATCTATGTGCTGCAATAAATTTCCCTATTTATTTAGATCTATTAACAGCGATTTGATTAGATTTGGTTTAAAATAAAAATATTCATTTTTATTTGATTTATGACGTTATATGTTAACACCCAAGTCTAGTTGTTGTTACATGTGTTAATATGAAATTGATACCATAGTTTGACACCCAAATTTAGATGTTGTAACATGTATTCATATGAGAAGTTTACACCTTATGTAGACACCAAAATTAATGTTATTGCATAAATGAACTTAAATTTAGTGTTGTGCATTTTCATGAAAAGTGAATATAAATTTAGCATTGTGTTATGCCATTAAAAATGAACATAAATTTAGTGTTATGTCAATTTATTAAAAAACGAACATTAATTTTAGTGCCGTATTAATTTATTAAATTGTCATTTATGATGGACAATACTTAAATTGCCATTTTGATTGAAATTAGATTAAACATGATTAAATTGTCAATTATGATGGACAATACTTAAATTGTCATTTTGATTGAAATTAGATTAAACATTATTAAATTGTCAATTATGATGGACAATACTTAAATTGTTATTTTGATTGAAATTAGATTAAACACGATTAAATTGTCATTTATGATGGACAATACTTAAATTGTCACTTTGATTGAAATTAGATTAAACATGATTAAAATGTCAATTACGATGGACAATACTTAAATTGTCATTTTGATTGAAATTAGATTAAACATGATTAAATTGTCATTTATGATGGACAATACTTAAATTATCACTTTGATTGAAAGTAGATTAAACATGATTAAATTGTCAATTATGATGGAAAATACTTAAATTGTCATTTTGATTGAAATTAGATTAAACATGATTAAATTGTCATTTATGATGGACAATACTTAAATTGTCATGTAACACCTTGCATTTTTAATGGAATGTACATAAATGTGTATATACATAGCTAGGTAAATAATGGTGATGTATAATGAAAATTTATTAATACATGGAAGAAAAGGAAAAATTGATTCAATAACAGTGTATGTAACAGAGAAGATAATAAGATAAGGATAGTTAATTTAAATATCATGAATTAAGTAAAATGGACATCACTATTGCGTTCTTCTCGGAATTCTGCTTGGAATAGAGTCCAAATTTTCGAAAATCGGACTCCGTATGAAAGAGTTATGGCCTTCGGAAGATTCGACAAAAATTCAGAATTTACATAAGAAAATACCCAGGCAGGTCGACCTAGGGGTCGACCTGCCCAGGGAGGTCGACCTGGGGGTTTATCTACCCTGTGAGGTCGACCTAGGGGTCGACCTTAGTGTCGACCTTCCCCTGATTTTTTCCAGATCTGGGCCGTGACGATTTTTGGTGTGCTGGACGGACTGGATGGCTTCTAGGCGATCTAATGGCTCTAAAACACTCTCTACACCTATAAAATAGTGCCTAGACCGAACCTAATTCATAAACAATTCCTTATGACGCCTCCAAGTCGCCAAACTTCAACCAAACATGGTCGCCACCTCAAAACCCTAAATTAATTTGAAAGTTCTTCATCAACTTTAGAGTTTAATCAAATCAAGTAGAAAGTTCTTCATCAACAATTCATGCTCTTCACCGATGATCAAATAAGAAGATTAAATCGGCTTTCTACATCAACAACAAGTCGTTTATTTCTCCAATCCAGTCAAGGTGAGTGGAATTATAATAAATTTGTTGCATAATAGTATTATTATCGTACATCATTCCCCAGTTATTAATTTAATTCAAGATTCATGTTATAATAATTGTTCCTTTTATTCTCCTTCCCCTTTTTATTTTTCGATCTAGGTTATCTCGAACCTAGACGAAAATCTTATTATGCATACGTGCGGTTGGAATATGGAAATGTTGGGCATAATCTATTTTATGCAATCGAGAAATATAATATGTAATTTGGGGTTTGTGGCATAACAATTGTTGTTGCGAATATTGGGCATAATTTATTTTATGCAATCGAGGAATATAATCTGTAATTTGGGATTTGGGGCGTAACAATTATTATTGCAAATATTGGGATAATTGGCAAAGTATATATATTGAGATTATTTAAATGAAATGAGTGGAAAGGATCTTGAAAATTGGTGACTTGGAGTAACTTACGCTAAAAATATATAAAGCTTGAATTTGAGACTTGAAAATTGGATATGCCATTAAGATCCTAGAAACATAATTAAAAATGGAATATGTTGGACAAACCATGTTTTTTTTATGTAATTATGGAACTCGACGCATAACATGAAATTGAAAATAGTGGCATAACTTGAGCGTGAACATGCTTATGAATTGGTAATTGACATTTGATATCTAGAATGAACATGAACATGCTTGTAAATTTATAATTGGCCTATGACACTTAGAATAGACATGAATTGTAATTATGTTAAATTTGGAACACATGACATGAATTTGGGGTTTGGGTGAAAGACGATTGTTAATGAACGCCTATGACACGAGGTTAGGAGCGTTTGTGGTGTAAGACTGCCCGGAACCGCCCGGAAAATCCAGCAACCACAAGCGGATGTCTAATGTGAGAGGTCAACGGCAAGAACTAGAGGCGTAACGGTTTATGACACGAGGTTAGGCGCGTGGTGGTATAAGCTGCCCGGAACCGCCCGGCAAATCTAGCAGCCACGAACGGACGTCTAATGTGAGAGGTCATATATCGTTACGACATAATAAATAAATTAAGAAATACTAACCATAATAAGACATGCGGGCGACATGGGTATGGTTAGAGGGTTAAGTGGGACACGGGTGACATGTGAAACAAAAATTTAGATATGCTTAAGCAAAAGGGACCCGTAACGGTATCATAAATTAATTGAATTGGGGAAAGGTTAAGTAACGGGTTAAGTAAATGGAAGGGTTAAGTCAAATCTAAAATTAATGACAAGAAATGGGGAATGATAAATAACATATTATGAATAAACTTGAATAAGGCAAGAAAGGATAATAGGTGGAAATTATAACTTATGAGACAAGATAAGTTAGAGGAAACGATAAAGAAGATGAGATAACACTTAACCAATTTGACATGATATATGGGTAGGTTAAGTCAACATGAACTGATAGATAACACTTAACCAGTTTGATATGACGCGTGGGTTGAATTGAATACGTGATTGGGGGTTAAGTCAACTTGGACACATGGGAAAACTTAACCAATATAACAGTATCAAAGTAAGGAAAAGTGGGGAATGATAAGATTAAATAATAGATAAACTTATCCTAGGGATAACAAATGAATATGACTTAAGATGTAATACAAGACTCGAAGGGTGGGACGACTTATACCATGAAATAAGTTAATTTAAGCTGGAAATGTGGGAAAACACCCGTATGCTATCATTTGATAAAGAGAACTTAAGTCATGCTTGAATTCATTGGTAAACCTTAATTAATAGGAACTAAGTAACAAATCTTTGTTAAAGAGAACTAAGTAACAGAAACTAAGTATCAAACCTTAGTTAAGAGAACCAAGTAATAAACCTTAGTTAAGAGAACTAAGTAAATAACGAGAAAGAGAACTAAGTAGTAAACCTTAGTTAAGAGGACTAAGTTGTAAACCTTAGTTAAGAAAACAAACAATTAAGGGAACTAAGTAGTGAGCCTTAGTCAAGAAATCCAAGTAGAACACGAGGAGGAGCGAACGTCCATCTGATCATGAAGAAGGTTCCAACGAACTGGGTTACGAAGCACGCGACTTCGAGGGGAAGTAAGGGTACTCTTGGTATCCCTCTGTGAGGTTGCAGATGATCCTCCTAGGCTCACAGAGGTTAAGGTCTGCGTTAGAAGAACCAAGATTATGCCTTGGTTACAATATAAGCAACCTAAAGACTAAGATGGACCAGCGTGAGGCGACGATATCTTGTTTAGCCTTGTGATAGCACGTCGTCGTCTACCTACCATCTTGAGTCAATCGAGCACGTGAAGCGGAAAGGCGGAGAACTCCAAAAGACCATATACTTACTATCTAGTTATGGGTGAGGTTGGCCAATAGGTTTGTGGGGGAATAGGGGGCCTGCGTACATTTCTCATTCTTGATTTTATTGGGTGCCTTTCATTAGTTGAGGGAGGGGTCAAGTGGGACCATAGCCACACACAGATAAAAACGGACCTTAGCATCTGCATCGGCAGATAACTTAAAGCTCCCGATCGAGTTCCGTGTTTCTTGATTAGCCCTACAACGGGACTCGGGCCGCACATATAGAGGACATGTGCAACTAGACATCGATAACGATTCACGACACGTACGTGGGGAAAGCCTAGGAACATATATCGCTCTGGGTAGCGTGTCCTAGACTTGGGGGCATCGTTCGATAGGTAGCATAATCCCTAGTTGGACCTAGGTCGCGTAAACCCTGAATCCAAGAAGCATGTAGCATAAACCCCAGTGGCCCTGGGTAGCGTAAACCCTGGGTTAATCTAGGAAGCGCTCGACAGTAAAGCTTGGATTAGATCTAGATGATACACGGAATCTAGCAAGATCGAGAGTGGCAGTCCAAACGATTTCGAGAATGGTGGCACTACACTAAAGTAGTATAGATTTACATGATGAAGCCCGTACGACATACGGCAAGGGACTATATATATACATGGAAAGGTGTAACAACCCGGAAAATCAGGACCAATATAAAAAATTTATTTTAATAAATTTTAATGAAAAATGCGTCAGAATTTAAATTTTTCATTTTTTTTATTAAACTATTGAATGACTTTGTATATAAATTTTATGATTAATGAATGATTTCAAATTTGTTTCTAATAAACAATTATTTGTAATTAGATATGAATTTCTTCTATAATTGTGAAATAAGAAACGTGCGCTGCTTCGTTCACATTAATATAATTTATTTCATAATATTAGAATTTAAAACGAACAACGTTGCTTATACGCAGTACGCGTTCGCTAAAATATAAAAAGGAAGAATTCTAGTAATACTACAGGCATCAATAGAAATATTTCAACATCAAATGAAATACTTTGAATTCCATTTATGCATTAAGTATTGAATCATCACTTCCTTATCAGAAACATAAGGAAAACAATAATAATACATGTTGCATGCGTTTTTTTTCATGTCCTTTTGTTTCTTTGATATCTCTCTTTTGCAAATGATTATAAAAAATAAAAAATAAAATAAAATAAAAAATATATTTTAATATGAAGCTTGCGAGGATTAGGGAAGGACAAAAATTAGAAAGAAATTTTGAGAGAATAATCAACTGTGAATATACGTGAGAATAAAAGATGAATGGAAACGTTAGGTAAATTAAACAGATTGTTATAAATGGATACAAGTCTTATATGGTAAACACTAATGGCTTAGGGAAGGACAAAAATTAGAAAGAAATTTTGAGAGAATAATCAACTGTGAATATACGTGAGAATAAAAGATGAATGGAAACGTTAGGTAAATTAAACAGATTGTTATAAATGGATACAAGTCTTATATGGTAAACACTAATGGCCTAAATGAATATTGGGCAAAAGAAAAGAATGGTTTAAATTTAGAAAATAATGAACATGTAAGGGAAACATTAATATTAAGAGAGGTATGTTGAACATAAAAAGGTAATCAATGTTTGCACCAACAAAATCAATCGCATGAATTAAGACTATCTTTCCAGAATAAAATAAATATGCCATATTTTATTCTTTTTTTTTAAATACAAGAAAGAAAAGATAAGATAAACACCCATTAAATTAAATATTATTTAATATATATATATATAACCTAAGATATATATACGGTATAGAATACGAAACCCTAAACACCTTCTTCCAGCCGCCTTCCTTATGAATCAATGGCCGAACTCCTCCGAACTTAATCCCTTATTTTTTTTCCCTAAATGTCTTGAATTAAAACAAATCTTTAACCACAAATCGAAGAACACTTCGAGATCTTGCTAACCAATGGTGATGATCGACGATGGGGGTTTCGGGTGGCCGGAATTGGGTGGAAAGGCGGCGCATTGGGGGCGGATTTCTGGGCGGTGGTGAGGTGTGAGCTGGGGGTCCTTCTGGGCGATGGATGGTGGCTCGATGGTGGTCAGTGTGGTGGTCTCGGATCGAGGTCTGATGCCTCGTACGGCGTGCGCAAGTGAGGAGTTGGCGGTCGATATGGGTTTCAATGTACAACAGAAAGGAACGAAGAAGAAAGGGGTTAAGTCCCTTAACCAATGCAATTAATCCTTAATTAATTATTTAATTATTTCTTTTTATTGAAATCAAATGTTTATAATACAATAACTTCTTTAAACAGAAACGAAATCGAACGAAACAAAGTTCGTTGAACTCATATGGACAAGGGCTTCGCTATGAAACAGTCCATAACTGAAATGGAGCAAATCATGATTTGAGGGAAATTCCAATCTGAACTGATCTGAATGGAAAGCTATTTGTGAGATTTCTATTTTATGATTCAAATTAATTATTTACTGAAATGTGAAATTTATATTTATTTCATAAAGTTTATGTGATGTTGTATATCTTTATTGAAATGTTGGTTGTGTTGTGATGTGGCTTGAATTGAAATTTTGGTATGTTTGACTTTGGTTGCAATAATGAAAATGAATTGTGATTGTGGTGGAAATATATTTTAGTGTTATGAATAAATTTGTTTATGTTTTAAAATGTAAAACATGAATACATTGGAAACCACATTTGAATGTAAAGTATGTTAATAAAATAGTTCGTGTTAGAAAACTTGTTTTACATTAAAATTATAATTTAATGTATTGAATATACATAAGCATTTGTTCATGTTTAGAAAATAAGTTTTACATTAAAATTATATTTTATTGTATTGAATGTACATAAATATTTGTTCGCATTTAGAAAACAAGTTTCACGTTAAATTATATTTTAATGTTAAGAATGTACATAAGAATTTGTTCATATTAGGAAAACACGTTTCACATTAAATTTACATTTTAATGTTATGTAGGTAAACAAATTTTGTCATAGGAAACATCATTACAAAAACTTTATTTTTAGTCTAATGAATAGATTTACAAAATTGTACATGTTATGAGATGAAACATGTTTTTACATTAAACTTTAGGAAACATCATTACAAAAACTTTATTTTTAGTGTAATGAATAGATTTACAAAATTGTACATGTTATGAGATGAAACATGTTTTTACACTAAATTTTATTTTTGATAAGATGATCATTTCTAAATAAAATTGTGCACACATTAACTTTACATTTTTAATGTTAATAAGACATCAAAAAGCATCATTGTCATGTTAAATTATTTTCACATTGGAATTCATATTTCAACGTAAAAGGATCATTATAAAACATGTACTTTTATTGTCATTTTGTTACCATAAAATGGATTAAAACAAAAAGAATGTCTTTTTATCGTCACTTGTTTTACAATATAAAGAATGAAATAAAGAGACTAGGTTTCATTATGTCATTTAACAAAAAGGGTAGAATAATATAAATTCTCCATGTTTTAAACTTATAAAACATGTTTACATTAAAAAGTATATTTTAATGTAATGAATGGCATAATATAAATTGTCCATGTTTTAAACTTATGAAACATGTTTACATTAAAACGTATATTTTAATATAATGAATGGTTTAACAAAATTTGTTCATGTTTTAAAATGTAAAACATGGTAACATTAAAAACTCTAGTTTAATGCAATATATGAAAAGAACATTTTTTTTTTCATAAACGTTAGTATTAGAATAAAAGAACACTTTTGTCAAAATGCTTAGTTAGAATTAAAACATCGCCTCATTAAAAGTGTTTATCTAGAAATAAACTAGTCATTTGTTTAAGGTTAGAATTAACATGTCCTTTAAATAAAAACATGTTATGTAAAAACATGTTTTCATTTAAAACTCATATTTTAAATATCATGAACAAAATATAGAAAAAGTCATGTTTTAAATAAAAACATATTTACATTTAAAATTTCACATTTTAAATGTAATGTTAGAGTACATAGAAAAGTCACATTTTTATTTTAAAATGTTGCATTTGATTAAAAATGCCTTTTAAGTTAAAAAATGTTGTATTAATATGTCATTTTGGTTAAGAATAGTTAATTAGAATAAAAATATCATTTATGTTAGCATTCAAAGAACGACATTTATGTTAGAATTAAAAGAACATTTATGTTAGAAATAAACATTTATGTTGGAATTCAAAAATATGTTACACTGCCATTAACAAGTTTCCTGACTTGTTTATGTTGATTGGGATGATAATTTTTACACATCGTCCATGTGCACAAATAATTTATTTAATTATTTGCTATATGTTATGTGTTGGTTGAAAACCCCACACGGGTTTTGGGATGATATTCACGCATCTCCCTTGTGATTAGTTTTAAGCGTAATTTATTTGACGCTTATACAATATTAATATTCACTTAGGATGTTTGGATGTTATTAATGATTTTTATCATTAGTGTAGAATACATTGCGGTGTTTGAAATCCATATAATTAAATTATATGGTAATTGTTGGGTCCCATTCCAATTTTGAATTAAAAGAATATTTTAATACAATATTCAGTTAAAGGAAATCAAATAATGGTTTTGATCTTTTAAAGTTCAAAAGATTTTATTAAATGGGTTAAAAAGTCACAATGAAAAGGGTTGAGTTAAAAATACGAAACGGATCATGACACGAGGTTAAGCCCAACTTATGGGATAAGTCTTCCCGGAACCAACCGGCATATCCAGCATCCATAAGTCACAGGCTTAATGTGGGAGGTCTGGCCCAGTATAAAATACAAATGAATAAGAAATTGAATTGGCCTATTTAATCTGTTTTAAATAGAAACGCCGTTTTAAACCAAACGTGTTTACCGATTTAATGTATTCATTTTAAAATGAATATTAAAAAGAAGTGATTTGTAATCTTAATATTTTAGAAATATTAATACTTTTAAATATGATAAGAAAATAAAACATTCAATTTAGACTTTAAATTGAAATAAAGTTAAAACTGTTTTAAGGCAAATTTATAAATATTTTATAAAGTACGTTTTAAATAGAAATCGACGATATAATATATATTAAATATATATATATATATATATTTAATGGCCTGAATAGAACGCGCCCGCAGCGACCGTTCGCGAATTTCGACCATTAACTTTAAATGGACGTAACGGGAGATCCGACCGTCGGATTCTCCTAAAACCGGAACCGTTGGGTTCGTATCGAAAAGAGCTTTTCAATGAATATAAGAGTTTTAAAATCTAACTGTTGGATTTGGAATTATGTCCAAATCAAATTTAGAAAAGGTTGTTATGGATGCAGTTCGGTGGCCGTTATTGGAAACCGACTGTACGAGCGAAAATAAAATTATTAAAAATGTGGAAATATTATGTAAAATCATAATAAATGATTTAAAAGGAATTTAGATGAAATTTCCAATAGTGAAGAGATAAAAATATATTTTACCGATATGAACTAGTTATTAACTAGAACAAATTTTATAATTAAGATTTAATAAAGTTTTCCAATAAGTTAATATTTACTTGGAATTAAATAGAATAAATTGGATTTTTGGGTTGTCGTGAATGGTGTCTTAAATAACACTGTTCTTAACCCCAGTTGAGAAAAGAATAAATCTTTTAATTAAGATTTTTAGAGTTTCAATCATATTTGATAATTGGAATAAAATGAAATGTAAATTGGATTTATCGTGAACAGTGTTTTAAACGACACTTGTTCTTTAACCCAGTTTGCAGTGAAATATAATTTGGGATTTATGAATCTTTTATTAAGATTTAAAATGGAATATTTTCCAAGAGTAAAGTTTTCCAATTTAATATAATAAATTGGGATTGAATGGAATTTGATTTAATAATATTCGAGATGAGCTTCTGTAAAAGAAGGTCGTTAATATATATGGAATTTAAAAGGCTTTGCCGTTATTCCATTTATATTAATAGCCCGATACAGAAATTCATATCGATTATACATTGGTCTGATTTCTATGAAAATTCCCTATTCAATGGAGATGAATTTGAGTTTATCGTAAACAATGTTTTAAATGACATTAGTTCTTTAACTCAAATAAGGATAAGATTAATTTCTTAAAATTAAATAATGATTTTGATATTTACAACCAAATTGGAGTTTTTAATAAATCTTTAAAGAAAGATTTAAGTATAAAGTTAAAGAATTTATCTTTGATAGAATAATTTGAATATTTTATTTAGAAGAATATTCTGAATTGGAATGTGGCGTTGGATGTGTTTTTATAGTACTTGATTTTTGATTATAAAATACGTGAGTTATTCGGGAAGACCGGGTTTAACCCATTCCGGATAATCACTACGACGATGAAGAGTCGAAGATGAAGACGATGTTTGAAGACCGACGATCTTCACATCGAATGGATGTGTTGCTACTGAGACCCATGATGGGAGTAGCTACCTTGAAGCCTTGAAGGGGCTTCAGTGGTAGCCGTCCGGACTATTGTTGATTGTTCGGATTTGGTTTTCGCTCAGACCCAGAGCATAAGCTTGTAAATGGATGTGTGTCTGACATTGGATTTCGTTCCATGTGAATTAAATCGATTTCTATTAATGTATGTCTGTTTGGTGGTGGGGAATTTATTCTCTACTTAACACCCTGGTATATATTAATAGTGATTGATCGCATGGCGTGAATTGTCAATGTGGCACGCCAAGATGCAAATGATCAAGCCTTTTGTTGAAAAGCAGGGCCTTGTGGGATGATCAAAGCATAGCCTATTACGGCATAGCTTTATGTATAGCGTGACTTCGCGAGCCTCACACCCCGTATGAGTCAAAAACGGGATATGGACCGTAGGGAGTGCACACGTTTCTTTTTAGCTAGAAGTGGTGTCAGTGCTTAAACTGGCTGGCATTTTACTTATGTGGATGATGGATTTTGAGGCGCCTCGGATTTTTATAGGCCGATAGTGGTCATATTATAGGTTCAAAGGAACCGGGAAACGTGTGTTCAGGCATAACCAATCCACTGCCGATAGGCGGGGACCGGCCCTACCGCATCCAAGGGTTCACTGCAGGGGATCCTGAGGCATTTGCTAGAGTGTCTCGAATCGGAGAGGAGCTTGCCCCTAGCCTCGACTCATGATGGAAATCCAATTTCCAATACGACCTTACGGTTTTGAATGTAGAACTAGTATAGCGACATGATATATGGTACCCATGCCGTCTATGATTAATACATTATGATTGAAATGTTTTTATTAGAATATATACACACTAATACTAAATCCGTTTTACCGTATCAAGCATCTTTTGACCATTATAAGGTAAAACCCTCTCCTCCGGTTTGCGTTGCATTGTGTGATGGGACTTGGGTCTTATAATGGTTTCATTTTTCTAAAAAGCATAGCGTTATTTGAACGATTTACTTTACTTATGCACTGTCAATCCAATGGAGTAAACCCGTTCCGCGTTAGCGGCGTGGTCCTGTGATTAGCCTTATCATTAGATTAGTTTAGTTAAGATTTCTCATAACAGTCCCATGACTGACCTGTAGTTTGTTTCACTGGCAAACTCGGGTGCCCATATTTTTCCACACGGGTAATCGAGTAGCTTGTTTTGCAGGTATCTATTCTTTTAGCAGGATCCTGGATTGAAGCTTAAAGCTGTGTCCAGAGCATTTATATTCTTCCGTTGTGTATTGTATTTATGTATTGTAATTTAACTTCCGCTGTATCATTCCTTTAATTGATGTTCTCTGATGTAACATTATTGTAATGTCTATAAATGCCTATTGTTATTTGTTCTTATGAATTGTATTCCCAAAGTTAACCTATGCGAGTTTTGAACGGTCTTGGTTGATTTTGCGATCGATTAGGTCTGGGCAAAATCCGTGTCATTACAGTTGGTATTAGAGCTCTGGTTAGCTCAAATCTTTGGGGTACAACTCGTTAGAACTGAACAAAGACTCATCAGAGATTGGATTAGTAATATCCAATAAGAATACTCATTAGAGATGGGATCAGTAGTATCCTAGAATGAGTCCGAAGAGTGTTGGTTTTAAAAATAAATAAAAGCAGTAATAAATTTAGTTCTGAAAATTTATCTTAAAATACGTATTTGAGATATTATTATATTTAAGATTTGGACAATCGAGTATATAGAGATTTTAATATACGCCTTGCAAGCGTGTATAAGAAGCTCCAATATATTAGATAGATATAGAGTCACACTCTAATAGCCCGGAGACGATTCTGATGATGAGGCATCATCATCAGTGTTTATGTTCGAGTTCGGAGCGAGAGATCTATATATTTCCAATCGACTGGTATGAGAACCAAAACTTAGTTAGAACACATTGTTGTGATTTGCACTAAAAATATGATTTTTGACTATATATGTAAAAGTTATATATATTCGAAAAGTTAATCATCTAATTGATTGCTGGTTGTGATGTTTGATTATTGGATTAACTAATAAAATTATTGAAACCAATAAATAAAAATTTAATTAAGTTAGCTAATTAAACAACTTTTAGCTTTGTTCCTTTTCGAGGACGAAAAGATTTTTAAGTGGGGGAGATTGTAACAACCCGGAAAATCAGGACCAATTTAAAAATTTTATTTTAACAAATTTTAATGAAAAATGCATCAGAATTTAAAATTTTCATTTTTTTTATTAAACTATTGAATGACTTTGTATATAAATTTTATGATTAATGAGTGATTTCAAATTTGTTTCTAATAAACAATTATTTGTAATTAGATATGAATTTCTTCTATAATTGTGAAATAAGAAACGTTCGTTGCTTCGTTCACATTAATATAATTTATTTCATAATATTAGAATTTAAAACGAACAACGTTGCTTATACGCAGTACGCGTTCGCTAAAATATAAAAAGGAAGAATTCTAATAATACTACAGGCATCAATAGAAATATTTCAACATCAAATGAAATACTTTGAATTCCATTTTTGCATTAAGTATTGAATCATCACTTCCTTATCAAAAACATATGGACAACAATAATAATACATGTTGCAAGCGTTTTTTTTTTCATGTCCTTTTGTTTCTTTGATATCTCTCTTTTGCAAACGATTATAAAAAAAATGTTTTAATATGAAGCTTGTGAGGATTAGGGAAGGACAAAAATTAGAAAGAAATTTTGAGAGAATAATCAACTGTGAATATACATGAGAATAAAAGATGAATGGAAACGTTAGGTAAATTAAACAGATTGTTATAAATGGATACAAGTCTTATATGGTAAACACTAATGGCTTAGGGAAGGACAAAAATTAGAAAGAAATTTTGAGAGAATAATCAACTGTGAATATACGTGAGAATAAAAGATGAATGGAAACGTTAGGTAAATTAAACAGATTGTTATAAATGGATACAAGTCTTATATGGTAAACACTAATGGCCTAAATGAATATTAGGCAAAAGAAAAGAATGGTTTAAATTTAGAAAATAATGAACATGTAAGGGAAACATTAATATTAAGAGAGGTATGTTGAACATAAAAAGGTAATCAATGTTTGCACCAACAAAATCAATCGCATGAATTAAGACTATCTTTCCAGAATAAAATAAATATGCCATATTTTATTCTTTTTTCTTAAATATAAGAAAGAAAAGATAAGATAAACACCCATTAAATTAAATATTATTTAATATATATATAACCTAAGGTATATATACGGTATAGAATACGAAACCCTAAACACCTTCTTCCAGCCGCCTTCCTTATGAATCAATGGCCGAACTCCTCCGAACTTAATCCCTTATTTTTTTCCCTAAATGTCTTGAATTAAAACAAATCTTTAACCACAAATCGAAGAACACTTCGAGATCTTGCTAACCAATGGTGATGATCGACGATGGGGGTTTCGGGTGGCCGGAATTGGGTGGAAAGGCGTCGCATTGGGGGCGGATTTCTGGGCGGTGGTGAGGTGTGAGCTGGGGGTCCTTCTGGGCGATGGATGGTGGCTCGATGGTGGTCAGTGTGGTGGTCTCGGATCGAGGTCTGATGCCTCGTACGGCGTGCGCAAGTGAGGAGTTGGCGGTCGATATGGGTTTCAATGTACAACAGAAAGGAACGAAGAAGAAAGGGGTTAAGTCCCTTAAACAATGCAATTAATCCTTAATTAATTATTTAATTATTTCTTTTTATTGAAATCAAATGTTTATAATACAATAACTTCTTCAAACAAAAACGAAATCGAACGAAACAAAGTTCGTTGAACTCGCATGGATAAGGGCTTCGCTATGAAACAGTCCATAACTGAAATGGAGCAAATTATGATTTGAGGGAAATTCCAATCTGAACTGATCTGAATGGAAAGCTATTTGTGAGATTTCTATTTTATGATTCAAATTAATTATTTACTGAAATGTGAAATTTATATTTATTTCATAAAGTTTATGTGATGTTGTATATCTTTATTGAAATGTTGGTTGTGTTGTGGCTTGAATTGAAATTTTGGTATGTTTGACTTTGGTTACAATAATGAAAATGAATTGTAATTGTGGTGGAAATATATTTTAGTGTTATGAATAAATTTGTTTATATTTTAAAATGTAAAACATGAATACATTGGAAACCACATTTAAATGTAAAGTATGTTAATAAAATAGTTCATGTTAGAAAACTTGTTTTACATTAAAATTATAATTTAATGTATTGAATATACATAAACATTTGTTCGTGTTTAGAAAATAAGTTTTACATTAAAATTATATTTTAATGTATTGAATAAACATAAATATTTGTTCGCATTTAGAAAACAAGTTTCACGTTAAATTATATTTTAATGTTAAGAATGTACATAAAAATTTGTTCATATTAGGAAAACACATTTCACATTAAATTTACATTTTAATGTTATGTAGGTAAACAAATTTTGTCATAGGAAACATCATTACAAAAACTTTATTTTTAGTGTAATGAATAGATTTACAAAATTGTACATGTTATGAGATGAAACATGTTTTTACATTAAACTTTAGGAAACATCATTACAAAAACTTTATTTTTAGTGTAATGAATAGATTTACAAAATTGTATATGTTATGAGATGAAACATGTTTTTACACTAAACTTTATTTTTAATAAGATGATCATTTCTAAATAAAAATGTGCACACATTAACTTTACATTTTTAATGTTAATAAGACATTAAAAAGAATCATTGTCATGTTAAATTATTTTCACATTGGAATTCATATTTCAACGTAAAAGGATCATTATTAAACATGTATTTTTTTGTCATTTGTTACCATAAAATGGATTAAAACAAAAACAATGTCTTTTTATCGTCACTTGTTTTACAATATAAAGAATGAAATAAAGAGACGAGGTTTCATTATGTCATTTAACAAAAAGGGTAGAATAATATAAATTCTCCATGTTTTATATAAAACATGTTTACATTAAAAAGTATATTTTAATGTAATGAGTGGCGTAATATAAATTGTCCATGTTTTAAACTTATGAAACATGTTTACATTAAAACGTATATTTTAATATAATGAATGGTTTAACAAAATTTGTTTATGTTTTAAAATGTAAAACATGGTAACATTAAAAACTCTAGTTTAATGCAATATATGAAAAGAACATTTTTTTTCCATAAACGTTAGTATTAAAATAAAAGAACACTTTTGTCAAAATGCTTAGTTAGAATTAAAACATCGCTTTCGTTAAAAGTGTTTATTTAGAAATAAACTAGTCATTTGTTTAAGGTTAGAATTAACATGTCCTTTAAATAAAAACATGTTATGTAAAAACATGTTTTCATTTAAAACTCATATTTTAAATATCATGAACAGAATATAGAAAAAGTCATGTTTTAAATAAAAACATGTTTACATTTAAAATTTCACAATTTAAATGTAATGTTAGAGTACATAGAAAAGTCACATTTTTATTTTAAAATGTTGCATTTGATTAAAAATGCCTTTTAAGTTATAAAAGGTTGTATTAATATGTCATTTTGGTTAAGAATAGTTAATTAGAATAAAAATATAATTTATGTAAGCATTCAAAGAACGACATTTATGTTAGAATTAAAAGAACATTTATGTTAGAAATAAACATTTATGTTGGAACTCAAAAATATGTTACACTGCCATTAACAAGTTTCCTGACTTGTTTATGTTGATTGGGACGATAATTTTTACACTTCGCCCAAGTGCACAAATAATTTATTTAATTATTTGTTATATGTTATGTGTTGGTTGAAAACCCCACACGGGTCTTGGGATGATATTCACGCATCTCCCTTGTGATTAGTTTTAAGCGTTATTTATTTGACGCTTATACAGTATTAATATTCACTTTGGATGTTTGGATTTTATTAATGATTTTTATCATTAGTGTAGAATACATTGCGGTGTTTGAAATCCATATAATTAAATTATATGGTAATTGTTGGGTCCTATTCCAATTTTGAATTAAAAGAATATTTTAATACAATATTCAGTTAAAGGAAATCAAATAATGGTTTTGATCTTTTAAAGTTCAAAAGATTTTATTATATGGGTTAAAAAGTCACAATGAAAAGGGTTGAGTTAAAAATACGAAACGGGTCATGACACAAGGTTAAGCCCAACTTATGGGATAAGTCTTCCCGGAACCAACCGGCATATCCAGCATCCATAAGTCACAGGCTTAATGTGGGAGGTCTGGCCCAGTATAAAATACAAATGAATAAGAAATTGAATTGGCCTATTTAATCTGTTTTAAATAGAAACGTCGTTTTAAACCAAATGTGTTTACCGATTTAATGTATTCATTTTAAAATGAATAATAAAAAGAAGTGATTTGTAAACTTAATATTTTAGAAATATTAATACTTTTAAATATGATAAGAAAATAAAACATTCAATTTAGACTTTAAATTGAAATAAAGTTAAAACTGTTTTAAGGCGAATTTATAAATATTTTATAAAGTACGTTTTAAATAGAAATTGACGATATAATATATATTAAATATATATATAAATATATTTAATGGCCTGAATAGAACGCGCCGCGCAGCGACCGTTCGCGAATTTCGACCATTAACTTTAAATGGACGTAACGGGGAATCCGACCGTCGGATTCTCCTAAAATAGGAACTGTTGGGTTCATATCGAAAAGAGCTTTTCAATGAATATAAGAGTTTTAAAATCTAATTGTTGGATTTGGAATTATGTCCAAATAAAATTTAGAAAAGGTCGTTATGGATGCAGTTCGGTGGCCGTTATTGGAAACCGACTGTACGAGCGAAAATAAAATTATTAAAAATATGGAAATATTATGTAAAATCATAATAAATGATTTAAAAGGAATTTAGATGAAATTTCCAATAGTGAAGAGATAAAAATGTATTTTATCGATATGAACTAGTTATTAACTAGAACAAATCTTATAATTAAGATTTAATAAAGTTTTCCAATAAGTTAATATTTACTTGGAATTAAATAGAGTAAATTGGATTTTTGGGTTGTCGTGAATGGTGTCTTAAATAACACTGTTCTTAACCCCAGTTGAGAAAAGAATAAATCTTTTAATTAAGATTTTTAGAGTTTCAATCATATTTGATAATTGGAATAAAATGAAATGTAAATTGGATTTATCGTGAACAGTGTTTTAAACGACACTTGTTCTTTAACCCAGTTTGCAGTGAAATATAATTTGGGATTTATGAATCTTTTATTAAGATTTAAAATGGAATATTTTCCAAGAGTAAAGTTTTCCAATTTAATATAATAAATTGGGATTGAATGGAATTTGATTTAATAATATTCGAGATGAGCTTCTGTAAAAGAAGGTCGTTAATATATATGGAATTTAAAAGGCTTTGCCGTTATTCCATTTATATTAATAGCCCGATACAGAAATTCATATCGATTATACATTGGTCTGATTTCTATGAAAATTCCCTATTTAATGGAGATGAATTTGAGTTTATCGTAAACAATGTTTTAAATGACATTAGTTCTTTAACTCAAATAAGGATAAGATTAATTTCTTAAAATTAAATAATGATTTTGATATTTACAACCAAATTGGAGTTTTTAATAAATCTTTAAAGAAAGATTTAAGTATAAAGTTAAAGAATTTATCTTTGATAGAATAATTTGAATATTTTATTTAGAAGAATATTCTGAATTGGAATGTGGCGTTGGATGTGTTTTTATAGTACTTGATTTTTGATTATAAAATACGTGAGTTATTCGGGAAGACCGGGTTTAACCCATTCCGGATAATCACTACGACGATGAAGAGTCGAAGATGAAGACGATGTTTGAAGACCGACGATCTTCACATCGAATGGATGTGTTGCTACTGAGACCCATGATGGGAGTAGCTACCTTGAAGCCTTGAAGGGGCTTCAGTGGTAGCCGTCCGGACTATTGTTGATTGTTCGGATTTGGTTTTCGCTCAGACCCAGAGCATAAGCTTGTAAATGGATGCATGTCTAACATTGGATTTCGCTCCATGTGAATTAAATCGATTTCTATTAATGTATGTCTGTTTGGTGGTGGGGAATTTATTCTCTACTTAACACCCTGGTATATATTAATAGTGATTGATCGCATGGCGTGAATTGTCAATGTGACACGCCAAGATGCAAATGATCAAGGCTTTTGTTGAAAAGCAGAGCCTTGTGGGATGATCAAAGCATAGCCTATTACGGCATAGCTTTGTGTATAGCATGACTTCGCGAGCCTCACACCCCGGTATGAGTCAAAAACGGGATATGGACTGTAGGGAGTGCACACGTTTCTTTCTAGCTAGAAGTGGTGTCAGTGCTTAAACTGGTTGGCATTTTACTTATGTGGATGATGGATTTTCAGGCACCTCGGATTTTTATAGGCCGATAGTGGTCATATTATAGGTTCAAAGGAACCGGGAAACGTGTGTTCAGGCATAACCAATCCACTGCCGATAGGCGGGGACCGGCCCTACCGCATCCAAGGGTTCACTACGGGGGATCCTGAGGCATTTGCTATAGTGTCTCGAATCGAAGAGGAGCTTGCCCCTAGCCTCGACTCATGATGGAAATCCAATTTCCAATACGACCTTGCGGTTTTGAATGTAGAACTAGTATGGCGACAAGATATATGGTACCCATGTCGTCTATGATTAATACATTATGATTGAAATGTTTTTATTAGAATATATACACACTAATACTAAATCCGTTTTACCGTATCAAGCATCTTTTGACCATTATAAGGTAAAACCCTCTCCACCGGTTTGCGTTGCATTGTGTGATGGGACTTGGGTCTTATAATGGTTTCATTTTTCTAAAAAGCATAGCGTTATTTGAACGATTTACTTTACTTATGCACTGGCAATCCAATGGAGTAAACCCGTTCCGCGTTAGCGGCGTGGTCCTGCGATTAGCCTTATCATTAGATTAGTTTAGTTAAGATTTCTCATACCAGTCCCATGACTGACCTGTAGTTTATTTCACTGGCAAACTCGGGTGCCCATATTTTTCCACACGGGCAGTCGAGTAGCTTGTTTTGCAAATATCTATTCTTTTAGCAGGATCATGGATTGAAGCTAAAAGCTGTGTGTAATAACCCGGAAATCTGGGCCAACTTAAAATTTTTATTTTGGCAATTTTAGCGAATTTTGATTATTTATAATGAATTATTTTAAATAATATCGACGAGAAATTTATTTTAAATATAATTCGAACGTATATATTCGTTTGAATCGACGATAGAATATAAATATTTATTTATATTTATAAAAGGGATTGAAAATGGCGCGGTAGTTCGATAATTCAATTTCAAACTTCAAATGGATGTACCGGGTGCAAAATAATCCGGATTTTAGTGAAACTAAAAATAATAGGATCTATTTGGGAATATCTTTCCAACGAATCCGAAAAATCAAGATTTCATAGCGGGGATCAAAAGATATGTCCAGTTGAAAATTCTAAATAGTCGCTATGGAATTCAGGCCCTTAAAAATGGAAATTTTGTAAACGACCTCGAATTTCGACGAAACCACTTTTGTTGGATCCGCGATGTCAAGTTATTGCTAGGTTTCAAATTTTGTAATTTTTCGAATCAATATGTGAGCGTGGTAAAGGAAAACACGTTTGACAAGTTTTAGTTGATTTTAATCGACTGGAAAATGGCCAATTTTCAAACGGTCTTAGAATTCGACGAAACTAGTTTTGTTAGGACCGTATCGTCAATACGAAGCTAGAAATTATTTTTTTGGAATTTTTCGAGTTCATATGTGACCCCAGTAATTTGAAATGTGCGTTCAAATTCAATATATAGAGTTATATGTTGATTTTGACGAAAACTGATCGAAACGGCCGAATCAGCTTATGGTACATATCCCATTATGTTCGGAATGGAGGTAATTAGCTAGGGACGACAGGCGGTGGGTCTCGTTTGGTGGTCGAAATTAAAAGTTACTTTTTAAAGAAATAAAATAATTAAATAATTATAAATATATATATTATCACTTACCTCACCCTCTCTCCCTCATACTTCATCCCGTCAGAAAAAAAAGAGAAAACAAATCGCGCCGCCACCTGGGGGCCCTCGAGCCACCGCCGACGCCTCACGCCCCCACCTGCGCCGCCGGAGATCGACCCCCTCTTCCATCTGCTGCGACGCCGCGATACCCCCCGCCCCTCTTCTGTCGCGCGACGCCGCGATACCCCCCCTCCTCCTGCAGCCGACCGCGACCCCCCCCTTCCGACCAGAAACCCCCTTCTGCTTCAGCACCGCTCCAACCTCCTTCCTTCTTCAAATGAATGTAAGTTTTCTTTTATTTATCCATTTATAAAAATTAGATTTTTATTGCAAAGGAAAATCAGATGTTTACGTATAGAAAGTTATCATTTTTGCCTATGCAAAGTTGTGATTTTTATCGAACAAAGCTTTGATTTTTAAATCGAACGAAGATGTGATTTTTATCAAAACAAAGATAGGATTTTTAATCGAGTAAAAATTCGATTTTTATATATTGAATAGCATAGTAAAAATTCAATTTTTATATATTGAATAGCATAGTAAAAATTCGATTTTTATATGTTGAATAGCATAGTAAAAATTCGATTTTTATATATTGAATAGCATAGAAAAAATTCGATTTTTATATATTGAATAGCATAGTAAAAATTTGATTTTTATATATTGAATAGCAAAGTAAAAATTCGATTTTTATATATTGAATAGCAAAGTAAAAATTCGATTTTTGTATATTGAATAACAAAGTAAAAATGTGATTTTTACATATGTAGAGAATACGGGCAAAGAAAGTGACAAGAGGCAAGAACGACGAAGATTTCTACCTAAGAAGAGTCGTGGGATTGGATTAGCTAATCTGTGAGAATTTCTCACTTTTTAATTTGTTTTCTAGTTAAAAATATATACTAGGATGCAGACGGTGTTTAGTAGCACCCGACACCCGTCGTCCACAGACCATGGACGGCTTGTATGCTTGTTTGTTTGATTTTGTTGTGTAGTTGATTGTGTGATGTGATGTGAAATGAAATAAAATATTTATACAGATAAAAATATTTTATAGTTAAAAATAGAATTTTTAACGTGTATATGAAATGAAATAAATAGTAATAAACAAATCGGAGATTTGTTTATATACACTGATTTGACTGATATTGATTGGGATGATAAATTTTACACATCGCCCAACTGCACAAATAAAATCTGTGTTTGATTGTTTGAAACCCCACACGGGTATTGGGGTGATATATGACATACACTAATCCCAATAATTAGTTGTATGTCGATCGATTGATTGACAGACTGTTATAAGCGTTGAATATTTATATTTGATGCTTATACAGTGTAGAATGCACTTTGGATGATGGTTGATTATTCATCGTTGTTATTGTATACATGTGTTGTAGAAAATCGATATAATTAACATTATATGGTAATTGATTGGGCCTCATTCCAGTTTTGAAAAAGAAATATTTGCATAGAAATATTTGAAAAAGAAATATTTGAATAGAAATATTTGAAATAGAAATATTCGAAATAGAATATTTGAGAATAGGAATATATGAAGCCGTGTTGATTAGATTGACGTCATTTTGACGTGAACGATATTTATATCGATTTTATTCATTTTATAACGAATATCGAAAGTGATTTCAAAATCTGATATTTTGAGAAGAATTGAAATTTGAATTAAATTGAATAGAAATGAATTCAAATTGAAATCGTTTTGAAATGAATTCGAATTGAAATTGAATATAAATGAATTCGAATTGAAATCGATTTGAAATGAATTTAAAACGAATTTATATTCGAATATTCAATTTTGATTGGAAATTGAATATGAAGTTTAAACCGTTTTGAAAATGAATTTAAAACAATTTATAAATCACGTTTTAAAAGGAAATCGACGAAGTATATATTATATATATTATATATATAATATAATGGCCTGAATAGAATGCGCCGCTGATGGAAATAGACTGTACGGGCCTTGATAAAATTATTAAAAATAGTAATAATTTATGTAAAATCATAAGAAATGATTTAGAAAGAATTGAGATGAAAAACTCCATATTTGAAAAGATAAAAATTGATTTTTATCGAAATGAACTAGTTTTGAACTAGAATTATAATTCTATTTATTTTTAAATAAAAAAATTGGATTTGAAATGGTTTTGAAAATAACCAGAATTTCCAATAATTATATTGGAATGGATTTGAATCGAAATTGTCTTCGGAATATTTCGATGTTGGGTTTCGTGATTATACAGTTATTATTATGGAAATTTGAAAGATATATATATATCGTTATTTCCAATACGATATTTGTTGGTCGTAGAATTTGATATTGAGTATAAGCCGGTATATTTACTATTCAGAGCCTTGTATTTAATTTCAAATGTGATTTGGGTTTATCGTGAATGGTGTCTTCATTAACCCTATTCTTGAACCCAGTTGAGAAAAGATTAAATCTTTTTATTTAGATTTAATGAAGTGTGCCAATTAAATAATATTAAATTGGAATTGAATTCGAATTGATTCTTGGGTTTATCGTGAAAAGTGTTTTATATAACACTTATTCTTTAACCCGATAATTAATGAAACGTGATTTTGGGTTGTCGTGAACGGTATCTTCAATAATACTGTTCTTAGACCCAAAGGAGTTAAGAAAATCAGAAACTAACTGGAGGTTAGTTAGGTTGAATGGTTTCTGAGGTATTGATCTGATGTTGGTTTGGGCCTTCGGGGTTAATACTTAGGGAACTGCTCACTTGCTAATTTACGGTTAGGGACCGATTGAAATGTGATGTGATTTTGGGTTTATCGTGAACCGTGTTTTAAATGACACTGATTCTTTAACTCAGTCACAGATTAAAACTAAGTGGGGTTTTAATGAATCTTTAATTAGATTGAAATGATCGAGAATGGAGTATCACCGGTTTTGCTCCAGACGACAGTTAAATCTTTAATTAGATTTGAACGTGAAATGGTAATTGAATTTACCGATAACACCATGGTGTTAGATATGAAGTATTACCAGTTTTACTTCATGGGATGAATAGGTTGGGATTGGGAAATTAAAACAAATGGTTACTTCGGTAAGGTTCGTTAATCCCGACTAGTTGAATCAAAATTCAAAGGAAGATTAAAGAATGAATTTTAAAGGATTAATCTTTGATAAAATTAATGGGAACCTTTCCCTATGAATGTGAAATTTAGAAACTAACTGTCGCTTAGCTAAGCAGAATGATTTTCTGGATATTGATCTGATGTTGGTTTCGGCCTTCGGGGTTAATATTTGGGGAATTATTCTCTTGTTAATTTACGGCTAGTGACTGATGAATTGGAAAGAGGCCTATGTTTTGTTTGTGTAACATTTTTTTATAATATACGCGAGTTATTTGGAAAGACCGGGTTTATCCCATTCTGAATAACTGATACGACGATAAGTCGAAGATGAAGATGGTGGTCGAAGACCGGAGGTCTTCACGCTGTTTGGGTGATTACTGATGATCTTGATTGGGATGTACACCCAAGAAGATGGAAACAGTTGGTGATCGTCCAGACGTACTTGGAGATCGATGGATATGCGGGGTACTAGGTGCCTCCGGTTTCGTTCAGACCTAGAACGAACTTGTAAATGGACTGTGTGTCTGACATTGGATTTTAGTCTGTGTGATTGATTTCTATTAAATATATATCTGTTTGGCAGCGGAGAATTTATTCTCTTGCTTAACGCCCTTCTCTGAGACGTACGAGCTCAGGGGTTATATACTGATGGATATCAAACGCATAGAGTGAATTGCCTGTGTGGCATGCCTAAGTGGTGAATGATCAAGGCTTCTATTGAAAAGCAAAGTCTTGTGGTTGATGATCGAAGCACGACCTTTGTGGCGTAGCTTTGTGTAACGTTTACTTCACGAGCCTCACACCCGGTATGAATCAGAAACAGGAGAAGGACCTCAGGGAGGACATGCGTTTCTTTCTAGTTAGAAGTGGCGTCAGTGGTTTTACACGCCCTGACGAGTTTGACTTATGTGGTTGTTGCTGTTGCGAGGCGCCTCGGTTTGATCGGACGATCCGGGTCCGATGGAGTCATTTGTTGGCTCATTTACGCCCTATAGGGCGGAGAGACGTATTGTTCAGGCATAATAATCCACATCGGTGGACCGGCCCTGATGATCCAAGGCTTGTCTGCGCGCTTGCCTGAGACTCGGACTAGACAGTCTCGAATCGGTAGAGGACGATCCCTGGCCTCGGTTCATAGATGGAAATCCAACTTCCAATACGTGGCGTTTCGGTTTTAGTTGTAATCCTATATATGGCGACATAGTGGGATGGGGCGCTTATGCCGTCTATGATTGATACTTATGATTTGAAGTTGTTTTATACACTATTATAGTAATAATAAATGATTTGTTTTAAACGTATCAAGCATTCTTGGCTATTATAAGGTAAAAACCCTATCCTCCGACCTGCATTGCATTGTGTGATGGGAACTGGGTCTTATAATAGCTTCATTTTTCTTTATTTAGCATTGCGTTTTTGTTTTATGCACTGGTATTCTTGGGAGGAAACCCGTT
The DNA here is from genome assembly GCA_030737875.1 of Allium sativum. NCBI lineage: Eukaryota > Viridiplantae > Streptophyta > Magnoliopsida > Asparagales > Amaryllidaceae > Allium > Allium sativum. The sequence continues at coordinate 389,053,787 of CM060916.1, read as the reverse complement.
CCGTGTTATACGGCATGGTCCCTTGATATATCTGATTTAAAGTAAAGTTTTAAATAACTGTTTTAGTTCTCACACCAGTCTCATGACTGACCTGGAGTTTATTGTTTTAACCTAAACTCTGGGTGCCCCTATTTTGACATGGGCAGCTAGTAGTTTTGGTTTTGCAGATTTATATTCACAGGATCCTGGTTTACAGATGGAATGATATCCAGAAAGCTTTGTATCCGTATATCTCCTTCAGTTGTGTATTGTATTATTTTCCGTTGCGATGTAATGTATTGTAATCTCTGATATTTATCAAATGTAATAATCATTTATACCCTGTATATTCTTGTAATCTGATGGAATTGTTGTTATATACAATGGAATGTTCTCCCGTCTGCGTTCTATTTTGTCGTGTTCTCAAAACAATTCGTTCTTTCTCTTCTCTTCGGAGACCGGGGAAGTTCGGGTCGTTTCACTGTGGTATCAGAACCAGGTTTCGATCCTGGGACATGTGGGTTATCGTGAACCGATTGAAATGTGATGTGATTTTGGGTTTATCGTGAACCGTGTTTTAAATGACACTGATTCTTTAACCCAGTCACAGATTAAAACTAAGTGGAGTTTTAATGAATCTTTAATTAGATTGAAATGATCGAGAATGGAGTATCACCTGTTCTTGTTGCTGGCCCTGTGTGGGCTGAGGTACGCATGATAGGGGGTTGTCGCTTCGCGGTTTGGTGGCGAACGGGAGACTCTTACCCCTACATGTCCCTGTAGAGGTTTGGTTAGGCAGTGGCCGGGAGACTCGAGAGGGTCGTCGTAAAACAAGGGACTGGGGGACCACTGCAAGCCACAGTGGGTTTTACCTGCTGCTTTGGGGGATGAAGGGATGGTTGCAAAGCCTACCGGATTTCGTCGGGCTGTTTCACCGTGATATCAGAGCTTTGGTTTACAAAGCTCAGAGAATAAGACACATTAGAACCATACGAAAGAATTCATCAGATATTGGATTAGCAATATCCAATGGGAATGACTCTTAGAGATGGGATCAGTAGTATCCTATAACGAGTGTGAAGAGTATATTTTTAAAATGAAAAAAAAACAATTTTTGTTTTGAAAATTTAAATCAATTATTCGTATTTGAATATTTATTTTAAATGAATTTGGACAATCCAATATATAAAGATTTTGTATATATGTCTTGCAAACGTGTATTCGAAGTTTTAATGTACTGGATAGTTATAGAATCGCACTCTAGTGCCCGAGGATAATTCTGGTGATGGGGCACCATCGCCAGTATTTATTTTCGAGTAACGAAAGTGAGATGTCTATATATTTCCAATTGACTGGTGTGAGAACCGAAACTAGATAGGGCTTATTGTTGTGATTTGGCATCAAAAATCTGATTTTTGACTATGTATCAAAGTTATGAATTTCAAAAGCTAATCAACTAATAGATTGATGGTTGTGTTGTTGATTATTGGTTGGTTTATTAAAATTTGTACCATATAGCCCAATTGAACAAAATAGTGAATTGTATTGAAATTTGGTCGCATATGCTTGCATATACATGTACTTACATTGAACGGGTCATAGCAAAGAGGCTAGAGCAGAAGAGTAAAATTGTTTGCCCGACAAATAGGTACATGTTTATCATAATTTACTGTTTTGTTTGGGTGATGATGATTTTATGAGCCGATTGGCTAGCCGCTTGGCTTTTTCTTTTTCTTTTTGAGACCAGAAGGCCTGTATGGCAATTTTGGGATTTTCCCGTGCTCCCGGTGCAGGGGAGGTTATGGCGAAATTTTACAAAAATTTAGGGTGTTAGCCAAATTTTTGAAATTTTTGAAAAGTTCTTAAAAACTGAAAAGTTGAAGAACTTAAGCCGTAGTCAAAATAATGAAAGTTGAGTTGATTTGTTAAACAACTTTCGGCTTCGTTCCTTTTCGGGGACGAAAAGTTTTAAGTGGGGGAGATTGCAATAACCCGGAAATCTGGGCCAATTTAAAAAATTTATTTTGGCAATTTTAGCGAATTTTGATTATTTAAAATGAATTATTTTAAATAATATCGACGAGAAATTTATTTTGAATATAATTCGAACGAATATATTCGTTTGAATCGACGATAGAATATAAATATTTATTTATATTTATAAAAGGGATTGAAAATGGCACGGTAGTTCGATAATTCGATTTCAAACTTCAAATGGATGTACTGGATGCAAAATAATCAGGATTTTAGTGAAACCAAAAATAATAGGATCTATTTGGGAATATCTTTCCAACGAATCCGAAAAATCAAGATTTCATAGCGGGGATCAAAAGATATGTCCAGTTGAAAATTCTGAATAGTCGCTATGGAATTCAGGCCCTTAAAAATGGAAATTTTGCAAATGACCTCGGATTTCGACGAAACCACTTTTGTTGGATCCGCGATGTCAAGCTATTGCTAGGTTTCAAATTTTGTAATTTTTCGAATCAATATGTGAGCGTGGTAAAGGAAAACGCGTTTGACCAGTTTTAGTTGATTTTAATCGACTGGAAAATGGCCAATTTTCAAACGGTCTCAGAATTCGACGAAACTAGTTTTGTTAGGAACGTATCGTCAATACGAAGCTAGAAATTATTTTTCTGGAATTTTTTGAGTTCGTATGTGACCCCAGTAATTTGAAATGTGTGTTCAAATTCAATATATAGAGCTATATGTTGATTTTGACGAAAACTGATCGAAACGGCCGAATCACTTATGGTACATATCCCATTGTGTTCGGAATGGGGGTAATTAGCTAGGGACGACAGGCGTGGGTCTCGTTTGGTGGTCGAAATTAAAAGTTGCTTTTTAAAGAAATAAAATAATTAAATAATTATAAATATATATTATCACTCACCTCACCCTCTCTCCCTCATACTTCATCCCGTCAGAAAAAAAAAGAGAAAACAAATCGCGCCGCCGCCTCGGTGCCCTCGAGCCACCGCCGACGCCTCACGCCCCCACCTGCGCCGCCGGAGATCGACCCCCCCTTCCATCTGCTGCGACGCCGTGATACCCCCCCCCCCCCCCTCTTCTGCCGCGCGACGCCGCGATACCCCCCTCCTCCTGCAGCCGACCGCGACCCCCCCCCTTCCGACCAGAAACTCCCTTCTGCTCCAGCACCGCTCCAACCTCCTTCCTTCTTCAAATGAATGTAAGTTTTCTTTTATTTATCCATTTATAAAAATTAGATTTTTATTGCAAAGGAAAATCAGATGTTTACATATAGAAAGTTATCATTTTTGCCTATGCAAAGTTGTGATTTTTATCGAACAAAGCTTTGATTTTTAAATCGAACGAAGATGTGATTTTTATCAAAACAAAGATAGGATTTTTAATCGAGTAAAAATTCGATTTTTATATATTGAATAGCATAGTAAAAATTTGATTTTTATATATTGAATAGCATAGTAAAAATTCGATTTTTATATATTGAATAGCATAGAAAAAATTCGATTTTTATATATTGAATAGCATAGTAAAAATTCGATTTTTATATATTGAATAGCATAGTAAAATTTTGATTTTTATATATTGAATAGCATAGTAAAAATTCGATTTTTATATATTGAATAGCATAGTAAAAATTCGATTTTTATATATTGAATAGCAAAGTAAAAATTCGATTTTTATATATTGAATAGCAAAGTAAAAATTTGATTTTTATATATTGAATAGCAAAGTAAAAATGTGATTTTTACATATGTAGAGAATACGGGTAAAGAAAGTGACAAGAGGCAAGAACGACGAAGATTTCTACCTAAGAAGAGTCGTGGGATTGGATTAGCTAATCTATGAGAATTTCTCACTTTTTAATTTGTTTTCTAGTTAAAAATATATACTAGGATGCAGACAGTGTTTAGTAGCACCCGACACCCGTCGTCTACAGACCATGGACGGCTTGTATGCTCGTTTGTTTGATTTTGTTGTGTAGTTGATTGTGTGATGTGATGTGAAATGAAATAAAATATTTATACAGTTAAAAATATTTTATAGTTAAAAATAGAATTTTTAACGTGTATATGAAATGAAATAAATAGTAATAAACAAATCGGAGATTTGTTTATATACACTGATTTAACTGATATTGATAGGGACGATAAATTTTACACATCGCCCAACTGCACAAATAAAATCTATGTTTGATTGTTTGAAACCCCACACGGGTATTGGGGTGATATATGACATACACTGATCCCAATAATTAGTTGTATGTCGATCGATTGATTGACAGACTGTTATAAGCGTTGAATATTTATATTTGATGCTTATACAGTGTAGAATGCACTTTGGATGATGGTTGATTATTCATCGTTGTTATTGTATACATGTGTTGTAGAAAATCCATATAATTAACATTATATGGTAATTGATTGGGCCTTATTCCAGTTTTGAAAAAGAAATATTTGCATAGAAATATTTGAAAAAGAAATATTTGAACAGAAATATTTGAGATAGAAATATTTGAAATAGAATATTTGAGAATAGGAATATATGAAGCCGTGTTGATTAGATTGACGCCATTTTGACGTGAACGATATTTATATCGATTTTATTCATTTTATAACGAATATCGAAAGTGATTTCAAAATCTGATATTTTGAAAAGAATTGAAATTCGAATTAAATTGAATAGAAATGAATTCAAATTGAAATCGTTTTGAAATGAATTCGAATTGAAATTGAATATAAATGAATTCGAATTGAAATCGATTTGAAATGAATTTAAAACGAATTTATATTGGAATATTCAATTTTGATTGGAAATTGAATATGAAGTTTAAACCGTTTTGAAAATGAATTTAAAACGATTTATAAATCACGTTTTAAAAGGAAATCGACGAAGTATATATTATATATATTATATATATAATATAATGGCCTGAATAGAATGCGCCGCTGATGGAAATAGACTGTACGGGCCTTGATAAAATTATTAAAAATAGTAATAATTTGTGTAAAATCATAAGAAATGATTTAGAAAGAATTGAGATGAAAAACTCCATATTTGAAAAGATAAAAATAGATTTTTATCAAAATGAACTAGTTTTGAACTAGAATTATAATTCTATTTATTTTTAAATAAATAAATTGGATTTGAAATGGTTTTGAAAATAACCAGAATTTCCAATAATTATATTGGAATGGATTTGAATCGAAATTGTCTTCGGAATATTTCGATGTTGGGTTTCGTGATTATACAGTTATTGTTATGGAAATTTGAAAGATATATATATATATATATATATCGTTATTTCCAATACGATATTTGTTGGTCGTAGAATTTGATATTGAATATAAGCCGGTATATTTTCTATTCAGAGCCTTGTATTTAATTTCAAATGTGATTTGGGTTTGTCGTGAATGGTGTCTTCATTAACCCTGTTCTTGAACCCAGTTGAGAAAAGATTAAATCTTTTTATTTAGATTTAATGAAGTGTGCCAATTAAATAACATTTGATTGGAATTGAATTCGAATTGATTCCTGGGTTTATCGTGAAAAGTGTTTTATATAACACTTGTTCTTTAACTCGATAATTAATAAAACGTGATTTTGGGTTGTCGTGAACGGTATCTTCAATAATACTGTTCTTAGACCCAAAGGAGTTAAGAAAATCAGAAACTAACTGGAGGTTAGTTAGGTTGAATGGTTTCTGAGGTATTGATCTGATGTTGGTTTCGGCCTTCGGGGTTAATACTTAGGGAACTGCTCACTTGCTAATTTACGGTTAGGGACCGATTGAAATGTGATGTGATTTTGGGTTTATCGTGAACCGTGTTTTAAATGACACTGATTCTTTAACCCAGTCACAGATTAAAACTAAGTGGAGTTTTAATGAATCTTTAATTAGATTGAAATGATCGAGAATGGAGTATCACCAGTTTTGCTCCAGGCGATAGTTAAATCTTTATTTATATTTGAACGTGAAATGGTAATTGAATTTACCGATAACACCATGGTGTTAGATATGAAGTATTACCAGTTTTACTTCATGGGATGAATAGGTTGGGATTGGGAAATTAAAACAAATGGTTACTTCGGTAAGGTTCGTTAATCCCGACTAGTTGAATCGAAATTCAAAGGAAGATTAAAGAATGAATTTTAAAGGATTTATCTTTGATAAAATTAATGGGAACCTTTCCCTATGAATGTGAAATTTAGAAACTAACTGTCGGTTAGCTAAGCAGAATGATTTTCTGGATATTGATCTGATGTTGGTTTCGGCCTTCGGGGTTAATATTTGGGGAATTATTCTCTTGTTAATTTACAGTTAGTGACTGATGAATTGGAATGAGGCGTATGTTGTGTTTGTGTAACATTTGTTTATAATATACGCGAGTTATTCGGAAAGACCGAGTTTATCCCATTCTGAATAACTAATACGACGATAAGTCGAAGATGAAAACGGTGGTCGAAGACCGGAGGTCTTCACGTCGTTTGGGTGATTACTGATGATCTTGATTGGGATGTACACCCAAGAAGATGGAAACAGTTGGTGATCGTCCAGACGTACTTGGAGATCGATGGATATGCGGGGTACTAGGTGCCTCCGGTTTCGTTCAGACCCAGAACGGACTTGTAAATGGACTGTGTGTCTGACATTGGATTTTAGTCTGTGTGATTGATTTCTATTAAATATATATCTGTTTGGCGGCGGAGAATTTATTCTCTTGCTTAACGCCCTTCTCTGAGACGTACGAGCTCAGGGGTTATATACTGATGGATATCAAACGCATAGAGTGAATTGCCTGTGTGGTATGCCTAAGTGGCGAATGATCAAAGCTTCTGTTGAAAAGCAAAGTCTTGTGGTTGATGATCGAAGCACGGCCTTTGTGGCGTAGCTTTGTGTAACGTTTACTTCGCGAGCCTCACACCCGGTATGAACCAGAAACGAGAGAAGGACCTCAGGGAGGACATGCGTTTCTTTCTAGTTAGAAGTGGCGTCAGTGGTTTTACACGCCCTGACGAGTTTGACTTATGTGGTTGTTGCTGTTGCGAGGCGCCTCGGTTTGATCGGACGATCCGGGTCCGATGGAGTCATTTGTTGGCTCATTTACGCCCCATAGGGCGGAGAGACGTATTTTTCAGGCATAATAATCCACATCGGTGGACCGGCCCTGACGATCCAAGGCTTGTCTACGCGCTGCCTGAGACTCGGACTAGACAGTCTCGAATCGGTAGAGGACGATCCCTGGCCTCGGTTCGTAGATGGAAATCCAACTTCCAATACGGGACGTTTCGGTTTTAGTTGTAATCCTATATATGGCGACATAGTGGGATGGGGCGCTTATGCCGTCTATGATTGATACTTATGATTTGAAGTTGTTTTATACACTATACACTTATAGTAATAATAAATGATTTGTTTTAAACGTATCAAGCATTCTTGGCTATTATAAGGTATAAACCCTATCCTCCGGCTTGCGTTGCATTGTGTGATGGGAACTGGGTCTTATAATAGCTTCATTTTTCTTTATTTAGCATTGCGCTGTTGTTTTATGCACTGGTATTCTTGGGAGGAAACCCGTTCCGTGTTATACGGCATGGTCCCTTGATATATCTGATTTAAAGTAAAGTTTTAAATAACTGTTTTAGTTCTCACACCAGTCCCATGACTGACCTGGAGTTTATTGTTTTAACCTAAACTCTGGGTGCCCCTATTTTGACACGGGCAGCTAGTAGTTTTGGTTTTGCAGATTTATATTCATAGGATCCTGGTTTACAGCTGGAATGATATTCGGAAAGCTTTGTATCCGTATATCTCCTTCAGTTGTGTATTGTATTATTTTCCGCTGCGATGTAATGTATTGTAATCTCTGATATTTATCGAATGTAATAATCATTTATACCCTGTATATTCTTGTAATCTGATGGAATTGTTGTTATATACAATGGAATGTTCTCCCGTCTGCGTTCTATTTTGTCGTGTTCTCAAAACAATTCGTTCTTTCTCTTCTCTTCGGAGACCTGGGAAGTTCGGGTCGTTTCACTGTGTCCAGAGCATTTATAGTCTTCCGTTGTGTATTGCATTTATGTATTGTAATTTAACTTCCGCTGTATCATTCCTTTAATTGATGTACTCTGATATTCTGTACTCTGATGTAACATTATTGTAATGTCTATAAAAGTCTATTGTTATTTGTTCTTATGAATTGTATTCCCAAAGTTAACGTATGCAAATTTTGAACGGTCTTGGTTGATTTTGCGATCGATTAGGTCCGGGCAAAATCCATGTTGTTTCAAAACGATTAGACGAGTTGGGGGTATCTACATAAACGTCGTATTAGGTTAACCTACTAGTGGGACATGAGTACATCCTAAAGAGCTAACATTGTTAATAACCAAATAACCAAGAAAATGTAACTGAACGGTATATGTAGGATTATACAGAAGTTTATTCTAAGTCCACTCACACAAAACTTATGTTCTGACCCCCTCCTCATTACATACTTCCAGGTTAGGTTCATGACAGAGATGGTATAGCTTTGGATATTGGTTTAGCAGTATTAATAATAAGGTAAAGCAATATTTGAGTATTATACTTTATTTCCTTCCGCTGTGAGATGCTTTACGAATTCTAACATGTTTCTTTATCTCTGTCTTTTTCTACTGGATACCAGAGCACCCAACTCGGGTTTCGATAGATTGGATTTTTGAAAAAATTCGGTCTGTTGGAATCCGGGTTGTTACATCTGGTATCAGAGCTTCGGTTTAGTGATCTTAGGGAGATAATGAGTGAACGTATTTGTATTTTCTAAAATATAAATATATTATATATATAAACCTAAATCCATATAGTAGCCCACTAGTCATGAAAAGAGTTGGGATATCTAGTTTGTACACTCAAGGAATGAACATAGGAATTTGGAAACCATTAAGTGGTTGGGAAAGTGTACAATATGACTTGAAGCTAGAGAAAGAAAAGTATCCCATAGGATGGAAACTGAAATATTAGTATTTCAGATTAGTGGGTTTAGGAATGAAACCTTGGAAACTAGAAAAGGTTGAAATATGAAAAATGGATTAGGAATATATATAGTTAAGAGAATTGAATTCGTGAAAGTGTCTAGGAAAGTCTAGTTGAGTTGAAGACCCGCTTTGAGTCTAACCCAATGATAAACTTTTAAGAACTTGAATTTGTAAAAGGATTTGTGGTATTTTCCCAGATTTAATCTTAAAAGTATTTTGATAAATGCATGTTGGGTTTTAAAGTAAAGTGAGGTATATTGTGTAAAATAATGATTTTTTGTTTTAAAAGAATTCTCTTATAAAAAGGTGCATATTATGGAGCATAAATAGCTCGCTAGTTTTCATATATGAAAAGAAGTTTTGAAATATCTATTCGGTTAACAATAAATTTTGATTATTGTTTTAAAAAGAAATTTTGTTGGGTGAACAAAATAAGCGGTAGAGTGTAAGAATAGAATAGATATTTGCACCTTAGCAGCCACAGTTAACATTGTAAATAGGAACAGTGTAACCCATTGGTTGTCCTTGTCTACTCTAGTTTTAATATTTTGCAATTTTATTTTGTAACATGTTTTTATGGTTTGGCAAAAGCAAGTTTTTGAGAAAAGAAAATAAAGTTTTAACACTTTTAATTTTTGAAAGAAAAATGTAATGAAAAGAAAGGAGGCCAAACCATGTTTTAAAAAAAAGAATGGAGTAGGTAAGGATTAGTGCCTAGAATAGAACGAGAGAAAATTAAAGCTATGAATTAAACAATTGGAACTAACTAGAGATTGGTTGAGTTGAGTGATTCTTTGAGTGTCAATCTGATGTTGATTTCGGTCTTCGGGGTTGATATTTAGGGAGTTACTCTCTTGCCAATTTACAATCAGGGATTAGCTAATATTAAACTAATGGAAAATTTTCCCATAGAATGCATAAGCATTGAGAAATCTGGGTTTGTTGCTGGAGAAAAAGAAAGAAAAAGAATAGGCTAGGAATACACAGCAAGGACTAGTAGTGACTACTAAGTAGTAAAGGGCAAGTAAGTGGGTAGATCCTGTTGAGTGGACTCGCAATTGTCTGAGATGACTAAGTCCTGAGATTCTTGGCCCGTAGTAGTAGCTGTGTAGGATGTTGTTTGAGTTGAAAACAGAAAAAGCTTATTTGGAATAATAAACTTAAGTAATTGGATTAAGTCAAATAAGCTAAGAAAGAGAATAGCCTAACTAAAAAGAAACAATAAATTCAGTAAAGCAACAAATGTGACGGGAAAAGAAAATGAAAATCTTAAGAAAAAAAAGATGAATAAATATGAAATTTTTCCAAGATAAGTGGAAAAAGAGAAGAAATTTTCTTATGTGGTTGTGCTTGGATAGGAAAATAGGAAATCTTCATAAAATAGTCATATAAAAATCCAAGTACGATTAGAAAAGAAAAACGGAGGATGTGAATTTTTCCGTTTTATATCTTTTCGTAACATAAGGAAATCAAATTTGGAAAATTAGATTTTTCTAAATTTTGAAATTAATGATGGATGATAGGGTTTTGGACGCCACAATTGGGTGAACTATGCTCTTATTCTATAAGAGTGTGGGAAAACTTGGATGAAAAATATTTTGATTTTTCAAGAATATTGCATTCATATAAAACTGCAAGTATATTTAGGATGTGAGCATCATGTTTTGAAAGATTTTTTAAAATTTGCATACATATAGGTGGATCCAAATTAGGCATACATACTTTACTATGATGTATCTCACTTTTCACATGTGCACAATGTTTGCAACAATTGGATGCACACTTGATGGATGAATATTACGAGGGATTATCTATTTTACTCTTATCGAATTTCGGAGACAAAATTCTTTAAGGGTGGGAGAATGTAACACCCCGCATTTTTAATAGAATGTACATAAATGTGTATATACATAGCTAGGTAAATAATGGTGATGTATAATGAAAATTTATTAATACATGGAAGAAAAGGAAAAATTGATTCAATAACAGTGTGTGTAATGGAGGAGATAATAAGATAAGGATACTTAATTTAAATATCAGGAATTAAGTAAAACGGACATCACCATTGCGTTCGTCTCGGAATTCTGCTTGGAATAGAGTCCAAGTTTTCGAAAATCGGACTCCGTATGAAAGAGTTATGGCCTTCGGAAGATTCGACAAAAATTCAGAATTTACACAGGAAAATACCCAGGCAGGTCGACCTGGGGGTCGACCTCCCCTTGATTTTTTTCCAGATCTGGGCAGTGACGATTTTTGGTGTGCTGGACGGACCGGATGGCTTCTAGGGCGATCTAATGGCTCTACAACACTCTCTACACCTATAAAATAGTGTCTAGACCTAACCTAATTCATAAACAATTCCTTCTGACGCCTCCATGCCGCCAAACATCAACCAAACATGGCCGCCGCCTCAAAACCCTAAATTAATTTGCAAGTTCTTCATCAACTTTGGAGTTTAATCAAATCAAGTAGCAAAGTTCTTCATCAACAATTCATGCTCTTCACCAATGATCAAGTAAGAAGATTAAATCAGCGTTCTACATCAACAACAAGTCGTTTATTTCTCCAATCCAGTCAAGGTGAGCAGAATTATAATAAATTTGTTGCATAATAGTATTATTATCGTTCATCATTCCCCAGTTATTAATTTAATTCAAGATTCATGTTATAATAATTGTTCCTTTTATTCTCCTTCCCCTTTTTATTTTTGGATCTAGGTTATCTCGAACCTATACGAAAATCTTATTATGCATACGTGCGGTTGGAATATGGAAATGTTGGGCATAATCTATTTTATGTAATCGAGAAATATAATCTGTAATTTGGGGTTTGTGGCATAACAATTGTTGTTGCGAATATTGGGCATAATTTATTTTATGCAATCGAGGAATATAATCTGTAATTTAGGATTTGGGACGTAACAATTATTAGTGCAAATATTGGGATAATTGGCAAAGTATATATATTGAGATTATTTAAATGGAATGAGTGGAAAGGATCTTGAAAATTGGTGACTTGGAGTAACTTACGCTAAAAATATATAAAGCTTGAATTAGAGACTTGAAAATTGGATATGCCATTAAGATCCTAGAAACATAATTAAAAATGGAATATGTTGGACAAACCATGTTTTTTTTATGTAATTATGGAACTCGACGCATAACATGAAATTGACAATAGTGGCATAACTTGAGCGTGAACATGCTTGTGAATTGGTAATTGACATTTGATATCTAGAATGAACATGAACATGCTAGTAAATTTATAATTGGCCTATGACACTTAAAATAGACATGAATTGTAATTAAGTTAAATTTGGAACACATGACATGAATTTGGGGTTTGGGTGAAAGATGATTGTTAATGAACGCCTATGACATGAGGTTAGGCGCGTTTGTGGTGTAAGACTGCCCGGAAAATCCAGCAACCACAAGCGGACGTCTAATGTGAGAGGTCAACGGCAAGAACTAGAGGCGTAACGGTTTATGACACGAGGTTAGGCGCTTTGTGGTATAAGTCTGCCCGGAACCGCCCGGCAAATCCAGCAGCCACGAACGGACGTCTAATGTGAGAGGTCATACATCATTACATCATAATAAATAAATTAAGAAATACTAACCATAATAAGACATGCGGGCGATATGGGTATGGTTAGAGGGTTAAGTGGGACACGGGTGACATGTGAAATAAAAATTTAGATATGCTTAAGCAAAAGGGACACGTAACAGTATCATAAATTAATTAAATTGGGAAAAGGTTAAGTAACGGGTTAAGTAAATGGAAGGGTTAAGTCAAATCTAAAATTAATGACAAGAAATGGGGAATGATAAATAACCTATTATGAATAAACTTGAATAAGGCAATAAAGAGTAATAGGTGGAAATTATAACTTATGAGACAAGATAAGTTATTGGAAATGATAAGGAAGATGAGATAACACTCAACCAATTTGTCATGATATATGGGTAGGTTAAGTCAACATGAACTGATAGATAACACTTAACCAATTTGACATGACGCGTGGGTTGAATTGAATACGTAATTAGGGGTTAAGTCAACTTGGACACATGGGCAAACTTAACCAATATAACAGTACCAAATCAAGGAAAAGTGGGGAATGATAAGATTAAATAATAGATAAACTTATCCTAGGGATAACAAATGAATATGACTTAAGATGTAATACAAGACTCGAACGGTGGGACGACTTATACCATGAAATAAGTTAATCTAAGCTGGAAATGTGGGAAAACACCCGTACGCTATCATTTGATAAAGAGAACTTAAGTCATGCTTGAATTCATTGGTAAACCTTAGTTAAAAGGAACTAAGTAACAAACCTTGGTTAAAGAGAACTAAGTAACAGAAACTAATATCAAACCTTGGTTAAGAGAACCAAGTAATAAACCTTAGTTAAGAGAACTAAGTAAATAACGAGAAAGAGAACTAAGTAGTAAACCTTGGTTAAGAGGACTAAGTTGTAAACCTTAATTAAGAAAACGAACGATTAAGGGAAGTAAGTAGTGAACCTTAGTCAAGAAATCCAAGTAGAACACGAGGAGGAGCGAATGTCCATCTGATCATGAAGAAGGCTCCAACGAACTGGGTTACGAAGTACGCGGCTTCGAGGGGAGGTTTAGCAGTATTGTTAATAAGGTAAAGCAATATTTGAATATTATACTTTATTTCCTTCCGTTGTGAGATGCTTTACGAGTTCTGACATGTTTCTTTATCTCTGTCTTTTTCTGCAGGATACCAGAGCACCCAACTCGGGTTTCGATAGATTGGATTTTTGAAAAAATTTGGTATGTTGGACTTTGATTGAAATTAGATTAAACATGATTAAATTGTCAATTATGATGGACAATACTTAAATTGTCATTTTGATTGAAATTAGATTAAACATGATTAAAATGTCAATTATGATGGACAATACTTAAATTGTCATTTTGATTGAAATTAGATTAAACATGATTAAATTGTCAATTATGATGGACAATACTTAAATTGTCACTTTAATCGAAATTAGATTAAACATGATTAAATTGTCATTTATGATGGACAATACTTAAATTGTCATTTTGATTGAAATTAGATTAAACATGATTAAATTGTCATTTACGTTGGACAATAATTAAACTGTCATTTTGTTGAATTGGATTAAACATGATCAAATGCCATTTTGTTGAATTATGAAGGTTAACAACAAAATATTCATTTTGTTAAATAGAAAAGTCTGAAAAACAAAATATTCGCTTTGTTAAATAGAAAAGTGCTAAAACCATATCTTTTTGGTGTACTTAAAATGTTGCATTAACAGTAAAATCACATTTTTGATTAAAATGTTGCATTAACAGTAAAATCACATTTTTGATTAAAATGTTGCATTAACAGTAAAATCACATTTTTGATTAAAATGTTGCATTAAAAGTAAAATCACATTTTTTTGATTAAAATGTTGCATTTAAAAAGAATTAATATTTTAGTTAAAAATGTTGCATTAGAGATGAAGTTACATTTTAGTCGAAAATGTCACACTAGAATAAAAATTGTCCTTTTTGTTAAGAAATGTTCATTAGATTAAAAGTTACATTTTTGTTAAGAATATGTTATAATAAAACATTTCTGTTAGAAACTGTCATGTTAGATAAAATAAAACATTTTTGTTAGGAATTATCATATTAGAATAAAAATTGTCATTTTTAGTTAGAAATGTTTAATTAGAATAAAAACATCGTTTTGCTAGAAAAATGTTTATATAAATTAAGACATTATTTTATTTAGAAATGTTATGTAGTTAAAACATGTCATTCTATTTAGAAATGTTATATTTTTATTGTAATATGAATCATTAGAAAGAGTAGACATTAAAAATTATATTTTTATTCTAATATGAATCATTAGAAAAGAGTAGACAATGAAAATCACATTTTTATTGTAATATGAATCATAAGGAAAAAATAGAAAATAAGGATTGCATTCTTATTTTAATGTGAATCATTTTTGTTGAAATAAGATATATTAAGCAAAAAAAAATATCAATTTTTGTTCCTTAATAAGAATGAGACATTTTTGGTTTATTAATAGAGAGAATACATTTTATTTAATGTAATCAAAGAATAGAGAGAATACATTTTATTTAATGTAATCAAAGAATAGAGAGAATACATTTTATTTAATGTAATCAAAGAGAATAGAAAAGATTTCACTTTTCTATAATGTAACGAATGAATGAAAATGAAAGATTACATTTTATATGTAATTAAAGAGGAAAAAGAGTAGATTTTTAAAAGATAACATTTTTCAATGTAATTAGAAATGAAAAGAAAAGATTACATTTTTCAATGTAATTAGAAATGAAAAGAAAAGATTACATTTTTCAATGTAATTAGAAATGAAATAAAAAGATTTCATTTTTAATGTAATTAAAGATGAAATAAAAAGATTTAATTTTTCAATGTAGATAAAGAATGAAAGTGGAATATTACATTTATTATGTAATAGAAGAATGAAGGAAAAATATTACATTTTTCATGTAAATAAAGGAAGAATAGGAAAGTTACATTTTTAGAATGTAATTTAAAGAATAGAAAAGTCACATTTTTGATGAAATATAAAGGAATAGGAAAATGTAAAGAAATAGGAAAAATAAAAAGAGTAGAAATAAAGATTATATTTTTATCGTCATTTTTGATGCAATAAAAAGAGTAGAAATAAAGATTATATTTTTATCGTCATTTTTGATGTGATAAAAAGGGTAGAAATAAAGATTATATTTTATCGTCATTTTTGATGCGATAAAAAGAGTAGAAATAAAGATTATATTTTTATCGTCACTTTAGATGCGATAAAAAGAGTAGAAATAAAAGTTGCATTTTTATTGACATTTCATATAAAATAATAGGAATAAAATACGTTTTCATTAAAAAGCTACACTTTTAATGCTAGGTGAAGAATTATAGAAATGTTCATGTTTTAGGATTTAAACATGTTTTTATAAAAAAAAAATGATTTACCAAAAATAAACTAGAACTGTCAACAAAGGTGAAAGAATCATTTTTGTGGTATATACATACATTAGAATTTTTATGCGAAATGAAATATTATTCTGTATGTGAAGTTAAACGCGGTAGCAGATTCGCCAAACGATTTATATTTATAATTATATAAATATAAATTAAATTTAAACGAAACACGCGCGGTAGTTCGCGTTTTGAAATCGTAACTTTAAACGGTTATACCAAAAGATCCGACCGTCGGATTTTCCCAAAACTGAAACCGTTAGGACGGCTTTGGGAAGATCTTTCCAACGGTATAAATCTCGTCAAAATCCAACGGTTAGATTTCGAGATAAGTGCAAATCAAATTTGGATAAAAACAGCGCTAAGGCCGCCCATTGACCCGAAGCGTCGTTTAATTATAATTGAGCTATTTTAAATAAATAAGAAAATAGCGATAGTTCGTTATAAATAGATTTGAACGATATGAAATGATTAAAATGATAATTATTCGAGGATTATTTGAAAAGACCGAGTTCAACTCATTTCAAATAATTACTACGATGATTTAAGTCGAAGATTTGAAGACGGTGATCGAAGACCGACGATCTTCACATCGAATGGATGTGTTGCTACTGAGTCCCATGATTGGAGTAGCTACCTTGAAGGGGAGTCAGGGGTAGCCATCCGGACGTACTTGTTGATTGTTCGGATTGCGAGGAATAAGGTGCCTCCGGTTTCGTTCAGACCCAGAACGGACTTGTAAATGGATGGTATGTCTGACGTTGTATTCCTTTATACTGTATTCGTTGATCTCTGCTAAATATATATCTGTTTGGTGTTTAACACCCTTCTCTAAGACGTACGAGCTTAGAGGTTATATATTCGTAGGAATCAATGGTATGGTATGGATTGACAATGTGGCATGCTAAGATGCATGGATCAAGGCTTTTGTTGAAAAGCAGAGCCTTGTGGTTGATGATAAAAGCATAGCCTGTTTAGGCATAGCTTTGTGTATAGCGTGACTTCGCGAGCCTCACACCCCGGTATGAGTCAAAAACGGGATTAGGACTGCAGGGAGTGCACACGTTTCTTTCTAGCTAGAGTGATGTCAGCGACCTACCAGCCCTGACATTTTACTTATGTGGATGATGGATTTTGAGGCGCCTCGGGATTATAGGCCGGAAGTGGTCATACTGGAGGTCCAAAAGGACCGGGAAGCGTGTGTTCAGGAATTGCCAATCCACTAACGTTAAGTTTGGACCGGCCCTGAAGATCCAAGGGTTCGCCAGAGTCCGAATCCTGAGGCATTTGCTAGAGTGTCTCGAATCGGTGGGGACGATCCCTAGCCTCGACTCATGATGGAAACCCAATTTCCAATACGACACCATGCGGTTTTGGTTGTAGAACTAGTATGGCGGCATGGTATATGGTACCCATGTCGTCTATGATTGATACATTATGATTGAAATTGTTTTTGAAAACATATATACACTAATAGTAATATTAAATCTGTTTTTATCGTATCAAGCATTTTTGACCATTATAAGGTAAAACTCTATCCTCCGGTTTGCGTTGCATTGTGTGATGGGACTTGAGCCTTATAATGGTTTCATTTTTCTAAAAAGCATTGCGTTGTTTAACGATTTACTTTATGCACTAGCAATCCAATGGAGTAAACCCGTTCCGCGTTAGCAGCGTGGTCCTGTGATTAGCCTTATTTTTAGATTAGTTAAGTTACATTTCTCATACCAGTCTCATGACTGACCTGTAGTTTGTTTCACTGGCAAACTCGGGTGCCCATATTTTCCACACAGGCAGTCGAGTAGCTTTTGCAGATATCTATTCTCTTGAGCAGAACTCTGGATCGAAGCCTAAAGCTGTGTCCAGAACATAGAAAGTCTTCCGCTGTGTATTGTATTAATTTATTGTAATAAATCTTCCGCTGTATTTTATTTATCGATGTACTCTGATATTATGTACTCTGATGTAATATTATTATGATGTTTATAAAAGTCCGCTGGTATTGTTCTAATGTATTGTATTCCCAAAGTTAACGTATGCGGGTTTTGAACGATTTTAATCGATCTAGCAATCGATTAAGGTCGGGCAAAATGCGTATCGTTACAGTTGGTATCAGAGCTCTGGTTTGCTCAAATCTTTGGGGTACAACTCGTTAGAACTGAACAAAAGACTCATCAGAGATTGGATTAGTAATATCCAATAAGAATACTCATTAGAGATAGGATTAGTAGTATCCTAGAATGAGAAAACTCATTAGAGATAGGGTTAGCAATGCCCTAGAATGAGTTGAGAGTAACAAGTTTACAATTAACGTATTTGTATAATCCGATATTAGAAAATATGATTTTGTTATTTAAAAGTTATATCTATTTTAAAAGTTAATCAACTAATAAAATTATTGAAACCAATATTAGAATGAAAGTTGATTTGGATAACTAGATAACCTTTAGCTTCGTTCCTTTTCGAGGACGAAAAGATTTTAAGTGGGGGATATTGTAACAACACGGATTTTTGGAGCCAATTTAAAAAATTTATTTTAAGAAATTTTGTTAGAAAATACGCCAGAATTTAAAAAAAAATCCATTATTAAATAAAAATAAAAGTTTTTAAATAAAATTAATATATTGGTAAGTTGATTTATTAATAATATGTTGATAAGTTGATTTATTAATAATATATTGATAATAAAAGAATATTTCCAATTTGAATTGTATAAGAGAAATTGTAAAGAGATAGAGTGTCAACGGTATACAACGCACGTTTTAATTAGCAGTTAACGAAAATTAATGTTGATATTAATAATCAAATAAAACATGCATCTGCATGCTCACATTTCTTTTTTCTTTTTTTTTCTCTACATTCATGCATCCATCACATTACCTATGCATTCATTTATTTCCTTCCCTACATTTTATTTACATGTATTTTATTTTGTATTCTCATCTACATCCCTTTAAATCTCCTTTCTCCATTTTGTTACATATATATATGTATTCCCTTATCTTTTATATCATGTTGTTTATATTTAAAAAGCATAGGAAAAAATATAGTAAAACTTTTAATATTATCTATGTAATAACACATGATATTTAATATTATGTGTTTGAAAATTTAAAAGTCACATACATTCTAGCATTTAACATTAAACAATAAATTATCCATTCATCTCTTT
This sequence comes from Allium sativum, assembly GCA_030737875.1. Lineage (NCBI taxonomy): Eukaryota > Viridiplantae > Streptophyta > Magnoliopsida > Asparagales > Amaryllidaceae > Allium > Allium sativum. The sequence goes on along the minus strand of CM060916.1, from coordinate 389,034,605 downwards.
CCTCCACTTCATTAATTTATTTCCTTACTTCTAGATTCATGCATCTTATTTCATTTGCATGTTCACGTTCCTTATATTTTCATTCCCTTATTTTCCTTTTCCCATTATTATTATTTATTCTTACAAAAGCAAACAATTTCCACATGTATATGTATATTATTCCCTTATATATATTTTGTTTACATTATTTATGTGCATTTCTAGTCATTTTTGTTGTCTTATTCTTGTATGTCCAATTGAATATGTTCCTTAAATTCTACAATTTTATTATTATATATTTAGAAATTTTAAATTCACAAACTTTGTCACAACTAGCATTAAATCAAACATTAATTACATTTCCATTATTCTCTTTCCTTCTGTAATTTTCTTTTGAATTTTTAAACAAGAAATAAATGCTAATTAGATTGACATGTCATGTGTAGTCAGCGAATTTATTTCATTTATAACCTACTACATATGTATAGACACAAGTGTGGGATAATATAAAATATATAACCAAATAAAATATATATATATATATATATATATATATATATATATATATATATATACACACCTTAAAATTTACAAAACCTAAACCCTAATAAAACAGAGCCGCCGCCCCCTTATCTTCAATGGCTGAAACGCAGCCATCTCCTTCCACTTCTGTCTCCTCAATTTCTCAATGATTTTCAAAAACTCCAAACACAAGATCGAAGAGATTGACGAAGGCTATAATATCAACAGTCACAATCATCTCTGGTCTCGAAATGAGTGAGAACTTCTGCTGTGAATACCTGGGAAGAAGACGACGGGTTTAAGAAGATGGTTAAGGAATTTTATTTTAATTAATTATTTAATTATTTAAATGAAGTCATTAGTATTTAAAATACCATATCTTGTACAAATGAAATCAGGATCTGACGAAACGAATTACGTTGCGATCGTGGTGGAGAATTCTACAACATGGAACTGATTAAAGCTTAAATGGAATATGTTGAAAATTCAGATCTGAATTAAAAGCAAATGTGAGATTTCTGTTTTAATGAATAATTAAATATTTAATTATTTATCGCCAATTTATATTCATGAATATATGATTATAATCATATTTGCGATGTCATGTGTTTGGATAATGTTGTTTTGTGATTTTTGATGGTTTGGCATATACATGTTTGTTTAGATCTATGTGCTGCAATAAATTTTCCTATTTATTTAGATCTATTAACACCGATTTGATTAAATTTGGTTTAAAATAAAAATATTCATTTTTATTTGATTTATGACGTTATATGTTAACACCCAAGTCTAGTTGTTGTTACATGTGTTAATATGAAATTGATACCATAGTTTGACACCCAAATTTAGATGTTGTAACATGTATTCATATGAGAAGTTTACACCTTATGTAGACACCAAAATTAATGTTATTGCATAAATGAACTTAAATTTAGCGTTGTGTATTTTCATGAAAAGTGAATATAAATTTAGCGTTGTGTTATGCCATTAAAAATGAACATAAATTTAGTGTTATGACAATTTATTAAAAAATAAACATTATTTTTAGTCTCGTATTAATTTATTAAATTGTCATTTATGATGGACAATACTTGAATTGTCATTTTGATTGAAATTAGGTTAAACTTGATTAAATTGTCAATTATGATGGACAATACTTAAATTGTCATTTTGATTGAAATTAGATTAAACATGATTAAATTGTCAATTATGATGGACAATACTTAAATTGTCATTTTGATTGAAATTATATTAAACATGATTAAATTGTCATTTATGATGGACAATACTTAGATTGTCACTTTGATTGAAATTAGATTAAACATGATTAAATTGTCAATTATGATGGACAATACTTAAATTGTCATTTTGATTGAAATTAGATTAAACATGATTAAATTGTCATTTATGATGGACAATACTTAAATTGTCACTTTGATTGAAATTAGATTAAACATGATTAAATTGTAAATTATGATGGACAATACTTAAATTGTCATTTTGATTGAAATTAGATTAAACATGATTAAATTGTCATTTATGATGGACAATACTGAAATTGTCACTTTGATTGAAATTAGATTAAACATGATTAAATTGTCAATTATCATGGACAATACTTAAATTGTCACTTTGATTGAAATTAGATTAAACATGATTAAATTGTCAATTATGATGGATAATACTTAAATTGTCATTTTGATTGAAATTAGATTAAACATGATTAAAATGTCAATTATGATGGACAATACTTAAATTGTCATTTTGATTGAAATTAGATTAAACATGATTAAATTGTCAATTATGATGGACAATACTTAAATTGTCACTTTGATTGAAATTAGATTAAACATGATTAAGTTGTCATTTATGATGGAAAATACTTAAATTGTCATTTTGATTGAAATTAGATTAAACATGATTAAATTTTCATTTATGTTGGACAATAATTAAATAGTCATTTTGTTGAATTGGATTAAACATGATCAAATGGCATTTTGTTGAATTAGGAAGGTTAACAACAAAATATTCATTTTGTTAAATAGAAAAGTGTGAAAAACAAAATATTTGTTTTGTTAAATAGAAAAGTGTTAAAACCATATCTTTATGGCATAGTTAAAATGTTGCATTAACAGTAAAATCACATTTTTGATTAAAATGTTGCATTAACAGTAAAATCACATTTTTGATTAAAATGCTGCATTAACAGTAAAATCATATTTTTGATTAAAATATTGCATTAAAAGTAAAATCACATTTTTTTTATTAAAATGTTTCATTTAAAAAGAATTAATATTTTAGTTAAAAATGTTGCATTAGAGATGAAGTTACATTTTAGTTGAAAATGTCACACTAGAATAAAAATTGTCCATTTTGTTAAGAAACGTTTATTAGATTAAAAGTTACATTTTTGTTAAGAATATGTTATAATAGAACATTTCTGTTTGAAACTATCATGTTAGATAAAATAAAACATTTTTGTTAGGAATTATCATGTTAGAATAAAAATTGTCATTTTTAGTTAGAAATGTTTAATTAGAATAAAAACATCGTTTTGCTAGAAAAATGTTTATATAAATTAAGGCATTATTTTATTTAGAAATGTTATGTAGTTAAAACATGTCATTCTATTTAGAAATGTTATATTTTTATTGTAATATGAATCATTAGAAAGAGTAGACAATAAAAATTATATTTTTATTGTAATATGAATCATTAGAAAAGAGTAGACTATGAAAATCACATTTTTATTGTAATATGAATCATAAGGAAAAAATAGAAAATAAGGATTGCAATCTTATTTTAATGTGAATCATTTTTGTTGAAATAAGATAGATTAAGCAATATATATATATATATCAATTTTTGTTCCTTAATAAGAATGAGACATTTTTGGTTTATTGATAGAGAGAATACATTTTATTTAATGTAATCAAAGAATAGAGAGAATACATTTTATTTAATGTAATCAAAGAGAATAGAAAAGATTTCACTTTTCTATAATGTAACGAATGAATGAAAATGAAAGATTACATTTTATATGTAATTAAAGAGGAAAAAGAATAGATTTTTAAAAGATTACATTTTTCAATGTAATTAGAAATGAAAAGATTACATTTTTCAACGTAATTAGAAATGAGAAGAAAAGATTACATTTTTCAATGTAATTAGAAATGAAATAAAAAGATTTCATTTTTAATGTAATTAAAGATGAAATAAAAAGATTTCATTTTTCAATGTAGATAAAGAATGATAGTGGAATATTACATTTATTATGTAATAGATGAATGAAGGAAAAATAATACATTTTTCATGTAAATAAAGGAAGAATAGGAAAGTTACATTTTTAGAATGTAATTTAAAGAATAGAAAAGTCACATTTTTGATGAAATATAAAGGAATAGGAAATATAAAGGAATAGGAAAATGTAAATTCATTCCATACGAACTCCATTTCAAACCCAACGACTGCCATCCCTAGTTAAATACCCCCGCTCCGGATACAACGGAATATGTTTCGTAGGCCCATTCGACTGTTTCAGTCAGTTTTTCTTCAAATTAAAATATATAACATTCAATATTTGATTTGAACGTACATTTCAATTTGCCGAGGCCACATGTTGATCCCAAAAATTCCAAAAAAATAAATCTGGCTATGTTTTGACGATACGGTCCCAAAAAAACTAGTTTTGTCGAATTTGGAGACCGTTTGAAAAATTGCCGTTTTCTGGTCAATCCAAATTGACTGAAATTTACCAAACACAATTTCCTTTGCCACACTCACATATTAACTCCAAAAATTATGGAATTTGAAACCTAGCAATAATTCGACATCCCGGATCCAACAAAAGTGGTTTCGTCGAAAACGGAGTCGTTTGCAAAATGGCTATTTTCAAGGGCTATATAAACTCTATAGTGACCATTCTGAAAATTCATTTGGCCATAACTTCTTATTCCCGCTATGAAATTTCAATTTTTCAGATTCGTTAGAAAGATATTCTTAAACAGATTTAAATATTTTTGGTTTCACTAAAATCCGTTTTATTTTGCATCTGGTACAATCAGTCAAAGTTCAAATTCAAATTTTCAAACTGCCACGCCATTTCAGGCCTTCTTTTATAATTAAAATAAATATATTTATTTTCCAACGTCGATTCAAATAGACATTTGGTCATTATTATTTAAAATAACTTATTTTAAATATTCAAAATCCACCAAAATATCCAAATTAAAATTTTTAAATTGGTTCTGATTTTCCGGGTTGTTACACATGAAAGATTGTAACGACTCGGATTTTTCGAACAATTTATTTTAAATATTTAATATGGTTTAATTATTGAGTTGATAATATAAATGAATTTTTATATTGATTTATCGATTTAATAATCGAAATACGATTTATTTCGAATATATATAATTATCGCAATAAGAGAGTATGGAATAATTCAATTCAAAATTAAAATTGAGTCAAAATGATTCAAATGATTAATCAAAATTCTATTTGAATATAAACGATAATAAAAATAATTTGGTATCAATAAATTTATCATTTCAATTTTAATTTATTAATTTAAATTAATATCTTCTCCAGATAATCAAATGAGGCTTCGGAACTTATCCCAGTGTGTCCAGAATGGTGGTAGAACCTTAGGAATGTCGGTTGTTGTGTTCAAAAAGAAGTTCAGAATCATGGGATATTTTTAATTAAATAAAATTGTACTAGTTCAAATAAAATTTAAAAACATGAAAATAATATAATATAGAAACTTTTCCTTCATTCCTAAGACTATTAATAATAAGCATACACCGTACTCTTAAGCTTTGAAATCTGGCAACCTAAAACGAAGATAAAACAGCTACCCTATTACCTAAATACCGTGATGCCCAAGTGTTGTTCATTTATAAATTCACATGCCTCAGATGTTAAAGGAAGAAAAAAATAGCCTTGCTTTACTCTCATTCTCTACTCTAGCAAATCAATTTCCTTCCTCCCTCTTTAAAATCAAAGTCGTTCCACATTTCCTCAGAACTTAAAAATCGAATCAGCAAATAAAAAAAGAAAAGAGATCGAGTCAAATTAACAGATCATAATCAGACATCGTTGGTTCATCAAAGTTAGACGCTAGCTTGATTATTCTAGGAGCGCTCGCGATAGGAAACCGTGGACGCTCTAGTGCTCAAACTTGACGCTCGCGATTTGGGGAAGTAGGGTTCGGTCAGGAGGTCGCTGCTGAGTTGAAAAAGGGGAAGGCGGACGTCGATGTTTGCAATTGGGTGTGGTTCGATGCACTGATGGTTGACTGAAACGGTTCGGCAGTTGGAAGAATTCAAGGAGTTTGAGTTTGCTGGTAGGTGAACTAGAGCGATCAATGAAGTCTTGCAGTGGAGATTAGGAGTTCAGATTTGTTTTGGGGTTGGCATTTAGCAGAGAGAACGACAGTGGATTGGGGCTTGCGGCATGGCAAGATTAGAAGAGGCTTTGGGTCCTTTACAGGATTGCGAGGTACTTCTGGAAGTGAGGAAGTGTTTTGTGTTGGTTACAGAAGTGTTGTGGGATCGACAGTTTCAAGAAGCTTACTTCAGGCTTGAATGTCGCGATATTTATCTGGAAAAAAGAAGGAATAAGGAAGTTAAAAAGGTGATTAGTAGATTTAGTTATTAATAAAATTAGCTAATAACATTTTAATTCATTTAAAAATGCAAACTGTAGTAAAGGATTTAGGCTCAGTTAAAGTAAAAATTTATTTAATTAATTTAAATAATAAACTTAAATATTTGTGTGAAATGATTTTGATTTAAATGCCTAGAAATTAGTTTATATAATTGGAAATTTAATTTATATAATCAGTTTATGTAAAGGAAACAAATTAGCAGTAAATGATAATTAACTAAAAGTGTTGATTTATATATATGTGTGTGTGTTTATGTATATTTCAAACTGATGAAATAATTCAACTTGTTCATAGGTTACCAGATTGGATCAAACCAAAGGTGTTAGATTCATAGTGACTTTATCTGCACAATAGAATTTGGATTGGAACAGATTACAAAAAAATACACTGGTGAGTAAATCTCACTCATATTTTAGTTTTTATTCGTTAAAATAATTGTTTGTTGGTTGGTTGCATGCACTGAAATATTATTGTGGCTATAAAATATATATTAGTTATTTAGGATTGGTATTTGTGGTTATTATATATATATATATATATTGGTGATTGGATAGTTCCCGCAGTACCATTAGCGGATGCCCGCAGTATCATTAGCGGATGACCCTATGCGCCCCACGCTATGATAGTGGATGACCTTCTATACCGCGATATCCTGCCTCGAAGCAGGAGGGGTATTATTTATGTTGGCTAACGTCTGTGGATGCAGGAAAACAGGTTGGAGGAATCCAACTAGATTCCTCAAAATTTACTATTTGTTTGTTCTCATATATATATTACCACATATGACGTGCTGATTGAATTGGTTGGTTTGATTGTTTAAATATCACTGAGGGCCAAAATGTTGATTTATAAAAATGTCGTGAAAATAATATTTGAGTTTTAAAACGGAAAATTCTATTTTCTAAAATAGAATTTGAATTTAGAATGGGCTAAAGATATTTACTTGTTTTAAAAATAAATAAAACAAGTATTGAATTTATAAATGATGTTTATAAATTAAATAATACAGGGAATTGAAGTGAATTTATAAACAGTGTTTATAAATGAAATATAATGATTTTTGAAACACCCCACCTCCGTTAGGGTCACTCTCAAAGGGAATGCCCTAATTTCGGTGGAGGTTTATAAGTACAAGTCACAGATATACAAGACAGATATAAGAACACATATTTGTAAACAGCGGAAGAACAACAAACTTTTATTTCATAAAGTCAAATACGTGTTACAACAACATCCTTTCCAAAAACATAACATAACACTTTCATAATCTGTCTTGGGTACATTATTTTAAAGAAGCATAAATAAAACATAGATAAACTGCAAAGCCCCCATAGTGATTGTCCAAAGCCATAGTTCAAAACAGGAAAGTCCAAGCAATACATTTCTCTTCTTCAAGCTGGATGCTAAGGCTGGTCAAGCTGCTGTGTTCCCTCCCTGAGGACCTGGGGGGGGGGGGAAACGGAAGAAAGAAGACGAAAGGAAAAGCAGAGTCAGACATAAAGCCTGAGTAAGTCTAGTACTACTTTGTCTATGAATAAAGAACTGGGTATGATAAGTATAAACAAGAAGTGGGCATGCATTATAACTTGGTTAAGTTGTCTAGGGTCGAATATACTATCGTACCCCATGTTAATCTCTGAACCCATATAAACTAGTTTCCAACTGGCACCCCATAATCAGGGTGGTGTGATCCATTCTATGATGATCGGCTCCTACTCGCATAGTTCCATGTGTCTTACGGCCCCCGATGTCGTAGTTACCTATGCTGGTCCCACCATGGGGTGTATCAAGTCCCATAGTGGCAACCCGACACAACCTTAGAGTGCACAGGTATGCTACTGGTGTCCAGTGCCTTATTTTTCTGCGCCAGAGTGTGTGCACGCCCGCACTCTGTTAGAACCTACACTGCTACACCACCGCCGTCGCTTTGACCTCTTACAATCAGCCCAGTAATCGTGCCCCACCCTGCCTAGTTTCAGGGTATCCTGATACACCTTTTAGGGTTACTGCTGAAAAGGGTCCCCCGTTACTAGGTTTTCTATCTCTAGCCAACATGCTAAGTTGGTTAAGTGTTTCCTACCTAACCCCCACCAGTCCGTTTAGTTTAGCATGTTCCATTTTGATTAAGTCTTTAGTTCACTTAATCCTAACAATCCTGACTCAGCCTTAATTGTCTTATTAAGGCCCTGACCTCTCACATTAGACAGGTATTGTTGTGGCTGCCTGTTGCCGGTTGGTTCCGGGCAGTCTTACGCCACAACTCAGTCTAACCTCGGGTCCTTGCTGGGCTCCATGTTTAACCTCCCACATTGGATAGGTATTGTTGTGACTACTGGACAGCCGGGCGGTTCCGGGCAGGTTTACATCACAACTCAATCCAACCTCGGGTTAAACACATCGTATTTTCTACATTTACATATCTTGTCATTCTTCTTTATTTCTTATATGTAAATATTTGCGGCCCATTATTAAGTTAATGGTGTAAAGGTTACACCAATCATGGGCCCGACCCATACTTGAATTTGGGCCCTTCTATTTCATATTTTCATTCATTAATTAATTTTTAACCCAACGTTATTTTCCCCCGTTTTACACGTCCGTTTATATATATATTGGGCTTAGCCTTTTAAAGCCCAATTTAGCCATGCGAAAAGGGGAGGCTTATGGCGTATACACAAAGAGGGGAAGGTGAGCGCATGAACTTGCAGTACGACGTTGGAAATACAAAATAGAAGTTGGTGTACTTGCATAGTGGTAACATAGGTGACATGAATCAAAGCATGTGAACTTGCATAGGTTTAACTACAACATGAACCTATATTCTTATTTAGGCATAATGTCAAACATAAGCATGTCATAAATAATCCTAGCATAGCATAATGTCAAACATAAGCATGGCATAAATACTTTTAGCATAAACACGGCATAAACATAAACAAGTCATGTTCATAAGGTTTCTACATGTTTACAAAGGGGATACTTTGTTACTAACACGAAAGCATAGTTCAACTTAATCATGATTTAAGTCTAATCACATAACAACGGTATAAACATACTTATGCATAAATATTCCTAATCATGGTGTTTGCTTTTAAACTTGCAAAAAGGGGATTTTTGAGTCTAACCTAGCCATGTCTTACATATGTCATTTTAACAATATAGAACTAACATGGATTTCAATTATGCCAAATATCATTCATAGCCTAGCCATATTCGTAAGTTTGCAAAAGCATGACTTAATACATGGATTATGGTGTCAAAATTCCAACATAGTTTCATATGAACTATAACAACCAAACTTGTTTCAATTACTTGCAAAATGATTTATGCACAAAATATACATCATGATGGCATAATAACAAAGCCCCAAACTCGCATGAATTTCAATCAACTACACACATGTAGCTTCAACATAGATTACATAATTTGCGCAATATTCCAAACGTATACTTGCATAGAACTACCGCATGTAGTTCTTTATAATGAATAACATAATTTTGCACAAATATGAATTACTTAATTATCCCAATTCAAGCATACAAATCAATACAGTTGTTTATTCATACCAAAGTAATACTCTACTTACAATAGTTGCGGCGAATTCTCAAATTAAGAGATATGATTCCTTTGTTGAATTGATTGGCTTTAGGTTGCTTGAATTGCTTTAGGCTTTAGAACTTTCTTCCTAATCCTCTCTCTAGTTGGCGGCTACTCTTAGTCGTTCCTCAGCAACATGGCGGCTATGTTCTTATTTTGAATGAATAGATTAGGGTTTAGTCTAGGGTTGTTTATATAGAGGTTAGGAATTGATTAGGACCATTGATGTTGCTAGGTTAGATCGTAGCCATTCATTAGATAGAGAGACCAATTAGAACCCGCCACCTAGCCCTAATGACAAAGCAGACCACTGAAATTCGACCAAACACAGACCTGGCCAGCCAGGTTGACTGGGCTCGACCAGGTCGATACCCCTGTCGACAGGGCTGTCGACAGCCCTGTCGACATGGGTAGCCCAGGTCGACAGCCCAGTCGACCTGGGTGGCCTAGGCGGGTGTTCATCCGCCCTGGCCCACTGGGCCCCATTTTTAATTATTATTTTATTCTGTTTGAATTTTTAAATTTAATTCAAAACTTCCGAAGGCCATATCTTCTTCATACGGACTCCGTTTTTCGAAAACTCGGACTCTATTTCGCGTATTTTTCCGAGACGAACGCAATGGCGTATCCCGTTTCCCTTAGTTCTTTGATTTCAGATTAATTATACTTTAATTTGCTAATTTCACAGTTATAGAATTTGCGGGGTGTTACATTCTCCCCCACTTAAAAGGATTTCGTCCCCGAAATCTTCAAGTTAGGAGGAATGTATATCCTAACATCCAATCATCCATCTACTCATCCATCAAACACGTGCATCCATTGACCTTAAAATATTTCTAATGCTTCATGATCATATGCGAAGTGTGTGTGTACATGTACTTATCTAATGCAAAATCAGGCGGTCTACTGATTCAGTTGACCTCCTTAATGCGAATTATGTAAGTGCCATGAATCCATTATGTATGCAAATTTTCCTATTCTTGATTCTACATGAGTGCACAATCATTCAATTCAAATGCAACATCCACATGACCATACATTAATGTTCAACCATATACGAATGCAAACATATATGCATATGCAATATGAAGTGACTGAGCCGATCTAAAACCTAGATTGTGTGTGTATATGCAACCACGAGCAACCACTAGCAATCACTTGCAACCACTTGCAACCATCATCCATAACATGTTTCAACTACATGTTTTCATCCAAAAGGGTTTCTACCTAAAAGATACGGTCGAGGAAATATACCTAAAAAGATAGATAAAAGAGCAACTTAAGGAAAAGGAAAGATCAAGGATGTACCCTCGAACAGAAAAGGGTAGGCTGTACGGATTCTAGCTTCAGTTTCCCAAGTCGCGTCTTCCTCGGCGTCGCTCCACTGAACTTTGACGAGCTTAACTCCGCGGTTGCGTAGCTTCTTCACTTCCGTTCCTAAGATGCGGGTTGGAACTTTTCTTATGGTCTCTTCGCGTTCCACTTCGGCCTCTTCGAGTATATTTGGCTCTACCACTTCAGATGACTCATGCAGACATTTTCGGAGGTGTGAAACGTGAAAAACGTTGTGGACTCCAGCCAACTTCTCGGGTAGCTCTAATCTATAGGCCATTTTCCCAATTTTCTCGATAATAGGGAATGGCCCTACGAATCTTGGTGCTAGCTTTCCTGTGGTTCCAAAGCGAACAACGTTCCTTAGCGGTGATACCTTGAGAAAAACTCTGTCTCCAACTTCAAATTCAAGGTCGGTCCTTCTCTTGTCGGCATAGGACTTTTGTCTGTCTTGGGCCGTCTTCATCCTTCTTCGTATTAAGTCTACTTTCTCTGAGGTCTCTCGGATCATATCTGGTCCAAGTATAAGCTTATCAGTAGACTCCCACCAACAAGTGGGCGATCGGCACGGTCTTCCATATAAAGCTTCGAAGGGCGCCATTCCTATGGTTGCTTGATAGTTGTTGTTGTAGGCAAATTCCACCAAAAGAAGGTGGTCTTCCCATGTCCCTCCGAAGTCAAGGACGCATAGCCTTAAAAGGTCTTCCAAAACTCTATTCACTCTCTCTGTTTGGCCGTCGGTTTGGGGATGATAGGCTGTGCTCAAGCGTAACTGCGTTCCTACTGCTTCTTGCAGACTCCGCCAAAACTCGCTGGTGAAGATGGGGTCTCGGTCACTAACAATGCTAGTTGGTATCCCATGGAGTCGAACGATTTCCTTGAGATAAAGTGATGCTAGGGATGAGGCAGTTCTTTTACTTTTGACAGGTAAAAAGTGGGCGCTTTTAGTAAGCCTATCCACTATTACCCAAATGCTAGTGTTGCCTCTCCTAGACCTAGGTAGTCCATCGATGAAGTCCATTGAGATGCTATCCCACTTCCACTGCGGGACCTCCAAAGGATGTAGTAGTCCGCCAGGCTTTTTCTGTTCCGCCTTAACCTGTTGGCACACCATACATTTAGAAACGAATTTTGCCACGTCCTTTTTTATGCCATTCCAAAAGAAAGTCCTTTTTATGTCTTTGTACATTTTATCCCCGCCTGGGTGTATCGTCATCTTGGAGTGATGTGCTTCCTCGAGAACCTTCTTTATTAAATCTTTTGTTTGTGGGACGCAGAGTCTTCCGTCTCGCCTTAGCAAACCCCTATCGTCAATGGAGTATCGGTTGAGGTGACTTGAAGTCTCACCCCTAATTAGCCTATCAATTATTTCCACAAGCTGAGGGTCTTCGCGTTGTGCTGCCCCTACTGAATCCACTAAAGTTGGGCGTACTTCGAGAGATGCTAGCAAGCCTGGTACGAAATCGGAGGAGGGCCTAAAGTCGAAGCTGGCTATAAACTCTAGGCTTTGTCTTTCAACAAACAATGGGCTTAGGGTCAATTTCTTTTGGCTCAACGCGTCTGCCACTACGTTGCCTTTGCCCGGAGTATAGGAGATTTCGAAATCGTACGAGGCAAGAAACTCCATCCATCTTTGTTGCCTCAAGTTAAGATCCTTCTGCGAGAAAAGATATTTCAACGATTTATGGTCAGTGTAAAGTTCGAACTTCTCACCTAGGAGATAGTGTCGCCAAGACTTGAGTGCAAAGACGATGGCGGCTAACTCAAGATCGTGGGTTGGGTAGTTCTTTTCGTGCACCTTCAACTGCCTCCCGCCATAAGCTACTACCCTTCCTTCTTGCATTAAGACGGCGCCTAGCCCTGTTCCACATGCATCCGTATAAACAGTGAACATCTTGCTCCCATCTGGCAGCGTCAAAACTGGGGCTGTTGTGAGAGCCCTTTTCAGTCGTTGGAAAGCAAACTCGCAATCCAAGTCCCAATTGAACACTAGATTCTTCTTAGTCAATTTCGTGAGCGGAGCTGAGATTTTCGCAAAATCCCTTATGAACTTTCGATAGAAACCCGCTAGTCCTAGAAAGCTTCGGACCTCAGTCGCATTCCTTGGTGTCTTCCAATCTTGTACTGCCACTACCTTAGCAGGGTCCACCGCTAACCCTTGTTTGGATACTATGTGCCCAAGGAACCTCACCTCTTCTCTCCAAAAGTGGCATTTGGAGAACTTGGCTTTTAGTTGATGGACTCGCAAAGTTTCCATGATTGCCCTTAAGTGCTGAGCATGTTCCTCTTCACTCTTTGAGAAGATAAGGATATCATCTATGAAGACCACTACGAATTTGTTGAGGAAATCTCTAAATACCCTACTCATCAGGTCCACGAAGTAAGCAGGTGCATTTGTCAAGCCGAAAGGCATGACAAGCCATTCAAAGAAACCGTCTGGGGTTCTGAAAGCCGTTTTATCGATGCTATCTTCAGCCACCCTTAGCTGATGAAAACCGGTTGCTAAATCGAGTTGGGAGAAAACGGACGCTCCTACAAGCTGGTCAAACAAATCGTCAATTCTAGGGAGAGGGTGCCTATTCTTTTTCGTTAGCTTGTTGAGCTCCCTATAGTCAACACATAGACGGAGTGAACCATCCGCCTTCGTAGCGAACACCACTGGAGCGCCCCATTCTGAAATGCTCCTCCTAATGAACCCCTTTTCTAGAAGCTCTTTAATCTGTTTACTGAGCTCTTTCCTTTCTCGTGGAGCCATATGTCTAACGGGCAACGCAACGGGCTTTGCATTATCTACAAGATATATGCGGAAGTCTATTTCCCGCTTCGGAGGCAAGCCCTTCACCTCCTCAAAGACATCCGGATATTCCCGGACCACTCTAACTGATTGCAAATTTTCAACAGAGGCATCTAGCGATTCAAGATAACTAAGCATAACCGCATACGAGGGATTACAAGAAATTTCCAAAGTATTACCGAGCTGGGTTAGGAGCCTAACAACCCTTTTCTCACAATCGAGGATGGCCCCATTACTGGATAGCCAATCCATACCCAAAATCAAACCATACCCCGAAAAGCCCAAAACAAAGGCACTACATTGAAATTCAACACTTAGAATAGAAATTTTCAAATCCAAACAGATCATAGACAAATGAGCTGGGCCCCCAATTGGGTTTGAAACAATTAAGGGGTCCTCTACCATACTAGTTTTTAGGTGCAGAGATTCTACTAAAGCAGACGAGATAAAGGAGTGTGATGCGCCAGAATCAAATAAAGTGCGAACGGGGTGATCATAAAGATAAACTACACTTTCTACAGAAGTATTTATACCTCGCTGCTGCAGAGGTGGCGCTTCTAGCACATGAACCTGTGCCCCTGGGGTGGATCCAGCCCTCTGCCCCTGTCCTCGTTTCTTTGGGCAGTCCTTAGCCCTATGGCCCGTCTCACCGCAAGAAAAGCACCCACCATTCTCCTTGGCCTTCTTTTTCCGGCAGTCCTTTACTAAGTGCCCCACTTTGCCACAGAAATTGCACTTCCTCTTCTCTTTGTTGCCTTTCCCGCCCTTCTTAAAGTCTGTCTTCTTAGGCTGCAAACCCTCTTTCTTCCCTTGAGAGCTTTCTGCCTTTGTCTCCTTCTTGCCCTTATCCTCTTCATTCAGCAATGCCATTTGCACCAATCTTTCATACGTGGCCCCCATGGGTATATGGGTCATGGCCAAACTGTGTAATGGCTCATTTAACCCTTTGACGAAACGGAGAGCCTTCTTGTGCGGGGTGTTGACTAGGTCAAGTCCAAACCTAGCCAGCTCATCGAACTGATTCACATACTCTCTGACCGTCTTGTCCCCTTGCTTAAGAAATAGGAATTTTTCCAACTGCAAACTTCTTTCCGCATCTGAGAGAAATTTGGTCTCAAACCTTGCCCTAAAGTCCTCCCATGTCTCCACTGGTCTCTCAGCATTAGTGACTTCCCACCAGTAGGAAGCCTCGCCCTTCAATAGCCATATCGCCAATTGTACTTTCTGTCTATCCTCTACCTCAAAGATGATGAATAGGTCCTCCATTTCTTTCAGCCAATTTCTAGCTGCCACGAAGGACTCAGTTCCATGGAAATCCCTTCCTCCCATAGCTTTAAAATCTTTACATATCTTAGCGAAAGTGTTTCCCCGAGGAGGAGGTGGAGGAAAAGGTGCTGCTGCAGCTGGATGATTTCCTTCAGCTGGGGGAGGAGGAATAGTAGGACCTGGCTGAGTGGCCCTTGCTTCTAAGAACCGTCTAAACCAACCAGGTATTGGCACCCCTTCAGGCAAGTTAAGTTCTTGGGACATGCTGAAACAAAAAGGATAGATTCAAAACGAAGGATAAGAGATAGTACCTATGGCTTTGGGGAGTGGACTTTGCCTTTTTTAAAATAAAATAATATTTTAAAAATGCTTCTTTAAATTTCCTTTTTGAAAATAGTTTTTCAAAACTTTTTATTTTATCTGGTAAACCTATGCTCTGATACCAAGTGAAACACCCCACCTCCGTTAGGGTCACTCTCAAAGGGAATGCCCTAATTTCGGTGGAGGTTTATAAGTACAAGTCACAGATATACAAGACAGATATAAGAACACATATTTGTAAACAGCGGAAGAACAACAAACTTTTATTTCATAAAGTCAAATACGTGTTACAACAACATCCTTTCCAAAAACATAACATAACTCTTTCATAATCTGTCTTGGGTACATTATTTTAAAGAAGCATAAATAAAACATAGATAAACTGCAAAGCCCCCATAGTGATTGTCCAAATCCATAGTTCAAAACAGGAAAGTCCAAGCAATACATTTCTCTTCTTCAAGCTGGATGTTAAGGCTGGTCAAGCTGCTGTGTTCCCTCCCTGAGGACCTGGGGGGGAAACGGAAGAAAGAAGACGAAAGGAAAAGCAGAGTCAGACATAAAGCCTGAGTAAGTCTAGTACTACTTTGTCTATGAATAAAGAACTGGGTATGAAAAGTATAAACAAGAAGTGGGCATGCATTATAACTTGGTTAAGTTGTCTAGGGTCGAATATACTATCGTACCCCATGTTAATCTCTGAACCCATATAAACTAGTTTCCAACTGGCACCCCATAATCAGGGTGGTGTGATCCATTCTATGATGATCGGCTCCTACTCGCATAGTTCCATGTGTCTTACGGCCCCCGATGTCGTAGTTACCTATGCTGGTCCCACCATGGGGTGTATCAAGTCCCATAGTGGCAACCCGACACAACCTTAGAGTGCACAGGTATGCTACTGGTGTCCAGTGCCTTATTTTTCTGCGCCAGAGTGTGTGCACGCCCGCACTCCGTTAGAACCTACACTGCTACACCACCGCCGTCGCTTTGACCTCTTACAATCAGCCCAGTAATCGTGCCCCACCCTGCCTAGTTTCAGGGTATCCTGATACACCTTTTAGGGTTACTGCTGAAAAGGGTCCCCCGTTACTAGGTTTTCTATCTCTAGCCAACATGCTAAGTTGGTTAAGTGTTTCCTACCTAACCCCCACCAGTCCGTTTAGTTTAGCATGTTCCATTTTGATTAAGTCTTTAGTTCACTTAATCCTAACAATCCTGACTCAGCCTTAATTGTCTTATTAAGGCCCTGACCTCTCACATTAGACAGGTATTGTTGTGGCTGCCTGTTGCCGGTTGGTTCCGGGCAGTCTTACGCCACAACTCAGTCTAACCTCGGGTCCTTGCTGGGCTCCATGTTTAACCTCCCACATTGGATAGGTATTGTTGTGACTACTGGACAGCCGGGCGGTTCCGGGCAGGTTTACATCACAACTCAATCCAACCTCGGGTTAAACACATCGTATTTTCTACATTTACATATCTTGTCATTCTTCTTTATTTCTTATATGTAAATATTTGCGGCCCATTATTAAGTTAATGGTGTAAAGGTTACACCAATCATGGGCCCAACCCATACTTGAATTTGGGCCCTTCTATTTCATATTTTCATTCATTAATTAATTTTTAACCCAACGTTATTTTCCCCCGTTTTACACGTCCGTTTATATATATATTGGGCTTAGCCTTTTAAAGCCCAATTTAGCCATGCGAAAAGGGGAGGCTTATGGCGTATACACAAAGAGGGGAAGGTGAGCGCATGAACTTGCAGTACGACGTTGGAAATACAAAATAGAAGTTGGTGTACTTGCATAGTGGTAACATAGGTGACATGAATCAAAGCATGTGAACTTGCATAGGTTTAACTACAACATGAACCTATATTCTTATTTAGGCATAATGTCAAACATAAGCATGTCATAAATAATCCTAGCATAGCATAATGTCAAACATAAGCATGACATAAATACTTTTAGCATAAACACGGCATAAACATAAACAAGTCATGTTCATAAGGTTTCTACATGTTTACAAAGGGGATACTTTGTTACTAACACGAAAGCATAGTTCAACTTAATCATGATTTAAGTCTAATCACATAACAACGGTATAAACATACTTATGCATAAATATTCCTAATCATGGTGTTTGCTTTTAAACTTGCAAAAAGGGGATTTTTGAGTCTAACCTAGCCATGTCTCACATATGTCATTTTAACAATATAGAACTAACATGGATTTCAATTATGCCAAATATCATTCATAGCCTAGCCATATTCATAAGTTTGCAAAAGCATGACTTAATACATGGATTATGGTGTCAAAATTCCAACATAGTTTCATATGAACTATAACAACCAAACTTGTTTCAATTACTTGCAAAATGATTTATGCACAAAATATACATCATGATGGCATAATAACAAAGCCCCAAACTCGCATGAATTTCAATCAACTACACACATGTAGCTTCAACATAGATTACATAATTTGTGCAATATTCCAAACGTATACTTGCATAGAACTACCGCATGTAGTTCTTTATAATGAATAACATAATTTTGCACAAATATGAATTACTTAATTATCCCAATTCAAGCATACAAATCAATACAGTTGTTTATTCATACCAAAGTAATACTCTACTTACAATAGTTGCGGCGAATTCTCAAATTAAGAGATATGATTCCTTTGTTGAATTGATTGGCTTTAGGTTGCTTGAATTGCTTTAGGCTTTAGAACTTTCTTCCTAATCCTCTCTCTAGTTGGCGGCTACTCTTAGTCGTTCCTCAGCAACATGGCGGCTATGTTCTTATTTTGAATGAATAGATTAGGGTTTAGTCTAGGGTTGTTTATATAGAGGTTAGGAATTGATTAGGACCATTGATGTTGCTAGGTTAGATCGTAGCCATTCATTAGATAGAGAGACCAATTAGAACCCGCCACCTAGCCCTAATGACAAAGCAGACCACTGAAATTCGACCAAACACAGACCTGGCCAGCCAGGTTGACTGGGCTCGACCAGGTCGATACCCCTGTCGACAGGGCTGTCGACAGCCCTGTCAACATGGGTAGCCCAGGTCGACAGCCCAGTCGACCTGGGTGGCCTAGGCGGATGTTCATCCGCCCTGGCCCACTGGGCCCCATTTTTAATTATTATTTTATTCTGTTTGAATTTTTAAATTTAATTCAAAACTTCCGAAGGCCATATCTTCTTCATACGGACTCCGTTTTTCGAAAACTCGGACTCTATTTCGCGTATTTTTCCGAGACGAACGCAATGGCGTATCCCGTTTCCCTTTGTTCTTTGATTTCAGATTAATTATACTTTAATTTGCTAATTTCACAGTTATAGAATTTGCGGGGTGTTACAATTTTCATTGGATAATCAGGGAATTGAAGTGAATTTATAAACGGTGTTTATAAATAAAATGGAAAAATTATCATTTGGATAATTTAATATTTAAATTCAAATATGAATTTAAAGTGAGGATTGAGAATCATGTTAGGAAAAAGACAAAGACTATTCTGATATTCAGAATGTAAAGTGAACTTAAAATAAATCCGTATGGATTTATGATTTGAATTCGATTAGATCAAATGTATTTAAATAAATATTTTCAGAAAAATATATATTAAATTAAAATATGAAAATAGATTTTATATTTATATAGATAAGTTAGAATAAATAAAATATTCCAAAATGAGATTTTGGTTTTAAATAGATTTCGAATTGGAACATGTTTAAATATATAAAACAAGAAAATTTATAAACGGTATTCATAAATATGATGAATTAATTATCAAAAGATAAATTTGAAACATTAAATTCAAGTATGAATTTAAAAGTATAATTTGAAATCATTTCGAAAAAGGGAATGATAGTTTTTATTCCGGAATTCGGAATATAAATTGAAGTAAGAAAAATCCAAAGGATTTATAATCAGGATTCAATTATATCAAATTTTATAAATAATTTATTTATAAAAGGAATTGGAATTAAATATAAAAGATGGAAGTATAAATAAATTTATTACTGAATAAGGAAAAATCGACAATTTTAGATAATTGGAAATAGTATGTTGAATTGGGAAAAAATTGATTTTATATATATTAAAAATATATCAGAATGGAGTTGAAATTATTATAAATGAAGTTTAAACATTTATATATATAAATATAATTAAAATGAACTCGTCGCAACGCGACAGTTCGTAAATTGGCGTTTCGAACTTCAGTTGAGTAGATAGAACTCAATTCAAGTCGGAAGTCTTTGAAACAAGAATCATTAAGACCGATTTGATAATAGTTTTCTAATGAAAGAGAAAAATCTGGATTTCCTCATATAGATTTTGAGTTATGTCAAAATCAAATTTTTAGAAAAGCAGCGCCATAACCGTTATAAACCCATAACGGTTTATTTAAATAAATAATGGAATTTTAAGTAAATAAAATCCGATTTCCATTAGAAAAATCCAGATATGAGTTGTAAAATAAACATGAACACAAGTTGTGTAAATGAATCTCTTGTTTTCTTTTCAAGTCAACTTTGTTGTGAGTCTAGTAGAAATAAGGGGCACTCCAAGAAACTTGATGGGCAAGGTCCCTGAAGCCGGTTCTCAAGCTTTTGACAGATAAGCAGATAAATTTTATCCCTTGGCTTGAAACTCTTTTCGGACCTGACACACCACCAACTATGAGTCATTGAAAATAAAGACAAACTGGCTCGACTGAAAAGGAGAGGAAGAAGTCCCAAAAGTCCATGAAAGCACAGAAGTCAACCAACAATCCATAGAAAGATTTGGCGCCGCTCACTAAATTCTGTGGTTAATAATATTTGTAAATCGGTCGTTCCTGTTTGGAGAAGAATCAACTAAATAGCTAATAGCATAAAAACAGATCCAAGTGAAGTATATAGGAAAAACTTATATGTTGTGAACTAGCCAAGCTCGGGTCTACCCTAGTGCCGTAAGAGTGCGCCGGTCGCCTTGTTGGTTGTCCCCGCTCACTTCGCGATTTTTGAATCAAAAATCAGGTTTTTAATTATTAAATAGAATTGACTAATTTGAAGAATAATAAGTAAATGGAATTTTGAATCGAAATTGGGTGTTGGATAAGTAAATGAGGTTTAACCATTTATATTTGAAATTGAATATGAAACTTGAGTTGAAAATGGAATTAGATTTTGTTTTAAGTAAATTAATAACATATCTGGAAGTGATATGTTCAATTAAAAAGATGAAATGGGCAAAAGAGCTGATTAAAGAGTAAATTAACGAATCGAGTTAAAACGACCAGACTGAGTTGAAATAAAATAGAAATGGACGCATATGTGTTAACAGGTAAAGGATGAAGAGAATGAAGTTTATAAATTTAGTGCCCGACAAAAAGGTACACGTTTAAATTCTATATGAGTTTTTATGCGCCGAATCGGCAAGCCACTTGGCTTTTTGATTTTCTTTTTGTGGAAAGGGCCTAGAGAGGCGAGTTGAGGTTTGAACTATCGACCAGTACAAAGGAGGTTATGGAGAAATTTTTCGAAAATTTAAGGAGTCAGTATATTTTTAAGAAAATTGGATAACTAGAAAATCAATATATCAATATATATTGAATTTGATAAGGAAACGAATTAAAATAGAATATTATAAACAAAAAGGAAATCGATAATCTGGTAATAGAAAGAGAAACATATATGTGTTTAAAAATGAATAATTGGTTTGTATGGTGTTGATTTTTTCGGGAATAATGGTTTCGTCTGTTTTGAAGTTAAAGATGTTTTCAGTCAAGGTCTGAGAGGTAATTTTACCCCAACTCGATTATTTTCATTACTAACTGATAAATAGCAAGATTCAATCTCGATGATCAATATTTGAATAAGATTTAGTTGAATACAGTATTTTGGGTTGTCGTAACAATGTTTTACACAACATTCGTTTTAACCCAAATAAGTGAAACTTTGGAAATATAAAAGTAAATATTTCCCGAGTATAGAATTAATTGAGTCGGGAAAGAAATAAATAATTGGAATGTTCTCCAATTATAAATAGAAAATATTTTCTAAGTGTAGAAAATAAAAGAAGGCGAGATATGGAAATGTTTTCCAAATAGCGTAAGAGGCCAAGAGAAATATTGAAAATATTGTGCTAACGAATATTGATAAGGAAATGGAGAAGTATTTTAATTAATGAAATATTAATAAAAAGGGGCCCAGTGATTGTTTGATGTTTTGAATGGATGTTTGTTTTTCTTCGATAGTTAAATAACCGACTATCGAAGTGTTTGCCAATATCGTTGTCAATATGGAGAGACAGGTTGGATTATTATCCGAGAACCACTCCGTATTGGCAGTAGCATTGCGAATCAGATTATATGGAAATAATCGAAGACGGAGTAAAGTGCAAGGACCTTTTCTATTAATAGAAATTGTGCCTTCGGTTTCGTTCAGTCCCAGAACGAAGTGTATGGACGAATGTCTGACAGAGTATTTCCAATGATCGCACATCTTGGTCTGTATAAATATATATGGTGGCGGAGAATTTATTCTCTTAGCATAATATCCAGAATATATTTGTGCAAATCAATTAATGATTTACAGATCTGACAATGTGGCATTCAAAGTGATTGTGCTATCAAACAATTGCAAGTAATCGTAGCCTCAAGCCTCAACAACCGAGAAATGATAAAAATCGGGCAGGCAGCATGGCTATGTGGGTCGCTCCCATTAGGGTGTATAATCACCTATCTAGAGATATTCATTTCATTCTTTAATCTATTCGATGTTGTCCCATTCGGGAAACGGTTGCTGATCCCAACCGTTGGTGATATACATTTGATACACTCAAGCGAAATGAATGGTCGGTCATGTATGGGCCGAGTTGCAAGATGTTCTTGTTGAACCCAGTGTATTCCCATTTTGAGATACACTATCGGTAGGTGGTTCCATACCTTGTCATAGTTAGAATCCAATCTCCAATAAGCGCCCTACGTTTTTTTTGATTTTATATTATATATGGAGCGTGAGATGCAACCTTTCCGCTAGATTGTTATTTATTTGATTTAGACACTATTATAATATCACTGGATTTTTGTATCAAAGTGTTTTGGGTTATAGTAAGGTAACAACTGTCCATGTTTATGTGTGGGATGGTCTTACTATTATCCTTTCTTTCGAAAGGATTTTGAAAGTTAAACAAATGGTTGGAGTTTACTCACACCAGTCCCATGACTGACCCAGAGTTTATTTTGTTTGTTTTCCCTAAACTCTTGGATGCCCAAATTTGTACGGGCAGTCAAGTAGTTGGGATTTTACAGATTCACTTGGAGGAGCTTGAAGCAGGAGGCTTCGCCTATTAGCTATAGACTATCATATTTCTGTTGTGTAGTATGTGGTATCTGGAAACATGTGTTTATAACTGTTCCAGGAATAACTGTTGTCCTCTGATGATGGTATGTATATAAAGTTACCGATTTGTATTTCAAAAGTTATGTTATATAATATATTTTATTCGTTCCACTGTGAGATTTGTCTTCTTTGTTTTTCTTCTATTCTAACAATTCTTTCTTTCTATTTCTCATCCTCTAACTTCTTTCTAATAATGATTCGTATTTCTGTGTAATTTGGGTTGGACGTGTGGTGTTATTAGTCAACTTAGATAGTACGGATTTGCGGGCCGTTACAAAGATGGAGGCGGCGACTATGAAATGAATTAGGGTTTAGAGGAGGATTAGGTTAGGAATTTTAATATTATTCATAGCCAAAGAAAGTGAATGGATGAAGGGTTGATTTAGGTTTGAGTTTAGGAAAGGATTTCAAAGATTAATTAAATAAACGCACCATTCAATTTTATTAAATGTACCAATATTGAATTCTTACTTTCAAACGAAATGAATCACTATATATATTAAATTCCAAATTGAAATTGCCAATGATAAACTCTTCCTATATTACTCTCTTCAATTCAAAGTTTAAATTACATAGAATGTCTTTATTACATTAATTGTACTATGAATAATATGGTAATAAATTTAGACTTATTGGTCTACAAAAATTAATCACCATTAAAGCTTCAACATACGTTTGAAATTAATTTAACGTTTATTACGCCATTTATACTTATAATTTGATAAATTAGTTTTGATGATATGTCACTACATAAATAAAATCCTTGTTTAAGATTAAATTAAATTGCATGGTTTATTTCAAAGTTGACTTTTGTTTCCATCGTTACATTTTCAACACAAATTTGTGATGACGTTATTTTTGGCAGAAAGTTTTAAATTGAGATTATATTCACTATGCCCAAAATAAATGAAAGTTCAAGTTCACATTTTAGTTTTAAAATATTAGCATATACTTCCCTTCTTAACCGAATCACAAATCTAGTACTAAATTCATTTTTTTACTCAAATTACAAAATAAATTAATAATAGTAATAACTCTTGTTTCCAAAATGTTCACATTAAATTCAACCGAGGAGCGTTAAAGATTCACATCAGTTACAAATATAAATATTTATAAATTAACGAAAATAGTTTACTTAAATATCATTTAAAATGGACAAAATTCCAAATATAATACTTAATCTGTGATAATCTTTATTAATCTTTCTTTTATTACATAAAAAGTGTAATCTTTTATGTTAAAACATTTATCAAGCTATGAACATTTTAATGAATCATTATTACATAAAAATGTAAATTTTTACGTTACATCATTTTAAACAAGCTATGAATGAATCATTATTACATAAAAATGTAAATTTTTACGTTACAACAAATTTCCTACAGTGAATCCTTTTTCATATTTTCTCCTTTATAATAAAACTGTAAACTTTTTATTAAACTCATCTTTACATTAAAAATGTGAATTTTAATGTAAGAACAAATTTCATTTCAAATAATGATCTTTTTTTTATCTATAATGAAAATGTAAATTTTTATGTTAACATATTTTCATTCCAAATAATGAATCTTATTTAATGATTCATTTACATTAAAGATGTAATCATCAAGCAATGGATATATATATATATTTAAATTCTGACGCATTTTCTATTTAACATTTCTTAAAATAAAATTTTAAATTGGTTTCGATTTTCTGGATTGTTACAGTAACTGTATATTAGTGAGTGACTGTATATGAATGTATTTGTACAAATTGAGTGATGTAAATGAGTGAACTGGGAGTTGTAGTGAGGAACAGATGTGTATATGAAATTGAAATTGACCGTACTGTATTACTAATATGTACAAATAGTGGAGTTTTGAAATCTGTACTATTCAAATGTAGAAATAAAATTTTATACTTTAATAAAATATGGTTTGAATATTAAAATCCTTATGCAATAGTATTTTATTTAAATATAAATATTTTATTCTGTCTATGATGTAGTGGAATAGTACAATAGCAAACAAATTTATAATAATATATATATGTTTGTTATCATCAAACAAAAATCATAGAATTATTATATACAACAATCTCCTCCTTTTGATGTTGACAAACAAATATTAAGATTTTGAATATTATAAATGTATTTGACAGTGAATTGTTGAACTCCCCCTATATGCACACTCCCCCTGCAACAGAACTCCCCCAAAATGTATGCATGAGTGAAAAGAATAAATCAACTGAAAATTCAATATTAAAATATTTATAAAATATTCACTCATAAATTAAAAATATTAACCCATTCTCCCCCTTTTGTTATAATCAAAAGGATACATAAATTAAAACAATGATGAAAAATTTACTAGAAATATAACATCAGCTTAAAAGGAAGAATGCTCAGCATAAATCTCAATCAATCAAACAAAAATCATAATATTTTACGAACTAATGGCAAATTTCACATTTTGTAGAATGATGGATTTATGATGAAATTTATAAAAATGAAGAGAGTTTTTAGAAAATATGATTCCAAATATTTTCAAATAAAATTTTAATTAAAAAATGAGCACAAGACGCTAATGGATTTGGACTACGATTATAAATTCAAATTAAGGGATGCAATCGAATAATCTCAAATCCCAATATCTATCAATCAACAAATCATAATATATCATAAAATATTAACACATTCCACAAGTTAGAAAATGGATTGATAGGCTGTTTTATACACCAAGTAGGATTTCATATAAATTTTTATTCATTTCAAATAATTTTCTCTTTTTTTTTTAATTTAAGAGCACAATGAACACGCATAACCAATTCTTGGGTTTTTAAATTAAGTTGGTTGCAACTTAAATTATAAGTAATCTCATAACCATGCATGACCAGAGCTTGAATTTTTATATGAGGTTAGAGAAACACTGATATATATTTTATTTTTATCATTTTATTTTTCAAAAACTCCTCAGTATATAAAACCAATATGGATGATAGAAATATGGTAGGTACAGAAATGGTTATGAAATGAATTTCTAAATTAATCATATTATGAAATATGCTCAACTGTACTAGGATTTTTCAAAATTTTCAATTATCTCTATTTCTGAAAAGTAATACAGTCACATTTCCATCACAAATTTTGAAGCAGTAAGTTTAAGATGATTTTAAAAAATATTAAACTCTCCACATTAATATAAAATCACGATGGATGGAAGAATGATGATAGACTAAGAAGTTGTTCGTGAAATAAACATCAATTCAAAGATATTATAAAAACTGTTCAATCATTATGAAAAATTAAATAAAATTTCCTTTTGTTGTGAAGTAATACTGTAGTCACAACTCATCACAATTTCAAAATCTGATAATAATTTTGATGAATTCTAAATACAATTCAATTTGGTTATTGATTTCAATGTCTGAATAAATAATCAATAAACGATTTTAAAACTGAAATCAATTACAAGAGGGAATTGAAAGATTTATACAATTTGAATAAAAACACTTAAAAAACAGTTGAATGAGAGAAATGTGTGACACCTAAGACTGGTATCACTTGTTATCTCCATTAACAAGGATTTCGATACCACCCCAGTGGCTAACAAAAGTATCTCAGACACTGATTTTACGTCCTGCCGCTCAGCACAAAATTTTCAGAAAAAAAATACCAAGCCCAAGCAGTTAAATCAAACAGATTAATTCCATCTATTAGAGCATCATACATTTTTTATCAAAACAAGCAGTCATAAAAAAATTCAAAAATGATTCCTTTTTATCAAAGCGACAAACTTCAATCTCAAAATACATTTCACAAAAGAGATTTTAGAAAATTTACAATAAGTCCAAGAAGACAAATCAGGATCCAAGATTTAAAAAAATGGTTTAATTGATGTAATATCCAGAATTTTTAACCATTCAAATCGACAATGATCCTCAATGTCGACTTAAACAAATCAAAAATACGGATAGTTATTGGGATTTATATAAGAAAAAAAAGAAAAACAAACACAGAATCTCACATCGGAAGGACAAAATATAATAATTAAATAATAGTTCATGAAGCTGTTAAAACATGCATTTGATTTTATTTTATAACAATTTTCAAAGTTAACTATCATAAACATACCAATATTTGTAGCGGAAATAAATAATAATACTTCTGGCAAGCTCTATCTTCATCTTCATAACGTCGTCTTCAATAACTGAAAACTCATGCTGACCCGAGCATAAATGAAAGGACAAAAAATACTCGGATAAGAACTAAAATATTCTCATATTAGTTAAATCAAATTCATATGATAATATGAGTGCAATAACTTAAGAGATGTTACGGGAATTTCCATCTCCTAAGGATCTATTAAACTAGAAACTATATAATACAACATGCTATTATAATAGTGTCTATGTTTAAATATAAAATATTAAAATAGCGTAAGTGGGATTATGTGACAACCGGATTCTGACGTAAGTGGGATTATGTTTAGATATCTGCCGATTGCAGATGCTAAGGTCTACTTTTACAGTGGCTATAGTCCCACTAGACCCCTCCCTCAACTAATGAAAGGCACCCAAGAATATCAAGAATGAGAACTTAACCCCAGCCCCTTATGCCCTTTGAACCAATTGGCCAACCTCACCCATAACTAGATAGCAAAGTATATGGTCTTTTGGAGTTCTCCGCCTTTCCGCTTTACGTACTGACTGAAGATGGTAGGTAGATGACGAGTTGCTATCATAGGGCACTAACCGGTCTCGCCGAATCACGCTGGTCCATCTTAGTCTTTTGATTGCCCCTTATTATTGCAATCAAGGCATACTCATTGGTTCATCCACGCAGACCTAACCTCTGTGAGCACAGGCGGATCATCTGCCACTCACAGAGGAATACCAAGAGTACCCTACGTCCCCAAATGCCGCATGCTTCTTAACCCAGTCCATTGGAGCCTACAGAATATCTAAATGGACATGCGCTCCTCTTTGTGTCTTTTGACATCCTGATGATCTACCCCTTAGGGTCATTGTAACGACCCGGATTTTTGGCCGTTGAATTTTGAATATTTAAATTGGTTTAAATATTTAATTTGAATTATATATAGGAATTTATTTAATAAAACGATATTTAAACGTATAATTTATAATTATATTTAAAACGAGCTCGTAACGGCGCGGTAGTTCGTAATTTGGCGATACGAACTTTAAATGAATATACAGAATTCGTTATAAGTTGGATTTCTGTGAAACAAGAGACGTTCGGTTCTATTTAACTATATTTTTCTAATGGAAGAGAAAATTCAAGATTTCGTCTTATATATTGGGAGTTACATCCAAATCAAATTTTCAGAAAGTCGTTGTGAAATCGTATATAAGCCATAACGGTTATTTAAATATATTTAAATATCGGTCTTGAATTTGGACAAGATTCTTTTGAGGCGTAGTTATAATTTAATTTTTAGAATTTTACTGTAATTTTTAATTAATTAAATATGCAACTTTTTATTTAGAGTATTTTTCACTCTATATAAGTATTTTGGGGTTTCATAATATAAGTTAAACTACCGATATTATTATATTTTTGGGATCGTGGTACCTCGCTGGATACGACCGTACTCTGATCTCTGTCTGTAATAGTCTGTAGATAAACGGAATTCAGTATAACATATTCCGCATAAAACATTAAATACAAATATACATTCTATAGTTTACAGTTAATCGGTTTGTATCATTCTTCATGTCTTAGAATGGTTGTCGTACCAAGAAGGTTTTAATTTGAGAACTGGATAAGACAATTGATGCTAACCATTTGTTAAATATAATGAATTAGCCTAAAGGTTAAGATAATCTATTACCAAAGCATTAGAAAGGCATGCACTGACAAATCTTTCTAGATAATAGGCGTATTAAAAATATAAGGGGCGAAACATTGTGAAACACTTCATTTACTACTAACATACAATTGGGATCACATTTCTAGTATCATGTTTTTGAAATAAAGAACGTACAGGCACAACTTTTATGTCCTCAACAAAATTAAATAGGATACAAACAACGTGCTGACCACGTAAACAAGAAACCGTGACTGCCAATCCGTTTAAGAGCCGTGCTCCCCAAACCACCCAACTGCCGTGCATCCCACGCCATCACATACCGTGACCCCCAAGGTGTTTACATCCGTGTGCCTCAAGCTACCAACCCCGTGCTCGCCAAGTAATTTCCTCTTTAAATACTGCTCCTTTTCTTTCTTATTTCTGGTTTCCTCAGAAAAGAATAAAATAAAATAAGAATCCATCTCCATCACTTTTGATTTCGAGCAACAGCTTCTTTCAACAGCAGATATAAAAATACAACATAATATCCTAAGTATTAAACAGCAAAAACCCTCCTAACTGAAACCCATTCGTTCCCACCTCGGACGATTGTTTGGCAGTGGTATTTAAAGAAGAAGGGGGCGGCTTAACGAGATCTACTCTCGGCCGAAAGTGTTGGCATTCTTATGGACCGTGTCAGCGATGGCAAGTCCCCAATGTCTCGCGGTTTTGTACTGGTTCACGGAGGTTTGGTTTTCTCGTTTTTATGGTGGCTCGGTTTTCCGTATGGGGTCAGCGAGGCTGGCATGGGGAAGCTCGAAGTGGGGCGGAGGTGTTGACGAAGGGGTGCCAGTGGGAGGATTCAGTCGGGCGAGTTGCTCAGGGGCCTTTGGAGTTTGCCAGCGATTTTGGGGAGGAGCAGAACCTAGGTGAGATTTCCGGAAGTATTTCATGTGATTTTTTTTGACGATGCCTGAAGGCACTATTCGTTGCTGGACCGGGAACCGCGGGTGTGAAGGTGATGTTGCGAGTTCATTAAAGGGTAGGGGTCTGGAACGAATAAAGGTTGGTGGAGATGAACAAGAAGGGGAGTTTTTGATGACAGAACTGGTGATGGTGTGTTTGTAGGGGAAATCTTTGGCTATGGTTTCAGGATTTGTGTTGAGCAAGATTGGGGAGAGGGAGGAGAGCGTTGAAATTCTGGTGAGGACAGAACTAGGGGCGGCAGTTGTGTGTCTGTAGCAAGTTATTATTTTCATCGGCAAAGAAAAAGGTGTGAGGGTCGTTTTGTTGAACAGTGCAGTGGAGAGGAGTTTGGTGGTATGATTTCTGAGTACGGTAGGAGAAGGTACGTTATTAGTAAATCACGAGATTTGTGGAGATGTTGAAGATTTCGAAATGGTTTTGTTCGAAGTCTGGAAACCGTGATTTTCATTACTGGGGGAAAAAGAAGTCAGTGCATATAAAAACTCCATCAGATATTGAACTTAGCTGTTGGATATTCAAAGGACCAAGGAAATGCACGGAGTTGTGACCTTAGAATGGTACGGGATTGTTGTGGGTTCTAGGCAAGTAATGGATGTCTGATGATTACTAGATGTACGTTTTACGGAGGGGTTCATGTCAGGGAAGATGGTGGTGTATGTGATTAATGAAGTAAATGAAGGAGGAAAAGTTGGCGTTCACGAGGTGATGTACAGGTGTTGCGGGTTTTAGTGGCAAGATGTGAAGGAAGTTGCTGTGTTCGAATCACTAGGGAGAAAGGATTATCACCACGGCTAATCATGGAATGTCATAATTAATACGGTAATTAAGACTTAATAGTTATATAATTAATCAATATATATATAGTGTAAATCATATAAGGAGATAACCGTTATAACTCAAACATATGTCGACAGAATCAGACGAAAACGGTTAAGATGGAATCGTAATGACGAGACTAACGTTGTGAAGCTAATGTGGCCGAGGATGAAGTTACTGGCACTTTGTCGAAGAATTTAACGCCCGTTTGAATTTAAATCGAAGCGAAAGCAGAATCGTCAACTGCGAACCGAGGTGAGTAAACTCACTAACTCTGACTCGTTATATTTTTATATAAACAAGTTTTAAAATTATTTTATACTGTGTGATGGTTGCTTGGTTGAATAGTTGATAAAGTTGGTTGATAGGATTACATCGTTGATCGATTTTTAGTTCTGATATTTCATATTGATGTGAAATAATATTATTGATGTTGATTAACATCTATGGATGCAGGGAAACAGGTTGGAGGGACCCAACTGGGTTCCTCAATATTTATATTACTGTTTCTTCTTGATTTTGATGTATGGTGTGATATATATATTCAGCGATTGACTTTGTTGTGTTTGAGCTCCCCTGGCCTAGAATTTTGGTATTTAAATACCGTAAAAATATTTTCGAATATAGAAACGAGAACTTGAGTTTTAAAAGGGAATTTTATTTTCAAAAATAGAAATTTAAATTTTGAATAGAGTTAAAAATAGAAACCTGTTCAAATGAAGGAATCAAGAATTTGTTATGAATGAGAAGATATATTAATTGAATTATTTATCGTTGGATATAGCGATATGGAAATGGGTTTTGAAACCAATATTTGAAATGAGACTTAAAACTTAGCTATTATCAAGTAAATGTTAAACGAGATTTTGAAAGATTAAAATAAAAAGAAATGAGACTTATGTGAGAAATTTTAAATAGAAGTTATAACTAAAAATTTGGTTTAAAATAGTATTTTTAAATATGAATCAAATGGTGTAGGAAGGAAATATATTCACGATTTAAGTGAATGGTTTAAAAGGAATATTTTGCAAGTGAAATATCTATAAAGGGAATTTAGATCTAAAATATGAATCCACATTGGATCTTGAATAGAAAGGGAAATGGAAAAATCGTTTAAAATGAAAACGATGAGTTTTATTCCAACATTTGGAATATAAATTGTAATAAATGTTTTTTGTAGATTCTAGATAGCGATTTTAACGCTACCGTTATAATAAGTGTTGGTAAATTCTAGACAGCGATTTTAACGCTGTTGTTATAAAAGATGTTTTGTAAATCTTAACAGTGATCTTAACGCTATTGCTATAATAAATGTTCTATAATTTTAGACAACGGTTGTAACGCTGTTGTTAAAAGCAATGTTTTATAAATCAAATATTTGGAGACAACGATTATAACGCTACCGTTATAATCAATATTTTTATGTAAAGGAGGTGTGTTCTTAGATCGAATCCGAGAGTCGCGTAAGCGGTGTGTTGTTTAAAATTGTGAGCTTTGACTATTTCAAAGTTGAGAATGTGGTTTAATTAAGGTCTGAGAGGTAAATATACCCCAACTTGATTGACTTCATGATCGATGGAGAATGGTTAAAGTTCGATGGTGAAACTTGGTTGAGCAATACGGTTAGCTAATAAAGGATTAGTGGGTTGAGTTATAATAACGATGTTATAACATCGCGTTAATTTGAAATGTTTTCCCCAAATAAAATGAGAGATATTTTCTACACATAGAAAATGAAATGAACTGTCAGCGAGGAATTAAGAGATAGGAATTGGAATTAATAATTTGATAAGAAATTAAATTAAAAAGGACCCAGGGTTGTTTGATGTTTGATCGGTAGAATTTCCAAATGGGAAATAGAACCGTTGATTTATTTTATACCTTCGTTATCAATATGGAGAGACCGGGGTCAGATTTAATATCTGAAAACCACTCTGTATTGGTATGAGCGTTATGAATCATCTTATGATGGAAATAATTGAAGACGGAGTTATGCAAGGGCTATCCTGTTTACGGGATAGTGCCTTCGGTTTGTCCAGATCCAGGACAACTTGTAAGGACGAGTGTCTGACAGAGTATTTCCAAAGGGATTACGTACGTTGATTCCTTCAAACGTACGAAGTTGGTGGCATAGAAGGGAAACTTCTTTAGTCTTACAGTCTGGGTATTTTTGTGGGAATCAATTAGTGATTTCCGATGGATCTGACGATGTGGCATTCAAAGTGAATGATGGCCAGATGTTCTGGATATTAATTCAAACCTCAAGCCTCACAACCTGGAATTTGACAAAAATCGGGCAGGCAGCATGGCTATGTGGGTCGCACCCATTAGGATGTATAATCACCTATCTAGAGAAATTCCATTTGTTCTTAAATCTATCGATGTTGTCCCTTTCGGGAGACGGTTGCTGATCCCAACCGTTGGTGATATACATTCGATACACTCAAGCGAAATGAGTGGTCGGTCATGTGTGGGCCGGGTTGCAAGACGTTCTTGTTGAACCCAGTGTATTCATCTCTAGAGATACACTATCGGAAGGTGGTCCCATACCTTGTCATGTTGGAAATCCAATCTCCAATAAGCGCCCTGCGGTTTTTTTGATTTTATATTATATATGGAGCGTGAGATGCAAGCGTTCCGCTAGATTCTATTTATTTGATTTAGACACTATTATAATATCACCAGATTTTGATATCAAAATGTTTTGGTTATCGTAAGGTAAAAACCATCCGTGTTTATGTATGGATCGGTCTTACGATTATCATTTCTTTCGAAAGGATTTTGAAAGTTAAAAAAATGGTTGGAGTTTACTCACACCAATCCCATGACTGACCCAGAGTTTATTTTGTTTTTGTTTTCCCTAAACTCTTGGGTGCCCAAATTTGTATGGGCAGTCATGTAGTTAGGATTTTACAGATTCATCTGGAGGAGATTGACGCTGGAGGCTTCACCACTTAGCTATAAACTATCAATTTTTTTTCGTTGTGTACTATGTTGTATCTGGAAACAGGAGTTTATAACTGTTCCAGAAATAGCTGTTGTGCTCTGATGATGGTATGTATATACAAATACTGATTTGTGTTTCAAAGTTTATATTATCTAATATATTTTATTCGTTTCGCTGTGAGTTGCGATCTTCGTTTTTCTTCTATTCTAATATTTCTTTCTTTCTATTTCTCATCCTCTAACTTCTTTCTAATAATGATTCGTATTTCTGTGCAATTTGGGTTGGACGTGTGGTGTAATTAGTCAACTCAAAGGGTACGGAAGTCCGGGTCGTTTCAGTTATTCATCCTCTAACGTATGGACTGGTCCAAGCGCCTTAGTTTTATATGTCACTAGACCCTACGTCTAACCATTAATTACGCGCTTGCGCCACCTCGTGAGTTTTCTCAGTTAACTTGGTTATTCTCCTTCACATTGACTTCCTTTTCAAGTTTACCAAGTTACCCTTGCTTATTAATTCAATTTATAACTTAACCCGTTTAAGTTCATTAATAAGCCTACAACATGTTATACTCATAATTTTAATCTCTTTACGCTATTCATTATCCATCTTATGGTTGCAATAACATGTTTTACTTAATTTATAATTAAGTACATCTTAATTTACATGTTTTCTACTAACATGTCATTCATCATTTATGATTGAATACAACTTACTTATTTCCATAAGTTTGCCTTCTTTCTTTCTTATTTAATCATAATCTCGTCTTACACCGTCATTACAAAATTTACTTATTAATTCTCTTAACTAAGGTTTACTAATAAGTTTCTCCTTTCATTCATATAACTTATGTTATCCTTATTTGTATATTTACTTTTATTCTCACAAATTACTTAATCTTCGATTAAGTACAACTTTATTACACAAGTTATTTCATCTTCCCCTATCGTTCATTTTATTTAATATAATTATGACTCCCATTCACTTTTATTTTCTTTTTAACTGTCACAATTTGAGTCATTTGCTTCTACTCTTTATATAAACATATTTATTTATATGTTTACGCACTAGACCTCTCACATTAGATTAATCTTTTGTGGGTGCTAGATATGTCGGGCATTTCCGGGCAGACTTCTACCGCAAACACAATCTAACCTCGTGTCTTAGTACCATTTCATATGTACGCACTAGGCCTCTCACATTAGATTCACCACTTTTGGTTGCTGGATATGTCGGGCGGTTCCGGGCAGACTTCTACCACAAGTGCAATCTAACCTCGTGCCTAGACGCGGTTCAGTTTTTAGGCATATTCATCTATAAATAATTTATTTACTGTTCATGCCCAAATTAAGGTTTAATATACCAATTACCCAAAAATCCCCAATATAGGTTATGCTTAAAATTACAAACAATAATTATGTCTCAATTTTCCCATCTCAAGCATTTTATTTTACTTCCAAGTATTATCCATCCAAACGTGACCTAATCTTCTTACTTTAACTTTTATCCATATTCATATAACTCAAATTTATAATCTTAGATCCGCAAATAGTAACTTCTTCCCATATTCCCTTTTTTTCATTTTCCATATTCCAAGCATACCTAATTGTTCCAACTCAAATTGCACATATTTTCATTAATGTTCCAGATTAACATCTACAATTATGTGCCAATTAACCAAAATTCCCAATTTTAAGTTATATCATACGTTGTGCTACAATTCCCCAATTATAGATTATGCCCAAATTACCCAAACATCTTTCCCACTATTTCAATGTTGTTCGTATGCATGCTTTTCAACGAGATTTGGACTTAGGCTCAAAGTTAGCCTAGTCTTGACTCTTAAAAATAAAAAGGAAAGGGGAAGAAGAACAGAATAGGCATAAAATAAAAGATGTAACATTTTAATTGAATTAAACAATTTAATTTGGGGAATTGCTGAACGATATTCATACTATTATTCAACAAGGATAAATTAAACCCACTCACCTTGATTTGCTTTCCCAAATATGGATTTGTTCTATTATTCCTTGATTTCCTCTTATTTGAATTGAGAACCTCGCTCTGATTGAATCTAAGAAGTGGTTGTTGAATTATTGTTCTTTGATTTCGTCTATCTTTTTTTTTGAAGAAGAATAAACTATTTCTTAGATTCATTGTTTTTGAATAGATTTAGAGGAGAAGAGGATTACTTGAGGAAGAAGAAGAAGAATAGGTTTGGAGGCGGAGTTTCATCGTAGCCTCTGAATTGTGAGATTTAGGGTTAGACCTATAGACTTATTTATGAGAGTGACAAACAAATCCAGCCCTTTAGATTTAATTAAAACTCCATCACAGCTATCCACGTCATCCGTCCAATAGGAAACAGACACGTCACACAAAAAACAAACATTAACCAATAAAAGCACTCCACGTATGTGGAATGATGCAGGGATTTGATTTTTGAATGTTTGAACTTATTTAACTTTTACATTCACATGTAACCTTCGTTACGCGTATATAATTCTTATAACGACCACTTTACGCGTATATATATATATATACTTCTATATATATATATACATATATATTATTATTATTATTATTTTGGATTTGAAATTTGATTTATTTATTCTACATATAATCAAATTTCAAACGTTCCTTCTTTGTGTGTTTCTTTGTTCGCGCGCAACCTCTAATTTGAATTATGTTTATACGCATTCATCTCTTATGCGTATACTAATCTTTTATATGCGAACAATTATCTATTTTGTTTGGAAGTAATCTTCCTCAATCAATTAATTACTAATTCTCTCTTTTTGAAACATTTTTCCTATTAAAACTCTTTATTAACCCTTTTCACACTGAGCTGCTTTTTAGCCGTTTTCACACTAAGCCACTTTTTAGTCATTCCCTTAAAACAAAAATATGGCACTGGCGGAGATTGAACTCAGAACCTCTTGTGTACAAGTCACATGTACTAACCAAATGAGCTACTGAGTCTTTTGTTAACAAGACTTAGGACAATGCTACACATTATTATTTTCCCATTCCTCTTTTTCAAGTTTTGTTGCAATATTTAATTTAAAATATCTTCTTCATTTTAGATCAGTTTTCTACAAACTATAGGTCTAAATTGATCAGAATATCGCCACGAACACAATGACGCTAATTTCGTGACCAAATTCTAGAGGCTCTTCAAATTCTCCTTTTTATTTCTTTTTAGATGTTCGCATGCATTTCTTCGCATTTCATTGCATTTCTTCTTATTTCATATATTGCATGTAATTTCTTTATTAATCTTTTTCTTTACTTCACTGCATAAACTTCTTACATGCAATTATATTAATATTATTTAATTTTTCCTTTAAATATATCTATGCAAATAATATATACATATATGCATATTTTTTAATTATTACTAAAAATGCGGGGTGTTACAGATTAACATTATTACCCTTACACCGTTTATAATACCATAGTCTATATAAATACCGTAAAGTCCACAGTACGTAGTGGCAATCAGAGGGCACTCCATAGGTACAGTACAAATCAAAGTTGTAGGGGGCTCAAATCAGGATAATATAACAAGGCACACGAGGAATGCCCAGAGTAGGAATATACTAGTTGCATGCCCAGACTAGTGGTAACGCATAGCCGCGACTACCGCCCACCTCGAACAACACTCCCAAATCACGGATGCACGTCAAATCAATCAAACCGAGGGACTATAGTAATAAAGAAAGAAGTGTTGCCGATGGAGGTAGCTAACCCCACTTGGTCACGCTATAGCCCTGTTTTAGTCATTTTAATTATGACCCGTAGGTCAAGGACATCCATTATCGTTCTCTTTCTTCAAATCCAGTAATCGCCTCCAAATCAACCTATTTCATTCTGGAACTCCACCGTGTACACAGTTGTTAAACTGGTTTTCGGTATCGGTAGAGAGTATGACAATATCCGATCTCGGTCTCTTTAACAACCAATCGTTACATTTTTCACACCAGTCAGTTCTTTTACATTTTAAAGGGGTTCGTACTTCATATCAAATTATCAGATTTTTATAAAAATCATTTCAATATTCAAGAGAGAATATTATTCATCATAAAATCTACATTTAAACTAATTTAAAATCTTGAAACAATTCCAACTTTAAAATAATTTGAACATTAAAATAGTTAAAAATATATTTGAAATAGTTTAGATATATAATTTAAATAGTTTGAAAAATAAATAGTTTGTAAATTAAATAGAATAATCAAATTTAATAAAATCAATAGTGAAAATAATAAAGTAGGTTATAAAATAAATAGTTAAATATTAAAATAGTTAATTTAAAATAAATAATAAAATAAAATAGTTATAAGGTAAATAGTTTATAAAGAAAATTATTATTATAAAATAAAATAGTGTATAAAATGGTTTAAAAATAATATAGTTGGAATTAGAATCATATCTTCAAAATTTAACCAAACAGAAATCATATTTCAGTTTCAAATCAATTCGACTAAATTTTGATATCTTAATTTAAAAGGATTTGACTTCCCATTCATATTCAATAGTTCGATTTCAAACAATTTGATTTAATAATTAAATTTAAATTATAATTCTCACTTTGAATAATTCGTTTATAAAAATCTCGAGTTCACAATTCAATTATTACTGTAAACCAAGTTAATTTAAAGTAAATATCAAAGATGGGTAAACAATTCAATTTTGATAAATTTATATTTTATTTTCAATTCAGTTTCAACTTTAGTTATCCACATATACGAATTCAATTAAAATTGAAAATTTTAATTTCAAAGCTCAAATTTAAAGAAAATCGATTAATAAGGTCATTTATTTTATCTTTAAAATAATATTCCAAAATCAAGAAAAAACAATTTTTATTTAACCAACCAGTGTCCGTATATAATTTTCTACCCTGTGGCCAAGTAATACTTAAAAATTTAATTTTAGTATTTTGGGAAAGGATATATATCATTTCAATCCATATCAGGGTCATAGGTATTTATCATTTCAACCTACGTTCTTAATTCATTTTAATGATTAATCCCGGGTTTATTTGATGCCCGTAACATCTAGGGTAATAGTTGGGATTAATCAACAGAAATCAATAACATATATAAACAATATAGATAACAAGATGAATTTCATATCAATACATTAAATATATAAATTCAAGGCATACATCAAAATCAACACATCTAAACAGTTCAATAATATCAGTTACTAGTCATCAGGTTAAGGTTCCTCTTTTTTTCTTTTTACTAGAAATTAATCAATGATAGTACAATTTATATAACAGTTAAATTAAATAATACAGTCAATGCACATTTAACATAAATATGCAATTTAAACAATCAAACAGCAAACAATACAATCATATCATGACATGAATTTAATTCAACTAACAATCAAATATTTTAGTTAGATGTGAGTGAGTTTAATCACTCACCTTTGGTTCTGAATGAGATTGAAATCCGAATTTAAGCCCCAAAATCAACTGTGTCAGAATCAGTTCAAATCAGTGCCATTGCGAAGAGCTCGTCGATACGATTCTAACACAACAAACCATGTGTCAATTGGAGCTTGTATGTAAAAGTTATATGTATTCGAACGTTTAAATTTCAAATTACATAAAATAAAAATGAAAATAAAAGAAATCTCACCACTAATGTAGCGCCACGTCAGCGTCTCTGAAACCCGCCTCTTCTTCTCAAACATGGACATGTACAGGAACCCGAACAAAACTTAAACCCATCGCACGTTTAAAAACCAAATCACGCACTCCTATGGACGCAACCGAACCCTGATCAAAAGACACTGCCGGAGCCACCTTCTCAAGCTCCAACATCGGTTAGAAAACAACCCCACGCGACGACGCCTACTGCTCACAAGCGCGCCACCTTTATATCCACTTTCTGGCGAATTGAGCATGTAACGACCCGGATTTCGTCCGACCCCAACCGATCGCAAGATCGATCAAGACCGTTCAAAACCCGCGTCCGTTAACTTTGGGCATACAACACATCAGAACAACAACACAGACTTTTATAACATCAATAATAAATGTTACATCAGAGTACAGAATATATCAGAGTACATCAATAAGTAATACAGCGGAAGATACATTTACAATAAATTAAATACATTGCAGCGGAACTAATCTCAGCGGAAAGCCATCAATATTCTGGACCCAGCTTCAGACTTCAATCCAGGATCCTGCTTAACTATGTAACACCCCACGTCCATTAATGTCACTCACGAAGGGAATGCATTAACTTCCATGGAGGTTATAAGTGAATATAGAACAGAAAAATTACAACAGGACAGATAGTAAATAGTACTTGGAAATCTAAAACTTCATTTTATTGCAGCGGAAATTAAACATGTTTGTTACATCATAAAACCATATATCATAACCAAGTACAATATCCATCTTCATAAAAACAAAATACATAATCCCATTACATAAATAGCCATTAAAAAGATAACAAGCTGGACTTTACTTCAAAGGTCCAAGCTTTCCAAAGAGAGATGAAGCAATTCAATCAAACTCCACTAGAGCTGGGCCCAACCTGAGGACCTGGAGAGGGAAAAAGGATAGAAATAGAGGGGGTCAGACAAAAAGTCTGGCGAGTATGATAATTCTAACAATACTATTATCAAAATAACTAAACTAAGGCATAAGCTGGAAGACAAGTAAATGTCTATGAACTCTTAGGAAGATAAAGACAGCGTTTAAGATAACGTTAAAGATAACGGTAAAGGCACACCTAATTACTAACGAATGATTACTACACTGCACCGCACATTACTACACTGCACCACACCAGTCACCCTATTGTTTGATCCCACTTGCTTCACACAGAAACTTTATAAATAGCCTTACGTACCCCTAGCTGACTACATAGGTGCCGTCTGCCCCTATCTCCACTAGGTGTACCCCACTACCCACTTTCGATTGGCTCCCTACTCGTAGATACCCATGCTGGCCCCACAGTGGGGTGTATCACTCCCCTAAAGTGGCAACCCGATACAACTTGAGAATGCACGGCTTATACCTACACGATGCAACAACGTCTTACCTACCAGCCCGGGTCCACACACGCATATGAAACCCGTTGGACTTGCGTTGCCACCGCTCCCCGTTTTGGCCTCTAACAGTCAAACCCAGCATGCGTGTCCCGTCCTCGACTTGGGTCGAGCCCACAAAGATATGTTTGGGATACTGGTCGAAATGGGCCCCCGCAAGCTACCCACCTAAGCTTGTCACTAGTATATCCCACTTAACCCTCTTAGTCATGTTCATTTAGATGTGTGTTTGGTTAAGTCTTACTAATCATATTTCACATGCCACTAAGGGCACCCCCTAGATTCCTCGTGCCACCCAAGGCACCTACTTAACCCCCATGTCCCACTTTACATGTTTATCTGGTTAAGTATTTCTTAATTCATTCAGGCCATAACCTCATAAAGACCCTCACATTAGACTGGCATTTATGGCAGCTGGATTTGCCGGGCGGGTTCGGGCAGTCTTACACCATAAAAGAGTCTAACCTCGTGTCTTTACAACTGTTATGCTTCAGTTTAGGCCTAGGACCTCTCACACTGGGCTGACATTTGTGACCACTGGATTTGCCGGGCGGGTCCGGGCAGGTTTACGTCACAAACGAGTCCAACCTCGTGTCCTAAGCATTGATTAACACTTAAAATTTTTTACCCCAGTTTTAATAATTCCCTATTCAAATTATTAATTAAGTCAACTTTTAATGATGTCCATAATTGACTCAATTATGGCCATCCACTTATGGCATGCAAAATCATATCAATTGCACCCCAACTTTTTAATATTAAATCCTTAATATTACCCCTACCCCACGTTTATACGTTCGCTTATTCAACGCATAATATAGGCTAGACTTGTATAGTCTAACACCTAGCACAAAGATAAATTATCACAACATATAGACAATTAAAATAAATCTAATCATAATAGGGGTGAAACTTGCATAAACTACACATGTTAAGGATCAAACGGTGTCAACTTGTTAAATGTCTCAATTTACATGATATGATCATAGCCCAAATCTATACATAAACTTGCATATGGGGTTTTTAGGCAACATAATGATGGTGTGAACTAGCATAGGATATCACATATGTCATAGCATAATTCTAGATGTCATAATAGATGTCTTGGCATATGTTCATAACTTTTCTAATCAATCTAACTTGCATATGTGACTTGTCATATAGATCAACATAACCCAAACATGATGATTTAATTAATATGAACTAACTAGCATAGATGGTAACATCATGGCCTTTTTAACATGTATGATTCATCACAACTTAGCATAGAAACATTCAACATACATAACATCATCATAGCATGATTTACAACATATAAGATATCATCATCACATAACATTGGATTTACAATATACATGATAGCAAAAGGGGTTTACAACAACATATATGATAATTCACATCATCTACTCATAATCCATTCATAACTCAACCTAATTAAAATGATAATAATCTTGTTAAGATCATCATACTCACAATTTAGAGAAGAAAAGAGAGAGTTTTGCTTTGCTTTAGGGTGGAGAGAATTAGAATTGAATTTGCTTTTCTTCTTTCTTAGTTGGCGGCGGCTCCATTGATTTCCATGGCGACGGTAACTATTCTATTTTAATTAGGTTTAGGATTAACATTAGGATGTATTTATAGGTGTAGGAAGTTATTTAGGACCATTAGATTAACCCTGAACCATGAGAACCGATCAAATGCAAAATCTGCATTTGAGCGAATCGGCCCACGGGTTGACAGCCAAACACCCTGGATTAACCCCTAGTCGACCCAACGAGGCTCGGGTCGACCTCAAAAATGGGCCGGTTCGGTTATTTCCCCTCCCAATTCGTTGTTTTGAACTTTTTCACATATTTATTTATTTAATTTTTAATTTATATATATATCAACATATATATATTTCTCTGCGCAACCCATTTCACTTAATTCTTTTTTACAAATTAAGTATACTTTAATTTGTGAATTTTAATGTTATAAAATTACGGGGTGTTACAAACTATATCTACAAAAAGCTACTCGACTGCCCGTGTTGAAAGAGGGCACCCGAGTTTGCAAAGTGAAACAAACTACAGGTCAGTCGTGGGACTGGTGTGAGAATTCTTAACTTATCTTATCTAATTAGTAGGCTAATCACAGGACCACGCCGCTAACGCGGAACGAGTTTACTCCATTGGATTGCCAGTGCATAATTAAAGTAAATCGTCAAATAACGTAATGCCTTTTTAGAAAAATGAAACAATTATAAGACCCAGGTCCCATCACACAATGCAACGCACACCAGAGGATAGGGTTTTACCTTATAATGGTCAAAAAATGCTTGATACGTAAAAACGATATTATTATTAGTGTGTATATATATATTTAAAACATTTCAATATAAATGTATTAATCTTAGACGGCATAGTACCCCATCCTACTATGTCGCCATATATAAGTTTACAATCAAA
The DNA here is from genome assembly GCA_030737875.1 of Allium sativum. NCBI lineage: Eukaryota > Viridiplantae > Streptophyta > Magnoliopsida > Asparagales > Amaryllidaceae > Allium > Allium sativum. The sequence continues at coordinate 388,991,656 of CM060916.1, read as the reverse complement.
ACCGTGGTGTCGTATTGGGAATTGGTTTTCTGTCATGAAATCGAGGCTAGGGATCGTCCTCTTCTGATTCGAGACACTCTAGCAAATGCCTCAGGATCCCCCGCAGTGAGCCCTTGGAACGGTAGGGCCGGTCCCCACCTAACGGTAGTGGATTGGCAATTCTTGAACATACGTTTCTCGGTCCTTTTGGACCTATAATATGACCACTTTCGGCCTATAAAAACCCGAGGTACCTCAATCCAAAATCCACATAGTAAAATGCCGAGCCGTGTCAAAACCCAAACACCACTTCTAGCTAGAAAGAAACGCATGCACTCCCTACGGTCCATATCCCGTTTTTGACTCATACCGGGATGTGAAGTTCACGAAGTCACGCTATACACAAAGCTATGCCTAAACAGGCTATGCTTTGATCATCAAACACAAGGCCTGCTTTTCAACAAAGCCTTGATCATTTGCATCTTAGCATGTCACATTGTCAGACCCTACCATATTATTGATCATCTACCAATATACATATAACCTCTAAGCTCATACGTCTTAGAGAAGGGTGATAAGTAAAGAATAAATTCTTCACCACCAAACAGAAATATATAATCAGTAGCGTTCAACAAATACCGTAGAAAGGAATACAATGTCAGACATGCAATCCATTTACAAGTCCGCTCTGGATCTGAGCGAAACAACGTGTCCGTCGATCTCCAAATGTGTTTGGATGATCATTACCAAATACCTTGCCTTGGAAGGCCAATCCCAATTCAAGATACCAGTCATCATCATCCCAACGATGTGAAAACCTTCGGTCTTCAATCATCGTCTTCATCTTTGACTCTTGATCGTCTGATGATTATTCAGAATGGGTTAAACCCAGTCTTTCTGAATAACTCGCGTAATTTGGGATTAAAAACAAATATTGGAAAATCACACATTTCGTCACATTCCAACTCAGAATGTTCTTTTAATAAGATATTCGATTAAAAGATTCTCATTAATTTTATCAAAGATAAACACTGAAAATAAAATTTATAAATCAATTTTCGAAATATGGAATTCCACAGAAATCAAATAAATACATAATCGATATAGATTTCTGTATCAGACTAATAATATAAATGGAATAACGACAAAGCCTCTTAAATTCCATATATAATATCGGTCTTCTTTTACAGAAGTCCATTTCGATTATTACCAATCGAATTTCCACTTAATTCCAATTTAATATATTAAATTGAAAAAACTTGATTTTTAGAAAATGCCTTTTTAAATCTATAAAATAGATTTATAAATTCCAAATAATAATTTCAATGTAAATTGGATTAAAGGACAAATGTCGTTTAAAAACACCGTCCACGATAAATCCACTTCACATCTCAATTTATTTCATATCACAAAATATAATTGCAAATGCTAATATATCTTGCCAAACATATATATATATATATATCTTTGTATAAATATATTAAAATACTCCATCTCAAACCCATAACCCACAGGTCCCAGGTTAGCTCAAATCTTTGGGGTACAATTCATTAGAACTAAACAGAAGACTCATCAGAGGTTGGATTAGTAATATCCAATAGGAATACTCATTAGAGATAGGATCAGCAGTATCCTAGAATGAGAATACTCATTAGAGATGGGGTTAGCAACGCCCTAGAATGAGTCAGAGTGAAGAAGAATTCATAATTAACGTACTTGTTATTATATATAGTTCGATTTTAGAAAATATGATTTCAAATATATAAAAGTTATATATTTTTCAAAATTTAATCAATTAATTGATTGGCGATTGTGTTGTGTGAATATGAATTCAACAATAAAATGATGAAACAATTAAAGAATGAAAATTAAATTAGTTAAATAAACAACTTTAGCTTCATTTCCTTTTCGAGGACGAAAAGATTTTAAGTGGGGGAGATTGTAACAACCCGCAAATTCTGAACCAATTTAAAAAATTTATTTTAGAAAATTTTAATGAATTTTGAGGATATAATATAATTTATTATTAATAATAATGGCTAGAATTCATTCTATCGAAGTTAGAACGAATAAATTTTTAATTTAAATATAAAAGGAGTTAGAAATGGCGCGGTAGTTTGAACTTTTAATTTTAAACTTTAACTGATTGTACAGGATTCAAAATAAATCAGAATTGAGTAAAACCAGAAATATTTAAATATGTTTAACCATATCTTTCTAACGAATCAGAAAAATTGAAATTTCATAGCGGAAATCAAAAGTTATGGCCAATTCAATTTTTAGAAAGGTCGCTGTAGAATTTATATATATGGCCCAAAAGGCTACTTTTCACATATGAAGGAATTTCGACTCGAAACCACTTCCATTGAGTTCGGAATGACGTTTCTGCATTGAAAAATAGTAAACACTTATATATTTTGAGTTTCGGAATTTATTTGTTTAAAAATGTATTTTTAATATTAAATATATTGGCCTTAAAAATAGTCATTTTTCAAACGACCTCCGTTTTCGACGAAACCACTTTTGTTAGAACTGGAATGTCAAATTATTGCTAGATTTCAATTTTCAGAATTTTTCGAATTAATATGTGAGCGTGGCAAAAGAAAATGTGTTTTGACTATTTTAGTTAAATTTAAACGCCTTAAAAATAGCCATTTTTCAAACAGTCTCAGAATTCGACGAAAATAATTTTGTTGGATTCGTATCGTCATAAGAAAGCTAAAAATATTTTTTTTTAGAATTTTCTGAGGTCGTATGTGGCCCCGGCATATTTTAATGTACGGTCAATAATTAATTAATTAATTTTTAATGCAATTTTAAATAAAAATCGTACATATTTCGGAATTGGGCCACGGGACCTATCCCATTGCGTTCAGAAGGTGTCAAAACCTTAAGAACGACAGTAAGCAGGCCCAAATCAGAGAAAGTCCGAAAATCCACCTTTTAAGCACGATTTTCGAGATTTAATATTAAAATAATCCAAAAAAATAAAACCCTAACCCTAATTAGACATGGCCAGCCGCCGGATCTGTTCAATGGCCAGAATTGTCCGATTTTCAAACCTCAATAACTTTTGATCCGCTCAACGAAAATCAACAAACTATATACCGAATCGAAGAGAATTTCAAGACCTTTCAATCCATACGGTTAAGATCGGGTTTTGATTCACGGATTTCGCGAATTCTCAGCCTAAAGGTCGGCGGTTTAGGTTCGATTTCGTGGTGATTGGGGAGGCCGAGCTTCAGGTGGTTGGTGGAGCGAGCACGTGGTGGCACGAGCTTCGAGTTGGCGGTGTTTGATCGTGGTCCGGTGCGGTGCAGGGAGGTGCGCACAGAAGGGTTCGCGGATGAGAATGGGTTCGGCGTGACTGAGTTGATATCGAGGAAGAAGGTCTTCTTTTTTATTATTATTTTATTAATTAAATATTTAATTTATCCAATCTTTAAAAATCAATATCTCTTTCATACGAGGTCTGATTGACGAACCGTCAGTTGCGTTGGACTCGTCTTTCCGAGAGCTTCGCAATGACGCAGACCAGAGCTGATTCCGAGATAGTCAAATTTTCAACCATATCGATGTGAGAATTTCTGATTTTAACATTTAATTAATTAAATAAATTGTTTTATTGCTGTTAAACGTCTGTTTGTGTGTTATATATACAGAACTATGATGTAGTGAATTTTTGTCTGTGATTTGACGAATTGTTTTGTACTGTATTGCTTGGATCTGTTATTGTATGAATAGATCTGTATTAAATCAACAAATATACTACATATATGATTTGTTGTGTTAGAATTGACAACGAACAAATATACTACATATAAGATTTGTTGTGTTAGAATTGACGGCAAACAAATATATTACATATATGATTTGTTGTGTTAGAAGCGACGACAACAAAATCTTCATTTTGTTAAATAGAAAAGTATAAAAACAAAATATTCATTTTGTTAATAGAAAAATATGGGAAACATAAAATATTCTTTATGTTGAAATAAAAAGTTAGAAAGGTGTCTAAACATAAAATATTCTTTATGTTAAAACAAAAAGTTAGAAAGGTGGCTAAACATAAAATATTCTTTATGTTAAAATAAAATGTTAGAAAGGATTTAACATAGGATTGAAAAGAGATTTTTTTTTATTTACATTTTTGGTAAATTGTAAAATTTAGAATGATATTTTTATTTACATTTTATATATGTAAATAAAAACCCGAATTTGGGAAAGGCATTTTTGTTTAACATTGTTTGTGTTAAATGAAAGAACAAGATCAAACAATACATTTTATTTGTACATTTTACTTTTGAATAAAAGAACCATTCTTTTATTTGTGTTTTTCAACACAAATAATAACATAGAAATTGAACTATTCTTTTATTTGTCCCTCGACACAAATATTAACATTGAAATTAAATTGCTTCTTTTCATTTGTGTATTCAACACAAATATATCATAGAATTAGAGGCACCTTTATTTGTGTCTTCATCACAAATATGAACATTGAAATAAAGTTATTCTTTTTATTTGTGTTTTCAACACAAATATTACATAGTAAATAAAGCTATTCTTTCTATTGTGTTCTTAACACAAATATATGCATAGCAAATAAAGTCATTCTTTTTATTTGTGTTTCAACACAAATATATACTTAGAAATAAAATCATTCTTTTTATTTGCATTTACAATGCAAATATTACATAGAAATATAAGTTTTACTTTTTATTTGCATTCCACCATGTAAATAATATGTTGAAAATGAAAGTACACTTTTTTTTATTTGCATTCTACAATACAATTAAATATAGAGATTAAAAGTTCACTTTTCATTTGCATCTCACAATGCAAATATTCTTTGAAAATAGAAATTGTTCTTTTATTTGCATTTTCAAATGCAAATATACTTTGAAATAAAAACTGTCCTTTTATTTGCATTTTCAAATGTAAATATACATTGAAATTCAAGTTTATACTTTTATTTGCATTTACTAATGTAAATAAACATTAAAAATAAGATTTATTCTTTTATTTGCATTCACAAATGCAAACACATATTGGAAATAAAGTTTTGTTCTTTTATTTGCATTCGCAAATGTAGACATGTTTTGAAAATAAAGTTTGTTCTTCTATTTACATTCAGCCATGCATATATATATAGAAAATAGAAATTGTTCTTTTTGCATTTACCAATGCAAAATGTATATTGAAAACAAATTATTCATTTGCATTCACCAATGCAAATACAAACATATATTGAAAATAAAGTTTATTTCTTTGTTTGCATTTATCAATATATATGCATTGAAAATTAAGGTTTATTCTTTTATTTGCATTTATCAATGCAAATATTCAATGAAACTATAGTCTATTTTCTTTATCTACTTTTTCCAATACCAATGTACACACTTTTATACATTTAACAAAATTTGTTTAAATGATACTTTGAAAATAAATTTTGTTCTCTTATTTACATTCACTAATGTAAATAAAATTTATAAACAAAACTATTCTTTGTTTGCTTTCACAAATGTAAATACTCAATTAAATAAAATTTGTTACTTTTATTTACATTCAATAATGTAAATACACTTTGTAAATGAGGTTCTTTTACATGCACACAAATATACTTTTAAATAAAATAAAGGTCACATTGGTTATCTGCATTCCTTGTTGCAAATAAAACCTTAAAATAATGTTCATCTTTGTTTGCAATTTATTAATGCAAACAAATCATCAGATTGGAAATTATATTATTGATTTATAATTTTGATATGAACAAAGATTGTTTGAAATAAAGGATAGAATTTAAAAGTTACATTTTAATAACTAAACATTCACATTTTTATCATTAAAGTAGAATAGACAAAAACACTCATTTTGTCTAAATTAAAAGAATAAAACAAAATATAGCAGTGGCATGTTTATTAGATTTGAAACACAAATTTATTCATTTTTGTAAATTTATATTAGTTAAAACCAATCATTCATTTTTGTTAATTTACATTAGTTAAAAATAATTATTATTCATTATAGTTAATTTATACTAGTTAAACCAAATTTTACATTTTGTCAGAAATATTCATTTTTGTCAAAATGAATTAGTTGAAGCGATTTATATATATATATATATATATATATATATATGTATGTATGTATGTATGTCTGGCAAGATATATACTTGTCAAGATAGGTTAGTTAAATCAAAATATTTATCATTTTGTCTCATTAGAGTTGCCAAAACAAAATAACCATTTTTGTTTAGAGTTTAAATTAGCAAAATAGAAATTGTCAATAGAGACAAAGTTATTATGCTTATTCATTCATTGCAATAGAGATATTTTCTTGTCATTATTATATGTATTGTGTATTACACTCCCATTCACAAGTTACCCGATTTGTGTATGTGATTGGGACGATAATTTTCACACATCGCCCAAGTGCACAAATTAGGTTATTATTTGTTTGTTTGGTTGAAACCCCACACGGGTGTTGGGATGAAAATTTATATACACTAATCCCAATATTTAGTTGTATGTTGATCGTTAGGCTGCGATGAGCGTTATTATTTAATTTTAACGCTTACACAGTGGAATTTACACTTTGGATGTAGATGGATGATTTGATGATTTTACCATTATTTTTATATATATGATGTGTGTGAAATCCATATAATCCAAATTATATGGTAAATGTTTGAGCCGCATTTCGATTCAGGTGTTCTTTTAAATAATGATATTTTTACATTGGAAATCCTTTTTATATAAAGTGCATACGTTTTCATAATATATTTTTAACCAAGTATATGTTAAGACAAAGAACATTTGGAAAATAAAGAATTCGCAATATAAAGAATACTTCACATTTAGAACCTTCTATATAAAGAATATTTTTATGATTATTTTAAATTATGTTTTTTTAAAAGGGTTACTAGCATTTGCAATTATATTTTGTGATATGAAATAAATTGAGATGTGAAGTGGATTTATCGTGGACGGTGTTTTTAAACGACATTTGTCCTTTAATCCAATTTACGTTGAAATTATTATTTTGAATTTATAAATCTATTTTATAGATTTAAAAAGGCATTTTCTAAAAATCAAGTTTTTTCAATTTAATATATTAAATTGGAATTAAGTGGAAATTCGATTGGTAATAATCGAAATGGACTTCTGTAAAAGAAGACCGATATTATATATGGAATTTAAGAGGCTTTGCCATTATTCCATTTATATTATTAGTCTGATACAGAAATCTATATCAATTATGTATTGATTTGATTTCTGTGGAATTCCATATTTCGGAAATTGATTTATAGATTTTATTTTCAGTGTTTATCTTTGATAAAATTAATGAGAATCTTTTAATCGAATATCTTATTAAAAGAACATTCTGAGTTGGAATGTGACGAAATGTGTGATTTTCCAATATTTGTTTTTAATCCCAAATTACGCGAGTTATTCAGAAAGACCGGGTTTAACCCATTCGGAATAATCATCACGACGATCAAGAGTCAAAGATGAAGACGATGATTGAAGACCGAAGGTTTTCACATCGTTGGGATGATGACGACTGGTATCTTGAATTGGGATTGGCCTTCCAAGGCAAGGTATTTGGTAATGATCGTCCAAACATATTTGGAGATCGACGGACACGTTGTTTCGCTCAGACCCAGAGCGGACTTGTAAATAGATTGCGTGTCTGACATTGTATTCCTTTCTACTGTATTTGTTGAACGCTACTCATTATATATTTCTGTTTGGTGGTGAAGAATTTATTCTTTACTTATCACCCTTCTCTAAGACGTATGAGCTTAGAGGTTATATGTATATTGGTAGATGATCAATAATATGGTAGGGTCTGACAATGTGACATGCTAAGATGCAAACGATCAAGGCTTTGTTGAAAAGAAGGCCTTGTGGTTGATGATCAAAGCATAGCCTGTTTAGGCATAGCTTTGTGTATAGCATGACTTCGCAAACTTCACACCCCGGTATGAGTCAAAAACGGGATATGGGCCGTAGGGAGTGCATGTGTTTCTTTCTAGCTAGAAGTGGTGTTTGGGTTTTGACACGGCCCGGCATTTTACTATGTGGATTTTGGATTGAGGTACATCGGGTTTTTATAGGCCGAAAGTGGTCATATTATAGGTCCAAAAGGACCGGGAAACGTATGTTCAGGAATTTCCAATCCACCACCGTTAGGTGGGGACCGGCCCTACCGTTCCAAGGGTTCACTGCGGGGGATCCTGGGGCATTTGCTTGAGTGTCTCGAATCGGAAGAGGACGATCCCTAGCCTCGATTTCATGACAGAAAACCAATTCCCAATACGACACCACGGTTTTGATTGTAAACTTATATATGGCGACATAGTAGGATGGGGTACTATGCCGTCTAAGATTAATACATTTATATTGAAATGTTTTAAATATATATATACACACTAATAATAATATCGTTTTTACGTATCAAGCATCTTTAGACCATTATAAGGTAAAACCCTATCCTCTGGTGTGCGTTGCATTGTGTGATGGGACCTGGGTCTTATAATGGTTTCATTTTTCTAAAATGGCATTACGTTATTTGACGATTTACTTTAATTATGCACTGGCAATCCAATGGAGTAAACCTGTTCCGCGTTAGCGGCGTGGTCCTGTGATTAGCCTACTTATTAGATAAGATAAGTTAAGAATTCTCACACTAGTCCCACGACTGACCTGTAGTTTGTTTCACTTTGCAAACTCGGGTGCCCTCTTTCCACACGGGCAGTCGAGTAGCTTTTTGCAGATATAGTTAAGCAGGATCCTGGTTTGAAGTCTGAAGCTGGGTCCAGAATATTGATGGCTTTCCGCTGAGATTAGTTCCGTTCAATGTGTTTAATTTATTGTAAATGTATCTTCCGCTGTATTACTTATTGATGTACTCTGATATATTCTGTACTCTGATGTAACATTTATTATTGATGTTATAAAAGTCTGTGTTGTTGTTCTGATGTGTTGTATGCCCAAAGTTAACGTACGCGGGTTTTGAACGGTCTTGATCGATCTTGCGATCGGTTGGGGTCGGGCGAAATCCGGGTCGTTACAGAGCAACTAAAACCCACCATCAACCATATAGATTTGAAGAGGAAATCAAGGATTACATTTTTCGATTTTGAATTGCTGGATTTCGTTGAATAGATTGGAAGATATTAGCGTTTAAAGTTTGGAAAATTTCGGCCATTGAAGATAAAGGAGATGGCCTAAATAATTAGGGATTTATATTTATTATTTTAATATTAAATACATCGTTTTGCGTGTATTTAAGCCAAAATTTGGACCGAGTCCAAATCAGACCCCCTTACTGCCTAACAATAGGTTTTGACGCCTTCTGAATGCAATGGAATATGTTTCACAGTCCAATTCCAAAGTCTATAGCAGTTTTCTTTTAAAACTTGATTATTTAACTGAATTGTACATATAAATTTATATGTGTTTTAATTTCTTACGTTCAAACTAAAATTCTGATGACTACGAAATTTTAGATTATGAAATAATTTACCATTTCTGATTCAATAAATTTAATTTCACCGAATTCTGATATTATTTACAATAATGTCAAATTTCAATATTTATAAATAAAATATTCAGTTTTCACTTATTTACCTAAAATTAAATTCAACATTTATAATCTCTAATCAAATCAAAATACAGAATTCAAATAAATTTCAAATTTCTATATAAATAAATTATCAACTCCAACATTCTCATATATGGTTATTGCATATTATTGTTCAACAAGTCAAATCTTATTCCTACGTTGTTATTTTAATATTCAAAACAATTTTTTGTTCAAAACACATTAAATTTAAAATTGTCCAAAAATCTCGGGATGTTACATTCTCCCCGACTTAAAACTTTTCGTCCTCAAAAAGGCATAGTAAGAAATTGTCAATTTATATATATTTAGCCATATAAATTTTTATTCAACTTGATTTTATTAATATTTTAATTTTAAAAGGATTATCATACCGCAATTTTTCTGAAAATTTGAATTACACGTATCTTAAAATCTATAAGTCAAAATTTAAAATTTTCTCTTTTGTTAGAAAATTATATTCCAATAGATCCAAAAGATTCTTGTTTCAAAGAATTTCGATTTATTTTGGATCCTATACATTCATTTAAACTTCAATTCGGAAAATTACGAACTACAGCTATGCGACGAGCTCGTTTTAATTCAATTTAATTAATTCGTTCAATCTTCGCTTGAATTTATAACTTATAAGCAATTCACTTTTTATTTTCACAAAACAAGTTAAACATTTATTTTCGACTTGGTAATATCGATTATCTTAAATCGTTGAATATCTAACCATCAATAGTAATACAATTTAATTCATAACCAATTAATTCGCTTCATTAGCTCATTTCATTGACACGGTTTAGTAGCATTAGATATTGAATTTAATTTCAAACATAACTAAGTATACATAGCTTATTTCATAACTTAAGTTTCATTCATATATATAAACCATCAATTTTTTTCCAGAATTCATTATTCATACCAGTACTTGTATATTATCCAATTTTATTCTAATAACATGCTAACTTTTGATTAATTGGTAAGTTATAAATGGTATGGAAAAATACGATTTTTATACAAATTCAATAGTTCCAGTTTATTTTGAATTCCTTGTTTCAAACTACAAAGAGTTTTATTTTAATTATAACTCTCTTGGATTCATTTTCTTATTGTACAATTCAGAAATTTCTATAATTTCAATTTTTAGTTTATCTCAACAATTTGAGAATCATTTATTATTCAAGAACTTAAAAATTCAACTTTGGGTTCATTTCCAAATAAATTTAAAATAATATATATATTTTATCTTTTATATCAAACCATAATTTAAAAGATATAAATAAAATCCAAATTTCCAAACAAAGTATAAAAGTTCTAAGTGGTCTCCCCCACTTATTCTCTTTAAAATAATGTCGATAATGCATGCATTCATTACCGAGATCATTTTCCAAAGGCAAAGGGGAAAATATACACTTCTTTCAAAATTTATTTTAAAACAATTTATATATAAAGAACAACTTTTTTTAAAATATAAATACATTATTTCACAACCATTTTTAAATCGATATTACAAAACCACCCGAAATCAAATTCTTGAATTTATATTTAACTTATTCTTATTTCATTACCAATTAAATTTTCAATATTTCATTATAAATTTATTTTCAATATTTATTTCTTAAACCATTCAATAATCAATAGTTTTAAATTATTGATTAATCGAGTAATAAATGACGAAAATTTAATATTATCATCAACAAAATCAAAATTCATATATTTTCAAGTTCTTAATATATAAAATATAATATAATTCAAAACAAAATTATGTCAATGAGTCCTATTCAAGTGTTTAGAAATCCCTGTCGATGCCTTGGCGTCCCAAGTACCGACCAGAATTCGTAAAAACTCAACAGAACGAATCAACACAATACAAAATCATTTTATCTCAAAATTACAAATACGCTCTCTCATATACACTCAGACTCATTCTAGGGCATTACTACCCTATATCTAATGAGTTAATCCCAAATAGAGCCAAGGTTTTCGCTAAACCAAAGCTCTGATACGAAATGTAACGACCCTAGGCTTTGCAACCATCAAGTAGTGGGTTAACCTCACACCGTGACATACAGTGATACCTCAGAACTGATTTTACGGCCAGCTTCTCGACTGCAACAACCAACCCAATCTTCCCATTGGGACATGTAGGGGTAAGAGTCTCCTGCCCGCCACCAAACAGACGAGCGAGAACCCCAATAGTGTAACATCCCGAGATTTTTCTACAATTTAAATTTTTTAATTTAATGTGTCTTGAACAAAAATTGTTTTAAATATTAAAATTTATTATTTATGTCTTATATTGATAAGGTAGGAATAAGATTTGACTTGTTGAACAATAATATGCAATAGCTATATATGAGAAAATTGGAGTTGATAATTTATTTATATCGAAATTTGAAATTTATTTGAATTCTATATTTTGATTTGATTAAAGATTATAAATGTTGAATTTAATTTTAGGTAAATAAGTGAAAACTGAATATTTTATTTATAAATATGGAAATTTGACATTATTGTAAATAATTTCAAAATTCGGTGAAATTAATTTTATTGAATCAGAAATAGTAAATTATTTCATGATCTAAAATTTCGTAGTCATCAGAATTTTAGTTTGATCGTAAGAAATTAAAACGCATATAAATTTATATGTACAATTTAGTTAGATAATCAAGTTTTAAAAGAAAACTGCTGTAGACTTTGGAATTGGGCTGTGAAACATATTCCATTGCGTTCAGAAGGCGTCAAAACCTATTGTTAGGCAGTAAGCGGACCTGATTTGGACTCCGTCCAAATTTTGGCTTAAATACACGCAAAACAATGAATTTAATATTAAAATATTAAATCTGAAACCCTAATTATTCAGGCCGCCACCACTATCATTAATGGCTGAATTTTTCCAAAATTTAAACGTCAACGAAATCCGACAATTCAAAAGCGAAAAATGTAGTCCTTGATTTCCTCTTCAAATCTATACAGTTGATGGTGGGTTTTAATTGTTCAATTCGCCAGAAAGTGGATATAAAGGCGGTGCACTTTTAGGTTGTTTGTGAGCAGTAGGCGCCGTTGCGTGGGGTTGTTTAATGACCAATGGTGGGGCATGAGAAGGTGGTTCCAGCAGTGTCTTTTGATCAGGGTTCGGTTGCGTCCATAGGAGTGCGTGATTTGGTTTTTAAACGTGCGATGGGTTTAAGTTTTGTTCGGGTTCTTGTACGTGTCCGTGTTTGAAAAGAAGAGGCAGGTTTCAGAGACGCTGACATGGCGCTACATTAGTGGTGAAATTTCTTTTATTTTTATTTTATGTAATTTGATATTTAAATGTTCGAATACATATAACTTTCACATACGAGCTCCAATTGACACGCGATTTATTGCGTTAGAATCGTATCGACGAGCTCTTCGCGATGGCACTGATTTGAAATGATTCTGAGACCGTTGATTTTTGGGCTAAAATTCGGATTTCAATCTCGTTCAAAGCCGGAAAGTGAGTAAACCCACTCACATCTAACTAAAATATTTGATTGTTAGTTAAATTGAATTCATGTCATGATATGATTGTATTGTTTGTTGTTTGATTGTTTAAATTGCATATTTATGTTAAATCTACATTGATTGTATAATTTAATTTAATGGTTATATAAATTGTATTGTTATAGATTAATTTCTAGTAAAAAAAAAAGAGGAACCTCAACCTGATGACTAGTAACTAATATTATTGAACTGTTTAGATGTGTTGATTTTGATGTATGTCTTGAATTTATATATTTAATGTATTGATATGAAATTCATCTTGTTATCTGTATTGTTTATATATGTTATTGATTTCTGTTGATTAATCCCAACTATTACCCTAGATGTTATGGGCATCAAATATACCCAGGATTAATCATTAAAATGAATTAAGAACGTAGGTTGAAATGATAAATACTTATGACCCTGATATGGATTGAAATGATATATATCCTTTCCCAAAATAATAAAATTAAATTTTTAAGTATTACTTGGCCATTGGATAGAAAATTATATATGGACACCGGTTGGTTAAATAAAAGTTGTTTTTTTCTTGAATTTTGGAATATTATTTTAAAAATAAAGTAAATGACATTATTAATCGATTTTCTTTAAATTTGAACTTTGAGCTTTGAAATTAATATTTTCAATTTTAATAGAATTCGTAAATGTGGATGACTGAAGTTGAAACTGAATTGAAAATAAAATATAAATTTATCGAAATTGAATCATTTACCCATCTTTGATATTTACTTTAAATTAGCTTGATTTATAGTAATAATTGAATTGTGAACTCGAGATTTTTATAAACGAATTATTCAAAGTGAGAATTATAATTGAAATTTAATTATTAAATCGAATTGTTTGAAATCGAACTGCTGAATCAAATTGAATATGAATGGGAAGTCAAATCATTTTAAATTAATATATCGAAATTTAGTCGAATTGATTTGAAACTGAAATATGATTTCCTGTTTGGTTAAATTTTGAAAATATGATTCTAATTCCAACTATATTATTTTTAAACTATTTTATTTTGTAATAATAATTTTCTTTATAAACTATTTACCTTATAACTATTTTATTATATTATTTATTTTAAATTAACTATTTTAATATTTAACTATTTATTTTATAAACTACTTTATTATTTTGACTATAAATTTTACTAAATTTGATTATTTTATTTTATTTACAAACTATTTATTTTTCAAACTATTTAAATTATATATCTAAACTATTTCAAATATATTTTTAACTATTTTAATATTCAAATTATTTTAAAGTTGGAATTGTTTCAAGATTTTAAATTAGTTTAAATGTTGATTTTATGATGAATAATATTCTCTCTTGAATATTGAAATGATTTTTATAAAAATCTGATAATTTGATATGAAGAACAAACCCCTTTGAAATGTAAATGAACTGACCGGTGTAAAAAATGTAACGATTGGTTGTTAAAGAGACTGGGATCTGATAATGTCATACTTTTTGCCAATACCGAAAACCACTTTAACAACTGTGTACGCAGTGGAGTTCCAGAATGAAGTACGTCGATTTGGAGGCGATTACTGGATTTGAAGAAAGAGAACGATGATGGATGTCCTTGACCTTTGGGTCATAATTAAAATGACTAAAACAGGGCTATACCATGGCTAAGTGGGGTTAGCTACCTCCATCGGCAACACTTCTTCTTTTATTACTATAGTCCCTCGGTTTGATTGATTTGATTTGATGCGCATCCGTGATTTGGGAGTGTTGTTCGAGGTGGGCGGTAGTCGCGGCTATGCGTTACCACCAGTCCGGGCATGCAACTAGTATATTCATACTCTAGGCATTCCTCGTGTGTCATATTATCCTGATTCGAGCCCCCTACGACTTTGATTTGTATCGTACCTATGGAGTTCTCTTTGATATCAACTACATACTGTGGACTTTACGGTATCTGTATAGACTACGGTATTATAAATGGTGTAAGGGTAATGATGGTAATCCCACTTACGCTATTTTAATATTTTATATTTAAACATAGATATTATTGTAATAGAGTATTGTATTACATAGTACCTAGTTTAACGGATCCTTAGGAGATGGAAATTCCCGTAACATCTCTTAAGTTATTGCACTCATATTATCGCATGAATTTTATTTAACTAATATGAGAATATTTTAGTTTTGATCCAAGTATTTTTGTCCTTTCATTTATGCTCGGGTCAGCTTGAGCTTTCAGTTATTGAAGACGACATTATGAAGATGAAGATGGAGCTTGCCAGAAGTATTATTATTTATTTCCGCTGCAAATATTGGTATGTTTATGATAGTTAACTTTGAAAATCGTTATAAAATAAAATCAAATGCATGTTTTAACAGCTTCATGAACTGTTATTTAATTATTATATTTTGTCCTTCCGTTGTGAGATTTTGTGTTGGTTTTTCTTCTTCTCTTCTTTTTCTTATATAAATCCCAATAACTAACCGTATTTTTTATTTGTTTAAGTCGACATTGAGGATCATTTTCGATTTGAACGGTTAAAAATCCCAGATGTTATAGTTGGTATCAGAGCTGATTAGAGAACATGATAGGGCGTTCTCGCACGGCTGTTTGGTTGCGGGCAGGAGACTCTTACCCCTATATGTTCCAATGGGAAGATTGGGTTGGTTGTTGCAGTCGAGAGGCTGGCCATAAAATCAATTCTGAGGCTGGCCATTAAATAATCAGTTCATTTGAAATCACTTGAAGAGATGTGTTAATTTCAGGATACAATGAATCGTTCACACAAGTTTATTAATTTCAAATTCAAGATGTGTGTGAGATTCAAGATATCAAAATTTCAAATGATTTCAAACAATCAAATATATAAGTCAAATGATCATGAATTAAAAGTGAGTTTGAGAATAGTAACATATACCTGGATTACGACCATTGGTAATGGCAGCTGTGAAAAACCCTACTTCTTCTTCCACCCATGCCTACGGTTCCTCATTTCCTCCTCTTCCAAATCATCCTCCTCCTCTAGATCCTAGATCCTCCACCACCCATTGCTAATACCACTTCTGTGGATCCTTCTATGAATGCTGGAGCCTCCACATCAAATCAGATGAATGGAGATTTGCGTGGATCGGTTTCCCCTAACTAGTTCCCCCAATCTACAAATCCAAAATCATCGCCATTTACCAAATGCGATTATGCGTCTTTATTCAATTTTCTACCGAAGAACGCTGGAGTGTACGAGCCATAACATTTTGACATTCCTAGGGGTGCTTCACCTAATGAGTTGCCTGATTTGGTCCAAAAAAAACAGGTATGGATTACTAGTGTAACCATTTAGTAGGTTTTTCCTGGATGGTACCTTAAATTATCTCGTTGTAGCTAATTTCTTGAGAAGGTATTGGAAACTACAAGGGGAAGTAGACATTAAATTCGATGGCAGATTTTTCTACTTCAAATTTTCAAATGAAATTGAAAAGGATAGGATTCTAAATGTCGATCCAATTTTTATTAGAGGTAGAATGTTCATTTTAACCAAATGGGATCCTATGATTGGTAATGTTCAATCGCAAATTAGAAAGGTACCGATGTGGATTCATTTCGATAGAATTCCTATTATTCTTTAGACCCTAATTGGTATTAATTGGTTGGTATGTCATATAGATAGATTGATTTGCTTCGACAGTAGCACAGTTTGGATGAACAAGTTCAAGTATGTTATGGCATTGGTAGAAATCTCCCCTAACTTTGAACTGCCGGATTCTATACCTATGGCAGCTTTAGTAGATAAATGCCCATCTGTTAACCTATCTTATGACTAGAAACCAATGATTTGTACAGCTGCAAAGTGTTTGGTCATGAAACAATTTCATGTGAGTTAAATAAAAGCAAGAAGGAAGTAAACGATGAACAATTTGAAAGTAGGAAAGCAGATCAGCAAGAAGATACTAATAAGCAAGATGGAATCACAAACAGAGTGTGCAAGGGAATACAAATCAGACTAAATGGCATTCAGTAAATACTAGGAAGAAGAAATATTGGAGAAAGATAGACATAGAGAAAAATAAAGAAACTGCTGAAGTAGGAAATGTAAGTACTAATCCATTTGCAACTCTTGACACAACAAATATTGAGAATGAAGGTGATAATGTTGAACATGCAGTGGTAGATAATGAGAATGCTACTACTATTACAAGTAATATGAATGACTTTCAGCATGAAAAGGGTATGGATAATGGAAATGCTGAACCAAATAGTGCAGACAAGGTGGTTTCAACATGAAAAGGGTAAGGAAAAACTGTTGATAATCAGTATGATGTATGAGTACCTGAAATGGAAGATGTGGTAAATTCCTGTACTAATAGAACATCAACAGATAGAGAGAGTCTTTCTGCATTAAAATCATCTAGTCAAAGTACCTCTACTTCAACAACGATGACCACTTTTGTTTATCCACCTTCTGGTGTTGCATCTGCATCTAGTTCATTCACATCAACTACTATGACATGCTCTTCTACTTTTAGCCACAGTTCATCGGCTCTGAATGCTTCTTCTTCACTATCTAGAGCAGCTATGTCCTCTTCTATATTGTCCAGTTCTCCTTATGCAAACTTAAAGCCGCCTGATCACATAACTCTACCACCTTCGGTTAATGGTTCTGGGTTAACATTTCCATAAGTTAAATCTACAGTGGCATCAATATCTTCTGCTGTACCTACCAGTGCGCTTCCCTCATCTAAATCCAAGACCAAAAAAATTAAAGGCAAATTCTGGGTTGATGACTTAGATGAGGGACTGGACTTTAGTCCTGAAGATGTCATGCCGCTTGGAAGTAATGTTAAATCCCATCGAAGGCATACTAGGAGCAATCCTAATCCTTTGTTTGACCCTTTAATCAATTGAGTGGGTAACAGTTTAATGTGAAATCTGGATATTATCTTGTAATGGTTGTAAGGCACAAATGCATGGAGTTATTTGTTGTATGCAGCAAGATTCTGATTTGTGCCTTTTGAAGATTCCGAGTTTGGTGAAGTCAGGGAAATTAGCTCTTAGTAGCAAGCAACTATTTTTCTCTTTTTTCATTTTGGTTACAATTATGTATTTTGTTTTAGTGATATTGTGGGGTTGAATGTAAGTAGAATTAAAAGCCTGGCATATTGTATGTAATATGCTCGTGAGCTCATACTTGTATATATTTCGTTGATTAATAAATTTAGCGCTTAACTTTCAAAAAAAAAGTGAGTTTCAAGATACAACACCACAATCCATTCAAAGATGATTTTCAATATTCAACACAAAGGTTCAAGCCAAATTGATTTTCACGACAGAAATATCTAAGCCAATCCAAAAACCAATGAAATTATTACAACTGAAAAATAGAAGTGTGTTGTAATGAGTATAATTTTCAAGTCTTTACCAAAATGAATTAGAAGAAACTTGAAATAGCAGAGATGTGTGAAATTTAAATAGTTTTTCAGATCTTCAAAAATTTATAATTCAAATTAACATTGTTCAAGATATGATAAGAATGCTTCATCACTGTTAGGAATTCACAAATAAAAAAATAAACTTCAAAATAATTGCAGAAAATTACAAATTTGAATTCAAGGTCTGGATATCATTAAAACATGAGAGTTTTATACAAATGAAGAAAATTTCCAGAAAATCATGAATTCTGCAATTTGAAGTTAAGAAAGCTCTAGAAAAAAATATGGCAGTGACAAGACAAAAAAAATAGAAGAGGTAGCAGTAGGAATAATCAAAGAAGAGTAAAAATAGAAAATATTAACATAGATGAGTTTAGAGATCATACCTGAAATCAATTATGAACAAAAAATCTCTAACTCAACAAATGTGGCTAAGGAACTCGGAATGATACAGAAATATGGAACAACTTGAATTCAGTTCTCTTTTGCAAAGCAGTCCCTCAGCCTCCTCCAGTACCTAACAATTTAAGGGATCGAATGGTCTAACAAAATTTGTAAAACCACATTGAAATGTGTTTACGATTTTAGATACCCAAACCTGTTTGTATAACAATCCATCTGAATTTACCTTTGTACCCTTAGGAACCCAAATCTGTTTGAACTTTCTTGAATTCATTATATTTCCTTTTGGGATCCAAAAATGTTTAAATGAATTATTACTCAACAAATTCTCATCTCGATTATGATTTAAAAATCCTTTGAGGTTTTCAGAGTTCAAATATTCAAGACGACCTTTTCTAAAGCTTTTTGAAAAAAATTCTAAAATCATTAGAATTCAGCTTTTCAAACCCACTGATTTTCCCAAAGCCAAGACCATATTTATATCCAACAGAAACTTGATTTTGCAATATCATATTCAATGATTTTTTCCCCATTAGAGATTTTTCCAAAGTTGATTCTAGTCGTTGAATTTTGGATTTAAGATCACTGTTTTCTTTTATTAAATCTAAACAACGATTATTAGTGATCTTTCTTTTAGCATCATTTTGTTTAAAAAAAAAATCATTTTTAAGTAACTTAATTTTGGCTTGGGATTCAGAAATTTCAAATCCAAAATATTTTTTCTTTTCAAATTCAAGATTTCAAAAGTTTGAATTTCTCAATCTCATTTTCAAGCTCATTCAAAATAGATTCAGTTTTCAGCAAAAAAAAAATTTCAACAAAATCATATTCAGAATTTTTGGTAGTCCTAAAATTTTCAAACTCTATTTGCAAAAAAATGTTTATGCTTTCAAGCTCAATATTGGCCTCTTTTAAAATCAGGATTTCATTTTCAAGTTTTTGAATATTTTCATTTTAATGAACAAGATCAGTTTTCAAATTCAAACAATTTTTGCAATTAGAGTTTGAAGACTTTTTGACGTATTTAAGTTTTGATTCCAAAATATTATTTTTGTTGATCAACTCAAGTTTCTCAGATTTTAGAGTTTTATTTTTGGATTTGAGATTCTTAACAGATTCAATTAATCAATTTAAAAGATGAATTAAATCTTTATAAGAAAAATATCTTGTTGAGTCTCCATCACAATCATCATCTGTTTCTCCATTCAGGCATAGATCTAAATCTGAGTTGACCTTCTAGGTTATTGAGTAGTTGTCTTCTTTTCGTCCATACAATGTATTGAGAGTATTCTAAATCTCCTGCGCAGTTAAACAATAGGAGATAAGGCTATATTGGGCATCATCAATATAAGAATATAAAATATAAATAGCACGAGAATTAAAACAATAGCGTTCGTATTAACCATATCATACCCATTTATAACAATATTCCAACATTTAATATCAACATATTTTAATAGGATTCCATTCATGATTTCCAATTTAAAAAATCTATACCATTAAAACTAGTTGGAAAATGAATGGACTGACTCTCAGAGGACAGACAATCAGGGGAAACCATGGCTCTAGAGTTAATAGAAAACCTGCTATGATACCACTAGTTGAATCTAGATTAACCCTAGATGGGGTGAATAGGGTTTATCGGATTAAATCGAGATATTAAAAATAATCACATCATATATTTCAGTAGAGAAACTAAATGCAAAAATAAAATAATCTAGATTTTACCCAGCTTCGACAAACCCTGCCTATTATTGCATTCCCAAGATTTCTACTAGGTATTAAAATAGAACCCGCTTAAAAAACCCTGTAAACTCGCAAACTCTGCTCCCGATCTAATCTTATGCACAAAATCCTAGACTGATCTTTATCCCCAAGATCAGATTTTCCCTGAATTACAAACCCGTAATTCGTAAACCCTAGTTATAAACCCTATAACTAGTAAACCTAATTTTAAAGACACTAGAAAACTGATGGAGATCGGTTACAGAAGAAAATAAAAACAACAACAAACCCAAACCTAAAGACCAAACAAACTCTAATTATAAACCCTAAGAGACAAAAAATTGACCAAAGAAAAAAACTAGAGTTATTCTCCCCTTAAAATAATGTGTTAGTCCTTGAGATGACTTGGTCGGCTTAAACTTCTTGCTTCAACATGCTTTAGTCAATCGGCCCCTTTATCTCTTCATTTCTGGAAATTGAAAAATGGCGGTGACAAATTAATTTAGGGTTTTGAATCCCTTTAAATGATATGAGGCAGCCGCTCTCTTCTCTGATGTGCTCTGATTCCCAATTGCAATCTCCTTGCCTTAATCGAGCTGAAGAAGTTTGATCGATCCAAGTTATTTGTTCATTCTTTCCGGTATGAATTTATCAATTCGACTTTTGTTTTATTTTTGCTTTTGAACTTGGATATTCGACCATGCCAGTGATGAAAAATGGTGTATAAATAGGGCAAATAAAAACTCTTAAAAACTCTGGTTTCATAAATTTGGCTTGACTGATTTTGCGTGTGATTCCCCTTTTGGTTGCCTTGATTTGTATTGAATTGGCTTTGACACATGCATGAAAACAGACTTGATTTGTTGCCGTGAGTAAATGAATTTCTGGAAACAAAATTGCTGGAAAGATTCGAATTGATTTTTTCCCCAATAGTGATTGCGAAGTTCTGGAAACAAATAAGTGTTTTCTTTGGCTTTGAAATACTGGAAATGAATTCGAATAAAATATTCTTGCCAAAATGTTTTCTAGAAAAAGTTGAAATGTTATAATTCCACAAATAACTTGCTCAAAATATGTTCTTGCTGAAATGATACTTGCCTATTTGCTCTACAAATAATGTTGCATGTGTTCACTAATGATCTTGGTTGCCATATATTTTCTCCCTGATTTGCTTGATTGAATTCTTCGGCCACCATGTCTTTAATATGCTTTCTTATATTTGGCATAAACTTGTGGCCTTTGAATCATATCTATTTATTTCTTCCCATAACTGGTGCATGATTTTTGGCCGGACACTTGTGTGTTTTTCAGTTTTCTTTCCACTGCATTGATTTGTTACAATGAAACTGTGATTGGATTCTATATTCGCGCATGACTTCTGGAATTTGTTGAACACACAATCGAAAACTGGAATTTATTCTTGCGTGATATATACCCTGGGAACTTTGGAATGATTCCTTGCCAAAATTGCTTCATATAATTCTGGAAACATTAGAGAAACTCTGTTGCATGTAAATACATTTTCATATACATATCTTGTTTGGCTCCATTTGTTGATTGTTGTGTACATATAGCTGCTGTATATCTGGCATATTTATTTCACTGTTTCAAGTATTGTATATGGAAGACTTTGATCTTCTTCACCATTGTTTGTACATTTCAAGTTGATTTGTCCATTTAAGTTTTGAGTGTGATTCCCTTGCATTTTTGTTGACTAGTCTAGCCTGCCTATTTGCTTGCACTTACATCTTCATGTATTCCTGCATGTATCATGCCCATGCACTTGTGTCACTTGCCAATCTGGCTCGGCTTTGTGTCTGTAACCATGTAATTTCATCTGCCTTCTTGTGCACATTGTTGAGCCATGTCTGGACTGTCTTGATTGTATTGCAATGTGTGTGTGTGTCTATATATATATATATATAGACTTGTGTGTGTGTATATATATGTGTGAGTATGTATGTGTGTCGAGACACCATGTACTTGTGCTTGTGTCACTTTGGGCTTGTGTGTGCTTGCATTTGTGATTGGCCCTTACTTGTTGTGTCCATGCTTTTGTAATTTGATATATGACTGTAACACCCCGTAATTTGAACATAAAAATTCACGAATCAAAGTATACTTAATTAAGTGAAATGGGTTGCGCAGAGAAATATATATATATATTGATATATATATATATAATTGAAAATTAAATAAATAAATATGCAAAAATGTTCAAAACAGCGAATTGGGAGAGGGGAATATTCGAACCGGCCGATTTTTGAGGTCGACCCGAGCTTGCTGGGTCGACTAGGGGTTAATCCAGGGTGTTTGGTTGTCAACCCGTGGGCCGATTCGCTCAAATGCAGATTTTGCATTTGAATGGTTCTCATGGTTCAGCTTTAATCTAAAGGCCCTAGATGGTTCCTACACTTGACTTCTTCCCCAAGACATGCTTTGATGGCTTGGATTGAATCTAGGGTTAATCCTATGGCTAATACTATCCTAATCCTCTATAAAAAGACCCCTAAACCTAGCCTAAATCACCATTATTCAATCCTACAACTAAACTATGTCAAATTTGTTCCTCTCATGGCATCCACTCTCATGCTAAAATTCCTAAGCCTATTTCTATGAGAGATTGTGAGTTCATACAAGTGCTTTCAAACTTGTATGAGTGTTCTTAAGTTGCATTCTAGCCAAAGTTGCAATCTTTTCTTGACCAAAAAGCAAGGATCTTGCATGAGAGCTCATAAGCTTCATTCAAAGCCAAAGTTGAAACCTTTCTTCTTCAAAGCAAGGATTTTTATTGATATTTGCTCAAGGGTTTCATTTGGAGCTTGTTCTTTTGGGGGTTTTGGGTGATAGCATGAATGGCTTCGTCTCAATCTTTGTTTTATATGTTGATTTGTGCCTTCGTAGCATTGTAAGCCTTCTTCCTACTCTTAGATATTAACTTTAAACTTAATGTGACATGTTGTAAGTTGGGTTTGAACATTAAGTATGTTGCATGCTATCATGTTATGTATCCTATCATGACTAAAAAGTCATTATCTTGATCTTGTGGGCTTAAAGATATAAACTTTATGTTGAATGTTGCATTTTGGCAACATGAGAACTATCATATCCCTTATGATAGCTTACATGTGATGCCATATGCGAACTTCTAGCCATCTTTCTATGTCATTTATCACCATGATTCACCTATGTGCTAAGTTTGAGGTTGTGCATGTTTTTGAGGCCTAATAATGTAATATGCAAGTTAATGAACACGTTTATACCTCATTTGCCACCATGTTTAACTTGTGGCCTTATACCCCTTTTGTCATGCCTTTGCCAAGTTCCTTCTTTTAATCCATTATGCGTTGTTGCGAATGTATATGCGAGTTTAAAGGCGTTGGGTTACGTTATGGGTTAAACTTTAATGACGTGAAACATGATTTGGGTAAATGGGTATAAACATGACAACATGTAACTTTGGCTATGAGCATGGTACTTGAAAACTTGACACGTATGGGTTGTAAGTGTAATAAGACACTAGACCAAACATGAAAATGGCCAACTCGAGGTTGGGTTGAGTTTGTAGCATAAATCTACCCGGAACCGACCGGCTTAACTAGTGGCTACAAACAATAGGACCCAATGTGAGTAGTTGGTCATATCGCACTTAAAACCCGAGGTTAGACTAGGTTGTGGTGTAAAGCTACCCGGACCCGCCCGGCTTAACTAGTAACCACAACAAAGTCTAATGTGAGAGGTTGAGAGTGCATTAATTTACTTAATACCACATGATAAGGTTAATTAAATTTGGCTAGTGTCACTTAACCGATATGACATGAATGGGTAGGTTAAGTGAAACCGGACTTGATTTCTTAATGACACTTAACCGTAAAATGCAGTTAGGGGATGGGGTTAAGCCAATCCATACTTAACTAATCCGACTCGGTAATTAGATGGGGTTAAGTAACCTACACTTAACTAATCTAAACACGGTAATTAGATGGAGTTAAGTAACCTACACTTAACTAATCTAAACACGGTAATTAGATGGAGTTAAGTTAACCTAGGCTTAACTAATCTAAACACGGTAATTCGTTGGGGTTAAGTTAAACACTTAAACAATCTAAACATGATAATTCAATGAGGTTAAGTAACCAATACTTAACCAATTTAACATGATAATTCAATGAGGTTAAGTAACTTATACTTAACCAATTATACATGATGATTTGATGGGGTTAAGTAATTAAGACTTAACTAATCTAAACACGGTAATTAGATGGGGTTAAGTAATTAAGATTTAACTAATCTAAACACGGTAATTAGATGAGGTTAAGTAATTAAGACTTAACTAATCTAAACACGGTAATTAGATGGGATTAAGTAACCTATACTTAACTAATCTAAACACGGAAATTCGATGGGGTTAAGTTAAACACTTAACCAATCTAAACTTGGTAATCCAATGAGGTTAAGTAACCAATACTTAACTAATTTAATATGATAATTTAATGGGGTTAGGTAACTTATACTTAACCAATTATACGTGATGATTGGATGAGGTTAAGTAACCTTTACTTAACCAATATAATAGGTGGACCTGGTAGGGTTAAGTCACAAGACCTTTTAATTTAGGCTTAACCATTGTATACGATTAGTGGATGGGGGTTAAGTTAACCTATACTTAACCAATCCGACTCGATAATTGATGGGATTAAGATAACCTATGCTTAATCAATCTAACATGATAATCTGATAGGGTTAAGACAAATAAATACTTAACCAGTTTGACTTGATAAGGTTAAGTCATAGGCTTCTTGGTACACCTAACCAACCTGTAGGGCTAAGCCTTGAACTTGAGTACTTAGCCGATCTTGACATGATTCGTAGGCGGGTTAAGTCCTGAACTTGGATAACAACACTTAACCCATTTGACAAAACCCTAGCTCAGGGGACTAGGTTGGAAATTGTAGTTAACAAGGATAGCGGAAAGAGGGGCTAAGTGGTAAACCTTAGTTAAGGGTAACTAAGTAATAATTCTTAGCTAAGGACATGGGACTAGTTCATAAAGAGATGAGTAACCTGGTACGGTAGGTCATCGCTTAGTATACGAGGAGGAGCAAGTTATCTGACTTGGATAAAAGCTCCAGCGAATTGGGTAACGAAGCGGAAGCTTCGGGGAACGTGAGGGTACTCTTGGTATCCCTCTATGAGGTGGCGTGTGGTCCATGAAACCCGGCCTCACAGAGGTTAAGGTCTGCGGTAGAAGAGCCAAGAGTATGCCTTGGTTGCTATGCGAGCGACCTAAAGACTGGGATGGATTAGCGTGGAGTCGACGATACCTGATTTTGCCCCGGGATAGCAAGTCGCCGACTACCTACCATTTTTAGTCAAGCGTGTACGTACGGAAAGGCAGGGAATTCCCAAAAGACCATATACTAGCTATCAAGTTATGGGTGAGGTTGGCTATCTGGAAGTGGGCATCGATGGGCCTTAGTGTAGTTCTCATACATGATTTTTCTTGGATTGCCTTTCAGTAGTTGAGGGAGGGGTCACGTGGGACCATAGCCACGGGTACAAAAACAGACCTTGATATCTGCATCAGCAGACGACTTAAAGCTCCCGACCGAGTTCCGTATTTCTTGGTTTGCCCTGGCACGGAACTCGGATGGCACATTGAGAAACATGTGCGTCTCGACATGGAATACGGTTCACGATACATACGTGGGATAAAGGGCGCGGTTGATGGGTGGCATAATCCCTAGTGGCCCTAGGTGGCTGAACCCAAACCGAGACACGGAAACGCTCATTAGGTAGCATAATCCCTAGTGGTCCTAGGTGGCATAAATCCTAAGTGAACGCGCGATAGTTCATGGTAAGGAAACATAACTAGATCAAGGGTAGCAGTCCAAAATAACCTCAAGGATAAAACGTTTACATGGGAAAGCCCGTATGGCCTACGGCAAAGGACTGAACTTATACATGGAAAGAAACATACGAGTTGGGAAAACCTACATATGCTATATATTAGGTTGACATGGACCATTACATGACATTGGGCAAGGGACATTCATAGTTAACACATGACGCGGGTTGGGATACTAGTACGAGGGGTGCAGAGCAAATATACATGTTAGAACCAGGAGAAATATACATGATAGATACCGTGGGACGTTATACAGGGTAGATACCTTGGGATAGTATACTTGATAGAAACCTGACAATGTGATACCTTGATTTATCTTGACACCGTAGTTTATCATGACACACTCGTGTATCTTTGTACAGTAGTTCATCCTGTTATTTTGGTTTAGCTTATCTGTCTTGTCATCATACTTATGTTCATCTCAGTTCCTCATGCCAGTTAACTTTACTAGTTTATATACTAATAGTAGATAGGGCTTACCAGTCTTTATGACTGACCCCGTTTTGTTTCGCCTCTTGTCTTCCGTCCCCCCCCCCCCAGGTTACAGGGAGGAAATGCTATTGTTAGTTCGGACTTCTCCTGTTTGAAGGTCATCATGTATGGCTCGGACTTTTCTTGGCTATGGCTACTTTACTGTTTTACTTGGGGAATAATTTATGAAAAGGTTTTTATGCTTCTTTATTGTTGCAAGAAAGGTTTTGATGTATTCTGATGTAAAAGGCTTTAGACCTTATTTTATAAGGTAATGAAATTTGTTTTACTTCCGCTGTTTTATATATATATGTTCTGTCTTGTAGTATTTCTGTGCACGTGTACCTCGATAATGCTTCACCAAACCTAGTGCATTCCCTTTGTGAGTGACCCTAGCGGAGGTGGGGTGTTACATTTGGTATCAGAGCAGATGGTTACCAGACTGGGCAAAAGTTTTTAAAACCTTCTGAAAACTATTTGAAAAACCGTTTACAAAGAAGCATTTTTCAAGAAAAGT
Organism: Allium sativum; assembly: GCA_030737875.1. NCBI lineage: Eukaryota > Viridiplantae > Streptophyta > Magnoliopsida > Asparagales > Amaryllidaceae > Allium > Allium sativum. Next base: position 388,964,114 of record CM060916.1, on the reverse strand, counting down.
TTGTTTTAAAAGGCTATTCCCCAAAGGCCATTAGCATTATCCTTTGATTCCTTGATTGAATCTCCTTTCCTTTCTTTCCTCCATCTGTGGTCACAGTAGTTCTGACTGTGACTAATCTTTTTCTAGCCACGTAGGTGTTTCCCGTACGATGGAGGTGGTTCTTGAGAGACCTGTTGTCGTGGTACAAGGAAGGATAATAAGAGTAAGGATAAAGGACGCGAGCTTAAGGATAAGCAACTGTTGTTATGGCTTAGTCCATCAAGGAGGACAAGGACAAGATCATCGGAGAGGGCAATTGTACGCTCTTATTTCTGGGGTACCTAAAAGAAATGGTACCGTTTCTGGTAAAGGTTTAGTCGTTCTTTTCTATCATCCCGTCCAGACTTTGTCTTGATCATCGTATCATTTAAGTCTGCTTGGATAGTTGAGTCTCTGCACCTTAGTACTAGCATGGTAGAGGATCCCAGTTTTTGTCCCAAAATCTGGTTGGAGAGTCGGTCCATTTATTCATGACTTGTTGGATTTGAGAACGTCTATGCCAAGTGTTGAGATTAGAAGCAATACTTCTATTGTTGAGCTATGGATGGATTCTAGGGGTAAAGTGGTTATCCAGTAAGGGATACCATTCTTGGTTTTGAAAAGAGGGTAGTCAGACTCTTGGCTTGCTTTGGTAATACCTTCGAAGTCTCGTGTAACCTTTTAGGTTCTGTCATGGTTAGTTACCTAGAATCTCTTGATGCATTTATCGGAAATCTCTGATCCAATCGAGTAACGTCCGCCAATAAGACGGATGGTTCATTCTGCTTGAGCATGGGTTACAGGAACCACCCTAGTAAGTGCACGTGGTAACATGGATTGGCATTGGTAAACGAGATCCAGAATTCACTAGTGAATTTTGGAGAGCTTGCATGAGTACGTAGATATGGTTGAGCCAAGTATACTAGGGAAAGAATAAATGGAAGTGGAACGAGAGGCGACAGTGAAAAGAGTTCCGACTCATACTTTGGAAATAGGAATCAAGGAGCTACGAAATCATGGAGTCAAAGGTAGTCAAGGCACACTGGAATTAGGCTCAAGGAAATGCGGCTTAGACGCGCGCATCGTGTCTCTTTGTAAGAGTATATTGTTGATCCCTGGTTCTCCTGTAGAGCTTACTTACATGCTATCGCTTGGTGGATATCCTGTCGGTCCTGTTTCTGTTACAAACCCCGTAAGGAGTTTGTCTTGTTTATCTCCTCGGTCTTATCTTGGGAACCTTAGATAGAACTCTATGGATGTAAACATGTATTTGAAACATGTTATGATTGATATGGTTGCAAATGGTTGCAAGTGGTTGCTCGTGGATGCGCGAATACACATTAGATACTAGATTGACGCGGTCACGTTTCATGTTGCATATGCACGAGTATTTATACTTGTTTATGGATGAAATTGAATGTGTTATCATGCGGATGTTGCATATGAATGAATGTTTGTGCACGCATATAGTACTTATATGACTAGGACTATTCGCATACATGTTGGACTCATGGCACTAAACATATTTTGCATTAGAAAGATCATTCAGGCCTGATCATTAGCATTAGCTAAGGAGCATATACACACACGTTCTGCATATGTTCATATGGCATTAGAAATCGTCTAAGGACAATGGTTGCCTGTGGATGATGTTTTGAGTAGATGGATGATGGATAGTAGGATACGTTCTTCCTAACATAGAGATTTCGGGGACGAAATCCTTTAAGGAGGGGAGAATGTAACACCCCGTAATTTGAACATAAAAATTCACGAATTAAAGTATACTTAATTAAGTGAAATGGGTTGCGCATAGAAATATATATATATTGATATATATATATAATTGAAAATTAAATAAATAAATATGCAAAAATGTTCAAAACAGCGAATTGGGAGAGGGGAATAACCGAACCGGCCGATTTTTGAGGTCGACCCGAGCTTGCTGGGTCGACTAGGGGTTAATCCAGGGTGTTTGGTTGTCAACCCGTGGGCCGATTCGCTCAAATGCAGATTTTGCATTTGAATGGTTCTCATGGTTCAACTTTAATCTAAAGGCCCTAGATGGTTCCTACACTTGACTTCTTCCCCAAGACATGCTTTGATGGCTTGGATTGAATCTAGGGTTAATCCTATGGCTAATACTATCCTAATCCTCTATAAAAAGACCCCTAAACCTAGCCTAAATCACCATTATTCAATCCTACAACTAAAATATGTCAAATTTGTTCCTCTCATGGCCTCCACTCTCATGCTAAAATTCCTAAGCCTATTTCTATGAGAGATTGTGAGTTCATACAAGTGCTTTCAAACTTGTATGAGTGTTCTTAAGTTGCATTCTAGCCAAAGTTGCAACCTTTTCTTGACCAAAAAGCAAGGATCTTGCATGAGAGCTCATAAGCTTCATTCAAAGCCAAAGTTGAAACCTTTCTTCTTCAAAGCAAGGATTTTTATTGATATTTGCTCAAGGGTTTCATTTGGAGCTTGTTCTTTTGGGGTTTTTGGGTGATAACATGAATGGCTTCGTCTCAATCTTTGTTTTATATGTTGATTTGTGCCTTCATAGCATTGTAAGCCCTCTTCCTACTCTTAGATATTAACTTTAAACTTAATGTGACATGTTGTAAGTTGGGTTTGAACATTAAGTATGTTGCATGCTATCATGTTATGTATCCTATCATGACTAAAAAGTCATTATCTTGATCTTGTGGGCTTAAAGATATAAACTTTATGTTGAATGTTGCATTTTGGCAACATGAGAACTATCATATCCCTTATGATAGCTTACATGTGATGCCATATGCGAACTTCTAGCCATCTTTCTATGTCATTTATCACCATGATTCACCTATGTGCTAAGTTTGAGGTTGTGCATGTTTTTGAGGCCTAATAATGTAATATGCAAGTTAATGAACACGTTTATACCTCATTTGCCACCATGTTTAACTTGTGGCCTTATACCCCTTTTGTCATGCCTTTGCCAAGTTCCTTCTTTTAATCCATTATGCGTTGTTGCGAATGTATATGCGAGTTTAAAGGCGTTGGGTTACGTTATGGGTTAAACTTTAATGACGTGAAACATGATTTGGGTAAATGGGTATAAACATGACAACATGTAACTTTGGCTATGAGCATGGGACTTGAAAACTTGACACGTATGGGTTGTAAGTGTAATAAGACACTAGACCAAACATGAAAATGGCCAACTCGAGGTTGGGTTGAGTTTTTAGCATAAATCTACCCGGACCCGCCCGGCTTAACTAGTGGCTTCAAACAATAGGACCCAATGTGAGAAGTTGGTCATGTCGCGCTTAAGACCCGAGGTTAGACTAAGTTGTGGTGTAAAACTACCCGGACCCGCCCGGCTTAACTAGTAACCACAACAAGGTCTAATGTGAGAGGTTGAGAGTGCATTAATTAAATTAATGCCACATGATAAGGTTAAGTAAATTTGACTAATGACACTTAACCGATATGACACGAATGGGTAGGTTAAGTTAAACCGGACTTGGTTCCTTAATGACACTTAACCATGCAAGACAATTAGGGGTTGGGGTTAAGTAATTTACGCTTAACTAATCCGACTTGGTAATTAGATGGGGTTAAGTAACCTATACTTAACTAATCTAAACACGGTAATTAGATGGGGTTAAGTAATTAAGACTTAACTAATCTAAACACGGTAATTAGATGGGGTTAAGTAATTAAGACTTAACTAATCTAAACACGGTAATTAGATGAGGTTAAGTAATTAAGAATTAACTAATCTAAACACGGTAATTAGATGGGATTAAGTAACCTATACTTAACTAATCTAAACACGGAAATTCGATGGGGTTAAGTTAAACACTTAACCAATCTAAACTTGGTAATCCAATGAGGTTAAGTAACCAATACTTAACTAATTTAATATGATAATTTAATGGGGTTAGGTAACTTATACTTAACCAATTATACGTGATGATTGGATGAGGTTAAGTAACCTTTACTTAACCAATATAATAGGTGGACCTGGTAGGGTTAAGTCACAAGACCTTTTAATTTAGGCTAAACCATTGTATACGATTAGTGGATGGGGGTTAAGTTAACCTATACTTAACCAATCCGACTCGATAATCTGATGGGATTAAGATAATCTATGCTTAATCAATCTAACATGATAATCTGATAGGGTTAAGACAAATAAATACTTAACCAGTTTGACTTGATAAGGTTAAGTCATGGGCTTCTTGGTACACCTAACCAACCTGTAGGGCTAAGCCTTGAACTTGAGTGCTTAGCCGATCTTGACATGATTCGTAGGCGGGTTAAGTCATGAACTTGGATAACAACACTTAACCCATTTGACAAAACCCTAGCTCAGGGGACTAGGTTGGAAATTGTAGTTAACAAGGATAGCGGAAAGAGGGGCTATGTGGTAAACCTTAGTTAAGGGTAACTAAGTAATAATTCTTAGCTAAGGACATGGGACTAGTTCATAAAGAGATGAGTAACCTGGTACGGTAGGTCATCGCTTAGTATACGAGGAGGAGCAAGTTATCTGACTTGGATAAAAGCTCCAGCGAACTGGGTAACGAAGCGGAATCTTCGGGGAACATGAGGGTACTCTTGGTATCCCTCTGTGAGGTGGCGTGTGGTCCATGAAACCCGGCCTCACAGAGGTTAAGGTCTGCGGTAGAAGAGCCAAGAGTATGCCTTGGTTGCTATGCGAGCGACCTAAAGACTGGGATGGATTAGCGTGGAGTCGACGATACCTGATTTTGCCCCGGGATAGCAAGTCGCCGACTACCTACCATCTTTAGTCAAGCGTGTACGTACGGAAAGGCAGGGAACTCCCAAAAGACCATATACTAGCTATCAAGTTATGGGTGAGGTTGGCTATCTGGAAGTGGGCATCGATGGGCCCTAGTGTAGTTCTCATACATGATTTTTCTTGGATTGCCTTTCAGTAGTTGAGGGAGGGGTCACGTGGGACCATAGCCACGGGTACAAAAACAGACCTTGATATCTGCATCAGCAGACGACTTAAAGCTCCCGACCGAGTTCCGTATTTCTTGGTTTGCCCTGGCACGGAATTCGGATGGCACATTGAGAAACATGTGAGTCTAGACATGGAAAACGGTTCACGATACATACGTGGGATAAAGGGCGCGGTTGACGGGTGGCATAATCCCTAGTGGCTCTAGGTGGCTGAACCCAAACCGAGACACGGAAACGTTCATTAGGTAGCATAATCCCTAATGGTCCTAGGTGGCATAAATCCTAAGTGAACGCGCGATAGTTCATGGTAAGGAAACATAACTAGATCAAGGGTAGCAGTCCAAAATAACCTCAAGGATAAAACGTTTACATGGGAAAGCCCGTATGGCCTACGGCAAAGGACTGAACTTATACATGGAAAGAAACATACGAGTTGGGAAAACCTACATATGCTATATATTAGGTTGACATGGACCATTACTTGACATTGGGAAAGGGACATTCATAGTTAACACATGACGCGGGTTGGGATACTAGTACGAGGGGTGCAGAGCAAATATACATGTTAGAACCAGGGGAAATATACATGATAGATACAGTGGGACGTTATACAGGGTAGATACCTTGGGATAGTATACTTGATAGAAACCTGACAATGCGATACCTTGATTTATCTTGACACCGTAGTTTATCATGACACACTCGTGTATCTTGGTACAGTAGTTCATCTTGTTATTTTGGTTTAGCTTATCTGTCTTGTCATCATACTTATGTTCATCTCAGTTCCTCATGCCAGTTAACTTTACTAGTTTATATACTAATAGTAGATAGGGCTTACCAGTCTTTATGACTGACCCCGTTTTGTTTTGCCTCTTGTCTTCCTTCCCCCCCCCCCCCCCCAGGTTACAGGGAGGAAATGCTATTGTTAGTTCGGACTTCTCCTGTTTGAAGGTCATCATGTATGGCTCGGACTTTTCTTGGCTATGGCTACTTTACTGTTTTACTTGGGGAATAATTTATGAAAAGGTTTTTATGCTTCTTTATTGTTGCAAGACAGGTTTTGATGTATTCTGATGTAAAAGGCTTTAGACCTTATTTTATAAGGTAATGAAATTTGTTTTACTTCCGCTGTTTTATATATATATGTTCTGTCTTGTAATATTTCTGTGCACGTGTACCTCGATAATGCTTCACCAAACCTAGTTCATTCCCTTTGTGAGTGACCCTAGCGGAGGTGGGGTGTTACAAGGACCTTGCATATGAGTTTTGGTTGAGTGCACATATGTTGAAACTTGGCTTTGTGAACCTATCTTGCCTTATTCTTGAGTTTTCTCTTGGCGTGCACTTGCATATGAGCTCTTTGTAGCCATTTTGATCTTGCTGAACCATTGTTCCTACTATGTACACACACACACACACACACACATATATATATATGCACAAATGTGTATATATATATATATATGTGTGTGTGTGTGTGTGTGTGTTTGTGTCTTCATTTGTACTGGATTTCTTGGTTCATGCCCTTACACAGAAAATACATGTATATACATACACATGTATGTGTATACATGTATAGTGCACGTGCAGAATATATATGTGAGCACTACAGACGATGTCTACCTTGTGGTATTTACAACGAATCACTGTGAATACCACATGCTGTCTAGACATACATGGATATATATACATATCAGATCAAGTCATGAAAAATGATGAGAAACACACCAAAATTTTGAGGCAAATAAATTTTAAAATAAAATTATATCTGTTGGATTAAAAATATTTTTGTCCATGTTTACTATGTGTTTTTCTGTGACAACTATGCAGGTGACTGGACTGACTGTGAAGCTGGCAGAAGACAGAAGACAAGACTATGTAACTGTATATGAGTGAGTGACTATATATGAATGTATTTGTACAATTGGGTGGTATATATAAGTGAACTGAGAGTTGTACTGAAGAACAGATGTGTATATGAAATTGAAATTGATTGTACTTTATTTCTGAGATGTACAAATAGTGGAGTTTTGAAATCTGTACTAGAAATAAAATATTATGTTTTAATAAAATATTGTTTGAATATTTAAATTCATGTGCAATAGTATTTTATTTAAATATAAATATTTTATTTTGTCTGTTATGTAGTGGAATAGTACAATAGCAAACACAGTTATAATAATATATATAAGTTTGTTATCATCAAACAAAAATCATAGAGTTGTTATATACAACACTTCGTCTCCGTCCAGACCGGCCTTTACCGAGGTCATCATCTCCGGGTCGTCATTTCTGGCTCATCATTTCCGAATCGTCATTTCTGGCTCGTCATTTCTGGGTCCATCTGCAGAACCGAACTTGCAAGTGACATAACTTGATCTCTAGTACTCCAAACGACTTGAAATTTGACATATAGCCTCCTGGGACCTTCCTTATCATCCCCATAAAATTCAGTACCAATCCGATAATATTTTTCTAGATCTTCATTTCCAGCTCGACCTTGCTGACTCGGAATCTACTAAGTGTATTTTAGTAAATTTAACACCTGATTTCACCACCCGATGACATTTGCATCCATCGTAGTGTTTATAAGCATTGTCTAAACATAACAAACAACTGAAACAACATATACATCAACATAACAAGATTAAACTACCCACAAGAGCATGTTTTCCCTTAATCCCTTAATATTTGGGATTCCCAAATCAAGCCCAAACCATTCCAAACTTGTATATGTGTCATAACATGGTTAATAATGAATTATAAGCTATTTTACATTTTTTTATGAATAATGCATATGCTAATCTGCTCTAACTAGTGAATAATCATATTATTACTCACCTTAATCACCCCAAAAAGGTTAGATCTGAATATAGAAAGTTCTTGGCTTGAATTCCTATGTGTTGCAGCTACTTTTATCTTGATGTAGTGTTAGTTTGACTTTATTTGAACATAATTAGGTGGTTGGGTGTTTAAATAGTGGATTAGTGGTAGGTAAAAGCCATTAATGGTTGATTAGAAGCTTTTTGGGAGTTGGAAAAGTGAATAGGGAGATTCCCCTACCCCCTTCAGCCTCCACCGATCTACTAATCCTGCTCGAAATGGGTAATAACTAATGACCCAAATAGCCCATTTAAGCACTCCTAACTTTACTTCAGCCATTTCTCCCTAACGATAAGTCTGTTTTCTTAATGTGACTACTCTCTAGAATGAGAAACCATCATACGGATCTAATGGAAGTGGTTTTAGGTTTAAATTCCTTACCAATCAAAAGTTATGGGTGTAACAAAATTCGTTAAGGGAAAAATAGTCACGTTGAAAATCAAGAAAAATGGTGAAGGTAGGAAATGGCTCTAGTGTTAGGGATGAGAATCACAGATCTTAAGGTAAAACTAACACTAGTGGTAGGGTGAATAGTGTTTTAAAGAGATAATGGAAAACTTAAACAATTAACGATTATTCAAACAACTATATGAATCATAGAATGAATATCACAACAGAAACAATCACAGATGCAAATATAAATAGAAATAAAATGTAGAAAAGGAAATAACACACCGGATTTTATACTGGTTCGGATTACTCCTTCCTTCAGTCCCATGCAACGCTGGATTGCGCAGTGTTTATTAATACTAGTATCAATCTTACAACACCCTTGATTTCACGGCTACAAGGTTAATACCCATTCCACACCCTTGATTTCACGGCTAGAAGGTTCACACCAATCCCACACCCTTGATTTCACGGCTACAAGGTTCACACTGGTTTCACACCATTGATTTCATGGCTACAAGGTTCACACCACTCCCTTTCCTTGATTTACAGGCTACAAGGAACACACCCTTTCGTTAAAAATTACAAATAGCCCTCGAACTCTTGAATAACACTTCCAAACAGAGAGTATTTGATAGAGATTGAGAATGCAAAGAAAATGATATAATTTATATTGAAATCGGTAGAATATAAGTGTAGAAATCAAGAAATTAAAGTAGAATAATGGTGGTAAGCGATAGGATGAAGAAGGAGAAGATAAGATGGTTAAAATTTTGAAAATGAGCCATTTTATATAGAGTTCCAAAGGTTGCAACAGTTCTGAAATGTTTCAAAACATGAAAAGGCATTTCCTTTGAAATTTGAAAATATGACGGTTATATGTCGACATGTCAAAAGTGGTATGTTGACATATACGTAATTTTTCAAATTTTAAATCATTTTTAAACTAGTTAAATCAATATATATATATATATATATATTCCTGAAATTCCTGAATCAAAACTAGTTGTTTTAAAATATAATTTCTTAAGTATAAAAACATATTAAACATATGATATAAAACTATATTATAATTATAAACATATATATAATATTATAGAACTCTATAATATATATATAAACTATATAATAACCATATATATTTGAAAACATAAGTAAAAACATTTAATAATTTGAAATCATTTAGAAGGAGTTTATAGTAATTTTTGAAATCAATTTGAAATAAATTAAAAGCATAATTTGAAATTGCTAACCGAATTTTTACATATTAACCAAACTCTATTACTTTGATAAACTTGAACCCTTGAGATCTTGATATCTCGAAACTCATCAGTCTTGAATCTCCTTTTGAAATCTTGAATCTCTATAAACTCTTAACTGTACAGTCTTCAGTATTTATTTCCTACATATAATTCATGCATATATATATATATACTGGATAAATATGTTAGTATATATTTTATAATAAATTATGTTAATAATTGAAACAAGGTTGTTGTCATCAAAATTCCATTCTCCAACAATCTCCCCCTTTTTGATGATGACAACCTTGATTTTATAAAATATTCATATCTGATATACCTGTTGATCTGATTCCTTGGTTACTCCCCCTTTCATTATGAATTCCTTCGAACTCCCCCTTAAATTATGTCTATCTTAATTATATCCAATTTTATAATTTCTCCCCCTTTGTCATCAACAAAAAGTATATCTAACTATACTCCCCTAAATTCGTGATATAAATGATCCAATGACTCATTCTAGATGTATAACTCCCCTAAGACTTAAATTTAAAGTTTTATAACTTCTTCTAAGTGAACGACTAATGTAATTCAAGAATATAAACAAGTAATTTAAGCAATATTTTCAAACAACCAATATACAAGCAATCATTGTTCATATCGAACCAATCAAAATCAAATCCATCCAAACCAAACAATATTTACAAATTTTCAGAAACATACCAAACAAAACATATCAAATCATCCAAATTCATACATCCCTTGGAACTTCCACCCATCCATCTCCGCCGAAGATTGGATCCTTTTTAATGACTTCTCAGTCTTCGTTGTCATTGGTGGGAGGTGCTCCAGTGATGTTGTTGTCTTCATCTCTGGAAAGAGAAGAGCTCAACCAACGAATACCATCAAACTGTCTTTCTTATTGTTCAATCATCTTTATTTGACTTAAATCTACATGTCCCTGATTACAAAGGATTATAGATAGGATATTCTTGAAGGAATTAAGAGTTTCTTCAAGATTTTCACTTAGATTGTGAATAGGATTGGCCATTATTTGATAATTTAGAGAAGGAGTGTTTAAAGAAGAAAGTGAGAAATAAAACTAAGTTTTCTGGAAGAAAAAGTTATTTATAGAGTATGGAATTCGTTTAAAATGAAGAAACATAACGTAGTTGCTTAAAAATTCAAATTTGAAATAGTTTGAATTTTCTGACATTTATATTTTGACATGTCAAAATGTACATGTCGACATACCCATATGTATTTTGGGTATTTTGAATTTTTGCATAATTTTTGAATTTTTTTCTCACTGTATTATATTATATTATTTAGTTTTAAAATTTTTACAAAAGTTTAAAGATTGTTTTGACAGGAAACAACGTCATTCATTACTACTAAATGATTACAAGCAAACGATACATGAAATTTAAGACTAGAAGTATGAAATGTGAAAATACGAAAGTAAATATAAGCAACTACAAAAAGATAACACAAACTAATAAGCCTAACTCTCAGCGGATGAGGAGGAGGAAGATGATAACCAAGTTTTCTTCCTCTTTTACCAAAGAACCGGTTCATTTTAGAAGACATTTGATTAAGTGTCTTCTTGATCTTCTTTTGATTCTTTGCTAACTTGACTTGGTTTTGGATATGTAATTCTTTGGATATGACTCTACTAGTTGTTGGACATTCTACACTTTCCAAAGAGAATTCTTCTTCTTTGTCGATTTCCATTGGATTTTCCTCTTGTTCCATTCGAGCTTGTTTTTCGGCAAATGTTTCATAAGGCTTTAAAGTGATTGGAATTTGCATAAGGGATATATTGCCCGAGTTAAAAACCTTTCTTGGCACAAATTCCTCTCCTTTGAGATCCACTCCAAAATATTTAAAGATGCGGGTAAGATAAACTCCATAATAGAGAGCATTTTCTTTGGTGAACATTTCTTTGGGTTTAAATTCTTTCAAAATCACATCAGTCCAACTAATATCATAATTTCCAAAGATGGCAAAAAGAGATTTTTGGACCTTAAGGGTAGGGTTATTAAAATTTTCAGAACGGGGAGTGAGAGTATGTTGAAAAAGGAGGTCAACAATTCTTACTTTTAGGCGGAAAAAGTGATTTTTAAAATCCATGTTTCTAGGCTTTTATAGATGTGATGAAAGGTTTCCAAATCTTGTTCATCAATTTCAAAATCCGAAAAATTCGAGCCCGTTTTCTTATAATTTAAAATGGTTCCCAAAATATCACAATCCAAAATAATTTGAGTGCCTTTTACGCTACTCCAAACTTGATTTTTATTTCCTTCGTAAAAACCACGATTCAAATTTGCATAAAACATTTTGACTAGATTCGGGTAACACACTTCATCGTTATCCCGAGAATCTATCAAGCTTAAAACTTCATTTTGTTCAAAAGAGAATGAAGATCATAAGAAGGGAAGTCTTCAAAGATAGCAAAAATTCTCATGTTGACTTTTCCATTAGTAACATAGTCAATATAAGCTTGAATAGCCTCCAGATTGTTGTAGAGATGACCTCTTAGAGTTTTGGTCAATCTCATGGTTTTTGGTGCACTTGAGGAAGCCATTAGAATGTAGATATGAAGAGAATAGAATGAAGAAAGTTGTTTCGAATTTTGAATAAAAGGTAGAGAGAATAGAACTGAATAGATAAATAAATAGAGAGTAAATGGACACATCTTTCTGAGTAGAAGGACACTTTTTCGGACCTTGGGAGTTGGTGAAAAGATGGAGGGAAGTATGAAAGTTCAAATTTTTGAATTTCATTTTCTGGTGCATATGTCGCCATGTCAATTCATGTATGTCGACATATGTATGCCACTTCTAATTTCAAATTGTTTTTGAATTTAATTATATTATATTTATTTTTATATTCTCCATTTTATTATTTTCTGATATGATATTAATCTTAAAAAATATTTAAGACAAATTATTATTATTATTATTATTATTATATTTTGAATTTCAAAATTCAAATTTAAATTTCAAATTTTAGAATTCAAATTACAAATAAGGCAAGCAAACAAAAAATCCATTCAACCAATTTAATCAAAAATCATTAATTAATGTGTGCCTGGTTTTTAGATCAATTTCTTCGATATTTTTCTGAATTTTGAATCGTTGTGAAGCACATATTTGAATTTCCAATTTCTGGCTCTTCGTCACTTGATAAAGAATCTGAGTCATCTAAATTTGCTGTGTATGACCTTTTTCTTTTCTTTGACGAATTATTGTCTGTTTGTTGATTTGATTTATCAGGAAATTGACACAACCTTTTTATATGACTTAGTTTGTTGCAATTGTAGCATCTATCGTCATTTTTTCCCAAACTTCCTTGATTATTTCTCTGAAGATTATTTCTTCTTTTATATCTCAGAAATTTTCTGAAATTCCTTGTCATGAAGGCAATTTCTTCATCATCTTCACTGCTTGAATCAGAACCGTCAGTCGTCGCTTTGAATGCTATAGATTTCTTTTCTATTGGGTTATTTTCATTTCTTTTCTGTAATTGTACTTCGAACGACATCAGATTTCCTAATAACCCCTCAATTTCCTTTTCATTAATATTACTGGCCTTTTTGATCGCCAGTGTTTTCTGATCCCATTCTGGAGTTAGCGAATTAAGGATTTTTCTTACTTGGTCCTCTTCAAAATAATTTTTTACCAAAGCTATTAAAGAATGCACAATTATTAGGAACTTGCAGTACATATCGGAGACAGATTTATCTTGATTCATTTTAAATAACTGAAATTGATTAATTAGCATTGATATCTTTGTTTGTTTAACTTTATTGGTTCCTTCATGAGTAACTTGCAATGTTTTCAATATATCATAAGCAGATTTACAAACTGACACTCTATTAAATTTATTTCTATCTAATGAACAAAATAGCATATTCATAGCCTTAGAATTACTTTGTGCAGCAGCCTTTTATTCATAGGTCCATTATGCAAAATTAGTAGTGGATTCAACATATTCAGTCTGAGTGATACTCCAAGTATCTAATCCTATAGATTGCAAATATATTTTCATCCTACATGCCTAATATGAATAATTACTTCCAGTAAATAGTGGTGGTCTAACGGTGGACTGACCCTCTACAAATGAACTATTTTGTTGGTTGCCATTTAATAATTTCAAAATTCAGATGATGAAATTTTGAAAACCTATGCTCTGATACCAAATGTTAAGGATGAGAATCACGGATCTTAAGGCAAAACTAATACTAAAGGGAGGGGGTGAATAGTGTTTTAAAGAGAATATGGAAAACATAAACAATTAACGATTACTCAAACAACTATATGAATCACAGAATGAATATCACAGTAGAAACAATCATATATGCAAATATAAACAAAAAAAATGCAGAAAGGGAAAGAACACACCAGATTTTATACTGGTTTGGATTACTCCTACATCCAGTCCTACCGACGCTGGATTTCGCAGAGTTTTATTAATACTAGTATCAATCTTATAACACCCTTGATTTCGTGGCTACAAGATTAACGCCGATTCCACATCTTTGGTTTCACAGGAACAAGGTTCACACCAATTCCACACCCTTAATTTCACGGCTACAAGTTCAAACCGCTCCCTTTCCTTGATTTATAGGCTACAAGGAACATACCATTTCCTTAACAATTACAAATAACCCTAGAACTCTTGAATAACACTTTCAAACAGAGAATAATTAAAAGAGATTGAGAATAGGCAGAGGATGATATAATTTGTATTGAAATCGGCATAGTATAAGTGTAGAAATCAATAAATTAAAGTAGAATAATGGTGTAGGAGATAGGATAAAGAAGAAGATAAGATGGTTAAAAATTCGAAAATGAGCCCTTTATATAGAGTTACAAAGGTTGCAACAATTCTGAAACGTTTCAAACATGAAAAGACACTTCCTTTGAAATTTGAAAATATGACGTTTATATGTCAACTGTCAAAAGTGGTATGTCGACATATATGTAATTATTCAAATTTTATGTAATGGCCCACAATTTTAGCAGTCAAATAATTTATTTAAATATTTATTTGGGATATTAATGGGTTTTAAATATTTAATTCGTTTATTAAAACGAAGTTAGAACGTTAAATTTATATGAATATAAAACGAGCTCGAAGTGGCGCGGCAGTTCGTAATATGGTGTTTTGAACTTCAATTGAATATACAAGATCCGATATAAGTCGGATTTATGTGAAACAAGAAACGTTGGAATCGTGTTGATTACAATTTTCATATGGAAGAGAAAATTCCAGATTTCATAATATAGATTGTTAGTTATGGTCAAATCAAATTTTAAAATAGTCGCTATGGAAATCGTTATTAAATTATAGGCCATTAAAATAGACATTTTGCAAACGGCCTCCGTTTTCGATGAAATTAGTTTCATTGGATCCATAACGTTAAATTATTTCATAGTATTAAATTTCATGACCAACCGATGTCGTATGTGACAACGGCAGCAGTAAACGCTCGTTCATTTTCTATAGCGCGTAATTAATTTAATTTAATTTAATTTAGTTTAATTAATAGAGGGTTTTTTGTGTGTAATTTGAGCAGATGATCGAAATAAACCACGAAACCAATTCCCTTGAGTCCGTATCGACGATTAGAGTCAGGATAGATATATAATTTGTTATTTTTGAAGACTGGGTAATTTGGTATCCAAAATAGCATTGTGGTGCGTATAAAAATAGCGTACCGGGAAACAGTCTCGGAATGCAACGAAATTAGTGTCGTTGGATTCGTATTAATTAATTATTATAAGATTTCAGTTTTCGTGTCAATCGAACTTACCGTTTGACCATGGCAACGATAAAGGCCTTAATCAATTACAATAATTTGGTCAATTTAGACAGAGGTAAATTTAGAAGAATAAACAACTAGCCAAACGAACTCTGATTTTAACGAAACAAATTTCATTAGATCCGTAAGGAAGAGGTTTAGTAAAATGTCAAGGTTTCAAAAAAAATTGGTTTTTTTTTTGTAATTTTAGGAATTTTAAACGCTTGATTTCTCATCGATAATTATAAAGAACTTCTCACAAACGATCTCGGAATTCGACGAAACCTGTCCCATCGGGCCCGAAATATATTTTTTATGCTAGGATTACATTTTTTGTCAAAAACGGGGGTCTTATGTGAATGTTTTTAACGTTACTTCACCATGAAGTTTAACAAATATTATTTTAATACAACCATTCCTTTATATGTACCCTTCAGCCACTCTCTCCGAACTAAACCTAACGCGTGGTCAACCATTTACTTTTGACCCGCCTCCACCCAAGCATTTAATAGTTGGAAACCCTTGAACTTTCCCCTCATTTTACTTCGTGATCCACTGATTTATTTCAAAAACATCCTTCTTCAAAAACGTGGAGCTCCTTGAGACCTTCAAATTGACCAATCAAGATGGGCTTTCGAGTTTTGTATCATCCTGAATAAGGCCATGAAGGCACTGCATATGAGAACGGTTGGCAGGAATTAGGTGACGCCGGGTTGGTCCATACTCCAGTCGAGGATTGTGGAGGCTAGGGCACACCTTTTGAGGGTGTCAGACCGACCACTGGTGGCATGTGGGTGGCACGGCAGCTTAAGGAAGTTTGGATGAATGGTGTGAAGTTGAAATTGAAGTTGTATACGAGAGCAGTTAGAAGAAAAAGGGAGATCAATCGCTTTCTTAACCCCATGTAATTGAGTAATTTGAAACATAATTGAATTCTAAACCAAAGCGATTAATGTGTTAATAAGGTATCCAATAAAGAGAGTTAACGCAATTTAAATTTTGCTTGGACACTACAGGAAGAATTAAGGGTATATTATGAAGCACGCAATTTGAACAGAAGTGGATTGAAGGATACTGGGAACATGGAATTTCGGCCTGTTTAAAATTGATATAAGTAATTAACCTTATTTGTTAATTAATTCTATAACCTAGGTATTTACTGTTAATATAAAATTATTATTTCTTAACGCGAAAGGAAAACACGATGAATGTGTACTGGGGACAAAGAGGAACAATGGTATACAGTCTATTTTGCTCCAAACCGAGAGTAATTAAATTATTACTAAGACTAAGAATAAATTAGTTAACCACTTTATACATTATATAATGACTCAATGCTCAAACAGGTCCAGTCGTTCAGGAATGGAGCAAATCGCTTAAGCATAGTGATGCATGAGTGAGGAACCATAAGTTAGCTAAAATTTAAAAGTAAAGTGACTAAGTAATTAGATTTATCAAAATATAATTAAAGAATTAATTATCATAATTAACTTGTGAATTTATATTATTTGTATTTCTCGCGTGTGCTAATAGAATGGAACCGAACAAGAAATGCTGGAATTGTATTTTCAAACATTTCATTTGGGACAGACTGGGACAACATTGGAGACTATTGGAACTTGTAGTTAAATTTAAATGCTAGTTTAATTTAACTGGGGACCAAACCGCTTCAATAAAAACGGAAATTAAGGTGAGTTAAACTCACTCAGTTTTCCCCACTTATATTTTATATAAGTTGGGTATTATTAATTATGTGCTCTGCTTGCTTATGGTTGACTGTTTGCTAATTATATATTCATTTGTTGATTTAACCGATGAAATTAAATGTTGTTTAATTTCAGTGAAAACCAAATCGTTATCTTAACGATTGGACCTAATGAAGGTAACTTACCTTGTTGGTCACGTTTATAAAATAAACGTGTTTAATTGTTTGAATGTTTGAATTGTTTTGTTAATTGGTTGACATTAAATAGTCATTATTTACTGTTATAGAAATTATCAGCTAATTGGAATTGAATGATCTGATTTGAGATAACCAATTTGAATACAGGGAAGAACAGGTTGGAGGGATCCAACGGGATTCCTCAAATATATTAGACATTATTAATTTTCATATTATCAATATATGAACTGTCCTGATTGGGTGATTGATTTAATTATTGATAGTTGACTGAAATTCAACCTGTGTTTTGTTTTAACCAATGGGCAATATTGGTTGAGTAACCGGCAGTAAATGGCCTAAGAATAAATTGTTTTGTTTATATTGATTTGCCGTCAGGTGAATCGGTAGAACTGAAGTTATAAATATTGGAGATAGATTTTTAAATATATTATTTTGAATAAAAGTTTATTAAAAGGTTAATAAATATTTTTTATCTATAATTTAAGTTAAAGATTAATTATTAGTTAATTTTATAAGGAAATTTCTGATGTTAATCAAATTTATAAATAAATGAATAGAAATTAACCTAACGATTAAATTTGGATAATTTTTTTGTTAAGAAATAATTAAATGCAATTATTTAAATTAATTATATTATTAGTTTTAAAGGGAGAACGAATTGGAACCGGTTAATGAGATAACTGTGCTTTGAGTTGATTAAATCGACCGTTTTTAATTGAGATCGATTATTAAATCAGTGTGTTTTGAATAAAATAGTTTAATGAATATTGTTAAATTTTAATAAGTTTTTAAAAATGGAATTGATAATAATTTTAGTTAATAAAGAAATTAACTATTGAAGTATTTAATGATCAAAGAAAATTATTATCCTAACTAATAATAATTTAGGATATTTATTTTTAACTGGAATTCATTTAAAAAAATCGAAATTGAAATGAAATCCAATTGAATGGTGAAAGAAGTTTATGAACGGGTTTTATATTTAAAAGCCGAATTTATATAACAAAGTTATGAAAGGAATTTCAGCGAACATGATAGCTTAAATTATGTTGACTTAATATCTGAATTAAGTTAAAAGGAAATTGGGATGATAGGGTTTAGATTAAACCAAAATTTATTTAAACAAGGTGATGAGGTATTATAGCGTTAATTTTAAATTAACGTTACTTAATAATGGGATTAAGTAAAATTAGGGAAATTGAAATAAGATTTCAAAGCTGGAAATGCTTGAATGGATTTGAAAAAGGATGGGTACAAGCGAATTTGATAAAAGAAACGGGTCATAAGAATTTGTAAAAAAATCGAATTATAAAATGAATTTGTTTCAAGAGGTAGAGGTTTTAATGGTGGTGTTTTATAAGCAATTATTTAATTATTGAATTAAGAAAGAATGGGTATATCCGAGAAAGAGATTTTCAAAAAGTAAGAAGGTTTTATGAATCCGTATTTTAAATAAAATAGTTAAATAGAATTTGTATTGATATCAGAATGAAATATCGGTTTTTAGATTTCAAATCGTATCTATCTTAAGATATGAATGTTGTTGATCAAGGTCTAAGAGGTAATTAAAATACCTCAACTTGAACGACTTCAGAATTATCTAAGGATGATATTAGTTGTAATGGTAAAAAGGTTAGTAAAAGTTTATTATTTCATTTGAGAAACAATAATACAAATTTTTAGTGGAAATTTGGAGAATATATAATGAGGATTCCAAAGAGAAAAAGGGAAATAAAAGGGGATTGCGTGAATTATAATGATATTTTTGAGTTGGAAAGGAAATGCAAAATTTGAGTTTTATTCAATAAGAATAAGCACTGGGTGTTGTCAAGTAATGAATAAAAGATATTTCGTAATGTTGTTATACGAGTAATAAGTTGAACTGATTTTCCAATATTAGATAATAATATGGCTAATGATTTGAAAGTGAAAATAGAAAACTAGATATGATATAGGATTTTCCTAAGTATTAAAATGAATTTATTTAAAGAAAAATCTTATGTTACATAAGAAGCGAAAAGCTATATTCATAATATCGAAATATTTAAGAGTTTTAAATTTACATTTATTTTAATTAAAAGGCCAAGTGATGTTGAATACTGAACTGGTGAATTCATTGGAGTTTTCATGATTGAATCACCATTTATTTTGATAGTTAAATGACCGACTATCAAATCTAGCCTATCTGATTGTTGGTACGGAAAGATCGGGATCAAATTTATATTCGAAAACCATTCCAACCAATAAATACGTGAAGATATCAGAAGATGATCGAGATGGAGCATTGAAGACCATAGAACTTCATAAACGGAAGAACAACTAATAATCTCTGGTTTGCATCCACAGATGTACTGTGGTTCTGTCGTGGTTAGAATCTACGGATTGAATGGACTACTCCCTACCAATCCATAGGGTAATTCCTAGGATGTGATAGGAGGGTGCCTTTGGTTCATCCTGTTCTTGGATGACTTGTATGGGTAGATGCCTGATGGAGTATTTCCAAAGGGATCGCGTACGTTGATTTCTTCAAACGTGCCATAGTTGGGTAGCTCCCAACTAGAGTACTTTTGTGGGCATCAATTAGTGATATCTGGAGGATCTGACGATGTGACATTCAACGTGAATGATAACCAGGTGTTCCAAAAAGTAATTTAAACCTCAAGCCTCATTAATCGGGAAATGACAAAAATCGGGCAGGCAACATGGCTATGTGGGTTGCTCCCATTAGGGTGTATCGTCACCTATCTAGAGAAAATCCATTTCCTTCTTTAATCTATTTCAATGATGTGCCTTTCCGGAAACGGTGGTTTGAGCCCAACCGTTGGTTATATACATTCGATACAGTCAAGCAAAATGAGTGATCGGTCATTGTTGGGCTGGGTTGCAAGACATTCTTGTTGAACCCAGTGTATTCCCCTCTAGAGATACACTATCGGCAGGTGGTTCCGTACCTTGTCATGGTCGGAATCCAATCTCCAATAAGCGCCCGCGGTTTTGATTGTATACTATTTATGTAGAGCATAAGAAGCAAGCGTTCTGCTAGATTGATATTTACTTGTATTACATCACTATTATTATATCAGAAAAGATATTGATTTCAAAAATGGTTTTAGGTTATCATAAGGTAAAAATCGTCTGTATTTATGCGTCTTTCGAAAAGGTTTTTGAACTTTAAAGTCAAGTTGGATGATTCCCTTTAAAACTTATTGTGTTTTTCTCACTCTAGTCCACCACACTGACCCAGTGTTTGTAATGCTCGGGTTAAGCCGTGTTGTACAGGTCTAGATTATTGGATGCTGCAAAGTCCAGAGAAGAGCTAGAGAAGTTCAGACGTATTATATATATGGTGTGTATTCCGTTGTGTGTTGCTTATAGGACAGATTATTATAAGTGTCCAGAGGTGTTGATGTACTCTGATATTGTAAATATTTTTAAAAGCTCCCAAAAAAGATTTATTTCTGTATTATATTTTGTTCCGATGCGATGTAAGACTCTGTGTTGTGTTGGTTCTTCTTCTTCTTCTTCTTCTATTCTAATATTTCTTTCTTTCTTATCTCGCCCTCTAATTTCTTTTTATAAACATTCCGGTGTTTTCAGTGTTTGGAAGGTTGGCATTAGATATGGTAAATGTATTTATGTCGATTTTCAGGACCGAAAATCTTTGGGTCGTTACATTTTAAATCATGTTTAAACTATTTAAATCAATATATATATATATATTCTCGAAATTCCTGGATCAAAAATAGTTGTTTTGAAATATAATTACTTAAGTATAAAAAAATATTAAACATATGATATAAAACTATATATAAATAACTATATTATTATTATAAACATATATATAATATTATAAACTTTATAATATATATAAAAACTATATAATAAACATATATATATTTGAAAACATAAGTAAAAAACCTTTAATAATTTGAAATCATTTAGGAAGGATTTCAAAATAATTTTTGAAATCAATTTGAAAGTAATTTGAAAGTAATTTGAAAGCAGAATTTGAAAGTGCTAACCGGAGTTTTACATATTAACTAGACTCTCTTACTTTGATAATCTTTAAATCCTAAAACTCTTGAGTCTTGATTCTCCTTTTGAAATCTTGAATCTCTGTAAAATCTTAACTGTACAGTCTTCAGTATTTATTTACTGCATATAATTCCTGCATATATATATTCTAGATAAAGATGTTAGTATATTTTTTATAATCAACAATGTTGATAATTGAAATAAGGTTGTTGTCATCAAAATTCCATTCTTCAACATCCAGTTGTCATTCCCAAAGTTATACAATCATACGATCTCATAAAAAATAAAATAAAAATTCTACGATCCTCCTATCGTAAAATACAGGTCGTTATGCTTGTAGTCGATTATTTAACTATCAAATAAGACAACAGCCAAATCAACATAAATTTAACTTCCCATGACAATCATATACCATAATTTAATTAGAATTTTATTAATTTAATCTATTATGTATTTGGAAATAATTCCTTATACTTATCTCAACAATGTAAATATATTCATAAAATTTTATATTTTCAACACTTAGAAATATACTCATGTACTTATCCTAATAGAATAAGTATATCCACAAAACTCCTTTTGAAACTTGGGAAATATCCATGTACTTATCTGACTTGTATAAGTATATTTACAAGGTTATTAAGGTAGCTTTCTTATTTCCAAATTACTGTTAATGGTTATTAGAATCCAAATCATTCTATTTACTTCCAAACTCGACATCTTAAGTAAATGATCCTTATGGAATAATATTTTAATTTCATCATCAACTCATGATTTCAGGCTAATGTTGGAGAATGTATTTTTGATGACAACAACCTTATTTCAATTATCATTGATTACAAGATATATTCTAACATCTCTATCTAGATTATATATATATACATATATTCAGGATTTGTATACATGACTTAAATACTAAAGACTGTACAGTTTTAGAGTTTTATGAGATTCAGATTTCAGAGGAGATTCAAGACTCATGAGTAACTAAGTTATCAAGATATTAAGAGTTCAATATAAATATAGTACTAGAATCTAGTTTATACGTAAGACTCTGAATAACACTCCAGGTTCAAATTCAAATTCTAATTTTAATAATATTCAAATTTTATTTTTCAAATATACTACAATCAGTTGGTTTAGACGCATGGAATAGTACACAGACCGAGTATATTGAACCCACAAATAATTTTTCACAATGGACTAATGAACAAAAGGCTGCTTCACGAAGCAATTTTAAAGCCATGAATATGTTGTTCTGTTCATTAGATAGAATTGAGTCTAATAGAGTGTCGGTTTGTTAATCTTCTTAGGAAATATAGAGGACTTTACAAGTTACTCATGAAGGAACCAATAAAGTTAAACATACAAATATATTAATGCTAATTAACCAGTTTGAGTTATTCAAAATGAACAAGAATGAATCAATTTCTGATATGTATTGCAGATTCCAAGAGATAGTGCATTCATTAGTAGCATTGGGAAAGACTTATTCAGAAGAATACCAAGTCAGAAAAATATTGAGTTCATTGACTCTAGAATAGGATCAAAAAACAGTGGCGATCGAAGAAGCCAATAATGTCAGTGAAACGAAGATTAAGGAGCTAACCAGGAATTTGATGTCTTTTGAAGTTCAATTACAGAAAAGAAAGGAAAATAAGCCAACTGAAAAGAAATCCATAACATTTAAAGCAACAATGAATGGTTCTGACTCAAGCAGTGGAGATGACGAAGAAATTGCTTTAATGACGAGGAATATGACAAAAGAAATAAGTTTCAAAGAAATAATCAAGGGATTCCGGGAAGAAGTGACGATCGATGTTATAAATGCGACAAACGAGGCCATATAAAGGGAATGTGTCATATCTGGATAAATCAAGTCAACAGACAGATAATATTAATTCGTCGAAGAAAAGAAAGAGGCCATGAAACCAATTCCGTTGAGTTTGTATTGACGATTAGAGTCAGGATAGGTATATAATTTGTTATTTTTGACGACCGGGTAATTCGGTGTTCAAAATAGCATTGTGGTGCGTATAAAAATAGCGTACTGGGAAACAATCTCGGAATGCGATGAAATTAGTGTTGTTGGATTCGTATTAATTAATTATTATAAGATTTCAATTTTTGTGTCAATCGGACTTACCGTTTGACCATGGCAACGATAAACGCCTTAATCAATTATATTAATTTGGTTAATTTAGACAGGGGTAACTTTAGAAGAATAAACGACTGGCCAAACTAACTCCCATTTAACGAAACAAATTTCATTAAATCCGTAAGGAAGAGGTCTAGTAAAATGTCAAGGTTTCAATTTTTTTGGAATTTTTTTGTAATTTTAGAAATTTTAAACGCTTGATTTTTCATCGATAATTATAAAGGACTTTTCACAAACGACCTCGGAATTCGACGAAACCTGTCCCATCAGGCCCGAAATATTTTTTTATGCTAGGATTACATTTTTTGTCAAAAACGGGGGTCGTATGTGAATGTTTTTAACGTTACTTCACCGTGAAGTTTAACAAATATTATTTTAATATAACCATTCCTTTATATATACCCCTCATCCACTCTCTCTGAACTAAACCTAACGCGTGGTCAACCATTTCATTTTTGACCCGCCTTCACCCAAGCATTTAACGGCTGGAAACCCTAGAACTTTCCCCTCATTTTTCTTTGTGATCCACTGATTTATTTCAAAAACATCCTTCTTAAAAAATGTGGTGCACCCTGAGACCTTCAAATAGACCCGTCAAGATGGGCTCTCGAGTTTTGTATCATCCTGAATAAGACCATGAAGGCGCTGCGTATGAGAACGGTTGGCAGGAGTTAGGTGACGTCGGGATTGTAACACCCCACCTCCGCTAGGGTCACTCACAAAGGGAATGCACTAGGTTTGGTGAAGTATTATCGAGGTAAACATGCATAGAAATATTACAAGACATAACATATTTAAAACAGCGGAAGTAAAACAAATTTCATCTCTTTATAAAATAAGGTCTAAAATATTTTTCCATCAGAATACATCAAAACCTGCCTTACAATAGTAAAGAAGCATAAAACCTTTTCATAAATTGTTCCCCAAAACAAAGCGGTGAAGCAGCCATAGCCAAGAGAAGACCAAGCTATACATGATAACCTTCAAGCATAAGAGGTCCGAACTAAACAACAGCATTTCCTCCCTGAAAACCTGGGGGGGGGGGGGGAACGGAAGACAAAGAGGCGAAAGAAAACGGGGTCAGTCATAAAGACTGGTAAGTCCTATCTACTTCCAGCATAAAAACAGGTAAAGGTAACATGACATGCATAAACTAAAAGTAAACATAAGGATGACGACAAGATAGATAAACTAAACCAAGATAACATGGTGAACTACGGTATCAAGATAAACTAAGGTATCATGATAAACTACGGTGTTGAGGTAAATCAAAGTATCTGTAACGACCCAGAAAATCTGAACCAATTTAAAAAAATTTAATTGGCTAAAATAATGGATTTTAAATATTTAAAATAAATATTTTAAATAATGGCGATGAAAACTGAGTTTGAATCGACGTTTGAAAACGAATATAATTAATTATAATTATAAACAAGGCCTGAAATGGCGCTGTAGTTTCAAAAATTGAATTCAAACTTTGTCGGACTGTACCGGGTGCAAAACAAAACGGATTTTAGTGAAACCAAAAATATTTAAATCTGTTAGTGAATACCTTTCTAACGAATCTGAAAAATCGAATTTTCATAACGGAAAGCAAAAGTTATGGCCAAATGAATTTTCAGAAAGGTCTCTATGGAATTTATATAGCCCGTGAAATTGGCCATTTTGCATACGACCTCGGAATTCGACGAAACCACTTTTGTTGGATCCGGGATGTGAAGTTATTGCTAGGTTTCAAATTTCATAATTTTTGAAGCTAATATGTGAGTGTGGCAAAGGAAAACGTGTGTTGGCCAATTGCAGTTAAATTGGATCGACCAGAAATGGGCCTTTTTGCAAACGGTCTCAGAATTCGACGAAACTAGTTTTATTAGGACCGTATCGTCAAAACATAGCTAGATTTATTTTTCTGGAATTTTTCGAATCAGTTTGTGGCCCTGGCAAATTGAAATGTACGTTCAAATTAAATATTGAATGTTTTATATTTTAATTTGAAGGAAAACTGACTGAAATATTCGAATGGGCCTTCGAAACATATCCCATTGTGTTCGGAATGGGGGTAAAACGCTAGGGACGACAGTCATTGGGTTTCGATTGGTGGTCGTGTCAGAAAACCCCTTTAAAACTTCCCCGACCAATCAGAATTTTTATAAAAAAAAACTTTCTCTCTCCCCAACGATCGAAGGCGGAAACCTATTCGCCAGTTCCTGAGCTTTTTCCGGCCGCCACACGCCTCGTTGACCCCCGACCCTTTGGAACTTTTTGTAGATCTGTCCGAGAGCTTCACATCCATAGCTGGTACGCCACCCCTCGTCGCCCCATCAGCGAGATCTCCTCCTCCAAAGTCGCATCGTTCGCGGTCGATTTTCTCCTCCTCGCCGCCGCCGAGTTCGCCGCCGTCAGGGGTGCAGGCACGCCTCTCCAAGCTCGTCGACATGGCATAGGCTGATCGGCATATCGTGCTTCGGATTGAGAGAAAAGATCAAACCTAGTTTTGAACCATATTGAAAGGTATACGGCCAGATTTATTTTCAACAGTTTTAACACCTTTAAACCGTTGCACACTTTGAAAAATCATATCTTTTTGTTGTGTTAACGAAATTCGATGAAACAGGAAACATCGTGACCGTGTGGACGCCTTCTACATTTTAGAAGAGACCGCATATTTTTCTGAGCCTTCTGCTATTTTTGGTGGAGTGGAACCCAATGTGAGATTTCTAATTTATAATCGATATGGAAAACGACGATGTATAAATTATATAGTCGATGTATGAGTTGTATAAGCGTTGTACACCTCTTGTATAAGCGTTGTATAAGTTGTACGTTCGATGTATAAGTTATATATGTGTTGTAAAAATTATATATGTGTTGAAATAGAAGTGTATTGCTATATATATATATATATATATATATATATATATATATATATATATATATATACGCCCCTCGTCCACAAACCATGGACGATATTTATTGGTTGTGATTGGTGTGAAAATTGATTGATAGCGAATGGTTGTTTGGGATTGTTTGTGGTTGATATTGATTGATTGTGGTTGAAAAATACCCATTTGGGATTGAGAAATATTTGGTTGAAACCACATAGGATTAGTTTGTGGAAATGAAATAAATATATACATGCCGCCTGCGTGCGAACTAGATGCATGATCCCCATTGTCAAAAACCGCGAGGTTTTAAGGTAGAGCGAGGAGCCGTACTAGGGACGATCCCGGTTTTAACTACCCTGCCGTTATGCTGCCGAAATTTTGAATAATATTCATGTGTTTAAATTATTTTCATTCGCTGAAACTATATTTATTCATTGAATAGAAAACCTTCATGTGTTGAATCGATATTCATTCGTTGATTAGAAATTCATGTGTTGAATGGTATTCGTGTTCTAAATATAAAAATCACATTTTTATCTATATATAGAAACTATAGAAAACCTTCATGTGTTGAATCGATATTCATTCGTTGATTAGAAATTCATGTGTTGAATGGTATTCGTGTTTTAAATATAAAAATCACATTTTTATCTATATATAGAAACTATAGAAAACCTTCATGTGTTGAATCGATATTCATTCGTTGAATTGAAATTCATGTGTTGAATGGTATTCATATTTTGAAATGAATTGTTTCATAATAAAAATCACCTTTTATCAACTATATGGACTATGTAAGATAATCTCATTTTAAAAGAAATTGTTTTATCAGAAAAATCCTATTTTTATTACCTATATAAACTATATAAAATAATAGTGTTTTGAAATGAATTGTTTTACAATAAAAATCACATTTTTATTATATACATGAATCGTTGAAATGTGAAGTGTTAAAAATAGCAACTCGTTCAAATAAATATGCATGAGTCGAAATATTCATTAATTAGCTAATTGTATGATTTTTGCCTATGCATGCAACATTAGAGTGAATGGTGTTTTAAAACCAAATGGAATCAAATATGAAGTTGAATAGAAAATGATAAGTGATAAGAACTGTATATATGTACATGCATATTTATTGAACAGGTTATAGCAAAGGGGCTAGAGAAGAGGAATAAAATTTTGTGCCCGACAAATAGGTACACATTTGCTGTTTTGTTTGGGTGATGATTTTATGAGCCTGTTGGCTAGCCGCTTGGCTTTTTCTTTTTCTTTTTGACATGAGATGCCCGTGTGGCTATTTGGGAATTTTCCCAGCCCTCCCGTACAAAGGAGGTTATGGCGAAATTTTCCAAAATTTAAAGGCGTTAGTGAAATATTTGAAGTGAAAACGATATTGAAATTGTTGAATGAATATATTTATATAAATATATAAATATAAAAAAAATAAAACGAAACATGGCCGTGCAGTTCATGTTTTGAAACCGTGATTTCAAACAACTAGTGCGGGAAATCCGACCATTGGATTTTCCCGAAACCGCAACCGTTGGGTTCTCCTAGGAAATATCTTTCCAACGGCACCAACTTTGTAAAAATCCAACGGTTGGATTTTCTGGAATGTTTAATTCAAATCTGAAGAAAAACAGCGCCAGAATCGATTATATTTATATATATAATTATATTTAATCGAATAACGACGCTGCAGTTCGTATTTTGAAATCGAAACTTCAAACGATTATACCGGAAGATCCGACCGTCGGATTTTCCCGAAACTGGAACCGTTGGATTCGTTTTGAAAAGATCTTTCTAATGATGTAAATTTTGTGAAGATCCAACAGGTAGATTTTCAGATATGTGTAAATCAAATCTGAAGAAAAACAGCGCCACGGTCGCGTTATGGCCCGAAGCGTCGTTTTGAATATATTGGCTATTTTAAAATAAATAAAAATAACGATAAATCGTTATAAAATATTATAAACGATATGGATGTGATTTAGAAATTAACTGAAGGTTGGCTAAGTCGAATGGTTTCCTGGGTGTTGATCAGATGTTGGTTTCGGCCTTCGGGGTTAATATTTGGGAAATCGTTCTCTTACTGATTGACGGTTAGTGACCAATGAATTGAAATGATGCGTGTGTAGTTTAGAGTTGCACTTGTTTATTATATACGCAAGTTGTTCAGAAAGACCGGGTTTATCCCATTCTGAATAACTGAATCGACGATAGGTAATCGAAGATGAAGACGGTGGTCGAAGACCGGAGATCTTCACCTCGTCTGGATGGTAACCGAGGTCCTGATTGGGAGGCATCCTGAAATATGGATAATGAGTGGTGATCGTCCAGACGTACGTGGTGATCGATGGGTTTGCGAGGTATTTAGTGCCTCCGGTTTCGTTCAGACCCAGAACGGACTTGTAAATGGACTGTGTGTCTGACATTGGATTTTATTCTGTGTTGATTGATCTCTGTTAAATATACATCTGTTTGGCAGCGGAGAATTTATTCTTTTGCTTAACGCCCTTCTCTGAAACGCACGAGCTCAGAGGTTGTATATCGATGGACATCAGTCGCATGGCATGAACTGCTAGTGTGGCATGCCTAAGTGGCAAATGATCAAGGCTTCTGTTGAAAAGCAAAGTCTTGTGGTGATGATCAAAGCACCGCCTGTGTGGCGTAGCTTTGTGTATAATGTGAATTCGCGAGCCTCACACCTCGGTATGAACCAGAAACTGGAGAGGACATCAGGGAGGGCCTGCGTTTCTTTCTAGCTAGGGTGGTGTCAGTGACCTACCAGCCCTGACATTTATATACTTTTCACCTGTGTGGTTGTTGCTGTTGCGAGGCGCCTCGGTTTGATCGGACGATCCGGGTCCGATGGAGTCATTCGTTGGCTCGTTTACGCCCCCAAAAGGTGGGGAGACGTAGTGTTCAGGCATAATAATCCACATCGGTGGACCGGCCCTGACGATCCAAGGGGCAGTTGCGGCTGTTCCGGAGACATGGGCTAGATTGTCTCGAAGTCGGTAAGGACTATCTTTTGCCTTGGTTCATGACGGAAATCCAATTTCCAAATACGTGACTGTGCGGTTTCAATTGTATATATATTTGGCGACATAGTGGCATGGGACGCTCATGTCGTCTATGATTGATAGTTATGATTCAAATTGTTTTTGAAACATATAAACACTAGTAATAATATCAAATGCTTTTGCTTTATTCGTATCAATCATATTTTGGCCATTATAAGGTAAAACTCTATCCTCCGGTTTGCGTTGCATTGTGTGATGGGAACTGAGTCTTATAATGGCTTCATTTTTATAAAAAGCATTGCGATGTTTAAAAGAAAGATTGTTTTTAAAGCACTGGCAATCCAATGGAGTAAACCCGTTCCACGGAAGTGGCGTGGTCCTGTGATTAGCCATATATTAAATGTGTTGAATAGATTTCTCAAACCAGTCCCATGACTGACTCGTAGTTTGTTTCACTTTCAAACTCGGGTGCCCCTTTTTCTACACGGGCAGCCTTGTATTCAGGTTTAGCTGGTTTTCTCTGGATAGCTGGAGCTGAAGATGGATTCTATCATTTATCTCTTTTTATGCTGTTCAGCTCCTATTGTACATATTTTGTTTGTTTTCCGCTGTAGACATTTATGTATAGCTGAACTGTAATTGTGCTAAGTAAGATCCTGTATACTGTGTAACTCTGATGATTACTTTTATCCAGTATATTCTATTGTTCATTATCTGGTGTATTTATTTAATTCTGTTCTGCTATTTTATGTTTCTGTGTTATATTCCAAAGATAACCCTTGTCTCCGTCAGTACGGGATTTGGGGTCGTCACAGTATCACATCGTCAGGTTCCTATCAAGTATAATATCCCAAGGTATCTATCATGTATATTTGCTCTGCACCTCCCGTACTAGTATCCCAACCCGTGTCATAAGTTAACTATAAAATGTCCCTTGACCAAAGTCATGAAATGGTCCATGTCAACCTAATATATCGCGTACATAGGTTTTCCTAACTCGTATGTTTCTTTCCATGTATAAATTCAGTCCTTTGCCGTAGGCCGTATGGGCTTTCCCATGTAAATCTATACCACCTCAACGTAGTACCATTTTATCCTTGAAGTTGTTTTGGACTGCTACCCTTGATCTGGTTATGTTTTCTTACCATGAACTATCGCGTGTTCACCTAGGATTTATGCCACATAGGACTGCTAGGGATTATGCTACCTAATGAACGTTTTCGTATCTCGGTTTGGGTTTTAGCCACCTAGGGCTACTAGGGATTATGCTACCCGTCAACCGCCCCTTTATCCCACGTATAAATCGTGAATCGTTTTCCATGTCTAGACGCACATGTATCTCAATGTGCCATCCGAGTTCCGTGCCAGAGCAAATCAAGAAATACGGAACTCGGTCGGGAGCTTTAAGTCATATGCCGATGTAGATATCAAGGTCTGTTTTTGAATCCGTGGCTATGGTCCCACGTGACCCCTCCCTCAACTACTGAAAGGCAAAACAAGAAAAGTCATGTATGAGAACTACACTAAGGCCATCGATGCCCCCGTCCCGGACGGCCAACCTCACCCATACCTAGATAGCAAGTATGGTCTGTTGGGTGTTCTCTGCCTTTCCGTATGTACACGATTGACTACAGATGGTAGGTGGCCGACGAATGTGCTATCTTGGGCTACCGTGAAAATATCGCCGACCCCACGCTAATCCACCCCAGTCTTTAGGTTGCTCGCACAACAACCAAGGCATACCCTTGGTTCTTCTACCGTAGACCTTAACCTCTGTGAGCCCAGGTTTCATGGACCAACCACAACCTCACAGAGGGATACCAAGAGTACCCTCACGTCCCCCGAAGCTTCCGCTTCGTTACCCAGTTCATTGGAGCCTTTATCTAAGTCAGATATTGCTCCGCCTTGTGTATTTAAGCGATAACCTACCGTATCGGGTTCCTCATCCGTTTATGAACTGGTCTAATTTCCTTGGCTAAGAATTATTACTTAGTTATCCTTAACTAAGGTTTACCACTTAGCTTCTTTTCCCGTTATCCTTGTTAACTACGGTTTTCCACTTAATCCCCTGAACTAGGGTTTTGTCTAATGGGTTAAGTGTTGTCATTCCAGTTCATGACTTAACCCGCCTACGAATCATGTCAAGATTGGCTAAGTATTTAAGCTCAAGGCTTAGCCCTACAAGTTGGTTAAGTATACCAAGAAGCTCATGACTTAACCCTATTCAATTATCAAGTCAGATTGGTTAAGTATTAGTTTGTCTTGACCCTATCAGATTATCGTGTTAGATTGATTAAGCATAGATTATCTTAACCCCATCAGATTATCGAGTCGGATTGGTTAAGTATGGGTTAGCTTAACCCCATCCACTAATCGTATTACAATGGTTAAGTATATTTAAACGGTCTTGTGACTTAACCCTATCAAGTCCTCATATTAGATTGGTTAAGTATAGGTTACTTAACCTCATAAAATCATCATGTATAATTGGTTAAGTATAAGTTACTTAACCTCATTGAATTATCATGTTAAATTGGTTAAGTATTGGTTACTTAACCTCATTGAATTATCATGTATAGATTGTTTAAGTGTTTAACTTAACCCCATCGAATTACCGTGTTTAGATTAGTTAAGCCTAGGTTAACTTAACTCCATCTAATTACCGTGTTTAGATTAGTTAAGTGTAGGTTACTTAACTCCATCTAATTACCGTGTTTAGATTAGTTAAGTGTAGGTTACTTAACCCCATCTAATTACCGAGTCGGATTAGTTAAGTATGGATTGGCTTAACCCCATCCCCTAACTGCATTTTACGGTTAAGTGTCATTAAGAAATCAAGTCCGGTTTCACTTAACCTACCCATTCATGTCATATCGGTTAAGTGACACTAGCCAAATTTAATTAACCTTATCATGTGGTATTAAGTAAATTAATGCACTCTCAACCTCTCACATTAGACTTTGTTGTGGTTACTAGTTAAGCCGGGCGGGTCCGGGTAGCTTTACACCACAACCTAGTCTAACCTCGGGTTTTAAGTGCGATATGACCAACTACTCACATTGGGTCCTATTGTTTGTAGCCACTAATTAAGCCGGTCGGTTCCAGGTAGATTTATGCTACAAACTCAACCCAACCTCGAGTTGGCCACTTTCATGTTTTCTACATGTCATGTTCATGTCAAATTTAGACCCCTTTTTAAGTCTATGTTTTCATGTAACCCCATGTCAAGTTTTCGTGTCCTATTCACGTTTATTATCATTACATGTTCCATGTAATTCCATGTCAAGTTCATAGCCCATTTTCAAGTTTGCCTAAACTA
Organism: Allium sativum; assembly: GCA_030737875.1. Taxonomy (NCBI): domain Eukaryota; kingdom Viridiplantae; phylum Streptophyta; class Magnoliopsida; order Asparagales; family Amaryllidaceae; genus Allium; species Allium sativum. The sequence continues at coordinate 388,931,470 of CM060916.1, read as the reverse complement.
CCCAAAATGTGTCTCCAACGCACATGAAAGCGAATTAACATATTTGGAATAATATGACAAAGATGGGTACAAGATGGCAAAGATGAATCACAAGTTAAACATGGTAAAAATTGAGGCAAAGGTGTTCACATAACTAGCATATTGCATATTGGCCCCAAAACGTGCACGATGTCATAAAGGGATTGGCCACAAACATGCACGGTATCATAAGGGGTTTGGCCTCAAACATGCATAATATCATAAGGGGTTTGGCCTCACATAAACATGAAATCATAAGGGGTTTTGGGTTCTTTTACATTCATAAGCCCCAAGTCAAATTCATGCACATATTTCACAAGTCAAAATGGTCCCAAGTGTTCATGCCAACATCCCACAAATAAAGGTTCAATCTTGCATGGCAAACTAAGTCCAATGCAACATGAGTAACTTGATTTAGTCACTAAAAATGGCCTAAAGTCATAGGTTCAAGCAAAAGAGGCATGACAAGGTTCATATAGGCTAGCATACTTATGTTCATCGCATTTTATTCCATGTCACATTAGAACTATCGTTTAGATCTACAAGTAGCTAGAACTTACATAGCGAGGCTTAGAGACTTAGGAGCATGAATCGTCATAGGATATGCATAGCAATGTTGATCTACTTCCACGATTTGATGTAGAAAGCTTGCACCTTTTGATTTGAACTCGATTTGAATGCATAAGCCCTTGGAGTTGGGGATGGAGGCCATGATCAAGATAGATTTTGGCAGCACTTAGTTGCTAGAATGATTTTTAGTGATTTAGGTTAGGTCCTAGGGTGTTTTTATAGAGATTAGGAGTAGTTTAGGCCCTTAGATTAACCCTAGGATAGATCTGAACCCTCAAAACCCGTCACAGGCCAATAGACCAGACCCAAATGAGCAACCAGGTGCACCAGGTCGTCCAGACCCAAAATGGGTTTTTGGGCCAGGTCGACACCCGTGTCGACTGGGCAGTCGACCTGCCCCTGGGCGTGTCGACTCCCCAGTCGACACCCCAGTCGACCTGGGGCTTGGGCGGGAATTTTTCCCGCCCAGTCTGTTTGGCTCCAGATTTAAATTTCGAACAGTTTTTGAACTTGAATTTTTCTGAAAACTTTGACGGGCCATAACTGGGTCATACGGACTCCGATTTTCGAAAACTCGAACTCTATTTCGCGTATTTTTCCGAGACGAACGCAATGGCACAAACCGTTTCCCTTGATTCAGAATTTATAATTTTATTCCGCCTTGATTCTTGTCTTAACATGTTATAAAAATCCGGATTGTTACATTCTCCCCAACTTAAAGGATTTCGTCCCCGAAATCTCTAAGTTAGGAAGATCGTATCCTACCATCCATCATCCATCTACTCAAAATATCATTCACAGGCAACCATGGTCCTTAAAAGACTCCTAATGCTTTATGAACACATGCAGAAAGTGTGTGTATATGTTCCTTAGCTAATGCTAATGATCAGGCCTGAATGATCTTTCTAATGCAAAATATGTTTAGTGCCATGAGTCCAACATGTATGCAAATAGTCCTAGTCATATAAACACTATATGTGTGCACAACCATTCATCCACATGCAACATCCACATGATAACATATTCAATTCCATCCATAAGCAAGTATAAATACTCGTGCATATGCAACATGAAATGTGACTGAGTCGATCTAGCATCTAGTGTGTATTCGCGCATCCACGAGCAACCACTTGCAACCATTTGCAACCATATCAATCATAACATGTTTCAAATACATGTTTACATCCATAGGGTTCTACCTAAGGTTCCCAAGATAGGATCGAGGAGATGAACAAGATAAACTCTTTATGGGGTTTGCAACAGAAACAGGATCGAGAGGATATCCACCAAGCGATAGCATGCAAGCAAGCTCTACAGGAGAACCAGGGATCAACGATATACTCTTAAAAAGAGATATGATGCGCGCGTTTAAGCCGCATTTCCTTGAGCTTAATTCCAGTGTGCCTTGACCACCTTTGACTTCATGATTTTCGTAGCTCCGTGATTCCTATTTCCAAGGTATGAGTTGGAACTCATTTCACTGTCGTCTCTCGTTTCACTTTCACTTATTCTTTCCCTAGTATGCTCGGCTCAAACATATCCGTGTACTCATGCAAGCTCTCCAAAATTCACTAGTGAATTCTGGATCTCGTTTACCGATGCCAATCCATGTTACCACGTGCACTTACTATGGTGATTCCTATAACCCATGCTTAAGCGGAATGTACCATCCGCCTTATTGGCGAACGTTACTCGATCGGAACAGAGATTTCCGATAAATGCATCAAGAGATTCTAGGTAACTAACCATGACAAAACCCAAAAGGTTATACGAGACTTCGAGGGTATTACCAAGGCAAGTTAAGAGTTTAACCACCCTCCTTTCAAAACCGAGAATGGCATCCCTTACTGGATAACCACTTCATCCCGAGAATCCATCCATAGCTCAACAATAGAAGCATTGCTTCTAATCTCAACACTTGGCATTTACACTCTCAATTCCAAACAAGTCATGAATAAATGGACCGATCCTCCAACAGGATTTGAGACAAAAATGGGATCCTCTACCATGCTAGTACTAAGGTGCAGAGAGACTCAACTATCGAAGTAGACTTAAATGATGCGATGATCAAGACAAAGTCTAGACGGGATGATAGAAAAGAAAGGCTAAACCTTCAACAGAAACGGTACCATCCCTCTTAGGTACGCTAGAAATGAGAGCATACAATTGCCCTCTCGATGATCTTGTCCTCGTCCCATAACACTTAACTATGTGTCCCGTTTTACCATGCCAAAGATACTCTCTCGTCATGGGTTTTATTGTTCATCTTTTTCCCTCCTTTGTGGATTAAGCCATATCAACAAGTTGCTTATCTTTAAGCTCGTGTCCTCTATCCTTGCTCTTATTATCCTTCCTTATAGCACGACAACAGGTCTCTCGAGGACTCCCTCCGTCGTACAGGAAACTCTTACTTAGCTAGACAAGGATTAGTCGCAGTTAAAACTACTGTGACTATGGATGGAGGAAGGAAAGGAAAAGAGACTCGATCGAGGAAACAAAGGATAGTGCTAATGGCTTTTGGGGAATAGCCTTTAAAAACTTTTCTTGAAAAATGCTACTTTGTAAATGGTTTCTCAAATATTTTTCAGAAGGTTTTAAAAACTTTTGCCCAGTCTGGTAACCTTCTGCTCTGATACCAAATGTAACACCCCACCTCCGCTAGGGTCACTCACAAAGGGAATGTACTAGGTTTGGTGAAGTATTATCGAGGTAAACATGCATAGAAATATTACAAGACAGAACATATTTAAAACAGCGGAAGTAAAACAAATTTCATCACTTTATAAAATAAGGTCTAAAATCTTTTTCCATCAGAGTACATCAAAACCTGCCTTGTAATAGTAAAGAAGCATAAAACCTTTTCATAAATTGTTCCCCAAAACAAAGCGGTGAAGCAGCCATAGCCAAGAGAAGACCAAGCTATACATGATAACCATCAAGCATAAGAGGTCCGAACTAAACAACAACATTTCCTCCCTGAAAACCTGGGGGGAAACGGAAGACAAAGAGGCAAAAGAAAACGGGGTCAGTCATAAAGACTGGTAAGTCCTATCTACTTCCAGCATAAAAACAGGTAAAGGTAACATGACATGAATAAACTGAAAGTAAACATAAGGATGACGACAAGATAGATAAACTAAACCAAGATAACAGGGTGAACTACGGTATCAAGATAAACTAAGGTATCATGATAAACTACGGTGTCGAGGTAAATCAAAGTATCACATCGTCAGGTTCCTATCAAGTATAATATCCCAAGGTATCTATCATGTATATTTGCTCTGCACCTCCCGTACTAGTATCCCAACCCGTGTCATAAGTTAACTATAAAATGTCCCTTGACCAAAGTCATGAAATGGTCCATGTCAACCTAATATATCGCGTACATAGGTTTTCCTAACTCGTATGTTTCTTTCCATGTATAAGTTCAGTCCTTTGCCGTAGGCCGTATGGGCTTTCCCATGTAAATCTATACCACCTCAACGTAGTACCATTTTATCCTTGAAGTTGTTTTGGACTGCTACCCTTGATCTGGTTATGTTTTCTTACCATGAACTATCGCGTGTTCACCTAGGATTTATGCCACCTAGGACCGCTAGGGATTATGCTACCTAATGAACGTTTTCGTATCTCGGTTTGGGTTTTAGCCACCTAGGGCTACTAGGGATTATGCTACCCGTCAACCGCCCCTTTATCCCACGTATGAATCGTGAATCGTTTTCCATATCTAGACGCACATGTATCTCAATGTGCCATCCGAGTTCCATGCCAGGGCAAATCAAGAAATACAGAACTCGGTTGGGAGCTTTAAGTCATCTACCGATGCAGATATCAAGGTCTGTTTTTGCATCCGTGGCTATGGTCCCATGTGACCCCTCCCTCAACTACTGAAAGGCAAAACAAGAAAAGTCATGTATGAGAACTACACTAAGGCCATCGATGCCCCCTTCCCGGACGGCCAACCTCACCCATACCTAGATAACAAGTATGGTCTGTTGGGTGTTCTCTGCCTTTCCGTACGTACATGATTGACTACAGATGGTAGGTGGCCGACGAATGTTATATCTAGGGCTACCGTGAAAATATCGCCGACCCCACGCTAATCCACCCCAGTCTTTAGGTTGATCGCACAACAACCAAGGCATACCCTTGGTTCTTCTACCGCAGACCTTAACCTCTGTGAGCCCAGGTTTCATGGACCATCCGCAACGTCACAGAGGGATACCAAGAGTACCCTCACGTCCCCCGAAGCTTCCGCTTCGTTACCCAGTTCGTTGGAGCCTTTATCTAAGTCAGATATTGCTCCACCTCGTGTATTTAAGCGATAACCTACCGTATCGGGTTCCTCATCCGTTTATGAACTGGTCTAATTTCCTTGGCTAAGAATTATTACTTAGTTATCCTTAACTAAGGTTTACCACTTAGCTTCTTTTCCCGTTATCCTTGTTAACTACGGTTTTCCACTTAATCCCCTGAACTAGGGTTTTGTCTAATGGGTTAAGTGTTGTCATTCCAGTTCATGACTTAACCCGCCTACGAATCATGTCAAGATTGGCTAAGTATTTAAGCTCAAGGCTTAGCCCTACAAGTTGGTTAAGTATACCCAGAAGCTCATGACTTAACCCTATTCAATTATCAAGTCAGATTGGTTAAGTATTAGTTTGTCTTGACCCTATCAGATTATCGTGTTAGATTGGTTAAGCATAGATTATCTTAACCCCATTAGATTATCGAGTCAGATTGGTTAAGTATGGGTTATCTTAACCCCATCCACTAATTGTATTACAATGGTTAAGTATGGGTTATCTTAACCCCATCCACTAACCCCATTAGATTATCGAGTCGGATTGGTTAAGTATGGGGTATCGACTCCCCAGTCGACACCCCAGTCGACCTGGGGCTTGGGCGGGAATTTTTCCCGCCCAGTCTGTTTGGCTCCAGATTTAAATTTCGAACAGTTTTTGAACTTGAATTTTTATGAAAACTTTGACGGGCCATAACTGGGTCATACGGACTCCGATTTTCGAAAACTCGGACTCTATTTCGCGTATTTTTCCGAGACGAACGCAATGGCACAGCCCGTTTCCCTTGATTCAGAATTTTAATTTAATTCTGCCTTAATTCTTGTCTTAACATGTTATAAAAATCCGGGTTGTTACAGGGATGATCCATACTCTGGTCAAGGATAGTGGAGGCTAGGGCGCACCTTTTGAGGGTGCCAGACCGACCACCGGTGGCCTGTGGGTGGCACGGCGGCTTCAGGAAGTTTGGATGAATGGTGCAAAGTTGAAATCGAAGTCGTATACGAGAGCCGTTAGAAGAAAAAGGGAGACCAGTCGCTGTTTTAACCCCATATAATTGACTAATTTGAAACGTAATTGACTTCTAAACCAAGGTGATTGATGTGTTAATAAGGTATCCAATAAAGAGAGTTAACGCAATTTAAATTTTACTTGGACACTACATGAAGAATTAAGGGTATCTAATGAAGACGCAATTTGAACAGAAGCGGATTGAAGGATACTGGGAACATGGAATTTCGACCTGTTTAAAATTGATATAAGTAATTAATGTTATTTGTTAATTAATTCTATAACCTAGGTATTTACTGTTAATATAAAATTACTATTTCTTAATGTGGAAGGAAAACAGGATGAACGCGCACTGGAGACAAAGAGGAATGATGGTGTACAGTCTGTTTTTCTCCAAACCGAGAGTAATTAAACTATTACTAAGACTAAGATTAAATTAGTTAACCACTTTATACATTATATAATGACTAAATGCTCAAACAGGTCCAGCCATCCAGGAATGGAGCAAATCGCTTGATCATAGCGACACGTGGGTGAGGAACCATAAGTTAGCTAAAATTTAAAAGTAAAGTGACTAAGTAATTAGATTTACCAAAATATAATCAAAGAATTAATTATCATAATTAACTTGTGAATTTATGTTATTTGTATCTCTCATGTGTGTTAACAAAATGGAACCGAACAAGAAATGCCGGAATCGTATTTTCAAACATTACATTTGGGACTGACTGGGACAGCATTGGAGACTACTGGAAATTGTAGTTAAATTTAAATGCTAGTTTAATTTAACTAGGAACCAAACTGCTTCATTGACAACGGAAATTAAGGTGAGTTAAACTCACTCGGTTTTCCTCACTATATAAGTTGGGTTTTATTAATTGTGTCCTCTGCTTGCTTATGGTTGACTATTTGCTAATTATATATTCATTTATTTATTTAACCGATGAAATTAAACATTGTTTAATTTCAGTGAAAACCAAATCGTTATTTTAACGATTGGACTGGACCCAATGAAGGTAACTTACCTTGTTGGTCACGTTTATAAAATAAACTTGTTTAATTGTTTGAATTGTTTTGTTAATTAGTTGAGGTTAAGTAGTCATTATATCAGTTAAATGGAATTGAATGATCTGATTTGAGATAACCAGTTTGAATACAGGGAAGAACAAGTTGGAGGGATCCAACAGGATTCCTCAAATATGTTAGACAATTTTTATTTTCATATTATCAATATATGAACTATCCTAATTGGGTGATTGATTTAATTATTGATAGTTGACTGAACAACCTGTGTTTTGTTTTAACCAATGGACAATATTGGTTGAGTAACCGACAGTCAAGGGCATAAAAATAAATAGTTTTGTTTATATTGATTTGCCATCAGGTGAATCGATAGAAATGGAGTTATAAAATTTATTTTATAACTGGAGATAGATTTTTAAATATATTATTTTGAATATAAGTTTATTAAAAGGTTAATAAAAATTTATTATCTATTATTTAAGTTTAAGATTAATTTTTAATTGATTTTATTAGGAAAATTCTGATGTTAATCAACTTTATAAATAAATGAATAGAAATTAACCTAACAATTAAATTTGGATAATTGTTTTGTTAAGAAACAATTAAATGTAATTATTTAAATTAATTATATAATTAGTTTTAAAGGGAGAACAAATTGGAATCGGTTAATGAGATAGTCGTGTTTTGAATTGATTAAATCGACCGTTTTTAATTGAGACTGATTATTAAATTAGTGTGTTTTGAATAAAATAGTTTAATGAATATTGTTAAATTTTAATAAGTTTTTAAAATGGGAATTGCTATTTATTTTAGTCAATAAAGAAATTAACTACTGAAGTAGTTAATGATCGAAGAAAATTATTATCCTGATTAATAATAATTTAAGATATTTATTTTTAACTGGAATTCATCTTAAAAAAAATTAATCGAAATTGAAATGAAATCCAATTGAATGGTGAAAGAAGTTTATGAATGGGTTTTATATTTATAACCCGAATTTGTATAACAAAGTTATAACAGGAATTTAGGCAAACATGATAGCTTAAATTATGTTGACTTAATATCTGAATTAAGTTAAAAGGAAATTGAGATGGTAGGGTTTAGAGTAAACCAGAATTTATTTAAACAAGGCGATGAGGTATTATAGCATTAATTTTAAATTAACGTTACCTAATAATGGGATTAAGTAAAATTAGGGAAATTGAAATAAGATTTTCAAAGCTGGGAATGACTGAATGGATTTGGAAAAGGGTTGGTAAAAGTGAATTTGATAAAAGAAGCGGGTCATAGGATTTTGTAACAAAATTCGAATTATAAAATGAATTTGTTTCAAGCGATAGAGGTTAAAAGGTGGTGTTTTATAAGCAATTATATAATTATTGAATTAAGAAAGAATGGGTCTATCCGAGAAAGAGATTTTCAAAAAGTAAGAAGGTTTTTTGAAAATGTATTTTAAATAAAATAGTTAAATAGAATTTGTACTGATATTAGAATGACATATCAATTTTTTAGATTTCAACTCGTATCTGTCTTAAGATAAGAACGTTCTTGATCAAGGTCTGAGAGGTAATTAAAATACCCCAACTTGAACGACTTCAGAATTATCTGAGGATGATATTCATTGTAATGGTAAAAGGTTAGTAAATGTTTATTATTTCATTTGAGAAATAATAATACAAATGTTTGGTGGAAATTTGGAGAATATATAATGAGGATTCCAAAGAGAATAGGGAAATAAAAGCGGATTGCGTGAATTATAACGATATTTTCGAGTTGGAAAGGAAATGTAAAAGTTGAGTTTTATTCAATAAGAATAAGACTAGGAGCTGTCAAGTAATGAATAAAAGATATTTCGTAACGTTGTTATATGAGTAATAAGTTGAATTGAATTCCAAATATTAGATAATAATGTGGCTAATGTTTTGAAAGTGAAAATAGAAAACTGGATATGATATAGGATTTTCCTAAGTATTAAAATGAATTTGTTTAAAGAAAAATCTTATGTTACATAAGAAGCGAAAAACTATATTCATAATATCGAAATATTTAAGATTTTTAAATTTACATTTGTTTTAATTAAAAGCCCAAGTGATGTTGAATACTGAACCAGTGAACTCATTGGATTTTTCACGATTGAATCACTGTTTATTTTGATATTTAAATAACCGACTATCAATCTAGCCTATACGATTGTTGGTACGGAAAGACCGGGATCGAATTTATGTTTGAAAACCATTCCGACCAACAAATACGTGAAGATATCAGAAGATGATCGAGATGGAGCGTTAAACACCGTAGAACTTCATGAACGGAAGAACAGCTAATAATCTCTAGTCTGCAGCCAAAGATGTACTATGGTTTTGTCGTGGTTGGAATCTACGGACTGCAAGGACTATTCGCTACCAATCCATAGGGCGATTCCTAGGAAGTGATAGGAGGGTGCCTTCAATTCATCATGTTCCTTGATGACTTGTATGGACAGATGTCTGACAGAGTATTTTCAAAGGGATCGCGTACGTTGAATTCTTCAAGCGTGCCATAGTTGGGTAGCTCCCAAGTAGAGTATTTTTGTGAGCGTCAATTAGTGATATCTGGCGGATCTGACGGTGTGGCATCCAAAGTGAATGGTGAAAAGGTGATCCAAAAACTAATTTAAACCTCAAGCCTAATCAACCGGGGAATGACAAAAATCAGGCAGGTAACATGGCTATGTGGGTCACTCCCGTTAGGGTGTATAATCACCTATCTAGAGAAACTCCATTTCCTACTTTAATCTATTTCGATGTTGTCCCTTTCGAGAAACGGTGGTTTGAGCCCAACCATTGGTGATATACATTCGATACACTCAGGCGAAATGAGTGGTCGGTCATGTGTGGGCCGGATTGCAAAACGTTCTTGTTGAACCCAGTGTATTCCCCTCTAGAGATACACTGTCGGCAGGTGGTTCCATACCTTGTCATGGTCGGAATCCAATCTCCAATAAGCGCCTGCGGTTTTGATTGTATACTATTTGTGTATAGCGTGAGATGCAAGTGTTCTGCTAGATTGATATTTACTTGTATTACATCACTATTATAATATCAGAAAAGATATTAATTTCAAAAATGGTTTCGGGTTATCGTAAGTAAAAACCGTCTGTATTTATATGTGGATTTGGTCTTACGATTATCCTTTTCTTTCGAAAAGGTTTTATAACTTTAAAATCAAGTTGGATGCTTCCCCTTAAAATTTAGTGTGTTTTTCTCACTCTGGTCCACCAGACTGACCCGGTGTTTGTAATGCTCGGGTTAGACTGGGTTGTACAGGTCTAGATTATCGGATGTTGCAAAGTCCAAAGACGAGCTGGAGAAGTTCAGATGTATTATATATATGGTGTGTATTCCTCTGTGTGTTGTGTATGGGACAGATTATTATAACTATCCAGAGATGTTGATGTACTCTGATATTGTAAGTATTTTTAAAAGCTCTCAAAAAAGATTTATTTCTGTATTATATTTTGTTCCGCTGCAATGTAAGACTCTGTGTTGTGTTGGTCTTCTTCTTCTTCTATTCTAATATTTCTTTCTTTCTTATCTCACCCTCTAATTTCTTTCTATAAACGTTCTGGTGTTTTCAATGTTTGAAAGGTCGACGTGAGATACGGTAAATGTATTTATGTCGATTTTCAAGGCCGAAAATCTTTGGGTCATTACACTGGTATCAGAGCTATTGGTTTAGTAATAACCTTGGCTCTGTGAGTAACCCCATCTCGATCGAGTAATCTGGGTTAGTAATACCCTAGATAGAGAGTGTGTGTGTATGAGAACGTATTTGTAAATTTTATATACAAATGTTTTGTACTGTGATGTTTGACCGGTTCAAGTGTTGAGTAACATTGAACTGGCAATGGATACAATATTGTTTTGAAAAGAGGGTAAATGAAATAATTTTCCCGAATTATATTTTTATAAAAAGGAAATCATTTTATCAAATTATTGGGATATTAGTGTGTTTGATTGATTTGAATGGAATTCAATTTGGGTTGGAAATTTGAATTGAAACTTAGCTTGGTTAAGTGTAACTAAATTAATAATGATATTGGAATTGAAATAAATAGATTTGGAATTTGAATAAATAATGCTCAAATAGAAATCAATCGGGTATTAATCGACTGATGTTCAAATATGTGAAACCAAAATAAAATATTAATATTGAATGTAAATTCAATTGATTTGGTTGTACATTATTTGTTGATTGTGTTTGTTATTGGATGATAGTTTGTATGAAATGGAATAATCAACAATTTAATGGAGCTAAATGAATTATAAACTAAAGAATAATTTGCGGTATAATTAAACTGGAATGAAACTGCATATGAATTGGAATTTATGATTTAATCCTGTATTTGATAATGAGTTCACGTTATCTGTTTGATTTTGGAATTGGTGTACTTATACTTGTTGATTAGTGAAATATTACTTAAGAATTTCATATATTTATTACTTATATGTGAATTAAGTTAAGTACAGGTGCCAGATGAATAGGCAGATCGATATTGGTTAAGTAAATCGCATATACATTGAGCAAGTATGCTCAATAGCGTTCGTAAAAGGTACGCCTACGCGAAAATATAAGATTTTGGGTTTTGATTTTTGATTTTTGATTTTTTTTCTGACCGTGTGGGTCGATGTATATATATTATTTGCTCCTACGATATCGCAGATGTCCCTCCATACATGGGAGACTCTGCCGAATTTTTCAGGGAATTTAATGTGTTAGAAAATTTTCGATATTTTTGAAAATATTTATTTATTGTAATGAATTAGTTTTCGATTTAAAATAAATTGGATTTGGAAATTAATGGGATTTGTAGCATTTTTCTCACCTTAGTAATTTCGGGGACGAAATTCTTTTAAGGGGAGAAGAATGTAATGGCCCATATTTTTAACAGTCAAATAATTTATTTAATTATTTTTTTAAATATTTATTTGGGATATTAATGGGTTTTAAATATTTAATTCGTTTATTAAAACAAAGTTAGAACGTTAAATTTATATAAATATAAAACGAGCTCGAAGTGGCACGGCAGTTCGTAATATGGAGTTTTGAACTTCAATTGAATATATAAGATTCGATATAAGTCAGATTTCTGTGAAACAAGAAACGTTGGAATCGTGTTGATTATAATTTTCATATGGAAGTGAAAAATCCAGATTTTGTGGTATAGATTGCTAGTTATGGTCAAATCAAATTTTAAAATAGTCGCTATGGAAATCGTTATTAAGTTACAGGCCTTTAAAATAGCCATTTTACAAATGGTCTCCATTTTCGATGAAATTAGTTTCATTGGAACCGTAACGTTAAATTATTGCATAGTATTAAATTTCGTGACTAACCGATGTCGTATGTGACAAAGGCAGTCATAAACGCCCGTTCATTTTCTATTGTGCATTATTAATTTAATTTAATAGAGGGGTTTTTATGTGTAACTTGAGCAGACGAACGAATTAAGCCATGAATCCAATTCCATTGAGTTTGTATCGACGATTAGAGTCAGGATAGATATATAATTTGTTATTTTTGAAGACCGGGTAATTTGGTGTCCAAAATAGCAATGGTGCATATAAAAATAGCGTTCCGGGAAATAGTCTCAGAATGCAACGAAATTAGTGCAGTTGGATTTGTATTAATTAATTATTATAAGATTTCAATTTTCGTGTCAATCGGACTTACCGTTGTACCATGGCAATGGTAAACTCCTTAATCAATTATATTAATTTGGTCAATTTAGACAGGGGTAACATTAGAAGAATAAACGACTAGCCAAACGAACTCCCATTTTAACGAAACAAATTTCATTAGATCCGCAAGGAAGAGGTCTAGTAAAATGTCAAGGTTTCAATTTTTTTGGATTTTTATTGTAATTTTAGGAATTTTAAACGCTTGATTTTTCGTCGATAATTATAAAGGACTTTTCACAAACGACATCGGAATTCGACGAAACATGTCACATTGGGTCCGGAATATTTTTTTATGCTAAGATTACATTTTTTGTTAAAAAGGGGGGTTGTATGTGATTGTTTTTAACGTTACTTCACTGTGAAGTTTAACAAATATTATTTTAATATAACCATTCCTTTATATATATCGCTCAGCCACTCTCTCTGAACTAAACCTAACGCGTGGTCAACTATTTCATTTTGACCCGCCTTCACCCAAGCATTTAACGGCTGGAAACCCTCGAACTTTCCCCTCATTTTTCTTCGTGATCCACTGATTTATTTCAAAAACATCCTTCTTCAAAAATGTGGAGCTCCCTGAGACCTTCAAATTGACCCGTCAAGACGGGCTCTCGAGTTTTGTATCATGCTGAATAAGGCCATGAAGGTGCTGCGTATGAGAACGGTTGGTAGGAGTTAGGTGACGCCGGTATGATCCATACTCCGGTCGAGGAAGTGGAGGCTAGGGCACACCTTTTGAGGGTGTCAGAACGACCACTGGTGGCCTGTGGATGGCACGGCAGCTTCAGGAACTTTGGAGGAATGGTGCAAAGTTGAAATCGAAGTCGTATACGAGAGCAATTAGAAGAAAAAGAGAGATCGGTCGTTGTTTTAACCTCATGTAATTAACTAATTTGAAACGTAATTGACTTCTAAACCAAGGTGATTAATGTGTTAATAAGGTATCCAATAAAGAGAGTTAACGCAATTTAAATTTTGCTTGAACACTACAGGAAGAATTAAGGATATCTAATAAAGGATGCAATTTGAACAGAAGTGGATTGAAGGATGCCGAGAACATGGAATTTCAGCCTGTTTAAAATTGATGTAAGTAATTAACCTTATTTGTTAATTAATTTTATAACCTAGGTATTTACTGTTAATATAAAATTACTATTTCTTAATGCGAAAGGAAAACAAGATGAACGCGTACTGGAGACAAAGAGGAACGATGGTGTATAGTCTGTTTTGCTCCAAACCGAGAGTAATTAAACTATTACTAAGACTAAGATTAAATTAGTTAACCACTTTATACATTATATAATGACAAAATACTCAAACAGGTCGAGCTGTCCAGGAATAGAGCAAATCGCTTGAGCACAGTGACGCATGAGTGAGGAACCATAAGTTAGCTAAAATTTAAAAGTAAAGTGACTAAGTAATTAGATTTATCAAAATGTAATTAAAGAATTAATTATCATAATTAACTTGTGAATTTATATTATTTGTATCTCTCACGTGTGTAAACAGAATGGAAACGAACAAGAAATGTCGGAATCATATTTTCAAACATTACATTTAGGACTGACTGGGATAACATTGGAGACTATTGGAAATTGTAGTTAAATTTAAATGCTAGTTTAATTTAACTGGGAACCAAACCGCTTCAATGACAACGAAAATTAAGGTGAGTTAAACTCACTCAGTTTTCCCCACTTATATTTTATATAAGTTGGGTTTTATTAATTGTGTGCTCTGCTTGCTTATGGTTGACAGTTTTCTAATTATATATTCATTTGTTCATTTAACTGATGAAATTAAACGTTGTTTAATTTCAGTGAAAACAAAATCGTTATTTTAACGATTGGACCCAATGAAGGTAACTTACCTTGTTGGTCACGTTTATAAAATAAATGTGTTTAATTGTTTGAATTGTTTGGTTGAGGTTAAATAGTCATTATTTACTGTTATAGAAATTATCAGTTAAATGGAATTGAATGGTCTGATTTCAGATAACCAATTTGAATACACGGAAGAACAGGTTGGAGAAATCCAACGAGATTTATCAAATATATTAGACATTATTCATTTTCATATTATCAATATATGAACTGTCCTGATTAGGTGATTGATTTAATTATTGATAGTTGACTGAAATTCAACCTGTGTTTTGTTTTAACCATTGGGCAATATTGGTTGAGTAACCGGCAGTAAAGGGCCTAAGAATAAATTGTTTTGTTTAAATTGATTTGTCGTCAGGTGAATCGATAGAACTGAAGTTATAAAATTTATTTTATAACTGGAGATAGATTTTTAAATATATTATTTTGAATAAAAGCTTATTAAAAGGTTGATAAATATTTATTATCTATTATTTAAGTTTAAGATTAATTATTAATTGATTTTATAAGGAAATTTCTAATGTTAATCAGATTTATAAATAAATGAATAGAAATTAACCTAATGATTAAATTTGGATAATTGTTTTGTTAAGAAATAATTAAATGAAATTATTTAAATTAATTATATTATTAGTTTTAAAGGGAGAATGAATTGGAATCGCTTAATTAGATAACCGTGTTTTAAGTTGACTAAATCGACTGTTTTTAATTAAGACTAGTTATTAAATTAGAGTGATTTGAATAAAATATTTTAATGAATATTGTTAAATTTTAATAATTTTTAAAAAGGGAATTGGTATTTATTTTAGTTAATAAAGAAATTAACTACTGAAGTAGTTAATGTTCGAAGAAAATTATTATCTTGATTAATAATAATTTAGGATATTTATTTTTAACTCGAATTCATTTTAAAAAAATTAATCGAAATTGAAATGAAATCCAATTGAATGGTGAAAGAAGTTTATGAACTGGTTTTATATTTAAAACCAGAATTTGTATAACAAAGTTATAAAAGGAATTTAAGCGAACATGATAGCTTAAATTATGTTGACTTAATATCTGAATTAAGTTAAAAGGAAATTGAGATGATAGGGTTTAGAGTAAACCAGAATTTATTTAAACAAGGCGATGAGGTATTATAGCGTTAATTTTAAATTAACGTTACTTAATAATGGGATTAAGTAAAATTGGGGAAATTGAAATAAGATTTTCAAAGCTGGGAATGCTTGAATAGATTTGAAAAAGGGTTGGTAAAAGTGAATTTGATAAATGAAGCGGATCATAGGATTTTGTAACAAAATCCAAATTATAAAATGAATTTGTTTCAAGAGGTATAGGTTAAAAGGTGGTGTTTTATAAGCAATTACTTAATTATTGAATTAAGAAAGAATGGGTATATCCGAGAAAGAGATTTTCAAAAAGTAAGAAGGTTTTACGAAACCATATTTTAAATAAAATAGTTAAATAGAATTTGTATTGATATTAGAATGAAATATCGGTTTTTTAGATTTCAACTTTGTATCTGTCTTAAGATAAGAACGTTTTTGATTAAGGTCTGAGAGGTAATTAAAATACCCCAACTTGAAAGACTTCAGATTTATCTAAGGATGATATTAATTGTAAAGGTAAAAAGGTTAGTAAAAGTTTATTATTTCATTTGAGAAATAATAATACAAATTTTTGGTGGAAATTTGGAGAATATATAATGAGGGGAAATAAAAGGGGATTGCGTGAATTATAACGACATTTTCGAGTTGGAAAGGAAATGTAAAAGTTGAGTTTATTCAATAAGTATAAGCACTAGGTGCTGTCAAGTAATGAATAAAAGATATTTCGTAACGTTGTTATACGTGTAATAAGTTGAATTGAATTCCCAATATTAGATAATGATGTGGCTAATGTTTTGAAAGTGAAAATAGAAAACTGGATATGATATAGGATTTTCCTAAGTATTAAAATGAATTTGTTTAAAGAAAAATCTTATGTTAAACAAGAAGCGAAAAATATATTCATAAGATCGAAATATTTAAATGTTTAAATTTACATTTGTTTTAATTAAAAGGCCAAGTGATTTTGAATACCGAACCAGTGAACTCATTGGAATTTACATGATTGAATCACTGTTTATTTTGATAGTTAAATAATCGACTATCAATCTAGCCTATACGATTGTTGGTACGGAAAGCCAGGATCGAATTTATATTCGAAAACCATTCCGACCAACAAATACTTGAAGATATCAAAAGATGATCGAGATGGAGCATTGAAGACCGTAGAACTTCATAAACGAAAGAACATCTAATAATCTCTGGTCTACAGCCAAAGATGTATTGTGGTTCTGTCGTGGTTGGAATCTACGGATTGCATGGACTAGGCCGCTTGTAATGCTCGGGTGTTTGTAATGCTCGAGTAAGCCGTGTTGTACAGGTCTAGATTATTGGATGCTAAAAAGTCCAGAGACGAGCTGGAGAAGTTCAGACGTATTATATATATATGGTGTGTATTCCACTGTGCGTTTTGTATGGGACAGATTATTATAGCTGTCCAGAGGTGTTGATGTACTCTGATATTGTAAGTATTTTTAAAAGCTCTCAAAAAAGATTTATTTCTATATTATATTTTGTTCCACTGCGATGTATGACTCTGCATTGTGTTGGTTCTTCTTCTTCTTCTTCTATTCTAATATTTCTTTCCTTCTTATCTCACCCTCTAATTTCTTTCTATAAACGTTCTGGTGTTTGGAAGGTCGGCAAGAGATACGGTAAATGTATTTATGTCGATTTTTAGGGCCGAAAATCTTTGGGTCATTACATTTTAAATCATGTTTAAACTATTTAAATCAATATATATATATGTATATATATTCTAGAAATTCCTGGATCAAAAATAGTTGTTTTAAAATATAATTTCTTAAGTATAAAATATATTAACATGTGATATAAAACTATATATAAAAAACTATATTATTATAAACATATATATAATATTATAAACTTTATAATATATATAAATGTTATCCCGTAAAAATACGTGTTTAATATGTCGTATTTAACCATGCCGTTATTCGTTAAGTAGTAATGAATCGTATTTATTTTTGTCAAAACAATCTTTAATTTACTGTAAAAACATATAAGAGTTAAATAAATTAAAATAATATAATAACAATTAACTAAAAATCGAAAACTTCCAAAACAATCTAATATATGTCGACATACATATATCCTTATGTCGACATATAACTGACAGATTTTCAAATTTGTTCAAAATTTAAAATTTAAATAACTGACTAATGTTTATTCAAATTCCAACGAATTCCAGAGCTTATAAGTAGCTATTTCTTCTCGAAAAATTTATTCTATTATTTCTCCTTCTTCTCTAATCAATTCTTATCTAAAACTATCAAATTATGGCAAATCCAATAATAATTTGAGTGAGAATCTTGAAGAAACTTTGAATTCTTAACATCCTATCCTAATACTACATAATCAGCGCCATCTCGAATTGAGTCAGATAAAGATGGTAGAACAACAAGAGAAGCACTTTGATGCCATCCGTTGGCTAATATCTTCTCTTTCCAGAGACGAAGACACCAATCTCGCTAAGGCACCACCCACAAAAGAAGATGAAGATTGGGAGGTGATCAAGAAGGATACAATCTTTGGAAAAGGCAGATGGGTAGAAGTTCCAAGATACGCTTGATTTGAATTTTTTGGTATGATTTGTTTGTTTGGTTTGATTTGAATTTGTTTGAAATTGTGTGTAAATATTGCTTAGCTTGGATTTTTAGGATTGAAAACTTGTATATGGTTTGAAACATATGTAAATATTAACTATAATACTTATGTAAACATATGTAAATATTAACATTTAGTACAATATAGGCATAAATTTAGGGGGAGTTATGTGTATTAATACTTTAGTATATAATCAAATATTATAATTATAGGATATGTATAGATAGATATATGATTTAGGGGGAGTATATTTAGAAGAAAAAAATTGTGACAAGAGGGAGAAATTATAAAATAAGGATTAGTTAGGATTAGTTTAAGGGGGACTATGTAGAATTTATGATGACAAGGGAAGTATTAAAAGGATCAGAATCAACAGGTATAAACAGGTATAAATATTTTATAAATCAAGGTTGTCATCATCAAAAAGGGGAGATTGTTGGAGAATGGAGTTTTAATGACAACGACCTTGTTTCAATTACCATTGAGTATAAAATATATACTAACGTCTCTATCTAAAATATATATATATATATATATATATATATATATATATATATATATATATATATGCACACACATATATATGCAAGGATTTGTATATAAGACTTAAATACTGAAGACTGTACAGTTTTAGAGTTTCAAGACTCATGAGTAATCAAGTTATCAAGAGTTCAAAAAAAAAATAGTAATAGAGTCTAATTTATATGTAAAACTCTGAATAGCACTCCAGGTCCAAATTTTAAATTTTAAATTTCAAATTTCAAATTTTGTTTTCAAATTTCAAATTTCAAATTATGTTTTCAAATTATTCTATCTTACTTATGATTTCAAATAAATTTAAAGTTTTAAATAGATATAAGTTTATATATATATAGTTCATAATCTTATGGTTTTACAGTTTTAAACCTTATAATTTTATAAATATGTTTATATAATATATATTTATGTTTTCACATGATTTTACACTTTAGAATACTCATTTATATCAATAAGTTTTAATTCAAGAATTTTTAGAATAATATATATATATATATATATATATTTAAACACTTGAAAAAGTTCAAAATTCAAAATTTCAACATACATATGTCAACATACATTGGAGCCTATGTAGACATACAACTGTCAGAAATTCAATTTTCAAAGGAAGTGTCTTTTCACTATTTGTAACGTTCCAACCTTTCAAATCTTATAAATAGGGGTTGATTTCGATTTTTTTCATATATCTTCTTCTCCATCTTCACCCCTCTTCATCAGACCATTATTCTTTATCATTTTATTGATTTCTACACTTCTACTTTGCCGATTTCTACTCTAATTATATAAAATTTCTTCTTTTCTCACTCTCTATCCATTACTCTATGAATTGAAGTACTATTGAAGAGTTATAGGGCTGTTGTAATCATTTGGGAAGTGTTTGGAAAAGGGTGTGTTCCTCGTAGCCCCGAAATCAAAGAAACGGAGCGGTGGTAACCTTATAGCCGTAAAATCAAGGGTGTTTGGAGCGGTGTTAACCTTGAAACCCTGAAACCAAGGATTGTACTTAGATATTGATAATAATAAAACTCTGCGCAATCCAGCGTTGCATGGGATTGGATGTATGAGTAATCTGCACCAGTATAAAATCCGGTGTGTTCTTTCCTTTTTCTGCATTTTATATTTATCTGTTTCTGTGTTTGTGTTTGATTCTGTGTTTATGATCATCTCTTTTGTGTGTGATTCATATAGTAGATCATATAACTTTGAAATTTTTATAAATTCTTTGAAAACACTATTCACCCCCGTCTAGTGTTTTTTTGCCTTAAGATCTGCCTTCCGCATTCCCTAACAGCTAATACCATTCATTGGATAACCGTGAAGTAGTTTAAGTAAGGGGATTTTATTTACCTCTCAGACTTTGACTCGATAACACTCTAACCTTCAAAACAAATAAAAATTTGATATCTCATATTTAAATTCCAATTTATGTCTTCCTAAGTTCCATGTACGATTCAGATTCAATCAAGGTTCAATAAATCCATCTTCCTTTTAGATTCCAGTTCTCTTTCAAAATTTATAACATAATTTACTCAATTCATTTGATTAGGTAAATTCCCTGTCATGATCGAATCACTGGCTCTAAATCCACTTTTAATATCCAATATTAAATTTAAAACATATCCTCAAGTTAATTGAATTAACTTCAAAATCATTAGCTAATTAATTAACCAGCTGTAACAAAATTAGTTGTCTAAAATACAATTAATAAAGTTATTGAATTTAAATATAAATCTCGTTATTCAATTAGTCAATTTTTAATCACCATTTTTAAAAAATAATCAACAAGTAACTTGTTATTAAACCAATTAATTATTTTAAATACGTTACTTAAAAATAATTAATTAACTTAAAACACCATTAATTAATAAATTATTAACTTAAAATAATAATTTATAGAAATGAAGTCAACTTAATCACTTTTATTTAAGATAATTATTATCTTAAACAATTGTTAATTAAATAATTAAACAACCATTAGCTTTAAATTGAATGATTAAATATTTATTTAACTTTTAAATATATAATTAAATAATAGTTAACCTTTAATTAAATAATTTAAAACCCAAATTAGTATAATAATTTAAATCTTCATCAATAATTAAATACATGTTTAAAATCCCTTTCAAATAAATTATAAATATTTAATATTAATCTAAAAATTAATCCTTAAATAAGTCATTAATCAATAATTAACCCTTTATTAATTAAAATAATCATAATTAACTTCTTAATCAAAACTTAAGTACAAACTTCCCATTAGCATCATCGACTCAATAATTAGTTAATCAAAATATCGGTAATAAATAGTTCTTAAGCTTAAATCATTATTACTAAATGATTAATTACTTAAACATTTGACTAATAAATTTTTATCTTAATTAGTCAACTCTTTAAAATAATTTAAATGGAAAATACATAGTTGATAAACCAATTTTAATTAGGAATTGGGAACTAAAATTAGTTTCATATTTGAGTTTTAGTAATCGTAATGGTATTTAAATAAGTTGTCATTAGTATTTCATATCCCAAAAAGGATTCACAAGTTAGTATCATACATAATTTGGATAAGTTTCTGGCATCCAATAATTAACAATCAATAGATAATTAACCAACCAATCCATACACTACAAGAAAACGGGCTATTTCCATCGGTTGGAAACTGTCGGAAGCCGTCAGAAATAACCGTCGCTTTTAGAGGCGTCGAAAAACAGATTTTGCGACGGTTATCGACGCAGCCTGTCATTTGTTTTTCTGACGGCTGTCAACGCAGCCGTCGGAAGCAGTCGGAAAACCTGCATTTTTTTTGGTAGCTCAGCTGCTATTGAGCCTTCCAACTACATTTTATACTTTTGAAAATGACCTAATACAATGATAATAGATCATTCTACTGTAACTCCTTGAAAGAAATAACCACTCCCCAACAATAGCAAAAAAAAAAGTGCAAGATGATTGTTTAGAAATTCATACGACTAGAACATCCAAGGACAAGTCCATCAAAATTCAACAAAAATAATAATTAAATCTTTTAGTATACGTTAGCAATATCAAAATATTCAATAGGATAAGGGGAAATCCGAAGAACAGACATAAAATTACCTTATGTTGCTTACGAATGCAAGCTAGCTTGTTATGTAAAAAAATAATTATCCTTCAAGTTAAGACAAAGCACACTATATAAGCTATTGGGGGAATTACAAAGTTGGCACAATAACCGTGTAAGCTAACATCGGTAAAAAATAATTAACAGTAGCAAAATGATCGAATTCATACCACACTCTCGGGGACTTCAGGCAGTGGCAAAGGAAGATTTCGCGAAACCGATTTATTAGTATGCGATCTTTTATCAAACGTCCATTCTCTAATTTTACCGTAAGTCAACTTACCCTGCAAATTGTTTGAAGTACTATCACAATTTTGGTAAATTAGATTTAGTTTATTTCAGTGACTATTATTGAAGGGAATATCTTACACTTATATCATAGTCACAATCATAGGTGTAGTGAATAATGTAACTCCTACCAATTTCCAAGTCCCATGGAGGCTACAATTGAAAATAGAGAAAAATAATAATTAAATAACTAGTTAAAATATAATAGTGATATATGCTTAGAAATGACTTGATGCCATACCTGAATCATAAAATCTTTCCATAATATGTTGCCCACATCATGCAGTGCAAACGAGACAACATAGGCATACCCACATACCAATATATGTTGAACATACAAAACAGTTTAGTGCAAAAAGATCATGTGTATTAATATAAGAAACGTAGAAAATCACAAAATATGTAAGTTGTATAACAATGTTTTGTAATGCTATAAAATGTACATTTTGTTCAATAAATTAAACAAGTATAACACACACACGGTCTTATCTTACATATCCAATTCGAATGGACTAAGGTATATGTCATGGGTAATATTTTGGGCCATAACACATTGACATTAGACAGCATGTACTGCTCAAGTATAAAACTTACATTTCTAGTACCCAACCAAATGCCTTATCGTCTTCGGGATCTTTCTTCATTGCCAGTGAAACATTCAACCATGTGGGCGCAATCGTTTGAAGAGAAGCCAAATGTGGAAACAAAGTTAATGTTAATGAAATATCAAAAAAGCTAATGATACTAAAAAAACGCACATCTAATACCTTTTCGATTATAACGGGAGAATTTCCAATAGGATCTATGTCAGTAATAGTGTAACAACCCGGAAAATCAAAACCAATTTAAAATTTTTATTTTGGCAATTTTAGTGATTTTTTAATATTTAAAATGATTTATTTTAAATAATAACGACTAGAAATTTATTTTGAATAGAATTAGAACGTATAAATTTATTTAAATCAAAATCAAAATTAGAATATAAATATTTATTTTAATTATAAAAGGAATTGGAAATGGCGCGGTAGTTTGAAAATTCGATTTCAAATTTCAAATGAATGTACATGATTCAAAATAAACCGGATTTTAGTAAAACCAGAAGTATTTGAATCTGTTTGAAAATATCTTTCCAAAGAATGTGAAAATTCTAGATTTCATAACGGGAATAAAAAGTTATGTCTAGTTGAAAATTCAGAATAGTCGCTATGGAATTTATATAATATATAGCCCTTAAAAATAGCGATTTTGCAAACGACCTCCGTTTTCGACGAGACCACTTTTGTTGGATCCGGAATGTCAAATTATTGCTAGATTCCAATTTTCATAATTTTTGGAATCAATGTGTGAGCGTGACGGATTTAAACATGTTTGGTCATTTCAGTTTGAATTTTATTGGCTGGAAAATGACCATTTTTCAAACGGTCTCCAAATTAGATGAAATTAGTTTTGTTAGGACCATATCGTCAAAACGTAGCTAGATTTATTTTTCAAGAATTTTTGGAGTCTGTATGTGGCCCCAGTAAATTAAAATATACGTTTAAATTAAATATATATTGATTTATATTTTAATTTCGAGAAAAACTGATCGTAATAATCGAATTAGATTACCAAACATATTCCTTTGTGTCCGGAATAGGGGTATTTGGTTGAGGACGACAGACGTTGGGTTTGATTTGGAGTTCGTATCAATGAACGGGTATTTTTGAAAATAAATAATATTAAATAATATATAAAAAATTATATAAATATCCCCCTAATTCAGAAAACCCTACCCGCCGTTTTATATTGGATGGCTAGAAACGTTCGATGCTTCTTCCCCAAAAATCATCCCATCCACGCAATATTAATTCAAGCGATCAAAGAGAAATGATGGAGATTTTTATCCCCTTCCCATCTATACCGGTTTGAGGATATTTCGTGGAGAGATCGGCTCAAATTTCGAGCTCAAACTAATGATGTTGGCGGCCGATTTCCAAGCCGACGGTGGGGCCGAGTTGGCCGGATTTCTAGCCAAGGGGGTGCGGCAGGGAGGGCTTCGTCGTGGTGGCTGGCGATCAACTCCAGGTGGCTCGGGTAGTGCGCAAAACGAAGTCAACAGTGGTAAGCTCAAGTCGAACAGAGCAGATCGAGGGAGAAAGGGGTTTAGCTGGCTAATCAAAGTAATTAAGGATTTTTATGGTTTATTTAATTAAATTATTATGTAATTAATATATAAATCATCGTAACTTCTCCAAACTGAATCAGAATTTAGCGAAACGAAGTTCGTTGGAATCACAACGATGATATCTGCACAGAGGAGCTAACCAGAAAAGAAACGGGACTAGTTAGGATTTTTGATTGAATTGAACGGACTGTTTAATTCAGTTAAAACAATTCAGAAATAAAAGAATGGCGGAGTGGATCCCACTGTGAGAACTCCTTCTCACTCTATTTATTTTCCAGTAAAATATATACTAGGATGCAGACGGTGCTTAGCAGCACCCGACACCATTGATTGTACAAACCATGATTGTTTGTTTGAATTGAATGGAATGTATTATGATTGTTGATTGTGCGATATGGAATAAAATATTTGAACAATAAAAATATCATTTTTATTGTATATATGAACTGAATAAAATATTTATGTATGGAATACAATATTTGAACAATAAAAATATCATTTTTATTGAATGGATAAAATATATAAAATATTCATGTATGGAATAAAATATTTGAACAATAAAAATATCATTTTTATTGAATGGATAAAATATTTAAAATATTCATGTATGGAATAAAATATTTGAATCATAAAAATATCATTTTTATTGAATGAATAAAATATTTAAAATATTCATGTATAGAATAAAATATTTGAACAATAAAAATATCATTTTTATTGTATATATGAACTATTTAAAATAATCATGTGTTGAAATAAATATTCATAAACAAATCGGACGATTTATTTATGTACACCCATTTATCTGATACTAATTAGGACGATATATTTTACACATCGCCCAACTGCACAAATAAAATCTGTGTTTGTTGATTGAAATCTCACACGGGTATTGGGATGATATTTGATGTACACTAATCCCAATTGTTTAGTTGTATGTCAATCGATGGGTTGACAGACTATTGTAAACGTTAATTATTTATATTTAATACTTATGCAGTTGTGTAGTGCACTCTGGCTGATGTTTGATTGTTTATCATTGTTGATATATACATGTGTTGTATGAAATCCATATAAATAAAATTATATGGTAATTGATCGGGTCTGATTCCAATTCAGAAATAAGGAATATTTTAAAATAACTAATATTTTAAAATAATGAATATTTCAAAATAATATTCAGAAATGAATCAAAATGTGATTTTGATGTCCGATTTTGGATGACACGAATATATTTAAATATATGAAGCCGTGTTGATTAGATTAACGCCATTCTGACATGAATGGTATTTATATCGATTCTATTCATTTTTATAATGAATATCGAAAAGGGAAGTGATTTCAATATCTAATGTTATGAAAATATTATCATTTAATATTATAATGATAAGGAATATTCAAATTTTATTTGAAATGGAAATGAAATCGTTTTAAAATGGAATTAAAAACGAATTTATTATGGAATATTCAAATTTGATTTGAAATTTGAAATGGAATTGAAATCGTTTAAAATGGAATTAAAAAACGAATTTATTAAGGAATATTCAAATTTGATTTGAAAATTGAAATGAAGTTAGAATCGTTTTAAAATGAATTTATAAACGAATTATTAAATACGTTTTAAATGGAAATCGATGAAATATATATTATATATGTTATATATATAATATAATGGCCTGAATAGAACGCGCCGCGCCACGGCCGTTCGCGAATTTCGACCATTGGCTTAGAATTGATACTACGGGAGATCCGACCGTCGGATTCTCCTAAAACCGGAACCGTTGGGTTCGTATCGAAAAGAGCTTTCTAACGAATATAAGAGATTTGAAATCTAATGGTTGGATTTGGAATTATGTCCAAATCAAATTGGGAAAAGGTCGCTGTAAGTGCAGTTCGATGACCGTTTATGGAAATCGACTGAAAGAGCCTTAATAAAATTATTAAAAATATTAATAATTTGTGTAGAATCATAAGAAATGATTTGGAAAGAATTAGGATGAAAAATTCCATATTTTAAAAGATAAAAATATATTTTTATCGAAATGAACTAGTTATTAACTAGAATTAAAATCCAATTATTTTTAAATAAATAAATTGGATTGAGAATGAGTTTTAATATAACCAGAATTTCCAATATATGAATTGGAATGGATTTGAATCGAACTTATCTTTGGAATATTTCGATGTTGGATTTCGTGATTATACAGACATTGTTATGTAAATTTGGAAGATATATTTATATCGTTATTTCCCATACGATATTTGTTGGTTGCAGAATTTAATATTGTATATAAGCCGATATATTTTCTATTCAGATCCTTATATTTAATATCAAATGGGATTTTGGGTTTGTCGTGAGTGGTGTCTTAAATAACACTATTTTTAAACCCAGTTGAGGAAAGAATAAATCTTTTAATTAAGATTTAGTGAAGTTTTCCAATTAATTAATATTTAATTGGAATTGAATAAAAGAATTGGATTTTGGGTTGTCAAGAATGGTGCTTTCAGTAACACTGTTCTTAAACCCCGTTGAAAAGAATAAATCTTTTAATTAAGATTATTAGAGTTTCCAATTATATTTAGTAATTGGAATAAAATGGAATGTGAATCGGTTTTATCGTGAACTGTGTTTTTAACGACATTCGTTTTTTAACCCGATTAACAGTGAAATGTGATTTGGAATTGTTAAATCTTTTTATTAAGATTTAATGGAAATTTTCCAAAGAAAAGTTTTCCAATTTAATAAAATAAATTGGAATGGAATGGAATTCGATTTGGTAATAATCAAAGTGAACTTCTGTGGAGGAAGGCTGTTACTGTCTATGGAATTTAAAAGGCTTTGTCGTTATTCCATTTATATTATCGGTTGGATATGGGAGTTTATATCGATTATATATATTGATCTATTTTCCGTGAATATTCCATAATTAATGGAATGTGATTTTGGATTTATCATGAACTGTGTTTTAAATGACATTAGTTCTTTAACCCAGTTAAAGGCAGGATTTATTTCCTAAATTTGAAAAATCATCACATAATGATTTTTGGGGATTAAAACTGAATTAGAGTTTTAATGAATCTTTAATTAGATTGGAATGTGAATGAGATAACCAAAAATATCAAATTCATGAAATGATTGAGAATGGAGTATCACCATTTTTGCTCCAAGTGATAGTTAAATCTTTAATTAGATTTGAACGTGAAATGGTAAATAATTTTACCGATAACACCGTGGTGTTAGATATGGAGTTGATTGACGCTAGAAAAGCGTGATATTTGTAATAAATACTGCAAGCATACAGGTGTGTAGCATACAGGTCGAACATAGCGAGGTGTAATTAAAAATTATTCTTTATCTATTCTTAGGCGAGTTAGACAAATCTTAAAGGTTGGTTTTTTTTTTTGAATTAATGTTATTGAAATTACTGCGAATTTGAATCTAATCAGACCGATATCAATTCAACAACTGAAAAGAAAGGTACCAATTACTATAAAAAGAAAATAACAAGTAAACAACACACAGAAAATTAAAAGAAGGATGTGCCGTTGAATCTAATCAAACGGACAGTCCTAACATGCAATAATAAAAGAAAATAATAATATGTATTCTACCAAAACTAATTGGATAGATACACAAACTGTTATGAAAGGAAAAGACATTAGACTAAAACGAAGAAAACTTTTTATTAATAAATGAGAATACAGAAAAATGTCCCCATTTACAATGGGATATACATGTGCTTTTATAGGTGAACTGGAAACCCTAATTAAGTCTATGAATAAATGGGCCTCATCATCCATTATATCTCTTGCCTTCCTTAACCAAGCTTGATTGGAAAGCAAAACACGGTGAATATCTTCCAAATCTTCCCTATCTTCCATGTGGCAAATTGATTGATTGATTGATGAGCAGATTCCATGTGATTAATTCTTCCAAACAAGGATACTCATTAGACTCCAAAGGTAACAAAGGAATAAATCTTCAAAATTGATCTTTTCTTGGCAATAATTCAATCAAAAATTCTTCTAATTGGAAATTGAAAAATGAATGTTCTGAATTGATTTCCATGACTATTCCTGAAATGTCTATTAGTGAATATCATATATACACATGAATATGTATATATAATATAACACTAATCCATATATTCTTCATAGTAAAAGGGGCAGTGTGAATGTTCCGTTCTTTGGCAAAAAGTGATCTTGACGGGGATCGAACTCAGGTCTCTCAGTACAAATCTCTATGCATTTACCAGTGAGCTACAACGTCTTTTGTAATTGAGATGGCTTTAATACGGGGAAGTAGCTTTTTATTTGTAGTTGGCCTTTAATTCGAAAGGAAGGAGCCATTACTTGACAACCTGTAAAAACACATAAAAGTACCCAAAGTATCATTTATTTACTTACAAAAGATAAAATATAAGAGCATAAAATAAACACATTTCTATGTTAATCAAATACCCCCACACTTATCTTTTACTCATCCTCGAGTAAAAAGAAAATAAAAATGAAAAACTAACTAGATAGGTCACACTTTCGTAGGAAACACGATTGCATTGAGCGTATGCAACAAGCCGTTAAACCTCTAGGTGTCCCTAGTATGACGAGTGGTGTCTCGCGAGGGTTTTCAGTGGATACTACCCACAAAATCCAAATGTAGTATGTGTGGATCTAATGTAACTACATGAATGCAAAGGACTTATGCAATTGAAAACAAAAATTGAAAACACGACTTGTTTCAGGAAAGTGGTACAACAAATTAAGTTAACAATTTCTAATCAGTTGATTTTATTTTAGATACCTCAACTTGTCACAAATTTTCAATATAAATCAAGTTTTCAAATGTTAAATTCCAGTTTGGCCAGTTGGTTCGGTCGATAACATAGTGCAGCCATGAAATAGATTCTTAGTTTGCTTGGCACAGTTTGCAAAGTGGTATTATTATTTTCTCATGTATGGCTAGTCAAATCAATAAGGTCAAGAAGTGTTTGGGCATCATCGCTTATTCTTTATTCTATAAAACTTTAAAATTTATGATTAAGTACATACACCTAACTTAGAAGACCAAGGCTTACCACTCATGCACTGCCTCGCGGACTAACGGAGAGTGGGTAAAGAGCTTGGCGGATTGTGCATGCCGACTTTGACTTTGTCAACAACGTGTCGGTAATCCTTAGGTGTCCAACCTCATAAAATGAGACCAAGATATTCCAACGCTGACTTTGTCAACAACATGTCGGATAGAGCTTGGCGGGTTTGCACACCAACGCTTGATATACAAGCAATGTTGGATACCCTTGGATTACTATTATTATTATTGAAAATGTAAGCACAAAAGAGAGTTACGCGAATTCAACTTAACACAACTTAGTTTTAAAGATTCGAAAAGCCAATATAAGTATTTTAAGTCCTCCACTTATTTAAACAAAGTCTACAATATAGAATAGATTTCATGGCCATCACCTAAGAATCTCCCTATGTACCGGTTACCCTATTATCCCTCAAAATTAAACTTTTCATTATATTTCTTATTCGATCTAAGTTGAGAGAAAAAAATACTATCAACTGACTAAAAGTTGTAAACTTATTTCATGGTATCACTCTAAAATGAGTCGTGTTTGTGTGTGTGTGTGTGTGTGTGTGTGTATGTGTGTGTGTTTTTTATAAAAAAGAAAGCTAAAGAAGATGTGATGCAGACTTGACTCCCCCACACTAGATTGAGACAGTGTCCCAACTGTCTAAGGTATGCAGACCAAAATGGAGGAAAAAAAATGAAAATTAAAAGAAGAGAACGTGTACCACCTGATTTCATGGTGGATGATCAGGCTCATGAAGATCGATAAGGTCATCGTCTTCGTATTGCTCGAATTCCAAAAATGGTTTCAGTCATTGACCGTTTACTTTGAAGACTTTTCCATCCTTCATATTTTCAATTTCAACTACTCCATGAGGATATACTGTTTTCACAACATAAGGTCCAGTCCATCGAGATCTGAGTTTTCCTGGAAACAAGTGAAGTCTAGAGTCGTATAAAAGAACTTTTTGTCCTACACTGAATTCCTTACGAAGTATGTTCTTGTCGTGTTGGGCTTTGGTTCTTTCTTTTAAGATTTTCGCATTTTCATATGCTTCATTTCTTAATTCCTCTAGTTCTGAGATCTATAACTTCCTATATGAGCCGACCTTCTCAAAGTCAAAATTCAAAAGTTTAATTGCCCAAAGAGCACGATGCTCTAATTCAAGAGGTAAGTGACAGGCCTTCCCAAAGACTAACCGATATGGTGACATTCCTAGATTGGTTTTGTAAGCAGTGTGAAATGCCCAAAGTGCATCAATCAGTTTTACGGACCAATCTTTTCTATAGGAATTCATGGTTTTCTCAAGAATTTGTTTGATTTGTCTATTGGAAACTTCTACTTGCCCACTAGTTTGTGGATGGTAAGGGGTCGATAGCTTGTGTGTGATTGAGTATTTCTTGAGCAAGGACTCAAAAGCACGATTACAGAAGTGAGTGCCATTTTCGCTAATGATAGCTCGAGGTGTGCCAAAGCGCGAAAAGATGTTTTCTTTGAGGAATTTGATAACAACCTTGTTGTCGTTGGTTTTGGTCGGGATGGCTTCAACCCATTTTGAGACATAGTCTACCACAAGCAAGATGTAAAGATTCCCAAGTGAGTTAGGGAATGGTCCCATGAAGTCGATGCCCCAAACATCGAATAACTCAATCACTAAAATGGGGTTGAGAGGCATCATATTTTGCTTAGTGATTCGACCCATCCTTTGACATCGATCGCATTTAGAGCAAAATTCGAAATCGTCACGGAAGAGTGTGGGCCAATAAAAACCGCTTTGCAATACTTTTGCAGCAGTTTTTCTTGCTCCAAAATGACCGCCACAAGCATGTTCATGTGAGAAAGAGAGAATACTTTGGTGTTCATGGTCGGGTACACACCTTCAAATGATTTGGTCTGGACAGTATTTGAAAAGATATGGGTTGTCCCAATAGAAGTTTCGAACTTTAGAGAGAAATTTTTGTTTATCTTGTTTCGACCATTCAGCGGGTGTTTGTTGCGTGACAAGATAATTCACAATGTCAGCGTACCAAGGGGTGTTAGAGATGGAAAGAATTTGTTCGTCGGGAAAATAGTCATCGATTTGGGTGTCATCAACATTTTTGTGCACAATTCGAGAGAGATGATCAGCTACAACATTCTCAGAACCCTTTTTATCTCGTATTTCTATATCGAATTCTTGAAGAAGAAGGATCCAACGAATCAAGCGGGCCTTAGCATCCTTCTTAGAAAGCAAATATCATAGGGCAGCATGATCAGTGTAAACTATGACTTTGGATCCTATGAGATATGGTCTGAATTTCTCAAGAGCGAAGACAACTGCCAAAAATTCCTTTTCAGTAGTTGAGTAATTCAATTGGGCCTCGTTTAAGGTTTTACTAGCGTAATCAATGACTCGAGGGAGTTTATCGATACGCTGACCTAAGATGGCTCCAATTGCAAAGTCAGAAGCGTCGCACATAAGTTCGAAGGGCTGAGTCCAATCAGGAGGTTGAATGATGGGAGCTGTGGTCAAGATTGACTTAAGAGTTTCAAAAGATGTTTTGCAGTCATTGGAGAATTCGAACTTAACGTCTTTGGCAAGTAAATTTGAGAGAGGTTTTGAAATTTTCGAGAAATCCTTAATGAATCTACTATAGAATCCCGCATGGCCAAGAAATGATCGAACATCTTTAACAGACTTAGGAGGAGGCAGATTAGCAATCAAATCAATTTTGGATTTATCGACTTCAAGGCCATCTTTGGAGACGACATGACCTAGAACTATCCCCCTTTTTACCATGAAGTGACATTTTTCCCAATTAAGCACGAGTGATTTTTCCTTACAACATTTTAGGATGAGTTCTAAATGAGTGAGGCATTGGAAAAAAAATGATCCATAGATTGAAAAATCATCCATGAATATTTCCAAGAATTCTTCCACCATATCAGAGAAAATACTCATCATACACCTTTGGAAAGTCGCGGGGGTATTACAAAGACCAAAAGGCATGCGACGAAAAGCAAAGGTTCCAAAGGGACAAGTAAAGGTGGTCTTATGTTGACCCTCTAAAGCAACAGGGATTTGGTTATAGCCAGAGTATCCATCGAGAAAACAATAGTACTCATGATCCGCTAAGCATTCGAGCATTTGGTCAATAAAAGGCAAAGGAAAATGGTCTTTTCGTGTGGCTGAGTTGAGCTTTCGATAGTCGATACACACACACCCCATTTTGTTTTGATTTTTGTTGGGATGAGTTCATTACTGTCATTTTTGATCACTGTGACTCCCGAATTCTTTGGTACAACTTGTACCGGACTCACCCATGTACAATCAGAGATGTGATAAATGATGTTATTGTCTAAGCATTTGATTATCTCTTCCTTGACCACTTCTCTCATGTTTGGGTTTAATCGCCTTTGAGCCTCACGGGTGGGTTTAGCCTCATCAACTAAATGTATGCGATGTTCCACAATTGATGGGCTAATTCCTTTTATATCGCTAATTTCCTAGCCCAAGGCGTCTTTATTTTCCCGCAATATTTCAAAAAGTTTTTCTTCTTGGTCCTCGGTAAGATCGGAGGCCAAAATTACGGGAAAAATTTCCGAGGAGTTTAGGTAGGCATACTTAAGGTCTGGTGGTAAGGGTTTGAGGTCTAACTTAGGAAGTTCTTGTGTGTTAACATTGGTCAACATTCCTTGGTTAGATTCAGGTGACGAAGTGTCGGAGTCAAGAATTTTGTTTAGTTCAGAAATGTATTCGAGTTCATCGAAATCGGAGTCGAAATGGTCAAGACACATTTTTAAGGCTTCAGAAGTGTCATTAGAGGTTTCATCAATTGTGGTTTGAATCATGTCAATTTCATCGATCTCAAAATCCCTAGGTTGTTTGTTGAGATTAAAGATGTTTAGTTCAATGGTTAGGTGCCCGAAGGAAAGTCGAAGCTGACCATTCCTACAATTAATGACAGCATTAGAGGTTGCTAAGAAAGGGCGTCCTAAAATCAATGGTATTTGAACTTTGGGATTTGAGACAGGCTCTGTTTCTAGAACTATAAAATTGACAGGAAAGTAAAACTGTTCGATCTGTATCGAGACGTCTTCGATGATTCCCAATGGCTTTTTGATAGATCGATCAGCTAGCTGAAGAGTGATGTTTGTTGGTTTAATCTCCCCTAGTCCAAGTTGACGATAAACAGTATAAGGAAGAAGATTGACACAGGCACCAAGGTCGAGTAGAGCACGAGAGATATGGGTGTTTCCTATTTTGCAATCAATCGTAGGGCAGCCAGGGTCTTTGTACTTGACTGGGGTAAGACTTGAAAGAACAGAGCTTGTATTAACAGTTAGAAAGGCGGTTTTTGGGACATTAGTCGCACGTTTTTGTGTGCACAATTTTTTAAGACATTTAGCATATTGAGGAATTTTTTCAATGGTGTCTAAAAGAGGAATGTTCACACAGACTTGTTTGAAAATTTCCAAAATTTTATCGAAATTTGCCGCTTTCTTCTTATTATTGAGTCTATGGGGAAATGGAGCTATTGGTTTTTCGACTCTGTGATGAGTTTCATCATTCGAGGAAGAAGGTTTATCCAAGGAAATAGAAGGTGGTAAGGTCGTAGAAGATGGAATGTTGGTATTGCCAACATTAATTTTCGAGGGTGGGTCGGGTTTGCCGACACTGGAAGAAGAATTGTTGGGATTGCCAACATTTAAGGAAACTTGAGGTTTAGAAGAATTGGCATTCGAATCCAATGGGTGATCATCAAGATTAGGGATTGGGATCGAGTTAGAAGGTTCGCCAGGGTTGCCCACGTTATTATCAATCCTCTTTCCAGATCGAAGGGTTGTAATAGTGTTGACTGGATTATGGTTTTCGTCCTCACAAGAATTTACAGCACGAGAGTTATATTTTGGATTCACCTCAGGTTGACTAGGCAACTTTCCTTTCTCGTTATTTTTCATTAGTTCTTTCATCATATTAAACATTTGGTCGAGTTTAGCATCTTGTGAGTTCATTTTAGCTTCGTGAGAGTTCAACTGTTTTTCTAAACGCATAATTTCTTGCGACGGTTGAGAAGATTGAGAGGGTTAGTTCGATGATTGGAAATTGGGGTGCCTATAAGGTTGTTTGGATTGAGGTGCAGTTTGAGAGGTTTGAGAATTGGGGGGTGGAGCTTGGTAATTCGGATTGGGGATAAAGGGTTGCATGTAAGATGGGTTAGCCGAATTATTGGGGTTTGACCAAGAAAAATTTGGGTGGTTTCTCCAACCAGGATTGTACGTGGCTGAGTAGGGGTTATTTTGAGCTATAGCATTGGCTTGGTCCTGAGAGTAATAGTGGGGTAACCCTTCTCCGGCTTGAGGAGTTTGATTTTCTAAAGGAATTGGACTTGGGTCCACGACATGCACTCCTCTAGTAGAAGTACGAATAGGAACACGAATCGATTCCCATTACATGTCCTTTTCAGAATAATCTTCTAAGAACCGCCAAGCTTCATCGGCTGTTTTAGACATGAAGTCTCCTCCACACATTGATTCTAGTTGAGTTCTAGACTGATAGTTTAGCCCTTCATATGCAATTTGACATAAGTGATCTTTTAGAATTCCATGGTGAGGACAACTATATAATAGTTGGTTGAATCTTTCAAAGTATTTTGAAAAATTTTCCCCTCATTTTGACAAAATTGATTTATCTCGGTTCGAATTTTGAGAGTTTTATGGAAAGGGAAAAACTTTTTCAAGAATGCAGTGACAAATTCATCCTAACTTCTTATGGAATGTTTTGGAAGAGAATTTAGCCATCTTTTAGCGCTTTCAAGTAATGCAAATGGGATTAGCCTTAGCTTGATCGATTCGTTAGACAATTGTTGCATCTTTGTTGTGGATGCATACAATTTAAATTCACTTAGAAATTCATAAGCATTTTCAGACCCAGTAAATTTTGGTACCCCTTGAATAAAAAAATGTTTTAGCTCAAAATTGTTTCCTTCAGCTGGTGGGAACACGATGACAGAGGGTTGGACGGTCCTAGTCGGATAACATCGATCACGAAGAGACAAGGGTCTATCCATTTGGATATTGAGATTTTGAAAATTTTGATTTATTTGATTTTGATCTATCTCGTTTTGAAAGTTTTGGTTTATTTGAGAACCCCTGGGAGAATTATTTTAGCTAACACTTTTTTCACTCATTGTTGTTAAATGCAAGCACAGAAATCTGCTACAATGAAATTTTCTGTCCTTAATGACTCCTAACCCAAAATTATAAAGTGACGCGTTTGATTACTTAGATCAAAAGATTTCTCAGCCAGTTAACGGACAGGAGTTATCGGTGCACCAGGATCACCTTAGCAATGCAGCCGAAGGTTTAAGTACCTTCAGAGTAACAACCGATATAATATTTACGAATCACCGTAATATTTATAAACGGCTATTTCTCTACCATAGTCTAGACACCAAGAAATAATTCGTTCCAAACGAATCAACTATCATAATACAATTAAGCCCTAGATGAGCCCGTGACTCCCTTAAGTCCAACGTCTAACCGTTATTATTAGTCAGATTCTACGATGAAATGCAATTTGTGGGCTAAGGAAAGGGTGATGAAATCCCTCACCTTATGTGAATTGGGGTATTGCCCTTAACAGAATGACTAAAAAGTGCAGAAATAACAACAATCACACAATTTAATTGCAGAAATTAAAAATTTTACATTCAAGCCGCTGCCCCTGCAGAATTTTTTTACAAAAAATGTCTATATTTTTTTCTTTTGCAGCAGAGCACCTGTAGAGTTAGAAAATTTTACAGTGGTTTGGCAGTCTGTCCAGAGCAATTGAGTGGGTTGAACGATTCAAATCACAGTGTTTGCAAATCCGTTGGCCTTGGAATTCCTTATTTGATTTGCTTGCCTCTTTCTTCCTTCCCTTTACCCTTGGTTTCGAAACCTTTTTTTTTTTGAAAGCAAATAAAAAGAAACTAAACTAATCACAAAACAAAGGAAGGCACGGGAAAACAAACAAAAAATGGAGTCAACAACAAAATCAAAACTCAACTAAAAAAATACAAGGACTAAGTGGACACACAAAGAAACAAGAGAAGAAAGTAAGTTGGTTCAAACTAAATGCTTGCGGTCAAAATGAGGCTTGATACTCACGCACCACAAAATTTCAAGCCACCCTGGGTTTTTTTTTCTTTATATAATACCAAAAATAAACTCGTAGAACCCAACTCTTCAATCACAAAATTCGCATCCCTCAAGATCAACCACGCCGCCTCTTGTTCTTCCCAAATAAACGCACCCAATTAAACTCCAGAAAATCCAAACAATAAATTGCAAAACTCACGTCTGTTTATATTTTTTTCTATTTTTTTCTTCAAGTTATTCGAGTTCGAATTTGATTTGGGGTTCGGCGTTCGAACTGGGCGTATCAAAATCCAAATGGATGGTTCGAATTGCTATCAAGGGCGGATGCACCAAGGTTTCAGAATCGAGTTTTGACTTTTGTGAATTGGGGTGTTCGAACGGCTTCGATTTGGGTTTGGGTCTGTATTTTGTGAGTTCGAACACGGTGAGAACGTTAATTCGGTTTGTGAAGGAGGGGTATGGTACCAGAGAGGTTCGGATTTGAACCGTGGAGAAGTTTGTGGGTTGCTGATTATGTGACGCGTTGAGGAAAGTTGAGGAGACAGAGGATGGACTCGGTTTGTGTGGTGTTTGTTCTGAAGCTGGTGGATGATGGCGTTTGACTGCAGGTTTGAATCTGCAGAGGGGTTGAAGAACTGTTGATTATTTGTGGTAGAAGACGTGAACTGGAGGTGCAATTTTTGGAGATAATGGACTTGGTACTGGGTTTGTGAATGTGATTGTGGGTGATGGTGTCTTGATGATGGGGGATTGTGCAGTTCTGTAATGACAGAACTTAAAAGGCAGAAGAAACCAAAAAAAAGGAAACACAAGAAGAAAATGGAAAGCAAAAATTTTGGCTCTTTTTTTTTTTTTTGAGATTGGTGAAAAGAGGGAAAGAACTGTGAAAAGGAAAGAAACCAAAGAAAAGGAAAAGAAATCAAAAGAAAAAGTGGAAAGTTTTTTTTCATAAGAATTTTGTAAAAATCAGAAAAGGAAAATGTAGAGAAGGTGGAAAGAAATAAATAAAAGATGGCAAGTCTTTTTTTTTCTTATTTGAAAGATTACAGCATCATAGAACAACACCAAATCTATTCAATCAAGATTTTTTTTACTAAATAGAAACAAAAACAAAAACAAGAAGAAAAAAAACTAACACGAATCAAAAATTAAATAAATAACAAAATTTAATCGTTACCTCCCCGGCAACGGCGCCAAAAACTTGATCGACGCTAGAAAAGCATGATATTTGTAATAAATACTGCAAGCATACAGATGTGTAGCATACAGGTCGAACACAGGGAGGTGTAATTAAAAATTATTCTTTATCTATTCTTAGGCGAGTTAGACAAATCTTAAAGGTTTTTTTTTTTTGAATTAATGTTATTGAAATTACTGCGAATCTGAATCTAATCAGACCGATATCAATTCAATAACTAAAAAGAAAGGTACCAATTACTATAAAAAGAAAATAACAAGTAAACAACACACAGAAAATTAAAAGAAGGATGTGCCGTTGAATCCAATCAAACGGACAGTCCTAACATGCAATAATAAAAGAAAATAACAATATGTATTCTACCAAAACTAATTGGATAGATACACAAATTATTATGAAAGAAAAAGACAATAAACTAAAACGAAGAAAACTTTTTATTAATAAATGAGAATACAGAAAAATGTACCCATTTACAATGGGATATACATGTGCTTTTATAGGTGAACTGGAAACCCTAATTAAGTCTATGAATAAATGGGCCTCATCATCCATTATATCTCTTGCCTTCCTTAACCAAGCTTGATTGGAAAGCAAAACACGGTGAATATCTTCCAAATCTTCCCTATCTTCCATGTGGCAAATTGATTGATTGATTGATGAGCAGATTACATGTGATTAATTCTTCCAAACAAGGATACTCATTAGACTCCAAAGGTAACAAAGGAATAAATCTTCAAAATTGATCTTTTCTTGGCAATAATTCAATCAGAAATTCTTCTAATTGGAAATTGAAAAATGAATGTTCTGAATTGATTTCCATGACTATTCCTGAAATGTCTATTAGTGAATATCATACATACACATGAATATGTATATATAATATAATACTAATCCATATATTCTTCATATCAAAAGGGGCAGTGTGGATGTTCCGTTCTTTGGCAAAAAGTGAGCTTGACGGGGATCGAACTCAGGTTTCTCAGTACAAATCTCTATGCATTTACCAGTGAGCTACAACGTCTTTTGTAATTGAGATGGCTTTAATACGGGGAAGTAGCTTTTTATTTGTAGTTGGCCTTTAATTCGAAAGGAAGGAGGCATTACTTGACAACCTGTAAAAACACATAAAAGTACCCAAAGTATCATTTATTTACTTACAAAAGATAAAATATAAGAGCATAAAATAAACACATTTATATGTTAATCAGGAGTATTACCAGTTTTGATTCATGGGATGAATAGGTTGGGATTGGGAAATATAATAAATGATTACTTCGGTAAGGTTCGCTAATCCCGACTAGTTTGGACAAATCATAATTCGGTTTGAATTGATATCCAATGGAAGGTTAAAGAATAAATTTAAAGAATTTATCTTTGATAAAATTAATGGGAACCTTTCCCAAAGGGTATGAATATTTAAATAAAAGAATATTCAGGATTGGAATGAGGCATATGTTGTGTTTTATAGCACTTGTTTATTATATATGCGAGTTATTCAAAAAGACTGGGTTAACCCATTCTGAATAACTGATTCGACGATGTGTCGACGATGAAGATGGTGGTTGAAGACCGGAGGTCTTCACGTCGTTTGGATGATTACTGATGTCTTGATTGGGTTGTACATCCAAGACGAGGTAATAAGTGGTGATCGTCCTGACATACTTGGAGATCGACGGATATGTGAGGGCCTCTCTTCCGTATTGGACATATGGAATGAGGAATAAGGTGCCTCCGGTTTCGTTCAGACCCAGAACGGACTTGTAAATGGAGATGTGTCTGACATTGGATTTCGTTCTGTGTTGATTGATCTCTATTAAATATATATCTATTTGGTAGCGGAGAATTTATTCTCTTTCGTAACACCCTTCTCTGAGACGTACGAGCTTTGAGGTTATATATCGATAGACATCAGTCGCATGGCATGGATTGTCAATGTGGCATGTTGAAATGCAAATGATCAAGGCTTCTGTTGAAAAGCAGAGCCTTGTGGTTGATGATCAAAGCACGACTTTAATATAGCATAGCTTTGTGTATAGTATTAATTCGCGAGCTTCACACCCCGGTATGAAACAGAAACGGGATGGACGGCAGAGAGGACATGCATTTCTTTATACCTAGGAGTGGTGTCATGGTATGGAGCCCCGACATTTTTACTTATGTGGTTGTTGGAAAGCGAGGTACCTCAGATATATCAGTCACTACGGGGCCGATGGATGATATGGTCGACATACTGACCATTACGCCCCATAGGGCGGAGGAACGTATTGTTCAGGGATTATTAATCCACTTAGGTGGACCGGCCCTGCATTTTCCTAGGTGCAGTTGCGGCTGTATCCTGAGGGACGGGCTAAAGTGCCTAGAATTCGGTAAGGACGATCCCTTGCCTTGGTTCACAGATGGAAATTCAACTTCCAATACGTGACATTTCGGTTTTGATTATAGAGCCTAGTATTGGCGACATAATATATGGTACCCATGCCGTCTATGATTGATACATTTATATTTGAAGTTGTTTTATACACTATGCACTTATAATAGTATCAAATGATTTGTTTTAAACGTACCAAGCATGTCTGGCTATTATAAGGGAAAAGCCTATCCTCCGGCTTGCGTTGCATTGTGTGATGGGACACGGTTCTTATAATAACTTCATTTTTCCAAAAAGCATTGCGCTGTTTGTTTATGCACTGGTATTCTCGGGAGGAAACCCGTTTCGTGTTATACGGCGTGGTCCCTTGATTTACTTTATTTTTAAAGTAAAAATTGAATAGCTGTTTTAGTTCTCACACCAGCCACATGACTGACCTGGAGTTTATTGTTTTAACCTAAACTCTGGGTGCCCCTATTTTCCACACGGGCAGCTAGTAGTTTTGGTTTTGCAGATATTATATTCACAGGATCCTGGTTTACAGCTGGAGCTATATTCGGAACGCTCTGTATCCGTGTATTTGTTTAAGCTGTGTTATGTATTATTTTTCCGCTGCTATGTAATGTATTTTAAATCTCTGATATTTATCATATGTATATTATTTGTTCATACTCTGTATATTCTTGTACTTTGATGTAAATTGTTGTAACAGTAATGAAATGTTCTTCTGTTTGTGTTCTGATTTGTTATGTTCTCAACTCAATCCGGGCTTTCCTTTATGGGGAAGTTTGGGTCGCTTCAAATTGGCCCCTTTCCAACAGGAAATAATTTTCTTAGAGTTGTCTCATACTTTATGGGGTCGATGTAAACAAAAGGGAATGCAAATATACGTTTCCACTAGAATGCTATTGGAACCAATCGGAATCAATAGATAACCCTAAATTTCCAATTTAAGCAAATAAAGATTTAGGTAAAAACTAGATTTTTATGCAAAAAAATAGATTGTACCTCAAATTACTTGCTCTAGACGTCTGAATTGAAGTTAGGGAGATTCCTACTCGAAGAAATTGGTGTTTGAAGGTAAAAAAATTGAATTTGGGGGTGATAGGGTTTAAAACCCATAAGCTGTAAGAAAAAGGAGGAAGAAAGAAATGTAGAAGAAAGAGTGTGGCTGATAGTTTATCACGATAATTTCTGATGGCTTCTGACGGCCGCCGACGGCCCGTCAGAAGCCATCGCAAATAGCTTGTTTTCTCGTAGTGATATTAATTAATTCAACTATTAATTAGTTACACAAATTTTCAATTACTTGGCAACAACTTAACATTTTTTTATTATGCTCAATAGATGTCCATAATAATCAATACAATTCTAATTAACTAAACAATGTTTTATTTGACTAAATAAACATCACATATTAATTTATAACCAGTTTAACATTATTAATTAAAATAACATAATTAAATTTAGTCCATGGTAACATGTCACAAATTCATAAGAACAATTAGCAAATCACACTACGATGTTATATTAATCGATGTGAACCCAATGCAAAAACTCCTCTGTCAAACGGATCATATATGGGAAAGCTGTGAATTCTTAAATCTTACTCATACATTAATATATAAACTAATATAATTATAAGTGATTTCTCACCCAAACTTGCAATAAGTCGAAGCCCAACTTTGTTCACACCTGATCCAAACCTACGAGCTAAATATTCTTCTTGTCCCCCTCTATTGTTTTCTCAATTTAAACGCCTTGTACACCCAAAAACATGCATTGCCATGCTCCTTGCTCGCCTAATGCACCTCCTGATCGCCTGATACCCTCGCTGATGCGCCCCTCCACGCTGGAGAATCCAGATGCACCACCAAACCCGAAGCTCGAGCTCCCTTACCCAAAAGAGAACTACTACTTTCACTTTGGCTACCCTACGGATGCATGATAAATTTTATCGTTGAACTTTGCCAAACTCCATCGCCAGTTGTGCCTTGATCACCTGAACTAACCATAATCCTTTTAATCATCAATCAATAATCCCAGACCCCATGAAATCGAAAACTCAAGCTTGGCTCAAAAAAACCATGGCCTCTGCCCCCTTCGGACTCAACTTGAACATCACCAGATTACATCCTGATCGACTGCTACGCTAGTATAAATCCCTCCGATCTTTTTTCTGGATTTTAAACCAATTAAACAAACTGATTTTCATTTTTGAATTAGTTTTAATTTACAAACATTTTTTTGTTTGCATTTTATTTTACTGACTTTCGATTGAGTATAAGAGGATGTAGCAGGCCTGAAAAGATGGTTCCTAGAGAACGAGAGCAAAAAGGAGGAAACATGCATGAGTTGGTGATGATTGTTTTAGTGTGAGCATAAAAAATGAGAAAGTAGGAAGATGGGAAACAAGGAAGAAAAAATGAAGCCAAATATGATTTTTATTTACTCTTGCAAATATAAGCTGGGTTCTAATTAAGCTAACCCAAATCCTATAAGTATTCAAATCTCAAGCACCTTTCAAATCCACTGTTTCAAGCGTTGTACACTACGTGTACATTTTGCATAATTACTTACTCTTTTGTCTCTTTACATGGTATTTTTTTAAAGCATCAAATCATGTTTTAAAATTATATAAATATAAACTTTAACATCTAATTATTATCACATCAATATATGAGAAAGTCTAATTTAACACAAAATATTAACACAAAAAATCTCAACTATTGAATCGCCTCCTGAATCACACGAAGACAAATAAATTCAACATTACACAACTCATGTATCAAAATTTGTGTATGATTTTATATTCCAATAGCCGCTCCCTTAATATACTACTTATTTATATATTTTCGTTAACAAAATTCCAAAATGAAAATTTCTCCTATTATTAATTTTGAATAAAAAGACCATTAAATAAGTAAAATCATTAATTGAATATATAAAATTAATTAAATTTTCTAAGATAAAAGTAATAGAATAATGGATTGTTTCACGATGCGTGTAACGCTCTGGTAGATCATGCAGAATACATGCCATTGTTCGTCGTTTGAGAGGTATGAGCAATGTACTATGAACCGGCTTGCTTCTCTGTGTACTATCAAATGGTACGTCTAGCAATTTTAGTAACACGATATGATATTTCATAGTTTTTTCTAGTAAAAGATCAAAAAAAGAAAAAAGGAAAAGAAAAATGAAGAATGAAAGCAATTAAGGTGCTGGACACATTGATGTTGATTAAATCAGTGCCTTGCCGTTGGGTAAGAGCATCTCCAACAACTCACAATTCATCTCTTGAATTGTGAATATGTTGGCATTTTGGTCCCCAACATGTATTACATCGTGTAATATTACAGGAAATGTTACGAGATCAATTCAGGATCCTGAATCGGCTTGTCATATGGCGAGCCGATTTATTCGGCGTGCACCAGAAAAATCAGCTCGCCACATGACGAGCTAATAAATTCGGCATGCCATCTTTTCAAATTCCCAACGCCTTATCCTTGTTGCTTTTTGATTAAAGAACAAGAAAACAGTCGTATTTCTCTTACGGCTATAAAACGGTCAAAACTTTTCAAATGACTATATTTTCAGTTATAAACTGGTTCCATTCTACCATTCTACATCACAACATATTCACAAATCATTTCTTTCTCTTTAATCTAAACAAACTCTTACTCTATAATGTCATCACCATTCAGAGATTTTTCACATCCGATGATGGACGGAAGTCAGTTTTCGCAAGGCAACACGAGCAATTTTTTGGGAACTCCGTCAAGCAGGCAAGGAACCATTCCGTGGACAAACGAAGAGGACATCGATCTATGCACCATCTATTATCATTTCTCGCAAGATTGGGCAACGAGGAACGACCAATCATCCACCACGTTTTGGATAAAAATTAAGAACGTCTTCGTTGAGAAGCATCCAGAATGCCTACGGACGTTATCGGGGATTCAAGGTTGTTTTGGCAAAATAAGCCGTCAAACAACGTTTTTTGAATCACAAGTGTACAAAATAAAGATGGAGAATCCAAGCGGCATCAGAGGAGAGGAAAATCTAGTATACTTTCTTACTACTTACGTTAATGGTTGGTAAATTGTTTTTATGATTCATATTCCTTTTTTTTTAGAAACGAATGGCAAACGAGGAGTTCAAGAAGTTTTTTCCTGCAGAAAATGACACGAAAAGACCACAGTATTATCAGTTTACGCATTGTTAGGCAACCAAAATGGAACTCAGGACTTGCTAAGAGCCTTCGTGATGTTCAAACTGCTAGCAAGAGCAAGAAAAAATCTTCTAAATCAGGGTATTCTTCCAGTCCAAGCGAGTCAACTGCCAAAAAATTTCAATGTGAAGGGGGAAACCTACTTGATTAGTTCAATGCCACGATTGACGAAGATTTTAGACCCGAAGGAGCCAAAGCAGCGAAAAGAAGGGGAAAAATAGTGGTTGAGCTTGAAGGAAAAGTGAACGCACGTCACGAAGAACACAGTCTAGAGCTGAAGAAAGACTTGCTGAAGCAAAGGAAAGAACAGAAGTTATGAAAAAGTTTGCTGAACTGGAAGAGAAGACTACAACTTTAGGCGGAGCATTTTGTGTTGAAGA
This sequence comes from Allium sativum, assembly GCA_030737875.1. NCBI lineage: Eukaryota > Viridiplantae > Streptophyta > Magnoliopsida > Asparagales > Amaryllidaceae > Allium > Allium sativum. Next base: position 388,886,747 of record CM060916.1, on the reverse strand, counting down.
AAGAGCAAGTGGCGTTTAAGAAAGAACAAGAAGAGAATGCTATCTTGAACAAAGATCTGATTGGAATGCCTCCCTTGTAGTAGGAATTTTGGATGGGAATGAAACATCGTATCCTAACGTCACAGTTTCCTTAGTTATAAGTTGATTGCTCACCACTGTCTGTATTACTAGTTGCTTTTATTATGTTGTTGTAGTAACCTTATAATTCCTGCTGTAGTAACGATTTTCTTATAAATGAAATGTGTGCTTTTTTTTATTGTTATTGCTTCCCTAAGCTGATTGTTTTATACTGTTTACTAAAGTATCAAATTAGAAGAATGCCATATTTTACGTAGAATCATCAAATAAACGAAAGATTCAACAACTAGTAAACAAAACCATTAGCCTATTCAGCACCATATCGGTTTAGCCAACTATAACACAGTTTGTAGGCTTCGTGCCCAATAAAATCAGTGCCATACTCTGCAAAGTAACGAGAATTAAAAGTTATTTTAGTCGTTTTAAATATATTTTCGTCTCCAACTATCTGTATAATCTTCTAGTATCATTCACAAGCTTCAACGAACCGCCGATGAGCCATATGAATTTCAACAGACGTTCATGCAGTAGTGCAGGTACGATGGTTGTTATGTAATCTTATTATCATGGACCAAAATTCTTTATGGGTTACACCTCCTTCACTTTGCATCAGTAGCAAATCTCTTTTACCAACTTCGATATAGGATTTCACGAGTATATGTAAGTCCTTAGGAGAGAATTCTGTTGTAGTAGCATTGACGCTAGCATTACTTCGGTTGTGACGACTATGGTTAACTATTTGCCTCGCTGCGTTTTTCCGTGGACGTGCTTTCAGTTTATGAACTTCAACTACTTGTTGATTAGCACGAATAATTTCATTTTGAACTGGTTCGTCCGCCTCTTCTACTTGTGTATCTGCAACGAATCCACCCTCTTTCTCCTCCTCCTTGTTCCCTTCGTACTCATCAAACATTTTATCCATTAGTTCATCACTGATTACACAATCGTCCATTTAAGCTACATAGAAACAAAAAGCGTATTGTCTATGAAAAGAAGTACTTGAACACGTAAAAGCAAAAAGAGTAATGGTTTCTCACCTTAATGTCGTGGTTGATATAGAATGCACAAATAACAGTTATGGTTGGAGGACGAAGTATGAACTATTTAAACAAGTGGGGATGCTTATTGATAAAGCTTTGTCATCATTAGTTGAACTGTAGAATAGGGACATATGACATGACTACACTCTGTCCTCAACAGTTGAGTTGCTCTGGCACTGCCATAGAAGTGTTGATGTTACTACACTCTACAACACTCGGGTAAAGTGATATAGGTTGTCCAACGAATACAAACAACATGACTTGACAAGTCATATTGAATAAAGATGACATGTCCACTTGAATAAAGATGACATTTCAATACACATAGGAGTTAAAAAATAGGGCCACACTTATCCACTTGAGCATAATTGTTGGAAAATGCTTTTGGAAATCGCATCACGTAAAGCAAAGTGAAACCAGTGACCGTTCACATCATGGCAGTACGGAAAGCAGATTCCCTACAATATTACGTCAGGCGAAATAATGTCGGGCAGCACGAAAAGCTGGTAGTCGTAACAGTGGCCGGTAACATCATTTTTTTTTTGATTTGTACACTACGCAGCTATATATTTCTGTCAAATTACTCACATTTACCTCACTCGAACAACTTTGTTCCCATTCTTGTACTACCTTCTCCTTTTATCACTCATTCAAAATGCCTTCTTGGCCATTAGCTACAGACTCCGATGAACAGGCATACAAACAGATAAGACTACAAGAGCTCGAGGACGAATTCCAGTTTCTAAACCAAATACGACCTCAGGATGAAACACTGCTTGAACAGGAGAACGTGCATCTTCCACATGAAGCTCAAGTACCACATGTTCAACTATCTTATGAACAGGAGGTCGCTCAGCCACAGCAAGAAGTAGATGTGTATAGAGTTCCATGGTTTGAACAGGAAGTTAATTCTTACCCGGTATGTTGCTACTGTGGTTATGCGGTTGAAGTTGTAGTTCGAGAAGAGGGCCACAATATAGGTCGGCGAATACAGAAATGTCCAGTCTATCCAAATGGATGCAATTACGCAGAGTGGATAGACGAACCGTTATGCCCAAGGGGAATGACATATGTAAACGAACTCGAACGAGAGATTAGACGTCTCCAAAATGACATTGAACAGTTGCGACTGAATATAATGTGACTCCCTTAAGATTGAGCGTATAACATGTAGTTGGCTTAAGTAACTACTTTCTGCGTTTGCTTTGATGTTTTAGTTGGCATCTACTATCAGTAGTTATTGTATCTTTAATGACCGACTGTATCTGTATGTTTATTGTTAGTTTTATCGTTATGCGAAATATTAGTTGAATCATTTTGATCATAACCATTAGTTTTTGTGCATTCAAACGTTGTATATAAACCTTAAAAAAATGTATTTTTCAATATATTAGCCTCCACGAGTCGATTTAATCGGCTCGTGAGCTTGCAAACAGAATTTATCGGCGCGTGTTGATAAATTCAAGACGCGCTGATAAATTCGGCTCGCCACTGTTGGGTAGCTCTCTGCCCAACATCCCCTGAATATTACAACTAGTAACATTAAGAGCTTCTCCAACAGCGTTACGGGCCGTAACGTTACGGCCCGTAACATGTTGGGAGATATCTTTGATATCTCCCAACAGGCGCGAGCCGATTTTATCGGCTCGCGATGTTCCCGAGCCTATAAATGGCTCGGGAGGGGGGGGGGGGTTGTATAACATTTGTTTTTCCTCCTAATTCCTCCTTTTTAATTTATTTTTATCGGTTACAATGCCGGGATGCCGCCACGCGTAACGAAGATGGGGGGATGGACAGTTCCAGTTATGCCAGACGATAGATCTGGTCCAGCTCACCTTCCTCCACCAGCGGGAATGACGATTGACGACTTACGGATCCTCCACGAGCTGCCAGAGGGATTCACTCATCGATCTTCTACCACGCTGGCCACCGTTCAGGTATTAATTTTTATTTATTTACTATTTAGAGTTACTGAAGTGTTAAATAGTATGCCCTGTTGCTTTTACGTTATATTTTAGTGCATTTATGTTATACGTTTTAACAATATTTACGAACTGTTGGTTTTATAGTCATTTAACTGTTATAATTTTAATAGACTTAGTACGTCTACCTTCGCGGGAGTTGGGCGAAGTTTGTTACACATGCTCTTGACATATTACCATTACATATTCGGGAGAGGCTACTTGCTAGTCCGTTCAGACTCTTTTTACGTATTATACCTCCCCAGTCCTTCGATCGACCATTGGTACAGGCCTTAGTAGAGAGATGGTGGCCTATGACACATACCTTTCACTTTCCGGATTTTGAGCTAGGTATCACCCCAACCGATTTTTACATGCTTACGGGGATTGAGATAGGCCGTCCAGATAGAGTCACTTGTCCATTTGATTCCTCTTTTGAGTCACCCGATTCCTACCTACAGTATTTGCCAGATTTGTCAGCGGCTCGTATAGCTAATGGTGCCATTTCCATCACATATTTACTTGAGTGTATTACAGGGCATCTCGATGTGGTAGATTTCCACAACATAGTATACAGGGCTACCATTTTATACCTCCTTGGTTCGACATTCTTTTCGAACCAACAGAGTACGATTAGGCTGGGATACCTAGCAGAACTAGTCGATTTAGAGCAGCTGCATACGATTGATTGGGGCTCTTCCATATTGGGTTATCTATACACCGCTCTTGACTCCTATGCCTTTGGAGAGGTTTGCCAGATGTTCGCTTTTTGGTACATGTTGCCGTGCTGGTACTACGAGTACACGGCCAACATGCACCCACGCATGCAGCCCACCGCCAGTCATGTTGTTGAGACCTTTTTCCCATGCATGCGTAGATGGGAGAGTATTCACGGAGTTCGGCGTGCTCCTTCTGGTGTGAGACATGACTTGATGGAGGCTCGTACCCAGTTAGATATGAGGGAGAGGGGGAACATATTACGAGCACCTTGGGCTTCTTATTGATTGTTACTTGCAGCGAATGGCCCACTACCTGATGCCCATCCATTAGCCATTGCATGTCGCTTATCTACTCGATGTGTCCTCTTCTTCCCACCGGCCCACCTTCCTATTTGGTTTTTGGGAGATCGATGTTATTACCAGGCTACCGGTCAGTTGCCCGTACTGGAGATCCCCCTCTGCCACTTGATATGTTCGGGCGACAATGTTCTATAGGGAGACAGTATGTGCATGGTCTGAGACAGACAGGATGGGTTGATAGCGATATTCCGTATTATGACCCCCCTACTCCGTCACCCCCTCCAAGTCCTATTGGTACGAGGGGGTGACGGAGTAGGAGGGGGTGATGGAGTAGGAGGGAGTGACGGGCTAGGGAGTAGTGATGACGATATTCCGTATTATGACCCTTCTGATAGCGGGGATTCGATGTCTTTGGATGGTGCTGATGATGATGGTTCTAATGATGATGCCGCGGATTTATCATGATGTATATTTGTGTTCTGTGACATATTTAGTGTCGTTTCATATGTTCTGTGTAATGCTTGCTCGTTTATTATGTTCTATGTAATGTTTGCTCGTTTCACATGTTCTGTGTAATGTTTGCTCGTTTATTATGCTCTGTGTAATGTTTCCTCATTTCATATGTTTAGTGTCGTTTCATAAGTTATAATGAAAGCTAAATGTGTAAATAAGGAGGGTAAGTGGACGACCCTCCTTTTTAACTTCTTTTTAACTCCTTCGGGTGCTTAAATGTGTAAATAAGGAGGGTAAGTGGACGACCCTCATTTTTAGCTCATTTTTAACTCCTTCGGGTGTTAAATGTGTAAATAAGGAGGGTAAGTGGACGACCCTCCTTTTTAGCTCCTTTTTAACTCCTTCGGGTGCTTAAATGTGTAAATAAGGAGGGTAAGTGGACGACCCTCCTTTTTAGCTCATTTTTAACTCCTTCGGGTGCTAAATGTGTAAATAAGGAGGGTAAATGGACGACCCTCCTTTTTAGCTCCTTTTTAACTCCTTCGGGTGCTAAATGTGTAAATAAGGAGGGTAAGTGGACGACCCTCCATTTTTAGCTCATTTTAAACTCCTTCGGGTGCTAAATGTGTAAATAAGGAGGGTAAGTGGACGACCCTCCTTTTTAGCTCCTTTTTAACTCCTTCGGGTGCTAAATGTGTAAATAAGGAGGGTTAGTGGATTTTTCCCCCGTCCGTGGTAGGTGTGGGCGGAAACTATCGTACCGTTTATTACTGTAGTTTAAATTTGATGTTTATGTGTTCAGTTATCGTACTTCTTTCAATTGTGCTTTGGCATGTATTCATGTTGTAATTGTCATTGTTGTAAGCTTCTAAGTTATGTAATGCAAAATATTTATGTACTGCAATGTCCAACGGTCTAAACGTATGTGATGCAAAGAGCAATAAACCTCTTACCAATAAAGGACACTCTGTCCAATAAATGACACTCTGTCCAATAAAGGACACTCTGTCCAATAAAGACGCACTCGTACCAATAAAGGAGCACTCTTTACAATAAAGAGAAGAACACTCTATCCAGTATAAAGTAGCACTTGGTCCAATAAAGAGACACTCTTACCAGTAAAGGAGAAATCTGTCCAATAAAGAAAGGAACACTCTACCCAATATAGGAGGACTTTGTCCAATAAAGAGGAACTCAAACCAATAAAGGAGCACCATAACGATAAAAGAACCCTCTTTCCAATAAAGGAGCACATCATCCAATAAAGGAGAACACTCCACCCAATACAGCTACCCACTTACCAATACCACATACCTTATATATAACAGCAACATTCCACTTCATATCTCAAATCAAAACTTATTCACAAATATAAATGGATTCCAGCTTCACAAAATGCTTGCGGGCTTTTGCTAGCGATTTGGATGAAGATGAAATCCTTCAAGAGGAAGCAGAAGAAATACAAGAAATACGGGACCTATATCGTGAAGCGTATGGTTCATCGTCCACAACTAGAGGGGGATCGGTTCCTGGAAGGAGGTTTATACACCGAAATCATGCTAAATACCACAAGTCTTTGATGCAAGATTACTTCGATGATGATTGCACTTACGGGCCTGATATGTTTCGCAGAAGATACAGGATGCGGAGAAAGCTATTTCTTCGGATATTGGCTGGTATTCAAGGTAACAATGATTACTTTAAGTACAAACAAAATGCATCGAAGACACAGGGGTTGTCCAGTGAACAGAAAATGACGGCCGCTATGAGAATGTTAGCTTATGCCACTCCAGCCGATGCTTTGGACGATGCATACCGCATAGTAGAGAGCACGACACTAGAAACACTTGAAACATTCTGTCAAGCAGTTGTGGACATCTACGGAGAAGAATACTTACGGTCTCCGAACGAAGCAGAAGTAGTGCGAATCAGAGAGATGCACGAAAGCAGGGGTTGGCCGGGAATGTTAGGAAGTCTGGACTGTATGCACTGGGAATGGAAGAACTGTCCCAAGGGATTACAAGGTGCGTACAACGACAAGGAAAGACGACCAACCATCATTTTGGAAGCTGTGGCATCGTACGATCTGTGGATATGGCTTCGGAATACTCGGTTCGAATAACGACTTAAATGTTATAGAAAGATCACATCTGTTCAATGATCTTGCTCAAGGCCAGGTACCTCCTTTAACATTTACCCTAGGCCAAAATACTTACAACCATGGCTATTACCTAGGTGATGGCATTTACCCGAAATGGAGCACCATTGTTAAAACATGTCCAAATCCTTTAACTCCTAAACAAGTTATGTTTGCGGCGATGCAGGAGGGACAAAGGAAAGATGTGGAACGTGCTTTCGGTGTTTTACAATCTAGATTTGCAATGATAAGTAATCCATGTCGGCTGTGGTCCAGAAGTAAGATGTCTACAATCATGTTTGCTTGCATCGTTCTTCACAACATGATTATAGAAGATGAAAGAGATATGGATGAAGAACACCGTCACTGCGATTACGAGGGTGCTTTGCCACCACCGCAAGTATTCCGACAAAACCTACCCATAACAGAAGAGGACTTCAACATTCATTTGACCCGTCAGGTTTTGTATAGAGATGCAGAACTCCAAAACTGGCTGCAGAAGGATCTTATGAATCATTTATGGAACCATTACGGCGATACCTAGTTATGAAGAACCATTATCTATTTTCATGTTTTATTTTATGCTTGTCCGAACTTATCGATCATGTATGCAGTGAAGATGTTGTCCTTTTCTATTGTACCAACTCGTTCTTTTGTATTTGTAAGGGTTATTAATCATCTATTATTACGTTTCAAAGTTTATTTTATTAAAAAATTAATGGTTTTGTTTTTGTATATGACAAAATAGGGTTTAATAGTTGGGAAAAAAAATATTGGCCACAAGCCGATTTTATCGGCTCGCGCGTCCCATTCAGGACTCTGAATTCAGACCGTAACATTTGGCTTAATATTACACCACGTAACATCTGTTGGGTGCAAAAACAACCAATATTACATACCGTAACATGAATTGCCTCCTTTGTTGGAGATGCTCTAAGAGTCGTACTGTTAGAGTTGCTCTAAGCCCTGGATGTTCTTACGTCTTAACATGATATTATGCACATGAACATGCGAGTGAGATGCATTTAAGGTAGCGTTTGATTTGTTGACCGGACAGTTAATGTTCGCGTCTGCGTCTGACGCGTCCGACGCGTCGGACGCGTCCACGATGGGTCCCACGCTTTTGCCCCTTCCAGCGGAATGACTGAAAATTTAGCTTTCGCGTCGGACGCGTCCAACGCGTCCGACGCACGTCCGACGCGATAGATATTTCTGGCCCCTTCGCTTTTCCCTCTCCCTATATATATTCTACTCGTATCACCACTACATCACCATAATATTTGTTCAATTTTCTCTACTTCTTCAATCAATTATGACAGATAGTGATCAATCTGATCTTGAAGATTTGCAAGATGCGCTAGATATTCAAGAAATTATGGCTATTCAAACACGAGAAAGGAGCATAATACACAATTCCGCAAATACCGGCCTTGCTTGGGTTCATGAAATACTAGCAGGACACGCAGATCGGTGTCATAGCAATTTTCGAATGAAGCGATTATGTTTCAGATCCTTGTGTGAACGGTTAGAAAATTACGGATTGGAGCTCTCAATGCACATAACAGTCAAATAAATGGTGGCTGTATTCCTATATACTATTGCATTGGCCCTCCCTACAAGGCAGGTTGCTGAGCGGTTTCAACGATCAAATGGTACGATTAATGTTATTTTTCATAAAGTTTTGGATTTAGTTCTCTTATTGGCAGTCGATATTATTAGACCGATCGATTCCCATTTTAACTGAATCCCAGAACAAATTCGTTCTTCACCCCGATATTATCCTTTCTTTAAAAACTGTATTGGGGCTATTGATGGGACACATGTGATGGCTCACGTGGGTCAAGAAGACATGCAACGTTTTGTAGGGCGGAAAGGAACTGCTACACAAAATATTATGGCTGTTTGTGCGTTTGATTTAACTTTTACGTTTGTAAGAGCTGGATGGGAAGGAACTGCGCACGACGCCAAAGTATTTCGAGAAGCTATAAATAATCCGGATCTTAATTTCCCTCATCCTCCAGCTGGACAGTATTATTTAGTGGATTCAGGATATCCACTAATGGAAGGATATATAACTCCTTACCGATCCGTGAGGTATCACATACCAGACTTTAATGACACAAGGAATGAACCGAAGTCAGAAAATGAAATTTTCAACTACTATCACTCTAGTTTGTGTATGACTATTGAAAGAACATTTGGTATTTGGAAGAAAAAATTTGCCATCTTACGTAAGATGCAGACGATCCAGATTTTATGTCGTATGATGACGACCCTGATTTAGTGCCAGACGAATACCTCGACGAATATTACAGTATATCAAATCGCGGAATTAGAGATCGAGAACTCGTTCAAAGAACCGGAACAACATCCACCATGGCGATAGTACGAGACAATATACGAAACGAACTAGTTGCTGCGGGAATGCATTAAGAAGTTTCGTTGTATTCTGTATTCTGTATTTTATATTCTGTATTTTAAATTCTGCAATTTGTATTCCGCAATTATGTATTTTTATTTCTGCAATTTGAATTCTGCAATTTGTATTCTACAATTTTAAATTCTGCAATTTGTATTCTGCAATTTGAATTCTGCAATTTGTATTCTGCGTTCTATTATTCTGGTCCTCAATAAACACACACAAACAATTAAAAAGTAATATATACAAAAACAATAAAATAATAACTCTGCCCCTTCCGTAAAAAGAACACATTTCCCGTTCTCAACAATGCCCTTCCAAATGCCTCTTCCGGTTCAAAATCAAACGGACCCTAAGTATGGTGAGATTTGTTTCGTCCCTTTTCCTTTTCAACAATCGTTCACCAACTTAACCCCGTGCTGGAGGTGTACTATAGTATAGTCTATAGTATACAGGTCAGGCGGAAAGCTGCACGCCTGTTCAAAACTTCAGAAATATTTCCAAAAATATATTATTCCGTTTGGTTTGCTTTTCTTCTCTTACTGTCACTCCATTCCCTCAGAACAAGACAAGCTAGCTAGCTTCAAAACGCAAGCTCTCTCCAGTCCCACATGCTTTCTCTTCGTCCGAAACCAAAACCCTAGCCTTAGCTTCGCTTGTAATTCGTTAGTCAAACTTCAATTAGGGTCGTGAAAAATGTCGTCTCCAGTCACATCTTCACTGACAAGAAGAGGTGGACCAGATCAGACGCCGACGCCGCAGCGTAGAGGTCTTCTTCGAACCCAGACTGCTGGCAATCTTGGAGAATCAATTTTTGACAGTGAAGTCGTGCCGTCTTCTTTAGTTGAAATCGCTCCTATTCTTCGTGTTGCTAATGAAGTGGAGTCTACTAAACCCAGGGTTGCTTATTTATGTTAGTGCTGAGTTCTCGTCTTTTATTGTTTTTAAATTTAGGTGTAAGGCTCCGATTGTTTAAAATGTTGAATTCTGAATTCTGATTGCTGAAGTCTAATGCTAATTGCTTAATGCTGAGTTCTGAATATTCACTTATTTGTTTTTTTTGCATTCAGCATTCAGAACAAAATAACCAATATTTAGCATTTGGAACAAAAAAATAAACATTATATGTTTTGAATTATTTTGTATGAATATATGGGTTTTATTTATAACACGAATAAAAAACAAACAACTTGGAAAGTTGCTAGTTCTATTTTTACAGTATACTTAATGTTTATTGTGTTTTTATAGTATATTTGATGTTCATGCATGTGAGTAGCTCATAGCCTCATACATGAATTTGCAATTAAGTTGCCACAACCTAAGCTATTGATGGAGATGATTCACTGAACTATACTCCAGCTTGTTTACCTTTCAGTTTCTGATATTTTGTTTGGTTATCATATTTATTTAATAAATATATTTCCTGAATCATGAAACAAACCACTGAACCATTTTTCGGTTATCAACTCCATATTGGATCTGTAAATAGTTTAGGTTGATGAACATGCATATACTTGCTTTTGACTATCAAACAGATTCTCATGTCTCCTTTAGAGGTAAGTGGGGGCATCAAGCATTCATATGATAAGCTTATATCCAAATCCGATCTTACTGTCCAATAATTTAACTTAAACAGATTAATTTGATTAAAGAATCTAAAATAGTACATGCATCACCTATGATATGCTTGAAGTGGAGTTAGACCACATATATAATGTATTACGTACACCAGCGAAGTCTTAACTTGTAAAGATATAGTTGTGTTTACCACAAACCGCAGAAGTTTCAACACATTTGCTATTCTTGGACAAATAGGCCGTTTCTATGCTTTTGAGAAAGCTCATAAGTTGGATCCAACTTCTAGTGGACGTGGTGTACGCCAATTTAAAACCGCTCTTTTGCAAAGACTGGAAAGGGTAAGTTTCATATTTTCTTATTGTTATATTACATATTCACGCATGAGTAAAAAATAGTTTAAAGTATTATCTACATTCACATAAGCTTAGTTTGAAATAAACCATCCCCCACTTGTCAACTGAAGATTTTGTGTCATCTCCATGTATTTATGGTTTAGTTTCACACACATTTCGGTTTCCCCTTCATCAATGAATTTGTACCAAAAGATATCACAAATACGCGCTGTAACAAAATTAAGCAATAAATTTGGGAAATTGTGGATTTTTGCCAACAATCATTTTATTTCCTTCAGTTTACAGAGCTGATAAGCCTGATAACTCTAGCTAGTGAAATCTTGTCTCAGGTTGATTGTCCGGCCTTGTCTTAAATAACATTCATCAACTTTGTAATAATGGCACCAACAAAATTAGCATATCTTATACTTATCTATAAATATGATCGTCTTTCGTTAAATAATTTTGAATATCATGTTATGCCATTGTATTGATACACGTTATCATATCATACTAAATTATGATAGTTGTGATAAGCAACTTTAACATGTATTCTCTTTCTTTGTGTATTACATGTTAATTTTATATTTAATTATGTGGTTTTAATGGTCATTACCAACATATAACCCCTAATTGTAGGAAAACGACCCAACACTTATGGGAAGAGTACAAAAGAGTGATGCACGAGAAATGCAAACCTTTTATCAACATTATTACAAGAAATATATCCAAGCACTTCAAAATGTCGCTGATAAAGCTGATCGGTAAGTTTTGAGAAATGAATGCAAATTTGATGCTTCATTTTATTTTTTCTCCGTAACCATTTACCATTTAAGGTTTGGATATTTCAACTTAAAGATATTATATCTTTGTCAAATGTTACAACTTTAAATTTATTTTTATGGACAGTGTATTGATGCTTTTGGCTATAATTAGCAAGAAACTAATATTTTATTTTAATTAATTGCTGTAATATATCAGTACAACATGATAATGGTTAAGATCCTCCTGGATAGACATATAAAGTGAGCCGAAGTTGGAAACTATCACTTTATAATTGTGTTGTCATAGTACAAAATGTCAACTAACGTCCTTTTCTTCAGTGCTCAACTTACTAAGGCATACCAAACTGCTGCTGTTTTATTTGAAGTTTTAAGGGCTGTAAATCAAACACAGTCCATTGAAGTTGACAATGAGGTAAATGCTTCTTAGTTTTTTTTTTTTTTTTGTTGTTGTTTTTTTTTCTTTACAAGCTTTATATGACTTTAAAAGGTTCATTGTTGAAGATAGACATCAAGAAATTCATGCATACAAATATTAATATAAAATGTCAGTCTTCATTGTGATTTCATTAAATGTTGATTTGATTTTTCAGCAGTCAGAAGTCCTCAGTATTGATTGCAACTAGGAGTTGCAACTTATATCATGCATAATATTTATTATTTTGAATTGCGAGGTTAATTTTTTAGGATATTATTTACTCTATAATTCAGCCAACATTCCTGTCAGTTAAGTTACATAAATATGGCTTGAACCAGTAAAGAGTGAGAAACATGCATTTACTGATGAATTCTCCTAATAGATTTATGAGTTATTAGCATACGCACATAGCTTTAGTAATCATGTGTAGTCTATCCGCAAGTGTAATAAGTACCTTGCCAATCAGGTATGTATTTGAACTCTGTCCATATTCACCCATCCATGGATGCCACACATATTAGAATATAAGTTAATATTGACCAAGGTCTGGCTTCATCGTTAACCGTTTGACAACATATATCTCCAGTTAATCATCCTTCACCCCCCCCCCCCCCCCGCCGGAAAACCCCCGAAAAAAATATCTAGAAACTATAAACCCTTTCATATACCAATTGAAAATGCAGACTTTTATTTCTAAAGTGCCGTCTGTTTCTTGAAGTTGGTGGTTACTGTTTATATTGTGACTAATTGTTTGGTGCTGTGGAGTTGATTTCCAACTTTCTGAATTGAACTTTATACCTTTGATGATGGAATATGTATTAACATTATTTCATGATGATGATATCATTGTCGATTTTCTATATCAATTATCAACTGATGTGTTTTGTATAGATATTGGAAACTCATAACATGGTCAAAGAAAAAACGAAGATGTATGTTCCATACAATATTCTACCTTTGGATCCTGACAGTGCAAATCAAGCTATAATGCAATACCCAGAGGTTTAATGTGTTTCCTTTCGAAATTTGATGGCACTTGAACTTTACTACCATACCACACGTAGTTAAGGAAGAACGCTACCTATTTATTACTCCTTTACATTTATGTTTTATAGATTCATGCTGCTGTTTCTGCTCTTCGGAATACAAGAGGTCTTCCTTGGCCCAAACATGACACAAAAAAGGGTGATCAAGACATTCTTGACTGGCTCCAGTCTATGTTTGGATTTCAGGTGAGAAAACTAAACATTAGAAAGCTCATTTAGTATTGTTCATTTTATTTATGTTTTTTACATATGCAATTTACAAAATTTTATGGGGGCAGGATTGCACTCTTACCCCAAAAAATACCAGGTCACAACTAGTAACTACACCCTTCAGAAGTCAAGTATATCAGATTTAGTTCATGAGCTAACGCACCACTATTGAAATCAAATAGTTTCCTTGACTAACACAATTTAACCAAATCTATGTTACCACAATTCACACTTTTGATGCCATATTCCGTTTTGGTACGTGCGTTCCAAAGCACGATACACCGACATTCCCAAACACTGCACACACACGATATGGTACACTAATTTTGATGTTTTGGAACATTAAGTTCCGTGTTCCAAAACATTTAATTTGATGTTCCAAAATATCTATTATGATGTTCTGAAATGTTTAATTTGATAATTTTAAGTGTAACAGTAATATGTATGAAGCAATAATGATTTCCTATTGAAAATATAAAACATCAGGTAATAATAATTTCATATTGAAAATGTACACAAATAATGAAGAATGATTTCAAATCAGTCTCTTAACTCTCCATTACTAATGTAAAGTAACACATAGATCTCGGATTTTGTACAAAATCTCGGGTTTATATCTCGGTTAAAATGAGCAATATTTTAAACACTTATAACTAAAAATGCTGCTAAATCTCGGATTTTCATCTCGGGCGAGATGATCGAGATTCAAAACCTTGCTAGTTATGAACTCTATATTGTACTTTTTTTTTATTACATTACAATCTTTCAATGTCCTCTTTCTCTACATTTTTCTTCTTTGAAATAATCATTACATCGAGATATAGTATTTGAAAAAAGAAAAAATGGATGGTATGTTTGAAGAAGTTAATGTTGTATCAATGTACATGAACTATTCCAACTTCATGGTTCATACAAAAAGGATGATCACCACCAGGAATTGACAAGGAAAAAAGCGTAATTTAACTTTGTTATAATTTTCAGCCCCTAAATTATAAAAGAGGAAAAAAAAAAAAAAAAAAAAACCTAAGACATGATATAAGCACTTGTGTAACAATATTTGCACATTCTGCAATTTTGTTCGACTTCAATTGATATAAACTATCATTTATAACAAGTTATATCGGTAATGTTTACTTATACAAGAATGATTTTACTAGTGTCCATTCATTTGTAGTGGGTAACAATATCATACAAATTTGTATGCAAAGAGAGCTTTTTCAAAATGTTCAGCGTTCTGGCTAAGTGTATTCCATTCCGGTTAAGCCTACCTCCAAATGTGTTCTGCAATATGCAACGTTTTCCTTTTCCGTTTTCGTTCGACGCATAATGAATCATTCTGTGTACCAGATAACATAGAACCAAATTAGTTAATCTGGCCCATGCAACAGTCTAATAAATAAACTTAAGTGTTTGGCATTTGTTTAAAGCAGTTTGATATATTTTTGTTCATGTTTTTTATTTTCTTTTAAACGAAAGACCATGTGCTTTCATTCTTGCAGAAGGATAATGTGGCAAATCAAAGGGAGCATTTGATATTATTACTTGCAAATGTCCATATACGACATTCTCCAAAGCCTGACCAACAGCCAAAGGTTATATTCCAGCGTTTCCACACCTAAATTTCAGTTTAGTGTTAAATTATGTACAGGTAAATGATGTGATTACCATCTTGATTCAGCTAAATGAACATGCACTTGACGAGGTCATGAAAAAAATATTCAAAAATTATAAGAAGTGGTGCAAGTTTCTGAATCGCAAAAGCAGCTTATGGTGAGTATTTTCAATTATGGTTATGTTTTTGATAGGGGATGGACAAGTATCATTGTTATTTCCTATCTGAGGACCATTAGGTATCGCAAAATCAACAGTGTGAGGAGTTCTCTTGATTTCTTTTTATATCTTATTATGTTCTCACTATGTAGGACTGTTCTTAACTTGACCTTTTGTGTGTGTTGTATTTCGGGCCAAACGCATGTACATTTGTACTATGCAGTGTAGAGTATGTGTGCATCTACATTGAATGACGCAGTGTATGTGATGGGTAAGCACACGCGAAGCAGGCTTAGCTTTGGTTTATCATATGAAAGATCACATATCATCACAAAATATATTGACTAAGAGAGTTATATCTCTGTATCTTTTATCAGTTTCATATATTACTTTGAAGAGATCTGTGAATTCTTGCATGTTTCTCATAGATGAGTTAATTTATATACAATTCAGATAGCTTTAGATTAGAATGTTTGGACCATAAATGATAAATCTGTGCGATGTAACAATTAATACATCGATGAAATCCTATAAAATTTTTGTACACACATAATTGATCAAGGAAACTGATGAAGATAAATATGGTAGTATAACATCCTACTAACAAATCTTGGACTGATGGGATATGATCAAGTAGATACTATTGGGTAGAAAAATCCTTGGTGAAGACATTTAAAAAAAAAAAAATCAATCCTATGATAGAACGAACTGAGTGTAAACCAGTAAAGTAGGTATTGTCGAATGAAAACAATAATTGAGTTATGCTTAGTACGAGCCATAGTTATCAAAGGCCGCGCAAGGCGAAACGTGACATGGCATGTTGAAGGCTTCTTTTCGCCCCAAGGTGCAACACACGTGGAAAGATGCATTGAATTGACACAAAAATACATATAAACTGCATAAAAACGCATGATTTTGTATTTTTTTTTAAATCTTAGTTCTACTTTTTTATTTATTTTCCAAAATCCAACAATGCATGGAGATTAGTTATTGTTAGACCGAAATCTGTGCCTAACACCCAAATCCAATGCGAAAACCTCACAATCACAGATTAAATGCAGAAAAAGCAGTGAAATAGAGGACACATGAGATTTTTGTAGTGGTTTGGCTCAATTCAAGTCTACGTCCACTTTATAGTTTATTGAATCTTACGAAGCTATTACAATACAGTTTTCTTGCAGTTTATACACGAAATCCTCGTGTTTACGATGAAAAGAAGTGAGAAAAGTGGAGATTATACACGAAATCCTCGTGTTGAATTGAGGTAGATCGACCTTCTTGTCGTTGCAAAATCCTTGCAATGGCAATGGTGGAAGATAAGGGTTGGAATGGCCGAGAAGAAGAAGAGCCAAAAAGTCCCCCAAAATGGCCACGTTGTGGTGTATTTATAGGCGTAGAGGTGCTTCTGAGCGGTTCGGTTCGGATGTGCCACGTGGCGAGCACCGAGGCGATCTCGGAAGTAAGTGGAGAACATGGAAAAGGTGGTTACCAGGTCGTGCTTTGCCAAGTGGAGCTAGATCCATCAAAATAGGATGCGGTTATGGCAAGAGAATCGGTCAAAGGTTGCGTGCAGGAGCAGGTCCAGGGGGTCGGTTCGGATCGGATCCGAACCGAGTTAATGTCTCTGATCCGGTGACTAGAAGCGCTTCAGTGTAGAATACTTCAGGCGGGTCGGGTCTTCTGCGATCCGATCCGATCCGAGGAGTACTAAATTTCCTTTTGCAAAGTTATGCCATTGGGTCCTCTCACCCGATCCGAACCGTATATCCGATCCCAATGGGTTATGCCAATTTCAGATTCCAAGTTCCTGGTTCTGCACGCGTTCACGGAAACGGGCGTAACTTTCAAACCGTAAGTCCGTTTTAGCCAAACGAAAGCTCGATTCGAAGCTGATTCAAAGAGCTACAAGAGTTACAGAGCTCAGCTCCGTAATTGATGTTTTCGGGCCCAAAAAAGGTCGTTTGATAGGAGTTTCGGGCCAATCTTTGTCTGTGATGCGACTTCAACCAAATCGCTCCATGTCTTCTGACGATATTCCCAATACTTGAGCGTATCGTTTACTAGAAATTCTATGTGTGACTGCTTTGATTAAAAAGCGGGCCAACATTTGCCCCCCAGAACATATCTTGCTGGTTGAAGGAAGATGTGTTCTGGATAATCCAAGGCCACGCCGGGCCTGCCAGCTGCAAGTATAATCCATACCTGCGAAGAAAAGAGAGCAAAAAGGTGTGTCAAATCCTGACAAAACTGATTACACTTTCGAGCATAAGCCATGCTTGGGCGTTTGTTTGAGCATAAACCATAATCGAGGGATGTTCGAATCATCCTGCCAAAACCTGGCGAGGGACCTAACCTTCCGGGTATAAGCCATACCAGGAAGTTCAAACTGAGCATAAGCCATACTCGAGTTTTATTGAGTTCCTTTGCCCAATCCTGACAAGATCGTTCGTCGTTCCGGAGTATAATCCATACATAAGCATCCTAGTGAGTACAATCCATACTCATGTCGGGATAGAGCTATACTTGCCAAAACCTGACAAAATAGTCTGTCCCTAGTCATAATCCATGCCTAGGGGTCCGAGATAAGTATAAGCCATACTTTAATTGAGATTGAGAATCCTGCCACAACCTGACAAAACACTTAAATCCGTCAAACATAATCCATGCTCGGAAAGTCCTTCCTTATTCAATTCAAAGTACAAAACCAAAGAAAATCCTGATTGGTTTGTCATCGAGTGCAGAGCACGCTTTGGAGCTAAATCCTAACCCCGAACGTGTGTACTCCGATTTAGCCAATCGGAAAACCTAAAGAAAGCAAAGAAACATATCTTAAATCCTAAGAAATGCTGAAAACGCAGAGTGATCCAATCCAGATCAGTTGATGATGAGCCCACGGGAGCTCGTTCCAGGGTCATTCCCTCTCCGGGGAGCAGGTGGTGGCAGCGCGGGTGCAGGCGCTGTAGGTTGTTTCACATACTCGGGTAGCTCTCCACGTCTAACTCGTTCCTCAATCAAGTCTTGCAAGTGCCTACAGTCATTTGTGTCATGACCGTCCATATCATGAAATATGCAGTATTTTCCAGAATCGCGTTCTCTTTGCGATGACTCCCTCCTGGGAGGCTTTGGATAAGAGATGTCACTGTTTGTGTTTATGTAGATGTCAGTCAAGGTCGAATTGAGTTCGGTGTACTTTTCATATCTGGACCCTCTCCGGGGCTGAGCATTGCGGTCATTCTTGACAGCAGCTTTCCCTTTGCCTTTATCAGAATCAGACGGTTCTCCGTCTTTGAGCATGTTAACATCGAGAATTTTCTTTTCAGACATTGCGTCTTCTTCACGCAGAAATCTATCCGATTCAAGGTAGAACTCGCTGAGATTCCGTAGTGGGTCTCGGTATAAGGATTTTTTGAACTCCGAGTTGTCCAGAACGCCGGATACTGCCGCCATCAATACCATAGATGGCTCAGGTCGATCAACTGATGCTGCTGCAACGTTGAACCATTCCAAAAATGAGCGCAGAGTCTCTTTAGGCCTCTGTTTGATTGTGGTGAGAGACATGACATTCTTAGGTCGAGCAATGTGGACCCGAAACTGTTCAATAAAGCGAGCGACCAACATGTTCCAACTGTTGATCGATTCAGATTCCAGCTGCCGAATCCACATAGCAGCTATATCTGTCAAAAAGAGAGGGAAGCACTTTGCCATGACGTTTTCCGACACCGATTGAACTTCCATATGACGTTTGTAGCGCATCAGGTGCACGGTAGGATCCGTCCTGCCGTTATAGGGCTCCAGCTGTGGAAGTTTGAAATCTGGGGGATTGCGAGAATTCCTGATTTCCTGTGTGAATGGATTGTGATTGACATCATCCATGTCATTCTGATAGGTGCGGCCTCTTGAGAGGCATTCAATGAGGTTGGTGAGCCGATCGCCTTCAAAGAGCTATTGCAGATTGCCAAGATCAGAGCTGGTGCCCCCAGCGTTGAGTCCAGAAGAGTTCGGAAGTGCATAAGGTGTTTGGAATGTTGTCCGGTTCGGATCGGTTGCTTGTAGGTTGGAGGGGTCAACCCGACCCAGTTCTGGCTCTCTGCTCCGAGCGACATTGGGTTGCTGTTGAGCTAAAGCTGGTGTCTGGGTGTCCATCCGAACCGGAGCGGATGTAGGTCAAACCCGAGCGAAGCCTTGATTTCCAGAGGGGAGGCTACTGCCCCCAAGCTCATGTAGGGTTGCGGTTCGGATCGGGTCCGAACCGACCCGGTGGGGAATGCCCCCCATTTCCATCTGCGTTGGATTCAGATTTTGGCCCTCGGTTCGGATCCGATCCGAACCGATCCGGTTTGTTATCCCTGCTGGGGCCATTTCCGTACCGTTTCCAGCGAGTTGTGCATTGTTGCTTGGTCTTCCTTCCATCCGAGCGAAGAATCCATCTATCATCTCCTGTTGTTTGCGGAGGAGATCGTCTTGCCTTGCCATCTGAGCTCTCAATTCGGTGAGAACGCCATTCATCTCTTCTCGCGTCAAGTATGCTAACGGGTTTTCATGTGAGGAAGCTTCATGGCTTGCCTCGTTTCTCGTGCCTTCGCCTTCAACACGAGAAATCTTTCGCTTAGTCATCGATCCAATAGCCAAATGATCCGTTTCCTTTAGAGCTAGAAATTGAAGTAGTTGTGTGTCCCCCTTCCTGGCGCGCCAAAATATTAGACCGAAATCTGGGGCTAAAACCCAAATCCAATGCGAAAACCTCACAATCACAGATTAAATGCAGAAAAAGCAGTAAAATAGAGGACACATGAGATTTTTATAGTGGTTCGGCTCAATCCAAGTCTACGTCCACTTTATAGTTTATTGAATCTTAAGAAGCTATTACAATACAGTTTTCTTGCAGTTTATACACGAAATCCTCGTGTTTACGATGAAAAGAAGTGAGAAAAGTGGAGATTATACACGAAATCCTCGTGTTGAATTGAGGTAGATCGGCCTTCTTGTCGTTGCAAAATCCTTGCAATGGCAATGGTGGAAGATAAGGGTTGGAATGGCCGAGAAGAAGAAAAGCCAAAAAGTCCCCCAAAATGGCCACATTGTGGTGTATTTATAGGCGTAGAGGTGCTTCTGAGCGGTTCGGTTCGGATGTGCCACGTGGTAAGCACCGAGGCGATCTCGGAAGTAAGTGGAGAACATGGAAAAGGTGGTTACCAGGTCGTGCTTTGCCAAGTGGAGCTAGATCCATCAAAGTAGGATGCAGTTATGGCAAGAGAATCGGTCAAAGGTTGCATGCAGGAGCAGGTCCAGGGGGTCGGTTCGGATCCGATCCGAACCGAGTTAATGTCTCCAATCCGGTGACTGGAAGCGCTTCAGTGTAGAATACTTCAGGCGGGTCGGGTCTTCTGTGCTCCGATCCGATCCGAGGAGTACTAAATTTCCTTTTGCAAAGTTATGCCATTGGGTCCCCTCACCCGATCCGAACCGTATATCTGATCCCTATGAGTTATGCCAATTTCATATTACAAGTTCCCGGTTTTGCACGCGTTCACGGAAACGGGCGTAACTTTCAAACCGTAAGTCCGTTTTAGCCAAACGAAAGCTCGATTCGAAGCTGATTCAGAGAGCTACAAGAGTTACAGAGCTCAGCTCCGTAATTGATGTTTTCGGGCCCAAAAAAGGTCGTTTGATAGGAGTTTCAGGTCCATCTTTGTCTGTGATGCGACTTCAACCAAATCGCTCCATGTCTTCTGACGATATTCCCAATACTTGAGCGTATTGTTTACCAGAAATTCTATGTGTGACTCCTTTGACTAAAAAGCGGGCCAACAGTTATTATGCGATCATGCTTATTAATATTAATTGTATCTTGTACGTTTTGACGGATGACCTTTTTTCGTAATTCATTTTGCTTGAAGACAAAGATATGTTGTAATCAGGGTTCCAGAACTCGGTTTCAATCTCGGTTTTGATCATTTGAATTTTCATGGTGTCGGCCAATTTCTGAAGTTTTGCTTTCAGCTCCAATTGCCTTGACACCAGTTTAATTTACTGTAATGTACTTAACATTGAATTAAAATTAAATGCAAAACATTACAATTAAACTAAGTATTATAAGTTATCAATTATAATTTTTTAGTCAACCTAAGTTAGAATGAAACAGTATAATTAAACTATCTAAAGATTCTAAACTAAAACAAACCTAATTAATTAGAATGAACATATAATTTAATTTAATTTAACATAGCATGCCTCATTATATTTTATTTTATTTGTGCAAACCCAATTAACATTCTACCCAATATCCAACCTTAAAACCACAAATTCCATTCCTAAACACTCTCGTCCTCATCTTGTTTTGAAAGCAAACCTCCTATCTTTCAATATTTTCGCAAAGGCAACGTCGATCGAAAAGAATATTAGACGTGATTATCGCTCGAATCAACTTCTGCTCAATTAGGCTTTTCGATTTTGTTGCAACCATATGCTAATTGCACAACGGTGCCTATTCGGTTTTGGTTGGAGGTAATTCCTTTTTTGATTCAATTGCTTTTTTGTGTGCTTTTGATCATGTTTTACCACATAGATTTTTTTTAGGTTTCTTTAACAAGTTTAAGTGGGATGAGTTCTTGCTCTAATCTCGTCCCATCTTCCGCCAAAACTGAGCTGAGATAGTCGGGATCCCAATGTTCTGACCGAAACCTTATATCTTTGTTGTAACTGGCATGGAAAATCTGAATATTTTCACATTATATTCCCTAAATAAGTTTTATGACATTGTGTTTAATGATATTTTCGCAGAATGATTATAATTTTTTTTTCATGTGTATTTTTTAGCGGAATAAATATTATTTGCATTGAACTTAACGATTAGTTGTAAGTATAATAATTTTTGTTTCTAAACGTGCATAGTGAATGTTAAACATGCGCACGTCGTTCGTCGCTCTGCGCCTACACTCAAGGACGTGTGTCGTTAATAATTGTGGTCTAAACATGAAAAACTAGATTTGATGCACTCAGGTTGTCACACAAGGTGTTGGACTTTATTTGTAGAGAAGTTAAAATGGTAGGATTTTAAACTGTGTCAACATGAGAATAAGCAAGAGTGATACTTAAATGTTGTAGAAGAGCACAAAACAACTTGTTTTCTCTTAGTGCACCGTGGATAAGATTTGTGCATAGATACACACGAATATCGATGATTAAAAGATGTTAGGTAGCCCATCCAATCAGCATTAGAGTAATCATAAAGAGTAAGAGGCCTTGGAGGACTGACAAAAAGAGGCTAAGAGTGTCGTATGAGATAACGATGTACAACAAGATGGGTCATTCAAGAAGTACTCATGAATCGTGCGACATGGTGTCCAATATTAGTGATATTATGGTGCAAGGTTCCGATTTGTATGTTTCGAATATACCTTGTTTTGGAATTTTCACATACAATATATATTGGTACTTCTCAGCATTCCAAATTAACATCTTGGATCCGAAGTCCTTAACATCAATCGAAGTAACTTATGAGTCTAAAATTGACATTTTTTGAAGAGTTTCCTATATACGTCATCTGAGAAATTAAAAATAAGAATGATAGCTTACACAGATTGCATAGAAAGACAGTTGTTGCATTAGATAAAGAAAATAAAGTTTTCTTTTTTTTTTTAGAGGAGAGTATCAGGTTGATTGGTTATGTGACAAGTGAATGATCAATTGAGAACGGAAAAGGCAAAGCTATTTGTTGTAATTTTTTTTCCTAAAACAAGATTAGAAGCAGTGTTATCAAAGCACACACTATACCGACAAATAGCATAGCGCAAGAGTTTCCTATAGAGCAAAGATAGCACGCTTTTACTACAACACAAAATATCGAATTATTTTGTTTTGTTTCTTTTTTATACGTTTGGATAGTGAATAAAGTCCAAAATAACATTCTATTGTACTTGCAGTGTCTCAGAGGAAAACATTCTAGAGTATGGCTTGAAAGAAGAAACTGATGATTGTTTAGATAATCATGATGATTTTCATTTGGATGAAACTAGTGACTAGCCTTTAAAAGTTTAGATGTATAATATAATTTCTCTATTTTGTCATTATACACTCGAATTATGTTTGACTTCGTTTATTTGAATCTTGTTATTGTATATTTTACAGATCTTATTTTCACTTTGTAGCTTTTCTTGTTTTTTCTTCTTTAGTTATTAGAAAATCTTTTACGTTTTATGCAGATGTGTATTTTTCTTACAATTTTTTATAGAGATTTATCTCATCATAACTCATAAATAGAAATAAATTTCATCATAACTTACAAATATAAGAATAAAATTTCAAATTTGTAAGATACAATTATATTATATTCATTAATTATTTTAAATGTATAATATATAATTGTTAGTTTTTTTTAATATAATTACATCGTACATCAAAAAATATTTAGTACATGCATGAAGTATGATAGTGTTTGTATTTGGGGTCTTGAACGGTTTGGATATGACACATAATATAAAAAAATTAAATTAAATTTCAATTAGGCAAAATATGCTTGAATTTTATAAAAGAAATGAACCAAATAACATGTGCTGTAGCACATAGCGCAAAATAACGCATTGTGCAAGTTTTGCGCTATTTGCTATTGACTACACCGAATAAAGTTAAATAAGTATTGGCGGTATATTATTATTGGGATCCATATAACAATAAAACTGTAAAAGGTTATATGGAACAAAACATATGATTTCATGCGATATATTGAATCGAGTCATCGATTTTGATCTCGGTTAAGGTTCTTATATCGTAGGCTAGTTGAGTGTTAAACAAAATATGATTGCGATTTAATGTTTCGTCTTGCTAATCTAAACCTCGGTATACTGTTATTGAGATCCATATAAAAGTAAATGGTTATATGGAGCAAAACATATAATTTCATGTGATATATTAAACCGACTCATTGATTTTAATCTCGGTTAAGAGTTTTGTACCGTAGACAAGCTGAGTGTCAAACTAGATATGATTGAGATTTAATGTTTCGTCTTGCTAATGTAAACCTCATTCGAGATCTTAGGCCAGATGAACTCGATTTATAATTTTGTTAAGATCAAGATTTTAAATCTTGGCTCTTGGGTCACATGTTGGGATTTTCGCACATGCTATCTTGTATCGGAGAAAACTTAGGGCGAGACGTGTATTTTGAATGTACATCTTAGGTCTTGAAGTACATCTTAGAAATTTTTCAAAGCAACGTTTGAAATTGATGTTTGAATGATTTGTTCAACTATAATTTTAGAGAAAGTAATTGTTGTAACATATTTGATTTGCATAAAATAATAATCAAAATTAATGTTTTGAAAGAAAATGGTTGTTTGTTTTGCTTAATTGATTTAGTAATGTTCAATCATCTTAACATTCACTTCTTTAAAAAAAAAATGAAAAAAAAGAATTCGTTGCGACTCAATTAAATGAAAAGTAAACGAGTATTTTCAACGAATGGGTAAATAGTAATTGAATTGGGTAATTCTTTCCAAGTCTTATTAAACTGAAAAAAGTTGTACAAAAAAGGGGGAAGAATATTTCGAGGAAATTTTAAGTTGAGACATTCGAATATTTAGGACAAAATTAGTGTTGGACCTTGATGACTCATATCATTTAAGTGTGAAAGTGGTTGTTTGATTAGCTTAATTGATTTAGTAATGTTCAGTAAGATTCACGTTCATTTAAGTCTATTCAAACACAAAATGGTGACACAAACAATCTCCACCATTGGATCTCCTCTTGATTTCCACTCACCACAAAAAGACAAATGAATTCAGTGGTTCACAGTTTGTATCTTGTGTCCCAATATAATGGTTATTACGGCGGTAAGTCGAGTCGACAGTGGTCCAGCTAGTCGATTAGCGGACTAGTCGTATATAGGGCTGTCAATGAATACCCGAAAAATTCGATATCTGTTCGAATCCATATCCGAAAATATGAAAAATATCCGTTATCCGAAAAGCGGATACGGATATCCGATATCCGAAAAGCGTATACGGATATCCAATATCCGAAAAGCTTTTTGGATACGGATATGGTTATAGTGGTATCCGTATCCGAAATATATCTATTTGATTGATGGATGTAATATATATAAATCAAAACAAAAAAATAGAGTTAATAGTTATTTTGTAACTGTTGGATGTTACTATGATATAATTTTTTGTCCATTTTTAGTGAAAAATGGTTGTTTTAGTGTTTAATTTTGGAATATTTTTGGATATGCTTATGGATATTAGTATAAAACAATGTTTCATCATTACACTTTTTTTTCCTTTTATAAACATCAGTATAAAAATTATTTTATGTTGATCCAAACTTTTTTATTTATACTCTTAAAGTTATTAATTACAAGCGGAGCGGATAAATATCTGATATCCAGCCGTATCCGAAAATTAACCGGATACAGATATCCGATATCCGAAAATTAAACGAATATGGATATCCGAAAGTAGTTTCGGATACGGATATGGCACTATCCGTATCCGAAAGCATTCGTTGACATCCATAGTCGTAGACTAGTCGATAAATAAATATATTCTAACTAATACATATGGATAAAAATCCATATTTCCATCAAATATCTCCTGATTTAGCCTTTTGCTTTGGATCCTTAGAGGGATCATAAGATTCATCTGTTGCTATTTCTGCTGCCATATGCAGTGTAAAAAAAAACATCATCAGCTAATTAAAATTTGTGTACAATGACAATTCTTATTATGAATTAAAATTAGAACATAATCTAGAAACATCTAATTCAGAAGTTTGTGCGCTGTAAAGATTGTAAAGTGTCCCGGCTTCTTACGAACATAACACAAGGAATGCATGATGAACTGGATAATCTTGGTAAAAAGTGACATAATGGTTTATCCAACCCAATTTAACAGAAAACAATTCTAAATTAAAAATCTGAAAGCATTTTCAAAAATCTGAAATGAACAAAATGAAACATAAACCTTGTATTGACCGCTAATGTATTTACGATGTATCAACATGGCTTAGTATATCACACACTCATTATTCAATTTTGGTTTTTCACTGATAGCAAGGCATTAGTACAACACTACAACTCAGTTCATAAATTGAAATAGTAAGGCATGACATTAGTACCCGAGTGGATTCTGGCAGCGGCACTGAAGAGGAGGCGACGACATTGGAGCGGCGGTGGCGGCAACGGAAGGGAAGTGACGACACGAGAAGGCAGGCTAGGGTTAGTTTGAACTTTCTGTTTTCGTTAGTTGAGTGTTTTATATTTTTGTTCGACCTGCGTTTTTGGGTTCGAATTCTCTCATCTTACCTTGTTTTTTTTTGGGCCCAATTTTAAACCAGTCGATTAAGTCGTACTGGCTAGTCGCTTGACTAGTCGGGCTGTTTCGTTCCAGTCACCCGAAATATTAACAAATTGCAAGTCGTGGCTTCAAGTCGATGACTCAAGCTCTACTAGTCGCTTGCCGTGATAACAGTGCCCAATAGCCACACCCAAAAAAGAAATAAAGAATTTGCTGCGACTCAACAAGACGGAAAGTAAAAAATATTTTCAACGAGTTGGTAAATTGTAATTAATTTAGGTAATTCTTTCCGAGTCTTATAAAATTGAAAAATGTTGTGCAAAAAAGGGTGAATGAATATTTCAGGAAAATTTTAAGTTGACATTTGATCCATATTTTGAGCGACGTTCGAATATTTTTGACGCAATTAGTGTTGGAAGGGATACGAATATGAGTTGATGTCTTGTATCATTTAAATGTGAAATGAGATCTTGAGTAAAATAAAAAAGATCGAAAACCGTGTTGAATATGAGTGATGGTCAAGTTCTCAAGGGCATCTATAGTTTGATGGTAATTAGTTTCATCAGGCAAAGTTGCACAATCAGTGGAGGGAAGTGGATTACTGACCCAAACCGATATAAATCTTGATTTGCACAAAGACATGGAGTTGTGTTTAAGAAGATTGATGATGTATTCTATTTGTGAGGGTGCAATGCGGTTGAAGTAGCTTAAGTTCATAAGAATGATATGTTGTCTTCGTATAAAGCTAGGAAACATACTAATAGAGTCGTTCCAAGATATGGACAATGCCAAATGATTCGATTTTGATTTTTAACATAATCAAATTATGATAGAAATCCATTAAGATGTTAAATTCAGACCTAAAAAGCTTGTTTGAGACCTTAAATAGCTTTGTTCGACCGATGTACATGACCTAAGCAAGTTGGATTTTGCAAAGCCATATAATGACTATTTTGATAAGAATCTTATAAGGAAAAATTTGTGTTAGACCAAAAAGTGGTTCTAACACCCAAATTGACTAAAAGCAGAATGAAATAAGATCAAAAGTAAAATGAACACACAGAATTTATAGTGGTTCGGCGAAGAAAAGCCTACGTCCACTTGTCAATCACTATTCTCAATGATATTGTTGCAATTACAATGAGGTATTCACTCAATTTCTCTCACAACTCACATACATTCACTCAATTGTCTAAAAACAAATGTTAAAAGACGATTTGGATTATCCGGGAGTGCTGGAATTCGGGTTATGAAAGTGGTTGAACTCTCAAAGTGCCAAAATGAAGAAGATCCTTTTCATTGTCTCCAAACAGGGTATTTATAGGTGAAAATTTGCTCAGAACCCGATCCGGATCGGAGCCACGTGTCATCCATCCCATTAGCCTCGGGTTCGGATGGATTTCTATGTTGACAACGCATCAGAGCAATGGACGTTGTGGGTAGGAACTGGTCACAACCGCTCCGCATCTTCAGGCGATCATGGAGGAAAGTGATGTGGATTACTGGTTCGGTTCGGAAGAGCCTGCACAGGGGGTTCGGATCGGAGTACCCGATCCGACCCGGATTAACTTAGGGCTAATTCTTTATTTACTTTGCTCCGCTCCGCTCCGATCTACCTCTGTAGCAAGTGGGTGGCCCTCCGCTCCGATTAACAGTAAGCAACGCTACGATCCGGGTAGCAGTGTCTCCTTAAACCAAATAGTAGCGGCACTCCGATCCGATCAGCAACGTATCTCCGATCCGACCCGCTTCATTCCTCCGATCCGACCCGCTATGATGCTCTCTAAGTTCTTCAATGTTTCACATCTCGACTTTGTGTTGCCCAGTTCACAAAGTGGGCTAACATTTTGCCCCCTTAAAGGATGCTTCTGTTGGAGACGGAACATACTTTGATTGCCATTGTACAGCGTCTTCTAGATAATTTTTCCTTTGATTTTTCTTGTGTTTTCATCTTCTTCGAACTTCAATTTAATTTACTGCTGAGTTACAGAACTCGGTTCGGTTCGGATTCCGATCCGAACAGACCCCTTCTTCTTTTTATTTTTCAGTGGACTATTGGGCCAAGCTCTGCTATTGGACTGTCGTTCCGATCCGAACGGGGGCTCTGCTACTGGACTGTCGGTCCGATCCGAATGGGGAGACGAATAGTCACTCTACTTCTCTATATAAACTGGGTCTTCTTCCTTCTCTCATTTCCTTTTATTGTTTTATCGCTCCTTAAGTTTTGTAAAACGAAAAACCCTAATTCCTGAAGCATCGAAATTCCTCTTAATTCGCGAAGTAGTTACGTAGGTAGGTTACAAAACTTTAGATAATTTCTTTTTTAATTGATCTCGATTCGACTTCGTAGATGATTAGGACGATTTGAGCATGAAACTTGGATGACCTCGACACCGTGACCCCCCCTCGTCATCGTCGTTAGTGGCCTCGTCGCCATCTCGAGGTTGTAACGGAGGGGGTTGGAATCAATTGTTGAATGTGCCAACGCATAAATGCTTGGCTTTGATTTGGGAGAAGGAAGCGAACCATCTAAGGCTGAAACTCCCCATGATGAAGAAATGATAGCAGCCTTAAAGGATGATGGCGGCGACGGAGGACATGAGGAAGATCCAGAAGTAGCAGTAGTCGGGGAGTCGAAAAGTGCAGATGATATTACTTTGGCTGCAATGAAAGCTGATCAAGATAAACGCTTGCAGTTAAAAGCTGAAGACTTAGACCCTGAAATCCTCAAGCCTCTCGCAGTTGTTGATGCGGGATCAAGGTTAGTTAAGCTTTCAACTAGATCTATTACAGAGGAACTCGCTAAAAAATCTTCTCTTGATTCCAGCGTTCCGCCCTCCGGGAAGAAGTCAACCGACTCCAGCGCCGCATCTTCAGGAAAGAAAAAATCAAAGCGCATCTTGACGGAGGCCGAGAAAGAGGCAAAGGATGCGGAGAAAGCCACCAAGAAATCCAAGCATCACTCGAAATCTAAATAGTGGGTTGTCTCGTGTTGTTTTAGCATTTGGTTGACCAATAATTGTTGCTATAAGGGTGGCTCTTGCACCTTCTTTTTGGCTGTTTTCCTGTACAAATTCATTCATTCGTAAATAAAGAATAATTCATTTTCTGCAATGTCTGTTTGTCATTAGTTCTGCACTTATGTAAGAATGCATGTCTTATTATAGTTGTGTAATGAAGTTACGAAGGGATGGAATATGTGTATACATATATGCCCCCAGTCAATCTCGAAGAACCATTCAAGGCTCAACCAAGTAATCTGAATGCTCCCGATTTTCTGACGGGATTGCATTTTTTGTGTCGTCAATGCCTGTCGTTTTTTCTGGCATTTCTTTTATACTCTCCTGTCTTATACTCAGGTTAGAGTTCTTACTGAAGCGGTCTCTTGCCCGGGTGCACCTTCACGCCTCAAAGGACGTTGTCTTCCCGTCCTTTTATACTCTCTCTCTCTGGAGAGTTAGAGTTCGAGCTCAGCAATTTATTCACTCCCCGATCCTTCAGCGGGGAAGGATCTCTTTGTCAGCGCTCAATCGAAGACGCTTTTATACTCTCTCTCTCTGGAGAGTTAGAGTTAAGAATGTCGTTTTCTCATTCTTTTATGTCTTGTCGCACAAATAGTCGTTGTGCTTTTTCTTACGTTTAAACTGTTTTCAACCTTTCAGGTTTTGAATCGTCTTACATTCCATAATCACAACAGAATAGTCGATGAATGTATATATATAATGCATAAAAGTAAATAACACACGATGTTTTTATAGTGGTTCGGCTAAGTCGTAGCCTACATACACTTTATAGTCCTTTATTCATATCATCAGATTTTTCTAAGGCAAGTCGTGCCTTTTTACAGAGTTCATAAGAAAAATAACAAAGAGTACAACATTTCTAATCCAAATATCGCATCAAGTGTTGGGCATTCCATGCCCTAGGGACTTCTTCGCCATCTACGGTCGTTAACTTGAAGGTTCCTTTTTCAAGTTTCCGTTGTATGACAAAGGGTCCTTCCCACTTCGGACCGAGGTGAGGAAGGGATGGAAAGATTCTCTTTAGCACCAAATCTCCTGGTTCAAAAGTCCTAAGGCGAACTCTTTTGTCGTAATAGCGTGCCATCTGACGTCGATGTTTTGCCGCACGCAAATCCGCTTCGTCCCTTTTTTCTTCGATTTCATCAAGAGACTCGAGTAAGAGTGCCCGATTCGTCATCGGGTCATAATACGTCACCCGGTGGGAAGGGATTTCAAGCTCTACTGGAATTACTGCTTCTGAACCAAAAGAGAGAGAGAAAGGGGTATGACCAGTAGCCGTCTTAAATGTTGTCCGATACGCCCACAAAGCTAAGGGCAATTCGTCAACCCATTTTGCCTTTGCGCGCTCTAACCGTTTCTTGAGGATGGATTTTATAACTTTGTTTATTGCTTCAACTTGCCCGTTCGACTGCGGATAAGCAACCGCAGTATATCGTTTGTCGATCTTATACTTCTGACAGAAATTTCTGAATTCAGTACCATCGAACTGAGTTCCGTTGTCAGTTATAATGGTCCTTGGGATCCCGAATCGACATATAATATTTCTAACCACGAAACTTATCACCTTTCTCGCCGTAATCTTGGTTAAGGGCTCAGCTTCCACCCACTTCGTAAAATAGTCCACAGCGACTATTGCATATTTCGCTCCTCCTTTAGCAATCGGTAGAACTCCAATGATATCAATTCCCCATGTGGCAAAAGGCCAAGGACTCACCATCGATTTGAGTTGGGTCGACGGTGCTCTGGGGATTTTGGCAAATCTCTGGCACTTATCGCAGCGTCGTGAATAATCAGCTGCATCTTTATTAATTGTGGGCCAGAAGTATCCATAACGCAATATCTTTTTCGCTAAAGTCTGACCTCCTGTATGATCTCCACACTCACTTTCGTGTACTTCTCTTAGTACACGCTTGATGTCGTCGTGTGCTATATATCGTAACAAGGGCATAGAAAATCCTTGCCTATAAAGAGTATCATCTTGTAGGACATATCTGGTGGCCTTGCGAACTATAGCCCTTTTCTCACTCTTCTTTGATGGGAGTGTTCCACTCTTAAGGAAGTTCTTAATTGGGGTCATCCACGACTCCTCCGGTTCTGCTTCGAAAGCGAATTCAATTTCCATTGACTCAAAGCTTGGCGATTCCAACGTTTCAATTGGAATTATTTCAGTTTCTTTTGGATTGTCGGAACTAGCTAGCTTTGTCAGCCTGTCTGCCTTTTGGTTTTCGGCTCTTGGGATGTGTTATACTGTACCGCTCCAGGTTACTCAATAGCTTTTTCACTTTCCCGAGGTAGGCGATAAGTCGAGGTCCCCGAGCCACAAATTCCTCTCGTACTTGGCAAACAACGATCTTGGAGTCACAGAATATGTCCAACATTTTTATTCCGAGGTCTTTAGCAAGCTTCAGCCCGGCAATCAGTGCTTCGTATTCAGAGTCATTGTTAGTCGCCGAAAATTCTAATCGTAGAGCGTAATATAACGACCGTCCTTTAGGAGTGACTAAGACGATTCCAGCTCCCGACCTTCGGTCGTTCTTGGCTCCATCTGTGTATAGCTTCCATGGATCTATCTTTAACTCATCTTCGGACTTGACCACCCTGTCATTGATTACTTCCTCCTCTGGGATAGTGAACTCTGCTATAAAGTCTACCAGAGCTTGCCCCCTGATCGACATTCGTGGCTGAAAATTTAGATCAAACTGACTTAATTCTATATTCCATTTGATCAACCTTCCCATTGCTTCGGGTCTCTGCAACACCTGCCTCAGAGGCTGGTCAGTGTATATAGTTATTGGATGAGCTTGGAAATAGTGACGAAGTTTTCGGGATGCGATTAGGAGGCTGTAAGCGAGTTTCTCAATCTTTGGGTAGTTGCGTTCTGCCGCTGTCAATTTCTTGCTTACATAATATACTGGCCGTTGCACTTTGTCTTCTTCTCGAACCAAGGCTGTGCTAACGGCGTGAGCCGACACTGCCAAGTAAACAAATAACTCTTCGTGATCCACCGGTTTTGACAAAATCGGTGGTTTTTCTAGCAATTCCAATAAATTTCGAAAGGCCTCAACACAATCCGGAGTCCACTCGAAGTTTTTCTTTCCCCTTTTAATTAAATCAAAAAAGGGGACGCATTTGTCCGTGGCTTTGGAGATTAATCTACTCAACGCGGCTACTTTCCCTGCAAGACTTTGGACATCTTTAATTCTTCTCGGCTCTTCAATGTTTCTAATCGCTGCTATTTGGCTAGGATTGAT
This sequence comes from Allium sativum, assembly GCA_030737875.1. Taxonomy (NCBI): domain Eukaryota; kingdom Viridiplantae; phylum Streptophyta; class Magnoliopsida; order Asparagales; family Amaryllidaceae; genus Allium; species Allium sativum. The sequence goes on along the minus strand of CM060916.1, from coordinate 388,853,939 downwards.
TTCAATTCCTCGGGAACTCACAATGAAGCCTAGAAATTTTCCCGATGCCACTCCAAATGAACACTTCAAAGGATTCAACTTCATCCGATACTTTCGCAGGATACCAAACATTTCTGCCAAGTCTTGCGTATGGCTGGAGGACTGTTTCGATTTGACAAGCATATCATCCACATAAACTTCTATAGTCTTCCCTATTTGATTATAAAACATTCTGTTCACCAAGCGCTGATAAGTGGCTCCGGCGTTTTTCAATCCGAATGGCATTACAACATAACAATATAACCCCAAATTTGTAATGACGCTCGTATGTTCTTGATCTGGTACGTGCATAGGAATTTGGTTGTATTCGGAATATGCATTCATGAAAGAGAGAAGTTCATGACCCGCTATCGAATCTACAAGCTGGTCAATCCTGGGAAGTGGGAAACTATCTTTTGGGCAAGCTTTGTTCAAATCTGAAAAATCAATGCAAGTCCGCCACTTTCCATTCGGCTTCTTTACTAAGACAGGATTCGATATCCAGTCGGGATATGTCGAATCTCGAATAAATCCGTTCTGTTTCAGCTTCTCCACTTCTTCTTTGAGAGCAGCAGACCTCTCTGGGCCCAGCATACGTCTCTTTTGCTTCACAGGCGGATGTTTCGAGTTTACATTTAGTGAGTGACTTATGATGGATGGCGATATCCCACACATGTCAGCGTGGGTCTAAGCAAACACGTCCAAGTTCGCCTTCAGGAAATCCGTTAGTTCTTTGGCCCGACGTGGATCCAATTGAGATCCAATCTTCAAAATTCTTGTTGGATCAGCTTCATCAATGGGAATTTCCACTGTCGCTTCATTAGGAGTTGCATTTCTAGTCTCTGATTCCTCGTCTTTTCTGGGATCCAGGTCTTCAGGCATTCCTTTAGGCAACTCCTTCGGGGCCGGTCCCTCTAATTGCTACACCGAGCCCTCCTTTGGAGGAGGCGAAGCATCTTTACTCTCGATGTTAAGTCCTTTCATCAACATCTTCAATTCGGCAACATAGCAGGCCCGTCCGGAGACTTGATCCCCTCTCATTACCCAGTTCCAGCTTCAGTTGGGAACTTAAGCAATAAACACCAAGGGGCGATGCAAGCCCTGAATTCAGCAAGGGCAGGCCTTCCCAAAAATGCATTATAAGGCGAATCTACGTCCAACACTACGAACTGAAGCATCCGCACTCTTCGGCGTTCTCCTTGCCCCAAGGTTACGGGCAATTCTATGTACCCCATGGGGGCTGTTGACGCCCCGTTGAAGCCTCTGATCCATCCTTCACATGGCTTCAAATCTTCAGATTCAAGCTTCATCTGATCGAATGACTTTTTAAATAAAATATTAACGGAACTTCCGTTGTCTACTAACACCTTATGAACCAAGGCCGGCCCAATGGTGGTAGTAATGACCAACGGATCATCAGTGGGTGACTGGATCCCGGTATTATCTCTGCTACGGAATACCACGTCGTCAAACATTGTCTTTTGTTGCTTTATGGGGGCGATATCTTCCAAATCATCACCTTCATTCACATCTACATGTTTGACAGCATTTACATATTGATCCATTGCTCTAAAACTACGGATTGCTGGGTGGGGTCCACCCACTATGGAGTTGATAACAATTCCCTTGCCTTTCTGCTGCGCTGTAGGCTTGGGAGCAGATTGAATCTGTTTTGGAGCCTGCTCTCCTTGCCCCGTCCCTCGGGGCAACCTTATATTCATCCAGTTTCCCTTCACGCAGCAGCTTCTCAATCACATATCTCAAATGCCGACATTCATTGGTTGAATGCCCATGAGTTCCATGAAACAAACAAAACTTCCCAGTTGCCATTTCTTTCTCTGTTGAGTCGCGAGGTGGCGGTCTTTTATATTGCAAAACATTGTATGTATCCAGGTAAATGTTCTCCAGAGTGTCGTTCAACGGTGTGTAATTCTCATAAATCTGGAATCAGGGTCTTTTGTTAGGATCACTTCCCCTATTTCTATTTCTTCTGTTACCATTCGTGTTACGGTTATTGTTGTTGCCCCCGTTTCCAGAATTGTTGTTTCCACCTTTGTTTCCCACATTTACTTCAACTTTTCCGGAACTTTCCCCAGACTGCTTCACGGCGACGTTACTCTGAACATTTTCTTTTGAAGCCGCTTCAGATTTTCTCTTTCGGTTTGCCCTGGCCTCCTCTCGTCTTAAATAAATATCGGCCTTTTCATAGAATATCTCTCTCGTGGAGGGTGCCTTCCCAGAAAGGTAATCTCCAAACTCGGATTCATGATCGACTCCTTCCTTTAATGCCATCAAAATGGTGGGCTCATGCGGGTCACTAACTTCAGTCACAGCTAAGTTAAAGCGGTCAAGATATGACCTCAAAGACTCTCCTGGCGCCTGCTTAATTCTTGATAATTCAATAACACTTTTGGACTTTCGGGTATGGAGTCAGAACTGATTCATAAAACGTTCGCTCAATTCCCTATAATTCGAAACCGAACGAGGGGGAAGTCGGGTAAACCAGAACAGCGCCACATCTTCTAAATAGATCGGGAATGCTTTACACTTCACTGCATCAGGAGCAACAACAGCATTCATGAGCCACGAGTATCGCATCAAATGCTGTCCTAGATCAGTTCTTCCATTGTACTTGTCCATCTGCGGCAGGTTAAAACGTCGGGAAAATTGAAAATTGAGGATGTCGTCAGTGAAAGGAGTATGGCTTCGCTCAATGCCATAATCTTCATTGGTATAGTTCCGGCTCTCGGACATAATCTGTCGTACCATTGCCTGTACATCAGCATTAGTTAGGGGCCGTTCAGGCTCCATGGCCCTGGTATCCGGGTTCCTTCTGGGCTCTTGTTCAGGAGATGCCCTTCTTCTTTGAGCTGCTTCTGCTCTACTTCGTTCCCTACGCTCCCGGTCGATCTCGGGAGGAGGGGGCTGGAGCCTTTGCCCCTGAGCGGGATCGTTGTTTTCTAGTGCTCGTGCAATATCCTCGCGGGACCCCAAAGATCCGAACGTCAGCTGCTCCAAATTCTGAGGTCGTTCGAGTGGCCTTCGTTCACGGGGCCGCTCTTCCTCGGAAGATGAAGACTGATCCATTGATGTGTGGCGAACCGGGGATGGGGTTCTCTGCCTACGGAGTTCGCTAATTTCCCTGCTCATGAGTCTCATATTTTCTTGCATCATGAGATTGGTGCGCTCGTGGATTTTCATAGCCTCCCTAGTACTCTCAAGCTTGTCAAGTAGGCGCGAGAAATCTCCTTGAGTAATAAGTGCAGATGGATTGACCTGATCATTGACCCTGGTTGCTGGAATCGGAGCATTTGTAGGGGCTCGAGTAGAGGTTCCAACATCACCAAGTGTCGGATCGGTTCGAAGATGGGAAATCGGGTCGGTTCGGAGCTGGGAAGCATGTTCGGGTCGGAGCTGGAAAGCCAGGTCGGGTCGGTGTAGGGCAAGTTGCTCGGGTCGGTTCAGGTTGGGGGAATGCACTGCTTCAGATTCTCCTACCCTGATCGGATCGGAGCTCTCCCCCTGAAGGCGGTTCGGGTTTCCTGTATCGGTCCGTCCTGCTGCTAAGCTCTGCCCACGAGACCTAGTCACGACCGCATTTTGCTGATCTTCGCCAACTCCATTTCCTCGATTAGATTGAACATCTTTGCCTTTTCCTTTGGCCATGGTTTTTCAACAATCAATTCAACAAATATCCAAGAACGTCGAAACTTGAGGATTAACTTCTTTGAACTCAACGGTCCAAAAAGTAGAACGATAATCCCGAAAAACAGAGAATTCAGATGGTTCTCAGTGAAAGCACCAAAATGTTAGACCAAAAAGTGGTTCTAACACCCAAATTGACTAAAAGCAGAATGAAATAAGATCAAAAGTAAAATGAACACACAGAATTTATAGTGGTTCGGCGAAGAAAAGCCTACGTCCACTTGTCAATCACTATTCTCAATGGTATTGTTGCAATTACAATGAGGTATTCACTCAATTTCTCTCACAACTCACATACATTCACTCAATTGTCTAAAAACAAATGTTAAAAGACGATTTGGATTATCCGGAAGTGCTGGAATTCGGGTTATGAAAGTGGTTGAACTCTCAAATTGCCAAAAAGAAGACCCTTTTCATTGTCTCCAGACAGGGTATTTATAGATGAAAATTTGCTTAGAACCCGATCCGGATCGGAGCCACGTGTCATCCATCCCATTAGCCTCGGGTTCGGATGGATTTCTATGTTGACAACGCATCAGAGCAATGGACGTTGTGGGTAGGATCTGGTCACAACCGCTCCGCATCTTCAGGCGATCATGGGGGAAAGTGATGTGGATTACTGGTTCGGTTCGGAAGAGCCTGCACAGGGGGTTCGGATCGGAGTACCCGATCCGACCCGGATTAACTTAGGGCTAATTCTTTATTTACTTTGCTCCGCTCCGCTCCGATCTACCTCTGTAGCAAGTGGGTGGCCCTCCGCTCCGATTAACAGTAAGCAACGCTCCGATCCGGGTAGCAGTGTCTCCTTAAACCAAATAGTAGCGGCACTCCGATCCAATCAGCAACGTATCTCCGATCCGACCCGCTATGATGCTCTCTAAGTTCTTCAATGTTTCACATCTCGACTTTGTGTTGCCCACTTCACAAAGTGGGCTAACAATTTGTTTCACACTTCATGCAATCAAGAGTCAAACCGATGGAAATAATCTCCTTTATGAGGTTATCACAAACAAATGAACCGCCATCGGGTTGACGATAACATTTAGCTGCTATACGCGCTTTGTTTCACTCAATACAACCATCATTTTTCAGTTTCAACGCATTGAGATGAATAGTATGAAAGAATCCATGTATAATTTATGAGCAAGGATTTAAATCTCGGATTTCAATCGCGTCCTAGCTTGAAAATTTTGCATAGTCTTTCGTATCAAGCGAGATTTTGAGTGAGATGAGTGCATCTTGAACGTACATCTCAGATTTTAATGTCCATATCGAGGCTATCTTGGAGTAACTTAAACATCCAACATTGACATTTTAAATATTTTTATGATAATTATTATTTAAATTTAACCTTATTAACACACGTCTTGTAAAAAAACAATAATGCATTTTTTCAAGAGAAGAATGGTTACATGATTATTTTAATGTTGATTAAATGAATTCCACGCATTTGAATATTAAAAATAAAATGAACAAGAATTCATATATTTTTTGAATTTGTTAAAAAAATAATTAGAGCATTGTAGTGCAATTTATTTTGGATCCACATAAAAAGCTAAAGAAATACGTAAATTTAATATCAAATTAATATATCGAATGAGATGAATATCAAATATGCGATGAATTTTACTGTTTCATTTTGTTAAATCTCACCTTGCCCAAATTTGAATATGGGATCCCGAGCGTGGTCTCAGGTGAGATAAATGAGATCTGTAACAGTTTTTTTGAGAAGGCATTGAACTCGGTGGACATTACATGTCACTACTCAAAATAAAAATACTCAAGTTTACTATGTTGGTTATAAAGCAAGGTTCGAAAACTCGGTTTCGGTCTTTTGAAAATTTATTGATTGCGGTCAATTTCGGAAATTTCGACGGTTTTGGTTTTTGTTTCGATTTTTGCCCAAATATTGGTTTTTTCGTATTTTTGATGAAAAATTAATGGTAAACGTTGTAAATCCATATAAAAATATAGTATTCTGGTCAGTTCGCTTTGAAAGCTAAATGTGTGCGGGTTCATATGCAATTTTTAGGTCAGTTCCTGTTAAAAAAAATATGAGTATTCAACAACATATTAAAACTGCAGTAATATGCAGTCAGCTCAGTTCACCTTAAAAAAACAGTTCGTATTCAACAACATATCAAATATGCAGTATTCAATTCAGGTCACTCTAAAAAATAACACGCATTCGAGTCAGTTCCTATGTAAGCAGGAAGCCCCCCTTAAGAAAAAGGAAACTAGAACCCAGTAAAACATTAAGCTGCACATCATTTCTTCCCCACTCACGAAATGTTCCCATGAGAGGAAAAAAATAAAGAAAGAGCGCGCAGAGGAAAAAAAAGAAGAAAACGACGACAGTAAAAAAAGGAATACATCGACAATTCGCCTATTCTCGACTGTCGATTGGCTCGATTTCACATTCTCCAGACACGAAATCTTCAAATTGGTAGTTTGCTGATGCTCGATTTTTACTGTTCGAGCACGAAAGATTACTTTTCTTTTTTGCTTTTTCGAATTCTTGCTCTCACATGGATTTTTTGTCGTTCTGTCATTTGATTTCGTAATTTATGTTTTTTTTTCTGTTCTTCTTCAATTGACTGTTAAAACGAGACGAGATTTTACCCTGGTTTCGTCCCAGCGATTGCTGGAACTGACGAGATCGTCGGGATCTCGTGATTCCGGCCGGAACCTCAAACAATGATATAACGTACGAAATCATACAAGATGTGAGCCTTTGAGATATGCATATTGTATAATGCTATCGGTACAAACTAATGATAAAAGATTGCCATCTCACTTTTGAGTAACCAGGGAATGATTGACATCAATTAGATGATCTCAGATCAAATGAATCACCATAAAAGGAAATGCATGGTGAAGAAAGCAATTTTGTCTTGGGAAAATTGTAGATGCATGTTTATGACAACGTTAATAAACAATAAGTGAAACATGAAGAACGACGGTGGCGATAGAGGTAGAAGAGACTATAGTTCATGAATCTGGATGAAATTGTGGTATTGTCGTATTGACATTTATGATTATCTTGTGCTAAGAGGGGTCACAGTGGATGGTGAAGTAGGAGCATAGATAATTAGGGATGTCAATGGATACTCGAAAAATTCGAAATTCATCTGCATCCATATCTGAAAAGCAGATAGCTATCTGATATCCGAAAAAACGGATGTGGATATGGATACTTAGATATCCACATTCGATTTTTTTAACATTATACTCAAAATTATGTGTATTTTACTACAGTGAATGAGATTTTTTTATTAAGTCGAAGGTTTATATTATATGCACTAAATGCATACTAGCTATTCAAATCTATTTAATCCGTCATATATGTTTATTTTTAACATTTGTGATCAATGAAATTGAAAAACATTCATGTTAAGCTAAAATTTTCATTTATATTTCTTGATTTACGATCGTTGGCAAAATAGAATAATTTGTGATATCCGTCTGTATCCGCATATACGGGTAGCCGATATTCAAAAATGATTTCAGATACGGATATAACACTACCCATATCCGAAAGTATCTGTTGACAGCTATAAAGATAATTGTAGCCCTTGTGGAGGCGGAGGAGGACCCATGGTAGTAGTAACTAACATGAAGTTCTCCTTGCGGTTTAAGAATGTTAAGTGGCCACTTGTGTGAATGACAATTTTTTCATCAAATCGAACATATGTTTGAAGATACTCTTTCTATATCACAATGAAGACACATGTAACCTAGTTAAACGTACACTATAGCCTGGAAACACACTTGTATCAGCTTTTGTCAACCATTTGGTAGTTTGATAAGATCATAAATGCGAATGACATGCACAATAAAAGACCTATAACTTGACATAGTTTGATAAGATCCTTAATGAGAACGACATGCACAATAAAAGACCTATAACTTGACATAGATTGGGTCACGGTGATGAAAACGCTAAAAAGAAGTCTATTGTAATATATAAAAGAAAAGACAACTAGTAATAAAAAAAAGTGGGAAAATATCCACCTACTGACAAAACAAAGCATGTTTAGCCATATCAACAATGAGGCAATGTTTCCGAAGCAGTTGTTATGTTGAGGATTATGAAGACTAGAAAAACAATGGTGAATCACAAAAGAAGAGCATAGGGCTTTAGAGGAGTTATCATTGTGCTGCTACATGTCACTTTAAAATTACCTAGAAATTAAAAATGACACGTGCTTTTATGTAGCCACCTAAAAAAAAGATCAACAATAGCAAAATTTTGTGACATGAGATTGAACAGTTGGCTGATCTCATTTTTGAATTTTCTGATGACATAGTGGTAGACAGATTATACTTGAACAAGAAACCAAGCATTGAGTTAAAATCAAAGGAAAACTACATTCAATTCAAATTCGATAGAATCAGAATATAAAAAGGTAGTTCGAACTAGCCATACCATCAGATTATATTGACAATTCCAAAGACTATTCATACTATTATTTAAGTATGCCGATGGTAAGGATCGTAAAACATTTGATGCACAAGACTATCTGATGAGTGAAATTATTTGAAATTATATAAATCACAATATTTGTAGAAATATTTTTGAAGTTCATATTTGTTACTAGAAATATGCTGATTGTGATCAAGAAATGGCTTAACTTCAGAAGAATAATGACATAATCATAATCTATGGCACCATAAAGACGAGGACTGAAGAGAGGTAAATAAAACAAGCGCGCAAACACATGCTCGCACACTCTGTACCAAGGATAGAATTTGAGTTTCAATCTCATTCCAATCCGTCGATATTTTTAAGTTGTGTTCTATATCAAATTTTTTGTTCCAAATTTGGTTTTGAATTTTAGTATTTTTTAGCAAGGTTTTCAAAATAAGATTCAAATCGTAAATCATATGATTCAAACTTCAAATCGAAATGGGATTTAAATCTTAGATCGTAGATTCAAGAATTCCATATTTTAAAGGTTTGCACATGGTTTGAAATTTATTTTGATGTTTGAACTTGTATGTCTAAACCATAAACTTTATTTTTCTCTTTTGTTTCGATTGTATTTTGTTTGGAAATGATTGGAATTGGGATTGTAGATTCAAATAAGTATACTGAATATATCAATTTGGATTGAATGTTTTTTCTAATCCGTAGTATTAGCTAGATTTGAATCGGAATATAAATCGAATCGCAAAGAGCGATTCGATTTGAAACGGGATTCAAATTGTAGGATTTTTTTTTTTTTTTGACAACAATGCTTTTTAGAACTTATTTCTATAAAAATACATTGAATATTACAAATAGATTGTATACTACATCCATATAGAAGTTACAAACGAACTACTTGAACGATAGTTTGAGTACTTTTGAGATATGTTTTTGTATCATTTTATTATATGTTTCGTTAATACAATTTGATGCATGTATCTTACCAATAAATCGAGTGTTGTTTCAAAAATGATACAATTAGTTGTTTATTTAACTTGCTTTTGTTTTTCCAGCAGACCCCCCTTCTTTTATAGGCATTATAACATGGACTCAATTGTGTAAAATATTCAATTTGAAGTCATTGATGTTTTTGTTGAAATTTTTGATAAAAATACGTTTTAACCTTTGTATATTGTTGGTACCGTAATGGGAAGAATGTTCAAAATCTGTTTTGACCGTCACCAAACACGGGAAAGAAGCCAGTGAAACTCTTGTGTGCGGAATGGATCTTTAACAATGTTTTCTTAAGAAATCTTCAAAACAAAGAGATTGATTTAATTAAAATTAAATATATAGAAGTTGCAAGAATCAATAACAAAAAAGATAATATTATCATGATCGAGTTGGGTGGTGACAATTTTGTGCATCAAAGGAATAACATAAACAATTAAACATAATTCAACCATTAAATTTTGGAGCCAAGGAAAAGTGACTTATTATCCGTGCATGTGATAGTCATCTAATTACTATTTCAAGAAGCACCTTGTCACCTAGGTCACTGTTGTAGAGCCATGCTTGTGTGTCCATGTTAGATTTGTAATCATATGAGTGGAATTTTCTGCATTTGGATACCAGGCAATATATTATACATCGGACTTAAACGAGAGGAGGCGTGAAATCCAATTGATGATGGATGAGCGAAGACATATGAAGTTGTGATGAATGCATAATAGGGTATGAGGCATACTATTTGATGTTCGAGCACGTTATAACCCATATACAATAGGAAGTCCACATGTTAGAATTAAGAAAACAACATACTATTTGATTTTCGAGCACATTTCAACCTGTATACAGTAGGAAATCCACGTTCGCTACATACCCACAGTTGTAGTTGAGATTAGCTAAGAGTCTTAAGAGTTAAACACGAATTGTCTGATCTGGAACCATTGAGGTGTAAATTTCAGTGGGTCTACACATGTCAATGGGGCGGGGCGGGCACGGGGCGTAACCCCCCATCACCCGCCCCATTAGGTAATTTTTGCTCCGTGTCCGCCCCATACCCGCATGGGTACCCATTAAACGGATTTTAAACAAGTTGTTGGTATTCGCGGGTATCCATGATGTTTTATTCAATTTATTTTTTAACCATATATTGAAATTGCATAAAATACATTCGGTAAAAAAACAAATTAGACCAGACGTGAATTTTGGCAACGCGTTGCTTGGATTTGACAGCGTATTGAAACAAACCAGCGAGGAGGAGTGAAGCAAAAACTTTAACAAGATGTATTGAATTTGTTGAAGAGAGCAGATGGTTTGGAGAGAAGAAAAGACGCATTGCTTGCTGGATTGGAATTTGAACAATTAATGGAAAATTTGAAAATTTATAACTATGTATATATATGGTTTTAATTAGCAACATGCACAATTATTACAAATAGCGATAGCCGCTTAGAAATTGTTCAGTAAAAGCATGGGCACAAGTACCCAATAGCCAACGACATTGATTTTCGCATTAGCAATAAATCAAAGTCAATACGGACACCGGTACCGACGAATATGGATATCTTACTATCCGTACCCGCCCCATTAATTAACGGATATTAAAAAAACCCATTTATTTTACCTGTACGTACTCATTTAGCTACCTGTTTCATGGTCATGACGGATTTTATCCATGGGTAACTGTGGGTACAGATTTTTTTGTCATCCTTAAGTGGGTCCATTCTCGTTGATAGTAACACTTTATATACGACTCAAATGGGCTTTTGTTTAGGATGTTCAGCTCCTAATTCTTTGCTGTACAAGAATCAATTCAACTGTGCAATTGAATCCCAGTAATTCACTATACATAAAAACTGTTGAATTTAAAAATGATTATACTATCGTATATTTTCCTCCAACTGATACAATAATAAACCCTGTAAGTAGCAAAATAATATGCATAAGAAATAAAACACAACCTAAATTTCAGTTGATACCATATGTTTACTGTGAACATCTATTCCGTCCGAGTAGGGTTCAAATTTCTGAATATTCTTTTTCTAATATGTTTACATTATGCTTATTTTGTAGGTTGCCTAATATCCAGCAGGAAGCGCAACAACGCAAGCTACTTTATATAAGTCTTTACTTACTTATATGGGGTGAGGCTGCCAACTTGCGCTTTATGCCAGAATGTCTTTGCTACATCTACCATAATGTAAGTTTCATCTTAACTTTAGTTCCACAAATCATTGAATCACATGCCTTCTATGTGAATGGTAAAATTTGGTGTGATAGTTATGATTTATGTGGATTTGTGTTTGTGGTTCTTTTTCTTCTAAGCATGTGGCCTTTATTGGAGACAGAAACTACTATAAATGGTCGAGGTTTCAATGCTTTAAACATGGACATGACACTTGTTCCTGAGATATCAAATATGGAGTAAACAATGGTCAAGTTTCTATGATAAATATGTTAACATTGTTAGACATAGAACGAATAAGTTCGTTGCAAAAATTTGGAATTATATTTCTCTGTTATTACTCAAAACCATGGTCTTTAGGAAAATTTTATATTATTGATTATTTCGAAAATGAGAAGGTATGCTGAAAGCTGTGTAATTGAAGCGCTCAGCGGCTCGAATGTGTCGGATGTGTAAAAGGTTGTAGCGTGGACGGGATAAAGCGAGGAAATAGCAGGATATAGCTGATGAGTCTAAAACAACATTTAAAATTAGTATTTAATGATTTAGAAATATATAAATGATAAGTAAATGGAAAATTTTCATTCAACTTGATTATAATTAGTACATTCCTAATTTTAAATAAAAACATATGCAAATATATATAAATAAATGTAAACTTTTATTTTGCTTGATTAAATTTAATATGATATTACACTATTTTCTATTCTGAAAAATATATGTTAAAAAATTATATTAAAAAACTATTTTTATAAATTTTGTAATGTATAAATATCATTTTTAAATTCATTTCTTTTGTACAAAATATAGCGGAATATAGCTGAAATAATGAGATATATCGGGAATATCGGAATATAGCGGGGCAAAAGCGGAAAGGCTATTTCAGAGGCTATTTGGAAATGGCGTAGCGGTAAAAATCCGTTACACTGTATAGCGGGGATATGGCGGGTAATAGCGGGGAATTAACTGTACAGGCTGAAAGGAGCAACGATGATGAGCAATGTTAACCCCTTCACATCCTGCTTTCCAACACTTACATCCCTATGCCTGGTACATGTTACTTTCCGGCTCTTACATCCCTTTGTTATTGCAAATATTTGTATTTTTGTCATATGTAAGATCAAATATTTGTATTTTTCTCAAATTTGAAACATCAAATTGAAATTTTATTTTTACCACTTAATCCTAAATTTTATAGCCTTGCCAAATGCCGACAATGTTCTTATCATAGTATTTGCAATTTATTCGCAAAACGCAGAACTTTGTCCAAATATGCAATACGTGGATCATGTTAAAAGCTTGAACTTTATTGTTTATTGTTGAAAGCAAAATTTTGTTTCAAAATTTCTACCGAAAGATATTTAGGATTTTGTATGTTAAAGGTGACGGTGGTGTCAACGTGATACGTTAAATGAGATTTAATTCGTAAGTTGTGGATAGGACGAGCTTATGTTGGAAACTTTTTAAAGGCTTACAGAAGATCTCTAACCAATAATAGTACTTCAAACAGTTTCAAAACAGATCAAGCCAGTTCAACAAGGCAATGAGCAATCAAATACCTTTTGGTACAACATAGCTGAAAAAACTAGTGATGGTGGTCAATAAATCATAAATGCCAGTATGATGTAACATCTTTTGTGACATTTAGATCTATGTAAGCTGCATCTGTAGATTAATTTGTTCGGATTTAGGAGTGTATACTAGATATAATCATATTTTTTTACATTGGGTCCTAGTGACTTGCCTTGGTGGCCTTTTGTGCATACTCACATGTCTGCAGATATGCAAATGTATGTTGAGTAATGATAGCGGTCAAGTAGAGGAGGGGAATACCATGCTGCCGTGAATGTAATCGTCTGTTTTGTATACATTTGGGGAAAGTATTTAAAGAAACTGCAAAACCAGGATTTCATAGTTATTATTTCTGTGCTTTTAATAGGGGATGTAAGCAATCTTTGATACAGACGTCCATACATACACATGTTTGTATGCATATTTGTACGTTTTTTACAGATGGCTTTTGAAGTGTATGGTATGCTTGCTGGGAATGTCACCATGACCGGTAAGAACATCGAACCGGCTTATGGCGGTGAGAACGAGTCCTTTCTTCATAATGTTGTCACTCCAATTTACAAGACCATAGCAAAGGTCCACTGATAGTATTATTTTCTTATCATTATGCATATTCTTTTGTAATATTATTCATTATCAATTAGTTATTTTAATTTAGGAAGCTGAAAGGAGCAAGAGAGAAAAATCAAAACATTCCCAGTGGAGGAATTATGATGATCTGAATGAATACTTTTGGTAAATAACACCAGAACAACGTCATATTTCTTAAGTAATGATATTTCTTAAGTAATGATATTTCTTATGACCTTTATTTCTATTATTTGTCAATGATCAGGTCAGTCAATTGCTTTCGCTTAGGTTGGCCGATGAGAGCTGATGCTGATTTCTTTTGCCTACCTGTAGATAGATCCAGCCTTGAGAAAAAAGAGGTAAGTTGTAGTTCATGTTTTTTTTGTCTTTCAAGCAACGGTTTGAGATCCAATTGCGGTCATTTGAAAGTTTCTTAGTCGGTCAATTTTGGAAGATTATTTTTGGTTTCTTTCCTAGTTTCGGATATTGATATTTTTTTGATGTCCGTCAATTACAGAAGATATAGTTTTGGTTTGGTTTCAGATATTGATGTTTTTTAACGAAATGAACCAAATTGGACTTGATTAAACTAAAGTGAACTTAATTAAATATACAATTCATAGTTAACTAAATTAAACAGTCCAAAATCATATTTAAATTGCACAAAACCCTAATCAGTTTGAGCAAAGCATTAATTAGAAACTATCCGAATCCAGCCCAATTTCGCAGAATCAGTCGAAGATTCTTTTTATTTTGTTTAAATGGAATGAACCAAATTGAACTTGATTAAACTTCAGTGAATTTAATTAAGTATACAATTCATGATTAATTAAATTAAACGATCCAAAAACATATTCAAAACCCAAATCAGTTTGTTTAATAAGTTTGAGAAAAACATTAACTAGAAACTAACTGAATCCATCCCAATTTCACAAAATCAATCACAGAAAATAATAAAACCAGCCCACATAACAGCCCGGATCCACGTAATTCCCTTTTGAAATCCTTGCCGGCGGCCCGGCTTTGTGTTCCGAAGCCAGGGCAGAACGCGGAATAAAAGAATTACATAGTTAAAAGAAAGCTGCTTCAGTTCAAAGTTGGACTGCTTCTCAAATTCGAAGCTATGACACAAATTGCTTCTCGGTTTGAGTTTTTTTTTTCTTTTTCGGATTCTTCCTTTTGGTTTCGGTTTCCTTATATGCCCGAGGAAATTTGAGCAAGATTTCAAGCCTGATTTCAGATTGGTCAGTACAACCAGAATTCCGATGTACTACACGATAGTGACGATACCTTGAATCTTGCTTTCAAGCAAAAATTCAATCACGTCTCATGGGTACCAGAATGTTTCTGCTTTCAATCATGCAAATTGTCTGCATGTTATTTGCATTAATGGCTGATTGTATATTGGAAAAATAAAAAACAAAACTTGGTTAGAGCATCTCCGACAAAACCGAGGTCCAAAATACAAATTCAGCAATTACAAAATGTAATCACAACATTTTCGCAACAGAAGACGGGTCAGGCGCTTGTGAATAGAGTCTGAGCTTCAGAGGCCTGTTCAACAGGCACAAAAAAAAAGAGACTTCAAGCGCCTGGAGCTCAGGCAGCTGTTCGACAGGCGCCTGAGATCTATTTTTTTTCTCTGAAAATATATAGGCGCTGTTTGAACAGACGCCCCACCCCGGGCGTCTGTTCAAACACTGCCATGGCTGATTACGTTTTTGTAACTGAAAATGTTGAATTTTCAATTGGTTACAAAATGTACACTCTGTTGGAGAGAAAAATGAGTGTATATATTACGTATTTGTAATAATGGGCCATTGTTGGAGATGCTCTTAGATTTGTTATTTTGTTTTGGGTATTCAGATTTAGATAAAGTTAAAATTGTAGAAAAAATACTTATGTTAATAAAAATAAAAGAACACCGTCATTTGTAGGTTTTACCATCAACCTTGAAATCAAGGTTCAGAATTTTGTTTTCATTTATGTTCCCGTCATCAACGATTTTTTGGATTTTTGTTTCTGTTTCATGATTTGCATGAATTACATTTTGACTCCGGTTTGCAACTTCTGATTTATCTTTTTGTATGCTTTTATGTATGAATTTTTAATATTTCTTAGTTTTTACATTTTAGTTTGCTTTTTTTTATTTTATTTTTGCTTTTAAATATTAGAAAATTTTAGAGTTTGGAACAAATTAAATTAAGAATTCAGGTCCATTTCTATAATGTCAAATATGAATACAAATTAAATCACAAAGAGCTTCAATTATAGAAATTTAAAACAAACCTGTCCCCTTCTTATAAATAACCTTAAATTCATAAATCCGTATTTTATTTTCTTCCATTCTTATTGTCAATCGGTCAAGCCTTGAGTTGCTTAATCCGTATTACACAAAAAAATCCAAAATTCTCCTTTAATATGAACAATAATGAAACCCTAAAGACAACTCATCTAGTGGGGTGTTTGGCAATGAGAATGTTGTCATTTTGCAGTATAGAGATGTGTTTAGCAATGAGAAACTTTTTATAGGAGGAGAGTTTAATGGCCATGTTGGTTCAACTAATGGGGTGTTTTGGAGAGTGCATGATGGTTTTGGATACAACAATTGGAACCAAGCACGAGATGAAACATTGAATGTCGCTATAATGTATTACCTCATGATTGCTAATACATTCACTAGAAAGTGGCAGTCACATCTAATTACTTTCAGTTGTGGTCAAGATTCTAGCTTGATTTATTTTGTCCTTGCAAGAAGAGATGGCAAACGAGCTTGTGTAGATTGCAAAGTCATACTTGAAGAATGTGTCATCTCACAATATCAACTTTTGTTATTCGTGTTTTGTCTTCATGTGTTTATAAAAAAGCTAAGATTGGTAGGACGAAACAGTGGCATTTCAAAGGAGACGCTTAACGGGTGTTTAGGATAGAATGATGGAGAAAGGGCATGTAATATGGAAAGAGAAACAAATGACATGTGGAATGAGATGACAACACTCATTTGAAAAGTGAGCACTGAGGTGTTTGAGATAACAAAAGGAAGTAAGCGCACATTTAAAGATTCGTGGTGGTGGAACAGTGATGTGGCTATCAAAGAGATAGAGGAATGCTACAAATGTCTGCATCATCATATGAGCAAGGACATCATGCAAAAGTACAAGGTGACAAAGAAAACCGAAAAAAAAAGCGGTGAGTAAAGCAAAAGATTGGATGTATGAAGATCTTTATCAAAAGCTAAGTACGAAGTAGGATAAAAGAAACGTCTACAGAATAGCCAAGCTTCGCGAGAGAAGACACGAGATTTTCACCAAGTTAAATGCATCAAGGACGAGGGTAATAAACTTTTGGTAAGGACGACGAGATAAAAAGTAGGTGAAGAAAATATTTCAATAAACTTTTCAACGAAGAAAGTGATGGCTCTATGATTGAATTGGAAGACTTTTTTGACAACACATGTACACGTTTTGTTCGGAGAATTCAAGAGTTTGAAATAAAGACGACGCTGAAACAGATGAAAATAGATAAGTCGGTAGGGCATGATAACATCTCCATTGAGGTGTGGAGATGCCTTGAAGATGTAGGGATAACCTACCCAACTATGCTTTAAAATAATATTTTCAAATCAATCAAGATGCCAAATGAGTAAAGAAGAAGCATTTTAGTTTCAATCTTCAAGAATAACAGAGACATTCAAACTTGCATAAACTATAGAGGAACTAAGCTTATAGGTCATACAATAAAGCTTTGGGAAATAGTCTTCGAACATTGATTGAGAAGGTTGATCAGTGTTTCAAAAACCCAATTTGGTTGCATGCTAAAAGGTCAATCGCAAAGGCGATTTTCTTGGTAAGACAATTTATGAAGAGATTTAAAGAGCAAAAGAAGATCTACACATAGTATTTACCAATTTGGGGAAACTTACGACAATATTGAGGAAGGATGTAAAGGCTATGGTGGACGCTGGAAAAGAAGAGTCTCAATAAAGTACATTACCCTTATCAAAAATATGTACGATGAGGTTGTGACTAGTATCAAAACATGCGATGGTGAAACATGTGATTTTCCCATTAACATAGGTTTACATCAAAGGTTAGTTTTGAACCCCCCTTAATGATGTATGAACTATGAAGTCACGAAGAATATACAATGTGAGGGAATAAACAACTGGAGCTATGGAGGACTTTAGAATCAAAAGGTTTCAGTCTTAAAAGTACTAAAGCCAAAGTATATGGAATGCTAGCTCAACAGTGTTCTGTCACCCTGTTTGGACAAGTAGTATTCAGGAAAGGATCCTTTCGGTTTTTAAGATTTATATTACAGCTTGATGGTGAGATTGATGAAGATGCGTGATTTAATATTCGAGCGAAAGGTGATTAATATTTGACATTCTTTGTGGTTGGAAAATCTCACAAAAGCTTAAAGTAAAATTTTACAAACAACAATTAGACCTGCGATGTCATATGGTGCAGAATGATGGAGCTATGGGAATATCAGATGTGATCGAATCAGAAATGATGATATTCAGGACAAACTTGAAGTTGCATCAATTGAAGTGCATCTAGTCCAACATCGCTTAAGATGGTTTGGATATCTTCAACGGTGATCTCATGATACACCTATATCCTTGCAATTATAGACCGCACCGAATGCTTAAAGAAAGGCAGATGTCGATCAATGATGACATGCGATGTAGTAGTAAAAAGAGACTTAAGAAATTGAAATATATTCGATGAGTTATTGCCGAACTGAAGCACATAGAAGTTAGCGATCCATGTACTGAAAACTCGAGTTTAGGGTTAGTTTAACGGGGGAATGTTATAAGTTTTAGATTATTGGATTAATGAATAGGAGCGTAAAGCGTAATGTTGGTCTTCGATATTTATTACTACTAATGTTGTTGCTAATATTATTATCATCATTTTGGTTTTTTGTTTGTTCACTTTACTATTATTATTTTTTTATTATTTTATTTTATCTTTGTTTATGTTTTTATTTCAAATCTTGTTATTGTTGTTACCTTTAAATCGACTTTATCATTTGGTTTTAGGTTCCATCTCTAGCCAACCTTGGCTTGTTTATGATTAATGGTGTTGTGCAATCATCCTATTGTCGTATATTGTAAACATATGTGAAATGCTTGCACTATAAAATAAGAGTGTTATGCAAAATTGATATTTTCATAATTTTTCTACATACGAAATATTTTGTAAAATCTGCCAGGTAATTATTTGCTCAACAAAATTTTGTCACACTGCCCCAGTTTGTTTAATTTCATGTTTGATTTGATTTTTCCACTACTACAACTACCACCTCCATTCATCATCAACGTACTTCTCATCAAAATCCGCACCTAATGTCAGGTCCAACTTTTCCAACAGCCTCTACCTAAAAAACCATATCGTCGATGCCAAGATTGGCATCCTAAGTCGGATCACCCACGATGAACTTCCAATCAATTTCTGACTCGATCAATCCTTATCAAGTCGTATCATCGACATTTAATTCCAAACCTATGATCATCATTTATCGATCCTTTAATTTTGCAATACTTTTAAGGGGGTTAGTTGCGAAGATGTAAATATCACCGTGCCTATGATCATCATTTAGTGATCCTTCAATTTTGCGATACTTGTTGAGGTTCGTTGCAAAGATGTAATATACCAAAGATGTTTTAAGGAATATTTTCTGAGAAGAGGGATGTGAGACTAATTCACTTAAAACTAATTCAATGTTTATATGAAACCGTGGGATGAAAAGTATAGACTAACATGCAAAGAGATTAATGAGTTCCCAATTAACGTAAGGCTACATCAAGGATTAGTTCCTGGTTGCATTAGTATTGAACGGAATAACAGAAGAAATTCAGAAGAATGTGTCTTAGTGCATGATGTTTGACATTGTGCTAATTGATACATCAAAACAAAAAGTAAAATAAATGTTATAAAATTGAGGAAATACGCTTGAACCAAATGTTAAGAATTAATAAAACTAAAATTGTGTGTATGACATGCAACTTTAGTAAAGAAAGAACAAAAATAGTACACTAAACATGTAAAATATAGAATAGATAATAACACACTAAGTATGCAATTGTTAACCGCCTTTAAACAAGGCCGTTACGCTTCAGACATGGACGTTTGGATTGCTAGAAATCGAGTATGGATGGTCACATGAACTTACAATCGTCCGGTATCATTGAAATACCACTTTAGAGCAAGCTGGAAAAATACTCATAATTTGACTAACTGCATGATCGGTTAGACTTCCAAATAAGACTGGACTGGAAATATGGCTAAGTAGGTGATGTATTCGATACATGGAATTTCAGAAATCAACAACTGATCAAAACTTCGTCAATAACTTGGAACTCAGAAGATCAGATCAACATGCAACCAAATGGAGAAGTTAGGAAACACATGAGGGAATCTACCCTAGGGTCGCGACCCTGAGGGGTCGATATCGATTTCTAGGCCTAGAGGCGACTGGGCCTGCTTTGTGGGACTAGTCGTCCCTTTTAGGTGGGCCCCTCTATGCTTTTTTATGCAGATCCCCGCTCGTTTCATCTTTATAAATAAACCCCCTAGGCTTCTGAAAAAGGATTTTTCTCTTCATGCAAAAGCTTTGCTGTTACTAGGAAACAACTTCGACCTCTTCCTCTATATTCATACAATCAATAACTGTACTTGTAATCAAACAATATAAATAATATATTACACTAAGTAGACATAAGTCAACGTTTGCGGAACCACTATAAAAACTCGTGTGCTCATTTATTTCTCTGCACTCTGTGATCTGAATTATTATTATTGTGTGATTGCTTTGTGACTGATTGTGATTGAACTACAAATTGCATACGATTTTGGTGTTGTACGCTCGATTGATCAAAATCAAGTGTCAACCACAATATTTGATTAACAATATAAGTAAGCTATAATATGTAGGTTTTATGATACAAAAATATATTAAAAAAAAACAAAGAAAGGTCAGTACTATTTTACGTGGTGGTGAAATAACAAACATATTGAAAGGAATTTTTATTAAATCGTGATAGCGTCTACTCTACTGTACAACGTATAATGTTGGTTAAAAAAAAAGATAAATGTAGATAATAATAATGTTAAGAAGAATATTTGAAATTGCAAGATAGCTGAAAATGAGATAGTAAAAGAAAAACTAGAAACTGCTGCTATCGATGAGAAATATAGGGAAACTATACTTATATGGAACAATCATATACAGAGAAAGTCAAGTGAAAAACCGGTAATGAGACGAGATAATGTTTACATTGATAGAGAAAAGAAAGTCTAAATTAACATCGAAGTATTAAAATGCTTTAAGAAAATTGAATTATAACTATAGATATGACTCCTGATGGAAAATTTTGAAAATGGAAGTCAGTGTAATGTGACTAACCCTAAGTATTTGAGAAAAAAAAAAGTAAATATGATGATGAAAAATATGTCTATGTTTTCCCAACTAGTCTGTCAATCAAACTATGCTGTCCAATTAACAATTATGTTAGGTTATCTGTAATCATCTTTAACCTCAATTATTCCTTTTTCACCTTTTTTTTTTTTTTTGCTCTTCTTTGAATTTCCAAAGTGGCTGTTTAGAATTTATGTTGTTGAGGCGAAGTGGAACACAAGATGCTAAGGTCCGCTTTAGAGTTTAGACCGAGTTCGGACGAAGCTTGGATGAAAATTGTCATTTCACATAAATTCTCCGTAAACAATATTCACATTAAATAATTGCAGTAAATAAATAACTACTTATTAAACTATAGATGTTGATTGGATGATCACTTTAATATAAGTGTTACATATATGTATGTGTATCTGTATATAGACATGTTAATATTTTGTCAATAATTTTAAAATTAATCGAATACTTTGATAATTCATAAAAGCAATGAAATTTATATTTGTAAAGTTTGTGTTATGACAATAGCTAAATATTCATATTTCAAATAATCTTAAAATGCTCAGATACAATATTGGTGAGTAATATAACTTATAATTAATGGTTAGTTATTTTATGTTTTATTAAGAATTTATTTAAAGATAACTTTTGAAAGGCTAACACAATTAAAAATAATAAAATTAGCGTAGCCAAATTTCAAAAAAATGAGAAAATAAAGAGCAAATTTTATTGTCTAATATAAAGAAAATATGTTATTATTTGATGATGCATGATTGTTTGAATGTTCAAATAATAATAGAAAAATGATTCAAGCATTGAAATTCTTGTAATACAAATATCTATAATAAATAAACAAAGTAACCGAATAATTTTATTCTAAATATATATATTTTATTAGCCAAGTAAAAAACAAACTTATACTATAAATGCCTATTTTCTAGCACTCCAAGAAAAGCTCAGCGTTCAAATGGCGCTTCTGACAAATAGCGTGTACGCTATTATATAAAGGCGGGGCGTTAAAACTGTAAAATAGCGCATCGACGACACCCTTGATAGCGTGGTTTAGATCGCCCATCCAACTTAAAATTGACTTATTAAGAATCTCCACCTAGCAAGTTCTTTTTTTTCTCATAAAAGCTTCTTAGTTCCGTTCCACCCATGGTCCAGTATCAAAGTTTTTGTTGGCATAAGCAATGCATGTGTGCTTTATACATTTTGGTATATATGAACTAATTTCAAAATATTTTATAGTTATCTGAAAAGGGTTTTTAGGCAAATAAATAGTTCTTTTCATAAATTTTGAATTAGGATGAATAAAATCTATTGTTGTATGAATCGTTGATTGTTCTGGCTGCAAAATATGATATATAAATTTATTTATAAGTAACTTTGAATCCATCCAAATTTTATGTTGTGTTCCAACAAAGGAGATGATACATTGAAGCAAAATAAGCATTTGAACAAAGTTTGAAAAACGAAAACGAATTGGTTACTGTGTTTGTATGTATATGTGAGGTGACGAGAAAGAGCCAAGAAAAAAGTAATTAATTTATGCTATGTTTTGATTGAATAGTAATTAGTTTAATGTTATTAGTGTTATTTTACGTATAAATGTTATTTGTGCTTTATTGTTTTATTTAACATCAAATTAATAAAAGTAACAAAAAATTAAATATGTATCGCCATTGAGAGGGATCCCTGGAGATGGCAACCCTTATATAGGATGCATTGACAATGCTCTTCCAAATAAATCAGACCTTAGTGGATGCTTGATGAGGGTCTGGTAGGCAGTGCCTTCTTCTATCAAGGTGTGGGCCCGCACTTCTTAGGATGATATGGAGCAATGTCTCATCGGGAAAATTTACATGTCTATTGATGTTTTAATTTTAGCCACTAAATACAAACATAAAATAGAAAATTTACCATTTTCGCACATTGCAAATTTTTTATAGTACGAAGTAAAAAAATATTATGCTTGTAGTTGATTAAAATTTAAAGAGTGATGCGTAGGTTGGCACAGACATGAATGCGAGAGTTTTGGACTCTAGAAGAATATAGGTATTTTCAACTTCCCATTTGATGTGTCTGACGTTGTGCATCGGATGCAAGAAATACATGAATATTATTTTGGAGGTAATGTACCCTAATTTAATTGAAATATAAAAATAGCTTATAAACTGTTAGGTTTCAAACTAAAATAACTTGTCGATGTATTCATACATAAATTAAAGGTTCAATTATACAACTTTTCAAAAATTGTGTAATTGAATGATAACTTCTACATATTGATTAAGAAGTACCGTACGACATTCTTGGTGGTGCGTGTTATAGATTCAATTGTGTATCTTGTTCATTTTTATATATATTACATAGTTATAATAATTTTTTCTATGAGCATACTCATGTTACACAAAATAATCACGAAAAAATATCATGATGTTGGACTCCTATAGCGACATGGATCAAAGCTGAAATAACTATATAGAATAACGTATGAAAATAAACATATATAATCGAAACAAATCAAATGATTGAAAATAATAAGGGTGCACAATACGTTTTGTGCTCTCAATGCGAGATGTAATTCTTAAGATGTTGATGTTTAAGCTTTCCGAATTAAAAGTGCACATGTCTATCAAAGATTAATAACATGAGTTATTATTTTTACATTCAATGCGATTCATACAAAAGTTGGTCACAGTTACATAAAATGTTTCATTTGAAAACATTTCAAACTTATATAACATTTATTATTACAGATTACACAACATTTATTTACTTTAAAATAAGTAAAAAAGACATTGTTCAGGTTAAATGCAGACTATTGCAAACAACAACCAAAGGGCCATTCAATTTTTAGAAGCCCTTAACATTTTTTTCCATATTTTTTATAACTAAATTTTTAAGGAGGTTGTTTGTTGATAAGCCCTCCTTATCCATTTTTGTAGACTCTTTAACAATGTCCCAATAAACAAGTAAATAATAATAATAATAATCTAAAAACACCATCACTTTGCATGCAACTTTTTTTTTGGTCATTCTCTATGAGTCTCCTAAAACAGTTAAATCAACATTAGAAACCAATTTTAACTTAGAAATTGATTTGTAATTGAGTTTAAAAGAAAATTAGAAACCCTAGGATGTATATGCCTTACAATAAGAGACATTCATTTTGTATACCTCACACTAAGAGGCATACATTTTGTATACCTCGGGACAACTAATAAGATACAGTTTGTGAAATTGAATTTTTTTTTGGGCACATATTTTGCATCATATTGAAATTGTTTAAGTCTCCAAATACAAGTACTACCACACTTCATGCACATACTAAATATTTTTTGACGTGAAATGTAATTATATTAGAGGAAAGCTAATAATTTCATATGGTACATTCAAAATGATAAATGGATATAATATATTCGTCTGAGAGATTTTGAAATTTATTCTTATATTTGTGAGTCATTATGAAATTTATTTATGAGTCATGATGAGATAATTTCTATATAAAAAGTACATGAAAAATGCAATTTTACATGAAATGTAAATGATTTTCTAATGACAAAGGCCATATATATATATATATATATATATATATATATATATATAAACAAAAAAGTCACAAATGAAAATAAGGTGGTCAAATGAAAATGACATATGGTCTATAGTAACAAGATTCAAATAAACAAAGTCGAACTTGATTCAAGTGTACAATAATAAAACATAGAAATTACATTATAATTCTAAAATTTTAAAGCCTAGTTGCTAATGTCATCAAACAAAACCATCATCGTTATCTAAACAATCATCAGTTTTTTCTTTTTTCGAATCATCCTCTAAGTCATTTTCCATTGAATCATTTTAAGTACAATAGCATGCTATTTTAGGGCTGTTCACTGTCCAAATTTTTTGAAATAGAATAGTGCGCTATGTGCTATTTTGCGCTTTGATTAAATAGCGCATTATTTTTGCGATATGGACAACCTCTGTGCTATTTGTCGTTATAGTGCGCGCTTTGATAACACTAGGGGTGAGCGTTTGTCCAAAAATTAAGTTTGGTTGGTTCGGTTGGTTATCCGATTAAACCGAACTAAAAATGTTTTATACTTTGTGTTTGAAATATTCACTATAATTTGAAACAAATTATAAATATATGATTACAATATTATTATTATTGATTTTTATGCTTTTTAATATTAAATTTGACACATAGGTGATGATTAATATATATTTAAATAACTAAACTAACCTAAAATATTTATTATAATACCGATACTTTTGAAAATATAGTAAAAATTCGGTTAATTTGGTTAAACCGATAACCGAACTTAATTTTTCTTCGGGCCGATTACAAACCGATTTAATTTCAAAACCGAACCAAACCGACCAAAATAAATTGGTTTGGTTGGTTTATTTGGTTTAACCGAATAATGCTCACCCCTAGATAACACTGCCTTTGTATGCACTACTTTGTAAGCAAACCTCGGGGTGTTCCACTTTCGTCTTGTCTTGAAGCATGCTTGAGGCACACCTTTTAAAATTTAGGAATGAATCTAATGATTGATGGTTAATTTTGTGAAAATAAGGACAAAAAATTGTATAGAAGCAATCTCAAAGCTCTCATCTTCACAAATTTGGAAATAGTGGAAGTGAAATAAAGATACGTCAAAATTGTGAAGAAAAAGTATTTCCAAATAAATTATAAATACGTAGTAATGATGAAATAATTTTGAATCCAGTTATATACATATTTTATTATAAAAGTAATTATTTTGGTAATATAGTTCTTTAACATGTTCAAATAGTTTTGTACTTCCAAAATACTTTTGTTTATGTCATGGTTCGAGAATTCGGCCGGTACCCATATTCTGGCGGTACTGGACCGGTTTCGTTCATGAACGATCCGAATCGACTTTAAAATTCGGTTTCGGACTATATCAAAAAAAAAACCTCAGCTTCATGTTATAGAAAATGGTACTTACAGATCTTGAAACAAAAACACGACATTGCTTTCCTTTTCAACTCCAAATTGATCTCGTTTTCAGAAGAAATGCGACGGCTTGAATGGTTATTTAGGGCTGAATGACCTAGATAAACAGTCTTCAGATCAATCTCCTATTTGCAAATAGGAAAGCGATCTTTCTAGATAAACAGTCTTCAATTCGATCTCGTTTTCAGAAGGAAAGCGATCTCGTCTTCAGATCGATCTCTCTAGATAAACAGTCTTCAGATCGATCTCGTCTTCAAATTGATAAGTGAACATGTGTTTTCATTCCAGACAATTGTCGATGTTGCAAATAGGAAAAGTGACGGCTTGAATGGTTATTTAGGGCTGCAGGGAGGAATTCTTGGGCTGGGCTGTTTTAAGTTGGTTCCTATTTTGGTTTTTAGTTAGGGTTGGTAGTTCTTGGGTTGAATTTTGTTATTTTGGACTATGCTAAAAGCATTTTAGTCCATATTAGTACAAGTTGAACATATGTTTTTGTTGTCAAACTACTAAAACCGAAATTTGGACCGAAACCGAAACTAAATCGAAACTTCCGAAATTTTCGAAACCATCCGAAACTAACAAAATTTCAAATGACCGAAACTGAAACCGAGTTCTTGAACCTTGGTTTATTTACATTGAGTCGAAAACAAATTCTATATTTTCAAAGAGTACACGATCTGGAAATGTAAAATAACGTTATACGAAGAATCCATATTTTAGAGCTTGGCTTCCTGATTAAAGCCAATGAAAAAAATATTTATACTATTTTTTTGGTATTATTAAAAAATGAATTAGCCTAACCCGCAACTCTCGTGTGGGTGAGAGTTCCTAGCTCCCTGGCAAAAGGGAGAGTTCGATTCTCACCTGACACACTTTAATCGGCTGTTATTTGCAGGAGCATTTAATAATCCTTATAGAAGTGGTAAAAACGTGGATTGAAAAATGTCGCTGTGAGGGCCCAGCTTAAACGGGAGGTCAGTCAGGGCATCTTGACTGAATCCCCGTGCATTGTTTTCCGAAGTATGATTTTTTTTTTTTTAATATGAATAAGCCCCAACATTTATTTTATTAAAACATTCATCGTACATGAAGAGAGGAAGCAAAATAAATTGAAATATTAAATTACAAATGTTAGATAGAACTACAAAGAATCAACATTGAAAAGAAATACATAACCATTATTGTAACGAGTTGCCATTTCAAACGTTTCAAATTGATACTAGACCACATGTGTCTGACCCAAACCATTCAAAATGGCTAATTGTCAATAGGGATTTAAACATAAGAATAAAAGAGATGAGAAAGAAACATAACATATAATTTTACAGCGGAAGGACACGCCTCGTTACCACAAAATCAATAATGTTGATTACAATATACATTTTATTACATTTCACAATATCAGAGTAAAAAATATTGAACATATCGAGAAACACAGCAGGCTAATACTAATGAATAAGAATGATCGATTGCCATCTTCAACTTTAGATGAAGTCTTCGGTTAAACTGAAACGTTTCAAGTTGACCCGAGCATAATAAAAAACAATATATTCGAGTTAGAACTAAAAAATTTCATGTAAGTCAAATTACAAGTAACTTAGGAGATGTTACGAAATTTTCCATCTTTTAAGATTCGTTAAACTAATTATAGTATAGTAAGATATATATGTAACATCTATCAATAATATAATATTGAATAGCATTAAGGTGTTATCCATAATCCCCTTTAACACATTTTATATACATGTAGTTTATGCAGGTACCGAAACTTATAGTTGTTAGAGGGTCCCCTATAGGTATAATACAAATCAAAATCGTAATGGTCTCATATAGGGATAAATATGTCAATGCACGTGAGGTAGAATTATATTAGTTTACCCTTGCTGGCTGATCGTAACCCATATCGGTTGACCATTTACAACACCCCCAATCAAATAGTAAGTCAAATGAGTAATACGTAGAGGTGTGTCCGTTAGAAGTAGCTAACCTCATTGGTCAGACATAAGTATGTCTATCATTTTAATTTTGACACAAATGTCAAGGCCATCCATCATCGTTCACATACTTAGTAAAAGTTCGCCAATTCAACCATTTAATTCTAGAATATTTTCCACGTACGTGGTTGTTAAAACAATTTCAATATTGATAAAGAGTATGCCAATAACCAACCCCATTCTTTTTAACAACTAATCGTCATTTTACACACCATGGTCATTTTATATTTTTAATAAAACATCATATTTCATGTCAAAAATCAATTTAGTATGAGGTTGAATTTCAATTCCACATTATCATATCCCAAATTGGAGAAGTATTGAATTTACGTCTTAATTTTGAATTTTCATGTCGAGTTAGTTGTGTCCAAATTTCGATTTCACATTATAACATACCAAATCAATTCAATGTCGGATTCAAGTTTCAATTTCATATTTTTGTATCACAGATCAGTTCATTATTAGGTTCAAATTTTGATTTCAAATTTTCATATCACATATATCATTATTATAACTCTTATATTCAAAGCAGCTAGGCTCAAAAAGTTTAGTTTGGAAGGTTTTTAGTTAAAATAGTTATATATGTAATATTTGAATTTTAAAATAATAGTTTTAATTGTAATAATTTAAGTTTAAAATTGTTTAATTGAAAATAGTTTCTAATAGAGATAATTTGAAATGAAATAGTACAATGGAAAATTGTTCTAATAAAAATAGTTAAAATAAAATAGTACTAATTTGAAAATAACTTTTGTTATAATAGTTTGGAACATAAGTGTTTATTTCCTCTTAAACCGTTTTGAATCTAATTCCAAGTTTCAAATTTTCACTTTAAATCGTTTTAAGTTTCATATTTCAATTTGAAATAAATTTCAAATCACCACAAGCTTCAATTTATACCCAATTCACATTTGAATTTCCCAATTTAAAATCAATTTCAATTTAAGCATTTTAAATTTTAAATTTTAAATTTCAGTTTAAACGTAAATTGATTTCAAAATCTTAAACTCATTTACATGAAGTTGGTTTCAAAACTTAAATTCCAAATTCTTGTTACATTTCAACAACTTGGTTTCAAAACGAAAATTACAAATTCTAATTACATTTACCTTAAATTGGTTTCCAAACGTAAATTCCAAAGTTAAACATATTTTCATTAAATTGATTTCAAAACTTTAATTCAAGTTCAACATTTGAAATAAGTTTAACTTCAATGAATTCAATTTAAATTCCAATTTCGACTGTTAAAATTTGAAACCAATAAGTTCTAAGTGAAATTTATTTACAAATTCAAATTCGTAAATTCTAAAATATTTCATTTAACAAGTTAGAGTTTATAAATTTGAAAATATTTCATTCGATCAAATTCGGTGTAGATAATTTAATTTTCTATTATATGACCAAGTGATCATTTAATTTAATTTTCAGTTTTTTGAAAATATATCATTTCAACTCGTATCAAATATCTAGGGCTGGCAATGAATACCCAAAAAATCTGATATCCGTCCGCATCCGAACCGTCCGCATCCGAAAAGCGTATAAATATCCGATATCCGAAAAAACGGATGTGGATACGAATACATAGATATCCGCATACGAAAATTATCTGTTCGATTTTTTTTAACATTATGCTCAAAATTATATGTATTTTAGTACAATAAATCAGATTTATTTATTGCTTTACTAAGTTGAAGGTTTATATTATACGCACTAAATGCATATTAGCTACTCAAATATATTAAATTTCATCATATATGCTTATTTTTAACACTGTAATGATCAAAGAAACTGAAAAACATTTACATTAAACTATAAATTTTCATTTATATTTCTTGATTTATCGATCGTTGGCGAATAGGATAATTATCCGATATCCGTCCGTATCCGCGGATACGGATATCCGATATCCGAAAATGGTTTCGGATACGGATACGGATACAGATATAACACTATCCGTATCCGTTGACAGCCCTACAAATATAATAGGTACTATCCCTGCGCAGCCGCCTACGTTATTGTTCCCGAACCCTAATTCACACTTTCTGGCTCCCTCGGTCATTTTCAGGTCAAGCAGCCATACCAACAGACTCCAATCGACGATCTTCACAAAACCCATAATTACATTTCACCGATTAGTGCCTGGATTGATATAGTCTAAATTGACGGCTAGGGTTTTGTGATTTCGAACCTTGATCGTGATTTTTGTTTGAATGGAGCCTAAAATCAAAAAAGCATTATGTGCACATTTTGGTTTCTTTATCCCATTTAGTCATTTACCAAATTACCTATCAAATATGGTAGTAAGGGGCAATTGTCAGCTTGGTTGAGTACCTTCAGTTACCAACATCCTTTTTACCATAGGATACCTGTTAAAACGTGGTCAGTGAGATTTGTTGATTCTATATTTTCTGATATTTGATGTGTGCTCTCTTCGTTTTAGAAGATCACACATTTTTGGTTTCAATTTTTTTTCCTGATATTTACTTGGATTTGGTGATTGTGGTATTAATTGCACTGCTTTATGATTTTATTTACCTGACTCAGGAAAGTGATACAAATAGGCCAGACCGATGGATTGGGAAGATTAACTTTGTGGAAATTCGCTCGTTTTGGCATATTTTCCGAAGCTTTGATAGAATGTGGAGTTTTTATATCTTGAGTTTGCAGGTCGCCCTTGTATTTGCAGTTCAAATGTTTTTTCCCTCCTTCAGAATCTATTGTAACATTTTCCTTGAAGTATTCATTTTCTTTACTACTTTAGGCTATGATTATCATTGCCTGGAATGGTGACTCGCCAACAGATATATTCAATGGAGGTGGTGTATTTAAGGAGGTCCTGAGTATATTTATAACAGCTTCAATACTAAAGCTAGGTCAAGGTAAGATTACTGTAGTACGTTTGTCTGCTTTATTGGTTCCTGTCTTAGTATGGTGACTGTGGTCATAGTTGGCATAGTATTACACATTATCAATTCAGCATATATGCATATTAAAGGGACCGGTCCAATAAAAATATGCTGATCAGTTGATGTATAGATTGGAAAAATCATGCTTTTGTCGCATAATGTGATGGTATTTATTCTTAACGCTATCCATCAAGCTGTTCATAGTGTAAACTAGTGCTTCTGCGATTGTAATGATGTGTGAAACAATTCAGTGCTCGCTAAACAATTATGTTCGCTGGACATCATTTAAGCATGGAAAATTAAGTTGAATCTCTGTTTCAATCGACATTTGACTTGTAAACATGCTCACCTAAATGGCAATTATTGTGGTGTTGATTCTTACTTGGAAATCATAAGTTGTGATGATGTTACTCTTAATATATTCAATTTATTGTAAAAATATGCCAACTGGTGAGACTAATAACTTATGGACAATACAAACAAATATTTGCTGCACATCTATTCATTAAACTCTGTTATTTTAAGCATGAAAAGGTTAGATATTATCAGATCTCAATGTGTGTCTCTACTGTTGGTGTATTTGTGATCTTTTTTGCTTGTATTGGTATATTTCCTAAAAAATAATCAATTATGATGAACATTATGATTTGATCTATCTTCACATTGATGGTTTGGTTGAGGGTTTCACATAGGTTTATTACAATTGCATACTTCTGGTGCATTAAATCATCTGAGTGTTAGGGTCTAATTATTAATGCACCTTGATTATCATTGGAAGTCATGAAGCGGTTATATGGCTAGCAACTTGTCAATTTTTAGCACCATAAGCCATATCCGATAGCTAACCTGTAGTAATTTACTGACTTACCTTGAAATGGAAGATGAAACCTGGCATGTTCTGGTGCAGAATATCTTGCATTTGTGTAGAACTTTATTCTGTTATTGACATGATTATAATAAAACAAACTTAAATATGAGTCTATAATACCTAAATATACGAGGAAATGTGAATTTTCTTGTACAACATGTTGAATGTTGAGACATTTTGCAGCTGTTCTGG
This sequence comes from Allium sativum, assembly GCA_030737875.1. Classification (NCBI taxonomy): domain Eukaryota; kingdom Viridiplantae; phylum Streptophyta; class Magnoliopsida; order Asparagales; family Amaryllidaceae; genus Allium; species Allium sativum. Next base: position 388,822,104 of record CM060916.1, on the reverse strand, counting down.
ATTTCATCTTGAGTTTTAAAGCAAGGAAAAGCATGTCCTTGGCAGTCAAGCTTAGATACATTCTGAAAGTCATATCAGCTATAGCTTGGGTTATAGTATTGCCAATAACTTATGCCTATACCTCGGAAAACCCTACTGGCATGACTGGAACTATCAAGAGCTGGATAGGAGATGGCCAGAATCAACCTTCACTTTATATTTTGGCTGTTGTCATATATTTATCACCGAACATGCTTGGTGGCCTACTATTTCTTTTTCCATTTATAAGACGGTTCCTTGAAAGATCAAACTTCAAGATTATAACTCTTATGATGTGGTGGTCGCAGGTATTTATATTTATGAAATATACAACGCTTGCTAGCGCATTGAAATTACAAGCACCATGCATTTTATTGAACTATAAACCTTTCAAGACTTCTTTAACAAAACCTAGTGGTATGTGAACAATTGTAGGGGTGATGATGCAATTTTTCATAAATAGAAACATGCTTGAATGAAATGTATCATCTGTTGAAATTACTTTTAATGTTTTTCTTTATGTGACAGCCACGTCTTTTTGTTGGAAGGGGAATGCATGAAGGAACATTATCACTTTTCATGTATGTCTGAAATCCATCTGGTTTTGTGATTATTAATAAACAGATGTAAATATATTAATAAAATTATTGATGTCAGGTACACAATGTTCTGGGTTCTGCTTATTACTACAAAATTAGCATTTAGTTTTTATATCGAGGTAGCAATCCCTTTATCTTTCCTTCTCCTGAATGCTCCGTTTATGCTAATTTTCCTTGAGTTGTATTCTTAGATGCGTTGGCTGTAGATTAATAAAACCGATACTTATCTTGTTCTGGACTTGTAAAATCTCATAATAAATCAAATGAAATCAGAAAATTATTTTTATATGCCCTATTTATCTTTCAGTGATCTTAATCTTGTAATTGTTATATATGGTGGCCCACACGGACAGTGGAATACTTCTACATCTTCAAATGTAAAATCCAATGTTTTACGTCGAAATAGATACCGGGAAAATTGGTGAAAAAACATGTTATCTCTGAGAATGTACTTGTTTACAATGGTCTACTTGCACTATTGTTTTGCTGTATATGCTCACTATGTATTACTGAAATATCTTTTTTTTTTAGTACATTTCTCACCAGAATAATATCCATATTTTATTGGATTGTTGGTTCCTTTGGTAGTAGAATTGGCATTGGATGGTTATTTTGTCGACTCAACACTATTTATTCAGTTCATGCAAATTAAATATTATATAGTCTGAACCAAGCGATTTGATGTTAACAACAGTTGAACTCACTTTCTTTTTCTCATCAGATTAAGCCTCTTGTAGCCCCCACGAAAGATATCATGGGATATCGAATAACATCCTATGATTGGCACGAGTTTTTCCCTAATGGTAAAAGTAACCAATTCGATAATGGGTTATCATTCAAAACTTGTATGTGCTTATTTTATTTTTCTTTGTTCAGCTAAGAACAATATTGGTGTTGTAATTGCACTCTGGGCTCCAATTATTCTCGTGAGTGTTCTGATATCTGTATTTACATACTGTTAACTTATTATTCACCAGTATATCTTGCTCACGTCTTCTCCATGAGATTATTGCAGGTTTATTTTATGGATACTCAGATATGGTATGCAATCTACTCGACTTTGGTTGGTGGTATTTACGGGGCTTGTCGCCGTCTAGGGGAGGTAGAAACCAATATCTTAACCCCTATCATCTCTTCTTCCATCTCGTGCTTCTGTTTAAGCCACTTAGAAACACATAGTAAGGCAAAAGTTCCCAGGCAATTTAAGAAACAACTAAAGAGATATTGTTTCACGCTCCTTTAAATTGAATAAGCTGCAAGGACCTCTCGATTATTATGCTATAAATTAATTTTTTACTTTGATAACGTCAAAATATTGGTAAATTGTTTTATTATAAGCTATTCTCATATTATTTTATTTCAGCTACAAAATTTGGATAAATCTAAATTTTGAACAAACTAGAAAAATAATAACAATTCAATGAGATTGCACTATAATACATACAGACTTGCACTGTATTAATAGTTGGCTTGCATTGTATTCAATATTTGGTTTGCACTGTGCTAAAGTAACCTGCATGTGTTAAAATTGGCTTGCATTATACTGAAAATTTATTTCACTTGCATTTTACACAAAATTATTCTGCACCGTAATAATTTGATTTATTTGCACGAGCGTAACGGCACGCGCTCCGCGCGTGATCGTGGCACGCGCTCCGCGCGTGGATTATTATCGACCCATTATTCAAAGGCCAACGCATACATAAATGAAGTTTTGAAAAGAAAAAAAATCAACCGCACAAATCCTATTTTTATGGGACCCTTTATTTAAATTTAAAAAAAATCAACTGCACAGATCCTATTTTTATGAGACCCTTTATTTGAATTTAAAAAAAAAACCAACTGCACAAACCCTGTTTTTATGGGATAGTTTTTAATTTTAAATAAAGGGCAATTTTGGCATTTCACGGTCGGACCAAAAATATGTGTTTCCAAGAGAATTATTAATAAAGATTATATTAAAATTCTTTCAAATCTAAACCAGTGCTTTGAATTTCTTACACCGCACAAAATTAACAACCATATATTATAAACAATAATCAAAATTATTTTATCTTCTCGCTTTACATAGTCAATACTGATATGTGGATCATTCCAAAACTATAAGAAACGTAGAACTAATTTTTAAATAAGTTGACAGTTGCATTACGAATCGAGGATATGTACGATAACAAAAACAGGTTTGAAAAAATGGAAATGATAACAGAGCTTCGTCATTGACAATCATCAACCATGTAATAATTTTTAGTACAAATTGCATGAATCACCATATGCTCATTGAAATCCTCTTCCGTTGAACTCCTCAAATCAGTAGTTACCATTAACCCATTTGTCTCTTTCACAGAATTTTCTATGTTCACTTTGAATAGAAGTAGTTGAAATTGATGTATAACACAAAAAGGAAAACCTTCAGAATTTGGTTATTCATGGGGCAACATTAGTTGGGAGATTCAATCATCAATTAATTGGTCATTATTCAGGTAAGAAGGGCAACTATAAGAATCAAAATTAACAAAATTCAGATTATTTGGTCCCTTTTAGAGGTAGGCTTTACATTGTAGAAAGTTGGAGGGACTTTTGGTTGATTAAACAAGTAAACAGTAGTACGGAATTCATCCGCATCCCTAGTCTAAAAGCATATTAATATTCGATATCCGAGAAAATAGATGCGGATAAGACGATGTCTGCACCTACAAATTATCCGTGCAATTTTTGCAAGATTGTGGTTAAAATCATGTATATTTTAGTACAATGAAAGATATTTAGTTGTTTTATTAAGGTTTTAACTTTATATTATACACACTAAATGCATATTAACTGCTTAAAACTGTCAATGATCATCATGTTTATTTAATTTCAACAGTTGAATAATCAGTGGGATTGAAAGAAAAAAATGTTAAATTAAAATTTTCCATAGCAGATGAGATAATTGTCCAATATCTGTCCGTATTCGTGAATGCAATTATCCGATATCCAAAAATAGATTTTGGATGCGGATATAGATGTGGCACTATCCATCACCGAAAGTTTCCGTTGAAAGGCTTAGTAAAGAGGGGCTGAATATTAATACCTAGGACACTAAAATAGCAGTTCTAATATACTAGTCTCCTATTTAATATATTTATTCACAAAAAGACTTGAAAGAATCATTACAGAGGAACTGCATAAGAAAACATTGCGGGAGTCTGTGTGTGATATTTATTTGAGGTGTTAAGCAAAATGCATATTTTTACCAATTACCATTTGTTTTGTTGTTTTATGTAAGTGGATTGGCCTACTTCAAATTTACTTTCAACTTCCTTAAGCTGTTCACACCTTTGATTATGTCAATTTTTATCTTCTTAACAGATTCGAACCTTAAGAATGTTAAGGTCGCGGTTTCAATCATTGCCTGGTGTGTTCAATGATCGACTGATCCCAGTTAATAAATCTGATTCTAAGAAAAAGGGTTTGCGTGCTGCTTTATCCACTAAAATTGCTAAGGTTGAATAGTTTTCAGTTGATAATTTAAAGTGCAAAAGGATGAATTTTGTTTGTAACACTATTAGTTGGTTCAGATACCAGGCAGTAAGGAGAAGGAAGCAGTAAAATTTGCTCAACTTTGGAATAAAGTAATTAGCAGCTTCCGAGAAGAAGATCTGATAAGCAACGAGTAGGAAGATCACACTTTATTTATTTATTTGAGTTTTGATCATTGATGGATGATACTGACCCGTGTGTTTCAGGGAAATGGATTTGTTGCTTGTTCCTTATTGGGCTGATCAAGATCTAGATCTCATCCAGTGGCCGCCATTTTTACTCGCTAGCAAGGTGTCTGTTTATATAGCTTACAATTAGCAATTTAATGTACTTTCTGATTTGTTCTGTATACTGGTGCATCTTTAATTTACAGATTCCAGTTGCACTGGACATGGCCAAGGACAGCAATGGGAAAGACCGAGAATTGAAGAAGAGAATCAGTACTGATGGATACATGTTTTGTGCTATTCGAGAGTGCTACGCATCATTAAAAAACATCATCAATTATTTAGTTCAGGGAGATCGGGAGAAAGAGTAAAGAATAATTATCTGAACCTGACCTTTCGTTTATTAAGTATCGGCTGACCATTTTTTAAATCTTGATACAGGGTCATCAGTCATATATTTGCTGAGGTTGATAAGTGTATAGCCAATGACTCTCTTATTAAAGATTTGAATATGAGTGCTCTCCCCGGGTTATACAACCATGTTGTCAAGTTGATAAAGATATTGGTATATAATTTTTGTATAGAGTTTTTACGTTCCTTGCTAGTAATTAATAAATGATTTTTTCCTTGTATTTAACTGTCTTATTGTTTTAGATGGATAATCAAGATGAAGCAAGAGGCCAGGTTATTACTCTTTTCCAAGATATGCTTGAGGTGGTCACAAGAGATGTAATGGAGGAAAAATTTTCCAGGCAAGGAAATTTCATAGGTTTCTCTTTCTGTTGTCACATTGCTATTTAAAAGAAGTGAAATTGCATCCTTTAAACCAAAGCCTGATAGACAACGATAAAAGTTATGTTTGCAATGGTGCTATCATTTTTTTAATGCTTATGCGGGAATACGTCTTATTACAATTTTGTGTGTGTGTGTGTGTGTGTGTCTTGATTTTTTTTCTGTTTTTGTTTTTGGTAATAAATTGCTAGAGTTTTTAGCATTTACTTAAGTGCCACTAAAAGTAAAACATCAATTTTTCAACAGCAGAAAATAATTAAACTCCGACTTAACACATAAATCTGGTCGTAACGAGTTTGTAATCTGTCCTCTGGTGTAATTACATACCTTTTGGCGTATAACTCTATATTTGATTGTATAACACCCTTTCTCTTTGAAAAACAGTCTTTTAGTTATGATATCAGATCAGCAAGTTCAATTGTTTGCTGCTAAGGCTATCAACTTTCCTTTACCAGAGTCAGATGCATGGAAAGAGAAGGCATGTTATTTTTTCTTAAGCAATATTTTGTCATTTTTACTTGTATTATCTAAACTGACAATTTGTTACTCTTACTAGATCAAAAGACTTTTTCTATTGTTAACTGTAAAGGAATCTGCAAGGGATGTACCAACTAACCTTGAAGCAAGAAGGCGGATGACTTTCTTTGCAAATTCTTTGTTCATGGACATGCCTGATGCTCCAAAAGTTCGCAACATGCTATCATTTTCGTAAGTATTTGCATCAACACATTCTTATTTCTTTATCTTGACACAACCATTTGTTATTATTTTTAACATAGCTAACATTTGTTTTTTTCCCCTTTTACATGTTTATTTTGACATCTGATACACTTTGTAAATCGTGTCTTAAGATTCTAATAAACATTTACATATGCTGAGTAAGAAAATACTTTTAAAGATTAAAAGATATAATCATTATGGACTGGAATTGTTATTGATATGTTTCATGCCACGCTTGTTTGATTGCTCAATTTTTTTGGCATGCAGATCAACTCCATGCAATATAGATACCCATTCATGCCTGTGTCGTGGGAGAACTTAATAATGTATTCATTATTTTGATGCTTGGTGTTTTTCTTTTTTTCAATTATATTACTTAAATGAGTAGATACACTAGTTTGCATGTTGGGTACATTAGCGTGCCTCTTGCTTCTTTTCTGTGCACTTTACAGTCCATATGTCAGATTTGTGGACTGGATAACAATAACCTTGTTTACTGACTATCCATCTTGTAGAGAGTAAATAAGTGCATTGATGCCTCTATCACATCGGAAGTGAAACTGTAGAAGATCTATCCCCTGGTTGATGTTTTCCAACAGTTGTGAATAGTGTGCACGTTATCATTGTTCTGGTCTTTTATTATGTAGTTCATTGATCATTTTCACTCAGCTGGGTTCACAATGTAAAATTTAATTTATTTGTCTCAGATGATCGTTTAAAGTGATATGAAAGCTGTTCTAGCTCATTATTTACTGCTGCCCATCTACATTTATGTTACAAAGCATTACACTTTTGTTTCAGTGTTTTGACCCCATATTACACTGAAGATGTTCTTTTTTCTTCTTCTGGTCTGGGTGAGCCAAATGAAGATGGTGTTACCATACTTTTTTACCTGCAAAAGATATACCCTGGTTGGTGATCCTTTACTGAAGCTTTAGATTATAATAAACTGTTTATAAACTAGTAATTTTTTTGTATGATCTTAGATGAATGGAAGAATTTCCTTCAGCGAGTAGAATGCAAAGTAGAGGATGAAATCAGAGGAAATGAAGATTTAGAAGAGGAGCTTCGTCTATGGGCATCTTATAGGGGTCAAACATTGACAAGAACTGGTATACCTCTTTTGTCTTGGTGGCTATTTTTTTCCAGTGTTTTTGACTTTACCCCTAGTGTTAGTAGTGAAAGTAAACTTAAACCTTCTAATGTTCATATTACTACGCAGCCCCTTAGGTTTCAAAATTAAATTACAATGTCTTTTAAAACCAAAATTAACTCCCAGGCCTTTTTTTTTGGGGGGGCTTTTTGGACTTGTTAGCGAAAGGCAATGTCAGGAAGGAAAATAAAAAACGTTCTTACCGTCGAGACTTATATCCACCATTGAGGTGGTTGTCAAACAAATCCTTTTTTGTTGTATGCAAAACTTTTTTTAGAATATTGATTCCTCGATCATCACCATGGGCTTGACAATGTTGGATGGTAAAAGACTACTAAAAGTCCTGGATATATTTTATTCCAAATATTAAATTTTGACAAGTGTCGTGAAATTTTATCTTTTTAAATGAAAATTAACAATGACTGTTATTGATACTTTGATCATTTAATTTCTAGTTAGAGGCATGATGTACTACAGAAAGGCTTTGGAGCTTCAAGGTTTTCTAGATATGGCCAAGGATGAAGGTAATTCTGAACCTAGTGATAAGTAACCATGTTTTAAGCTCCGGTATTTATCCTTGCACACTAAGTCACTAACAAGTCAAATATGTGATTCCATTCAGAAATTCTGGAAGGTTATAAAGCTACAGAGTTAGCATCTGAGGAAAATTCTAAAGTTGGAAGATCACTATGGGCCCAATGCCAAGCTGTAGCTGATATGAAGTTTACATATGTGGTCTCCTGCCAGCAATATGGTATTCATAAGCGATCTGGTGATGTTCGTGCTAAAGATATACTAAAGCTGATGACAACGTATGTATGGTTAACTTTCAGTTTTATAAACCTGCTATGCATTGACGTTTCGTTTACGGAAAAAAGGAGTATGAATATGTACCATTAGCACAGTCGTAAATCTGTGCACTAGTTATATCCATGGTGCATATTCAAGCTTTCAAATCTCGGCCGAGATCTTGACCGAGATCTCGTTTTCGAGATCGGGTGATTCGAAACAACAAATGTCGGTCATATCTCGTTTGAACTGAATCTCGGCCAAGATTTTCAAATCTTGGCCGAAACTGTTGTATTTTGAATTTTAATTTTATAATGGGCCGGGTCTATAATATTTTCTTTATTTCTAGGCCTATATTTGCTATGTTATTTAAATAACAAACTAAAAGCTTCCTATTTCATTTCTAACTATGATGTCCTTGAACCCATACAATAAGAATATGCATGTACAACTAGAACATGCTGTCATGATCTGTACAAACAAGATGTCACCCTTTGCGCATTCCAAATGTTGTCCTACACTTGTACAAACAAGAAAATGTTATTTTTATGAATGTTTAGTCACCGACTCATTGACATTGTTTATTATATAAATCAAGAAATTAATTAGTAGTTACTAAACCATGCAATTCTATTTTAACTTGTTTGGTTGTATATATTTCTAAATGATTGCAAACTCATTTCAAAAAACGAAATATACTTATTTCCAAATGATTGCAGATTGTATATATTTCTTAACTATGTAAGTTTATTATACATCTCTTCATCTGATTGTGATGTTATACATTGTGTCCAAAAATTATAATTATTTATTACCCTTGTATAGTCTAGATGGTTTCAAGCTGCAAATCATCAACAACCAGTGTACTCTAGGTGAAAATAAAGTAAGTTAAACAATTTTTTTGTAATTAGCATTTATAAATTAGTTGCATACTTGAATGTAAACTAATGTTGAAAATATTAAGTAGTCCGAGATCATTTCGAGATGCACTTTTTGATCCGAGACATAATTACGAGATGAACACCTATATACATTTATCTCATCCGAGATCTCACCCGATACGAGATTGGGTCCCCAAAAATTTCAAAACGAAACGTGACCGAAATTTGAGATTTAAAACCTTGTGCATATATGAACCTGCATCAACAACAAAGTCTAAATTACCTTTGGTACAGTTATGCTATAGCTCATAAAAAACAACGAGGACGACGGTAATCACACGGTCTAGTACTATATGATCTGAAGGCTCTAAACTGCATTTGAGAATAATAATTGAAGGTGGTGCATGGTGGGAAGTTTCCTTAAATGAATTCCAGCTGAAAAGTAACATTGATGGTCTAACGACTGAAATAAACCCAAGTCAGGCGAGATATTTCCAATGCAGTTTGTCGGCTAAAGATATAAAGTGCTTACAAGTCTGAAACTACTGTGGAGGACAATGTCATCTCAACATCTACTGAAACTAGATGAACTGAATTTATTTATGATCACTTTCATTCTTTGAGGAAGAATTTTTCATGGATACTTATGATTCATACGTGTTCTCAAGTTGGCATTCTCTTCAACTCACTTTGTATAACTTAGTCTGTAATACCGTGGAAATCAAGTGTCATGCTATTGTTGACATCTACAAACATAAAGTAATAAAGCATAAGTAGGTAGGTAGTAAAGTAAGTTGGTTTTTCCCTAAAGATTTGTTAAGTCGTAAAAAATCAAATTAAATTGGAACTTTAAAAATTCTAATCTATTTCTATACAAAGCATTGAATAAATCTTGAATTAAAAAAATGAAAATTGTAAATAGGAATTGAATCAGGATTCAGGAGAGAAATGCAGTAAATTTGACACTATGCTTTTGGTTAATTCAACATGATAATTTAAACCAATTATACATTCCAATAAAAAGGCGAATCATGTAAACTGACTGAACTATTCTGTGATATTGGCTGAATGTATTAGAAAAAGAAAAAAAAACAGTTGGGATATTGGAAGTCACAATGATGTGCATGTATCTATACACACAAACATACAGGCATAGATATGCATGCTACACACACACACACACACACACACACACACACAGATATATATATATATATATATATATATATATATATATATATATATATAGGGAAATTCTATTTAGACACAAAATGTTGACCAACCACAAGATCTTCCCCTGAATTTCACCTCACACATAAAGACAAACAAATCCTACGGTCTAGATTTTGTGTCTGTAATTTTGTGTTTAATTTTGTGTTCCAATAGCCGCTCCCATATATATACACACACACACACATGTATGTATGCGTGTGTGTGTGCGCGCGCGTGTGTGTGCTTATTGAAGTATGCACCTTAAGTTGGTGATGGAGGAGTATAATCGTTTTTCATTTTGCAGATACCCCTCACTTCGTGTTGCTTATATTGATGAGGTGGAAGAGCCAAACAAAGACAGATCCAGTAAAATAGAGAAGGTTTATTACTCTGCATTGGTGAAGGCTGCTTTGGCAAAGTCTGAAGATAATACCGAGCCTGTGCAAAATCTCGATGAGGTGAATTATATGCTATAATCACACATAGACATAGATCATCCAGATATTGTTTCTGTCTAAACCACCCGCTCTGCGCAATTCTTTTCCCAAAAATAGCAATACAAGCAATTTCATAATTTATTATCAAGCATTAACTCTGAAAGCTGCATCTTCATTAGTTTCAACTGAAAAATGGAAACAGAAACTTCAGACCAGTAACTGATTTTTAGGTCAACTTAAGATTGTAATCTGCATTGGGATCCAAAATTTTCATATATTTCAAGGAAGACTCTTATTAAACAGCCAAGGATACCTAGTTGAAATAATATTACTTTTGAACTTTGAAACCAAATTGTATTATATAATATGCTCTGGAAAATGATCTAGAACTTCAAAAAAAAAAAAAAAAAAAAAAAAAAATGAAGTTGGGTTTTTTAGGGGTACTAACTGCAGTAGCTTGTTTAATGACTTACAGTACACTATTTTGGATATGTGGTAATGTTCATGTCACATGGAACTTGAACAAAGATATAATATATGCAGTGTTATCAAATTGATGCATATATCATATTCTTGATGCAATCTCTTATTCCACTTTGGTTATTGTGGATTTTGTGTGGGGGACTCTGGGTCAGAAACATTTTTACCATACAAATGTGTCTCCATGAGAAACACGACACTTGTTATACTACAAATCTGTCCAACAAACATCATTCATCGCAAATGGTTATCCCTAATGATGTACTTCACCAGTGTAAGATAAAGCATTCACTTGCCAACTCTCGACCTTTCGACATAAGCTTAAATGTTAAAATATATTTATTTTCTCCTGAGATACTTTGAATTTTTGCAAAGCAATAATCAGTCTTTTTTTCCCTCCCAAAAATTTCACCTTTTCAATCTGTTCTCCTGATGCAATAAATTTAGTTACATGGATGATGCAATATATGATAATAAGTTAGATGACGTCTACAATCATATGTAGAAACTTGTGTAGAACGTCCATCATTCCAGTCATTTAAAACTAACATCATAACCAGGTAATTGGGTTGATTTTTGTCATGAACACCACAAACATACAACAAAAATACATTTAAAAGACAGCATCAGAGAGCCACAAAATCCTAATTAGTTCATTAATGGACAAGTGTGGTTTCGCCTATCCATAGATTCCTACTTATCGACGGCTAAAATGCGGATCCCTATAGGAATTCTATTTGTTTTCATGTCAAACCTCACATCTGTCGCTTTCAAACACTTTACTGCAGTTGTATACTAGTGGGAAAAATCATATTCTTTGTTTCTAAGCAATTAGCAATGTAGTAAGAATCAATCAGTACGACGAATTTGAATAACTTAGAACTTCATAATGCATAACCTCAGGCTATTCAACCAAATTAGTTTAGTTAAGATGCCTTACAAGTACAGTAACGAATACCACGACATGAGAACTACTGTATGGGTCTTGGTTTTTTCAATATTAGCAAAATAATTCCTTTTTCTAATTGGGGAAGTTTTCTAAATTTATTAATCTAACAGGTCGTTTTTTAAAAATCTCCATATTAATGTACTGAAAATTGTAGTCGCTTTTAATTCTAAAATTGACACATCAAAATTCAAAATATTTTAAACAATTCAGAAAAGGAGCTAAACTTGTTCATTAGATAATATGGAAAAGATCACCCATCTTTTGAAAATGTAAAGTTAAATATTAAGCGAATCAGAAGCAGTTCTCAAGACTATAGTGAGCATTACAATTTTTTCAACAAAGAAAATCGAAAGTTAAACAGATCCAAAAGTTGGAATTGAACCAAACACAGTAGCTTCTCCTCTGGCACTTATTTATTCGAACTTTTTAATAGGTTGAAACAAGTTTTTTGTTTTTTTGGTGGAACGGTCCCTAAACCCTATCTCGATATAATCTCAGTTGTTTCTTAAGCTTTTGAATAATTAAATGGGATGGTTAGGCATTGGTCCCACATAATTAGATTGTATTTGTTAATAAAATACGCATCTTTTTTATCTTATAATATCTATGTATTTGTATTACAAATTTCAGTTTTAACGTTTCCACTTGAAATATATATGAGAACTCAAAAGTTATATAAATTAGCAGATAATGCAGCAATTTGGAAAGTGGTGACCACATTTTATTAAACAAATTATTGTATCGAGAAATATGTTTACTTTTTAAATACGTGCATGTACGAGTTATGCATCGAGAATCAATTTCTGAAATGTAATTTGTCAAATTATTGGATCCTCTCAGAATGGTTCAATAAGAAGAGAGAACAAAATATGTTGAAGTTGACACTAACTTGTAGTGTGGAATACATTTTTCTTGTTTCTAAATTCTAACAAAAGGCTGCATTCTGATTGAACACTGTTTATATTTTGGAAGAATAGATAATCTATCGGATTAAACTTCCGGGTCCTGCTATTCTGGGTGAAGGTAAGCCGGAAAACCAGAACCATGCCATAATTTTTACTCGTGGTGAAGGTTTGCAAACTATCGATATGAATCAGGTAAATATGATTTCCTGTTTGCTATAAGTTTCCAAGGAGGCCCAGTGTGACATTTAACACTCTAGGATAATTACATGGAAGAAGCCTTCAAAATGAGAAACCTACTTCAAGAATTTCTAAAGAAGCATGATGGTGTCAGATACCCTTCCATCCTTGGTGTAAGGGAACACATATTTACTGGGAGGTACTTTTATTTATGTGCTGCTATCGTATTTAAAATCGTATGCTGTTATCATGTAGTTGTTGTATCCAGTGTAATTTTGCTTTTTTATGTTTGGTAAAAATCAGCGTTTCATCACTTGCTTGGTTCATGTCAAACCAAGAGACTAGTTTTGTGACCATTGGACAGCGGCTGCTTGCCAACCCATTGAGGTTAGTTTCTATGCTATAACTTGTTGCTTTTATTTGTTGGACAATAACGCTGCATGACATGTTTGCAATTTCATGAGTTACTATTTCTTAGTAGTAGTAGTTGATTGGTTTCCAGTTGCCCTTGATCAAAAATTGGTTTACTCTACATCAATATTCCAGGGTTCGGTTTCATTATGGGCATCCAGATGTGTTCGATAGACTTTTTCACCTCACTCGAGGTGGTGTAAGCAAAGCGTCAAAAATTATCAACTTGAGTGAGGATATATTTGCAGGCATGAATTTTGTCTTTACACATTCCCTCATACATTCTTCAACTTTCATGCTGTTGACCTGTTGACCCCAACTTTTGCAGTCATATTAATTTGATTTGTACATTTGTTTTGCTTTACACCCCAGGTTTCAATTCCACACTCCGTGAGGGTAATGTTACTCATCATGAATACATGCAAGTTGGCAAGGGTAGAGATGTTGGTCTGAACCAAATCTCGTTATTTGAAGCCAAGATTGCTAATGGTAACGGGGAGCAGACACTAAGCCGTGACATATACCGACTTGGGCATCGATTTGACTTCTTTAGAATGATGTCGTGTTATTATACAACCATTGGCTCTTACTTTAGTAACTTGGTATGTGCATATCACTTCTTCAATCCCCCTACTCTTAACACTTCATATTGTAATTCGTTACATGCTTAAACCAGACAAATATCAATATTTCAAGTTGATTCTTTGGGATGTACAAGCTTTCAAATGATCGGATGATGCGCTATTAATCGAAACCTTAATAATACACTATTGCAATACTCATGGACGTTTAACCAACCTTTGAATTTTATGCTCTGTTGTTCATTTTCCTTCCATTATTACAGGCAACAGTCTTAACCGTATATGTTTTCCTTTATGGACGTCTTTATCTCATCCTTAGTGGACTTGAAGGGAAACTTGTATCTGGAAGAAAATTTATACATAACAAACCACTGCAAGTTGCTCTTGCGTCTCAGTCTTTCGTCCAGCTTGGATTTTTGATGGCCCTGCCCATGATGATGGAAATTGGACTAGAACGAGGATTTCGTACTGCTCTAAGTGAATTTGTACTCATGCAACTACAACTTGCATCCGTATTCTTTACATTTTCTCTTGGTACAAAAACCCATTATTACGGCCGCACATTACTTCATGGAGGTGCTGAATACCGCGGTACAGGTCGTCAGTTTGTGGTGTTCCATGCAAAATTTGCTGAAAATTACAGACTCTATTCTCGCAGTCATTTTGTAAAGGGTCTAGAATTGATGATTTTGCTTGTCGTGTATGAAATATTTGGCCATGATTATAGATCACCGTTAGCATACATATTCATTAGTGCATCTATGTGGTTCATGGTATGCACTTGGCTTTTTGCACCATTCTTGTTCAATCCTTCGGGTTTTGAGTGGCAAAAAATTGTGGATGATTGGACTGATTGGAATAAGTGGATTAGCAACAAAGGTGGAATTGGTGTGGCCCCAGAAAAGAGTTGGGAATCATGGTGGGAAAAAGAAAACAAACATTTAAGTTACTCAGGAAAATTTGGGGCTGCCTGTGAGATAGTTTTGGCTTTGCGCTTCTTCATTTACCAATATGGGCTTGTATACCATTTGCATATTACTAAGAGTAAAAGTATACTGGTAATTTCTCTCCATCTTACTTTTTGTGTTGTCCAGATGGCTGCTGTGGTAATACCCTTGATTCAGTTTTTGTGAACATATTGAAACCTTCTAACTCAGATTTGAGTAGAGTTGTCAATGGATACCTGAAAATTTTGAAATCCGTCTGCATCTGCATTCGAAATATGGATAAATATCCGATATTCAAAAGAACAGATGCGGATATAGGCGCATTTGCATTTGAACCGTATTTATTTGTTTTTAATATTTTTATTAATCAATTGGATTGAAAAACTTTTAAACTAAGATTTTGCATTTATGTTCCTTGATTTATCGATTGTTGGAGGATCGGATAATTATTCGCTATCTGTCTGTATCCGCGGATGCAGATATTCGATATCTGAAAATGATTTTGGATTCGGATGCGGATAGGCACCATCCGTATCTGAAGGCATCCGTTGACAGCTCTAGATTTGAGGAGTTGGTGGGTTTCAATTGAACGGTGAAAGTTAAAGATATCCATGATTTGCTTTCTGCGGTGTTGTGTTTTTAATAATAACGAATATTGTGAATCAGGTACAAGGGCCTACCTTATTTTTCTAATGATTTTTTCCTTTTTAGGTTTATGGAATCTCATGGCTTGTGATCTTTGCAATTTTGCTTGTTATGAAGGTGAGTATAAATTTTACATATTTTAGGATGCCTTCTAATCTTCCCATACTTTCATTATATTGTTTGATGGATGTCTACTAAAATCACTTGATAGGAAACATTGAATTGTTTACTTGTAACCAATCACACTGTGTTCATCCCAGTTTGTCACACTTACATAACAATATAGTAGTTTGTCACACTTTCATAACAGTATAATAGTAGTAGTAGTGGTAGTAACAACAACAACGACAGTAACATACGTCACTCTTATGCAGACTGGAAAAATTCTTTATATACTATATTGGAGTTACTGCTTTTTTTTTTTTTTTTTTTTATATATAACTTTATTAGCATGGCTGTTTGCTGGTTTTCTAATGTTCTGTGCAGCTTATTTTCTAAAATTTAATTTCAGATGGTATCAGTTGGGAAGAAAGAGTACAGTTCTAGATTTCAGCTTCGCTTCAGAGTGATAAAAGGACTCATCTTTTTGACATTTGTTGCTATTCTTACCATTTTAATCACCATAACGCATATGACATTCCAAGACATTTTTGTGTGCATTCTTGCTTTCTTGCCTACAGGATGGGGCTTGCTTTTGGTACGTTCATCTTGTAACTAAAACTGGAAGCTAATTGAAAATGTATTCTGAGCTTATTATTTGTAACTTGTATACCTCAAATAATATTTTAGCGAACTGTTAATATCATTATCTTTTTGACCTTTTATTTTTCCATGGTTAATTTATCTTCCCTTTTCAGATTGGGCAGGCTTGTAAACCAGTGTTGAACATGAGATTTAAATTATGGGGATCGGTCAAGGCACTAGCCCAAGGCTATGAGATAATAATGGGACTTTTATTATTCACTCCAATTGCATTTTTAGCCTGGTTTCCATTTGTATCTGAATTCCAAACTAGGATGCTTTTCAATCAAGCATTTAGTAGAGGTTTGCAAATTTCTCGTATTCTTGGAGGACAAAAAAGAGTGCGCTCATCCCGCGGCAAGGAGTAAAGTTCGAAGAGTAAAATTCTTGCTTTTGCGACAATATTACAGAGTATGGAGAGGAATTTGGTCAATTTTTGTAATAGTTTAGTGGTGGTGTATTTATGTATGTGTGTTAGATGTTGTAACACTAGCTTAGAAGAATTGTCATAGCTTTTGTTGTATTATTAGCAGTAATCTCTGATCAACAAGCTGGACAGTTTTTACTTAATCTTCTGAACGGTAATTGAACCTCATGGCCCTATTCATCTGGAATTTGAAAATTAGTAACATGCAGCCGATATAAAGCATCACGTGTTTTATACAGATGTGGTAAGTCGTGCCACTAGCACTTTTTCTCAGCCAAATGGTGCGTGTGCGCTTCAAGGAGTGGAGAAGCCTACTTGAAAGCTACAAAGGGAGCAGGTAGATAATAGAGGCTGTGTATTCGTTTTTTGCGTTCATGGTAGTATTGTGCTGCCTCTGGACCTTAAGTATTACTTACATCATCATAAAGGTGGCCTCGGTTTGTTGCTGTAGTGAGCTTACATTATGTAAAATGTTGTATTAATCTTATGTTATTATCACGGTGAGTTTACATAATTTCAGGTTTTCATTCTTTCCTTTTATGAAATGGTAAACTGTTGTAGTTGGTAGTGGCGGTTGATTTTCATCACTGTAGTCTACTGTAATCCTGAGCAGCTATATGTATGTGAAAGTACCCAAAGCATGGGTTGGGGGACATGATATGGCCGATCCTGAGTTATAGGAGGCCCAAGGCGACATTATACTAGAGGCCCATTATATGAAAAATAAAAATGATTCAACGAGATTACATGGATAAGTTGCAACACATCACATAGGGTTCAACCTTCTTACATTTTGACTTACAAAAGTATCAAGCAATTCACTTAAATTGAGTGATTCTAATAAATTCTTCTTGATGGATATTGTAGCTAATTCATTTAATCTTTCTTGCGACGTACTCATTCGGAGAAAAGATTTAATTAGCTTTAATTTTGAAAAGCTCCTTTCTGCCGTAGCTATGGCAACTAGAATAGTCAACAATATTCTACATTCAACTCATGCATTTATATAAAGACAATTCATCCTTTTAATGTAATTTAATACATCAATTGCTTTATTGACATCATCCGATAAAATCCTTCTTAAAATATGCAACTCCACAAATAACTGTCCCATCAATATCGGAATTACTCTCATGCTTTAAGACACTCTCAAGGTAGACACATGAAGACTTCAACTATCACATGAAGGAGATTTTAGTCTCCCTAAATCATACAAGAACCCGAATATGTCATCAAACTTCTTAATTTGCTCAAATCTACTCTCAAGTGATGATAACACTTGATCCGCAATATACATAAAGTAATTGACTCTAAATGATTCTTTTGAAGATAAAACCATTTCTTCGCTATTGCTCTCATCAAATTGTTTCTTTCTACGTATTATGCACTTTTCACAAAATGATGGTTCAATCCTCATTTCATTTGATATAATTTCGGCATCAACCAATGATGATTCAAACCCACTTTCCCTAACAGTTTTAAGAAACAAAATCAGCCCTTTTAAATGATCCATAGCCACGTTCATGTGCATATCTTCTACTTGCAACTCTTTGCTCACTCTATTTACATTATTCAATATATTATACCATATAACCATACCAAGTAAGAACTCAAAATTCTTGAGCTGATAATCTTTGGAGCTTGAGTCCAAATTACTTTCACACTTTCAACATGACTTTTGTAACATCCCATAAATTTCGATCATTTAAGTTATTGAATTTAATTTAAATTTTGATTTAAAATATTTTAAAATAAGCATTAAACGATAAACGTAACTTAGAATGTATTTATTTAGGAAATTCAAAATTCAAAATTGATTTATATTGAAAGGTTTATCTTTAAAAATTTATTATTTTTATATAGAAGTGATTTAAACAATTTTATATTGAAAACGTCAAAGTTTAGTCACTCCGTTGAATCGATGTTTGACGATTATTTGTGGTAGCGGCAACCAATATATCTCAAGTAAAAATAAAATTGTAAAATTAAAGTAAAAATCCAAAATTAATTATTTGAGATACGTCTAAGGGACATAGCGGAGGAGTAAATTTCGTACGAAAATACGCAAGTGTGTACCGTTCGCATTAATTTAATTTAGCAATTAATTATTGCTGCAAACGAAACATTGTCGGAACTTGAGCGAACTTGAATTAAAAATATTAGATTGTATTCTGAAGAGAACGTCATTTTTTCATTTCGTGAAATTCGGACATATGGACCATCGTATGCAGGTTCGTGTATATGATTTTGTAGAAAAGGGGGTCCGTAATGCGTCTTTGATAGGAGATTCACGACACTGATATCTTTGCATCCTCGTGTTCGCCTCGTTGCGCTGATCACCATAATATATTCATTTGTCCATTTTGGTGTTCGACGGACAACCGTATTAATAATACGGTGTATTATATCGATACCGTACACTATGTAATTTTTGAGTTTTGTGTCCATACGAGTATGTTTCTGGAATGATTACGTACCCTATACCAGGTCTATATCCTTCGCTCAACCACATTACATTTTCATTTCAATAAATTTGAAATTTTCTCCTAAGATCCATTTTTTTCCTTAATACGTTGGTAATGTGGCCATGCAACCCTTTCCATGTTCAATTCCTTCATATATTATGCATGCGTTCAAAGCATGCAAGTCTCCATTTAATACATGTGTTCTATTTCCAAAGTCTTCCATGTAAATAAATAAAAATATAAGACCATGGGTTACTCTCATTCATGCCCCTTAACTCATGCATTATTCTCATCTTTGTACTATTCCTTTTCTTTTTCCCTTGCAGGCCTATATTTTCAACTAGCAACTTCATTCTAACAACAAAAGCCATTCCACCTTTAAAAAAAAAAAAAAAAGAACTGAAACGTAAAATAGAATTGATATGCCTTTAGATGCATCGCCTTCAAATCCGTTTTTAAATATCAGGCCTCCCCCAATTCATCTTTTAGTAGTCGTCTATTTTTTTTTCCATCCCCAAAATGTGTTTTCCCAAATCAAATCCAATCTTCCCCCCACCCGCCCCAAAAAAAAAAAAAAAAAAAAAAAAAAAGGCCTTTTCTTTAAGATCGGTCATGGCAGCACATACTGATCCTCTAACCTCCCTTTGTCTACATCGCCATCCGGAACCGCGATAAGCCATCACCTTCGAATGCCAGTGCCACTGACCGACCGCTGAGTCATTGTAACCTGCAAGTCACCGCCTTTAGAGCCACTCGCCCTACACCTCCGCACCAGTCATCCCGCACCCATCGTTCTCCTTCTCGTCGCCTCTCAGCTCCGTCCTCCACCAATTAGAAGCCGCGCAGTCCTAAAACCACACCGACTATAGTTGTCAGACCTGACTGCGCCGCCCGCCTAAGCAGAGAACCACCATGCTTTACCATCGTCGACAAACAGTCCTAAGTGTTACAGGCTTAAAAAATTTCAGCTCGCAACGTAGTGGAGTGACACGTAAAGACGCATATGGCACACGCTCGACAAAAACCGTAAAGCTTTTATTTATTTATAATTTCATGTACTGTACTTATAAATCTTCCGCCGTATAAATATTTTGTACAACTCTGATATTATATAAAAATTTCTTCCACTGCAAATATTGTGTTTGTGATTCTGTGTTTATTCTGTTTAATCTTGATAAGCTAAATAACAGTCTGTCGTTTTGAACGTTCTGAGTTGGTTTAAATACCGACTTAAAGCGGTCAAAAAGGCAGGTCATTACAGTTGGTATCAGAGCTTTGGTTTGATAAAGCATAGCTTATCGGGTTTAAAAACTCATTAGAGATAGGATAGCGATATCCTAGAATGAGCCGAATCGACAAAAGAACTGTTGTAGAGAGAGCGTATTTTGAAAAATAAAAATTATTTTGTAATAAAATAAATCATTTGAAAAGCGTAATTATTTTGAAATATAATTTTTGACTAGAGTTTTGACTATTTTATCGACGTCGAAGTTGGACTGTCAAGTATGTACAGATTTTGAATCTATGCCTAGCTAACGTATATACAAAGTCCAATATATACGAGACTGATATAGAATCACATTCTAGTCGTTTTGAAATAATTTTGGGATGATCGCGACATCACTAGTATTCATTTTTGAGTTTCGAAAATGGGATGACTGTATGGTTCCGATTTAAACGTCAAGAAATACTTGAAACCAATTAGATAAGCATGTTTGGATAAAATTTAATAAAACGTTTTGATATATTAATATGAACTGAAATACATAAGCGAAATTTAAATAAGCGACATATTAAATATTTGTAAAGTATAAATTGAAATTGCAAATGAATTGCGATGAAATCGGGAATAATTTGAATAAAGATTCAAATGGAAATGAATGTTTAAAAATAAAATTTTGTCGTTCGCTTGTTTTATTTGTTGGCCTTGACCTGCCGTTATCGTTCGCCTATCGTCGAACCATTCGTGCTTAAATTTTTGAAACTGTCCAAATCTTATCCCGATCCTTTGAATTGCTTTAACAAAATCTATGGACAAGTTGAAATTTGAAAATTTGTTTAAAATAAAGAACATGGAATGAATGAAAAATTCAAACTTCAAATGAAAATTTAAAATGAGAAATTTGAGTTGTGATCTAACTTGAAGACTTAGTTCAAACTGTAAGGTTTCCAATTGAACTTTTAGTTAAATTTGAGTTTGATTACGACATTGAAATCGATGTTAGCTAAATTTTGTAAAGTTCAGGAAATTTAGTTCGGATTGGAATATTTCCTAGAAATTGTATTTATTTTATAACTATTATATGTTTTATTATTATTTTATGTGAACTAAAGTATAACTTTTATCTATCTTATTTAATTATTCTCTACCAAATCTATTTTGATTTTCGAACTATTCTGCAAACTATTTTGTATTAAAATATATTTAATTTATTCAAACCTATTTAATTTTCTTAAACTATTTTATATAATAACTTATCTAATTTATTCAAATTCTATTTTTCTAAAGACTTACTTATTCGAACCTATTTTATTTCAAGTTTATTATTTTAAAACTAATTTGAGATAAATTATTTATTCCCGATCCGAGCAATTTAGTCCGAAGTAATTGAATGTAAAGATTCAATTGAATAATGATATTTTGTGATGTGTAACCTAAATCAAATGTAAATTTTGAAATTTGATTAATTTGTGAATATGAACTAGATTTGAAATGAAATTGAATATACGAATCAATTGTGAAATCAAAACTAAATTGGTATTGAAATGGAATTTTGTGAAATCTTATATAATGGAATTAATATAAGAATGATATGTTGAAACGTGATTTGGACAGAAAATCTTATGAAAATTAATATTTATGTAAGTGCAATATATGCGAAACGTGAAATGAAGTATTATATATATAGTATGTATGTTTGAAATGAAGATATGGAAATATCATTTATAAATGAAACTTACTTCATGGAATCGAGAAATCTTACAGATAACTATGTAAGTACGTTGAACTCGAAATTGCGACTTGATAAAACGGAATTCGTACGAGTTATGTTGAAATTTACCTGTTGAGTTATATGGAAAATGATTTATGAGAGATATTTGAAATTATCAAGAAAGAATGTTATTCGAACATGAAACAAAATCCAAACGGTTAATTCTAAAATGTTAGAATTTGAAAATTGATAATCTTATATTTATATAAGTGTGGAAATGAAATAGTTTTGAAAGCTATGACTATTAAAATTTTTGAATTCGGCAAAGATTCGAAATTGGACAATTTGATTCTTATATAAAATTGGAAGTTATATAAGTATGTAGTGAATTTGATATTACTGATTTGAACGAATCCCAATTGGAAAGGAAGAAAAAAGAAAACTTATATAAATGGAATTTTATATAAGCACGATATATGCGAAGTACGAAATGAAAAATACTATATGTAGTATTATCTGTTTTGAAGTCGAAGATATGGAAAGTACTTTCTATCGAAAATCGTGATCCTACTCGACAGGGTTGCGTTGGAACTCCGCACGGGGTGACCATCGAAAATCGCGAACCTACTCGGTAGGGGCTGCGTTGGAACTCCACCTGACGGGAGTGTCCATCGGAAATCGGGGTCCTACTCGGTAGGAACACGTACTGGAATCCCACTCAGTGGGGTCATTTTGATTTACTATACTCACTTGATATTTTCATAGCGTAATTCGAGGGGCGAGATGCCTACGATTACAAGCGATTCCACTGGGATAGTGGCGTAACCATTGCGTAACCGCGATCTATGCAACAACCATGGTGAAATTCGAGGGGCGCGATGCCTAAGGTTACAAGCGATTCTACTGGGATAATAGCGTAACCGCCGAGTAACCGTGATCCATGAGGGAATGTACTTTGCATATCTATTTTTAAAAGTTTTTTTAGTATTTACACTGGAAGTTGAAACAAGTATATTGAGCACTTGGTGATTTTAGTCATGCGTCTGATCAACGTATGTCTAAAACTTTTAAGAACGAAAATAAACTTGTTAAGCCTTCGAGTTATAAAAGTATTTTGACGTTAAATAACAAATCAATAACATGAAATTTTAGCATTGTATCACTTCAACATGATAAAGTAAAAAAGAGATTTTTAAATGTTTTGCAAGTTCATAGCTTTGAAATAAATCAAAATACAAATTTTCGTTCCAGAAAGGAAAAGAACTAATGGAATGAATATGTAGTTAAGCATAAATCATTCTATTCGCATAACAATTTTGATTTAGTTTGAATATAAAATGTTGGTTCTAAATAGAATTGTTTGCTCGATTTTCGACGACGGACACTGACAAGAGTTTCTGATATGAATCTGAAATTTTCTATCATAGTTTATTGTTATGCAAGGAGAATAGAAGTTTCTCATCAAGAAGTCGACTCAGAAGCTCGTATTAGAATGATCGAGTTAACAATACTAATTAATTGGAAGCAAAATTTTATGTTCGAACAAACAATCGAATTTGATATGCGTATGAATGGTATATCGTTTAACTACTAGTACCTTATTTCGTTCCTTTTCGAGGACGAAAAGTTCTGAGTTGAGGAGATTGTAACATCCCATAAATTTCGATCATTTAAGTTATTGAATTTAATTTAAATTTTGATTTTAATTTTTTTAAAATAAGCGTTAAACGATAAACGTAACTTAGAATGTATTTATTTAGGAAATTCCAAATTCAAAATTGATTTATATTGAAAGGTTTATCTTTAAAATTTTATTATTTTTATATAGAAGTGATTTAAACAATTTTATATTGAAAACGTCAAAGTTTAGTCACTCCGTTGAATCGATGTTTGACGATTATTTGTGGTAGCGGCAACCAATATATCTCAAGTAAAAATAAAATTGTAAAATTAAAATAAAAATCCAAAATTAATTATTTGAGATACGTCTAACGAGACATAGCGGAGGAATAAATTTCGTACGAAAATACGCAAGTGTGTACCGTTCGCATTAATTTAATTTAGCAATTAATTATTGCTGCAAACGAAACATTGTCGGAACTTGAGCGAACTTGAACTAAAAATACTAGACTGGATTCTGAAGATAACGTCATTTTTTCGTTTCGTGAAATTCGGACATATGGACCACCGTATGCAGGTTCGTGTATATGATTTTGTAGAAAAGGGGGTCCGTAATGCGCCTTTGATAGGAGATTCACGACACTGATATCTTTGCATCCTCGTGTTCGCCTCGTTGCGCTGATCACCATAATATATTCATTTGTCCATTTTGGTGTTCGACGGACAACCATATTAATAATACGGTGTATTATATCGGTACCGTACACTATGTAATTTATGAGTTTTGTGTCCATACGTGCGTGTTTCTGGAATGATTACGTACCCTATACCAGGTCTATATCCTTCGCTCAACCACCTTACATTTCCATTTCTATAAATTTGAAATTTTCTCCTAAGATCCATTTTTTTCCTTAATACGTTGGTAATGTGGCCATGCAACCCTTTCCATGTTCAATTCCTTCATATATTATGCATGCGTTCAAAGCATGCAAGTCTCCATTTAATACATGTGTTCTATTTCCAAAGCCTTCCATGTAAATAAATAAAAATATAAGACCATGCGTTACTCTCATTCATGCCCCTTAACTCATGCATTACTCGCATCTTTGTACTATTCCTTTTCTTTTTCCGTTGCAGGCCTATATTTTCAACTAGCAACTTCATTCTAACAACAAAAGCCATTCCACCTTTTTTTTAAAAAAAAAAAAAAAACTGAAACGTAAATTAGAATTGATATGTCTTTAGATGCGTTGCCTTCAAATCCGTTTTCAAATATGCCATGACCGATCGTAAATTAGAATTGATATGTCTTTTTTTTTTCATCCCCAAAATGTGTTTTCCCAAATCAAATCCAATCTTCCCAAAAAAAAAAAAAGGCCTTTTCTTTAAGATCGGTCATGGCAGCACATACTGATCCTCTAACCTCCCTCTGTCTCCATCGCCATCCGGAACCGCGAGAAGCCATCCCCTTCGAATGCCAGTGTCACTGACCGACCGCTGAGTCATTGTAACCTGCAAGTCACCGCCTTTAGAGCCAT
This sequence comes from Allium sativum, assembly GCA_030737875.1. NCBI lineage: Eukaryota > Viridiplantae > Streptophyta > Magnoliopsida > Asparagales > Amaryllidaceae > Allium > Allium sativum. The sequence goes on along the minus strand of CM060916.1, from coordinate 388,796,998 downwards.
CACTCGCCCTTCACCTCCGCACCCATCGTTCTCCTCCGCGTCGCCTCTCAGCTCCGTCCTCCACCAATTAGAAGTCGCGCCGTCCCAAAACTACACCAACTGTAGTTGTTAGACCTGACTGCGCCGCCCGCCTAAGCAGAGAACCGCCATGCTTTACCATCGTCGACAAACAGTCCTAAGTGTTCCAGGTTTAGAAATTTTCAGCTCGCAACGAAGTGGAGTGGCACGTAAAGGCGCATATGGCGCACGCTCGACAAAAACCATAAAGCTTTTATTTATTTAAAATTTCATGTACTGTACTTATAAATCTTCCGCCGTATAAATATTTTGTACAACTCTGATATTATTTATATAAAAATTTCTTCCGCTGCAAATATTGTGTTTGTGATTCTGTGTTTATTCTGTTTAAACTTGATAAGCTAAATAACAATCTGTCGTTTTGAACGTTCTGAGTTGGTTTAAATAGCGACTTAAAGCGGTCAAAAAGGCAGGTCGTTACAACTTTCCCAACGTGTTTGTGATAATGATTTTAATGTAAGACCATCTACATTATCTTTGAATATTTTCCATCTTTTAGTAGAAGATGAAAATAAAATGTATATGTGTCGCACCACTCCAAAAAAAAAAAAAAAAAAAAAAAGTGCTTTTGAGCAACATTTAACCATATCACATATTGTAAGATTAAGACTATGACAACCGCATGAGGTATAAAATGCTCTAGGATTTGCTTGTGGTACTCTATTTTGTACACATTTGTGTTTTCCTTTCATGTTTGAACCATTATCGTATCCTTGCCCACGTGCATTATCGATATCAAGGTCTAGATCATTCAAACTATCAACAAGTTCGTCAAAAAGCCCCTTATCGGATGTGTCATCAATCACTAAAAATCCTAAAAAAATACTCTTCCACCTTAGCAATATTCTTTGAGATATCCACGCATCGTAAGATTAAGGTCATTTGTTCCTCATGACTAGCATTAGGTGTACACTCAAGTATAATAGAAAATATTTTGATACTTTGATTTTTTTGATAATCACTTTTCTGATCTCACTAGTAATTTGAAGTATCGATTCGTTTTGAATTTTATGACTAAGATAATGATAATGAATTTCTTTACTTTGAATTTTAGGAATATGTTCTTGCATTATTGGATTAACTTTGGCAATCATTTCTGCAATGCTATGAAATATACCATTGTCCTCTTGATAAACCTTTTCATTTGCTCCTCGAAATGCCAAATTATTTTGAGCAAGAGTAGTAACAACGGCTATTTTTCTCATTAGCCCTTGTCTCCAATGTTCTTTATCCCTTTTTATTTGATCTTGAAAACTTTTGTCGATTGTTACATTCATCTGAAACCTTGTTTCCAGTTCAATCCATTTCTCCATGTTAATGATGTGGTCAACACTAACCTCGTGCATTTTTAGGTTCGCACTGATATTTTTTCAATATTTCACACCATCATTTGCTAATTGTGTCATCATTCCATCCCTTTTAAATTACTTGCAACAAGAACAAAATATTTTATCCAAAGTTTTTGAGTATATTAACCATTTCCTATCATACTTCTCTCTGTTTGATTATTGTCGAAATTAATGTGTGATAGAGAAATGTCTATTCGATATATTTTTATGATAATCAATATTGTTCTCCCTAATAGGGCTTTTATGGACAATTAAATCTCTCAGTGATTGATTTATGTTTTTCCAATTTATTGGGTCACTAATGTCAATATAAATCAACATAAAAGCTTTAGCGGTCTCCTCATTTAAGATTTTCTCATTTACATCTCATTAATACTTTCATTTTCTTTTTCGTCTATCATAGAAATATCTTCAACTTCATCATCATTGACCTCTTTGTCAACATCAAATTCATCTTGTTTTTTGCCAAAAAACTTATTAAGAGATACTATTTGCCTTTTATTATCATTTTTAGCTTTAAATTTCTTTTTTCTTTTAGACGCCCCAATTCAATTTTTCTACCCGACATGAGAATAATCGTTAATAAATTCTGTAAATACAATTGAATACTTAAAATAAGATGGCAAATTGATTCAACAAAAATAAAAAAAGCAATATATTTTGTTGAAATGAATCAAATAAACTCATATATGGTGCTAAAATGCAATTGGTACAAAATCAGTTCAACAATTGGAGAAGATAACTGTTAGAAAGTTTTTGAAACAATAAAGTTAAATATACATGACATTCAAATTCAGGAAATAAGAAGTTATCAAAATAAAATTTTCAAATGATAGAATTACCCAATTTTGAAGTTAACCGATGCTGGAAGACAAGTGGAAGGCTTTGAAAGTGGAATTGAGGAAACCCTTATGTGTGTTGTTTACGCCTGTTGATATATGAAATTAGATGATTTTCCTTGTTTCCGATAATCCGATTGCAGAAAATAAAGGTTTGAAAGTTCAAACCCTTGATTGCCTTTTTTAATGGAAACAACATATGCAGCTGCGAGAAGAAACAATTGGAAATTGGGGAACAACGTAGTGTTGCAACACTAAATTTTGTAAATATCAAATGGGACTCAAGGCCCTAAAAAAGAATTTTAGGCCCCTCAAATTATGAGGCCTCTGGCAATGGCCTTAGTTGCCTTATGCCAAGGCCGGCACTGTATGTATGTATATATGTATGTATATATATATATATATGTGTGTGTGTGTGTGTGTGTGTGTATATATATATATGTGTGTGTGTGTTTGTGTGTGTGTGTGTGTGAGTGCGAGTGTGTGTGTGTGTATTTTTTAGGGGAATTCCACTCTACCTCTTATATTGCGCGTGAGCTCTCCCCCTAAATCTCAGCCACTCATTTCCATTTGAATAGTCTTTGTTACTGGAAAAAGAGAGAATGAGTGGGGGATTGGGTGACTGAGATTCAAGGGGAGAGTTCACATGCAATATAAAAGGTGTAGCGGAACTATATATATATATATATATATATATATATATAGGTTATATGGCACCCCTCTTTCTTGGCATCTCTTTTGCACTCGAACAACAACCACACGTTTATAATTAAATAAGTTAGTGCGGGGAGAGATAATTAGTGGAAGGAGAGAGAAACAAGAATATGGTGGAAATCAAGGGGCTATAAGGGTGATGCACTATTTGGGGGTGCTCTTGATCCTATCTCATATACACACATATATATATATACACATATACATACATATATATCGTAAGCGTTCAATGACACCCCCAAAAACTTAGCACCCTAAAAGCCCTCTGATATAAACCCCACATTTATATTTAAATAAGTGAGTGGAAGATGAGAGAATGAGTGGAAGGAGAGAGAGGGGAAATACTTGGTGGAAAATAGGGAGGCCAAAGGAGGCTCCACTTTTTTGCAGCACTCCTATCCTACCGTGTGCTACCAAATCCAACAAGATTTTGTAGATGTTCAATTCACGTATATATTATCATCTATCCAAAATTTGAGCTCGTTCTGATATTCGTAGAATAACATATTTGATGTTTAAATTTAACGGTTCGAATAAATGTCTGAATGGTGAATAATTGCGCTAAGATTTTGAGAAGCTACAAATGTCGGAACGAGCTGAAAATTTGAATAGATGATAATATATATGTGGATTGAACATCTACAAAATCTTGTTGGATTTGGACTAGTGTAGCTCATGGTGCTAAAGGGATGTTGCAAAATAGAGGTGCCCGGAACGCTCCTCACACATATATAATGTATGTATGTATTATATATATATATATATATATATATATATATATATATATCTCTGTGTGTGTGTGTGTGTGTGGCGAGAGAGAGAAAGAGAGAGACGCACTTTCCAAGGCACTCTATTTAGCATTCCATTTTATGCCACCTATTTATAATTAAATAAGTTAGTGCAGGTGATAGAGTTAGTTAGAAGAGAGAGAAATAAGAATGTGTAATTAAAATCAAAAGGGCTATAAAGGTGTTGCATTGTTTGTGGTGCTCTTACTCCTTATATATATATATATATATATATATATATATATATATATATATATATATAGGCAGGTTCAATGGCATCTCAAACGGTAAAGCACCCCTTTGGCCTCTCTCTTTTCCAGCACACATTATCCCTCTCTCTCTCCTTCCACTTATTCTCTCACCTCCCACTAACTTATAATAATATAAATGAAAGGTGGAATTCAGGGGGCCAAAGGGGTGCTGCATTTTCAGGGTGCCATTGAACGCTTGCTTACACACACACACACACACACACACACACACACACACACACATATATATATATATATATTACGCTACACCTCTTATATTGCACGTGAAATTCTCTCTGAATTCGAGCCATACATTCTAATTTTAATATTCATTATGTCCCACTCTTTCCACTTAAATAATATAACGTAGTGGAAAGAGAGAGTAAGAATGAATATTAAAATTGGAATGTGGTCGGAATTCAGGAGGAATTTTACGTACAATATAAGAGGTGTAACGGAACATTGCCACACACGCACACACGCACGCACACACACACACACACACACACACATATATATATATATATATATATGCATGCACACATTAATCATGTGTTTAAGTTTATAATTTTCTAAATTCCATCAAATCGATTCTATCCATTGATTGCGTTGATAGAGAAGAGCAAGCCGTCGTTACCAATGTTGTAATTAAATCCATCTTCATATGCTTTAACATAATCAAATGATCGAACAACCTTGTCATGTGAAAATACTTACGAAATCTATAGCAACTGAATAAAAATACTTAGGTTTAGTTTGATTGGTTCGATTGTTAAATAAGTTATATTGTTTAGTTGCTAACATAATAATATCTAAATGAAATAATTTGTCGAGACCATATTTATGTTATGATTCTAAGAAACAAACAACTTTCGTTGAGAAACTCTAATGCAATTAAAACAAAAGTATTATTGTTAACATATTAGTACTATATTTTATTATAAATTATGTTTGTAATAATTAACTAAAGTTTAATATTTGGTTTGATTGGTTGGTTTCGATACTTTCAAGATTGAAACCGACCAAATAATTATGAAAATAAAAATCGAACCAGGCAGATTAATCATCAAAATTAAATTGAACATATTAAACTTATTTGGTATAGTTGACTTGAACTAGTACATATTCGCTGATACTAATTTGAATGAAAAGAAAAACCTTAACATTTATTCTCGATACAAAATACTAACATGTTCATATCCAAAGCATAGAGTAATGTCATCTAACAAATGAAGTATAAGCTTTCTTTGAATTGAAATGTACATTCTTTTTAGCTCATTCGAGAATAGATCTATATGTGATCTTTTTTAAGCAAATCCATTATCAAGTGGATTGTTCCAACATGCTATATGGATTTCTTACACTACAATTAAGAAGCTTATGCTTGTATAATTTGACTTGGTTTATGTATTGTTGTTATTGCAAATAATATTGTTATTTGTTAATATAGTCTATTTTTCTCAAAGATCTACAACCTCCTGACAAAATTTCTTAGTCGTTTTGTAAATGCCATGGCGTCCCATGATAAACAATAACAATATTTCATAGTAGCATAGGCTATAAATGTCTATGTAACACATTCGTCTACCTAGCATGGCTCCAATAACTTATAGAACAAGGTAGGTTGAAATGGATGTATTTTGTTGGCTCAACAAAGCACACATTTGGGAGCTTCGATGCCCTAACATCCTCATGAGAAAGATATTCTTATACTAGAATAGTTTCTCAAATTCTCACGATGTGGGACTAATCTTTTCATTTTTCTTTCTTTCTTCCCTCTTCAAAAAAATAAAAAAATAAATAAAAAAAAACCAATTTCCCAAGATAATTTTGAAATTATACAGCAAATCATGATTTAAACTCCCTATAACATACGCGTAAGGGATCCTTTTCATTTCGTTAGCTTAGATGTTCTCAAGATTGTGGAGGCTAAATTTATTTTCAATGCCTAAGGGCTCACTTGATTTTCAATTGTGCTTACCAATTATTTGCAACACTTTTTCTTGTTGCTATTTTATTAAATTAAAATAAACATCATATCGAAAAAAGCAGTGAAAATGGATCCATGAAAAATCAGCAACACCTTGTAGTTGTTTAATGTTAGGGAATGCAGAATGTGGATCTTAAGGCAAGACTAACATTAGAGGGGGGGGTGAATAGTATTTATAAGGAATTTACGTAAATCTTAAACTTAAATGATCTATTATATGAATCAAACACAATAGTGATGATCACAAACACAGAATCAAACACAGACACAGAAACAAATAATATAAAATGCAGAAAAGGAAAGAACACACCAGATTTTATACTAGTTCGTATTTCTCCTACGTCCAGTCCCACGCAACACTGGATTTCATAGAGTTTTGTTATTATCAATATCCAAGTACAATCCCCTTGATTTCATGGCTACAAAGTTAACACCGCTCCAAACACCCTTGATTCTATGGCTACAAGGTTAACACCGCTCCCTTTCCTTGATTTCAGGGCTACAAGGACCCAAACACTTCCCAAATGATTACAACAGCCCTATAACTCTTGAATAGCACTTCAATTCAGAGAGTAGTGGATAGAGAGTGAGAAAAGAAGAAGTTTTATATAATTAGAGTAGAAATCGGCAAAGTAGAAGTGTAGAAATCAAAAATATGATATATTAATGGTGGGATGAAGACGGGTGAAGATTGAGAAGAAGATGTATAAAAAAATTCGAAATCAGCCTCTATTTATAAGACTTGAAAGGTTGCAATGCTTCTGGAACATTACAAATAGTGAAAAGACACTTTATAATGGCTGCAGGATTTTCGACCCAGAAAATCAACATAAATACACTGTCAAATTCTCGAGCATCGAAAATACTGGGACATTTATAGAAAGAAATTAGAGGATGAGATAGAAAAGATAGAACTAATAGAATAGAAGAAGAAGAAGAAGAACATCAGAATCAGAGTAAACCCGGAACTCACAGCGGAACGAATAAAATGTATTATATAACATAACTTTGAAATACAAATCTGAATTTGTATGTACATACCATATCATAGTATAACTCATATACATCACAGCGGAAATAATCTCTAAATAACTAATGGTGAAGCTTCCCGCTTTTGAGCTCCTCCAAGTGAATCTGTAAAATCCTGAAACACTTGATTGCCCATACAAATTTGGGCACCCAAGAGTTTAGGGAAAACAAACAAAATAAACTCTGGGTCAGTCATAGGACTAGTGTGAGCAAATTCCAACCATACTGTTTAACTTTGAAATTCCTTTTTAAACAAAAGGATAATAGTAAGATCAGCCCACACATAAACATGGATGGCTTTTACCTTACTATAACCCAAACCTTTTTGATATCAAAATCCGGTGATATTATAATGATGTCTAATCAAATAAATAACCAAATAGCATAACGCTTGCATCTCACACTCCACATATATAGTATAAAATCAAAAACCGCAAGGCGCTTATTGGGGGATTGGATTCCAACAGACAAGTTATGGGATCACCTTCCGATCAGTGTACTCTATAGGTATACACTGGGGTTCAACAAGAACGTCTTGCAACCTGGCCACACATGACTGTAACAACCCACATTCTACGCATCTAGGATCGTAGAATATTTATTTCTTTTTCTAGGTAAGTCGTATGGTCGTGTACTTTTGGGAAACGACTAGTGGGGTCATTTCCCATGTTCATGATTTTTGCCAATTTTTAAATGACCGTTTTGCCCCTAGTTGATCTTGTTTTGTCCATAACTTTTGACTGGAAAGGAATTTTGACCTGAAACCACTTCCATTAGCTCCGGATGATGGTTTCTCTTTCCGTAGAGTGGTCATAATAGTCAAACGGACTTACCGTTTGGAAGATATGGCTGAATTAAGGTTTAAAGGGTTATTTTCAGCTAATTGGGCTTAACCGGGTAATTAGCAGCTAGGCCCAAAGGGGGATTTCGGGATTAGTGATACTTAGGGGCTGCTAGGGTTATGATTTCGGTTTTTACTTCATTTTCCAGCCGCCTAAGACATTCCTTCAAGTATAGCCATGGCCTCCACCTTCTAATTTCACTCCAAATCACCTCTAATCACTTTCTAATCAAAGATTAAGCAAAACTACATCAAACCAAAGGGGATTAGCACCAAATCAGAGAGAGAGTTGCTGGAGCACATAGAGATTGGATCTATATCAGAGGAGTTTTAGTTCTGAAAGTTTAATTGTGCCAAAGGTGAGTGATTTGCATAGTTTTACACTAATTACGGCTAATTAGGGTAATTAGCGAAATTATAACTCAGAAAAATCTAGAAAAATTTCTAAAATTCTAAAACACCATTTTACGCCTCTGATATGAATTTGGGTTGATTCCGACTAATTTTGTTAATCCCGGAATTTAGGGGATTAAGGGGTAATTAGGGGGTGATTAGCGAAATTATGCACCATAAAAATATGGGAAAATATGAAGAAATTCATAAATATTGTTTTAGACCTCTGTTAGAAAATTTGGCTAATTTGGTTAAGTTTTACTAATCCTATCATTAGTTGTTCTTAAACATGCTTAAGGGGAAAATATGGATTTTTGGGTATGTTTGATCCGTTTTAACCTATCATATTGTTGTTTTGGTGTTTGTGGTTGATTATGCATGTTGCTATGGCTGTATGAAATGCTTTGTGATTGATTTCAATAGTTAGAATGGTCGAAAACGTCGTCGAATGGCGTAAACACTTGCTGGAACAGTCTCAGAAAACAGTGCAGGGTTCGGATCGGATCGGACATAGGGCTCGGATCGGATATGTTGAACTGAGCAAAGAATCCGATCGGATCGGAACCCAACACTTAGGGGAAAATGGCAAAAAGGAAGGCCACGCTAGCTGAACTGGGATCGGATCGGATCGAGGAGGACGGATCGGATCGAGGAGGACGGATCGGAGTGAAGGCATGAGGATGGATCGGATAGGAGCATGTGAAGGACGAGGGCACGGATCGGAACGGAGGCACGAGCTGGAGGGGAGATGACACCCGACCCGACCCGAGGTAAAGTACCCGAACCGAACCGATGGAGGACAACCGACCCGCACCGCACCAGGAGAAGACCCGACCCGAACCGCACCAGGAGAAGACCCGACCCGAACAGATGAAGGACACCCGACCCGAACCGATGGCTTGAGAAGGAACCCGACCCGACCCAGTATTGACCAATAACCCGAGATGCAGAGGTAGTCCAATATGGGAAGTTAGAGCTTAGGATCCAGTTGGGAACCAATGAGTTCACTTCATGGTTGGGCTTTGCTGCGGGACGTGTGCTAAGGAGTTGTCGGTATTCATAACTTTGGTTCACCACTGAGAGATGGATAGTGGGCTTGTAGTGATAGTTACACGGGATTGGATTCCGCCATGGCCCAAAGTATCAGGTGACCAAGGTAGTGGATATCGTATGCTTTACGCACTGAGTGAGGGATGTAAGGATGATTGTTATGCTTGATTGTTTGACATCACTATGACATGCACACCCCCACCCCCGTTATCTTTACACCATTTGAAAGGGCACCTTAGAGTGTTGTACAGTATGTAGTGCTAACTCTTTGGTTGCAGGTCCAGGTTCAGGTATGATTGGATTATACCTGTTATTATTCTGTTTAGATGCTTATCGCTCACACCAGGCTTTATGTCTGACCCAGAGTTTTATGTCTCTTCTTATTACTCTGGGTGCTCACACGAGCAGACTAGAGACAGGTTAGGTGGATGCACGGGTAGCTGTACTGGAGACGAGCAGGAGGCTTCCACGTATGATATTTATGTATTATCTCCCTGTGTTATCGATGGTCACTGCCTGGGCATTAGTAGTGTACCTTTTCCTTTCTTTTGCTTAGAGACAGTATTTTGAGGTTGTAATAAGGATGTTGGATCATAAGCTGTATTTTGGATTTCCGCTGCCATGTTAGACATGATTTAGTTTTTCAGCTTATGCACTGTCTCGCCTGTTTTATGTCAAAGTTATGTTATTATTATATTTTATTCCATGCGCTGTGAGACATTCTACAGGTTCTGTGTTAGTTCATTCTCTTCTTTTCTTTTGGCGACCGTCCCGTGCTAGTCGGGCATGCAGACATCGCACTTTCGGGGGAAATGTCGGCTAGTACAGGGCGGGTCGTTACATTTGGTATCAGAGCCCTAGGTTGCGTAGTTAACCTGCGGAAAGTCATCAGGGAGAGATATTATACGTATATGAGAGCGCGTATTTGTGATTATTTTGATTTTTCAAAACTAGTTTTCAAAGCTATATAGATATATATATACTATTAGTATATCTAAGGATGAAGTCGCACTGCACTGACACTACAAAGAAGAGAGTTAATCGTTTTCTCTGTACAGATTGAACGATGAGCTGATACGTGAGGGGTACTGGTAGAGGAGCCAATAATGGGAATGCTGCTGAGATGAGGACGATGTTTACCGACCTCATGAGAGAGATGCTTAGGGATGTTCAGAGGGCAGCTCCTAATGTTGCTAACGGTGGTGGTGCAGCAGTGCAGGCGCCTAGGGCCGATTTCGCCAAGCTTAACAAGGATTATACTAGTCTTGGTGGGAAGCCGTTCCACGGAACGGAGTCGGCTACGGTTGTTCAGGATTGGTTGGATAGCTTTGAGCGTATCTTCGAAGACTTGGGTATTGAAGATGCCATGAAGAGGAAGCTAGCATCCCGTCAGCTTCAAGGACGAGCAATGAATTGGTGGAATGCTATTAAGGCAGCAACTCCAGAAGATCAGATTACATGGGATCAGTTTAAGGCTCGTTTTTGCGATAAGTTTATACCAGCTGCTCAGAAGTCAGAATTGTTTAGAAAGTTTCTGGAGCTTAAGCAGAACGGAAGGGCAGTTTCAGAGTATGTTGCTGAGTTCGATACTTTATCGAAATATGGGTTATCTCTTATCGACACTGCCGAGAAGAAGAACGAGAAGTTCATAACTGGTTTAGATGAGTACTTGGGGAAAAGGCTTATAAACCACATCGATGAGACGTTTGAATCGATTGTAGGAAAGGCATTAAGGTCAGAAAGTCTTTACCCTAAGCCTAAGACTGACGTCGCTAATGCATCGGCAAAGGAGCCAAAGCCGCAAGCAGGCGGCGGAGGCAAGAATAATTCCCAGACTAAGAGGAAACAAGACCAAACCATGGATGGTCAGAGTAAGAAGAATAAGAAAGATGGCGAGTGCTTTAGTTGTGGCAAGAAGGGCCACTATGCCAGAGATTGTCGAGAAAAGCCTGGGGAAAGGAAGTTCTTTAATTGCGGCCAAGCGGGACATCACAAGAATGAATGTCCACAATCTCCTAGGGAGAAGCAGATCGTGAAAGCGTATGCTATCAACGCTATTCCTTCTTCGTCGAATGCCCCAACTGCGGCGCAGAAGGAAAAAGGTGTCGTTATTCGAGGTATGCTTTCTATTTAAGATGTTTCTGTTCGAGTTTTGTTTAATAACAAGGTTTCCCATTCCTTCGTACCTAGTGACCTGGTAGATAGGTTGGAATTGGAACCCGAGATAGTCGATAGAACTTTAGTAGTGACAAACTCGATAGGTGGTTTGACTAGCCTTTGCAGGATTTGTCGTAATTTGGCCTTATCGAGTCATGGATGTATGTTTGTTGTGATTGCTTTATTTTGAGCTTTACTAGGTTTGGCTTGATTTTGGGAGCTGATTAACTCCAAAAGTATAGAGTGAGAGTAGATTGTGAAGAGCCTTTGATGACCGTTAGAGTGGATGATAGATGAAGGGTGGTATTGGATCGCCTACCTTATGATGAAAATGATAACGGGAGTTAGAGAAGCAAATGTACATTGGATGTACAGTAGTTGGTCAGGACTTGGTCATGCGGTCGATGATAATTTCAAGTGAGATTGGCAAGGATAGCCAAAGTCAGTTATGGATGCTTGAGTGTTTGGATGTTTTTCTCATGTCATCTCACGTAGATCGTCTGAACTCGGAGGAGATGTTCCTTGGGTGCTTGTCTGATATTGGTTTAGGCCTTTGGGACTTGTGCTCGAGGAATGTCGAGGTCGACTAGGATGGTCTGCATGAGAGATAGGTAGTTATTGCGATTTTCATTGGATGATATCTTGGTTTACTCGAAGAGTGATGGGCAGTTGTGACAGGATAAGACTATTCGATGGTATGGACTGCCCCGAGTTAGACTCGATAGGGTTATGAGATGACTCAAGTGGGACTCAAGAAAGATGCAAAGTAATGAATCGTTTAGGACCATATGTTAATGTTCTTTTTGAAAGAATAGGATGTGTTCGTTGGTCCAGGAAGGTGCAACGAAGGTTAGGACGATTCAAGTTGGACTTGAACTCGTAAAATAAAATAGTTGTTCGATTGATCTTAGAGATGCAACGAATAAGGAGACGACTCACGTTGGACTAGAGTTTGTAGGTAACGGATACTCAAGACTGGGTCTGAGTTATGGGTAATAGATTGACTTGAGTTGGACTCGAGGAGGCTGCAAGGAATTGGATTGGCTCGAGTTGGACTCGAGAGGGCAGCAGGATAATGGATAGGCTTGGGTGGGACTCGAGTGTTTCAGGCGGACTAAAAGCAGGGGTATCTGGGGACGCCCGTTACCTTGGATCCATTGGACGTGATCTAGTTATCCTTGGAGGATAAACGTGCGTTGGACGTACGGTAGTCCGTTTGGAGGCTGGGCTTCCATTAGTTATTGATGTTGGTTGGACCAGACATATAGGTGTTGATGTATTCAAGGATTTAGCAAGTGATAGATAGGATTTGTTTGATGGATGCTATGGTTGCTATGTTTGTTCCTACCTTTCTTCTCTTGATTAGACTATCACCTGTAAGGATCCTGTTAAATGGAAATAGGATAGGTCTGTTGATCATAGCGAGATGATGGGTGTATGATACATTACGTTAGACTTGAAGTATGTTTAGGCATTGTGGAGCGTCCGTTGATCTTGGAGATTCCGCGGATATAGGAGATTCAAGTTGGACTTGGACTCATAGGTAGGGTACCTAGATTCATTGGATGAGTCTAGTTCACCTTTAGAAGGTGAATGTACGTTGGACGTGCATTACAGATATGGGTAAGGTACCTAGATTCATTAGATGAGTCTAGTTCACCTTTAGAAGGTGAATGTACGTTAGACGTACAGTACAGGTATGGATGTAGTGCCTAGGGTTATTGGATGGATCTAGTTGCCTCTAGGAGGTGAATATACGTTGGACGTGCAGTATGGATGTGGGCAAGATTCGGGTTAGACTTGAAAGGACATTTGGAATGTAGTTGGTAATTTGACGAATGGGGTTGGATTACCTAAAAAGATGCCAGGAGTACATGACATATTTCATGTTTCTCAGTTAAGGAAGTTTACGCATGATTTTGATTTAGCTATTTCACCAAACCGGTTGAACGATATCGAAATATAACCCATAGCGGTTGGGAACCGCGAGACCGATTCGCATTGTTAGGACGATACGAAGAAATTACGAAGGGAGACGGCGAAATTAGTGAAAGTCCAAGGGGCGATGGTTCTTCCCTTGTTAGTAAACCGCATGCTACGATATGCTTGTTGTGCTATCATGTATGTTTGATTGTTTGAAATTGGTTGATAGGCATGCGAGGCCCATTGTTTGTTTCTCAGTTAAGGAATTTCGGGGGCGAAATTTCTTAAGGGGGGGAGAATGTAACAACCCACATTCTACGCATCTAGGATCGTAGAATATTTATTTCTTTTTCTAGGTAAGTCGTATGGTCGTGTACTTTTGGGAAACGACTAGTGGGGTCATTTCCCATGTTCATGATTTTTGCCAATTTTTAAATGACCGTTTTGCCCCTAGTTGATCTTGTTTCGTCCATAACTTTTGACTGGAAAGGAATTTTGACCTGAAACCACTTCCATTAGCTCCGGATGATGGTTTCTCTTTCCGTAGAGTGGTCATAATAGTCAAACGGACTTACCGTTTGGAAGATATGGCTGAATTAAGGTTTAAAGGGTTATTTTCAGCTAATTGGGCTTAACCGGGTAATTAGCAGCTAGGCCAAAGGGGGATTTCGGGATTAGTGATACTTAGGGGCTGCTAGGGTTATGATTTCGGTTTTTACTTCATTTTCCAGCCGCCTAAGACATTCCTTCAAGTATAGCCATGGCCTCCACCTTCTAATTTCACTCCAAATCACCTCTAATCACTTTCTAATCAAAGATTAAGCAAAACTACATCAAACCAAAGGGGATTAGCACCAAATCAGAGAGAGAGTTGCTGGAGCACATAGAGATTGGATCTATATCAGAGGAGTTTTAGTTCTGAAAGTTTAATTGTGCCAAAGGTGAGTGATTTGCATAGTTTTACACTAATTACGGCTAATTAGGGTAATTAGCGAAATTATAACTCAGAAAAATCTAGAAAAATTTCTAAAATTCTAAACACCATTTTACGCCTCTGATATGAATTTGGGTTGATTCCGACTAATTTTGTTAATCCCGGAATTTAGGGGATTAAGGGGTAATTAGGGGGTAATTAGCGAAATTATGCACCATAAAAATATGGGAAAATATGCAGAAATTCATAAATATTGTTTTAGACCTCTGTTAGAAAATTTGGCTAATTTGGTTAAGTTTTACTAATCCTATCATTAGTTGTTCTTAAACATGCTTAAGGGGAAAATATGGATTTTTGGGTATGTTTGATCCGTTTTAACCTATCATATTGTTGTTTTGGTGTTTGTGGTTGATTATGCATGTTGCTATGGCTGTATGAAATGCTTTGTGATTGATTTCAATAGTTAGAATGGTCGAAAACGTCGTCGAATGGCGTAAACACTTGCTGGAACAGTCTCAGAAAACAGTGCAGGGTTCGGATCGGATCGGACATAGGGCTCGGATCGGATATGTTGAACTGAGCAAAGAATCCGATCGGATCGGAACCCAACACTTGGGGGAAAATGGCAAAAAGGAAGGCCACACTAGCTGAACTGGGATCGGATCGGATCGAGGAGGACGAATCGGATCGAGGAGGACGGATCGGATCGAGGAGGACGGATCGGATCGAGGAGGACGAATCGGATCGAGGAGGACGGATCGGAGTGAAGGCATGAGGATGGATCGGATAGGAGCATGTGAAGGACGAGGGCACGGATCGGAACGGAGGCACGAGCTGGAGGGGAGATGACACCCGACCCGACCCGAGGTAAAGCACCCGAACCGAACCGATGGAGGACAACCGACCCGAACCGCACCAGGAGAAGACCCGACCCGAACCGCACCAGGAGAAGACCCGACCCGAACAGATGAAGGACACCCGACCCGAACCGATGGCTTGAGAAGGAACCCGACCCGACCCAGTATTGACCAATAACCCGAGATGCAGAGGTAGTCCAATATGGGAAGTTAGAGCTTAGGATCCAGTTGGGAACCAATGAGTTCACTTCATGGTTGGGCTTTGCTGCGGGACGTGTGCTAAGGAGTTGTCGGTATTCATAACTTTGGTTCACCACTGAGAGATGGATAATGGGCTTGTAGTGATAGTTACACGGGATTGGATTCCGCCATGGCCCAAAGTATCAGGTGACCAAGGTAGTGGATATCGTATGTTTTACGCACTGAGTGAGGGATGTAAGGATGATTGTTATGCTTGATTGTTTGACATCACTATGACATGCATACCCCCACCCCCGTTATCTTTACACCATTTGAAAGGGCACCTTAGTGTGTTGTACAGTATGTAGTGCTAACTCTTTGGTTGCAGGTCCAGGTTCAGGTATGATTGGATTATACCTGTTATTATTCTGTTTAGATGCTTATCGCTCACACCAGGCTTTATGTCTGACCCAGAGTTTTATGTCTCTTCTTATTACTCTGGGTGCTCACACGAGCAGACTAGAGACAGGTTAGGTGGATGCACGGGTAGCTGTACTGGAGACGAGCAGGAGGCTTCCACGTATGATATTTATGTATTATCTCCCTGTGTTATCGATGGTCACTGCCTGGGCATTAGTAGTGTACCTTTTCCTTTCTTTTGCTTAGAGACAGTATTTTGAGGTTGTAATAAGGATGTTGGATCATAAGCTGTATTTTGGATTTCCGCTGCCATGTTAGACATGATTTAGTTTTTCAGCTTATGCACTGTCTTGCCTGTTTTATGTCAAAGTTATGTTATTATTATATTTTATTCCATGCGCTGTGAGACATTCTACAGGTTCTGTGTTAGTTCATTCTCTTCTTTTCTTTTGGCGACCGTCCCGTGCTAGTCGGGCATGCAGACAGCGCACTTTCGGGGGAAATGTCGGCTAGTACAGGGCGGGTCGTTACAATGACCGCCCACTCATTTAGCTTGAGTGTAGAGACTATATTTCCACCCACGGTTGTTGGCCATCCAACCGTAATCCGAAGATACAGGATCAAAAAGAAGAACAAATATGATTTTTTTCTAGATCGGTGACAATACACCCTGCATGGGTATAACCCAACTAGCCATGCTGCCCTGCCCGATTTCTGCCATTTCCCGGTTGTGAGGCTAGAGGCTACATCTATCTTCAGAACATTTGATCACCATTCACTTTGAATGCCACATCGTTTAACCCGTCAATTCACTAATCGATTTCCAAAAATATCACGGGTATAAAAAGCTAAGAGGAACGAATTCCTCCGCCACCAGACATAATACCTTTAAAAGATCAACCATATGTGATTTGTTAGGTATACTCTGTCAGACACTCGTGCATACAGGTTGTCCTGGGACTGGACAAACAGAAAGCACCATTCTGGAACAGAATGACCCTTGCATTTCACTCCGTCTTCAATTATCTTCAGCATAATCTAATTTGCAGCGCCTATGCATATACGAAGTGGTTTTCAGATAATATATCCAACCGGTGTCTCTGTATTGACAATGATGGTCAAAACACTTCGATAGTTGGTTATTTAACTATCGAAGTAAAAACAAGATTCATTCAAATGTATGACTAAATATCACACAACTACGGGCACTTTTATTTAACATTCATTTTTATTATTCAAATTCCCATATCTTACCAGATATTTTCAAACCCCGTTTTAGCATTTTCACACTTCTTAGAAAACATTCCCAGTTATTATAAACTCTTAACCTCCCATGTTCCAGAAATATATGTTATTAACGTTTGAAATATTTCCATTCTTTTCACGTTCTTTATTTTCTACACTTGGATAATATACCCTATCTACATTAGAAAAAATATTTCCAATTTCACTATAAACATTTTAATCAGCCGAACGTTCACTTTTAAAACATTATTTACTTTAAAACATGAATATCATCCCTATTGGACACCTTTATAAAATAATTCTTTATTCGAGTGATGAATACCCTTATCTCGGTTACCGAAATCTCTTCAAAATTTTATATCCCCATTCCTCTTTATAAACTCTGTTTCTAAGTCAACTTCTTGTCAATATCAAGTTTATAACTAAATATTGATTACATATCCTTATTCTGATCTATTTGTTTAAACTAAAAATTTACTATCCTATCAGATTATAATTCCTAAACATAATTTACTTTAATACATTTGACATCGTCGAATTTTAGTTCCAATTCCTAATAGTGTTATATATAAAAATCACGCTTAAGCTTGGTCAACAGCGTTAATTTATCGTTATAGTTCAAAAACTTGTCATACGTTGTAATATTCCCTTTATAACTAATCTCGACATAACAGTCACCCTTAAGTCTAGTCAACAACGTTATTTTATCGTTATAGTTCAAAAACTTGCAATACGTTGCTATATTCCACTTTATAACTAATCTCGACATCTCTTTCCTTTACAAACTAGTACCATCCCTCGATAATAGTGAAGCCGTTCAAGTTGGGGTATTTTAATTACCTCTCAGACCTTGATTAATAACATTCTTATCTTAGAATAGATATAATTTCGTAACGCTAAGCTCCTTTTTACTTATAGTATCCCTCAAATCATATTTCTTGTTTTATTTGGAATATGGTTTTATAACACCATATTCATACTTCTAAATCTCTGTTGTTTATGACTATTTATATTAAACATTAACTCTTCGCTTTAACTTCATTCCACAGTTCTATTTATAATTTCTTTACCAAGATCCATTGACGTTCATTGTCTTCTGACATTTTACTTTTATTTGAATCATTAACTTAATTCAAGTAACATCTTATTATGAACTCAATATCCTCTTAAATGAAATCCACTAAGAAGCAATTATTTAATAATTAAATAATATTTACTTTATCATTGCTGAAGTAAACCGTTTACTTCATCGTTAATCTAAAATAGATTGGTTGCTTACCTTATATAAACAATAACTAACTATATTGGTTTAATAATTATTTAATACCTCATAATTTAAAAAGGGTAATTAATAAGGAATCTTCTTAATTTTTGATCAGTTTACAGCTAAGATATTTTCATTTGATTAATTAAAGACCAATTAATCTAATAATCATTTTCTAATTAAACAGTTGATTTAATCAACTTCATTACATTAGTAAATTTGTTAACTGATTTTAATTACCTCTTACCATTAAATTAATATAATTAATCTAATAATATTTCTTAACGGTTTTCTTTAAAATAATTATTCACTCGCAGGATAATTATATATTAATAACTTATTTAAATGTCAAATAATTGCTTATATTTACTTTATAAAATGAACTATAAAATACCATTTTATAATAGAACTTCTATTATAATTTAAACTTCACTTAAATTATAAAAATATAATTTTTATAATTATCTTCGTTGATTTTCCTGACGGCCAATCAACTTCTTAACAAAAATGGGTTTATGGTCGACTGTTGCTATTTTCTTAATCGATATCGTCTATTTATTAAATCAACATAACGTTGAATTTCCATTCAACATGGTTCAACGGTGCATATATAAAACAAACAGTACATATAAATATTGAGGAATCCGGTTGGATTCCTCCAACCAGTTTCCTGCATCCACAGATGTTAGTCAACACAATTAACACTAATTCCATACTAGGGTATCTTATAATCGATGGAATCAGTATCCAATCCATGATGTGTACATATGCAACGATATGTATATATTTCAACCAATTTAATTGTAATCTACCTAAACGACCATCACACAGCATTCAACCAATATTAAAATATAATTATAATATTTTAAAGTAAATCAGAGTTAGTGAATTTACTCATCTTTGCGCGTTAACCGTTAAATAACGATTTGCGTCAGTTGATTGATCCGAGCGGGCGTTTTATTCTGCTATAATTCGCAACCAGCTCCACCAATATTCATACCCATGTTTTTCTGCCATTTCCACGCCCCTTCATTCTATCACGAAAACAATTAACTCCACCACCAAAATTTATCTCTTCCGAAGCTCCTACTGTGACTGAACGTCACTTTCTTTTTCACATCAACCTCATCAGCTCTGTACTCGACTCGAGCTCGCCATTTGCATCACTGCAGCGCGTCTCCAGTTCACCCTCATGTACACGGTCACCCGCGAATACACAACATTTTAAATCCTTCTTCTCCTTTTTATTTAAAATCCACGCACCCTTACTGTAGTCAACCAAACATTTTCAAACTGCCTCCAGAAACGTACCCAGTGTTCCTGTTCTATCCTTTCTCTCAATTCTTCCCAATACTCAGTTCAAACACTTCCTGTTGCACCACTCACACTTGCTCTTCACCAAGCGTTTAACAGAGTGCAACACTTCCCTTTCAGTATTTGTTTTAACACCATTACTGCTCCTTAAACCACCCGCTGCTTCACCACAACCACCTTCACACGACCCCTTGTCACTGGTATAACAATCGACAGTTGCTTCTAGTACACAAACCAAAAGTACCACAACCTTGACTACGTCCAATCTATACCACTTCTTCCCAGTTACGTGACTTTATGCCAAAGCTTCTCAAACCGCCTCATACAACGCACGTACCACCCATCCCATACTCTTCATACTTCTGCCACGCCCCCACACACTTCCAGTATCCACAATTCGCAAGTTAACACCCCAAACTGTGCATGAATATTCATGCCCCCCTTGAACCCATTTACACCGCACCCTCTCTCCTCTTATTAATGTAAGTACACACAGCATGAAATCCTCCCCAACGCTGTCACATGCTCCTTCATCTTCGCATTGTTAACTTCATTTAGCACAAACCTCTCCATCAAGTTAAATGGTATCCTCCGCATGCAACCAAATCCTGCTCCCAAAAACGTCAGTGTTCTTCCATTTAAACTTTGAACTGCTCCTTCATTCCTTCCATGCTAACCCATTTCTGTACTCTCTTCTTTCCTTTAATAATACTCACGCATGGACACAGGAGTGTCTTCCCCAAAATAAAATACACGAACTGCTGCTCAACATAAATGCAAACTCCATGGCCGACTTTACTCCTAGTCCACTTCCTTAGTTAATTCCTTCCTAACGCAGTGTTTAAATTGCATTCCATCCTTCTTGAATCAAACAACTCGCATTAACTTTTCTCCACCTCGTCTTGTAGTTTCCAAACCCTGCTCCACTCAAGCCAGGCATTAAACAGCGCAACTACTCTCTTGCATGCCGACCTCGACGAGCGCACGTTGTTTCCATATACTCTAAATACACCTCTCCAGTATACATGTCGGCCTTGTGTCCACCTATTTCCTTGCTACGGTCCGTTCCTTTCTTCTATACCCCTTCACACTCTTCTATTTCTTTCATTTCTGGTTTCTCATAAAATAAAACAATCCAAACTCTTATATAATCTCTACCATCCGCGTCCATTGTTCCTTCACATACTACATCAGCGCATGTTATCCTCCCACTCCCTCCTGTTAAACAATCCCCTCACCGCGTCTTTGCGTTCATTCTTATAGTAAACGATTTATTTTTGAAGTGATCATATTTGGGTTTGGATATTTGGAAATGGCGTAATGGGTTTTCAGAAGAGAAAAAAAGCCTGAGCTCGCATGTATATATATTAGGACAAAGCTTGCTCTTGAAGCTTTAGTAACCTTAAGGATTAAGGGTTGGAATGTACAATATAGGTTAGCATAGCTATGACACTACCTGTATTGAATTGTCAATTCTTCAGCTAAGGGGGTAGATGATTGTTTTACTTCACCATGAAATCTTGTGTAAATTCCTTTGTTTATACGTTACTTCTTTTTCTTGTCTTTTTCATTGTTTAATGGTTTAACTGTCATGTTGCTTTAGTTTATAGGGTAATGCTTTGTACAACACACATACAGTAGGCATGCTCTCTCATTAATTTGATAAGAAATGGGTATGGTGTTGCCGAGTAGGGTAGCCATAGAAATGGGTATGCCGTGTTAAGTTTTTTCCCTAGGGTATGCAATGTTTCATGAGTATGTTGAGCTAGCTATTACAGTTTGTTTTACTTCACTAGAAAGGAATTCAGTGACCTACGAATGAAGGTTTGAACCCTTTATATGTTTTTGTAGAGAAACTAATTCCATTTATTTACGAACTACTACAGATAGAAATAAATGTATAGTCGTGTCCAGCGAGGTGCCACGATCCCAAAAATATAATAATATCGGTAGGTTAACTCATATTGTGAAACCCCAAAATACTGATACATAGTGCAAAATACTCCAAATAAAATGTTGCGTATTTAATTAATTAAAAATTACAGTAAAATTATAAAAATTAAATTATAACTACGTCTCAGAAGAACTTTGTCCAAATTCGAATCCGATATTTAAATATACTTAAATAACCGTTATGGTCCATATACGATATCATAGTGACTTTTTGAATATTTGATTTGGACATATCTTGCAATCTATAAGTCGAAATCTTCATTTTCCACTTCGATTAGAAAGATATAGTTCAACAGATTCGAACATTTCCTGTTTCGAAGAAATCCGGTTTATAATGAGTCATGTATACTCAATTGAAGTTCAGAACGTTAAATTACGAACTGCCGTGACATTACGGGCTCGATTATATCAAATATATATCTTCATATGTTCAACTCCGTTTTTAATTAATATATAAATCCACTTATATTACGAATTCAATATTTAAACTGATTTGAATATTCAAATACAAATCGATAAAAATGCGGGACGTTACACACTTCGTTTGAAAATTGAATTTTTGACAGTTGTATGTCGACATACCCATATATGTATGTCGATACATATACATAATATATTATTTTGAAACTTATTTTTCAAGTTTTTAATTATATATATTATTCTGAAAAATTCTTAAGTTAAAACTTAGTGATATAAATGAGTGTTCTAAAGTGTAAAATCATATGAAAACATAATAATATATTACATTAAAATATTTAAAAATTTATAAAGTTTAAAACTATATAACTATAAAACTATAAAAAAATATAAACTAATATAAACTTATATTTGAAATCATAAGTAAGACTAAAAAAAATTGAAATTAGAATTTGAGTTTTGAAAATCAAAATTTGAAATTCGAAGATCAGAATTTGAGCCTGGAGTGTTATTCAGAGTCTTACTTATAAACTAGACTCTATTACTATATTTGTCTTGAACTCTTGAAAACTTGACAAATCATGAGTCTTGAATCTCTCTTGAATTATGAATATCTTGGAACTCTAAAACTGTAAAGTCTTCAGTATTTAAGTCCTGTATACAAATCCTGCATATACATGTATGTATATTCTGGATAGAAATGTTAGTATATATTTTATAATCAGTTAATAATGATAATTGAAATAAGGTTGTTGTCATCAAAACTTCATTCTCCAACATTTAAAATGTCAACTAAAGAGATGGTGTAACAGATAGTTAAATGAGGGATTTTTGAGTGGTATTAAGAATATTAAGATAAACATCTAGATCGAAAGGAAAAAATTATATGTTTGGATTGAATTATAATTAATGTCTATCATAAATCAAGAAGCTAAATTCGTTATTTTAGCGGTCATACACGGGTTTCTTTTAGTTATGGACTAATAGTTATCTAATTTATTTGTTAATTAAAGATTGTTAATAACTAATTAATTATTAAGTAATCGGTATTTAAATATTAATTAAGTTAACTTTTAACTAATTTAATAAAGAAGGTTTTGATTAATCATTAATCAAGTATCAAAGTTAATTACTATTTATATTAGATGCCTAAGTATGGCCGCTACAGATACCAAATCTTTATGCCAATTTGACACTAGTATAAATTCCAATTCAAATTCGAAAAATGCTATGTAGATAAGAAGAAAAGATTAGGTGGGTAATAGAATTGATAACACCTCGATTTTACATATTAGTCGTAGAGTCGAATAAATGTCTTCGTCTAATTATGACTTGGCATTAATTAATGACTACAAATCTAAGTGACACATAATAGTTATGCTTAGAGCCTCTCCAACAAGGTTGCGGGTCGTAACGTTATGACCCATAATATGTTGGGAGATATCTTTGATATCTCCCAACAGGCGCGAGCCGATTTTATCGGCTCGCATCTTACGAGCCGATTTTATTGGCTCGCAGCTTACGAGCCGATTTTATCGGCTCGCGAGGCTCCCACGCCTATATATGGCCTGGAGGGGGTGTTTGTTTATATTTTCCTTTTTTCCTCCTTTTTAATTTTTTTTATTCCTTACGACGCCGGGATATTGCCGCCATGCATAACAAAGATGGGGAGACGGACAGTTCCAGTTATGCTAGACGACGCATCTGGTCCAGATCACCTTTCTCCACCAGCGGGGACGACGATTGAGGACTTACATATCCTCCACGAGCTGCCACAACCATTCACTCATCAATCTTTTACCGCTTTGGCCACCGTTCCGGTATTAATTTTAATTTTTTTTAATATTTGTAGCTACTGAACTGTTAAAAAGTATGCCATGTTGGTTTTACGTTATAGTTTAGTGCATGTTCGTTATACGTTTTAATAGTATGAATTGTTGGTTTTATAGTCATTTAACTGGTATAATTTTAATAGACTGAGTACGTCTACCTTCGCGAGATTTGGGCGAAGTTTGTTGCACATGCACTTGACATATTACCATTGCATATTTGGGAGAGGCTACTTGCTAGTCCATTCAGAATCTTTTTACGTATTATACCTCCCCAGTCCTTCGATCGACCTTTGGTAGACGCCTTAGCAGAGAGATTGTAGCCTACGACACACACTTTTCGGATTTTGAGCTAGGTATTACCCTAGCCGATTTTTACATGCTTATGGGGATTGAGATAGGCCTTATAGATAGAGTCACTTATCCATTTGATGCCTCTTTAGAGTCACTCGCTCCTACCTGCAGTATTTTCCAGATTTGTCAGCGTTTATATAGCTAATAGTGTCGTTTCAGTCACATATTTACTTCAGTATATTACAGCGCATCTCAATGTGGTAGATTTCCACGACATAGTATGCTACCATTTTATACCTCCTTGGTTCGACATTCTTTTCGAACGAACGGAGTACGATTAGGCTGGGCTACCTAGCAGCACTAGTCGAGTTAGAGCAACCACATATGATTGATAGGGGCTTTGCCATATTGGGTTATCTATACGCCGCTCTTGACTCCTATGTTTTTGGAGAGGTTCGCCAGAAGTTCGGTTTTTGGTACATGTTGTCGTGCTGGTACTACGAGTACACGGCCAACATGCATCCACGCATAAAGCCCACCGCCAGTCATGCTGCTGAGACCTTTCTCCCACGCATGCGTAAATAGGAGAGTACTCACGGAGTTCGGCGTGCTCCTGTTGGTGTGAGACATGAACTGATGGAGACTCGTACTCAGTTAGATATGAGGGAGAGGGGGGAAATATTACGAGCACCTTGGACTTCTTATTGGTTGTTACTTGCAGTGGATGGTCCACTACCTGATGCCCATCCATTAGCCATTACATGTTGCTTATCTACTCGACGTGTCCTCTTGTTCCGACCGGCCCATCTTCCTATTTGGCACTTGGGAGATCGTTGTTATTACCAGGGTCTCGGTCAGTTGCAAGTACATGAAGATCCACCTCTGCCACTTGATATGTTCGAGCCTTAGCGTTCTGTTGGGAGACAGTATGTGGATGGTCTGAGATAGTCAAGATGGGTTGATACGACCGATTTTCACTTACCCGACGCAGAGTTTGGTCCTTATTGGGTTCGGGTAGCTCCCAGACGGTACTTGCTGCCGGATTATATGCGGGGTGTGAACTCCGATCACATTGGTCCCTGATTGGTTAGTGATAGAGTTCATCCTCCACCGTTTACTTTTGATCCGACCCCTTCACATATCTCCGACCCTCCTACGGATTTCGCTCTGGCAGATACATTTCATACATTTGATCTTATCGGTGCACAGATATTCCTGCCTATTGTTTACTCACCTGCACACATGGTGCACAGTGTCCCTATTGCTGGATTATATCCGCCACATGAGGTAAAAATTTGTTCTTGTGATTTTACGTTGTATGTTATACGCAGTAGAAACTGGTTTTATATGTTCTGCATATGCAGTACGCACCCCGGTTAGACCAGCATAGGCTACATATTGCGGTTATTCAGGAGATGGCCCTACTACATTCTCAGTCCTTATATCAGGAGCACCAGGAGATTGTTCAGGGATTGCAGGAGCAGATCGATGACTTACAGGCCAGATTAGCGGCAGCAGGGGGTGGTGATACAGTAGCATCAGGCACCGCTGCAGGGTCATGTACTGATGGAGGTTCAGGAGGTGGACTAGGAGGGGGTGATGGGGAACTAGGAGGGGTTGACGGATCAGGTGGTGATGACGGACTAGGAGGGGGTGATGGCGGACTAGGAGAGGGTGACGGGTTAGGAGGGGGTGACGGATTAGGAGGGGGTGACGGGATAAGTGGTGGCGGCGGTTCGGAAGGTAGTAGTGATGATGACGATATTTCGTATTATGACCCTTCTGATACCGGGGACGACATGTCTTTGGATGGTTTTGATGATGATGCCGCAGATTTATCATGATGTATATTTGTGTATGTCGCGATGTATATATGTGTATGGCTCGATGTATATATGTGCATGTCTCGATGTTTTGGACGTTATGTTATTTTATAATGTGTTCTGTGTAATGTTTGCTCGTTTATTATGCTCTGTGTAATGTTTGCTCGTTTATTATGTTCTGTGTAATGATTGCTCGTTTATTATGTTCTGTGTAATGTTTGCCCATTTATTATGTTCCGTGCCAAATTTGGTACTTTGGCAAGTGCCGAATCTGGTACCTTGCCAAGTGCCGAACCTGGTACTTTGGCAAGTGCCAAATCTGGTACTTTGGCAAGTGCCATATCTGGTACCTTGCCAAGTGCCGAATCTGGTACCTTTCCAAGTGCCAAATCTGGTACTTTGGCAAGTGTCGAATCTGGTACTTTGGCAAGTACAAAATCTGGTACCTTGCCAAATGTCATATTTGATACCTTGCCAAGTGCCGAATCTGGTACCTTGCCAAGTGTCGAACTTGGTACTTTGGCAAATGCCAAATCTGGTACTTTGGCAAGTGCCATTTCTGGTAACTTACCAAGTGCCGAATCTGGTATCTTGCCAAGTGCCAAATCCGGTACTTTGGCAAGTGTCGAATCTGGTACTTTGGCAAGTGCCAAATCTGGTACCTTGCCAAATGCCATATCTGGTACCTTGCCAAGTGCCGAATCTGGGACCTTGCCAAGTGCCAAATCTGGTACTTTGGCAAGTGTCGAATCTGGTACTTTGGCAAGTTCCAAATCTGGTACCTTGGTAAGTGCCATATCTGGTACCTTAGCAAGTGCCGAATCTGGTACTTTGGCAAGTGCCAAATCTGGTTTATACTTTAATTATAAAATGAACTACAGCGGCGTTGTAGTTCATTTTATAATGTTTTGAACTTCAATTGGTCGTACGAAATCTAATCTAAGTCGGATTTCCTCACAACAAGGCACGTTCGCATCTAATCGACAACATTTTTCTAGTGGAAGAGAAAAAATCGGTTTTCATATTGTAGATTTTGTTTTACGTCCAAATCAAAATTCCAAAAAGTCGCCGTGGAAATGGTTTATAAAATATATGGTTTACATATATAAGTTAAAGGATTTTTATAAAATAAAATGGGGATGACCTTCATTTTTAACTCCTTCGTGTGCTTAAATGTTTAAATTATGCGGGTAAGTGGACGACCCTCGTTTTATAACGTTCCTAACTTCAAAATGTGCAAATAATATGGGTAAGTGGACGACCCCGAACCCACACTCTTGTTTTCCCTATATATAGCGGTTTCTCTGAAACACTTAATCATAATTTATTCTCTTCCAGCCGCCACCTCCTTCCCCTTTCCCCAAGGGAGCCAAGTTGTTAAGAAAAGAGTATACTTCCCTTTTTGGAGTATGTCAGAACAGGGAAAAGAAATTGTAGCCTCCAACATGGACAAAGGGTAAAATGACGATGAGGGGGTAGCAAATCAAAGACCTGGGAAAGAAATGGTTGTTGAAGGACGCGTTCTCAACCCAGTATGTCTAGGTGGATCCAACCCTATGTGCCGTTGTGGAGAAGAATCGGTCATCGTTGTTTCGAAGACCGAAAAAGATGCTGGGCACCGATTTTTTTGGTTGTGCAGCCTACCAGGATCACAATGTTTTTCCTGACGAAATTGACTGTTGTTATTTCAAGCAGTGGATTGACCCACCGATGTGCGAACGTGGAGTTCAATATGCATTAGAAGCGCAAGCCGAAATACGACATTTGAACAAAATGTTGCTGAGGCAGCTAGAGCTGGATTTTACCCACGTCTGTGGTAGGTGTGGGTGGAAACTATCATATCGTTTATTACTGTACTTTAAATTTGATGTTTATTAGTTCAGTTGTTGTAGTTCCTTCAATTGTACTTTGGCATTTATGCATGTTGTAATTATCGTTGTTGTAAGCTTCTAAGTTATGTAATGAAAAATATTGTAATGCAAGCTATTTACTGTTCAATTAAAGACCATTCGTACCAATAAAAGACCATTCGTACCAATTTGCTGAAGCCATGACAGAGAATCCACACTATGCAATAAAGGTGCACTCCGTCCAATAAAGGAACACTCTTACAAATAAAGGGGCACTCTATCCAATAAAGAATGCTCTATCCAATAAAGGAGCACTTTATCCAATAAACGACACTCTTTCCAATAAAGAGGCACTCATACCAATAAAGGAGTACCATGTCGATAAAGGAACACTCTGTCCAATAAAGGAGCACTTAATCCAATAAAGGAGAACACTCTACCCACAAAAGCTACCCACTTACCAGTACCGCATACCTTATATATAACAACAACATTGCAATTCATATCTCAAATCAAAACTTATTCACAAATATAAATGGATTCCAGTTTTACGAAATGCGTGCTGGCTTTTGATAGCGATTCGGAGGAAGATGAAATCCTTCAAGAGGAAGCGGAAGAAATACAAGAAATACGAGACCGATACCGTGAAGCATATGGTTCATTATCCACAACTAGAGGGGGATCAGTTGCTGGAAGGAGGTTTATACACCGAAATCATGCTAAATACCATAAATCTTTGTTGCAAGATTACTTCGATGACGATTGCACTTACGGGCCGATATGTTTCGTAGAAGATACATGATGCGGAGAAATCTATTTCTTCGGATATTGGCTGGTATTCAAGGCAACAATGATTACTTTAAGTACAAACAAAATGCATCGAAGACACAGGGGTTGTCCGGTGAAAAGAAAATGACGACCGCTATGAGAGTGTTAGCTTATGACACTCCAGCCGATGCTTTGGACGATGCATACTGCATAGCAGAGAGCACGATTCTTGAAACACTTGAAACTTTCTATCAAGCAGTGGTGGACGTCTACGGGGAATAATACTTACGGTCTCCGAACGAAGCATAAATAGTGCGAATCAGAGAGATGCACGAAAGCAGGGGTTGGCCGGGAATGTTAGGAAGTCTGGACTGTATGCATTGGGAATGGAAGAACTTCCTAAGGGATTACAAGGTGCGTACAACGACAAGGAAAGGCGACCAACCATCATTTTCGAAGTTGTGGCATCGTATGATCTGTGGATATGGCACGCTTTCTTCGGAATCCCTGGTCCGAATAATGACTTAAATGTTGTAGAAAGATCCCATCTTTTTAATGATCTTGCTCAAGGCCAGGTATCTCCTTTAACATTTACCTTTGGTCAAAATACTTACGAGCATGGCTATTACCTGGGTGACGACATTTACCCGAAATGGAGCACCATTGTTAAAACATGTCCAAATCCATTGAATCCTAAATAAGTCAGATTCGCGACGATGCAGGAGGCACAAAGGAAAGATGTAGAACGTGCTTTCAGTGTTTTACAATCTAGATTTGCAATGATAAGTAATCCATGTCGGCTGTGGTCTAGGAAAAAGATGTCTACAGTCATGTTTGCTTGCATCGTTCTACACAACATGATTATAGAAGATGAAAGAGATATGGATGAAGAGCAACATCACTACGAATATGAGGATGCTTCGCAACCACCATAAGTATTCCAACCAAACCATCCACTAACAGAGGAGGACTTCAACGTTCATTTGACCCGTCAGGTTATGTTTAGAGATGCATAACTCCATAAATGGCTGCAGAAGGATCTTATGAATCATTTATGGAACCACTACGGCGATACCTAGTTTATGAAGCACCCTTATCCGAATTCATGTTTTATTTTATGCTTGTCCGAACTTATCGATCATGTATGCAGTAAAGATGTTGTTCTTTTCTATTGTACCATCGCATTCTCTTGTATTCGTAAGGGTTATTAATCATCTATTATTATGTTTCAAATTTGTTTATTCTACGAAAATACCAACGGTTTTTTTTTGTCATACTAGAAAATAAGGTAGGATAGGGAAAACAAAAAAAATTCCTGAACTAGTCACGAGCCGATTAAATCGGTGTGCGCCGATAAAATCAGCTCGCGACTTCACGAGCCGATAAAATTGGCTCGCGCATCATATTCAGGAATCTGAATTGCCCCCGTAATATCTTGCTGAATTTTACGTGTAGGAATATCTGTTGGGTGTAAAAACAACCTAAATTCAGCTCCTTAACATGAATATGCTCCGCTGTTGGAGATGCTCTTAAGCGATATTAGAGACCCATTATACTATAATGTTATTTATGTTTGCAGTGTTATTTTTACAATGGAATATTTTTATAAGCTTATGCAAATTAATTTGTTGTGACTCTTTGACATGTTTATGATAATTGTTGATATGATTATCAATGATGGGAAAAACTCGTTATTCAGTACAAACGTAGTGTCACTATAAATATAATTATGTGAACTTTGAGGATTAATATTATTCACATTAAGCTATTATCTGGTCCATTGTTTATTATTGTTTTTGCATGAACTTACTGGTAATTACTTATGCATGATAAGTATATGGTTTTATCAAGTTTGATAGATAGCTTTGGATCTTGAGTAAGGAAGCCAAAATGTAAGGCTAGAGGTTTAGTCAAGGATCCTGGATCTTACGTTTGAAAGGCAAGTGTATTTGTTTCAAAAGAAGCAAGGAACCATAATGCTAAAGATTGCAGAGAACGACTGCATCGTTTTCAATTCAATGGTTTCGGTTATCGAAAACTATTGTTTTCTGGTTAATATTAGACCGAACGTAGTTGGAAAAATTGATCTTGTACTTCTTTTTATTTGAAAGTTTCTCAGACTAAGGAATTTTCCATTCTAGCGGCAAATTAGGATGAAAAGATCATGCTACTGGATGAGTTATTCATTCACTGTGATGTCATAGCATCTGGGAACTTTGATAATGTGGTTTAATATTCTTTCACCAACAAAGATAATAGATATAAGACTGACATGAAAATCGATCATATTTTGAATGAAAAAGGAGGTTAAGGTTAGCATTTCTTCCTCGTTGGACTATGCGAAAGGCAGGTATTTTGATTTAATGTGTTCGGATCCAGATGCATCTCTTGCAATGGGATTTGAGGTTCACGTAAAGACAAAGAATTAAATATTGGAAACAATTATCTCTCTCCTATTAATAATGAGTTTTGCAAAGTTGGATCTTTGTTAGGAGAAAGACGAAATTTCACCAATGGCGTACAAAACTCCAATCTCTCGAGATAATTCATCCCGCGTTGCTATAGATCTGAAGAATTCAGATCAACGATAGAAATTTCCACTAGATCTCCAACCACTGCCAAATCGCATGGAGCGTGATGGTTTCTCACTGCATGTTAGATCTAGGGTTCCCGATCTCCAACCTTTTGCAGAGTTTCCATATTCAAACACAAATGTACAGAGCTTTTCAATTGCAGCTAGAAATCAATCATTTAAAGCTTGGAAAGACATTATTTTAGAAAATAACTATCACAGCATTGCAACTCAACTCTCTTATTATGAACAAACGCTCAAAGAAGG
This sequence comes from Allium sativum, assembly GCA_030737875.1. Classification (NCBI taxonomy): domain Eukaryota; kingdom Viridiplantae; phylum Streptophyta; class Magnoliopsida; order Asparagales; family Amaryllidaceae; genus Allium; species Allium sativum. The sequence goes on along the minus strand of CM060916.1, from coordinate 388,765,609 downwards.
TACAAAGTTTGCTTCAATAGATGAAAAGTTGATAATCAAAGCAAGAGAAAAATGGGTAAATTCTTTAGTTTTTTTATGTTTATGGCAATAAGCCTTATTACAAATATTTAAAGGAATATATTGATAGAGTATAGCAAATCAAAGGAGGATATCAACTATATTCAAGAAAAAATGGTATTTTATTATCAAGTTTGACAATACCGATGATTGTGAGAATGCTCTAGCATCTGGACCCTACTTTTACAACAAGAAATTAATTTTTATGAAAAAATGGGTTCATGAAATGTGTATGCCCAGAGAATTTCTTCACTCCATTCCTATATGGGTTCCCTCGCCTAATTTAGACTTGGATTTTTGGTTTGAAGAAGCTACCGGCCGCATATCTTCTCTTCTTAGAAGACCTATTAAATTGGATCGGGTTACTGAAGAATTAATACGGATTTCATATGCTAGAATTCTAGTTGAAATATATATCAATTTAACCTTTCCTGAAGACGCCCTAATCCAGTGCCTTGATGGAAAATTAATCAAGCAGAAAGTGTTTTATGAATGGCTCCCTTTTATTTGTACACATTGTAAGAGTATGGAGGTTGTAGGAAGATGCTTCCAAAAATATTTCAATGGACGTTGATAAGTACTTGAATGATAATAAAGATGGAGACAGACCTTTGGATGTTTCAGCTTGTAATCTTACAACTGACATAGGTAAAGGCCCCCCAGAGACAATTGCTGATTTGAATTTCAACTTGAAGAAGATTCTGCCCCCTGAATCAGAGATTAACTCATCAAACGCCTTTGGAGTTTTAGCTACTAATGAGGCAGAATTGCAAGAAAACTTTTAAAAATAAAGGTAGTAGTATTAATAATGATAAACATGCGAAAAGAGACAACTTTTAAGTGCAACGTGAACATCCTCAAAACAAGGCTTCTGATAAATCTTTGAATGTTAATAATTCGTAAATTTCAGAAAATGATGTGTTTGGATACTGTACTATGGAGGATACTGCAATGGATGATTCATATAGTTCAACCAGTAGCTTCAAAAAGAAAAGAAGCAAGCTTAACTTAAACAACATTAATGGTGAAGAAGTTTTAACTAGTAGGGAGTCTTTCGTTGAATCCAATCCTAAATGGAATTATCTTGTATCTCAAATTAAGAATAAGTCAAAAGAGCAAAAAGCTAAAGAATATATTGGTACCCCAGGTGGTGTGAAAACTAGTGGAATTTCAAAGAAATGACAATTTTTCATGCTACTGCTATTTTTGATCTTTTGCTCAAGGTAGCAGTTTAATTTTTAAAAGTTCTTTTTTCTTTGAGTTGATGGTTTGGTTCTTGGACAAGATGGAGTTTTCACTTCTTGGAGTTGTCGGCAATCCGGTGTTAATTGTATTTAAGTCGTGGTTGTTCTTCTTTCTTCTGAAATGCCATGCCTTGCTTTGTTGTTTTTGGGTTAGTGTTCTTTTGGGTTTTAGCCAAAGGCAACACATGATCTTTGTTTTTTGTTTTTTGATTAGTGTTTTGGTGTTTTAGCTGTGTTTTTTGGCTTCTGTTGAAGTTTGTCTCGTTCCTTTGTCTAGTATTTATTGTTCTTATTGTTGTATTTTGTGGCACACTTTGACTTCTTTGTATTGTTTCTTTTGTAATTAAGTACCTTTTCCTTCAAAAAAAAGTTAGATTTTTTTCTATTTTTTTAGATACAAGTGGCTTTACTTCTAAAACTAATGTTTTCAGTAGTGAGAAGGTTAGTGACAATTAATGATGAATTAGCGAAGATATAGTGCCCGTTACGATAGTAGTGGGTGAAATATCAGGTTAACCGGGTTCTTTAAAGGTTAACCGTGTAGGATCGAATTAACCCTAGAGATGGTAAAATAAGTTTATTATACAATTCATTGAATAATAATAAATAAAACTATCAACACAAATAACATCAGAGTAAATGCTGAAAATAAAATAACACATAGATTTTACCTAGCTTCAGCAAAACCTATCTACTGTTATCCTAAGATTTCTAATAAGAATTAAATAAACAAACGCTTACAGACACTATAAACTTGAGACCCTTACTGACCTGATTGTTCTAACTCTACGTTTAAAACCTTACCACAGCTCAGCCACTATTAGCATGTAAAATTGCACTAACACTCAAAATCGATTATGTGAAAAGAGCAATGAAGACATATAAATGAAAACGAGGAAAATATGCAAGTAAAATTGCGCACAACAACTGTAGTAGTTCCTATGTCCACTTTTCTAAAAAAATCACTAAATCATTCGGATTTTTACAATTACAAGATTTCAGTTCAACAAAATCCAAATCAATATAAACAGTCAGGAAATAAACAAGAATTCTAAAAGATCCTTCTCTCAGCCTAGGCATCTTATATATATAGGCGTTGAAGGCTCGAAAATCTCAAAAAAAAAAAAAAAAAGTAAAGTACGTGGGATGAGTAGAGAATTTGGGTAGCTATAGTTCAGTTATATGATTAAGATTGGTATGAGGGGTTGATACGGATCTGAGATTTTTTATATTCGAACTTCTGATGGTTCCACCTCGTAATTTTTTGGAGCTTGTTGGATCATGGTCTTCAATTACAATTCGCTATGAATCTGGGTCACTACATCGTCTTCTCTAACTGTTCGACCAATGAACATGCTCTAACTGTTCGATTAACAACCATTCAGCTAGTGGCAACATGAGAGATTCGAAATGACCAGCCCGAAAGGCTAGGTTACATTCTGTCTCGCAAAGCATTTCTTGTGTAAGCATGTCAGGCTTTTAATTTGGGTCAATCTTTATAACTCAAGAAGAATTCGCTCTGTCCGTGGAATATCTAGAGCCTTCTTAAGAGTGTCCTGCGTTGCCTAAAATTGTCGCGACTTTTGGATGGCTCTGCTGTTTACATAAGTTTCTGAATTGACCACAATGTACTTTTACTTTGACGTGATTTTGTTAAACTAGATAGTTTGAATTAACAATCACTAATAGTCTTCATTGAGTCTCTCTTCGGAGTTCTCAGGTGAGAATATCTTACTTTCGGGAAACCAATTAACTAATTGTAAGCCACACACACATTCCTGGATAGTGCATTCGCTTCAGATTCTTCACTTCATGATGGTTTAGGACATGGTCGAATTTTGATAACATGAAAGTAAGGGAAAAATTTTAAAATAGGCTTTTTTTAAAACTAATAGCAGATATTGGCTAATTTAAAAACTATTTGTAGAAATAAGCTTGTTTTGGCCACCTCAACGCTGAGGTGGCCAAGCCTTAAAAAAAGATTACGGGATGCTTGCCTTAAAATTTACAAAGGCACACTTAACAAGTGCGCCCTTGTTTATATAAACAGGTGCACTTATCAAGTGCGCCCGTTAGAATACAGGTGCGCCTCTTCTATCCTGCTGCTTAACAACAGCCATCTTCTCCTACCCTGCTGTGTTTCACAACAGTTTTTTATTCCAAATCGAACTTCTATATTGAACAGCAACTTGTCGTGCACATATAAGAATCAACTTCAAATATAAATACGTAAAATCAACGTTAATATTCGGTTACAAACATAAACAAAAATCCAAGTAACATTCGGTCACAAACATAAACATGAACCTAAATAAAATCCAATCACAAATCCAAAGTGCACATGGTTCGCTTACAAACATACGCTTATGTAACACTTAAGCAACGCTCATAGTGAAGTTTAATCTTGAGTAGGGGGAGGTTGAGAAGGTCCTGCGGCCTGCGATTGAGCTGGGTCATCGTGACGACCACCCATAACTCCTACAACTAAACAGGAGGAATAATGCACTAAAAGATGTGCCAGGCAGCCATTGACGATTAGCTAGGTAAGATAACACAATGTGGAACCTGTCATATAACTCACAACGCAAAATATAATAGAACATATACAGCAGGCTATAATAGTGAAGCATATCTGAGTAGAAACTTAAACTTTTATAACAACTAGAAAGAATATCCATACACTCTTGGATTACAACATAACAAATTTGCCTCACTACATCACTCAGAGAAAACACCAATCATAACAGCGGAAACATCCAATACTAGATAGTAGAAAAACAGATACGCAAGCCTCCTGCTCGTCATCGCTCTGCATACTCGGCTCACTAAGCTCTGCTACCTATAACCTACTACTCGGTTTGTCCATCCAAAACCAGATGAACAACCCATGGTAATAAGAGGAAACATAAAACCTTGAGTCAAACAACAGTTTTAATGAGAGATAAAACAACAATCTAACATCATCAATAAAGTATATGAGAATAGACAGATAAATTGACCAATCTACCAGCTCACCAAAGAAGAACCCAAACCCGTCTTCCCCACATCCGATAGTGATAGCCATTACAACAAACAAGCATTAAGAAACAACAGTACATTCATGACAAACAGTTATCAAGAGTAGACCATCCTAATCGATCTTGGCATCCCCCAAGCACAAGCCCCGAAGGCCTAAACCAACATCAAACAAGCACCCAAGAGATATCTCCTTCAACATTGAATAATCTACACAAGACGATACAAGCAAAACAGAAATCACTCATGACTCTGGCTATCACCGCCAATCCTGCTTTGAAACCATCGTTAATCGTACGACCAACCAAACACCTTGCCATCAACTGTCAATGGCTAATGGTAAACCGTAATTCTAGTAAAACTCCATACGCTATACGACAAAACGTATCTAGGCCCATCAAACTGCCCTGGGTACTCGACCAGCGCTTCTAGTCTTTTAGGCGTCCCTATTATACTCCTGCTTTGAGTCCACTAAAACTTACGACAACGATGATTCCTCGGCCTCCAATATCTCTATCCATTTAGCTGATGATTGTTCATAAGCTCAAGTTCAATTCCCGAGAAACCATTATCCACGAACTAACCCCCTAGAGTCATCTTCACATTCGTTGCATTACGATGATCAACGAACACATCACATCACTTTGAACATCCCGACTTGAATATACAACAAAGTCTCAATCATTACTGAACCAATATAATACCATATCAAGGTCCATGTTAGTCGGGTCGTGCCTCCTTAGACCGTGACCGACCCAAGACTAACGTCCCGACTCCCCACTGCGTTATCCCTTCAGTTCCACGACCCAACTACCCAGGTTGTGAACGACCTGACTCAGTCGTCCCTCCCAGCACACAACCAACTCGCCTTTCACCAAGACAAGATGACCTGATGCTTCACACGACCCATCACCTTGGATCGTCCCGCGACCCATCACCTTGGATCGTCCCACAACCCGACCTGGTTTGCTTCACTTCCAAGGAGCTTCGACCGACCCACCTCTTCTTTATAACAACCATGCCTTACACGATCCAATTCCTTAGGTCATCAAGCGACTTAAGCCATCGCCACCCAAAGTCAACCAAACACCATGCTCGAATAATCTGATTTCCAACGACCTAAAGCTTATCCCCCCGGTCCATGCTCCAGAGTTTCTGCCCGGTCCATGCTCCAGACTTTCTGCCGGTTCATGCTTTAGAACTTTTGCTTGGTCCATCAAACTGCCCAGTCCATTAGACTGTCCAGTCCATAAAACTGTCTAGTCCATAAAACTTCCCATTTCTTAGGGAATAAGAAAAACGACCTGACCTAAGGAAAAACGACATGCCATAAGAAAAAACGACCCGACTCCAGATCTGACCAAAAATAGCTTCAATCTTGACCAAACCATCACCAAACGACAATATCGATGGACCAACTCATCCAAATCATCCAATTCAACCATAAACACTTTATGAATTCATTATCAACATCAAAATGACAATTATTCATCGATAATCATATAAAATTCACAAAATCATGATACATGAATGAATAAAAAAAACAATGGACCAAACTTGCATAAACATATGAATTAACATAAGAATTACCAGTTTTAAGTTGCTAGATTAGACCTATGGTGATTCAAATGAAAATATACTTGCCATGATGTACATCTAGGTGAAAATAACTTAAAATGATGAAAATATGAACAAACAACCAATATACTTGATTGAATTCATGTGAGAGATACTTATCACTCACCAATTCTTCGAATTAACTTGAAATCGCTAAATTCTCAATTCGAACAGCGAGGGATATGCTTCAAAGCTCTTGATTTGATGCGAATTCACTTGACCTAATTCTAGCTTCAAGCGGTGTAGATCTTCGATTCTCTTATATAGATCTAGAATTTTAATTGTGGAATGGTGTATTTGATTGAGCAAGGAGGATCACGAGCTCAACCAAATGAGAGAATGATGAAAGTAAACTATTATCCATGCCTCTAACCCCCTATTTATAGCATCCCACCATCCCACTAATGGCCTCCTCAAATCAGTCCGTTAATGGCTCTAGAAACATGAACAGATATTGTGAAACACAAAAACAACGATTCCTCCCAAATCTCAGAACCAGATCTTTAATGTGACCATTCTACGGAATTGGCAACAATATTTCCTTTCCAATGAAACCAACCTCAGCACCTGATTCGATCCGAGTCAAAAGTTATGCCATGTACAAGACTAACAAGGAAAAAATGGTCATAAATAAAATTGGTAAAAATTATAGACATGTCTCATCCCCATAAATTACATATGAAAATATGAGAATGACCCAGCCCTTAAGGAATAAAATAAAAATATTTTACGATCCTACGATACATAAAATGCGGGCTGTTACATTCTCCTCCCTAGGAATTTCACCCTCGAAATTCCAAGCAAACACAAGCAACCAAACAATTATGCATGCCTATCATCCATGAGCAGCCAATTTACCATTAAAACTAGCATCCATCAAGTCAAGAATCCATAGCCTTATCCTAGCATGCGGAATTCTAATAACACCAACAACAACAATAGGGCAAGTTACAATGAGGTAATAATGACATGACGCTTATGAGTCATACCAATGAAGAGTTGTGGATGAGTCGTCTTCATACTCTCTTCTGTCTCCCACGTACAATCGTCATCATCCTCACTCCATTATACCTTGACTAACTTAACCATCTTCCTCCTAAGTTGTTTCGTGTCATTCCCCACAACATGAAGCGGCTTACGAGATTTCGTAACTACGAACTTGACTTCTAGGTCTTCGTACGGCTCCAGAGATACCACCACATTCGAATCATGCACACACTTCTGAAGAAACGACACATGGAAGACATTATGCACACTTGACATCTTCTAGGGTAACTCCAACATATATGCGAGCTTTCCAATTTGCTCAATTATCGGAAACGGTCCAACAAACCTTGGAGCTAACTTCCCTTTACTTCTGAACCGAACAACGTGCTTCAACGACGAAATCTTCACGAAAACCATATCGCCAACGTCGAATCCCAAATCATTCCAACGCTTACCAGCATAACTCTTCTGACAATCTTGGGCTGCCTTCATTTGTTGTCGAACGATATCGGTATAATCCGTTGTCTCTCTGATCATCTCTGGCGCTAGCATCAACTTATCTCCAGTTTCTAACCAACATGCCGGAGAATTACATGGTCTACCATACAACCCCTTGTATGGTGTCATCCCAATGCTCGACTGGTAGCTGTTGTTATATGTAAACTCGACTAGATGTAGATGGTCCTCCCATGATCCTACGAAGACTAAAACACAAGCTCTTAGGAGATCTTCCAAAACTCGGTTATCCCTCTCGGTTTGACCATCAGTTTGGGGACGATAAGCTATATTCAAACACAACTCGGTTTCCAAAGTCTCTTGCAAACTCTTCCAAAATCCACTTGTGAACAATGGATCTCAATCACTCACTATGCTCTTTGGGATATTGTGGAATTAAACTATCCATTTTATATAAAGCTTAGCCAACTTCGATGTTGTCTAGACGATTTGACAGGAATAAACCTTGCACTTTTGGTCAAGCGATCCGCGATGACCCAAATTCCTTCGTTTCCTGCCCTGGTTCTAGATAGTCCATCGATATCTGCTCCCACTTCCATGTAGGAACTTCTAATGGCTGAAGTAATCCACTTGGCTTCTTCTATTCAACTTTCACCAATTGACAGTTCATGCACTTGGAAATAAACTTTCAAATATCCCTTTTCATCCCTTCCCAGTAGTAAGATCGCTTCATGTCCTGATATATCTTATTACCACCAGGATGAATTGTCAACTTCGAGTGATGATATTCCCTCAGAACCTCATCCTTCAGTCCGTCGATATTAGGAACAACCAATCGTCATTGCTTTCAAAGCCAACCTTCTCGATCAACCTCAAATTCTTTGTCCTCTGGTTCCAACTTCTGGATAAACTCGACAAGCTTTGCATCTTGGTTTTGTCTTTCGCCAATCCTTTCGATGAGAGTAGGTCTTATCGATAAGCTTGCCAACATTTTAGGTTCCAACTCACAACGCTCCCAAACTTGCATGCCTTCGACTTAACGCATCTGCAACTGTGTTATCTTTACTAGGAGTATAGGCTATACCAAAATCATATGGTGCCAGAAACTCTAACCACTGCTGTTGCTAGAGATTCAAATCCTTGGGAGAAAAGATACTTTAACGACTTGTGATCCGTGAACAACTCGAATTGAAGATCCAACAGGTAATGTTTTCACATCCTCAGAGCAAACACGATCGTTGCCATCTCCAAATCATGAGTTGGATAGTTCCTCTAGTGCGGCTTCATTCCCACTTGGATAGCTCCAAGTCTAGTACCACATGCATCAGTGTATACCACTGTCTCTTCATTCCCACTTGGAATCGTCAAAACAGGAGCACCCAGCAGTCTCTCTTTTAGGATTTTGAAAGCTTGCTCACACTTCGCATCCCATGTGAACACTTAGTTCTTCTTTATCAATCTTGTTAATGAAGCAGCTATCTTGGAGAAACCCTTGATAAACCAACGGTGATAACCTTTTAATCCAAGGAAAATTTTCATGTCCATTGCATTCTTTGGTCTATCCAAGTCCTGGATTGCTGCCACCTTAGCGGGGTCAACCGCTATTCCATTTCCAAAAACTACATGTCCTAAAAACCTCACTTTGCTTTTCCAAAAGTGACACTTCGAAAACTTAGTCATCAGTTGATGCTTTTGCAAGATTTCCGAAACAACTCTCAACTTATGCTCTTCCTCATTCCGAGAGTAAACCAGAATATCATCTATGAACACAAGCACGAACTTGTTCACTTGATATCTGAAAACCCTATTCATAAGATCTACAAAATAAGCTAGCACGTTAGTCAACCCAAATGACATCACCAACCGTTCGAAGAAACTGGATGGTGTCCTAAAAGCTGTCTTCGACACACTATCCTTTGCAACCCTCAACTGGTGGAATCCCGTTGCTAAATCCATCTGAGAAAACACTTTGGCTTCGTGAAGCTGACCGAACAAGTCATCGATCCTCAACAATGGATACTTGTTCTTCTTAGTCACCTTGTTCAGGTCACGATAGTCTACACACAATCTCAATGATCCATCAGCCTTGGTTGCTAACACAACTGGTGCACCCCATTCAAATATACTCCTCCGAATGAATCCTTTTCCTAAAAGATCACGAACTTGCACCTCTAACTCTCGCTGTCCCTTAGGCGCCATCCACCTAAGAGGCATAACGATAGGTTTAGCACCCTCGACCAAATCAATTCCGAACTCAATCTTACGATGCGGCGACAAGCCTTTTACTTCTTTAAAGGCATCCTCAAACTCATTATCGATCAACACAGATGACAAGTTTTCCTGTGGAATCACAAGCAAATATAAAAAGCTCACGAAGATACCATCTTTGGGCTTACATCGAATCAAAACCTTTCACCCTTTCATGTGACGACCACCCATAACCCCCCCCCCCTCGGGCTAAACAAGCAGAATAATGACTGAAGGGTGTGCCAGGCAGCTATGGAAGATCATCAAAGTAGGTAAACAACATCGAAACCTGTTATAGAACTCACAGCGCAAGGATAAAATATAATAGAACATATACAACAGGTAATAGTAATGAGGAATCATATAGCAAACTTTTGAAAACTTTCTCAACATCCTGAAAGGTTATCCAACTGATACCAAAGTTTGTACATAAGTCCTCACTACAACACTCATAGAGAACTCAACAGTGGAAATAGAAATACTATATAGTAATAAAACTGGTACGTAAGCCTCCTGCTCGCCTTCCACAGCAGCATCGTCCTCACTAATCACTTGTAACCTGCTATTTAGTCTGCCCATCCACAATCGGATGAACATCCTAAGGTAATAAGAAGAGACATAAAACCTTGAGTCAGACAACAGTCTTATTGAGCGATAAAACAGCTAACAGACTTCAATAATAAAGTATATGAGAAGGGATAGATAAACATACTAATCTACCCATAACACCATAGAAGAACCCAACCTTATCTTTCCCACATTGGATAGTGATAGCCTTTATTTAAACAATTCAACTATACATCCATGAAAACTAGAACACTCATTCAATCATGGCAAAGCACCCATGACATCCAAATTATAGGTCTCATGTAAACCATCCTAATCGAACTCAATACCCCTCAAGCACAAGCCCCAGAGGCCTAAACCAATATCAGACAAGCACCCAAGGAACATCTACTTTGATATTGGACAATCCACATGAGACGATTCAAACAAAGCAACTAATCAATCATGATAGACTCTGGCTATCACCTCCAATCCTGCTTCGAAACCATCACTAATCGTATGACGGCCAACCTTTCCATATGTCAAGGGCTAATGGTAACCCTAGTTTTAGCATAAACTCCATATGTCCAACCTTGACAATGTCCAACCTTGATAACTAGGCCTTTCTCAAGACCCAGAGTACTCGACCTACAACCAATTATTTAAACGTCTCTAATGTACCCCTGCTTTGAGCCTGCTAGAACTTACAACAACGATAATCTCTCGGCCATCGCATCTCTAGTCATCTAACCCGATGACTCTTTATAGCTCAAGCAACCTTCTCGAGCAATCCATTATCCACCAACTCACAACTATTGAGTTGTCGCTTCATTTGTTGTTCTACACCGACCAACGAACACTTTTCAACACTTCGGACCTTCCCAATTAAATTCACTTCGAAGTCACATCATCACCAGAAATGTCCGATCAGAGTTGCACGACCCACTGGTGACTTGCCCGACCCAACTGGTGACTTGTCCGACCCAACTGGTGACTTGCCCGACCCATCTGGTGACTAATCCGACCCAACTGGTGACTTGTAAGACCCATCTGGTGACTTGCCCGACCCAACTGGTGACTTGCCCGACCTATCTGGTGACTTGCCCGACCCATCTAGTAACTTGTCCGACCCATCCGGTGACTTGCAAGATCCATCCGGTGACTAGGCCAACCCAACTGGTGACTAGGCCGACCCAACTGGTGACTAGGCTGACCCAACTGGTGACTTGCAAGACCTATCTGGTGACTAGGCTGACCCAACTGGTGACTAGGCCGACCCAAAACCTGCATATTGCAATTTAACTCTGATTTCAACCAATACTTCACCAAATGATACATTCGACGAAACAAACTCATCCAACTCACCAAATACAACCATAAACATTTCATAACATCGCTAACAACATGAATATGATGATTATCACTAAAATGATGTAAATTTCACAAAAATCATTAAGATGAACATATGATCAAAATGAGAGATCTAACTTACATAAATGTATGAAATAGCATGGAATTAGATCATAGGGTGATTCATATGAATATGGACGTATAATGGTGTAGATCTATGAGAAAACACTTGAATTCGATGAAAAACATGAACAAACACTTCATTGAATCCATGTGAGAGATGCATATCACTCATCGATTCTCAAAGACAAGCTAAAATGATAGAAATTTGAATCCGAACAGCAAGCACCACACACCAAACCTCTTGATCCGATGAATTCTTGCCACAGTTGATGTAGATCTAGTCTCCAATAGTGTAAATCTATGATTTTCCTCCTTGGTTTTTTATTTTTAATGGTGGAAAGCTGTTGGAGAAAGGAGGAGCTCAAGACCTCCCAATGAGAGAATGGAAAATTCAAACCTTTTCCATATCCCTTACCCCCTATTTATAGTTTCCACCAACCCCCTAATTGGCCTTCCCAATTCAGCCCATTTTGGCTTACCAAACCTGGACATCCAACTGAAAAACCTTATAACAACGATTTCTCCTAAACCGCTGAGGCCTATCTTTAATGTAACCACTATACAGAAAGGCAATCATCAATTCCTTTCCAATTGCATATGTCTCACCCTCTGATTCGACCTGAGCCAAAAGTTATGCCATGTACAAGACTGATAGGGGCAAAATGGTCACAAAAAAATCAGTAAAAATTATTGACATGTCTCACATCCCCATAAGCAACATATCAAAACATGAGAATGATCCAACCCTCAGGGAATAAAATAAAAAAATAAAAATATTTTACGATCTTCCGATACGTAAAATGCGGGCTATTACGTTCTCTCCCCTTTAGAATTTTGCCCTCGAAATTCCAAGTAAACATAAGCAAGCACAACAATTCCGCATGCCTATCATCCATGAGAAGCCAATTCTATAAATCAAACTAGCAACCATCAAGCCATGCATCCATAGCCTTATCCTAGCACGCGGAATTCTATCAAACGACAATAAGATACAACGATATAACGATGATACGATCAATGAGTCCTACCGACGAAGAAATCTGGATGAGTCTTCTTCATACTCTCTTCTGTCTCCTACGTACAATCGTCACCCTCTTCACTCCATTGTACCTTGACTAGCTTAACCATCTTCCTTCTAAGCTATTTCGTGTCATTCCTCACAACACGAAGTGGCTTACGAGGTTTTGCAACTGCGGTCTCTACTTCTAGGTCTTCATACTGCTCTGGAGGTACGACCACATTCAAATCATGCACAAACTTTCGTAGAAACGACACATGGAACACATTATGGACACTCGACATATTCTCGGGTAACTCCAATCTATATGCGAGCTCACCAATTCGCTCGACTGTCGGAAACGGTCCAACAAACTAGGAGCCAACTTTCCTTTATTTCCAAATCGAACCACATGCTTTATTGGAGAAATCTTCATGAAAACCATATCGCCTACGCCGAATTCCAAATCTTTTTTATGCTTATCAGCATAACTCTTATGACGATCTTGGGCCTCTTTCATTCGTTGCCGAACGATCTCGATACAATCTGAGGTCTCTCTAATCATCTTTGGCCCAAGTACCAACTTATCTTCAGTTTCTAACCAACACGTTGGAGAATTGCACGACCTCCCATACAACGCCTCGTATGGTGCCATCCCAATGCTAGACTGGTAGCTACTATTATATGCAAACTCAATTTGATGTAGATGGTCTTCCCATGATCCTCAGAAGTCTAACACACAAGCCCTTATGAGATCTTCCAAAACTCGGTTAACCCTCTCGGTCTGACCATCAGTTTGGGGGTGATATACCGTACTCAGGCACAACTCGGTTCCCAAAGATTCTTGCAAACTTTTTCAAAATATGCTAGTGAACAACGGATCTCGATCACTCACTATACTCTTTGGGACACCATGGAATCGAACTATCCATTTCACATAAAGTTCAGCCAATTTCGACGCTGTCCTAATCGATTTGACAGGAATGAGTCTTGCACTTTTGGTCAAACGATTTACAATGACCCAAATCCCTTCATTCCCTGCCCTGGTTCTAGGTAATCCATCGACAAAATCCATCGATATCTGCTCCCACTTCTACGTAGAAACTTCTAGTGGCTGAAGCAAACCACTCGGCTTCTTCTGTTCAGCTTTCACTAACTGACAGTTCATGTACTTGGAAATAAACTTTCCAATATCTCGCTTCATCCCTTCTCAGTAGTAGACTCGCTTCATGTCCTGATACATATTATTTCCACCGGGATGAATCGTCATCTTCGAGTGATGACATTCTCTCAGAACCTCATCTTTCAATCCATCAATATCAGAAACAACTCACCGCTCTAGCTTTCAAAGCCATCCTTCTTGATCAACTTCGAACTCTTTATTCTCTGGTTCCAACTTCTGAATAAACTCGACAAGCTTAGCATCCCTCTTTTGGCTTTCGCCAACTCTTTCGATGAGAGTAGGTCTTATCGATAATCTTGCCAACATTTCAGGTTCCAACTCACACCTTGGCCTGAAATCAAACCTTGCCAAATACTTGAGGCTCTTCCATTCTGAAAACATTGCTCCTAAACTCGCGTGTCTTCAACTTAACGCATCTGCAACTGCGTTGCCTTTGCCAGGAGTATAGGCTATACCAAAATCATACAACGCCAGATACTCCAACCATCGTTGCTGCCGAAGATTCAAATCCTTTTGGGAGAAATGATACTTCAACGACTTGTGATCCGTGAACAACTCGAATCGAACTCCCAATAGGTAATGTCTCCACATCTTCAGAGCAAATACAATCGCCGCCAACTCTAAATTATGAGTTGGGTAATTTCTCTCATGCGGCTTTAGCTGTCGACTCGCATAAGCACAACCTTATCCTTTTGCATTAGCACTGCTCCCAGCCCAGTACCACATGCATCGGTGTATACCACCATCTCTTCATTCCCACCCGGAATGATCAACACAGGTGCACTCATGAATTTCCCTTTCAGGATCCCGAATGCTTGCTCACACTTTGCATCCCATGTGAACACTTGGTTCTTCTTCATCAATCCTGTTAATGGTGCAGCTACCTTGGAGAAAACCTTGTTAAACCGTTGGTAATCTCCGGCCAACCCAAGGAAACTTCGAACATCCGTCGCACTCTTCGGTATATCCCAATCCTGGATTGTTACTATTTTAGCTGGGTCAACCGCTATTCCATTTATAGAAACCATATAGCTTAAGAATCTCACTTCATCCTTCCAGAAGTGACACTTCGAGAACTTAACTTTCAGTTGATGCTTTCGCAAGATCTCTAACACAACTCTCAAGTGCATCTTGTGCTCTTCCTCGTTCCTGGAGTAAACCAGAATATCATCCACAAACAAAAGCACAAACTTGTTCAACTGATCTCTGAATACCCTATTCATAAGATGCATGAAATATAGTCAATCCGATTGGCATCACCAACCACTCGAAGAAACCGGATGGTGTCCTAAAAGCGATCTTTGACACACTATCCTTAGCCACCCTCAACTAGTGAAATCCTGTTGCCAAATCCATTTGAGAAAACACTTTGACTTCGTGAAGTTGATCGAACAAGTCATCAATCCTTGGCAACGGATACTTGTTCTTCTTAGTCACATTGTTCAGCTCACGATAGTCCATACACAATCTTAACGAGCCATCTGACTTGGTAGCAAACACCACTGGTGCACCCCATTCAGAAACACTCCTCCGAATGAATCCTTTTCCCAAAAGGTCTCTAACTTGCACCTCCAACTCTCGTTGCTCCTTAGGCGCCATCTTCCTAAGAGGCATAGCTATTGGTTTAGCACCCTCGACCAAATCGATCATAAACTCGATCTCACGATGCGGCGGCAACCCTTTGACCTCGTCAAGGGCATCTACATACTCATTAGCGATCAGCACTGATGATATGTCTTCTTATGGAATCCGAAGTGAATATAGATAATTCACGAAGTCCCCGTCTTCGCGCTTACATCTAATCAACACCTTTCTCTCTTCCACATCCCCGACCCTCACCTCTAGCTTCTCGCAATTCTCCCTTGTCGCATACCTCTTGAGTCAATCCATGCCCAAGATGATCCCAAATCCAGCGAAGTTAAGAACAAAGTAATCACACACAAAAGAGCAACCATGACTCGACAACACCAGACCACGACATATCATGCACAAACTGGATGAACCCCCAATTGGATTAGCACGATCAATAATCTATCACAAATCTCGGTTTTCAAACCCAAGCGACAAACAAGCTCATTGCAAATGAATGAATGAGATGCTCCAGTATCAAACAAAACTTGAACTGAAAAACCCATTAACAGAAAGAGTACCTTGCACCACGATACCCTTTCCCTTCTCCTTTGCAGTAGGAGCTCTTGAAGAAGATGGCACGACTTCCAAAGCATATGCCTTCACAACCTTCTTGGCCTTAGCTGATTCTGGACAGTCTTTCTTCTCATACCCGTGCTTCCCACACTTGAAGCACTTCTTCTCAGCTTTAGGATTCTTGCACTCATTCGAGTAATGACCCTTCTGTTGGCAGTTAAAGCAAACCACCTCACTTTAAGGCTTCTTCTGGACATCCTTTCCCTTCTGCTGTTGCTGCTTCCTTTTCTTATTATTACCACCTTGTTGTGGTTTCTGAACTTCTTTGGTTGCAGCAACAACATTAGCTTCCTTAGTAAATAAGCTCTCATGGCGAACATCTTTTTCCACAATCTTCTCGAATGAATCGTCAAGATGATCCACCAACGGCCTTCCAATATTGGTATCCATACCCATAACAAACTTCTCATTCTTCTGATAGGGTGTATCAATATAGGAACGAGCATATCTGGAAAAGGTCTTGAAATCAGAAGCATAGTCAAGCATAGAACGACCATTCTATTTCAGCTCTACGAAATTCTTGAACAGAGCTGACTTCTGAGCAGTGGAGATAAACTTTGCCTTGAACTTAGCTCGGAATTGCTCTCATGAAATTTCTTCCTCTGGAGTCTCAAGCGTGACTGAACTCCACCATTCCATGGCCCTACCTTGCAGTTTCCTTGATGCAAGCTTTCTCTTGGTTGCACCATCCAAACTTAAGTCTCCAAAGATATGAACACAAGAATCCATCCACCTCTTAACCTCTTCAGCTGTCTCAGACCCTTTAAATGGTTTTCCTCCTAGAGATGTATAATCTTTGCATAGCTTCACAAAGTCCACAACTCTAGGCAACTGAACTCCTACGTCTACCGTAGCTGCCACTGGACCGAGGAGCCTTCGCATGAATGCCTCCATCACGAGTTCAAACATGGCCGGATAATTTGGTTCACCTCCATTTCCCACTCCAGTATTAGCTCCCCTAGCAGCGTGTCTTGTTTCTCGTCTACTCATTCTAAATCTACAATTTAGAATAATTAGCCACTTCCAAGAAAAAATGCTAAAGGAAAACAACTGTTACTAATATATATTCTAATATATATAGTAAGTATCCAAATGAAATCTACAAGTACGTCTCTCATACATGATTACATCCTTGAACCTTGGCTAGAATCGTTAACCAGAGCTCTGATACCAAATGCGACGACCGCCCATAACCCCTACACTAAACAAGAGGAATAATGCACTGAAGGGTATGCCAGGCAGCTAGGACGATCATCAGAGTAGGTAAGCAACATCGAAACCTATCGTAGAACTCACAGCGCAAGGATAAAATATAATAGAACATATACAAAAGGTAATAGTAATGAGGCATCATATAGCAAACTTTTAAAAACTTTCTCAACATCTTGAAAGGTTATCCAACTGATACCAAAGTTTGTACATAAGTCCTCGCTACAACACTCATAGAGCACTCAACAACGAAAATAGAAATACTAGATAATAGTAAAACTGGTACGTCAGCCTCCTGCTCGCCTTCACACAACTGCATCGTCCTCACTAATCACCTATAACCTACTACTTAGTCTACCCATCTACAACCGGATGAACAACCCAAGGTAATAAGAGGAGACATAAAACCTTGAGTCAGACAACAGTCTTAGTGAGCGGTAAAACAACTAACAAACTTCAACAATAAAGTATATGAGAAGGGATAGATAAACATACTAATCTACCCATAACACCATAGAAGAACCCAACCTTATCTTTCCCACATTGGATAGTGATAGCCTTTATTTAAACAATTCAACTATACATCCATGAAAACTAGAACACTCATTCAATCATGGCAAAGCACTCGTGACATCCAAATTATAGGTCTCATGTAAACCATCCTAATCGAACTCAATACCCCTCAAGCACAAGCCCCAGAGGCCTAAACAAATATCAGACAAGCACCCAAGGAACATCTCCTTCGATGTTGGACAATCTACAAGAGACGGTTCAAACAAAGCAACTAATCAGTCATGACAGACTCTGGCTATCACCTCCAATCCTGCTTCGAAACGATCGTTAATCGTATGATGGCCAACCTAGCTATATGTCAAGGGCTAATGGTAACCCCAGTTCTAACATAAACTCCATATGTCCAAACTTGACAACTAGGCCTTTCTACAAGACCCAGGGTACTCGACCTACAACCGATCATTTAGACGTCTCTAATGTACCCCTGCTTCGAGCCTGCTAGAACTTACAACAACGATAATCTCTCGGCCATCGCATCTCTAGTCATCCAACCCGATGTGTAACAACCCACCTCCGCCAATGCCACTCTTGCAAGTACACTAGCTTTGGAGGGGCATTAAACAAGTAAACATGCATGCAGATATCACAAGACAGAACATATAAGTAAAAACAGAGTAAAATAAAGCAGCGGATAAAAACTAACATTTCCAAACCATAGTCAAGTTACATCAAAGTACTTGGTCATTATTTTCCCTAAAACGAAGTCTAGAAACATAAACTGAAAACTGGAAAGAAAATCATAAAGTAACTATCCCCAAGGTAGAATAAAGCCATAGCAAGCTCAAGTCCAAACCGTACATGAGCTATCCAGAAAAGCAGCTAAAGATCCAAGCTAGGTGCTGGGGTTCCCACCCTGTAAACCTGGGGGGGGGGGGGCGAAACGAAAGAAAAGAGGCGAAAGAAAACGGGTTAGTCAAAAGACTGGTAAGTCCTATCTACTATTAGTATAAAAACTAATAAAGTTAACTGGCCATGTAAAACAGAGATGAAACATAGAGTGATAACGGGCATGGTGAGAAGTTAAACAAGATAGATCAAGTGTGGCATCGCATATACTAGGTTAAGTTTTGCACCAAGTGTACTAGTATTCCAACCCATGTCAGGTATAAACAAGAGATGATCCCTTGGCCCAATATCGCGAGATGACCTAAGTCAAGGTCAACAACACGATCTAGTCGATCGGCTCCCTAAAAGCCTAACTCGTCAAGTGTCGGTGTCATACGGCCCAATCACGAAGTGTAATCAAACTGTGCTAGGTCCACCCTAGGGTGTATCAAGCCCTAGGGTGCCAACCACGGACACAAATCAAGCACGCACAGTCTAAACCTACTGGTGCCCGTGTCTACTTTTTCAACTCCGGACTATGTGCACGACCATAGTCCGCCTGAACCTACACCGGCGCACCTACTCAGTCGTCGTTTTGGTCGCTTGCATGTTAGTCCAGTAATCATGCCCCACCCTAGCCTAGTCCCTAGGGTATCATGATACAACCAAGAGGGTTACTGGTGAAAAGGACCTCGTAACTAGGGTTTCCTAACGGGTTAAATGTGGTTAACCCGATCCAATCAAGCATCAAGTTGGTTAAGTGTACTCAAGGTTCATGACTTAACCCTATCAACCCATCGTGTTCATGTTGGTTAAGTGTCTAGTGGTCCATGACTTAACCCTATCATGTGGCGTTAATTAATTTAATGCACCTTAACCTCTCACATTAGACCTTGTTGTGGTTACTAGTTAAGCCGGGCGGGTCCGGGTAGCTTTACACCACAACCTAGTCTAACCTCGGGTTTAAGCACAACATGACCAACTACTCACATTGGGTCCTATTGTTTGTAGCCACTAGTTAAGCAGGTCGGTTCCGGGTAGATTTATGCTACAAACTCAACCCAACCTCGAGTTGGCCACACTCATATTTTCTAAGTGTCATGTCCATCATTATGTTTACAAACATAATCACAAGTCAATGTTCATGTCATATTTTAAAACCATGTTTTCATGTCATTAATATTACCCAAACCCAACGCATTCCCATCGCATGTACGTTTCGCATAACATAACATAGATCAAAAGAGTGAACTTGGCAAAAGCATGGCAAAAGCATGGCAAAAGGGCATAAGGTAATAAGGTTGGCCACAAGTTAAACATGGTTCATTTAAACTTGCATGTTACATTATAAGCCTCAAAACATGGCATATGAGGCATAAATATGTTCATTTAAACTTGCATGTTACATTATAAGCCTCAAAACATGCATAACATTCAAACTTAGCGAATAGGTGATACATGGTCCTAGATGACATAGAATGATGACTAGAAGTTCGCATATAACATTATATGCAAGTTATCATAAAGGTTATGAGAGTTCTCATGTTGCATAATGTAACATTTCAACATAAAGCTTATAGCTTTTAGCCCACAAGGTCAAGGTGATAACTCTACAAACTTGCATAAGATAAATCTATACATAACATGATTGTTTCAAAGCACGAATCATACTTAAGCCCAAACTCAAACTTGCAACATGTAACATTTAACTTCATAGTTTAAAATCTAAGAGTAGTATAGGGCTTACAATGCTATGAAGACTTATAAAATAAAATAAGATTGAGACGAAGCCACTAGCAACTCTAAACACTCCCAAATGATAAGCTCCAATGAAAACCCTTGAGAAACAAGCAAAAGATCCTTGCTTTGATGAAGAAAGATTGAACTTTGGCCTTGAATCAAGCTTAGAAACTCTCAAACAAGCTTAGGAACTCTCATATGAATGAAGATGGAGACTATGACAAGAGGGTGGAGGCCATGATTAAACATTTTGGCATAATCTAGTTGTGGGATTGATTTATGATGGTTTAGGCTAGGTATTAGGGTCTTTTTATAGAAGTTAGGATTAGTTTTAGCCATAGGATTAACCCTAAATCAGATCTGGGCCTTTAAAATCCATCACAAGCCTTAAAACCTGTCTTGAGGAACAAGTCATGTGCACCCAGGCCAAGCTGGCCGACCACCCAAGTTGACAGGGGTGTCGACTGGGCAGTCGACACCACCTGGGGTGTGTCGACTCCCAAGTCGACTTGGGGTGGCGGGAATTCTTCCCGCCTGCCCTGCTTGGCTGAATCATTTGAATTTAAATCTTGTTTAAACTTAAATTTTTCAGAAACTTTGACGGGCCGTAACTAGGTCATACGGACTCTGATTTTCGAAAACTCGGACTCTATTTCACGTATTTTTCTGAGACGAACGCAATGGCACAGCCCATTTCCCTTGATTCAGATTTTATCATTTAATTCTGCTTTGATTTATGTTATAACATGTTATTCAAAATACGGGTTGTTACATTCTCCCCACCTTAAAGGATTTCGTCCCCGAAATCTTCAAGTTAGGAAGAACGTATCCTACCATCCATCACCCATCTACTCAAAACATCATCCACGAGCAGTCATTGTCCTTAACAGATTCTAAATGCTGTATGATCATATGCAAAGGTGTGTGTATATGTACTTATCTAATGCGAAAATCAGGCGGTTACTGATTCAGTAAACCTCCTTAATGCAAAGTATGTTCGTGTAATGAGTCCATATGTATGCAAATTCCTAACATAATTCATAATCTCTATATGAGTGCACATAACATTCATCCATATGCAACATCCACGTGATAGCATAACAAGTTTCAGCCATGAATAAGTACAAGCACTCATGCATATGCAATATGAAAGTGTGTGAGCCGATATTAGTGCCTAATGTGTATCATGCATCCACGAGTATCCACTTGCAAACACTTGCAACCACTGGCAAACATCAAGCATAACATGTTTCAAATACATGTTTCATCAAAAGGGTTTCTACCTAAGGTTCTTAAGACAGGGTTAACGAGATAACATGATAAACATGGATAGCAAAGGGAAGATTTGCTAACTAGGAAAAGAGATTGAGAATGTACCCTAAAAAAGAAATGGATAAAGCCCACGCATCTTCTCCTCGGTTTTCCCAAGTTGCATCTTCATCGGCTTCACTCCACTGAACCTTCACCAATTAGACTTATCGATTCCTTAGTTTCTTGATCTCCGTTCCCAAGAAACGAATCGGAGCTCGCCTCAAGATCGCCTCTTTCTCTACTTCCATGTCTTCAAGAATACTTGGTTCAACTACCTCGGCTGACTCATGTAGGCACTTTCGGAGATGCGAGACATGAAAAACATTGTGCACTCCGGCCAGCTTCTCGAGCAATTCCACCTTATAAGCCATCTTCCCAACTCTTTCTATAATAGGGAAGGGTCCTACGAACCTTGGTGCCAGCTTCCCAACTGCTCCAAAACGAACCACATTTCGCAAAGGAGAAACCTTCACAAAGACCATATCTCCAACTTCAAACTCTAAGTCTGTCCTTCGCTTGTCTGCATAGGATTTCTGTCTGTCTTGGGCTGTTTTCCTCCGCCTTCGAATCAACTCAACCTTCTCGGATGTGTCCCTTATAATGTCGGACCCAAGTATAAGCTTATCTGTCGTCTCCCACCAATATGTTGGTGACTTGCACGGCCTCCCATACAAAGCTTCGGATGGTGCCATTCCTATGCTTGCCTGATAGCTGTTATTATAAGCAAACTCTACGAGAGGAAGATGATCTTCCCAAGTGCCACCAAAGTCAAGGGTGCATAGCCTCAACAGATCTTCTAGTACCCTATTCACCCTTTCGGTCTGGCCATCCGTCTGTGGGTGATAGGCCGTACTTAGATTCAATCGCGTACCCATCGCTTCTTACAAACTATTCCAGAACTGGCTAGTGAAAATTGGGTCACGATTGCTAACTATGCTAGAAGGAACTCCATGCAATCGCACTATTTCTCGAAGATAAACAGATGCTAGCCATGTTGCGGTCCTCTTGCTCTTCACTGGGATGAAATGAGCACTCTTCGTAAGCCTATCAACTATGATCCATATCCCATAAGGCCCAAATGGTTTGGTCAACTTAATGGACATCCTCACCCCAACTATATAGGCGAGTCATATTCCTTATGGGGTTTGCAACAGAACTATTGAGAATAGGACCGAGAGGATATACTTAAAAGATAGCATGCGAGTAAGCTCTACAGAATAATAGGGATCAAGGATATACTCCTAGAAAGAGATATAATGTGCGTATCTAGTCTTCGATCTTCTAAGCCGCATTTTCTTGAGCTTAATCCTATCGTGCCTTGACCGTCTTTTAACTCCGCAATTTCATAGCTCTTAATTCTTATTTCCAAAATATGAGTTTAGAACTCATTTCACCGTTGTCTCTCGTTCCACTTCCACTTATTCTTTTCCTAAAATACTTGGCTTCTACCTAACTGCGTGCTCATGGTTTCATGCAAGCTTTACAAAATTTGTTAGTGAATCCTGAACCTCGTTTACATACTATACGGTATCCCACGCCGAAAGACTATCTCTTGAAAACAAGTGCCAATCCACGTTGCCAAATGTACTTACTAGGGTGATTTCTCTAACCCATGCTTAAGTGAAATGGACTATCCGCCTTTGTAGCGAATACCACAGGAGCATCCCATTCTGAAATGCTTCACCTAATGAAATTGTTCTCAAGCAACTCCTTGATTTTCTTGTTAAGCTCTCTTCTTTCTCGCGGGGCCATGTGCCTAACGGGCAATGAAACTGGCTTGGCATTATCAACAAGATAAATGTGGAAATCTATCTCTCGTTTAGGGGGTAACCCCTTAACCTTATCAAAGACATCGGGATATTCTCGGACCACTCTCACATATTGCAGATCATCGATGGACGAGTCAAGAGATTCAAGGTAACATAACATGACAGGATCCATAGGGTTACTAGAAATTTCTAGGGTATTACCGAGGCGAGTCATGAGCCTTTCTATCCTATGCTCCTAATCAAGAATGGCTCCATAACTGGACAACCAATCCACGCCCAAAATCAACCCGTATCCCATAAACCCGAGAACCTAAGCATTACACATGAATTCTATGCTCAAGATAGAGATTTTCAAATCCATACAAATCACAGGTAGATGGGCGGAACCTCCAATTGGATTTGAAACACTAATGGGACCCCAACTAGACTAGTACTTAGGTGCAAACTTTCAACAAGATCAAAAATAAAACTATGTGATGCGCCAGAATCAAATAAGATACGAACAGGGAAATCAGAAATGTAAACATGACTTTCTATAGAAACACTACCTCGATCAAAAGCTTGAAGAGAGAGGGGAGCCTGCAACTGCCCTCCAGAGGGTCCTACTCACTGAGTTCGCCTTTTCCCTTGTCCTCGCTTTTTCGGGCAATCCATGCTATAGTGTCCAGACTCTCCACAATAAAAGCATTCTCCCAACTTCCTCTTCTTCTTCCTACAATCTTTGGCTATGTGTCCAACGATCCCACAGAAGTTGCACTTCCTTGTCTCCCTGGTCTTGTTGTCATTGCGGTTGTTGTTGTCCTTGCCTCCTTTCTCGGAATCTACCTTCTTGCCTTGAGACTCACTCCACTTGACTTCCTTCTTACTACTCTTATCTTCCTCTTGAAGCAGGGCCATATTTACCAAACTCTCGAAGGTCGCCCCCATGGGTATGTGAGACATGGCCAAACCGTGTAATGGCTCGTTCAATCCTAGAGCGAAGTGTAGGGCCTTCTTCTGAGCTGTGTTAACCAAGTCTAGACCGAATCGAGCAAGTTGATTAAACGCATCCACGTATTCCCTAACGGTCATGTCCCCTTGCTTTAGTGATAGTAACCTCTCCATCTGAAGGTTCTCTTCTGTCGATGATAGAAACCTTAGTCCAAACCTTCTCCTAAAGTCATCCCAAGTCTGAATTGGCCTAGTAGTGGTGGTGACTACCCACCAATATGCAGCTTCCCCTTTCAATAGCCATACCGCCAACAGAACTTTCCTACGGTCTTCTATATCCAAGATAGCCAAGAGGTCTTCAGTTTCCTTCAACTAGTTTCTTGCCTCAACAAAAGTCTCTGTCCCAACAAAATTCTTGCCACCCATTGCCTTAAAGTCCTTGCAAATCTTCGCGAAATATGCTTGCGGATGCTGAGGAGGAGGAGGAACCTCAGGTACGGGACGAGGAGGAATGTTAGCCACGGGGGAAGGAGGATGAATGTTCGCGGGGCCGGCTTCATTCGCCCTTGCCTCCATGTACCTTCTAAACCAAATAGGTACTGGTACGCCCTCCAAAATGGCAAAATTATCAGCCATACTGAAACGAAGAAAAAGATAGATTGAGAACGAGGAAACAAAGGATAGTGCTAATGGCTTTTGGGGAATAGCCTTTTAAAATAAACTAGACTTTTCTTGGAAAATACTTAATTGGTTTTGAAAATAGTTTTTCAAAAGGTAAGTTTTTAAAAAAAAAACCTTTTGCTCAAATCTTGCAAACCTTATGCTCTGATACCAAATGTAACACCACACCTCCGCCAATGCCACTCTTGCAAGTACACTAGCTTTGGAGGGGCGTTAAACAAGGTAAACATGCATGCAGATATCACAAGACAGAACATATAAGAAAAAACAGAGTAAAATAAAGCAGCGGATAAAAACTAACATTTCCAAACCATGGTCAAGTTACATCAAAGTACTTGGTCATTATTTTCCCTAAAACAAAGTCTAGAAACATAAACTGAAAACTGGAAAGAAAATCATAAAGTAACTATCCCCAAGGTAGAATAAAGCCATAGCAAGCTCAAGTCCAAACCGTACATGAGCTATCCAGAAAAGCAGCTAAAGATCCAAGCTAGGTGCTGGGGTTCCCACCCTGTAAACCTGGGGGGGAACGAAAGAAAAGAGGCAAAAGAAAACGGGTCAGTCAAAAGACTGGTAAGTCCTATCTACTATTAGTATAAAAACTAATAAAGTTAACTGGCCATATAAAACAGAGATGAAACATAGAGTGATAATTGGCATGGTGAGAAGTTAAACAAGATAGATCAAGTGTGGCATCGCATATACAAGGTTAAGTTTTGTACCAAGTGTACTAGTATTCCAACCCATGTCAGGTATAAACAAGAGATGATTCCTTGGCCCAATCTCGGCCCAATATCGCGAGATGACCTAAGTCAAGGTCAACAACACAGTCTAGTCGATCGGCTCCCTAGAAGCCTAACTCGTCAAGTGTCGGTGTCATACGGCCCAATCACGAAGTGTAGTCAAACTGTGCTAGGTCCACCCTAGGGTGTATCAAGCCCTAGGGTGCCAACCATGGACACAAATCAAGCACGCACAGTCTAAACCTACTGGTGCCCGTGTCTACTTTTTCAACTCCGGACTATGTGCACGACCAAAGTCCGCCTGAACTTACACCGGCGCACCTGCTCAGCCGTCGTTTTGGTCGCTTACATGTCAGCCTAGTAATCGTGCCCTACCCTAGCCTAGTCCCTAGGGTATCATGATACAACCAAGAGGGTTACTGGTGAAAAGGACCTCGTAACTAGGGTTTCCTAACGGGTTAAATGTGGTTAACCCGATCCAATCAAGCATCAAGTTGGTTAAGTGTACTCAAGGTTCATGACTTAACCCTATCAACCCATCGTGTTCATGTTGGTTAAGTGTCTAGTGGTCCATGACTTAACCCTATCATGTGGCGTTAATTAATTTAGTGCACCTTAACCTCTCACATTAGACCTTGTTGTGGTTACTAGTTAAGCCGGGCGGGTCCGGGTAGCTTTACACCATAACCTAGTCTAACCTCGGGTTTAAGCACAACATGACCAACTACTCACATTGGGTCCTATTGTTTGTAGCCACTAGTTAAGCCGGTCGGTTCCGGGTAGATTTATGCTACAAACTCAACCCAACCTCGAGTTGGCCACACTCATATTTTCTAAGTGTCATGTCCATCATTATGTTTACAAACATAATCACAAGTCAATGTTTATGTCATATTTTAAAACCATGTTTTCATGTCATTAATATTACCCAAACCCAACGCATTCCCATCGCATGTACGTTTCGCATAACATAACATAGATCAAAAGAGGGAACTTGGCAAAAGCATGGCAAAAGCATGGCAAAAGGGCATAAGGTAATAAGGTTGGCCACAAGTTAAACATGGTTCATTTAAACTTGCATGTTACATTATAAGCCTCAAAACATGGCATATGAGGCATAAATATGTTCATTTAAACTTGCATGTTACATTATAAGCCTCAAAACATGCATAACATTCAAACTTAGCGAATAGGTGATACATGGTCCTAGATGACATAGAATGATGACTAGAAGTTCGCATATAACATTATATGCAAGTTATCATAAAGGTTATGAGAGTTCTCTTGTTGCATAATGCAACATTTCAACATAAATCTTATAGCTTTTAGCCCACAAGGTCAAGGTGATAACTCTACAAACTTGCATAAGATAAATCTATACATAACATGATAGTTTCAAAGCATGAATCATACTTAAGCCCAAACTCAAACTTGCAACATGTAACATTTAACTTCATAGTTTAAAATCTAAGAGTAGTATATGGCTTACAATGCTATGAAGACTTATAAAATAAAATAAGATTGAGACGAAGCCACTAGCAACTCTAAACACTCCCAAATGATAAGCTCCAATGAAAACCCTTGAGAAACAAGCAAAAGATCCTTGCTTTGATGAAGAAAGATTGAACTTTGGCCTTGAATCAAGCTTAGAAACTCTCAAACAAGCTTAGGAACTCTCATATGAATGAAGATGGAGACTATGACAAGAGGGTGGAGGCCATGATTAAACATTTTGGCATAATCTAGTTGTGGGATTGATTTATGATGGTTTAGGCTAGGTATTAGGGTCTTTTTATAGAAGTTAGGATTAGTTTTAGCCATAGGATTAACCCTAAATAAGATCTGGGCCTTTAAAATCCGTCACAAGCCTTAAAACCTGTCTTGAGGAACAAGTCATGTGCACCCAGGCCAAGCTGGCCGACCACCCAAGTCGACAGGGGTGTCGACTGGGCAGTCGACACCACCTGGGGTGTGTCGACTCCCAAGTGGACTTGGGGTGGCGGGAATTCTTCCCGCCTGCCCTGCTTCGCTGAATCATTTGAATTTAAATCTTGTTTAAACTTGAATTTTTCTGAAACTTTGACGGGCCATAACTGGGTCATACGGACTCCGATTTTCGAAAACTAGGACTCTATTTCGCGTATTTTTCCGAGACGAACGCAATGGCATAGCCCGTTTCCCTTGATTCAGATTTTATCATTTAATACTGCCTTGATTTATGTTATAACATGTTATTCAAAATACGGGTTGTTACACGATGACTCTTCATAGCTCAAGCAACCTTCTCGAGCAATCCATTATCCACCAACTCACAACCATTGAGTTGTCACCTCATTCATTATTCTACACCGACCAACGAACACTTTTCAACACTTCGAACCTTTCCAATTGAATTCACTTTGAAGTCACATCATCACCAGAAATGTGAGAGCAGAACTGTACGACCCACTAGTGAATTGCCCGACCCAACTAGTGACTTGCCCGACCTAACTGGTGACTTGCCCGATCCATCTGGTAACTTGTCCGGCCCAACTAGTGACTTGCAAGACCCATCTGGTGACTTGCAAGACCCAACTGGTGACTTGCCCGACCCATCTGGTGACTTGCCCGACCCATCTGGTGACTTGCAAGACCCATCTGGTGACTAGGCCGATCCAACTAGTGACTAGGCCGACCCAACTAGTGACTTGCAAGACCCATCTGGTGACTAGGCCACCCAACTTGTGACTAGGCCGACCCAGCTGGTGACTAGGCCGACCCAACTGGTGACTAGGCCAACCCAACTAGTGACTAGGCCGACCCAACTGGTGACTAGGCCGACCCAAAACCTGCATATTACAATTTAACTTTGATTTCAACCAAAACTTTGTCAAACGATACATTCAACGAAACCAACTCATCCAACTCACCAAATACAACCATAAACATTTCATAATATCGCTAACAACATGAATATGGCGATTATCACTAATATGATGTAAATTTCACCAAAACTATTAAGATGAACATATGATCAAAATGAGAGATCTAACTTACATAAATGTATGAAATAGCATGGAGTTAATGGTTTAAACTTGCTAAATTGGATCATAGGGTTATTCATATGAATATGGACAAATAATGGTGTAGATCTATGAGAAAATACTTGAATTCGATGAAAAACATGAACAAACACTCATACACTTCATTAAAACCATGTAAGAGATGCATATCACTCACCGATTCTCCAAAACAAGCTAAAATGATAGAAATTTGAATCCGAACAGTAAGCACCTCGCACCAAACCTCTTGATCCAATGAATTCTTGCCTCAATTGATGTAGATATAGCCTCCAATGGTGTAGATATATGATTTCCCTCCTTGGATTTTGATTTTTAATGGTGGAAAGGTGTTGGAGGAAGGAGAGAATGGAAAATTCAAACCTTTTCCCATATCCCTTACCCCCTATTTATAGTTCCCACTAACCCCCTAATGGGCCTTCCCAATTTAGCCTACTTTGGCTTACCAAACCTGGACAGCAAACTGAAAATTCTTAAAACAGTGATTTCTCCCAAACCGCTGAGCCAAATCTTTAATATAACCACTTTACGGAAAGGCAATCATCAATTCCTTTCCAATGGCACAAGTGTTTCCCTCTAATTTGACCTAAGCCAAAAGTTAAGCCTTGTACAAGCCTGACAGGGGCAAAATGGTCATAAACAAAATCAGTAAAAATTATGGACATGTCTCACATCCCCATAAGAAACATATCAAATTATGAGAATTATCCAACCCTCAGGGAATAAAATAAAAATATTTTACGATCTTCCGGTACGTAAAATGCGGGCTATTACATTCCGCATCCCTGACTCTCACCTCAAGCTTTTCGCAATTCACTCTTTCCACATACCTGTTGAACCAATCCATGCCCAAGACGATCCCAACCCAACGAAGTTCAAAACAAAGCAATCACACATAAAAGAGCAAACATGACTCGATAACACAAGACCACGATAAAGCATACAAAGGGTAAATGAACCCCCAGCTGGATTAGTCACAACCAAAGGTCTATCACAAATCTCAGGTTCCAAACCCAAGCGGCACACAAGCTCATTACAAATGAATTAATGTGATGCTCCAATATGAAACAACACACGAACTGAAACACCTTTAACTGAAAGAGTACATTGAACAACGACACCCTTTCCTTTCTCCTCTGGAGTAAGAAGATGATATAGCCTCCAAAGCATAAGCCTTCACTACCTACTTCCCTTTCGCTAGCTCCGGACAATCCTTCTTATCATGCCCATGTTTTCCACACTTGAAGCACTTCTTTTCAGCTTTTGGATTCTTACACTCATTAGAAAAATGTCCCTTCTATTGGCAGTTGTAGCAAACCATCTCACTCTTAGGTTTCTTCTTGCCATCCTTCCCTTTATGTTGTTGCTTCTTCTTCTTCTTATTGTTATTACCACCCTGCTATGGTTTCGAAGCTTCCTTGGTTGCAGCGACAATATCTGCTTCTTTATGAAACAAGCTTTCAAGTTGAACATATTTCTCCACTATCTTCTCATACGGATCATCAAGATGATCCCCCAATAGCTTCCCAATATAGGTGTCAAAATCCATAACAAACTTTTCGTTCTTCTGATAAGGAAAGTCAATGTACGATCGGGCATACTTGGACAAGGCCTCAAAATTAGAAACATACTCAAGCACTGATTGACCATTCTGTTTCAGCACCACAAACTTTTTGAAAAGAACTGACTTATGAGCAGTAGAGATAAAATTCGTCTCGAACTTGACTTGGAACTGTTCCCATGTTATCTCTTCTTCCAGAGTCTCCAAACTGATAGAGTTCCACCAATCCATGGCTCTACCTTGCAGTTGTCTCGATGCAAGCTTCCTTTTCGTTGCATCATTAATACCCAAATCTCCAAAAATCCGTACACAAGTACCTTACCACCTCTGAACCTCTTCGGTTAGCTCTGTCCCCTTGAACGACTTCCCTCCGAGGGAAGTGAAGTCTTTGCATAGATTCGCGAAGTCCACAACCCTCGGTACCTGCACTTGAAACTCTTACATCTACTATTGCTATTTCCAGAGCGGGTACCCTCCTCATGATCGTTGCCATCATGGCCTCGAACATAGCTTGGTAGTCTGGTATACCACCATTTCCCCCTCCAGGAGAAACCTCCTCCCTAGCAGCATGTCTCGATGGTCGATGACTCATTCTATATCTGTAATATAGAATGATTAGCCACTTACGAGAAAACTGCTATAGAGTTCAAACGCTATTACTATACACTAATATATACAGTAAACATGCATCGGAAATCTTCAAGTACGTCTCTCATACGTTATTACGTCTTCGAATTTTGGCTAAAATCATTAACCAGAGCTTTGATACCAAATGTGATGACCGCCCATAACTCCTGCACTAAACAAGAGAAATAATGCGCTAAAAGGTATGTCAGGCAGTCATGGACGATCATCAAGGTAAGATAACACAATGCTGAACCTGTCGTATAACTCACAACTCAAGGATAAAATATAATAGAACACATACAACATGCTATAATAGTGAAGCATATCTGGACAGAAACTTGAACTTTCATAACAACTAGAAAGAAAATCCATACACCATTGGATTACAACATAAGTGTACGTACAAATTTGCCTCGCAACAACAATCAGAGAAAACACCAATCGTAACAGTGGAAACATCCAATACTAGATAGTAGAAAAACTGATACGCAAGCCTCCTACTCGTTATCACTCTTCATCCTCGGCTCACTAAGCTCTGCTTCCTGTAATCTGCTACTCAGTCTGTCCATCCTAAACCGGATGAACATCCCAAGGTAATAAGAGGAAACATAAACCTTGAGTCAGACAACAGTCTTAATGAGCGATAAAACAACTATCTAACATCATCAATAAAGTATATGAGAACAAGAAGATTAATAAACCAATCTACCAGCTCACCATAGAAGAACCCAAACTCCTCTTCCCCACATCCGGTAGTGATAGCCTTTACAATAAACAAGCATTAAGAAACCACAGTACATTCATAGCAAACAGTTATCAAGCGTAGACCATCCTAACCGATCTCGACATCCACTAACCACAAGCCTTGAAGGCCCAAACCAACATCAGATAAGCACCCAAGAGATATCTTCTTCGACATAGAATAATCTACACAAGTTGATACAAGAAAAACATACATCACTCATGACTCTGGCTATCACCACCAATCATGCTTTGAAACCATCATTAATCGAATGACTGGCCAAACACCTTGCCATCAACTATCAAGGGCTTATGGTGAACCCCAGTTCTAGCAAAATTCCATACTCCATACGAAGAAACGTATCTAGGCCCGTCGAGCTGCCCTAGGCCCTCGACCAGTCACTTCTAGTTTTTTAGGCATCCCTATTATACCCCTGCTTTGAGTCCGCTAGAACTTACGACAGCGATAATTTCTCGGCCTCCGATATCTCTAGCCATCTGCCTGATGATAGTTTGTACGTTTTGTGCTTTACTGCTTTGTGTGCATAGTTTGATATTAGCAATTGCTTTTGGTTTGTTGAATAAAAACCAGGGTACGCCACTTCAGATTATGAAGAATTCAAGGGTATGCAGAGATTGTAACTTGATACCAAAATATGTATTGAAAATTGTAAAGAGAGAGTTGTTAATTTGGGGAGCTAGTCTATTTCATTTGTTTATAGATGGAAAATGTATCTGTAGGGATAATTGGTAATAATATCATAATATAACTTTATGGTTAAAGGTTGATCCTTTAATCTGCACTTCATTTTCTCTATCAGACATTGTTATTTTTAAGTCAATGATGATATTGCAAACTGTAAATATAAGTAAAGGAAATTGTGTTGACCTCTTGCCTTTTAATTGTTATTTTAAAATGTTATCATCATAATTATAGTGATATAAAGTGTGATGATTTATACCGAAGTATTATTTACGTAAGCGTTATCAAATTGAAATATTGCACAGTATTTTACTTGATCAAGACCATTATATTTTGTGATTCGACAATTGAGATGAGGGTGAATGTTTCTCTGTTTCCTATGCAATGAATGAGTAATTATCCACTCATTTCTCAGAACATCAGTATATACGCTTTTTTCCATTTGCGTGCACAACTGGCACATACACTCCTAATCTTCTTTGTTGCTCTTTTTAGGTTCACCACTGGCCTTTTGAAGCTACCGTCTTCCTCTTCTTGATATCTGGTAAACTTTTCTGATAAAAAATTGATTTGGATTAGCCTACAAATCGTGTGTCTTGATGAGTCTATAATAGTTCTTGCATTTAGCAGCTTCTCATAAATTATTCTATAGGTGTTCATATACAAGAGAATTCTCTTTAGTATTTGGAATTGCACATTGTTCATATGTAACAAGAATTTTGATTGCTCAAAGCCTAATTCATTATTCACATGTAAGTCGTTTATCAATCTAAAATAACGTGTTGTTAATTTCCTGCAAAATAATTAATTTTAAAATGTTTAGGGGATAACATAACTATTTAATCCGTCTAGAGCCGAAAAAAGAAGTTGTGACATAAATGCCTTATCATCAATGTATTTCAGTTGATTTAATATGAGAATTAATAGTCATTTTCAGTTTATCTCCTTTCATAGAATGTTATAAAAGAATCAGCTTGAGCACTGTGAATTCTTCCTAATAGAAATAAAAGCAGGGATAGTGTTGTCTGGGTTACAATACATATTGGCAGATTGTTGTCTTGTTTGGTGGAACCGGGATGGTGTTGCACTGTCCCAATTCTTCAAATGTTGGATTCTTCTTGCAGCTTTGAGCATATGAAAAGTAATCCAAATCAAGATTCGAAATCCCGGTTTCTGGTTCCGTTCAGGTCATATAGAAAAATTAAAATTCCGGTTCCGGTCCGGAAATTTCGGTAATTCCGGTTTATTTCCGGTTTGTCAATTCCGGTACCTTTTTTAATAAATACACAAATAAATATACAAACACCGATAATAAGTTTTGTTAAATTATTCGAATTACATAGAAGATACAATAGATACAACATAGAAGTTTAATATCAAAAGCTATTTCTCTGATCATTGAATAAATTTTGTCTGTTGTTATCTTTATCATGTATCGGATTTTAAACATTGAAATGTCCAGTTTAGCATGCAAGTATTTTTGTATCATTATGAACATTGTAATGAATAAACAAATAAGGACACTAAGCAATTCGACATGCGGTTAGTTAAATTAGTCAATGGTTGTTAACAGAACATGGGCCAAGCCTGACCATACATATTTTATTTTCTTAACCTGCTGCATACTCAATAGCATACCCGACCCTTATCCCCTTTCCTTTCCTCATCGTTAAAATGAAAACCAGCCGACATCCAAGTTCCCAACCCTAATTCGCGAATCACAGAAGAAGAAAAAACAAGCTTTCGTCGCGAGGAAGAGAAAGGGTGCACAGGAAGAGCCAAATATTCCCAAGCAAACTAGAAGAAACCAATGAAAGGCAGAGGCAGTTGATGCTTCCAAAATTGATACAAAATAAGATATTTATTCAGTTTCAGCTTTCTATTTTCTTATAGAGGAAATAAAGCTTTATTTTGTCACATGAATTCCTATAGGATTTGTCTTTTCTGTAGAAATTTATGGATGATGTTGTACAGTTTAGATCTGCGTTGATTTTTTTTTCTAATCGTTCTTTCTGCCTATAGAAACCGGAAACGGTTTTTTAGGTAAATTCCGGTCCGGTCCACGCCGGAACCGGGCCGAGATGGCCGGAAATCCGGTGTGCCGGCCGGAATTTCAAACCTTGATCCAAATACAGATACTGGTCATCCCAGATTCAGTGCGTAAATTAGTGGGTAGAATGTGCAAAATCTATTACTTTAAATAGAAAACGGGATTCTCCATCCAATGACGTGGCAACAGCACTATCCTGAGTTTCAAAAATACAAAGCCACTGGTTTCTCAAACTTCGCTAATGCTATGTGAACCGGTAATTAATTAGTCAGAAAGTGCAGCAGACATATAGGCCACTGGATTCTTCTACGTCCGTGAATTACGTTGAATTTCTATCACTTATTTCTAGATCTGGTGATTTTCACCGCAAATTTTTCGGTCGTTCTAACACCGTTCCTCAAACTTTATCACATTAATTAACCTTTCGCCTCCAACTAACTGCTTCCGGCCATTTCCACTTACAGTTTCCTCCCGAATTACGTTCCCCCTACTACTTTCATTTTCACTTCCAAACTTACTTTCATGTCCATTCTATATATACACTTCCATCCATGTTCCGTTTTAGTTTTATTCCCAAGTTATCTTCCCAATTCCGTTTTCGGTTTCATCACCAAGCCCGTACTACCGTGTCCGTTATGTCCGAAAGCAGTTGATTAGACTTTCATTTTCCTTCCAACTCTTGAAGAAACAAAAAAACAATGCATAGTGGATCAATGTAGAAAGCTTTCGTTGATGTTTAAAATATATTGTGAAAATTACATTTTTACAACGGATAAATATCATTATGCAAGATTTTCTAATTGATATCTAGAAAATATGCAATAATACAAAAGTGTTATGAATAAATTATTTACAACGGCCTATACAATAATAAATATGTGTCGTTAAAAAAATATAGTTTATGCAACTATGGATATTACCACGATAGGAAAAATGTTGTTAATGTGTTTTAACAACAGTTATTCCCCATTGTAAAAGGTCTTTTTTGTCAGCAATGTCTCCATACTGCCGTGGAACCGGACGAGACTTCAACTGGTAGACTCTCACTTAAATTACGGACAATATGGAATACTCGAATGTTTCGTCCTATGAACGAACACTGTAGGTCTCCAAGGTGACTAATAGTTGTACTTAGAAAATAACAGCCTATATTGTCATATTTGAACTCCGCCTACATATAAAGTCGTTATTTAATCGTAAAAACTGCAATAATTTCTTCATATTACCTCAGAACCGGACGAGACTTCGACCAATAGGCTCTCACCTAGATTACAGACAGTATGAAACACTCGGGCATTTTATCTCATGAACGAACACTATAGCTCTCCAAGGTGATTAACGTTTATACTTAGAAAATAACAACAGACTAATTCTCATAATTATATATAGAAAAATAATAAACTACATTTGGATGAGTCAAATGGATAACCCACTTGTTGGTGGGTTGGGTTAGATAAAGCTTGGTGTTAAATGAGTCAAAATAAAAGAGTGGTAAATGAGTTATGTCAAATTTTGGTTGACCCTCATATATATTACCCTACATGACCCATTTGACATCTCTATCTAAAATTATATTACCCTTCTCTATTTAACCCATCCAATATTCATATATATTAGCTCATTTTATTACTTCCAATTTATCTTGGCAAAAACTATGACTAAAGATTCCGAGAAGTACTATGCTTATTCAGTATTATCCTTTACCTATATTTTCCCAACAAAGTAGCTTAAATATTAATACACCCTGATCAAGTATATAATGGTAGAAGCATGGCATCACTAGACTGTTTATGCAATGGTTATTAAATTACGGTTATCCATAGTCCATACAAATTTCCTCGAACTTATTAGTCAAATGAATGTCTCTTTTTCAGTGGCTGTTCAAGTCAGTGGCTACTTAAGGAACAATTTAAGATGGATTAATAAGAAAAGTTTGTCTTAAAAACGTAAAAAGGTGAAAAATCCTTGTATACTTCCAGAACCTTACATGATTCCCTCCCAGTTGAAATAAATATCGGAATATGCCTTAACATCCACATGAACTACATGAAGCCCTCCGTGAAAGTATTCTCCGATAAACAACCTAAGAATCAAGAGGTTACGAAGTCATCGATAATACAAAGACAAGCCTGCTCGCATAGGTATGCAATCAACTCATATTTTTCAAGCAGTGTGTGTGTGTATATATATATATATATATATATATATATATATATATATATATATATATATATATATATATATATATATATATATATATATATATATATATGGTTCCATGGCACCTCTATTTGGGAGCCACCCAAATGCACCTCATTAATAGCCACATATTTATATCAAAAAAGTTAGTGGGGGAGAAAGAGTTAGTGGAAGGAGAAAGAAACGGAAATGTGTGGTGGAAATCAGAAGGCTAGAGGAGTGCTACACTATTTGGGGTGCTCTTGATCCTATATATATATATATATATATATATATATATATATATATATATATATATATATATATATATATATATATATATATATATATATATATATATATATATATATATATATATAGGATATGTACATCGAAATTATAGAAATTATATACGTATGCATATGTGCGTGAGTGCACTCTGCGTATGTGTGTTCATTTTATAAACAAACAAGAGCCGTAAGTAATAAGGTTTGAGTAGACGAAGAGTTGGCATAGTTTCTATTGCTGCATGGACATTCAACGATTTGGCATTACTAGATTCCAAATTTAGTTACCTTACCCTGAACTTTGTTAAAATGGGGTCATTCAAGATGAAATGGCTGCACTTTTTGGTCAGAAAATGCTAAGTTCACCGAATAATTTACCTGAAAATGAACAAATTCAACATGTTAGTTGCTTATTGTAGTACTACTGTACCTCATATTTATTTTTCATTTTTATGTCTACGCGTAGAGTATGCTAAAGTTAAAGTTATATTAGTGATCCAAAGTAATTAGTTCATGAATATTTAGAACTAGTCTTTAATGTGTTTAGGCAGAAGTCAGCACATGTATCCTGATTGGGTGGTAGAAGTGGTCTTGTTCTTATTTTACTAGCTTAAGTTTAGAAGGTAGTTTGATATTTTTATCTTTTATTCAATTATTCTACATTTAATCCTTCTCCTCTCTACTCTCTGTTTCAAATTCTAACAGAGTATCTTGGTGTACCTCATTCAGTTGAAGCTTGTACGCATTCAGCTCAAAGCTAGATCCGCTGCACAAGTTCAGCACGACGGTAAGGCTGTCCACAAGGTAGCAGTGTGTCTTAGACAGTGGCTCTACCATATGAACCTCTCCAAGCAAACCAAGGCTTGTTCATGTCGGATCATGTGCTTGGTTCTGACAGCACAACAGTGGGTCAAGTGATAGTGGATGGGTTTAATAAGGCTTATCCCACTGCTTCAGAATGATAAGTGATGAAAATATAAGTCCCACATCGGGAAATATTCAACTAATATCCTGGATAAATACTAAGAGACTATAGTTCACATAAACCAATTGGTTTTGTGAACAAACTATGTAGCTCTCTAAACTATAAAAATGCCAACAGTGGTATCAGAGCCCAGGTCAACTAATTCAACTAGTTCAACTAATACGTATGTGCTTAACCGTCATACGTGCGCCACTCCATCCAAAATAGCATGATCACGTAGATGGCTCAAATACGCCACACGTGAAGGGGGAGTGATGAAAATATAAGTCCCATATCGGGAAATATTCAACTAATATCCTGGATAAATACTAAGAGACTATAGTTCACATAAACCAATTGGTTTTGTGAACAAACTATGTAGCTCTCAAAAAAAAAAAAAAAAACTATAAAATGCCAACAATAAGTTTTATTTTGCATTTAGTCAACATGGGACAGATTGGGTTACTCTCACTGGCACTGATGGAGAGACCAGGAAAAAGCACTGAATTATTGTTTGATCAACTATTCTTTTATTTTTGTGTAACTGGTTCTTGATGTGAAATGATGATATTTGCATTTTATATACGTCGCATTGCGCCTGGATATATTCTCATTTGTAAGTTTTTTTTTTTATCTTTAAGCTCTGTTCTTAATTTTTCAACTTGGAGAATTTCACTCTATGGTTTTACAGTGTTTTCTATTGTCCAAGTTTGTCTAGAATATATACATCCCAATTACCAACCATTATAAACCGAAAGCAGAGAGTAACGCCAAGTATATAGCTTTTGCCATGTACTCCAAAGCAGATGACCACCTGGACCAGATAACCACTTTTGTTAAGGTTTCTTTTAATTAAGATAAGTAGTAACACAGTTCATAGGAAATATTGATGTTAACGTGTAATGCATGCGACCAATAGGTAGAGTTTCAATAACTTAATGACCCATTAAGTACATGTTCCTAAATCAAAGTTAACATGTAAAGTTATTAAATTTACTATACTAGGCAACTAAGAATACAAATCTCACCTGAATAAGATATTAAAGGACTACTGCATTTATATAGAACCATTAGCTAGCATCATCAAGATAATATTTCTTACTTGATGCCGTATATTCAATTCACTTAGACGAGGTACGAAGTCGCAGCAGTGAAAACCATAAACAAAGGATAATAATACCCATGTTCATCATTTGATTTTGCCATTCGTGATGTTGATTTGATAACAAAGGATTAGAGAAGCAGTAGTTTATTCATCTATAATAAAAGATAAATTTTACTTTTAAGGGGGACGGATGACGATCCGCGAATGAAAGTATTAAATGATTTTCTCATAGGGGCGGTTCGATGACATTTATTTTCTGTTGTTAGTGATGACTGAGCGACAATATTACAATTGATAACAAATGAGGAAAATAAAGTCTTATTGGCATGTTATATTTTAATGGAAAAAACAAATTTCATTTGAATCCGTTTTGGAAACTTATAACAGAAATATACCACTTTTGAAACTAATTACAGAAATATATCACTTTTTGTTTAACTCCCGGCATCCTAGATGTACGTATTCAGCTCAAAACTAAAGGCTGCACAACTTCAGCACGACGGTAAGCAAGACTCGAGTTTCGGCCCGACCTGTGCGGTAAAGTTAAAGCAGCAATGTCCATGAGGTAGCAGTATCTTAGACAATGGCTCTACCATACGAACTTTCAAGCAAACCAAGGTTTGTTCATGTCGGATCATGTGCTTGGTTCTGACAACAGCCGGACAAGTGATAGTGGATGGGCTTTAGGCCTATCTCACTACTTCAGGATGATAAGTTTTCTTTTGCGTTGGTTAACATTGTTCATATTGGTTTACTCACTGGCACTGATAGAGAAATTAGGAAAAAAGCACTGAATTATTATTTGATCAGCAATTCTTTTATTTTTGTGTAACTGGTTGTTGATGTCAATGATATTTGCATTTTATATATGTCGCATTGCACCTAAATATACTCGCATTTGTAAGTTTTTTATCGTTAAGCTCTATCCTTTTTCAACTTGGAGAAATTAACTCTAATGTTTTTTTTTTTTAAAAAAAAAAAATACACTGTTGTCCAAGTTTGTCTAGAATATGTATATACACATCCCAATTACCAACCCTTGTATAAACAAAAAGTTGAGAGTAACGTCAAGTACATAGCTTTTGCCATGTACTACCAAGCAGGTGACCACCTTGACCAAATATATAACCACATTTGTAATGGCAATTTTTTGTGGTTTTTTAAAATAAGAAATAATACAGTTAATAGGAAATTGATATTAACGTGTAATGCTTGCTAATGCATGTGGCCAATTGGCAGAGGTGCAATTATTTGACGGCCCACTAAGTACATGTTCAAAATCAAAGTTACCATGTAAAGTTACTAAATTTACCATACTAGACAACTAAGAAACAACCCATGAGTAATGTGGTTACACAAGCATTGGTCATCGGTTTCCGGGCTCGTCAAATATGAATGGAGTGGGCCAAGGCCTAATTGATGGGCCTTGTACCCGTTTTTCAAATCAATAAGACGTGTTTCTCAAAAATCAATAGAGTTGCACATAACTCATATCCAATCCAACCCAACCAACATAAACCCAACCCAACTCAATCCATCCTAGTTCGGATCGGATATGGGTTAAAATTTGTAACCCATACTATATATGGGTCGGATATGATATTTTATTCTACCCAACTTTATTTTAACTCAATCCAACCCTATGTTATAAAACTAACTTAATATCCACCCACTTAAAATTAAAATAGCCCAATCCTATGTTTATGTATTCTATAGAACATATACAAAAAAAACATATTTCATTTCAATCAAAACTAGATAGAATTAAAAAAAGATGTTTTAAAGAACATATTATTGTATTTTAAAATGAAACACTTGTTTTACCATATAACGAAATAATTTCATAACACGTGTTTTACCATAAAATTTTAATAAAATATGTATTATAATAAATTAGTTATTTTAAATGCATTATGTTAGTTAAAATCTGATATATTACACTAAATATTTTAATATTGTCTTTAAAAAACTTCAAATGTATTCTCATTTTTTATTAGATTTATCCAACCTAAGTCAAACCTACTAAACACGACCAAATCTATACTTTAATCCAACCCACATTCAGTCTCATATAGGATCGGATACGGGTTGAATTAACTAGCTTAAACCCATACCTATGCGGGTCGGATGAAGTATTTGTTTTAACCCGACCTAACCGATGCTTTGTGCTGCCCTAAAAATCGATAAAAACAAATAAATGAATCATAACGCTGCTGTAAATATAGGATCGGCCGTACTATAAGCATGGGTAGGGGTAGAAGTAGAAATTAGGAAGGTATCCAAATTTTCAAATATCATTCAAAGCGGTTTGCTGTGTAACTTTACATTTAAATCGAGTCTCTATTTTACTGTAACATCGTACTTTCGTATTTTTAATGTTGCTGTATATAAAAAAAGTCAAAAAATTGTAAATATTTACGGAAGAATTCTGCAAAAAAAAAAAAAAAAAAAAAAAACAGAAATATCAGCACCTTTTATAAATAATTACAGATATTTTTGCAATTATTCACACAGTGTATTGCAGGTATTAAAAATGAAACAAATAGTTGTTGTAATATTTGCAATTATTTTGAATAATTACTGACATATCCGTAATTTTTTTACAGTGTATTTTATATATGTGTACCGTGTGAAAATGTAATATTTGTCATTTATATGCAATTTTAGTCTTTTTTTGGATGATTTTTCTGCAATGCATGAATGTTTGAATAAGTATAAGTTTTGAGTTTGAATTTTTTACGCAAATCAGCAAAAATTGAATGAAATTCTGATATAATTGAAGTGATATA
Source organism: Allium sativum (assembly GCA_030737875.1). Lineage (NCBI taxonomy): Eukaryota > Viridiplantae > Streptophyta > Magnoliopsida > Asparagales > Amaryllidaceae > Allium > Allium sativum. The sequence continues at coordinate 388,723,737 of CM060916.1, read as the reverse complement.
AGCAATTTTTTTGAAAAATTGCTGATATCCATTGAAAAATGCATATTTTTTACTTTATTATTGTTTTTGAATCATTATTTTTTTGTAGTTTTCTAATATGAATATGATTATGTATTGAATTAAAATTTGAAATTTGATAAATGTTTACGTTGTTTTTATTACGATTTTCGAAAAACAGAAACCTAATTTATTAAATTTTAAAACAATGAGTTTTTTTTAGTATTTTGAAATTTAAATTGGACATGAGTCAAACTGTTCATAGATATATAAGGGTATTGTTATTGACACTCCAAGTCCGTGTATGGTTAAGGGGAGTCAATTTAAAAAGAAAAAAGATTTTGTTAAGGGAAGCATCAATGCAGAGAGCACCTCCTTAACAAATAAAGTTTAATTTACCAAATTCGCCTTCTTTACAATAATCTTTCTTTTTAGTTTTTATTTAAAAAAAATTATACGATATATTTGTCGAACTAAATCAAATTTTTATATCAAATTATTAATTATCTTATTTGTCGATATGCATTAGATCAGATAAAAATATATCATTCATAGAAAATCGGTATGTATATATCAAACAAATTTTCTTCATTTGAATAATATATATACATATGAATATTGCAATGATATCAATGTTTTATACATTATGAAAATATATTATGTGACATATTATTATTATTATTATTATTTTTTTGCAATGTAGTAATTCACCTATTCTCTGCGTTGTTTTTTAGCAATTTAAATTGATTGGAATTTGCGATGGTAACCGATGTTATTACCAAAATGAAAAAAAAAAAAACGTAAAAAATTAAGTATGTAACCGCCGTAACATTATTTCTTTTGATTGAAGTATTTTTAAAAGTTGGCACTTTTATAACAATATTTGAAGTGTCAATAACAATGCCAAATTGGTAACTAATGAAATCGGCTTATAATGTTCCACTCCCATCGTTACAAACGTGAACACCTCGAAATGAAAATGACGGGTCAGTCGTACCTTATCTCCCTTTAGCTTGTGCGGCATTAATTTTTTCCTTTTATCAGATATATATCATAATAATAATATCAAGAAACATACAGCCAGCGTTAAAGTCGCTGTCGTATTCTTCTGCTGTCGAATTGTGATTGAACAACGTGGTTCGGAAGGCGTTGGTTTGGAGGCAATATCAAATAACATGTATTAACGATGTGGTCGATAAAGCGTACTAAAAAGCCAGCTTTCCTCTTCCCATATATTAATATCTTCTCCCACATGGCTGTAGATATTTCCCATGTTCCATTTTAATATCTTGTCGGCTTTTTTTTTTTTTTTTTTTTTTTTTTTTTTTTTCAGTCTAATTTGACATGTTAACATAAAAAACGAGTTTGTTGACACCACTTTATACGGTGTCACAATAACCTCGGTCTTCTATTTGTGGAAATCAGAGAGGTTCAGATGGGTCCATCTGATTTTCACCGATTAGATTGTGGACGTTGAAAGAAAGAAAAAAGGTGATGTATCGAAAGCAATTTGTTTTTTTTGTTGTTTTTGGATTCGACCTCATATTGGTATCTGCTTTTACCTCATTATCATAGACTGCTTTTTATTTTTATTTTGGTGGCAGATGAATCTTGTTATTTTTGGCTCTGTCGAATAACGGTTGGACCACATGTCCATGTAGGGATATCTGTTTACAGGCCCTCTAGAAATAGTGACGTGCTGTCGATTGCCAGTAAAGTTTCCACATATTTTTTTTTTTTTTTATCTAAGATATCTTTTTTACTATGCGATTTCACTGACTTTTTTAAATGAAGAAAATGTCGTCGGTACGTTGTTTTCTAATGTGCTGTAGAAAGCGAAGTTCTCAGTGGCAACTTTTAGTCTTTTAAACCTTAATTCTTTAGGAAAGATTGTATTCGTAATTCTAACAGGCAAAAAAAAAAAAAAAAAAAAAAAAAAAAAAAAAAAAAAAAAAAAAAAGACAAAAACAGATTGAGGAACATACTTTTAAATTACTTTGCACTAGATATAAGGTTCTTAACATTTGAGTTGAAAGCTATTTTTATTTTTATTTTCCTCGTTTTTCTTTGAATTTCAACTTCTAACAAAAGTTAAATTTAATGTTTGATTTCATCAAATTTTCATTGTAGATTAAGATTCCCTTTTTTTTTTATACTAGTTCGTTTTCAACTAATGGTATTAAGTATAAGTATTATCTTAACTTAATTTATCAATTTCACTTTGAATTATTGAGCAGTTCCTTTTTTTGTTTTTTCTTAATATGTTGTTGTCATGTTTCAATCTACAGCGCACATTCTTGTATATACAATGTGTTTGATTTGTATATACATATATGTTCCTTCATATGTTTGCTACATTTCCCATTTTCTCTTCCCATTATTTGCATGATTGTTGATGAAAGTATTCTTTCTTAGTTAATAAGAATAACTATATTTTTCCACCTTGACATTCTAGTTCTTAATTGGTGCAAAATATAGTACACGTGAATATTAAAGACAACTTACTCCTTGTTCACTTGGTATATCGTACCTTTCGGAATATAAGGTTATCATGTAAATATCGATCCAGATTTGCATACCATATTGTGGTTTCAAATGTACAAGAAAAGATTGATTTAACCTATGGTTGACCTTTGTGCATTATAGTTTGATGTCAATACTAATTTTTCAATCAAGTCGGATGATCAGAATACTTTAATTTGTGGTGGATTTTTTGGTATTAACCCTCGTGTTGAGTCGTGTTCTTATTTAAAACATATTACATAAAATACTTTAATTTTTCATGGATATATGAATTAGTTATGAATTTTCCAAGTTTGAATTATTTAGGGAAAGCTTGAATGTTAATTAAGATGATTAAATTATATGCATAATTGTTTTATATATAGGTTACACAAAGTATTGTAAAGGGACTATATAAAGTCAATATTTTAATCTATAAGTCAGAGTTCTACAAATACCGTGGATCAAGTATACAATAGTACTTTATTAGGAAATAAGTCGATATATTTTTAGTTTACTATTAGTGCCACTATCTTTCCATAAGAAAAGTTCTGATACTCCCGGGAGGCACCTCCCAGTAGCGCAAAATACTTGGAATATCACACACTTTTTTTTTTTTTTTTGGTTTCAATTTTTTTTAACATATACATACATACATACATATATGATATAAGAAGTATGCAGACATCCACCTTTTACCTTCCGGAGAAGCTTTGGTATTGATACTTATAAATTTTGAAAGTTAACTTCTCCACCAGAGGCATTCGCCTCTGTAACGACACAGATTTTGCTCGGACCAAATCGATTGCTAAATCAACCAAGACCTTTCAAAACCCAGATATCTAACTCTGGGCATACAACACATCAGAACAAATAGAAGAAGACTTTTATTAACATCATAATAATGTTACATTAGAGTACATAATATATCAGAGTATATCGAAATATAATATAACGGAAGATTAATTTACAATAAATGTAGCACAATGCAGCGAAAACAAGTAAACTACACAGCGAAAGACTATAAATGCTCTGGACATAGCTTTAAGCTTTGATCCGGAATCCTGCTAATATATCTGCAAAATAAACTACTCGACTGCCCGTGTGGAAAATAGAGGCACCCGAGTTTGCAAGGGAAAAACAAACTACAGGTCAGTCATGGGACTGGTATGAGAAACTCTTCAATTAAAATTAACTTATATAAATGATAAGGCAAATCACAGGACCACGCCGCTAACGCGAAACGGGTTTACCCCCATGAATGTCAGTGTATAAACAACAATCAGTAATAGAGATATGGATATACTATGCATCAATCAACATGCAATATCCCAATCAACCCATTTAGATTAATCACTACACTTAGATTTCCCAAATTCAATTCAACTTACAGAAATTATTCCTTCGGACTTTATTTCCCGATTTCTATTTCAAATCATTTGAAATACATATCTAGCTTTTATATCAAAGTAGATTTCACTTCGGGATCTCAAATCAAATGTTGGAAATATGAATTCCAAATTATAACAATGCATACAAACAAGTATGCAACCAAATATCGGGAATCTTCCCTCAAACAAGGCAGTAAGCGCCCCTCCAACTCGATATATATGTGTGTGTGTGTGTGTGTGTGCTCGCGCGCGCACCTCCCACGCATGAAGTAGGCTACACTGCTGATCACTCACCCTAAGTCACTGGATCCATCCCATACTTTTAGTCGCTCTCGGGTCACCCGAATCTTTAGCCACACACTAAACTATTTTATATCTCGAAATAGGGAAAATCATTTTACAACATAATAATCACAAGTACATTCAAACTATAGTACTTCACATCAGCAATTCACATATATGATCGGTCACTATTAATCACATAACCTTTGAGCTCGTACGTCTCAAAGAAGGGTGTTAAGAAAGAGAATAAATTCTCCGCCACCAAACAGATACGTTATCAATAGCAACTAATCGGATAAGCAATGAACCACAATGTAAAGCCACAATACACTTTCAAATCATTTCGAAATCATCGGGTTTAGCCCTCGAAATCCTTTCTGTTTTATAAAACATTCCCTGTCCAAAATCGGGAATACATTTCTTTCCATTTAAGGAAAAATATCATTTCAAAATCATTCATTAAATTTGAAATGAACATCACATCGCTAAATACCTTATCGTCAAATCGTGAAGTGTTTCACAAGGTGTTAGCACACAAATATTTTTATCCAACCAAATGCTAAATGTAAAAGCATATTCTGCTCATAAACTGATCAATCACCATCCCAACAATCAACCAACCACAATCAATATCAACAACCAAGTTACTTGTTTTCACTTTTATTATAAATATTGATTTATGCAAAGACACAGATTTTGGTGCCGTTACTTATGTATGGTTAAACATTTATTTTCTTATAAAATATGTAGTTTAAATGTATTAAAACATATGTTACCAAAATCTAAGTTTTTCTGTAAGTCTCATATATATATATATATATATATATATATATATATATATATGTATGTATGTATGTATGTATGTATGTATGTATGTAAAGTAAAAAAGTACAAAAAAAGAAGCTATACATATTATTGTCATATTGCACCTTGTCCTTTCTTTTATTTTTGAAATAATATCTAGAATATGGGTTGCAAGTTATTTTGTTTATATCTATTATTTCTCAATTATTGATTTGAATGTGAATAAACATTATATGCTATGTCGATGAAGTTAGCAAACAAACTTGTAAATCTTAATTTTGGTTAGGATTGGCATTTCTACGTTTTAGGACGTTTCTTAACACATGCTTCAATTAAATTTTATTTATTACTATTAATAGTGCAATTAATGTATTATAAATGTATATAATTAGGAATTTAAATTTAAAATGTTCACATATGAAAATTTGTATGTGAGTGAGTATTAATGGCTTTAATGAGACGTGCCCTACGGTTAACCCTACTTATTGTAGAAATATGCCTGAAACTGACTGGCATATCTAGCATTTATAAGAGATCGGGTTAATGTAAGATGTATAGTGTCATGGGTCATTGTAATAAATACATAAAGACGCGAGGCTAAGCCCACTTATAGTAGAAGTCTGCCCAGAACCTCCCGGCAAATCCAGCATCTACAGGTAGCAAGTTTAATGTGGGACGTCTGATGTGTGTGTGTGTGAGAGAGAGAGTGTGTGTGTGTATATATATATATATATATATGTGTGTGTGTATGTGTGTGTGTGTGTGTGTGTGTGTGAATTATGCCTGCCTTGAGAAGGTATTAAGTGGCTAATCATTATGGTATGGGTATTAAGTGGTTAGGAGTAGGTCCATTTCTAAGGTTCACACCTTGGTTAAGACCAAAGTCATAGTCCCCGCCCATATTAGGTTTTAAGTGGTTATGGGGTCCGCCTTTCCCTTATAAACTTATATGTATTAAATGGTCTTAAATAAACGCGATAACTTTGAGTGAGGTAGTTCTCTGAAAGTTGTCTACTTCTCTTTTAGGGGCTATGTGAGGGCCAACCTGAGGATGAGCGATTAAGAGTCCCACCGACCATGTAAGGGGAACCACATGTCCAAGGGAAGTATTAAGTGGATAAGAGTTCACCTGTAAAGACAAATAGATGGTAACATAGGGGTCGTGTGTAGGAATGTCAGAAATGACGAAAGGTCGTCTACCTATCTTGTAAGTAATAAGTGACTGCTTGTGCTCTCTCGATTTACATTCAAAGTATATTTAACAATGTTGATGATTAAAAGGTGAAGGTTTAAGACACTAGGGTTCGCCATAATGTATTAAGTGATCATAGGAATCCACCCGTAAATGAATGTAAAAATGGTCTTAAGTGATGTTAGTCTGCCTCGAAGGGTATTAAGTGATTATAGGAATCTCCCCTTACATATACTTGTGACTTTAGGATGGTCCACCAAATTAATGTTATAATGAATTTTATGTTTAATTTGCTAGACATAGCCTGACAAATTTATACTGCCAAATATAGGAAATGGGTCCCCTTAAACATATATGATTTTCATTCACTAGAACTTGTTGTTTGGCCCCATCTTTTTAATAACACAGGTTAGTAGGTGGGAACTTTTGATAGATGATGTCAGGAAGACTGAAGCTATGGCGATGGATATTTTATTTCAGTTATTATTATGTCTAGAAATTATCTGTATTTATGGGATATTTTAGTTTACCTTATTGAGAACTTTTGGAAATTTGATGTAACGGACGTTATTGGAATTTTTATGAAAGGGTACATATATTTTGATTATTATATTTTGTCCTATCTGCTATGAGATTCTAATTTCATTTTTAGTTTGGCTCTGTTATCTATTTCTTATAAAAACCAAAAACTTGCCTAAAATGACTCTAAGTTTCGATGAGCATCTCGTAGATCGGGATTTAAGCTCATTCCGAGCAGGTTGTTACAGGGGGGTTACCTCCGGAGTAAATGATTGTTTGTTTCATGAAGTCAAAAGGGGTTTCCTTTTACAGATGATCAATGATGGCGCCGAAGGGTTTGCCTTCGGAGTAAAAGATTGATGTCTTATTGAGTCGGAATAGGTTTCCTTTCGAAGATAAATGTTTATTGAATTTGATAGGAAACCATTGAAAGTTACACGTATTATTGATGGGAAACCATGGACATGACATTTGCATTTGTATGAACATTGGTGGAACTAATGGGTGAAATAAATTGGGGAAACCGATTAAGCATTGGGTGAACCAACGAGAAAAAAAAATTGGGGGGGAACCAATTAAATAAAAGGATAAGCCTTATATCCATTTGTTAGTAGAGGATTACCTTACGAAGCATTAGAGAGGGATCCGAAGGTAGAATTCCATTGCTTCACGCCGTATGGAAATTATAATGAGAAATTAGATTTATTTCTTAGCGCAGTAAAGAAGTGAAATGAACATAAAAGGATGGCTCTGTTGCTTCGCGTAATATGCAAGTCAATTGAATGGAAAGGGATGGCTATGTTTCTAGTATGGGGTTACCTTGAGTTGCACAGTGCGGATACCAAAGGAAAAGACCCATTGCTACGAGCAGTGTGGGAGGTGTTTCGGTTTGAATGCTAGTTGGGTTTTACCTTGCGAAACATGAAAATAGAATAGAATTAAAATATTGAAAATGATATAGAATTATTAAAGAATGAAAATGATGGGAAATCATGAAAACCATTAGGGTGTGAAATGAAACACTCCACCTTCATTAAGGTCACTCACCAAGGGAATGCCTTAACTTCGGTGGAGCATTTCAGGTAAAAGATGCAGGTAAATTACATGACAAAAAAATAAAGCAACGGAAAGTAAACTCATTTTATTAACAATGTGGTTCAGTCAAGCTTTTACAACAATTGTCTCAATCATACTTAAAAGTAATACATAAAACTTCTGTCTTGATTCAAAAACTTCCAAGTATAAAAGAAGCATTAAAATAACAATGATATTCCCCAACCAGCCATAGCAATGGAAGGGAGAGTCCAAAGCAATACATCGACTATCTCCATGCTTGGAAAGAAAACTAAGCTAAGTGGTAACATTTCCTCCCTGTGAACCTTGGGGGAGGGAGGGGGGGAACGGAAGAAAAGAGGCGAAACAAACTAGGTCAGACATAAGTGTGGTAAGTCCAGTGACTTTAAGTATATAAACAGGTAAAAGTAACATGACATGAATAAACTGAATATAAGACAATACCGTGATAACCGGGATATCAAGATAACATCATATTAGCATATGATATGATAAGGCAAGATAAACTGAATGCGCTTCTGCACTTTCTTTGCTTCGCTACTACCTTGTTATTCTGATTTCTATATCTCTGCACCCCTAACTAGTATCCCAACTAGTAATCTGCGTAAAATGATAATATGATAACGTGATCCCAATCTCCGCAATTGTGGTAGCCTTCAGGTGTACATCTAGTATGAGGATCTTACCTCAATCAACCTAATTGACATGAAGATGTTAGATGTACCCTTACTACCCTATCGATCGGCTCCCTACTTGTATTAATGTTCTATGTGTCTGTGTCAATCGGCCCTCTCTTGCGTGTAGATACCCTGTGCTGGTCCCACCATAAGGTGTATCAGTCCCTATGATAGCAACCCGACACGATTCAAGATGCACAGTGTATAACTACTGGTACCCAGTGCCTGCTTTTACTCACTCCAGAGTACGTGCACGCCCGTAATCCGTCGGAACCTACACTGACGTACCCCCTGCCGCTATTTTGACCGTTATAATCAGCCCAGTAATCGTGCTCCACCCTGCCTAGTTTCAGGGTACCTTGATACTTCTATGTGGATTACTGCTGAAATGGGTCCCCGTTACTCGGGTTTCTTACTAGTTAAGTTTGTGGGCCTATATTTACTAATATTACCAACCAACCCGATATGTACTTAACCCTCCCACTGATTCAAACATGTTTACTTAATGGTTAAATTTGTGGGCCTATATTTACTAATATTACCCACCAACCCGATATGTAGTTAACCCTCCCACACATTATGTCATATTGGTTAAGTGTTGTCCATTCATGTTAACTTAACCCACCCACTCATCATGTCATGCTGGTTAAGTGTTTCTTATTAACCCTTCTCACTCGTCATGTTGGATTGGTTAAGTGTTTCCTTTTAACTTAACCCCATTCATTCATCATGTTATATTGGTTAAGTATTTCCTATTAACTTAACCCTATTTGTTCATCAAGTTACATTGGTTAAGTGTTTCTTATTAACTTAACCCCACGCGTTCATCATGCTGTATTGGTTAAGTGTCATCAATCAATTCAAGTTAACTTAACCCACCCACATGTCGTGTTACATTGGTTAAGTGTTGTCTTCTTGTGTTAACTTAACCCTTCCATGCATCCTGTTATATTGGTTGAGTGTTGCTCTCTTGTTTAACTTAACCCTACCCATTCATCATGTCATATTGGTTAAGTGTTTCTTATTAACTTAACCCTACTCATTCATCATGTCATATTGGTTAAGTGTTTCTTATTAACTTAACCCTTCTCATTCATCATGTTGTACTGGTTAACTTAACCCTGCTCACTTATCTAATTAACATGTTATAACAGTTAAGTGTTCTAAATTTACTTAACCCCACCTTCTTATCTAATTAACATGTTATAACGGTTAATTGTTTTAAATTTACTTAACCCCACCTTCTTGTCTAATTAACATGTTATAACGGTTAAGTGCTCTAAATTTACTTAACCCCACCTTCTTGTCTAATTAACATGTTATAACGGATAAGTGCTCTAAATTTACTTAACCCTACCTTCTTGTCTAATTAACATGTTATAACGGTTAAGTGATCTAAATTTTACTTAACCTTACCATTCTTAGCATGTCTGTTTATTGGCATTAATTTATTAATGCCCCAACCTCCCACATTAGCTGTTGTTTGCGGTTGCTGGATGTGCCGGGCGGTTCCGGGCGGACTTCTATCGCAAACTCATTCTAACCTCGGGTTTTGGGCAAAATGCGCTAACCTCTCACGTTAGATCTATGTTGTTGCGGTTACTGGATGTGTCGGGTGGTTCCGGGCAGTTCTACACCGCAACTCAATCTAACCTCGGGTTAGGCATCTTTTTAGCATATTTACCACGCATGTCCAAGTCTATATTTTTATATGCTAATCATCCCAAATTCACAAAACTAGTCATGTTCCAATTCTCAAGTTATACCCCAACAAAGCTGATTGCAAGTTATGCTCCACACATTCAAATTCAAGTTATTACTCAAAATAGGTTACATCCAATTTTCCCAAATTTGCAATAATAGTCATGCCCCAAAAATCCCAATATAGCACATGCCTTAAGGTTTAATCATATTGCACCGTACAAAATATTCTCCAAAAACCCCCAATCATGATCACAGTGTAAACTATGCCAAATTATAGCCTTTAGTTACAATGCGCCAATATCCCAAAATCCCAATTTAGGTGTGTTCACATTTAACAGTTATCCCTATCTTATTATAGGTTTTCATGCATAATCTCCTTCTTCCAAGTCATAAACTATCATATTTTATATGCCCCAATTTTTGGACTTAAACCACAACATGTACTATGCCTTACATGTTTACATTTCAATTTACGCCCTAAATCCCAAGGCATATGTCCAATATACTTTATGCCCCAAATCTCAAGTTATATGTTTAATACACTTTATGTTTAGAATACAGCATGTGTTATGTTCTCGAATCCGTTACAAATCAGTTATACCCAATTATACATAATTTAATACTTTTCCCAATTTTAGCGCTGGCCATGTCCAAATCATATATTATGTCCAATTTTTTCCAACGTACGTTCATCTCTTATGAGATTTGGCTCAGGCTCGCAGTAGTCTGGATATAAAAACAAAAAGGGAAGAAGTAAAGAAGAGACAAAGAATGGACATAATAATATCAATGGGATAGATCCAATAGATATAGAAAGACAGATAGAAATAGGCATAATCTCAAATTCAGATTTATTACAATGTCAAAATCACAATTAAATTTTATTTCAGAAAGTAACATGAACTTACAAATTACAGAACGGTCTTGAATTCTGGGATCTGATTTCTGAATTTGATTCGCTACTCCTTTGATGTAGACTTTTATTGTTAACTTGAAAACTCTAATTTGATTGATTAAGGTGGAGGCTAGGTCATTTCAGGTTTTAGCAGCATATAAACGCCTATGAATTCGTGCGGAGAAAACAATAGGTTTAGGGGTCTTTTTATAGGTGTTTAGGGAGATTTAGAGCCTTCAGATCAGTCTAGAAGTCATCAGAATCGTCTAGAGTATAATACCACGTCGCACAACGAATCAGAGAGCGACACGTGGCGAAACACGTCATTGGCCAGATCTGGACCAACAGGTGTCGACTCCCTTATAGGGGGGTCGACACCTATGTCGACACCCCTATAGGGAGTCGTCACCTATGTCGACTCCTTTGGGGGGTCGACACCCTGAGCGGGAATTTTTCCGCTCAGCCTATTCTGCTTGATTTTTGAATTTTGAACTTGGTTTGAGATGTTTAATTATCATTTATATTTTTGTTTAAACATGAAATCTTCTGAACTCCATAACTTCTTCATACGGAGTCCGATTCACGCAAACTCGGACTCTATCTCAAGCAGAACTCCGAGACGAACGCGATGGCGTAACCCATTTTCCTTAATTCTCACTTTTCAAATTAAGTATTCTTTAATTCGTTACTTTAATATTCATAGGAAATACGGGGTGTTACATTCTCCCCTTCTTTAAAGGATTTCGTCCCTGAAATCTCCAAGTCAAGGAGAATGTATCCTAACATCCAACATCCATCTGCTCAACCATTCAATCAGAGGAATCCATTGTCCTTAAAATGTATCTAATGATTTTCATGAACATATGTATAGTGTGTGTATATGTCCTTATCTAATGCAAAATCAGACGGTCTACTGATTCTGTTGACCTCCTTAATGCGAATTATGTCAGTGCCATGAGTCCATCATGTATGCAATTATTCCTAGTCGCACTTTATAACTTCTACATGAGTGCACAATCATTCATACAAATGCAACATCCATAGGATAACACATCAAGTTTCAATTCATATATAAAAATTCACTTATGCATATGCAATATGAAAGTGACTGAGCCGATCTAGTGGCTAATGTGTGTATATGCATCCATGAGAAACCACTAGCAAACACTTACATCCACTTGCTTGCACCAAACATAAAATGTCTCAAACACATATTTACATCCATTGGCTTCTACCTAAGGATCGAGGATGGGATCGAGAGGATATACTTAAAAGATAAGACTAGCAAATGAACTTTACAGAAAAAAGAGAGATCAAGGATATACCCTCAAAAAGGGTATGATGCGCGTATCTAGTCTTCAGTCTTCTAAGTCGCATCTTCTTGAGCTTCATTCCATATTGCTTTGACTGTCTTAACTTCACGATTTGCATAGCTTCTTAATTTTCGTTTCCAGAATATGCTTTGGAACTCATTTCACTGTCGCCTCTCGTTCCACCTTTTCTTCTTGTAGTATACTTGGCACTACAACTTATGTCGTGTCATGCTAACATTCCCAGAACTATCTCTTGAAAATAAACAGATGCTAACCATGTTACCAAGTGTATATACTAAGATGATTAGATTCTTCTTTATCAAATAACTTCCTATATTAGCCCACTAGTCCAAGTAAGCTTCTTACTTCTGTTGCATTCCTTGGGACGTTCCAGTCTTGCACCGCAACTACTTTTGCGAGATCTACTGCTATCCCTTCTTTGGATGCCACATGTCCTAGAAACTTTACTTCTTCTTTCCAACAATGACATTTTTGGAGAACTTCGCCTTAAGTTAATGTGCTTGGAGGGTATCCGAGACTTCCCTTAGATGCAAAGTACGTTCTTCCTCATTCCAAAATATCATCTATGCACAAGCGAAGTGAACCATCCTCCTTTGTAACGAAAACGACTGGAGCACCCCATTCAGAAATACTTCGCCTTATGAACCCTTTTTCAAGTAACTCTTTTACTTGTTTACTGAGCCCTTCCTTTCCCTTGGATTCATGTATCGTACAGGTAATGCAACTGGTTTTGCATTGTCAACTAGATATATGCGGAATTCTACCTCGCATTTTAGGGGACAAACCCCTAACCTAATCAAAAACATCTGCGTACTCATGGACTACTCCAACGGATTGCAAATCATCGATAGGTGCATCAAGTGATTCTAGGTAGCTAAGACAAACTAATCCCTTAGGATCAAACGAAATCTCGAGGGTATTCCCGAGGCAAGTCAAAAGTCTAACTACCCTCCTTTCACAATTACTAGCTAACCAATCCATTCCTAAAATCAACCCATAGACCATGAAACCCGAAAACATAAGCATTACACTTAAACTCAATACTTAGTATAGCTATTCTCAAATCCTTACAAACCAAAGATAAACGAGCCGAACCACTAACCAGATTTGAGACAATAATAGGATCTTCTATTATACAAGTACTAAGGTGCAGAGACTTAACTATGGAAGCAGATATAAACAAATGTGAAGCGCTAGAATCAAAAAGAGTACTAATAGGATGATCAAAAAGAAAACTAAACTTTTTCAATAGAAACTCTACTACCGCTCTCTTAGGTACGCTGGCGGTGAGAGCATGCACTTGCCCTCTTGAAAATCCTGTCCTTTGTTCTTTCCCTTGTCCTTAATTATATGACCCATTGTACCAAAATAACGACACTTCCTCTGGTCTTAGATTTTTCTATTCTTTCCTCCCTTGTGAACCAAGTCCACATCCATGAGTTTCTCATCCTTGGGTTGTGCTCCTTAGCTAAACTCCCTCATTCTCATCTTTTCCATCCTTGTGTAACTTGTTGACAAGTCTCTTGAAAGCTTCCTCCATCGCACGGAAAACCTACAAAGATTAGAAGAGAATTAGCCACAGGTGAAACTACTGCGATTATGGATAGAGGTTGGGCACTTCTTCGCCCTTTGACAGGTGTCATAGTATCATCAAGCTTACGGAACCATGCCGCGATGAGGTTACCTTCCAGAAAGCCAAGAGCCCGGAGACTCAGGAAAGAAGGAAACAAGGATTCAAACAGAGGATCAAAAGATAGTGCATATGGCTTTGGGGAATATGCCTTTAAAATAAAATATTTCTTTTGAAAATGCTTCTTTTAAAACCATTTTAAAAATAATTTTACAAATCTTTTAACTGATCCGGTAACCTTCAACTCTCATACCAAGTGAAACACCCTACCTCCGTTAAGGTCACTCGCCAAGGGAATGCCTTAACTTCAGTGGAGCGTTGTAGGTAAAAGATGCAGGTAAGTTACAAGACAAACAAATAAAGCAGCGGAAAGTAAAGTCATTTTATTAATAATGTGGTTCAGTCAAGCTTTTACAACAATTGTCTCAATCATACTTAAACGTAATACATAAAACTTCTATCTTGATTCAAAAACTTCCAGGTATAAAAGAAGCATAAAAATAACAATGATATTCCCCAATAAAGCATGAACCAGCCATAGCAATGGAATGGAGAGTCCAAAGCAATACATCGACTATCTCCGTGATTGGAAAAAAAACTGAGCTAAGTGGTAACATTTTGTAACGACTCGGGAAAAAACTCGATGCTCAAATTTTCGACAATAATAAATAAACCCGTATTACTTGCCAAAAACCCAAGTATCGAATCCCAGATTGTTATTAGAAAGAAATTAGAGGGTGAGAAGAAGTATTAGAATAGAAGAAAGAAGAAGAACACACATCAGAATCTCACAGCGGAACGAATAAAATATAATATCAAATCTGTTTATACAAAAGAAAACTGTATATACATACCAATCATCAGAGTACAACGGATATCAGACACAGCGGAATAATAACTTTATATAATTAGCGGTGAAGCCTCCTGCTTCCAGCTCCTGAAACTCCAAGCGAAACTTAACCTGGAATATACTCGATCTGACCCGAGCACATTTGAAGCAAAGCAAAATACACTGGGTCAGTCTGGAATACTATCAGTGATAAATTCACAGAACATACAACTTGTTTAACTTTGGAAAATCTTTTATGAAATCAAAGGATAATAGTAAGACCAGCCCACACATAAATACAGACGGTTTTTACCTTACTATAACCCAAAATGTCTTTGAAATCATAACTTATTCTGATATTATCATAGTGTCTAAATACAAATAATTAACAATCTAGCGGAACGCTTGCATCTCACGCTCCACATATATATTATACAATCGAAAACCGCGGGCGCATATTGGATATTGGATTCCAACCATGAAAAGGTATGGGACCACCTTCCGCTTGTGTATCTCTAGAGGTGAATACACTGGGTTCAACAAGAACGTCCTGCAACCCGACCCACACATGACCGACCACTCATTTCGCTTGAGTGCATCAAATGTATACCACTGACGGTTGGGATCAGCAACTGTCTCCCGTAAAAGGAACAACATCGAATATAGATTAAAGAAGCAAATGGAATTTCTCTAGATAGGTGATTATACACCCTAATGGGAGCGACCCACATAGCCATGTTACCTGCCCGATTTTTGTCATTTCCTGGTTGATGGGGCTTAAGGCTAGAATTTTCCTTTTCGAACATCTGGCCACCATTCACTTTGAATGCCACATCGTCAGATCTGCCAGATATCACTGATTGACATCCACAAAAATACTCTGCGGTTAGCTAAGAGAAGGTGTACAGCCTTCTCCGCCTTTATCAGAAATACATTTGAAGAAATCAACATACGTGATTCATTTGGAAATACTCTGTCAGACACTCGTCCATACAAGTCATCCAGGAACAGGATGAACCGAAGGCACCCTCCTACCGCATCCTTGTATAGGAATCACCCCAAGGATCAGTAGTGAGTAGTCCTTGCAAATCTGTAGATTTCAACCACGACAGAATCACAAATCAAACAACTCTGGTTGCAAGCCAGAGAAATTCGACAAGCAGTGCTTCCACTTATGAAGATCCACGATCTTCAATTGCTCCATCTTCAATTACCATCTTCACGTATTTGTTGGTCGGAATGGTTTTCGAATATAAATTTGATTCCGGTCTTTCCATACCAACAATCGTATTGGTCAGGTTTGAGAGTCGGTGATTTAACTATCAAATAACAAATGTGTAAATGAAATGATTTCATTGATTCAGTATTTGGCATTTCATCGCCTATTTAAAATAATTAATAAAATAGTTAATAAACTTTTAAATCTTCCCATAAATTTTCCTCTTATATTTGTTCTTAAAATATTATGACAAAAACTATTTTACCTGTTTTAGAACATGTATATATACATATATATAGACTTCCACCTTTCCATTTCCTTTAATATGGGATATATCGTTATATTTATCAAAGACCTTTTTCCACACTTCCTTAACTTCAGTTATCTCGGTATATATGCATATAGGTATATAATACTAAATGATATTAAACAAATTACCAATTCTGATACGGTAAAACAAATGTCGAATTTTATATAATTTAAAACCCAATACACTTATTTATATTATAAGTCAAATTTCAGTGTTCTTTATTCTAAAATTTTCACACTAATATCCCATGTCTTTTGTTTGGGATAATAAACCAATTTCAACACCTTAACTCCTTTCAAACTAATACTATTCCTCGATAATCGTGAAGCCGTTCAAGTTGGGGTATTTATTTCCCTCTCAGACCTTGATCGACAGCGTTCTTACCTTAGAATAATGTTAGTTTGTAGCCTAAACCATCATAAAATCTTATTTAACATCTCGATCTCAAATCTGGCTTTACAAGCCGTTTCTTATATTTGAAATCCTTATTCAAAAATCTCCTAACTTAATTCCTTTAATTAAGTAAATATTCACTAAACATATCTTTTAACTTAAAGCATTTCTACGCTTATAACTTTTGGGTTTTATAATAAAAATCCCTTGTTGAATAATTTGCTTCAATCTATCTGGGCATTCTAACAATGAAACTTATATTTTGATTTTAAAACTAAAATCCCCTTACCATTTTCTTTGCCATAAGACCCCTTTTTAAATTAAATAACTTAATTAATTTAAAATCACTATTTAATTGTTTAAAAACAATTATTCTATATTACCAATCCCGTAAGTACATTATTTGGTTTTATGCATTTAAAACTTGTTTAAACCATAAAATCTTATTACATAAACCATCTGAATAATTCTTTTTATAAACTCGATTAAAATATATATCTATAAATTTCTAATTTAATTATTTACATAAAACAACTGAAAAACTTTAATTCAGTTATAAAATAATTTATAACTTTAAAACTGCGTCAATTCACCGAACGGTAAACCGACGTCTGAAACAACACATTTTAGGCTATTCACTGCCAATTACCAAATTAACACTGTCGATTGATTTTAAACACAACACAGGTGAATATTTATTCAACCATCATGTTCGAACAGGTTTCACTACCATTTGGGGTTAAATCAATTCATATATCAACAATATAAAACAAACAAGTAACATATATAATATTTGAGGAATCCGGTCGGATCCCTCCAACCTGTTCTTCCCTGCATCACAGCTCGTTATACATTCCATAATAAGATATGAAATAAATTTCAATGATATAAAAAAACGATAAAATATAAATGACAACAACCAAACAAACAATAAACAGCCAATAACAACTAATCAACCAGTTTATACTTTTAAATGGTAAATTATATTATAATATGAATTTACCACATCACATGACTCCAGAAGGTGTGAGAATTAACTCACCAGTTCATTACGGTTGATGTTTGACGTGTTTGTTCCTTTTAATTTGAAACGAACGATCAAAATTTGCTGAAATTTTAACAGCGTCAAATCAGTGCCTAGTCAGTGCCATCACCTAGGTCTCGTCCCTGCGATCCCAACGGATCCAGTTTCGTCAGATTTCGTTAACGTATGTGGAAGTTATGCTAGTTTAAAGTTTGATATATTATATGATTATTAAAACAAACTAAATATTAATTAATTAACCATTTTAATTACCTTTGACCAAAGTCTTCGCCACGTCAGCCCTTGGTTAAGGAAAAAAAACGCGTTTTCACTTCACCAGTTTCCTCAAACCCGATCCCTTCTAATCCACGATACCACGCCAAACACAAAACCCGACAACTTCGATCAATCATCGCGCCACCTGTGGCCACCCTGGGACCACCGGAACTCCACCGTCGACATCCTCTCCACGTCCAGCACCAGTCCCCCCGAACGCCGTCCTCCCTCACTGCCTCGACCGCCTGAATTTCCCACTTCCCCCAAATCCGATAAACCACCAAATTCGCCGCCGCCTAACAACCTGGGGACTCCGACCACCTCAGTTCTGACTGCCGTCCATCCCTCGACACTTCCCCTTCAGGCCCCCAGCCCAACACGTCATCCTCCGCCGTGAAAATCACTAAACCCAACCACCACCTGGAAACTAAACCCAAAATCAAAGCCTCTGTTCATCTCAGTTTTTCGACCACCACACCCAGTTTCAAACACTCCAACCAACAGCAAAAAGAACCCCCATTCTCTCGTCTACAAGACTGGCTTTGGACCCATAATCAACCGACAACCCAAATCGCCGGAAACCACCCAAAAACGAAACTGAATCTCCACGGTTTGGACTCGATTCCGGCCACCTCCGACCACCGTTCCATCCCAACTTTTGTCAGTGGATGGCTCTCGTACCGATCTACCATTTTCGTTCAGATTGCCTTAGCAAATTCCTCACAGATACAAAGATATAAATTGATTTGCATTCAGGGGGTTTATTGCAAATTTTGGAGGCTGAAAAAATGTGGATGGGAATGAACAGAAAATGTGGCTGGAAAGAGTGTATATATAGGGAGAAAATAATATTTATTAATGTCGATGTGACGAACGATATTTTTCTTCGTGTCTATTGCAATTTTTAACGCTGTTTATTCGCTCCTGTACTCACATACAAACCCCGTTTGCAATGCGATTGGACGACATAGTATAGTTTGACAAAATGGTCCTAATGAAACTTGTTTCATCGAATTCCGAGTCTGTTCGCTCAAACAACGCTCGTTTACGTCCAAATGGTCGTCTTTTTTTGTATTTAATTTTGTTGCGCTCACAAATTGACCCCGATTGATGCGCAACTTGAAACCTAGCAATAATTAACTGTTACGGTCTCAACAAAATTTATTTCGTCGAAAACGAAGGTCGTTTGAATAAAGTCCCTTTTATAACTGCCCAATTCAAATAAAATAAACCAATTTTAAAATATCTCAAATTTAAAATATTAAAATTGGTCATATACGACCAAAATTTCATATATTACCACAATAAAATATCCCGGGTTGAATTCCAAGCCAAATCGATATTATAAATATTTTAAAAACCCTTTTATTTAATATAAATAACGTTATAATTTATAAAGGAATTCCACAATGACCTTTTCAAAATTTGATTTGGACATAAAACAAAATCTACAACACGAAAACTCGATTTTTCTCTTTTATTAGAAAAATATTGTCCAAAGATTCAGATGTTTCTTGTTTCGAGAAAATCCAACTCATATTAGATCCTGTACAGCCGTTTGAAGTTCAAAACGCCAAATTTCGAACTACCGCGCCGCTGTAGCTCGTTTTATAATTAAATTATAAATTAAACGTTCAACCGTCGTTTTATAAATGAAATTGCCACTAAAATTTCAATACGAACGATATTAAACCCTTCTAAATTGCCCGTTCACGTTATACTGCAAATTCAGCATTTTCCCAAATATGCCGAAAATAAAATATTATTATAATATTCAAAATAAATAAATATTCAAATTAAAATGGTTAATTCCATTATTTAAACTCAAATCAATATTTTAAATAAATAAAATATTTCAATAAAATGGCCAGAAAATACGGGACATTACACATTTCCTCCATGTGAACCTAGGGGGGAACGTAAGAAAAGAGGCGAAACAAACTAGGTCAGACATAAGTCTGGTAAGTCCAGTGACTTTCAGTATATAAACAGGTAAACATAATATGACATGAATAAACTAAATATAAGACAATACCGTGATAACCGGGATATCAAGACAACATCATATTAGCATATGATATGATAAGGCAAGATAAACCGAATGCGCTTCTACTCTTTCTTTGCTTCGCTACTACCTTGTTATTCTGAGTTCTATATCTCTGCAGCCTAACTAGTGTCCCAACTAGTAATCTGTGTAAAATGATAATATGATAACGTGATCCCAATCTCCACAATTGTGGTAGCCTTCAGGTGTACATCTAGTATGAGGATCTTACCTAAATCAGCCTAATTGCTATGAAGATGCTAGATGTACCCTTACTACCCTATCGATCGGCCCCTACTTGTATTAATGTTCCATGTGTCTGTGTCAATCGGTCCTCTCTTGTGTGTAGATACCCTGTGTTGGTCCCACCATAAGGTGTATCAGTCCCTAAGATAGCAACCCGACACTATTCAAGATGCACAATGTATAACTACTGGTACCCAGAGCCCGCTTTTTCCCACTCCGGAGTACGTGCACGCCCGTAATCCCTCGGAACCTACACTGACGTACCCCCTGCTGCGACCGCTCATAATTAACCCAGTAATCGTGCCCCACCCTGCCTAGTTTCATGGTACCTTGATACATCTATGTGGGTTACTGCTGAAATGGGTCCCCGTTACTAGGTTTCTTATTGGTTAAGTTTGTGGGCCTATATTTACTAATATTACCCACCAACTCGATATGTACTTAACCTTCCCACTGATTCAAACATGTTTACTTAATGGTTAAGTTTGTGGGCCTATATTTACAAATATTACCCACCAACCCGATATGTACTTAACCCTCCCACACATTATGTCATATTGGTTAAGTGTTGTCCATTCATGTTAACTTAGCCCACCCACTCATCATGTCATGCTGGTTAAGTGTTTCTTATTAACCCATCTCACTCGTCATGTTGGATTGGTTAAGTGTTTCCTATTAACTTAACCCCATTCATTCATCATGTTATATTGGTTAAGTATTTCCCATTAACTTAACCTCATTTGTTCATCAAGTTACATTGGTTAAGTGTTTCTTATTAACTTAACCCCACGCGTTCATCATGCTGTATTGGTTAAGTGTCATCAATCAATTCAAGTTAACATAACCCACCCACCTGTCGTGTTACATTGGTTAAGTGCTACCTTCTTGTGTTAACTTAACCCCTACGCACATCCTGTTATATTGTTTAAGTGTTGCTCTCTTGTTTAACTTAACCCTACCCATTCATCATGTCGTATTGATTAAGTGTTTCTTATTAACTTAACCCTACTTATTCACCATGTCATATTGGTTAAGTGTTTCTTATTAACTTAACCCTTCTCATTCATCATGTTGTACTGGTTAACTTAACCCTGCTCACTTGTCTAATTAACATGTTATAACAGTTAAGTGTTCTAAATTTACTTTACCTCGCCTTCTTGTCTAATTAACATGTTATAACGGTTAAGTGTTCTAAATTTACTTAACTCCACCTTCTTGTCTAAGTAACATGAAGTACTCTAAAGTTACTTAACCCCACCTTCTTGTCTAATTAACATGTTATAACGGTTAAGTGCTCTAAATTTACTTAACCCTACCTTCTTGTCTAATTAACATGTTATAACGGTAAAGTGTTCTAAATTTTACTTAACCTTACCATTCTTAGCATGTCTGTTTATTGGCATTAATTTATTAATGCCCCAACCCCTCACATTAGAACTGTTGCTTGCGGTTGCTGGATGTGCTGGGCGATTCCGGGAAGACTTTTACCGCAAACTCATTCTAACGTCGGGTTTTGGGCTAAATGCGCTAACCTCTCACATTAGATCTGTGTTGTTGCGGTTACTGGATGTGCCGGACGGTTCCGGGCAGTTTTACACCACAGCTCAATCTAACCTCGTGTTAGGCATCTTTTTATCATATTTACCATACATGTCCAAGTCTAGATTTTTATATGCTAATCATTCCAAATTCACAGAACTAGTCATGTTCCAATTCTCAAGTTATACCCCAACAAAGCTGATTGCAAGTTATGCCCCACAAATTAAAATTCAAGTTATTACTCAAAATAGGTTACACCCAAATTTGCAATAATAGTCATGCCCTAAAAATCACAATATAGCACATGCCCTAAGGTTTAATCATATTGCACCATACAAAATATTCTCCAAAAATCCCCAATCATGATTCACAGTGTAAACTATGCCAAATTATAGCCTTTGATTACAGTGCATGCCAATTTCCCAAAATCTCAATTTAGGCGTGTTCATATTTAACAGTTAACCCAATCTTACTATAGGTTTTCATGCATAATCTCCTTCTTCCAAGTCATAAACTATCATATTTTATATGCCCCAATTTTAGGTCTTAAACCACAACATGTACTATGCCTTACATGTTTACATTCCAATTTACGCCCCAAATCCCAAGTCATGTGTCCAATATACTTTATGCCTCAAATCTCTAGTCATATGTGCGATACACTTTATGTTTTGAATACAACATGTGTTATGTCCTCAAATCTGTTACAAATCAGTTATGCCCAATTATACATAATTTAATATTTTTCCCAATTTTAGCGCTGGCCATGTCCAAATCATATATTATGTCCAATTTTTCCCAACATACGTTCATCTCTTATGAGATTTGGCTCAGGCTCGTAGTAGCCTGACTATAAAAACAAAAATGGAAGAAGGAAAGAAGAGACAAAGAATGGACATAATAATATCAATGAGATAGATCCAATGGATATAGAAATATAGATAGAAATAGGCATAATCTCAGATTCAGATTTATTACAATGTCAGTTGCACAATTTAATTTTATTTCTGAAAGTAACATGAACTTACAAATTACAGAACGGTCTTGAATTCCGGATCTGATTTCTGAATTTGATTAACTACTCCTTTGATGTAGAATTTGATTGTTAACTTGAAAACTCTAATTTGATTGATTAAGGTGGAGGCTATGTCACTTCGGGTTTTAGCAGCATATAAACGCCTGTGAATTCGTATGGATAAAACAATAGGTTTAGGGGTCATTTTATAGAAGTTTAGGAAGATTTAGAGACTTCAGATCAGTCTAGAAGTCATCAAAATCATCCAGAGCAGAATACTACGTCACACAGCGAATCAGAGAGCGACACATGGCGAAACACATCATTGGACAGATCTGGGCCAACAGGGGTCGACTCCCCTATAATGGGGTCTACACCTATGTCAACACCCCTATAGGGGGGTCGAGACCTATGTCGACTCCCCTTGGGGGGGGTCGACACCCTGAGCGAGAATTTTCCCACTCATTCTATTCTGCTTGAATTTTCAAATTTTGAACTTGGTTTGAGATGTTTAATTATTATTTATATTTTTTGTTTAAACATGGAATCTTCTGAACTCCATAACTTCTTCATACGGAGTCCGATTCGCGCAAAATCAGACTCTATCTCAAGCAGAATTCCAAGACGAACGCAATGGCGTAACTCATTTTCCTTATATCTCGCTTTTATTCTTTAATTCGCTACTTTAATATTCACAGAAATACGGGGTGTTACATGAAATCCGAAATAAAGGGTATGGAGAATCTATTCCGTACTGCAAAGAGCAAATTTGTAAAATCACTTTTGTTATTGTGGTTCTGTACTAACCACTGATGTGTAGGTGTTTCGAGGATCTTTCCAAAGGTAGTTTAATGCTAGCGTGAGGGGAATCCGTTTCACTTTGCGGTGTGTGTATCAGGTGGAAAGGATTATTATTCACACTAGTCTTTTGACTGACTCAAAGTTTTTTGCATTCCCTTTAAATCTCGAGTGCTCATTTGAATTGGCTAAGGGTTAGGGTTTTTAGATGCTTCATTAAATAAGCTTCCGGAGGCAAGCAAAAGACTATAGATATTAAGGAGCGCCCCTGTTTGTTTTTGTTTTGATGTGTGTTTCGAAAAATGTTGTAATTGCCTACATATTTGAACTCTAATCAACCGAGGGGGCATCATCATATGTTGCTCTCTGAGTATATTTTGTAATAATTTATAAATTCTCTAAATGGGTTATATGTAGGGTGGTACGAATGGAATGACTATCAATGAATGTTTTGTAAAGTTTTCCATACTCTCATGTTTATTTATATCCCCGGAAGCCAACATTTAGAGATGACTAGCAACATCTGTATGGTTATAGTTTCAATCTTGGTTAATGAGGTATTACAACTTTGCAAGAAAACTGGTTTTGAAACTTGACGACCTACCGCTGAGTTGGGTGATCTTCTGGGTATGAGACTCGTGATATGTTTATATATCAACCGATTGTAAAGATGCGCTAGTTATTTGGAAAGACCGCGTTTCAACCCATTCCGAATAACTCTACGATGAGTGTTAAAGATACTTGAAGACGGTGTTTGAAGACCGAGGTTCTTCACATCATTTGGATTATTACTAATGCCTCGACTGGGAGGTACACCTAAGACGAGGTTATAAATGGCAGTCGTCCAGACGTACTCGGAGATTGTCCGAATACACAAGGGTCTCTCTCCTATATTGGGCGAGGAATAAGGTGTCTTCGATATCCTTCAGACCCAGTACGGACTTATAAATGGATGTGTGTCTAACCTTGTATTTTACAACATAATCAATTGGTTTCTATTGATGTTATATCAATTAGTGGTAGAGAATTTATTCTCTTAGCTTAACACCTACCTCTGAGACTTATGTACTCAGAGGGTTATATATTAATAGACAACGATTATATGTTGTGAATTGACAATGTGGCATGCTAAGTGCTGAGTCGGTTAAAGCTTTTGTTGAAAAATAAAGCTTTGTGGATGATGATCAATGCATGGCTGTTATAGCACAACTTTGTATTGAAACGTGACTTTTGAACCTCATAACCCGTGAATGGCCGAAAACAGGATGATGGACGGTAGAGATATGGACTAACGTTTTCTTCTAGCTAAAAAGTGATGTCATAGTACGGAGCCAAGGCAATTTACTTATGTGGATGATGGATCGAGGCACCTCGGATGATGGTCAAATACGACCGAGGAACGATATATTCAGAAAAGATCCCAGTAAGCCCATTATTACTGGCTGGCTCTATTGCTCTGAAGGATGACATGCATGTGATTCATTGGACATATTGCTAGGTGTTTCGAACGGTTAAGGAAGATCCTTTCCCTTGGCCATTAATGGAATCCAACTTCTAGTACAAACTTTGCAATTTCAGTTGTAACCTAGTAGCCAACATAGTGGGATGGGGAATTATGCGAGCTAAAATTTATATATTTACCTTTGAAAGTGATTTCGACATTATGCACTAGTAATAATTTAAAAAGTATTTGTTTTCCGTGTATCAAGCATGTTTTGTTATTATAAGGTAAAACTCATTCCCCCATTTTGTGTTGCATTGTGTGATGGGACTTGAGTCTTATAATAGCTTCATTTTCAAAAAGCATTGTGAAGGGTTTATGATTGGTATTCATGTGGAGTGGAGAAAACCTGTTCTATGTTATACGGTATGGTCCTATGATTTACCCGACTTTTAAAATAAAGTAAATTACTGTTTTAGTTCTCACACCAATCTCATGGTTGATCCAAAGTTAATTGTTTCCCACCTAAACCATGAGTGTCCATATTTTCCACGAGGGCAGCCTAGTAGTTTTGGTTTGCATATATTTCATAGAGTTGATGTGGGATTGAAGCTAAAGCTGTGTCCAGAGCATTTTGTTTCTTCTGCTAAGTTTATGATTTTCGCTGTGTACATATTATATTATGATAGTTATTTCCGCTATGTATTGTATTTATTTCTATACTTTGATGTAAGTTGTACTCTAATGTAAAAGTTACTGTAATGATAATGAAAAAAAGTTGTTACATTCAGTTGTTATTAGTTGGAATCCCAAGCAATACGTCTTGTTGATAAATTTAAGTCGGTGGATTATCGGTTTGAATCGGGCGGCTATGCAGGTCTTCACAAGTGGTATCATAGCTTTGGTTTATTCAAAGCTTTGGGGTATGACTCGTTTGAATAGAAGGAAAAAACTAACCAGGGATAGGATTAGTAATATCCTTGGAAAGTGACTCGTTAGAGATGGAGTTAGTAATGCCGTAGAATGAGTTTGAAGAGTATTATATGTAGAAGAAAACGAATTTGCATGTATATATATAAATGAATTGGGTTTTGAAAGATTATATCATATAATAAGAGCTTGAGTATTTTATTTAACGTTTAGGTTGGGCTATCGAGTATAAGAAGATTTAGAATATACGCCTTGCAAATTTATATCCAAAATCTCAAATATACTGGATAGATATATAATCACACTCTAGTCACTTGGGGATGATTCTGATGATGATTGCAACATCACTATTGTTTATTTTCGAGTTTCGAAAATGGGATGACTATATGATTCCAATTGAAATGCCTAAATATGCTTAAACCCATTTAGAATAATACTTGAAAATGATTCGAGCTTTGAATTCAACTGGTACAAGTTAAATAGATTAAAAAGACAGAAGTGAATCGAATGAATTAAAAATTTAACCAAAGAGAAGTTAAATAAAATTGAAATGATAAAACCATTGTAAGAATGGAAAATGAATTGAGATAAGCCAAATTTAATGTTAATGTTAAATAAATTTAGTTGGAATCAGACATATATATATATATATATATATATATATATATATATATATATGTATGTATGTATGTATGTATTGGACAGGTTATTGAATGGAAGCTAAGAAGAGGAATAAAATTGAATGCCTGACACAAAGGTACATATTTGATGTATTGATTGTGTTTGACGATTTTATGTGCCGATTGGCAAGCGTTTGGCTTTTGGATTTTCTTTTTGATTGATTAGGACCTAGAGAGGCGAATTGTAGTTTTACCGATAGGGTTGTCAAATGAGGTTATGGCGATTTTTTTTTAAAATTTAAGGCGCTAGCTTAATTTTGAGAAAATGGGAAGTTCTTAGAATCTAAAAAGGTTAAGAGTCTGTGTTAGTAAAACGATGGTTGATTTGGTTAAGTAAACGACCTTCAGTTCCATCTTTGATTTCGAGCACGAAACCGTTTTAAGTAGAGGAGAATGCAACAACCCAGATTTTATTTAGAAATATTTAATGAATACTAAATATTTAAAATGATTTATTTTAAGAAATATCGACTTGAAATCTATATAACTCGAATTAAAACGAGTTTAAACGTATAATTTAAAATATAATCAAAAATGAGCTCGCAGCGGCACGGTAGCTCGTAATGTTACGTTTTGAACTTTAAATGAATGTACGGAATTCAAAATAAGTTAGAATTCGTTGAAACAAGAAACGTTAGAATCTATTTGTCTATATCTTTCTAACAAAAGTAAAAAATCAAGATTTCGTCTTGTATATTGTAAGTTATGTCCAAATCAAATTTCCAAAAAGTCGTTATGGAATCGTTTATAAAACATAACATTTTATTTAATAAAATAAAAGGATTCCAATATAAATTGAAGGTCGATTTAGCTTAAAAATGAGATATCGAGTTTGAAATCCAATATAGTTTATTCTGAGGCTATATGAAGTTTTGTTTGGATATATACGATAATATTAATTAATTTATTATTAAACTAAATACTTTTAGAATTAAATAATATTATAATAATATTACATAGACCTTAAAAAATAGTTATTTTGCAAATGACCCTCGTTTTCGATGAAACCAATTTTGTTGGATCCGAATAGTAAATTATTGTAAGATTCCAAATTTCAAGCCAGTCGGAGTTAGTATGTGGCCGTGGGAGATATAAATGTTCAATGTTGACAATCGATCAATATTTGATCTCGAACTAGCGTTATTTGAGCGAACAGATTCGGAATTCGACGAAACAAGTTTCATTCGACTGTAATTACAAAGCATAACTAGTGTCAATTTTCACTCCGAAAGGAGTTCGTGTGTGTCCGTGCGAATTTTTAAACGACGATCGGAGACAACGATTAAATAAAAATTTATAAACTAAGGGACAAGGCTTCACGTGCAAGCTACCCTCTACCCTATATGCACACTCCCAAACCAGCTATTCTCCTCCTCCATATTTGGCAGCCGAACATTTGCAAATAAGCCCTCTTTTTTTAAAATTTTATCTCACCAACCGCTGAGAATTAATGGAAGTCTCCAACATAAAAGTTGGAGTACTAGATGAGGGCAACTTGCTGTAAAAATTTGGGATGATTGGTGTAGTGGTTTTGCCGGAATCTGGTCACGACTGCGACAAGATCAGTTTCGGTTTTGGGTGAATAGCGAGCAAACCATCGAGAGTTATACGAAGTCACCAACTAGGAAGTTGGAGTAGGGAGACGGGGCTAAAAGTTTGTAGTTGGGGGTTTCGACTAAAAATGCATGTAATGGCCACAATAATGAGATGATCGAAGAAGATGAATAGTGGGTAGCAGCGAATATAAATTGACTTATTTCGGCCGACACGACCATTTTCGGGCGATGGCCCCAACTGGAAAAATGTTCGGGGTGGCGAGACTTGCTGCAGGTCAAATTTGGTGGAGATTGGTGGCTTGCGGTGGCCAGAATCATCCCCGACGTGGCCAATGTTTGTGGCCATTTTCAGGCTGACCGACGGCGAGTTGGCGTCGTGCTCCAAGCAGTGCTGGTGCGCCTCGGTGGCGCAATTCGAGGGTTGGTCGGCGGCGATGGCCTAGGGTACCACATCGCCGGCAACAACGATCATGGGTGGTGGAGCAATGGTGAAAACATGATGGAGGAAGAAGATGAGTTATTTATTTAATAATTAATTACTTATTTAATGTGTTCAAAGTTCATATTAATATCTTGTTGAAACGAACTCGAAATTGAACGGAATAAGAAACGCTGGGATCGTGGAGTCGAGAGCTTCAAAACAAAACTGATTTGGACAGATTTGAAGCAAGTTGGAATTTTAGGTTAAATTAAACCCCACATTTAATTTAGTCCAAAAGCGTTTATTCTTATAATGATAAAAAAACCAATGTGAGAACTCCCTGAGCTGATTTACAAGTTATTATATCCTTATCTGATCATATATTGATTTCCTGTGATTGTTATGATTGCTTCGTGCATGATGGTTGTTTTATTTACAGTTTTATATATACCATTCATGTACATTTTAGCGTTAAAAATTATAAATGCTTATCTTATAACTGTAGTTTGATGGATGTTGAAATGTTATGGGTGTTATTATAAATGTTCACACACATTGATACCATAAATATGAAATTATTTGGAAATTGATTGTGTCGAGTTCCATTGGGATTTTAAATGGATGTTATATTCATTTAAATAAAATACGGCGTAAAAAGGGAAATTGGATTTTTAGATCCGAAATGATGTGGAAATGTAATGGCCCGCCTTTTTGACCGTTTTAAATTAGTAATCAAACCAATTTAAAACGTTCAAATCGACGGATTGTTATTTAGCTTACGGAGTTTAAAACAGAGCCAACACAATATAAATAAAGAACACAATATTGAACAACGAAATAAGCTTTTATTTAATAATCAGAATTTTGAATACAAGATATTTGTATATAGCGGAAATGAAAATACAATTTAAATGCAGGAAAATTATGTTTAGTCGTCCAAAATCAGAGCGCACAACTCTTCGGATCCTCAGCTTCACCAGTCTTCGAATCTTAAACTATAATCTTTAAATCTGTACTGCTCGGGTCTGACCCGAGCATTTCATGTAACACGCAAAATACTCGAGTCAGGATTAATCATAGTTTAAGTAAATTAACTTCGATATAAACTGAAATATAACAGTTGATTCCAACATCGACGTCATACATATAAAATAAACAGTAGTGATATTTGTTCCTATCAGTTCTATCTATTTCCAGGGACGAACAGTATTAGACGTTTGCGAGTGTACACGTGTATATAATATACATGTGTACACTGCCTCAACGTCCCGAACCGAATATAGACCATAACATAGGTGATTCTGGAAGCTTGCATATACCCACATGTACATGTACATGGGTGAACTGCCCCCAACATCCCGAAATCAAATAATAGCACGTGCAAATGATGACAGTCCGACATGGTCTTACCATTTGAAAATAAATTTAGCGATAAGGTATAGTTATAATTAATCCATGTATGCAGGAAATAGTGTACGACATATGCAGGAAATAGTGTTCGACATATGCAGGAAATAGCGATCTTGACAAATTATAGTAAGGGTATGTCACCATGTATAGAGGATAACATCAAGGCATCATGTACGAAAGTCTCCCTTGTATATATCTCAAGTCTTAATAGACCAAGGTAAATAAAACCCCCAATACAAGTTGTAAGTGGCAGGAAAAATGTCACAACAATTATTCAAGTTTCAGGTTGGGTACATAGCAAAGACAATCTAGTGAACAAAGTGTCATGACATGGAATACACTCGAGCTTCAGACAAGCCCAACGTGAATAACATTTTTTTTATTGGAAAGTTTATCATATCCTTCTTATCACATACATGCAATGCTTATGCAAAATACTCTTCTAGCAATGATCATATAGAAACGATATAAGCAAGTGAAGTATATTACAATTTACACCAAACAGACTTGCTACCAACCAAAGACATTCAAATGTTCAAACTTATTATAACAGATTGATATCAATTTTCACTCAACGTTGTCAATAGTAATATGGGTAGGGATACAGTTTTTGAGCTGTAAAGTGAAAAACAAACATCATTAATAATTGTCCAAATCAAGATTTTTGTACCAACAAATAGTCGAATTTCATAACTGTTTGGTTTGTGTATATAATTCATGTTTCGGAGGTTGTCTACTGGTATACATGTGTTACTTTCTGTCTTGACCAAAATGAAAAAGGTTCGCTAATAATAACCGGAGTAATAACTAGTTGTGTTTAACAGGAATACACAAATGGACTGAATCATATTGTAAACAATGCATATAGTTGAGTCTGACATACAGACAACACAAAATCTTGCCTATTTCGTAAATCCAAGGTTTTGTCCTACATGCACCAGTCATGGCCGGTGTAACATGAAATATAATAATCTCATGGATGCTTGCAAATGAATACTTTTTACATTAGGTACACACATGTAAGTAAGTGAATGCACGAATTAAGACTTTGCTAAATTATAACATCATATAAATATGGGACCCTAACAAATATGAGGCTCTAGGCCTTTGCCCGGTTAGTTCTGTTTAAATAAGGAAGTTGGGCTAAAATTTTGGTTTAACATTATGAAATAGCTACTAACTACTGCCTGATAATACATAAAATGTGAATACACTTGATTCATGCTTTGACCCTTCTACATGATACTAATTTAATAAAAGGAAATAAATATCTGTACATAGTAATTAGAGTTTTAAGCACCTCAAATGGACAAAGAAAACCTCTCTCTCTCTCTCTCTATATATATATATATATATATGTCAGTGTACTGATCCCTAAATTTTTGAATGTTTGCTACGAGGTTACTTTTATTATTGACTTCTAAAAGCCATGCATATGACAGTAAATGAAAACAGATGATTAAAATAAAATGTTCCATGTACCAAGCAGGCGACTGGAAAGGAACAAGACCGTAGATGAGAAGAACAAGGGTGCTATAAGAACTACAGTCTCAGGTCCAAAAGAAAATTACTAAATCACACATAAGGGAAGAGAGTTACTTGGCCAAACAACTGATTTGGATCAGGATGCAATACGACGCAAAATAAAACAAATCAGGTCCTGTTTAAATGCGTGTTATTAATTAGTATATATTTTTATTTATATTCCTTTAATCATTTCCAGTTTCAGACTTCATATATCTTGGTTCATTTAGCCAATGCTTTGGTTCTCAGATGAACATTAACTGACTAACCTACTCAATGGTAACATGCATGCTTATTATATATATAGCTATATATATTTGCAAACCATCAATGAACCAGGGAGATATTTACTCACTAAAATAGTTCTGTCATTTATTTTCCATGCTACAAGTTATTATCATCCTTTATAATTCAAATATATGGCTCGTACATATGATACATTACCACTAATAACATGTATATATCATTCAATACCAAATCGTAAGATGAGTTTAAATGAAATCAGAAGAAGTTTCTACTCGCAGGTCAAGCATTCTAGGTAAAACACATATATACCGTACAGCTTCAAATCATCCAAACAACAAAGACCAAAACACATACCAACAAAGCAGCAATCAATAAGCATGAATCTTAACTATTAAATTCTTGTTTATACCGATATTAATTACTTGAAATAGGATTAATCGCGAGTGAATTACTCACCTTAACACGCAACTCAGTCGATGGATTTGGCTACTTGAGTTCATCAAAAAACAGCGACGAGGGTGACTGCTTCGAGTTTGAACAGAGAAGCGGACTTCGAGTCTGGACTGCTTGGCTTTAGTGAAGAAGCAGCAGCAGGCTCCAGGCGAGCTTAGGCAACACTTGTCGACCATTTGATGCCTTTGCTTACATCAGTAGGAGGCTAGCTTGGAGGCGGTGCGAGATTGAAATAAAATCAAACGCGCCTCGATTAGAAGTGATGGAGAATAATTAGGGTAAAGATTTGATTCAGGAAGGACAAGGGATTCCAATCGGAGGCCATTAACGAGAATTTGGAGAGGACGAAACCATTTAGGGATTAAATTTTGGAATTTGGGGCTTTTGTCTTTTGCTGAAGAAACTTGGGAGATGCGTGATTCTTTTATAAAGGCAAAAAAACTTGGGTGCCACGTTTTCGTGGTGGCCAAGGCAAACATAGTTTGCATAATTTTATCCAAGGAAGGAAAAACTGGATAGATGATAACTGTTATATTTTAGTTACACTGCGAAATCTCATCCAATGTTCTATATATGTGCCATGAATGCTATAACAAAATTTGACGTATTACCACATTTCAATGTTTTATATCCAATAAAATTAGCTCGGTTATAATCCGACTCCGTTCGATTTCAAATTCAAGATGTTAAATTTAATATCTTTAGATACACCAATACACACACATATCCAAGCCGACTATATATATATATATATATATATATATATATATATATATATATATATATATATATATATATTAACAAATAAGACCTTAAATTCATTTAACGTCAATAATGTTTATTCTTATTTTAATTTTACATCCAACCATTTAAATTGTTTAGTCGTACGTCCCATTCAATTCAATATCAATTCAAATATTCGACTAACTGTTCTAAATAAAATATTGAATTCAATCCGTACACAAAACAATATATTTAAGTTTGAATTTCTTAACTCCAGCATCCATACAAATTGATTATATCTAAATAAATCGTTAATTAATTCCATGTTCCAGTTATCAAAATTTTTGGGTCGTTACAATCTTCCCCCCTTAAAACTTTTCGTCCTCGAAAAGGAGAGGTCGTTATAGTTATACCAAATTATACTTCAAATTTTCATATTTGTGTAATTCTTCCACAATTAATTTAAATATCGATATTTAAATCATCGATCACCATTGTTTATCTATCACATTCAATTAACTCGGGAAAATCAATTTCCTTTTCTTATACCTGGAGACCAACTTTAATCAAACCCGATTTTCTCCGTCTTCTGAATCGATCTTTATTTATTTCATGCTTTTTGAAATCATATTCAATCTTCCTCCGATCAATTTCTATCTCCAATTGTTTTGAGATATCTCCCAATTTTTCATTCTTTTAATCTTCCAAGAGATTCAATCATATGATTTCCTTTCGCAACCAATCTCCATTTTAAATTTCAATTCCTACATAAATTGGATTCACGCATTCCCAAATTATTCCAAATTCAACCAAATCTCCTTAGATTCAATTTGTTTAATCTTTTCCAACACCCATCGAAGAATATAAATAACATTCAAGTCACAAATTATTGACTTGAAAATTTCCAAAAACCCGAAATCTTTAAAACCCCTTTATATGTATACGATATTTACGTAAAAATATTTGTATTTTTATTTCAAAATTATCGATTAGAAAATAGTCCAAAATCCTCTTTCTTAACTTATTATGTCATGTTAATTTCAAATTATTGGTTTGAAAATATTTGATAACTCGAAGTCGGACAAGTCTATTGTCGTTCTTACAGATGTTAGACATACGCTGGCCAGGCGTATGACTGAAATCTCCAAGTACTAAATATCCTTGTTTCTACTCCCAGTAAAAATATTTCAAAAATTCCTTTTAAAAACAGATACGGAAAGTACCATTGCGATATTGATGTGTTCATGAATCGCAGATACACAATGGTTTCATCTGGATCCCCAAAAAACATTCGTATCCGTAGGAATTCACTTCCCTGCGAATTTCGTCATGAACAAATCAACGGATGATATTTAAGAATCAAAAGAAGTCTGAGGTCACTGAGCGTTAACGGCTCTATCTCAGAGTCGCAAAACAAGTTATGAAAATAAGGACTAATCAAGTTATGAAGACAAGTCAAGTCACGAAGACAAATCCAGTCACAAAGACAAACTGTTGCATTTACAGGTGGCTCACTATCATTAAGATATCTCAAATACTGTGGACCACAGGTGCACAATGGTTACGTCTGGATCCCCCATTTCATAGCTCTGTAGATTACGCCCTTACAATTCGACTGTAAATCGCAACAGTCACAATGGTTACGCTTGGTTCCCCCAAGAAACATCCGTCTGCCATAGGCTATCTACAGCCCTGCGAATTTCGCTACACGGCCGAATTCCAACGACTCTAGATTGCAACGATCACAATGGTTTCGCCTGATTCCCTCAGGAAACATCCGACTGCCGTAGGCTATCTACAGCCCTGCGAATTACGCTAGCAGTCGTGCTCAACGACAACTCATGAGTTTTATGTCCGGACAACCTACTGCCACCAGCAGCATATTTCAGCTAAGCTCGAAATTCAGAGGGGAAGGAAGGTACTTTCCTTATTTTGTTTTGAAAACATATAATATTATATAGAGTACTTCAATTCATACTCCTCATAAATTACATTTACGATTTTCTTTCCACATCGCATTCCCAATTATCTCAATCTTATAAATTCGGTCATATCAGATTTCATTTCAATCTACTACCTTCCAAATAATCTCTTTCAAATTCGCTATATTTCCCATACAAGCTTTGAAACTTTTATATCAAATATTTAAAATTGAAAATCCACAAATTCCATTTTAAATTTTAGTATTGATTTCTAGATCAATTCAGATATTTCATATCCTTTTAAACTCAAATTTATAAATCTATTGGTTACAAATCAAATTTCCTTCCAAATTTCTAATTATTTAATTCATCACTTCATTCACAACTTTATTCTCTCAAAATTTCAGAAATCTTATAAATTTTTCCTCATCCACCATTATTACCATTCCACATTCACAACCTTCGATCGTGAATTAACAAGCGAACAACTTCCTAAGTATCAACCCCGAAGGCCGAAACTAACATCAGATCAATACCCAGGAAAATATTCAACTTAACTAATTTCCGGTCAGTCGCTAATTTTCCTTAACTCTATTTCTAATTTCTTATTAA
The DNA here is from genome assembly GCA_030737875.1 of Allium sativum. Taxonomy (NCBI): domain Eukaryota; kingdom Viridiplantae; phylum Streptophyta; class Magnoliopsida; order Asparagales; family Amaryllidaceae; genus Allium; species Allium sativum. Next base: position 388,688,125 of record CM060916.1, on the reverse strand, counting down.
ATTGTCACTTACAAAATTCTCAAATTCAAATTACAATTTCATTTTTCTTACTTTCTGCCGCCCTTTGTTTTCGACGTGCGGCTCTTTATTCTTCAGTTCTTACCATTCTGATTTGTCAAAACCCAGTAACTTCTCATCACCCTTGAAAAACAATTCATATTCATTTTCTATAATTCCAGTAAATCTCCCATTACCATTGGAAAACATTTCCATATATTTGCAAATCTTTAATCTCAATAGAAAATATACTTCATTCTCCAGGGGGGGAAATATTTCTAAATTCTTTATTTGGGCTAAAACAGATATTAAATATACACCTCTATTTTCACTTAATTGCTAACTCTCATTTCTTACTCCATTTAACCACTTTGACTACCGAACTTTAACCATTTCTTAGTCAACAATGAAGCTAATCAAGTTGGGGTATATTTACCTCTCAGACCTTAACTGAATAACATTATTAACTTCGAAACAGATAAAATTCATCACTTTAAACATCAACAAACATCTATTCTCGAAATTTCTGGTTTTAGTTAAGAATTTATTTCCCTTACAATAATCGTTGATTATAACAATAATTCACGCCTTTGAAATATTTAACTTTAAAATAAACTTTATTCTTTAATCTGAATCTATAAATAATCAATAAAAAATAAATTAAATTAAAAACGGAAAGTAAATGGTACTTTCCTAAAGTTCGACAAAATTTTTCCTGTATATAACTCCTTTCTAAATAATCTCTTATCCGATAATATTTTCCGAACCTCAAAAAAAAAAAAAAAAAAAATCTCGTTGGATTTACATTTTGAACTTCAGAATAATTTCACTGTACTGGTCCACTCCAATTCTCTTATCCCAATTTCATTTGCAACATATTTTCTTTCAAACGTTATTTACTTCTAAAAAGTAAATATTATTCCCTTTTGTAGTAATCCGGGCTCGTCGCATACAATTTCGAATCCCTTAAATATAGGTTCATATCTATTAAAAATTTCCATTTATATTTCACTCCACTTACAATTCTCGTTTACCATTCACTTCTTGTTAATAAATTATAACGTTTACAACTTTTTATCGGATGTATATATTCGATCGTATATTATTGGTTTGAAACCAATTATATTATATCTTGCCGAGTTCTAAATCAAATTAGAGACAATCGAATTTCAATAATAACCTTCTTTGTTTTATTCTTTGATTTATTTTTCATTTGTTTATATTCCGAATATAATTCATCCTTTCATTTTTGCAATGATTTCAAATTTTCTTTTTTTTCATTCAAATCCTCGTCTGAATTATTATTTCAACAAATTTTAGTCGTCTTAAATTGTTAACAAACACGATTAGAAAGATTGATTCGATGATTTTCTTATACTTATCTTCTTTTAGCATCATTCGATGATGGATTCGGGATTCATATCTAAGGGGACTTATCGAAGATTAAATTATGGGTTCGAAGACTTCCGAAGACTGGGGATTTCGGTAAATTTTAAATCTCAAAATTCTTTTTCCGCTGCATTAGTCTCAAATTATTTTATTTTTCAAAATCTATTTTTCAAAACTTTTCTTATTTCAAAAATCGTTTTACTAATGTCGATTCTTTTCATTTTAAACCCGATAAGCTACGCTTTGAATAAACCAAAGATCTGATACCACCTGTAATGGCCCGCCTTTTTGACCGCTTCAAATTAGTAATCAAACCAATTTAAAACGTTCAAATCGACGGATTGTTATTTAGCTTAGAGTTTAAAACAGAGTCAACACAGTATAAATAAAGAACACAATATTGAACAACGAAATAAGCTTTTATTTATTAATCAGAATTTTGAATACAAGATATTTGTATACAGCGGAAATGAAAATACAATTTAAATGCAAGAAAATTATGTTTACTGGTCCAAAATCAGAGCGCACAACTCTTCGGATCCTCAGCTTCACCAGCCTTCGAATCTTAAATTGTAATCATTAAATCTGTACTGCTCGGGTCTGACCCGAGCATTTCATGTAACACGCAAAATACTCGAGTCAGGAATCATAATTCAAGTAAATTAACTTCGATATAAACTGAAATATAATAGTTGATTCCAACATCGATGTCATACATATAAAATAAACACTAATGGTATTTGTTCCTATCAGTTCTATCTATTTTCAGGGACGAACAGTATCAGACGTTTGCGAGTGTACACGTGTATATAATATACATGTGTACACCGCCTCAATGTCCCGTACCGAATATAGACGATAACATAGGTGATTCTGGAAGCTTTCATATACCCACATGTACATGTACATGGGTGCACTGTCCCAGCATCCCGAAATCGAATAATAGCACGTGCAAATGATGACAGCCCGACATGGTCTTACCATTTGAAAATAAATTTAGCGATAAGGTATAGTTATAATTAACCCATGTGTGCAGGAAATAGTGTTCGACATATGTAGGAAATAGCGATCTTGACAAATTATAGCAAGGGTATGTCACCATGTATAGAGGATAACATCAAGGCATCATGTACGAAAGTCTCCCTTGTATATAACTCAAGCCTTAATAGACCAAGGTAAATAAAACCCCAATACAAGTTGTACGTGGCAGGAAAAATGTCATAGCAATTATTCAAGTTTCAGGTTGGGTACATAGCAAAGACAATCTAGTGAACAAAGTGTCATGACATGGAATACACTCGAGCTTCAGACAAGCCGAACGTGAATAACATTTTTTTTTATATTGGAAAGTTTATCATATCCTTCTTATCACATACATGCAAAGCTTATGCAAAATACTCTTCTAGCAATGATCATCTAGAAACGATATAAGCAGGTGAAGTATATTACAATTTATGCCAAACAGACTTGCTACCAACCAAAGACATTCAAATGTTCAAACTTATTATAACAGATTGATATCAATTTTCACTCAACGTTATCAATAGTGATATGGGTAGGGATACAGTTTTTGAGCTGTAAAGTGAAAAACAAACATCATTAATAATTATGAAAATCAAGATTTTTGTACCAACAAATAGTCGAATTTCATAATTGTTTGATTTGTGTATATAATTCCTGTTCCAGAGGTTGTCTACTGGTATACATGTGTTGCTTTCTGTCTTGACCAAAATGAAAAAGGTTCGCTAATTGTAAACAATGCACATAGTTGAGTCTGACAAACATACAACACAAAATCTTGCCTATTTCGTAAATCCAAGGTTTTGTCCTACATGCACCAGTCATGGCCAGTGTAACATGAAATATAATAATCTCATAGATGCTAGCAAATGAATACTTTTTACATCAGGTACACACATGCAAGTAAGTGAATGCACGAATTAAGACTTTGCTAAATTATAACATCATATAAATATGGGACCCTAACAAATATGAGGCTCTAGGCCTATGCCCGGTTAGTTCTGTTTAGAGAAGGAAGTTGGGCTGAAATTTTGGTTTAACATTATGAAATAGCTGCTTACTACTGCCTAATAATACTAAAATGTGAATACACTTGATACATGCTTTGACCTTTCTGCATGATACTAATTTAATAAAAGGAAATAAATATTTTTACATAGTAATTAGAGTTTTAAGCACCTCAAATGGACAAAGAGAACCTCTATTTGTGGCTATATATATATATATATATATATATATATATATATATATATATATATATATATATATGTCAGTGTACTGATCCCTAAAATTTTGAATGTTTGCTACGAGGTTACTTTTATTATTGACTTCTAAAAGCCATGCATACAACAATAAATGAAAACAGATGATAAAAAAAACGTTCCAGGTACCAAACAGGCGACCGGAAAGGAACAAGACAGTAGACGAGAAGGACAAGGGTGCTATAAGAACTACAGTCTCATGTCCAAAAGAAAATTACTAAATCACACATAAGGGAAGAGAGTTACTTGGCCAAACAACTGATTTGGATCAGGATGCAATACGACGCAAAATAAAACTTCCTGTTTAAATGCGCGTTATTAATTAGTATATATTTTTATTTATATTCCTTTAATCGTTTCCAGTTTCAGACTTCATTTATCTTGGTTCATTTAGCCAATGCTTTGGTTCTCAGATGGAAATTAACTGATTAACCTACTCAATGGTAACATTCATGCTTATTATATATATAGCTATATATATTTGCAAACCATCAATGAACAAGGGAGATATTTACTCACTAAAATAGTTCTGTCATTTATTTTCCATGCTAAAGGTTATTGTCATCCTTTATAATTCAAATATATGGCTTGTACATGATACATTACCACTAATAACATGTATATATCATTCAATACCAAATCGTAAGATGAGTTTAAATGAAATCAGAAGAAGTTTCTGCTCGCAGGTCAAGCATTCTAGGTAAAACACATATATACCGTACAGCTTCAAATCATCCAAACAACAAAGACCAAAACACATACCAACAAAGAAACAATCAACAAGCACGAATCTTAACTATTAAATTCTTGTTTATACCGATATTAAATTACTTGAAATGCGATTAATCGCGAGTGAATTACTCACCTTAACACGCAACTCAGTCGACGGATTTGGCCGCTTGAGTTCATCAGAAAACAACGACGAGGGTGACTGATTCGAGTTTGAACAGAGAAGCGGACTTCGAGTCTGGACTGCTTGGCTTTAGTGAAGGAACTGCGGCAGGCTCTAGGTGAGCTTAGGCAACACTTGCCGACCATTTGATGCCTTCGCTTGCATCAGTAGGAGGCTAGCTTGGAGGTGGCACGAGATGGAAATAAAATCAAACGCGCCTCGATTAGAAGTGATGGCGAACGATTAGGGTAAAGATTTGATTCATGAAGGACAAGGGATTTGAATCGGAGGCCATTAACGAGAATTTGGAGAGGACGAAACCATTTAGGAATTAAATTTTGGAATTTGGGGCTTTTGTCTTTTGTTGAAGAAACTTGGGAGATGCATGATTCTTTTATAAAGGCAAAAAAACGTGGGTGCCACGTTTTCGTGGTGGCCAAGGCAAACATAGTTTGCATAATTTTATCCGAGGAAGGAAAAACTGGATAGGTGATAACTGTTATATTTTAGTTACACCGCGAAATCTCATCCAACATTCTATATACGTGCCATCAATGCTATAACGAAATTTGACGTATTACCACATTTCAATGTTTTATATCTAATAAAATTAGCTCGGTTATAATCTGACTCCATTCGATTTCAAATTCGAGATGTTAAATTTAATATCTTTAGATACACCAATACACACACATATCCAAGCCAACTATATATATATATATATATATATGTATGTATTAACAAATAAGACCTTAAATTCGTTTAACGTCAATAATGTTTATTCTTATTTTAATTTTACATCCAACCATTTAAATTGTTTAGTCGAACGTCCCATTCAATTCAATATCAATTCAAATATTCGACTAACTGTTCTAAATTAAATATTGAATTCAATCCGTACACAAAACAATATATTTAACTTTGAATTTCTTAACTCCAGCATCCATACAAATTGATTATTACTAAATAAATCATTAATTAATTCCATATTCCCGTTATCGAAATTTCTGGGTCATTACAGGAAATGAGGTTAATATGATTTCAAACAACGTTTGAAATGGATTTGAAAGAGATCTGAATTAAAACGACTTGTTTTAATTCAAATTAGAATTTGAATAGTAAATTCAAAAAGTGAATTCGATTTATGTATACAAACGACATTTTTGACTCAAATGGATTGTTCCGATGATTTTATTTATTATTATAATGGATATCAGAAAAGTTTGAATTTCAAAATATTATATTTTAAAAAATATTATTATTTTAAGGTATTATAATAATATAGAATATTCAATTTTGAGTTATAATTGAATTTGAAATTTAAAACACTTTTAAATGATTTTTTAAACATTTTATAAAATATATTGGAAATGAATCAACAAATTTTATTTTAAATAATAATATGGTTTGAATAGGACGTGTCGCATAGCGATAGTTCGCGAATTTCAACCATGAACTTCAAATGGCCATAACTAATGTAATTTAAATCGGATTTTCCCGAAATTGGAAACATTTGTTTTCTATTGATAAGATCTTTCAAATGAAAGAAGAAATTTTTAATTTTAATATTTAGATTTCAAGTTATGTTTAAATCTATTTTTGAAAATGTCGTTGTAAACGCAGTTCGATGATCGTAATTGAAAATCATTCGAAATGACCATATAAAATTATTAAAAATATGGGAAAATTATGATAAATCATAATAAGTGATTTTAAAGAGATTTTGAAACTAAATATGAAATTTTGAATTATATTTTGATTTTTTGGTTTTCGGCCTAACCTACTAAATACGTAAATGACAATTTTGACGTTTAAAGTTAAATATCGAATATATAGTTTTCAAAAGCTATTATATATGGTTTATATAATTAATTAATTTTTTTGAAAGTAATTCAACTTGACTTTAAATTATAAATCGAGTTTGGTCTGAATAGGACTAGTCGCACAACGACAGTTCGCGGACGTCAATCGTTGACTTCAAATTGACATACCGGGAGATTCGACCATCAGATTCTCCTAAAACGAGAAGTATTTGGTTCGTAATGAAAATAGTTTTCAAATGCAAAAGGATTTTAAAAGATTCAATTGTTAGATCTTGAAATATATGCAATTCAAATTTGAATAAATGATAAATCTTTTAATTAAGATTTAATGAAGTTTTCCAAATAATAAGTAAAATTGGAAGTACGATTTTGGGTTTATCATGGACGATGTTTTAAATTACATTTGTTCTTTAACCCAGTAAAAAGAAATGACGATTCTCCAAGATTAATTGAAATGGAATCTTTACTTAATTTGATTATAAAGATTTAAAGAAAGAGTTTGGAACTCGATGGTCTACCGTTGAGTTGGGTGGTCTTCTGGAGTTTGATTTGATGTTGGTTTAGGCATTTGGGGTCATACACTTGATAGATTATCCTCTTGGCATTGTGCAATCGAGAACAATTCTGGTTATTGAATGGTTTTCCCTAATGATACTAATAAGAAACCGCAAGTACGATTTTGTGCCAAAGATATGATTTGGAAAAGTAAAAAGTGATTTACCATTACACTACACCATAATGCCAGATTTGCCACACCCCAGAGCGGAGCTTTTTCCATGGTTTTAGCCCGTGGCAATTTTGGAACGGGTAGGAGCCGTGGCAACTGTTCTTAGCATGGTCCTGGGCCGTCGTAATTTTGGAATGGACTTTCCCCGTTCTAATGTTGCTGTGAATTATTTTTTTCTCCTTACATACGAGCCCCCGTCCCCCGTCCCATTATCTCACGCCCAAAAACAAAAAGCGTGATCTCCTAACAAAAAGTCGTCCCCCAAATTAGCGTCCTCTCTTTTTCAGATCTGCTTCTTCCGATGCCAATAGATCCACAAACTTTGCGTTAAATTTTAGATCGAAGCCGTGTATGCTCTCAATCGAAAATCCGATCCAAGTGTTTTCAGGTAAGATGGTTAATCCGATCCAAGTGTTTCCATTAAATTGTCGTATTCTTTTCTCTATTGAATTAAGAATGATGATGTGAACCGTCGTATTATTTTGCATTATTTTGCAGTTTTGAGGAATTTTAGCTATCGAATTAAGGAGTTAAGGTGAGTTGAATCCTCACAAGATCTATCTTTAGGTTTCTTTTTCACTTTTCACTGTTCAGTATTGTTTTAATGGACTATTAGGTTTATTGATTTCATTGTTCATAATGATAATTATAATTAGTGCTGATGGTTAAGAATATTTATGTTCACAGCTGTAAACCATGTTTTGAAGTAAGCGTTGACATATGTTTTGTTATCAAAAGTCCAAGCAACCTCATTTTTTTCTATAAAACCAACTATTGTTGGAAATTATTGCATAGATATGAACGGGGCCTAACTCTGTTGGGTGCTTGTTGGTATGTCGGTGGGACTGCCTGTGTTTGGTTGTTGTGGTGTTTTTGTGATCTTCTCGACTTAGGGATTACTTGTCTGTTGAGTGTACTTTGTCTGCTTTGTGGTGTGGGTTTTGTCGTAATTGTTGATGTCTGCATGATTAGAGCGTGCTGGTTTTGCATCCTTTTTGGTTGTCGGTTCTGTAGGGGAGTGCTTCTCGTGGAGTTCATTGTTGTTCTCTCTCGTGTTTTGCTCTGTCTTACTTTTGGCCACGGTGATAGTTTAACTACAATAGTCTCAGGAGTTGCCACTGTTGGTCTTTCTTTTGAACTCCTCTGGACTTGTCTGTTGGTGGCTGAAGTGTGTTTTGTGAATGTTTCAAGTAAAGTTGCATGCTGCTCTTGTGTTGCTTGTAGTGATTTGCTTGCTTGCTTGCTGCTCTTCTTATGTTCATATAGAAAAATTACTCTCCCCTTTATGCAAATTATAATCGAAGTGAGAAATAAACTGAGCTTTTTCTTTAATGATTCCTAATTTTCTTCTTTACTTTTATTTTATGCTCTTTCCTTTTATCTTCTTTTCTTTTATGCTAATCTCTTTATGTTCTTACTTTATGTTTTTAGGTTCTTTTTTCTTTTCATGCTAGTCGATTAGACTGATTAGTTTTATTTATGCAAGTTAGTTAGCTTTTATTTTTTAGTTTACATAAGAAGATATAAATATAAGCATAAAGGAAATGTAAACTAAAAAATAAAAGCTAACTAACTTGCATAAATAAAACTAATCAATCAAAGTGGATGTTTAATGGAAAAGTGGATTTTTTTATAATTTTTTCCTTATGTCCTTATGTCCTTAATAATTCAAAGTGGATGTTTAAGTAATTCAAACAGGTTATGCTTTTTCTTAGATGACTATTTTATATTGTTGATAGAGCACTAAAAAGCTTCCTTACTACTCAGCTAACACTATAATTTGTTCTTTTGCCATTACTACTCAGCTAACACTAAAAAATCTATATAACTACTTATGTGACACGATAAAATGTGGAAGCTAGAATTTGGGTTCATCAACCCATTCTCTTAAAAACTATTTTATATTATTGCTTTAATGTGGTAGAGCAGTTGTCACAACTACCACATTGTTTGGAAGATTCCTCCATATGTTGCAAATGAATTAGCTCTAGTATTGTAGATGTTATTGCTTATTGTTGTAAGAGTTTTTGTGTTTGATTATCCCTAGGAGTTGGCAAAGAGGAACTGAAAGAAGAAAACCCCAAAAAATTCTTTAAATTGGGTTCATGTTTAATTGCTAAGTTGCCTTAATGAAAACAAAGATATTTGCTCGTGAAAGAAATCTTGTTGTTGCTCAAAGAATAAGCTTGTTGCTGCTAATAATTTATGCATTCGGTTGGAGGTGGGAGAAAAAGGGGAGTAACCGCGGGGTGAAAACTGGAAAACTAATTTACCCAACACTTAATTTCAAATAAACTAGTGGTTGAGATTTCCTCTCCACTTAAACTGGATCGCTACATGGGGAAGGGAAGAGGGAGGAAGGGTGAGTTATTGGCTGATACTTTATTCTGTATTATAAATTAAAATAAATTAGGTAATTATTTTGCACTCGTACCACTTACGGGCCAGTCACCCCAAATTACGAAATGTGGCATATGTGATCGATTCCAGTGTTAAGACTCCTCTTATGTTGACCTATCATAAAAATCTAGTTGTGTGGTAAAGGATCTGAAGATGTGTTATTTGATGATGAAACTTACCTCTTTCTTTTTTCTTGTATTCCTTTGACATCTTTGTTACTTTTTCCTAAGGTGTTGAGTAGCCTGTTGAAAACATACATGTCTTCTTGAGATATCTACCAGATCCTGTCCTTTTTGGATGATGGCTGATGGATTTACGTGCGTAAAACTATTATGTAGATAGAAAGTCGTCTCAATGATCGGTTCGCGAGACATTCCAATATTCATGTTTTGGCTTTAGTTTTGGTTATAACTTTTGTTGTTTGGAATAAAATTTATTTGATGATGAGACTTAAGTGTTTTATTTACGGGGATTTTATTCATCATTTTTTATTTATAGACATAAAATTTAATTACAAAATGCTAGAAAGAATGAAATTGCTAAAGGATGCGGTCTAAGACGGAATGATAAATTGTTTTCTTCGCTTTTGTTATTTTAAAAAATATGAAAAAAATTGTTTGTTAACTTCATTTTCTAATTTTTTTCTATTGTCCTAGTTAATGTAGTATCACTACGTTACTGTTAATGAATAGCTATTTGTTTCCCTTCGTTATTTCATCGGCTGGGTGCTCTATCAACTGCATTTTGAGCCATGTCAGTCAACCTGGGTGGCTCATTTCTAGATGGTTGATGATTTGTTTGTAAGGAAATGCAATTATTTTATGTATAAATTAAATTGAACAGTCATTTAATTTGTTTGATACTCGAAATCCTGCTTTGCATATGTTAGAATCTAACATGCACTGATGCACATACAAATATGCAACCCTAGGGCACAAAACACTTTACATCCTACGTATACATACAAAGCATGCATCATAAGTAAATTATAGTAATATAAATAAGCTAGTCTGAAGATGTATCGTTGTCGAAGATGCATCATAAGCACTTTACATCCTACGTATACATATATTAATAGACTCAGTTGCTCTGTCCTGTAGCACATTTAAACTCTATAGGAGGTCTATTTGGTGTCTAAGTAATTGATTTAGTGTAATTATTATTTAACTAAATGAAAGTTGAAGCTCTTTGGTAAGCATTGTTGTTATTCAAGATTAGTTAGCTATTTTATATGGAATACTAACTTATCTATATAACAGTTTAGTTCCATGTTTATATTTCTTTTCGGAGTAGGTAGTATTCACGATCTTTGTAATGAAAAAACAGTGTCTGGAACATTAGGGCTGCTAGCTTATTAGTAGGAAACAAAAAGATAAAATAATAAACATGTTGGAATATATATAAGTCGATAAAGATAATGATTTGTAATGTAATATGAATTTGTTACATGCTTTATAAGCAGTTTAAATATTGCATGGTTAATTGCTAGCTCTAAACTGGCTTTTCCACCAATTTTTTCTTACAATATTTTCTGTAACTAGAGGTGAATTTGCATGTCTCATAACAATATGCCATGTCCTGTTTTTCTGTAGGTGAATCTATATGTAATTTTTTTCTATGTTATGTATCATCATGAATATTTGACCGTAAGCCGAAATCCCTTGCAGTACGTACATGTATGTTACGTTCTATTTGCATGTACTCACTGCTACTTACATGTATATGTACCATCATGATTATTCTTTACTTCAATGCTGTAATTTATCGATAAATATAAATATTTCAATATCTTTGGAGCCATCTTCTATGTAAGAACTGCTGAATTATATATTCAGTTGTATGCTTTCTTGATGTTAGTCTGTGAATTATATATTCAGATGTATGCTTTCTTGATGATCAGAAGAATGTTGCTGAAAAATGAAGTATCACATATAAACTAAGACCATTCAATTTCTGATATAAAAAAACTCAAAATGAAGAAGTATCACAAAACATGATTAGAATTAAACAAAGACACTTCACTACATTTAGAAGATATAATCTTTTTGTCTCTGCCTTCTGCAAACTGCATAATAAAACAGTGATCGTGCTATTTTTTTGTTTTTGTTTTTACATTAACTCAATTAAAATCTAATATAAGTTGCACAACTGTTGTTGTTTTATTCTTATTTCTCATAAGTTGCAATAAAAGATGTTTACGACTGTTTGTATTTTTCTGTTGTAATAAACGTTTTTAACTTTCAATTCTTACTCATAATAATGTTAATTCATAACTCCGTTATTCTTAGAAGTATTACTCGCATCTTATAAGTGAATAAATAGTCATTTTTAAAGAAACATTGTTAAAGCAAAATTCTAAGCACACAACAATTCTCACACAGAGAACTTAATGCCGTGCGCAACCCGGAGCATAACTACGTGCAAAAAAAAGGGACTTCGTAAATTTGGAACGGCCTTAAAAAATGTAAACATTTTCTTATTCATTACTGTTCTAGAACTGGTACTTGTTATCACTAGGATTTAAGTAAAGAAAACAAAAAAAAAATCTGTTTAATATATTCACTAGGATTTCAGATTTGATTGGATGTTTTTCTTTGCCAACACGAATACGGCTTAGGCTCAAATAAATAAAATAGGTCTATAAATGAAATAAGGGCAAAATCTGAACTGTACATAGATTAACCTATAATGTTTTAGGTCATCACGAGTAAGCATAAGAAACATGGAATCAGACTAAAGAAATATGTTAATACATTCAAATTTTGTTTTGCGGCGTTGTTTGGTTTCGTATGCCATTGTGCATATAGTTGCACATGTGCATTCTGTTGAACTACTATCAATGTTCATATGTGTTCGATTGTATGATATAGCAGGATAATATGTCTTCAAGTATAGACAAACAGTGGATGCAAGAATCTAGTCGAAGAACCCCACGGTATATAGAAGGAGTTCGGAAGTTTATTGATTTCGTTGTAGAAAATGGTGGTAATGAGGAAGTCTTTTCTTGTCCTTACACACAGTGTAAAAATATGAAAATGAAGATTAAATTAGAAGACATTCATTATCATCTGCTCAGACATGGAATTCTCCAATCATATACCGTTTGGCGTTTTCATGGAGAAGAGACGGTAGAGAAGCAAAAACAATCTGCTAGTCAAGCCATAAATATTGATGAGCCTGAATATCCTAGGATGGAAGACTTGGTCAATGATGCAGATAGATTTCATCATTTTCACCCTTTCGGTTCGTCGCACGATAATATTGAGGAACGGTCTACAGCTGATGTCGATTGGTCGGCCAATCAAAGTGGAAAATATAAATCACTTTTCGATAGTGCAAAAGAGCAATTGTACCCTTCATGTCCTAAAGGGATAACAAAATTATATGCCATTGTGAAACTGAACAGTTTGAAAACTCAATACAGTTTTTCCGACAACGGTGTGACTGCACTTCTCGAATTTATAAGGGAGTTACTCCCTGAAGGTAACACACTACCGACAAAATATTCTGAAATGAAGAAGGTGATTAAACAAGTTGGAATGAATTACACAACTTATGATGCATGCGTTAATGACTGCATTTTATACTGGAAAGATGATGCAAGCAAAATTTCTTGTAGAATTTGCAAAGAACCAAGATATAGGACATCATTCAACGATGATAAAAGAGCTACCAAAATAGCTCAAAAGACGTTGAGACATTTTCCTTTAATTTCTAGATTGAAGAGACTGTATACCATACCGTGGATAGCAGATGTTATGACTTGGCATGCTCGTGCCAAGTCTGATTCAAATATAATGCGTCATCCACGTGACACATCCCAATGGAAAGCTGTAGACTCATTTGATCAAAAGTTTGTTGCTGAATCACGAAATGTCACGCTTGGAATAGCAACAGATGGTTTCAGTCCATATAAATCTCTATCTAGCCGTTATAGTTGCTGGCCAGTAATTATAGTACCTTATAATCTTCCTCCATCCATGTGCATGAAAAGAGAGTTCTCAATGTTGACATTATTGATTTCCGGACCAAAACAACCGGGAAAGGATATCGACGTTTATTTACAACCATTGATAGATGAGTTAAAGCAGTTATGGGAAGGAGTCATTGCATTTGACTCATTTAATAATTCAGAGTTCACATTGAGGGCTAGGATGTTGTGGGCGATTCATGATCATCCTGCATTGGGGACTTTATCTGGATGCACAACTCATGGTTATTTTGCATGTCCTATTTGTGGAGAAGATACTTGTTCTTATTATCTTCCTGAAAGTAAGAAGATGTGTTATATGGGGCATCGAAGATTTCTTCCTACCAAACACCAGTTTCGAGACGATAAGGCAAACTTCAATAACGAACAAGAATATCGTCGTCCTCCATGGCCATTGAATGGTTATCAAGTTGAACAAAAAGTAGCTAATATCAAGATGAAAGTTGGTAAAAACCCATAGATTAGTAGAAAAAGAAAAAAGAAAACTGATGATGAAGACCTTAACAGTACTCCTGCATGGTATAGGAGGTCTATCTTCTTTGATCTTCCATATTGGAAAGCAAATTTGATTCGACATAATGTTGATGTGATGCATACAGAGAAAAATGTCACTGAGCATCTCATCAGCACGATTATGAGTCACAAGGAGAAGTCAAAAGATGGCATCAATGCACGCAAGGACTTGAGAACCATGGGTATAAAACAAAAATTGTGGGTGAGGGAATACCGTGAAACAAATAAAATAACTATACCAGAGGCAGCTTTCACTTTGAGCAAAGAAGAAAAGATACGGTTTTGCACCATTTTGAAAAACCTGAAAGTACCTAGCAAATTCTCTTCTAACTTCCACAACAATGTGAGCTTCAATCCTTTTGAACTAACAAATATGAAGTCGCATGATTATCACGTTATAATGCAACAATTACTTCCGGTATTGCTTCAACATTCATATGCACAACATAAGGATTTGCGTAATGCTGTACACCGTATAATTCTGTTCTTTAACATTTTGTGCTCAAAGGTGATTAACAGAGAACATCTTTTGCAAGCAAAAGCTAGTTTGGTAGAAGCAATGTGTGTGTTTGAAAAATATTTTCCACCTGCATTTTTTGATATCAGTATCCATCTTATGGTTCATTTAGCCGATGAAGCACTGGTTTGCGGTCCTGTTAGATATAGATGGATGTATCCCTTTGAAAGGTAAATTACTAATTTTAGTTCTATTCTCCATAGTTCGATTTAAATGGATACAAGTTATTTAGAATTGATTACCAACATAGGTTGATGAAAATATATAAAGGATACATGCGCAACAGAAGATATATTGAAGGGTGTATTGCAGAAGGATATATTGTACAAGAAGCTAGTTATTACTGCATGGAGTATATGCCAAAAGGAGGTGATGGCACCCATAAACATACACGTGAAGCGTTTTTAGATGAAGACGACGAGTTTGCTGATGAGATGCCTCTAGATAATGGTAAAGATATAACCTTAACCCAGGTGCAGTTTGAACAAGTTCGTAGATGGGTCCTTTATAAGCACGATGGATTGGATGAATGGGAGAAGTAAGTTCACTAGTCTATCATAAGTTCTCATTATTGTAAATTTGCTCCTATATATATATTCATTTTGAAATGTTTATCGCAGGAAGTATACCATTTATGTGAAAAATGTTAAATCTCAATCTCGAAGTAGCGTGACATCCGTGGAAACTTGTAAAAGTTTTATTCTGTGGTTACGTGATGAGGTATTACATCATCTTATATATTCAAGTGTATTTAAGTGGATCATACACCATCACAGTCATGCTTTTCATTTATTGTTTTTTTAGCTGGTGAAGACTAATAACGATGATTCAACTCTTTGGAGGTTGGTGAACGGGCCGAATTTAAAGGCACGTAGTTATATGAAGTATCAAGTCAATGGATTCGTATTTTCCCCAAAAAGTTATGAAGAAAGAATGGTAACACAAGATAGCGGTGTTTGTATGAGAGCAATTACAAAATTTAGAGCGAGCGGAAAAGATAAAAATTACAAGGAAGCGGAAACAATGTACTATGGAGTTATTCATCATATAATTGAATTAGATTACATCGACTTCAAGCAAACGGTTTTTTATTGTGATTGGGTAAAGATCGAAGATAAAGTCAATGGTTGCAAGACAGATCCTGTTTCAAATTTGATTATGGTTAACTTAGAGAAATTAAAAACCAAAGATAGAGTAAATGATGAGCCGTTCATTCTTGCATCAGAAGCGAGTCAAGTGTTCTACTCCAAAGATTTAAAAAGCAACGGTTGGTTTGTGGTTTTGCACACACCGAAACGGTTGACTACAACTGTGGACGACATTGAGTTTCCTACGGTTTATCAATCAGCTTTTGAAGACAACAAAAAATTAGAAGATCTTACCAAATGCATATGTTAATATGAGTTGTATTTCATAATTGAATTGTATTGAATTTCAAGTGATTGAATTTAAAATTTCTTAATTGAATTGTATTGAATTTATATTTTGATCAAGTTGAATGTGTAGGTGAAGTAACCCTAGTTGTAGCTTCATCAGAAAATTTAAATGCATATATTAATATTATATGCTTTTGCTTCGTTTAAATGCATATATTACCCTGCTCTTTGACCTTGCACATTGTACCATGTACACATAAACATGTATGAGTGAATAAATATATCAAAACTGCTTCTTTGAATGACTGTATACATACTATCTAGTTTGATGATACTATTTTGATCCAATATTTAACGTATTGCATTTTCGTGAACTGTTTAGTTTTTGGTTAAATATTATAATCTGTTTCTATTCGATTTTATATTACGTTTTTGCTGTTGTACACTTGTAGATTATAGTAGCATTGACTAAAATGATCATCCCAATAAGGATAGTTGAAATGCTTTATTTCGTTACCTCTTTTTACATGAAATTAACAAGTTTGTCATATCTCATTGAAATTTTGATTGTTTGTTTGTTGCAGGTGGTCTTGGTAGTTTGGATTACAACTAAGAAGATAGTAACAATGTCAGAGCCTGAAGAACCATCAAACCATTCCATTACACAATCATCCTCTACACAACCTGAAAAAGTGGAGATAAACGCATTAGGTGTTCCTGTTTCAAAAAACGCTGGAAAAATAAGCAGTCAAATTGGTAAATTGGTGCGAATTCATGTGCCTATTTCGTACGAGAATTGGGTTAATGTACCTAACAAATATAAGATGGACGTTTGGAAAGAATTGTTGGTAAGCTCAATTTTTCCTTGTTTGCATTATGTATACTCAATATTATTTCTCTTGTAAACTTAGTAAATTAATTTATATCAGTGGTTAAATTAAATTTATATTTCTTTTAAGGATTAAAGTATATTCATATTGTTACAAGCAACATTTATATAGATTTTTGTCATTGCATATGAATTATGATCTTAAACAAGATGAAGTATATATTATATTAAAAGGGTTCTTCCAGCATGCGTGTGCGAAATTTTAAGCATACTCTAGTATTAACGCATCATGCATGCTGGCAACAACAAAGAGTTTTCCTTTCTGATTTTATGTTCAACAACTAATTAGTTACTAATTAACTATAACTATTATTTTCACAGACATTCTTCGATCTAGATCCAAATTCAAAAGACTTGATTTTTAAAAAAATGTCCGAGTCATTTAGGAAACACAAAAGCGATTTGAGGACACGCTATTATGATAAATATGATAATGATGAAGATAGATTGAAGAACTGTCCACCGACCATCAAACAAGAAGATTGGGAAATGTTTTTGAAAAATGAAGCAACACCTAGTGCAAAGGAAAGAAGAGATAAAGGCAAAAAAAAAACAGATCACTTTACAGCTATGGCCATCATACTGGACGTACAAGTCACGCCGTTATAGAACATGAAATGGTATGTACCCTTTCTAGATTATCCATTAATTATTATTGTTAATTTATTAACAAAGATATTCATATAGTCGAGGCAATGTCATAATCCCTTTGCAATCTACGATCAAAATTATTGAAAATCGCTTATTAAAAAAAGTGATACCATAATATAATGGTATCACTTTGTATGACATTAGCAATAAGTACCACCTCACTCATACAATGATATTCAAGTATAGTTCATATGTCTCCATCCAACCAAATCATCCCTGTAACTAAGTACCACCTCACTCATACATTATTGGGTCTCGCAGTAATATTATTTTCTAGAAATAAGCTTGCATTCCACTATGTAATGTTTATATACCGAAAGAGCATGGATAATATTATTTTCTGAATGGTTATGCTTTTGGAAATGCACAAATACAAATTAAACTTTCGTATTTGCACATTTTCGAATGCAGAAGTAAAAATGCTAATAGTGGGAAACACGATTGTTTTCACAGTAAGAACGGGGCGATAAAAATGAAAAAAGTTCTATAAATAAAATCTCTTTTACCTGTCATTTGTTTTGTTGTGTGTAAAAAAGTTCATGGTCCAGCCTCCAGCCAGCCGACGACGGCTAAATCTAATCTAAAATCTCACCTTTTTCTTTTCCTATTGCATGATATTGAACTTTATCCGTAAAATAAGTAGCGAACACAATTTCATCATAATGTGTGTATAGGAAAAAGTTTTTTTTTTTTTTTAATATACGGTCATATTAGCTCCAGTACAACATAGAAAAATGGATTTCATCATAATGTGTTTATAGGAAAAAGTTTTTTTTTTGCTCCTGTTATTTACTGAATACTATTTTTATCAAGTACTAATTGAAATTTTAGTCATGCTTTGCTATTGGGTTTGCATTGCTGATGTAAATTGGTGTTTAACAAACTGATAGCCGTCGTTTTTAGTGCTAAGGCACATTAAATTTTCTTTACTACTCGATTGTTAAAAGAATGTCAATATGAAATGTGCGAGAACTGACCTATGTTGTACTGGAGTGTGAATAAAATGTATGTAGAGCATGAGATACCAGTGAATGGAAATTTACTTCAAAACTTTACATGGATTTTTTTTTAATGCTTGTATAATACATAGAGACTTGGATGAAAATTAATAAGGACATGCTTTTGTCAAATATGAAATAATTACAAATGAAACTTAGTTTGTATGCTCACAATATTATCGTTGAAGGTGATTGATTCCACAATTAATGTTACCTATTCGATTTATATCAGCTTAAAAATAAGTAAGCTTTACAGTTTAAGTGTTGTAGATGATTAGCGGGTACTCGTTCTTTTGCATGTAATTATCTAATATATTTGACATGTTCATGTCAACTTCTTTAATTATGTTTTCCTTTGTTACAGGCAACTTCTAGATGTAATAATTATGCAATGTCATCATGATTTAAGTAGACCCAAGTATTATATTTGCGTGGTTGCTAAACATAACAACAATCGTTTGATGTACAATTAATCGATGGTACTTATGATTACAATTTTGAAGGCATTTCTTTCGGGTCAACTTCCTAGCTACTAACTACTGCAGTTTGACTATGTTAGTTGGAGCTTAAAGAAAACATATTCATTTCATATCAAAAACTAAAAGAAAGTCCTGAATCACTTATCTGCTATCTTTGCTAATACAATGTGACTGTCTGCATGGTAGGTTAGACTTACCATTTATGTGTTGCGTGTCACATAATATAAATACCTACATAATAAGATTATTGAAACTGAACCTCCATTAACAATAATAAATCTTTCTTTACATGACCAATTGTTGTTAATTTAAACATTTCTATATTTTCTTTCGCTATTGTATGTTTTAATGATATGCATTCCTGTCTTATATGTAAGGCTTTTTAAATTTGCAGGCTATTGAAAATCCGACAAAAGAAATCACACGTCGTGAAGTATGGGAGAGAGCTCACACAAAAAAAGATGGTACTATATCAGATTCGGCTTCTGTATACTTTGTAAGTTAAACAAATAATAATTCAGTTGTTCATTAATTTTCATAATAAATAGCATCTCAAGTAATATTGTTATTTTAGGAAAAAATTGCAAAGGCAAAGGAGTTAGTCGATGATGGCGATGAAGAAGATTTGACATTGGATGAAGATATCATATCATAAGTGTTTGGCAAGGATAAAAAAGGCCGCACTCGAAGTATTGGAGCCAAAATATCAAGGACACAAGTTAAAGCGTCAAATATTGCGCGAAAGCAACTTAAAAAGTCTCAAGGGCCGGATTACTTGAATTCAAGGATGGATAATATGGAAGGGAAGTTGAATTCGATCCTCGACTTGATGACGAGACGAGAGGGGAGTCAACAAAATCATATATCGGACATTGCTGCAAATGAAGGAGGTAGTGGTACCCCTCACGATAGTATTGGAAGAATGCCGACTAATAATCTTCCCAATTCATTGAATTCGTCCAGTTTGTCGAATCATAAATGCGAGATTATGAGTATTGACCTAGAGATCATTGGCACAGCCACTGTATGCAGAGATTCGACTGCCTCCATTATACATGGAAAAACTGTACCTCCAGGATACGAGAAATTGGTTGTGGACAGTATACGGCTACCACAAGAGAGAACAAGCAAACCAAATCATCCTCTTGCTTTTACATTTGGCGAAGTTGGAATTGGTGGATATGTGTGTCATCCAAAGAATATGATTCAATATTTGTAGACGCGTAAGCCAGGTATGTATGTATTTACATATATCACTTGCTCGATTATGTTTTCCATATCAATGCTTGTTTTTTCGTTGTCATAGGTTGTGTTGTTTCGTGAAAGTTTCAGTGACCGAAATTCAAAACATTAAACTTACTGCATACGCTATACCAACATTATCGCTGTAAACAAATGATCGAACTGAGCCATTGTTACGAAAAGTTTAATCATTATAGACTAATAATTTTTGTATTGCTAAATTTACAATCTTGCAGCTTGAGGAATCAAAATCTGCTCCTGCAATTTCGTAAAAAATGTAAAATTATGACTCAGGTTTCTGCTTGTAGTATATATGATTAGATTATGTTAGTATATACAAGGTTAAAGTAAGTTCAACCTCTGTAAAAATAATTACAAATTTTTATGTCTTCCTTGCTTCCTGATTATCTGATAATGAATTATACAATTATGTTTTTTTTTAATCTAAACCCATCGACTGACATCCGCTTTAACGAAATACTTTTAACTAATATTGAATCATATTCGATTATCTGATAATATTTTTATCCGATAAAAATATTATCTGATATACTGGTTTCAATTTCACGCCTCTATGTTCTTGTTTATAATGGTTTCTAAAAGGCATTAATGATAAATGGGTTCAGAATTTCAATTTCACGCCTCTATGTTCTTGTTTTCACTGCCAGTAGAAAGAAAGAAAAATTCCTTAAAACAGATTTTGAAACGCATTTCTACTATTCAACGGGTTTTAGAATTCCGCAATTTTTATTTCTTTTCATTTACTGAACTAAAAAAAAAAAGGGCGGCAGCTGCTGAGTCGGTGGTGACAGTCCACGACTTTCATTGATCTCCTCGAATCAAAAATGAGTCATGTGGTGGAGATGATCCTGATGGGAAGATACAACCACTCAAACCATCTACGTGTTACAAATAACTTTCTGATGAAACAACATGTCTTATGACGTAGCACTAAGATAAATGGACAAAACCATTAGTTGTCATATTCGATCAGCCAGTGGTCATCAAAAACAGGAATCAGGAATATGTTGGTATCAAATCATTAAATACAAAAATAACAAATATTTTTAGTCTAGGATACAAATTCGACTATCCTATCTCTATCCCACCATTCTGCTTGTACCACCCAGTGGACTCTTAACTAATATAATTATGCTAGAGCACTTCTGGACAGTCTAGTGGAATTTGAGTAATCAAATTTTCACTGGTATAAGTTATAAATTTGAAATGTAGTAGCGCAGACCGATTAGTTGATTATTTTAACCGACGCAGTGCAGACTAGTCCGCAAACCAGTTCAAACTTCAAAGTCCATAGTGCGAAATTCAGTGATTAAGAAAAATAGCAAACTTTACGGCATCCATGCCATCCCACGTTGACCAGACCCAGTCCCACTACGGAATCTTGACAGCTCCTATATATACATGTATACCATATTCCTCTCCTCATCTCATCTCAGATATCATCACAATTTATATCAATAAAAACATAGCCTATATTATTCGATCATCAATCATTCTAAATTTACAAATCATGAGTTCTGATCCTTTAAGACTGAATGCAATTCAAACCCGAGCAGACACTGTGAATGATGTCCAAAAGGAAATTAGACAAATGTTTTTGTTCATCTACTTGAAATTTGGCTGTACTACTTCGTCACAAGTGCAGATCACAACGATGAGTGCGAAGATGAAGAAGTGGTAAATGATTGCAGGAATGATGCAGGGGATATCGAAAACGTAGCTTTCTGTAGAACGAGTGCAAGGGGCTACCACCTTCGCCTATGGTCTAACGCAGACCGCTATAATTCCTACTTGGGTTCCATAGTATATCGAATTCATCATTATAGAAACAAATGATCTGAATATATTATGCATGTACTGTCTTTTAGGCTAATTATAATATCGTCTAATGTCATTTTAGATACATAGAGATAGGATAGTCTGAGCGGTTCAAGTGTAAATTAACTAACTGATGCATGTTGAGTACCTTATATTGGCTGAGGGATTATGCATGTACTGGAAAAACTAGGTTACTGCCATCTTGGTATTAGCTAAATGTCCTCCAACTAACATCATAAAAATATAATATTAAACTAATCTGAACCATCTTGAGTACCTTATATTCAAATATATGTCTCCTCTCTTTTCCTCCTGTTTCCTTTCTAAGATTTTATTAAATTTTATGGTTGTGGCTCTACCAATGTTTATAATGGTTTCTACAAAAGAATTAGAAATTTCACTTTGAATAGCACACCTTATAACCTGCAAGATGTTCTTACTGTTCTGTATTTTTTTTTTCTTCCGTGTTGCAGGGTGAACATGCAACGTAGTGATGGAGGTTTTCAGCGGAGCTTTGGGCGGTTTTATCATGTGAAGTAAGGGTACGTAATTTGAACTATGTAGTTTTTAGTTTGGATATGTTGTAGTTTGTAAACTATGAAGTATGAACTATTTAGTTTGGATATGTTGTAGTTTGTAAACTATGAAGTATGAACTATTTAGTTTTTAGTTTGGATATGTTGTAGTTTGTTCACTATGAAGTATGAACTATTTAGTTGAACTTTGAAGATTACAATTTGTGTTGATGGCTATGTTCATAAATTTATGTTGGTGGGTATAATATGCTCGTATTTTGTTTAAATAGGAGTTTTATGGCCAGGTAGAGGGTAGCATGCAGTTTCTTCAGTTGAATTTAGCCACGGCCGAAAACCATGGCTAAAATTGCATAGAAAATTACAATTACATATTGCCACGGCTAAGAGCCATGGCAATATCGTATCTTGCCACGGGCTAAGTCCGTGGCTAAACCAAAATCTGCCACGGCTATGGACCGTGGCAAAATATCAATTTGCCACGGTCTATAGCCGTGGCAAAAAAACTGCCACACCCCGTTTTGCCACGGTCCAAAGCCGTGGCAAAAGTATTTAGCCACGGCCCAAAACCGTGGCAAAACAGCTTTTCTGGTGTAGTGTTATAATGGTTAATGAATGATTTGGATTAGAGTAAGCGTGTTTTCACGTAATGCCAAGATTTAATCTTTAGTTAGATTTGAAATGAATGAAGGTGATTAAACTTACTAAAACACGAGGGGTGTCAAATATGGAGTACCACCAGTTTTGCTCCATGTGATGAATATGATGGGATTGGGATAACGATTTGAGAAACTACTTTTTATAAGGTTCGATAATCCCGATAAAGTCTAGAAAACTCGATTTGAGTCAAAGTTGTGAAATGAGATTATATAAACTTTTGAAATGATTTCCAAGGAAATATTTAAACAAGGGTTTAATGAATGTAAATATTTGATAAGATTTAGGGGAGTAATTCCCAATGTGAAGAATGATTTGAGTATAATGAATATTCCGAAATGGAATGAGACTCTGATATGTTTATATATCAACTGATTGTAAAAATGCGCTAGTTATTCGGAAAGATCGGGTTTCGACCCATTCTGAATAACTATACGACGAGTATTAAAGATACTTGAAGATGGTGGTTGAAGACCGGAGATCTTCACATCGTTTGGATTATTGCTGATGTCTCGATTGTGAAGTCACCCAAAACGAGGTTATAAGTGGAAGTCGTCCAGACATACTTGGGGATTGTCCGAATCTGCAAGGGTCTCTCTCCTTTATTGGACGAGGAATAAGATGCCTTCGATTTCGTTCAGACCCAGAACGGACTTGTGAATGAATGTGTGCCTAACATTGTTTTGTAAAACATAACCAATTGGTTTCTACTGATGTTATATCAATTGGTGGCGGAGAATTTATTCTCTTAGCTTAGCACCCACCTCTAAGACTTATGCACTTAGAGGGTTATATATTAATAGACACTGATTATATGTTGTGAATTGACAATGTGACATGCTAAGTGCCAAGCCGATCAAAGCTTTTGTTGAAAAACAGAGCTTTATGGATGATGATCAAAGCGTGGCTGATATAGCGCAGCTTTGTGTCGAAACATGACTTTTGAGCCTCACAACCCCTGAATGGCCGAAACAGCATGATGGACAGTAGAGATATGACTAACATTTCCTTCTAGCTGAAAAACAATGTCATGATATGTAGTCCAGTCAATTTACTTACGTAGATGATTAATCGAGGCACCTCAGATGATGATCAAATACGACTAGGACGACAGTTAAATATGATTAGGGAACGTTATGTTCAGAAAAGATCCTAATCAGCCCATTAGTGTTGGCCGACTCGGTTGCCCTTAGGATGACCTGTGTATGATTCTTGAGACATATCGGTAGGTGTTCCGAATGGTTAAGGAAGATCCTTTGCCTTGGTCATTGATGGAATCTGACTTCCAATACGAACTTTGCGTTTTTAGTTGTAACCTAATAACTAACATAATGGGATGGGCATTATGCGAGCTAAGATTTATATATTTACTTTCGAAAGTGATTTCGACAGTATGTACTAGTAATAATATAAAAAATATTTGATTTTCGCGTATCAAGCATGTTTGGTTATTATAAGATAAAACTCTTTCCCCCGGTTTGCGTTGCATTATGTGATGAGGCTTGAGTCTTATAATAACTTCATTTTCAAAAAGTACTGCGATTGGTATTCATGTGGAGAAAACCCGTTCCGTGTTATACGGCGTGGTCATGTGATTTATCCGACCTTTAAATGAAGTAAATTACTGTTTTAGTTCTCACACCAGTCTCATGACTGATCTGGAGTTTCTTGGTTTCCACCTAAACTCTAGGTGTCCGTATTTTCAACCTGGCAGTCTAGTAGTTTTTTTTTGCAGATATTTTATAGAGCAGATGCTGGATTGAAGCTAAAGCTGTGTATAAAGCATTTTATTTCTTCTGCTGAGTTGAGTTCCGCTGTGTACATATTATATTGTGATAGTTATTTCCGCTGTGTATTGTATTTATTTCTATACTCTGATGTAAAATTATTGTAATGATAATGATAAAAAGTTGTTTCGTTCAGTTCTTATTAGTCGGAATCCTAAGCAGTACGTCTTGTTAATCGTTTAAATCGGTTGGATTATCGGTTTGAATCGGACGACAGGGCAGGTCGTCACAGGTTGGCTCAAATGGTTTTTCCCAAAAAGACAAACAAAGAAAGTATCAAAATTATTTGATAAATCATGGTAGTGATTACAATAGGATTTTTAATATATTTGTATTTCTATTGTATTATTTATGAATTTTATTGTTGTGTATTTAAGATAGTTAACTTGCATGTATTTCGATTTCTACTCTGTTATTTTATTTTAATTAACTGTATATCATACGTCAAAACGAACAGCTAATTAACTATAAAAAAAAAAAAATTAGAAATCATGAATTATATATCCTACTCAAATACCTTGTTTGTAATCTTTTTGACCATTGAAATAACCCGCTCTCGTGCATCGCAAAGACGCACTAGATTGACCAGAATGTCATGAGTTATATTTCAATTAGGGATGGATGCACATTAAATCCTTCGAACGTTGACTTTGTATTATGAGTGATTGTGCGTTCGCGGGAGCTAGTTTGTTGACACTATTTAACGTGTGTCACCATGACACCACTAATGGTGTTAATGGTGTGTGGCTGAGATTTAACAGGAGAAATACAGGAGGCAATCTCAGCTACACACCATTAACACCGTTAGTGGTGTCATGGTGACACACATTAAAATGGTGTCAAGAAACTCATTGTTCGTTCGCTGGCTTAAGATTTCAAAATCAATTATTGGGTTTCTGATATTTATTAAAAAAAAGGGTCACAAATATCTACTTCGCGCTTTTCTTGTGGAAAAAGCGTAATCTACATTGACGAAAATATCCCTGCTGACGAGGCGTCCATCTTCCCTATATCTTATCCTACCCATTCTGCTCCTCATCGCAAATTCGTTTACAATTTTTTTTTTTTCCTCAAATTAAGCTGTCCTTAGTTAAACTGAAGAAGATATTCAAGGTAAAATTTCACTTCTACTTCTATTCTAGGCAACATGTTAGTCTCGACATATTATTTTCCTCTGCTTATTATAGATGGCAAGTCCAAACTTCAAATTTAGAAGTGAAAATAAGGTGTTACAGGATTCAACGATGATGTAAAATTGTTTCTGTTGGGTATGAGACTGAATTTTGAGACTTAGATTTGCGATTTAGTACTGAAGAAACGAAAGATCTTAAATCTTTTGATAGATATTTTTTAAGCAACATAGTTATTCAGTTTGCAGTTGCAGACTGTGTATATCTTATATTCTTTGATTACTCCAGTTTCAGGTTTACGTGGTAACATACTTACGTAAAATTGATATTTATTCTGTAATCTTTAAACCGATAACCTTTAATGGCTTGTGATTTTTTTACGCTGGATTTCTGTATAAAAGTAAATTCCACAAAATTTTAAAAGGTGTTTTTTTTTTTCCCTTTATGTTTTGATTGGAAGAGGCCTGTTGATCTTAAGATAAATTATAACTAATTATCTGTCTAATATTTAATATCAGGTGAAATCAGAAAAGTTAAATTGGATATATTTACTATGACAAGTGATCCTTTATACTTGGAGATCAATTCCGCATCTGAGATCTGGATAGATACAAAGGATAAGATGGATTTTTCGCTTGCTGAAGAGGCTATTAAGGTTCATATCAACTTCTTTGTATTTTTCATCAATTTAATTAATCATCAGTCTTTCCAAGAACGTCGGTCCACACTTGTTACCGTCCAATCTATTTATACTGCTATTCGTAATTCATATCACAAACAAAATGCTACAATTTTTCATCCAGTGTTATATTCTTGAACGAATTAGGTGTTTAATAACTGTAAAATCTCAACAGATTTAATATTACATGACCATATGTTTTTGTAGAGAAAATTATAGTAGCTTCAGCAATAAATCAGTTTCACTGTATTATAGATTTTGTAGAATTGCCATTTAACTTGATTAAATACTGAATCATCTTTGGTTAGATAATATGCATTAGAAAGAACTATTCTCTTATTTAAACTGATATTGGCAAACGAGGAGCTACATAATTCTTCAACTTAGATATTTTCATCCCTATTGCTTATGAAAATTACTTTTTAGACGATATTTTAAGTTATACTGAATAACAATTTAGGATTTAGGACGATGTTTCTGATATTTTCCCTTTTCAGGTAAGAAAGCCTTACACGATAACTAAACAGCGAGAGAGGTGGACTGGAGAAGAGCAAAATAAATTTCTCGAAGCCTTAAAATTATATGGTCGAGCCTGGCGCCAGATAAAAGGTATAATATCATTATCATATATCTCGTCTTAATATTGGACCAGCATCTTTTGTCCCATGCTTATCTCACGTACTATTATCTTCCAGAGCACATTGGCTCAAAATCTGCAATCCAAATACGAAGCCATGCTCAAAAGTTCTTCACTAAGGTCTTTTTTCTCAATTTTTATGTTCATGGGTGGTTTTACCTATTGTAAAGTTTGTAATATCATTCATGGTATGTATCTTCTATTCATAGCTTTCTGTTACTAATTTTTTTCACATGTTCCTTGGTTATAAGGTAAATTTTAGTCCACGTATTTCATGGGTAGATTGCCACTGAAAAATTTCAGTTCTAAACGTTCTATTAAACCATATCATGATATTAACACGGAAAACAAATCCTCTTGTATTATTTTTGAAAGCTATGTACTTGTACTGTGGTCTACTGAAATGAAAAATGTGGGCTAAGAAGGCTTTCCTTGGTTCTAAACTCTTGTTAGTAGTGTGAGATAACACTCCGATTCAGAATAGAGTAATGAGATTTATTATGAGTTAGTAAGAGTTACTTGATTAACAAAAAGGAAATAGCATGCAAGCCATGTACATTCTATGTCATTTCTTTGTTGTTAGTCCACACGGACTCATAATTAGCTAGTGCATTTATTATGAAAAAACTAAAAACTAAAATTGATTTTTTGGGACATGTACGTATCCATTATTTTTGGCCGATTTTATTGAAGAGTGCTATCTAATGCTTTTTACGAGGGCGAGAGAGAGTGTCTCAAAATACAGTTAATACTTTGATCATGTACACATACTCATTATCTATTTATATGTTAATAATTCAGGTGGTTCGTGAAACTGATGAAGTGAAATCTATCACTATACCTCCTCCTAGACCAAAGAAAAAACCAACAAAGCCTTATCCTCGTAAACTTGGCAAGTTGCCTAAAATTAAAACGATTGAAAAACCAGAATGGCCTCTGATTACAGTCTCTAATCAAGAAGACGATAATTTGTCACCAACATCAACCATTTCAGCTGTTGAGTCGAATGAATTTGGTCTGCCATCAGGTTTTGCAGCAGATCAAGTGAACTGCTCCATGTCTCATGTTGAGACAATTTTGAGTGAGAAGGAAAATGATGGCCAGTCGGGTACTACATCAGTGGATGTGGAGAACAATACCTTGCCGATGCATACATGTGACGACATGGTAATATTCTTTCCGGAATCTATTAAATAAGCTTAAGTAGTATGTATGTGTACACAGTGTAGTTGCTTGAAACATGCAAGTTCATTAAAACGAAAAGGAAAAAAGTAAAATAAAAATAAAAACCAATGGTTACAAACAAAAAAATAGATATTTACCTAAATTGTGGATTTTTGTATAATACTTGGTATTAAAAGTTGTTACTAAAAATATCAGTTCAATTTAGAAGTAAAAAAGAAACGTGCTGCTATTCACACCCCAATTTCCTCTTCTGGCCACCAAAACTAAAGTCCACCATAAAGAATATCATTTTCTTCTTTTAGTTGCCGTACGTTAAAAATATTAATATGAACAGGCACCCCACTACGGAACGAAAGCTTTGGTTTCTCCCTGCCGAATTTACAATCATATTTCGGTTGGTAGTAACCGTACGGTTGCTTCCTGCCGAATTCATATTGTTAATTCGGTTGATTATGGCCGAATGAAGAAAAATGATGTGGTGGCCAGAAGTGTAAAAAATATAATCAAGTTTATTAAATTTTGTGTGGTGGCTAGAAGAGGAAATTGAGGTGTGAATAGCAGCACACAAAAAGAAAGACATTTGCTCACTGAACTACTGCGAAGTTTCCACATTGCTACAAAATCGAAAGCTGAAGTTATTTTAGAAAGCCATCTCAAAACAACTTCTGAAATATCTTGATTGCAATGTTATACAGTCACGGCCATCAAACATCAAGTGCGGAAAGCCACTGTAATGTAATTTATTAAATAAACGGTTTGTAGAGAAAAATGTGTTGTAGTAGCAGTAGAAAGCAAGCATAAAAATATCTCATGTCAATCTTAAATTATTGTTAACTTGTTCACAATTAACCCGCTCAATTTATCAGGAACTAGACTTAGCATCATCGAGTGAACCACCGGCAACGAGTTTGAAGCTATTTGGAATGATTTTTGTGATAGAAGATTCGCCAAAGGCATTGAGCTCTATCATAGTAGCAGAACACGAAGATGAATCTTTCACCGATAACAAGAACGAAAGCAACCCATCACTCCTCTTTCATCTATTGCCTCCTTACTCATCAAGTATCGAAGAGCGGACACTTCCTTGTGCTGAAAGTAACAGTAATCCGAACGATAACTCCATTACCGACTCAAATTGCATTGAGTTTAGCAGTACTGTGAAGCCCGATGAGATGCCCATATTTAAGTTTAATCATAGCGAGAGATCGGGTTTTAGAATCATAAAAATGGCCTCCAAAGAGAACATCAAAGGATTTCTTCCATACAAGAGATGACATGTAGGTAGGAAGCAAGCAAGCATCTGTTCCGATGTTATTCGTGGCATGCTGTATAGTTGAAGATAATTTTGTTTTATTTCCACCCTTAACTCACCTTTCTGATAAAAGGGGGGAAACGAGCTGAGTATGTATAGATTATGTTATTCCATCTGTTTTTAGTTATAGCTGCAGTGGTTAAGCTGCTGAAGCATTTGATCGTTTTAATTTGTGCTGAAAATGGGTTCATTTATGCAAAATGTAATTGCTTAAATTCATGAAAACAGATGAGGCGTTTATTTTTATTATTAATATATATTTTTTTCCTTTTTTTAATGGGGTATTGATGAAAAAATGATCCATTTTGCTTATGGGGCTTAATTTGTTTAACGTATTCACAAAAGAAGGTTGCCTAATTTCCTTTGATATCTCAGTGTATTCGTAAAAATAAAGCAGCACCGCCTAGTTTTCTTTTTGTCACTCCAACTTATATCATTTTTATACTTTTTTGTTTTCAACTTCTTTCTCATGAAATCCTAAATTAAGATTTTATTTACAATTTTTGCCATCAATCTGTATGGAAATGAGCATGGAGAGTAGATCAAAAGTTATATTATTGCTAATAAAACATTTCATTCTAGGTTATGCGTTCAAAATAATCTTGATTGACTGAATTTCTTTTTCAAATGAGTTTCATTGTACAAAATTGTATGTGAAATGGAAAAGTTCAATATATTATTGTAATTTCCAACAGGGAGGAAAGGAAATATTTTAACAATGGGCGAATTAGTAAACCTAGTTAGTGTGAATTTTTTTTAATAAGGTTGTCTTTTGAAGTATTTTGCTTAATACACTAAGTTGTGTTAATCTCATTCCATGAATGACAAATTTAATAATTTGACAGAAACCGCATTTTTTCTTTTTTTTTATATTTCTCCCTCGAGACCATGAAGCTTATTTAGCAATTTTCCTACCATCGTGCCAATGTCCATTTTGGCGTCGTTGGCTGCCATAGTCACCCATTAGCAGCCACATGCACCACATCCAAGCACTAAAAATCCTAAATATTTTCAAATTCAACCATGTTAATGTTGGATTAGATGCAATGGCTGGGAGATTAAAAGGTTGAGTTTCAAAATTCTTGCCTTTACTAGATAGCATTAGATCTTTATCATGTGCTTGTGTAAATAATAGGATTGAACATTTTTACCATATTACAATTTACCAACTATTACCAACCATACCAACGAAAGTGGTACCGAACAATTGGTAACTGATTTGATTAGTACGGTATGTCAAACCACATGAAAATATACGACACGATAATGGTAATTAAGCAATAACAATGATAATTACCATACCTACCACATATCTTAAACAATACATATGTATATTACGTAACATCAAACTTCACATATGTAATGATTTAGGGCATTGTTATTGACCCTCCAAATATTATTAAGGGAGGGTCAATTTTTTATTTTTAAAAAAATTGTTAAGAGAGTACCAATGATGAAAGTAGTCCCTTAACAAATAAATATAATTTTACCTTATTATTCATTTAGGCTTAATTTCACTCTTATGTTCATTAATCTGTTTTTTAATGGTTAATCACGACATCCCCATGCCAAAGCAAAAAAAAAAAAAAAAAAAAAAAAAAAAAAAAAAAAAAAACTGACGCCACCATAGCAAATAACACAACAGTATTTCGAAACCTCTTGACCGAACTGAAATCTTTATCACGACATCCCCCCGCCGAAAAAAAAAATTATGTCTAGTAATTCCCCAAAATTTTCAAAATTCAATGAGCACACCAAAATCGAAACTTTTAGAACGATGAAATTTAACTACAACCATCGAAATAAAGAAAATGAAGATCAATATCACGTACCTTTCGATTAGCCTCTTCGCTATCCCACGATCTGGTAGAGAGGATAGTGATGTTTTCTTCGTTCTCACCATTTTTTTCTTCGACTTTGCCTTGCTGTTATTTGCAGTTGAAACGATTTAGGATTTTTGTGATTTAGGGGACTAATGATTTTACGGTGAGTAATTTTAGAAGTAAGGGTAAAAGCGTAAGAAGTAGAAAAAAATCACCTACATTGACCCCCTTAACAATTTTAAAATAGTGGAGTATCCTTAAACATCCCCTCACCCTAAACCCCCCCCCCCCCCCCCAACAGAAAATGGAGTGTCAATAACAATCTCCATGATTTAATAAAAATTCATAAGAAAATACTATTATGATACAAGATTGAATGCAATTTTTATCATATATCTTAGAAACAGTATAATTTATATGAAATTTTAATTCATCCATAATGTTTTCTTACATGTTTGACTACGTAAAATAAGATAGATAAATAATAATATAATAAACTAATAAAATCAGTTTTAGTATTTAATATCTTAACTTGAAATATTGTAAACAAAAAGATCTCATATTAGTAAACGACAAAAATTTATTACCGACATCTACCAACCATAAACCAAACTGTTGGTAACCAATTTCTTTGGCTGGTAATGATATGATTTTTCTATTATCATATAAGTTGGTACGGTAATGGTTTTGAATACAATGTTCCGGTACCGAACCGAATCCACCCCCAGTAAATAATATTTTATTTATTCTAAAGGGTTTTAGACACAAAAACAAAATTAGAGAAAATTTAGATATAAGGACAAGAGGCCAAAAATATATGTAGAAGAGCAAGTATAAATCAAAAAATTCAGGGACCCACGAGACTAAAAACCACGAATTTGATTCCTAAGATTGACACATGCTGCCATTAAAGAACCATGCTAGGAAAATAGTGACTAAATATCACATTACTAAAAACGGCTCGTTCATGTCTGGTAATCCATCTAACTGGATTTAACTTTAACGTAGAGTGATCGAAGTACTTGACCATATTTCCTTAATTATCAATGTTGTAGGAAAGAAGTAAACATTGCAATAGTCTTCAAGTTCCATCTTGCAGGATACACACCTTTGATCCACTATCCTATTCTTCTTCGCTGGACGTTGTATGGTATACAACTTTTTCAAAGTAATTAGCACCATTGGACTTTGATTTTCAGAGGTACTTAATTCTCCAAATTGCATTATCAGATGAATGTTCAACTCTTGAGAATTTTACCAAGTGATACACAATAGAGTGAACCGCGTACTCCTTTTGGGGTTCTACTTCCCATTTAGAACTATCACTTGGAGTCCCATTTTTTTTAATAATAGAAATATATACAACAAAAGGGGAGAATCTAGTCATTCTCCAATGGCTCACAAAAACAGATTATGTATAGATGGATACATAATATGTGCAAAGTATCACTTACATTTAAATTTGATGTCGATCCATGCTCCAGTATTGTATAGTGTGACATCTTGTTCTAACCGAAAATAATGATTCAACAAGAAGGAAAATTTGATGGTAGCATCACGCAAGACTTGACCAATGTATCTTGATAGACATAGGTTGACTGTTGATGATATACCACGAGCACCTACAACTGATATGCATTATAGACCTAGACATATTATGGAGAAACCCGCAAGATATCAAGAGTGGCACAACAAATACGACAAGCAAAATATCATGCAAAATACCACAAGCACCTACAACTTCTCACTTTTATTAATCATATAATTAATTATACACTGTTAATACCAGAAATGACACTAACACCCAGAAGTGTATTAACACTTTAAATATATGAAAAACAATGTTAAGATCATAAATGTGCAGAAAATAGCAAAAATGGAGGGCATTTATAGTCGACCTCGGATTTGGCCTATGTCCACTTTGAAGGATGATTTCATTATTCTCTTCATCATAAAATACAAATTCAATAATACTTTGTACATTTTCTATCTCTTTTACAATAATTCTCTCTTTTCTCTCTACAACTTTTCGATTCTTCCTTGAGAAGGCTCGAAATCTCGCTAGTATCGACAATTGTTGTAGTAGATCTTCGATAATCGTGCACGGCGATGATATTCGATGAATTCTCAATGAAGATGCTTGAATTGAGCTTGAAGATGCTTTAATGGAGTTGGAGATGTTTGAGTGATGTTGGAGATTGAAAATATCAGTCGTTTGGGGAGAAAAATTCGATCCCCTTAATGTGTGAGAAGGTGGGGTATTTGTAGGTGTGGTTTGAAGTGACGTTGAAGCGAGAAAAATAATATGTGCAGGGTGATGGATCAGCCAGCAATCCATCCATGGAAGGGTAACCGATCCATGCTACCTGGCACGCGGTCCATCAGTTAACTCACGCACAACCGACCCATCAAGTTAAAATGATCTACTGTATTGCGCCTTACCCGATCAATCGCTTTGCAACGTGACCGACCCATCAACAAAAAAGCTGCCAATCCACATGCGCTACCGATCCATTGTATAAACCATTGCCAATCCATGGCTTTAAAGCAACGCCATCCACGAAATAAAGTATGACCGACCCATGGACTCAAAGCCAACCGATCCATCGTGTTGAACATGGTCAATCCATACATACAAAACTCAACTGATCCATTACCATACAATGTCGCTGATTCATCAAATAAAACATGATCGATCCATTGCTTTTAACACGTTCGATCCACCATGTTTGCATTCAATCCGTTATATTCTAACCATGTTTTAGAACAGGGTTAACACTTGGCCCTCAGAGCTTATGTTTTTTATATAAAATATAAGCTTCGAAATCAACGGTTTGTATTGCTTTTTGATGGGTCGAATGTGACTTGATCGGATAGATCATTAGTGCTCCATGCTTAATGGGTCGTAGTCGGCCCGACATGATGGATTGCGTGAGCTTTTACACAGATGCTTATATTCTTGTGAGTTTCCCATTTCTTCCACTTTTTTTTATTTACTGGAAAAATACTTTAATGATACGGTGGAAATCTTTTCCTGATAAAATCGCCATCATCTAATTCGTTGTCGTCGACCTGATTTGTGCTGCCTTCATCATCATCGTCCACCAGAGATCTGCAACACTGTTCAACTCCGATCACCACTTCACTTGTAGCCGATTTGTAGTCATTTTCCAGATCTAATCTGTTTCTCCATTTCTGACTTCTCTTAAGACCTCGCTACCGAAATCCGACCGTCTCTAGCCATATTGGATTGCTGTAGGTGCCGATTTCCCTTTAGTTTCTGTGTTGAATCGATTCTAGTGGCTTAGGGTTTAAATCAGTTGTGTTTTGTGGATCGGATCTGATAATTTCGGGTTTAGGACAGCATACGATTGTGTAATTCCTTTCATTAACTATATTTCAGATCAGAACTAACGATATTGTTAATCCTTGCATTGATTTATGCTTTGACAGTGTGTACTTTACTTTGAGTTTAATAATTCGGCATTTGTCGATGATATTGTGAACCTCTGTATCAATCTTGTTCATGAATTGATAATAATGTTTGAATTTCTTCAATAATTAAGTGTTTTCGATTTGGGATTATTGATCATATGTCTTGGCAAATTCGCTGTTTGAAATTTTGCACAACAACATGCATTTGATCGTTCAAGTTTTGACGATGCATGAATATCCGATTTTGTAGTTGTGTTGATGTGCACTTCAATATTTGTCATACATTTAGATAAGCTATTCTCCAGACTTGTTGATGATTGTTCACGAAATGATACCGTGTGAATTTTCTTAAGTTGATTGATGTTTTGAATCTGATGTGCAATCACTTGTTTGTTCGATGCCAAGTTCCTTTGTTGATTGCAGTTTCATTGATAGATCACACCATATTGATAAATCCCACCATGTGTTGGACTGAGATTGTTGACCAATAGACCTCATACCATCGATGGATCGAGCACATACGATCCATGATGGATCGGATATTCACGATCCATGACGAATCAGATATTCTCGATTCCATGATGGATAGGATATTATCGATCCATGATGGATCGGGTATTCCCGATCCATTCATGGGCTATGCATCTACGACCCATTGGTGACTTTCATGCCTTGGAAACATTTTGGTCTTATGAATTTTGTTGAAGCGATCCGAGTGTTCGAAAAATGATCAACAACCAGAACATGTAACTTATAACTCGAATGCTTTTTCATCATTAATTACCCTGTAAGGACAAGCACTTGCACGATTTTTGGGCGAATATCTTGCCACTGATTGCCCGCATCAACAACAGATTAGTTAATCATTAAAAAATAAACTACAGCGAATTTACGACTCAAACAGAATGACGTGCCTATACAGAATCGTTTCGTTCAATCGTTTATAACTCGTCAAACATCATCTGCATAGATATGACATTCTAATCCGAATTCGCAACAACGCTTGAGATCAACTAGTGGACACATACCGACTGTAGATTTCAAGCTTTGCCTTTTTAATGACTTATATAATTTTGCACAACACTTCACACTTAGGAAATGCGTACCTGTAAATTATTTACAATTATGACTCCTTATGTAGAATGGACACCCGGAAGAAGACTTGTGATCACTCAAAAGAGACAACTACGTTTACTCAAACCAGACCTTCTATTCAAGTTTCTGGAGCTATGACGATTGTAGCTCCCAGGTCAGTATCAAATCAGTTTGTTCTCTGTCCCCGTCCCCTCAGCAGTCCGCCATCGGAGAGATGCTCTTAAGCACTTATTCCACATGTTTTTAAGCAGCTACGTACTCAATTTGGCATCCCCGAAGATGACGCGATATTACCAGGGAAAGACGTGATTGCTGATCGACCAACCTTTGGCTTTGTAGCAGTTAAGTGCCATATGTTGATGAGTGGATCCATTTCTCCTTTCAATCCATTTCTTCAAATGATCCTTCGGCATTTGGTTATTGACCCATTTCAGCTACACCCAAATGGCTTTGCCATTTTAATAGGGCTTCATGTGCTTTTCATGAGGACAAGGCGCTATATTCCCACTTTCCAGGATATCTGTTACTTATGTGTTTTTAAGAGGAGGAAGAGCACCCTTCTGTTTTCTTTGTCTAAGGCGCTCAGAATCACAAGATTATCCTTGACTTATTTGATAGTGCACAGGGATTCCCGAACCAGTTCTTTTTTGTTCGATGCCCGGAGAGCTCCCAAGAAATTTGGATGGAAGGAGGTGAACATATTTGCTCAGAGTTCTTTATCCAATTTCTTTCTAAGCCTCGATTATTAAATCTTCTTTTTTATTTTGCAGAAATTCCATCTCTTGTGAAAGATTACAAAGACTCTGTTGCTTGTAAGTCTGCTCTCGAGTCATTAAGGGTCGTCAAAGGTGCAGAGAGGAGTAAGAAGTTTCTAATTAAAGTGTAACACCCCGTATTTTGGGTTAATACTAAAATTCACTAATTACAGCATAAATAATCTCAGATGTGGGAATTAGGGGAAACGGGCTGCGTTATTGCATTCGTCTCGGAAAAATACGCAAAATAGAGTCCGAGTTTTCGAAAATCGGAGTCCGT
Organism: Allium sativum; assembly: GCA_030737875.1. Taxonomy (NCBI): domain Eukaryota; kingdom Viridiplantae; phylum Streptophyta; class Magnoliopsida; order Asparagales; family Amaryllidaceae; genus Allium; species Allium sativum. Next base: position 388,650,812 of record CM060916.1, on the reverse strand, counting down.
ATGGCCCAGTTATGGCCCGATGAAGTTTGCAGAAAATTCAAAACTAAAAACAGATTTAAGAATTTAAAATTCAGATTTTAAATTGGAACAAGTGGGGTCAGGCGGGAAAAATCCCGCCCTAACCATGTCGACAGGGCTGTCGACAGGCCTGTCGACAGGGGTGTCGACTTGCCTGTCGACTTGCTTGTCGACAGGGGCGTGGCGTCCAGTGAACCTGGGTGCACCAGGTTGGGCTTTAGGCTGGCTTGGAGGGCTGGTTCTAGAGATTTCCGAAATCTAAGGGTCCTAATCTAATCTAGGGTTAATCTAAGGGCCTAAAACACTCACCTAATCTATAAATACACCCTAAACCCCCCTAATCCTTACCAAAAATAGAGATGATGGCCTCATGCCGCCAAATTAAATCTTAGAGGGAGCCTCCACTAATTCATGAAGGAAGTTGCAAGCTAATCAATCTCTAATCATTATCTTCTTCATATTTAGCAACTAATTCCACTTCATAAGTTTGCTAATATTGGGTTTGGTGAGTTTCTATCACTTTAACATCAATTGCTAAAGTGAGTAGATTGGGTGTAATGAGACTTATGGTCTTGAATGCGGATTAGTGAGTTTGAATCATTTGTAATGATATGCTACTCTATGTTTTCTTATGATTATGCATATGTAATAAGTGGGTTTATGCATGTTGGTTTATGCATGTTTCATAAGTGAGTTTATGCATATTCAATAAGTGGGTTTATGCATGTTTAACATGGGAATTATGCAAGTTCATATGCAAGTTATGTGTATGATGTGTAGGTTGTTATGCAAGTTCATATGCAAGTTATGTATATGCTTAAATGCAAGTTTAACATGATATGCAAGTTATGCATGTTTATGCAAGTATGTGAATGCTTATGCAAGTTATGTGTATGCTTAAATGCATGGTTAACATGTTATGCAAGTGCTTATATGCAAGTTCAACATGTTATGCAAGTCACGTGTATGATAATATGCAAGTTTGGGTTAAATGTAGTTGGGTTAATATATGCTCATATATGCAAGTTGACATCCTCTTAACCCATGATAAAGTTATATGCTAAGATGTGGTGAAACCCATGCTACTTGTGATGGATCTTCCCCCTTTTATTATGTCATGAAAAGGGAACGATTTACGTGGGTAACGATGGGGTGAATAAATATGTTAATAAAAGTATGATTGGGTATGATTAAGCATACCATAAAAATAAATTAACATAAGTGGGAATTTACCTATTGAGTTAGGTCTACCCCATGGGAATTTACCTATTGAGTTAGGTCTACCCATGTTATGAAAAATGTGTAATTAATTAGGGATAATTAATTATGGGGGTGATTAATTAGGTGTAATTAATCGACTAAGACACGAGGTTGGACCCTTTTGTAGCATAAGACTGCCCGGAACCGACCGGCAAATCCAGCGGCTACAAATGATTGGCCCAATGTGAGAGGTCTTAGGCATAAATTAAATACGTGACAAGTGTAAAGACACGAGGTTAGACCCTGTTATGGCGTAAGGCTGCCCGGAACCGACCGGCAAATCCAGCTGCCATAAAAGACGGTCTAATGTGAGAGGTCTTTACAAGGGTTACGTTCTTAATTAATTAAGAAACACTTAACCAGATAAGCATGTAGTGGGGCATGAGGGGTTAAGTGGGTGCCTTGGGTGGCATGTGGAAATCTAGTGTGTTGTCTTGGGTGGCAATAGAAAATACGATTAGAATACTTAACCAAGTGGAAACATGTAATTAAACATGATTAAAGGGTTAAGTGGGATACACTAGATAAGTGACAAGCTTAGGTGGGTAGCTTGTGGGGGCCCATTTCAACCAGTAACCCATATGTATCTTATTGGGCTCGACCCATGTCGAAGACGGGACACGCGTACTGGGCTTGACTATAAGAGGCCAAAAACGGGGTAGCGGTGGCAACGCAAGTCCAACGGGTTTCATATGCGTGTGTGGACCCGGGCTGGTAGGTAAGTCGTTGTTGCATCGTGTAGATATAAGCCGTGCACCGCTTGTTGTATCGGGTTGCCACTTTGGGGAGTGATACACCCCACTGTGGGGCCGGCACGGGTATCTACGGTAGGGAGCCGATCGCTTGGGAGTAGTGGGTACACCTAGCGGAGATAGGGGCAGACGACACCTATGTAGTCAGCTAGGGGTACAAGAACTACTGGGAAAATTTTCTAAGTCCTTGAGAGGGATCAACCTTTAAGTAGGGATGACTGGTGTGGTGCAGTGTAGTAATTACCCTTGGGTGGGTAGATGCGTCTTTGCGGTTATCTTAGTTTATCCTAGGTCTACCAAACTGCTTGGTATAGCCATTCATCCCCAGACATTACCATATGTCAAACTTATGTCTTCTCTGGTTACTTTAATGATTGTATTGTTAAAGTTATAGGACTCACTCAGACTTATGTCTGACCCCGTTGTTTTTATCTTTTTTTTTTCCCAACCCTCAGGTCCTACGGTGGATCCTAGCAGTAGTGGAGTTTGATCGGATTGCTGTTCCAGTCTTTAGGAGCTTGGGTAGATGTAAAGCTCCAGTTATCCAGTTATCTTTTCTTTTGTCATGGCTATTGTTGAGAATGGGATTATGTATAAATTTATTTGATGGATATTGTACTTGACTTTATGATGTAACCAGACATGTTTTACTTCCGCTGTTATGAGATGATGTTTTAAAATTTCAAGTACTATTTATATCTGTCTTGTTGAAATTTTTCTGTTCTATATTCACTAAAATACTCCACCGATGCCATGGCATTCCCTATAGTGAGTGACCATAGCGGGAGTGGGGTGTTACATGTGGTATCAGAGCAAAGGTTACTCGAACAGATAAAATTTTTAGAAAACTATTTTTTCTAAAAACATTTTTGGAAGAGATATTTTCAAAAACATGTCTTTAAAGAGAAAAGTTTTTGAAAGAAAAGCATAATCCCCAATAGCCATATCTATATCCTTCGAATTCTCCGTTTTGAATCTTTCCTTTTTCGTTTCAGCATGGCTGAGGATCTTAACTTTCCGGAGGGTGTGACGGTACCAGTATGGTATAGGAGATTGATGGAGGCTAGGGCCACTACTGCGGGTCCAGTAAATGTTCCTCCACCAACCGTAGCACCCGATCTTCCTCCTCCCCCTCCTCCTCGCACAGATACTTTTGCTAAGACTTGCAAGGAATTTAAAGCTATGGGAGGGAAACCTTTTCAAGGATCTGAAACTTTTGTGGAGGCTAGAGATTGGCTTAAGGAGGTGGAAGAGTTGATAGATATCTTTGAGATGGAAGAAGGAAAGAAAGTCAAGTTAGCTGCTTGGTTAATGAAAGGAGAGGCCTCATTCTGGTGGGAGGTCACTAATGGAGAACGCCCCGTTGACTCTTGGGCGGATTTTAGGCAAAGATTTGTGGCAAAGTTTCTCTCAAGGGCGGAGGAAAACTTGTATATGGAAAGGTTCTTGACTCTTAAGCAAGGAAATCTCTCAGTGAAGGAATATGTTAACAAGTTTAATCAATTGGCAAGGTTTGGCCTAGACATGGTGAATACACCGGAGAAGAAGGCTTTGAGGTTCGTGAAAGGCTTGAATGAACCGATGCATGGGTTGGCTATGACTCATATCCCTATGGGGGCCACCTTCGAGAAGCTAGTTGACATGGCACTCATGCATGAAGAAGGGAAGGGTCCCAATGCTAGTCAAGCGCCCGAGAAGAAGGGAGATCAAAAGAGACCTCAGCAACAACAGCAAAACAAAGGTGGGAAAGGCAACGGTGGCAAGGGCAAGAAGAAGAAGTGTTTCAATTATGGGACACCTGGCCACCTAAGCAAGGATTGTCGCAAGAAGAAGAAGACCGGCTGCTTCCACTGTGGCGAAGCAGGACATCTTGTGAAAGACTGTCCTAAGAAAGGGCAAAGGACGGGATCTACCTCAGGAGGACAGGTGCAAGCTCTTATGGCACCGGGTCAGGCTAGGGGGCAAGTACAGGCTCTCGCGGTTCCACCGATTCAGGAGAGAGGTAGAACTATTTCCGTGGAAAGTCTGGTTTTTCTATTTGATCATCCTGTCCGTACATTGTTTGATTCAGGCGCATCGCATTCGTTTATCTCATCATCATTAGTTGAGTCACTGCACTTAGACACCAGTCTGGTAGATGATCCCTTGGTTGTTTCAAACCCAATTGGGGGCTCCACTTATTTGTCCATGATATGTTTGGGTTTGAAGATTTCTATACTTAGCATTGAGTTTAGATGTGATGCTTTTGTTTTGGGCTTCACGGGCTATGGGTTGATTTTGGGCATGGACTGGTTATCCAGTAATGGTGCCGTTCTTGATTGCGAAAGGAGAGTTGTTAGGCTCATGACCCGCTTGGGTAACACTCTCGAGATCTCTTGTAATCCCAGGGATTCTGTTATGCTAAGTTATCTTGAATCGCTTGACGCTTCAGTCGAAAGTTTGCAATCTGTTAGAGTGGTCCGGGAATATCCGGATGTGTTTGAGGAGGTGAAGGGCTTACCTCCGAAGCGGGAGATTGACTTCCGAATATATCTGGTGGATAATGCTAAACCTGTATCTTTACCAGTGCGCCAAATGGCTCCTCGTGAGAGGAGGGAACTCCATAAGCAAGTAGGGGAGTTGCTTGAGAAGGGGTTCATAAGACGGAGTATATCGGAGTGGGGTGCTCCAGTAGTATTTGCTACGAAGGCGGATGGGTCCCTCAGACTTTGTGTAGACTATAGGGAACTCAACAAGCTCACAAAGAAGAATAGACACCCATTGCCGAGGATTGATGATCTTTTCGATCAGTTGGTTGGCGCTTCAGTATTTTCTCAATTGGACTTAGCCACGGGGTTTCATCAGTTGAGGGTGGCTGAGGATAGCGTAGACAAGACTGCCTTTAGGACTCCGGATGGTTTCTATGAGTGGCTGGTGATGCCATTTGGGTTGACGAACGCCCCTGCATACTTTGTTGATTTGATGAGTAGGGTGTTCAGGGAGTTCCTTAATAAATTCGTGGTGGTCTTTGTGGATGATATCTTAGTATTTTCTAAGAGTGAAGAAGAGCATGCCTTACATCTTGGGGAGGTATTGAAGACTCTTCGAGCACATAGCCTTAAGGCTAAATTCTCTAAATGTCACTTCTGGAGGAGGGAAGTGCGGTTCTTGGGGCACGTGGTCTCCAAGGAGGGGATAGCTGTGGATCCCGCGAAGGTAGTATCAGTCCAAGATTGGAAGGTTCCTAGAAGTGCTACCGAAGTAAGAAGTTTCTTGGGTTTGGCGGGTTATTATAGGAAGTTTATTAAAGACTTCGCGAAGATATCAGCCCCATTAACCCGCTTAACGAAGAAGAATCTTGTTTTCACATGGGACGTAGATTGTGATGATGCGTTCCGACGGTTAAAGAGAGCTTTAACCACTGCTCCAGTTTTAGTGTTGCCAGATGGGAGCAAGCCATTTGTTGTCTATACCGATGCTTGTGGGACAGGACTTGGCGCAGTCTTAATGCAAGAGGGAAGGGTAATAGCCTATGGTGGAAGGCAGTTAAGGCCACATGAGAAAAATTACCCTACCCATGATTTAGAGTTGGCTGCTATTGTTTTTGCGCTTAAGATCTGGCGCCATTATCTTCTTGGTGAGAGATTCGAGTTGTTCACTGACCATAAATCATTGAAGTACTTATTCTCTCAGAAGGATTTAAACTTAAGACAGCAAAGGTGGATGGAGTTCTTAGCATCCTATGATTTCGTGGTAGCGTATACCCCTGGCAAGGGTAACGTGGTGGCATACGCCTTGAGTAGAAAGAGGTTGTCATTGAGTCCATTGTTCGTGGAACGACGAAGCTTGGAATTTATCATTATGTTTGATTTCAGACCTTCCATTGATTATATACCCGGTTTGCTAGCATCCTTGGAGGTCCGACCTACTCTTCTGGGGCGGATTGGGGAAGCCCAGAGGGACGACCCACAGTTGGTTGAGTTGATAGAGAAGCTCATAAGGGGGGAGTCGTCCAGCCATTTGAATAGGTACACCCTAGACGATAGGGGGTGCTTGCGTAGAGACGGTAGACTTTGTGTACCGCAAGATGAAGGGTTGAGGAAGGTTATTCTTGATGATGCACACCGTTCTAGGATGACCATTCATCCCGGTGGGGACAAGATGTACCAAGATATGGAGAGGGTTTTCTTCTGGGCCGGTACGAAGAAAGATGTGGCCGAATATGTAGCTCGATGCTTGGTATGTCAACAGGTGAAAGCGGAGCAAAAGAAACCTGGTGGGTTGCTTCACCCGTTGGAAGTTCCGCAATGGAAGTGGGATAGCGTCTCGATGGATTTTATTGACGGGTTACCCAGATCGAGAAAGGGTAATACAGGAATTTGGGTGGTGATAGACAGACTTACTAAGAGCGCCCATTTCATACCTGTGAAGAGCAAGAGGACTGCCCCATGGCTAGCTTCAGTATATCTTCGAGAGATAGTTCGATTGCATGGGGTACCCTCTAGTATAGTGAGTGATCGAGACCCTATCTTCACTAGCGAGTTCTGGAGAAGTTTGCAGGAAGTAGTGGGAACTCAATTGTGTCTGAGCACCGCGTACCATCCTCAGACGGACGGCCAGACTGAGAGGGTGAATCCTGTCCTAGAAGACCTTTTAAGACTGTGTATCTTAGATTTTGGAGGTTCATGGGAAGAGCATCTTCCATTGGTGGAGTTCGCATATAATAACAGCTTTCAGTCCAGTATTGGTATGGCTCCTTTCGAAGCTCTCTATGGAAGGCCTTGTCGATCACCTACATGTTGGTGGGAATCTACGGATAAGATCTTGCTTGGGCCTGATATGATTAGGGAGACTTCTGAGAAAATTGACTTGATTCGAAGAAGGATGAAAGCAGCGCAGGATAGGCAAAAATCTTATGCGGACAAGAGAAGGACGGACCTTGAGTTTGAAGTTGGGGACATGGTCTTTGTCAAGGTGTCTCCGTTACGAAATGTGGTTCGCTTTGGATCTGTTGGGAAGTTAGCACCAAGGTTCGTAGGGCCGTTTCCTATTAAGGAAAGGGTTGGACGGATGGCATATAGAGTGGAGTTGCCCGACAGACTTAGTGGTGTACATGATGTATTCCACGTATCTCATTTGAGGAAGTGCTTACATGAGACCGCAAAGGTGGTAGAGCCGAGCTTGCTTAAAGAAGTGGAAGTAGAGCGTGATGCGACTATTCGACGAGCTCCTACCCGCATCCTTGGGTCAGAGACTAGGAAATTGAGGAATCGAGAGGTTCATCTAGTCAAAGTGCAATGGGGAGAAGACGAGGGCAACGCAACTTGGGAAACGGAAGTAAAGATGCGTTCATTGTACCCGTTCCTTTTTGAGGGTAAGTCTTTTAGCTTCTCCTTTATCGTTTGTCTAGTATTTATCTTATCTTTAGTATGTCCTCTCATTAGTACTGTTTGACCTTTAGATAGGGTAAACCTATGGTTGAAACATGTGTTTGAGACATGTTATGGTTGATGGATGCAAGTGGATGCAAGTGTTTGCTAGTGGTTGCTCGTGGATGCATATACACACACTCTAGGCACTAGATCGGCTCAATCACTTCATATTGCATATTGCATAAAATTGTGTGTAGGAAGCTATATTTATGGATGTCTAATGATTGTGTTATCATATGGATGATGCATTTTGGTGAATGATTGTGCACTCATGTAGATATTGTATGTGTCGATAGGGTTCTTTCGCATACATAATGGATGCATGGCACTATCATGGTTTGCATATGTTCATACATTAGATAGGGAACATATACACACACTCTTTGCATATGCTCATACATCATTAGAAATTGTTCCAAGGACAATGGATGCCCGTGTTTGATGGATTGAGTAGATGGTTGTTTGGATGGTAGGATATTCATTCTCCTTAGCTTAGAGATTTCGGGGACGAAATCCTTTAAGGAGGGGAGAATGTAACACCCCGTATTTTGGGTTAATACTAAAATTCACTAATTACAGGATAAATAATCTCAGATGTGGGAATTAGGGGAAACGGGCTGCGTTATTGCATTCGTCTCGGAAAAATACGCAAAATAGAGTCCGAGTTTTCGAAAATCGGAGTCCGTATGGCCCAGTTATGGTCCGATGAAGTTTGCAGAAAATTCAAAACTAAAAACAGATTTAAGAATTTAAAATTCAGATTTTAAATTGGAACAAGTGGGGTCAGGCGGGAAAAATCCCGCCCTGACCATGTCGACAGGGCTGTCGACAGGCCTGTCGACAGGGGTGTCGACTTGCCTGTCGACTTGCCTGTCGACAGGGGCGTGGCGTCCAGTGAACCTAGGTGCACCAGGTTGGGCTTTAGGCTGGCTTGGAGGGCTGGTTCTAGAGATTTCCGAAATCTAAGGGTCCTAATCTAATCTAGGGTTAATCTAAGGGCCTAAAACACTCACCTGATCTATAAATACACCCTAAACCCCCCTAATCCTTACCAAAAATAGAGATGATGGCCTCATGCCGCCAAATTAAATCTTAGAGGGAGCCTCCACTAATTCATGAAGGAAGTTGCAAGCTAATCAATCTCTAATCATTATCTTCTTCATATTTAGCAACTAATTCCACTTCATAAGTTTGCTAATATTGGGTTTGGTGAGTTTCTATCACTTTAGCATCAATTGCTAAAGTGAGTAGATTGGGTGTAATGAGACTTATGGTCTTGAATGCGGATTAGTGAGTTTGAATCATTTGTAATGATATGCTACTCTATGTTTTCTTATGATTATGCATATGTAATAAGTGGGTTTATGCATGTTGGTTTATGCATGTTTCATAAGTGAGTTTATGCATATTCAATAAGTGGGTTTATGCATGTTTAACATGGGAATTATGCAAGTTCATATGCAAGTTATGTGTATGATGTGTAGGTTGTTATGCAAGTTCATATGCAAGTTATGTATATGCTTAAATGCAAGTTTAACATGATATGCAAGTTATGCATGTTTATGCAAGTATGTGAATGCTTATGCAAGTTATGTGTATGCTTAAATGCATGGTTAACATGTTATGCAAGTGCTTATATGCAAGTTCAACATGTTATGCAAGTCATGTGTATGATAATATGCAAGTTTGGGTTAAATGTAGTTGGGTTAATATATGCTCATATATGCAAGTTGACATCCTCTTAACCCATGATAAAGTTATATGCTAAGATGTGGTGAAACCCATGCTACTTGTGATGGATCTTCCCCCTTTTATTATGTCATGAAAAGGGAACGATTTACGTGGGTAACGATGGGGTGAATAAATATGTTAATAAAAGTATGATTGGGTATGATTAAGCATACCATAAAAATAAATTAACATAAGTGGGAATTTACCTATTGAGTTAGGTCTACCCCATGGGAATTTACCTATTGAGTTAGGTCTACCCATGTTATGAAAAATGTGTAATTAATTAGGGATAATTAATTATGGGGGTGATTAATTAGGTGTAATTAATCGACTAAGACACGAGGTTGGACCCTTTTGTAGCATAAGACTGCCCGGAACCGACCGGCAAATCCAGCGGCTACAAATGATTGGCCCAATGTGAGAGGTCTTAGGCATAAATTAAATACGTGACAAGTGTAAAGACACGAGGTTAGACCCTGTTATGGCGTAAGGCTGCCCGGAACCGACCGGCAAATCCAGCTGCCATAAAAGACGGTCTAATGTGAGAGGTCTTTACAAGGGTTACGTTCTTAATTAATTAAGAAACACTTAACCAGATAAGCATGTAGTGGGGCATGAGGGGTTAAGTGGGTGCCTTGGGTGGCATGTGGAAATCTAGTGTGTTGTCTTGGGTGGCAATAGAAAATACGATTAGAATACTTAACCAAGTGGAAACATGTAATTAAACATGATTAAAGGGTTAAGTGGGATACACTAGATAAGTGACAAGCTTAGGTGGGTAGCTTGTGGGGGCCCATTTCAACCAGTAACCCATATGTATCTTATTGGGCTCGACCCATGTCGAGGACGAGACACGCGTACTGGGCTTGACTATAAGAGGCCAAAAACGGGGTAGCGGTGGCAACGCAAGTCCAACGGGTTTCATATGCGTGTGTGGACCCGGGCTGGTAGGTAAGACGTTGTTGCATCGTGTAGATATAAGCCGTGCACCGCTTGTTGTATCGGGTTTCCACTTTGGGGAGTGATACACCCCACTGTGGGGCCGGCACGGGTATCTACGGTAGGGAGCCGATCGCTTGGGAGTAGTGGGTACACCTAGCGGAGATAGGGGCAGACGGCACCTATGTAGTCAGCTAGGGGTACAAGAACTACTGGGAAAATTTTCTAAGTCCTTGGGAGGGATCAACCTTTAAGTATGGATGACTGGTGTGGTGCAGTGTAGTAATTACCCTTGGGTGGGTAGATGCGTCTTTGCGGTTATCTTAGTTTATCCTAGGTCTACCAAACTGCTTGGTATAGCCATTCATCCCCAGACATTACCATATGTCAAACTTATGTCTTCTCTGGTTACTTTAATGATTGTATTGTTAAAGTTATAGGACTCACTCAGACTTATGTCTGACCCCGTTGTTTTTATCTTTTTTTTTCCCAACCCTCAGGTCCTACGGTGGATCCTAGCAGTAGTGGAGTTTGATCGGATTGCTGTTCCAGTCTTTAGGAGCTTGGGTAGATGTAAAGCTCCAGTTATCCAGTTATCTTTTCTTTTGTCATGGCTATTGTTGAGAATGGGATTATGTATAAATTTATTTGATGGATATTGTACTTGACTTTATGATGTAACCAGACATGTTTTACTTCCGCTGTTATGAGATGATGTTTTAAAATTTCAAGTACTATTTATATCTGTCTTGTTGAAATTTTTCTGTTCTATATTCACTAAAATACTCCACCGATGCCATGGCATTCCCTATAGTGAGTGACCATAGCGGGAGTGGGGTGTTACATAAAGAAGAATTTCTTCATCAATATAGGTTGCTCCGACCCTTCGCGATCTTTTCTTTCTGGAGGAACTTCTTATACTCCTCACTCTATGACTAGAGCATCGGGCGCCTCAGCTTCTGGAGAGGATATCACATTGAAAGATTTCACTAAGGAACTTGCTTCAAAGAAATGCTTGAATCCTGCCGGTAGATTTGGTTCGTTTGATCAACCTAAACTGCCTCCTATTGTTGCGGAAGGGTTTGCGCAGCGTGAAGGTAAAGTTATCTTGAAGACCGGCGAGCAACTTGAGGAAGGAGTGATCGCAAGCAAAGGCGATTTTGCTATTAAAAGAGATGATGATAACCCAACATTTTCGACCGCAACTAAGGATGAATTTTTGGATATGTACGGAGGTTTGAGCAATCTTAACGTCACTTCAAGCGAGCTTGATATGAGCGAGATACTGTAACTTCTAAACTAGTTGCATTGATCTCAAAGATGTCTTCTGAATTGGCCCAAGCTCCTTGTAAATGTGACACCCACGTCCGTTAATGTCACTCATTAAGAGAATGCATTAAGTTTCATAAAGCGTTATTGGTAAACAGAACGGAAACATTACAAGACAGATATAAAATAGCGTGAAATAAAAAGAAACTTTATTAATCATAAAGCATTGTGGTTCAAAACATCATATGTCTAAAAATACATAAACCCAGTACATCATCAAAACTTCTGCCTTGCACTTAAAACATCAGAGTATAAAATAAAAGAAGCACAATCCCCAAATAAAAACATAGCCATAGTAATAAAGATAGGAGCTTGAGCAATACATCTAAGCAGCTCCAGAAAAACGATAGCAGAATCCTGGTCAAGTTTGAGTATTCCCAGCCTGAGAACCTTTGGGGGGGGGGAACAGAAGAAAGAGGAGGAAACAAAAAGGGTCAGACATAAAGTCTGGCGAGTCCAGTTACTTTTAGCAAATAAATAAGTAAATGCACCATGACAGACATATAAAGTGGATTGGAAAGATAACATCACAAAAGGCAGGTATGACAAGGTAAACGTGATAGAGTGTATACGCTTCTCTAATGATTACTCTGCACCGATACTAGTATAACCAGAGTGAGATGATCCCAACAACTATAAGATGGTAACTTAGGCGTACTTCTAGTGAGAGGTTTTCACCCCATACAATCAACAGGCAGCCCAACATTCCGGAGTTACCCCTATGGATAATAACGGGCTCTTAAACATACCAGAGTCTAAGTGTACCCTAATTGATCGGCTCCCTACTCCGTAGATACCCTTCATTTTCGGATGTACACAACCATATCTACTGATGTCACGGTCGTCTTATCTCCCTCAGCCTGGACCATGCACGCACATGACCCCAGTCGGTTTGCACCGCCCACACCATCCTCCACGTTTGGATCTCTTACAATCAACCCAGTAAGCGTGCCCCGACTCCGACCTAGCTCGGACTACTCGTTTGATACCTATATATGGGTTATTGACTTAAACGGGTCCCATACACAAGATGACGCAAGCTCTTCCCTTTATCTTACATCCCCACTAGGATTTCCACAGGTTATGCCTACCTAACGGTGTCTTTAATTATATAACCCCAACCGGTTAAATTTGTGGGCCTATATATATAAATATTACCCTCCTTCCCCAGATTTACTTAACCCACCCACTGTTCATACAAGTTTACTTAACCCCTATTTAAGTTCATGTTCATACAATCCCTATGGATTCAACTAGGTTAAGTATTCCAATTCATTACCATGTTCAGTTATGGTTACAATGTACTAGACCTCCCACATTATACCTACAACTTGCGGATGTTGGTTATGCCAGGTGGCTCCGGGCAGACTTCTTCCACAAGTCAGGTTTATCCTTGCATCATAGCACGCCTTGTGTTTATTCACTTAGACCACTCACATTAGATTCACTACTTGTGGTTGCTGGTTATGCCGGGCGGTTCCGGGCAGACTTCCACCACAAGTGTAATCTAACCTCGTGTCAAGGCGCGGTTACAGTTTCCAATTACTATAATCCTACGTATTTTCATTACTAACCAAATTTACTATGTCGTTATTGTTTTCATGCCCCTTTTCCCAAGTTATGTTCATAATAAACTATCTGCCCCAAATTCATATAATTACACTTTATTCAAGTTATGCCAAAAATCCCAATTACAATTTATGTCCAATATCAAAGTTTTTCCCTCGTTCCCAATCTAATGTATTCGCATATTTCAGTGGCATGCCTAGGCTCGAAGGTAGCCTGGCTGTATAAAAATAAAAGGGAAAAGATAGAGGGAAAAGGATAAAGATGATCATACTAACAAGGTTGACATGTAACGGTATAGACATATAGTGGCATAATGGCAAGATAAGCATATAGGATGAACATGTGACAATAGCACTGAATGTAGCATAATAGGTATAGCCATGATGTAATATAAACAATGATTCAGATGTCCAACTAACAACAGATCTAATTTGGCCACAAACATAATAGAACAGGTATAAGGTGATCTAAACGGTGAATTAGATCTATAATCAAAGGTAAATCTGACATGATAAAGGTTAAGATCCAAGTCATAGTCATGTCATAATATCATAGATACACAAGTTATAACAGATCTGATATGATTTAAGCAGTCACATGCATAGATCCAAATTATAGTTATATCATGTTTTACTTTTTAATTATTTAAATCTAAAAGTAACTTAAACTCACAGTGTTTGGATCTAGAAAAATAGAAGGAGAATAACAGATATTGAATCGTAGATCTACACTTGAATAACTCTAAACTCGATTGCAGAAGAAGAAAAAAGTTTGATTCAGTCCGGGCAGCGACAACATCTAGTCCTCCATTATTTTCAGTGTGTAAAACATGAGAAATGAGGCCGTATATATAGATGTCAGCCCCAAACCCTAATCTGCCATGTCTTCCCTGGGGGGATCGACCCCCCCTGAGGTGGTCGACACCCCCTTTAAGGGGTCACCCCCCCCTTGAGGAGTCGACACCCCTAGACGGGATTTTTCCCGCTCACCCCAAACTTCGCGATTTTGAATTCCTGGACCTAATTTTTAATTTCTAGACCCTATATATATATTTTTTGCATGTATACAAACTTCAAACCTTTATAACTTCTTCATACGGTGTCCTTTTTACGCAAACCTGGTGTCTATTTTGACCAGAATTCCGAAACGAACGCAATGACGCAGTCCGTTTCATTTAATTCTGAACATTAAATTAAATATTCTTTAATTTGTCCTCTTTAGTGTTGTTAAAATTATTGGGTGTTACATTCTCCCCTACTCAAAGGATTTCGTCCCCGAGATCTCCAAGTTAAGAAGAATGTGTATCCTACCATCCATCACCCATCTACTCATCCACCAATCACAAGCATCCATTGTCCTTAAAGACTTCTAGTGCTTATATGAACATATGCAAAGGTGTGTGTATATGTCCTTATTCTAATGCAATGATCAGGTGGTCTACTGATTCAGTCGTGCAATGTATGTTAGTGCTATGAATCCAACATGTATGCAACAATCCTATTATAACATGTAAGTTCTATATGTGTGCGCAATCATCCGTCCAAATGCAACATCCATAAGATGATACATCCATTTCCATCTATTAAAAGAAGAAAAATGCACACACACCCATATGTAGTATGAGAGTGATTGAGCCGATCTAGTGCCTAATGTGTGTGTATATGCATCCATGAGTAACCACTAGCAAACACTTGCATCCACTTGCATCCATCAAACATAACATGTCTCAAACACATGTTTACATTCATGAGATTCCTACCTAAAGGTCGAAGATTCGATCGATATGATACACTTTAAATGGTAGAAACAAGCATAAATAAAAGCTTTGGAAAGGAAGTTAAGAACATAGCTCGAAAGGAAAGGGTACAAAGCACGAATTTTGCCTTTGGTCTCCCAAGTTGCATCCTCTGGGTTATCTCCCCACTGATCTTCCATCAACTTGACTTCTCTATTGCGTAGCTTCTTAATTTCTTATCCAAGAATACGGAAAGAAACTCGTCTGACTGTCGTCTCCCGCTCCACCTCTACTTCCTCCAATTTACTCGGCTCAACAATGTGGTATCATGCAAGCACTTCTACAAATGAGAAACATGGAAAACATTGTAAACGCTGGATAGCCTCTCTGGTAGCTTTATTCTATAGGCCATTTGGCTAATCCTTTCTGTTATGGGAAATGGCCCTACAATTCTTGGCGCCAATTTCCCTAAAGATCTGAAGAGAACCACATTCCTCAAAGGTGACACCTTAATGAAAACCATATCTCCTACTTCAAATTCAATGTCGGTCCTTCTATTGTCAGCATAGGATTTCTGCCTATCTTGAGCGGTCTTCATTCATCGTCTAATAAGATAAATCTTCTCGGACGTTTCCCTAACCATATCTAGTCCAAATAATAGCCTTTCTGTAGATTCCCGCCAACAAGTTAGTGACCTATAGGGTCGTCCGTATAATGCTTCGAAGGGTGCCATGCCAATGCTAACTTGATAACTGTTGTTGTAGGCGAACTCTACTAAAGGATGATGCTCTTCCCAAGTCCCTCCGAAGTCTAGGATACACAGCCTCAAAAGATCCTTAAGAACTCTGTTCACCCTCTCCATCTATCCATCTATCTTTGGGTGATAAGCGGTGCTCAAACACAACTGTGCACCTAATGCTTCTTGCGAGCTACTCCATAATTCATTAGTGAAAATGGATTCACGATCGCTTACTTACGATACTGGAAGGTACTCCATGAAGACGGACTATTTCTCGAACATAGACTGCTACCAATCATGATGTCATCCTCTTACTCTTAACCGAAATGAATTGAGCGCTCTTAGTAAGTCAATCCACTACAACCCAAATACTGTTATTGCCTTTCTTTGACCTAGGCAAACCATCTATGAAATCCATAGAGACGCTCTCCCACTTTCACTGTGGAACTTCCAAAGGATGAAGTAAACCACCGGGCTTCTTTTGCTCAGCTTTAACTTGCTGGAAAATCAAACATTGAGAAACAAACTCTGTCACATCTTTCTTCATCCCAGCCCAAAAGAAAACTCTCTTCATGTCTCTATACATCTTATCACCGCCTGGATGAATAGTTATCTTAGAATGATGGGCTTCTTCTAGAACTGTCTTTAACAAATTTCCAGCTTGGGGAACACAAAGCCTTCCACCTCTTCGGAACCACCCTTTATTGTCTATGGAATATCTATCGAGGTGACTATAAGTCTCCCCTTTACTGAGCCTATCCAAGATGTCTGAAATCTGTGGATCATCTCGCTACGAAGCTCCTATCTGATCCATAAGAGTAGGTCGTATATCTAGCGATGCAAATAAACCAGGAAAAAACTTGGTAGAGGGTCTAAAATCAAAAGTCTGTATGAACTCCAAACTTTTCCTTTCCACAAACAAAGGACTTAAGGTCATCCTCTGCCTACTCAGTGCGTCTGCCATCACATTACCCTTGCCAGTGGTATAAGTGATCTCGAAGTCATATAATGCTAGGAACTCCATCCACCATTGTTGCATTAAATTAAGATCCTTCTACGAGAACAAGTACTTGAGAGATTTATGATCGGTGTACAACTCGAACTTCTCTCCAAGAAAATAATGACGCCATGTCTTAAGCGCAAATACTATGGTAGCTAGCTTTAAATCATGGGTAAGATAGTTATTCTCATGAACCCTTGGCTGTCTACCCCCATAACATACTACCTTTGCTCTTGCATCAGAACCGCACCAAGCCATGTATCACATGCATCAGTGTATACTGTAAATACTTTGTTCCCATCAGGCATGGTCAAGACTGGGGCTGTTGTCAGAGCCCTTTTCAATCGTTGGAAAGCAACATCACAGTCTGTATGCCATAAAGACATCATATTCTTCTTCGTCAACCTGGTGAGTGGGGCTGATATCTTAGCGAAGTCCTTAATGAACTTCCGATAATAGCCTGCCAGTCCAAAATAACTTCTCACTTCTGTTGTATTCTTTGGACTTTTCCAATCTTGAACTGCAACTACCTTTGTGGGATCTACTGCTGTCCCATCTTTAGAAACCAAATGCCCTAGAAATCTCACCTCTTTTCTCCAAAAATGGCATTTGGAGAACTTTGCCTTAAGCTGATGCGCATGGAAAATTTTCAAAACTTCTCTCAAATGTTGGGCATGCTCTTCTTCGCTTTTTGAGAAGATCAAGATATCATTAACAAAGACTATGACAAATTTATTTAGAAAAACTCCCGAAACACCCTACTCATCAGATCAATAAAATAGGCGGGTGCATTCGTCAACCCAAAAGGCATAACGAGCCATTAAAAGAAACCATCTGGAGTCCTAAAAGCAGTCTTATCTATACTGTCCTCGGCCACCCTCAACTAATGAAATCCCGTGGCTAAGTCTAACTGAGAGAATACCGATGCACCAACAAGCTGGTCAAACAAGTCATCTATCCTTGGAAGTGGGTGCCTGTTCTTCTTAGTGAGTTCATTCAATTCCCTATAGTCTACGCACAAGCGAGGAAAACCATCCGCCTTAGTTGCGATACCACCGCAGTACCCCATTCTGCCTAATAAACCCTTTCTCAAGTAGCTCCCCTGCTTGCTTGCTAAGCTCTCTCCTTTTCCTTGGGGCCATATGGCGCATAGGTAATGCAACTGGCTTTGCATTATCTACCAAATATATACGAAAATCGATTTCACGCCTCGGAGGTAAGCCACGTACCTCATCAGAAACATCAGAATAATCTCGGACTACTAGCACAGATCGCAGATCATCGATAGATGTATCTAAAGACTCTAGGAAACTAAGCATGAAAGACCCTTGCGGTTCACAAGAAATCTTGGGGGTCCCCCATGGCAAGTCAAAAGTCTAACGACCCTCTTCTCACAATCCAGAATGGCAGCATACATGGTTAGCCAATCCTTCCCTAGAATCAAGCCATAACCCATAAAACCGAGCACATATGAGTCACACTCAAACTAAACGCCTAACACAGATATTCTCAAAACTCGACAAATCATGGACAAATGAGCCGAACCACCAATGGGGTTTGAGACAACTACGGGATCCACTACCATACTAGTATTTAGGTGCAGGGACTTAACCACAAAACTAGATATAAATGAATGTGAAGCGTCAGAATCAAAAAGAGTTCTAATAGGATGACTAGAAAGAGAAATAAAACCTTCCACGGAAACTTTCCTACCTTTATCTGGAGCACTGGTCGCGAGAGCATACACCTGCCCTCCAGAAGCTCCTGTCCATTAGCCTTGTCCTTGTTTCTTCAAGCATTCCTTAGCGAAGTGTCCGACATCTCCACAATTGAAGCAAGTATTCTTCCTTCTTTTGCAATCCTTTACCAAGTGACCCTCTCGTCCACAACTATGATACTTCCTCTTATCCTTAGCCTTGTCATTATTTCCTCCCTTCTTTTGTTGCTATTGTTGTTGTTGTCCCTTCTTGGGCTATACTTTCTTGTTTTGTGATTCCTCAACTTTAACTTCCTTCTTGTCGCTTTTGTCTTCCTCATGCATCAAGGTCATATCAACAGGTCTTTCAAAAGTTGCTCCCATTGGAATATGGGACATAGCTAACCCATGAAGGGGTACATTCAGCCCTTTAACAAACCACAAAACTTTCTTATGCTGGGTATCTACCAGTTCTAATCCAAACCTTGCTGGCTGGTTGAATTTGTTCATATATTCTTTAACAGTCATGTTTCCTTGTTCGAGCGCCAAGAACCTCTCCATTTGCATGTTTTTCTCAGCTTGAGAAATAAACTTCATTTCAAACCTATGTCCAAATCATTCCAAGTTTCCACCGGACGCCCCACTTGGGTTACTTCCCACCAGAACGAAGCTTCATCCTTCAGTAGTCAGGCGACTAGTTGAATCTTCCTACGATCGTCCATATCGAAAATTCCAAACAAGTCCCCTTCCTCCTTGAGTCAATTCCTTGCCTCTATGAACGCCTCGGTTCCATGGAATGGCCTTTCTCCCATGGCACAAAAGTCTTTGCAGATCTTAAAGAAGTTGTCTACATGCGGAGGAGGAGGAGGAGGAACGATGGGTGCAGCTGGGGGAGGAACGTCAGCTTGACCACCAGCAGGGGCCGTGGCCTCTAGATACCTACGAAACTAGCCTGGTATCGTAACGCCCTCTGGAATATTAGGTTTCCCAGATATGTTGAAAAGAAAAGGAAAGAGATTTAGACGAAGGATCGAAAGATATTACATATGGCTTTGGGGAATATGTTTATCAAAGCAGGCTTTTTCTTATGAAAATGTTTTCTTTTAAAACCTTTTTGAAAATAATTTTCAAAAACTTTTATCTGATCTGGTAATCTTCAGCTCTGATACCTAGTGTGACACCCCACGTCCGTTAATGTCACTCACTAAGGGAATGCATTAAGTTCCGTGAAGCGTTATAGGTTAACAGAAATAGAAACATTAAAAAGATAGATATAAAATAGCAGCGGGATAAAAAGAAACTTTATTAATCATAAAGCATTATCATACGTCTGAAAATACATAAACGCAGTACATCATCAAAACTTCTGTCTTGCACTTAAAACATCAAAGTACAAAATAAAAGAAGCATAATCCCCAAATAAAAACATAGTCACAGTAGCAAAGATAGGAGCTTCAACAATACATCTAAGCAGCTCCAGAAAAATGATAGCAAAATCTTGGTCAAGCTTGAGTATTCCCACCCTGGGAACCTTGGGGGGAGGGGGAATGGAAGAAAGAAGAGGAAACAAAAAGGGTCAGACATAAAGTCTGGCGAGTCCAGTTACTTTTAGCAAATAAGTAAGTAAAAGTATCATGATAGACATATAAAGTGGATGAGAAAGATAACATCACAAAAGGCAGGTATGATAAGGTGAACACGATAGAGTGTATACGCTTCTCTAATGATTACTCTGACTGATACTAGTATAACCAGAGTGAGATGATCCCAGCAACTATAAGATGATATACTTAGGTATACTTCCAGTAAGAGGTTTTCACCCCCATACAATCAACAGGCAGCCCAACATTCTGAAGTTACCCCTATGGATAATAACGGGCTCCTAAACATACCGGAATCTAAGTGTATGCTAATTACTACCCTAATTGATCGGCTCCCTACTCCGTAGATACCCTATGCTGGCCTCATAGTAGGGTGTATCACTCCCTAAAGTGGCAACCCTTCATTTTCGGATGTGCATAACCATATCTACTGATGTCACGATTGTCTTATCCCCCTCTACCCGGACCATGCACACACATAACCCCGGTCATTTTGCGCCGCCCACACCATTCTCCACGTTTGGATCTCTTACAATCAGCCCAGTAAGCATGCCCCGACTCCGACCTAGCTCGAAGTACTCGTTTGATACCTATATATGGGTTACTGACTAAAACAGGTCCCACACACAATATGATGCAAGCTCTCCCCTTTGTCTTGCATCCCCACTAGGATTTCTACAGGTTATGCTTACATAACGGTGTCTTTAATTACATAACCCTAACCCATTAAGTTTGTGGGTCTATATATATAAATATTACCCACCCTCCCCAGATTTACTTAACCCACCCACTGTTCATACAAGTTTACTTAACCCCTATTTATGTTCATGTTCATACAATCCCTATGGATTCAACTAGGTTAAGCATTCCAATTCATTACCATATTCAATTATGATTACAATGTACTAGACCTCCCACATTAAACCTATAACTTGCGGATGCTGGTTATGCTGGGCGGCTCTGGGCAGACTTCTTCCACAAGTCCGGTTTAACCTCATGTCATAGCATGTCTCGTGTTTATTCACTTAGACCACTCACATTAGATTCACCACTTGTGGTTGCTGGTTATGCTGGGCGGTTCTGGTCAGACTTCCACCACAAGTGTAATCTAACCTCATGTCTAGGCGCGGTTACAATTTCTAATTACTATAATCCTAGGCATTTCCATTATTAACCAAATTTACTATGTTGTTATAGGTTTTCATGCCCCTTTTCCCAAGTTATGTTCATAATAAACTATATGCCCCAAATTCATATTATTACACTTTATTCAAGTTATGCCCGAATTCCCAATTACAAGTTATGTCCAATGTTAACGGTTTTGCCTCGTTCCCAATATAACGTATTCACATATTTCAGTAGCATGCCTAGGCTCGAAGGTAGCCTAACTATATAAAAATAAAAGGGAAAAGATAGAGGGAAAAGGACAGAGATGATTATACTAACAAGGTTGACATGTAATGGTATAAACATGTAGTGGCATAATGGCAAGATAAGCATATAGGATAAACATGTGACAATAGCATTGATTGTAGCATAATAGGGATAGGCATGATGTGATCTAAACAATGATTCAGATGTCCAACTAACAACAGATCTGATTTGGTCACAAACATAATAGAACAAGTACAAGGTGATCTAAACAGTGAATTAGATCTATAATCAAAGGTAGATCTGACATGATACAGGTTAAGATCCAAGTCATAGTCATGTCAGAATATCATAGATACACAAGTTATAACAGATCTGATATGATTCAAGCAATCACAAGCATAGATCCAAATTATAGTCATATCATGTTTTACTTTTTAATTATTTAATTCTAAAAGTAACTTAAACTCACAGTGTTTGGATCTAGAAAAATAGAAGGAGAATAGCAGATGTTGAATCACAAATCTACACTTGAATAACTCTTAACTCGATTGGAGAAGAAGAAAAAAGATTGATTCAATCCGGGCAGTGACAACATATAGTCCTCCATTATTTTCAATGTGCAAAACATGAGAAAAGAGGCCATATATTTAGCTGACAACCCCAAACCCTAATTTGCCACGTCTGCCCTAAGGTGGTCGACCCATGGGTTGACACCCCCCTTGAGCGGTCTACCCAGTGGTTGACAACCCCTTAAGGGTCGACACCCGTGGGCGGGATCTTTCCCACTCACCCCAAACTTCACGATTTTGAGTTTCTGTACCCTTTGCGTATATACATATATATATATATGTATACATATATATATGTATGTATAGATACATATATATATTCTTTTTGCGTGTATATAAACTTCAAACCTTCATAACTTCTTCATACGGTGTCCATTTTATGCAAACCAGGTGTATATTTTGACCAAAATTCCGAGATGAACGCAATGACGCAGTCATTTTCACTTAATTCTGAATATTGGTTTAAATATTCTTTAATTTTTCCTCTTTAGTTTTGTTAAAATTACGGGGTATTGCAGTAAACATATCTCTAAAATTGCAGCCTCTTTAACTCCAAAATCGACGAGCGGTTCGTTGTTTGATGCGCGTTAAAGCACAAATAACACATACTTAGGGCTTCCAATATCTTGCATATACCTTCTGTCCTATCCCTATGCTTCTTGTGTTAATCACAGAACACTCATTTTCTTTTGTTTCAGGTCAAACCATGGGTCGCAAATATGTGAATGAATTCAACCGCCATGGAGGTTCTTATAAGCCATGGCACTATGGACCATGAAACACCCCCACCTCCATTAAGGTCACTCACAAAGGGAATGCCTTAACTTTGGTGGAGGTTTATAAGTAAAAGTCACAGATAAACACAAGACAGATATAAATACACATATTTTAAACAGCGGAAACCAAACAGACTTTTATTTTATCAATACGTGTTCATACAAAACATTTCCATAATTGTCTCAAAATACTTCCAACATTACTGAAAGGTCGGTGTGCACGACTTATGCAGGATCTTTAAATATGGCTATGCGGAATATGATATGATAATTTGTATTATATAATAGCTATGCAAATAAATATGATCTAGAAAGATAAATCACACAAGCAATAAGATAAAGTAAAGTAAAGTAAAAAACACCAGGAATTTTATACTGGTTCGGACTTCCCGTCCTACGTCCAGTCCCGAAGCTCCTCTTCGGCTTTTCACTAAACAACAACCTCGCTTCACCCAGAGGAACAGGTTCACAACACTACTTGATTTACGGGCTACAGGTTTACCCACTTGATTTCACGGGCTACAAGCTTACCCACTTGATTTCACGGGCTACAAGCTTACCCACACAGGACAATTACAAGAGTTTGACTTCTGATTGTGTTCTTCTTTCAACACTGATTTGCCAACGATTGAGTACACCCTTCCTATAATCTTATCCTCAAGTATATGAATTGAATGCGAAGATTTGAAGGAAGTTAGTTGCTTGTTGAATCAAAATATGAGAAATATTATCAAGGATTCAATAAGTAACTTGAATTTAGGAGCTTTTAGAATGCAAGAGTATTTAGAAAGTAAGATCAGAAATTAGAGCAAGAATCGGTGATTTGAAAGTATAATTTCAAGTCTATTTATAGTGTAGAATAGTTTCATTCCTTCATGAAGAGTTTCTATAAAGAGTTGTGTCCATTTCTATTGAAATTGAATAGAAATCTCTTCACAAAAAGAAGCATCCTTTCAGAAAAATTACAGCAAGAAAAAAGGTCGATAGGTCGAAAATAACAGGTAGACAGGAATTTGAAAAAAATAGCCGTTATGCACAAAAAACAACAGGACCGGTCGATAGGTTCTTTTGGGCGGTCGAACATTTTCTGGCTGTGGACCAGAGGACCTCGGTCCACAGTCTATATCACTCTGCACTCTTTCCCGGTCGAAGCCTGGACCGTTTGGGCTTTTTCTGTGACTTTTCAATTCCTTAAATATACATATTTCAGCCACAGCTAATTTCAATTTCTAAATTGTTTTGTGCATTCATGTTATACTTTGAGGATAGATTTTAACATAAATCTAACACGACTCCATACCTACATATATATAATCTTAGCTCCATGTCATGATTTCCATTGATCTTCACTATGATCTTCATTGATTTCCACTTTGATAAATATGAATTCAGCTCGTCAATGATCTCTATTTCTATGTTGTCATTAATCAAAATATGCTATGAAACCTTTGACTTAACATTCTCCCCCTTTTTGATTGATGACAACATAGCTTGGTATTACAATCTCCATTGCTATCTCCCCTTGTATATATGCTCCCTGAAATATATATATAACTAAATATCTGCAAGAAAGATTGTTAGTAACTTTTTCTCCCCCTTTGTCATCGACAAAAAGGGTACATAATATTGCAAAAGATGATAGTATATGTAACATGAATGATATGTATTATCATAAGAGAAAATATTTCTCCCCCTTTGTCATCGATTAAAAAGAATGAATATCATAATAAATACAGTAATCGAGAGTAGTGGAGAATACAAATAATTATAGCACCTTTAGAAGATATAGAATAACCTTCTCTTTGTTGTGGTGTACCTGCAGAAAAATATAACATATATAGTTTTGGTACCCACTTGCTTTGTTTGGGTCCATGAGTTAGATGGAAGGTAACCATACCCAAGAGGGTTTAATGGAACCTTTAAAGATAAAATTTTCATTATTAACTACTGAATCAAAATAATCATCAATATATTTTTCTCTGTTTTTCCAACTTACAGGAACCCAAATACTTAAGTAATCTCTATTGATATTCCTTTTCATACTTCTAGATCTATTATACAGATCTCTAGTCATAGAAGTATTCGAATTTCTATAATAATTGGATCTAGGATGAGCATTAGTACTAGCAGTAATATTTTTATTGTACATGAAAGCATATCTAGTACTATTTCTAAGATTAGTTTTATTATATCCTAAACCACTTTTGTCATGTAAAGGTCGAGATCTAGATAAAATCATATTTAAATCATTTTGACCTTTATTAAATTTTGCGAACTTATTTGCACATTTATCAAATTTATTTCCAAAGTCGCTATTGACATTTTCAAAAAAAATTTTGTTATTCTTTAAATCATCAATTTCCTTATTTAATTCAGAATTTTTCCTTATTAAAGTACCATTCTTAGTTTTGAGATCTAAAATTTGAGATTCTGAATTATCTAAAGAAGAGTGTAACTTTTCAAAATTTTCTTTTGACTCAGAAATTTCATTTTGCAAAATATTATTATTCACCTTTAAAAACTCACATTCTTTAGATAATTCTAAATTCTTTTCAGTTAAAGCTCCATTCTCTTTTTCAAGAGACGAAATTGAAGAACTAGAATTATTTAAAGAATCTTCTAAAGATTTATTTCTATTTTGCAAAAGATCGATTTCCTTTAAAAGAACATTGTTATATTCTTTTAGTTTGGAATTTTCTTGCTCGCAAAATTTTGACTTAGCTATAATGACAGTATTGAGTTTACTCAAAGTTTTGAAATCTTTCAATAATTTCTCATGGTTTAACAAAAGATCTTTATATAAAGAATCTGTACATACCGATTGTGATCTGACTTTTGCCACGAGACATTTGTTTCCTTGCTCTCCTGATTCTGCTTTGTTGCTCTTCCATTTTCTAATGCCTTGACTAGATTTCTTTATTGTCATTTGTTCTAGGATGTTGTTACGATCTCTAGAACACCAGGCTCTGATACCAAATGAAAGGTCGGTGTGCACGACTTATGCAGGATCTTTAAATATGGCTATGCGGAATATGATATGATAATTTGTATTATACAATAGCTATGCAAATAAATATGATCTAGAAAGATAAACCACACAAGCAATAAGATAAAGTAAAGTAAAGTAAAAAACACCAGGAATTTTATACTGGTTCGGACTTCCCGTCCTACGTCCAGTCCCGAAGCTCCTCTTCGGCTTTTCACTAAACAACAATCTCGCTTCACCCAGAGGAACAGGTTCACAACACTACTTGATTTACGGGCTACAAGTTTACCCACTTGATTTCACGGGCTACAAGCTTACCCACTTGATTTCACGGGCTACAAGCTTACCCACACAGGACAATTACAAGAGTTTGACTTCTGATTGTGTTCTTCTTTCAACACTGATTTGCCAACGATTGAGTACACCCTTCCTATAATCTTATCCTCAAGTATATGAATTGAATGCGAAGATTTGAAGGAAGTTAGTTGCTTGTTGAATCAAAATATGAGAAATATTATCAAGGATTCAATAAGTAACTTGAATTTAGGAGCTTTTAGAATGCAAGAGTATTTAGAAAGTAAGATCAGAAATTAGAGCAAGAATCGGTGATTTGAAAGTATGATTTCAAGTCTATTTATAGTGTAGAATAGTTGCATTCCTTCATGAAGAGTTTCTATAAAGAGTTGTGTCCATTTCTATTGAAATTGAATAGAAATCTCTTCACAAAAAGAAGCATCCTTTCAGAAAAATTACAGCAAGAAAAAAGGTCGACAGGTCGAAAATAACAGGTAGACAGGAATTTGAAAAAAATAGCCGTTATGCACAAAAAACAACAGGACCGGTCGACAGGTTCTTTTGGGCGGTCGACCGTTTTCTGGCTGTGGACCAGAGGACCTCGGTCCACAGTCTATATCACTCTGCACTCTTTCCCGGTCGAAGCCTGGACCGTTTGGGCTTTTTCTGTGACTTTTCAATTCCTTAAATATACATATTTCAGCCACAGCTAATTTCAATTTCTAAATTGTTTTGTGCATTCATGTTATACTTTGAGGATAGATTTTAACATAAATCTAACACGACTCCATACCTACATATATATAATATTAGCTCCATGTCATGATTTCCATTGATCTTCACTATGATCTTCATTGATTTCCACTTTGATAAATATGAATTCAGCTCGTCAATGATCTCTATTTCTATGTTGTCATTAATCAAAATATGCTATGAAACCTTTGACTTAACAATTACAACCTCATTACTGTCTTGATTATTAAAGAAGCATAAAATATAAATAAAGTAACAAAAATCCCCATAGTGATATCCAAAGCCATAATCCGAGCAAAAGAGATCCAAACCATACATCTACGGTCTTGGAGCTTGCAAAGAGTCTGACGGAGCTGAGCTGTTTCCTCCCTGTGGACCTGGGGGGGAACGAAAGAAAAGAAGACGAAAGAAAATAGAGTCAGACATAAAGCCTGAATAAATCTAGTGATTCTTCAGTATGTGAAAAGAAAAAGGGAATGATAGGTATAAACTGAAAACAGACAAGTATCACAAGCTAAGGAAGTGTAGTTTAGAATCGAATGTACTGTCGCACCCACACTATATCTCTGCACCTACTTGAGCTTATTCTAACTGGCACCCCATGCTGAGGGTGAAGTGATCCCCATTTTTTTTTAAAGATCGGCTCCTACTCACGTAAACATGTGCCATACGGTCCCCAACAGTTGTAGATACCTATGCTGGTCCCACCATGGGGTGTATCAAGACCCATGGTGGCGGCCCCGACACAATTCTAGAAGGCATAGGTTATACTACTGGTGCCCCCAGTGCCCTGTTTGTCTGCTCCGGAGTGTGCACACCCGCACCATGTTAGAACCTACATTGTTGCACCCACCGCCGTCGCTTTGACCGCTTACAATCAGCTCAGTAATCGTGCCCCACCCTGCCTAGTTTCAGAGTACCATGATACCTAACTTGGGTTACTGTTGAAACGGGTCCCTCGTTACTAGGGTTTTCTAGTCAAACATGTTAAGTGGTTAAGTGTCTGTATTTATCTAACCCCACCCATCAATTCTTGTTAACATGTTGAATTTGGTTAAGTGTTTATAGTTGACTTAACCCTACCATCTGTCCTTAGCCTCTTAAAGCACCTTACCACTCACATTAGACAGATATTGCTACGGTTACTGGATGTGCCGGTCGGTTCCGGGCAGGTTTACACCGTAGCTCAGTCTAACCACGGGTCCTTATTGGGCTCAATGATTAACCACCCACATTGGATAGGTATTGTTGTGACTACTGGACAGCCGGGCGGGTCCGGGCAGGTTTACGTCACAACTCAATCCAACCTCGGGTTAAGCATACCGTGTTTTCTAAATTTACATATTTTATCACTTCTCAATTATATATGTAAATTTCATGTTCTTTATTCTTGGGTATAACAATTCATACCGCTAGAATGTCATTGTCGTTGGCATGTGCCAACCATGCCAACATATATTTTTAATGTTTTACACCCAACGTTATTACCCCCGTTTGTACGTTCGCAACATTATAACAAGTGTTGGGCTCGACACAATTCAGCCCAACTTTATAAACGTGAGAAAAAAAAGGGGAAATCAAGAACATGTAATATTTCACATAAAGGTGTGTGACGCGTGAACTTGCAATTTAGCGATTCAACTAACATATAATATGGGTCATGTGAACTTGCATTCAAATCAAAGTATAACTAAGTAGGTGACATATGAAATGGCATAGTTTTGGCTTATACAAACTTGGGTTTAAACATGTTTAACTTGGCATAATGTCAACCACAAAACTAGCATGTTGTATATTCACCAAAATGTCCAATTTTAACATCTAATCATATAGCCTATTTCAACATGAACTTGCATAGTTATGAAACCCTAACGATACTTAACATAGATCCAATTATACTTGCAAATAAACATAAGAATGTGTTTATAGGTTTTGAGTCATGTAGGCATAAAAGGTCTCAAACCTAGAACATGTTTACATAAATTCTAACTTAGACTAAGGGAATGTATATAGTCCATGCCATCGACATAAACATAAAGGGATCAATTACTAGTTTTTGCCACAACTTGCTATTGCTATTACTTTCATATACAAATGTCCAATAGGCTTGCATCAATCAATTTATGCCACAAATATGAATACACAAGTCATGATAGAATTATTACAATACACAGAATTCATACAATAACACAATTCTATTTTCATTTACATCGAATCACGTCACAGTTTTATTCATATTCTGAAAGATCACTATACTTACAACGAATGCAGAATCTTGAATTCTGGATTCTGAATTCTGAAATTGAGATGCGTTCCTTTGGGTAGATTAACGTTGCGTTGATTAATTTGATTAAGCTTTAGTTTTCTTCTTAATTTGATTCGTCTCTAAGCTCCTCTCTCTTGACGGCTACGCTCAATTCCTTCCTGGCAGCATGACGACTCCCATCTTATTTTTTTGTGTGAATTTTAGTTGAGACTTAGGGTGTATATATAGATTTTTAAATTGTTTTGAGCCATTAGATGAAGACAGGAGAAATCTAGACCATACAAAG
Organism: Allium sativum; assembly: GCA_030737875.1. Taxonomy (NCBI): domain Eukaryota; kingdom Viridiplantae; phylum Streptophyta; class Magnoliopsida; order Asparagales; family Amaryllidaceae; genus Allium; species Allium sativum. The sequence continues at coordinate 388,621,728 of CM060916.1, read as the reverse complement.
TTCAAAGAGCTAATCAAGAGGTGACATGTCAGCCCTAATGACACACCGAGCCACAGAAATTCGAGCCAGACCCAGCCAGCCAGGTCGACCAGGTAGGTCGACTGGCAGGTCGACACCCAGGTCGACACTATGGTCAACCTGGGGTGACCAGGTCGACACCATGGTCGACCCTATGGTCGACCTGGTCCCTGGTCGGGAATTTTCCCGCCCAGTCCAGTTTGAACCTGTTTTTCGAATTTTGAACTTGAAACCGAGCTGTTTGAAATTTAAATTTTATTCTAAAACTTCCGAAGGTCTTAACTCCTTCATACGGAGTCCGATTCACGCAAACTCGGACTCTATCTCAAGCAGAATTCTGAGACGAACGCAATGGCGTAATCCATTTTCCTTAATTATTTCATTTAGAATTAATTACACTTTAATTTGTGAAGCTTAATGTTATAGAATCCACGGGGTGTTACATTCTCCCCTCTTAAAAGGATGTCGTCCCCGAAATCTTCAAGTTAGGAAGAATGTATATCCTACCATCCAACCGTCCATCTACTCAACCAACAAACACGTGCATCCACTGTTCTTAAAAGACTTCTAATGCTTCATGATCATATGCATAGTGTGTGTACATGTCCTTATCTAATGCCGAAATCAGGCGGTCTACTGATTCAGTTGACCTCCTTAATGCGAATCATGTAAGTGTCATGAATCCATTATGTATGCAAATTTTTCCTACTCATAATTCTACATGAGTGCGCAACTTATTCATATAAATGCGACAACCATATGACATCATATCAAGTTTGAACCATATACAAATGAGAATACATATATGCATATGCAATATGAAGTGACTGAGCCGATCTAAAACCTAGGGTGTGTGTGTATATGCATCCACGAGCAACCACTAGCAATCACTAGCAACCATTTGCAGCCATCATCCATAACATGTTTTCAAATACATGTTTGCATCCATTTGTTTTCTACCTAAGGAGTTAGGAAAAGGACCGAGGAGATATACCTAAAAAGATAAAGCTTAACTTAAGGAAAAAGAGAGATCAAAGATGTACCCTCAAAAAGAAAAGGGTAGGCAGCGCGTATTCTATCCTCAGTTTCCCAAGTCGCGTCTTCCTCGGCGTCGCTCCACTGAACTTTAACGAGTTTGACTTCGCGGTTGCGTAGCTTTTTCACTTCAGTTCCTAAGATGCGGGTTGGAACTCTCCTCACAGTTGCTTCACGTTCCACTTCGGCTTCTTCTAGAATGCTAGGTTCTACCACTTCCGCAGACTCATGCAACCACTTCCGGAGGTGAGAAACATGAAAGACGTTGTGAACTCCGGCCAGTCTCTCGGGTAGCTCTAATCTATAGGCCATCTTCCCAACCTTCTCGATGATAGGAAACGGTCCTACAAATCTTGGTGCTAGCTTTCCTGTGGATCCAAAGCGAATGACGTTCCTTAAAGGAGATACCATAAGGAAAACCCTGTCCCCAACCTCAAATTCAAGGTCGGTCTTTCTTTTGTCGGCGTAGGATTTCTGTCGGTCTTAGGCGGTCTTCATTCTTCTTCGTATTAGGTCCACTTTCTCCGAAGTCTCTCGAATCATGTCCGGCCCAAGTATAAGTTTATTTGTAGACTCCCACTAACAAGTTGGTGATTTGCACGGTCTTCCATACAAGGCTTCGAAGGGCGCCATACCGATGGTAGCTTGGTAGCTGTTGTTGTAGGTAAATTCCACTAAAGGAAGGTGATCCTCCCAAGTCCCTCCAAAGTCAAGAACGTAAAGTCTCAAAAGATCTTCTAAAAATCTATTCACCCTTTCCGTCTGGCCATCGGTTTGGGGGTGGTAGGCCATGCTCAAACATAACTGTGTGCCTACAGCTTCTTGCAGACTCCGCCAAAACTCGCTTGTGAAGATAGTGTCTCGGTCACTAACAATGCTAGAGGGTATCCCATGGAGTCGAACTAATTTCTTGAGATAAAGAGATGCTAGAGATGAGGCAGTCCTTCTACTTTTAATGGGTATAAAGTGGGCGCTTTTAGTAAGCCTATCCACTATTACCCAAATGCTAGTATTGCCTCTTCTCGACCTAGGTAGTCCATCAATGAAGTCCATTGAAATGCTATCCCACTTCCGTTGTGGGACCTCTAAAGGATGAAGTAGTCCTCCAGGCTTCTTCTGTTCCGCCTTGACCCGTTGGCAGGTCATGCACTTAGAAACGAAATCTGCCACGTCCTTCTTCATGCCGCTCCAAAAGAAAGTTCTTTTTTATATCCTTGTACATCTTATCACCGCCAGAGTGTATAGTCATCTTGGAATGATGCGCTTCCTCGAGAACCTTCTTTGTCAACTCCCTTGCTTGTGGGACGCATAATCTTCCATCTCGCCTCAGCCAACCCTTATCATCAATGGCGTATATACTGAGGTGACTAGAAGTCTCACCCCTAATAAGTTTATCAATCACATCAACAAGCTGAGGGTCTTCACGTTGTGCAGCCCCTATTGAGTCCAAGAGAGTAGGGCGTACTTCGAGAGATGCTAACAAACCCGGTACAAAATTCGAGGAGGGCCTAAAGTTAAAACTGGCTATATACTCCAAGCTTTACCTCTCTACAAAGAGCGGGCTTAAGGTCAGTTTCTTTCGGCTCAACGCGTCTGCTACTACGTTGCCTTTGCCGGGAGTATAGGAAATTTCAAAGTCATACGAGGTAAGAAACTCCATCCATCTTTGCTGCCTCAAGTTAAGATCCTTTTGCGAGAAGAGACATTTCAACGATTTATGGTTAGTGTATAATTCGAACTTCTCACCTAGGAGATAATGGCGCCAAGACTTAAGCGCAAAGATGATGGCGGCTAACTCGAGATCGTGGGTTGGGTAGTTCTTTTCATGAACTTTCAATTGCCTTCCACCATAAGCTACTACCCTCCCTTCTTGCATCAAAACAGCGCCTAGCTCCGTACCACAAGCATCCGTATATACTGTGAACATTTTGCTTCCATCTGGCAAAGTCAGAACTGGGGCAGTTGTGAAAGCCCTTTTTAATCGTTGGAAAGCAAACTCGCAGTCCCAATCCCAAGTGAATGCCAGATTCTTCTTCGTTAGCCTTGTGAGTGGAGCTGAGATTTTCGCGAAATCCCTAATAAACTTTCGGTAAAAACTGGCTAGCCCATGAAAGCTTCGAACTTCGGTTGCATTTCTTGGTGTCTTCCAATCTTGCACTGCCACCACTTTCGCGGGGTCCACAGCCAACCCCTCTTTAGACACTATATGCCCCAGAAATCTTACCTCCTTTCTCCAAAAGTGGCACTTGGAGAATTTGGCTTTTAGATGATGTGCACGAAGAGTATCCATGATTTCTTTCAGATGCTGAGCATGTTCTTCCTCATTCTTTGAGAAGATCAAAACATCGTCTACGAAGACAACCACAAATTTGTTGAGAAATTCTCTGAATACTCTGCTCATTAGGTCTACGAAATAAGCGGGTGCGTTTATCAAGCCGAAAGGCATGACAAGCCACTCGAAGAAACCATCTGGGGTTCTGAACGCCGTTTTATCAATGCTGTCTTCAGCTACTCTTAGCTGATGGAACCCTGTTGCCAGATCAAGTTGGGAGAAGACCGTCGCACCTACAAGCTGATCAAACAAATCGTCGATTCGGGGAAGAGGGTGCCTATTTTTCTTGGTCAATTTGTTTAACTCCCTATAGTCGACGCAAAGGCGAAGCGAACCGTCCGCTTTGGTTGCGAACACCACTGGAGCACCCCATTCCGAAATGCTCCGTCTAATGAACCTCTTTTCGAGAAGTTCTTTAACCTGCTTACTGAGCTCCTTTCTCTCCTTTGGAGCCATATGTCTGACAGGTAAAGCTACAGGCTTTGCATTATCCACAAGATATATGCGGAAGTCTATTTCACGCCTCGGGGGGTGAGCCCTTCACCTCCTCAAAGACATCCGGATATTCGCGGACTACTCTAACTAACTGAAAATTTTCATCAGAAGCATCAAGCGACTCTAGATAACTAAGCATAACCGCATTTAAGGGATTACAATAAATCTCTAGAGTGTTACCAAGCCGAGTCAAGAGTCTAACTACTCTTTTCTCACAATCAAGAATGGCACCATTACTGGATAACCAGTCCATGCCTAAGATCAAACCATATCCCGAGTAGCCCAAAACAAAGGCATTACAACTAAACTCAACGCCGAGAATAGAGATTTTCAAACCTAAACAAACCATTGACAAGTAAGCGGAGCCCCCAATTGGATTTGAAACTACTAAGGGATCCTCTACCATACTAGTGTCTGGATGCAGAGATTCTACTAAGGCAGATGAAATAAAGGAGTGTGATGCGCCAGAGTCAAAAAGTGTGCGAACTGGATGATCATAAAGATAGACTACACTTTCTACAGAAATATTACTACTTCGTTCCTGCGGAGGTGCCACTAGCGCATGAACCTGACCCCTTGAAGTGGATCCGGCTTTCTGTCCTTGCCCTTTCTTCTTTGGGTAGTCCTTAGCTTGGTGCCCAGTCTCTCCACAATGGAAGCAACCACCCATCTTCGCCTTCCTTTTTCGGCAGTCTTTTGATATATGTCCCACAATGTCACAGAAATTGCACCTTCTCCTCTCACGGGGCTTATTGTTCTTCCCTCCTTTCTTGAAGTCTGTTTTCTTTGCTTGTAGACCCTCTTTCTTCTCTTCCACCTTAGTCTCTTTCTTGCCGTTGTCTTCCTCGTGTAGCAACGCCATGTCCACCAAGCTTTCATAAGTCGCTCCCGTGGATACATGGGTCATAGCAAGGCTGTGTAGAGGCTCATTCGAACCTTTGACGAAGCGAAGCGCCTTCTTGTGTTGGGTGTTTACTAAGTCCAGCCCAAATATGGCCAGCTGATTAAACTGATTAACATACTCCCTGATTGTCATACTTCCCTGTTTTAGAGTTAGAAACTTCTCCATTTGCAGGCTTCTTTCAGCTTGGGAGGGGAATTTCATCTCAAACCTTGTCCTGAAATCTTCTCATGTTTCCACCGCCCTCTGAGCATTGGTAATTTCCCACCAATAGGAAGCTTCATCTTTAAGCAACCATACTACTAGCTGTATCTTTTGCCTATCATCAACTCTGAAGATGACAAACAAATCCTCGGTCTCCTTTAGCCAGTTTCTTGCTCCTACAAAGGAATCTGTCCCATAAAAGTCTTTTCCACCCATAGCCTTGAAGTCTCTACATGTTTTTGCGAAGGCATTTCCACGAGGAGGAGAAGGAGGAGGAACCGCGACCACGGGAGGAGGAATGTCTGCTGGGTCCGCGCCATTGGCCCTTGCTTCTAAGTACCTCCTAAACCAGCCGGGTATCGGTACTCCTTCTGGAAGGTTGAGGTCTCCAGACATGCTGAAACAGAAAGGAAAGATTCAAAACGAAGGATAGAGAGAGATAGTGCACATGGCTTTGGGGGATTATGCCTCTTTAAAAATACAACACTTTTTCTTGAAAAATTCTTCTTTAAACTTTCTTTTGAAAACAATTTCAAAAACTTTTATCTAGTCTGGTAAACCTATGCTCTGATACCAAGTGAAACACCCCACCTCCATTAAGGTCACTCACAAAGGGAATGCCTTAACTTTGGTGGAGGTTTATAAGTAAAAGTCACAGATAAACACAAGACAGATATAAATACACATATTTTAAACAGCGGAAACCAAACAGACTTTTATTTCATCAATACGTGTTCATACAAAACATTTCCATAATTGTCTCAAAATACTTCCAACATTACAACCTCATTACTGTCTTGATTATTAAAGAAGCATAAAACATAAATAAAGTAACAAAAATCCCCATAGTGATATCCAAAGCCATAATCCGAGCAAAAGAGATCCAAACCATACATCTACGGTCTTGGAGCTTGCAAAGAGTCTGACGGAGCTGAGCTGTTTCCTCCCAGTGGACCTGGGGGGGAGGGGAACGAAAGAAAAGAAGACGAAAGAAAAGAAGACGAAAGAAAATAGAGTCAGACATAAAGCCTGAGTAAATCTAGTGACTCTTCAGTACGTGAATAGAAAAAGGGCATGATAGATATAAACTGAAAACAGACAAGTATCACAAGCTAAGGAAGTGTAGTTTAGAATCGAATGTACTATCGCACCCACACTATATCACTGCACCTACTTGAGCTTATTCTAACTGGCACCCCATGCTGAGGGTGAAGTGATCCCCAATTTTTTTTTAAGATCGGCTCCTACTCGCGTAAACATGTGTCATACGACCCCCAAAAGTTGTAGATACCTATGATGGTCCCACCATGGGTTGTATCAAGACCCATGGTGGCGGCCCCGACACAATTCTTGAAGGCATAGGTTATACTACTGGTGCCCCCAGTGCCCTGTTTGTCTGCCCTGGAGTGTGTGCACACCCGCATCCCGTTAGAAACTACACTGTTGCACCCACGGCCGTCGCTTTGACCGCTTACAATCAGCCCAGTAATCGTGCCCCACCTTGCCTAGTTTCAGGGTACCATGATACCTAACTTGGGTTACTGCTGAAACGGGTCCCTCGTTACTAGGGGTTTCTAGTCAAACATGTTAAGTGGTTAAGTGTCTGTATTTACCTAATCCCACCCATCAATTCTTGTTAACATGTTGAATTTGGTTAAGTGTTTATAGTTGACTTAACCCTACCATATGTCCTTAGCGTCTTAAAGCACCTGACCACTCACATTAGACAGATATTGCTACGGTTACTGGATGTGCCGGTCGGTTCCGGGCAGGTTTACACCGTAGCTCAGTCTAACCTCGAGTTCTTATTGGGCTCAATGCTTAACTACCCACATTGGATAGGTATTGTTGTGACTACTGGACAACCGGGCGGGTTCGGGCAGGTTTACGTCACAACTCAATCCAACCTCGGGTTAAGCATACCGTGTTTTCTAAATTTACATATTTTATCACTTCTCAATTATATATGTAAATTTCATGTTCTTTATTCTTGGGTATAACAATTCATACCGCTAGAATGTCATTGTCGTTGGCATGTGCCAACCATGCCAACATATATTTTTAATGTTTTACACCCAACGTTATTACCCCCGTTTGTACGTTCGCAACATTATAACAAGTGTTGGGCTCGACACAATTGAACCCAACTTTATAAACGTGAGAAAAAAGGGGGAAATCAAGAACATGTAATATTTCACATAAAGGTGTGTGGCGCATGAACTTGCAATTTAGCGATTCAACTAACATATAATATGGGTCATGTGAACTTGCATTCAAATCAAAGTATAACTAAGTAGGTGACATATGAAATGGCATAGTTTAGGCTTATACAAACTTGGGTTTAAACATGTTTAACTTGGCACAATGTCAACCACAAAACTAGTATGTTGTATATTCACCAAAATGTCCAATTTTAACATCTAATCATATAGCCTATTTCAACATGAACTTGCATAGTTACGAAACCCAAACGATACTTAACATAGATCCAATTATACTTGCAAATAAACATAAGAATGTGTTTATTGGTTTTGAGTCATGTAGGCATAAAAGGTCTCAAATCTAGAACATGTTTACATAAATTCTAACTTAGACTAAGGGAATGTATATAGTCCATGCCATCGACATAAACATAAAGGGATCAATTACTAGTTTTTTCCATAACTTGCTATTGCTATTACTTTCATATACAAATGTCCAATAGGCTTGCATCAATCAATTTATGCCACAAATATCAATACACAAGTCATGACAGAATTATTACAATACACAGAATTCATACAATAACACAATTCTATTTTCATTTACATCGAATCACGTCACTGTTTTATTCATATTCTGAAAGATCACTATACTTACAACGAATGCAGAATCTTGAATTCTGGATTCTGAATTCTGAAATTGAGATGCGTTCCTTTGGGTAGATTAACGTTGCGTTGATTAATTTGATTAAGCTTTAGTTTTCTTCTTAATTTGATTCGTCTCTAAGCTCCTCTCTCTTGATGGCTACGCTCAATTCCTTCCTGGCAGCATGACGACTCCCATCTTATTTTTTTGTGTGAATTTTAGATGAGACTTAAGGTGTATATATAGATTTTTAAATTGTTTTGAGCCGTCAGATGAAGACAGGAGGAATCTAGACCATACAAAGTTCAAAGAGCCAATCAAGAGGTGACATGTCAGCCCTAATGACACACCGAGCCACAGAAATTCGAGCCAGAGCCAGACCCAGCCAGCCAGGTCGACCAGGTAGGTCGACTGGCAGGTCGACACCCAGGTCGACACTATGGTCAACCTGGGGTGACCAGGTCGACATCATTGTCGACCCTATGGTCGACCTGGTCCTTGGGCGGGAATTTTCCTGCCCAGCCCAGTTTGAACCTGTTTTTCGAATTTTGAACTTGAAACCGAGCTATTTGAAATTTAAATTTTATTCTGAAACTTTCGAAGGTCATAACTCCTTCATACGGAGTCCGATTCACGCAAACTCGGACTCTATCTCAAGAAGAATTCCGAGACGAACGCAATGGCGTAACCCATTTCCCTTAATTATTTCATTTAGAATTAATTACATTTTAGTTTGTGAAGCTTAATTTTATAGAATCCACGTGGTGTTACAGACCACCTCGTTCTTATGAGGAAACCGATGAACAAATAAGAGCGAGGAAGGCTCAGGAGGCACGGGATCAGGAAGAGAAGGATGAGTGGATTAGGAAACCTCGTGATGATCGCCATGAGCGGAAGAGACGAGAGAGAGAGATGATCGTAAGAGGAAGAGAGACCGAGATAACATGGGTAAAGACTATGGCGGAGATGATTCACATAAGAGCTCCAGAACAGGCAAAGATCCTGCTTCGGATGTGCAAACTTCCGTGAGACTTACACCTGCTGCACTTCAAGCTACTACCTCTCCTCCCGTTGATATCCAAAAAATCATTTAAAGGCCTCCTTATTCTCTTGTGCTGACACCTGGCACACTTGCTGCCCGATTTCCTCACTTGTTTTTGAAAGGAGTCCGCTTCAACCTGGACATAACTCCAATCGACAAAGAAGCTATGCTTAAGGATATGGAGACAATGAAGGGAAACATTGAGAAGCTGACCCATTGGCAGAAGCAAGTCGATGAACTCCAGAGAGTCAACAAGTGCAACATTGAAGCTATGCTAACCATGGAGAATGATAAAACCGAATGGGATAAGGATCTTAAGGTCCGTGATTCCATCATTAAATCTCTCTTCGAGAAGAACGTTGAGCCAGTGGCTAAAAACCAGAGGCTCAAAGACGAACTTGATGATGTTACCTCTTCTTACAAATAGAAAGAAACCTTGCTGACCGCTCAAGTTAAGGATGCTCATTCCGCTTAGAAGAATGCTGAGGATAGATTGGCTATAGAGCAGCAAACCACTGCCCGCTTGGAGAGTAGAGTTAGTTCTCAGGACCGTGAGATTTCATTGCTAGAGCCAGAGTGGAGGAACATGAAAGAGAGAGTAATCAAGCTCTTTCTGGTAAGTCCGCTGCTAAGAAAGCGCATGAAGATACCAAGGCCATTTCAATGACACCTTGTTCAGGTTCTATACTCTCAGTGCCATGGGAAAAGGCAGTTTATATTTTCTATAAGACAACTTTCCGATATCTTTGGTTGTGGTCTGGGAATCAGTTCTTGCACAAATTGATGGCGCTGGTTATTCAGAGGAGGAGCTCATTGCACATTATCTGAATCAGGAATCTCGCGTTGCCTTAGCCCAGGGAAAAAGAAGAGCTTATGAAGGAGCGTGGCCTAACAACTGGTGTTGGATCTTCTGGGAAGCATACTCCAGACACAACTGCTTCCATTGTTGACCCTCCTTCCACTGATATTAATGTTTCTGATCCCATGGCTGATATTATGCCTTCCACTGATCTCACTGGTAGTGCTGGAGAAAAGAGAGAGGCTAATGAAGAGCATCTAGAGGACGATGATGGCAACGACGATGAACTGGATATGTAACACCCCTAAGTCCCACATCGTGGAAGCCAGTGTGAAGTGGGTACTTATATAGTAGAGCCCATCTCTTACTAACGCCGAGGCCTAGTAATGGAAAACCCTACACCTGAGAGGTGGAAAAGTAGGAACAATATCGGTGTTAGTAGGGAAGTTGGGTCAGTCTGTGTGGCAACGCCATGTGTTGGCGGATCTCGAAACTTAGCCGAGGCCTTTTGAGGAACAAAACCCCACACCTATACGGTGGCTAAGTTGGGGACAATATCTTGCGTGAACGGGGGTGCGGGCTGTTACAGTGGTATCAGAGCCAATACCCAGCCGAAATTGTGGCTCCTGTGAGGACCACAGCGCCTGGGTGAGGTGTTTGTGAGCCAACGGGGACGTTGGGCTCTATAGGAGGGGAGAGTGTAACACCCCTAAGTCCCACATCGTGGAATCCTGTGTGAAGTGGGTACTTATATAGTAGAGCCCATCTCTTACTAACGCCGAGGCCTAGTGATGGAAAACCCTACACCTGAGAGGTGGAAAAGTAGGGACAATATCGGTGTTAGTAGGGAGGTTGGCTCAGTCTGTGTGGCAATGCCATGTGTTGGCGGATCTCGAAACTTAGCCGAGGCCTTTTGAGGAACAAAACCCCACACCTATACGGTGGCTAAGTTGGGGACAATATCTTGCGTGAACGGGGGCGCGGGCTGTTACAGGATACTTATGAGTTAAATCTTAGAAGCCCTCTCACTTCAGGTAAAACCGACATTGTTTCATCCTTTCCAAACTTGGACATCTTGCTCTCTCCTTCTAGGTATAGAGAATTTTCTTTCTTATTACTCATTTAAACTAGGCCGGACACTCCAAAGCTTTCTCCAGTTGTGCTTGAAGGAAGTAGAGCTAGAACTGAAGCCATTTTCACTCCTTCTACTACAGTGGCAACAACTGCTTTGATTAGTACTTCTTCTCTAGGCGACCCATCCTTAGCTCATGCTTCTACTCCTGCCTCTACCTCTTAGCCTGGGTCACAATCGGAGAAGATTGGTGCTCTTGACGATTTGGATGATCCGACTGGGTTGTATGGAGGAGGAATGGAAGACCTAAAGGAGAATCCACAGAAAGATGATGGTAAGCGCTTGGATATTTCTTCTTCGGCTAAGAAAACTCCAGAAAAAAGGTGTAGGAGGAAGCACAACGCTCGTAAGAAGGTACTTGTGTCTACTTCTCTTGCTATTCCTAAAGGCGACGAAGAAGATGAAGTTAAGGATGAGAGTCAACCTGCCATCATGCATCCTCCACCCAGAGTTGGCAAGCTCATTCTTAGGTCAGACAGCTCTTCCAAAGGCAGGAAGAAGTATGATCGATGTGCTCGACTGCTTACTCCCCTTGCTTAGCTTTCTTATTTGCTGTTTTCTTTGACTGGATGTTATGCGAGTGTTGGACCTCGCTTTTGAATTTGTAAAGACTTGCTTCTGAAACTTACTTTGATGTAATGCTGCTGCTTTTGGTTTGTTGTACTTTAGTTATTTCTTTAGCTTTGTTATACTTCCATATATCCATCTCTTTGCGGAGTATAAGTCTTTTATTTGTTATGATGTCGTGATGAGTTGTGATATGCTTTCAGAGCACTGTTTCATTCTGATGTGGTTGTGTTGCCCCTATACCATAGGTCATCATGAATTTGTAAAGGCTTGCTTCTTACAAGAGCTGTGGTTTGCTAGCACATCTTGTGCTCATAGAATAAGGCAGTATTTAATGAAGTGGCTATGGACCCTCCTAGCATTATCCAGAAAGTTAGGAACAATGTCTTCCTAGTGTTTCGTGGTAGGCCTTTCAGGGGCGTCTTTGGATCTTGTTCAAGGAGGTAGGCTGTTACCTTTGATGTTTCATCGGATTCGGCCACCCCCAAGGTAGGTATTGGTTGATTTCTTGCTTTAGTGCTTCTTGTGTATGACTGCTATTATCACCTGCTCACTCTTTCTCCACCTCCCTTTTTGGATCTTATGTCATTTGCTAGTTCTACAGATCCTGGTTTTTAGGTTGCTGGTTCTGGAGTGCTTAGTGCTGGATGGTACTTTCGTTTATTCATCCACGGTTGATTTACTGGAGCAGGTACAATAGGAGTTTTTATGCTTTCCTCTGGCTACGCTAACCACCCTGGATTTGAGGGAGCATATGGAGTAGGTGGACTAAGAGATTCAGGGCCGTCAGATTGGCTCTTCCAGTAGCTAATCTTAGAGGGCATGTACGTTGCTAGAGCCCTTTGCACGTTTCATGCGAAGTCAGGAGCTTTCATCAACGATCTTGGCTATGGCGTTCGTCTGCTGAGGCTACCTATGCCTTGACTGGTGCACTGCTTATGCTAGGCAGTAGTCCGTTTTTTGTTTTCATGTTTCTTGTCATGTTTCTGTTGTTCTTTTGTGTGCACGTTTTCTGCATTATGTGGAAACCGTTTTTGTGAGCCGTTGGAGGATTGCTGAATCCTCCCTTTTGTTATATTATATTCTGCTTTCTGTTAAAAAAAAGGATGTGATTAACTTTTTTGGGTTTCCTTGATTTTGGCTAAGGGACTCGAAGCTTCCATTTTGTTGGCGAAGTCTTTTTGCTCTGCCATTTTACTGAGAGCTTCTGAGCCTACAACTACATCTAGGAAACCCGACTTTATTGGTTGATTTTGCGCTTCTTCTTGGAGAAGTCTTTAGTACCTATGCCCCCGCATGGGAGGTCTTGTATTTTCCCCCCTGTGGGAGGTCTTTTATTTTGGTTTAGCCTAATGTTCGTCTACAGCCCAACTAGTTAATTCGGACATCGGTCACTTTCGTCTACAATCCAGGTGATCAATTCAAGCATCGGGGACTGGATTGGGTGCCCTTGGAGAGTTCTTGGATTTAACCCAACATTCGGTTTTTTGCGAAAAGTTAAAGCCAGCCCCGAACTTGTCGCAACTCGAGTGAATCAGGTGCTAGCGAATTTATTTTGTTCCCCTTTGGGAGGTCATGGGTTTAGGTGCCCCCGCATAGGAGGTCTTATATTTTGGCCCAACATCCGTCACAATCTGGTCGAGTTAATCAAGCACTAGCGATCCTATTGGGTGCCCCTCTGGGAGGTCTTGGGTTTAGCCCCTGCATGGGAGGTCTTATATTTTGCCCAAAATCTGTTGCAATCTGGCCGAGTAAATCAGGCACTAGAAATCCTATTGATTGGCCCTTTGGGAGGTCTTTGGTTTAGGCCAAACATTTTTCACAATCGGCCTGAATAAATTATGCACTAGCGATCCTTTTGGGTGCCCCTCTAGGAGGTCTTGGGTTTAGGCCCAATATTTGTCGCAGTCGGGCTGAATAAATCAGGCACTAGCAATCCTGTTGGGTGCCCCTTTGGGATGTCTTGGGTTTATCCAGGAAGCTTACTTCATTACGTTGTTCCATGGGGAGGACGTCGGTCCTTTTGCTGAATGCTTGACTTGGCAAGCTATCACGGCTGGAGAACTAGGGCCATGTGCCTCCCATTGGGAGAGGTTCCCCTTTGGTGTAACTTGCAATTCGTTACCTTCCGTTTGCTTGTCGCGCTTTTCATCATCTGACTCCTAACTATTCCCTCTTTCGATCTTCAAGGTGGTGCTCCACATCCTTGCATGCGTGAAGATGGACGTTTGTGGTGCTCAACACTTGAGTTATTTTTGTTGAGATGCGTTGTTTGTTATCACCAAATCTTGTCAGATTTTGAGGAAGCAAGCGCTCTTTTTATAGTCCTACAGTATTAAATTGAGTTTAAGTAATTTTTGAAGTGTTTAACAAAAATTTGCAAAAATATTATCGACATAAGCAGGAATGCTTTCATGCATAGATGATGCTCGATTACAATACTTGCAAAATATTTACAACCGTTTTTACAAGAAATTTGAACAAAGTATCAAGTGAAATATCGATGCAGGTGGTCGTTGCTCCAAGCTCTTGGTATTGGGATCCCATCCATTATTGATAGTTTGAAGGTGTCGTCCAATAGCTTTTGAATGATTGTATACGGTCCTTCCCGATTTGGTTTGAATACACCAGTAGCAGTCATCACCCTTTTCAGCACAAGGTCACCAACTTCGAAAGTTCTCTGGCGGACTTTTCTGTTGAAAACTCTGGCTATTCACTTTTGATGTGCTGCGATTCGTAGCTCTGCTTCATCCCTTCTTTCTTCAAGCTGATTGAGTGCTTCAAACTATAGCTGCTCGTTCTCCGCTTGATTGAAATGAATTCTGCGGTGAGTAGGAACCTCCAGCTCTACTGGAATCATCGCTTCATAACCAAATGCCAAGGAGAAAGGAGTGTGCCCCCAGTCGCAGATTTATGAGTTGTTCGTTATGCCCATAGTGCAGGAGGGAGCTTATCCACCCAACCACCTTTATCTTTTTCGAGACGCTTTTTGATGGCTGGCTTTATGATCTTATTGATTGCTTCCACTTGCCCGTTTGCCTGCGGATGGGCCACAACTGCAAAACTTTTCTAGATCTTATACTTGGCACATAAACCTTTGAATTCTTCGCTCTCGAATTGAGTTCCATTGTCCATGATTATCTTCTGCAGAACACCAAACCTCCAAATTATAATCTTCAAGACGAAATTGATGACATTTTTTGAGGTAATGGTAGTCAGTGGCTCTGCTTCAGACCACTTTGTGAAATAATCGACGACTACAATGGCATACTTCATGCTGGATTTGGCAGCTGGCAATGCTCCAATCAAATCAATGCCCCAGACAGCAAATGGCCATGGCCTGACCATTTGAGTCAACTCCGTGGATGGTGCTCTTGGGATCTAGGCAAATCTCTGACATCTGTCACATTTCCTGGCATATGCTGTAGAATATCGGTTTAAGTCGGGACAGAAATAACCATATCAAAGAATCTTGTTAGCCAATGTATGGCCACCTGAATGTCCTCCACACTCTCCACCATGTAATTCTGCCAGAATTGCCTTGGATTCCTCTTTGGATACACATCAGAGTAGAGGCATAGAGAAACATCGCCTGTACAATCGACCATCCTGCATAAGAAAAAGAGCCGCCTTTCGCAACAGTTTCTTTCGCTTCTTTTGATTCGTTAGGAGTGTCCCATTGAGAAGGTAGTCTTTGATTGGAGTCATCCATGATTCTGGCTCTTCGTCTGTTTCCATGACCTAATAAATATCAGCGTCTTCAGTACTTGGATTGGAGAGAACTTCTACGGGAACTAACCCTAATAACTGAGCATCTCTCGAGTTAGCATATTTGGCAAGTGAATCCACCTTCATGTTCTCTTCCATCGGAATGTGAATGATGGTGTAGTAGTCCAAATTGTTGAGTAGTTCCCAAGCTTTAGACAAATAAGCTGGCAAGTTCCACCTTTAACTTGAAACTCTCGTTTGACCTGACACACCACCAACTGAGAATCACTAAAAATCTGCAAAGCTTTCAGATTGAGGTCCTTTGCTATCTTCAATCTAGCTATCAAAGGCTAATACTCTACTTCGTTGTTTGTTGATGGAAATTCAGTTCTTAATGCATAGCATACTGAGTGTCCTTCGGGAGTCTCTAGCACCACTCCTTCCCTGTAACAATACTCATTCATGGCCCAATCAACAAACAGCTTCCTTCGAACCATCACCTGTACAGTATCTTCCTTCTTGTCGCCCCTATGTGTGAACTCTGCGATGAAATCCACTAAAGCTTGACCATTGATCGCTCTTTGGGGATGGTAAGTGATGTCATATTGACTTAGCTCAATATTCTACTTCAATAATCTTCCAGAAATCTCAGGGCAGAATAGGACTTGCTTTAGTGGCTGATCTGTGAGCACTTTGATTGAATGAGCTTGGAAGTACAACCTGAGCTTCTTTGAGGTAGTGAGCAGGCAACAAGCTAGCTTCTCTAACTTCAAATAATTAAATTTTGCCCCAGTAAGCCTTTTGCTAATGTAGTAGACTGACGTTTGAATCTTCAGTTCCTCTCGTACTAAAGCTGCACTCAAAGCATGTGATGGCACTGCCAAATATAAAAATAAATCCTTACCATCCCTGGGTTTGGAAAACATTGGAGGCATTTTCATATGCTTGATCAATTCTTCGAAGGCCCCTTGACAAGCTGGGGTCCATTCAAAGTCTTTCTTTCCTTTCCTCAATGCATCAAAGAGCGAAAAACAAATGTCCATTGCTTTGGAGATAAATCGACTCAAGGCAGCGATTTTCCCATTCAGGCTTTGGAGCTCCTTCTTTGTTCTTGGGGCCCGTATCTCCCTCAATGATGAAATTTGAGTAGGACTGGCCTCAATGCCCCTGGCATTGACCATGAACCCTAGAAACTTTCCTGATGCGTCCCCAAATGAACACATGAGAGGATTCAAATTCATACCGTATCTTTTGAGAATATGAAACATTTTAGCCAAATTTTCTATACGATCTGACGCTCTCTTCGACTTTATGAGCATATCATCAACATACACTTCTATAGTCTTGTCGATCTGTAACTTGAACATTGCATTGATAAGCCGTTGATAGGTTGCCCATGCATTCTTTAGCCCGAATGGCATGACTTTGTAGCAATATAAACCCACATTTGTAATGAAGCTAGTATTCTCCTGATCTGGCTCATGCATCGTTATCTACTTGTATCCAGAATATGCATCCATGAATGATAACAATTCATTCCCCACAGTCGCATCTACTAGATGATCAATCCTGGGAAAAGGAAAACTATCCTTTGGGCACGCTTTGTTGAGATTCGAATAATCGATGCACACACGCCATTTCCCCCTTGGGTTTCTTCACGAGAACAGGGTTGGACACCCAATCTGGGTATGTTGATTCTCTAATGAAGCGATTCTCCATTAATCTTACAACTTCTTCTTTGAGAGCCGTAGACCTTTTAGGACCCTAAATACTCCTTTTTTACTTTACAGGTGTAATGCGAGGGTCAATATTCAGCGCATGAACATCCACTTCAAGAGATATTCCGCATATATCTGCATGACTCCAAGAGAATACATCTATATTAGCTTTAAGAAAAATGACTAACTCACTTTGCAATTTCTAGCCCAGTTGAGACCCTATTTTCAATACTTTGTCAGAATCTTTCATATGCACTGCAATGGGAATGGTGATCTCTACTGGCGCCGCTCGATTCTCCCCTACACTGGGCTTTCTAGGATCCATCTCCTTTTGATCCCCGCTATGCTCGCCAGTGCTGGGGTCGTTCTTTAGCTGCTATAAGGAATCTCATGAATGTGGAGGGGGCCCTCCACATTCTTCCCCTTGTCTTCTTCTTGGCCTCTTTCAGCTCTGTAAGATTACATTCTCTAGCAGACTCCTGATCCCCTTTAATCACACCTACACCATTTTCTGTACAGACTTCATTGTAAGGCACCATGGTGCTAGCGCAATCCTGAAGTCAGCTAAAGTAAGTCTATCAAGGAATGCTTTATAAGAAGAAATCTCATCAACAAGTACAAAGGTTTGAAAGAGTCTAAACAGCGGTAGGATCTTATATTATGGAGTATAAGCAGGATATAATGTAGATAATAATAGTAGCAGTAAGTAAATTCACACAGTCGATTTATACTGGTTCGGATCACCGTCCTACGTCCAGTCCCAGACTCCCTTCTGGAATTTCACTAACGCAACAACCCTCACTTCACCCGGAGGAATAGGTTCACAATTACCCGAACAGCCGAACGGGATTTCTTGCCTCGACTGCTGAAGAGGTCTTCACTAGTACAAAGATAAATGTTGACTTAGTGTGTTTTTGATAACACGAATTGTCAAATAGTAAGTACAACCTTCCTATAGTCTTTTCTTGATGATTATCGTGAAGCTTGTGAAAGATTATGGAAGTTTAAGATCTCAAAATGTTTGTAAGTAGTATGCTTTGAGAAATCAGAATTCTTTTAGAATAATAGAGAGTTAGAATAAGGATTAGTGATCAAAACAATTGTTGAAACCTCTATTTATAATATTCAAAGAATTGTAACTGATCATGAAAGGATTCGATGAAGAGAAGTAAGTTGTATCTCTTCAATATAGATGCATCCTTTCAGAAACAGAAGTCTTAGTTATAATTTTCAGAAGTCTCTTTTGATTTGAATTCAAAAATAGGAAGAGTAGTATGTTTGTCTCCAGAAACAGACGCCTGGTAGAATTATGTCAGACGTCTGAAAATTCATACTGAATTTTCTTTGTTTTCAGCAAACAGACGTCTGGTCTGATTATGTCAGATGTCTGTTTCTGTAAACAGACTACTTCTTGCTTCCTTGTTCATTGTTGCTAACATATATTCATAAATACTTTGTGTGTGTATAATCATCAGGAAAGACTTTAACATATCTTATCTAAGACTAATCTAGACTCATACAAATAATATTTCCCTTGAGTTCTTGAATCTGATTGTTAATAAAGTTTCATCTTCCTGTAAAACAAAGTTAGTCGATAGCATATGAACATATATATTTGTCATAGTCAAAACGCTATACTTAGCGATTCAACATTCTCCCCCTTTTTGACTAATGACAACTAAGTATACTCCCCCTGTCAATATGCATAAATATTATTTTACGTTTTCTCCCCCTTTGGCATTTGACAAAAAGGAATACTTTTTAAGGAAAACAAACATAATATTCATGAAGTTAATATCAAAACAAAACATCATAACCCAACATCATAACCACAGAAATGCACATATAAGTGTTTTGTGCATGGAGTACTAAAATATTACATTCCCAAAAGATAATTGATCAACAGAAAAGATACCATACCCATACCATCATCAAATATTCGGAGATTCGTCCGAGTCATGAACATCTGGAGAAGCACTGTCTTCCGAATCTTCAACTATTTCTTGAGAGCTAGTAGACCAATGAAACGGTGATGACTCTTGAGCTTGTGTCGAAGTACTTCCAGAACAAGACACCGCATACCAAATTTGATTTAAAAACTTTTTAATCGAGTCAAACTTCTTATTAGTTTTTGTTTCAAAAGTGTTAAGTTGACGATGAAGTTTTGACCGATTTTGCGAAAGAATGACGAAAGCTTGTTTTGAAGAAGCTTCCGGAGAGATAATTTGAATTCCTCCATCGTCCCTAGTTCGTTGACGGTGTGAAGGTTCAGGAACAAGCGATTCGGGATTAGAAGCAACATGTTGAGTCCATTCTTCGAAAGATAGATGGTCCAAAGTCGATGGGTTGGGATCAATATCCATTAACTTCAATGTCTTGTAACCAATTTCTTTAATTGTCTTTGTTGGAATAGCATCGGGGATTTGAATTTCAGCAGCAGTTAAAATTCGAGTAATGTAGACACCGTAATGCAAAGTCTTATATTTCCTTTTATAGGTGATGTCTAACCACTCGTCCATAATTATTTTTGCCCAATTGATCTGTTTTTGAGAGTAAATGGCATACAATGCTTGGAAATCCCTTTTATAAAGCTTCTCATAACTTCCTTTACGTGGATTTATTGTTCGGACTAAAACACGATTAAGAAGTCTAGCTTGTGGACGAAGATTGGTAGAAGTTAGTTTTCTCATATCAATAAGATCGTCGGAAATAAATTTATGAGATACTTCATCTCTTTGAGTCCTATTAACTTCTATATCGTCAATATCCAAACCTTTCCAAGCACATTTTAAGATTTGTCCCAACCTTTGAAGAGGAAGTAAAATCCTTTTTCCACAAACCATTGTCCAAATGCAATCGGTTGTGTTTTGAGGTTTCATATGGTCAAGATTCATGTTGGCTAAGAACAACTTAACAAGCAAAGGGTATATTTTGACATTATTTGTATTATATTCTACCAAAGATTCAAAGTGGAAATGTCTAGCGAATTGGAGAAGTATATAATTAGAAAAGGCATCAAATTTAACGAAAGCACCTTCAAAAAACTTGGAATTCTTCATTGCTTTGTACCTAGCCTTTGCAATGTCTCCATGAAGCCATTTTTGGATTTGATCTTCTGATGGAGGTAGAGCTTCTTGTTCTCGTGTGCGTTTGCCTCTAGTAGTCATGATTAATAGAGAAAGATTGAAGATTTTGAAGTAGTTTGGAATTGGGGATTTAGGGTTTTTTATAGTGGGTGAAAAGGTGAAAGTAAAAAGTGAAAAGATAGAAGGTGTTTATGAGGAGATATACTTCTTTGGAACCGACGTGTTTTTTTTTTTAAAAAAAAAAAAATTTTGTCCTGTCATTAATTCAGACGTCTGGTTGAAATGAAGGAGACGTCTGTTGCTAACTAATTTTAATCCAGCAAGCTTTTAGTTCATTTTGGAACCATTTCAGACGTCCTTTTTTAACAAAACAGACGTCTGTATTCGCTTAAGTTTTAGTTGGTTCTTCAGCAACAGACGTCTGTTTATAAAAAGAAAGACGTCTGTTTTTAGTGTTTTACGAGGCAGCAAAGAATTAGTTCATTTTAGCCTTGTTTCAGACGTCTGTTATATTCTTGTCAGACGTCTGTTTTACTTGTTAAAACAAATAATTGTTTTGAAGACAGACGTCTGTTTTGATTTTTTCAGACGTCTGTTTTATAACAGACATATATATTTGAAAAAATAAACATACATTAATATCAAAAATACTATAAAATTCAAATTTAATTTAGGGATAAACGAAATCTTATTTTGAAGGAGGTGTTGTCTTCGGAGTGGGGTAACTTGGCCCTTCATTTTTATTATAATTCTTGTCCCAAGAGTTTGGACTATATGGTGGATGTTGAGGAGAGAAGGTATAGTATTTCTCCTTTGCATAATTCACCGGATCATCTTCAGTTCGATATGCAGCTGATGGATCGATAGGATTTGTTGGGCTTGGTAAAGGTGAGACAACATCTTTTTCATTTGATCGGCAAAGCTTTGATATCATTTTTTGAAGTGTACTTAAGCGAGTTGAAGTTGCTTTTTGTTCGAAATACAATTCTCTCTGAAGTTCGATTTGCTGTCGCTGATAATGATGAATCTCATCGATTTTTCGTTTAGTATCCGGAGAGGTAAATAATGATCGTTTGGTTTTCTTTGATTCCGGAGTATAGCCAGTATGATATTCTCCCCACTTATATGTTGGTTCAATTTCGGGAGTAGGAGTAGGAAGAACTGGAGTTTCAGCTGAGCTATTAGTTGATACAATAATGTTGATGGAAGGTGAAGAACTTTTTGAAGACATTGTTTTCTTATGTTTTTAATATTTGATTTGTTTTAGACAATTCTTTAAATAGGAGAATAACTTAGTTATATGAATGGTCAAAAACTTAAGTACATTTATAACCAGAAATAATAACTAGTTATGAGTAATCTTAGGTAAAGAGTTATTTTTAGTAAACCTTTTGTTAAAAGAAATTTAGTTTACGAGTGTTAAAACATGAGAAGCTAACTTTAGTTAATTATAAGTCTTTAGCAGATATAATTCCTAGTTCTCTTCTAAGTTTTATAAAGGATGATTCTATCAAAGGTTTAGTGAATATATCGGCAATTTGATTGTCGGTTGATACATATTTTAAATTAATTATTCCTTTTTCTATGTTATCACGTAGGAAATGATGTCTTATATCTATGTGTTTTGTTCGTGAATGGTTAATTGGATTTTTAGATAAATTTATAGCGCTTGTATTATCATAATAAATTGTAGAATTCATTAAATTTATTCCAAAATCTTTTAATGTTTGTTGCATGTAAATGACTTGAGCACATGCTAAAGCTGCTGATATATATTCAGCTTCACATGTAGAAAGTGAAACGCAATTTTGTTTTTTGCTAAACCAAGATACTAATGATTTTCCGATAAAATGACATGTTCCACTCGTACTTTTTCTATCCGTTCGGGATCCACCAAAATCAGCATCACTGTAAGATACTAATTCAAACATACATCCTTTTGGATAGAATAGTCCAAAATCTTTAGTATCATTAAGGTATCGTAAAATACGTTTAACAGCTCGTAAGTGTGATTCTTTCGGATAGGCTTGAAATCGTGCACACAGACACACACTCATCATTATATCTGGTCTACTTGCCGTTAGATAAAGTAGTGATCCGATCATGCTCCTATATAGTTTTTGATCAACATTTTTTCCGTTTTCATCTTTTTCTAAATGAGTCGTTGTACTTATAGGTGTTGGTTTGCCGGATGTTTTATCTAAACCAAAACGTTTAACTAGATTATTGCAATATTTTTCTTGATTAATAAAAGTTCCATTTTCTGTTTGTTTAATTTGTAATCCTAGAAAATATGATAGTTCACCCATGTGTGACATTTCAAATTCGCTTGTCATAATTTTAAAAAATTCTTCACATAATTTCTCATTTGTAGATCCAAAAATAATATCATCTACATATATTTGTATAAATAAAATATCTTTATTTTTATTTTTAATAAATAAAGTTTGATCAGCTTTACCAATTTTAAATCCGGAATTTATTAAGTAGGTTTTAAGTCTTTCATACCAAGCACGAGGTGCTTGTTTTAGACCGTATAATGCCTTTTTAAGTTTGTAAACATAATCTGGATATTTTTCATGTATAAATAATGGTGGTTGCTCTACATAAACATTTTCTTTAATGAAACCATTTAAGAAAGAACCTTTAACATCCATTTGATAAAGTTTAAAATTATGATAACTAGCAAATGCTAAAAGTATTCTTATTGCTTCTAATCGTGCTACAGGTGCAAATGTTTCATCATAGTCAATTCCTTCTTCTTGATTATATCCTTGAGTAACCAATCTTGCTTTATTTCTTGTGATATTTCCAAGTTCATCAGCTTTATTTTTATATACCCATTTGGTTCCAATAACTGATTGATCATTTGGTCGAGGTACTAATTCCCAGACGTTATTGCGTTCAAATTGATTTAATTCCTCTTGCATAGCTATTATCCAGTAATCATCTGTAGATGCTTCTTTCGGATTTTTAGGTTCAATAGTTGAAATAAATGCAAAATGTCCCATTTGATTTAACTGATTTCTAGTTTGTACATTTGAATTTATTGTTCCAATAATATTTTGTGTAGGATGATCATTTAAAACTCTAGGAGGTGACCTAATATCTCCCGTTGTGTTATTTTCAATATTTTCAGAATTTGTATTTTCAGTAATTTCATCATCGTCATTATTTTGAATATTTTTAGTAAAATTTTCATCAAAAGATATATGTAATGATTCTTCTATACAATTAATACGTTTATTGAAAATACGATAAGCTTTACTTCGTTCTGAATATCCAACGAAAATTCCATGATCAGCTTTTGCATCAAATTTCTCTAGTTGATCTTTTGTATTAAGAATAAAACATTTTGAACCAAAAACTTTAAAATAAGAAATATTTGGTTTTCTTCTATTGAAAAGTTCGTATGGTGTATTTTTGGTTAGAGGACGAATAGAGATACGATTTAGAACAAAACATGCTGTTGAAACAGCTTCTGCCCAAAATTGTTTTGGCAATGTACTTCCGTTTAATAGCGTTCTAGCACATTCTTGTAATGTTCTATTTTTCCTTTCAACAACTCCATTTTGTTGTGGAGTTCTAGGGAAAGAGAAGTTATGATTAATTCCTTTCTTCTTACAGAAATTTTCAAAAGATTCATTTTCGAATTCTCCTCCATGATCGCTTCGAATGTTTTTGACTTTTAAATCTTTAGAGTTTTGAATTCTTTTTATAAACTGTTTAAAATGATCGAACGTATCACTTTTATTTTTCATAAATATAGTCCATGTAAATCTTGAAAAATCATCAACTATTACAAAAACATATCGATTGTGATTTAATGATTGAATTTGAGTAGGACCAAATAGATCCATATGTAATAATTCTAGAGGTTGTAAAGTAGAAATAACCTTTTTAGATTTAAAAGAAGATTTTGTTAATTTTCCTATTTGACAATCTTCACAAAGATTTTTTACTTTAAAATTTATATTTGGTAAACCTCTTACTAAATTATTTTTAGAAATTTTCTGAATTGTTTTGAAATTTATATGACAAAACCGTTTGTGCCATAGCCAAGAATCATTTTCACTAGCTATTAAACACATTTGTCTATTATTGTTAATTTTCATATTTAATACATAAATATTTCTATCTCTATTTCCTTCAAATATAATATTTTGGTTTTCATCAAAAATACTACATTTATTTTCAGAAAACATTATTTAAAATCCTTTGTCACATAATTGACTTATACTGAGTAAATTATGTTTAAAATTTTTAACTAAAGAAACATTTTTAATAATAGGTAAATTTGAAGTACTGTAGTTGCATACATCTCCTTTGCCAATGATAAAACCTTTTGAATTATCTCGGAAGGTAATAGAGCCACCATCAAAGTATGTAATATTTGTAAGCATATCTTTGTCTCCAGTCATGTGTTTTGAACAACCACTGTCTAAAATCCATTTTCTTTTCTTGGGTGGTACTTCGGATTCTTGAGCCATGAAGCATACATTTGCTTGTTCGTTGTCACTATCACTGTCTGATGAATCTGAATCTGAATTATCCCATGTGACGGAGAAAGCCTTCTTTTTGAATTTCTCCTTTTTGTTTTTGTTGAAGTTTTTATGATTTTCTTTTAGTTCTGGACAATCCTTAGCCATATGACCTTTCTTGTGGCAATTGAAACATTCCAAATTAGAGGATGAAGGTTTGCTTGAATTGTTTTTCTTGAAAATTCCTTTTCGATATTTCAAGAATTTCTTAAAATTTTTAGCAATAAATGCTAAGTCTTCATTTTCTGATTCCGATTCTTCTTTTTCAGCATGAAAAGCTACATTCTTCTTTTCTTGTGCTTGTTCTTTTCTAACTTGAAGATTCACCTCATATGACATTAGATTTCCTATGAGTTCTTCTGGTTTCATAGCTGATAAGTCATTTGCTTCTTCAATAGCTAATACTTTTCTCTCCCAATCATCTGTTAGAGAATTTAGCACTTTTGATATAATATCAAAATCGCTATACTTTTCTCCTAATCCTATCAAAGCATGCAAAATATCTTGAAACCTTGAATACATTTCATTAATCGTCTCATTTTGTCTCATTTTGAAATTCTGGAACTGATTCTTGAGCATTGAAATCTTTGTTTGTTTGACTTTTTTTGTTCCTTCATGAATAGTTTTAAGTGTTTCCCAAATTTGATGAGCAGATGTACATATGCTAACACGATTGAATTCATTTCTATCCAAAGCACAATATAGCATATTCATTGCTTTTGCATTTGCATTTGCTTCATCTTTTTGAGTCACTGTCCAAGTTGAATATTCAGTAGTAGGTGTTGTGAATTCTTTTTGAGTAGCATTCCATGCACTAAAGCCATTTGCTTGCATATAAATTCTCATTCTAGTAGCCCAGTAGTTGTAGTGTAATCCGTTAAATAGTGGTGGTCTTTGAGTAGATTGTCCTTCGGCAAAAGTAGTTGAGATAGCACTTGGGTTATTCTCCATTTTATCAAAATGGAGAATAACGGTGTTACGGTTATAGGATGTCCTTGCTCTGATACCAATTGAAAGAGTCTAAACAGCGGTAGGATCTTATATTATGGAGTATAAGCAGGATATAATGTAGATAATAATAGTAGAAGTAAGTAAATTCACACAGTCGATTTATACTGGTTCGGATCACCGTCCTACGTCCAGTCCCAGACTCCCTTCTGGAATTTCACTAACGCAACAACCCTCACTTCACCCGGAGGAATAGGTTCACAATTACCCGAACAGCCGAATGGGATTTCTTGCCTCGACTGCTGAAGAGGTCTTCACTAGTACAAAGATAAATGTTGACTTAGTGTGTTCTTGATAACACGAATTGTCAAATAGTAAGTACAACCTTCCTATAGTCTTTTCTTGATGATTATCGTGAAGCTTGTGAAAGATTATGGAAGTTTAAGATCTCAAAATGTTTGTAAGTAGTATGCTTTGAGAAATCAGAATTCTTTTAGAATAATAGAGAGTTAGAATAAGGATTAGTGATCAAAACAATTGTTGAAACCTCTATTTATAATATTCAAAGAATTGTAACTGATCATGAAAGGATTCGATGAAGAGAAGTAAGTTGTATCTCTTCAATATAGATGCATCCTTTCAGAAACAGAAGTCTTAGTTATAATTTTCAGAAGTCTCTTTTGATTTGAATTCAAAAATAGAAAGAGTAGTATGTTTGTCTCCAGAAATAGACGTCTGGTAGAATTATGTCAGACGTCTGAAAATTCATACTGAATTTTCTTTGTTTTCAGCAAACAGACGTCTGGTCTGATTATGTCAGACGTCTGTTTCTGTAAACAGACTACTTCTTGCTTCCTTGTTCATTGTTGCTAACATATATTCATAAATACTTTGTGTCTGTATAATCATCAGGAAAGACTTTAACATATCTTATCTAAGACTAATCTAGACTCATACAAATAATATTTCCCTTGAGTTCTTGAATCCGATTGTCAATAAAGTTTCATCTTCCTGCAAAACAAAGTTAGTCGATAGCATATGAACATATATATTTGTCATAGTCGAAACGCTATACTTAGCGATTCAACAAGGTTTGCTTCAGAATAGCTCTCATTTCCCCCTCTCCCAACACTATAAGCAAGTCAATAGTTCCAATTGGTTGCTTTGTCTCTCTTGTGAACCCTTAGATCTTTGTTTGACAAGCTTGAACATTTGTCATAAAGAGATTCATCCGGTTGAAGGTCTTTTAGAACAAGACATTGATGGAGGCACTACAATCAACAAGCACTCTTCTGACCATAGCTGTGCTTATCCCGGTTGTGACCACCATCGGGTCTTTAGTTGGGGCAAAGATACCTTCTGCATCTTTGTCTCCGAATTTAATAGTTCCATGAGAAACCTTTTGCTGCTTCGGTGGACTTGTATTGTTGAGAATTAAACACCTCTCCTCTTTTGGAACATACTTCAGAGCTCCTTCATACCTCTCAATCTCGCCCCAGATGTTACCCGCCAGATGAAGACCACCGGATATAGTGTTGATCACCGGCCTTGTATTAGTTTGCACTGGAGCTCCATTGCTTGGACCAGGCTGATTATCAGGTGCATTCTGCCCCTTAGGAGTCGAGGAAGAATAGAGGAAGAAATTGCAATCAATGGCTTCCTCACACATTGCTGTAGTCAATTCTTTCTGATTAACTCTTCGATCATGGTCTTCAGATGTCTGCATTCATTTGTGTTGTGACCGGGCTGATTATGAAAACGACAAAACCTTCCGGACTTCAGTTGGCTTTCTTCAAGTTTTTGCGGTCGCGGTTCCCGATAATTTTGTACGACTTTCTTGGCAATATAAATATTCTCCAGAGTGTCTGTCATAGGAGTTAATTCTATGGGTTTGAAGAAGCGGGACTTGTTTCCATTCCGGTTATCTCTCCTGGCATTTCCTCTCTTTTGTCCCCCCAGTATTCTTCTAACTGCCTTGAAAATTGTTACCCTTCTTTTCCGATACAACACTGCTTTCGGCAACATTCTAGGCGAGAGAATGGTCAACTTCCACTTTGATGAACTCTTCTTCCTTCTTATAGAATTTCTCAAGAGTATTGGGATCCTTCATTTTCACCCATTTCCCATATTCAGTCTTTTTGTCTACAACTTGGTATAATGCCATTAATACCATCTGAGCCTCTGGATTCCCCACTTCTGTTATAACAGCGTTAAAGCGAGTAAGAAAGGCTTTCACTGATTCATCTGGTCTTTGCTCCAAGTTTGATAATGACATTATGTCTTTGGCATTGTAGTGTGCAACCTGAACTGCTCCCTGAATTTATTTGTCAAACCGGAAAACTAATTCACGGATTTCAATAGCAGCTTGGTGAACCGTAGTGACGCTACTCCCTCCAAGTAAATAGGGAATTACAAGCATTTGATTCATCTGTCGTGTGTGTGTCATTCATGTGTTGGTCATACTTGTACAGAAACAGATTAGGGTCACTAGTTCCACTATAAGCTGGGATAGCCGGAGGAACAAACATCTTCGGGAACTCAGCCTTCCGAATTCTTTCAGTAAACGAGGTCTTTCTTGAAGAAAAATACCGCTCTCTTTCATCATCATTCCTCGCCATACTCTTCTTCATAATTTGCCTAATCATCTCTTAAATATATTCTTCGCCACCATGTCGTTCCATGGGGCGGACGCCATCTCCTTTACCTGATGCTCGCTTGGACAAGCGAACATGGTTAGGGATCCAGGGCCCTAGGCCTCCCGCTTTGGGAAGGTGCCCATTTGGTGGGACTTGCCGCTTTATGAGAAGTATATCTTTTGGAATGATTCTTAGCATTAGGTTTAGAATCCTCGATATCAGCATCATCTGAATCATCAACCTCCTAAACAAAGTAATAACGGTTGAGATCTGAAACAAAAGAATTAGCATTCTCTTTGTGGTTAATTTCAACTTTTTAATTTGTTGTATTTGCTTGAGCAGTGAAAAGAGCTTCTAGTCTATCCACCAGAGCTTTGTTCCAAGCCTCCATTTGCTGGGTCAAGTTAGCGACATCAACATACAACTCTCACCGAGTCACACCCGCTCTCGAAGTTTGAGATGTAGTTAGATGATTGGATTGAGGAGTGGCCACAACATCAACAACAACGTTCCCCGAACCTAAAGCTCTTGCAGACTTGCTAGTTTTCTTAGACGGTGCCATAATTTCTGATAACTTTCTAATCTTCGTGGAAGATCTTTCAACTGGCTTGACTTTTAGATCTCGTCGACCTATAGCGAAAGATAAAGCTTCAACGACTTTCCCCCAGCAAGGCTCTTAACCTTGCGATCGTGGGTTCGAACCCCACGGTGTGCACCAAAAATGTTAATACCAAAAATGGCACTAAGACCCCAAGAGGTGTATTAACACTTTAAATCTATGAAAAACAAGGTTAAGATCATAAAAGTGTAGAAAATAGCAAAAGTAGACGGCGTTTATAGTGGTTCGGCCTCAGATTTGGCCTACGTCCACTTTAAAGGATGACTTCATTATTCTCTTCATCATGAGGTACACATTCAATATCACTTTGTACATTTTCACTCTCTTTTACAATAATTCTCTCTTTATTCTCTATAACTTCTCGATTCTTCTTTGAGAAGGCTCGAAATCTCGCTAGTGTCGACGGTTGTTGAAGTGCACCTTCGATAATCGTGCACGACGATGATCTTTGATGAATTCTCGATGAAGATGTTGATGGGGATGCTTGAATTAAGCTTGAAGATGCTTTAATGGAGTTGGAGATGTTTAAGAAATGTTGGAGATTGAAAATGGCATCCCTTCGGAGAGAAAATTTTGATCCCCTTAATGTGTGGGAAGGTGGGGTATTAATAGGTTTGGTTTGAAGTGATGTTGAAGAGGGGAAAATAACACGTGCAGTGTGATGGATCGGCTAGCATCCATGGATCGGCAACCTATCCATTCCACTGGCACGCAGTCCATCAGTTAACTCATGTGAAACCGGCTCATCAAGTTAAAACGATCCACAGTATTGCGCCTTACCCAATCCATCGCTTTGCAACATGACCGACCCATTAACTAAAATGCTGCTGATCCACATGCACTACCGATCCATTATATAAACTATTGCTGATCCATGGCTTTAAAGCAGTGCCGATCCATGAAATAAAGCACGATCGACCCATGGACTCAAAGCCAACCCATCCATCATGTCAAACATGGTCAATCCATCCACACAAAACTCAACCGATCCATTACCATACAATGATGTTAATTCTTCAAATAAAACGTGACTGATCCATTGCTTTTAACATGTTCGATCCACCATGTTTGCACTCAATCCATTATATTCTAACCATGTTTTAGAACAGAGTTAACGTACACATCCTAGGTAATTACAAAATATTTGTTTCTGTAATGACATGTGGAAAAATCCTATGGTAGCAAATCTTGTACTACCATGTCAGAGATCAATGGAAATGTAGCCATGAATTAAATATTATAATTTCTCTTTTAAATCTTTCTTCTTCTTCGTTTTTTCTTCCTTTATTGAGAGTTTAAGTTACTTTACATTGGTAACACGACTCTTAATACCCACATGCTGGGTTTGGCCCATTGTTGTCTCATCAACATAATTATTACCGTTACATTGTGTTTCATTTATAGAAATAAGTGTACTGTTACACAAACTATTCATTTAGTCAGTTTTAATCATTTTTACATTTCTATAAAATAAAAGCTTCTCTACATGCTTTTCTAGCATCTGATCACTTGCCCAATGACAAATAGTTCCTCTGATTCCAGCCATCTGAACTTTGTTCGTCGCCATATAAGGATACAAGACTGATTCGCAGGGGATTTCTGTTTTAATAATTTCCTTAGTATTGGCTTCATCATTAGAGAGATATACACTTATCTTCGATCAAGAAGTATCCAATGTTCATCAGTCTTTCTTATAGTTTGTGTTGTGCCTAAAGGTGATCCAGTTTCCAATCATCTCAACCTTTGGCTGCATCAAACCATCCACCCTTAAATTTTGACATCACTGAGTTTCTTGTGACACTTTTTGTATCTTGCATCATTGGTTGCATATATTGTGCCTCGCCATCATTACTGGCTGCACCAGTTGTACCACTCCCGTCATCTGTCTTGAATCTTGTTCAAGTATTTGTATTCTTTTCTTTGTTTTAATCCAACCATGGCCAGAGACAATGATGTAAGCTCGGCAACATCAAGAATCAATGCTACTGAACCCTCAATCACTGCTTATACCCTTGTCAAACCCAAGAGCCAAGTAATCACAATTCCTCTAGATGAAGAGAACTTCATCCTATGGAAATATCAGATCGTAACTGCACTGAAGGAATATGGTTTGCAAGATTATGTGGAAGGCATGAAGCCAATTCCACCTGCAATGATTATCAACAAAGAAGGCAACACCATCAGTAACCCAGAGCATATATTTCATCAAAAACAAGATAGTTTACCATCATCGTGGATCCTTTTATCTATTAGTCCAAGTTTATTACCCCAAATAGTTGGATGTAACACTTCTTTCGAGATATGGTCACACATAGAGGAAATCTTTAATTCACAGTCATCTACTCGCATAATGTAATACATGAGATGGTTACAAAATGCAAGGAAAGAAGATATGTCAATAAGAGATTACCTTACAAAGATAAAGTCATTGTATGATAGGTTAAATGTTGTTGGACATAAAATATCCGACAGTGAGCAAGTTCTTGTGATCACAAATGGACTTAATCATGAATATGAATCTCTTGTTACATATATATAGCTACACAAAAGACATTACCTGATCTGCAGTATGTCCAATCAGCACTGTTGGCTCATGAAGGTAGGGTAGAACAAAGAAAAGCCATGCAAGGTGAGTTCTCGGTCAATTATGCATCAACATCAAGAAACAAGAATCAGCAAAGAAACACATACAATCAGAATAAGTAAGAAAATCAAAGTCAAAGAAACCGGCAACCTCAAAGAGGAAGAGGTCGTGGAAGATGGAATAACAATAACAGGGTGAAATGCCTGATATGTGGAAAGCCAGGGCATCTTGCAAGTAGATGTTATTTTAGGTTCAATTCTAAATTCAATGTGGTTCAATCAAATCAAAATAACCAAAGGGGTCCAAGTGCTAACCTGGCTCAAGCCAACACTCAATCATATAGCAACATAGCCAATGCTGGGGGAAGTGAAGATGGCACCAGACCTGAAGACACCAACTCTGAAGACAGGTATCTAGATTCAGGTGCCATCAACCACTTGACTAATAACTTGCAGAATCTTAATCTTGGAAACAGGAGCTATTCAGGTAAACAAACTATATTTATGGGAAATGGTGAAACAATAAGTATATCTCATGTTGGAGATAGCTACATTAAAGGTAAAAGACAACTTTACCTTAATACCTATTAAGGGTACCACACATAAAGAAAATTTTAATTAGTTATCTCAATTTGCCAAGGACAATAATGTATACTTTGAGTTTCACCCAAAATTCTACCCTGTTAAAGACTTACTAAGTCACCACACATTATTACTGGGTAGGATGGACCATGGTCTATAAAAGTTTACTGCTGGGCAGACAAGAAATGTCAATGATCAATGATCATTTTGTACATTGTAATAATGTTCATGCAAATGATGTTAACAAGTTTGATAGCGTTTGTAATAACATCAATGATAATAATGAAAACAGGAGTGATAATGATAATATTACTGATGTAAATACTACTAACAGTGGTAGAAATATCATTGACCTATGGCATCGTAAGCTAGATCACCCTACTTTTGATACTGTTAAGCATGTCTTAAATGAATGCAGTGTTCCATATAATAATTCATACACCCTACAATTATTCACACATTGCCAACTTGGCAAAAGTCACAAGCAGCAAGACTGTATATACAAAGAAACTACAACTTGTAGTTGCTGATTTATTGGGACCTGCTCTAGTTAATTCTATGCAAGGATACATGTACTATTTATCTTTGGTAGATTCATATTCTATATACACATGGATTTTCTTTTTGAAATCTAAATCTGATACCTGTAATGTTATCATGAATTATGTTACCGTTACTGAAAATAATTAAATCTAAATGTTAAGATCTTTCAAATTGATGGTGGAACCGAATTTAAACTACTTAAATATTTTTTCAATAAAAAGGGTATCAAACATAGGACTACATGTCCCCGTACATCAGAACAAAATGGTTTGGTAGAAAGAAAACATAGGCATATTGTAGAAACTGGCATTACTTTGTTATCTCAGCATTATTACCCATGAAATATTGGGGAGAAGCATTTAGTACATCCATTTACTTGATAAATAGAATGCCAACAAAGATATTGAAGCACAAATGCCTATATGAGAATCTGTTTGAAGTCAAACCTGACTACAAACAGCTTAGAGCATTTGAATGCTCGTGTTTTCCCTATCTTAGACTTTTTAACCATCATAAATTAAGCCTAAAATCTAGCCCATGCACTTTCCTAGGATACATAAATAATCAGAAAGGGTATAAGTGCATGGACAATAAAGGAAAAATTATTATATCAAGGCATATTGTGTTTAATGAGTCTGTTTTTACTCATGTAGAGAAAGGGAAAAACAGTAATCAGGTTGCCAGAGAAGTGAGAGTGGTAGTGCCATCAATACCAACATTACATGATGAATCATGTGATGCTAATACTGGTGGTCATGATGAGGAATCAAACCACACTACTACAAAATAAGTCTGTTGCATCGATTGTTTATCCCTTTATTGCATCGGTTCAGTAACCGATGCATATGCAGCCGATGCAACAAAGAAAAAAAAATCATCAGTTTCAGAACTGAAGCAACAACTATGATTTTGCATTGGTTATTAGTAATAACCGATGCAAAAGGAAATTTTTCAGCTTAAAACTATTTACTATGTTGCACTGGTTACTAGTAATAACCAATGCAAAAAAATAGATTTTTGCACCGATTATTACTACCAACTGATGCAATATATGGGACATTGCCTTTGACCCGTTCTTATTATGTATCGGTTGTTTCTGAACGTCGATGCAAAATATCACTTTGTTGCTTCAAATGTTAATCGATGTAAATAACTCTTTTTATAACAAACAATTATTGTATACAATATTATAATCATTTACAATAAAATTGAATTGATGTCAAATGCAAATTGAATAAGATAAGACCAATATATATTCCAATTATAGTATCCATAACCCATACAAAGAAGTGATTCATAAATTCAGTTTTGTACAATAATTCAAACATTTGATACGTACAATCATTAAGAAGCAATATAGCTTAAACCGTGAAGTACCCTAATAAGCTAACACTTTAGCCATGATTCTTCACTTCGACCCAAAATAAGAATCTGAGTTGAGATAATAGATATAATGTCAATAAATAAAAATGTATTTGAAACTTTGAAGTAAAAATGTACATTTATGTGCCAACTGGTTATTGAAAATCAAAAACAAACAAGCTGCAAGCATATAATTTATGTTTTGTAACATTCTACTAGGTTTGACTTTCATCTATCAACCAATTAGTAACACGTACAACAATAAACTAAACTGAT
This sequence comes from Allium sativum, assembly GCA_030737875.1. Taxonomy (NCBI): domain Eukaryota; kingdom Viridiplantae; phylum Streptophyta; class Magnoliopsida; order Asparagales; family Amaryllidaceae; genus Allium; species Allium sativum. The sequence continues at coordinate 388,587,754 of CM060916.1, read as the reverse complement.
TATGTCAAATTCAATCTATAAATAAGCACTCACTATAAATAAGCACTCACGTATATTTTAGAAGCTTTTATCTATTACATCCTTGTACAAACATCAGGTTTTTAAATCTTATACTAAAGTTAAGATACCTTGATGATTCAAAATATCACATGTTTCACACAATTGCTCCTCTAATTTCCATGCCTTCAGCTATCTACTTTTCTCCAGTGTATACATGAATGATGCCCAATTTCTCCGTGCATATAAGAACGCATTATAATATGTGTCTCATTTTATCTACCTTACAGTTCATATTTCTATGTACTTAATGTAATAGAAAAAACTATAGAAAAATAAATAGAGAAATTCTTTATGTCATGTTCAACTGATTAGCAGGATGATTGGCGTTTCTTCTTTGTGCAGTCAAAAAATTGTTAGAATATTTAGTTAAATATGCGCTCATAAAGGTCATTCCAAACTAAGTATGTTTCCCAATATTAACAGATAAAAAACGCATAGTATTATTTTCAATATACATTGCAAAATTACATAAGCATGTAACTACAACTGCTAAAAGTTTCTCTACACGAGCAACAATATGTTTTCCATAGGTATACTTCTTTAGAACAATTAAGTGAGCTTTGATTTGAGAAAGAATCGGTTGACGCTGCTTATCATTGCATGTCTCCATGATTTTTTGTACAACATAGTTCCCAAATTGATCTTTCATCATCACCCAACATCCCAATAAAATAAAGACAAAGTAAACATAAATCAGACTATGTAATTTTTCTTTACATGGACTACTTTAAAAGAAGTTTCATCAAATTGTCTAGCCAGTGAAATCAACCATTTTAAAAGAAGTGCTTAAAATACAAGGAAACAAGTACAAATATTTTGTTATTTCCAGGAGTTATATTTTACTTCAGTTTTTAAGTTTTCTTCCATATAAATGAACATATATTAAAATTGCATACAAAGCAACAACAAACCTGAAGCGGCTTATTATCGTCAGAAGCATCAAGCATTGCATTTACTAGTATTTGGCGTTCATCCGAAGTACTTAAAGTGAGACATTTTTCTACCACATTTGAAGCATACTTCTGCTGGCTCATCTGAACTATATCCCCAGCCAGTTGCTTAATTATCGCAGATCACTCATGATGCTTTCCATGCTCCACTACATGTTGCATAAAAAATATTGTGAGAAAAAACTATTTTTCAAAGGTTATTCCTAGAATAATGCTAACGTATCCAATGCGGAAATGGATATGAAAACAACAACTATATAGCACCATTTTTGTATTTTTCTAAAATTAAATAGTAGATTACAGGAAAAGAACAATATTTCAAAAAATTTGTTGTGAACCATCAAAATGTTTCTAAAAGATTTATTTAAAGCATTAATGAGAAATTATATAGATATTTGAAACATAAACAAAATAGAATATACTTTTCTACATAAGTATTATTTTCTTACTTATTGCATTCCATATCGCACAGCCAAGGGGCGCAGGAGAAGCAAACTCACATTTCTTACTATTAAAACCCTGAACGGGAAAACAAACAGAAATATTTAGTAACATGATCAAGAATTATAGCTAATTGAATCCAGTGAGTTGTTTTTACTTCTCAGGTTGGTTAAGAACTGAGTTGCAAGTGTAATCAAGAATTCGAATCAGTCCAAGGTTCTTCAAATTCCCTGAGTGGAGTTCTGAAGCAAAATGAGATGAAAGCATTGCCTTGGTACTCCTTTTTCCATCATTGGCCATGAATCTATAACCGGGATGTTGTACTTCAACTTAAAAACCATTTTTACTTTAACATGGTTCAGCTAATGACCCGTTCCTACAATGCTTTCAAGTATCTGTAGTTACTGCCACTTCATCAGCATTGAGTGATCAAAATCCTACAACACAAATATATTTTAGAATATATTTAACGGCGGGTATTGACAGAAATAATATATTTTAGAATATAATTGGCCGAGTCATATAATTATATTAAATGAGCCAATGTAAAAAGGAAAACAATGTAATCCTGTAACACAAATACGCAGAGCCGAAACAACCATGAATACTACAACCTTGTTCACATGCAAAAGCATACACATCTAACTCTAGCTTGTTATGCTCTAATGCATAAGTCTTCTACTCGCTCAACATGATAAGAAATAATATCATTTACGCTTGCATCTCATCATAATTCTGCTCACTCTTCATTGCCTACTACCTCTGAAGCCACTGAGTTATGAATAGGATTTTGTTCACATCCTTTTTAGGGATGTGAACAAAACACTCCACCCTGATTGGTGGAAATCAGGAGACCCATATGGATCTCCCTGATTTCCACCAACGGAGACCGAGTGTTTTATTCACATCCCTTAAAAGATGTGAACAAAATCGCACTCCTGAGTTATCATGTCCGATGTTACACAAACTGATTTAGTCCAAATGTCCAATCCGCTTTCTTTGTTGCATTGTCAGGTTTGTCTCTCTTACCCTAGCAGTTGTTATCTTTGAAGCTCAAACTACTAGCGCTCATGATCATGTTAATAATGCTTTTTCCAAGGCTTAGTTTCCTCTAATCCTAGGCTACATGGTTCATTCGCTGTTCAAGCTTCACAAGTTTGATGCTATAGTGAATGCCCATTCAGATTCTATGATGAATGCGTGTTACGCAGCAATTGTTCTGTTTGCAAAAGGCGATACTGATAATTAGTTATTGTTGTTTTTTGTCCATTGCATCTTCATATGATGGTGCTGAAACTAGTTACCATCCCCTTGTAACTCCTTCCTCTGCCATTGTCTCCAAGACAAACTTTTACCAAGAGCCACTCATGAAATCATACATAAATGATGGACTTGACAACAACAAAATTTACCGTTGAATTCTCACTCGACATTATTAAGGCTGAATAAAAGCAACAATGTAGCTCTTTTGTTACCATTATGGATTTACCTGACCTGACGAAGGACAGTTATTTACTTGGCTTTAGTAAAGCCGGATAAATCTCTAGCTTTCAGTTATCAAGTCGATCCTGACAGTTAGCAATAGGAGCGGAGCTGCTTATAGCAACACCATTGAAGTAGCAAGACACAGAAGCCATCCCCATCTGATGATAATGCCCATTAAACGCAAAATCCGCATGATCCTTCACCGTATTCGGATCATAACACCTCAGCTGCTGCAGGAAGTCCGAACAGTCCACCTTTCCTGGCGCACAACCAATCCAAAGCGGCCTAAAACATCTTCTCATCTGCCTCCTCCTTCGCCATGCAGAACGTCCTGTCTGTCATGTAGTTTGGACAACACCATACATAGTCAAGTAACCCAAATGTATGTAAATAATCCATAAAACGTAACTCGTATTTGTTGGCTTTTTTTATATAGAAAACGAAAAGGGCCATTGGAGAAAAGATAACTTGGTCAATATGATTTGGTTTAAATGCTACCTTTAAACCTTTACAATTTTAGGTTGAGGCATTTTATCCATATCTTCTTTCTCTCGATGTTTTTCCAAAGCAATGACGTTTCTGTTCTCTCCCTTTTTCCTCTTCCCTCTGTCTTTTATTTGTAGCAACTTCTGCATATTTTCTCTTCTTTTCGTCTTCTTTTTTCTTCTGTTTGAGCTCTAACAATCTGGTGTTTTCCTGTTGTAACTTCTCTCTCTAGCTTTGCTTTGTATTTGTTGGTTCATCACAATTGCTTAACCAAAACCCCTTGTATACTGCATTTAATATTTTATTGAACTGGTAACTGTTAGTGCTGGAATTTCAACCGTTCAAAGTTAATTGATTGAGAGTACATGTAATTGCTAATTAAAGGTTGCGTTTTGGTATTTTACATATAGAAGAGAGCCAAACTCCCTCACTGTTCTAATGGACTTGGAAGTACTTTCAATAAAATATGAGGGGTTTCAAGGGACATTTCCCAAATATCTCAAACGAAATGTATCTCAAATCTCAGAAAAATGATGACGACAATTATATCAGACCAATACGAAAGCTAAAACCTTTTCCATGGAAACTGAAGGACACTACATAAAGGGATCCAGTGTTCTCCATGCAATCATCATTGACTCACTATACTGCACAATGTAACGAAAGTGAAGTTACAGATATTTTTTTTAATTATATAATCAAAGATATAAGAAATTTTTCATTAATATATTGGTTTTACCTACTCCATTTTCTTCATTACCAGCGGGTAGATCGATTTATTCCATCATTTATCAACAGCCTACAATTCTTATTATACAACCATCACTTGATTTCATGGTTACCGTCACTTGATTCCAAGACAAAGCATCGTATAATAATGTAGTTTGATCCAAAAATAACGACAAATTTTACTATGAGTCACCACCTGCTTCTACAACCATCTTCATTCACAGACCCCATCAGCATAATCCATCTCACCTCAAACACGAACCACAACCTTCAAACACCAACTGAATAGAGCCGCTACCAGAAACTGACTGCTCCCTCTTCCATTCACCCACGACCTTTAGGGCTGTCAACGGATACTTTCGGATACAAATAGTGTTATACCCGTATCCGTATCCGAAATCATTTTCGGATATCAGATATCTGTATCCACGGATATCGGATAATTATCCTATCCGCTAGCGATCGATAAATCAAGAAATATAATTGAAATTTTTTAGCTTAACATAAATGTTTTTCAATTCCATTGATCAAAAAAGTATTAAAAATAAACATATATGGTAAAATTAAAAAGATTTGAGTCGCTAATATGCATTTATTGCATATAATACATATCTTCGACTTCGTAAAACAATAAACAAATCTCACTCATTGTACTAAAATGCGTATAATTTTAAGTATAATTTTAAAAAATCAGACGGATAATTTTCGAATGCAGATATCTATATATCCGCATCCGCATCCGTTTTTTCGGATATCGGATATTTATCCACTTTTCGGATACGGATGCAGATAGATATCGGATTTTTGGGTATCCATTGACAACCCTAACGACCTTAGACTTCAATTTGAACACGTTCACTTCTCCAGTTCAACCCTTAATGAACCATGCGACTGCAATTTCCAATCAAAATTCCATTTCCTCCGAGAGAATAGCCTACCCACTTCAAAACTCGAATAATCTGCGACCTCTTCCTCACCCAATTGCGAGCCAAAACTCAACATCTCTCAACCACGAGAAATCGAAATCCATTAGTATCACAATGCATTCCCTATACAAAGCCCAAAAAACACGCCCAAGTTTTTCACGATTTCAGCTTTGATTTCGATGTTGGCAATTTCGACGAGTTCGGGTTTCTGAGAAATTAAGAATAAGACCGAAAGGTTATAAGACCGAGGGAGAGGGAAATGAAATAATGAAACGGGAAATATAAAGTTGAGGGGGAGATGACAAAACATCACAATATGCAATAGATGGAATTAATGCTGCATCACGTTAATTTTTGGATGTGTAAATTAGCAATTGATTGGAATGTTTGTTAGGTACTAGTATTTTTTTGCCTACTTTGGTGGACACTAAAATTTATGTCAGTAAAAAAAAAAAAAAATTGTTATGATTAAATATTAAAAATAAAAGAAAAATAAAGTATTGTAATTAATATTAAATAGTTATATATATACATTTAAATATTATAATTTATGCGACAACAATAATAAATTGTTCTGTTGTTCATCCAAAAATAAATTTATCATGAATGATTATTTTGATTAATTGTTCTGTTATCCATCTAATAATTTATGCAGTAACAATAATTATTTGTCATGTTGTTCACCCAACAATAATGTTGTCGTGGATTGAGTGTATTGAGATTACCAAGTTATTTAGACTAAGAGATAGGATGAAGTATCATGTCATTTAATACATGAATATTTGTTGAGGTTGTAGCATTGAATAATCAATGGGAGGTGAAGATCTTATTACATTAATGTTCATGACGTGCGAAAACCGAAAGTTTACAAAAAAATCGATTAGAAAAAAATGATAATCGTCCAGTCATTTAGGTAGGTAATACCAGTGAAGAAAAATTGATTGAAATATGAAATAACCAGAGGAGAGTTGAGAAATGACATCTTTAAATATGTAATTGTGATATAGATTTTTTTTTTTAATGGTTGATGATGTGTTTTTCTGCATTTTCATTTATTTATTTGAACAGGAAACCCTTTGTCGATGTTAGATGTGTTTTTAATTATTCAACCCATAAATCATAATAATATTCAAATTTATTAAAAGACAATGGCAACTAAGCTAGAATATACAATGTTCACAATTCAATTTGCAGGACATGTATCTATCGAGTGTAAGATAATTGATAAAACTAAAAGGTATGCACAAAATTAAACAATATCTCACGTTTTGGACCAAATATTGATGTATCAACTTGAACAAAACTAAACAATGATATCGTTTCTGTGGTCAACATACCAAATTTAAATTGCGCACCTTTTATGACAATAATGTCCTAAGTCTAAAATATAGCTAATGTGCTTAAGTGAAATGTTTCAAATTTGGTCCAAAAATGGATTTCCTACAATTGCATAGCTATATATTTTTTCTTTAATTTGATATACAGGCAATAGAATATTGCTGCATTCTCTTATTTTTACACAGTCAATATTACCTAAATTAGAAAGAAAAATTATATAGTTTCAGTCGAAAAACACTATATTTTCTGACTCATATAGCATAATATAGTCTAATTTAGATGTTCTAAATTTACTACTTTATATATTTTTTTGTGCTAAAATCGTAATATTTAGAAAGAAACACCACCGACCTACTACGTTATGTTGGCATTTGAAGGCAAATTTTAAAAATTCAAGTTCTTAAATCAATTTTATTCCATTAAATAAATTTATTTTCCATAAAATGAAAACCATGTTATAGGCATTTATCTATTTAAACTGTAAACAGTAAAGGAATAAATGGATAGCGTACTTAAGATTAAGTATGTAACATTCATTTATCGATGAACACCCTTATCTCAATGGATAAGCACTTCGACTTGGACGTAACTCAAAACTTACGTAATGTGATTCAAATATATATTAATATGTAGCATGTTGCAGATTACCTATATATATATATATATATATACACACACACACACACACACACACACACACACACACACATATGTACGTAGTTTTTGTAAAACGAAAAAGAAAGAAAAATCACTCGAAGTACAGAATCAAACAGTAATAATAATATACAACTTTAAGTTCACAATAAATGTGCAGCCTTAATGAACCAATCTCTAATAAACGTATACGTTCAAAGCATATGCATCACTTGTATCTCTGTTTGCCATCCAATACATCGCTATGCCCATCTCAAATTTCATGCTGTCAATAACCCGTAAATTGGTGTCTTCAAATCATCAACTGGTTCTAGTTGCTACAAGAAATTGTAAATTATTTGCTCCTTAGTTCCTAAGGATATGGTCTGTTTAACCATGAGTACACACTGAGAAAGTTATGGGCATATCCGGCTAGTAATATATTTTTCGGGGATGGGGTAACCTATGATCTTGGTATAATTGGATTAGTACATTATTTCATACTTCGGAGAATCATCACATACTGTAAATATATCATGTGCGGATACATGCCCATTACTAAATAAAAAATTGAAATACAGGTGTTTGTCATTATTTAGAATTCAAGAAAAATATAAAGCTGACAAACTTTAAAACTCATATATATCACAACTTTATCAACATGATGCATGTCAGGTTGACATAAAAACCTTATGTTCTTTAGCCCCTTCTTTTTAAAAGTAAACATTAATAAAAAAATTAGGGAGTGCTACAAGAATCATAAATAACTCAAATTTAGCAGTGTGTTGATTGGAACACATTAATCATTTTTTTTTTTTACTTCTTCAAAAGCCAGGTTGAAGCTATGTTGGATGTAAAGAAAATATTATATCATAAAATATATTATCTTCAACGTATTGCATGGCTCAATCAAAGTATTTTATCCTACCCTAGTGGACACAGATTTCTATCATGATTCTAACATATGTCCACAGCTTACATTGGATCTTTCCAATATTAGTTCACCATAGTTTTCAGTTTTGTACTAACATACATCTCTACAGCACAAATCGACACAAAGATGTAAGATGGGTCAATTTATAAAAAGCAAGGAAAAGAAAACCAAATACCCAATATTTTTTTCATGTAAAACAAAATGAACCCCTTCAAAACAATGGCAATCATTGCTTATGCTTAAATATATTTCAAGTCTTTTCTTATAGAGTTTAATAATCCTTCTCGACCTTTAATACGATAAAATGGCTAAATGCATTGATGGAACAGAGCTAATGTCTACATGACACTGCTATGAAAATAACATCTTTAAGGTCTATTATAACAGGTTCCAAATACTGGATAATCAATTCAAAATTATTAGAGATGCATTAGTGTATCAAATGACCAAATAAAACAGGAAAAAAAATATCACAAAAAATCAAAATTTATACTGCAATATACAAAAAAGGCAGAAAACCTCTGTTGTAAAATGCCAATGATCTATATTCAATTTGAAAGAAATTAGCAAACTCATTCAACTATTGTCGGTACTGCATGCTTAGTTCCGAAATTAATTTACACTCACTCGACTTGGTTAAAGATAGATACATACCTGAAGCTGCCCACGAAACCCAAGATTCACTTGTAAAATCGTTGTTTATACCTACCTGATGAGTATCTATCCCTCCTACCCTAATCCCACTTTGCAACCAACCCACCCTAATCGCTCTTTGCAGCCACATCATACCTACTTGCAAAGATGTTGTCCAATATGCTCTCGCTTTGTGAAGCCGATTTATGAACATATTTTCCTGCTCAAATTCTTCCTGTCTGCACATTTTTTGCAAGTCTGATGTCCATATCTTGAGGCATACACACATAACACAGTTCCTTCATTTTTAGGAACATTTATTTTTTATTGAATAATGTACACAATCTGTTCATTTATTGCATTAAGTATTTTAGTGTATAGAATGGTCGATGTTTAGTACACTATTGAGTAATAGTTCATAGTATATGTACACATGGATGAATATTCATTTTTATCATTACAAATTTATATTCCTACCTATATTCCTTGTATATTTACATGTACTGATAGGAAAAGATCTTTTTTAACTAAATCTAAAATTTTCATTGTATGGTCATTTTTTGTTATTTTAGGGGTGGAGATGGGTGGGATGCTTGTAATTTTATGTCGAACGGGAAATGGATATATAAATACAATATTTATGTGCTTGCATTGACTTCTATTTTTTTTACACTATTTATGATTCGTAGTTCATAGAAAATGGTTGCATAAAAGTATATGTTGTAACAAAAAGAACTGATACTAAAAACAAAAAATTACATATTATGTAAAAGTAATAAATATTTTAATGTAACTATTGTCATAATTATGTTAAACCATTGACTTCATGCAGAAGCATGGAAAGAAACATGTCATTTGAGAGTGTAGAGATGTCATTGTTCATCAAAATCTAAAAGCATTTCGAAATTGAAACATGAACAGTCAACAAATTAGAATATGAATAGCAGAATCAAAGTTTTGCAAATGAAAAATTTATGTGCTAAGGATTACCTATTTTATATCAATTCCAGAGACTGGTTAACATGGAAAATTAGAGAATTTGCAAAATTTAACCATTTACTAAAAAGAAAAAAAAACATTCTTCCTTATAAACTTCAAGTGTTACCATTCCCTTATGAAATTGAGATTTGCAGGTGCACATCTTTCCTCCAGCACAGTTCTCGTAACCGAACAAATATTCTTTTAATTAATACTTTACACATATCACTAAGTAGGTATATAGGGAAACTGATGGAATTTAAAAAAAAAAATTGATCTTGAATTTTTTATCATTATAAATTTATATTCCTATCTGTATTCCTTATATATTTATATGTACTGTTAGGAAAAGATCTTTTTTAAATAAATCTAAAATTTTCATTATATGGTCATTTTTTGTTATTTTAGGGGTGGAGATGGGTGGGATGCTTGTAATATTCCATCTAATGGGAAATGGAAATATATACAATATTTATGTGCTTGCATTGACTTCTATTTTTTTACACTATTTATGTTTCGTAGTTCATAGAAAATGGGTGCATAAAAGTATATGTTGTAACCAAAAGAATTAATACTAAAAATAAAAGATTGCATATTATGTAAAGTAATAAATATTTGAATATTGTTATTGTCATAATTATGTTAAACTATTGACTACATGCAGGAGTATGGAAAGAAACATATCATTTCGGAGTGTAGAGATGCCATTGTTCGTCAAAATCTAAAAGCATTTCGAAATTGAAACATGAACAGTCAGCAAATTAGAATATGAATAGCAGAATCAAAATTTTGCAAATGAAAAATTTATGTGCTAAGGATTACCTATTTTATATCAATTCCAGAGACCGGTTAATATGGAAAATTAGAGAATTTGCAAAATTTAACCATTTACTAAAAAGAAAAAACATTCTTCCTTATAAACTTCAAGCGTTACCATCCCTTTTTAATTAGCAGCACATAAATTCTTTTTTAGCATAAAGAGATTGACATATAAGACATGCCTTGTTAATTAACAACACATAAATTCCTTTTTGGCATAAAGAGATTGACTTAACAATAATTTAATTAGGAATCAAGGTTGAATTGTCATATTTACATTCAAAAAAATCCAATAATGGAACAACTGCTAATCAAGAATTAGCGCATCAAAGACTATTTCTCAAGCATGCAAACTTGTCATTGTCAATATACCATGAATGCCTAATGATTATATATCGAAATACCGATTACTCATCAATAACCATATGTAAAGTGATCAATATGAGTTTCCATTCTTGATGGCAATAGACCAAACATTATGAGTTTTCTTAATATAATAATTGAATTTCAAGGGCATTTTTGGTATTTTACGGTCGGACCATGACTCCAAGAGAATTAAGATTAGTTGGAATTATTCATATAGATAGAATAGATTTAAAAAATGAGGGGCAATTTCAGTATTTCAAGGTCGGACCAAAGGTAAGATTAGTGGGAATTATTATATAGATAGATTACTTGTTAACAATAAACAACAAATTATTACTTATTTATTTTTAGTTTATTAATAAAGAGTTATTAATTACATTTTTACTATTAAATATAATTAATAAATATTAAAGGGAGAAGCAGTTAAGATACAAAATCAAACACAAATTTATGTTCATGAAATCTAGACCACAACGTTTGTTTGTCTTATGTGGAAGGTGCAACTTAGGAGATCTAGTAGTCCAAAATTTTTGTGTTTAATTTTGTGTCACTATTTTGTGTCCATATAGACTTTCCCAATATTAAATATGACTTAATAACCAATAATAGTTAGCAATAACAAATATTTATATATAAATGGTTAAATCTTATAAATTTTCAATTTTTCTAAAAGTTCTAATTCTACTTCACATTATAATTCGATGAAAATTTAAATTTTTGGTTTTGATGAATTATTCAAAATATATTACAAAATTTTCAAACTTTATTAAAATATTACTTCATACTATTAATTATTTAATGGTAATTATTAATTTTAAGTTTTTATTCATTAAATATTTATTATTAAATATTACTTATTATGTTTAATTATTATTTCTTTAATATTAACCATTTAACAAGCTACTAATGATTAATTATTAATTCTTATTTATCAACTTTTAACTAGAAATTTTACTTATTAATTATTGACTTTTTAATGCAAACTATTTAATGAGTTACTATTTAGTTATTTTAAATTACAAATAACGATTAGTAATTACAGATTATTTATTAATAATTATTATTTGTTAATTATAAATAATTACCAATCTAATTATTCGATGATAAATTATTAATTTTTAAATAATCTTTATGAACCAATAATTATTTAAAATAAATTATGAAATACTAGTTTTCACTACATAAGCACTAAATTTTGTTATTAATCATTAGTCTAAATTGTTAAATAATTATTTTAATAAATTATTTAGTAGTAATTATTAATTAATGATTATTTAAAATTAATTGTTTAATACTATATACTACCTATTAATATTAAATATAAATTATTTTCCAAACATTAATGTTGCATATTAAATATTAAATATTTACCATTAATTATTCGATATTAACTATCAAATATTAATTATTTAATGTAATTGATAAAGTTTAACTATAATTACATTAGATACTAATATTATGCTAATTAAATAAAAATAAAATTTATTGATAATTTATAATAGTTAGTAATTATATATTATTCATTAATTAATAATTACTTGTTTAAATACTACTTAATTACTTAATAGTATATATTAAAAATTAATAATCAATTATTAACTATTAATTATTTAATTGTGTTGTTGAATAATAATTTTTAATTTTTAATTATTACTCAATTTATAACAATTGTTATTATTACTTATTAATGATTAATAATCAAATTTTATTATAAATAATAATCATTAAAATGACTTATTAATTATAAATATTAATTAATTAAATATTAATTATTAAATACTAATTATTAATTATTCATTACTAAATAATAGAATATTTACTTAATTAATAAGGTCAGTTTGTCTCAGGTCCTATTAAGTTACAAAATTAGGCTCGCATCCAGTCGAACGTGTCATATATTCAGCCCCAATTTTTCGAAAAATCATCAAAAATCACGTAAAAAATAAAAAAAAAATCATGTAAATTCATAATTAAATACAATAACAAATCATCATCAAAATCACGTGTTAAAACCACCAAAAAAAGCATCAAAAACCCAAAACAGAAAAATAGCGAAACCGTAGTATTATGCATCAAAAGACGCACTTATTTGTAAATAGTCGCATATATTTATGCATATATTTCAGTTATACATCAAACTACACTATATATGCATATATGTATGTAGTTAAACTGCAATATATGCATCGTTTTGTGCATATATTCATTTCTGGCCTTTTTTTCAACCATATGGCTTTTATGCATATATTTCTGCGTATATAGTAAATAAATGCATACATGTATGCACATTTTCATAAGCCTTCATCCTTTTTATCTTTGTTGCGTACATGTATGCACTTATATGGAATAGATGTATACATGTCTGCAACTATTCGTAATACATGCATATTAGTTCAACTTTATATGCATACATGTATGCAACTACTACCAATATATGCATATATTCATCCAGATTTTTGAATAAAAACGCTGGATGAATATATGCATATATGGGTAATAGTTGCATACTTTTCTACAACTTTTTTTTAGATTGCTTCTACGAACATTTGCGACTTTTTTTTTAATGTACCAATGCATCACGTATGTGGCAAAAACAGGGACTCGCTTTGAATTTCAAACTTGGGGAGGATGCCGTTTACATTTCCAAAGTTTTTAAGGATGTGAGCCTTATTTTCACTAATAAATATTAACAATAATTTGCTAATTATAACAACTATTTATCAAATAAAAAATTATTCATTCTATAATTATTTTTATTAACGATCATTAATTATAATAAATTATAAATAATGACGTATACGAATGAGTATTTATGATTATTGATATGCGTATTTGCTTCAATTAAAATAATCAGCAATTGCTTCGATTTAAAGAACCGACACAAACAACACTATTCGCTGTAATGCATTTGCATCAGTTTCTCATAAGTCAATGCAAACCGATGCAAATGAAACTACTTTCATCGGTTGTAAGGACAAGCGATGCAAATAATACTATATGCTTCACTGCATTTGCATCGGTTGTTCAGGAGCCGATGCAAATAATACTATCTACTTCGGTGCATTTGCATCACTTCCCTAGGAACCGATGCAAAAACGCTATTTGCATCGATTATAAGGGAAACCGATGTAGATACTTTTATTTGCTTATGTGTATTTGAATCTATTCCACAAAAATTGATGCAAATAACACTATTTGCATCAGTTGTAATGACAACTGAAGCAAATGAGATGAAGCAACACGCTTATTTTGTACTAGCGGGCTAGCACCCAACTGTATCTATCATGAAATTTGGATACAACTCCAATGATATGAACTTGCATCCAGACCGACGATTTGAAAATGATGAAGGACACATCACAGATACAACAAATAGTTGTCAAATACCCCATGATGAACAAATTCTGGAAGAACATGATGGCAAACAACATGAAGCTGCACAATATGGCCATCACATGATGACAAGATCCAAACATGGGATATTTAAGCCAAACCTATTTACTGCATGTAATGACCCGGAAATCCGGTCCAATTTGAGCTGACCAAAAACACAAGTCCAATCCCAAATTAAACTGAAAATCAGGAAATTAATAGAAAGAAAACAGAGGGTGAGGAAAGATAAGATAGAAACTTAAAATAGAAGAAGAAGAAGAACACAATATCAGAGTAACACGAATCTCACAGCGGAACGAATAACATATAATATATGTGACATAACTTTGAAATATACATCTGTACTTGAATATACATCATTATCAACGTACAACACTTACAACACAGCGGAAATAACTATAGCTATATAATCCTGAAGCCTCCTGCTCCAAGCTCTTCCAGTATATCTGTAAATCCCGACTACTTGACTGCCCGTACAAAATTAGGCACCCAAGAGTTTAAGGAAACAAAGAAATAAACTCCGGGTCAGTCATGGGACTGGTGTGAGTAAAACAGTTAAAACAGTTTGAAACAGGTAATCGATATCTCATAAGACCATATCGTATAACAGAACGGGTTTTTTTCCCTTATGAGAATCCAAATATCTTTATATCAAAAACCTTTTGATATTATAATAAAGTCTATCAACACAATATAATAATCATCTAGCAGAAACACTTTCATCTCACGTTCTACATATATAGTATACAATAAAAACCGCAAGCACGTATTGGGTCATGGATTTCCAACTATGACAAGGTATGGAACCACCTTTCGCTAGTGTACCTCTAGAAAGGAATACACTGGGTTCAACAAGAACATCTTGCAACCCGGCCACACATGACCGACCACTCATTTCGCTTGAGTGTATCGAATGTATATCACCAACGGTTGGGATCAGCAACAGTTTCCCGAATGGGACAGCATCAACAGTAGATTTTTAGAAGTAAATGAAACTCTAGATCAGGTGATTATACACCCTACTTCGGTGCGACCGACTTAGCCATGCTGCCTGCCCGATTTCTGTCATTTACCGGATGTGAGGCTAGAAGCTACGCTTTATCATCACACCAGATTCACTTTGAATGCCACATCGTCAAATCCATCAAATCACCGATTGACATCCTCAAACATACATTATGTGTTAGCTAAAAGAAGTTTCCTTCTCTGCTTCCACTCTTGGTACAGTTGGAGAAATCAATATACGTGATCGTCTAGAAATACTCTGTCAGACATCCGTCCATACAAGTCATCCAGGAACAGGATGAACCGAAGGCACTATTCTGTAAACAGGATAGCCCTTGCATAACTCCGTCTTCAATTTCCTTTGGCATATATGATTCGCAACGCTTATGCCAATACAGAGTGGTTCTTTGGATAATAATCCAACCGGTCTCTCCATATTAACAACGTTAAAATGGTCAAAACTTCGATAGTCTATGATTTAACTATCGAAGAAAAATAGGTGTGCAAACAACGATATTATTTCCAAATGGAAATTTATATCGATCAAACATCATTCAACATTTATCTCTTTATTTCATTAATTTACTTTTCTCCTTTTTCCCTATATTCAATATTTCTTATTTTCTAAATTTGGAAAATATACCTTATTAATAATGGAAAACATTTCCATTTCTTGTTTTCTTTATTTGAAAACATTTCTGGTTTCTTATTTTGAAAACATTTCCAAAGCTTCTTCATTGGACTTAGATAGATGTTTAAACAAACCATCGCGATGCCAACGCAAACCATTTCCTTTAATTACTAAATTCACTTAACCATCCTTTACTATCGAACCTTAACCATTCCTTAGTTAAATACAAAGCCAATCAAGTTGGGGTAGAACTACCTCTCAGACCTTAACTGAACAACATTTCTAACTTTGAAATAGGAAAAGTTCACTTTATATTTCTTTAACTAACTTCCTTACTTAACCTTTCTTTCGAGTAACTATATTCGATTAACTCTTTTCAATTAACTCTATTCGATTAACTCCTTTGGATTAACTCTATTCACTTAACTCCTGTCGAATAAACTATATTCGATAACTCCTCTAACTCTATTCTAATAAACTATATTCGATTAACTCCTCTAATTCCATTCAAATAAACTATATTCGATTAACTCCTCTAACTCCATTCGAATAAACTATATTCGATTAACTCCTCTAATTCCATTCGAATAAACTATATTCGATTAACTCCTCTAACTCCATTTGGATAAACTATATTCGATTAACTCCTCTAATTCCATTTAAGTCTATTCGAATAACGAATATTCGATAACTCTATTTAACTCTTCTTCGAATAACTAATATTCGATAACTCCTTTTTCTTTATTCGAATTACTAATATTCGATTAACTCAATTGATTCTATTCGAATAAACTATATTTGATTAACTCCTTTCGATTTAACTTTATTAGACTAAGGCTATTGGATTTAACTCTAGTCGATAACTCCCTTAACTCCATTTGAATAAACTATATTCAATTTATTCCTTTAACTCCATTCGAATAAACTATATTCGATTTATTCCTTTAACTCCATTCGAATAAACTATATTCGATTAACCCCATTTGAATAACTCTAGTTCGATTTAACTCTATCGATTTACTCTAACTGGTTTAACTTTAACTGGTTAACTCTAACTGGTTTACTCTAATGGTTAACTCTTATTCGAATAACTAATACTCGATTAACTCTATTCAACTAACTCGACTCGACTAACCCCTTTCGAATAACTAATTCGATTTACTAACTTTCGAATACCATATTCGATTTAACTCCTTACGAATACCATATTCGATTAAACTCCTTTATTTGCTTTATAAAGATTTCCTTTTTTACAACGTTTATTCATTTTTAAAGATTTACTTTTAGTAACGGTTCTCCACTTTAAAAATGATTTCCTCCTTATAACAGTTTCATTTTTATAACGTTTTCCCTTTTTCTAAATATCTCCTATTTATAAATATTCTTTATTTATAAATATTCCATTTATAAATATTTCATTTATAAATATTTTATTTTCAAATATCACTTTGAAAATATTCTCTTATCAACATTTCGGTATGTTATGGTATTCAACATATCAAATCACGATGATCAGTATCGTCCAAACACATATAATCGACAACAGATTATATATCACATCATATATCACAATATATGAAAAACAGTAAAATAAATGTTGAGGAGCCCAGTTGGGTTCCTCCAACCTGTTTCCCTGCATCACAGATGTTAAACAATATAGATAACATCACTTTCAGTTCCATATGATATATTCTGTTAAACCGAATCAAATATAGAAATTCAACTAACTGACTAGCAGTTCAATCAAACAATCAACACACAGTCAATCAGTCAATATTTAACAGTTCTAAAAATACAACATTAAATTATAAACTGTTCAGAGTTAGTGAGATTTACTCACATTTGCGCGTTAGCCGTTAAATAACGGTTTGCGTTATTTGATTCAGTCGGACAATTTATTTCGCCATAATTTGTAATTAGCTCGGATTCACTCCCAGTCAGTCTCATTGTGTTACTCCCGTCCATACGATCCCAAGGGATCTTGTTTTGCTGAAATCTGATATCGTATACAATAGTTATGCTTTATACAAGTTTATTCATTATTTAATTTTAATTAACTTATATTAGATAATTAAATTTGGGCTCACCATTTTTATCTCTCGGCCCAAAACAAACCCCAAGCCCACGACCGTTTAAACAGTAGCATCTCCCTCTCCGATTACACAGGCCACGCTCCAGTAAACACATCGTGACATTGCCGCAACTTCCCACTTCCACCGCACCTTCATCCTTCGACAAAATCAACAACAGAAAACACCACCCCTCTCCTTATCTCGTTCTCTTCCTCCTCATACCACTAATGCCCCACTTGCACTACGCCATCAATTTCCGACGTCGAGCCCATTTCCGTCGACACAGTAACTCGCGACCTTCTTAAGAACCGAATACCACAAATCTTTGCAAACACATGCCATTCCTCCTCCCAAACTCAACCGTAACCTCCACAACAACCATCAATGCCTTAATCAATCAATTTCTCGAGCCCTAACCTGCTACTGCAAAATGTCGTACTCCAAGAATGACGTCGGACCCAACAATTACCATATGAGGATGACGAGAATCACAGCAGGAATCCAGAAATATAAGTATAATGATTTTAGGAATTTGATTTCTATTTCTTTATGATTTTAGAAGTGGATGTTTCTTCACGTTTTACTGAAGAACAAAAAGGAAGAAGTAATGGCGGAATTTTTCCTTGACCAGCGGAAGTGAAGACTTAGGTTTAGAGAGGATATGGTTAGGGTATTTATAGAAAGTAAATATTATTTTTATATTCCATTATTATTATAACGCTCCTTGTATTTGCTTCTAAAAATTTCTGTGATCACTAATGATACCCAAAAATCACCAAACTGGACATACACCTTCAGTTCGACATTACGGTCCCAACGAAACTGGTTTCTTCGAATTCCGACTTCATATGCTCACACAACGTATTTTTAACCGTCGAAATACTGAATGTTTCTCACTCTAAAAATCCATACAACCACATACTAACTCTAAAAATCACGAAACTTGACATCTAGCAATAATTTAACATTGCGGATCCAGCAAAATTGGTTTCGTCGAATTCTGAGGTCGTTTGCAAAACTGGCTATTTTTACAGCTCTGGATGACCCTTTTAAATATATAAATATATTTAAATAAAATTTAAATAAATTATTAATAAATTAATATTATCGTTTATATTCACAGTGGAATACCGTACAACTCTAGAATATTCCTATATGAATTTCTAGCTTGATATTTCAATCTGGGTCAACCCGATATTCGATTTATATTGAAATTCCTTTTTAAAATATAAATAATTCGTTTATAAATTATAAAGGAATTCCACAGCTACTTTTCTAAAATTTGATTTGGACGTAAATCAAAATCTACACGATGAAATCCCGATTTTTCTCCTCCACTAGAAAGATATACTCCACCAGTTCCACACGTTTCTTGTTTCACAGAAATCCGGCTTAAAACGAATCCTGTCACATTCAGTTGAAGTTCGAATCGCCAAATAGCGAACTGCCACGCCATTTCGAGCTCGATTTTAATTATAATATAATTATACGTTCAAACTATCGTTCAAATAATATATTCGTTATTCTAATTCAATTCTAAACTGAATTAAATATCACAGATGATCCGGTTCACACCATATCGTCATTTCAGCCAATTTTGATTATTTCAGAATTAAATATATTATTTAATTTATTAATTTAATTAAATATTCATCATTATTTAATTCCACGACCATTTAATTCACTATATCACTATTTATATAATTAAATAAATTAATTATAATACCTCTGCCAATGCGGGTCATTACAATCTTTCCCACTTAAAATAATTTCGTCCTCGAAATTGCTAAAAGGTAGAGGATGACCATATCGACTGGTTAGAACATATTTGTTCACTTCTTATCTTCATTTTCAACTGAACCAATTTAATTTCAATTAAATATTAATTAATTCTTATCAACGAAAATTTTCAAAAATCCTGAAAATTTTCTAACGCCTTAACTTTTTTTTTGAAAAAAATCGCCAGCATCTCCTTTGTACTGGTTAATAGGTCAAACTCCAACTCGCCTCTCCGGGCCTTCTCCAACCCAAAAGAAAATCAAACAGCCAAGCGGCTTGCCAATTTGGCTCATCAAAATCTCATACCATGTGAAATATAAACTTGTACCTTTTTGTCGGGCATATCAACTCTATCACTTTCATATGCTACCAACTCAGCATATACCAGTGTTATCCCAATCAAATTCCAATACGCTTTTATCCACAACACAACTATTCGTTTATATCCGAACCAAATATCATTTTAACTCGAGTTTCTTCTCGATTCCCAACTCTTAACTTGACTATCCCATTACACTTCAATTTTTGAATCTCACAATCCAATTTGTCTTGATATCATTCTAATTCAACCTCAGTTACCACTTTACTGGCTTTACTTTAATTCAATTTTGCTTTCACAAATTTCTGTTAAATTTGTTTTTAATTCAAACAGTCTTTCCCTGGCAGTTTTATAACAGTTTGCTCTTTTCAAAAAATCAAATTTTCCTTTTGAACATGTCACTGAGCCCTTAATATTCCATTAGTTAAATCACTTCTCTATTTCTTTATCAATATTTGTTAACCAAGTATTTTCAATAACCATATTGGCCTTTTATGTTTTTTGGAAAACATTTCCGAATATCGCCTTCCTTTATTTTCTAAACTTTAGAAAATATATGCTATTTATAATTGGAAAATATTCCAATTACTTATCTCTTTTCCGATCTCGTTTATTTCTATACTTAGGAAATATTTATTATTCTATTTCCAAGTTTACACTTATTTGGGTTAAAACGGATGTTGTGTAAAACATCGTTACGACAACCCAAATACTATATTCAACTAACTCTTATTCAACATTGATCTTCGAGCCTGAAATCTTACTATTTATTTGTTAATATGAAATCAATCAAGTTGGGGTATAACTACCTCTCAGACCTTGACTGAATAACATTTATAACGTCAAAACAGATATGACTACTTACTCGAATAATCAATACCATACAACTACTTATTCACTTTTAAACACGTATACACTTCCTCTTTCTATTCTTACTATATTTTATTCTTAGTCTTCCTTTTTGATTTTACTATTCTATTTCTAAGTTCGTTTCCTTATCGACTTCTATATATATATCGATACGTTGATTTCTAACTATCAAATTATCTTAAAAATATTCTAACTCCTTCAATTCCCGAAAAAATTCGCCATAACCTCCTTTGTACTAGGAGCATCGGGATATTTCAAATAGCCTCCCATGGCCCTCACCAATTCAAAAGAAAAAGAAAAAGCCAAGCGGCTAGCCGATACGGCGCATAAAATCACATATATATGAATTAAATACATACCTTTTCGTCGAGCATTCTATTTATATACCTTCATACCTTATCCATACCTATCTCATGTATATTTATACCTGCCCAATCTATTTTAACTATACCTGATCGTTTTAACTCAATTCGTTAATTAATTTGTTAATTAACTCTTTAGTCTATTTCACTTTTATATTTGAACATGACATGTTCAAATATATTTTAACTTGCTTATTAACTAATTTGAATCCAAATTTCAAATTTAAGTTCTATATTCGATTTCGAATATCCATTTACAAATCCAATTCACCTTTCAAAGTTCAACTTCAAATTCAAAACTCGATTAACTAATTCCTCTTCGACTTAGTTAATTCTATTCAATTTCTATTCAAATTTTATATCACTTCTATTATTCAAATCTATAGTTTAAATTCCATTTGAATTCTATATTCATATTCTATATATCAAATTTTATAGTTTAAATTCTATTTGAATTCTATATATTCAAATTCTATAGTTTAAATTCCATTTGAATTCTATATTCAAATCCTATATTTGAATTCCTTTATATTTTCTATATTCAAATTCTATATTTGAATTCCATTTGAATTTCTAAATTCAAATTCCATTTGAATTTCTATATTCAAATTCTATATCACTTCCATTGAATTTCATATATTCAAACTCCCTTTGAATTTTTATATTCAATTTCTATTTCAATTCCATTGAATTTCATATATTCAAACTCCCTTTGAATTTCTATATTCAATTTCTATTTCAAACTTTCTTTATTCATTCTTTATTATAAATCCCATTTTGAAATTCAACACAACTTGTCTTTTCCCAAAACAAATTCAAAACAGTATCTTTGGTAGTAATTCATCACATACAACTCGAAAATGAATACTGATGATGCAGCTGTCATCATTGGAATCTATTTTCCAGTGATCGAAGTGAGTTCAATACTATAAAACCATTTCTAAACATTTCCACTTTGAAATTCATTTCAAAATGTAATTCACACTGCTTGTAAAATAATTTAAAATCTCCCAGGATCTTAAATTTTCCTTACTTTTAATCCAAATCCATTTACAAACGCTTATCCAATTTTTCTAGAATTTTAATTCAATTTCTGGTTTAAATTTTAGATTCAACTCATCTGATTTCACGTATTTCACTTATATGAATTCTGATTGGTTATTTACATAACCATTTAATTTATAATCTTACTCGATTATAATAATAACCAATATATCCAATATATATCAAAATATACTTTGGGTAAAATTATTTTTATTTACCCTCTTTTCAAAACATATCGTGCCGACCCATCGTATTCAAGTGTTTATCAACTCCTTCCGATACAGTGGATCAAACTGATCGACTAGAACTTATAAACTACTCAATCAATAAATCTTCACAATATAAAATTATATCTATATCATATACAAATATGTTCACTCGTATATATACACTCAAACTCAATCTAGGGTATTAGTAACCCTATCTCTACCAAGTCACGCCACAGAGCCAAGGTAATTCATTTAACCTTAAGCTCTGATACCAAATGTAATGACCCAGAAATCCGGTCTAATTTGAGCTGACCAAAAACACAAGTCCAACCCCAAATTAAACTGAAAATCAGGAAATTAATAGAAAGAAAACAGAGGGTAAGGAAAGATAAGATAGAAACTTAGAATAGAAGAAGAAAAAGAACACAGTATCAGAGTAACACGAATCTCACAGCGGAACGAATAACATATAATATATGTAACATAACTTTGAAATATACATCTGTACTTGAATATACATCATTATCAAAGTACATCACTTACAACACAGCGGAAATAACTATAGCTATATAATCCTGAAGCCTCCTGCTCCAAGCTCTTCTAGTATATCTGTAAATCCCGACTACTTGACTGCCCGTACAAAATTAGGCACCCAAGAGTTCAGGGAAACAAACAAATAAACTCCGGGTCAGTCATGGGACTGGTGTGAGTAAAACAGTTAAAACAGGTAATCAATATGTCATAAGACCACGTCGTATAACGAAACGGGTTTTTCCCTTATGAGAATCCAAATATCTTTATATCAAAAACCTTTTGATATTATAATAATGTCTATCAACACAATATAATAATCATCTAGCAGAAACGCTTTCATCTCACGTTCTACATATATAGTATACAATCAAAATGGCAAGCACGTATTGGGTAATGGATTTCCAACTATGACAAGGTATGGAACCACCTTTCGCTAGTGTACCTGTAGAAAAGATTACAATGAGTTCAACAAGAACATCTTGCAACCCGGCCACACATGACCGACCAATCATTTCGCTTGAGTGTATCGAATGTATATCACCAACGGTTGGGATCAGCAACCGTTTCCCGAATGGGACAGCATCAACAATAGATTTTTAGAAGTAAATGAAACTCTAGATCAGGTGATTATACACCCTACTTCGGTGCGACCGACTTAGCCATGTTGCCTGCCCGATTTCTGTCATTTACCGGATGTGAGGCTAGAAGCTACGCTTTATCATCACACCAGATTCACTTTGAATGCCACATCGTCAAATCCATCAAATCACCGATTGACGTCCTCAACCATACATTATGTGTTAGCTAAAAGAAGTTTCCTTCTCCGCTTCCACTCTTGGTACGGTTGGAGAAATCAATATACGTGATCGTCTGGAAATACTATGTCAGACATCCGTCCATACAAGTCATCCAGGAACAGGATGAACCGAAGGCACTATTCTGTAAGCAGGATAGCCCTTGCATAACTCCATCTTCAATTTCCTTTGGCATATATGTTTCGCAACGCTTATGCCAATACAGAGTGGTTCTTTGGATAATAATCCAACCGGTCTCTCCATATTAACAACGTTAAAATGTTCAAAACTTCGATAGTCTGTGATTTAACTATCGAAGAAAAATAGGTGTGCAAACAACGATATTATTTCCAAATGGAAATTTATATCGATCAAACATCATTCAACATTTATCTCTTTATTTCATTAATTTACTTATCTCATGTTTCCCTATATTCAATATTTCTTATTTTCTAAATTTGGAAAATATACGTTATTAACAATGGAAAACATTTCCATTTCTTGTTTTCTTTATTTGAAAACATTTTTGGTTTCTTATTTGGAAAACATTTCCAAAACTTCTTCACTGGACTTAGACAGACGTTTAAACAAACCATCGCGATGCCAACTCAAACCATTTCCTTTAATTACTAAATTCACTTAACCATCCTTTACTATTGAACCTTAACCATTCCTTAGTTAAATACGAAGCCAATCAAGTTGGGGTAGAACTACCTCTCAGACCTTAACTGAACAACATTTCTAACTTTGAAATAGGCAAAGTTCACTTTATATTTCTTTAACTAACTTCCTTACTTAACCTTTCTTTCGAGTAACTATATTCGATTAACCCTTTTCAATTAACTCTATTTGATTAACTCCTTTGGATTAACTCTATTCACTTAACTCCTGTCGAATAAACTATATTTGATAACTCCTCTAACTCTATTCGAATAAACTATATTCGATTAACTCCTCTAATTCCATTCGAATAAACTATATTCGATTAACTCCTCTAACTCCATTCGAATAAATTATATTCGATTAACTCCTCTAATTCCATTCGAATAAACTGTATTCGATTAACTCCTCTAACTCCATTCGAATAAACTATATTCGATTAACTCCTCTAACTCCATTTAACTCTATTTGAATAACTAATATCGGATAACTTTATTTAACTCTTCTTCGAATAACTAATATTCGATAACTCCTTTTTCTTTATTCGAATTACTAATATTCGATTAACTCAATTGATTCTATTCGAATAAACTATATTCGATTAACTCCTTTCGATTTAACTTTATTGGACTAACGCTATTGGATTTAACTCTAGTCAATAACTCCTTTAACTCCATTTGAATAAATTATATTCGATTTATTCCTTTAACTCCATTCGAATAAACTATATTCGATTTATTCCTTTAACTCCATTCGAATAAACTATATTCGATTAACCCCATTTGAATAACTCTAGTTCAATTTAACTCTATCGATTTACTCTAACTGATTTACTCTAACTGGTCTAACTCTAACTGGTTAACTCTAAATGGTTTACTCTAATGGTTAACTCTTATTCGAATAACTAATATTCGATTAAGTCTATTCAACTAACTCGACTCGACTAACCCCTTTCGAATAAATAATTCGATTTACTAACTTTCGAATACCATATTCGATTTAACTCCTTTCAAATACCATATTCGATTAAACTCCTTTATTTGCTTTATAAAGATTTCCTTTTTTACAACGTTTATTCATTTTTAAAGATTTACTTTTAGTAACGGTTCTCGACCTTAAAAATGATTTCCTCCTTATAACAGTTTCCTTTTTATAACGTTTTCCCTTTTTCTAAATATCTCCTATTTATAAATATTCCTTATTTATAAATATTCCATTTATATATATTTCATTTATAAATATTTTATTTTCAAATATCATGTAACACCCCGTATGTTGAATAACTTGCTATAATATAATACAAGGCAGAATTAAATTTAAAAATCTGAATCAGGGGAAATAGGCTATGCCATTGCGTTCGTCTCGGAAAAATACGCGAAATAGAGTCCGAGTTTTCGAAAATCGGAGTCCGTATGACCCAGTTAAGGCTCGAAGAAGTTTTCAGAAATTCAAAACAGGTTTAAAAATAAAAATTCAAACATTTCAGAAGTGGCGGGAAAATTCCCGCCAGACCCAGGGGGTCGACCTGGGGGTCGACTGGGGAGTCGACCTCCCCCCACAGGTCGACTGGGGAGTCGACCCTAGGGTCGACCTAGGGGTCGACCTCCCTGGTCGAGCCCAGGTAACTTGGGTGCACCAGCTTGTCTTTTGGGCTGTGTTTTAGTGGCTAGGACGTGATCTGACGGCTCTAATCTAATTTAGGGTTAATCTAATGGCCTAAAACACCTAACTACTCTATAAATACACCCTAAGACTACCCTAATTCATACTAAAAATAGATACAATGTCGTCATGCCGTCAAAATGCAACTTGAAGGAGCCTCCATCAATTTGTAGAAGAAGTAGCATCTCAAATCAATCTCTAATCAACTCTAGCAACTTAATCATCTTCTTAGGAGTGCTAATCAACAAGTTGTGAGTTTTCTATAGCCTTAATGACCAATTATTGAAATGATTATGATAGGATATAATGAGGTTATGGCTATGAATGTGGATCAATGCATGTTATGCAAGTTATATGCTATGTATTAATGATGTTATGCATGTTATGCAAGTTATATGTTATGTGTTAATGATGTTATGCATGTTATGCAAGTTATATGCTATGTGTTAATGATGCTATGCAAGTTATGCAAGTCATATGCTACATGTTCATGATGTTATGCAAGTTATGCAAGTCATATGCTACATGTTCATGATGTTATGCAAGTTATGCAAGTCATATGCTATGTGTTTGTGATGTTATGCAAGTTATGCAAGTCATATGAGAAACATTGATCCATTATGACACCATGATATGCAAGTTTGGTGTATGATTATATGCAAGTTCATATATGATATGTTATGCAAGTTTGGTGTATGATTATATGCAAGTCCATATATGACATGTTATGCAAGTTTGGTGTTTGATGATATGCAAGTAACATGTGCAAGTTTACACCTTAGTATGATATGCATACATATGCAAGTTAACCCCTTTGTATGTCATACATACATATGAAAGTTTACCCCTTTTATAGCGTAAGACTGCCCGGAACCGACCGGCAAATCCAGCGGCTACAAATGATTGGCCCAATGTGAGAGGTCTTAGGCACAAACTACATATGTGACAAGTGTATAGACATGAGGTTAGACTCGGTTATGGCGTAAGGCTGCCCGGACCCAACCGGCAAATCCAGTTGCCATAAAAGATAGTCTAATGTGAGAGGTCTTTACAACGGTTACGTTTTTAATCAATTAAGAAACACTTAACCAGATAAGCATGTAGTGGGCATGAGGGGTTAAGTGGGTGCCTTGGGTGGCATGTGGAAATCAAGTAAGTGCCTTGGGTGGCATGAGGAAATCTAGTGGGTTGCCTTGGGTGGCAATAGAAAATACAATTAGATGACTTAACCAAGTGGAAACATGTAATTAAACATGATTAAAGGGTTAAGTGGGATGCACTAGATAAATTGACAAGCTTAGGTGGTAGCTTGTGGGGGCCCATTTCACCCAGTAACCCATATGTATCTTATTGGGCTCGACCCATGTCGAGGATGGGACACGCGTACTGGGCTTGATTATAAGAGGCCAAAACGGGGTAGCGGTGGCAACGCGAGTCCAACGGGTTTCATATGCGTGTGTGGACCCGGGCTGGTAGGTAAGACGTTGTTGCATCGTGTAGGTATAAGTCGTGCACCATTTGTTGTATCGGGTTGCCACTTTGGAGAGTGATACACCCCATTGTGGGGCCAACACGGGTATCTACGGTAGGGAGCCGATCGCTTGGGAGTAGTGGGTACACCTAGTGGAGATAGGGGCAGACGACACCTATGTAGTCAGCTAGGGGTACACGAAACTACTGGGTAAATTCTCTAAGTCCTTGGGTGGGATCAACCTTTAAGTAGGAATGACTGGTGTGGTGCAGTTAGTAATTATCCTTGGGTGGGTAGATGCTTCTTTACCGTTATCCTAGTTCCCTTATGTCTAGTTGGCTACTTAGTGTAGTCATTTATCCCCAGTCATCCCGTACCAAGTTTATATCATACCCTAATTACTTTAATGATTGTGTTGTTAAAGTTATAGGGCTCACTCAGACTTATGTCTGACCCCGTTGTTTTTATCTTTTTCCCCCCTCAGGTCCTCAGGTTGGGCCTAGCACTAGTGGGCTTTGATCAGATTTCTTTGTCTATCTTCTGGAGCTTGGACCGTGATGTAAAGCCCAGCTTATCTTTTCCTTTATGGCTATTGTTTATATAGTGGGATTATGTACTTATGTTTTTATCAGGATGGATATTTAGTACTTGACTCTTTATGGTGTTGTAACTAAACATGTTTACCTTCTGCTGCAATGAAATGATGTTTTAGAATTTCAAGTATTTATATCTGTCTTGTGTAATTTTTCTGTTCTATATTCACTTAAAATGCTCCACCGAAGTTAAGGCATTCCCTTAGTGAGTGACCTTAGCGGGTGTGGGGTGTTACACGTGGTATCAGAGCGAAGGTTACCGGAACAGATAAAATTTTTATAAAACTATTTTTTTAAAAACATTTTTGGAAGAAATATTTTCAAAAACATGTCTTTAAAGAGAAAAGTTTTTGAAAGAAAAGCATAATCCCCAATAGCCATATCTTTATCTTTCGAATTCTCCGTTTTGAATCTTTCCTTTTTCGTTTCAGCATGGCTGAAGATCTTAACTTTCCGGAGGGTGTGACGATACCAGTATGGTATAGGAGATTGATGGAGGCTAGGGCCGCCACTGCGGGTCCAGCAAATGTCCCTCCACCAACCGTAGCACCCGATCTTCCTCCTCCCCCTCCTCCTCCTCGCACGGATACTTTTGCTAAGACTTGCAAGGAATTTAAAGCTATGGGAGGGAAACCTTTTCAAGGATCAGAAACTTTTGTGGAGGCTAGAGATTGGCTTAAGGAGGTGGAAGAGTTGATAGACATCTTTGAGATGGAAGAAGGAAAGAAAGTCAAGTTAGCTGCTTGGTTAATGAAGGGAGAGGCCTCATTCTGGTGGGAGGTCACTAATGGAGAACGCCCCGTTGACTCTTGGGCGGATTTCAGGTAAAGATTTGTGGCAAAGTTTCTCTCAAGGGCGGAGGAAAATTTGTATATGGAAAGGTTCTTGACTCTAAAGCAAGGAAATCTCTCGGTGAAGGAATATGTCAACAAGTTTAATCAATTGGCAAGGTTTGGCATAGACATGGTGAATACACCGGAGAAGAAGGCTTTGAGGTTCGTTAAAGGCTTGAATGAACCGATGCATGGATTGGCTATGACTCACATCCCTATGGGGGCCACCTTTGAGAAGCTAGTTGACATGGCACTCATGCATGAGGAAGAGAAGGGTCCCAATGCTAATAAGGCACCCGAGAAGAAGGGAGATCAAAAGAGACCTCAACAGCAACAAAACAAAGGTGGGAAAGGCAACAGTGGCAAGGGGAAGAAGAAGTGCTTCAATTGCGGGATACCAGGCCACATAAGCAAAGATTGTCGGAAGAAGAAGAAGACTGGCTGCTACCACTGTGGTGAAGCAGGGCATCTAGTGAAGGACTGCCCTAAAAAGGGGCAAAGGACGAGATCTACCTCAGGAGGACAGGTGCAAGCTCTTATGGCACCGGGCCAGGCAAGGGGGCAAGTTCAGGCTCTCGCGGTTCCATCGATTCAGGAAAGAGGTAGAACTATTTCCGTTGAAAGTCTGGTTTTTCTGTTTGATTATCCTGTCCGTACATTGTTTGATTCTGGCGCATCGCATTCGTTTATCTCATCATCATTAGTTGAGTCACTGCACTTAGACACCAGTCTAGTAGATGATCCCTTGGTTGTTTCAAACCCAATTGGGGGCTCCACTTATTTGTCCATGATATGTTTGGGTTTGAAGATTTCTATACTTAGCATTGAGTTTAGATGTGATGCTTTTGTTTTGGGCTTCACGGGCTATGGGTTGATTTTGGGCATGGACTGGTTATCCAGTAATGGTGCCGTTCTTGATTGCGAAAGGAGAGTTGTTAGGCTTATGACCCGTTTGGGGAACACTCTCGAGATCTCTTGTAATCCCATGGAATCTGTTATGCTAAGTTATCTTGAATCGCTTGACGCTTCGGTCGAGAGTTTGCGATCTGTTAGAGTGGTCCGGGAATACTCGGATGTGTTTGAGGAGGTGAAGGGCTTACCTCCGAAGCGGGAGATAGACTTCCGAATATATCTGGTGGATAATGCTAAACCTGTATCTTTACCAGTGCGCCACATGGCTCCTCGTGAGAGGAGGGAACTCCATAAGCAAGTAGGGGAGTTGCTTGAGAAGGGGTTCATAAGACGAAGTATATCGGAGTGGGGTGCTCCAGTAGTTTTTGCTACGAAGGCGGATGGGTCCCTCAGACTTTGTGTAGACTATAGAGAACTCAACAAGCTCACAAAGAAGAATAGACACCCATTGCCGAGGATTGATGATCTCTTTGATCAGTTGGTTGGCGCTTCAGTATTTTCGCAGTTGGACTTAGCCACGGGGTTTCATCAGTTGAGGGTGGCTGAGGATAGCATAGACAAGACTGCCTTCAGGACTCCGGATGGTTTTTATGAGTGGTTAGTGATGCCATTTGGTTTGACGAACGCCCCTGCATACTTTGTGGATTTTATGAGTAGGGTGTTCAGGGAGTTCCTTAATAAGTTCGTGGTGGTCTTTGTGGATGACATCTTAGTCTTTTCTAAGAGTGAAGAAGAGCATGCCCTACATCTTAGGGAAGTGTTGGAGACTCTTCGAGCACATAGCCTTAAGGCTAAATTTTCTAAATGTCACTTCTGGAGGAAGGAAGTACGGTTCTTGGGGCACGTGGTCTCCAAGGATGGGATAGCTGTGGATCCCGCGGAGGTAGTATCCATCCAAGATTGGAAGGTTCCGAAGAATGCTACCGAGGTGAGGAGTTTCTTGGGGTTGACTGGCTATTATAGGAAGTTTATCAAGGACTTCGCGAAGATATCAGCCCCATTAACTCGCTTGACGAAGAAGAATCTAGTCTTCACATGGAACGTAGATTGTGATGATGCGTTCCGACGGTTAAAGAGAGCTTTAACCACAGCTCCAGTCTTAGTGTTGCCAGATGGGAGTAAGCCATTTGTTGTCTATACCGATGCTTGTGGGACTGGATTGGGCGCAGTCTTAATGCAAGAGGGAAGGGTAATAGCCTATGGTGGAAGGCAGTTGAGAAAGCATGAGAAGAATTACCCTACCCATGATTTAGAGTTGGCCGCTATTGTTTTTGCGCTTAAGATCTGGCGACATTATCTTCTTGGTGAGAGATTCGAATTGTTCACTGACCACAAATCATTAAAGTACTTGTTTTCTCAGAAGGATTTGAATTTGAGACAGCAAAGGTGGATGGAGTTCTTAGCATCCTATGATTTCGAGATAGCGTATACCCCTGGCAAGGGTAACGTGGTGGCGGACGCCTTGAGTAGAAAAAGGTTGTCCTTGAGTCCATTGTTCGTGGAACGACGAAGCTTGGAATTTATCTCGATGTTTGATTTCAGACCTTCCGTTGATTATGTACCCGGTTTGCTAGCATCCTTGGAGGTCAGACCTACTCTTTTGGGGCGGATTGGAGAAGCACAGAGGGACGACCCACAGTTGGTTGAGTTGGTAGAGAGGCTCATAAGGGGGGAGTCGTCCAGCCATTTGAGTAGGTACACCCTAGACGATAGGGGGTGCTTGCGTAGAGACGGTAGACTTTGTGTACCGCAAGACGAGGGTTTGAGGAAGGCTATTCTTGATGATGCACACCGTTCTAGGATGACCATTCATCCCGGTGGGGACAAGATGTACCAAGACATGAGGCGAGTTTTCTTTTGGGCCGGAATGAAGAAGGATGTGGCCGAGTATGTCGCTAGATGCTTGGTGTGCCAACAGGTGAAAGCGGAGCAAAAGAAACCAGGTGGGTTGCTTCACCCATTGGAAGTTCCGCAATGGAAGTGGGATAGCGTCTCGATGGATTTTATTGATGGGTTACCTAGATCGAGGAAGGGTAATACGGGAATTTGGGTTGTGGTAGACAGACTTACTAAGAGCGCCCATTTCATACCCGTGAAAAGCAAGAGGACTGTTCCATGGCTAGCTTCAGTGTATCTTCGAGAGATAGTTCGATTGCATGGGGTACCCTCTAGCATAGTGAGTGATCGAGATCCTATCTTCACGAGCGAGTTCTGGAAGAGTTTGCAAGAAGAAGTAGGGACTCAATTGTGTCTGAGCACCGCATATCATCCTCAGACGGACGGCCAGACCGAGAGGGTGAATCGTGTTCTGGAAGACCTTTTGAGGCTTTGTATCTTAGATTTTGGAGGTACATGGGAAGAGCATCTTCCATTGGTGGAGTTCGCGTATAATAACAGCTTTCAGTCCAGTATTGGTATGGCTCCTTTCGAAGCTCTTTATGGAAGGCCTTGTCGATCACCTACATGTTGGTGAGAATCTACGGATAAGATCTTTCTTGGGCCTGATATGGTTAGGGAAACTTCGGAAAAGATTGATTTGATTCGAAGAAGGATGAAAGCGGCACAAGACAGGCAAAAATCTTACGCGGATAAGAGGAGGACGGATCTTGAGTTTGAGGTTGGGGACATGGTCTTTGTCAAAGTATCTCCATTACGGAATGTTGTTCGCTTTGGGTCCGTTGGGAAGTTAGCTCCAAGATTTGTTGGGCCGTTTCCTATTAAGGAAAGGATTGGACAGATGGCATATAGAGTGGATTTACCCGAGAGACTTAGTGGGGTACATGACGTATTCCATGTGTCACATTTGAGGAAGTGCCTACATGAGACCGCAGAGGTGGTAGAGCCGAGCTTACTTAAAGAAGTGGAGGTAGAGCGTGATGCGACTATTCGACGAGCTCCTACCCGCATCCTTGGGCCAGAGATTAGGAAGTTGAGGAACAGAGAGGTGCGACTAGTCAAAGTGCAATGGGGAGAGGATGAGAGCAATGCTACTTGGGAGACAGAAGCGAAGATGCGTTCATTATACCCATTCCTTTTTGAGGGTATGTCTTTTAACTTCTCCTTTATCGTTTGTCTAGTACTTATCTTATCTTTAGTATGTCCTCTCATTAGTACCTTTGACCTTTATATAGGGTAAACCTATGGTTGAAACATGTGTTTGAGACATGTTATGTTTGATGGATGCGTGTGGATGCTAGTGGTTGCTCGTGGATACATATACACACACTCTAGGCACTAGATCGGCTCAATCACTTCATATTGCATATTGCATAAAATTGTGGGTAGGTAGCTATATTAATGGATGTATAATGGTTGTGCTATCATATGGATGATGCATTTTGGTGAATGATTGTGCACTCATGTAGAAATAGTATGTGTCGATAAGGTTCTTTCGCATACATATTGGATGCATGGCACTATCATGGTTTGCATTAAGGAGGTCAACTGAATCAGTAGACCGCCTGATTTTGCATTAGACAGGGAACATATACACACACTCTTTGCATATGTTCATACAGCATTAGAAACTCTAAGGACAATGGATGCCAGTGTTTGATGGTTTAGTAGATGGTTGTTTGGTTGGTAGGATACGTTCTTCTTGACTTAGAGATTTCGGGGACGAAATCCTTTAAGTAGGGGAGAATGTAACACCCTGTATGTTGAATAACTTGCTATAATATAAAACAGGGCAGAATTAAATTTAAAAATCTGAATCAGGGGAAACAGGCTATGCCATTGCGTTCGTCTCGGAAAAATACGCGAAATAGAGTCCGAGTTTTCGAAAATCGGAGTCCGTATGACCCAGTTAAGGCCCGAAGAAGTTTTCAGAAATTCAAAACAGGTTTAAAAATAAAAATTCAAACATTTCAGAAGTGGCGGGAAAATTCCCGCCAGACCCAGGGGGTCGACCTGGGGGTCGACTGGGGAGTCGACCTCCCCCCA
This sequence comes from Allium sativum, assembly GCA_030737875.1. Taxonomy (NCBI): domain Eukaryota; kingdom Viridiplantae; phylum Streptophyta; class Magnoliopsida; order Asparagales; family Amaryllidaceae; genus Allium; species Allium sativum. Next base: position 388,553,891 of record CM060916.1, on the reverse strand, counting down.
CAGGTCGACTGGGGAGTCGACCCTAGGGTCGACCTAGGGGTCGACCTCCCTGGTCGAGCCCAGGTAACCTGGGTGCACCAGCTTGTCTTTTGGGCTGTGTTTTAGTGGCTAGGACGTGATCTGACGGCTCTAATCTAATTTAGGGTTAATCTAATGGCCTAAAACACCTAACTACTCTATAAATACACCCTAAGACTACCCTAATTCATACTAAAAATAGATACAATGCCGTCAAAATGCAACTTGAAGGAGCCTCCATCAATTTGTAGAAGAAGATAGCATCTCAAATCAATCTCTAATCAACTCTAGCAACTTAATCTTCTTCTTAGGAGTGCTAATCAACAAGTTGTGAGTTTTCTATAGCCTTAATGACCAATTATTGAAATGATTATGATAGGATATAATGAGGTTATGGCTATGAATGTGGATCAATGCATGTTATGCAAGTTATATGCTATGTATTAATGATGTTATGCATGTTATGCAAGTTATATGCTATGTGTTAATGATGTTATGCATGTTATGCAAGTTATATGCTATGTGTTAATGATGCTATGCAAGTTATGCAAGTCATATGCTACATGTTCATGATGTTATGCAAGTTATGCAAGTCATATGCTACATGTTCATGATGTTATGCAAGTTATGCAAGTCATATGCTATGTGTTTGTGATGTTATGCAAGTTATGCAAGTCATATGAGAAACATTGATCCATTATGACACCATGATATGCAAGTTTGGTGTATGATTATATGCAAGTTCATATATGATATGTTATGCAAGTTTGGTGTATGATTATATGCAAGTCCATATATGACATGTTATGCAAGTTTGGTGTTTGATGATATGCAAGTAACATGTGCAAGTTTACACCTTAGTATGATATGCATACATATGCAAGTTAACCCCTTTGTATGTCATACATACATATGCAAGTTTACCCCTTTGTATGACATAAATAACTTATGCAAGATAACCTCCTTATGACATATGTGATTCATGCAAGTTTGGGTTGATTATTTATGCTAGTTGGGTTTGATGCTATATGCATGTTGACACCTTTAAACCCATGTTGATGCCAATGTTATGCAAGTTGAACCCATTATATTTGTGATGAATCTTCCCTTTTATGTCATGTTAGCGAATTACGTGGGGAACGATGGGGTTAATATACATGTTAATGAAATGGTGTGAAGTTGGTATGATTATGCATACCATAAAGTGGATGGACATAATTGAGTCAATTATGTACATCGTAAAAATTGGAATTAATTAGGGAAAATTAATTCGGGGGTGATTAATTAGGTGTAATTAATCGACTAAGACACGAGGTTGGACCCTTTTGTAGCGTAAGACTGCCCGGAACCGACCGGCAAATCCAGCGGCTACAAATGATTGGCACAATGTGAGAGGTCTTAGGCACAAACTACATACGTGACAAGTGTATAGACACGAGGTTAGACTCGGTTATGGCGTAAGGCCGCCCGGACCCAACCGGCAAATCCAGCTGCCATAAAAGATAGTCTAATGTGAGAGGTCTTTACAACGGTTACGTTTTTAATCAATTAAGAAACACTTAACCAGATAAGCATGTAGTGGGCATGAGGGGTTAAGTGGGTGCCTTGGGTGGCATGTGGAAATCAAGTAAGTGCCTTGGGTGGCATGAGGAAATCTAGTGGGTTGCCTTGGGTGGTAATAGAAAATACGATTAGATGACTTAACCAAGTAGAAACATGTAATTAAACATGATTAAAGGGTTAAGTGGGATGCACTAGATAAATTGACAAGCTTAGGTGGTAGCTTGTGGGGGCCCATTTCACCCAGTAACCTATATGTATCTTATTGGGCTCGACCCATGTCAAGGATGGGACACGCGTACTGGGCTTGATTATAAGAGACCAAAACGGGGTAGCGGTGGCAACGCGAGTCCAACGGGTTTCATATGCGTGTGTGGACCCGGGCTGGTAGGTAAGACGTTGTTGCATCGTGTAGGTATAAGCCGTGCACCATTTGTTGTATCGGGTTGCCACTTTGGGGAGTGATACACCCCATTGTGGGGCCAGCACGGGTATCTACGGTAGGGAGCCGATCGCTTGGGAGTAGTGGGTACACCTAGTGGAGATAGGGGCAGACGGCACCTATGCAGTCAGCTAGGGGTACACGAAACTACTGGGTAAATTCTCTAAGTCCTTGGGTGGGATCAACCTTTAAGTAGGAATGACTGGTGTGGTGCAGTTAGTAATTATCCTTGGATGGGTAGATACGTCTTTACCGTTATCCTAGTTCCCTTATGTCTAGTTGGCTATTTAGTGTAGTCATTTATCCCCAGTCATCCCGTACCAAGTTTATATCATACCCTAATTACTTTAATGATTGTGTTGTTAAAGTTATAGGGCTCACTCAGACTTATGTCTGACCCCGTTGTTTTTATCTTTTTCCCCCTCAGGTCCTCAGGTTGGGCCTAGCACTAGTGGGCTTTGATCAGATTTCTTTGTCTATCTTCTGGAGCTTGGACCGTGATGTAAAGCCCAGCTTATCTTTTCCTTTATGGCTATTGTTTATGTAGTGGGATTATGTACTTATGTTTTTATCAGGATGGATATTTAGTACTTGACTCTTTATGGTGTTGTAACTAAACATGTTTACCTTCTGCTGCAATGAAATGATGTTTTAGAATTTCAAGTATTTATATCTGTCTTGTGTAATTTTTCTGTTCTATATTCACTTAAAATGCTCCACCGAAGTTAAGGCATTCCCTTAGTGAGTGACCTTAGCGGGTGTGGGGTGTTACATATCACTTTGAAAATATTCTCTTATAAACATTTCGTATGTTATGGTATTCAACATATCAAATCACGATGATCAGTATCGTCCAAACACATATAATCGACAACAGATTATATATCACATCATATATCACAATATATGAAAAACAGTAAAATAAATGTTGAGGAACCCAGTTGGGTTCCTCCAACCTGTTTCCCTGCATCACAGATGTTAAACAATATAGATAACATCACTTTCAGTTCCATATGATATATTCTGTTAAACAGAATCAAATATAGAAATTCAACTAACTGACTAGCGGTTCAATCAAACAATCAACACACAGTCAATCAGTCAATATTTACCAGTTCTAAAAATACAACATTAAATTATAAACTGTTCAGAGTTAGTGAGATTTACTCACATTTGCGCGTTAGCCGTTAAATAACGGTTTGCATTATTTGATTCAGTCGGACAATTTATTTCGCCATAATTTGTAATTAGCTCGGATTCACTCCCAGTCAGTCTCATTGTGTTACTCCCGTCCATACGATCCCAACGGATCTTGTTTTGCTGAAATCTGATATCGTATACAATAGTTATGCTTTATACAAGTTTATTCATTATATAATTTTAATTAACTTATATTAGATAATTAAATTTGGGCTCACCATTTTTATCTCTCGGCCCAAAACAAACCCCAAGCTCACGACCGTTTAAATAGTAGCATCTCCCTCTCCGATTACATAGGCCACACTCCAGTAAACACAATGTGACATTGCCGCAACTTCCCACTTCCACCGCACCTTCATCCTTCGACGAAATCAACAACAGAAAACACCACCCCTCTCCTTATCTCGTTCTCTTCCTCCTTATACCACTAATGCCCCACTCGCACTACGCATCAATTTCCGACGTCGAGCCCATTTCCGTCGACACAGTAACTCGCGACCTTCTCAAGAACTGAATACCACAAATCATTGCAAACACATGCCATTCCTCCTCCCAAACTCAATCGTAACCTCCACAACAACCATCGATGCCTTAATCAATCGATTTCTCGAGCCCTAACCTGCTGCTGCAAAATGTCGAACTCCAAGAATGACGTCGGACCCAACAATAACCATATGAGGATGACGAGAATCACAGCAGGAATCCAGAAATATAAGTATAACGATTTTAGGAATTTGATTTCTATTTCTTTATGATTTTAGAAGTGGATGTTTCTTCACGTTTTACTTAAGAACAAAAAGGAAGAAGTAACGGTGGAATTTTTCCTTGACCAGAGGAAGTGAAGACTTAGGTTTAGAGAGGATATGGTTAGGGTATTTATAGAAAGTAAATATTATTTTTATATTCCATTGTTATTGTAAAGCTCCTTGTATTTGCTTCGAAAAATTTCTGTGATCACTAATGATACCCAAAAATCACCAAACTGGACATACACCTTCAGTTCGACATTACGGTCCCAACGAAACTGGTTTCGTCGAATTCCGACTTTATATGCTCACACAACGTATTTTTAACCATCGAAATACTGACTGTTTCTCACTCTAAAAATCCATACGGCCACATACTAACTCTAAAAATCATGAAACTTGACATCTAGCAATAATTTAACATTGCGGATCCAACAAAATTGGTTTCGTCGAATTCTGAGGTCGTTTGCAAAACTGGCTGTTTTTACAGCTCTGGATGACCCTTTTAAATATATAAATATATTTGAATAAAATTTAAATAAATTAGTAATAAATTAATATTATCGTATATATTCACAGTGGAATACCATACAGCTCTAGAATATTCCTATATGAATTTCTAGCTTGATATTTCAATCTGGGTCAACCCGATATTTGATTTATATTGAAATTCCTTTTTAAAATATAAATAATCCCTTTATAAATTATAAAGGAATTCCACAGCGACTTTTCTAAAATTTGATTTGGACGTAAATCAAAATCTACACGATGAAATCCCGATTTTTCTCCTCCACTAGAAAGATATACTCCACCAGTTCCACACGTTACTTGTTTCACAGAAATCCGGCTTAAAACGAATCCTGTCACATTCAGTTGAAGTTCGAATCACCAAATAGCGAACTGCCACGCCATTTCGAGCTCGATTTTAATTATAATATAAATATACGTTCAAACTGTCGTTCAAATAATATATTCGTTATTCTAATTCAATTCTAAACTGAATTAAATATCACAGATGATCCGGTTCACACCATATCGTTATTTCAGCCAATTCTGATTATTTCAGAATTAAATATATTATTTAATATATTATTTTAATTAAATATTCATCATTATTTAATTCCACGACCATTTAATTCACTATATCACTATTTATTTAATTAAATAAATTAATTATAATACCTCTGCCAATGCGGGTTGTGACGGCCCGCCCCGCACCAACCGACATTTACTCCAAAAGTGCGTTGTACACATATCCAGTTAGCACGGGACGGTCGCCAGAAGGAAAAGAAAGAAGAGAATGGACTAATCAAGGAACCTGTAATATGTCTCACAGCGCATAGAACAAAATATAATAATAACATACTTGACATAAAACAGGAGAGACAGTGCATAAGCTAAAAACCAGAACTGAGCATCATAGCAGCGGAAATCCAAAATATAGCTTATTACAACTTTTCAAACTGTCTCAAAACAAAAGCAAGATAAAGGAGGTACACTACTAATGCCCAAGTAGTGACCACCAACGACACAGGGAGAATATCTATATATCATACGTGGAAGCCTCCTGCTCGCCTCCGAATCAGCTACTCGCGCATCACCAGCTAACCACAACCTGTCTCTAGTCTGCTCGTGTGAGCACCCAGAGTAATAAGAAGAGACATAAAACTCTGGGTCAGACATAAAGCCTGGTATGAGCGATAAGCATCTAAACAGAATAATAACAGGTATAATCCAATCATACCTGAACCTGGACCTGCAACCAAAGAGTTAGCACTACATACTGTACAACACTCTAAGGTGCTCTTTCAAATGGTGTAAAGATAACGGGGGTGGGGGTGTGCATGTCATAGTGATGTCAAACAATCAAGCATAGCAATCATCCTCACATCCCTCACTCAGTGCGTAAAGTATACGATATCCACTACTTTGGTCACCTAATACTTTGAGCCATGACGGAATCCAATCCCGTGTAACTATCACTACAAGCCCACCATCCATCTCTCAGTGGTGAACCAAAGTTATGAATACCGACAACCCCTTTGCACACGTCCCGCAGCAAAGCCCAATCATGAAGTGAACTCGTTGGTTCCCATCTGGATCCTGAGCTCTAACTTCCATTTGGACTACCTTTGCATCTCGGGTTGTTGGTCTTCACCGGATCGGTCTTCTTCACTTTACTTCACTTGCTTCGGATCGGTCAAAACACCCTGGTCGGTTTTTCCCTCATCTCGATCCTGGTCGGTTTCATCGCCTCAATCCTGGTCGTTCGAAACTCCCCTGGTCAGTCCTGAACCTGGTCGGTCGAAGCTCCTCTGGTCGGTCCAAAACATGGTCGGTCGAAGCTCCTCTGGTCGGTCCGAAACATGGTCGGTCGAAGCTCCTCTGGTCGGTCCGAAACCTTCCCCTGGTCGGTTTTTCCTGGTCCTCAAACCTGCACCATTCCAGCAAGCTATTTTCGCCTCTCGACGGCGTTTTCGACCAATCTAACCCTTCTAATCAATCACAAAGCATACCATACAGTCATAGGAACATAGGGAACCAACCACAAACACCAAAACAACAATATGACATATCAAAATGGATCAAACACACCCAAAAACCCTCATTTCCCCCTTAAGCATGTTTAAGAAAAACTGAGAATAGGATTAGCAGAACTTAACCAAATTAACCCAAATTTTTATCAGAGGCCTGAAATAATATCTATGAATTTATACATATTTTTACAGAATTTTAGCATGCATAATTTCGCTAATTATCACTAATCATCCCTTAATCCCCCAAATTCCGGGATTAACAAAATTAGACGAAATTAACCCAAATTCATATCAGAGGCACAAAATGATGTTTTAGAATTTTAGGAATTTTTCTAGATTTTTCTGAGCCATAATTTCGCTAATCTTCGCTAATTACCATAATTAGCCATAATTAGTGAGGAACTATGCAAATCACTCACCTTAGCCACAAACAAACTTTAGATCTGAAATAATCTCTGATTTGGATCCAATCCCTATGTGTTCCAGCAGCTCTCTTGCTAATTTGGTGAAGATCTTCTTTGATTTGATGTAGATTAGGCCAAAACTTGATTAGGAAGTGATTAGAAGGTGGTTTGGGTGTTGGAGGCCATTGCTAGAGCTTGAAAGAGGTAAGTGGCGGCTGGAAAAATGAGTCTAAAACCGAAATCCTAACCCTAGCCGCCTTTAAATACCCTAAATCCCGAAATCCCCCATTGGGCCTAGTTGCTAATCACCCGGTTTAGCCCAATTAAGCTGTTTTTCACCTTCTAAACCTTGTTTCAGCCATATCTCCCAAACGGTAAGTCCGTTTGGCTAATGTAACCACTCTACGGAAAGAGAAACTATCATTCAAATCCAATGGAAGTGGTTTCAGGTCAAAATTCCTTCCCAGTCAAAAGTTATGGCCAAAACAGTACCAACTAGGGGCAAAACGATCATTTAAAAATCGACAAAAATCATGAACATGGGAAATGACCCCAATAATCGTCTCCCAAAGTTACATGACCATACGACTTCGTATGTGAAAGAAAGAAATATTCTACGATCCTTCGATGCGTAGAACGCGGGTCGTTACACTCTTCCCCCCTTAAGAAATTTCGCCCCCGAAATTCCCTAACCAAAACACACAAAAAGGGTCCCGCATGCCTATAAATCATAAAACAACAATCAACATGCAAAACAAGTCTATCCTAGCATGCGATTTACTAACAAGGGAAGAAACTATCACTACCAAAACCTTACTAGGCAAAGAGTTCTGGATACTTCTTCCTTATATCCTCCTCTGTTTCCCAAGTACAGTCTTTCTCATTCTCACCCCACTGGACTTTGACTAGTTTCACCGCCTTCCTTCGAAGCTGCTTCGTATCGTTCCCAACAATACGCATAGACTTGCGGTTCCCAACCGCCTCGAGTTCAACTTCGATGTTATCCAACTGATCAGGTGAAATAGCCACACTAGGGTCGTGCACGAGTTTCCTTAACTGGGAAACATGAAATACGTTGTGAACTCCTGCCATCTTGTCAGGTAGCTCTACCTCATACGCCAAATTCCCAACTTGCTCGAGGACTGGGAATGGGCCAACAAATCTTGGTGCTAACTTACCTTCCCAACCAATCCGAATCACATTCTCTATGGAGAGATCTCGACGAACACCAAGTCGTTAACGAAGAATTCCAAATCTCTTCGTCTCTTATCGAGATAAGCCTTCTGCCTATCTTTATCCCTTCCCAGTAGTAGATCTGCTCTATGTCTCAATACATCTTGCTACCACTGGGATGTATAGTCAATTTCGAGTGATGATATGCTCTAAGCACTTCACCTCTCAGTCCATCTACGTTGGGTACAACTAGCCCCTTATTCTTTCGAAGCCACCCTTCTCGATCAAATCCTTACTTGATCATTCTCTTTCCATCGATACCCATCTCTACCCTAGAGATGGTTCCCAATAGATTAGGATCGTCCTTCTAACTGGAAACAATCCACTCAATCAAAACCGATCTAATCGTCAAGCTTACTAGCGTTTCTGAATCCAATTCAGTCTTGGGTCTGAAATCATATCCTGTGACATACTCTAGTTGCTTCCATCCTAGAAACAAAACCCCTAAACGGGCATGTCTCCTACTCAATGCAACTAGTACTGCACCCAAATCGTTTTCTATGATCACTCTGCCCCATGGAGTCATGGCGACTCCACTGCACTTATCCATAGTCACTAGTCCTTTGCTATGTCCACTCTGCCCCATGAAGTCATAACAACTCCACTGCACTGGCTCATAGCCTCACTAATCCTTTACTATGTCCACTTTGCCCCTCGAGTCATGACGACTCTACTGCACTGGCTCATAGTCCTACTACAATCACTTTGTTCCCCATCGCTGGAACCCTACAGGTGATAGTCTACTCGAGAGAAGAAAGATAGGAACAAACATAGCAACCATAACTTCCATCAAACAAATCCTATCTATCACCTGCTAAAGTCATAAACACATCGACACCTACATGATTGGTCTAACCAATCCCAATATATTGATTCCAGTCTGTCTGGTCCAACCAACATCAATAACTAATGGAAGCCCAGCCTCCATACATACACCGATGCCTACTTGACTGGTCCAACCAATCCCAGGCCAATGGAAGCCCCGCCTCCCTTCGGTCTACCGTACGTCCAACGTACGTTTATCCTCCAAGGATAATTAAACTAATGGAAGCCCAGCCTCCAATCGGACTACCGTACGTCCAACGTACGTTTATCCTCCAAGGATAACTAGATCACGTCCAACGGATCCAAGGTAACGGGCGTCCCCAGATACCCCTGCTTTTAGTCCTCCTAAAATACTTGAGTCCAACCCAAGTCTATCCATTATCTTGCTGCCCTCTCGAGTCCAACTCGTGCTGAATCCAATTCCTTGCAGCCTTCTCGAGTCCAACTCGAGTCAATCTATAACTCAGACCCAGTCTTGAGTACCGACAAACTCTAGTCCAACGTGAGTCGTCTCCCTATTCGTTGCATCTCCAAGATCAACGAACACCCATTTTTTTTTTACGAGTTCAAGTCCAACTTGAATCGCTCTAATCTTCGTTGTATCTTCCATGATCAACGAACACATCCTATTCCTTCAAAGTTCTACTATCCAATAGAGAACATCAACATAGGGTCCTAAACAATCCATTACTTTGCATCTTTCCCGAGTCCCACTCGAGCAATCTCATAACCCTATAGAGTCTAACTTTGGGCAGTCTATACCATTGAACAGTCTCATCATGTTCCGTCTGCCCATCACTCCTCGAGTAAACCAAGATATCATCCAATGAAAAATCACAACAACTATTTACCCCTCACGCAACCCATCCTAGTCGAAATCGACATTCCCCAAGCACAAGCCCCAAAGGCCTAAACCAATATCAGACAAGCACCCAAGGAACATCTCCTCCGAGTTCGGCCAATCCACATGAGGTGATACTAGCAAAACAATCTAGCATTGGAGTACTCATTTGCCTCCCAGAGACAACTAGAATTTATTACAACGATAACCTCTTAGCTTCCTTAACTCCAGTTACTATCGCCATCACTAGGTATGTACCTAATACCACCCTATTCCTTTGGAGTAAATCGACTCCCCAAAATAATGCTAAACCCAGTAAAGTCCAAAACAAAGCAATCACAAGGAAACATACATCCATGACTCGATAAGACCACATTACAACAAATCATACCAAATCTAGTCGAACCACCAATCGGGTTCGTCACTACTAAAGGTTTATCGACTAACTCAGGTTTGTCAAACAAAACCCGATCAAAACTTCTTAAATAGAAAGCATACCTCGAATAACGACACCTTTTTCCTTCTGCGCCGCAGTTGGGGTATTTGACGAAGAAGGAACAGCATTGATAGCATATGCTTTCACAATCTGCTTCTCCCTAGGAGGTTGTGGGTAATCATCCTTGTGATGTCCCGCCTGGCCGCAGTTAAAGCACTTCCTTTCCCCAGGCTTTTCTCGACAATCTCTGGCGTAATGGCCCTTCTGGCCACAACTAAATCATTCGCCATCTTTCTTGTTTTTCTTACTCTGACCATCCTTGGTCGGGTTTTGCTTCCTCTTGTTCTGAGAATTCTTCTTGCCTTCACCGCCTGCTTGCGGCTTTGGCTCCTCCGCAGATGTCGTAGCAACTTCGGTCTTTGACTTAGGGAAAAGGCTCTCTGACCTTAATGCCTTTCCTACAATAGACTCAAACATCTCATCGATATGGTTTATAAGTCTTTCCCCCAAGTACCCATCCAAGCCAGTTATGAACTTCTCGTTCTTCTTTTCGACTGTATCGATAAGGGACCATCCATATTTCGATAGAGTGTCAAATTCAGCGATATACTCCGAGACTGCTCTACCATTCTGCTTAAGCTCCAAGAACTTCTTGAACAGTTCTGATTTATGAGCAGCTGGAATAAACTTATCACAAAAGCGAGTCTTAAACTGATTCCAAGTAACTTGATCTTCTGGAGTAGCTGTTCTAATGGCATTCCACCAATTCATCGCTCGCCCTTGCAGCTGACGAGACGCTAGCCTTCTCTTCATCGCATCCTCAAGACCCAAGTCGTCGAAGATACGACCACAGCTATCCAACCAATCCTGAACATCTGTGGCCGACTCCGTTCCATGGAACGGCTTCCCACCAAGGTTAGTGTAATCCTTGCACAACTTGGCGAAATCGACCCTAGGCGCCTGCACTACTGGACCACCACCATTTCCGGGATTGGGAACTGCCCCTTGAACATCCCTAAGCATGTCTCTCATGAAGTTGGTGAACATTGTCCTCATGTCAGGAACATTCCCATGGTTGGTCCCTCTACCAGCACCTCTAGGATATCGGCTCATCGTTAATCTGTAAAAGGGGAAACGATTAACGATCCCATAGTGGTGCTAGTGCAGTACGACTTCATTCTCATACTACTAATAGTATATATATATACATAGCTTTTGAAAACCAAAGTAATCACAAATACGCGCTCTCATATACGTACTATCTCTCCCTAGTGTCTTTCCCTAGGTTAACTACGCAACCTAGAGCTCTGATACCAAGTGTGACGGCCCGCCCCGCACCAACCGACATTTACTCCAAAAGTGCGCTGTACACATATCCAGTTAGCACGGGACGGTCGCCAGAAGGAAAAGAAAGAAGAGAATGGACTAATCAAGGAACCTGTAATATGTCTCACAGCGCAAAGAACAAAATATAATAATAACATACTTGACATAAAACAGGAGAGACAGTGCATAAGCTAAAAACCAGAACTGAGCATCATAGCAGCGGAAATCCAAAATATAGCTTATTACAACTTTTCAAACTGTCTCAAAACAAAAGCAAGATAAAGGAGGTACACTACTAATGCCCAAGTAGTGACCACCAACGGCATAGGGAGAATATCTATATATCATACGTGGAAGCCTCCTGCTCGCCTCCGAATCAGCTACTCGCGCATCACTAGCTAACCACAACCTGTCTCTAGTCTGCTCGTGTGAGCACCCAGAGTAATAAGAAGAGACATAAAACTCTGGGTCAGACATAAAGCCTGGTATGAGCGATAAGCATCTAAACAGAATAATAACAGGTATAATCCAATCATACCTGAACCTGGACCTGCAACCAAAGAGTTAGCACTACATACTGTACAACACTCTAAGGTGCTCTTTCAAATGGTGTAAAGATAACGGGGGTGGGGTGTGCATGTCATAGTGATGTCAAACAATCAAGCATAGCAATCATCCTCACATCCCTCACTCAGTGCATAAAGCATACGATATCCACTACTTTGGTCACCTAATACTTTGGGCCATGACGGAATCCAATCCCGTGTAACTATCACTACAAACCCACCATCCATCTCTCAGTGGTGAACCAAAGTTATGAATACCGACAACCCTTTTGCACACGTCCCGCAGCAAAGCCCAATCATGAAGTGAACTCGTTGGTTCCCATCTGGATCCTGAGCTCTAACTTCCATTTGTACTACCTTTGCATCTCGGGTTGTTGGTCTTCACCGGATCGGTCTTCTTCACTTTACTTCACTTGCTTCGGATCGGTCAAAACACCCCGGTCGGTTTTTCCCTCATCTCGATCCTGGTCGGTTTCATCGCCTCAATCCTGGTCGTTCGAAACTCCCCTGGTCAGTCCTGAACCTGGTCGGTCCAAAACATGGTCGGTCGGTCGAAGCTCCTCTGGTCGGTCCGAAACATGGTCGGTCGAAGCTCCTCTGGTCGGTCTGAAACCTTCCCCTGGTCGGTTTTTCCTGGTCCTCAAACCTGCACCATTCCAGCAAGCTATTTTCGCCTCTCGACGGCGTTTTCGACCAATCTAACCCTTCTAATCAATCACAAAGCATACCATACAATCATAGGAACATAGGGAACCAACCACAAACACCAAAACAACAATATGACATATCAAAATGGATCAAACATACCCAAAAACCCTCATTTTCCCCTTAAGCATGTTTAAGCAAAACTGAGAATAGGATTAGCAAAACTTAACCAAATTAACCCAAATTTTTATCAGAGGCCTGAAATAATATCTATGAATTTATACATATTTTTCCAGAATTTTAGCATGCATAATTTCGCTAATTATCACTAATCATCCCTTAATCCCCCAAATTCCGGGATTAACAAAATTAGTCGAAAAAATCCAAATTCATATCAGAGGCATAAAATGATGTTTTAGAATTTTAGGATTTTTTCTAGATTTTTCTGAGCCATAATTTCGCTAATCTTCGCTAATTACCATAATTAGCCATAATTAGTGAGGAACTATGCAAATCACTCACCTTAGCCACAAACAAACTTTAGATCTGAAATAATCTCTGATTTGGATCCAATCCCTATGTGTTCCAGCAGCTCTCTTGCTAATTTGGTGAAGATCTTCTTTGATTTGATGTAGATTAGGCCAAAACTTGATTAGGAAGTGATTAGAAGGTGATTTGGGTGTTGGAGGCCATTGCTAGAGCTTGAAAGAGGTAAGTGGCGGTTGGAAAAATGAGTCTAAAACCGAAATCCTAACCCTAGCAGCCTATAAATACCCCAAATCCCGAAATCCCCCATTGGGCCTAGTTGCTAATCACCCGGTTTAGCCCAATTAAGCTGTTTTTCACCTTCTAAACCTTGTTTCAGCCATATCTCCCAAACGGTAAGTCCGTTTGGCTAATGTAACCACTCTACGGAAAGAGAAACCATCATTCGAATCCAATGGAAGTGGTTTCAGGTCAAAATTCCTTTCCAGTCAAAAGTTATGGCCAAAATAGTACCAACTAGGGGCAAAACGGTCATTTAAAAATCGACAAAAATCATGAACATGGAAAATGACCCCAATAATCGTCTCCCAAAGTTACATGACCATACGACTTCGTATGTGAAAGAAATAAATATTCTACGATCCTTCGATGCGTAGAACGCGGGTCGTTACACGGGTCATTACACTGCAACTCTGGAAAACCTGACTTACTACGTATGAACAAGCAATCACTCACGAGAAATGAAGGAAAGCAATGGATGAGGAATACAGTGCACTAATTAAAAACCAAACATGGAGCATTGTTGATCTACCAAAACATAAGAATATAGTTAGATGCAAGTGGACTTACAAGATTAAAAGAGATGCAAATGGAAACATATCAAAGTACAAAGCAAGATTAGTTGCCAAAGGGTATTCTCAACAATATGGTTTTGATTTCAACGAAACATTTTCCCCAGTTGTAAAACCTACCACCAACAGGATTATACTAACTTGCTCTTCACAAGCTATGGAAAATAAGGCAACTAGATGTGAATAATGCCTTCTTAAATGGGGAACTTCAAGAAGAAGTTTATATGCAATAACCAAAGGGATATGAAATAAAAGGCAACAATAACAATGCATGCAGACTTCACAAGGAAATTTATGGATTAAAGCAAGCTTCAAGGGCATGGCCCAACAAGCTTAAAATCACACTGACTAGCATGGGTTTTATTGCCGCTAACGCAGACAACTCACTCTACACCAAGTCACATAAGCACCATGCAATGTATATTTTAGTATATGTATATGACATCTTAATTACTAGGGACAGTGCTGATGACATTGACGGAGTAGTTCAACAATTAGATCAAACATTTGCCATCAAAGATTTGGGGGAATTAAATTATTTCCTTGGCATACAAATTCAAAGAATATCTCACAAAGAATTATTCCTATCACAGAAGCGTTACATACAAGAAATACTTGTCAGAGTGGTTATGGAAAATGCCAAATCTATAGTTATACCAATTGCTAGCATTTGCAATTATCTAAGCATAAAGGGGAAGCCATAGACAACATCAAGCAATATAAGAGCATTGTTGGTGCACTATAATATGTGGCAATCACAGGACTAGAAATATGCTAAATAAAGTTTGTCAACACATGCAAAATCCTCTAAGTGAACATTGCAAAGCTATCAAATGTGTGTTACGATACTTAAAAGGGACCATGGACTATGGTTTATCACTAAAGTACAATAAAAACATGGATCTAGAAGCTTACAGTGATGCCAATTGGCTAATGATCTAGATGATCGCAAATCGATCATTGGGTACTTTGTTTACCTTGGCACCAACCCAATATCTTGGTGCACAAAGAAACAAAACACCATATCTCGATCAAGCACCGAGGTAGAATATAGAGCAATTGTAGCGTCCCAGGAAATTCGACGCTTGAATATAGACTCCAAATTCAAGTATCGAAAACCTAGAAAGCTAATAGAAAGAAGTTAGAGGGTAAGACAAGAAAGAAAGTTAATAATAGACGAATAAGAAGAAGAACCAACAAAGAATCAGAGTCTCACATCGCAGCAGAACAAAATACAATATAGAAATAAATCTTTATTGAGAGTTTGAAATATGCTTAGAAACATCAAAGTACATCAATACATCTAGACACTTATAAATATCTGTCCTCATATTCAATACACAATGGAATAATCACTAGATATCATACGTCTGAGCAGCTCGTCTTTGGACTTCACAACAACCGACAAGAACCTAAAAACTCGGTCTGACCCGAACATTGCAAACGACATGATCTGTCCGGTGAACCAGCGTGAGAGAAACTCACTAAGTTTAAGGGTATCATCCAACTTAATTTTAAAGTCAAAAATCTTTTCGAAAGAAAAGGATAATCATAAGACCAATCCACAAATAAACACGGACAGTTTTTACCTTATGATAACCCAAAACATTTTGAAATCATATCTATTCTGATATTATAATAATGTCTAAATACAAATAAATAACCATCTAGCGGAACACTTGCATCTCATGCTCTACATATATATTATACAATCAAAACCGCAAGAACTAATTGGAGATTGGATTCCGACTATGATAAGGTATGGAGCCACCTTCCGATCAGTGTACTCTAGAGGGGATACACTGGAGTTCAACAAGAACATCTAGCAATTCGGCCACACATGACTGACCATTCATCTCGCTTGAATGTTCCAAATATATTTTCACCTTACGGTTGCTAGCAACATAACCGTTCCTGAGAGATACAGAAGCGAAAAGAAGAACAATAATGAAATTTCTCTAGATGATGACAATGCACCATAATTGGTTGCGACCCACTTAGCCATGCTGCCTGCCCAATTTTTGTCATTTCCCGATTGGTGAGGCTTGAGGTTATAATTATCTTTTAGAACATATGGTCACCATTCACTTTGAATGCCACATCGTCAAATCCGCTAGATATCACTAATTGACATCCACAAAAATATCCCGGGTGTTAAGCTAAGGAAGGTGTCTTCCCCGCCACCAAACAATAATACGTTTGTAAAAACCAACGTACGTGTCTCCTTTGGAAATACTTTATTAGACACTCGTCCATACAAGTTATCCGGGGACTAGACAAGTCGAAGGCACCATCCTACCACATCCTATGAGTTATCATATGGATCAGTAGCGAGTAGTCCTTGTAGTCCGCAAATTTCAATCACGACAGAATCACTGCCAAATACCTTTAGGGATCAGCTAGAGAAATCCAACAATAGTTTTTTCATTCATGAAGATATACGGTCTTCAATAGCTCCATCTTGATCAGCACCGGATATCTTCTTCATTAACGTATTCGCTGGTTTAGAATGGTTTTCAAATATAAATTCGATCGCAGTCATTCCGTACCAATAACGTTGGGTCAGATTTTGATAGTAGGTTATTTAACTATCAAATTAAACAATCATAAAAATAAAACGAATCCATTAGTTTATAACACAACATCAAATGGCCTTTAATTTTCCATTCATCAAATCAAAATCTTTAAATCATTTAAAACATAATGTACAAAACACTTTTATTCAACTTAAGACAACTTTCAAACTATAGTTTAAAATGCCGTTCTCACTCTAAGGAAATCTTATTACCAATCTTATATTTATTTACTTAATTTAAATATTAAGTAAAATATTATTCAAAAACCCATTCCATTAACTTTAATAATCCCAAATACATTATCTACAAGCCTTCATTTCCAAAATAGAATTCTTTATAAACTTTTGACAAGTTTTATTCCAAAACCCAATTCAAATATATCTTGATAAAATTCATTTCTGGTTTAATATATTGAATTTGAATCGCATCATTATAACTTAACTCAACTAACCACTTTATTCAAATCTTGGTTTCATTTCGACTTCCATTCCACATCTTCATCGGTGCTTAACCGTAAATCAGTAAGAAAATAATTCCTTAAATATCAACCTCGAAGGTCGAAACCAACATTAGATCAATACTCAGGAAACCATTTAACTCAACTAATCTCCAATTAGGTTCCAATTCCTTGATTTCATATCTTCAGCTTTTAATCCATTCATAAGTTGTTTCTAATAACTCATTCCAATAATATATTCAATAAAACTTGAGTTTTATAACTCCGTCCAACTTGGATTTGTGGAATCTAATTAAATAAAACGCCCGTAAGAGATAGCTTAAACTTCAATTTAAACATAACTTATACTATATTAATATCGAACTGATTAAAAATTCATTAAACTACAACAGGGATTTTATACTTCATAAGATTCCCTTAATAAACTTTAAATTCCAAGGTTTCCCACTTTGATTAAATAAATAGTAATCAAACCTCGACATTTATTAAAAATAAAATTGTTTTACTTCACCATTTACTATTCCGTTAACAAACCAATTTAAGTAAACAGAACTCAGTTAACGCGATTAACTTGTTCAACTCTAAACCTGATTTACTCATTAATCAATCTCGATTGGTCATGCCATTTAAATTAATTAATAATTTAATTAATTTAAATAATCCCATTTTTTTATTATCATTCAATAAATAATCTCAATATAATCCTATTTTAATTGTTTCATAAAAACAATTTATCTTGATTATTAATCGTTACGTCAATTCTTGCTCACTTGCTTATCAGAATATAAAAATTAGCCTTATAAATTATTTAGCAATAACATATAACTTAAATAATAAATATAAATATTTATTTCCGTTTCTATAAACTTTTATTCAAAATAATATACTTAGATTCCATCTTCATTTATAAAATGATTTCATAACTTCAATTTTAACGGTTTACCTGGTGGTAAATCGTTCTTATCAAACGATGTATAATTAGGCCATATGCTATTAATTCCTCAACAAATATCACCCATTGGTTAGTAACAAACAAAACGTTGAATTCATATTCAATAATCAATAATCCAATCATATCGGTTAAAAAGTTCATATAACGATAATATGAAAATAAACAATAAATTTGAGGAATCCAGTGGGATCCCTCCAACAAGTTTTTTCCTGCATCCAAATAGGTTATCTCAAATAAAACAATCAGTCCAATACGATAATTACAACTAAACATGAATAATTAATTCAACTGATAACGGTCAAACAATAATAACAATTCAAGCATAATTCAATTTAATACGTTATACTATTATAAATGTAACCAACAAGGTAAATTACCTTGATTGGAAATAATCGTTAAAAATAACGATGTCATGTCATTTAAATTAAACAAACATTTAATTAAAATAATAGATATAAAAATGTTTAATAAACGTCCTAACAATCGTTAAATCAACCAACAATTAGCAAACATGCATACAAATGTTAAATCGACTTCTAATAATTATAAGTGGGAGAACTGAGTGAGTTTAACTCTCCTTGATTAAATTTGTTGACCAAAACGAGTCGTTTCAATAAAATTAAACACCCGTTTAATTTTATTAAAATTAAACACCCGTTTAATTTTATTAAAATTTCTGGTAGCTTCTATTGCTGACACAACTTGCACCATATCGTAGCCCTTTCCGATACAATCCAACACACCCAGGTTTGTCCTATTCTGTAATCGTATGACCATGTTATGATAGGTATAAATTTGTGTACATCAATTAACTTAAATAAACTGTAATTAATTTAAGTCCTCGGGATTCACTTACCTACCCAGCCCAATAGGCAATTTCAACGACCTGATTCCTTACTTCTTCACCCAGGCATACAGTAAAACGCGATTACCCATAATTCTCTCATCCAAATAAAATTATGATTCCCTTCTTATCGTATAACGCGAACACTGTCCTCAATTTAACCGCCACCGTCTCCACCTAGGGCCACCGGACCCCACGACTCTAACACCAGACCGACCGCCGCTGCCTTGGGTTTCATCGCCGACTCCCCTTACCTCTGACTGACATGTGTTAGCCCCACCACGCTCGAAATAACGGAATCAATACATTTCCGTTTACCTCCAATTTCCTCTCTCCACCGCCACTTTCAGAAGCCCCCACTACCTCACATGGTTGTGCCTCCCTCTGCTCCTCCAACCCCTTCAGGGACCCCGCCCTCTCACCGCGCCTATGGCCAGAAAAGTAAAATCCGAATGTACTCAACCTTACACAAGCCGAGCTTTCAAGCTTCTACCATCTGTAACCGTACGTGCCTTCTCCACCATGCTCGTCCCTGACCTCCCTCATTCATTCCTTGGTTGGGACAAGGGCCTCACAATTTCTGGTGGATATAATAACTATTATTGTGGAATGGAGGTTTTTTTCATTGTTTTGTTTACTGGAAGTTAAAAATGATTTAGAATGAATGAAGCTATTGGTATCTATAGAACAAGGGAGGCACCCATGGTTCAAGGTTTGTATGCACAGCATTTATGTCTTGGCAATCAAATATACGTTTTGTAGGCATGAGTGTGTAGATGCAGGATAGCTATGTCCATGTTAGGAGTTGTCTTCATTCTTTCATGAGCAGTGATATTTGGGTAGGTGACAATTCACAGAATATAGGGTAGGCTCTATGTATTTTGATTTAGGGTGGGTTAGCAGAAAGAGTGAAGGGTTGTAGCATCTATATATTTATATTCAAGTTATTTACAGAACGTAAATTATTTACTTGACTGGTTTAAGTATACACACGCAGCTTATTTTACTAGTTTAGTATCTGCTGCACTTAACGAGGGTAGCCTGCTTACGAGTTGCATGTGTAAAATAAGGGTGGATGTTATACGTTTTAATTTGTTTATTACGGTTAATTTAATTTTACCGCTCTTTAACGTTGTACGTTAAATATATGCTCTGTCACACGCTGACTTCAAATGCAATGGAAATGAACGCACTGCTATGTCTTGACATTATATACCCAAAGAAACTAATTTCATTCAAAATGGACTCTGTTTACATAACGATGTTATTTTAAATCCCAATATTTATCGATTTGCAATTCAAATATCGTACACTCATAAATTAACTCTAATTAGCGCCAAGCTGGAAATCTAGCAATAATTAGCTATACATAAAATTCATTTCGTTGAAAATGGAGGTTGTTTGAAAAACAACTATTTCTAACGTTTATATAATATCGATATAATATATATAAATTCCAAAATAATTATATTAAATAATAATGAATTATTATTGTCATATATATATATCCAAATAAAATAATATACACTTCAAATATAACCGATATAGAATTATAACTCAAAATTAACGTATTCGAGTTTAACGATACCCAAATATATAAAAATTCCTTTTATAATTATTAAATAACGTTATTGTTTATTAACGAATCCATAGCGACTATTTTAAAATTTGATTTGGACATAAATCACAAATATATAAACTAAAATTTTGTTTTTTATCTTTTATTAGAAAATTATAATCTAATAGATCCTAACGTTTCTTGTTTCATAGAATTCTGACTTAAAACAGATTCTGTATATTCAATTGAAGTTCAAAACTCAATATTACGAATTACATCGATGTTTCGAGTTCGTTTATAATCAAATATAGATATAAATGTTTAATCGTCATTTAATGATGAATTATATATTAATAATCCATTAATATTTCCAAATATAATATTTAAAACAAGTTTAAATATTTGAATTCAAATGGTCGAAAAATCCGGGTCGTTACATTCTCCCCCCTTAAAAGAATTTCGTCTCCCAAATTACTAGGTTAAGAAGAATGTACCAAACCCAATTATTTTCAAAAATAATTATTTAAAATATTATCAAAAATAAGTTTTAAAATTTATGAAAAATTCTCTAGCATCTCCACTATGCGGCTTGATCAGAACAACTACAACTCTCCACTCCAGGCCTTATATTGATCAAAAGAAAGCAAAGCCAAACGGCCACCCAACTCAGGTGTATAAAATCAAACACCCAATCAATATAATTAAAGTTTACCTATTTGTCGGGCAACCAATACTCTAACCATGGGGGCAAACCAACTAACAGCTTTTCCTTCTTCCAACCTGCACTTAACTCAATATCTAATGAAAATAACAAATACAGGGTTAAATTATTTCAGTTTCATTTCATAAGTGATTTAATTCGAACTGATTATGCTGAAATTTATTCTCTAGTTTTCCGTTCGTTCAACTGTTGACGAATTCTTGTATTTAATCAATTTATCATCCAGTAAACAAACAATCAACATAACCAAATCATTCCATTTTCTTTTCCAATTTTATTTAGCTTACCTTCAGTAAAATATTTAATTCCATATTAAAGTTTTCATCCATAAATTCCATAATTTAAGTTCCCTTCTGATTTTATTTAACTATTCAAATTTATAATCCAACCTGAATTCATTCAAATCAATCAACACACCAATATAATAATAATTTGATAAATTATTTCTTTTCTATATAAAATTATAATTTGGGAAAAGTTATTTCATTTACCCACTTTCCAAAACAATATTGCATCAATTTGTCAGTTCAACTTGAATTGATCAAACAACACAATACAAAATATTTGTATACAAAATTTACAACTATGCTATCGTATATGTACACTCCAACTCAATCTAGGATATTACTAACCCAATCACTATCGAGTTATACCACAGAGCCAAGGTTATAACTAAACCATTGCTCTGATACTGTAACAACCCGCATTCTACGCATCGGAGGATCGTGGAATATTTATTTCTTTCTTATACGAAGTCGTATGGTCATTTGGCTTTGGGAAATAACTATTGGGTTCATTTCCCATGTTCATGATTTTTGCCGATTTTTAAATGACCGTTTAGCCCCTAGCTGATCTTGTTTCGTCCATAACTTTTGATTGGAAAGGAGTTTTAACCTGAAACCACTTCCATTGGATTCGAATGATGGTTTCTCTTTCCGTAGAGTGGTTACATTAGCCAAACGGACTTACCGTTTGGGAGATATGGCTGAAACAAGGTTTAGAAGGTGAAAAACAGCTTAATTGGGCTAAACCGGGTGATTAACAGCTAGGCCCAATGGGGGATTTCGGGTTTAGAGGTATTTGAGGGCTGCTAGGGTTTAGAAAACGATTTTTCATTCATTTTCCAGCCGCCACAAACCTCCTTTGAGCTCTAGCCATGGCCTCTACCTTCTAATTTCATCACAAATCGTCTCTAATCACTTTCTAATCGAAGATTAAGCAAAACTACATCAAATTAAGGGAGGGTAGCACCAAATCAGAGAGAGAGAGCTGCTGGAATACATAGGGATTGGATCCAAATCAGAGATTATTTCAGATCTAAAGTTTGTTTGTAGCTAAGGTGAGTGATTTGCATTGTTTTTCACTAATTACGGCTAATTATGGTAATTAGCGAAATTATGGCTCAGAAAAAATTACTAAAATTCTAAAACACCATTTTATGCCTCTGATATGAATTTGGGTTAATTTCGACTAATTTTGCAAATCCCGGAATTTGGGGGATTAAGGGGTGGTTAGTGATAATTAGTGAATTAATGCATGATTAAAATCTGAAAAAATATTCAGAAATTCTGAAATATTGTTTTAGACCTCTGTTAGAAAATTTGGCTAATTTGAATAAGTTTTGCTAATTATATGCTTAAACATGATTAAGAGGGATTAAGGGAAAACATGGGGTTTTTGGCTATGTTTGATCCGTTTTAACATACCATATTGTTGTTTTGTTGTTTGTGGATGGTTGTATATATAGCTATGACTGTATGGTATGCTTTGTGATTGAATAGAATAGTTAGAATGATCGAAAACGCCGTAGAATGGCGTAAACAACTCGTTGGACAAAGTGCAGGAACTGCAGACAGGGACCGGATCAGATCCCCTTTATCCGAACCGAACCACTCTCCACGATCCTACCCGATCCGCTTGTGGTGATGGAGACCGACCCGATCCGCCTGGAAGCTCGTGAACAGGAGGCCAAGGAGGTGCAACTCGCGAACCGAACCGCCCGTGGAGTATTCTTCTCCGACCCGAACCCGATGGCATCCCCCGATCCGACCAGAGGAGGACAACATGCACTTGCACGCTCCGACCCGATCCACTTCAGAAGCCACGAACCGATGGTGCGACCCGATCCGATGGAGCTGGAGCGCCACGAGCTAGAAGGAGCACGACCCGATCCGTATGGCGCGACTCGATCCGATGGAGGGAGCACGACCGACCCGATTCGAGATGCTTGGACTTGAAGTGAAGACCACGATTCGACCCGAGCGAGGGTGATGACCACGATCTGAAGCAAGGTGAAGTGAAGACCGACCCGGATGAAGATGATGACTAAAACCCGAGATGCAAAGGTAGTCCAAATGGAAGTTAGAGCCCAGGATCCAGATGGGAACCAATGAGTTCACTTCATGATTGGGCTTTGCTGCGGCACGTGTGCAAAGGGGTTGTCGGTATTCATAACTTTGGTTCACCACTGAGAGATGGATAATGGGCTTGTAGTGATAGTTACACGGGATTGGATTCCGTCATGGCCCAAAGTATTAGGTGACCAAAGTAGTGGATATCGTATGCTTTACGAACTGAGTGAGGGATGATTGCTATGCTTGATTGTTTGACACCACTATGACATGCACACCCCCCCCCCCCCCCCGTATCTCTTACACAGTATGTTGGTGGCACCTTAGAGTATTGTACGGAATGTAGTGCTAACTCTTTGGTTGCAGGTCCGGGTTCAGGTATGATTGGATTATACCTGTTATTGTTCTGTTTTGTTGCTTATCGCTCATACCAGACTTTTTGTCTGACCCAGAGTTTTATGTCTCTTCTTATTACTCTGGGTGCTCACACGAGCAGACTAGAGACAGGTTAGCTGGTGGTGCGCGAGTAGCTGATTCGGAGGCGAGCAGGAGGCTTCCACGTATGATATATAGATATTCTCCCTGTGTCGTTGGTGGTCGCTACTTGGGCATTAGTAGTGTACCTCCCTTATTTTGCTTTTGCTTTTTGAGACAGTTTGAAAAGTTGTAATAATGTTGGCTTTGGATCATAAGCTGTACTTGGATTTTCCGCTGCTATGTTAGTTTGTTTTCAGCTTATGCACTGTCTCACCTGTTTTATGTCAAGTATGTTGTTATTATATTTTATTCCATGCGCTGTGAGATATATTACAGGTTCCTTGTTAGTTCATTTCCTTCTTCCCTTTCCTTCTGACGACCCGTCCCGTGCTAACTGGACATGTGTACAGCGCACCTTTGGAGTAAATGTCGGTTGGTGTGGGGCGGGCCGTCACACTTGGTATCAGAGCTCTAGGTTGCGTAGTTAACCTAGGGAAAGACACTAGGGAGAGATAGTACGTATACGAGAGCGCGTATTTGTGATTACCTTGGTTTTCAAAAGTTATATATATATACTATTAGTAGTATAAGGATGAAGTCGTACTGCACTAGCACCACTATGGGATCGTTAATCGTTTCCCTTTTTCAGAATGACGATGAGTAGAGACACCGGGGGTGCTGGTAGAGGGACCAACCATGGGAATGCTCCTGACATGAGGACAATGTTCACTAACTTCATGGGGGAGATGCTTAGGGATGTTCAAGGGGCAGTTCCCAATCCCGGAAATGGTGGTGGTCCAGTAGTGCAGGCGCCTAGGGTCGATTTCGCCAAGTTATGCAAGGATTACACTAACCTTGGTGGGAAGCCGTTCCATGGAACAGAGTCGGCTACAGATGTTCAGGATTGGTTGGATAGCTGTGATCGTATCTTCGACGACTTGGGTCTTGAGGATGCGATGAAGAGAAGGCTAGCGTCTCGTCAACTGCAAGGGTGAGCGATGAATTGGTGGAATTCCATTAGAACAGCTACCCCAGAAGATCAAGTTACTTGGAATCAGTTTAAGACTCGCTTTTGTGATAAGTTTATTCCAGCTGCTCATAAATCAGAACTGTTCCGGAAGTTCTTGGAGCTTAAGCAGAATGGTAGAGCAGTCTCGGAGTATATCGCTGAATTCGTCACTCTATCGAAATATGGATGGTCCCTTATCGATACAGTCGAAAAGAAGAACGAGAAGTTCATAACCGGCTTGGATGGGTACTTGGGGGAAAGACTTATAAACCATATCGATGAGACGTTCGAGTCTATTGTAGGAAAGGCATTAAGGTCAGAGATCCTTTTCCCTAAGTCGAAGACTAAGGTTTCTACGGCATCTGCAGAGGAGCCAAAGCCGCAAGCA
This sequence comes from Allium sativum, assembly GCA_030737875.1. Lineage (NCBI taxonomy): Eukaryota > Viridiplantae > Streptophyta > Magnoliopsida > Asparagales > Amaryllidaceae > Allium > Allium sativum. Next base: position 388,528,442 of record CM060916.1, on the reverse strand, counting down.
GGCGGTGAAGGCAAGAAGAATTCCCAGAACAAGAGGAAGCAGAACCCGACCAAGGATGGTCAAAATAAGAAAAATAAGAAAGATGGCGAATGCTTTAGTTGTGGCAAGAAGGGCAACTATGCCAGGGATTGTCGAGAAAAGCCTGGGGAGAGGAAGTGCTTTAACTGCGGCCAGGCGGGACATCACAAGGATGATTGCCCACAACCTCCTAGGGAGAAGCAGATTGTGAAAGCGTATGCTATCAACGCTGTTCCTTCTTCGTTGAATGCTCCAAGTGCGGCGCAGAAGGGAAAGGGTGTCGTTATAAAAGGCATGCTTTCTATTTAAGATGTTTCTGTTCGGGTATTGTTTGACAAACCCGAGATAGTCGATAGACCTCTAGTTGTGACGAACCCGATTGGTGGTTCGACTAGTTTTGGCATGATTTGTTGTAATGTGGTCTTATCGAGTCATGGATGTATGTTTCCTTGTGATTGCTTTGTTTTGGGCTTTACTGGGCTTAGCATTATTTTGGGGAGTCGATTTACCCTAAAAGAATAGGGTGGTATTAGGTACCTACCTAGTGATGGCGATAGTAACTGGAGTTAAGGAAGCTAAGAGGTTATCGTTGTAATAAGTTCTAGTTGTCTCTGGGAGGCAAATGAGTACTCCAGTGCTAGATTGTTTTGCTAGTATCACCTCATGTGGATTGTCTGAACTCGGTGGAGACGTTCCTTGGGTGCTTGTCTGATATTGGTTTAGGCCTTTGGGGCTTGTGCTTGCGGAATGTCGATTTCGACTAGGATGGTTTGCGTGAGGGGTAAATAGTTGTTGTGATTTTTCATTGGATGATATCTTGGTTTACTCGAGGAGTGATGGGCAGACGGAACATGATGAGACTGTTCAATGGTATAGACTACCCAGAGTTAGACTCGATAGGGTTATGAGATTGCTCGAGTGGGACTCGGGAAAGATGCAAAGTAATGGATTGTTTAGGACCCTATGTTGATATTCTCTATTGGATAGTAGAACTTTGAAGGAATAGGATGTGTTCGTTGATCATGGAAGATACAACGAAGATTAGAGCGGTTCAAGTTGGACTTGAACTCGTAAAGGAAAATAGGTGTTCGTTGATCTTGGAGATGCAACGAATAGGGAGACGACTCACGTTGGACTAGAGTTTGTCGGTACTCAAGACTGGGTCTGAGTTATAGAGTGACTCGAGTTGGACTCGAGAAGGCTGCAAGGAATTGGATTCAGCTCGAGTTGGACTCGAGAGGGCAACAAGATAATGGATAGACTTGGGTTGGACTCAAGTATTTTAGGAGGACTAAAAGCAGAGGTATCTGGGGACGCCCGTTACCTTGGATCCGTTGGACGTGATCTAGTTATCCTTGGAGGATAAACGTACGTTGGACGTACGGTAGTCCGATTGGAGGCTGGGCTTCCATTAGTTTAATTATCCTTGGAGGATAAACGTACGTTGGACGTACGGTAGTCCGTAGGGAGGCTGGGCTTCCATTGGCCTGGGATTGGTTGGACCAGTCAAGTAGGCTTCGGTGTATGTATGGAGGTTGGGCTTCCATTAGTTATTGATGTTGGTTAGACTAGACATACTAGAATCAACATATTGTGATTGGTTAGACCAATCATGTTGGTGTCGATGTGTTTATGAATTTAGCAGGTGATAGGTAGGACTTGTTTGATGGATGTTATGGTTGCTATGTTGTTCCTATTTTTCTTCCCTTGAGTAGACTATCACCTGTAGGGTTCCAGCGACGGGGAACAAAGTGATTGTAGTAGGACTATGAGCCAGTGCAGTAGAGTCGTCTTGACTCGAGGGGCAAAGTGGACATAGTAAAGGATTAGTAAGGCTATGAGCGAGTGCAGTGGAGTTGTTACGACTTCATGGGGCAGAGTGGACATAGCAAATGACTAGTGGCTATGGATCAGTGCAGTGGAGTCGCCATGACTCCATGGGGCAGAGTGATCATAGTAAAGGATTTGGGTGCAGTACTAGTTGCATTGAGTAGGAGACATGCCAGTTTAGGGGTTTTGTTTCTAGGATGGAAGCAACTAGAGTATGTCACAGGATATGATTTCAGACCCAAGAGTGAATTGGATTCAGAAACGCTAGTAAGCTTGACGATTAGATCGATTTTGATTGAGTGGATTGGTTCCAGTTAGAAGGACGATCCTAACCTATTGGAAACCATCTCTAGGGTAGAGATGGGTATCGATGGAAAGAGAATGATCAGGTAAGGATTTGATCAAGAAGGGTGGCTTCGAAAGAATAAGGGACTAGTTGTACCCAACGTAGATGGACTGAGAGGTGAAGTGCTTAGAGCATATCATCACTCGAAATTGACTATACATCCCAGTGGTAACAAGATGTATTGAGACATAGAGCAGATTTACTACTGGGAAGGGATAAAGATAGGCAGAAGGCTTATCTCGATAAGAGACGAAGAGATTTGGAATTCTTCGTTAACGACTTGGTGTTCGTCGAGATCTCTCCATAGAGAATGTGATTCGGATTGGTTGGAGAGGTAGGTTAGCACCAAGATTTGTTGGCCCATTCCCAGTCCTCGAGCAAGTTGGGAATTTGGCGTATGAAGTAGAGCTACCTGACAAGATGGCGGGAGTTCACAACGTATTTCATGTTTCCCAGTTACGGAAGTTTGTGCAAGACCCTAATGTGGCTATTTCACCAGATCAGTTGGACGATATCGAGGTTGAACCCGAGGCGGTTGAGAACCGCAAGCCTATGCGTATTGTTGGGAACGATACGAAGCAGCTTCGAAGGAAGGCGATGAAACTAGTCAAAGTCCAGTGGGGTGAGAATGAAAAAGACTGTATTTGGGAAACAGAGGAGGAGATAAGGAAGAAGTATCCAGAACTCTTTGCCTGGTAGGGTTTTGGTAGTGACAGTTTCTTCTCTTGTTAGTAAACCGCATGCTAGGATAGACTTGTTTTGCATGTTGATTGTTGTTTTATGGTTGATAGGCATGCGGGACCCTTTGTGTGTTTTGGTTAGGGAATTTCAGGGGCGAAATTTCTTAAGGGGGGGGGGGGGGGGAGAATGTAACAACCCGCATTCTACGCATCGGAGGATGGTAGAATATTTATTTATTTCTTATACGAAGTCGTATGGTCATGTGGCTTTGGGAAACGACTATTGGGTTCATTTCCCATGTTCATGATTTTTGCCGATTTTTAAATGACCGTTTTGCCCCTAGCTGATCTTGTTTTGTCCATAACTTTTGATTGGAAAGGAGTTTGACCTGAAACCACTTCCATTGGATTCGAATGATGGTTTCTCTTTCCGTAGAGTGGTTACATTAGCCAAACGGACTTACCGTTTGGGAGATATGGCTGAAACAAGGTTTAGAAGGTGAAAAACAGCTTAATTGGGCTAAACCGGGTGATTAACAGCTAGGCCCAATGGGGGATTTCGGGTTTAGAGGTATTTGAGAGCTGCTAGGGTTTAGAAAACGATTTTTCATTCATTTTCCAGCCACCACAAACCTCCTTTGAGCTCTAGCCATGGCCTCCACCTTCTAATTTCATCCCAAATCGTCTCTAATCACTTTCTAATCGAAGATTAAGCAAAACTACATCAAATCAAGGGAGGGTAGCACCAAATCAAAGAGAGAGCTGCTGGAACACATAGGGATTGGATCCAAATCAGATATTATTTCAGATCTAAAGTTTGTTTGTGGCTAAGGTGAGTGATTTGCATTGTTTTTCACTATTTACGGCTAATTATGGTAATTAGCGAAGATTAGCGAAATTATGGCTCAGAAAAATTACTAAAATTCTAAAACACCATTTTATGCCTCTGATACGAATTTGGGTTAATTTCGACTAATTTTGCAAATCCCGGAATTTGGGAGATTAAGGGGTGGTTAGTGATAATTAGTGAATTTATACATGATTAAAATCTTGAAAAATATTCAGAAATTCTGAAATATTGTTTTAGACCTCTGTTAGAAAATTTGGCTAATTTGAATAAGTTTTTCTAATTATATGCTTAAACATGATTAAGAGGGATTAAGGGGGAAATGGGGTTTTTGGCTATGTTTGATCCGTTTTAACATACCATATTGTTGTTTTGCTATTTGTGGATGGTTGTATATGTTGCTATGACTGTATGGTATGCTTTGTGATTGAATAGAATAGTTAGAATGATCGAAAACGCCGTTTAATGGTGTAAACAACTCGCTGGACAAAGTGTAGGAACTACAGACAGGGACCGGGTCAGATCCCCTTTATCCGAACCGAACCACTCTCCACGATCCTACCCGATCCGCTTGTGGTGATGGAGACCGACCAGATCCGCCTGGAAGCTCGTGAACAGGTGGCCAAGGAGGTGCAACTCGCGAACCGAACCGCCCGTGGAGTATTCTTCTCCGACCCGAACCCGATGGCATCCCCCGATCCGACCAGAGGAGGACAACATGCACTTGCACGCTCCGACCCGATCCACTTCAGAAGCCACGAACCGATGGTGCGACCCGATCCGATGGAGCTGGAGCGCCACGAGCTAGAAGGAGCACGACCCGATCCGTATGGAGCGACTTGATCCGATGGAGGGAGCACGACCGACCCGATTCGAGATGCTTGGACTTGAAGTGAAGACCACGATCCGACCCGAGCGAGGGTGATGACCACGATCTGAAGCAAGGTGAAGTGAAGACCGACCCGGATGAAGATGATGACTAAAACCCGAGATGCAAAGGTAGTCCAAATGGAAGTTAGAGCTCAGGATCCAGATGGGAACCAATGAGTTCACTTCATGATTGGGCTTTGCTGCGGCACGTGTGCAAAGGGGTTGTCGGTATTCATAACTTTGGTTCACCACTTTGAGATGGATAGTGGGCTTGTAGTGATAGTTACACGGGATTGGATTCCGTCATGGCCCAAAGTATTAGGTGACCAAAGTAGTGGATATCGTATGCTTTACGCACTGAGTGAGGGATGTGAGGAAGATTGCTATGCTTGATTGTTTGACACCACTATGACATGCACACCCGCACCCTCGTATCTCTTACATAGTATGTTAGTGGCACCTTAGAGTATTGTACGGTATGCAGTGCTAACTCTTTGGTTGTAGGTCCAGGTTCAGGTATGATTGGATTATACCTGTTATTGTTCTGTTTTGTTGCTTATCGCTCATACCAGACTTTTTTTCTGACCCAGAGTTTTATGTCTCTTCTTATTACTCTGGGTGCTCACACGAGCAGACTAGAGACAAGTTAGCTGGTGGTGCGCGAGTAGCTGATTCGGAGGCGAGCAGGAGGCTTCCACGTATGATATATAGATATTCTCCCTGTGTCGTTGGTGGTCGCTACTTGAGCATTAGTAGTGTACCTCCCTTATCTTGCTTTTGCTTTTTGAGACAGTTTGAAAAGTTGTAATAATGTTGGCTTTGGATCATAAGCTGTACTTGGATTTTCCGCTGCTATGTTAGTTTGTTTTCAGCTTATGCACTGTGTCACCTGTTTTATGTCAAGTATGTTGTTATTATATTTTATTCCATGCGCTGTGAGACATATTACAGGTTCCTTGTTAGTTCATTTCCTTCTTCCCTTTCCTTCTGACGACCCGTCCTGTGCTAACTGGACATGTGTACAGCGCACCTTTGGGGTAAATGTTGGTTGGTGCGGGGCGGGCCGTCACACTTGGTATCAGAGCTCTAGGTTGCGTAGTTAACCTAGGGAAAGACACTAGGGAGAGATAGTACATATACGAGAGTGCGTATTTGTGATTACTTTGGTTTTCAAAAGCTATATATATATATATATACTATTAGTAGTATAAGGATGAAGTCGTACTGCACTAGCACCACTATGGGATCGTTAATCGTTTCCCTTTTTCAGATTGACGATGAGTAGAGACACCAGGGGTGCTGGTAGAGGGACCAACCATGGGAATGCTCCTGACATGAGGACAATGTTCACTAACTTCATGAGGGAGATGCTTAGGGATGTTCAAGGGGCAGTTCCCAATCCCGGAAATGGTGGTGGTCCAGTAGTGCAGGCGCCTAGGGTCGATTTCGCCAAGTTGTGCAAGGATTACACTAACCTTGGTGGGAAGCCGTTCCATGGAACGGAGTCGGCCACAGATGTTCAGGATTGGTTGGATAGCTGTGATCGTATCTTCGACGACTTGGGTCTTGAGGATGCGATGAAGAGAAGGCTAGCGTCTCGTCAACTGCAAGGGCGAGCGATGAATTGGTGGAATGCCATTAGAACAGCTACTCCAGAAGATCAAGTTACTTGGAATCAGTTTAAGACTCGCTTTTGTGATAAGTTTATTCCAGCTGCTCATAAATCAGAACTGTTCCGGAAGTTCTTGGAGCTTAAGCAGAACGGTAAAGCAGTCTCGGAGTATATCGCTGAATTCGACACTCTATCGAAATATGGATGGTCCCTTATCGATACAGTCGAAAAGAAGAACGAGAAGTTCATAACCGGCTTGGATGGGTACTTGGGGGAAAGACTTAAGGAAAGGCATTAAGGTCAGAGGGCCTTTTCTCTAAGTCGAAGACTGAGGTTGCTACGACATCTGCAGAGGAGCCAAAGCCGCAAGCAGGCGGTGAAGGCAAGAAGAATTCCCAGAACAAGAGGAAGCAGAACCCGACCAAGGATGGTCAGAATAAGAAAAATAAGAAAGATGGCGAATGCTTTAGTTGTGGCAAGAAGGGCCACTATGCCAGAGATTGTCGAGAAAAGCCTAGGGAGAGGAAGTGCTTTAACTGCGGCCAGGCGGGACATCACAAGGATGATTGCCCACAACCTCCTAGGGAGAAGCAAATTGTGAAAGCGTATGCTATCAACGCTGTTCCTTCTTCGTCGAATGCTCCAAGTGCGGCGCAGAAGGGAAAGGGTGTCGTTATAAAAGGCATGCTTTCTATTTAAGATGTTTCTGTTCGGGTATTGTTTGACAAACCCGAGATAGTCGATAGACCTCTAGTTGTGACAAACCCGATTGGTGGTTCGACTAGTTTTGGCATGATTTGTTGTAATGTGGTCTTATCGAGTCATGGATGTATGTTTCCTTGTGATTGCTTTGTTTTGGGCTTTACTGGGTTTAGCATTATTTTGGGGAATCGATTTACTCTAAAAGAATAGGGTGGTATTAGGTACCTACCTAGTGATGGCGATAGTAACTGGAGTTAAGGAAGCTAAGAGGTTATCGTTGTAATAAGTTCTAGTTATCTCTGGGAGGCAAATGAGTACTCCAGTGCTAGATTGTTTTGCTAGTATCACCTCATGTGGATTGTCTGAACTCGGAGGAGACGTTCCTTGGGTGCTTGTCTGATATTGGTTTAGGCCTTTGGGGCTTGTGCTTGGGGAATGTCGATTTCGACTAGGAGTGTTTGTGTGAGGGGTAAATAGTTGTTGTGATTTTTCATTGGATGATATCTTGGTTTACTCGAGGAGTGATGGGCAGACGGAACATGATGAGACTGTTCAATGGTATAGACTGCCCAGAGTTAGACTCGATAGGGTTATGAGATTGCTCGAGTGGGACTCGGAAAGATGCAAAGTAATGGATTGTTTAGGACCCTATGTTGATGTTCTCTATTGGATAGTAGAACTTTGAAGGAATAGGATGTGTTCGTTGATCATGGAAGATACAACGAAGATTAGAGCGGTTCAAGTTGGACTTGAACTCGTAAAAGAAAATAGGTGTTCGTTGATCTTGGAGATGCAACGAATAGGGAGACGACTCACGTTAGACTAGAGTTTGTCGGTACTCAAGACTGGGTCTGAGTTATAGAGTGACTAGAGTTGGAGATACCATCTGTAGCGTCCCAGAAAATTCAACGCTCGAATCTAGACACTAATACCACTCGTGTCCAAATTCAAGTATCGAAAACCTAGAAAGCTAATAGAAAGAAGTTAGAGGGTGAGATAAGAAAGAAAGAAAGTTAAGAATGGAAGAATGAGATGGAGAACTGATGCAGAATCAAAGTCTTAAATCTCAACGGAACAAAATGTAATATAGAAATAAATCTTTATTGAGAGTTTGAAATATACTTACAAACATCGTAGTACATAAAGACACCTGGACAGTTATAAATATCTGTCCTCATATACAACATATAGTGGAATAATCACTAGATATCAAATGTCCAAACACCTTTCTCTAGACTTCACATCAACTAACAACCTGAACCTGAAAAACTCGGTCTGACCCAAGCATTACAAACGCCAGGATCAGTCTGGTGAACCCACGTGAGAAAAACTCACTAAGTTTAAGGGTATCATCCAACTTGATTTCAAAATCAAAAATCTTTTCGAAGGAAAAAGATAATCATAAGACCAATCCAAACATAAAAATGGATAGTTTTTACCTTATGATAACCCAAAACATTTTGAAATCATATCTATTTTGATATTATAATAATATCTAAATGCAATAAATAACGATCTAGCAGAACACTTGCATCTCATGCTCTACATATATATTATACAATCAAGACTGCAAGCGCTTATTGGAGATTTGATTCCGACTATGACAAGGTACGAAACCACCTTTCGATCTGTGCACTATAGAGGGGAAACACTGGAGTCCAACAAGAACATCTTGCAACTCGCCCACACATGACCGGCCATTCATTTCGCTTGAATGTTCCGAATATATTGTCACCTTATGGTTGCTAGCAACATAACCATTCTCGGGAGATACAGAAGCAAAAAGAAGAACAATAATGAAATTTGTTTTGATGGTGACAATACACTCTAATCGGGAGCGACCCACTTTGCCATGCTGCCTGCCCTATTTTTGTCATTTTCCAATTGTTGAGGCTTGAGGTTATAATTATCTTTTAGAACATTTGGCCACTACTCACTTTGAATGCCACATCGTCAAATCCACTAGATATCACTAATTGACGTCTACAAAAATATCCTAAGTGTTAAGCTAAGGAAGGTGTCTTCCCCGCCCCCAAACAGTAATAGTTCGTAAAAATCAAAGTACGTGACTCCTTTGGAAATACTCTGTCAGACACTCATCCATACAAGTTGTCCTGGGATTGGACAAGCCAAAGGCACCCTCCTACCACATCCAATGAATTATCCTATGGATCAGTAGCGAGTGGTCCTTATAATCCGTAGAGTTCAATCATGACAGAATCACTGTCAAATACCTCTAGGGATCAGCTAGAGAAATCCAACAATAATTCTTTCATTCATGAAGATAATCAGTGTTCAATAGCTCCATCTCGATCATCACCGTATATCTTCTTAATTTACATATTTGCTAGTTTAGAATGGTTTTCGAATATAAATTCGATCCCGATCTTTTCGTACCAACAACGTTGGGTCAAATTTTGATAGTCGGTTATTTGACTATCAATATAAACAATAATAAAAATAAAATGAATCCATTAGTTTATTACACAACATCACTTGGCCTTTGATTTTCCATTAATTAAACCAAAATTTTAAACCTTTAAAACATTATGTACAAAACACTTTTATTCAACTTAAAACAACTTTCGAACTATAGTTTAAAATGCCATTCTCTCTCTTAGGAAATCTTATTACCAATCTTATATTCATTTACTTAATTTAAGTATTAAGTAAAATATTATTTAAAAACCCTTTCTATTAACTTTAATAATCTCAAATACATTATCTACAAGCCTTCATTCCAAAATAGAATTCTTTATAAACTTCTGATAAGTTTTATTCCAAAACCTAATTCAGATATATCTCGATAAAATCTGATTTCAAGTTTAGTATAGCAAATTTTGATCGCATCATTATAACTTAACTCGCCTAACCACTTTATTCAAATCTTGGTTTCATTTCGATTTCCATTCCACATATTCATCAGTCCAAAACTGTAAATCAGTAAGAAAATGATTCCCTAAATATCAACCTCGAAGGCCGAAACCAACATCAGATCAATACTCAGGAAATCATTTAACTCAACTGATCTCCAGTTAGGTTCCAATTCCTTGATTTCATATCTTCAGCTTTTAATCCATTCACAAGCCGTTTCTAATAACTTAATCCAATAATATATTCAATAAAACTTGAGTTTTATAACTCCATCCAACTTGGACTTATGAAATCAAATTAAGTAAAATCCCATTTAGAGTTTAACTTAAACTTCAGTTTAAACATAACTTATACTACTATTAATATCAAACTGCTTGAAAATTCATTAAACTACAACAGGGCTTTTATACTTCATAAGCTTCCCTTAATAAACTTTAAATTCCAAGATTTCCCACTTTGATTAAATAAATAGTAATCAAACCTCGAAATTTATTAAAAATAAAAACGTTTTACTTCACCATTTACTATTTCCATTAATAAATCAATTTTGATAATCAGATTTCAATTAACGTCGTTAACTTGTTCAACTCTAAACCTGATTTACTAATTAATCAACACCGATTGGTTGTGTCATTTAAATTAATTAATAATTTAATTAATGTAAATAATCCCATTCGGTTTGATTTTTATTAAATAAATAATCTCAATATAATCCCATTTTAATTGTTTCATAATAACAATTTATCTTGATTATTAATCGTTACGTCAATTCTTGCTCAATTGCTTATCAAAACATAAGTATTAGCTTTATAAATTATTTAACAATAAAATATAACTTAAATAATAAATATAAATAATTATTTTCATTTTTACAATCTTTTATTTAAAATAATATACTTAAATTCTATCTTCAGTTATAAAATAATTTCATAACTTCATTTCTAACGATTTAGGTAAATCATTCTTGTGAAATGATGTATAATTAGGCCATTTGCTATTATTTCTCAACCAATATCACCCATTGGTTAATAACAAACAAAACATTGAATTCATATTCAAAAATCAATAATCAAATCAATAATCCAATCATATCGGTTAAACAGTTCATATAATGATAATATGAAAATAAACAATAAATTTGAGGAATCCAATGGGATCCCTCCAACAAGTTTTTTCCTGCATCCAAATAGGTTTTCTCAAATAAAACAATCAATCTAATACGATAATTCAAAATAAACGTGAATGATTAATTCAACTTACAATGGTCAACTTATAATAACAATTCAAGCATACAATTCAATTTAATATGTTTATATTATTATAAACGTAACGAACAAGTTAAGTTACCTCGATTGAAAATAACCGTTAAAAAACAATGTCATTTCATTTAAATTAAACCAAAGTTTATTTTAAATAATAGATATAAAAATGTTTAATAAGCATCCTAATAATCATCAAATCAACCAACAATTAGCAAATTCAGCATACAAACATTAAACCCGACTTATAATAATTATAAGTGGGAGAACTGAGTTTGTTTAACTCAACTTGATTAAATTAGTCAACTAAAAATGAGTTGTTTTCAATAAAATTACACATGCATGTAATTTTATTATAATTTATGGTAGCTTCTATTGCTGACCAAACCTATTCCGTATCGTAGCCCTTTCCGATATGATTCAACGCACCCAGGTTTGTCCTATTCTGTAATCGTATGACCGCGTTATGATAAGTATAAATTGTATGCATCAATTAACATTAATTAATTTAAGTCCATGGGCTTCACTTACCTACCTAGCCCAATAGGCAATTTAAGCGACCTGCTTCCTTACTTCTTCACCCAAGCAAACAGTAAATCGCGATTACCCATAATTCCCTTATCCAAAAAAAAATCTCGATTCTCTTCTTATCATATACTATGAACACTATCCTTGATTTAAACCGCCACCATCTCCACCTAGGCCATTGGACCCCACGACTCCAACACCAGACCGACCGCCACCGCCTTGGGTTTCATTGCTGACTCCCCTTACCTCTGACCGACACTTGTAGGCCCCACCACGTTCGAAATAACGAAATCAATGCATTTCCGTTTAACTCTAATTTACTCTCTCCACCACCACTTTTAGAAGCTCCAACCTCCTCACATGGTTGCGCCTCCCTCTGCTCTTCTAACCCCCTTTAGGAACCCCACCCTCTCTTTGCGCCTTTAGGCAGAAAAGAAAAATCCGAATGTACTCAATCTCACACAAACCGAGCCTTCAAGCTTCAACCATCTGTAACCGTACACGCCTTCTCCACTTTGCTCGTCACTGACCTCCCTCTCTCATTCCTTGGTTGGGACAAGGGTCTCACAATTTCTGGTGAATGCGATAATTATTATTATGGATTGGAGGATTTTTTTTCATTGTTTTGTTTACTAGAAGTTAAAAATGATTTAGAACGAATGAAACTGCTGGTATTTATAGAACGAGGGACCTTGGCACCCACGGTTCAAGGTTTGATATGCATGCCATTGACGTCTTGGCAATCACGTATACGTTTGGTAGGCATAAGTGTGTAGATGCAGGGTTGCTGTGTCCATGTCAACAACTGTCTTCGTTCTTTCATGAGCAGTGATATTTGGGTAGGTGACAATTCGTAGAATATAGGGTAGGCTCTGTGTATTTTGATTTAGGGTAGGTTAGTAGAAAGAGTGAAGGGTTGTAGCATCTATATATTTATATTCACGTTATACATGCATTCGATTTTCATAATATGCCAGTATGCAGTTGCTTTATGTTATTTACGCCTTGGGAATTGGTGGTAAAACCGATGGTCATAAAAACAAGAGTAGCCATAAAAAAGATAACCGTTGTTCCTTCTGTTTTTCTTGAAATACACTTTGAACGTTATTATTCTTTCCATATATGAGCATTACATCATCCACTCAGCATCTTTAGGGTAATGGTATATGTGTTAATAAAAAATAAAAACTCTCCATATCTGTAATAACGAGTTTTATTTTAAGTTAAGGAACATAACTTATTCACTTGACTGCTTTAAGAATACACATGTAGCTTATTTTACCAATTTAGTATATGCTGCACTTAACAAGGGTAGCCTGCTTACAAATTGAATGTGTGAAATAAGGGTGGATGTTATTTGTTTTAAATTTTGTTACGGTTAATTTAATTTTACGGTTATTTAAAGTTGTACGTTAAATATATGCTCCATCACACACTGACTCCAAACGCAATGGAAATGGACGCACTGCTATGTCTTGACGTTACGAACCCAAAGAAATTAATTTTGTTGAAAACAGATCCCATTTGCGCAACGATGTTGTTTAAAGTCCCAATATTATCGGTTCCCAATTCAAATATCGCACACTCACAAAATAACTCTGATTAGCTCCAACTTGGGATCTAATAATAGCTAGCTATACGTATTCCAACAAATTTCATTTCGTCGAAAACGGAGGTTGTTTGAAAAACAGCTATTTCTAACGCTTATATAATATCAATATAATATATATATATATAATATCCAGAACAATTAAATTAAATAATAATAACTTATAATTGTCGTATATATATCCAAATAAAATAATATACACATCAAATATAACCAATATAGAATAATAACTCAAAATTAACGTATTCGAGTTTAATGATACCCAAATATTTAAAAATTCCTTTTATAATTATTAAATAAATGTTGTCATGTATTAACGAATCCATAACGACTAATTTAAAATTTGATTTGGACATAACTCACAATATATAAACCGAAAATTCAATTTTTCTCTTTCATTAGAAAATTATAATATAATAGATTCTAACGTTTCTTATTTCACAAAATTCTGACTTAAAAGGTTTTTTTTATATTCAATCGAAGTTTAAAACTCAATATTACGAACTACCACGACGTTTCGAGTTCGTTTAAAATCAAATATAAATATAAAAGTTTAATCGTCGTTTAATAAGGAATTATATATTAATAATCCATTAATATTTATGAATATATAATAAAATAAGTTTAAATATTCGAATTCAAATGGTCAAAAATTCTGGGTCGTTACACCAATGGCCAGTATAACCGCCGAATTGATTTGGGTAGAAACCTAATTCAAGAATTAGGGTTTCACAGCATACGATGACCAATTATCTGGTGCGATAACTCCAGCGCTATATCATTACCCATCAACCCCATTCAACGTTCAAGGACCAAGTACATTGAGGTTGATTTACATTTTGTTCGTGAGATGACTGATAGTGGAAAACTAGTAGTAAGGCATATTCATGCTTACTACCAGATAGCCGACATTTTGATGAAGGTCGTCTCATCTAATTTTTTTAGCAGATTGAGACAAGAGTTGAAGATAGAGGATGGTGGTGGAAAGACAAAGGAGGAGGAAAATCCTAGTTCGAACTGATTGGGGGTGTTGAGAATTTAAGTTACTTTACATTTGTAACGCGACTGTATTGGGTTTGGCCCATTTTTGGCCGTTCAACATAATTATTACAGTTACATTGTTTTTACTTGTATATAAATAAGTGTACTGTTACACAAACTATTCATTCAGTTAGTTTCTAATCATTTTTTACATTTTAATAAAATAAAAGCTTCTCTACGTGCTTTTATCCTCTTTCTCTACATTTTTATAATCCTTTTGCTAATTCAATAACAATGATCAGTACCATATCATATATCTTACTGATATCTTAGTGTTTTCTACATAATGCTACTAGGGTATGGCCGGTTTAGGTTGACTTAAATAAGTTGTTTTTCTGCTTTCTTAAAGTTAAAACCAATTCATTTTGATTTCAAAAAGTAAAAAAAAATGATTTATTTAGATCGATCCAAAAATAGCATTAAATCTAATTTGAGTAGTTGAATTTAGATTTTTTTTATGCACCTCAATTCGAAGAATCCTTGAATAATTAACTTCCACCTATTATGGTTCTACCTCAAAGATTGCTGGCAACAAACTTTCAAACACCACGTCTAGTGTAATATCCCCTCTGAATCCAGACACAGAGTAAATATGAGCCTGAAAATGAATTTGAATTTACATGGCTCCTATATTGCACAAAAATACGAGATGATTGGAAAATTGTTTCAACGTCAAATTTTAGTTGGACAAAATTTAAAAACTAGCGGGTAATTTGTTTTACAAATCTAAATTTGTAAATATGAAAATGAGGTTTGTTCTAGAAATAAGTTTCCAAAGAAATATATTATTGAAATATGCTCTCTTTTTTTCATTCTTCGTTTTTATTTTATTTTAGGGGGTTAAAGCCTATTATCCATTTTCAGTTATCTAAGTTGTACTAGCAAAATTAATTGATACAGTGTCCAAACATAATGCACAGTTAATATATAAGCTCATCCAGTTGAATGGTCTTGCGTGCGTCAAAAACATAAAAGTAAGAATGTCTTAGATGTGAAAGAATCCTTAATAAGAGCATGCATTCGATATGACAAGTTGATTAAAGAAAACCACTATAATAGATTTTAATGATCATCAAATTAACGTGACCTCCGATTTGTTTAAAACTAAGCATTCGTCATATTTCAATTATCTCACTCTTATGTGGATATTTTAATAGCAGCTGATCATACATTAAAAGTTTTACGACACCTACAGAGTACAGAGTAAGTGTTATATTGAGTATTGAGTGGATTATCCATTGTCAAATCATCATAAAAAAATGGAATAAAATTAACAAGTTAGTTAACATAGATTGGTATAATAGCAATAGAATAGTTTTTGCTAGTTTTTAAAACTCCATGACAAGTAGCTAGATTTATACTTGCACCTAAAGAGCTTCTAGCCTACACAATTATTTAGGCCAACTTAGCTCTTAAGTTAATCAAAGCAAAGTGTTCCCTTAATCATTAATCAATATAATAATTGTACAAATTAATATGGACTAAAAATATTAACATGAAAACGTCTAAACTAAACTAAAGGAATGTAGTCAAAAAGAAAAATACATGGCGGAACTATAATAATGCACGGAATAAAGAAGAAATCGTGTCTTCAATGTCCATATATTTCAATTTTCAATAGTGCTTATTTCTTGTTACATTTGTTGAAATTTAATGGTTTTGGATGAGTCATATATGCCGTCGTTCCCTTAAAAATGTTTTGCCTTTCTGTTCAGTGATACAAAATAGTCTACAAAAAATTCTGTTGTCACTAGGATAAAACAGACAATACCGAAGCACCGACGTGTTAGCACTAATAAAGTCGAACTGGTCTGTTTCTTGTTTGTAAGCAACTTTTTGTACGGAGAAGAAGATGAGTTTGGTTTTTGAAAGTAATTATATATCTTTTTATTTTGTCTACTTATCAGTTAATTAGATGAAATAATAAAAGGATTGTGTAGAGATATGATAGTAAAAGTTGGATCGAAAGAGTAATATAAGCCTAAGTTGATTCTTACAATATATTCTCTAATACAGATTGTTCCGATCTAACCATTCCAACCCAACTCATTATGTCTCAAAAATGGATAAAAAAGGCCAAAATATAAGTCTTATGCCACAATAAGCTCAACATGGTCACAATCTGATCGAGTCGGTCTATCGACACGTGGGAGTGGTGATGAAACAGGGTTTTCCGTCTCATAAAAGAGGATCACTGGATGTTTAAAAAGCCCGACTAAACATCTAAGAATCAAATATAAATATTTAATTCTTTTGTATAGTTTGTAATGTGGAGTTATTCATAAATATAAATCATATACACTTTGTTTGAATTTTTTTTAACTATTCATTTACAACTCAATACATTTTCAAAAATCTCCTACTCGAACTTTTTTTAAAATATTCTCGAGCATTTTCTGAAAGTATACGAACATGCATAAATGAATGTGTATTTCGACTTGAACCTTTTCATAGTGGATAAGATTCAGTTTCCACAAGAGTGATGCATAGTTTTGAACTTTATTATTGACATCGGGTCACATATACCCATTCCAGAGTACAATCAAAAAAGTCTGCATTTTTATGGTCATGCACATCTAGTACAGTTTATTAAATGTTGTAGAAATTTTTCTTAGAAATCCGAATGCCCGCATTTCAACATTCACATAGGTGAGTATATTAGAAGTACTCATGAAGTTAGGTACTCATTCCATATGGGAGTATAGATCTCAAAAGGAATTTTTTTTAACTCATCATCTAATCACTTCGGGAATACATGCTTTTAAATATTAAAAATAACGTGTTTAACTCATATCACTTCACAACTTTTTCTTACCTATTGAACATGGTTCTTCGAATCTTTAGTCATTAGGTCGGGTTATTGTCTTGTGTGACTCAACAATCTAAGACTAATAGTCACATTCTTTTAGAAGCTCTAAAGACCTTATCTCTAGACGGTCCTTTCATCAAAGGATCTTCCATATTCCCATTACTGCATAATTGGTTCACTCTAACAGCTCGTAAAGGTAGTATCTCTCTAATAATACTATGCTTACGGCGTATGTGTTGTCTCATTCCATTATAAAAATAGTTGTATCCTTTTGCTATAGCCGCGGTATTATCACAATAAATTAACGTAGCCAATATCGGTTTTCTTCATAAGGGAATCTCAAGTAGCAAATTTATTAAGTAATCTGCTTCTTCAGTAGTTGTGGTTGGTGCTATCTTCATAGAGTCCATACCATACTACATACTAAGCCAAAATAGTATGTTTTTTGGATTTTCATAGCAATGCTAAAAATATAGCCATTGGTTACCACGAATTATCAAATAAAGTATTCCAGACTGGATCAGTGTATCTTTCTAGGGCCACCAGAATTTTTTCATAATATAACCCAAGATTCATGGTTAGTTTTAGGTATCTCATGACCCTCTCAATAGCATGCATATGTTTTATACTAGGCTTATAGTAAACATGCACAATAATCCTATGACATAACCAATGTCGGATCTAATACAGTCAGTGACATATCGAATGTTGTCAATGATGCTCACATAATCAGATTGTCTTACATCTTCATAAATGTTGTTAAATAGTTTTGCACAATGATCATATAATGTACATGCATGTTTACAGTCAAAGCAACTATTTTTTTTTAATCTTCTCGATACAACAAGATTATTCCAAAGAAGAATACCTTTTCAGACTAGTAATCTTAATATCAAGAATTGTACTTACTTCACCTAGATTTTTCATATCAAAATTGGCAATTAATAGAAATTTAACATCCACATACAAGATTAAAATAGTGCAAATGTCATTTTCAGATTTATAATAAATATATTTGTCACTTTCATTAACGTGCAGACCGTGTGAGATCATTAAGTTATCAAAATTTAGATGCATGTTTTAAATCATATAAGGATTTATCTAACTTGTAAACCTTATGTTTTTGACTATGAACAACAAAACCTTTATACTGGTGTTACAAATTTTCTCTTCTAATTCATTATTTAGAAAACAATTTAAACAACTATACAGTGTGTTATCAAATCATGAATATATGCATGAGAAATTAATATTTGAATGGATGTAATTCTGGTTACAGGTGAAAGAAGTCTATATTTCCTCTTTGTTTAAATCATTTAGCTATTAGACATGCTTTACACCTATCTACTATGTCGTTAGGTTTTAATTTCTTTCTAAACACCCAATTACAACCAACATATCTACTAAATCTACTAAATGCCAAGCCTTATTAGATTCCAAAGAATTTATCTCATCATTTATAGTCTTTAATCAAAATTCAATATTTAATATAGATAATGCTCCACGAAAGTTTATGGGATCCCTCTCAATAGTAACAACGCAAAAATCTGTATCCTTTTTTTTTTTGCGATTCTTGTTATTGTACTTCTTCTATGTTCATTTTCAGAAGATCTAGTTAGTTTTGTTCTAATAGGCATATTGTTACTATATATGACCTAACTATTCCTTAATTTAAGAAAGAATCTCAATTCATAAAAATCAACATCATTAGATATTATTATACTATGATCATAAAATCTATATGTTTTGCTACTAATAACATAGCTAATAACTACACATCCATATGCTCTACTTTCTAGTTTAATTTGTTTGGCGTCAATCATACAAACATATGTCATTTTATATTTTCTTAAGATTTCAATAGGCGAAATTTTTACTTTTAGACTTAGGGATTCTTTTCAGTACAACATACAATCAATAAATTCCCCTCTTTTCCCTCCCTCCTCCATTGTGAAAATGCATCAGAATTAAGTAAAATAACAACTAATTCAGTTAAAATTCCATTTTTTTCCTTCAGCTTTACTATTCATTTCAAGTGAATATAGTGTGCTTTATTTACGTATTATTTCAAGTAAGTTGTAAAATTCAATAAATAAGCTTGATTCGTGTTCAATTCATCTATCATTACACAATTTTTAACTTTCTTACTATCTTGATTTTCAATTTCAGTTATAAAGATTTATATCTCAAATGCATCACTTTTATTTTTTATGAAGTATACACAAGTAAAACCATAACAGTCATCCATAAAAGTGTTAAAGTATATCCATTTCTAGTCAAATGTCATCGTACTCACATATACCAGAGTGGATCAAGTGTGAGGCCCTTGTTCTCTAATTAAAGATTTATGAGGGGTTATTTTTTTGAAATTAACACTTTATTTACAAGTTTTATGTAATATACCACATGACAAGTGTGTTAGTAACCACGATGTAAAAACCGAACTCATGACCTCTTACATCATGACCAAGTGTCTTAACCAATTTGGACAAGGTGTTTGTCGAGAGGTTTTTCTATTTTTTTGTTAACTGCAATAACTGCATTTCTCAAAACCATTTAGTGAAGTACTAGGGATTAAACATAAGCTAATTTTTTTTTATTATATGTTTGTTCACATACTATTGTTTAGAGTGTCAGATTAAATCACAAGTCATACAAACAAGAGTAGAAATTTTATTACATTCAATTTAAACATGCTATTAGTAGCATAACTCATACACACAAATGTGTTATTCATAGTTATGGGTACAATCCGACCTAGTAGTCCATGTAAATTCAACCTTATTAAGAAGATAACCCAAGGCAAGGTTGTTTCTCATCTTTTGGGTGAATATGACGTCTTTCAAAATAACGGTATTCCCAATGCTGAGCTCCAGCTCAACGCTTCCAAAGCAACAATTGTGATGTGAGAGTCTTTCAGCAACACTTTCTTATCCTCGGTTTTCGTGTACGTTTCAAATATAGCACAATCATGGTAGACATAGCATGCATCGCCAGTTTCTACCTACCAGCCATATGATCACTCCAACAAGACAAATTTTATCAGTAATCGTAACCATAAAATGGTCCTTGATCAGATTAGCCATTGATGCAGATCTAGATATATTCTAACACTTGTGTGTCATATGGTATGCTTATCCGTAGTTGCAATAAAGAAACAACTATCCAGAGTCATTTTTTTGGCATGGTTTCTATTGCCTCCCTGCTTTTTCTATTTGTTGACGTTCTGGTTTTTAAAGTTTTGTGGTTCAGTTTCAGAATCGCGACCTTCTTAGTGTTGCTTGAAACAGTAAGAATTTTTCCTTAATATTATGTTTATGAGATTCTTTCTCAATACAAGAGCGAGTTATGAGACTTTCCAATGGAAATTCCATAGTTTTATGTCTAAGGATATTCTTAAATGCTTTCTCATTAAGGGTTGTCAAAACTGCAGCTTAAAATTGTTTTCCATAGTAATACCTTCAAAGATGATCTCTAACAATTTTCTAAAGCTTTCGGGATTGCATCTCTGCTGACATGTCTTTTATCATCTGATACTTGAGGCAGTGCTGACTAGATATGTCATTGCTTATGTCCTTACTGTGTTGTACTTTTCGACCGCGCTTTCAAAAAATATTTTGTTGTCTTTTCGGAATTATAATAGCAATATAAATCATTGCTGAGTCCGTTGAGGATGATGTTCTTGCACGGATAATCCTTCTCCATCCAAACCTACAACTCATTTGATTTCTCAGTCCATGCTCCCATCCAATCTGCATCGGCTTCATCAGATTTGTCAAGCAGTTGTGATTTGTCTATTTTCAACATAACAACCGTTTTTCACATAGCCGAAGAAAGCTCCATCTTGTGATGCTATCGTTTGCAGAATGCAGGCCTTGGAATTTGAGTGGTGCGGCAGTGATCATAGGAATTTGAAACATCGACGTTAAGGCAGTATCATCCAAAGTTGTAGCAGAAGTATTTGTTCGCAGCTTCGTCTTCAAATTGTTGGAAAATAATAACTTCGGCTAAGCCATGTAAGACATCACTTTCTTGAAGACGTTTTAGCGTTCTGCTTGGTCATGCAAAACAGTTTAAAAGGGACATCGCCTCTAGTATAAAACGGTATCTCTGCAATTTGCACAAACAAAGCGGACTCCAGTGCACTTAGAACTAGCTGCTCGATTTTTTGTTTATAAGCATTTTTTGTGGCGAAAAAGATGAGTTTAATTTTTAGAAGCAGATGCAGATCTATGTATTTCATATGCTTATCAGCATATGGAATAACAAAAAATCGTTTTTGTTTTTGTAGGAGCATGGTAATAAAGGATGGATCTAAAGAACAAAACGTTCTCTAATATGAACTGGTTCGATTTGAACATTCCAGGCCAATCCATTACTATTCAAAAAAAGGTTTTTTTTTTTACAAAAAATATGAGTGATACACCATTATCTAGCCAGCTCGGTTCGGATCGGGTCGAGTTGATTGATTGGAATGCACGCATGTGATAGTCAAGAATGATCTTCCTCCAGCATCATTGGGTGCCCAAAATATCCAACTAAATATCTAGGAGTCAAATATAAATAACTGATTTTTTTTCTATAGCCTTATAATGTGGGACTATTTACAAAATAGGAACCACACACAATTAATCATTTTTTCAATAATCCACTTAAAATTTAGAACCTTTCCAACAATATCTAACTAAAAAAAGAAAAATACACCTTAATTTGATGGATTAGATTTTTTCATATCATGCAATAAATATATCTTAATTTGATGGATTAGATTTTTTTCATATCCACTACTAGAACTACACTGTATTCCAACGCCCATATTCCAACGATCGCCAATGGCTTATCCAATGGATCATTGATTTTTAAACAAGCCATCCAGAGCCGTTGGAAACCAATAGATTAAGTGTCGTTTATGAGCGTTGGAAATTTCCTGGATAATTTCCAGAACCCGCAACTTGAAGCTAATTACTCCTTCCCCTAACATTTTTCTCCCATTAAACACAATTTCTCCACCGCGTCCAACGTTGCCACCACTCCAACCACCTCCGACACCACCTACGAACAACTGCAGCCCGTCTTCACCCTACTAGCTTGCCAAATAGAGTAATTTCCTTAAACCTAATATTTTGTTTTTTTATATAAGGCTTAATTTAAACTATGATTAATTCCTACTTGTTGGTGTATGTATATTACATCATGTTACCCCCTAACTGCTTTTATTATCACCATAATGATCAAAACATTAGCAATTTAAAAAAATTCTAACTTAGTATATTGCATTGTTTAGGTAGATTTGGTAAGTATTGAACGTATGTGTATGATTGAATTTGTAAGCAATATATTTTATGCAGAACACGAAGTATATATTATGTTAGGATTGACCGTAGTTTTAGATAATTTGTGCGAACACCAGTTTTATGCTTATGCGAACAAGCAAATTGATTTGGTGTATAAATGATTTTGATATGAATCGTCGTAGTTAGAATTCAATAAATTGTAAAAATGTATAATTTAGTACATATGTAATAAAACGATGAAATATAAACAAATTATATATTTAAATTTAATATAAACAAATACTTAAACCCTTAGATATTAATTGGCCCCGTCTGACAAGTGTTGTATATGATCGTTTTATGGATATTCGTTTTTTCTACAAAACGGACATCTCTATTCATCTGATACATCATTTTTGGATTGGTCCATGTATTGGAAAAGTTACAAACACTATAAAATAACTATATTTCGTAAGTCATATCAATTTAAACGATCTACAAAATTTCCTTAGCATTGCCTTTATTTTTTCTTGTGTACACACATTTGTGTACGAAATAAGGAACATTGGGGAAATACTACCGAAATTTTGTGAAACCATTTAAAATTGTATGATTTAAGGAATGTAATTACTATTCTTCTTGTTATGGGAAGTAGAATGACCAACCATCAAAGAAAATATATAAGGGCTAATGAACCAATAGTTTTTTATTTGGAATAAAGTTTGTAAAAAAATATAAAATTTAGTATATGTTCACTAAATCAATAATTAAAATTTAAACAAAATATAAAACGAACGATTAATAATATTTTTACGTCATCATAGGTTTTAGAGTAGGAAAAATGGTCAATTATTTTATTGATCGGAGTTAGATGTATCAAAGAAGGTAAATTAGTGGCGCAATAATGAACATTTTTTAAACGGGGTACAAGTGTTCATCGAATTTACTTTAAATAATACTAGAAACGATGAAGGAATTCGTTGTCCATGTAGTTGGTATAAATTATTGAACTATTTAATACTGAATACAGTTAAGGTTCATTTGCACCAGTACTGTTTCATACCAACTATTTGTTGTGGGATCGTCATGAAGAAATTATAGCCCCTAATATTAAAGAACAGTCGGTAGAGGTCATTAGTGATGAAATTAGTACGATTCTCATAGAACATATGGTCGAAGATGCAACACGATCAATGTTCCCTACAGTTGATAACGACGATGTTAACATCGAAGAGGAACCAATTGTTGGAGCTAAAAAAATATATGATTTATTGGGTCATGCTAAAAATACCTTTCGAATGGACGTATAAGCAGCACTCAATTATCAGTAACTTCAGAGTACATTGCAATGAAATCAAATACAATCTTATGAAAGTTGTATTTTTGGTTGTTGTTCATGCTGATAAACGCCATATGCCATCCGATAACTTAATGTGCAAAATTTATTATGAAGTGAAAATACTTATGTCATCTTTCGGTGTTCCGTATCAAAAAATAGATATGTGTTTAAATGGTTGCATGTTGTATTAGGAGATAAGATATCAATCTTAGAAATTGTCAAATATGTAATCAAGAAAGATATAAACGAAGGAAAAAGAAGGGAAAAGAAGTTTCGTACAAGCATATGTATAATTTACTCATCACCCCTAGACTTCAACGGTTATATGCATCATCTATAACAGCGCATCATATGAGATGACACAGTGTGAGAACACCTCAGGAAGGTACGTTGACATAACCATCCGATGGAGAAGCATGGAAATCTTTTGACAAGAAATATCCTGATTTCGCAGTGGAGAGCCGCAACGTTAAACTAGGTTTATGTACAGATGGCTTCTCTCCGTTTTCTCAGTTTGGTTCTAAATATTCATCTTGGTCTATAATAATCGCACATTACAATATACCCTCGGGGATGTGTATGAAAACTCCATATATATTTCTTACAATTATCGTCCCTGACCCTGATGATCCGACACAGTGTATTAATGTTTACTTACAACCGTTAATCGAAGAGTTGAAAAAATTATGGCATTAAGGATTTGAAACATACGACGTATCAAAAAAGAAAAAAATTATGGATGTTCACTTCTTTGTTATGGACTATCAGCTATTTTCCTACATATGCAATGCTTTCGGCTTGGAGTACAACCGGTCGTTTTGCTTTTCCTTTTTGCATGGAAGAAACATGAGCATTTTCCTTACCGCATAGGAAGAAAATTTCATTGTTTGATTGTGTCGATATATTCTTTATATTAATCATACTTTTAGAAGAGACAAAAAACATCACGACTAATAGACATGAGATTACACGACTACCAACGGTTTGGTCAAGCAATGATATGTATGAACTTGTAAAAAATTATCCAATGATACACGAAACCGGACAACAAACTGAAATTCAAGGCAAATCGACGTTTCATAACTAGTGAAAACAGAGTATATTCAGGGAATCGCCTTATTGGAAAAATCTATTAATCTGTCATAACATTGACTTGATGCATAACGATAAAAAGGTATTTGATAATGCGTTTAATACAATTTTGAATGTGAAGGGCAAGACTAAGGACGATTTGAAATCTTGACGTGACATAGAAGAAATATGCAATCGTCTTGAGATTTATATGAAGCCCAACGTTAGTAAAAAAAACCAAAGCATGCCACGAACTAGACAACAACCAAGCTAAAGTACTGTTAAAATGGGTGGAAGGATTACGATTTCTCGATGGAATTTCCTCTAATCTTCGTATATTTGTCGACTATAAAAGCGGAAGACTGAGTGGAGTGAAAATCCATGATTGTCATGTAATGAAGGAGAATTTGTTACCCATCGCTTTTAAAGAATTGTTACATGTAAAAATTTGGAAGACAATAACAAAACTCAGTTTATTTTACAAGGATCTTTGTTTTACTATGCTAAAATTGACCGTCTACTTAAACTTGAAGAAAAAAATCCTCATACTTCTCTACAAATTAGAGAAAATATTTCCTTCGGGTTTTCTAATGTAATAGAGCATTTACCAGTTCATCTTCCATATGAAGCACGTCTTCGAGGTCCTTGCAATATGGATGGATGTATCCATTCAAAAGGATGTTACTATACTGAGTATGCAAGTGTTAATTTAATTACAAATAGAAGTTAATATTGAATTAATTATTTTTTATTAGGTACTTAAATCATTTAAAGAAAAAGTGATATAAAAAGCTCGAGTTGAAGGTTTTATTTGAAAATCATACATCGAAGAAACTTCTTTCTTTTTCTCACATTGTTTCAATGATCATATGAACTTATCATTTAAAAGTGTTACACGTAATAATGAAGCAGTTGAACTAGATTCTTCTCGTAAAGCAATATTATCTATTTTTACATGGCCGACTTGTTGAAAAATGTCTGGAAGTTTGGATAGACGATAAAGATTACTATGTAGCACACCATATATCCTTCTTAATTATCCTGAAGTTGCACCAATTTTTTTGCAATTATCACCTTACAAGTTTTGTTAAATTTAATGTTATACGTGTAAATAAATAATAATTTAATATATCATGTTTGATTTTGCAGTATTTATGAATCATAAAATCTAAGCGGTGATTCAGGCAAAGATTTTAGTACTTAGTTTTCAAACTACGTTTCCGACCCCACAAATCATGCGCTCAATGAAGGACTGAAACATTTAGCATTTGGACCGAAAAGAAAAATTAAAACGTATCCAATATTTTTTGCTAATGGATATAAATTTAACAATAAATAATATAGTGCTGAAAAATAAACAAACAATACTGGTGTATTTGTTAAAGGCAGTGATGATCCTAAAAACCGTATGAATGATTTTTATGGCATGTTAACTCAGATTTTGCAATTGATATATTTTACAAGACCCATAGAGGATTTTTATTTGTTTACATGCAACTGGTTCAACAATGTTCCAAGTACTGGTATTAACGTGCATCCAAATTATAATCTTATAAAAATTAAACATAACTTGCGTTATCAAAAGTACGACCCGTTTGTACTAGCCCTACAAGCTTATTATGCCCTTTATCCATCTCTACAAAGGGATAAAGCTGATTGGTATGCGGTTTTTGAAACCAAGGCAAGTTTTACATTCAATGGAAGGAATATTTCTGACGAACAAGCCTATCAAGAAGGTCTGGAGGAAAATGTTGAAATTGCTATTATAGATAATCAAACTTATTTTGAACCTTTAAATGATGAAACAAATGTATTCGTCAAAGAATTTGAGAGTGTAGTGGAAAACGACATATAACACGAAAGCGAGTCTGTATCAGAAAACAATGATGACTGAGTAATGTCCAGTAATTTTTACAATTATTCACATTACATTTATTTCTGATTAATATTACATTTATCTAAGTTATAGAATTTTAACGACAACAAGTGTATACTCAGACACACAACACATACACGACATGACACATGTGTAGCATGTATTACAATTTTTAACAGTTCATCATATCATAATTATTATGAATTATATATGTATTTATGTGGCAGGTATATTATATTTGGCTCTGGATCTCGACGACGTAACTCTTCCCAGCAGATCGGTGAGAGTAGTGGTGAGCCACAAGCTCATCCAGTTGTTTACTTGCAGCCTAAGGCTGATCATGTGTATGTTTCAAAATTAGCAGCACAACAATTTATTTTTTGTACATGATATATTTATAATTGTCTAAAGTTATGTTTTATATTTAACATAGGGGTTTGAGTTGGAGCAATCTCAACTGGTTCTGAACATTTCTAAAGATGCGTATATGGCTAGGACGAGCGATTTATGTCCTAAGTGAAGCAAGATCCCCGACACCGTGAGAGAGACCATATGGCAGGATTTTGTGGTAAGTTTATACCGATTTGCGAAATGATTAACTATAAATAAACAATTAAAAATATTTTCTCATTGTACAGGGATCGGTAGGTTTGAAGAAGTCTGACATCAGCATACTTCAGTGACACCAGAACTCAAAGATCGCTAAGAACTACAAGGAGAAAATGTCAAAGATTAAAAAATTGGGGAAGAAACCAAAGTAGATGAGCGCGACGGTACAGGACAAGTTGGTTGACTGGAGGAACACTAAAGAATTCATGGTAAATCTCGAACCTCACTAATTTTTTTGTCAATTAGTCAATATAAATTTGCAAGCGTAGTCAGCATGTAACTCAGCAAACATGAGCAGTAATCTTGTAACTCATCATGGAGGGTCCAAGTCTTTCTAGCATCACCGCGAGAACTTGGTAACTTTAACAATTATTACATTTGTATGTTGACCAGTTCAGTAATTAGCTATGTGGAATTGAATTATCCAAATGATAAATTGCATGAAAGAGCTCGTGGACATCTCATGTCCTACATGGACGTATTTGCTCACACCTACACATCTGGGCAAGTAGACGAGGTTGGCAACATCACATATCAGTAGGATGATCAAGATAGGGTGACATCTGCATATGCATGCATACTTTAAATTCTATTACTCACCTCGATAAGTCTAGCAATGTAAATAAAACAATATTATATTATTTTCAACTGAAATTGTTTTTTGCATTATAAACAAGGTTTTAGGCGGGACAAGTTTATGCGCTTGAGGAGTCTGGTCGTGATGAGCTGACATCGGAGAAGTAAGATAACATACCTGACACTAGTATGGATCTAACACTGCAGAGTAGACATTTTGGCTTCGGGAACCTAATGGTAATTAATCCTTTTGCATATAAACAACAAATTAGCATTTAGATATATAGTGTTATAATATTTTATATGCTGACATAACCCTTTTGCTTTCCATTCTATTTGCAGGCTCGACAAGCTTAAAAGGCCCAAGACAAAGCAGAAATTAAGGAGCTTAGAACAATGATTGAGTAGCTGCAGGAGCAGAATCGTCTGCAGGCTATACAGATGGAGCAGCTGAATCAAAAGCTTGCGGAATATCTGCACAGTCATGGTTCTTTTCTTTCTTCGTCTGGTTCTTCGGGAAACGAAGATGATGCTTCAGGTATGTTTTTTCTGTGTTTATGATTGCACAATGTATATATTGACTTGGAGATGGTGAGGATTTTATTTTGATGTTGTATATATTGGAGTGGGTGAGGATGATATTTTGGATATATTTTGATGGTTTGTACTTGGTTTGTTGACATGTGACATTGATGAGCTAGTTTTTGATGTTTGAATGGTTTATGTTGTTTATATGAATGTGTATTTGATTTATGTTAGTTGTTTATATTGTTATTGATCTTTATATATATATATATATATATATATATATATGTGTGTGTGTGTGTGTGTGTGTGTGTTATATGTGTGGAATTAATTGGAAATGGGGTGGCTGGAAGGTAATAAGCTTGTTGTTATAAAAAAATCACCCAATTTTTTCAATGACTAGAAATGTTTACCAATAGCTTATTGTTCATCTGTTTGAAACGGTTTCCAATGGCTTGCCACAGTCGAAGGCCTTTGGAATAGCCATTGGGATAACTCTGTTAGTTAAATTGGAAATTGTTAGATTTCGTTGTATTTATTCCAACGGTCGCTAACGACCCGTATTCTATTGTAGTGATCATGCAATAAATATACGTACATAGTTAGAGATGATAACTAGGTGAATTATCTTAATCATGCAGAACGCCCCCAATACAAAACAAAAATTGGAACTGAAATTGCTATCATATTTCCTAGCCACTTCATGGTTATTAACTTCAACATTTCATAGTAATATACAATTAAAAGTTTAAAATTTTCAAAATGATTCCTATTTCTGCCAAGTTGATATATATGACAAAAATATGAGTAATGCAAATATCCATAAGTGGAAAATAGGTACAAGGACAAACTTTGAAAAGAAAAAACTAAACTGAAGGACACCAAGATTCTTTTTTTGGTTGATGGACAAATTTTAAAAGATATTAGGTTGAAGGAGAATGCTAAATACAACTAGTATTCTGTATATGTAAAATCAAATATAATGCTAGTTGTAACTAGCATTTCGGTATAGCGTAAAATTTGAATATAATGCTAATTATATTTAGCATTTTCCTTCAAACTAATTTTCTTTAAAGTTTGTCCTTCAAACTAAAAGTTAAACTTTGTGTGCTTCAGAATAAAGTTTAATGCATAATTACTATTCAGAATTATTTATTATTAACAAACTTGTCGATTTTGTAAACTTTTAGAATTAGTAGTATTAAAAGAAAAAAATTACTTTTCAAAAACAAATGTATCCATTTTCATTAAGATAAAAGTTAACATTATTTAATTTATTGACTATTAGTGGGAAAAATGCTTATATGTTACGATATGTATTATAATATTGTTCGTGTGACGACCACCCCATACCTCCTGCACAAAACTAGTAAGAAGTGCATTGTATGACGTGGTAGGCTGATATGGGAAGATCATCAAAGATGAATAATTCGAAAATAGAACATGTCGAATAACTCACAGATCATGGATAATATATAATAATAAAATATACAACACAACATAGTAATGAAGCTCAACTGAATAGAGAATCAAATTTTCACAAATCCATAGAATCTCAAGTATAATACATTTCCATACATGAATCTCTGTATGCAACAGCCTCACTACATCCCTCGAAGTACCAAAAGTCCCTCAATAAACAGTGGAAGAAGAAAAGCACTAGTAATATAGCAGATAACATATAAAACGTTAGCCTCTAGCTCATCTTCGCACAACATCAGCGTCACAACCAAACCTGCTACCTTCTATCCCAGTCTTCTCACAAATAAACATTGATGAACATACCAAGGTAATAAGAGGAAAACATAAAATCTTGAGTTAGACAATATTCTTAGTGAGCGATAAAATAGCTAACAATAATTACACATGATAATATGAGTATAGGCTGATCAGCTATCTGATCTGCCTAGTAACCATCAAACTAACACGTGAAAACCATTCATCATGTGTCACATCAGAAATAGGAAAGGGCAATCCTCAATCTCGCTTCTCTTCGACAACCTACGATGATAGCCTACCCAGGGAAAAGAGAGAAGTAAAACAGAAAAGTAAATCACACATTCAACCATAGCATCCACAGAATCCAATATTCTAGCTATCACCGTCTACACCCGTGAATCCATTCGTCATCAAATTTTCATTTCAACAATCAAAAAGGCTAAGGGAAAACCCCTGTTCTAGCCAAACTACCATACGTCATCATGACTCTATGTTTGTCTTTTACATTCTCCACAACTA
The DNA here is from genome assembly GCA_030737875.1 of Allium sativum. Taxonomy (NCBI): domain Eukaryota; kingdom Viridiplantae; phylum Streptophyta; class Magnoliopsida; order Asparagales; family Amaryllidaceae; genus Allium; species Allium sativum. The sequence continues at coordinate 388,497,910 of CM060916.1, read as the reverse complement.
GGCCCATCATGACTTCGCAGGGTACACGATCTTCTCGAATTTGATCCTAATGGGCATCCTCATGATACCACCACTTTAAGTCCGCTTGAATACTTTGATAACCAATGATTCCTTGGCACTTCAAATCATTTAAGCCTTTCAATTTGGCGACTCAATCCATTCTCGAACCGTACCATTATCATCTACGGTTCACTCCCATTATGTCGACCCATCGTCATACAGGATTGTATATCGAATCACGACCAATTTCACATCAATCCGGTTCCAACCACTCCAACGTGAGCTCACAATGGAAGCACCATCCTTGTTTGAGTTGCACATCAATCATCTAAAGTCCATTCTAATCCAAACTTCACCAGCAACTAGCAAAAGCCACCACAATCAAGCTCCCCAAAAATTTGCACCTGATGGCCTTCCCCTATGGGTTGGTACCGACCCATCATGGGTTAGCGCCGACTCATCTACTTAGCCAACTTAGGCTAAGTAGTTGGCCCATCTCCATTCTTATCTCGAGCATATCCTTCCGGTCCATTCTCCAATCATTTCGACGTTCGAGTTGAAGCATGTGCCGGTCTATTCATACCTCAAGCGATAAACCTTTGACCCATCCCAAATCAATTCCTAATGTCACAAAAATTGCACATGGCCTATACTCATCTCCACGATGCGACGCCTGAAAGAATCATCGCCACCCAAGCCATCCACATGGGTCGGTGTTGATTTATGTACTTAACTTATATCTACACAAAAAAATTTATGCTCCTTTCTCTTATCTTCCAGAGCTCCTCCACCAAGTTTCATCTAAATTTGATCATCTGAATCTTTTTTTTCTCTCTGTTCTTCAATCTTAAGATCTACGACAACCAATTATAATAAACAACTCAAGCAATGCAATCAATTCAAACAAATCAAACAACCATACAACAGTACATGATCATACAAACAGAACCATATCATTAAAAACACAATATAACAACAAATCAATAAAAATTATAGATTTAGACATACCTAAAATCATGATTAACGTATGAATTTCTGGTTCAGTAGGTTAGTTTAGAGCATATGAACTCATTAGATATGAAATAAACTTACATGGATATATTTAGGATAATATTAGCATATATGAGCAAAATTAACATAGACGTAGCATGATTGGATCCACACAAATGTATATCATGATTAATCTAAAAATTATCTAGTTAATATGATCAAGTTTGGTTTTCTAGGGTTTCTAAATCTGAACTAAACATATATGATCAGATATAAGGTGATTTCAACATATAGCATATGAATGTAATCCTAATTACCCATATAATTTGTAGTTTCCATATGAGAGATATTTATCACTCACCTAATCCTTGATTTGATGTAAATTCAGCAAGATCAAATCTGGGCAATGCTAAAACCCCTTAAATTTGATGTGATCTAATCCCCTTTTGATGATGATCTATCTTTTAGATGCTATCTACTATGAATATGAATGAAAAGAATGAAGAAATAGGGCTTTAGGTTGAATCGAAGAATAATGGATGCCCAACCTAAAGTTTATAATGAAAAGAGTAACCCTAGTTCTCTCCACATGTCCCCCTTTATATCTACTGGCCATAGGTCTAATGGGTTTGGCTAATCAGCCCATTAGCTGCTGACTAGTCTGCCTAAGCAGCAGCTGAAACTTAAAACAACGTTTCCTCCCAAGCTGTTGAGCTAAATCTTTCATGTGGCCACTCTAAGGAATCATAAACCATCGTTTCGACTTAATGAAACCAAATTCAGCGCCTAATTCAATTCATATCAAAACTTATGGCCAAAATAGTAAACTCAAGGGCAAAATGATCACAAACAAATTTGTTAAAAATCATGGACATGTCTCGCATCCTCATGAAAGCCATCCTAAAATATGAGAATGATCCAATCTTTAGCGAGCTGAATAAAATTATTTTACAATCATAACGTAAAATACGGCCGTTACATTCTCTCTCTTTTAGGAATTTCGCCCCCAAAATTCCAAGAAAACACACGCAAACGAAGCATCTCACATGCCTACCATCCAATAACAACCAACTAACCCCAATTTGGCATCTAATCATCCATGAAACCAAAATTCTATCCTAGCATGCAAAATTCTAATAGCACAAGGCACAATGGTACAAGTAAGATATGATATATGAGGCACACCCCTCAAAGAGTTCTGGATAGGTCGACTTCATATTCTCTTCCGTTTCATAGGTGTAATCGCCATTGTCCTTTGACTAGCTAAAACAATCAATTTCTTAAGATGCTCCACATCATTTTCTGATAACGCGAGGTGGCTTACGAGTCCTAGGAACTTATGACTCATCTTCCAAATCTTCAGACTGATATGGAGATATCACAACATTCGATTCGTGCACAAACTTGCATAGAAATGATATACGAAACACATTGTGCATGCTAGCCATCTTCTCAGATAAATCCAATCTATAGGTGAGCTTTCCAATTTGCTCGACACTCAGAGTTGGACTAACAGACCTTGCGTTAAATTTCTTTTGCTTTCGAAACGAACTATATTACATAGAGGTGAAATATTACTAAATCACCAATCGAGAATTCCAAATCCTTACGTTGCTTATTGGTATAACTTTTCAGACGATCCCAAGCTGTCTTCATTTGTGGTCAATTGATTCCAGTATTATCTGTCGTTTCTCTTATCATTTCAGAATTCTAATTTCTTGTCAGTTCCTAACCAGCATGACGGAGAACTTCACATTTTACCATACAATGCCTCCAACGGTGCCATTTCAGTACTCGATTGGTAAACTCGATCAAATATAGTTGATCCTTCAACACTCAATTAATTCTTTCGGTCTGACCATTCATCCATGGGATGATAATCCATGCTCATACAAAACTCGATTCCTAATGTCTCTTGTAAAATCTTCCAAGATCCACTGGTGAACAATGGGTCTTGATTAGTAATATATAATTTTTGGAATTCCATGGAATCAAACTATCCATTCAAGGTTCAATCGACCAACTTCAATGCTGTCCTATTCGATCTAAAACCTTGCGCTTTTGGTAAAACGGTTCTCGATGACCTGAATACTACCATTTCTAGCCCTTGTCCTAAGTAATCCATCGACACTTGCTCCCACTTCTATGTCGGAACTCCTAATGGTTGAACAGTCCACTCGGCTACTCTTGTTCGGCCTTTAACCGTTCATACTCTCCGATATAAATCTCATCTCTCAATCCGACTATACATGGAATAATCAGTTGTTCATTCCTACGAACCCAACTGTCTCGATCGATTTCAAAATCCTTAGTTTCTTCAAGTTCTAATATCATTTTCAATCTTTGAATGATTCATGCAAGCCTGTCAACTTGTTTTTGGCTTTCGCGAATCCTTTCAATAAGAGTCGTTTTAATTGATAAGCTTGCTAACATCTCGGGTTCTAACTCGCAATTAGGTCTAAAGATAAATCTAGCCAAATACTCGAGATGCTTCAATTCCAGAAACATGGCTCCTAAACTCGCATGTCTTCGGCTCAACGCATCAGCAACTCTGTTACCCTTTCCTGGAGTATAGGCTGTTCCAAAATCGTACGATGTAAAAAAAATTCAACCATCGCTGCTGCCGAAGATTCAAATCCTTTTGGAAGAAAAGGCACTTCAACGACTTATGATCCGTAAAAAAACTAGAACTGAACTTCCAATAAACAATACCTCCCAAATTTTCTATTGCTACTAATTCCAAATCATGTGTCGGATAATTCCTTTTGTGCAGCTTGAGTTGTCGACTGGCATAAGCCACAACTCAATCCTTTTGCATTAGCACCACCCCAAGTCTAGTGCCACATGCGTTTGCATATACCATAATCTCCTCGTACCACTCGGAATAGTCAAAACAGGATCTCTATTCAATCTTTCTTTTAGAATTCCAAAGGCTTGCTCACACTTCGCATTCCACGCGAAGACATAACTCTTCTTTGTTAATCCAGTTAACAGTGCAGCTATCTTAGAGAAATCATTGATAGATCGTCGATAGTATCCAGCTAAACAAAGGAAACTCCTAACATCCTTTGCACTCTCGGGTCGATATTAATTCCGAATCGCTGTCTTCATTGCTGGATCCATCACTATTCCTTATCCTGTTACGGTATGACCCAAGGATCTCACTTCTTCCTTCAGAAGTGACATTTCAAAAACTTAGCCTTCAACTGATACTTTCTCAACATGCTCAAAATGATTTTCAAGTGCATCTTGTGTTCTTCCTTATTCCTTGAGTAAACCAATATGTCATCCACGAACATAAGTACGAACTCGTTCAACTGGTCTCTGGAAACTTGATTCGTTAGATCCACAAAATACACCGGCACGTTAGTCAATCCAAACGGTGTCACCAGCCACTTATAAATCTGGACTGTGTTCTAATAGTAATCTTTGGCACACTATTCCTAGCCACACTTGATTGGTGAAATCCCATCGCCCAATCCATTGGGGAAAATAACTTGGTTTCGTGAAGCTGATCAAACAAGTTATCAATTCTTGTCAAAGGACACTTGTTCTTCTTGGTCACCTGATTCATCTTACGGTAATCTACTCACAACCGCAATGATACATCAGTTTTGGTTGTAAACACAATCAATGCACCTCATTCAGGTACGCTTCTCTAAATGAATCCCTTACTCAAAGGTTCGTTTGCTTGCACTTCTAACCTTTGTTGTCCCTTAGACGCTATTCGCCTAAGAGGCATAACTATAGGTCTGACTCTGTTAACTAAATCAGTTCAAATCTCGATCTCTCGCTGCGGCGACAATCCTCTGACCTTATCAAACACATTAGAAACTCTAATTGGCACAGATGACTACCTATTCCGTGGAATCACAAGTGAATATAAAAGCTAACCATAATCCCATCCTCTAGTAGACAACGTATCACCATCGTTCGCCCTTCCACACTCTTAATTGTCACCTCACGCCTATCGAAATTCACAATAGCTGCATACCCCTTAAGCTAGTTCATACCCAAAATAATCCCATACCAACGAAATTCAAAACAAAACTATCACACAAAAGAAGCAATCATGACTCGATAAAGCTAGACCACTACAAAGCATACAAAGACTATACAAATTCCTTACTAGACTAGCATCAACTAATTGTCTATCCTCAGTACTTGGTTCTAGTCCTGACTTACAAACAAGTTCATTACAGATGAAAAGTTATCAAATAGAACTCGAATTTGAACACTTCTGATAGAAGGTGTAGCTAAAACGACAATACACTTTGCTAGATCCTGGTACGAATATGATAAGAAATAAGAATAGCTTCCAAAACACATGCCTCCACCAATTTCTTATTCTATAGAAGATATGGACAGCTCTTCTTCTTATGCCCAAGCTTACCACAACGAAAACATATTTCCATCTTCGGATTCTTACAATCACTTGTATAATGACTCATCTCTTCGCAGTTAAAGCAAGTGGCACCCTTCTTGTATCTTTTCTGGATATTTCCCTCTTATTGTTGTCGTCATTTCCTTTTTCCATTACCTTTATACTGATTCTGCTTTGTTCCTTCCATATGATTATCCTTACTTCCATTGCTCCGTCGAGGCTTGGGTTCTTTTGTAGCATCGATACTGATAGCAGTTTCCTTAGTAGACTCATTCTCATATCCCAAAGCCTTATCCAAAGTGGAAATGATCTCCTCTTCTCGATTCTTAACCTGACGCTGCAGTTGTTCCAAGGCTATACTTCTCCTCATATCATCGTCCCCATTTAAAGATGGATAGTCCCTTTTTCGCACATTAGAATCAACCCTAGGTGCATGCACAGGAATACCATGCTCTAATGCCGCTTCTGGAGTAAGCATCCTCCTCATGATCGTTGCCATTATGGCCTCGAACATAGTAGGATAATTGTGTATAGCAGTTGCAGCTCCCTACCTTTGCATACCCCTCCAATAACAGACTCACCCCTAGTAGCATTTCTCGAGTACGTCGACTCATTCTCTATCTGAAACGATAATGTTCCATCCATAGTAGGAAAAGGTCGCATTGGTGTCCAAGTGCTTACAAACCTACTATAATATATATATATATATATATACACACTATAATATAATAATCATCCATTGGTAATGTAAGGCTTGTTAATGGCGACAGGCGGATTATTTTCGCTTGATTTCGCTATGCGTAGGCCTTCCTCCTATCCCTAATTTCATCAATTTTTTGCTGATTTCCTCAAACAAATCTTCAACAAATTCGTGTTTCGCTTTTGTTGATAAGCCATCAGGAGTTTTATTTTATTTTCACGTTTGAAATCCAAATCTAAGATCTATTTTTATCGCAGAGATATCAACAAATCGCTCGCAATTTGTCTCCAACCTTCAACGATTTCCTTTTTTTGTTGATAATCCAACCTTTATTTCTTTTTATTTTCACACTTAAAAGCCATATCTGATTTGATTTTCGTGAATACGTCAGATCTATTTAATTTCAGCTGATTTACTTCTCCAAAATTCAACAGAGATTTGAGATCCGCGCAATCCTAGACCTACTTTCCAGCCGTCTTCCAGACCTATGCATCGCTCATCAGTGATTATACTTTACTGCAGATTCCTAATTGCAGATTCGAATTTGTTTGAAAATTGGAGATCAAGACACTGGGGGAGTTTGGGTTCTGGCATCGCCAGCGTAAATGGTTTCACTTCTAACTTTCCATAACCAATCTGCCAACTTTTACATCATTTTCGTGATTTGGTAATATGGGTTTCTGAGGTTCAGATCTTTGTAGAATATTGCATGCGATTTTGGGGATGGTTTACTAGATAGTTTGTTATCTGGTTTGTTAGTTTTACGTCTGGATTATCATTTGGTTGGGAATCACTCTACAGCTTTGTCTGAGAGTTGCCAGACGTTTACGACTGTGATTCACATACTGATGCAATTTGGTTCTGGTTGAATTCTATTGATGAAAATTTGGAGTTTATACATGAGTGAATTGTTGCATTCTTCATTTGATTTGGAGTATTTGTTTTTGAAACTGCTTTATCTAGCGCATCTTCGTTTTAGCATGAAGTTGTTTTTACAGATTTCAGCTTCGTTGTTTCTTTGGTGCACATGGTGTCTGTTTCAGATAATTGGCAATATAGCAAATAATAATGTGTTTGCATATTAAGTGGAGCGTTTTTATGGTGAAGGATATGTGCAGTTTCATGCACTAAGTTATGCATCTAGCGGGATAATGCACAAGTTGAGCTTTTGGCTTAGGAGTGGTGCAGCGAGTTGAACGCACTGTGGGACGGTGGCCTCACCTTGGGCTGAATTTATGTTAGTTTAAGTTTCCAATTTTGTTGTATTTCCTGTATTGTTTTTATTTACGCTTTTATTTTAGTTTGTAACGGTTAGTATGCTAACCTGGCTTATGTACTGTTTTTTAGTAGATAATAAAATGTAAAGACCCGCAACTTCCCCGTAAAGGAAAGCGTCGGATAGTTCGAGAACAAACCACAACAGAACGCATACAGAAGAACATTTCATTGTATATTACAACAATGCATCAGAATACAAGAATATACAGAGTATAAATGAATATTACACAGAAATATCAGAGATTTAAATTACATTTAAATACATAGCAGCGGAAAATAATACAATACACAACTAGAATGAGATATACGGATACAAAGCTTTCCGGATATCGTTCCAGCTGTAAACCAGGATCCTGTGAATATAAATCTGCAAAACCAAAACTACAAGCTGCCCGTGTCGAAAATAAGGGCACCCAGAGTTTAGGTTAAAACAATAAACTCCAGGTCAGTCATGTGACTGGTGTGAGAACTAAAACAGTTATTAATCTTTATTTTAAATCATTAGGTAAAACAAGGGACCACGCCGTATAACATGGAACGGGTTTCCTCCCAAGAATACCAGTGCATAAAACAAACAGCGCAATGCTAAATAAAGAAAAATGAAGCTGTTATAAGACCCAGGTCCCATCACACAATGCAACGCAGTCGAGGATAGGGTTTTTCCTTATAACAACCAAAGAATGCTTGATACGTTTTAAAACAAATCATTTGATACTATTATAAGTGTATAAAACAACTTCAAATCATAAGTATCAATCATAGGCGGCATAAGCGCCCCATCCCACTATGTCGCCATATATAGGATTACAATTAAAACCGCAAATGTCACGTATTTGGAAATTGGATTTCCATCTATGAACCGAGGCAAAAGATAGTCCTCAACCGATTCGAGACTACCTAGTCCGAGTCTCAGGATCAGAGCTCGAGTGACCCTTGGATCGTCAGGGCCGGTCCACACGGAGTGGATTAAAATGCCTGAACATGCGTTTCTCCGCCCTATGGGGCGTAAACGAGCCAACTAAATGACTCCATCGGTTCGAGAACGACCGATCTATCCGAGGCGCCTCGCAACAGCAACAACCACATAAGTCAAACTCGTCAGGGCGTGTAAAACCACTGACGCCACTTCTAACTAGGAAGAAACGCATGCCCTCCCTGAGGTCCGTCTCCCGTTTTTGGTTCATACCTGGTGTGAAACACGCGAGGTAAACGTTACACAAAGCTACGCCACAAAGGCCGTGCTTTGATCATCACCACAAGACTTTGCTTTTCAACAGAAGCCTTGATCATTTGCATCTTAGCATGCCACACAGGCAAACCATCCTATGCAACCGATATCAGTCACACAGAATGAAATCCGATGTCAGACACACAGTCCATTTACAAGTCCGTCCTGGGTCTGAACGAAACCGGAGGCACCCAGTACCCCGCATATCCATCGATCTCCAAGTACGTCTGGACGATCACTAACTGTTTCCATCTTCTTGGGTGTACAGCCCAATCAAGATCATCAGTTATCACCCAAACGACGTGAAGACCTCCGGTCTTCGACCATCGTCTTCATCTTCGACTTATCGTCGTATCAGTTATTCAGAATGGGATAAACCCGGTCTTTCCGAATAACTCGCGTATATTTTAAATAAGTGTTACACAAACACAACATACGCCTCATTCCAACTCATTAGTCATTAACCGTAAATTAATCAAGAGAATAATTCCCCAAATATTAACCCCGAAGGCCGAAACCAACATCAGATCAATATCCAGAAAACCATTCTACTTAGCTAACCGACAGTTAGTTTCTAAATTTCACGTTCAAATCTAATTAAAGATTTAACTATCGCCTGGAGCAAAACTGGTGATACTCCATTCTCGATCTTTTCAATCTAATTAAAGATTCATTAAAACTCCACTTAGTTTTAATCTGTGACTGGGTTAAAGAATCAGTGTCATTTAAAACACGGTTCACGATAAACCCAAAGTCACATCCCATTAATTATCGGGTTAAAGAACAAGTGTTATTTAAAACACTGTTCACGATAAACCCAAAAATCAATATCCATTCAATTCCAATTAAATATTATTTAATTGGTACTCTTCATTAAACCTAAATAAAAAGATTTAATCTTTTCTCAACTGGGTTCAAGAACAGTGTTAGTGAAGACACCATTCACGACAAACCCAAATCACATTCATTAATTATCGGGTTAAAGAACAAGTGTTATTTAAAACACTGTTCACGATAAACCCAAAAATCAATATCAATTCAATTCCAATTAAATATTATTTAATTGGTACACTTCATTAAATCTAAATAAAAAGATTTAATCTTTTCTCAACTGGGTTCAAGAACAGTGTTAGTGAAGACACCATTCACGACAAACCCAAATCACATTTATTAATTATCGGGTTAAAGAACAAGTGTTATTTAAAAAACTGTTCACGATAAACCCAAAAATCAATATCAATTCAATTCCAATTAAATATTATTTAATTGGTACACTTCATTAAATCTAAATAAAAAGATTTAATCATTTCTCAACTGGGTTCAAGAACAGTGTTAGTGAAGACACCATTCACGACAAACCCAAATCACATTCGATATTCAATACAAGGCTCTGAATAGAAAATATATCGGCTTATATTCAATATCAAATTCTACGACTAACAAATGTCGTATTGGAAATAACGATATAAATATATATATCTTTCAAATTTCCATAACAACACCTGTATAATCACGAACTCCAACATCGAAATATTCCGAAGACAATTTCGATTCAAATCCACTCCAATGCAATCATTGGAAATTTTGGTTATTTTTAAAACCCTTTTTAAATTCAATTTATTTATTTAAAAATAAATAGAATTATATTTCTAGTTCAAAACTAGTTCATTTCGATAAAAATCCATTTTTATCTTTTCAAATATGGAGTTTTTCATCCCAATTCTTTCTAAATCATTTCTTATGATTTTACACAAATTATTGCTATTTTTAATAATTTTATCAAGGCCCGTACAGTCGATTTCCATCAACGGCCATCGAACTGCACTTACAGCGACCTTTTTCGAATTTGATTTGGACATAATTCCAAATCCAACCGTTAGATTTCAAATTTCTAATATTCGTTAGAAAGCTGTTTTCGATACGAACCCAACGGTTCCGGTTTTAGGAGAATCCGACGGTCGGATCTCCCGTAATGTCCGTTTGAAATAAATGGTCGAAATTCGCGAACTGCCGCGGCGCGGCGCGTTCTATTCAGGCCATTATATTATATATAATATATATAATATATATTTCGTCGATTTCTATTTAAAACGAATTATATAAATAGTTTTAAAATCATTTCAAAAGCTATTTCAACTTTCTTTTCAATTCAAATCAAAATTGAATTCTTCTTTATAAATTCATTTTAAAATTCATTTCTATTCAATTCAAATTTCAATTCAATTTGAATTCATTTCAATTCACTTTCGATTCAATTTGAATTCGTTTTCAATTCAATTCATTTCGAAATCGTTTTCAATTCATTTCATTTCGAAATCGTTTTCAATTCAATTCATTTCGAAATCGTTTTCAATTCAATTCATTTCGAAATCGTTAAAATCGATATAAATATCGTTCACGTCAAAATGGCGCCAATCTAATCAACACGGCTTCATAAATTTCTATTTTCAAATATTCTATTTCAAATATTTCTTTTTCAAAATAGTTGTTATTATCAAAATATTTCGTTCAACACATGACCAATCTCAATGAATGAGTACTGTCAACACATGAACTTTTATTTTATAATATCGATAAAGATGTAAATTTTAATATTAAAATATTTCGTTCAACACATGACCAATCTCAATGAATGAGTACTGTCAACACATGAACTTTTATTTTATAATATTCTTTATTTTTCAAATTGGAATGAGGCCCAATCAATTACCATATAAAGTTAATTATATGGATTTTCATACAACACATGTATATCATAGCATTGAAAAATAATCAACCATCAACCAAAGTGCACTACACTGTATAAGCATCAAATATAGATATTCAACGCTTATAACAGCCTGTCAATCGATCGATCGACATATTTAATCCATCAGGATGAGTGAACTTCAAATTTCATCTCAACACCCGTGTGGGGTTTCAAACAATCAAACACCTATTTTATTTGTGCTGTTGGGCGATGTGTAAAATTTATCGTCCCAATCAATGTCATTCAAATAGGTGTACATAAACAAACCGTCCGGTTTATAAATGAATATTTTATTTTATTCACTTCACGTTAAAAATTATATTTTTAACGATAAAACATCTTATTTCAAGCTATGAATTTCTATTCAATTCATTTATCCAATAAAATGATATTTTTATTTTTCTAACTTATTTTAGAAAATTTCGGCGGCATAACGGCACGATACTAGAAACGGGACTAGGCCTAGCCTAATCCCCGGTCTAGTGAAGGCCCACGCCATTCACTCATCAATCATATCAATTTTATTATGCAAACCACAAAATTTGGAGTAAGAGTCTAACCTAGCCTTACTCCTTCGCCTTATAACGGCGCACGTCTAATCCTAACCAATTTATCGATTCGATTTTTCACACCACAAACCACATTCAAACCAATATCGCAATCAATAACCAAACAGCCAAACAAACAAGTCCATGGTCTGTGGACGATTGTGTCGGGTGCTACTAAACACCGTCTGCATCCTAGTATATATATATAACTAGAAAATAAATTTGAAAGGTGAGAAATTCTCACCTATAGCTATCCTAGCTCCACGGCTCTTCCTTTGCAGAATTCTTCGTCGTTTCGCCTTTTTGTCACCTTCGTTGCTGCTTTCACTACATATGTAAAAATCGAATTTTTACATCGCTATTCAATATATAAAAATCATATTTTTAGTTCGAAGTTCAATATATAAAAATCATATTTTTAGTTCGAAGTTCAATATATAAAAATCATATTTTTAGTTCGAAGTTTAATATATAAAAATCGAATTTTTCTATCGAAGTTTCATATATAAAAATTATATTTTTATCTTTTCTATATTATAAAAATTATATTTTTATTTTACCTAAAAATCAAATCTTTATGATATTAAAGTCATATCTTTCTATTTCGAAAATCAAATCTTTTTCTTTATTTTCCTAAAACATTAATTTTAGTTTTAAAATCTTTTCTAAAAATTTCAGTTTTTACTTCTTCTTTTTTTTTAAAAAAATCAGGTTTTAACTTTTCTAAAAATCATTTCAGTTTTTAAATCTTATAAAAATCAGTTTTAAAATATCCTATTAAATCAGTTTTTATTTTCTCTTTTCAAATCAGCTTTTAAAAATCAGTTTTTAAATGTTTTGAAAATCAGTTTTAAAGTAAACAAACAAAAAATCAATTTTAAAGTAAAATAAAAAAAATCAATCAGTGAACTTACAGAGGGGTGGGTGAGGTGGCGTTGGCGACGCGACAATCGCCTGGGGAGGGCGCGATGTCGTGGGTCTTTTTTTTTTCGATTTTATTTTTAACGGGGGCTGACTTTTGAAAGGGAGGGATAGGGGGTTATAAGGAATTTATATTTAAATATTTTATTATTATTATTTTTCACTAAAAGGTAACTTTTTAACACGAACTCGAAATCAAACCCACCGACTGTCGTCCCTAGCTAATTACCCCCATTCCGAACACAATGGGATATGTATCTTAGGCTGATTCGACTGTTTCGATCAGTTTTCGTTGAATTTACATTTAAATTACTATATTGAATTTTTAAACGTACATTTCAAATTACCGGGATCACATACTAACTAGAAAAATTCCCGAAAAATATTTTCTAGCTTCGTATTGACGATACGGTCCTAACAAAACTAGTTTCGTCGAATTCTAAGACCGTTGGAAAAATGGCCAATTTCCAGTCGATTAAAATCAACTGAAAATGGTCAAACGCGTTTTCCTTTGCCACGCTCACATATTGATTCAAAAAATTATGAAATTTGAAACCCAGCAATAACTTAACACTGCGGACCCAACAAAACTGGTTTCGTCGAAATCCGAGGTCGTTTGCAAAATTGCTATTTTTAAGGGCCTTATATATATAAAAATATATATAAATTCCACAGCGACTATTTCTAATTTTTAACTGGACATATCTTATCATTTCTAAGATGAAATCTCAGTTTGTTAACTTCGTTACAAAGATATAGTTATACAGATTCAAATATTTCTTGTTTCGTTCAATTCTGACTTATATTGAATTCTGTATATTCATTTGAAATTAGAAATCGAATTTTCGAACTACCGCGCCATTTTCAATTCTATTTATAATTATATATAAATATTATATATTCTAACGACGACGCGTATAAATATATACGTTCGAATTATATTCAAAATAAATTTCTCGTCGATATTATTTAAAATAATCCATTTTAAATATCAAAATTCGCTATAATTGCCAAAATAAAAATTTTAAACTGGCCCAGATTTTCCGGGTTGTTACAATCTCCCCCACTTAAAACTTTTCGTCCCCGAAAAGGAACAAAGTCGAAAGTGGTTTGATTATTCAGCTCTACGCTCGATCTGGCTTCCATTCTCCAACTCTTTAGTTTCTGAGAATTTTCTAATTCTTCAAAAATTTGGCTAACACCTTAAATTTTCGAAAAATTTCGCCATAACCTCCCCTGCAATGGGAGCATCGGGAAATTGCAAATAGCGTTCCCGGTCCTTCAGATCTCAAAAAGAAAAAGAAAAAGCCAAGCGGCTAGCCAATAGGCTCATAAAATCATCATCACCCAAACAAAACAGGAAATTATGTAGTAAACATGTACCTATTTGTCGGGCAAACAAATTTTATTCTCTGCTCTAGCCTCCTTGCTATGACCTGTTCAATATAAGTATATGTATATGCAAGCAAACGCGACCAATTTTCAATACAATCAATATTTGGTTAAATTAGGCATAAATGGTTAAAAATTAGCAAACAAACAAACAAACAACACAAACATCAATCAATTAGTGGATTAACGTTTTAAATTCATAATTTTGATACATATACAAAAAAATCATGTTTTGATGCCAAATCACAACAATGAATTCTAGCTATATATAAGTTTTGGTTCTCACACCAGCCTAATGGAAATATATAGAAAATCACACCTTCGAAACTCGAACACACACTACTGATGCTATATAGTCATCAGCAGAATCATCTCCGGGCGACTAGAGTGTGATGCTATATCTATCCAGTATATTAAAACTTCGAATACACGCGGATCAGACGTATACGCAAAATCTATATATACTGGACTGTCCAACTCAATATAAATAGATAATCAAATACGAATAATTGATTTAAATTTTCAAAACAAAACTTGTTTTCATTTGAAAAATATACTCTTCACACTCGTTCTAGGATTCTACTGATCCTATCTCTAACGAGTCATTCTAATTGGATACTACTAATCCAATATCTGATGAATTCTTTCGTATGGTTCTAATGTGCCTTGTTCTCTGCTTTGTAAACCAAAGCTCTGATACCACGTGTAAAGACCCGCAACTTCCCCGTAAAGGAAAGCGTCGGATAGTTCGAGAACAAACCACAACAGAACGCATACAGAAGAACATTTCATTGTATATTACAACAATGCATCAGAATACAAGAATATACAGAGTATAAATGAATATTACACAGAAATATCAGAGATTTAAATTACATTTAAATACATAGCAGCGGAAAATAATACAATACACAACTAGAATGAGATATACGGATACAAAGCTTTCCGGATATCGTTCCAGCTGTAAACCAGGATCCTGTGAATATAAATCTGCAAAACCAAAACTACAAGCTGCCCGTGTCGAAAATAAGGGCACCCAGAGTTTAGGTTAAAACAATAAACTCCAGGTCAGTCATGTGACTGGTGTGAGAACTAAAACAGTTATTAATCTTTATTTTAAATCATTAGGTAAAACAAGGGACCACGCCGTATAACACGGAACGGGTTTCCTCCCAAGAATACCAGTGCATAAAACAAACAGCGCAATGCTAAATAAAGAAAAATGAAGCTGTTATAAGACCCAGGTCCCATCACACAATGCAACGCAGTCGAGGATAGGGTTTTTCCTTATAACAGCCAAAGAATGCTTGATACGTTTTAAAACAAATCATTTGATACTATTATAAGTGTATAAAACAACTTCAAATCATAAGTATCAATCATAGGCGGCATAAGCGCCCCATCCCACTATGTCGCCATATATAGGATTACAATTAAAACCGCAAATGTCACGTATTTGGAAATTGGATTTCCATCTATGAACCGAGGCAAAAGATAGTCCTCAACCGATTCGAGACTGCCTAGTCCGAGTCTCAGGATCAGAGCTCGAGTGACCCTTGGATCGTCAGGGCCGGTCCACACGGAGTGGATTAAAATGCCTGAACATGCGTTTCTCCGCCCTATGGGGCGTAAACGAGCCAACTAAATGACTCCATCGGTTCGAGAACGACCGATCTATCCGAGGCGCCTCGCAACAGCAACAACCACATAAGTCAAACTCGTCAGGGCGTGTAAAACCACTGACGCCACTTCTAACTAGGAAGAAACGCATGCCCTCCCTGAGGTCCGTCTCCCGTTTTTGGTTCATACCTGGTGTGAAACACGCGAGGTAAACGTTACACAAAGCTACGCCACAAAGGCCGTGCTTTGATCATCACCACAAGACTTTGCTTTTCAACAGAAGCCTTGATCATTTGCATCTTAGCATGCCACACAGGCAAACCATCCTATGCAACCGATATCAGTCACACAGAATGAAATCCGATGTCAGACACACAGTCCATTTACAAGTCCGTCCTGGGTCTGAACGAAACCGGAGGCACCCAGTACCCCGCATATCCATCGATCTCCAAGTACGTCTGGACGATCACTAACTGTTTCCATCTTCTTGGGTGTACAGCCCAATCAAGATCATCAGTTATCACCCAAACGACGTGAAGACCTCCGGTCTTCGACCATCGTCTTCATCTTCGACTTATCGTCGTATCAGTTATTCAGAATGGGATAAACCCGGTCTTTCCGAATAACTCGCGTATATTTTAAATAAGTGTTACACAAACACAACATACGCCTCATTCCAACTCATTAGTCATTAACCGTAAATTAATCAAGAGAATAATTCCCCAAATATTAACCCCGAAGGCCGAAACCAACATCAGATCAATATCCAGAAAACCATTCTACTTAGCTAACCGACAGTTAGTTTCTAAATTTCACGTTCAAATCTAATTAAAGATTTAACTATCGCCTGGAGCAAAACTGGTGATACTCCATTCTCGATCTTTTCAATCTAATTAAAGATTCATTAAAACTCCACTTAGTTTTAATCTGTGACTGGGTTAAAGAATCAGTGTCAT
Source organism: Allium sativum (assembly GCA_030737875.1). Taxonomy (NCBI): domain Eukaryota; kingdom Viridiplantae; phylum Streptophyta; class Magnoliopsida; order Asparagales; family Amaryllidaceae; genus Allium; species Allium sativum. Next base: position 388,481,144 of record CM060916.1, on the reverse strand, counting down.
TTAAAACACGGTTCACGATAAACCCAAAGTCACATCCCATTAATTATCGGGTTAAAGAACAAGTGTTATTTAAAACACTGTTCACGATAAACCCAAAAATCAATATCCATTCAATTCCAATTAAATATTATTTAATTGGTACTCTTCATTAAACCTAAATAAAAAGATTTAATCTTTTCTCAACTGGGTTCAAGAAGTGTTAGTGAAGACACCATTCACGACAAACCCAAATCACATTCATTAATTATCGGGTTAAAGAACAAGTGTTATTTAAAACACTGTTCACGATAAACCCAAAAATCAATATCAATTCAATTCCAATTAAATATTATTTAATTGGTACACTTCATTAAATCTAAATAAAAAGATTTAATCTTTTCTCAACTGGGTTCAAGAACAGTGTTAGTGAAGACACCATTCACGACAAACCCAAATCACATTTATTAATTATCGGGTTAAAGAACAAGTGTTATTTAAAACACTGTTCACGATAAACCCAAAAATCAATATCAATTCAATTCCAATTAAATATTATTTAATTGGTACACTTCATTAAATCTAAATAAAAAGATTTAATCATTTCTCAACTGGGTTCAAGAACAGTGTTAGTGAAGACACCATTCACGACAAACCCAAATCACATTCGATATTCAATACAAGGCTCTGAATAGAAAATATATCGGCTTATATTCAATATCAAATTCTACGACTAACAAATGTCGTATTGGAAATAACGATATAAATATATATATCTTTCAAATTTCCATAACAACACCTGTATAATCACGAACTCCAACATCGAAATATTCCGAAGACAATTTCGATTCAAATCCACTCCAATGCAATCATTGGAAATTTTGGTTATTTTTAAAACCCTTTTTAAATTCAATTTATTTATTTAAAAATAAATAGAATTATATTTCTAGTTCAAAACTAGTTCATTTCGATAAAAATCCATTTTTATCTTTTCAAATATGGAGTTTTTCATCCCAATTCTTTCTAAATCATTTCTTATGATTTTACACAAATTATTGCTATTTTTAATAATTTTATCAAGGCCCGTACAGTCGATTTCCATCAACGGCCATCGAACTGCACTTACAGCGACCTTTTTCGAATTTGATTTGGACATAATTCCAAATCCAACCGTTAGATTTCAAATTTCTAATATTCGTTAGAAAGCTGTTTTCGATACGAACCCAACGGTTCCGGTTTTAGGAGAATCCGACGGTCGGATCTCCCGTAATGTCCGTTTGAAATAAATGGTCGAAATTCGCGAACTGCCGCGGCGCGGCGCGTTCTATTCAGGCCATTATATTATATATAATATATATTTCGTCGATTTCTATTTAAAACGAATTATATAAATAGTTTTAAAATCATTTCAAAAGCTATTTCAACTTTCTTTTCAATTCAAATCAAAATTGAATTCTTCTTTATAAATTCATTTTAAAATTCATTTCTATTCAATTCAAATTTCAATTCAATTTGAATTCATTTCAATTCACTTTCGATTCAATTTGAATTCGTTTTCAATTCAATTCATTTCGAAATCGTTTTCAATTCATTTCATTTCGAAATCGTTTTCAATTCAATTCATTTCGAAATCGTTTTCAATTCAATTCATTTCGAAATTGTTAAAATCGATATAAATATCGTTCACGTCAAAATGGCGTCAATCTAATCAACACGGCTTCATAAATTTCTATTTTCAAATATTCTATTTCAAATATTTCTTTTTCAAAATAGTTGTTATTATCAAAATATTTCGTTCAACACATGACCAATCTCAATGAATGAGTACTGTCAACACATGAACTTTTATTTTATAATATCGATAAAGATGTAAATTTTAATATTAAAATATTTCGTTCAACACATGACCAATCTCAATGAATGAGTACTGTCAACACATGAACTTTTATTTTATAATATTCTTTATTTTTCAAATTGGAATGAGGCCCAATCAATTACCATATAAAGTTAATTATATGGATTTTCATACAACACATGTATATCATAGCATTGAAAAATAATCAACCATCAACCAAAGTGCACTACACTGTATAAGCATCAAATATAGATATTCAACGCTTATAACAGCCTGTCAATCGATCGATCGACATATTTAATCCATCAGGATGAGTGAACTTCAAATTTCATCCCAACACCCGTGTGGGGTTTCAAACAATCAAACACCTATTTTATTTGTGCTGTTGGGCGATGTGTAAAATTTATCGTCCCAATCAATGTCATTCAAATAGGTGTACATAAACAAACCGTCCGGTTTATAAATGAATATTTTATTTTATTCACTTCACGTTAAAAATTATATTTTTAACGATAAAACATCTTATTTCAAGCTATGAATTTCTATTCAATTCATTTATCCAATAAAATGATATTTTTATTTTTCTAACTTATTTTAGAAAATTTCGGCGGCATAACGGCACGATACTAGAAACGGGACTAGGCCTAGCCTAATCCCCGGTCTAGTGAAGGCCCACGCCATTCACTCATCAATCATATCAATTTTATTATGCAAACCACAAAATTTGGAGTAAGAGTCTAACCTAGCCTTACTCCTTCGCCTTATAACGGCGCACGTCTAATCCTAACCAATTTATCGATTCGATTTTTCACACCACAAACCACATTCAAACCAATATCGCAATCAATAACCAAACAGCCAAACAAACAAGTCCATGGTCTGTGGACGATTGTGTCGGGTGCTACTAAACACCGTCTGCATCCTAGTATATATATATAACTAGAAAATAAATTTGAAAGGTGAGAAATTCTCACCTATAGCTATCCTAGCTCCACGGCTCTTCCTTTGCAGAATTCTTCGTCGTTTCGCCTTTTTGTCACCTTCGTTGCTGCTTTCACTACATATGTAAAAATCGAATTTTTACATCGCTATTCAATATATAAAAATCATATTTTTAGTTCGAAGTTCAATATATAAAAATCATATTTTTAGTTCGAAGTTCAATATATAAAAATCATATTTTTAGTTCGAAGTTCAATATATAAAAATCGAATTTTTCTATCGAAGTTTCATATATAAAAATTATATTTTTATCTTTTCTATATTATAAAAATTATATTTTTATTTTACCTAAAAATCAAATCTTTATGATATTAAAGTCATATCTTTCTATTTCGAAAATCAAATCTTTTTCTTTATTTTCCTAAAACATTAATTTTAGTTTTAAAATCTTTTCTAAAAATTTCAGTTTTTACTTCTTCTTTTTTTTAAAAAAAATCAGGTTTTAACTTTTCTAAAAATCATTTCAGTTTTTAAATCTTATAAAAATCAGTTTTAAAATATCCTATTAAATCAGTTTTTATTTTCTCTTTTCAAATCAGCTTTTAAAAATCAGTTTTTAAATGTTTTGAAAATCAGTTTTAAAGTAAACAAACAAAAAATCAATTTTAAAGTAAAATAAAAAAAATCAATCAGTGAACTTACAGAGGGGTGGGTGAGGTGGCGTTGGCGACGCGACAATCGCCTGGGGAGGGCGCGATGTCGTGGGTCTTTTTTTTTTCGATTTTATTTTTAACGGGGGCTGACTTTTGAAAGGGAGGGATAGGGGGTTATAAGGAATTTATATTTAAATATTTTATTATTATTATTTTTCACTAAAAGGTAACTTTTTAACACGAACTCGAAATCAAACCCACCGACTGTCGTCCCTAGCTAATTACCCCCATTCCGAACACAATGGGATATGTATCTTAGGCTGATTCGACTGTTTCGATCAGTTTTCGTTGAATTTACATTTAAATTACTATATTGAATTTTTAAACGTACATTTCAAATTACCGGGATCACATACTAACTAGAAAAATTCCCGAAAAATATTTTCTAGCTTCGTATTGACGATACGGTCCTAACAAAACTAGTTTCGTCGAATTCTAAGACCGTTGGAAAAATGGCCAATTTCCAGTCGATTAAAATCAACTGAAAATGGTCAAACGCGTTTTCCTTTGCCACGCTCACATATTGATTCAAAAAATTATGAAATTTGAAACCCAGCAATAACTTAACACTGCGGACCCAACAAAACTGGTTTCGTCGAAATCCGAGGTCGTTTGCAAAATTGCTATTTTTAAGGGCCTTATATATATAAAAATATATATAAATTCCACAGCGACTATTTCTAATTTTTAACTGGACATATCTTATCATTTCTAAGATGAAATCTCAGTTTGTTAACTTCGTTACAAAGATATAGTTATACAGATTCAAATATTTCTTGTTTCGTTCAATTCTGACTTATATTGAATTCTGTATATTCATTTGAAATTAGAAATCGAATTTTCGAACTACCGCGCCATTTTCAATTCTATTTATAATTATATATAAATATTATATATTCTAACGATGACGCGTATAAATATATACGTTCGAATTATATTCAAAATAAATTTCTCGTCGATATTATTTAAAATAATCCATTTTAAATATCAAAATTCGCTATAATTGCCAAAATAAAAATTTTAAACTGGCCCAGATTTTCCGGGTTGTTACATAAAAGTGAACCAATTTTCAGAAAAAATTCATCCATTAAAAATTACAAATACATCTCTCATACACTATTACGCTCTTGAACTTTAGGTAAAATTGATTAATCTGGCTCCGGTACCAAATCTGACAACTGCCTCATACGTCCTACACAAAACTAGGAAGAAGTGCGTTGTACGACATGCCAGGCTAATACGGGACGATCATCAAAGAAGAAAAATTCGAAAAAAGAACCGATCGTATAACTCACAGCGCATGGATAATGTATACTAATAAAATATACAACAGGACACAGTAATGAAGCTTAACTGAACAGTGAATCAAATTTCCATAAATCCATAGAATCTCGAGTACAATATATTTCCACCATGAATCTCTGTATATAACATGCCTTGCTACATCCTCAGAGTAACAAAAGTCCCTCAATAAATAGCGGAAGAAGAAAAGCACTAATAGTATAGTAAATAACATATAATATATAAGCCTTCAGCTCGTCTTCGCACAACATCAGCGTCACCACTAAACCAGCTACCTGCTATCTCGTCTGCTCACCAATAAACATTGATGAACAGCCTAAGGTAATAAGAGGGAAACATAAAACCTTGAGTCAGACAACAGTCTTAGTGAGCGATAAAATAGCTAACAATAGTTACACATGATAATATGAGTATAGGCTGATCAACTATTTGATCTTCCTAGCAACCATCAAACTAACATGTGAAAAAGCCATTCATCACATGTCACATTATAAGGAAAGGACAAACCCCAATTGTAATAACCTGCACCTCCGTTTATGCAAGATATTGTCCCCAACTTAGCCACCGTATAGGTGTGGAGTTTTGTTTCTCAAAAGGCCTCGGCGTTAGTAAGAGATGGGATCTACTATATAAGTACTCACTTCACACAGGCTTCCACGATGTGGGACTTAGGGGTGTTACATTCTCCCCTCCTATAGAGCCCAACGCCCCCGTTGGCTCACAAACACCTCACCCAGGCGTTGTGGTCCACACAGGAGCCACAATTCCGGCTGGGTATTGGCTTTGATACTATTGTAACAACCCGCACCTCCGTTCATGCAAGATATTGTCCCCAACTTAGCCACCGTATAGGTGTGGGGTTTTGTTCCTCAAAAGGCCTCGGCGTTAGTAAGAGATGGGCTCTACTATATAAGTACCCACTTCACACAGGCTTCCACGATGTGGGACTTAGGGGTGTTACACCAATCCCTCTTCTCTTCTACCACCACGGTGAGAGCCTACCCAGAGAAAAGAGAGAAGTAAAACAGAAAAGTAAAGCACACAATCAACCATAGCATCCATAACATCTAATATCCTAGCTATCACCGTCTATAGCTGTGAATCCGTCAGTTATCGAATTTGCATTTCAACGGTCAACAGGGCAAATGGAAAACCCCGGTTCTAGCCAAGCTACCATGCGTCATCGTGACTCGTATGTTTGTCTTTTCCATTTTCGACAATTAGGCCCATTATGACTGCCCAAGGTACGCGATCTTCTCGAATATGATCCTAATGGGCGTCCTCATGATACCCCTGCTTTGAGTCCCGTAGAACACTTTGACAAACAATGATTCCTTAGCACTTCATATTTGTCAAGCCTTTCATTTTGGTGACTCAATCCATTCTCGACCCCTTCCATTATCATCTATGGTTGACTCTCATTCTATCAATCCATCGTCATACATGATCGTATTTCGAATTATGACTAGTTTCACATCAATCCGACTCTGACCACTCCAACACGAGCTCACAATCAAAGCACCATCCATCTTTGAGTTGCACATCAATCATCTGAAGTCCATTTTAATCCAAACTTCACCATCCAACCTCTAGAAGCCACTACAATCAAGCTTTCCAAAAATCGACCCCTAATGGCCTTCCCATATGGGTCGGTGTCGGCCCATCATGGGTCGATGCCGGCCCATCATGGGTCGGTGCCGGCCCATATACTTTGCCAACTTTGGCTAAGTAGTTGTCCCATCTCCATTCTTACCTCAAGCAAATCCTTCCGGTCCATTCTCCAATCATTTCTATGTTCATGTTAAAGCTTCTGCCGGTCTATTCATACATCGAGCAATCGGTCTTCGACCCATCCCAAATCAATTCCCATGTCACGAAAATTTGCACATGGCCTATATTCACCACCATAATGCCACGCCTGAAAGAATCATCGCCACCCGAGCCACCCACACGGGTCAGTGCCGACCTATGTACATAACTTGTTTCTGCACGAAATTTTTCGTGCTCCTTTCTCTCGTCTTCTAGAGCTCCTTCGCCAAGTTTCATCTGAATCTCTGATTTGCTCTGTTCTTCAATCCTACGATCTATGACAACCAATTCTAACAAACAACTCGAATAATGCAATCAATTCAAACAAATCAAACAATGATACAACAATACATGATCATACAAACAAACCCAAATCATTAAAATGCAATATAATAACAAATCAACAAGAATTGTAGATCTAGACATACCTAAAATCATGATTAACATATGAATTTCTAGTTTAATAGGTTAGTTTAGAGCATATGAACTCACTTAGATCTGAAATAACTTACATGGATCGATTTAGGATGACATTAGCATATACGAGCAAAATTAACATTGATCTAACATGATTTGGATCTACACATATGTATATCATGATTAATCTAACAGTTATTTGGTTAATATAATCAAGTTAAGTTATCTAGGGTTTCTAAATCTGAACTGAACATATATGATAAGATCTAAGGTGATTTTACCATATATTATATGAATGTAATCTTAATTTACCCATACAATCCGTAGTCTCCGTGTGAGAGATATCTATCACTCGCCTAATCCTCAATTTGAAGTAAATTCGGCGAGATCAGATCTGCGCAGCGCTGAAACCCCTTGAATTTGATGTAATCTAATGTGATCTAATCCCCTTTTGATGATGATCTATCTTTTATATGCAGTCTACTATAAATATGAATGAAAAGAATGGAGAATAGGGCTTAGGTTGAATTGGAGAATCACAGATGTCCAATCTAAAGTTTAGAATGAAGAGAGTAACCCTAGTTTTCTCCCCAAGTCCCCCTATTTATATCCGCTGGGATAGGTCTTATGGGTTTTGCTAATCAGCACATTAGTTGTTGATCAATCTGTCTAAACAACAGCGAAACTTAAAACAGTAATTCCTTCCAAGTTGTTGAGCCAAATCCTTCATGTGACCACTCTACGGAATTGTAAACCACCACTCCGATTTAATGAAACCGACTTCAATACCTGATTCGATTCCTATCAAAAGCTATGACCCAAACAGCAAACTGAAGAGCAAAATGATCAAAACAAATTTGGTAAAAATCATGGATATATCTGGCATACCCATGAGTGACATCCTAAAATCTGAAATAATCCGATTTCTAGCAAACTGGATAAAATTATTTTATGACATACAACACGTAAAATATGGATCCTTACAAATCGTAGCCGCAGATGTAGATATATGATATTTGAAAATGAATTCAAACACGGACATGGTTACGAAAATATCTTTCTGAAAATATCCATAGACCTGCCTAATAACAATCCAGTATATATGTATTAGCTTATCAAACATATGCCCTCTCACGAGTCCTATTCTTTTGTCCCAAAACCCCTTGTTTCTATGTGTCCAACGACCTTGATTTTTCTGATTTGCATATTTTGCAATTAAGTCCTTCAACAATTAAGGGATTTAACGGCAAAAGGTGGAAATCAAAAGCCTGTAATTGGGTGGAGACAAGAGGGGACGGGGGTTTGGGGACAGAACAATTTACGCCCCCCTCATGTACCCCACTATTGCATGTTAATGCTTTATAAAAACTAAAAAGAAGATTGCATCAGATTCAGTCTTTTATTATACGGTCATGGTTAGTTTCAATCAAGAAAATAATATGAAAGCTAAAGCAGGAGAATAGTGTTCTGGCATATGCCAGAATGGTTCAAAGTAGAATTAAAAAATCCTCACGATTAAAGGTGTGATGTGCGCACGCCATTGTTTCCACTATAACTTGCAGCAACATTGAAAAAAATTGGATTTTTCCTTCTTTTGCAATTTCCTTTTACCAATTACAGTTCTAGAACATAACGTTCCCAGATTTTAACACCAAAGCTAGTTTCAGTACATTTAGTTAGGGGTGGGCATAAACCGCAGCGCAATACGGAAACCGCCTAGACCGAACCGTATAAATGGTGCGGAAAACCGCATTATATTCTGTCTCTAAAGCTAACAACCCAAACCGAACCGAACCGAACCGAACCGCAACGATACGGTTCGGTTGCGGTTTGAACTGTTACCAAACCATATTAAACCGAACCGAACCGCATAACTACACCGGTAATGTTATGATAAAAAATTAAAAAAAAATTATCTAACTTTTTATTTTAACTATATATATTCTATTTTAAGCGTATATTGTAGTTATATCAATTCAAGATAATACTATGTGCTTCAACCTTCAGGTGACACAACGTCATACAATCATAAATTGATTGCGGATGGAACTAATTCTCTTGTTACATATTTAATACGGGTTCAAACCGAACCGAACCAAAACTGGACCGTATTACATTAAAACCGAACCGAAACCGAACCGTTTGAACGGTTAGTGTATTGGTTTGTATTTTTTATTAACCGTTTGATGCGATACGGAAGCGGTTTGAGCTTCAAACCGCACCGAATCGAACCGCGTCCACCCCTATATTTACCTGCTATAGGAATGCAAAACTCATAACTTACGGGATCCATGTTTCTTCTTCTCCACTATTTTCCTGCTTATGCTTCAAATAAACCACACTCAGCTGCAACAACTTCATCTCATCCATGCACCTCCGTTTTCATCAAATGCCGGTTTTGCACTTAAGCACGAGTTCGTAAACAATCTCATGAACAAAATAGTCATCTTAATTATAATTGTTAAGAAGAAAAAAGTTTACAAACTGCACAATCTACAACATACCAAAAAAGCATAGAAACTTCCCTAATACATTTTTCTTAACCCCTGACCATTCTCATATCCATCTAAGAGAAGACTAACTATTCCCCATTCCTTAAAATGCAAAGGGAAAGCAAAACAAAAAAAAACTACGGCAGGTATCTGCTATCGCCTATTGCACCACACTTCAAGCAGGTGGACACAGACACAACAACCTGCCTACAAGTAGGGCAAGAAGAGCGCGATTTAAGCCACGTGTCGATGCACACGACATGAAACCCATGTCCACATCGAGGAAGCACGCGTATCTGCTCCCCATTTTCAAAATCCGTCAAGCAAATTGCACAGTCATCATACGTAGATTCTTCATCTGCATTAAACGAAAGCTTAGGGAGTGTGTTCAAAACTCTTTTCTGAACTCCCTTGTTAATGGAACTTGGAAAAGCCTGTGGAACCACAACATGCCTCCGGACCCAGGCACACCTCACGAGGATGGCGAGGCCTGCAATGCAGATAAGAGCACATAGAAGACTGGCTACGATCCCCATCATGTACATGTCCGAGCTAGACGGCGACTGAGGAGAGGGGGATGGTGAGAGGAATCTTGTAGGAGAAGTCATTGATAGGTAAATTGTGAGTTTAAAGTTTATGTACCATGTTATATATATGTAGACAGATGATTATGTTAGGCTAAGGGGAGAGTGCAGGTGGTTAAGGAGGTTTTAAGAAGTGGAGCCCATTTGACAATGGAGAAAATGGGGAACCGATGGGTTAGGCTTGATGTGCCTAATTTTTGATTGTTTAGGTTTAGTGGGTCGGGTATGGACTTGACTACCTGAGTTTAACAGCACAAAATCTTTAGATTTTGAGTTAGTGGTAGGTACTAGCCAGGTAACATGGAAGATATTTTGCATATAGATAAAAGTGAAGACAGACGGGGAAAAGGCTAGGCGATAAAGTAAAGATACGAGAGCACTTTAGGAGTTTGATGACAAATACAGATACAAATACAGTGTGCTTGAGGGCACTTTTGTTTTTCATTACAGCAAGATGTGTGTAAACTAAACCTGAGAGAAGTTTTTTTTCATATTTTAGTCTCTTTCTAGAGCTTCATATATTGCTGCAAATACCAAACGTAATGAAAAAATGTTGATAAATAAAGCAAAGTGATAACACATGTTATTATTTTTCGCTACAAAAACAGATTATTTTACAACATGTCATGAAATAACTTTAGGTTTGTTTACTCATTTTGCAATGTTATGAAATAACTCTAGTTCATCTACCTGTTTTTTATGGCTAAATGTTATGCAACTCACAAATATTTTACCACTCATCAGAATCAGACAACTTCCTATAATTAATTCTCAGAATAAATAGCTTCAGTGGGTTAGAAATAACAATTAAAATAAAAGCGGTGCTATGAGTATGCATAAACAAAACGATATAAGCTGCAAACTTCTAGCTTACTAAAGCATACTAATGCAGCTGTAATGTACCTACCGTTTACTACTACCCTATACGAAATTATCACATCATTTAATACGAAAAATACAGTATATATAGTTCAAGACTATAGTTGATACTCATAAAGATTTCTGCACTGCTAAGTTAATATACTACCATTAGGGGCTATAGAAACAAAAAAAATGTTTGAACCGTTAATAGAGAAGGGTAAGCAATGGTCCTTAACATATATTGTTAAGTCATTGAGTCTATTAGTTGTTTTACCTATAAAGCAATTGCTGTGTGGAGGAGCGCTATATTAAGAAATCTTTTAATAAGGTAATTATAACACTAACATGAAACATCAACATAAGCGGGTCCTAATCAGCTGTGATTTTGATTTGAACTAATCATCAAAATGAAATCATACTGTTATGTAGTCACTTGGATTTTTGCATTTTATAATATCTGCGTCCCCCCATTGCAACACCTAGAATCGACTACTGCATTTGCTGTTGCGATATATTGAAGGCAATTGTGAACAAGACAAGATTAACCTACTAGGTGTGTTTTTGGTTAAGTAACAAAAGTAACAACTAAGAAGCAGGCCTACAAACTGACCACTCTCCTGTAACATATTAAACCAATATAGATTTAACTTTACGTAACATTTAACGTTCAAGAACGTCTATGGCGATGCTATGTACTATTGAGGTAATTTAACAAATACAATCAAAACAGACGCGTAAATACACGCAGATTTAGCCAGATTTAGCGATAGATGAGAAGAAAAATACCTGAATTAAGGGCATTAGATTTACCTGGCATTAGATTTAACAAATACAATCAAGGACGTCTATGGCATTGTTTGATGTACGCTCCAACAATGTGGCATTAGATTTAGCCAGATTTGGGAGTTTGCAGTACATATGTTGGTCATCTTCGTCTGTGATGACATTGTTTGATGTACGCTCCAACAATGTGGCATTAGATTTAGCCAGATTTGGGAGTTTGCAGTACATATGTTGGTCATCTTCGTCTGTGATGACATTGTTTGATGTACGCTCCAACAATGTGGCATTAGATTTAGCCAGATTTGGGAGTTTGCAGTACATATGTTGGTCATCTTCGTCTGTGATGACATTGTTTGATGTACGCTCCAACAATGTGGTTTGTTTCGGGGTTTGCAAGCAATTTGATTTTAGTAGTATAATCTCACAAGGATGGAAAAATAGATCGTTAAAGTGCAGAACCGACTCCAGAGACAGTCGGAACAGACAATCTCCGGAGGCAACCCCATTGGGGCTGGCAAAGCATAGAAGGAAGCAATAGCCGAGGATGAATAAGATGAAACAGAAACATGCTAATGTATCTTCTTTTGCAAATGCAGTAGCTTGGTCGGTGGTTGTGTGCTTGATTGTTCAGTTTAAAGTTTGGAGTGACGGTTGTGTTGCTTACATAATTTTTCCTCCCCGTCGGCATCAGATATTGGATTTAATTTAATTTTTCTTCAAAGGGTGACTTAATGTTTATACTGGATTTTAGGAGTGAAGTGGACAAGTGTGACTTGTGCGTTCGAATTAAACCTTGCTCTGATACCATGTTAGAAAACCCCAAGTTAACACAAAACCAATTGACAAATTGAAGGGTCGACTCTTAATGTTTATACTAGATATATTTTATAAATTGGCAAATTGAAGAGTCAACTCTTAATGTTTATACTAGATTTATTTTATAAATTTCCGAGTGTGTACTTGTCTCAACATAAGTGTATACTAGTAAAGGGAAAAAATGTAAGATAAAAAAGGTTAATGGAATACGCTATATATGAGCAAGCGGATGAATATAACGTGCTCAGAATATATTATCCATTAGGTGTAAAACAAGGTTGCCAACGAGTATACAAAAAATTCGAAATTCATTTGTAAACTTATCCGGAAAGCGGATACAAATTCTGAAATGCTCTTCGGATATTCCGAAAAATATATGTTATAGAGATATGTATTTTTGTATTTTTATTTTTGGGTTAAAGTTATACTTATTATTTTATACATACAAAACCCTACAACTTAGTTCATTACCCGGCCGTTAGATGAAAATCTAAGGTCCACTATACCAAAACAGCAAATTTGGCACACCACGATGTAGAGATTTGATACGGCTTTAAGCCGTATCAAATTTGATAAGGCTCTTAACCGTATCAAATTTTCTTTGCTACACCTCTACCGATCCACACCTTCCCCAACCCCTAAAATCTAACCGTTGATCTTGAAGACTTTGGATCGTTCCGTTTGATACCGATTTACCCCGTATCAAATCAGATCATATTTTTTTTTCCGTTGATTTTCATTTCTAGCCGCTACTTTTCTAGTTATCTTTTTCCCATCTTCCCCTTCTGGATGAAAAAAAAAACCTACGAAAATAAAATCCTCTCTTCCTCAATAAGATTCTCTGCGGCTAATAAAGAAGCATTTGTTACTACTTTCATTTTGAAAAATCACTAACCCTTCGCCTTTGTGTGGTTTCGTTACCTAGGGTTTTCGTACCGTGCTGGAATCATGCGGAATGTTTTAATTTTTTCAGCTCTAACCCTAGAAGGCTTGAAACAATGTGAGTTTTAATTTATTTTCTGTATAATTTTATTAGACAGTGATCATTGGTGATTTTGTGTTATAGCTGAATTATTAGTAAACCCTTGGTGGATTTTTAGATCGATTAACTAGTCTTTGAACAAAATCCGTAAATACTTGTTATATTACACCATCGAACATTTAGATTTAAACAGACAGTTTGGAACTTTACTTTGGTACAATACTTGTAATAGCAAAAAATGAACATCTTGGTCGCCATTTATTGTTAGATAGAAAAATAGTGGAATTGATTGTCCTTTTTTGGGCTTATGGATTATCCAGCATATAAACTTTTTGAAAATTTTCAATTTTCATCTTCCTACAAAGTCATTTCCAATCCCACGGTGATGTTATCCTCCAACTGGTAAGTTGTGATATCCAGATAGTTTCTATTTTCATAAGAAACGTCAGTTCTAACCTTATTAAATTGAACTTCTTAATCTAGTTACTTGCCACTTGGTTCTCCAGTTCTATTTTGTTGCTTCGATTCAGGAAAAAAAAGGAAAGTGGGGTGGGGGTGGAGGTATATGTTAATTAGTCGTTTATTTTGCATGATAGGTCAAAGAACTTCAGAAAGCAACAAGAATCATAAAAACCATATGCTCAGAAGCTAAGGTATATGTTACTTGCTCGACTCCTGACTGATATGAATCAAAGCTATGACATTTGAGATCTGGCAAATGTCGGAAAATTGCAAAGCCTTCTTGCTTCTATTTTTATTATTTATAAGAGACATCATAAGTCTGACTATTTTCTTTCTTCCTTTGCTGCCACTTCAGCACTGTTTTTTAGAATAACAGTTTCTTCTGAACCGGTTTTGAACACTTCACTATTTAAAAAGTCAAATCACAGTTCTCTTTGGTTACACTGCGATTTAATGTTCCATTAAAACTGAAATTTTCTTGTACTTATGTTTTGACCTTTAGAAACTTATCGTATAATTTAAAACTCTCAAATTGACGTACATGCACCTAAATGCGATGTTATATATAATTAACACTGCTGCTTCTATAAATTTTTATGCTAATAGTTCAATGTCCTGATTAAGCATGTTACTATTTGAAGGGTTTCAAGCGGACAATAGTAATGAACAAAATAACTGCTACCAAAAGATCAATGGAGAGATACTTGTTCCATGTTATGGCTCTTCTACATAACATATCAAATAGAGATGCTTCTACCTGAAAATAACAGTAAAAGTGGGCTTTGTTTGCCAGGACGCCTTATCTTTAAACCAACAGAAAGAAAATCTCTTCTTGGTATGCATACTTATCTAGTAATAATATATTATTTGAAGTAACATCAAGCGTTTTATGGTCTGTTTTTATATACTAATATGATCCTTCTCAAAAACGTATTATAAAAGGCTTAGATGCTTTAGCTAATGAGAAAAGAGAGGCAAAAGGAGTTGCAGGATTCAAAGCTCCCACAAACAAAAATTCCTTTTCTGTATCTTCTACCGAGGAAGATGAGCAATCTACGGTAGATGATGCCGAGGGTGGTTCATCCCTTGGGACCCAAACTCCGTCATCTAAAGGATATCGAGGAAGTAAAAACGATGAAAGATCTAAATATGGTTAATATTTTTGCTCAAATGTAATGTTTGTTAACTGATTTTGGTATGTGCTATATACTGTAATTTTTATCTCTTTCAGACTCTACTTTAATGCATGAATCTGGAGGGAGTTATACTCCACAATCAAGATATGAAACCCCATGCCATGAGGTATTAGAATTATTATTTAAGATTTTTTTTCTACAATTTATTTGTGTACTGAATGTAAGATCGTAACAGTAGCATTTCTGAAGGAACTGATGGGGGAGTGTTTTTTAAACTTTTAGCTTGGGGTCAATTTCATACTTTGATGCTTAGTTGTAGAAACACATTAATAATTTTCTAATATTTCCAATGAAACTAAATGAACATGTGTCCACAACGTATTTTCTAAATTATTGTGAGTGCCCTGTGCCTCCTTTCAACAATTCCATACCATGGCAGATACTCAAATCTCATACCATCGCTTCCATCCCTTTAATTACAAGCTTCGATCACTTTGATTATAAGTAATGATGTACCTATATGCAAGTTGTAGGTGTCATTTTACTAGTGTTAATAAACTGAACGTGAATAGATGAAACATTCACTATATTGAAGCCAGAATAAAATATAGGTTTCAATTTACGTTACAACAATTATTTATGTTACAGCCTCTAAATCCGAAGCATAACGACCTTGTTAAAAGATGGATTGATATTTATGTAATTGCACATGCAAACTACATTCATTTTTATTTTAACCTTTTCGCTTACTATTAAAACAAAGTGTTATACTTATCTTCAGTGTAAAAAACTATGGTGGTTGCATTACTCTCCAACATCTCATGCATACAATCTGACTAGTTTTACAAACTACCGTTTCAACTAAACAATGGAACCATGAAAAACGCAGATATGTATTAAGTGTTTAACAATTGAAAATTTGAAAGTATAGAATCAAATATAGCTACATCGATACTTAAACTGTATTCATTATGACGGAGTCAAGGCAAATATTCCTTTGTATTCAATCGAATAATACATAATCAAATATAAAGTTCAAAGCATGATGCTTTCTTTGTAGACACAATAAACGCAATATGAAATGAAAATATAAATATCCTTGCTTGTTTATATGTGGAAAGCATAGGAAAGGTCATTTTGGAGAACGTCAAAAAGACTTCACTTCAACCGGTTTGAATAAGTATTTGCTGTATAATGCAAAATAATGAATATAATTTTATAATTGAATCTAGTTTCGTCTGATCATATCTTTTATTCAGTGCTAAAACCAAATTTAATTCATTGTAATTACTGGGATTATATTCTTGTTTATTAGCTTATATAAATAACGCTGTCACCTGTAAATGACACATGGACTATCTTCTGCATGCGTGTGTACACGTCCACTCCCTCGTCCGGCTTTTTAGTTTCTGTTTTTTTTCACACGATAGTTGTGTGTGTGTGGGCATGTCCTTGTATGTCCTAGTCATACAATCACTTGCGACTTCTTAGTCATCTTACTGATGTATGGTTCATCTAGCTAAGGAGTCCAATAGCACAAATATCAGCTTATGTTTTTTTTACACCATAGTTGTTTTTGTGCGTACGTGGTTTTTTGTTTGTTTGGGGAGGAGGGGGGGGGGGGGGGAGGGGGTGATGTCCTTGTATGTCCCAGTTATATAATCATGTGCGACTCCTTTATCAACTTACTGATGTATGGTTCATATCTGTTCCAACTCAATCTGATTGGAATGAAAGTAGGTGGGATTGGGAGAATACTCCACGCGGTGAGAATCGTGGTAGTCATTCCGTGTTTAGGCGAAATCCGAACCCATCACATTCCCCAATGTTGTTGGGGGCTTCCTCTGATTTGCGATTAGTGTCTCCATGGCATGGTGGTAGCACACCTCAATCAGCAGGTATTTGTTTTGCTTTCATTGCATGAAGTCATGAACACTCCTTTGTGATTGATTTTGTTTCTCTTTTTTTGGCAACTAGTTTTCACTAGCAACACAGGATTTTTGTTGCAAGATATATATACTTGTTCCATGTTATGGTTACCATGTATCACATTATGAGTTTGATTTGAATGGACTATTTTGTCAAAAGTCACCATCAATATTGTAATCAGCTTTCTATACTATTTAATTCAATAGTTTATGTTATAGTGAAATTATTTTGCTGTTAATGTTTCTTGATTTTCCTATAACAATTGAACAAATTAGGATATGCATCCGAGGAAAATGAGATTTAGGTGTGACATAAAACTATCATTCTTGACATAGCAACCGTTTTAACTTGAAATAACAACTTTTTATGAATGCTTCGCAATGAATGAATCTTTTGAAAAAAATATGTGAAAGGGATGTCCTTAGGTTTGTTAATATTTTAGGCATATTGATTCCACCTTAGAGTATATTTCACATACGTCTTTCCTAAGAAAAGACAATGTTAGTGCTACTTCATTTATGCACCATAATATATCTTAATTTTGGAATGTCTAAGTATGGCTTATGTTATGAATATAATATATTTTAATAAACTTAGCATTAACTTTGACTTGCTGCTGAACACACGGTGGCTATTATTTTAGCAGCTTTTGCACTCATAGACATTCCAAACTGAGCTGGACTCAGTTTGCGGCTTTTGTAGCAAACTGGATCAGTTTGCGGCTTTTGTCGCAATCAGTTTGAGACTTCAGTCGCAAACTGATCCAATTTGCGACTGAGTTGCAAACTGATGCAATTTGTGACTGAGTTGTAAACTGGACTCAGTTTGGAGTCCAGTATGCAACCGAGTCACAAACTAGATTCAATATGCAGCTTAAGTCGCAACCAATTTGCAACTTCAGCCGCAAACTGATCCAGTTTGCAACTTCTGTCGCAAACTGGACTCAGTTTGCGGCTGAAGTCGCAATCAGTTTGCGACTTCAGTCGCAAACTGTATCAATTTGCGAACAGAAGTCGCAGACTGGATCAGTTTGCGACAGAAATCGCAAACTAAGTCCATGTTAGTCCACGACAAAATGATGCTTGTTATTGTTGTCTTCTTATTGTTGTTGTGGAGATGGAACTAAAATAATGTTTGTTATTTTAATTTCTTTTCAGGCTTTGGAACAAGCATGAGTTGCATGGGCTCGACAACTGCAGTTTTGTTGTTTTTTTTAAGCAAAAACTGTGAACATTATGCTTTGTATATATTGTGTTATGTGGTTTGTATTAACTGAAATTATGGTTTATATATTAATCGAATTATACTTTATGTATCTTCTTTATATACTGTTATATGGGTGCAGCGTATCTTCTTTATTCTGCACACACACAGATATATATATATATATATATATGTGTGTGTGTGTGTGTGTGTGTGTGTGTGTGTGTATATATCAATGGGTATAGTGTTATGTATATTGCATATATGAAGTACCGATTTTGATACGGTTAAAAGCCATACCAATCTACTAAATTGATACGGCTTTAAACCGTATCAATCTATGAAGTGGACAGTTCCAGCATATTAATTTGATACGGCTTTAAGCCACATCAAATTAATCAATTGGTACGGCTTAAAACCGTATCAAATTAATCAATTGATACGGCTTAAAGCCGTATCAAATTACCAATTTGATACGGTTTGAAACCGTATCAAATTATTAATTTGATACGGTTTAAGCCGTATCAAAGCAACAGAGACGCCATTTTTTGATACGGCTTAAAATTGTATCAAATCCATTTTGATACGTCCATGAGCACTGCCAAATTGGCACTTTTGGTGTAATGGTCCTATCTCTCAACCCTTATATTCCCATGATCTTTCATAAATCAGAAACCCTCGTCAAACAGATAAACACAACCGTAATTTTCCACTCATCTCCTTCCTTCGTGATTCACCAGTGAAGAACATCAAAGGCGAGCTCCTCATTGCCAGTTACCACCACTACCTTGTCAAAGCCAATGTCCACTGTCCACATCGAGACATTCCTTGCGTCGCCGATCTAGTATGAACCCTAAAATTTATATGATGTTTCAAAATTTCTCATGGCTACAAAGGATTTTTACCTCAAGTGTTGAAATTTATCTCATGGTTGTGAATGATTTTATATCATGTTTTGAAATTTTTCTCAAGTTTCGAAGTTAAGCAAAAATACATGATTAATCTCATGTTTCGAACTTTCTCTATTGTTTAACAGTCATTGGTATTGTGATTATTCGGCCTAATAAATTTCAAAATATCACCTAATTTCGAAATTTGTTTTCATGATTCATCTAGTTTCACCTAATAAATTTCACCTAGTATTTTACCTATTTCACCTAATATTTTTGAAATTAGGTAAATTTATTTTCAAAATAAAAAGTATATTACCTAATTTCACCTAAGTAAAATACTAGATAATGAAAATTTACTGGGCAATGTAATGAAATTTATTTCAGTATTACTCCTTTTACTTCAGCTCTTTTAGACTTAGACAATAATGAAATTTAATTTATCTCACATTGTAGAGTTTCGAAAATGATGAACACCTCGTCAAGCTGTAGTGACAAAGATATTTGTGGTAGGGGTGAGTGTTTGGTCGATTTGGTTAGTTTTGAGATTAAAAAACTCAAACCGGATTAGAACCGATTTTTTTTTTTCAAATCAAACTGATTGAGTTAATTTCGGTTAATTCATTCGGTCGCCGATTTAACCAAACTTGAAGGATGTATTACCATTCAAATGATGAATTCACTCAAAGTAAAACATAAATTCATGTTTGGAGAAATTTTATGTAGTCAATTTTATGTTTATAATAAAATTTGATCTATTTGCGAACTCCTCCAATCACACAAATGTTCGAAAATCATTCTACGGATGTAGACAAATCTGATGTATGGAAAGACTTTAATAAAGAAGTAGTGGAAGGTGCTATTAAAGCCCACTTGCAGACCTTATTCTAGATTATTTAATGGAGCTACTTCAATTGGAACAACCCACTTGGAAAATCATTTAAAAACAAGTCAACAAAAGCCCAATCGTGTTGGAATATATGTGCAACAACTATTGACTAACAAAAGCTCTCCCAACAAACCAATTAAATTATCGATTTTGAAGTTTGATCAACATAAAAGCCGAATGTGTTTTGCACGTATGGTTGCTAAGCATGATTATCCATTTAACATGACTGAACACACGTATTTTTAAGAGTATATTAGAAGTAATAATCCAACGGTTAGAATTTTTTTTGAAATATAGTTCAAAGTGATGTTTTAAAACTCTATAATGATATGAATAGAAAATTACAAGAGATGTTTGATTGTTTGTCAGTCCATCGCCTTACTACAGATTCGTGGACCTCTAAACAACAAAACATAAGCTATTGTTGCATAACTTGTCACTTTATCGGCGACGATTGGAAGCTACAAAGAAATTATTGCTTATTATGATTTGCCCCCTCCCCCACACTGGGTCCGCACTTAGCACTTCTCTTAAATCAAAAGTATTGCAATGGAATATTAATAAGAAGTTATTTACACTTATGGTTGATAATGTGTCAAGTAATGATGTAATGATAAGAGATTTAAAAGAATGGTTAATTGGTAAAAATGTGGTGCCTCTTAGTGGTGAATGATTTTGTATGTGTTGTTGCATGCACATGCTAAATTTGATTATTCAAGATGGGCTAAAAATGATGCAAAGTCTTATTGAAAAAATCAGAGAAAGCGTCAATTATACAAAATCATCGCAAATGAGAAACTTTTTTTTTTTGGAAAATGCATTGGTTCAGACTCGATTAATTGGGAAAGGAGTGTCATATGATGTTCCAACGCATTTGAATTCTACATATCTAATGCTTGAAGGGCACTTGAGGTGCGTCTGACATTTGAGCAGTTAGTTGATTTAACCTATGATTACAAATAGTTGCCATTAAACGAAGAATAGAAAATGGGAAAAGAAATATGTGAATGTTCGAAAATATTTTATGAAGTTACACTCAAATTTTCGAGTGTTAAATATCCTGCGGTTAATTTATATTTTGATATCTATGAAAGTATTTTAACTTGGGAGCTAAATGAGCATGAGCATACTCAATGTATGGTCCAAAAGATGAGAATTAAGTTTGACGAATATTGGAGCACTTGCAATCTAATGATGAGTATTAGCATGGTTTTAGATACCCATTATTGAATAACTTATATTGAATTTTTCTTTGACGTGGTTTACCTTGATCACGCACAAGTTAATGTTGCAAAAATTCATGAATCTTCGAAATCTCTATTTTCTTTATATGAAACGTATTGTGCTTCTTCTAAGGGGCATTCCACCAATTCTTTATGTGATATGTTTGATTCTTCTAATTTTGGCTCTAAGAAGAGAACAAGAATGGATTTAAAATGGAGAAGCTATGTTGAGCAAAAAGTTGGTAGCTCACAAGCTTTGAAAACGGAACTTGATAAGTATTTAGAAGGTGAATTGTTACCATTGGGTGAAGATGAGGACAATTTTGATATTTTGACGTGGTGGAAAATCAATGGTTCAACTTTTCCAATTCTTGCAAGGATGGTCCACGGTATTTTTGCAGTTCTTATGTCGACCATAGGATTTAAATCATCATTTAGTAGGGAGGTAGATTGATTTATGAGAGTAGATCTTCGTTATCTTCGGATATTGTAGAAGCTTTGAGTTGTACAAAGGATTGGTTTCCATCCGATAGTGGTAAAACTATTATATTTTTCTATATGTTTTCAACACAATAATCATTTCTTATATGATGTAATTCTTTTTTTTTAATATAGGTTACAATGTCGATTTTGTTGATGATGTTTTGGTTATTGTTGGTCTACTTTGTGACTAGGCCATACAAAGTCCAGACGCCATGATCATGTAGACTAAAAAGGTAAAATACTTGGGCATTCAATGCTAAGATTCGGGTCACATAGGGAAGAGGGGCATCGGGTCGAACGAGAATGAGAGGCTTCAGATCGGATGCTAGATAGAACCTTGGACTAAAGGAAATGTGTATTCCCATTTGTGCAAACGGAGGGATCGGGTCGAATAAACTCGATCCGACCCGCGCATGCCTGAGAAATGGGCACCATGGCATTAATCCTTGCGGGTCAAATATGCTTCTACTAGACCTGTGCACCTCCACCAAGCACAATCTGAACGTGTCCACTATCTCCAAATATATAGGATCAGATGCAATCATTCCGAGCAGCTACTCCCTCACCCTATAGAACCGGTCCACTACCTAACTACAATGTTGGAGATCGTGCCACACACACATCCAACCCGCACCCCTTCTGATGTCTATAAATACAAGATCCAGAGATATTTTTGGAGGATCTTTAGCACTCTAGACACTTAAGTTTCACCATTATCATTGCATTTTCCTTTTTATTCAGGATTGTACTCTTGATCGTTGAGTATATTTCAACAAATATTGAGAGAACAGTGATTTTATATGAGAGATTGAGTGATTATTTGCATTGTATTTGTAATTTATTACTCAATAAAAGAACTTTAAAGTGGACATAGGCTTGTTAACGTCGAACCACTATAAATCTTGTTTGTTGATTGCGTTTTCTTTGTTTCAGGACTATTATTCTTCATTATTCTCTACAAAACCCAGTCAACTGGGTGTTAGTGCCATTTTTTGGTCTACCATTTTGGTGCTTTCACTGAGAAACAGAATTGTTAGCTTTCCGGATTGTCATTCTACTGTTTGGATCACCAAGTCCGAAGCTGATCCAGGGGGGGAGGTCTGAATCTACCTTCCATTGATGCCTCTACCCGAGCCGATCTGAATGCTTTAAACCCAGGCGCTACAACCAGTAATCAACCTCTGCACCACACATGTTTCTCAGATTGATTTTTCTCGTTCATTCACTATGATGGAAGAAACAAATGCGGTCTCATAAGCTTAAAGACGTGATAATGCTGTAATCATGACAATGTGAATACGATGGTAGGCAGATGGATGAACTACATAGACAAAGAACACCTTCCCCTACCCATCGCCAACCAGAAGACTATTCATCTTCTTCAGAGGAAAATGAAAGGCATCCACGTTAAAGGAGGTCGTATAAGAGACATGAGAATCTTGAACAAGTCCAATTTGGCTCGTTAGGTTCTCATGAAGACGCACCTGGATCCTAGTGATCCTAGCCTTGCAAAACCCATGTTGTTACCGATGCGTGGATCTCATGTCCTTCCTAGTGACCCAAACATTACTCATCCTACTCAGGCACAACTTCTTCAACCTACTTGTCTTGTGACCAATCGGGACCGCAGGAAATAGGGAAACTCTACTCAGACAGAAGGTCAGATGACATTGATTGAGGCAAGGGCTGGCAGGTCCAGGAGAGCCGAAAGCGTTGAACCCGAGCTTGTTTTGACCAACGCCGAAGTAGAAGTTATGGTGCGTCAAATTATGGCTGATAGAAGAGGCCACAACAATGAAGATTGGGGCATTGATCGCAACCGTACGCCTTTCACTGATGACATATTGGATGTCCAGTTCCCGAGGCGATTCAACCTCCCCACCATGAAACGTTATGGAAGAAGAACTGATCCAAGATAGCATTTAATGAGATATTTGTGGTGCATGAACGCCGCAGTCGTGACACCCCACATCGGTTAATGTCACTCTTTATCGGAATGCATTAAGTTCCATGAAGCGTTATAGGTAAACAGGGACAGAATATCATAAGGCAAATATAAAATAGCAGTGAAAATTTAAAACTTCATTATTTTGCAAAAAACATCATAGTCTCAAAAATAGTTACAACATCAGGCATAAAATAACAAAACTGAGTACATCAAAACAAAACATCTGTCTTGCGCTAAAAACCATCAGAGTACATAAATGTAAAATCATAATCCCCAATAACAGCCATAATAAAGTAGACAAGTAGTCAAAGTGATACATCGAAGAAGATCCAAATCCAAGCAGAAATAGAAGAGAGAATCCTAATCAAGCCTGAGCATTCCCACCTTGAGAACTAGGGAGGAAAAGAAGAGAGAGAAAGGGAAACAAAATGGGTCAAACATAAAGTCTGGCAAATCCAGTGACTTTTAGCATATAAAGAAGTAAAGGTATCATGACAAGCATATAAACTGGATGAGAGATAACAGTAGGATGTAACAGGTATAAATAGATTGAACAGAATAAATAGAGTAGAGTATGCTTCTCAAATACTTTTTTCTGCACTAATACTAGTATAACAGATATGTGATGGGATTAGGTGTTCCTTAAATACTTAACAGAACAGGATGATCCCAATAGAAACATAATGGTAGTTCTAGGTGCACTCTAGTAACGTGTTTTACCCTAAACAGAAATAACCGGTACCTAAATAGAAATAACGGGTGTTACCGTAAACAGAAATACAGGTACCCTACAGAAACAAACAGGACTAATTGTACCCTAATTACTACCCCCCAATCGATCGGCTCCCTAACTCGTAAATACCTTGTGTCAGCCCCATAGTAGGGTGTATTACTTCCTAAAGTGGCAACCTACAGAAGGACACAAACCTATTTATTAGTGCTACAACGGCTTATTTTCCCCTTCAGGTCGGACTCGTGCACGGATATGACTCGGTTGGAATGCACTCGTACACACCCCCTTTCAGATGAACCTCTTATAATCAGTTCAGTATGCGTGCCCTGTCCCCTACCTAGTGCGGGTCCCCCGTTTAATACCAGAATGGGATACTAGCTAATATGGTTCCCACATAGCAGATGGCACAAGTTAACCCCTAAACTTGTGCCCCTCCCAATTAATTAGGATTTTTAACAGGTTAAGTGTACAAATTAACAGGTTCGCTTACCCCCCCCCCCAGATGAACAGGTTAAGTTTCCACAGGTTAACAGTTTTATTTAACTCCAACAGATTAAACAGGTTTACATAACCCCAACAAATTAAACAAACTTACTTAACCC
The DNA here is from genome assembly GCA_030737875.1 of Allium sativum. Lineage (NCBI taxonomy): Eukaryota > Viridiplantae > Streptophyta > Magnoliopsida > Asparagales > Amaryllidaceae > Allium > Allium sativum. The sequence continues at coordinate 388,456,114 of CM060916.1, read as the reverse complement.
TAATAGATTAAACATGTTTATATAACCCTAATAGATTTAAACAGGTTTCACAGGTTCTTTATAGTTCCATTAACATGTTTCGCTTAATTTTAAATTAAGCCTACGGATTCATATGCCCCAAATTCCAGTCATAATTCACAGTATAACATTGCCCCTAAAATTTTAGTCATATTTCACATTATAGGTTATGCCTCAAAGTTATCATTCCCAATCATTCCCCTAATTTGTCCCAATTTTGTTCATACGTATATTTCAGCGATATTGACCTAGGCTCGAAGGTAGCCTAGGCTTTAAAATAAAAAGGGAATGAGAGAGAGAAGAATATAGTAGGCATATAAAAACAAAATAGGCATATAATAATAGAGATGGGCATATGATAGCAGAAATACACATATCAGAAATAGGCATATAAGAACAGAACAACAGATCAGGTGTACAGAAGAATACTTGTAATAGTAGAACTGTTTAGGTATGAATCATATGCTTAATGGGTATAGATTTAGATCTAGATTTATAAATATATCAGGGTTACTATTAAATTTTTATATCTAAAAGTAACATGAACTCCCAGAGAATGGAACTAAAGAACAAAGAAAAATATGATGATATTGCAGATGAGATTCTTGTATACGTATATTATGACACCCCACGTCCGTTAATGTCACTCACTAAGAGAATGCATTAAATTTCATGAAGCATTATAAGTAAACAGACATAGAATATTACAAGACAGATATAATAAGATAGCAGCGGAAATTCAAATTTTTTATTTCAAACATAAACCATAACATCGTGGTCCAAAATACCATAAGTCACAAAAACCATTACAATAATATAACTTCTTTCTTGTACCATCAGAGTACATAAGTATAAAAAAAATATAATTCCCCAAACAAAAGAGCTAAGCCATAGTAGAGAGAAGAACTTGAGCTATACTTCAAAAGTAGCTCCGACAAGACGATAACCGAGTCTTGACTAAGCCTGAGAATTCCCTCCCTGCGTACCTGAAAGGGGGGGGAGGGGACGGAAGAAAGAAGAGGAAACAAAAAGGGTCAGACATAAAGTCTGGCGAGTCCAGTTACTTTTAGCAAGTAAATAGATAAAAGTAGCATGACAGGCATATAAAGTGGATAGGCAGGTATGACAAGGTAAACATGATAGGGTGTGTATGCTTCTAATGATTACTCTACACCATTGCTAGAATAACCAGAATGAAATGATCCCTTCCACTATAAGCTGGTAGACTTAGGCATACGTCTGAGTGTACCCTAACTACTACCCTAATCGACCGGCTCCCTAATCCGTGTAGATACTCTGTGTTGGCCCCACCGTAGAACGTATCACGTCCTAAAGTGGCAACCCTTCGCTGATATGCACATCCCCATATCTACAGGTGTCACGGTCGTCTTATCCACCTCTGCCCGGCTCATGCCCGCACATGGCCCGGTCGCTTTGCGCCGCCCACGCCGTCCTCCACGTTTGGATCTCTTACAATCAAACTAGTAAGCGTGCCCTTTCCCTGACCTAATTCGGAGTATATGTTTGATACCAACTTTGGGTTACCGGCTGAAACGGGTCCCACACAATATGATACAAGCTCTCCCCTTTGTCTTGCATCCCCCACTAGGTTTTCATTGGCTATGCATACCACTAGATGTATTTAATTACATAAATCTATTATTTCTATAAGTTATGCTTACCTTAAAAGGTGTCTTTAATTACATAACTTCACTATTTTTTCCGGTTATGTATACCACTAGATGTCTTTAATTACATAAACTTATCGGGTTAAGTTTGGCCTATATGTAAATATTACCCACCCCTCAGATTTACTCAATCCACCCATTGTTCAACCAATTTTACTTAAACCTAACTTTAGTTCATATTCATACAATCCCTATGGATTTAACTAGGTTAAGTATTCCAATTCATTACCATGTCCATTTATGGTTATAACGGGCTAGACCTCCCACATTAGGCCTACAACTTGTGGATGCCGGATATGCCAGTTGGGTCCGTGCAGACTTCTTCCACAAGTTTGGCATATCCTCGTGTCTTAGCCCGTTTCGTATTTGTGCACTTAGACCCCTCACATTAGGTTCAACATTAGCGGTTGCTGGATGTGCCAGTCAGGTTCGGGCAGACTTCTACCACTAATGCAACCTAACCTCGTGTCATAAGTGCAGTTACAGTTTTTAATTACCGTAATCCTAGGCATCTTAATTATTAACCAACTAATTAAGCCCATGTCTTTATAGTTGTTCATGCCCATTTACCCAATTATGTTCATAGTGAATAATGTATCCAAGTTCATATGCCAATTCTAATATTTTTTCTCCGTTCCCGAACTAATGCATTCACATATGATTCGCGGTATACCTAGGCTAGATAATAGCCTAGTTAAAATCAATAAAATGGAAAGATAATGGGAATATGACGAAGGTGACTGGTCTAACGTAAATGGCATAATGATATACTAACATGGTGATAAGGTGAACATATAAGCATAGATCCAATGAAATGGTGACAATTAACTAGTTTTAACATAGCAAGGATGTTAAGATAAGCATGACAAGATCTCAATATTAATTTAGATGCCCTACAGGTTCAGATCTAATATGATAAGTACAAGGAGATCTAAATAATAAGCTAAATCTAATTAATAATTAAGATGTCCATATAATTCAGATCCAATAGTTAAGAGTAGATCTGACACAAATATAAGGTTTAAGATCCACATCATAGAATGTCACAGAAGTTACAATGGATCCAGTATAATTTAGTCATAGGAATAAACCTAAACTATAGTCATATCAGGTTTACTTTTAAATATTTAGATCTAAAAGAAATTAAGAACTCACAGTGTTTGGATTAGAAAATAGAACTTGAAAAGAAGCTTGTTGAGATATGGATCTACACTTGAATCTTTAACTGATTAGTCTTATTTGATTGTTGTAGAAGATAAAGAATCCAATTTAGTTCAGACACCGGCAGCGTTTGTCCTCCATGGAATTCCCGTGAAGAGAACAAGAGAAATGGACCTCTACATAAAGCTGCCAGCCTCCAGAAACCGACTGCCACCTCATCCCTAGGGGGGTCGACCCATGGGTCGACACCCCCTTGAGGGGTCGACACCCCTCATATGGGGTCGACTCCCCTTGGCTGGATTTTTCCCGTTTCCCCCCAATTTCTATGGTTTCGAATTTTGAACTGAAATTTTGAATTCTAGGATCCTATATATATAATATTCTTCTACGCTTATACAAACTTCAAACCTTCATACCTTCCTCATACGGTGTCCGTTTTACGCAAACCAAATGTCTATCTTAACCAGAATTTCGACACGGTCGCAATGGCGCAGTTTGTTTTTCTTAATTTTGAATCTTAAATTAATTATTATTTAATTTTCCTTCTTTAATGTTGTTAAATTTTTGGGGTGATACATTCTCCCCTACTTAAAGAATTTCTTCCTCGAAATCTTCGAGTTAAGAAGAATGTATATCCTACCATCCATCACCCATCTACTCATTCATCAACCATAGGCATCCATTGTCCTTAAAGACTTCTAATGCTTATATGAACATATGCAAAGGTGTGTGTCTATGTCCCAATACTAATGCGAAGATTAGGCAGTCTACTGATTCATTCGACCTCTTTAATGCAATGTATGTTAGTGCCATGAATTCAATATGTATGCAAATAATCCTATTATAATATGTATGTTCTATATGTGTGCACACTCATTCGTCTAAATGCAACATCCATTTGATAATACACCCATTTTTCATCCATTAAAAGAAAAGAAAATGCACACACATTCATATGCAATATGTGGGTGATTGAGCCGATCTAGTGCCTAATGTGTGTGTATATGCATCCACATGCAACCATTAGCAACCACTTGAATTCACTTGCATCCTTCAAACATAATATGTCTAAAACACATGTTTACATCTATAGGGTTCCTATCTAAAGGTCGAAAATACTATTGATAGGACATACTCAAATGATAAAAGCAAGCATAGATAAAACATTAGAAAAGGAGTTAAGAACATACCCTCGAAAAGGAAAGGGTACGAACCACGAATCTTGTTTTCGATCTCCCAAGTCGCATCCTCGGGTTACCTCCCAATTGAGTCTTTATCAAATTGATTTCTTTATTGCGGAGCTTCTTAATTTCTGATCCGAAAATACGGGTAGGGACTAGTTTGACTGTCGCCTTCCGTTCCACTTCTACCTCCTCTAATATACTTGGATCAATAACTTACGCGGTGTCATGCAAGCACTTCCGTAAATGAGAAACGTGGAAGATATCATGAACGCCAGATAGATTTTCCGGGAGCTTTACCCATATAGGCCATTTGGCCAATCCTTTCGGTTATGGAAATGGTCCCACAAATCTGGGTGCCAACTTCCCTACATATTGGAAGCGAACCACATTCTTCAGAGTTGATACTTTAATAAAAACTAAGTCTCCCACTTCAAATTCGATGTCAGTCCTCCTCTTGTCTACATAGGATTTCTTCCTATCTTGATCTGTCTTCATCGGCCGTCGAGTGAGGTCAATCTTCTCGGACGTTTCTCTAACCATATCAGGTCCAAGTAACAATCTTTCTGTAGATTCCCACCAGCAAGTTGGTGATCGACATGATCGTCCGTACAATGCTTCGACGGGTGCCATGTCGATGCTAGCTTGATAACAGTTGTTATAGGCAAACTCTACTAAAGGAAGGTGCTCTTCCCACGTTTCTCCGAAGTTTAGGATATACAGCCTTAAAAGATCCTCTAGAATTATGTTCACCCTCTCCGTCTGCCCATCGGTCTGAGGATGATAAGCGGTGCTCAAACACACAACTGTGTACCTAATGCTTCTTGCAAGCTCCTCCAAAATTCACGGGTAAAGATGGGGTCACGATCGCTTACGATGCTGGAAGGTACTCCATGAAGATGGACTATCTCACGAACATAAATCACTGCCAACCATGATGCCGTCCTCTTACTCTTGACTGGGATTAAATGAGCGCTCTTAGTCGGTCTGTCCACTGCTACCCAAATACTGGTGTTGCCTCTCTTGATCTGGGCAAACCATCTATGAAGTCCATGGAGAGCTCTCCCATTTCCACTGTGGAACCTCCAAAGTATGAAGTAAACCACCGGGCTTCTTTTGCTCAGCTTTAACTTGCTGGCAAACTAAACATTGAGAAATGAATTATGCCACATCTTTCTTCATCCCGAACCAAAAGAAAACCCTCTTCATGTCTCTGTACATCTTATCACCGCCTGTATGAATAGTCATCTTAGAATGGTGGGCTTCTTCTAGGTCTGCCTTTATCAAGCTTCTAGTTTGAGGAACACAAATCCTTCCATCTCGTCGCAACCACTCCTTTTCATCTATGGAATATTTGCTGAGGTGACTAGAAGTTCCCCTTTTCTTAGCTTATCCATAATGTCTAAAATCTGTGGGAACTTTGCTGCGAAGCTCCTATCTGATCCATAAGAGTTGGTCGTATCTCTAGCGATGCAAACAAATAAGGAAAAATCTTGATGGAGGGTCTAAAGTCAAAAGTCGATATGAACTCCAAGCTCTTCCTTTCCACAAATAGAGGACTTAAGGCCATCCTCTGCCTACTTAGTGCGTCGGCCACCACATTACCCTTGTCGGGGGTATAAGCGATTTCAAAATCATAAGAAGCTAGGAACTTCATCCATTTTTGTTGCCTTAGATTAAGATCCTTCTATGAGAACAGATACTTGAGAGATTTATGATCGGTGTATGACTCGAACTTCTCACCATGTAAGTAATGACGCCACGTCTTCAGCGCGAATACTATGGCAGTTAGCTCTAAATCATGGGTGGGGTAGTTCTTCTCATGAACTCTCAACTGTCTACCCCCATAACACACTACCTTTCCTTCTTGCATCAGAACTACACCAAGCCCTGTACCGCATGCATCAGTGTAAACCATAAACACTTTGTTCCCATCGGGTAAAGTCAAGACTGAGGCTATTGGCAGAGCCCTCTTCCAACGTTGGAAAGAAACATCACAATCTATATCCCATGAAAATGCCAAGTTCTTTGTCAGCCTGGTGAGAGGGGATGATATCTTTGTGAAGTCCTTAATGAACTTCCTATAATAACCTGCCAATCCAAGAAAGCTCCTTACCTTTGTTGCATTTTTAGGAATTTTCCAATCTTGCACCGCTACTACTTACGCGGGATCCACATCTATCCCTTTTTTGGAGACTACTTGCCCTAAGAATCTCACCTCTTTTCTCCAATATTGGCATTTGGAGAACTTTGCCTTAAGCTGATGCTCACGAAGAGTTTTTGAAACTTCTCTCAAATATTGGACATGCTCTTCTTCGCTTTTCGAGAAGATCAAAATATCGTCTACAAAGACTACGAAAATTTATTTAGAAACTCCTGAAACACCCTACTCATCAGATCGACAAAATAGGCGGGTGCATTTGTCAACCCAAAAGGCATGACTAGCCATTCAAATAAACCATCGGGAGACCTAAAAACTGTCTTGTATATACTGTCCTCTACCACCCTCAACTGATGGAATCCCGTAGCCAAGTCTAACTGAGAGAATACCGAGGCACCAACAAGCTGGTCAAACATGTCCTCTATCCTCGGAAGTGGGTGCCTATTCTTCTTCGTGAGCTTGTTCAACTCTCTGTAGTCCACACACAAACGAAGCAAACCATCCGCCTTAGTTGCGAATACAACTGGAGCACCCCATTCAGATATGCTTTGTCTGATAAATCCTTTCTCAAGTAGCTCCCCTACTTGCTTACTCAACTCCCTCCTTTCCTTTAGAGCCATATGACGCACTGGTAACGCAACTGTCTTTGCATTATCCACCAGATATATACGAAAATCGATCTCGTGCCTCGGAGGTAAACCCTGTACCTCATCAAAAACATCAGAATAATCTCGGACTATTGGAACGGATTGCAAATCATCTATGGATGCATCAAGAGACTCTAGGAAGCTAAGCATAACAGACCCTTGGGGGTCTCAAGAAATCTCAAGGGTCCTCCCATGGCAAGTCAAAAGTCTAACGTCTCTACTTTCACAATCTAGAATGGCACAATATGTGGTTAGCCAATCCATCCCTGGAATCAACCCATAACCCATGAACCCAAGCACAAATGCGTCATATTCAAATTCGATGCCTAACACAGATATTCTCAAACTCCGACAAATCATAGATAAATGAGCCGAACCACTAATGAGGTTTAAGACAACTACGGGATCCACTACCATACTAGTATTTAAGTGCAGAGATTCAACCACAGAACTAGATATAAATGAGTGTGAAGCGCCAAAATCAAAAAGTGTTCTAATAGGATGATTTGAAAGAGAAATTAAACCTTCTACAGAAATTTTTCTACCTATATCAGAAGCACGGATCACGAGAGCATGCACCTGCCATCTAGAAGTTCCTGCCCTTTGACCATGTCCCTGTTTCTTTGGGCATTACCTAGCAAAGTGTCAGAACTCTCCACAATTAAAGTAAGAATTCTTCCTTCTTTTACAGTCTTTCGCAAAGTGACCCTCAATCCCACAACTGTGACAATTCCTTTTATCCCTACCCTTGTCATTCTTTCCACTTTTCTTCTGTTGTTGTTGTTGTTGTAATTTCTTGGGCCATATCTTCCTGTTTTGGTTGTTTCCTCAGCTTTAACCTCCTTCTTTTCTCCTTTTTCTTCCTCATAAATCAAAGCCATATCAACAAGTCTTTCAAAGGTGGCTCCCATTGGAATATGGGACATGGCTAACCCATGAAGGGGTTCGTTTAGTCCTTTAACAAACCACAAAGCCTTCTTATGCGGAGTGTCTACCAGCTCCAGTCCGAATCTGGCTAGCTGATTGAATTTGTTCACATATTCTCTAATAGTCAAGTTCCCTTGTTTGAGTGCTAAGAACATCTCCATCTGCATGCTCTTATCAGCTTGGAGAAAAAAATTCATCTCAAACCTCTGTCTAAAGTCATCCCAAGTTTCCACCGGATGACCTGCTTGGGTTACCTCCCACCAAAATAAAGCTTCATACTTCAGTAGCCAAGTAACTAACTAAATCTTCCTTTGATCCTCTACTTTAAAGATTACAAACAAGTCCTCGTTTTAGTTGAGCCAGTTCCTTGCCTCCACAAATATCTCGGTTCGATGGAATGGCCTCCCTCCCATAGCACGTAAATCTTTGTAGATCTTAGAGAAGTCTGCACGTGGAGGAGGAGGAGGTACAACGGGTGCTGCTGGGGAGGAACATTTCCTTGGCCTTCGGCAGGCGCCATGGCCTCCAGATACATATGGAACCATCCTGGTATTGTAACGCCCTCCGGGATATTGTGTTACCTAGACATGCTGAAAAAAGAAAGAAAAGGAAGGAGATTCAGGCAAGGGATAGAAAGATATTACTTACGGCTTTTAGGGGAATTTTTTCAAAATAGATTTTTCTTTTTGAAAATGCTTTGTTTTAAAACCTTCTTGAAAATAGTTTTCAAAAACTTTTATCTAATCTGGTAACATTTAGCTCTGATACCAGGTGTGACACCCCATGTCCGTTAATGTCACTTACTAAGGGAATGCATTAAGTTTCGTGAAGCATTATAGGTAAACCGACACAGAATATTACATGACAGATATAATAAGATAGCAGCAGAGATTCAAATTTTTATTTTAAACATAAACCATAACATCGTGGTCCAAAATACCATAAGTTACAAAAACTACCACAATAATATATGTCTTGTACCATCAGAGTACATAAGTATAAAAAACATAATTCCCCAAACAAAAGAGCTAAGCCATAGTAGAGAGAAGAATTTTAGCTATACTTCAAAAGCAAATCCTACAAGATGATAACCGAGTCTTGACTAAGTCTAAGAATTCCCTCCCTACGAACCGGGGGAGGGGGTAACGAATGAAAGAAGAGGAAACAAAACGGGTCAGACATAAAGTTTGGCGAGTCTAGTTACTTTTAGCAAGTAAATAAATAAAAGTAGTATGACAGACATATAAAGTGGATAAGAGAGAGATAACTACATAAAGGCAGGTATGACAAGGTAAACAGGGTAGGGTGTGTACGCTTCTAATGATTACTCTGCACCATTACTAGTATAACCAAAATGAAATGATCCCTTCCACTATAAGCTGGTAGACTTAGGCATACGTCTGAGTGTACCCAAACTACTACCTTAATCGATCGGCTCACTAATCCATGTAGATACTCGGTGCTGGTCCCACCGTAGGACGTATCACTACCTAAAGTGGCAACCCTTCACTGATATGCACAACCCCATATCTACAGGTGTCACAGTCGTCTTATCCCCCTCTGCCTGACTCATGCACGCACATAGCCCGGTCGGTTTGCGCTGCCCACACCGTCCTCCACGTTTGGATCTCTTACAATCAGACCAGCAAGTGTGCCCCTTATCCGACCTAGTTCGAAGTATATGTTTGATACCAGCTTCGGGTACTGGCTAAAACGGGTCCCACACAATATGATACAAGCTCTCCCCTTTGTCTTGTATCCCCCACTAGGTTTTTATTGGATATATGTACCACTAGTGTCTTTAATTACATAACCTTATTATTTCTATAAGTTATGCTTACAATAAATGGTGTCTTTAATTACATAACTTCATTGTTTTCTCCAGTTATGTATACCACTAGATGTCTTTTATTACATAACCTTATCGGGCTAAGTTTGTGGGCCTATATGTAAATATAACCCACCCCCTCAGATTTACTTAACCCACTCACTATTCAACCAATTATACTTAACCCTAACTTTAGTTCATATTCGTACAATCCCTATGGATTTAACTAGGTTAAGTATTCCAATTCGTTACCATGTCCATTTATGGTTATAATGTGCTATACCTCCCACATTAGGCCTATAACTTGTGGATGCTGGATATGTCGGTCGGGTTCGCGCCGACTTCTTCAACAAGTTGGGCCTAATCTCATGTCTTAGCCCGTTTCGTATTTGTGCACTTAGACCCCTCACATTAGGTTCAATATTAGTAGTTGCTGGATGTGCCAGTCGGGTCCGGGCAGACTTCTCCCAATAATTCAACCTAACCTCGTGTCATAAGTGCAGTTAGAGTTTCTAATTACTGTAATCCAAGGCATCTTTATTATTAACCAACTAATTAAGCCCATGTCTTTATAGTTTTTCATGCCCATTTACCCAATTATGTTCACAGTGAATAATGTATCCAAATTCATATGCCAATTCTAATATTTTTCCCCGTTCCCTAACTAACACATTCGCATATAATTGGCGGTATACCTAGGCTAGGTAATAGCCTAGTAATAAACAATAAAAGGGAAGGTGATGGGATTATGACAAAGGTGATTGGTCCAACATAAATGGCATAATCATATACTAACATGGTGATAAGGTGAACATATCAGCATAGATCCAATGAAATGGTGACAGTTAACTAGTTTTAACATAACAAGGATATTAAGATAAGCATGACAATATCTCAATATTAATTTAGATGTCCAACAGGTTCAGATCTAATATGATAAGCACAAGGAGATCTAAATAATAAGCTAGATCTGATTAATAATTTAGATGTCCACATAATTCAAATCCAATAGTTAAGAGTAGATCTGACACAAATAATGTTTAAGATCCACATCATAGAATGTCACAGAAGTTACAATAGATCTAACTAGATAGAGATTTAGATCCAAGTTATAACCAATTCAGAATGTCTTATGTTCACAATTTACAATGGATCCAGTACAATTTATTCATAGGAATAAATCCAAAGTATAGTCATATTAGGTTTACTTTTAAATTTTAGATCTAAAAGCAACTAAGAACTCACAATGTTTGGATTAGAAAATAGAACTAGAAAAGAAGCTTGTTGAGATGTGGATCTACACTTGAATCTTTAACTGATTAGCCTTATTTGATTATTGTAGAAGATAAAGAATCCAATTCAGTTCAGACACCGAAAACGTTTGGCCTCCTTGAAATTCCAGTGAAGAAATCAAGAGAAATGGACCTCTATATATATAGCTGCCAGCTTCCAAAAACCAACTTCCACCTCACCTATGGGTCGACACCTCCTTGAGGGGTCGACCTCGGGGTCGACACCCCTCCTATGTGGTTGACTCCCCTAGGCGGGATTTTTCCCGCTTCCCCGCATTTTCCGTGATTTCGAACTTTTAACTGAAAATTTTGAATTCTAGGTTCCTATATATATGCATATACACACACACACACACACACACATATATATATATATATATATATATATATATATATATAATTCTTCTCCGCGCATACAAATTTCAAACCTTCATAACTTCCTCATACAGTGTCCGTTTTACGCAAACCAAATATCTATCTTAACCAGAATTTCGTGACCGACGCAATGGCGCGGTCCGTTTCCTTTAATTTTGAATATTAAATTAATTATTATTTAATTTTCCTTCTTTAATGTTGTTAAACTTTTGCGATGTTACATATATGCCGTTGTTGTAGAAGGTAGTCTAACTTCAATCTAAGCCTAGGCAACATCTCCTTATCTGCATTGTTTTTAGTTGTAAGAAGTTAGAGAAATGATAGCATTTATATAGACTATCTCTAATGAACCCAGCCAAAAATTTCGTCTAGATTCAGTAGAAAGAATTCGGTCAGATCCCAGATGGGTCGACCCACTCCTCTCTGGGTTGACCCACTTGGCTATGGGTCGACCAAGACTTGGCATGGGTCGACCCTTAACGAGTCAATTTCCCACTGCTTGCCGCCCAGGGTTCCCGCTTCGTGAATTTGAATTGTTGTGAATTATATGTATAATTCTCTTATATGTATACAAAATTCAAAGCTTCATATCGACCTCATACGATGTCTGTTTTACACAAACTCGGAGTCTATCTTAAGTAGAATTCCAATACGAGCGTAATGGTATGCTCCATTTTACTTAATTCCCAATATTTAATTAAGTACTCGTTAGTTTATCATTATATTGTCCTCTAAAATTATGTGGTGTTACATTCTCCCCTACTTAAAGAATTTCGTCCCCGAAATCTCCAAGTTAAGAAGAATGTTTATCCTAACATCCATCAACCATCTACTTATCCATCAATCACAGGCATCCATTGTCCTTAAGGGATTTCTAATGATTATATGAACATACGCAAAGGTGTGTGTATATGTACCTACTCTAATGCGAAAAATCAGGCGGTCTACTGATTTAGTCGACCTCCTTAATGCAATGTATGTTAGTGCTATGAATCCAATTATATGCAAATAGTCCTAGTATATCATGTAAACTCTATATGTGTGCATAACCATCCATCCAAATGTAACCTCTATATGATAATACACCTATTTCCATCCATAAAAATTTAAAATGCACACACATCCATATGCCTTATGAGAGTTCTTTGAGCCAATCTAGTGCCTTGGTGTGTATAAGCATCCACAAGCAACCACTAGCAAACACTTGCATCCACCAAAGATAACATGTTTCAAACACATGTTTACTCCATTAGTTTTCTACCTAAAGGTCGAAGATTCGATCCATTTGATATAATCAAATGACAGAAGCAAGTATGAATGAAAGTTTGGAAAAAGAAATAAAGAACATACCCATAAAAAGAAAAGGGTACAAAGCACGAATCTTGTCTTCAGTCTCCCAAGTTGCATCTTCGCTGATTTCTCCCCATTGAACTTTCATCAACTTGACCTCTCGGTTGCAAAGCTTCTTAACCTCTGATCCAAGTATACGGGTAGGAACTCGTCTAACTATCTCCTCCGTTCTACCAATACTTCCTCAAGGATCCTCGGTTCAACTACCTCTGCTGTATCATGCAGACACTTCATCAAAATAGAAATGTGGAAAACATCATGAATGCCCGCCAATCTCTCTGGTAGTCTCACCCAATAGGCCATTTGTCCTATCCTTTCCACTATGGGAAATGGCCCTACAAACCTTGGCGCCAATTTCCCTATAGATCCAAGGCGAGCCGCATTCCTCAGAGGTGATACTTTAATGAAAACCATGTCTCCCACCTCAAACTCAATATCAGTCCTTCTCTTATCTGCGTAGGACTTCTTCCTTTCCTGAGCAGTCTTCATGCGTCTGCGGATAAGATCAATCTTTTCTGAAGTTTCTCTAATAATCTCAGGTCCTAGTAGAAGCCTATCTGTAAACTCCCACCAACAAGTCGGTGATCTGCAAGGTCGTCCATACAATGCCTCGAAGGGTTCCATATCTATTCTTTCCTGATAACTGTTGTTGTAGGCGAACTCAACCAACGGAAGATGCTCTTCCCAAGTCCCTCAGAAGTCTGGGATACATAGCCTCAAAAGATCCTCAAGAACTCTATTTACCCTCTCAATCTGCCCATCGGTCTGAGGGTGATATGCGGTGCTCAGACACAATTGTATACCTAATGCCTCTTGTAGGCTTTTCTAGAACTCACTAGTGAAGATGGGGTCACAATCACTCACTATGCTAAAAGGTACTCCACGTAAACGGACTATCTCATGAAGATAAACTAATGCCAACCGTGTTCCCGTTCTCTTACTCTTAACATGAATGAAATGAGTGCTTTTAGTAAGCATGTCTATTATAACCCAAATACTGGTGTTTCCCTTCCTCAATCTAGGCAAATCATCGATGAAATCCATAGAGACGCTCTCCCACTTCCATTGTGGGACCTCCAAAGGATGAAGCAAACCATCGGGCTTCTTTTGTTCAACTTTAACTTGCTGGCAAACTAAACGTCGAGAGACAAACTATGCTACATCTTTCTTTATCCTAGCCTAAAAGAAAACCCTCTTCATATCTCTATACATTTTATCATCACCGGGATGGATAGTCATCCTAGAATGATGGGCATCCTCAAGGATTGTCTTCAACAGACTCCCAACTCGGGGAATAAAAAACCTTCCATCCGGTCGCAACCACCCCATCATCCGTGGAATATCCACTAAGGTGATTAGAAGTCTCCCCTCTACTAATCCTATAACACCCCACCTCCGTTAAGGTCACTCACAAAGGGAATGCCTTAACTTTGATGGAGCGTTTTAGTAGATAGAACAGAAATTTACAAGACAGATAAAGTAGTACTTGAAAAATTTATAACTTTATTACAACAGAAACAGAAATAAGTTTGGTTACATCTTTTCAAATCACAATATCAGAATTCAAGTACAAAATATCGGTCTTGTACAAAAAGCCTTTAGAATGCATAGTTTTTAAAGTCATAATCCCCAACGTAAACTACCATGGAAAGATAGAGCCAAAGCCAAGCAATACTTCAAGCAGAGAGAATCTGAATCAAGCTTCTATATTTCTACCCTGAAAACCTGGGGGGAACGAAAAGAAAAGAGGCGAAACAAACTAGGTCAGACATAAGTCTGGTGAGTCCAGTGACTTTCAGCACATAAACAGATAATAGTATCATGACATGTAAATAAAACAGGATGAGAGATAACCGTAACAGGAATAGCAGGTTAACAAAATGATATAGACTAAGCTAAGCTTTTTACTTAGTCCTTACTTCTCTGCACTAATACTAGTATAAAAGGATTAGGTGTTACCCTAATGTCTAAACTGAAACAGAAACGGAAACCGAATAATCTCTACAGAAACAGAATGATAGTAATGGACCTTTACCACCCGAACGAACAGAAGGTACAAAAGCAGAATACTAATAATGGGCCTTTACCACCCAACTAATCGGCCTTTACCACCCAACAGACAGAAGGTATGGAAACAGAATCGGAAACGGAATCAGAGACGAAAACAGAATAATCCTTTCGGAAACAGAATGTTAGAATTAGGTGTACACTAGTAATGGGCCTTTACCACCCCAACAGATGGTATCACACAGAAACAGACAGGTGTTGCCACCCAACAGAAACAGACGGTACCAACAGAAACAGACAGAACTAAGTGTACCCTAAGTCCTACTCCTAAGCGATCGACTCCCTATTACATAAATACCCTCTGTCGTCCCCACAGTAGGGTGTATCACTCCCTAAGTAGCAACCTATTGGCACAGACCTATTTACAGATGTCACGGTGTCTTACATCCTCAGAGCAGACCGGATCCATGCACGCACATGACCCGATTGGAACGCACCATCAACACCTCTCGCCATTATCAGAATGAACCGCTTATAATTAGTTCAGTAAGCATGCCCGGACCCCTACATAGCGTGGGGTCAAAGTTTTGATACCAGAAAGGGTTACTGACTAATATGGGTCCCAAACAACAGATGACACAAGTATTTTCCCTCCTAACCTTGTGTCCCCAGACTAACAGATTTCAGATTAACTTGTCTACGGATTTCAGACAGAGTTCAGGTTACTAATTCACAGATCAGACAATCAAGTTAACAAGTTTTCAGACTAACGGATCAAATATACAGATTAACAAGTTCTCAGACTAATGGATCAGATATACAGATTAACAGACTTACGGATTGTTTTACCTAACTTTGTATTGGGCCTACTGATTTACAAAACGGGTTTATTAGATTCATCAGTCCAATTGTTTTAACCCTATCCACCCAACACGTTTTAGGTATCATATTTATCTTAGATTTGCATTAATAAATTATTAATGCACAGATCTCTCACATTAGGTCGGTAGCTTGTGGCCGCTGGATATGCCGGGCGGTTTCGGGCAGACTTCTGCCATAAGCCAGACCTAACCTCGTGTCTAAGCATATTTTAGTTATGCCTACGACGTCTCACATTAGACTGACAGTTTGCGGTCGCTGGTTAAGTCGGTTGGTTCCGGGCAGGATTCTACCGCAAACGGAGTCTAACCTCATGTCATAGCCAATTTACAGAAAATATCAGACTAATTATGTCTATTTAGCAGATTTAACTTCTTTACAAGTTACGACAGATTATCCAAAGTTCTATTAACATGTTTTGCTCAATTTTAGATCGAGCCTCCAATTTATAATTATTCAGCTTTCAACAGATTAAGCAATTCAACAGATTTAGCAGACAACAATTTTAGCAGATTAGGCAATTCAACAGATTTAGCAGATTAGGCAATTCAACAGATTTAGCAGATTAGGCAATTCAACAGATTTAGCAGATAACAGATTAGAAAATTAGGCAATTCAGCAGATTTAACGGATTAAATATTTCTTAAATTCTATTTACATATATTGCCTAAATTTACATGCCTAAATCATGGTCATAATTCATAATATGACATATGCCCCAAATTTTAATTAAACTTTGCACAGTACAGAATATTCTCTAAAAAGTTCCAAACAATATGAATTATGCCAAATTATAGCCTATGATGCCAAATATCCTATAATCCATATTTAGGCGCATTCACATTAATAGTTAACCTATTTTAATATAGATCTTTACGCCTAAGTCACATATATCTTTTTTTTCTCTTTTCTAGTCATAGATCGTGATATAAAATATGCCCCAAAATCTAGATCTTAAATTTTAATCATGTATTAAGTCCTCAAAATCAGATCTTGCATTATAATATGCATTATGTTCCAAATCCCAAGTCATATGCTATCATATAATAATTCTTCTTCCAAATCACAGTCTTTTATACATAGTACGCACTGATTCTAGATCTTAATTTACAACCTATGTTCTTTTCTCAAATTAGTCACAGATCAGTCATGTCCAATCATGAAATATTCATTATTTGTCCCAAAATTAGCGTTCATGCATTAATCTCTTATGAGATTTGACGCAAGCTCGTAGTAGCCTGGCTATAGAACAGAAAGAAAAAGGAGATACAGAATAGTCACAGAAAAACAGATCTGACAGATAAGAATATGCATAACCTCAGATTCAGATTTATAACCATGCGAAGATCATAATAAAAGTTTATATCTGAAAATAACTGTACTCACGATTTAAAAGGTAAATCTTGATTTCTGAGATCTGTATTCTGACACTGAATAGCGCTCCTTTGGCATAGACTATCGATTAGATTTGATTCTCTTATAATTCTATTCAGATTGGAAGAAGATGCACTAGTTCTAGTTTTGATTCTAGCAGAGTAGCGACACCATTTTTATTTTTAATTAGAATAGAGGCAGAAAATAGGCAGAACGAAATTGTGTGAAGAGAAAGCTAGGTTTGTGGGTGTTTAACTAGGTTAGAGCTCACGAATCTGGTTAGAAAGGCGTCCAGGTGCAGAAAAATGGATCTGTCTACAGATATTGAAAAGGGGGGGGGGGGAGAGGTCGACCCTAGTGTCGACCTATTTACCCAGGTCGACCCTTGTGTCGACCTGGGCCCTGGGCGGGATTTTCCCCGCCTAGCCCAGGTGTCTGTTTTGAATTTCGAATCTGAATTTTGAATTTTCGGGCTGGTTTTTACTGAAACTTCTGAAGGCCATATCTTCTTTATACGGAGTCCGGTTTATGCAAACTTGGACTCTATTCCAAGCAGAATTTCGAGACGAACGCAATGGAGTAACCCGTTTCCCTTAATTATTTTGTTACAATTTAATTATTCTCTTATTTGTTACTCTTATGTTCACAGAAAATACGGGGTGTTACAAATCCTCTCCAAGATGTCTGCTATCTGTGGGTCCTCTCGTTGCGAAGATCCTATCTGATCCATAAGAGTAGGTCGCACCTCTAAGGATGCCAACAAACCAGGTGTAAGATCCGTAGATGGCCTACAATCGAAGGTCGATATATACTCCAAGCTCCGCCTCTCTACGAATAGAGGACTCAAAGTTATCCTCTTCCTACTCAACGCATCCGCCACCACATTACCCTTGCCGCGGGTATAAGCAATCTCAAAATCATAGGACGCTAGGAACTCCATCCATCTCTACTGTCTCAAGTTGAGATCCCTTTACGAGAACAAATACTTGAGAGATTTATGATCCGTGTACAACTCGAACCTCTCTCCAAGTAAATAATGTCACCAAGTCTTAAACGCAAATACTATAGCAGCCAACTCCAAATCATGGGTAGGGTAGTTCTTCTCATGGACTCTCAACTATCTACCACCATAACATACTTCCCTTCCTTCTTGCATCAAGACGGCTGCAAGTCATGTGCCACATGCAACAGTGTACACTGTGAACACTTTGTTCCCATCAGGTAAAGTCAAGACTGGGGCTATCGTCAGAACCCTCTTTAACCGCTGAAAAGCATCCTCACAGTCAATGCTCCAAGAAAAGTTCAGATTCTTCTTCGTCGGTATGGAGAGTGGGGATGATATCTTTGTGTAGTCCTTGATAAACTTTCTATAATAGACCGCTAAACCGAGAAAAATCCTCACCTCTTTTGCATTCTTTGGAACCTTCCAATCTTGAACTGCAACTACTTTCGTGGGATCCACCACTATCCCATTCTTGGAGACCACATGACTTAAAAATCTTACTTCCTCTCTCCAAAAGTGACATTTGGAGAATTTCAACTCTTAAGCTGGTGTGCCTATAGAGTCCTCAAAACCTCCCCAAAATGTAGGGCATGCTCTTCCTCGCTCTTTTAGAAGATCAGAATGTCATCCACAAAGACCACAACGAACCTATTCAGAAACTCTCGGAACACCCTACTCATCAGATTCAGAAAATACGCAGGTGTAGTCGTCAACCCAAAAGGCATGACCAACCACTCAAAGAAACCATCTGGAGTTCTGAAAGCGGTCTTGCCTATACTGTCCTCAACCACCCTCAACCGATGAGACCATGTGGCCAAGTCTAACTGAGAGAAATCAGATGTGCCAACAAGCTGGTCAAACAGATCATCAATCCTTGGAAGTGGGTGCTTGTTCTTCTTAGTGAGCTTATTCAACTCCCTGTAATCCACACATAAGCGAGCGAGCCATCCGCCTTAGTTGCAAAGACAACCGGATCACCCCATTCTAATATGTCACCTAATAAACCCTTTTTCAAGTAGCTCCCCTACTTGCTTGCTAAGCTCCCTCCTTTCCTTAGGAGCCATGTGGCGCACAGGCAATGCGACTGGCTTCGCATTATCTACCAAGTATATCCGGAAATCAATCTCGCGACTCAGAGGTAATCCCCTAACCTTCTCAAGAACATACAGATACTCACAAACAACAGGTATAGATCGCAAATCATTGACAGAAGCAACAAGTGATTCTAGGAAACTAAGCATGACGGACCCCTTTGGGTCACAGGAAATCTCGAGAGTCCTCCCTCGTCAAGTCAAAAGTCAAACAACCCTCTTCTCACAGTCCAGAATGGCACCATACATGGCTAGACATTCTATCCCTAGAATCAGATCGTAGCCCATAAAAAAAAGCACATATGCGTCGCACTCAAACTCGATGCCTAACAAAAATATCCTCAAACCCCGACATATCATAGACAGATGAGTCATGCTCCCAATGGAGTTTGAGACAAAGACAGGATCAAAAGCAATACTAGTAGTGCAGAAACTCAACCACAGAATCAGATATAAAAGAGCGAGAAGCGTCAGAATCAAAAAGAGTCCTAATTGGATTGGAAAGAGAAATCAAACCTTCAACAGAAACTTTCCTACCTCATTCCGGTACATTGGCCTCGAGAGCATGCACCTTCCGTCCAGAAGATCATGCCCTTTGTCCTTGTCCTTGCTTCTTCGGGCACTCCCTAGTATAGTGTCCGACCTCACCATAGTGGAAACAAGCATTCTTCATTTTCTGCAATCTTTGACCAAATGGCCCACGTTACCACAGCCATGACACTTCTTCTTACCTTGAGCATTCTCGTTCTTTCCACCCTTCTTTTGCGGTTCTTTCTTGGGCCACACTTTCTTGATTTGCATCTCATCGGTCTTAGCCTCCGTTTTCTCATCCTTAACATCTTCGTGCATTAATGCCATATCAACCAGTCTCTCAAAGGTAGCCCTCATCAGAATGTGAGATAATGCCAATGCTTGAATAGGTTGATTCAGTCCTCTTGCAAACCTTAAAGCTTTATTGTGCGGGGTATTCACCAGCTTCAGACCAAACAATACCAATTAATTGAACTTATTGACATACTCTTTAACAGACATACTTCCTTGCTTAAGTGCCGGAAACCTCTCCATCTACATACTCTCTTCTGTCTGAGAAAGAAACTTCATCTTGAACCTCTTCAATAATCATCCCAAGTATCAATTGTACACCTTGCTTGCGTCACTTCCCACCAGAATGAAGCCTCGTCCTTAAGCTGCCATGCAACCAGTTGTATCTTTCTATGGTCATCACCTTGAAAAGCCCAAATAAGTTCTCCATCTCTTTTAGTCAATTTCGTCTTCCATAATGTTTTCAGTCCCCGGAATGGCTTTCCTCCCATAGCACAGAAATCCTTGAATATGTTTAAGAAATTATTCGCTCATGGAGGAGGAGCAGCAGCTGAAGCAGGGGGAGGAGCATCTGCTTGGCCTCCGGTAGGCGCCGTAGCCTCAAGATACCTACGGAACCAGGTCGGTATCTGAATTCCCTCGGGAAGATTTGGTTCCCCAGACATGTTGAAAAGAAAAAGGGATTCAAACATAAAATCGAAAGATGTTTTATATGGTTATGGAAAATATGTTTTCCAAAAATAAACTTTTCTTTGAGAATGTTTCCTTTTTTGAAACCTTTTGAAAACAATTTTCAAAACCCTTCATCTGATCTTGTAACCTTCAGTGCTGATACTAAATGTGACACCCCACGTCGGTCAATGTCACTCTTTATCAGAATTCAGTAAGTTCTATGAAGCATTATAGATAAACAGAAACAGAATATCACAAGACAGACATAAAATACTAGTGGAAATTTAAAACTCCATTATTTTGTAGAAAACATCGTAGTCTGAAAACCAGTTACAACATCAGACATAAAATACTAAAACTGAGTACATCAAAACAATTCATCTGTCTTGCGCTAAAAACCATTAGAGTATAGAAATGTAAAATCATAATCCTCAATAATAGCCATAATAAAGTAGACAAGTAGTCAAAGCGATACATCGAAGCAAATCCAAATCCAAGCAGAAACAGAAGAGAGAATCCTAATCAAGCTTGAGCATTCCCACCCTGAGAACTAAGGGGGAAAGGAAGAGAGAGAAAAAGAAACAAAACAGGTCAGATGAAACACCCCACCTCCGTTAAGGTCACTCATAAAGGGAATGCCTTAATTTTGGTGGAGGTTTATAAGTAAAAGCCACAGATAAACTCAAGACAGATATAAATACACATATTTTAAACAACGGAAACCAACATACTTTTATTCATCAATATGTGTTCCAAAACAAAACATTCCATAATTGTCTCAAAATACTTCCATCATTACAACCTCATAACTGTCTTGATTATTAAAGAAGCATAAAACATAAATAAAGTGACAAAAATCCCCATAGTGATATCCAAAGCCATAGTCCGAGCAAAAGAGACGCAAATCATACATCTACGTTCTTGGAGCTTGAACAGAGCCTGACTGAGCTGAGTTGTTTCCTCCTTGTGGACCTGGGAGGGAAACGAAAGAAAGAAGACGAAAAGAAAATAGGGTCAGACATAAAGCCTGAGCAAATCTAGTAACTCTTCAGTATGTGAATAAGAAAAGGGCATGATAGATATATTCTGAAAATAGGATAGTGTCACAAGCCAAGGGGGTGTCGAATGTACTATCGCACCCATACTATATCTCTGCATCTACTTGAGTTTACTCTAACTGGCTCCCCATGGTGAGGGTAAAGTGATCCCCAACTTTATTTATTTAAAGATCGGCTCCTACTCGCGTTAGCATGTGTCATACAGCCCCCAAGAATTGTAGATACCTATGATGGTCCCGCCATGGGGTGTATCAAGACCCATGGTGGCGGCCCCGACACGAATTCTAGAAGGCATAGGTTATACTACTGGTGTCCCTAGTGCCCTGGTTGTCTTCTCCGAAGTGTGTGCACGCCCGCACTCCGTTAGACCTTCACTGTGCACCCACCGCCGTTGTTTGACTGCTTACAATCAGCCCAGTAATCGTGCCCCACCCTGCCTAGTTTCAGAGTACCGTTGATACCTAAATTGGGTTACTGCTGAAACGGGTCCCTCGTTACCAGGATTTTCTAGTCAAACATGTTAAGTGGTTAAGTGTCTGTATTTACCTAACCCCCACCCATCAATTCTTGTTAACATGTTGAATTTGGTTAAGTGTTATAGTTGACTTAACCCTACCACCTGTCCTTAGCCTCTTAGGAGCACCAGACCACTCACATTAGACAGGTATTGCTACGGTTACTGGATATGCCGGTCGGTTCCGGGCAGATTTACACCATAGCTCAGTCTAACCTCGGGTCTTTATTGGGCTCAACGCTTATCCACCCACATTGGATAGGTATTGTTGTGACTACTGGACAGCCGGGCGGTTCCGGGCATGTTTACATCACAACTTAATCCAACCTCGGGTTAAGCATATCGTGTTTTCTAAATTTACATATTTTATTATTTCTCAAATATATATATGTAAATGTCATATCTTTTATTTTTGGGTATAACAATTCATACCGCTTTAAATGTCATTGTCATTGGCATGTGCCAAACATGCCAACATATGTTTTCATGTTTTACACCCAACGTCATTACCCCCGTTTATACGTTTGCAACGTTATAACAAATGTTGGGCATGACACAATTCAGCCCAACTTTATAAGCGTAAGAAAAAGGAGAAATCAAGAACATTTAATATTTGACAACATATAAGGGTGTATGGCGCATGAACTTGTAATTTAGCGATACTAACATAAATGATGGGTCATGTGAACTTGCATTCAAATCACAATACATCTAAGTAGGTGACATATGAAATGGAATAGTTTAGGCTTACACAACTTGTGTTTAAATATGTTTAACTTGGCATAATGTCAAACACAAAACTAGCATGATGTATATTCACCAAAAGGTCCAATTATAACATTTAATCACATAGCCTATTTCAACATGAACTTGCATAGTTTTTGAAACACAAGCGATACTTTACATAGATCCAATTATACTTGCAAATAAACATGGAAATGATAACATAGGCTTTGGGTCATGTAGGCATAAAAGGTTTCAAGTCTAAATCATGTTTACATAAACTCTAGGCCATGTAGGCATAAAAGGTTTCAAGTATAAATCATGTTTACATAAACTCTAGGCCATGTAGGCATAAAAGGTTTCAAGTCTAAATCATGTTTACATAATCTCTAATTTAGACTAAGGTAATATACATAGTCCATGCCATCGACATATACATAAAAGGATCAATTTCTAATTTTTGCCACAACTTGCAAGTGCCATTGTTTTCATATACAATTGTTCAATAGGCTTGCATCAATCAATTTATGCCACAAACGTCAATACACAAGTCATGACAGAATCATCACAATACATAGAATTTTATACAATATAATAACACAATTCTATTTTCATTCACATCGAATCACATCGCAATTCTTATTCATATTCTGAAAGGTCACTATACTTACAACGAATGCAGAATCTTGAATTCTGGATTCTGAATTCTGAAATTGGAATGCGCTCCTTTGGGTAGACTAACGTTGCGTTGAAAACTTTAAATCTTCTTCTTAGTTTGATTCATCTCTAGGCTTTTCTCTTGACGGCTATGTTCAATTCCTCCCTAGCAGCATGACGACTCCTTTCTCATATTTTTGTGTGAATTTTCAGTTGAGAGTTAGGGTGTATTTATAGATTTTTAAGTTGTTTTGAGCCGTCAGATGAAGATAGGAGGAACCTAGGCCATTCAAAATTCAGAGAGCCAATCAAGAGGTGACACGTCTGCCCTAGTGACACACAGGGCCTCAGAAATTCGAGCCAGAGTCAGACCTGGCCAGCCAGGTCGACCAGGCAGGTCGACACCCAGGTCGACACTATGGTCGACCTGGGGGGGACCAGGTTGACACCATGGTCGACTTGGGGTGACCAGGTCGACTCCATGGTCGACCCTATGGTCGACCTGGTCTCTGGGCGGGAATTTTCCCACCCAGCCCAGTTTGAACCTGAAATTCGAAATTTTGAAATTAAACTGAGCAGTTTGAATTTAAATTTGATTCTGAAACTTCCGAAGGCCATAACTCCTTCATACGGAGTCCGATTCACGCAAACTCGGACTCTATCTTAAGCAGAATTCCGAGACGAACGCAATGGCGTAACCCATTTCCCTTAATTCTTTCATTTAGAATTAATTATACTTTAATTTGTGAAGCTTAGCGTTATAGAATTCACGGGGTGTTACATTCTCCCCCCTTAAAAGGAATCCGTCCCCGAAATCTTTAAGTTAGGAAGAATGTATATCCTACCATTCAACAGTCCATCTACTTAACCAACAAACACAGGCATCCACTGTCCTTAAAAGACTTCTAATGCTTCGTGATCATATGCATAGTGAGTGTATATGTCCTTATCTAATGCAGAAATCAGGATGTCTACTGATTCAGTTGACCTCCTTAATGTGAATTATGTAAGTGTCATGAATCCATTTTGTATGCAAATTTTTCCTACTCATAATTCTACATGAGTGCACAACTATTCATACAAATGCGACAACCATATGACAGCATATCAAATTTCAACCATATACAAATGGGAATACACATATGCATATGCAATATGAAGTGATTGAGCCGATCTATAACCTAGGGTGTGTGTGTGTATATGCATCCACGAGCAACCACTAGCAACCACTAGCAACCATTTGCAGCCATCATCCATAACATGTTTTCAAATACATGTTTGCATCCATTTGTTTTCTACCTAAGGAGTTAGGAAAAGGACCGAGGAGATATACCTAAAAGATAGATAAAGCATAACTTAAGGAAAAAGAGAGAGATCAAAGATGTACCCTAAAAAAGAAGAGGGTAGGCAGCGCGTATTCTGTCCTCAGTTTCCCAAGTCGCGTCTTCCTCGGCGTCGCTCCACTGAACTTTAACGAGTTTGACTTCGCGGTTGCGTAGCTTTTTCACTTCCGTTCCTAGGATGCGGGTTGGAACTCTCCTTACAGTTGCTTCACGATCCACTTCGGCTTCTTCTAGAATGCTAGGTTCCACCACTTCCGCTGACTCATGCAAACACTTCCGGAGGTGAGAAACATGAAAGACGTTGTGAACTCCGGCCAGTCTCTCGGGTAGCTCTAATCTATAGGCCATCTTTCCAACCTTCTCGATGATAGGAAACGGTCCTACAAATCTTGGTGCTAGCTTTCCGGCGGATCCAAAACGAATGACGATCGTTAAAGGTGATACCTTAAGGAAAACCCTGTCCCCAACCTCAAACTCAAGGTCGGTCCTTCTTTTGTTGGCGTAGGATTTCTGTCGGTCTTGGGCAGTCTTCATTCTCCTACGTATCAAGTCTACTTTCTCCGAAGTCTCTCGAATCATATCTGGTCCAAGTATAAGCTTTCTATATACTCGTACCAACAAGTTGGTGATTTGCACGGTCTTCCATACAAGGCTTCGAAGGGCGCCATACCGATGGTAGCTTGGTAGCTGTTGTTATAGGCAAATTCCACTAAGGAAGGTGATCCTCCCACGTCCTTCCAAAGTCGAGAACGCAAAGTCTCAAAAGATCCTCTAAAACTCTATTCACCATTTCCGTCTGGCCGTCAGTTTGGGGGTGATAGGCCGTGCTCAGACATAGGTATCCCATGGAGTCGAACTATTTCCTTGAGATAAAGAGATGCCAGAGATGCGGCAGTCCTTCTACTCTTGATATGTATGAAGTGGGCGCTCTTAGTAAGCCTATCCACTATTACCCAAATACTAGTGTTGCCTTTTCTCGACCTAGGTAGTCCATCAATGAAGTCCATTGAAATGCCATCCTACTTCCACTGTGGGACCTCTAAAGGATGAAGTAGTCCTCCAGGCTTCTTTTGTTCCGCCTTGACCCGTTGGCAGGTCATGCACTTCGAATCGAAATCTTCCACGTCTTGTTTCATGCCGTTCCAAAAGAAAGTCGTTTTTATATCCTTGTACATCTTATCGCCGCCACAGTGTATGGTCATCTTGGAATGATGTGCTTCTTCGAGAACCTTCTTTGTCAACTCCCTTGCTTGTGGGACGCATAATCTTCCATCTCGCCTCAGCCAACCCTTATCATCGATGGCGTACCTACTGAGGTGACTAGAAGTCTCACCCCTAATAAGTTTATCAATCACATCAACAAGCTGAGGGTCTTCACGTTGTGCAACCCCTATTGAGTCCAAGAGAGTAGGGCGTACTTCGAGAGATGCTAGCAAACCCGGTAAAAAATATGAGGAGGGCCTAAAGTTAAAACTGGCTAGATACTCCAAGCTTTGCCTTTCCACAAAGAGAGGGCTTAAGGTCAGTTTCTTACGGCTCAACGCGTCTGCTACTACGTTGCCTTTGCCGGGAGTATAGGAAATTTCAAAGTCATACGAGGCAAGAAACTCTATCCATCTTTGCTTCCTCAAGTTAAGATCCTTCTAGGAGAAGAGATATTTCAACGATTTATGGTCAGGGTATAATTCGAACTTCTCACCTAGGAGATAATGGCACTAAGACTTAAGCGCAAAGACGATGGCGGCTAACTCAAGATCGTGGGTTGGGTAGTTCTTTTCATGAACTTTTAATTGTCTTCCACCATAAGCTACTACCCTTCCTTCTTGCATTAGAACAGCGCCTAGTCCCGTTCCACATGCATCCGTGTATACCATGAACATTTTGCTTCCATCTGGCAAAGTCAGAACTGGGGCTGTTGTGAGAGCCCTTTTTAATCGTTGGAAAGCAAACTCGCAATCCAAATCCCAAGTGAACGCCAGACTCTTCTTTGTTAGCCTTGTGAGTGGGGCTGAGATTTTCGCGAAATCCCTAATAAACTTTCGGTAAAAACCGGCTAGCCCAAGAAAGCTTTGAACTTCAGTTGCATTTCTTGGTGTCTTCCAATCTTGCACTGCCACCACTTTTGCGAAGTCCACAGCCAACCCCTCTTTGGACACTATATGCCATAGAAATCTTACTTCTTTTCTCCAGAAGTGACACTTGGAGAATTTGGCTTTTAGTTGATGAGCTCGAAGAGTTTCCATGATTTCTTTCAGATGCTGGGTGTGCTCTTCCTCATTCTTTGAGAAGATTAAGATATCATCTACGAAGACAACCACAAATTTGTTGAGGAATTCTCTGAACACCCTACTCATTAGGTCTACGAAATAAGCGAGTGCATTTGTCAAGCCGAAAGGCATGACAAGCCACTCGAAGAAACCGTCTGGGGTTCTGAACGCCGTTTTATCAATACTATCTTCAGCTACTCTTAGCTGATGGAACCCAGTTGCCAGATCAAGTTGGGAGAAGACCGTTGCACCTACAAGCTGATCAAACAAATCGTCGATTCGGAGAAGAGGGTGCCTATTCTTCTTGGTCAATTTGTTTAACTCCCTATAGTCGATGCAAAGGCGAAGCGAACCGTCCGCTTTAGTTGCAAACACCACTGGAGCACCCCATTCTGAAATGCTCCGTCCAATGAACCCCTTTTCGAGAAGTTCTTTAACCTGCTTACTGAGCTCCTTTCTCTCCTTTGGAGCCATGTGTCTGTCAGGTAAAGCTACAGGCTTTGCGTTATCCACAAGATATATGCGGAAGTCTATTTCCCGCCTCGGAGGTAAGCCTTTCACCTCCTCAAAGACATCCGGATATTCCCGGACTACTATAACCAATTGCAAATTTTCATCAGAAGCATCAAGCAACTCTAGATAACTAAGCATAACAGCATTCAAGGGATTACAAGAAATTTCTAGAGTGTTACCAAGCCGAGTCAAGAGCCTAACTACTCTTTTCTCACAATCAAGGATGGCACTGTTAATGGATAACCAGTCCATGCCTAAGATCAAACCATATCCCGAGAAGCCTAAGACAAAGGCATCACAACTAAACTCAATGCTGAGAATATAGATTTTCAAACCCAAACAAACCATTGACAAGTAAGTGGAGCCTCCAATTGGATTTGAAACTACTAAGGGATCTTCTACCATACTAGTGTCTAGATGCAGAGATTCTACTAAGGCAGAGGAAATAAAAGAGTGTGATGCGCCAGAGTCAAAAAGTGTACGAACTGGATGATCATAAAGATAGACTACACTTTCTACAGAAATATTACTACCTCTTTCTTGCTGAGGTGCCACTAGCGCATGAACCTGACCCCTTGAAGTGGATCCAGCTTTCTGTCCCTGCCCTTTCTTCTTTGGGTAGTCCTTAGCTTGGTGCCCAGTCTCTCCACAATGGAAGCAACCACCCATCTTTGCCTTTCTTTTCCGGCAGTCTTTTGATATATGGCCCACAATGCCACAGAAATTGCACCTTCTCTTCTCACAGGGCTTATTATTCTTTCCTCTTTTCTTGAAGTCTGTTTTCTTTTCTTGTAGACCCTCTTTCTTCTCTTCCACCTTAACTTCTTTCTTACCGTGATCTTCCTCGTGTAGCAACGCCATGTCCACCAAGCTTTCATAAGTCGCTCCTGTGGATACATGGGTCATGGCAAGGCCGTGTAGAGGCTCATTCAAACCCTTGACGAAGCGAAGTGCCTTCTTGTGTTGGGTTTTTACTAAGTCTAACCCAAATCTGGCCAGCTGGTTAAACTGATTAACATATTCCCTGATCGTCATGCTTCCCTGTTTCAGAGTTAGGAACTTTTCCATTTGCAGGCTCCTTTCTGCTTGGGAGAGGAATTTCATCTCAAACCTCGTCTTGAAATCCTCCCATGTTTCCACCGCCCGCTGAGCATTGGTAACTTCCCACCAATAGAAAGCCTCATCCTTAAGCAACCATACCGCTAGTTGTATCTTTTGCCTGTCATCCACTCCAAAGATGACAAACAGATCCTCAGTCTCCTTTAGCTAGTTTCTTGCCCCTACAAAGGATTATGTCCCATAAAAATCTTTTCCACCCATTGCCTTGAAGTCTCTACATGTTTTTGCGAAGGCATTTCCACGAGGGGGTGGAGGAGGAACCGCGACCACTGGAGGAGGGATGTCTGCTGGGCCCGCGCCATTGGCCCTCGCTTCTTAGTACCTCCTAAACCAGCCGGGAATCGGCACTCCTTCTGGGAGGTTAAGTTCTCCAGACATGCTGAAACAGGAAGTGAAAAATTCAAAATGAAGGATAGAGAGAGGTAGATGGGGCACATGGCTTTGGGGGATTTTGTCTTTTATTAATATAACACTTTTTCTTGAAAAATGCTTCTTTAAACTTTCATTTGAAAACAATTTCAAAAACTTTTATCTTGTCTAGTAAACCTATGCTCTGATACCAAGTGAAACACCCCACCTCCGTTAAGGTCACTCACAAAGGGAATGCCTTAATTTTGGTGGAGGTTTATAAGTAAAAGCCACAGATAAACTCAAGACAGATATAAATACACATATTTTAAACAACGGAAACCAACATACTTTTATTCATCAATACGTGTTCAAAAACAAAACATTCCATAATTATCCCAAAATACTTCCATCATTACAACATCATAACTGTCTTGATTATTAAAGAAGCATAAAACATAAATAAAGTGACAAAATCCCCATAGTGATATCCAAAGCCATAGTCCGAGCAAAAGAGACCCAAATCATACATCTATGTTCTTGGAGCTTGAACAGAGCCTGAGTGAGCTGAGTTGTTTCCTCCCTGTGGACTTGGGGGGGGGGGGGGGGGGACGAAAGAAAGAAGACGAAAAGAAAATAGGGTCAGACATAAAGCCTGAGTAAATCTAGTAACTCTTCAGTATGTGAATAATAAAAGGGCATGATAGATATATTCTGAAAATAGGATAGTGTCACAAGCCAAGGGGGTGTCGAATGTACTATCGCACCCATAATATATCTCTGCATCTACTTGAGTTTACTCTAACTGGCTCCCCATGGTGAGGGTAAAGTGATCCCCAACTTTATTTATTTAAAGATCGGCTCCTACTCGCGTTAACATGTGTCATACGGCCCCCAAGAATTGTAGATACCTATGTTGGTCCCGCCATGGGGTGTATCAAGACCCATGGTGGCGGCCCCGACACGAATTCTAGAAGGCATAGGTTATACTACTGGTGTCCCCAGTGCCCTGGTTATCTGCTCCGAAGTGTGTGCACGCCCGCACTCCGTTAGACCTGCACTGTGCATCCACCGCCGCCGTTTGACTGCTTACAATCAGCCCAGTAATCGTGCCCCACCCTGCCTAGTTTCAGGGTACCGTTGATACCTAAATTGGGTTACTGCTGAAACGGGTCCCTCGTTACCAGGATTTTCTAGTCAAACATGTTAAGTGGTTAAGTGTCTGTATTTACCTAACCCCCACCCATCAATTCTTGTTAACATGTTGAATTTGGTTAAGTGTTATAGTTGACTTAACCCTACCACCTGTCCTTAGCCTCTTAGGAGCACCAGACCACTCACATTAGACAGGTATTGCTACGGTTACTGGATATGTCGGTCGGTTCCGGGCAGGTTTACACCGTAGCTCAATTTAACCTCTGGTCTTTATTGGGCTCAACACTTAACCACCCACATTGGATAGGTATTGTTGTGACTACTGGACAGCCGGGCGGTTCCGGGCAGGTTTACATCACAACTCAATCCAACCTCGGGTTAAGCATATCGTGTTTTCTAAATTTACATATTTTATTATTTCTCAAATATATATATATGTAAATGTCATATCTTTTATTTTTGGGTATAACAATTCATACCGCTTTAAATGTCATTGTCATTGGCATGTGCCAAACATGCCAACATGTGTTTTCATGTTTTACACCCAACGTTATTACCCCCGTTTATACGTTCGCAACGTTATAACAAATGTTGGGCTTGACACAATTCAGCTCAACTTTACAAGCATAAGAAAAAGGGGAAATCAAGAACATGTAATATTTGACAACATATACGGGTGTGTGGCGCATGAACTTGCAATTTAGCGATACTAACATAAATGATGGGTCATGTGAACTTGCATTCAAATCAAAGTACAACTAAGTAGGTGACATATGAAATGGCATAGTTTAGGCTTACACAACTTGTGTTTAAATATGTTTAACTTGGCATAATGTCAAACACAAAACTAGCATGATGTATATTCACCAAAAGTTCCAATTATAACATTTAATCACATAGCCTATTTCAACATGAACTTGCATAGTTTTTGAAACACAAGCGATACTTAACATAGATCCAATTATACTTGCAAATAAACATGGAAATGATAACATAGGCTTTGGGTCATGTAGGCATAAAAGGTTTCAAGTCTAAATCATGTTTACATAAACTCTAGGCCATGTAGGCATAAAAGGTTTCAAGTCTAAATCATGTTTACATAAACTCTAAGCCATGTAGGCATAAAAGGTTTCAAGTCTAAATTATGTTTACATAAACTCTAATTTAGACTAAGGGAATATACATAGTCCATACCATCGACATATACATAAAAGGATCAATTTCTAATTTTTGCCACAACTTGCAAGTGCCATTGTTTTCATATACAATTGTTCAATAGGCTTGCATCAATCAATTTATGCCACAAACGTCAATACACAAGTCATGACAGAATCATCACAATACATAGAATTTTATACAATATAATAACACAATTCTATTTTCATTCACATCGAATCACATCGCAATTCTTATTCATATTCTGAAAGGTCGCTATACTTACAACGAATGCAGAATCTTGAATTCTGGATTCTGAATTCTGAAATTGGAATGCGCTCCTTTGGGTAGACTAACGTTGCGTTGAAAACTTTTGATTTAAACTTTAAATCTTCTTCTTAGTTTGATTCGTCTCTAGGCTTTTCTCTTGACGGCTATGTTCAATTCCTCCCTAGCAGCATGACGACTCCTTTCTCATATTTTTGTGTGAATTTTCAGTTGAGAGTTAGGGTGTATTTATAGATTTTTAAGTTGTTTTGAGCTGTCAGATGAAGATAGGAGGAATCTAGGCAATTCAAAATTCAGAGAGCCAATCAAGAGGTGTCACGTCAGCCCTAGTGACACACAGGGCCTCAGAAATTCGAGCCAGAGTCAGACCTGGCCAGCCAGGTCGACCAGGCAGGTCGACACCATGGTCGACCTAGGGGGGACCAGGTCGACACCATGGTCGACCTGGGGTGACCAGGTTGACTCCATGGTCGACCCTATGGTAGACCTGGTCTCTAGGCGGAAATTTTCCCGCCCAACCCAGTTTGAACCTGAAATTCGAAATTTTGAAATTAAACTGAGCTGTTTGAATTTAAATTTGATTCTGAAACTTTCGAAGGCCATAACTCCTTCATACGGAGTCCGATTCACGCAATCTCGGACTTTATCTTAAGCAGAATTCCGAGACGAACGCAATGGCGTAACCCATTTCCCTTAATTATTTCATTTAGAATTAATTATACTTTAATTTGTGAAGCTTAGCGTTATAGAATTCACGGGGGGTTACATCAGACATAAAGTCTAGCGAGTCTAATGACTTTTGGCATATAAAGAAGTAAAAGTATCATGATAGGCATATAAACTGGATGAGAGACAACCGTAGGATGAAACATGTATAAATAGGCTGAACAGAAATAACAGAATAAACAGAGTAGAGTGTGCTTCACAAATACTTTTCTCTACACCAATACTAGTATAACAAATATATGATGGTATTAGGTACTCCCTAATTACTTAACAGAACAGGACGATCCCAAAGAAACAAAATGGTAGTTCTAGGTGTACTCTAGTAACGGGTTTTAACCCCAAACAGAAGTAATTGGTACCTAAATAGAAATAACGGGTGTTACCCTAAACAGAAATAACGGGTGTTACTCTAAACAGAAATACAAATACCCCACAGAAATAAACTGGACTAGATGTACCCTAATTACTACCCCAATCGATCGACTCCCTAACTTGTAAATACCCTATGTCGGCCCCAAAGTAAGGTGTATTACTTCCTAAAGTGGCAACCTACAAAAGGACACAAACTAATTTACTGGTGCTACAACGTCTTATTTTCCCCTTCCGGTTGGACTCATGCACGCGCATGGATTTGTTGGAACGTGCTCGTACGCACTCCCTTTCAGATGAACCTCTTATAATCAGTTCAGTATGCGTGTCCTGGCCCCTACTTTGTACTGGACCCTCGTTTGATACCAGAATGGGATATTGACTGTCCCACAGAGTAGATGACACAAGTTAACCCCTAAACATGTGTCCCCAAATTAACTAGGATTTTTAACAGGTTAAGCCTATAGATTAATAGGTTCGCCTAATCCCCACAGATTAATAGGTTAAGTTTTCATAGGTTTATTTAACCTCAATAGATTAAACAGGTTTACATAACCCTAACAGATTAAACAAACTTACTTAACCCCAACAGATTAAATAGATTTACATAACCCTTGCAGATTTAAAAAGGTTTCACAGGTTCTTTACAGTTCGATTAACATATTTCGCTTAATCTTAAGTTAAGCCTACAGGTTCATATTCCCTAAATCCTAGTCATAATTCACAGTATAACATATTCCCCTAAAATTTTAGTTATATTTCACATTATAGTTTATGCCCCCAAGTTATCTTTCCTAATCATTCCCCCAAATTATCTTAATATTGTCCATACACATATTCCAGCGATATTGACCTAGGCTCGAAGGTAGCCTAGACTATAAAAATAAAAAGGGATCGAGAGAAAGAGAAGGAAAAAATAGGCATAAAAAACAAAATAAGCATATAATAACAGAGATGGTCATATGATAACATAAATAGGCATATCAAAAATAGGCATACAAGAACTGAACAACAGATCAGGTGTATAGAAGAATACATGCAATAATAAACTATTTAGGTATGAATTAGATCCTTAACAGTATAGATTTGGATCTAGATTTATAAACATATCAGGGTTACTATTAAATTTTTATATCTAAAAGTAACATGAACGCACAGAGAATGGATCTAGAGAACGGAGAATAATATGTTTATGATGCAGAGGAGATTCTTCTATACGTATATGTCGTTGTTGTAAAAGATAGTCAATTTCAATCCAAGCTGAGGCAACATCTCCTTATCTCAATTATTTTTAGGTATAGGAAATAAGAGAAATGACAGTCTTTATATATACTATCTCCAATGAACCTAGCCAAAAATTTCGTCTAGATTCAGCAGAAAGAATTCAGCCAAATCCCCAATGGCTCGACCCACTCCTCTCCGGGTCGACCCACTTGGCCATGGGTCAACCCATAGGTCAACCCAGACTTGGTATGGGTCGACCCTTAATGGGTCGATTTTCCGCTGCTTGCCGCCTTGGGTTCCCGCTTCGTGAATTTGAATTGTTTTGAATTTTCTTAGTTGATTTGTATATATAATTCTCTTATACGTATACAAACTTCTAAGCTCCATGCCTACCTCATACGATGTTCGGTTTACACAAATTCGGAGTCTATGTTAAGCAAAATTCCAAGACGAATGCAATAGTATGGTCTGTTTTACTTAATTCCCAATATTTAATTAAGTATTCTTTAGTTTATCATTATAATGTCCTTTAAATTATAGGGTGTTACAGCAGCAGCTCCAGACGCCATAAAGTGTAAAGCTTCCCCAATATACTTGAAGGATTTGGTTATGATGTGGTTATGGCCGACTCCCACTGCGATCGGTTTCCAACTCTAAAAAGTTAAGCCAAAGATTCTTGAATCAGTCTCGATTGCACACCCAAAAGTCCAGAAATGTTATTGAGCTTTCTGTGGTAAAGCAGGCTCTTGGGGAAACTTTAAAGTCATACTTAGATCGCTTCAATTCAGCAGTTACTGAATTGTGTAATCCCCACGAACAAACTACCTTAATGGCATTGATAGATGGAGTCGATAAAGATACCGAATTTGGGAAATACCTAGTTAGAAAGCCATCGTTAACCTGGGAATTGTTTAAAGAGAAATCAAACATTCCCTTATGACAAAAGGAGGTGTATGTGAATCTGAGGAGAAAATCCAGTGAAGTCGCAAGAGAGTATATCCAAAGCAACATTTCTACTAAGAAATCTGGTGACTGCTCAGGAAAGGTAGAAGTCAATGTCGGCAACCAGAATGAAGGGAGTGGCCGCCAAGGTAGGAAAAACAACAAGAGGAGAAGGAATGACCCTAAGAAAAGGCTTCGGTTCCAATCCTTTGAAAGCTACACACCATTTAACGGTGGCATGGAAAACATCTACTTAGATACCTACAATGTGATGTAATACCAAAAGCCTCCACTGAGAGATTTGATGGAAAAGGAACGCAAAACTGAGAAGTTCTGTTTATTCCACGAAACTTATGGTCATTCCACGAACGAATGCCGCCACTTTAGAGATGTAGTGGAAAAGTTGCTTCAAAAGGAAAGCTGGACGAGTTTAAAGTTGCCCCTAGGGATAGGGGGCAAGGAGGATCAGCTCCAAATTAGGCCCAGCCGGCCCCTTGAGCTATTGCCCAGCAAAAAGGAAAGGAAATAGTTATCAACACCGTGGTCGGAGGACCACATCCAGCTGGATTCAGCAACAGAGCCATGGAACAATACGTCAATGCCGCTAAGCATCCCGAAGTGGGGGAATGTAGTACCATTGAAGATACCACTCCTACAAAGCAGCAGAAGATAATAGCAGATGATGTTATCTTCCGAAATAGAGAGAGTGTAGGAATAGAAACCCGGAATATTAACCCGTTGGTAATAACTGCTACCATCGGCCCATCCATTATACGAAAAGTCCTTGTTGATAGCGGGAGTTCCGTTAACATTTGGAATGAAATTGGAAGCTAAAGATTTGAAGCCATGCACTGAATGGATACTTGGTTTTAATGGCTCAACGACAACTCCGATAGAAGTAGTAAATCTGTCTGTGGAACTTGGGGATGGAGATCACAGGAGAGTGCAAATCCTCCCATTTGTAATCATGAATATTAACTGGACATATAACGCCTTTTTGGGTTGACCGGCTCTCACAGAATTCAGAACTTACATCGCACCCTGGTGTTATTATTAAAATTCCCAATCGAGGCCGAAGTGGAAATGGTCAGAGATGACCAAATTACTGGAAAAGCTTGCTATTTGGCTGAATGGAAGATTATATGCAATGGAGATAGCGTAGAACTCAAGAATGCCTCCCCTGCATAGCAAATAAAGGAGACATCGCAGAAGGAGTCGTCCAATGATCTGCCTAAGGACATAGATCCCAAAGAGGATGAAAATTTAGGATGCAGAAGAGCGACACCTAATGAAGCTACTATAGATATTTTGATTGGTGATGACGAACCGACAAAGATTTTGAAGATCGAATCTCACTTGGACCCCCTCCAGATGAGGGAACTGACAGATTTTCTATGAGCTAATTTGGACGTATTCTCCTAGACGCATGCAGACATGTGAGAAATATCTCCATCCATAATGAGCCATTCACTAACCATAAACCCAAAGCATCCTCCCATCAAGAGGAAGAGAGATATGCTGGGCCCAAAGAGGTCATTTGCCTTAAAGGAAGAGGTCGAGAAATTGAGAGGCAATGGTTTCATACGAGATGCTACATACCTCGACTGGATATAAAACCCCGTCCCTGTTAAGAAGGCAAATGAAAAATAGCGTACATGCATCAACTTTTTAGATTTGAATAAATCTTGCCCGAAAGACGGTATCCCATTACCTAGAATCGTTCAACTGGTGGATTCGACAGCTGGATATGAGCTTATTTCTTTTATGGATGCGTACTCGGGTTACAACCGAATTCCCATGCATGAGCATGTTCATGAACATACCGGTTTTTATCAAAAAACTTGGATTATATTGCTATGTGGCAATGTCATTCGGGTTGAAGAATGCCGGGGCAATGTACCAACGTTTAGTGAATCGTATGTTCCACCAACAGATTGGAAAGTTTATGGAAGTTTACGTGGATGATATGCTTGTAAAGTCCAAGCAATCATTAGGTGATGTATCAGATTTAGCAGAGATGTTCAATATCCTTCGACACTATGGAATGAAGCTAAACCCTTTGAAATGCTATTTCGACGTTGCGTCAGGAAAGTTTCTTGGCTTCATAGTTAGTTCACGTGGAATCGAAATTAACCCCGACCAGATTGCAGCGATTAAGAACATCAATGAGCCATGAAAAATTAAAGATGTGCAGAGCCTAGCAGGAAATGTGTAACACCCCACCTCCATTAAGGTCACTCGCAAAGGGAATGCCTTAACTTCAGTGGAGCGTTTTAAGTGAATATAGAACAGAAAATCACAACAAGACAGATATAAAGCAGTACTTGAAAATTAAAACTTTATTTCATTGCAGCGGATAAACCCATATGTTTGATTACATCATCAAAACCATAAACCAAAGTCAAGTACATCATATCCATCTTGATAAAACAAAGTACATAAACTGAAAGACATAATCCCCAACATTAAAATAGCCATAAATAAAGAGAAGCTGAACTTTACTTCAGCGGTCCAAGAAATCTTCTAAAAGCTGTCCAAGATCAAGCTCCACTGGTGCTAGTTCCAACCTGAGCACCTGGAGGGGGGGGGGGGGGAAGGAAAGAGATAGAAAAGGGGGGGGGTCAGACATAAAGTCTGGCGAGTGCGATAATTCTAACAATATAATTAACAAAGTAACTAGGCTAAGGCATAAGTTGGAAAATAGGGAAATGACCATGAACCATTGAGTAAGACAGAGTAAACAAGGAAACAAGATGAATTACGATATCGTTAAAGCGCACCTAAACTACTATAGGATAATTACTGAACTACACCAACACTATGGGATAATTCCTAAACTGCACCGCCACTAGTATACTACACCACTACTAGTCACCCTAAGGTTGATCCCACCTATAGACTTAATAATGATATTGGTAGTTTCGTGCACCCCTAGCTGCCTTCATAGGTGTCGTCTGCCCCTATCTCCACTAGGTGTACCCACTACCCCCAAGTGATCGGCTCCCTAAATCGTAGATACCCGTGTTGGCCCCACAGTGGGGTGTATCACTCCCCAAAGTGGCAACACGATACAACAAAGAATGCATAGCTTATACCTACACGATGCAACAACGTCTTACCTACCAGCCCGGGTCCACACACGCATATGAACCCGTTGGACTTGCGTTGCCACCGCTAACCCGGTTTGGCCTCTTACAGTCAAGCCCAGTATGCGTGTCCCGTCCTCGACTTGGGTCGAGCCCACAAAGATACGTATGGGTTACTGGTTGAAACGGGCCCCCCATTACTTGACACAAGCTATCCACCTAAGCTTGGTCCCCTCTAGTACATCCCACTTAACCCACTTCTTATCCATGTTTCAATTACATGTTTCATATTTTGGTTAAGTTTTTCTAATCGTATTTCCAAATGCCACCCAAGGCACCCACTAGATTCCACATGCCACCCAAGGCACCCACTTAACCCCCTCATGTCCCACTACATGCTTATCTGGTTAAGTGTTTCTTAATTCATTAAGACCGTAACCTCATAAAGACCTCTCACATTAGACTGGCATTTGTGGCAGCTGGATTTGCCGGGCGGGTCCGGGCAGTCTTACACCACAAAAAAGCCTAACCTCGTGTCTTTACAATTGTTACGTATTTAGTTTATGCCTAAGACCTCTCACATTAGACTGACATTTGTGGCAGCTGGATTTGCCGGGCGGGTCCGGGCAGTCTTACACCACAAAAGAGTCTAACCTCGTGTCTTAGACAATTAATTACTCCTAATTAATCACCACCAATTTGAATTACTTTCCCTATTCAAATTATCAATCAATTCCAAATTTAGCGATGTCCATAATTGACTCAATTATGTCCATCCATTTATGGTATGTAAAATCATACCATTTTCACCACAATTTTATTTTATGCCTTTTAAGGCAAATATGCTAATTAAATATTTTTAATAATATTCCCTTTTTTCCCACGTAGTACGTTTGTTCGTTTAACGTAAAAATATACGTTAGACTCGAATAGTCTAACTCATGAAATAAAAGAAAGCATCACATATATACATAATTAAAGCATAGATCTAAAATAGGGGTGAACTTGCATATGTGAATGATGTTCTACATCTAAAACTTGCATAGGCCAAGATTACAACTTGCATAACAACATATGTCATGGTTCCAAATTTTAAAGGTGTGAACTTGATGAAATAATGGCTACAAACTTGCATAAACATCATGTATAACATAGACCCAAATCTAAAGGTGTGAACTTGATGAAATAATGGCCACAAATTTGCATAGACATCATATGTCATGAACCTATATCTAAAGGGATTAAACTTGCATAGGTAATAACATAACATGATTCATGTCCAACTCATAAATTCACATATGTGATTTATACATCGCAACAATGGTGTGAACTAACATGTAAAGTATCATGACATAGCCTAATCTTTCAATTTAATTCTCACATAAACTAGGTGCCATAATCATGTAAGGTCACATGTAATTCTACCCAACATGTATATGATTCGTGTTTGAACCCAAAATCTAAACTTGCCTAATAATGATTTAGCATATGAATCAATATCGCAAACTAGCATAAGAAACATGACGATTTGATTGTATATAAAATTACAACATGGATGATAGCAACATAACTTTGCATGATAGCATCACATCATAACATCATAGATATTCAATCATAATCCTACAACATGCAATCAATACTTCATATCACATCCATAAAATCCGTGTTATAACTTAATCTAATTAAATTACTAATTATTTTGCTAAAACTATCGAACTCACTACTCAAAAGCAGTCTTGAGTTCTGAATTCTGATTTCTGGAGTTGAATTAGCGCTCCTTTGATGAAGAATCGCTGTTAGGGTTGAGTGGTTCTGATTTGGTTGCTGTTCTTTCTCTTTGATTTGGTGGCGGCTGCTCTAGGGCTCAAGACAACAACATGACGGCCATAGTTTTAGTTTTAATTCTTATTTAGGGTTTGTGTCTATGGGTCTTTTTATAGAGTTATGAATTAATTTAAGCCGTCGGATGTTCTTAGGGTTAATCAAAACCATTCAATTATGATAGGGTGATGAGTTAGCCCTAATGACTTAGCAAGGAGTCAGAATGGACTCAACAACACGGGTAAGCCTGAACTAGAAAGTTGTGCAGGCTCCAGCCTCGGCCTGGGCGCACTTGGCAGGTGCGCCAGTGTTAATATGTACTGGCGCACTTCCCAAGTGCGCCAGTGCATTTTTCTTTTCTTTTTTTTCTTTACTTTTCCACCAAACTTCGTTCGTCCATAACTCTTTCATCTGGTACTCGTTTCCCGCAAACTCGGACTCTATCTTCACTAGAATTCCAAGACAAACACAATGGCGCAACCCAATCCCCATAATTCTCACGTCTGGGATTTATTATTCTTTAATTTAGTTAATTCGATTATTCAAAAATCCGGGGTGTTACATTCTCCCCTCCTTAAAGGATTTCGCCCCCGAAATCTCCAAGTTAAGAAGAATGTATATCCTACCATCTAAACAACCATCTACTCAATCATGAAACACGGCTTCCATTGTCCATATAAAATTTCTAATGTTGTATGAACATATGCAAGAAGTGTGCGTATATGTTCCTTATCTAATGCAAAATCAGGCGGTCTACTGATTCAGTTGACCTCCTTAATGCAAATCAAGATAGTGCCATGCGTCCATTATGTATGCGAAAGAACCTTATCGATACATATCATTTCTACATGTGTGCACAACCATTCATCAAAATGCAACATCCATATGATGGTACAGCCATTACTTACATATGAACACACATTTATATGCAATATGCAATATGAAGTGACTGAGCCGATCTAGTGCCTAAAGTGTGTGTATATGCATCCACGAGCAACCACTAGCAAACACTTGCATCCACTTGCATCCACCATCCATAACATGTCTCAAACACATGTTTCAACCATAGGACTATTCTATCTAAAGGTCAAGGATACTAGCGAGAGGACACACTAAAGATAAGATAAGTACAAGATAAACGATAAAGGAGAAATTAAAAGACATACCCTCGAAAAGAAAAGGGTACAATGAACGCATCTTCGCTTCCGTCTCCCAAGTAGCGTTGCTCTCATCATCTCCCCATTGCACTTTGACTAGCTTGACCTCTCGACTTCTCAATTTCTTAATCTCCGACCCAAGAATGCGCGTAGGAGCTCGTCGAATCGTCGCATCATGCTCGATCTCCACCTCTTTAAGCAAGCTCGGCTCTACCACTTCCGCGGTCTCGTGCAAGCACTTCCTCAAATGTGATACATGGAATACGTCGTGTACACCATTAAGTCTTTCGGGCAACTCCACTCTATACGCCATCTGCCCAATCCTTTCCTTAAGAGGAAACGACCCTACGAACCTTGGTGCTAACTTCCCAATGGACCCAAAGCGAACGATGTTCCGTAATGGAGACACCTTGACAAAGACCATGTCCCCAACATCAAACTCAAGATCTGACCTCCTCTTGTCCGCATAAGATTTCTGCCTATCTTGCGCCGTTTTCATCCTTCTTCGGATCAAATCAATCTTTTCCGAAGTCTCTCTAATCATATCGGGCCCAAGCAAGATCTTATCTGTAGCTTCCCACCAACATGTAGGCGAACGACACGGCCGTCCATAAAGATCTTCGAATGGTGCCATGCCAATGCTAGACTGAAAGCTGTTATTATATGCGAATTCTACCAACAGAAGATGTTCCTCCCATGTACCTCCGAAATCTAAGACATATAACCTCAACAAGTCCTCTAGAATACGATTCACCCTCTCGGTCTGGCCGTCCGTCTGAGGATGATATGCGGTGCTCAAACATAACTGAGTCCCTACCGCCTCTTGCAAGCTTCTCCAAAATTCGCTAGTGAAAATAGGATCGCGGTCGGTCACTATGCTAGAAGGAACACCGTGCAAACGAACTATTTCTCGAATGTATACGGAGGCTAACCATGGAGTAGTCGTCTTACTCTTCATGGGATGAAATGGACGCTCTTAGTAAGTCTGTCTACCACGACCCAAATACCCGTATTACTCTTCCTCGATCTCGGTAATCCGTCAATAAAGTCCATCGAGACGCTTTCCCACTTCCATTGTGAGACCTCCAATGGAAGAAGCAATCCACCGGGCTTCTTTTGCTCCGCTTTTACTTGTTGGCACACCAAGCATCTAGCGACATACTCAGCCACATCTTTCTTCATGCCGGCCCAAAAGTAAACTCGTCTCATGTCCATGTATATCTTGTCCCCGCCGGGATGGATGGTCATCTTCGAACGATGTGCATCATCAAGAATGGTCTTCCTTAGGTCATCGTCTTTTGGTATACAAAGTCTACCATCCCTACGTAACCAACGCTCATCATCTAGGGTATACCTTCGGAGATGGCTCGATGACTCCCCTCCTTTGAGCTTTTCTACTAACTCAACCAACTGTGGGTCGTCTCGCTGTGCCTCGCCAATCCGTCCCAAAAGCGTAGGTCTAACCTCTAAGGATGCTAGCAAACCGGGTACGAAGTCAATGGAAGGTGTAAATTCAAACGTAGAAATGAACTCTAAACTTCGCCGCTCAACAAACAAAGGACTTAAGGATAATCTTTTTCTACTTAAGGCATCGGCCACTACGTTACCCTTGCCAGGGGTATATGCTATCTCGAAGTCGTAGGATGCTAAGAACTCCATCCACCTTTGCTGCCTTAAGTTCAAGTCCTTCTGAGAGAATAAGTATTTTAGCGATTTGTGGTCAGTGAACAATTCGAATTTCTCGCCAAGAAGATAATGACGCCAAGACTTAAGCGCGAAAACAATAGCGGCCCACTCTAGGTCATGTGTAGGGTAATTTCTTTCATTCACTCTCAACTGCCTTCCACCATAGGCTATTACCCTTCCCTCTTGCATTAGGACCGCGCCTAGTCCTGTCCCACAAGCGTCAGTATAAACGGTAAATGGCTTATTCCCATCTGGTAATAATAAGACTGGGGCTGTGGTCAAAGCTCTCTTTAAACGTTGGAACGCATCATCACAATCTACGTCCCACGTGAAGACTAAGTTCTTCTTCGTCAAGCGTGTTAATGGAGCTGATATTTTTGCGAAGTCTTTGATAAACTTCCTATAGTAGCCAGCCAACCCTAAGAAACTTCTCACCTCGGTAGCATTTTTAGGGACCTTCCAATCTTGGATGGCCACTATCTTCGCGGGATCCACTGTTATCCCTTCTTTGGAAACCATGTGCCCTGAGAATCGCACTTCTTTCCTCCAAAAGTGACACTTAGAAAATTTTGCTTTAAGGCTATGCGCTCGAAGAGTCTCCAACACTTCCCTAAGATGTAGGGCATGCTCTTCCTTGCTCTTAGAAAAGATCAAGATGTCATCTACAAAGACCACCATGAATCTATTAAGGTACTCCCTAAACACCCTACTCATCAAATCAACAAAGTATGTGGGGGCGTTTGTCAAACCGAAGGGCATCACCAGCCACTCGAAGAAACCGTTTGGAGTCCTAAAGGCAGTCTTGTCTATGCTATCCTCAGCCACTCTCAACTGATGGAAACCCGTGGCTAAGTCCAACTGCGAAAACACTGAGGCGCCAACTAACTGATCGAAAAGATCGTCAATCCTCGGCAGTGGGTGTCTATTCTTCTTAGTAAGTTTATTAAGTTCTCTATAGTCCACACAAATTCTGAGGGAACCATCCGCCTTCGTGGCAAATACTACTGGAGCACCCCACTCCGATATACTATGTCTGATGAACCCCTTCTCAAGCAATTCTTTCACTTGCTTACTGAGTTCTCTTCTCTCTGTTGGAGCCATGTGGCGCACTGGCAATGCAACTGGCTTTGCATTGTCCACTAGATATATTCGAAAGTTGATTTCACGTTTTGGGGGTAAACCCCTCACCTCATCAAAACATCAGCATATTCACGGACTATGGGAACAGAATGTAAATCATCATCGGATGCGTCAAGGGATTCTAGGTAACTAAGCATTACTAGACCTCTAGGGTCACAAGAAATATCAAGGGTCTTTCCCGAACAAGTCAACAATCTAACTACCATTCTTTCGCAATCTAGGATGGCCCCATATCTAGTTAGCCAATCCATACCTAGAATTAAACCGTAGCCCATGAAGCCAAGAACAAAAGCATTGCACTCAAACTCAACGCCCAAGATAAACACTCTCAAATCCCGACAAATCATAGAAAGATGAGCCGAACCACCAATCGGATTTGAGACTACTAAGGGATCAGTAA
Organism: Allium sativum; assembly: GCA_030737875.1. Classification (NCBI taxonomy): domain Eukaryota; kingdom Viridiplantae; phylum Streptophyta; class Magnoliopsida; order Asparagales; family Amaryllidaceae; genus Allium; species Allium sativum. The sequence continues at coordinate 388,411,947 of CM060916.1, read as the reverse complement.
CAAGACTAGTATCTAGGTGCAGTGTTTCAACTAATGATGTAGAGATAAACGAATGCGATGCGCCAGAATCGAATAAAGTACGGACAGGATGATCAAATAGAAAACTAAACTTTCAACGGAAATTGCTCTACCTCATTCTTGTAGCGGTGGGACCACGAGGGCCTGAACTTGTCCCCTTGCCTGCCCGGGTGCCATAAGAGCTTGCACCTGTCCTCCCGAGGTAGACCCTGCCCTTTGCCCTTTCTTTGGGCAGTCCTTAATAAGATGTCCCGCTTCGCCACAGTGGAAACAACCGGTCTTCTTCTTACAATCTTTTCTTAGATGGCCGGGTGTCCCACAGTTAAAGCATTTCTTCTTCCCCTTAGCATGGTTGCCTTTTCCACCTTTCTTGTTCTGTTGTTGTTGCTGCGGCTTCTTTTGATCCCTTTTCTTCTTGGGTGCCTTATTAGCATTGGCGCCCTTCTCCTCTTCATGCAGGAGTGCCATGTCAACTAACCTCTCAAAGGTAGCCCCCATGGGAATGTGGGTCATAGCTAACCCATGGAGTGGCTTGTTTAAACCCTTAACAAATCTTAGAGCCTTCTTTTCTGGAGTGTTCACCAAGTCTAAGCCAAACCTTGCCAATTGGTTGAATTTGTTAACGTACTCTTTCACCGATAATTTCCCTTGCTTCAGTGACAAGAACCTTTCCATGTATAGATTCTCTTTAGCCCGTGAGAGAAACTTTGCCTCAAACCTCTGCCTAAAATCTTGCCATGTATCGACTGGACGACCCCCATTAGTGACCTCCCACCAAAATGAGGCCTCATCCTTCATCAGCCACGCAACTAGCTGGACTTTCCTTCCATCATCCACTTCAAAAATTCCAAATAATTCTTCCACCTCCTTTAGCCAGTTACGAGCTTCAACAAATGTCTCCATTCCATGAAAAGGTTTCCCACCCATTGCTTTAAAGTCCTTACATATCTTTGCGAAATTATCAACACGAGGAGGAGGAGGATTTGCTGGACCTGCGGCGGCGGCCCTAGCCTCAAGATATTGACGGAACCAACCGGGCACATGAACGCCCTCTGGTATCTCAGATGCTTCAGACATGCTGAAACGAAAAAGGAAAGATTCAATACAAAAAGGACTGAAGGAAAGATATATGGCTCTTGGGGTTATGCTTTCCAAAATATACTTTTCTCTTGAAAATACTTTCCTTAAATCATACTTTTGAAGGTACTTCTTTATAAAAATTGTTTTGAAAAATAGTTTTTCAAAAATTCATATCTGTTCTGGTAACCTTCAGCTCTGATACAACGTGTAACACCCCACCTCCATTAAGGTCACTCGCAAAGGGAATGCCTTAACTTCAGTGGAGCGTTTTAAGTGAATATAGAACAGAAAATCACAACAAGACAGATATAAAGCAATACTTGAAAATTAAAACTTTATTTCATTGCAGCGGATAAACCCATATGTTTGATTACATCATCAAAACCATAAACCAAAGTCAAGTACATCATATCCATCTTGATAAAACAAAGTACATAAACTGAAAGCCATAATCCCCAACATTAAAACAACCATAAATAAAGAGAAGCTGAACTTTACTTCAGCGGTCCAAGAAATCTTCTAAAAGCAGTCCAAGATCAAGCTCCACTGGTGCTAGTTCCAACCTGAGCACTTGGAGGAGGGGGGGGGGGAAGGAAAGAGATAGAAAAGGGGGGTCAGACATAAAGTCTGGCGAGTGCGATAATTCTAACAATATAATTAACAAAGTAACTAGGCTAAGGCATAAGTTGGAAAATAGGGAAATGACCATGAACCATTGAGTATGACAGAGTAAACAAGGAAACAAGATGAATTTCGATATCGTTAAAGCGCACTTAAACTACTATAGGATAATTACTGAACTACACCAACACTATGGGATAATTCCTAAACTGCACCGCCACTAGTATACTGCACCACTACTAGTCACCCTAAGGTTGATCCCGCCTACAGACTTAATAATGATATTGGTAGTTTCGTGCACCCCTAGCTGCCTTCACATGTGCCGTCTGCCCCTATCTCCACTAGGTGTACCCACTACCCCCAAGCGATCGGCTCCCTAACTCGTAGATACCCATGCTGGCCCCACAGTGGAGTGTATCACTCCCCAAAGTGGCAACCCGATACAACAAAGAATGCACGGCTTATACCTACACGATGCAACAACGTCTTACCTACCAGCCCGGGTCCACACACGCATATGAACCCGTTGGACTTGCGTTGCCACCGCTAACCCGGTTTGGCCTCTTACAGTCAAGCCCAGTATGCGTGTCCCATCCTCGACTTGGGTCGAGCCCACAAAGATACGTATGGGTTACTGGTTGAAACGGGCCCCCCATTACTTGACACAAGCTATCCACCTAAGCTTGGTCCCCTCTAGTACATCCCACTTAACCCACTTCTTATCCATGTTTCAATTACATGTTTCATATTTTGGTTAAGTGTTTCTAATCGTATTTCCAAATGCCACCCAAGGCACCCACTAGATTCCACATGCCACCCAAGGCACCCACTTAACCCCCTCATGTCCCACTACATGCTTATCTGGTTAAGTGTTTCTTAATTCATTAAGACCGTAACCTCATAAAGACCTCTCACATTAGACTGGCATTTGTGGCAGCTGGATTTTCCGGGCGGGTCCGGGCAGTCTTACACCACAAAAAAGCCTAACCTCGTGTCTTTACAATTGTTACGTATTTAGTTTATGCCTAAGACCTCTCACATTAGACTGACATTTGTGGCAGCTGGATTTGCTGGGCGGGTCCGGGCAGTCTTACACCACAAAAGAGTCTAACCTCGTGTCTTAGACGATTAATTACTCCTAATTAATCACCCCCAATTTGAATTACTTTCCCTATTCAAATTATCAATCAATTCCAAATTTAGCGATGTCCATAATTGACTCAATTATGTCCATCCATTTATGGTATGTAAAATCATACCATTTTCACCACAATTTTATTTTATGCCTTTTAAGGCAATTATGCCAATTAAATATTTTTAATATTATTCCCTTTTTCCCCACGTAGTACGTTTGTTCGTTTAACGTAAAAATATACGTTAGACTCGAATAGTCTAACTCATGAAATAAAAGAAAGCATCACATATATACATAATTAAAGCATAGATCTAACATAGGGGTGAACTTGCATATGTGAATGATGTTCTACATCTAAAACTTGCATAGGTGAAGATTACAACTTGCATTACAACATATGTCATGGTTCCAAATTTTAAAGGTGTGAACTTGATGAAATAATGACCACAAACTTGCATAAACATCATGTATAACATAGACCCAAATCTAAAGGTGTGAACTTGATGAAATAATGGCCACAAATTTGCATAGACATCATATGTCATGAACCTATATCTAAAGGGATTAAACTTGCATAGGTAATAACATAACATGATTCATGCCCAACTCATAAATTCACATATGTGATTTATACATCGCAACAATGGTGTGAACTAACATGTAAAGTATCATGACATAGCCTAATCTTTCAATTTAATTCTCACATAAACTAGGTGCCATAGTAATGTAAGGTCACATGTAATTCTACCCAACATGTATATGATACGTGTTTGAACCCAAAATCTAAACTTGCCTAATAATGATTTAGCATATGAATCAATATCGCAAACTAGCATAAGAAACATGACGATTTGATTGTATATAAAATTACAACATGGATGATAGCAACATAACTTTGCATGATAGCATCACATCATAACATCATAGATATTCAATCATAATCCTACAACATGCAATCAATACTTCATATCACATCCATACAATCCGTATTATAACTTAATCTAATTAAATTACTAATTATTTTGCTAAAACTATCGAACTCACTACTCAAAAGCAGTCTTTAGTTCTGAATTCTGATTTCTGAAGTTGAATTAGCGCTCCTTTGATGAAGAATCGTTGTTAGGGTTGAGTGGTTCTGATTTGGTTGCTGTTCTTTCTATTTGATTTGGTGGCGGCTGCTCTAGGGCTCAAGACAACAGCATGACGGCCATAGTTTTAGTTTTAATTCTGATTTAGGGTTTGTGTCTATGGGTCTTTGTATAGAGTTATGAATTAATTTAAGCCGTCGGATGTTCTTAGGGTTAATCAAAACCATTCAATTATGATCGGTTGATGAGTCAGCCCTAATGACTCAGCAAGGAGTCAGAAAGGACTCAACAACACGGGTCAGCCTGAACCAGAAAGCTGTGCAGGCTCCAGCCTCGGCCTGGGCGCATTTGGCAGGTGCGCCAGTGTTAATATGTATTGGCGCACTTCCCAAGTGCGCCAGTGCATTTTTTTTTCTTATTTTTCTTTATTTTGCCACCAAACTTCGTTCGTCCATAATTCTTTCATCCGGTACTCGTTTCCCGCAAACTCGGACTCTATCTTCACTAGAATTCCGAGATGAACACAATGGTGCAACCCAATCCCCATAATTCTCACGTCTGAGGTTTATTATTCTTTACTTTAGTTAATTCGATTATTCAAAAATCCGGGGTGTTACAAAATGTGGCAGTGCTTGGTAGATTTATCTCCAGGGATACAGAAAAATGCATCCCTTTATTCGAGTTGATAAAGATAGGAAAGCGCAATTACAAGTGGACCCCGGACTGTATTGAAGCCTTTTAGAACCTATTGAGTCACTTAGAAAGGCCCCTGATATTGTTTAAGCCGGTGGATCATGAAGACTTATTCATATACTTAGCAGTGTCGTCGCATGCAATCATTTCAACACTAGTACGTGAGGAGGATAGCGTCTAGAGACCAGTGTACTATGTGAGCAAGAAGTTAGCTGTGGCAAAGCGCAACTACCCAAAGATTGATATGCTCACTTACATCTTGTTGATCGCTTAAAGAAAGCTTCACCACTACTTTCAAGCTCCTCTGATTGTGGTATACACTAATCAGCCATTACGGCAGGTCCTACAACGACTTGAGACATTTGGAAGACTGTTCATATGGAACATCGAGCTAAGCCAATTTGATCTCAACTTCCTTCCAAGGAAGTCAACACGGGGGCAAGCATTAGCAAACTTCATCACTGAGTTCACCATTCTCGAGGAGGATTTGTTGGATGAAGAGGATGGCCCCTCAGAGAGAAAGATGGAACCAAGCGCCTGGAAGTTGTACATAGACGGTGCTAAAAATGAGCGATGGTCCGATGCTGGAGTCGTATTGGTAACTCCTGAAGGATAGTCAATTTACTATGCTCTACGACTGAATTTTCATGTTACTAACAACGATTCAGAGTATGAAACCCCAATTTCCAGGTAGAAACTCGCTAAGGATAGCTGCATTGGACATCTTCTGTGATCTTAGATTGTTGTTTGTCAGGTTCGGAAGTAGTTTCAAGCAAAAGGGCCACGACTAGTTGTTTACCTAGAAAGGGTTGAGGAGCTACTGGATGGCCTTGAACATTACACCACCTCCCATATTTCTCAAATGGAAAATCAAAAGTTGGAAAGACTGGCCAACTTGGCGAGCTCCGATAACCAAGAAGAGATGGAGATGGTCCCAACCGAGATGACAAAAACCCCAGGTATTGATCATGTGGAAGTTGATCCAGTGTTGGAAACTGAGCCTGAGAGAGTCATGGATGACCCCAATAAAGAATTTCTTGCGGAATAGAACACTTCCGATAAGAAAAAGTGAAAGGCATTCCATTGTTCGTAAAGCTTCGAGATATGTTATGCAAGGAAACGATCTTTATCGACGGGGATTTTTAGTTCCGTTACTCCAGTGTATATCACATGACGACGTTAAGCATGTATTAAGAGAAGTGCACGAAGGCGAGCGTGGAGATCATATCGAAGGACAAACATTGACCAAAAAGATACTGCGATATGGCTACTTTTGGCCAACCATAAACTGAGATGCAGTTGATTGCTCACGATGCTGCGACAAGTATCAGAAATTCGCAAAGATTTCCATAACACCTCCCAACCAACTCACCTCGATGATGAGCCCATGGTTATTCACTGTATGGGGGATTGATATCATTGGAAGCCTTCCAATCACCAAAGCGGAGCAAAGTATGCTATTGTGGTTGTCGATTACTTTACAAAATGAGTAGAAGCTAAGCCATTGACCCCGATCACAACGAAGAGAGTGATTAATTCCATTGCCATAAATATCATTTGTCGATTTGGGATCCCTAAAGTCATCATAACCGATAACGGAACTTAGTTCAACAACACATAAATCAGAGATTTCTATCAAAGATACCATATTGATAAAAGATACGCCGTTGTGGCGTACCCACAATCGAATGGAAAAATAGAACCAGTGAACAAAATAATTAAGACCATTCTAAAGAAGAATTTGGAATGGGCAAAAGCTATGTGGGTCGATGAATTACCCTTATCCCTGTGGGCCTACAGATCGACCAACAAATTGGCGACTGGCCACACTCCCTTCTCATTGTCATTTGGATCATAAGCGGTTATCCCAGTGGAGTTGGAAGTTCCCTTTCATAGAACAACTTACTATGATCCATTGACAAATAAAGTGCTTCTCCTTGAGTCCTTAGACATGATCGAAGAGAAGAGAGATGAAGTGGACGTGCGTGCCTCGAGGTACAAGCACCAGGTTGCTCTATATTACAATAGGAAAGTTCGACCCAGAACCTTTGAGCTTGGTGATTTGGTATTGAAGCCCCGTCTTTATGGGCCTAAAGTGGGAGGGACCTAAATTCATCTAGCGGAGGCTTGATAAAGGAGCTTTCAATCTAGCGACGGTTGACGGCGAATGCTCAACATTTACGGCACTACCTGACTTGAGACTATATTGATTCTTTTGTTTTTCAAACTATATAAAAAGGCATGAATTGCCTGAAATAGTCTGGTTGATATAAACAAAAGATTATAAAGTGGATGTAGGCTATGATTTAGCTGAACCACTATAAAAATATCGTGTGTCATTTACCCTTCCTGCATTTATTTTTCTCTGTTCCTTGTGATATGTTTGACATTCATTCCATGCTCTGTACTATGATTTGATGTTGTGATGTGATTGGTTGGTGTCCGACCTACGGAAAAGGGATGATTTGCCCCCTTTACGATGCTTGATTACTCCCTCCTGGACAAGAAGACTTGAATCCATGGCTGATCAAATTTTTACTGGCTAACATCAAGCTCGATATCAACACCCAACGCAGTAGTCTTAACTTTGTGAACCAAAGTGAGGATACGACACCCAAGCATCACACCAACTCCATCCCACGACTAGACGTGATGAGAAAGATTTGATTGTTACGAAGGGACATCTCTACCCTTGAATTGGGAATAAAGGGTAATACCTGGGCAAGTACGACACAACTACCTTCCCGACAAGCTCCATCTGCCAGAGTAAAGCGTGGAGTACGAATTAAAGTCAAGTTCGAGAACGACATTCGAGCTGGCATAACCCCGCTCTTGGAAATATAGTGTATAAGGGAGGTTGGTTCGAATGTCACGATCGTTCACCTAACTAACTCAAATTCACCCGATTCGAGAGTAAATACAAAACAAGAGTGATTGGTGTACCACGATTAGAGACTGCCTTAACCGCACTCTAACCTAGGCATACAACAGAAGAGTATAAAGGCACGGAGAGTGAGACCAAGTGCTAAAAGAAATGGGTTCCTACCCCACTGAAGGATTGGCGGCAAGACTGAAAGCTGAGCCCGTACTCTCCACAAAAGCATTGGGGGCAGTAAAATGTCATATCTAATCAATCACGAATAAGCCTTACCTATCCATTGGTGATTGAGTTCGAAACCCATTCCTAAAACCCAACAGCCTTACCCATCCATTGAAAATTCCTTAGCCTCCTCTTACATAAACTAGAATATATACTGAGTAATATCAGGTTGAATCCATACTGAATCATGCCTGGAAGTCGTCGTTTCATTCTACGTCAATCGGTTTGCTGTATCCAATCTGTGCCACGAAAGGTGAGTTTATCATACACTTGACCTACATTGTTTCATGGATGTTAGGTTAGTATAAATGAATTGTTATGAAATGTATAGGGTTGCTAGTAGAAACTGTTTGATATATATATATACACCTTTCATATATGACACGATATTCATATGACACGTAGGTGCACTGATGATATATGACTTATGATGCGATTGATGCTATGTGATGATTTATTATGTTGTTGATGCCCCTAGTTTAGGAAAAATCACTAAGGATTGAAATGGTACATACCTGAACGGAGGTTAGATTAGGGAAAAATCGTTACGGGTTGAAATGATAGGCCTAAACGATTTTTACTGAATTTCAGATTGCGGGTTGAAATGATATACCCGTAGAAAATTTTAAATTACGGATTGAAATGATTAATATCCGTATCACTTGACCATAAGTTAGAAAACTATATACGGACACTGTTGGTCTTGTTTTCGAAGTAAAGTGATTTAGAAAATTGGATTTTAAAATAATAACTTAAGGTTTTTTGTATTATATATATATATTGAAGATATTTAAACTTAGATTTTGTAAATTTTAAATTATATGTTATAAAATGATTATATTAGTAAATATGGATTTAAAAACTTATATAAGATGTTACATATAATTTTATTTATTTTAAACTACATAATTTAATCATATAATTTTAAATTTTTATTTTTATTATAATAAATATTTCTTTTAAACCTATTTTTATATTATTTTAATCTTATATATGTTTATAATCTAATTTCTAACTAATTTTAGAATTTTATTAGCTTATATATATATTTTCAAATTAAAATATTTTTTTTATATATTTTATAAACTTTAATAATAAGCTCAAGATGGATAAGTTAAGATTTTTGTGATCTGAATTCGTGGTTTACCGATTTGAATTTTAAATAATGATATTTTGATTTGACGATTGAACTCATATTTAGATATGAATTTGAATTAATGCGAACTTTTATTAAAAATGAATATGAAATTGTTTAAATTATGAACTTTATAAAAATGAACGTGAATTACGTAACACCTCGTATTTTAACAACACTAAAAGATGAAAATTAAATAATAATTAATTTAATATTCAAGATTTAGGGAAATGGACTGCGCCATTGCGTCCGTCTCGAAATTCTGGTCAAGATAGACATTTGGTTTGCGTAAAACGGATAACGTATGAAGAAGTTATGAGGGTTTGAAGTTTGTATACGCGAAAGAGAATTAGGTATATACATATAAGGTCCAAAAATTCAAAATCAGGTCCAGAAAGTTCAAAATAAAATCGGGTGAGTGGGAAAATTCCCGCCTAGGGGATTCGACCCCTTGAGGGGTCGACCCCTAGGTTGACCCCCCAAGGTGTAATGACCCGGGATTTTGTCGATTTTGGTTATCGCCATAAACTCAATGATGACTAACCAAACATCGAAAAATACCAGTCATTTGTGAAAGAAATTAGAGGGTGAGGAAATATAAGATAGAAACTTATAATAGAAGAAGAAGAAGAACACAATATCAGATTAACACGAATCTCACAGCAGCGGAACGAATAAATATATTTCATAACATAACTTTGAAATATACATTTGTATTTGAATATACAACATTATCAAAGTACAGCACTTACAACACAACGGAAATAAACTATAGCTATATGATCCTGAAGCCTCCTGCTCCAAGCTCTTCCAGTATATCAGTAAATCCCAACTACTTGACTTCCCGTACAAATTTAGGCACCCAAGAGTTTAGGGAAAACAACAAAATAAACTCCGGGTCAGTCATGGGACTGGTGTGAGTAAAACAGTTGAAAATAGTTCAAGCAGGTAATCGATATCTCATAAGACCACGCCGTATAACGGAACGGGTTTTTCCCTTATGAGAATCCAAATATCTTTATATCAAAAGCCTTTTGATATTATAATAATGTCTATCAACCACAACATAATAATCATCTAGCAGAAACGCTTTCATCTCACGTTTCTACATATATAGTATACAATCAAACCGCAAGCATGTATTGGGTAATGGATTTCCAACTATGACAAGGTATGGAACCACCTTTCGCTAGTGTACCTCTAGAGAGGAATACACTGGGTTCAACAAGAACATCTTGCAACCCGGCCACACATGACCGACCACTCATTTCGCTTGAGTGTATCGAATATATATCACCAACGGTTGGGATCAGCAATCGTTTCCCGAATAGGACAGCATCAACAATATATTTTTAGAAGTAAATGAAACTCTAGATCAGGTGGTTATACACCCTACTTCGGTGCGACCGACTTAGCCATGCTGCCTGCCCGATTTCTGTCACTTACCGGTTGATGAGGCTAGAAGCTACACTTCATCAACACATCAGATTCACTTTGAATGCCACATCGTCAAATCCATCAAATCACCGATTGACGTCCTCAACCATGCATTATGTGTTAGCTAAAAGAAGTTTCCTTCTCCGCAAACACTCTTGGTACGGTTGGAGAAATCAATATACGTGATCGTCTGGAAATACTCTGTCAGACATCCATCCCCACAAGTCATCCAGGAACAGGATGAACCGAAGGCACTATCCTGTAAACAGGATAACCCTTGCATAACTCCGTCTTCAATTTCCTTTGGCATATATGATTCGCACCTCTTATGCCAATACAGAGTGGTTCTTTGGATAATAATCCAACCGGTCTCTCCATATTAACAACGTTAAAATGGTCAAAACTTCGATAGTCTATGATTTAACTATCGAAGAAAAACAGGTGTGCAAACAACGATATTATTTCCAAATGGAAATTTATATCGATCAAACATCATTCAACATTTATCTCTTTATTTCATTAATTTACTTATCTCCTGTTTCCCTATATTCAATATTTCTTATTTTCTAAATTTGGAAAATATACGTTATTAACAATGGAAAACATTTCCATTTCTTGTTTACTTTATTAGAAAACATTTCTGGTTTCTTATTTGGAAAACATTCCCAAAGCTTCTTCATTGGACTTAGACAGATGTTTAAACAAACATCGCTATGCCAACTCAAACCATTTCCTTTACTGCCGAACCTTAACTATTCCTTAGTTAAAAACGAAGCCAATCAAGTTGGGGTAGAACTACCTCTCAGACCTTAACTAAACAACATTTCTAACTTTGAAATAGGCAAAGTTCACTTGATATTCCTTTTACTAACTTCCTTACTTAACCCTCCTTCGAATAGCCATATTCGATTGACTCTTTTCACTTAACTCTATTCGATTAACCCTTATCAATTAACTCTATTGGACTAACACTATTGGATTAACTCTATTTGACTAACGCTATTGATTTACTCATTTCACTTAACTCCTTTCAAATAAACTATATTCGATAACTCCTTTTACTTTCTTCGAATAAACTATATTCGATTAACTCATTTGATTTTATTCGAATAAACTATATTCGATTAACTCCTTTTACTTTCTATTCGAATAAATTATATTCGATTAACTCATTTTACTTTCTATTCGAATAAACTATATTCGATTAACTCATTTTACTCTCTATTCGAATAAACTATATTCAATTAACTCCATTGCTTCTATTCGAATAAACTATATTCGATTAACTCATTTTACTTTCTATTTGAATAAACTATATTCGATTTACTCCTTTTACTTTCTATTCGAATAAACTATATTTGATTAACTCCTTTGCTTCTATTCTAATCGATTAAACTAACATCGATTAACTCCTTTTGATTTAACTAACATCGATTAACTCCTTCCGATTAAACTAACATCGATTAACTTCTTTTTACTCGATTAAACTATTCATTGATAAAGATTTACTTTTAGTAACAGTTCTTCACTTTACAAATGATTTCCCTTTTATAAAACTCTATTCGTTTTAAAAACTTTTTTCCCTTTTATTTACTTTTGAAATATTTCCTTTTATAAAATCTGTTGATTTTATAAAATTCCTTTATTTCAATATACATTGAAATAATTCTTTTTACATCCCAGGGTCTTTTATGATATATAAAATATCGAATAACAATGATCAACATCATTCCAACACACATAATCCATAACAGATTATATAACGCATCATATATCAAAATATATGAAAAACAGTAAAATAAATGTTGAGGAATCCAGTTGGATTCCTCCAACCTGTCTCCCTGCATCACAGATGTTAAACAATATAGATAACATCACTTCCAGTTCCATATGATATATTCTGTTAAACAGAATCAATATAGAAATTCAACTAACTGACTAGCAGTTCAATCAAACAGTCAATACACAGTCAATCAGACAAATTCTAACAGTTCTAAAAATACAACATGAAATTATAAACTGTTTAGAGTTAGTGAGATTTACTCACATTGGCAGTTCATCGTTAAAGAACGATAAACTGTTGTTTGATTTGAATCAAACAGTTTATTTCGCCATAAATTCATACGAGCTCCAATGGACTTCCAGTCAGTTTCATTGTGGAGTGCTCGTCCATACGGTCCCAACGTAACTTGTTTCGCTGAAAACCGATATCGTATGAAGCAGATATTTATTATACAAGTTAATACGTTATTTAAATTTAAAATAAAACTAAACTATTTCTAACTGGGCTTTACTTCCTTTTCTGGCCCATTACCTTTTTAAAACTCACGGCCCCTCAGAACCCATCCTTCTTCCCCAAAAGCTCAGTACCGAACTCCTCACAAACATGGCTGACTTCCCATCAAAGCCTCTCCCTCCACCCTTACGTACAAATCAAACTAAAATCATCAAAAATCATCTCGTCTCCTGTACTTCCTTCCTATAGCAATACAATCAAACTCGAACTCAGTCCCTCCCGTGCGTCTCCGAGGTCTTCGAGAGCTGCTCCTGTCATCTAGCGACGTCTTTTGTGTCAGATTCTCACAAAAAAATCACAATCGAACCCACTCTCCACCACAAACAACAACATACACTCCAACTTTCGAATCAATGCTTGAATCTCCTTTTAATCCCAACCCTAGTTTTTCTGCTTCCGCGTTTGAACACAGAAAGTGCCTTCACACCCCAAAAGATCAACACCGAAATGACGAGCACCCTTCCGTGATTACAAATATACATAACATTTGATTTATAGGAATTTGTTTGATTTGATTTTGATTTTTTTATTCCTCACGTTTGCTGAAGAACTCAAAGAAAAGAACAGCGAATTTGTTTTGACGAGAGGAATGAATTTTCTAGGTTAAAACATGTTAGGGGTTGTATTTATAGGCAAAATAAATATCTAGTTATTTTCGTAGAGGGAATATTCCCGGTATATTCTCCATCGTTAACTTGTTTTTGACTTCTAAAAATTTGTGTGATCACACACGATACTCAAAAATCACCAAACTGGACATACTGCTAGAGTTTGACATTACGGTCCCAACGAATCTGGTTTCGTCAAATTCCGACTCCGTATGCTCACACAACGTATTTTTAACCGTCGAAATACTGACTGTTTTTCACTCTAAAAATCCGTACGGCCACACAGTGACTCTAAAAATCACGAAACTGGAAATCTAACAACTATTTGACATTGCGGATCCAACAAAATTAGTTTCGTCGAATTCCGACTTCGTTTGCAAAAGTGGCTATTTTTAAAGCTCTGGATGACCCATTTAAATATATAAATATATTTAAATATAATTAAATTAAATATAATTAAATTTATATTATCGTTTATATTCACAGTGGAATACCATACAGCTCTAGAATATTCCTATATGAATTTCTAACTCGATATTCACTTCTGGGTCAACCCGATATTCGATTTATATTGAAATTCCTTTTAAAAATATAAATAATTCCTTTATAAATTATAAAGGAATTCCACAGCGACTTTTCTAAAATTTGATTTGGACATATCACAAAATCTACACGACGAAATCCTGATTTTTCTCTTCCACTAGAAAGATATACTCCACCAGCTCCACACGTTTCTTGTTTCATAGAAATCCGGCTTAAAACGAATCCTGTACATTCAGTTGAAGTTCGAGTCGCCTATTTACGAACTGCAGCGCCATTTCGAGCTCGTTTATAATTATATTATAAACTATACGTTCAACTGTCGACGATTGAATATATTCGTTATTCAAATTCAATTCCAAGCTGAATTAAATATCACAGATGATCGGTTCACACCATATCGCCATTTCAGCCAATTTTGATTATTTCAGAATTAAATATATTATTTAATATATTATTTTAATTAAATATTCATCATTATTTAATTCCACGACCATTTAATTCACTAAACCACCATTTATATAATTAAATAAATTAATCGTAATACCTCTTCCAATGCGGGTCATTACAATCTTCCCCACTTAAAATAATTTCGTCCTCGAAATTGCTAAAGCTAGAAGACGACCCTATCAACTGGTTAGAACATATTTGTTCACTTTTTAACTTCAGTTTCAACTGAACCAATTTAATTTCAATTAAATTATTAATTAATTCTTATCAACGAAAATTTTCGAAAATCCTCAAATTTTCTAACGCCTTACCTCTTCGAAAAATTTCGCATGCACCTCCTTTGTACTGGTCAATCGGTCAGACTCCAACTTGCCTCTCTGGGCCATCTCCAACCCAAAAGAAAATCCAACAGCCAAGTGGCTTGCCAATTCGGCTCATAAATCTTATATCCAATAGAAATATAAACTTGTACCTTTTGTCGGGCATATCAACTCTATCACTTCCATATGCTATCAACCCAGCATATACCATTGTTATCCCAAATCAAACTCTGAAATCACTTTTATCTCCAACACAACCATTCGCTTTTTACCAAGCCAAATATCATTTCAACTCAAGTTCAATTCTTGATTTTCAATTCCTTAACTCCTCAATCCAATACCATTTCGGATTCTAATTTCACAAATCCAATCTTATTTGATTTCATTTCAACTTCAGTTACCACTTAACTGACTTTACTTTAATTCAAATTTTCTTTCACAAATTTCTGTTAAATTTGTTTTTTTTAATTTAAACAGTCTTTCCCTGTGAGTTTTTTTAAACAGTTTACCCTTTTCAAAAATCAAATTTTCCTTTTTGAAATTCAACTGAGCCCGTAATCAATATTCCATTAGTTAAATCACTTCTCTATTTCTTTATCAATATTTGTTAACCAAATATTTTCAATAACCTTATTGCCCTTTTATGTTATTTGGAAAACATTTCTGAATATCGCCTTCCTTTATTTTCTAAACTTTAGAAAATATATGCTATTTATAATTGGAAAATATTCCAATTACTTATCTCTTTTCCAATCTCGTTTATTTCTATACTTAGGAAATATTCTTTATTATATTTCCAAGCTTACACTTATTTGGGTTAAAACTGATGTTGTGTAAAACATCGTTACGACAACCCAAATACTATATTCAACTAACTCTTATTCAACATTGATATTCGAGCCTGAAATCTTACTATTTGTTTGTTAATAATGAAATCAATCAAGTTGGGGTATAACTACCTCTCAGACCTTGACTGAATAACATTTATAACGTCAAAACAGATATGACTACTTACTCGAATAATCAATACCATACAACTACTTATTCACTTTTAAACACGTATACACTTCCTCTTTCCATTCTTACTAGATTTTATTCTTAGTCTTCCTTTTTGATTTTACTATTCTATTTCTAAGTTCGTTTTCTTATCGATTTCTTTATATATATCGATACGTTGATTTCTAACTATCAAATTATCTTAAAAATATTCTAACTCCTTAAATTCCGGAAAAAATTCGCCATAACCTCCTTTGTACCGGGAGTATCGGGATATTTCAAATAGCCTCCCATGGCCCTCACTAATCCAAAAGAAAAAGAAAAAGCCAAGCGGCTAGCCGATACGGCGCATAAAATCTCATATATGAATTAAATACATACCTTTTCGTCGAGCATTCTACTTATATACCTTCATACCTTATCCATACCTATCTCATGTATATTTATACCTGCCCAATCTATTTTGACTACACCTGATCGTTTTAACTTAATTCGTTAATTAATTTGTTAATTAACTCTTTAGTCTATTTCACTTTTATATTTGAACATGACATGTTCAAATATATTTTAACTTGCTCATTAACTAATTTGAATCCAAATTTCAAATTTAAGTTCTATGTTCGATTTCGAATATCCATTTACAAATCCAATTCACCTTTCAAAGTTCAACTACAAATTCAAAACTCGATTAACTAATTCCTCTTCGACTTAGTTAATTCTATTCAATTTCTATTCAAATTTTATATCACTTCTATTATTCAAATCTATATATCAAATTCTATTCAAATTCTATTCAAATTCTATATAGTCAAATTCTATAATTTAAATTCCATTTGAATTCTATATTCAAATTCTATTTCACCTTCGATATTCAAATCCTATATTTTCAAACTCCATTGAATTATATATTCCAGTTCCCATTTTAACTCTATTTGAATTATATATTCGAATTCCTATTTCAAATTCTATTTTGAAATTCTATTTTCAAATTCCATTTCAATCTATTTGAATTCTATATTCAAATTTCATTTCAAACTATTTGAATTCTATATTCAATTTTCCATTATTTAAATCTTCTTTATTCAAATCTCATTTGAATTTCTATATTCAAATCCCCTTTGAATTTTCTATATTCAAATCCCCTTTGAATTTTCTTATTTACATTCTATGTTTGAACTTCCTTTATTTAAATTCCTTTTCAAACTTTCTTTATTCATTCTTTACATAAATCTCGATTTCAATTCCTTTTAAAATCGATATTTCTACCTTTGGAAAATAGATTTCCCTTTCAATTTCACACTTGTATTTTTATTTCTGAATTATCCAATGATAATTCTTTTCACTCCATTTATAAACTTCGTTTATAAAAGAACTATTTATAAACTTCGTTTATAAAGGAACTTCTCGTTTTATTTCTTTTAAAACAAGTTAATATTTCAAATCTATTTAAAGTTCAAATTCTATTTTATAAATCCCAATTTGAGATTCAACACAACTTGTCTTTCCCAAAACAAATTCAAAACAGTATCTCTGGTAGTAATCCGTCACTTACAACTCGAAAATGAATACTGATGATGCAGCTGCCATCATCAGAATCTAATTTCCAGCGATCGAAGTGAGTTCAATACTATAAAACCATTTCTAAACATTTCCACCTTGAAATTCATTTCAAAATATAATTCACACTGCTTGTAAAACAATTTAAAATCTCCCAAGATCTTAAATTTTCCTTATTTTTTTTTCAAATCCATTTACAAACACTTATCCAATTCTCCAGAGTTTTAACTCAATTTCTGGTTAAAAATTCAGATTTAATTCATTTCGATTTCATATATTTCACTTATATGAATTCTGATTTGTTATTTATATAACCATTTCAATTTATAATGTTCCTCGATTATAGTAACAACCAATATATCCAATATATTAAAATTTTGATATATATATATCTTCTCTATATCAAGATATACCTTGGGTAAACTTATTTTAATTTAACCTCTTTTCAAAACATATTGTGTCGACCCATCATATTCGAGTGTTTATAAACTCCTACCGATACAGTGGATCAAACTGATCGACCACAACCCATAAACAACTCAACCAAAAAATCTCCACGATATAAAACAATTTTTTATATCAATAACAAATACGTTCACTCGTATATATACACTCAACTCAATCTAGGGTATTACTAACCCTATCTCTACCGAGTCATGCCACAGAGCCAAGGTATTAACTAAACCTTTGCTCTGATACGAACTGTAATGACCCGGGATTTTGTCGACTTTGGTTATCGCCATAAACTCAATGACGACGAATCAAACATCTAAAAATACCAGTCATTTGTGAATGAAATTAGAGGGTGAGGAAAGATAAGATAGAAACTTAGAATAGAAGAAGAAGAACACAATATCAGAGTAAGACGAATCTCACAGCAGCGGAACGAATAAATATATTTCATAACATGACTTTGAAATATACATTTGTATTTGAATATACAACATTATCAAAGTACAGCACTTACAACACAGCGGAAATAAACTATAGCTATATGATCCTGAAGCCTCCTGCTCCAAGCTCTTCCAGTATATCAGTAAATCCCAACTACTTGACTTCCCGTACAAATTTAGGCACCCAAGAGTTTAGGGAAAACAACAAAATAAACTCCGGGTCAGTCATGGGACTGGTGTGAGTAAAACAGTTGAAAATAGTTCAAGCAGGTAATCGATATCTCATAAGACCACGCCGTATAACGGAACGGGTTTTTCCCTTATGAGAATCCAAATATCTTTATATCAAAAGCCTTTTGATATTATAATAATGTCTATCAACCACAACATAATAATCATCTAGCAGAAACGCTTTCATCTCACGTTTCTACATATATAGTATACAATCAAACCGCAAGCACATATTGGGTAATGGATTTCCAACTATGACAAGGTATGGAACCACCTTTTGCTAGTGTACCTCTAGAGAGGAATACACTGGGTTCAACAAGAATATCTTGCAACCCGGCCACACATGACCGACCACTCATTTCGCTTGAGTGTATCGAATATATATCACCAACGGTTTGGATCAGCAACCGTTTCCCGAATGGGACAACATCAACAATAGATTTTTAGAAGTAAATGAAACTCTAGATCAGGTGATTATACACCCTACTTCGGTGCGACCGACTTAGCCATGCTGCCTGCCCGATTTCTGTCACTTACCGGTTGATGAGGCTAGAAGCTACGATTCATCATCACATCAGACTCACTTTGAATGCCACATCGTCAAATCCATCAAATCACCGATTGACGTCCTCAACCACACATTATGTGTTAGATAAAAGAAGTTTCCTTATCCGCTTCCACTCTTGTTACGGTTGGAGAAATCAATATATGTGATCGTCTGTAAATACTCTGTCAGACATCCGTCCACACAAGTCATCCAGGAACAGGATGAACCGAAGGCACTATCCTGTAAACAGGATAGCCCTTGCATAACTCCGTCTTCAATTTCCTTTGGCATATATGATTCGCACCGCTTATGCCAATACAGAGTGGTTCTTTGGATAATAATCCAACCGGTCTCTCCATATTAACAACGTTAAAATGGTCAAAACTTCGATAGTCTATGATTTAACTATCGAAGAAAAACAGGTGTGCAAACAACGATATTATTTCAAAATGGAAATTTATATCGATCAAACATCATTCAACATTTATCTCTTTATTTCATTAATTTACTTATCTCATGTTTCCCTATATTCAATATTTCTTATTTTCTAAATTTGGAAAATATACGTTATTAACAATGGAAAACATTTCCATTTCTTGTTTTCTTTATTAGAAAACATTTCTGGTTTCTTATTTGGAAAACATTCCCAAAGCTTCTTCATTGGACTTAGACAGATGTTTAAACAAACATCGCTATGCCAACTCAAACCATTTCCTTTACTACTGGAACTTAACTATTCCTTAGTTAAAAACGAAGCCAATCAAGTTGGGGTAGAACTACCTCTCAGACCTTAACTGAACAACATTTCTAACTTTGAAATAGGCAAAGTTCACTTGATAATCCTTTTACTAACTTCCTTACTTAACCCTCCTTCGAATAGCCATATTCGATTGACTCTTTTCACTTAACTCTATTCGATTAACCCTTATCAATTAACTCTATTGGACTAACACTATTGGATTAAATCTATTTGACTAACGCTATTGATTTACTCATTTCACTTAACTTCTTTCAAATAAACTATATTCGATAACTCCTTTTACTTTCTTCGAATAAACTATATTCGATTAACTCATTTGCTTCTATTCGAATAAACTATATTCGATTAACTCCTTTTACTTTCTATTCGAATAAACTATATTCGATTAACTCATTTTACTTTTTATTCGAATAAACTATATTCGATTAACTCATTTTACTCTCTATTCGAATAAACTATATTCGATTAACTCCTTTGCTTCTATTCGAATAAACTATACTCGATTAACTCATTTTACTTTCTATTTGAATAAACTATATTCGATTTACTCCTTTTACTTTCTATTCGAATAAACTATATTCGATTAACTCCTTTGCTTATATTCTAATCGATTAAACAAACATTGATTAACTCCTTTTGATTTAACTAACATCGATTAACTCCTTCCGATTAAACTAACATCGATTAACTTCTTTTAACTCGATTAAACTATTCATTGATAAAGATTTACTTTTAGTAACAGTTCTTCACTTTACAAATGATTTCCCTTTTATAAAACTCTATTCGTTTTAAAAACATTTTCCCCTTTTATTTACTTTCAAAATATTTCCTTTTATAAAATCTGTTGATTTTATAAAATTCCTTTATTTCAATATACATTGAAATAATTCTTTTTACATCCCAGGGTCTTTTATGATATTTAAAATATCGAATAACAATGATCAACATCATTCCAACACACATAATCCATAACAGATTATATAACACATCATATATCACAATATATGAAAAACAGTAAAATAAATGTTGAGGAATCCAGTTGGATTCCTCTAACCTGTCTCCCGACATCACAAATGTTAAACAATACAGATAACATCACTTCCAGTTCCATATGATATATTCTGTTAAACAGAATCAATATAGAAATTCAACTAACTGACTAGCAGTTCAATCAAACAGTCAACACACAGTCAATCAGACTAATTCTAACAGTTCTAAAAACACAACATGAAATTATAAACTATTTAGAGTTAGTGAGATTTACTCACATTGGCAGTTCATCGTTAAAGAACGATAAACTGTTGTTTGATTTGAATCAAACAGTTTATTTCGCCATAAATTCATACGAGCTCCAATGGACTTCCAGTCAGTTTCATTGTGGAGTGCTCGTCCATACGGTCCCAACGTAACTTGTTTCGCTGAAAACCGATATCGTATGAAGCAGATATTTATTATACAAGTTAATACGTTATTTAAATTTAAAATAAAACTAAACTATTTCTAACTGGGCTTTACTTCCTTTTCTGGCCCATTACCTTTTTAAAACTCACGGCCCCTCAGAACCTGATCCTTCTTCCCCAAAAGCTCAGTACCGAACTCCTCACAAACATGGCCGACTTCCCATCAAAGCCTCTCCCTCCACCCTTACTTACAAATCAAAATAAAATCATCAAAAATCATGTCGTCTCCTGTACTTCCTTCCTATACCAATACAATCAAACTTGAACTCAGTCCCTCCCGTGCGTCTCCGAGGTCTTCGAGAGCTGCTCCTGTCATCGAGCGACGTCTTTTGTGTCGGATTCTCACAAAAAAATCACAATCGAACCCACTCTCCACCACAAACAACAACATACACTCCAACTTTCGAATCAATGCTTGAATCTCCTTTTAATCCCAACCCTAGTTTTTCTGCTTCCGCGTTCGAACACAGAAAATGCCTTCGCACCCCAAAAGATCAACACCGAAATGACGAGCACCCTTCCGTGATTACAAATATACATAACATTTGATTTATAGGAATTTGTTTAATTTTATTTTGATTTTTTATTCCTCACGTTTGCTGAAGAACTCAAAGAAAAGTACGGCGGATTTGTGTTGACCTGAGGAATGAATTTTCTAGGTTAAAACATGTTAGGGGTTGTATTTATAGGCAAAATAAATATCTAGTTATTTTCGTAGAGGGAATATTCCCAGTATATTCTCCATCATTAACTCGTTTTTGACTTCTAAAAATTCGTGTGATCACACACGATACTCAAAAATCACCAAACTGGACATACTGCTAGAGTTTGACATTACGGTCCCAACGAAACTGGTTTCGTCGAATTCCGACTCCGTATGCTCACACAACGTATTTTTAACCGTCGAAATACTGACTGTTTTTCACTCTAAAAATCCGTACGACCACACAGTGACTCTAAAAATCACGAAACTGGAAATCTAACAACTATTTGACATTGCGGATCCAACAAAATTAGTTTCGTCGAATTCCGACTTCGTTTGCAAAAGTGGCTATTTTTAAAGCTCTGGATGACCCATTTAAATATATAAATATATTTAAATATAATTAAATTAAATATAATTAAATTTATATTATCTTCTATATTCACAGTGGAATACCATACAGCTCTAGAATATTCCTATATGAATTTCTAACTCGATATTCACTTCTGGGTCAACCCTATATTCGATTTATATTGAAATTCCTTTTAAAAATATAAATAATTCCTTTATAAATTATAAAGGAATTCCACAGTGACTTTTCTAAAATTTGATTTGGACATATCACAAAATTTACACGACGAAATCCTGATTTTTCTCTTCCACTAGAAAGATATACTCCACCAGCTCCACACGTTTCTTGTTTCACAGAAATCCAGCTTAAAACGAATCCTGTACATTCAGTTGAAGTTCGAATCGCCTATTTACGAACTGCAGCGCCATTTCGAGCTCGTTTATAATTATATTATAAACTATACGTTCAACTGTCGACGATTGAATATATTCGTTATTCAAATTCAATTCCAAGCTGAATTAAATATCACAGATGATCCGGTTCACACCATATCGCCATTTCAGCCAATTTTGATTATTTCAGAATTAAATATATTATTTAATATATTATTTTAATTAAATATTCATCATTATTTAATTCCATGACCATTTAATTCACTAAACCACCATTTATATAATTAAATAAATTAATCATAATACCTCTGCCAATGCGGGTCATTACACAAGGGGGGTGTCGACACCAGGGTCGACCCCCCTAGGGATGACGTGGATAAGTCGGTTTCACTATAATAAAAACACCATTTTACAACATTGATTCTATGACAATTCATCAAAGTGTTGTAAAATCATAGAACTTTTCATAACATTTGTTAAGAAAAAAGTCGTAATAGATTTTTCCAAATAACATTCCCAATATAAATGTTGTAAAATAAAACTATTAACAATGTTTGTTTAATCTGTCTTCAAAAATCATTTTTAACGATGACTTTTGTACATTGTTTTATAGTTACTTTGATCATAACATTTTTGTAATGTTATTGAAACATGCATATAAAAACGTTTTTTAAATATTGTAAGTTTGTAGTACTCGACGATATTTAACAAAGTTGTAAACTCAAAGCTAAACAACTACAAAAAATAACTGTAAATTTTATTTTTATATAATTTACAATGTTCGTATAATGCTATAATAATTCATATTTATGATGATGTCTATCTTATGTTGTTAAAGATATTTTATTTAACAAATTTTTATCAATGTTATTAATTCTCATATTTGAACTTCTTGTTGTAATTTTTTGGTTGTTGTATGCATATATTTTACATTCGATGATGCATGTTCGAAATTGCAAAGTACATCATATTTAACAAAGATAATTCATATCGTAAAGCTTCTTTTCTTTTACAACAGAAATTTTTTATCACTCATCCAAATAGTTATCACTCGTTCAAATAGTTATAGTTAATATTTATTAATTATATTTTATAGTAAATATTTTTTAGTAATTATAGTTAATATTTATTAATTATATTATAATTAGTAAATTATAGTGAATATTTTTTTGTAATTATAGTTAGTGTTTATTAATTATAGTTAATATTATAATTAGTAAATTATAGTTAATATTTTTTAGTAATTATAGTTAATATTTATTAATTATATATATTTTATAGTAAAATTATTTCTTACATTAATAAATAAATCAAAATGTGTTTAACATTTATTATATTTTATAGTAATTTTTTTTAGTAATTATAGTTAATATTTATTAATTATATTATAATTAGTAAATTATAATTAATATTTTTTAGTAATTATAGTTAAAATTTATTAATTATAGTTGTTGTCTATTACGGCTGATGTCCCGGACGGGGGTCGACCAGCCCGGTCAGGTCGCGGGGCAGCGTCCCGTCCAAAAACGGTATATTTTGTTTCTTAGCAAAATACAAATTAGAAAAAATCTTACATTGATAAATAAATTGAAATGCGCTTTAACGTCGGTTTCCATGCATCATTTACATCAGCTTCTTGCATGATGTTAAAGGTCTCTTTATCAATCCGCACCCTCTATAATTGGTTATATCTAGTCGTTGATCACTTCTTTAATCTGCAACTATCAAAACCCTCCAATCAGCCTCTTCCACGTATCAGCCATTTCCCTCCTCACGTTTCCGGACCCCGGCTTCACTTTTCGCCCCTTCCGTTGTTTTCCCCCCAAATCAGAATTTAGGTTTGCTCATGGAATCCGCAACCATGGAAACAAAGAAGTAGTTCTATTCTGAAAGAGGGAATGCGCTTCCAGACAAGGTTTGCTCATGGAATAAGAAACCCTAGGATAAATAAGTCTTTTCCCTCTCCGTCTTCACTATAGATTTGATTTTTACAAAACATCGGGCTCATGGAATATACCACTTGCATCTGCAAATTGAAGATTTGTGCTCCATACAATCCACGCCTCGTTGGAATTCAGAAACCGCGATGATTCTATGAAGGCATGTAATTTATCTCAAATTCAGGATGCTTAGTTGCTTACCCCTTTGACCAAATCATTTTCTGTCCTCGTCGTGATATGTTCCCTAAAATACCACTATCCATCATATAAACTTGGATTTGCATCAGTTCAATCCAATTGAGTACCTATTCACCATGTTAGTTATTTCTAGGATGAACTTATAAAACTGAAGTCTGTCCGATTTAACATAACTTTATTCAGGGTCGCTTAAGTTTTGGCATGAGCGAAGCAAGGTAGATTATTTGACATCTAATTTGTTTGAGTGGAATGATGATGTTGTTTCTTCTTCACTTGAAAGCGTGGCTTTCTGGATCAAAGGCCTACCTTTTGTTGAGTCGAGTTAGATTTCTTCTCCGATGACTGTGACTGCTTCAAGCTAAGGCATTGCATCCCTCTCACTGCTGCGTCTATACTTGCAAACAATTCCTGAGGTGTTCATCCACTATACAGACATACTCGTTGTGTTGCTTCTATACAACAAATGTTCAAACTCCTTTTTTAAGCTTTAAGGCAGTTCAGATCATGCTCTCATGTAAGGTCTTCATTTGAAGTAGGGGCATCGCTAAGAAGAGTCTAGTTTACAACTTCATCTAACTCAAACAAAGTTCTGATTTCCGATGCTCTGTTACACCACAACGAGTTATTTCTGATATTTAAGTGTAGGATAGTAGCTAAACAATTTACTAATGAGTGAATAGACGCACATTTTATGCTAGTATAGATGAAAACAATTAATGTAATTGATTATTGCACAGCTAGTTTTAAAAGCATCAAAGGATAATGTAGCACCATGAAAATACATTTTTGTTTTCCTGCGGACAACCACTTTTTTAACATGTCCTATGGAGATGCAAGTATATAAAAGTTTCACTAATTAAGATATTTTCATGTTACAAAATTTTATTAAGAAACTCGTCCGACGCTTGGCTTGCAATATTATACATTGGGAAGCTTGAATGATATGAATACATCTAACTGTTACTATAATGTGTGTCTATTTATTTATTTGAAGATGTAATTTTCAATTTAAACATCAATAAATATGAAGTTCTTTACATTAAGGATAGGAACTGAATAATGGAACCACTAGAAAATGATTATATATATATAACTTACACCAGTTGAATTTCATGTATAATAGAAGTACTTTTCATATGACTATGACTAGGGTGACAATAAGGTTTGGTCACTACAATTAAATTAACCAATATGCATATAGATTTTTGGAGCATAGAAGTGGCGCTCCAGTCACCCACTAAGGCTTCGGATGTTCTGAATATATCCCGGAAAATTGTCAAGATATTTCTTTTGATGATTCAAGTTGGGATTCATTAGCAGGTAAGTTTATACAACTTAATTTGTTTACAATTTAATTATGGTCTAGTTTCTGTTTCCAAAACAACAAGTTCTTGCAGCATTTATCGTCATTGTTGGGAGTACCTTTTCACCCATCCTTATATTGTTATAGCATAAAATAACCATGTGCCACGATAAACTGTACGAACCTTTTCTGATCATCAGACTGACCAATATTTGCTTGACTATGTTGATGTCTAAATCAAATATTATGTTTCTATCCGCAAGTCGGTGCGTATTGCAGGAAACAACGTCCTAAACCCAACAATGGGAGAGCACAGAACTCATGCCCCACACAGTCACAGCAACGACAACAACACTCCTACTCGTATGCTTATCGGTTATTTTCAGCAAATATTTATTGTCTACTCCTGCATGTTAGTAAATACTTTTACTATTTATATTTTCAAGAAACTTCTATTAAACTACATCTTATACTGCTGTATTCAGGACCAGTCACGATAAACTGCTATCTATCCTCCTCCTTTATTGTACACTTGCGCGTTTTACTCAGCTTGAGAGGTAATTTAATGACATGTTATTGATATTAAAGTAATCTTATAAGACTAAGGATTCTGGTCCAAATCATTATATGGTATATTCTACTAATCAATAATATCACACTAGCGGTTCACTTTCCAACAAGATTATTCCCTTATCAATAAACATCACTATGGGTTTTAATCTAGAGTCTTGAAATAAATTTTATAACACCATCACAGATGGATGAACGGGCATGCTTTGCTCTCAGAAAGCTAGCTTTAGGTTCATCAGGATATGAACCTGAAAAGGCAGGGAAATTTCTAGAGCTCGCTAAGGAGGTGTGTTATGTTGACTCTAGCTTTTAACCTCGAAATGCTTATGCCACATTTTGTCTATCATGCACGTTAATAAATAAGTCAGCTAGAGTGATGAGTGTTGTAGCGAGGTGGCAATGTAAAACTGAGTGTGTAATGTATTGAATTGTGTATGAAGAATGTGAATAAAATATGTTTAATTAAATAAAAATATTGTTTGAATATTAAATTCTATGTAATAGTTTCATTTAATAAATATTTATTTCTGTGTATGAGACGAGAAAACAACATAAACAAGCCATCATATATATCAGCATAAAGCCATTTATTGACATCAATCAAAAGTTAATATGGTAAAACACTTATTACAACAGTTAATTAGTTAATTTATGATGTCTTACTGCTGCTTCTACATCATTTTTTAACCATAAAAAATTTGGTACTTTAGATTGTAGTGATAACATATATGTATCATTGTCAAAAAACATCTCCTAACATTTGAAATATGTTGTAATTGATTATTTCACAACTTTCTAACAACGTCGTATATAATTCTTTAATTTTTTTCTTGCCTTTTCACTATATTTATATTATGTTATAACTTACTCTTCTACAATGTTTTGTAGAACACTTAGGTAAATGTTGTAAAAATGACCATGTCTTTCATAACTGTGGATATAACAACATTATGATAAATGTTGTCGAAATACATTGACAACATTTATTCAATGTTGTAAAATATGATATTTGTTGTAGTGCTTGGAGGCTGGCAGCTACAAATACAAGCTCATTTCTCTTGTTTTCTTCACTGAAAATCAATGGAGGCCTAAGTGCTGCTAGTGCCAGGACTGAACCAAAAATCTTTCTTCTTCTATAATCAAATTTAGATATTCAAGCATAGATCTGAGATTCATCAACTATTTTCTTCTCCTCCTATTATTCTAGATCCAAACGCTGTGAGTTTTCAGTTGCCTTTAGATTTAAATAAATAAAAGTAAACATGATATGGTTGTAAATTTGGATCTATGCCTATGACGGAATCATATCAGATCTATAGTAATTTGTGAATCCATGATATTATAATTTGGATCTATGCCTGTAACTGAATCATATCAGATCTATTGTAATTCGCAAATCTATGACATTTGGATCATCTTATCATGTTGTGGTCACTTTAGATCTGTCATTAGTTGGACATCTAAATTCTTATTTAGATCTAATCATGCTTATTATGACATCCCTACTATGTTAGAACCTGTTTTATTATCACAAGTTCACCGATTGTTTTTATATGTCCATCCTATCATTATGCCATCATATGCCTATGTCAGTTTGTTCGAATAAACATCTCTATCATCTTCCCTTCACCCTTTCCCTTTTTATTTTATATAGCCAGGCTATTTTCGAGCCTAGGCATGCCGCTAAATTATGCGACTACGCTAGTTTGGGAACGAGGGGAAAAACATTGAAATTGGACATATCTTGTGAATTGGTAATTTGGGCATAATTGGTAAAAAGGTAGAAATTGACATAATTTGAATAATGTATACGAGTTTGGACATGTAGTTTACTATGAACATAATTTGGGGAAAAGGGGCATGAAACTTGTAACCTATAACGATATAGGAAAATTGGCTAATAATGAAATGCCTAGGATTACAATAATTAGAAACTGTAATTGCACCTAGACACGAGGTTAGATTGCACTTGTGGTGGAAGTCTACCCATACCCGCCCGACATATCTAGCGACCACAAGTGGTGAATCTAATGTGGGAGGTTTAGGTGCACAAATACGAGACGTGCTAAGACATGAGGTTAAGCCCAATTTGTGGAATAAGTCTGCCCGGACCCGCCTGGCATGTCCAACATCCACAGCTAGTAGGTTTAGTGTGAGAGGTCTAGCATACTGTAAACATAAATGAAAATATGGTAATAAACCATGAATTCTTAACCTGGTTGAATCCATAGCGATTGTATGAATATAAACTTAATTTGGGGTTAAGTAAATTTGGTTGAACAGTGGGTGGGTTAAGTAAATCTGAGGGGGTGGTAATATTTACATATATGCCTACAAACTTAACCTAATAAGGCTAGGTAACTAAAGACACCTATTGGTACACATAACCCATGGAAATATTAGAGTTATGTAATTAAAGAAACCTTTTTAGGGTAAGAAAAGCTTGTAGAAATGGTAGGGTTGTGTAATTAAAGACACCTAGTGGTATACATAATCAATGGAAATCCTAGTGGGGATATAAGACAAGGGGGAGAGCTTGTATCATAGTGTGTTGGACCCATTTCAGTCAGTAACCCACATATAGTATCAAAATGAGTACTCCGTCCTAGGTCGGAGTTGGGACATGCTTGGGGCTGATTGTAAGAGATCCAAACGTGGAGGATGGTGTGGGCGGCGCAACCGACCGTGTCATGTGCGTGCATGGGCCGGGCAGAGGGGATAAGAAGACCGTGACACATGTAGCTATGGCTGTGCATATCAACGAAGTGTTCTCACTATAGGACGTGATACATCCTTTTGTGGGGCCGGCACAGAGTATCTACGCGGAGTAGGGAGCCAATCGATTAGGGTAGTGGTTAGGATACATTGGGAAGTATGCCTAAGTCTACCATCTTATAGTTGTTGGGATCATCTCATTCTGGTTATACTAGTATTAGTGCAGAGTAATCTATAGAGAGGTATATACTCTATCATGTTTACCTTACCATACCTACCTTATATGTTGTTATCTCTCTCTTATCCACTTTATATGCCTGTCATGCAACTTTTACTTATTTACTTGCAAAAAGTAACTGGACCCACCAGACTTTATGTCTGGCCCTTTTTATCTCCTCTTCGGTGGGAATACTCAAGCTTGATCGTTATTCTGCTTATATTTTTCTGGAGCTGCTTATATGTTGGCTCAAGCTCCTATCTTTGATGCTATGGCTATATTTTGTTTGGGGAATTTTTCTTCTTTTATGTACTCTAATGTTTTAAAGTACAAAATAGTAGTTTCAATGATGTAATGGTTTTTATGTATTTCAGATATGTGATGTTTTCAGACCACATTGCTTTATGTTAAATGATGCTTTTAAATTCCGCTGTCATTTTTATATCTGTCTTGTAATATTTCTATTTCTGTTTACCTATAAAGCTTCATGAAACTTAACGCATTCCCTTTGTGAGTGACATTAATGGACGTGGGGTGTCACACTTGGTATCAGAGCTAAAGGTTACTAGATTAGATAAAAGTTTTTGAAAATTATTTTCAAAAAGGTTTTAAAAGAAAGCATTTTTCAAAAAGAAAAATCTGTTTTGAAAAACATATTCTCCAAAGCCATATGTAATATCCTTCTGTCCTTTGTCTAAATCTCTTTCCTTTTTGTTTCAGCAAGTCTGGGGAACCTAAGATTCCGGAGGGCATTACGATACCAGGCTGGTTCCATAGGTAGGTCAAGCTGACGTTCCTCCCCTAGCTGCACTCATCGTTCCTCCTCTACCTCCAAGATCAGATAATTTCGCTAAGATCTGCAAAGATTTCTGTGCCATGAGAGGGAAGCCATTCCGTGGAACCGTAACATTCATAGAGGCAAGGAATTGGCTCATGGAGATCGATGATTTTTTCGTATTCTTTGAAGTGGAAGATTGGAGAAAGATCAGTTAGCTGCTTGGCTACTGAAAGATGAAGCTTCGTTTTGGTGGGAAGTTACCCAAGCTGGACATCCAGTGGAGACATGAGATGATTTTAGGATGAGGTTTGAAATGAAATTTCTTTCCCGAGCTGAGAAAAGCATGCAGATGGAGAGCTTCTAGACACTCAAACAAGGAAACATGACTGTCAAAAAATATGTGAACAAATTTAACCAGCTAGCAAGGTTTGGATTGGAATTGGTAGATACTCCATATAAGAAAGCTTTGCGGTTTGCTAAAGTGCTACATGAACCCCTTCATGGGTTAGCTATGTCCCACATTCCAATGGAAGCTATTTTTAAAGGATTGTTGATATGGCCCTGATGCACGAGGAAGACAAGAGAGAAAAGAAGGAAGGAAAAGATGAAGAAACAATGCAAAATAAGAAGGTATGGCCTAAGAAAGGACAGCAGCAACAACAACAACAAAATAAAGGTGGAAAGAATTACAAGGCTAAGGATAAGAGAAAATGTCACAGTTGTGGATGAGAGGGTCACTTAGTCAAAGACTGTAAAAAAAGGAAAAATTCTTTCTTCAATTGTGGAGAGGTCGGACACTTTGCTCAGGAATGTCCGAAGAAATAGGGACAAGGTCAAAGGGCAAGAGCATCTGGAGGGCAGGTGAATGCTCTCACGACCAGTGCTCCGGATAGAGGTAGGAAAATTTCTATGGAAGGTTT
This sequence comes from Allium sativum, assembly GCA_030737875.1. NCBI lineage: Eukaryota > Viridiplantae > Streptophyta > Magnoliopsida > Asparagales > Amaryllidaceae > Allium > Allium sativum. Next base: position 388,380,894 of record CM060916.1, on the reverse strand, counting down.
GATTTCTATTTCCAGTTATCCTATTAGAACTCTTTTTGATTTTGGTGCTTCACATTCATTTATATCTAGTTCTGTGGTTGAATCTCTGCACTTAAATACTATTATGGTGGTGGATCCCGTTATTGTCTCAAACGCCATTGGTGGTTCGACTCATTTATCCATGGTTTGACGGTGTTTGAGGATATCTATCTTAGGCATCGAGTTTGAGTGCGACACATATGTGCTTGTATTTATGGGCTACAGTGTGATTCTAGGGATGGATTGGCTAACGATGCATGGTTCCATATTGGATTGTGAGAGGAGGGTAGTTAGGCTTCTGACCTGTCATGGAAGGACCCTCGAGATTTCTTATGACCTACAAGGATATTTTATACTTAGTTTCATAGAGTCTCTTGATGCATTTGTCGATGATCTGCAATCTGTTCCAGTAGTCCGAGATTATTCTGATGTCTTTGATGAGGCTCGGGGCTTACCCCCAATGCATGAGATAGATTTTCGCATATATTTGGTAGATAATGCAAAGCCAGTTGTATTGCCCGTGCGCCATATGGCTCCAAAGGAAAGGAGGGAGCTAAATAAGCAAGTAGGGGAGCTACTTGAGAAAGTATTTATCAGGCAAAGCATATCTGAATGGGGCGCTCCAGTAGTATTCGCAATGAAGGCGGATGGTTTGCTTCAGTTGTGCGTGGACTATAGAGAGTTGAACAATCTCACCAAGAAGAACAGGCACCCACTTCCTAGGCTAGATGACTTGTTCAACCAGCTTGTTGGTGCCTCGGTATTTTCTCAGTTAGACCTGGCCACGGGGTTTCATCAGTTGAGGGTGGCTGAGCACAGTATAGAAATGACCTCTTTTAGGACTCCTGATGGTTTCTTTGAATGGCTCGCAATGCCTTTTGGGTTGACGAATGCACCCGCCTATTTTGAGTAGGGTGTTTCGGGAGTTTCTAAATAAATTTGTCGTGGTCTTTTTTGATGATATCTTGATCTTCTCAAAGAGTGAGGAAGAGCATGCCTAACTTTTAAGGGAAATTTTGAAAACTCTCCGTGCGCATTAGCTTAAGGCAAAATTCTCCAACTTCCACTTTTGGAGAAAGGAGGTGAGATTCCTAGGCATGTGGTTTCTATAGAAGGGGTAACAGTAGATCCCGCAAAGGTGGTTGTAGTTCAAGACTGGCAGGTTCCAAAGAATGCAACATAGGCGAGAAGCTTTTGGGGTTAGCAGGCTATTATGGGAAGTTCATTAAGGACTTCGAAAAAATATCAGCCCCACTCACCTGGCCGACGAAGAAGAATTTGGCATTTTCATGGGATATAGATTGTGATGTTTCTTTCCAACGATTGAAGAAGGTTTTGACAATAGCCACAGTCATGACCTTGCCCGATGGGAATAAGTTGTTTACAGTTTACATCGATGCATGTGGTACAGGACTAAGTGTGGTTCTGATGCAAGGAGGAAGGGTAGTATGTCATGGAGGAAGACAACTAAGAGTCCATGAGAAGAACTTCCCAACCCATGATTTAGAGCTAGCTGCCATAGTATTCATGCTTAAGACGTGGCGTCACTATTTGCTTGGAGAGAGATTCGAGTTGTACACTGATCATAAATCCCTCAAGTATTCGTTCTCGCAGAAGGATCTTAATTTAAGGCAACAAAGGTGGATGGAGTACCTAGCTTCTTATGATTTTGAGATTGCTTATACCGTTGGCAAGGGTAATATGGTGGCAGATGCACTAAGTAAGCAAAGGATGGCCTTAAGTTCTCTGTTTGTGGAAAGGAAAATCTTGGATTTCATATCGACCTTTGATTTTAGAACCTCCATCGAGCTTTTGCCTGATTTGTTTGCATCGCTAGAGATACGACCTACTCTTATGGATAAGATAGGAGCTTCGAAGTGAGATGATCCATAGATTTCAAATATCTTGGATAGGCTTAGTAAAGGGGAGACTTCTAATCACCTCAATAGATATTCCATTGATGATAAAGGTGGTTGCGACGAGATGGAAGGCTTTGTGATCCTCAAACTAAAAGTTAGCTAAAGGCAGTCCTAGAAGAAGCCCATCATTCTAAGATGACTATTCATCCAGGCAGTGATAAGATGTATAGGGACATAAAGAGGGTTTTCTTTTGGGGTGGGATGAAGAAAGATGTGGCAGAGTTTGTTTCTCAATGTTTAGTTTGTCAGCAAGTCAAAGCTGAGCAAAAGAAGCCCGGTGGTAGGGCTGCACAAAGTATGGGTTGGGTCGGATTGGACCAAATACTACATCCGACCCGCATAAGTATGGGTTTAAGGAAGTTCAACCTGTATCCGACCCTATATGAGGTTGGATATGGGTTGGGTTAAACTATGGGTTGGGTCAGGTTTAGTAGGGTTGGGTTGCTTGAATATAATAAAAAAATGAGAGTAGAGAGAATTTTTTTGAAAGTAGTATTAAAATATTCAGCATAATATATCAGATTTTTTTCTAGCATAATGCATTTAAAAATAACTGATTCAGTATAAGATAAATTTTATTAAAATTTCGTTGTAAAACCCATCATATAAAATTAATTTACTATAGAGTAGAACAAGTGTTTCATTTTAAGATATATTGAAATGCACTTTAAAATATATTTGCCAAATTCTTTCTAGTTTGGATTGAAATGAAATATTTTTTTTTGTAGATTTACTATAGAATACATAAATATTATTCTAGGATTATACTATTCTAATTTTAAGTAGGTTGGTATTAAATTAGTTTTTTAATAAGGGGTTGGGTTAAAATAAGGTTGGGTTGAACAAAATGTCAAACCCGACCCGTATGTAGTATGGGTTACATATTATAACCCATATCCGACCCGAACTAGGATGGGTTGGGTTGGGTTTATGTGGGTTGGGTCAGGTTATTGGGTTGGGTCGGGTTGGATATGTGTTATGTGCAGCCCCACTCGGTGGTTTACTTCATTCTTTGGAGGTTCCACAGTGGAAGTGGGAGTGCGTCTCTATGGACTTCATAGATGGTCTGCGTAGATAAAAGAAAGGCAACACCAGTATTTAGGTGGTAGTAGATAGACTTACTAAGAGCCCCCATTTCATTCCAGTTAAGAGCAAGAGGATGGCAGCATGGTTGGTATCAGTATATACTCGAGAGGTAGCCCGTCTTCATGGAGTACCTTCCAGCATTGTAAGCAATCGTGACCCCATCCTCACTAGTGAGTTTTGGAGGAGTTTGCAAGAAGCATTAGGTACACAGTTACGTTTGAGCACCGCTTATCATCCTTAGACCGATGGGCAGACGGAGAAAGTGAACAGAGCTCTAGAAGATCTCTTGAGACTGTGTATCCTAGACTTTGGAGGGACTTGGGAAGAGCAACATCCTTTAGTAGAGTTTGCCTATAATAACAGTTATCAAGCTAGCATTGGCATGGAACCCTTCGAAGCGTTGTACGGACGACCCTGTAGGTCACTAACTTGTTGGCGGGAATCTACAGAAAGGCTATTGCTTGGACCATATTTGGTTAGAGAAACATCCAAAAAGATTGATCTTATTAGAGGAAGAATGAAAACCGCTCAAGATAGGCAAAAATCCTATGCTGACAAGGGAAGGACTGACATTGAATTTGAAGTTGGAGATATGGTTTTCATTAAATTGTCACCTCTGAGGAACGTGGTTCGCTTCGGATCTGTAGGGAAACTGGCTCCAATATTTGTGGGACCATTTCCCATAATAGAAAGGATTAGCCAAATGGCCTACAGAGTAAAGTTGCCAGAGAGACTATCTGGCATTCATGACGTTTTCCACATTTCTCACTTGCGGAAGTGTTTGCATGATACCGTAGAAGTAGTTGAGCCAAGTGTATTGGAAGAAGTAGAGGTGGAATGGGTGGCGACAGTCAGACTAGTTCCTTCTCGTATGGTTAAAGCAGAAGTTAAGAGGCTACGCAATAAGGAAATCAAGTTGGTGAAGGTTCAATAGGGAAATAACCTAGAGGATGCAACTTGGGAGATCGAAGACAAGATTCGTGTTTCCTACCCTTTTCTTTTCGAGGGTACGTTCTTAACTCCTTTTCCAAAGCTTTTATTAATCTTGTTTCTATCATTTAATTATGTCCTATCGATTGAATCTTCGACCTTCAGGTAAGAGTCCCATGATTGTAAACATGTGTTTGAGACATGTTATGTTTGATGGATGGAAGAAGATGCAAATGTTTGTTAGTGGTTGCCAGTAGATGCATATACACACACATTAGGCACTAGTCTGGCTCAATCACTTTCATACTGCATATGGATATGTGTGCATTTTTCTTTTTGAGAATGAAATTGAATGTATTATCATATGGATTTTGCATTTGGACGGAAGTTTGTGCACCCATATAGAGCTTACATGTTATAATAGGGTTACTTGCATACATATTCGATTCATGACACTAACATACATTGCATTAAGGAAGTCGACTGAATCAGTAGACCGCCTGATCTTCGCATTAGTGTTGTGGCATATACACACACCTTTGCATATGTTCATGCAAGCATTAGAAGTCTTTAAGGACAATAGATGTCAGAGTGATTGATGGATGAGTAGATGGGTGATCGATGGTAGGGTATGCATTCTTATTAACTCGAAGATTTCGGGGACGAAATACTTTGAGTAGGGGAGAAAGTAACACTCCGTATTTTAACAACACTAAAAGAGCATAAATTAAATAATAATTAATTTAATATTCAGAATTTAGGGAAATGGACTATGCCATTGCGTCCTTCTCGAAATTCTTGTCAAGATAGACACCTGGTTTGTGTAAAACGGACAACGTATGAAGAAGGCATGAGGGTTTGAAGTTTGTATACGCGAAAGAGAATTAAATATATACATATAAGGTCCAAGAATTCAAAATCAGGTCCAGAAAGCTCAAAAAAATCAAAATTACAGAATTCGGTGTGAGCGGGAAAATTCCCGCCTAGGGGAGTCGACCCCCTAAGGGGGTGTCAACACCAAGTTCGACCCCCCTATGGCTGACCTAGCTATGTCGGTTTGGAGGCTGGCAGCTATAAATACAGGCTCGTTTCTCTTGTTTTCTTCACTGAAAATCAATGGATGCCTAAGTGTTGTTGGTGCCCAGAGTGAACCAAAACTCTTTCTTCTTTTACAATCAAATATAGAGATTCAAGCGTAGATCTAAGATTCATCAACTATTTTCTTCTCCTCCTATTGTTCTAGATCCAAACGCTGTGAGTTTTTAGTTGCCTTTAGATTTAAATAATTAAAAGTAAACATGATATGACTGTAAATTTGGATCTATGCCTATCACTGATTCATATCAGATCTATAGTAATTTGTGAATCCATGATATTGTAATTTGGATCTATGCCTGTGACTGAATCATATCAGATCTGTTGTAATTTGTGAATCTATGACATTTTGAATTGAGTATGACTTGGATCTCAACCCTTATCATGTCAGATCTACTTTTAATTATGGATTTAATTTTTATTTGGATTACCTTATCATGTTGTGGTCACTTTAGATCTGTCATTAGTTGGACATCTAAATCCTTATTTAGATCTAATCATGCCAATTATGACATCCCTACTATGTTAGAACCTGTTTTATTATCACAAGTTCACCGATTGTTTTTATATGTCCACCCTATAATTATGCGATCATATGCTTATGTCAGTTTGTTAGAATAAACATCTCTATCGTCTTCCCTTTACCCTTTCCCTTTTTATTTTATATAGCCAGGCTATTTTCGAGCCTAGGCATGCCGCTAAATTATGCGACTATGTTAGTTTGGGAATGAGGGGAAAAACATTGAAATTGGGCATATCTTGTGAATTGGGAATTTGGGCATAATTGGTAAAAAGGTAGAAATTGGCATAATAATGTATATGAATTTGGACATATAATTTACTATGAACGTAATTGGGGAAAAAGGGGCATGAAACTTGTAACCTATAACAACATAGGAAAATTGGCTTATAATGAAATGCATAGGATTGCAATAATTAGAAACTGTAATTGCACCTAGACACGAGATTAGATTACTTGTGGTGGAAGTCTGCCCTGACCCGCCCGTCATATCCAGTGACCACAAGTGGTGAATTTAACGTGGGAGGTCTAGGTGCACAAATACGAGATGTGCTAAGATGCGAGGTTAAACCCAATTTGTGGAATAAGTCTGCCCAGACCCGCCCGGCATGTCCAACATCCACAAATGGTTGGTTTAATGTGGGAAGTCTAGCATAATGTAACAATAAATGAAAATATGGAAATAAACCGTGAATACATAATCTGGTTAAATCCATAGGGATTGTATGAATATAAACTTAAGTTGGGGTTAAGTAAATTTGGTTGAAAAGTGGGTGGGTTAAGTAAATCTAAGGGGGTGGTAATATTTACGTATAGGCCCACAAACTTAACCTGATAAGGTTATGTAATAAAAGACACCTAGCGGTATACATTACCAATGGAAATATTAGAGTAACGTAATTAAAAACTACTTTTTAGGGTAAGCATAACTTATAGAAATGGTAGGGTTGTGTAATTAAAGACACCTAGTGGTATACATAGTCAATGGAAATCCTAGTGGGGATACAAGATAAGGGGTGAGATTGTGTCATATTGTGTGGGACCAATTTCAGTCAGTAACCCATATATAGTATAAAAACGAGTACTCCGTCCTAGGTCGGAGTTGGGACAAGCTTACTGGGATGATTGTAAGAGACCCTAACATGGAGGACGGTGTGAGCGGCGCAAACCGACCGGGTCATATGTGTGCATGGGCCGACCAGAGTGGGATAAGACCACTGTGACACCTGTGGGTATGGCTGTGCATATCAGCGAAGGGTTGTCACTATAGGACGTGATACATCCTATAGTGGGACCGACACAGAGTATTTAAGCTGAGTAGGGAGCCGATCGATTAGGGTAGTGGTTAGGATACATTGGAAAGTATGACTAAGTCTACCATCTTATAGTTGTTGGGATCATCTCGTTCTTATTATACTAGTATTAGTGCAGAGTAATCTTTATAGAAGTATACACTGTATCATGTTTACCTTGCCACATCTACCTTATATGCTGTTGTCTCTCTCTCTCTTATCCACTTTATATGCTTGTCATGCTACTTTTACTTATTTACTTTCTAAAAGTAATTGGGCTCGCCAGACTTTATGTCTGACACTTTTGTTCTCCTCTTCTTTCTTTCGTTCCCACTGCCCTAGGTTCTCAGGGTGGGAATACTCTGGATTGACCGTGATTTTGCTTACATTTTTCTAGAGCTTCTTAGATATATGGCTCAAGCTCCTATCCTTGTTGCTATGGCTATATTTTGTTTGGGGAATTTTGCTTCTTTTATGTACACTGATGTTTTTAAGTACAAGACAATAGTTTCAATGTTGTAATGGTTATTATGTATTTCAGACATGTGATGTTTTCAGACCACGTTGCTTTATGTTAAATAAATTTTTTAAATTCCGCTGCCATTTTTATATCTGTCTTGTAATATTTATGTTTCTGTTTACCTATAACGCTTCACGAAACTTAATGCATTCCCTTTGTGAGTGACATTAACGAAAGCGGGGTGTCACAAATTACGTGAATTAATTTGTATTTGTAATTATAATCAATATGAAATGAACTCGATTTTGAAATGACTGAATGTGAGTTCGTTATATAAAATTTTGCATATAGAATTGATTTTATAAATCGTTTTGTTTTGAATTAGAAACTTGTTAAATCGAATTAGAAGATTGGTTTTGAATTGTATGAAACGTTTGAAATGAACTATAAATTTTGATTCGAATTTATTAGTAATGAATATGAATTATACGACTTGTGTTATAAAATATGATATGATTGTTGAAATTTAAATATATGATTTGATTTAAAGTGTATAAATTGAAATGGAACCTAAGTGATTGAAATTTTGAATCGACTTAAAAGAATTCTTATAAAGATAAACTGGATTATGCGAATTGTTTGAATTTACAAATAATGATTTCGAATTATATGACTTGAATTATGAAACATGATATGATATGGTTAATTTGAAAATGTAAGTTTTGACTTGAATGGTATATATTGAATTCGAAACAAAATGTTGAATTTTAGAATCGACTTAAAATGAATTCTTGAATAGTTTGAAAACTTGGATTTTTGAATATAAATTGAACTAAAATATCCTAGAAGTTAAATATTTTAATATTGATTTAATTGGCATTTTGAGATCTTTAAATTATGATTTTTATAAGTCGATTTTGGGTTGTAAATCGTTATGCGGGTATTTTCGGAAATTGAATATAATCGAAGTTAAATAGTATAGTAATGGTTTTTACGATATTTCGAGACCTTTATGATATGATTTTCTAAATCGATTTGATTAAAGCGATTAAAACGAGTTGTTTTCAAAATTGAATATATTCAAAGTTAGATATTTAATTTTTATTTTGAAATTCGAATATGAGATTTCATATATACGATTTTATTAAGTGATTTATAAAATAATGTCCGCGGTGTGAAAAATGTAAACCTTTGGCTGTTAAAGAGACCGGGAACAGTTATTGTCATACTCTTTGTCAATACCGAAAACCACTTTAACAACTTTGTACGCGGTGGAGATCTAGAGTGAAGTAGGATGGTTTGGTGAATGACTATAATTTATGTCTCATATTAATTATGAGACCCTAACTACGTTGAGTAAGCTTGATGTGGCTGAAACAGGAGCTACGTCGGACCAAGTGAGGTCATTCCTCCTATCGAGCGCACTTCTTCGGTACTATTCTATTACTGTTGAGATTATTAGGCCCTTTTGATTATGGGAGTGTGTTTCGAGGTGGGAGGTAGTGGCTGCTATGCATTTCCACCAGTCCGTATCTGCAAACGATGAATCCACCCTAGCATTCCTTGCGTGCCTTGTCACATGCCTGATACGAACCTACTACGACTTTGTTTTGTACTATTCTATATGGAGTGCTCTTTGATAGCCCTCTAGTTTACGGAGGAATTACGGTACATATATACTATAGGAATATATAAACGGTGTAAGGGTAATAATGGTAATCCTGCTTATGCTATTTTGACATTTACTTTACTGATAGACACTATTATACATAGCGCATTATACTATACAGTATTAGTTTGATGGATCCTTAGAGTATGGTGATCCCAAACATCCTTTAAGTTACTGATTGTATTTCATCGAACATTTCATTTGAGTTGATTTACTTCCATGAGAATGTTAGTCCTGATCCGTTTTGTGTTTTTTGCATTATTGCTCAGGTCAGATCAATTATCACAGTCTTTAAGACCTTGGAGTTGGATTTTATATTAGGATTTGTTCATCTGTGTCTACCTATTCAGTTGGTCCAGTTCTAGCTCTTCTTGTCATTTGTGTTTTATACAGTTATCTTTTATTTATGTATTAGAAATCATAGTGTTAGACTTTCGCTGTTTTGATTTATGTAAACTCTGATCTAAAATTTTATTTAATCGATTCATGAACTATATAGTATTATTTTTTTCCGCTACGAGATATTATATAGCTTTGTATCTGTGTCCGTGATCTATGATTTATTCTATTTACCCTAGAAGCTAATAACAATCTGTCGTTTTGGACGGTTCGAGTTTAACATGTTTTGTCGATTCAACACGGTCAAAAAGGCAGGTCGTTACATGTGGTATCAGAACTTTGGTTTATCAAAGCTTTAGCCTATGGGGTAAAAGCTTATTGGAGATAAGTTAGGGATACCCTAGAATGAGTGGAATTAGTCGCATAATACTTCTTGAGAGAGAGAGAGAGACAGAGCATATTTTGAAATTATAAATAGTTTTAAAATGGTTTTGAAATGTTTTTAAAACAATAAATTTCACATATAAAATTTTGTTTAGTATTTAAATCTTTTTCTAAAATTTTCCTTTCCATTGAATCCATCTTCCTTCGTAGATCCTCTCTGATTAGGTTCTTTCGTTCATTCAGCTTTTAACTCAAATTCTATAGCTTATCCTTGTCCCTAACAAGGTAAAGAGTAGAAGGAGAGTATATCTCTTCTAGCGAGTTCATTTTATTGAATATTTGATTGAAATTGGTATTTTGAAAGGTTTTATAATGTAAGGTTTACTGATACAATATTTGTGTGTATATATACATATATGTATTTGTTTTAGAAATACCAATATTTTGAAAAGATTAGTGAGATTTCAAATTTTATAAACTTTATATTTTAAATAAGATTTAAAGATCTAGATTTTATAAGAAAACGATTTTATCTCGGTTGAAATCTATAATAGTATAGTTTATAAATATATGTATATATAGGAACTTACAAATTTATATGGGTTTATAAAGATTTTAATTTATGATGTATATATATGTTAAATTTATGAAATTAAACAAGTTTTATAAGTTGAATATTGATAACATGGGTTTGAAATATATAGCTATACTATAGAATAATATAATTTTATATTTGATTTAATACTAATATTGTTAGTATATTTTTTAAGGATTGAGGTCGAATTTTTAATAAATAAATGAGTTGGGGAGTGATAATTTTTTTTAAAATTTTCCTACTTGAAATTTTAATGCTTTGAAATATATTACTTATATATGATTAGGAAATTTGGTATATATATTACATTTAAATATATAAAGATGTTTTAAGTGCTTACTTGGCGTTAAAGTTAACCTATTGAATACTTAGTGATTTGGGTATACGCCTGATTAACATATATGTTAAATCCTAGGTCCATATCTGGTGCAGGCATTAGAGCATTGAGAGGACCTTTCCCTAGTATGAGAGGACCGGGAAGGACACCATGTACTTGATAGATATAGAGTCACACTCTAGTCACTCGAAAATGATTCTGGTGATGACCGCGACATCATCAATATCTATTTTTAGATTTCGAAAGTGGGATAGATATATAAGGCCAATCGTGACGTCAACTAAATAGGTAAAACCATTTTGAAAAGTTTGAAAATATTTTAACTTTTGATATATATATATATATCAAATTATATATATGTATGAGAATAATATGAACCATTAGTTTAAGATATATATTAATTTCCTTTATTACTATTTTCCTACCTCGTCCCTTTTTTAGGACGAAAAGGTTTGAGTGGAGGAGATTGTAACGACCAAAAATTTTAGTGTATTATATTTAATTGTTTTATTTTTATTTTGATTTTTATTTTATTTATTCATTTAAAAACCCAATTTGTTTGTATTTTTATTAAAAAAACTACTTTGATTTTGATTTAAATACAAAAATTTATTTTGGTTTTTATATAACAAATGAATATGTTTTGGATTAAATATAATTTAATAATACAGATCTATAATTGCTACTTCAAATCTTATTATTTTAGTAAAATTTATTAAGTTTATTTATTAGAATTAGAATTTATTTCTAAAGATTTTAATTTGAATATTAAACTTGCAGTATTATATTTTTTTCAATAGTGATAAAATATATCTTTGATTTAATTTTAAAATAATTTTCTAGTTAATTGTCATTTGTATCGATCGACTATTATTGCGAACATCATTTGTTCACTTTCTATAATTTAAACGTTCATTGTATATTTTCAAAATCGTTCGTTATATATATATTAGAAACCTATTGTTACTTCCGAATTTAAGTGTTATATCATTTCCTTTTTATTGTAACAAAATAATTCATTTTCTTGTCAATTGAAGTCTACCATTCTCTAAAAACTTTTCGTTGCCTACCATTACCAACTTCATATGTTCGTTGTTTTTAAATTTAAAATCAAAAGGCTATTGTTTGTTTCCGATGCCTCGGGAAATTTAAAACCGCTTCGTGATGGCCAAGGGAATTCAAAACCGCCTCGTGAACACTTCGTGAAGTTAAAAGGCACAATACCCTTCTCTGAATGCTTCATGCGAATAGTTAAAAGAAAGAAACCATCTGTCTTATTTTATTCCCATAGCAAATCCTTTCATGTCGTATAAAATAATGTTAATAGGGAGATTGTTTTATTTCTTCCCGTATCTTTCCTTCACGGTTCTCTCACCCATCACCATTTCTCCATTCGAGTTTAGACGAGCCTTCCCACTGCCCTTTCCATCTCGTCTAAGCCACCTACCTCGCCCACATCTAAGCCCCACCTCTGCTGATGCTCTCATCCCCTCGCCTCACCCATCAGCCTCCGATCGCGCCTAGTTGCGGAAGCGGACCCCAAGTTACCACTGACTTGCTGACCCTGCAGTCCGCCGCCATCTGACTCCCTCGCTTGCCAACATCAGCAAAACCCGAACCACCCCATCTGAAATCGCCTCCAATCTTTTCCCCTCCCTGCTGATGACTAAAACGACCCTGAAGCCACTGAGCTCACCACTTCACCTTGCCCATGTTCACCGGCCTGCTCCTCCCTGTTCGAGCCAGGTCGACAGCCTCTATGGAAGTGAATCACCTACATGCGTCACCATTTCGGATCCGAACCGAACCCGTGTACCCCATTCTGACCTCTCGTGCTTTCCAAGCCCACCTACGATTTAACCACGTCGACCCTTTTTCTCCGTGTCTTCTCGAGCGTGAGTAATGAGTGCGTGAGTGTGTGTAAGAATGTTTGTGTGTGTGAGTTCTTATCTATATTTAATTTTGTGTGTGCGTATTCGTTTGAGTGAGAGTGTGTTTGTGCATGAGTTTTTATGTGTGTTCTTGTATGTGTTTTTTTTGAGTGAGTAAGTGAATTAGTGTTTTTTATTTTCATTTTACGTTGAGGTTATCTGTGTGGGCAATGTGTATTTTATATTTTATATATAATATATAAATACATATGTTTGTTTGCTGGAGTAATATATGTGATGTTTTCAGACCATGTTGCTTTATGTTAAATGAACCTTTAAAATTCTGCTGTCATTTTTATATCCATCTTGTAATATTTTTGTTTCTATTTACCTATAACGCTTCATGAAACTTAATGCATTCCCTTTGTGAGTGACATTAACGGACGTGGGGTGTCACACTTGGTATCAGAGCTGAAGTTTACCGGATTAGATAAAAGTTTTTGAAAATTATTTTCAAAAAGGTTTTAAAAGAAAGCATTTTTCTAAAAGAAAAAACTATTTTGAAAAACATATTCCCCAAAGCCATATGTAATATCCTTCTTTCCTTTGTCTAAATCTCTTTCCTTTTCGTTTCAGCAAGTCTGGGGAACCTAATATTCTAGAGGGCATTACGATACCAGGCTTGTTCTGTAGGTATCTAGAGGCCACGGGGACTGCCCGTGGTCAAGCTGCACCCATTGTTCCTCCTCTAGCTGCACCCATTGTTCCTCCTCCACCTCCAAGATCAGATAATTTCGCTAAGATCTGCAAAGATTTCTGTGCCATGAGAGGGAAGCCTTTCCGTGGAACAGTAACATTCGTAGAGGCAAGGAATTGGCTCAAGGAGACAGATGACTTGTTCGTAATCTTTGAAGTGGAAGATTGAAGAAAGATCAGTTAGCGGCTTGGCTACTGAAAGATGAAGCTTCGTTTTGGTGGGAAGCTCGCTGGACATCCGGTGGAGACATGGGATGATTTTAGGATGAGGTTTGAAATGAAATTTCTTTCTCGAGCTGAGAAAAGCATGCAGATGGAGAGCTTCTAGACACTCAAATAAGGAAACATGACTGTCAAAGAATATGTGAACAAATTTAACTGGCTAGCAAGGTTTGGATTGGAATTGGTAGATACTCCATATAAGAAAGCTTTGCGGTTTGCTAAAGTGCTACATGAACCCCTTCATGGTTTAGCTATGTCCCACATTCAATGGAAGCTACTTTTTAAAAGATTGTTGATATGGCCCTAATGCACGAGGAGGACAAGGGAGAAAAGAAGGAAGTAAAAGCTGAAGAAACAACGCAAAATAAGAAGGTATGGCCTAAGAAAGGACAGCAGCAACAGCTACAACGAAAGAAAGGTGGAAAGAATGATAAGTCTAAGGATAAGAGAAAATGTCATAGTTGTGGACGAGAGGGTCACTTGGTCAAAGACGGTAAAAAAGGAAAAATTCTTGCTTCAATTGTGGAGAGGTCGGACACTTTGCTCGGGAATGCCCAAAGAAATAGGGACAAGGTCAAAGGGAAAGTGCTTCTGGAGGGAAGGTGAATGCTCTCGCGACCGACAGAGGTAGGAAAATTTCTGTGGAAGGTTTGATTTCTATTTCCAGTCATCCTATTAGAACTCTTTTTGATTCTGGCGCTTTACATTCATTTATATCTAGTTATATGGTTGAATCTCTGCACTTAAATACTAGTATGGTAGTGGATCCCATTATTGTCTCAAACGCCATTGGTGGTTCGACTCATTTATCCATGGTTTGACGGTGTTTGAGGATATCTATCTTAGGCGTCGAGTTTGAGTGCGACGCGTATGTGCTCGTGTTTATGGGCTACAGTTTGATTCTAGGGATGGATTAGCTAACCAAGTATGGTTCCATACTGGATTGTGAGAGGAGTGTCGTTTGGCTTCTGACCTGTCATGGGAGGACCCTCGAGATTTCTTATGACCTGCAAGGATTTTTTTTATGCTTAGTTTCATAGAGTTTCTTGATGCATCTATCGATGATCTGCAATCTATTTAAGTAGCTCGAGATTATTCTGATGTCTTTGATGAGGTTTGGGGCTTACCCCCTATTAGACCAAAAAGTGGTTCTAACACCCAAATTGACTAAAATTACGATAAAATGAGATCAAAAACGGAAAAGAGACACAAGATTTATAGTGGTTCGGCGTTAAAGAGCCTACGTCCACTTTATATCACTTTGTTTGATGATGTAGATGGAAATACAATAAGATATTCACTCAATCTCACTCACTTTTCATATACATTCACTCAATTATACTCAAAATACACTTTGAATGATGATTTGGATTGTTTGGGAGTGCTGGAATTCGGTTCTCAAAGATACTCAAACTCTTAGAGTGCCAAATGCCCCTTCTAAATGCCTCTTGGTGGGGTATTTATAGGTGAAAATCCTTCATGAATTCGGGTCGTATCGGGCACACGTGTCCTCCATTCCATGACTTTCGGGATCGGATGAGTTCTGGTGTCGCCAACACATCAAGTTAGTGGCTATCGTGGGTAGAAAGTGGGTGTAACTGCCCCGAATATCCAGGAGATCGTGGAGCGGAGTAGCAGGGTGCACTGGGTTCAGATCGGATAGGCTAGCAGATAGGGTTCAGATCGGTCCTACTACCTCCGATCCGAATACTTTCCTTCCTCCTTTGTCTTGTTTTTGTTCCTACTCCTATAATTCCGATCCGAACCGGATGCATAACAGAGTGTCTTTTGTCTACTTGATCTTCTGACTTCTTGACTTTGTATAGCCTAGTTTACAAAGTAGGCTAACATTTTGCCCCCTCAAAGGATGCTTCTGTTTGAGACGAAGCATGCTTTGATGTTATCTATTCATTGGTCTTTGAGTTTGAGTCGCTTAGAAGTTGTTTTCGTTGATATGTAGGGATATATATTGCTTCAGATAGTCACATCTCTTGACGTTTATATATATATATATATATATATATATATATATATATCACGTTGCGTGTAGGCTGCTTTCTTCATTTTTTAACAAGTTTAAGAGCCTTTTTTTTGATCTCCAGCGACCTCTCTAGGTAATCTTTATCTTTATTTTTATTTCGAATTTAACTTGCTTATTAGGCCTTTGTGTTAAATCCATTCGGTTCAGATTCGATCCGAATGAAATTCCTTTTTGTCTTACTTAATACTGAACTAGCAGGCCAGGAGCGACTCGTGGGCTTTTATCCCGATCCAAGCGGAGAAAAAGAGGGGGAATACTAAGAGTCATCTCACATCTTTTATAAATCCGCCGCTCTTCTTCATCTATCCCTTTTACTTTCACAATTCTCGTGCTCTCAGTTTTATATCGAAGCCCTATTTCTTAAAAACTCAAAAGTCCTTCTCGTTTCAATCTTCGAATCAAATACCTAGGTAGGTTTATAATCTCGATTTACCTCGCAATAGTTTTCTTCATCTAGGATTTGTGGTTAATTCGAGTGATTTGGGCATGGTTATTGCTCGGCTTCGACGCCGTGGCTTTCTCCTCCCTCGTCGTCGTTGTTGGTGGCTCCGCCATCACATCGAGGCGTTGGGAGGTGGGAGATGGTATTTGATCGGTCCTAACGGCGGTTTTGGAGATGGGATTGAGTTCGGATGAGGGAGCATGGAAGATGGAGGAGAAGAAAAGGAGGAGAGGTTCATAAGACCGGATCGGGTCGGAGCAAAAGTCAAAAAGGGAAACAGAGCTCACTTGACCGGATCGGGTCGGACTTGCAAACAAAGAAGAGGATATGACTCTCCCAACCAGATCGGACCGGAAAATGAAACAAAGGAGGAGAGGGGCATGGCTGCTTAATATGATCCGGACCGTTCAAGGAATCCAAGTCCAAACCGATCCGAGGTTAATTCCTCAGCTCTAATATTTGTCTGAGGCCAAGACTAGGCCGTTTCCCCCCGATCCGATCCTAATGAGGGCCTCCAATCCGACCCGAAGGGCAATCGAACTTAATGCATAAGAACTTTCTTAACTTTCCAAATCAATTCTCGATATAATCTTCAACTAAATGGACAGTTAGGGTAGTGCCTCGCGAACATAAACAAACATCAAGGACTATTCTGAACACTGGTTTACCAAAACTTTGCATTATACTTTCAAGCGTTCACTTTACATCTTCTGCACACACCATACACACTTTAGTTCACACATGTGTACAGGGGGACACAGGCTAATTTACTCTAACTTCTGTTATTACTTCTTTGATAGTTTAGTGATCATGGCCGAAAGACATTCTTCTAAACTGGAAGAAAAGAAAGAGGTCCCAGAGACATCCAATAAAGTCACTCTTGACGACATATCTTTTTCCTCAGACCCTGAATGGGACGACGAGGGATCAGATTATGAAGTAGAGGCGCATAATAGTGAAACGCCTTCTGACAGTGAAGTTTCTCTGGGCTATAAAGAGGAAGGAGGGGTTGGAGATAATCGAGCTCCTGACGAATTTGAATCTGCCATCATATTGGAATCACCTCAAGATTCTGTTGAATCGACGATTGACAACGACAAACTTACTCGAATACACTTAAAGCACGGGATACTGAAAAAGGATACCCTGGTGCCGTCGAAAACTGACCGTCCTTATAATCCTCCGGAGGGATTTATGGCAATCACCCGATTGATGTGCATGGTTGGAGCTATTCCACCATTTTCTCCTTTTGTCGTCAACTTTCTAAGACAGATGCGGATTGCCCCCATGCAGCTGCCTCCCAACTCCTACGCTTACCTGTATACCTTATATGTAGCATACCGCGAGATCTTAGGCACAGAGCTCACTTTTGATGACGTTCATTTCTTTTATAACTTCAAGCATCGGACTCGAGAAACTCCTTCTTTCTCTTACTTCGAGTCTGTCCAAAAAATGAAAATAATTTCAGCACTGTTCAGCAGCAAGGCTGGCGATTCCAAGCTGGAATGGTTTTATATAAGGCAACAGCCGGGGTGTGCTAGGAGATGGACAAAATCAAGTAAGGCACTAGTTTTCTAAATCTCGACTCTGAATGTCCACGCCACCACATTAATCCGTTTTATTTTTGTTTGCAGTTGATAATCCAAAACAAATATCGGGTCAAGTGTATTTTGATCGGATGCATCAGCTCCTCAATGGTGACCAAAAATTTCTAACTATCGACGAGGTCCTCAAGGACGAATATCTTCATCACCACGGGCTACTGTCCATTACCCGTAGCATAAGTCACGAGTCAGGTCCATATGTATATATCCCTCCGGTGGATGTAATTCCAGAAATGGGCGAGAGCTCGAAAGGCCCCACCATGCCACTTCGAACTTCACCTTCTCCAAGTTCGACTCAAGACGATGAGCTGGCTAACATACCTTAAAAGCACCGAGAAAGATACATCACCCCTGGGGATGCTATTTCTCCTGAAAAATCAGTGTCTCCTAAAGAACCGCCAGTAGACACTTCCCAAGGAGATGCCCCTACTACTGATAACCCTATATTCCAGGGCTTGGGAGATCTCCCCCTACCTGAAACTATCTACACTTCCAAGGATTTTGGCACAAATCCTTTAGTTTTTACTTCTTCAGAGGAGACTACTCCTGTTAAGGCCAAAGAGCCCACTCGCACTGGCTTGGCTTCAGACTCTGCTTTGTCGGAGGGGGGACACCACTTAGGATGCATTTAACAAAATAGCACCCCACTTCACAGCACTTACTTCTTATGAGAATACTGATTCTGAATTCCACTTACATTGTTGTGCAGGTACAATGTCTCGTGCTCACTATGACATCAGGAAACTACGCTGCAGCATGACCAGACCCCCTTCTGATGTTGAGCATGATCGCCGCGAAGGCCGCAGTAGGGAAATAGAAGGCCTTATGACTCTTATCAGTCGCGAACCTCGCGTTCTCGCTCTCCTCTTCGGTCGGATCCAGAGCGATAGAAAAGCTCCCAAGGTCGTAGAGAAGATGACACGTCGCAGTCAAAAGATCAAACCTCTTCTCAAGAAAAACGTAGTAGGGAAAGGAGCACGTCGAAAGGTACAGACTCACGAGGCAAGTATAAGGTTCCTGCTAAGAGGCCTAGGAAGGGCGAAGAAGCCGTTGTGCCCGCTACTCATAAGGACACCGAGTTAACATTCTCCGCACCTCCACCATTGGATGCTGAAACTGCAGTTAAGCGGGCGTATCTGGAGGAACAGTTCCCCGACCACAATTTTGAAAACTTGACTTTCTTACCCGCTCTTGAGCCTATTTCCTCAAGGTGGGCAGACGAGGCCAAAGCAAAAATTGACGTAGTCGAAAAACAATATTCGGAGATGTTCAAGTACTCACACAACCTCTCTAGAATTATCCGAACTCTAATCACGGATACTGATTCAATGAAAAAGACTGCAGAAGCTGACGCAAAGGCCTTGAAAAATTTGGGGAAAGATCTTGAGGATACACAGGCCCAACTTGTTATCGCTCAACGGGATGCTGCTAGCTACAAGCAACAATTTGAAGATCTACAAAAACGTTATCATGACTTGCTCGAGTCCCATACTCAAGAGCGTCCGGAGCTGAAGAAGCAAGCAGAAGACGCTAAGTCAGATAACGCCAAAATGCAGCTTGCTTACGCTGCTCTTGAGCGAGAAAAGGCCGAGTTAGCGAGGAAGAACGCCGAATTGGAGAAGAAAAATGTTGACTTGGCTTCCAAGTTGATGGAGGCCGAAAACAGGGCTGCCCTAGCGGAGGGTAATGTTGAAAGTGTCATCAAGTCGGCCGAAGAGTCCCGCAAGCAGCTGGCAGAGGCCCAGGAGGATGTGCAGGGTTTCGGTGAAATAATGATCGATTTTTTTGCACATATAATTCGTCACCGAAACATCTCTTTGCTCGAAGATTATCCGACTACCTTGGTTCACGTGTGGAGCCAAATTGTTGAATGGGAGAAGGAAGAACTCAAGGTAGATTCCATCGACGAGGACAAGCTCATGGAAAAATATCTAAGAGATGATGAGCTGGCACGTCTGGCTGAGGGGCGTCGCCTGATTGCTACTGCCATGGAGGAGGAAAAGCGGAAGGCTAAACAAAAGGACATCTTGGAGGCTGGTTCTTCTTCCACTGCCGCAGAAACTTCTGAAGTAGAGGGATATGACCCCGAAAACCAGGCGATCCCTCAGCCATCTCTTCTATCCCATATTCCTGAGATGGTGTCAGAGACGGTAGTTACTCCAGCTGACAAATCATCGGAAGGTATTTCTACCTTTTCACCCCAATTCGTAAAAGTTGTCTCCACTTTCCGTCACATAGTCGGGCAATCGATGAAGGACCCCTTATTTTCTCCCGAGTTGATAACAGTTGCTTCTCATTCCGCAGGTGCTGAACCGTCCGAGAAGACAGACGTTCCTCAGGGGACCACCACCGGAACAGAATTCACGGAGAAGGCCGAAGGAGAACAAGATAAGGCTGATGCTCCTCATGATGACGAGATGATGGCGGTGGCGAGGAGCATGAGGAAGACACTGAGGTGGCTATAGTTGGGGAATCAAGAAGCGCTGATGACATCGCTTTAGCTGCATTGAAAGCCGGACAAGACAAACATATGCAGCTTAAAGTTGAAGACCTGGACCCCAAAAGCCTTAAGCCTCTCGCAGTGGTGGATGCAGGATCAAGGTTAGTTGTTAAGCTTTTGACTAGATCTATTACAGAAGAACTTGCTAAAAAGTCTTCTCTTGATTCCAGCGTTCCGACTCCCGGGAAAAAATCAACCGAATCCAGCACTTCAGCCACAGGGAGGAAAACACCAAGGCGCATTTTAACTGATGCTAAAAGAGAGGCGAAGGATGCTCAGAAGGCCACTAAAAAATCCAAGTCCACTCCAACGCCTAAGTGATGAAGTGTTTTGCTTTGTTTTAATATTTAATTAGCCCATAATTGTTGCAGCGAGTGTGGCCCTCGCATCTTTTTTTTGATAGTTTTCCTGTACAAACTCACACGTTTGTGAATAAAAATAATTCATTTCCTGCAATGCCCGTTAGTTGTTAGTTCAGTACTTAAATAAAAATACACAAGTATGTCAAATTAAAGTCATATAGTGAAGTCATTGCTGGAGGAAACATGTATATGCATACATGCCCCCAGTCAATCTTGAAAAACTATTCAAGATTAAATTAAAAAGTCCGAATGTTCCCGATTCTCTGACGGGGGTCACATTCCTTTCGTCATTGATGCCTGTTCTTTTCTGGCATCTTTTATACTCTCCTGTCTTATATCCAGGTTAGAGTTCTTGCTGAGGCGGTCTCTCATCTGGGTGCACCTTCACGCCTTAGAGGACGTCGTATTCCCATCCTTTATACTCTCTTTCAATTCTTGAGAGTTAGAGTTAAGAATGTCATCTTCCCATTCTTTTATGTCTTATTGTACAAACAGTCGTTGTGTTTGTTCTTGCATATAAGCCATCTCCAACTTTCCAGATTTTAATTTAACATCTCGTATTCCACAGTCACAATAGAATAATAGTTGAAGATATAAATAATGTAAGAAAGTAAACGGCACATGATATTTTTATAGTGGTTCGGCTAAGTCGTAGCCTACATCCACTTTATAGTCCTTTGTTCGCATCAATAGATTGTTCTAAGGAAAGTCGCGCCTTTTTACAGGGTTCATAAAAAAAAATACAACATCCCTAATTCAAATATCGCATCAAGTGTTGGGCATTCCAAGCCCTAGGCACTTCTTCGCCATCTACGGTCGTTCACTTGAAGGCACCTGTCTCAAGTTTCCGTTGGACGGCGAATGGTCCTTCCCACATTAGATCGAGATGAGGAAGGGATGGAAAAACTCGCTTTAGCACCAAATCCCCTGGCTCAAAGGTTCTAAAGCGAACTTTCTTGTCATAATAGCATGCCATCTGACGTCGATGTCTTGACGCACGCAAGTCTTCCTCGTCCCTTTTCTCTTCGACTTCATCAAGGGACTCGAAGAGGAGTGCTGATTCGTCATCGGGTCATAATATGTCACCCTGTGAGAGGGAACTTCAAGTTGTACCAGGATTACCGCTTCTGAACCAAATGAGAGAGAGAAAGGAGTATGGTCGGTAGCTGTCTTAAACGTTGTCCGATATGCCCACAAAGCCAAGGGCAATTCATCCACCCATTTTGCTTTTGCGCATTCCAACCGCTTCTTGAGGATGGACTTTATGACTTTATTTATTGCTTCTACTTGCCCATTCGACTGTGGATGGACGACTGCAGTGTACCGCTTGTCAATCTTGTGTTTCTGGCAGAAATTTCTGAATTCGGCACCATCGAACTGGGTTCCATTATCAGTTATAATGGTCCTTGGAATCCCAAATCAGCATATGATATTTCTAACCACGAAACTTATCACCTTTCTCGCTGTGATTTTGGTTAAGGGCTCAGCTTCCACCCACTTCGTAAAATAGTCCACGGCGACTATTGCATACTTCGCTCCTCCTTTGGAAATCGGTAGAACTCTGATGATGTCAGTTCCCCACGTGGCAAATGGCCACGGACTCACCATCGACTTGAGCTGGGTCGGTGGTGCTCTAGGGATCTTAGCGAACCTCTGGCATTTGTCGCAGCGTCGTGAGTAATCAGCTGCATCTTTATTAATTGTGGGCCAGAAATTCCCATACCGCAATACCTTTATTGCTAAAGTCTGACCCCCCTTTTGATCTCCACACTCAACTTCGTGTACTTCCCTTAGTACATGCTTGATGTCGTCGTGCGCTATACACCGTAACAGGGGCATAGAAAATCCTTGCCGATAAAGGGTATTATCTTGAAGGATGTATCTGGTAGCCTTGCGAACTATGGCTCGCCTCTCACTCTTCTTTGGCAGGAGTACTCCATTTCTAAGGAAATTCTTGATTGGGGTCATCCACGACTCCCTCTTCGGTTCTGCTTCGAAAGCTAATTCAATTTCCATTAATTCAAAGCTTGGCGATCCCAATGTCTCAATTGGAACTATTTCGGTTTCCTCCGGATTGTCGGAACTTGCCAGCTTCGCTAGCCGGTCTGCCTTCTGGTTTTCAGCTCTTGGGATATGCGTTATGTTATACCGTTCCAAGTTGTTCAACAACTCCTTCACTTTTCCAAGATAGGTAATAAGTCGAGGTCCCCGGGCCGCAAACTCCTTTCGCACTTGGCAGACGACTATTTTGGAATCGCAGAATATATCTAATGCCTTTATTCCGAATTCCTTAGCAAGTTTCAGCCCGACAATCAGGGCTTCATATTCAAAGTCATTATTGGTCGTTGAAAATTCTAGTCGCAGATCATAATATAACGATCGTCCTTCAGGAGTAACTAAGACGACTCCAGCTCCGGACCTTCGGTCGTTCTTGGCTCCATCTATGTACAACTTTCATGGTTCTAATTTTAATTCCTCTGATTTGACCACCTTATCATCGATCGTCTCTTCCTCCGGAATTGTGAACTCTGCTATAAAGTCAGCCAGAGCTTGCCCCCTGATCGATCTCCACGGCTGAAAATTTAAATCAAACTGACTTAATTCAATATTCCACTTGATCAATCGTCCTGATGCTTCGGGTCTTTGCAACACCTGTCTCAGAGGCTGATCAGTGTATATGATTATTGGGTGAGCTTGAAAATAATGGAGAAGTTTTCGGGAGGCGATCAGAAGGCTGTAAGCAAGCTTCTCAATCCTTGGGTAGTTACGTTCTGCAGCTGCCAATTTCTTACTTACGTAATATACCGGCCTTTGCACCTTGTCTTCTTCCTTGACCAAGGCGGTGCTAACAGCGTGAGCCGATACTGCTAGATAAACAAACAGCTCTTCATGATCCACCGGCTTTGACAAAATCGGTGGTCTCTCTAGTAAGTCCAATAGATTTCGAAAGGCCTCAACACAGTCCGGAGTCCATTCGAAATTTTTCTTTCCCCTTTTTATCAAGTCAAAAAATGGGACGCATTTGTCTGTTTTTTTGGAGATAAATCTACTCAACGCAGCCACTTTCCCCGTAAGACTTTGGACATCTTTGATTCTTCGTGGTTCCTCAATGTTCCTTATTGCTGCTATTTGACTGGGATTAATTTCAATTCCTCGAGAGCTCATGATGAAACTTAGAAACTTTCCAGATGCCACCCCAAACGAGCACTTCAAAGGATTAAGCTTCATCCGATACTTTCGCAGGATACCAAACATCTCTGCCAAGTCTTGCGTATGGCTAGAGGACTGTCTCGATTTGACAAGCATATCGTCCACGTAAACCTCCATAGTCTTCCCTATTTGGTTATAAAACATCATGTTCACCAAACGTTGGTAGGTAGCTCCAGCATTTTTCAATCCGAAAGGCATGACCACATAGCAATACAACCCCAAATTTGTAATGAAGCTCGTGTGCTCTTGATCGGGCACATGCATGGGAATCTAGTTGTATCCGGAATATGCGTCCATAAAAGAAAGAAGTTCATGTCCCACAGTCGAATCCACAAGCTGGTCTATTCTGGGGAGTGGGAAGCTATCTTTCGGGCAGGCTTTGTTCAAGTCTGAAAAATTAATACACGTCCGCCACTTTCTGTTTGACTTCTTTACCAAAACAGGATTCGATATCCAGTCAAGATATGTCAAATCTCTAATAAATTCGTTTTCTTTCAGCTTCTCCACTTCTTCTTTCAGAGTTGCTGACCTCTCTGGGCCCAGCACACGTCTCTTTTGCTTTACAGGCGGGTATTTTGGGTTTATACTCAGCGAATGACTCATGATGGATGATGATATCCCACACATGTCAGCGTGCGTCTAGCCAAACACATCCAGGTTTGCCTTCAGAAAGTTAGCCAGTTCTTTGGCTCGGTGCGGATCCAACTGGGATCCAATCTTCAAAACTTTTGCTGGATCAGCTTCATCAATGGGTATATGCACTGTCGTTTCGTTAGGAGTCGCCTTTCTATCCTCATGTTCCTCATCTTCTCTGGGATCCAGGTCTTCAGGCATTCCCTTGGGCAACTCCTTCGGGGCTGATCCCTCTAATTGCTACGCCGAACCCTCCTTTGGAGGGGGTGAAGTACTTTTAGTCTCGATGTCGAGTCCCTTCATCAGCATCTTTAATTCAGCAATATAACAAGCTTGCCCGGAGACTTGGTCTCCCCTCATTACTCATGTTCCGGCTTCAGTTGGGAACTTTAGCAATAAGCACCATGGTGCGATACAAGCCC
This sequence comes from Allium sativum, assembly GCA_030737875.1. NCBI lineage: Eukaryota > Viridiplantae > Streptophyta > Magnoliopsida > Asparagales > Amaryllidaceae > Allium > Allium sativum. Next base: position 388,356,187 of record CM060916.1, on the reverse strand, counting down.
TGAACTCTGCAAGGGCAAGCCTTCCTAAAAAAGCGTTGGAGGGCGAATCGATATCTAGCACTATGAACTGAAGCATTCGTACTCTTCGACGATCCCCTTGCCCCAATGTCACGGGTAGTTCTACATACCCCATTGGAGCTGTTGATGCCCCATTGAAGCCTCGGATCCAACCTTCATAGGGCTTCAAATCTCTAGACTCGAGTCTCATCTGATCAAACGATTTCTTAAACCAAATGTTGACAGAGCTTCCATTGTCTACTAGTACCTTATGAACCAGTGTCGGCCCAATAGTAGTGGTAATAACCAACGGATCTTCGGTAGGTGATTGGATTCCGGTGTCGTCTCTTCTACGGAACACCACATCATCGAACATTGTCCTTTGTTGTTTCACACGGGTGATATCTTCCAAATCATTGCACTTGTCCACATCTATGTGCTTAACTGCATTAACGTATTGGTCCATTGCTCTGAAACTGTGGATAGCTGGATGGAGTCCACCTACTATGGTGTTAATGACAATCCCTTTGCCCTTTTGTTGTGCTGTAGGATTGGGAGCAGACTGATTCTGGTTTGGGCCTGTCCTCCTTGCCTCCTGTCCCTTGGGGAAGCCTTATAGTCATCCAACTTACCTTCATGCAACAACTTCTCAACCACATCTCTCAAGTTTCGACATTCGTTCGTTGAATGTCCGTTAGTTCCGTGAAATAAACAAAATTTTCCGGTAGCAATTTCTTTCTCTGTCAAATCTCCTGGCGGCGGTTTTTTGTATTGCAAAATATTATACGTGTCCAAATAAATGTTCTCTAACATATCATTCAACGGTGAATAATTTTCAAAAGTCTGGAACCGGGGTCTTTTGTCAGAATTACTTCCTCGGTTCCTGTTTATCCTATTACCATTCCCATTACGGTTGCTGTTGCCCCCGTTTCCATTATTATTGTTTCCATTCTTGTTTCCAACATTCACTTCGACTTTCCCAGAGCTTTCTCCAGGCTGCTTTACAGCAACATTACTCTGAACAGCTTCTTTTGAGGCCGCTCCAGACTTCCTCTTTCTGTTTGCCCTTGCTTCCTCCCGTCTTAACTGAATATTGGCCTTCTCATAAAATAACTCTCTTGTGGGAGGCTGCTTCCTAGAAAGATAATCTCCAAACTCTGAATCAGGATCAACTCCCTCCATTAAGGCCATCAAGATGGTAGGCTCATGAGGATTGCTGACTTCTGTTACAGCTAAATTGAAACGGTCTAGATACGACTTCAAGGACTCACCCGGCGCTTACTTAATTCTCGATAATTCGATAACAGTCTTAGACTTTCGGGCGTGAAGTCTGAATTGATTCATAAAACGTTCACTTAATTCTTTGAAATTCGATATCGATCGAGGAAGAAGTCGGGTAAACCATAGTAATGCTACGTCTTCTAAGTAAATCGGGAAAGCCTTACACTTCACAGCGCCAGGAGCAGCTACAACATTCATAAACCATGCGTATCGCATCAGATGTTGTCCCGGGTCAGTTCTCCCGTTTTATCTGTCCATCTGTGGCATATTAATTGTCGGGGGAACTGAAAGTCAAGAATGTCATCAGTAAAGGGAGTATGGCTTCGCTCAATACCATAATCTTCATTGGTGTAGTTTCGACTCTCAAACATGATCTGGCGTACCATAGCCCATACATCAGCATTGGTCATAGGCCGTTCAGGCTCCCTGGCTCTGATGTTCGGGTTTCCTCTGGGCTCCTGATCAAGGGACACCCTCCTTCTTCTAGAGGCTTCTGCTCTGCTTTGCTCCCTACGTTCCCGGTCGATCTCAGGAGGAAGGGGCTGAAGCATTTGTCCCTGAGTGGGGTTGGTAAGGTTAGGATCTCTAGGCAGAACATGAGATCCTCGCATTGGTAACAGCATAGGCTATCTCAAGCTCGGGTCATCGGGTCCTAACACACGAGCAGCGTCTTCGCGGGATCCCAGAGATCCGAAAGTCATTTGTTCCAAATTCTGAGGTCGTTCAAGCGGCCTTCTTTCACGAGGCCATTCTTCCTCAGAAGAAGAAGACTGATCCATTGCAGTGTAATGAACTGGGGAAGGGGTCCTCTGCCTGCGGAGCTCGCTAATTTCCCTATTCATGATTCTCATATTCTCTTACATCATAAGGTTGGTGCGCTCGTGGATTCTCATAGCCTCCCTAGTGCTCTCAAGCATGTCGAGAAGGCGCGAAAAACCTCCTTGGGTGATAGGCGTAGATGGATTGATCTGGTCATTGGTCCTGGTGGCTGGAGTCGGAGCATTTGGATGGGCTCGAGTAGAGGTTCCAGCATCACCTAAAGTCGGTTCGGATCGGAGCAATGTGACCTGGTCGGATCGGTTCGGGTTGGGGGAGCGCACCTCTTCAACATCTTCTACTCGGGTCGGATCGGAGCTTTCCCTCTACGACCGGTTCGGATTTCCTGAGCCAGTCCGATCCACTCCCAAGCTTTGGCCACGAGACCTCGTCACAACCGCGTTTTGCTGATCTTCACCAACTTCATTCCCTCGACTGGTTTGAACTTCCTTGCCTTTTCCTTTTGGCCATAATTCTTCAACAATCAACCAACAAGTACTTAAAAGCGTCGGAAATTGGGGATTAACTTCTTTGAACTCAACGGTCCAAAAAGTAGAATGATAATCCAGAAAAATAGAGAATTCAAATGATTCTCAATGGAAGCACCAAAATGTTAGACCAAAAAGTGGTTCTAACACCCAAATTGACTAAAATTACGATAAAATAAGATCAAAAATGGAAAAGAGACACAAGATTTATAGTGGTTCGGCGTTAAAGAGCCTACGTCCACTTTATACCACTTTGTTTGATGATGTAGATGGAAATACAACAAGATATTCACTCAATCTCACTCATTTTTCATATACATTCACTCAATTATACTCAAAATACACTTTGAATGATGATTTGGATTATTTGGGAGTGATGGAATTCGATTCTCAAAGATACTCAAACTCTTAGAGTGCCAAACGTTCCTTCTAAATGCCTCTTGGTGGGGTATTTATAGGTGAAAATTCTTCATGAATTCGGGTCGAATCGGGCACACGTATCCTCCATTCCATGACTTTCGGGATCGGATGAGTTCTGGTGTCGCCAACACATCAAGTTATTGGCCATCGTGGGTAGAAAGTTGGTGTAACTGCCCCGAGTATCCAGGAGATCGTGGAGTGGAGTAGCAGGGTGCACTAGGTTCGGATCGGATAGGTTAGCAGATAGGGTTCGGATCGGTCATACTACCTCCGATCCAATCCGAATACTTTCCTTTCTCCTTTGTCTTGTTTTTGTTCCTACTCCTGTAATTCCGATCCGAACCGGATGCATAACAGAGTGTCTTTTGTCTACTTGATCTTCTGACTTCTTGACTTTGTATAGCCTAGTTTACAAAGTAGGCTAACACCCCCAATGCATGAGATAGATTTTTGCATATATGTGGTAGATAATGCAAAGCCAGTTGCATTGCCCGTGCGCCATAAGGCTCCAAGGGAAAGTAGGGAGCTGAGTAAGCAAGCAGGGGAGCTACTTGAGAAAGGATTTATCAGGCGAAGCATATCTGAATGGGGCACTCCAGTAGTATTCACAACAAAGGTGGATGGTTCGCTTCAGTTGTGCGTGGACTATAGAGAGTTGAATAAGCTCGCCAAGAAGAACAGGAACCCACTTCCAAGGATAGATGACTTGTTCAACCAGCTTGTTGGTGCCTTGGTATTTTCTCAGCTAGACCTGGCCACGGGGTTTCATCAGTTGAGGGTGGCTGAGCACAATATAGATAAGACCTCTTTTAGGAATCCAGATGGTTTCTTTTGAATGCCGCCTTTTGGGTTGACGAATCCACTCGCCTATTTTGAGTAGGGTGTTTCGGGAGTTTCTAAATAAATTTGTTGTGCTCTTTGTTGATGATATCTTGATCTTCACAAAGAGTGAGGAAGAGCATGCCCAACATTTAAGGTAAATTTTGAAAACTCTCCCTGCGCATCAGCTTAAGGCAAAATTCTCCAAATCCCACTTTTGGAGAAAGGAGGTGAGATTCCTAGGGCATGTGGTTTCTAAAGAAGGGATAACAGTAGATCCCGCAAAGGTGCTTGCAGTTCAAGACTGGCAGATTCCAAAGAATGCAACAGAGGTGAGAAGCTTTTTGGGGTTAGCAGGCCATTATAGGAAGTTCATTACGGACTTCGCAAAATTATCAGCACCACTCACCATGCTGACGAAGAAGAATTTGGCGTTTTCATGGGATATAGATTGTGATGTTTCTTTCCAATGATTGAAGAAGGCTCTGACAATAGCCCCAGTCATGACCTTGCCCGATGGGAATAAGGTGTTTACAGTTTACATCGATGCATGTATTACAGGACTTGGTGCGGTTCTGATGCAAGAAGGAAGTGTAGTATGTTATGGAGGAAGACAACTAAGAGTCCATGAGAAGAACTACCCAACCCATGATTTAGAGCTAGCTGCCATAGTATTCGCGCTTAAGATGCGGCGTCGCTATTTGCTTGGAGAGAGGTTCGAGTTGTACACCGATCATAAATCCATCAAGTATTCATTCTCGCAGAAGGATCTTAATTTAAGGCAACAAGGTGGATGGAGTACCTAACTTCTTATTATTTTGAGATTTCTTATACCGCTGGCAAGGGTAATGTGGTGGCAGATGCACTAAGTAAGCAGAGGATGGCCTTAAGTCCTCTGTTTGTGGAAAGGAAAATCTTGGAGTTCATATCGACCTTTGATTTTAGAGCCTCCATCGAGCTTTTTCCTAATTTGTTTGCATCGTTAGAGATACGACCTACTCTTATGGATCAGATAGGAGCTTCACAGCGAGTTGATCCATGGATATCAAACATCTTAGATAGGCCCAGTAAAGGGGAGTCTTCTAATCACCTCAATAGATATTCCATTGACAATAAATGGTGGTTGCGACGAGATGGAAGACTTTGTGTTCATCAAACTGAAAGTTTGCTAAAGGCAGTCCTAGAAGAAGCCCATCATTCTAAGATGACTATTCATCCAGGTAGTGATAAGATGTATAGGGACATAAAGAGGGTTTTCTTTTGGGGTGGGATGAAGAAAGATGTGGCAGAGTTTGTTTCTCAATGTTTAGTTTGTCAGCAAGTCAAAGCTGAGCAAAAGAAGCCCAGTGGTTTACTTCATCCTTTGGAGGTTCCACAGTGGAAGTGGGAGAGCGTCTCTATGGACTTCATAGATGGTTTGCGTAGATAAAAGAAAGGCAACACCAGTATTTGGGTGGTAGTAGATACACTTACTAAGAGCCCCCATTTCATTCCAGTTAAGAGCAAGAGGATGGCAGCTTGGTTGGCAGCAGTATATATTCGGGAGACAGACCGTATTCATGGAGTACCTTCCAATATTGTAAGCGATCGTGACCCCTTCTTCACTAGTGAGTTTTGGAGGAGTTTGCAAGAAGCATTAGGTACACAGTTACGTTTGAGCACCGCTTATCATCCTCAGACCGATGGGCAGACGGAGAAAGTGAACAGAGTTCTAGAAGATCTCTTGAGACTGTGTATCCTAGACTTTGGAGGGACTTGGGAAGAGCATCTTCCTTTAGTAGAGTTTGCCTATAACAACGGTTATCAAGCTAGCATTGGCATGGCACCCTTTGAAGCGTTGTATGGATGACCCCGTAGGTCACCAACTTGTTGGTGGGAATCTACAGAAAGGCTATTGCTTGGACCATATATGGTTAGATAAACGTCTAAAAAGATTGATCTTATTAGAGGAAGAATGAAGACCGCTCAAGATAAGCAGAAATCCTATGCTGACAAGAGAATGATTGACATTGAATTCGAAGTTGGAGATATGGTTTTCATTAAAGTGTCACCTCTAAGGAACGTAGTTCGCTTCGGATCTGTAGGGAATCTGGCTCCAATTTTTGTAGGACCATTTCTCATAATAGAAAGGATTTGCCAAATGGCCTACAGAGTAAAGTTGCCAGAGAGACTGTTTGGCGTTCATGACGTTTTCCACATTTCTCACTTGCGGAAGTGTTTGCATGATACCGCGGAAGTAGTAGAGCCAAGTGTATTGGAAGAAGTAGAGGTGGAACGGGAGGCGACAGTCAGACTAGTTCCTTCCCGTACTATTGGAGCAGAAGTTAAGAGGTTACACAATAAAGAAATCAAGTTGATGAAGGTTCAATAGGGACATAACCTAGAGGATGCAACATGGGAGATCGAAGACAAGATTCGTGCTTCGTACCCTTTTCTTTTCGAGGATATGTTCTTAACTCCTTTTCCAAAGCTTTTATTATGCTTGTTTCTGTCATTTAAGTATGTCCGATCGATCCAATCTTCGACCTTTAGGTAAGAGTCCCATGATTGTAAACATGTGTTTGAGACAAGTTATGTTTGATGGATGCAAGCAGATGCAATTGTTTGCTAGTGGTTGCCAGTGGATGCATATACACACACATTAGGCACTAGATTGTCTCAATCACTTTCATACTGCATATGGATGTGTGTGCATTTTTCTTTTTGTGAATGAAATTGAATGTATTATCATATGGATTTTGCATTTGGACGGAAGTTTGTGCACCCATATAGAGCTTACATGTTATAGTAGGGTTACTTGCATACATATTGGATTCATAACTCTAACATGCACTGCATTAAGGAGGTCAACTGAATCAGTAGACTGTCTGATCTTCGCATTAGTGTTGGGACATATACACACACCTATGCATACGTTCATATAAGCATTAGAAGTCTTTAAGGACAATAGATATCAGTGATTGATGGATGAGTAGATGGGTGATCGATGGTAGGATATGCATTCTTCTTAACTTGCAGATTTCGGGGACGAAATCCTTTGAGTAGGGGAGAAAGTAACACTTTGTATTTTAACAACACTAAAAGAGCATAAATTAAATAATAATTAATTTAATATTCAGAATTTAGGGAAATGGACTACGCCATTGCGTCCATCTCGAAATTCTGGTCAAGATAGACATTGGGTTTGCGTAAAACGGACAACGTATGAAGAAGGTATGAGTGTTTGAAGTTTGTATACGCGAAAGTGAATTATATATATACATATAGGGTCCAAGAATTCAAAATCAAGTCCAGAAATCTCAAAAAAAATCAAAATTCCAGAATTCGGTGTGAGCGGGAAAATTCCCGCCTAGGGAAGTCAACCCTTAAGAGGGGTGTCGACCCCTAAGTCGACCCCCCAAGGGGGGTGTCGATACCAAGTTCGACCTCCCTAGGGATGACGTGGTTAAATCAATTTGGAGGGTGGCAGCTTTAAATACAGTCTCATTACTCTTGTTTTCTACACTGAAAATCAATGGAGGCCTAAGTGTTTCTGGTTCCTAGAATGAACCAAAACTCTTTCTTCTTCTACAATCAAATTTAGAGGTTCAAGCGTAGATCTGAGATTCATCGACCATTTTCTTCTACTCCTATTGTTCTAGATCCAAACGCTGTGAGTTTTCAGTTGCCTTTAGATTTAAATAATTAAAAGTAAACATGATATGACTGTAAATTTGGATCTATGCCTGTGACTGAATCATATCAGATCTATAGTAATTTGTGAATCCATGATATTGTAATTTGGATCTATGCCCGTGACTGAATCATATCAGATCTATTATAATTTGTGAACCTATGACATTTTGAATTGGCTATGACTTGGATCTCAACCCTTATCATGTCAAATCTGCTTTTAATTATGGATTTAATTTTTTATTTGGATCACCTTATCATGTTGTGGTCACTTTAGATCTGTCATTATTTGGACATCTAAATCCTTATTTAGATCTAATCATGCCAATTATGACATCCCTACTATGTTAGAACCTATTTTATTATCACAAGTTCACCGATTGTTTTAATATGTCCACCCTATAATTATGCCATCATATGCTTATGTCAGTTTGTTAGAATAAACATCTCTATCGTCTTCCCTTCACCCCTCCCCTTTTTATTTTATATAGCCAGGCTATTTTCGAGCCTAGGCATGCCGCTAAATTATGCGACTACGTTAGTTTGGGAACGATGGGAAAAACATTAAATAGGCCATATCTGGTGAACTGGGAATTTGGGCATAATTGGTAAAAAGGTAGAAATTGGCATAATAATGTATATGAATTTGGACATATAATTTACTATGAATGTAATTGGGGAAAAAAGGGCATGAAACTTGTAACCTATAACGACATAGGAAAATTGGCTAATAATGAAATGCATAGGATTACAATAATTAGAAACTGTAATTGAACCTAGACACGAGGTTAGATTGCACTTGTGGTGGAAGTCTGCCCGGACCCACCCGGCATATCCAGCGACGACAAGTGGTGAATCTAATGTGGGAGGTCTAGGTGCACAAATGCGAGGCATGCTAAGACACGAGGTTAAGCCCAACTTGTGGAATAAGTCTGCCCGAACACGCCCAGCGTGTCCAGCGTCCACAAATGGTAGGTTTAATGTGGGAGGTCTAGCATACTGTAACCATAAATGAAAATATGGAAATAAACCGTGAATACTTAACCTGGTTGTATCCATAGGGATTGTATGAATATAATTTTAAGTTGGGGTTAAGTAAATTTGGTTGAAAAGTGGGTCGGTTAAGTAAATCTGAGGGGGTGGTAATATTTACATATAGGCCCAGAAACTTAACCTGATAAGGTTATGTAATAAAGGACACTTAGTGATATACATTACCAATGGAAATATTAGAGTTACGTAATTAAAGACTACTTTTAAGGGTAAGCATTGTTATGTAGAAATGGTAAGGTTGCGTAATTGAAGAAACCTAGTTGTATACATAATCAATGGAAATCCTAGTGGGGATACAAGAAAAGGAGAGAGCTTGTGTCATATTGTTGTGGGACCCATTTCAGTCAGTAACCCACATATAGTATCAAAACGAGTACTCCGTCCTAGGTTGGAGTTGGGACACGCTTACTGGGCTGAATGTAAGAGATCCAAACGTGGAGGACGGTGTGGGCGGCGCAAACCGACCGGGTCATATGCGTACATGGGCCGGCCAGAGGGGGATAAGACGACCGTGACACCTGTAGGTATGGCTGTGCATATCAACGAAGGGTTGTCACTATAGGACGTGATACATCCTGTGGTGGGACCGGTGCAGAGTATCTACGCTGAGTAGGGAGCCGATCGATTAGGGTAGTGGTTAGGATACATTGGAAAGTATGACTAAGTCTACCATCTTATAGTTGTTGGGATCATCTCATTCTGGTTATACTAGTATTAGTGCAGAGTAATCTTTAGAGAAGTATACACTCTATCATGTTTACCTTGCCATATCTACCTTATATTCTGTTGTCTCTCTCTTATCCACTTTATATGCCTGTTATGCTACTTTTACTTATTTACTTGCTGAAAGTAACTGGGCTCGCCAGACTTTATGTCTAACCCTTTTTGTCTCCTCTTATTTTCTCCATTCCCACCAGCCTAGGTTCTCAGGGTGGGAATACTCAGGCTTTACCGTGATTCTGCTTAAATTTTTCTGGAGCTTCTTAGATGTATGGCTCAAGCTCTTATCCTTGTTGCTATAGCTATATTTTGTTTGGAGAATTTTGCTTCTTTTATGTACACTGATGTTTTTAAAGTACAAGACAGTAGTTTCAATGTTGTAATGGTTTTTTTGTATTTCAGACATGTGATGTTTTCAGACCACGTTGCTTCATGTTAAATAAAGTTTTTAAATTTCGCTGTCATTTTTATATCTGTCTTGTAATATTTTTGTTCCTTTTTACCTATAACGCTTCACGAAACTTAATGCATTCCCTTTGTGACTGACATTAACGAAAGCGGGGTGTCACAAATTACGTGAATTGATTTTTATTTGTATTTATAATCAATATGAAATGAACTCGATTTTGAATGACTGAATGTGAGTTCGTTATATAAAATTTGGCATATAGAATTGATTTTATAAATCATTTTGTTTTGAATTGGAAACTTGTTAAATCGAATTAGAAGATTGATTTTGAATTGTATGAAACGTTTGAATTGAACTATAGATTTTGATTCGAATTTATTAGTAATGAATTTGAATTATACGACTTGTGTTATAAAATATGATATGATTGTTGAAATTTAAATATATGATTTGATTTAAAGCATATAAATTGAAATTGAACCTAAGTGATTGAAATTTTGAATTGACTTAAAAGAATTCTTATAAATATAAACTAGATTATGCGAATTATTTGAATTTACAAATAATGATTTTGAATTGTATGACTTGAATTATGAAACATGATATGATGTGGTTAATTTGAAAATGTAAGTCTTGACTTGAATGGTATATTTTGAATTCAAAACAAAATGTTGAATTTTTGAATCGACTTAAAACGAATTCTTGAATGGTTTGAAAACTTGGATTTTTGAATATAAATTGAACTAAAATATCATAGAAGTTAAATATTTTAGTATTGATTTAATTGGCATTTTGAGATCTTTTTATAAGTCGATTTTGGATTGTAAATCGTTATGCGAATATTTTCGGAAATTGTATATAATCGAAGTTAAATAGTATAGTAATGTTTAATACTATATTTCGAGACCTTTATGATATGATTTTCTAAATAGATTTGATTAAAGCGATTAAAACGATGTTGTTTTCAAAATTGAATATATTCGAAGTTAGATATTTAATTTTTATTTCAAAATTCGAATATGTATACGATTTTATAAAGTGACTTATAAAATAACGATCGCGGTGTGAATAATGTAAACTTTTGGTTGTTAAAGAGACCGAGAACGGCTATTGTCATACTCTTTGTCAATACTGAAAACCACTTTAACAACTGTGTACGCGGTGGAGATCTAGATTGAAGTAGAATGGTTTGGTGAACGACTATATTTTCTGTTTCATATTAATTATGAGACCCTAACTACCTGGACAAAGCTTGATGTGGCTAAAACAGGAGCTACGTCGGACCAAGTGAGGTCATTCCTCTTATTGAGCGCACTTCTTCGGTACTATTCTATTACTATTGAGATTATTAGGCCCTTTTGATTACGGGAGTGTGTTTCGAGGTAGGAGGTAGTGGTTGCTATGCGTTACCACCAATCCAGATCTGCAAACGATGAAACCACCCTAGCATTCCTTGCGTGCCTTGTCACATGCCTTATGCGAACCTACTAAGACTTGTTTTGTACTATTCTATATGGAGTGCTCTTTGATAGCCCTCTAGTTTACGAAGGAATTGCGGTACATATATACTATGGGAATACATAAACGGTGTAAGGGTAATAATGGTAATCCTGCTTACGCTATTTTGATATTTACTTTACTAATAGACACTATTGTACATAGCGTATTATACTATATAGTATTAGTTTGACGGATCCTTAGAGGATGGTGATCCCAAACATTCTTTAAGTCACTGATTGCAATTCATCGAACGTTTCATTTGAGTTGATTTACTTCCATGAGAATGTTAGTCCTGATCCATTTTGTTTTGTTTTGCATTATTTCTCAGGTTAGATCAATTATCACAGTCTTTAAGATTCATCCTTGGAGTTGGAGTTTATGTAAGGATTTTTTCACCTATGTCTACCTATTCAGTTGGTACTGTTCCAGCTCTTCTTGTCATTTCTGTTTTATACAATTATCTTTTATTTATGTATTAGAATTCGTAGTATTAGACTTTCACTGTATTGATTTATGTAAACTCTGATCTAAAATTTTATTTAGTCGCTTCATGAACTACTATTGTATTATTTATTTCCGTTGCGAGATATTATATAGCTTTGTATTTGTGTCTGAGATCTATGATTTTATGATTTATTCTATTTACCCTAGAAGCTAATAACAATCTGTCGTTTTGGACGGTTCGAGTTTGACATGTTTTGTCGATTCAACACGATTAAAATGGCGGGCGTTATATGTGGTATCAGAACTTTGGTTTATCAAAGCTTTAGCCTATGGGGTAAAAGCTTATTAGAGATAAGGTAGTGATACGCTAGAATGAGTGGAATTAGTCGCATAATACTTCTTGAGAGAGAGACAAAGCATATGTTGAAATTATAAATAGTTTCAAAATGGTTTTGAAATGTTTTTAAAACAAAAAATTTCACATATAAAATTTTGCTTAGTATTTAAATCTTTTTCTGAAATTTTCCTTTCCATTGAATCCATCTTCCTTCGTAGATCCTCTCTGATTAGGTTCTTTCTTTCATTCAACTTTTAACTCAAATTCTATAGCTTATCCTTGTCCTTAACAAGGTAAAGAGTAGAAGGAGAGTATAACTCTTTTAGCGAGTTCATTTTATTGAATATTTGATTGAAATTGGTATTTTGAAAGGTTTTATAATGTAAGGTTTACTGATACAATATTGATATATATATATATATGTGTATTTGTTTTAGAAATACCAATATTTTGAAAAGATTGGTGAGATTTCAAATTTTATAAACTATATATTTTAAATAAGATTTAAGGATCTAGATTTTATAAGAAAACGATTTTATCTCGGTTGAAATCTATAATAGTATAGTTTATAAATATATGTATATATAGGAACTTATAAATTTAAATGGGATTATAAAGATTTTAATTTATGATGTATATGTATGTTAAATTTATGAAATTAAACAAGTTTTATAAGTTGAATATTGATAACATGGGTTTGAAATATATCGCTATACTATAGAATAATATATTTTTATATTTGATTTAATAATAATATTATTAGTATATTTGTTAAGGATTGAGGTCAAATTTTTAATAAATAAATGAGTGGGGGAGAGATAATTTTTTTAAAAATTTTCCTACTTGAAATTTTAATGCTTTGAAATATATTATTTATATATGATTAGGAAATTTGGAATATATATTACATTTAAATATATAAAGATGTTTTAAGTACTTACTTGGCGTTAAAGCTGGCCTATTAAATGCTTAGTGATTTGGGTATACGTCTGATGAACGTATATGTTAAATCCTAGGTCCATATCCGGTGCAGGCATTAGAGCATTGAGAGGACCTTTCCCTAGTACGAGAGGACCGGGAAGGATGCCATGTACTTGATAGATATAGAGTCACACTCTAGTCACTCGAAAATGATTCTGGTGATGTCCGCGACATCATCAAAATCTATTTTCAGATTTCGAAAGTGGGATAGATGTATATCGCCAATCGAGACGTCAACTAAATAAGTAAAACCATTTTGAAAAGTTTGAAAATATTTTAACTTTTGATATATATATATATATATCAAATTATATATATGTATTAGAATAATATGAACCATTGGTTTACGATATATATTAATTTCCTTTATTACTATTTTCCTGCCTCGTTCCTTTTTCAGGACGATAAGGTTTGAGTGGAGGAGATTGTAACAACCCAAAATTTAGTGTATTTTATTTAATTGTTTAATTTTTATTTTGATTTTTATTTTATTTATTCGTTTAAAAACTAAATTTGTTTGTATTTTTATTTGAATAACTACTTTGATTTTGATTGAAATAAAAAAATTTATTTTGGTTTTTATATAACAAATGAATTTGTTTAGGATTGAATATAATTTAATAATACAAATCGATAATTGCTACTTTAAATCTTATTATTTTAGTAAATTTTATTAAGTTTATTTATTAGAATTAGAATTTATTTCTTAATATTTTAATTTGAATATTAAACTTGTAGTATTTTTTTTTCCAATATTGATAAAATATATCTTTGATTTAATTTTAAAATAATTTTCTGGTTAATTGTCATTTGTATCGATCGACTATTGTTGCCAACATCATTCGTTAACTTTCTGTAATTTAAACGTTCATTATATATTTTCAAAATCGTTCGTTACATATATTAGAAACCGTTTGTTACTTCCTAATTTAAAAGTTATATCATTTCCTTTTTATCGTAACAAATCATTCATTTTCTTGTCAATCGAAGTCTACCATTCTCTAAAAACTTTTCGTTGCCTACCATTGCCAACTTTATATGTTCATTGTTTTAAAGTTTAAAATCAAAAGGCTATTGTTTATTTCCAATGCCTCGGGAAATTTAAAACCGCTTCGTGATGGCTAAGGAAATTCAAAACCACCTCGTGAACACTTTGTGAAGTTAAAAGGCACAATACCCTTCTTTGAATGCTTCTTGCGAGCAGTTAAAAGAAAGAAACCATTTATCTTATTTTATTCCCATAGAAAATCCTTTCATGTCGTATAAAATAATATTAATGAGGAGGCTGTTTTCTTTCTTCCCGTATCTTTCCTTCACGGTTCTCTCACCCATCACCTTTTCTCCATTCGAGTTTAGCCGAGCCTCCCCACTGCCCTTTCCATCTTGTCTAAGCCTCCTACCTCACCTACATCTAAGCCCCACCTCTGCCGATGCTCTCCATCCCCTCACCTCACCCATCAGCCTCCGATCGCGCCTAGTTGCGGAAGTGGACCCTATGTCACCACCGACTTGCTGACCCTGCAGTCTGCCGCCATCTGACTCCCTCGCTTGCCAACGTTAGCAAAACCTGAACCACCCCATCCGAAATTGCCTCCAATCTTTTCCCCTCCCTGCTGATGACTGAAACGACCTTGAAGTCACTGAGCTCACCACTTAACCTTGCCCATGTTCACGGGCCTGCTCCTTCCTGTCCTAGCCACGTCGACAGCCTCTACGGAAGTGAATCACCCGCATGAGTCACCATTTTGGATCTGAACCGAACCCATGTACCCCATTCTGACCTCCCTGCTTTCCAAGCCCACCTACAGTTTAACCACATCAACCCTTTTTCTCTGTGTCTTCTCAAGCGTGAGTAGTGGGTGCGTGAGTGTGTGTAAGAATGTTTGTGTGTGTGAGTTCTTATCTATATTTACTTTTTTGTGTGCGTATTATTTTGAGTGAGAGTGTGTTTGTGCATGAGTTTTTATGTGTGTTCTTGTATGTGTTTTTTTGAGTGAGTAGGTGAGTTAGTTTTTGTGATTTTCATTTTATGTTGAGGTTATCTGTGTAGGCAACGTGTATTTTATATGTTATATATAATATATAAATACATATGTTTATTTGCTGGAGTAATATATATGTTATTGACCTATTATTTATATTATATATGTTTGTTGGGGGTAGTGTGTGTTGATTTTAAATATATATACTTTGTTGTAAAATGATTTTGTCGTGCGGTGTGTTTTAAATATAACTTATATATATACGTGTATACGATTTTAATGTATGTGTTAGTGTTGTGTGTTTATATATGTATAATTTATAATATATATATTTTTGGTGTGTGTCAAAGTATTAAAATATATATGTTATAACTTCTGTGTATATACGAATATATATTTATATATTATTTTTGTAAAATTTGTTGGTTTTATTTTTGGACTGAATTTGGTGATTGAGTTCGAAACTCATTCCCAAAACCCAACAGCTATACCTATCCATTGAAAAATTCTTAGCCTCCTCTTATATAAAGTATAAACTAGAATATATATTGAGTAATATTAGGTTGAATCCATCCTAAATCATGCCTAGAAGTCGTCGTTTCATTATACATCAATTTGTTTGCCGTATCCAATCTGTGCCACGAAAGGTGAGTTTATCTCACACTTGACCTGCATTATTTCATGGATGTTAGATTAGCATAAATGAAATATTATGAAATGTATAGGGTAGTAGAAATTGTTTGATATATATACGCCTTTCATATATGACACGATATTCATATGACACGTAGGTGCACTAATGATATTTGACTTATGATACTATGTGATGATTTGTTATCTTGTTGATGCCCCTAGTTTAGGAAAAATCACTAAGGGTTGAAATGATACATACCCGAACGGACATTATATTAAGGAAAAATCGTTATGGGTTGAAATGACAGACCTGAACAATTTTTACTGAATTTGGGATTGCGGGTTGAAATGATATACCTGTAGAAAATTTTAAATTGCGAACTAGAATTCAGATAGATCTTTCCCCGGAGTAGAACATGAACCTAAAAGAATTCAAAGGGCCCATTCAGGAACAAGAAAATAACATCGCGATTTAAATCTCGACGAAACAATACATCAATGAGAGGTTAATTAAATAAGTTCAGTAAATTATTTTTTTGTTTTAGGGAAAGGATAAAAACTCTGAACCAAGCTAATTTTGGGGCGGCTTTGTGATAATGGAACCAACCAGCAAAAAGCATTAACAATGCAAAGACCAATGCACCAATTGCAGTACAATAGAGTTGTAATTCACTAGTTATTCCAGATGCTCGCCAAATCTGAAATGATAAATATCTATATTACTTGACCATAGGGTAGAAAACTACATACGGACACCGTTGGTTATGTTTTCGAAGTAAAGTGATTTAGAAGATTGGATTTTAAAATAATAAATTAATGTTTTTTAATATATATATATATATATATAAGATATTTAAACTTAGATTTTGTAAATTTTAAATTATATATTATAAAATTATTTTATGAGTAAATATGGATTTAAATACGTATATAAGATTTTACTTATAATTTTATTTATTTTAAACCATATAATTTAATCATATAAGTATTTTAAATTTTTATTATAATAATTATTTCTTTTAAACCTATTTTTATATTATTTTAATCTTATATATGTTCACAATCTATTTTCTAATTAATTTAAGAATTTTATAAACTTATATATATTTTTTCAAAGTTAAATATTTTTTTTATATTTTATAAACTTTAATAATAAGCTCAAGATGGATAAGTTTAAATTTTCACAATTTGAATTCTAGGTTTACAGATTTTAATTTTAAATAACGATATTTTGATTTAACGATTCAACTCATATTTAGATATAAATTTGAATTAATGTGAACTTTTATTAGAAACGAAATTGAATTAGCTTAAATTAGGAACTTTATAAAAAATTGAACGTAAATTATGTGAATTGATTTTTATTTGAATTTATAACCGATATAAAATGAACTCGATTTTGAAATGACTGAATGTGAGTTTGTTATATAAAATTTTACATATAGAATTGATTTTATAAATCGTTTGGTTTTGAATTGAGAAACTTGTTAAATCGAATTTATAAGAATTGTTTTGAATTGTATGAAACATTTGAATTGAAATGTAGAATTTGATTCAAATTTATAAGTAATGAATTTGAATTATAAAATATGATATGATTGTTGAAATTGAAATATATGATTTGATTTAAAGTATATAAATTGAAATTGAACCTAAATGATTGAAATTTTGAATCGACTTAAAAGAATTCTTATAAAGGTATACTAGATTATGCGAATTGTTTGAATGTACAAATAATGATTTTGAATTGTATGACTTGAATTATGAAACATGATATGATGTGGTTAATTTGAAAATGTAAGTTTTGACTTGAGTGGTATACTTTGAATTCGAATCAAAATGTTGAATTTTTGAATTGACTTAAAGCGAATTTTAGAATAGTTTGAAAACTTAGATTTTTGAATATAAATTGAACTAAAATATCCAAGAAGTTAAATATTTTAGTGTTGATTTAATTGGCATTTTGAGATCTTTAGGTTATGATTTTTATAAGTTGATTTAGGATTGTAAATCTTCATGCGAATATTTTCGGAAATTGAATATAATCGAAGTTATATATAGTAATGGTTTATACTATATCTCGAGACCTTTATGATATGATTTTCTAAATCGATTTGATTAAAGCGATTTAAATGAGTTGTTTTCAGAATGTAATATATTTGAAGTTAGATATTTAATTTTGATTTCAAAATTTGAATATGGGATTTCATATATACGATTTTATAAAGTGATTTATAAAATAATGACCATGGTGTGAAAAATGTAAACGTCTGTTTGTTAAAGAGACCGGGATCGGCTATTATCATACTCTCTATCAATACCGAAAAACATTTTAACAACTGCTTACACGGTGGAGATCCAGAATGAAGTTGGATGGTTTGGAGAACGACTTTATTTTCTATTTCATGTTAACTACGAGACCCTAACTACCTTAAGTCAGCTTGATGTGACTAAAATAGGAGCTACGCCGGACCAAGTGAGGTCATTTGTAACACCCCATACTTTTAAATATAAAAATGACAAATTAAAGAGAACTTAATTTTTAAAAGAAGAATTAAGTGAAACGAGTTACGCCATTACGTTGATCTCGTAATTCTGCTTGAGAAAGAGTTCGAGTTTGCGTAAAATGGACATCGTGTGAAGAAGTTATGAAGCTCGGAAGATTTAAAGTTTAATGCTGTAAAACAAGTCGACCGTCCATTTTTCACCATTCGACTGGTACAAGTCAACCGCCCATTTATCACCAGTCGACCATTTTTAGACAGAAGTGAAAACTATCGACTAGTTGAAATTGGCCAGTCGACTGGTTGATTCTGGGTAGTTTCCTAATGACGTGTTTTTTAATTTGAGTGGTTCAGATGGTTCCTAATCAAACCTAAAGACCCTTATACACCTAATACATCTATAAATAAACACCTAAACCTAATCTCGTTATGTTAATGCATGGCGCCTACATGCTGCTCTAATCTAAATTAAATCAAGCCTTTCTTCTCCATCAAGTCAAATTAGAAGATCAAATTCTACAGCAACGGTTTAGCTAATCAAATTCAGAATTCAGATCTATTCTCTCTCAATTCTCTAAACCTAACGCTGTGAGTTTCTAGATTACTTTTAGGTTTAGATAAATAAAAGTATGCTTTGATAGACAATGAATTGGATATGTTGTAAAGTATGATTCTGTATTGATATGAAACTTTATCCTATGTCATGACAAGATCTAATTTCCCAGATCTAATATAATTGTGGGGATTCGATTATGATGTTTATATGGATCTTGACTTGTAAGCATGTTATGATGGAATTACATCTATTAATTTAGATAATTGTTACATTACTTGGATCTAGACTTTTATGCTAATCACCATTCACTTGTCATATTGTGATACATTGATATATGTTGTAAACTTGGCATGTAAATCTACGTTTTGATCTAAACATGTTGCCATGACTATGCTAGATCTAGGTAATTGGACACCTAATGTTAGATCTAGATCTAATCCTGCTTGCTTAAACATCATAGTAATTGCCAGAAGTTATTAATTATGCCCACTTAGTTATGATGTTAATCACATATCCATTCACTTTGTTACTATGCCAGTTTATGATCATGTTTATGTCATGACATGTTGAAACTATCACCCTCGTCATATTCCCTTTTAATTATTACAGCTAGGCCACTTTATAGCCTAGATGCTGCCAAAATACGTACGAATATGTTAGAGAGAAAATGGGGAAAAGGGAATTATTAAAATTAGCATGATTTTTGCAATGTTTAATAGGAAATGGGAATGTAAATCAAATGGGGAAAACATAGAAATAGTTACCTATAATGACATAGGTAGATTTTGGATTAATTTGGATTGTTTAGTAATTTACAATTAGAAATCATTAATTGAACTTTTGACATGAGGTTAGGTTACATTGGTGGCGGAAGTGTGCCCGGACCCGAACGACATATCCAGCAGCCACTAATGTTGAACCTAATGTGTGAGGTCTAAGTACGCAAATACGAATCGGGCTAAGACACGAGGTTAGGCCCAACTATGGAATAAGACTGCCTGGACCCGACCGGCATATCCAGCATCCACACGTTGTAGGCCTAATATGGGAGGTCTAGCCCATTATAACCATAATTGGACATGGTAAAGAAATGGACTACTTAACCTAATTTAATATGACTATGACTTAAGTTAGGGTTAAGTAAAATTGAATGGGTAGTGGGGGGCTAAGTAAGTTAGAGGGGATGGGATATATATATATATATATATATATATATATATATATATGCCCACATACTTAACCCAATAAGGTTATGTAATTAAAGACACCTTGTGGTATACATAACCAGTAGATATTGTAACAGGGTTATGTAATTAAAGACACCTAAGTGGTATACATAACTGGTAGATGATATAAGAGAGTTATGTAATTATTAGGGTAAGCATAACTAGTATAGGGCTATGTAATTTAGGACACCTAAGGGTATACATAGTCAGTAGAAAAACCTAGTGGGTAATCTGGGATACAAGACAAGGGAGAGAGCTTGTATCATATTTAGAGGGACCTATTTAAGTCAGTAACCCGAAGTGGAATCAAGTAAAGACCTCTGTACTAGGCGGAGAAGGGCACGCTTACTGATTGATTATAAGAGATCCAAACAAGGCGGATGGTGTGGGCGGCGCAAACCGACCGGGGACATGTGCGTGCATGGGCCGGGCGGAGGGGGTTAGACGACCGTGACACCAGTAGATATAGTTGTGCACAACATGGGTTGCCACTTTAGGAAGTGATACCTCCTATTGTGGGGCCAGCACAGTATATCTACAAGGTAGGGAGTCGATTGATTAGGGTAGTGATTAGGGTATACCTGGACGTATGACCTAAGCTTACTAGCTTATAGTGGAAGGAATCATTTCATTTCAGTTATACTAGTAATAATGCCGAGTTATCATTAGTAAGGCACATATACCTTAACTTGCTTACCTTGTCACATCTGCATTTATGTAGTGATTTCTAGCGTACTCAACTTAGACTTTATGTCTGACCCTGTTCTTTCTCCTTCTTTCTTCCATCTCCCCCTCCCCGGGTTCTCAGGGAGGAAATAATAAGACTTAATCAGGAATCATATATCACCTTGCTAGGAGCTACTTCTGAAGTATGGCTCAAGTTCCTGACTCTACTACTGCTTAACTCTTTTTATTTGGGAAATGATGTTTTTATTTACTTATGTACTCTGATGGTGCAAGACAAAGTATGTTTATTGTAATGTTTTTTGTGACTTATGAAATTGTGGACCACAGAGTTATGATTTATGTTTGAAATAAAAGTTTAAATTTTCCGCTGCTACCTTATTTATCTCTGTCTTGTAATTATTCTATGTCTGTTTACTTATAGTGCTTCACAAAACTTAATGCATTCCCTTAGTGAGTGACATTAACGGTCGTGGGGCGTTTCACTTGGTATCAGAGCTGAAGGTTACTAAATTAGATAAAAGTTTTTGAGTTTTTTTTAAAAGGTTTTAAAGAAAGCATTTTCAGAAAGAAAAGTCTATTTTGAAAAACATTCCCCCAAAGAGCCATATGTTGTATCCTTCGGTCCTCTATCTAAATTTCTTCCTTTTCCTTTTTTCAGCATGTCTGGGAATAAAACATCCCTAATATCCCAGAGGGCATAACTATATTCGGATGGTTCCATAGGTATTTGGACGCCACAGTGCCAGCCGAAGGCCAAAGTGAGTTCCTCCCGCAGCTGCACCAGTCATTCCTCCCCCTCCCCCTCCAAGAGCAGATAACTTCATAAAGATCTGCAAGGACTTCCGTGCTATATGAGGGAAGCCATTCCATGGGAATGAGACATTCGTAGAAGCTCGGAATAGGATCAAGGAGACCGAGGACTTATTCGTAATCTTTGAAGTGGAGGAAAGAAGAAAAATCCAATTAGCTGCTTGGTTGTTAAAGGACGAAGCCTCATTTTGATGGGAAGTCACCCATGTTGGATGTCTGGTAGAGACTTGGGAATACTTTAGATAGAGGTTTGAAATAAAATTTGTTTCCCAAGCGGAGCAAATAATACATATGGAGAGGTTCTTAGCTCTCAAACAAGGAAATTTGACAGTGAAGGAATATGTGAACAAGTTCTACCAGCTGGCAAGGTTCGGTTCAGAGTTGGTGGATATGCCGCACAAATGGGCTTTGCGGTTTGCTAAAGGGCTGAATGAACCTCTGCATGGGCTAGCAATGTCCTATATTCCAAGGGGGCCACGTTTGAAAAGCTTGTTGATATGGACCTAATGCATGAGGACGCAAGGGAGAAAAGAAGGAAGTGAAAGCTGCGAGGACATTGCAGAATAAGAAGATATGGCCCAAGAAGGGGCAGCAACAACAATAGCAACAACAGCAGCAGCAACAACAACAACAACAGAAGAAAGTGGGAAAAGATGTTAAAGGCAAGGATAAGAGAAAATGTCACAATTGTGGAAAGGAGGGCCACCTGATCAAAGATTGCAAAAGAAGGAAGGCCAGTTGCTTTAATTGCGGAGAGGTCGAACACTTCTCTAAGGAGTGCCCGAAAAATTGGGATTGCAGGGACAATGGCAAAGACCAGGGACTTCTGGAGGGCAGGTGCATGCTCTCGCGATTGGTGCTCCTGAAAGAGGTAGAAAAATTTCTGTAGAAAGATTAGTTTCTCTTTCAAACTTTCCAGTTAGAACACTTTTTGATTCTGGTGCTTCACACTTATTTATATCTAGTTCCGTGGTTGAATCTCTGCATTTAATTACTAGTATGGTAGTAGATCCTGTAGTTGTTTTAAACCTCATTGGTGGTTCGGCTCATTTGTCGATGATTTGTTGGGGTTTGAAAATATATATGTTGGGCGTCAAATTTGAATGCGACGCATATGTGCTTGGTTTTATAGGCTATGGGTTGATTCTAGGAATGGATTGGCTTACCACGTATGGGGCCATTATAGATTGTGAGAAGAGGGTTGTTAGAGTCCTGACTTGTTATGGAAAGACCCTTGAAGTTTCTTGTGACCCTCAGGGGTCTGTTATGCTTATCTTCCTAGAGTCTCTAGATGCATCCATGGATGATTTGCAAACTGTTCCAGTGGTTCAAGATTATCCCGATGTTTTCGATGAGGTACGGGGTTTACCTCCAAGACGTGAGATCGACTTCCGCATATATCTGGTGGGCAATGCAAAGCCAGTTGCATTACCAGTGCGCAACATGGCTCCAAGAGAAAGGAGGGAGCTGAGTAAGCAAGTAGGGGAGCTACTTGAAAAAGGTTTTATCAGACGTAGCATATCTGAGTGGGGTGCTCCTATAGTATTTGCAACTAAAGAGGATGGTTCGCTTCGTTTGTGTGTTGACTATAGAGAGTTAAATTAGCTCACCAAGAAGAATAGGCACCCGCTTCCGAGGATTGATGATTTATTTGACCAGCTTGTTGGTGCCTCGGTATTTTCTCAGTTGGACTTGGCTACGGGGTTCAATCAGTAGAGGGTGGCTGAGGACAGCGTAGATAAGACTGCTTTAGAACTCCATACGGTTTCTTTGAATGGCTAGTTATGACTTTTGGGTTGACAAATGCACCCGCCTATTTTGTTGACTTGATGAGTAGGGTGTTTCAGGAGTTCCTAAACAAATTCTTCGTAGTCTTTGTTGATGATATTTTGTTTTTCTCCAAGAGTGAAGAAGAGCATGCCCAGCATTTAGGAGAAGTTCTGAAAACTCTCTGTGACTATTAGCTAAAAGAAAAGTACTCTCAATGTCATTTCTGGAGAAAAGAGGTGAGATTCTTCGGCCATGTAGTCTCCAAAGAAGGGATGGCTGTAGATCCCGCGAAGGTGGTTGCAGTATAAGATTGGCAGATTCCTAAAAATGCAACTAAGGTAAGAAGCTTTCTTGGGTTGGCAGGTTATTATAGGAAGTTCATTGGGGACTTCGCAAAGATAACAGCCCCTCTCACCAGGCTGACAAAGAAGAATTTGACATTTTCATGGGACATGGACTGTGACATTGCTTTCCAACGACTAAAAAGGACTCTGAAAATAACCCCAGTCTTGCCCTTGCCCGATAGGAGTAAAGTGTTCACTGTTTACACTGATGCGTGCGGTATAGGGCTTGGTGTGGTTCAGATGCAAGAAGGAAAAGTAATATGTTATGGGGGTAGAAAGTTGAGAGTTCATGAGAAGAACTACCCCACGCATGATCTAGAGCTAGCGGCCATAGTATTCGTGTTAAAGACGTGACATCATTACTTACTTAGAGAGAAGTTCAAGTTATACACT
This sequence comes from Allium sativum, assembly GCA_030737875.1. Taxonomy (NCBI): domain Eukaryota; kingdom Viridiplantae; phylum Streptophyta; class Magnoliopsida; order Asparagales; family Amaryllidaceae; genus Allium; species Allium sativum. Next base: position 388,332,345 of record CM060916.1, on the reverse strand, counting down.
GATCATAAATCTCTCAAGTATATATTCTCCCAGAAGGATCTAAACCTAAGGCAACAACGATGGATGAAGTTCTTAGCCTTATATGATTTTGAAATTGCTTATATCCCCGGCAAGGGTAATGTGGTGGCAGACGCACTAAGTAGGCACAGGGTAGCCCTGAGTCCTTTGTTTGTGGAAAGAAAGAACTTGGAGTTCGTATCAGCTTTTGATTTTAGACCCTCCGTCGAAGTTTTGCCTGATTTATTTGCATCCTTGGAGATACGACCGACTCTTGTGGAGCAGATAGGAGCTTCGCAACAAGGTGACCCACAAATTCTAGACATCATGGATAAGCTTAGAAGAGGGGAGATTTCTAGTCACCTCAGTAGGTATGCCATAGATGAAAAGGGGTGGTTGCGATGAGATGGAAGGCTTTCTGTTCCTCAAACTGGAAGCTTGATAAAGGCATTCCAAGAAGAAGCCCACCATTCTAAGATGACCATACATCCAAGCGATGACAAGATGTACAGATACATGAAGAGGGTTTTCTTTTGGGCTGGGATGAAGAAGGACGTGGACGAATTTGTTCCTGAATGTTTGGTTTGCCAGCAAGCCAAAGCTGAGCAAAAGAAGCCCGGTGGATTACTTCAGCCATTGGAGGTTCTGCAGTGGAAATGGGAGAGCGTCTCTATGGATTTCATAGATGGTTTGCCTAGATCGAAGAAAGGTAATACCAGTATGTGGGTGATAGTGCACAGACTCACCAAGATTGCTCACTTTATTCCAGTTAAAAGTAAAAGGACGTCACCATGGTTGGAAGAAATTTATGTTCGTGAGATAGTTTGTCTCCACGGAGTTTCTTCCAGCATCGTGACCCCATCTTTACTAGCAAATTTTGGAGGAGCTTGCAAGAAGCATTGGGTATGCAATTATGTTTGAGCACCGCTTATCATCCTCAAACCGATGGGCAGTGGAGAGGGTGAACAGAATTCTATAAGATCTTTTAAGGCTGTGTATCCTCGACTTCAGAGGGACTTAGGAAGAGCATCTTCCTTTAGTAGAGTTTACCTATAATAACATCTATCAGGCTAGTATCGATATGACACCCTTCGAAGCATTATACGGACGACCCTGTAGATCGCCAACTTGTTGGTGGGAATCTATAGAAAGATTATTGCTTGGACCAGATATGGTTAGGGAAACGCCCGAAAAGATTGACCTTATTTGATGATGGATGAACATAGCTCAAGATAAGCGGAAGTCCTATGAATACAAGAGAAGGGCTGACATCGAATTCGAAGTAGGAGACCTAGTTTTTATCAAAGTATCGCCTTTGAGGAATGTGGTTCGCTTCGGATCAGTAGGGAAGTTGGCACCTAGGTTTGTGGGACCATTTCCCATAACCGATAGGATTGGCCAAATGGCCTACAGAGTAAACCTCCCAAAAAATTTATCCGGTGTTCATGAAGTTTTCCATGTCTCTCATCTATGGAAGTGCCTACATGGCACCATGGAAGTTGTTGAGTAGGGCATGTTGGAAGAAATCGAAGTGGAACGGGAGGCGACAGTCAGACGGGTCCCCACCCGTATTCTTGGGTCAGAGATTAAGAAGCTCCGCAATAAGGAAATCAAGTTGCTAGAGGTTCAATGGGGAGATAACCCAGAAGATGCAACTTAGGAACCTGAAGATAAGATTCGTGCTTCATACCTTTTTGTTTTTGAGGGTATGTTCTTGACTCCTTTTTCCTAAATCTTATCAATACTTGCTTCTGTCAATAGAGTATGTCTTATCCATGGTATTTTTGACCTTTAGATAGAATCCTATGGATTTAAACATGTGTTTGAAACATGTTATGTTTGATCGATGCAAGTGGATGCAATTGTTTGCTAGTGGTTTCCTATGGACGCATGTACACACACATTAGGCACTAAGATCGGCTCAATCATGCTCATATTACATATAAATGTGTGTGAATTTTCTTTTCTTTTATGGATAAATATGGATTAACTGGCATATGAACGTCTTAGACGAATGGGTGCGCACACATATAGAACGTATATGATACAATAGGTTTAATTGCATACATATTGGATTCATAGCACTAACATACATCGCATTAAGGAGGTCAACTTAATCTGTAGACCGCCTGATCTTTTGCATTAGCGTTGGGACATATACACACACGCTTGCATAAATTCATATAAGTATTAGAAAACTTTACGGACAATGGATGCTTGTGGATAATGGATGAGTAGATGGATGATGGATGGTAGGATACATTCTTCTTAACTTGAAGATTTCGGGGACGAAATCCTTTAAGGAGGGGGGAATGTAACACCCCGTAATTTTAAGTATAAAAATGACAAATTAAAGAATACTTAATTTTTAGAAGAATAATTAAGTGAAACAGGTTATGCCATTGTGTTCCTCTTGGAATTCTTCTTGAGAAAGAGTCCGAGTTTGCGTAAAACGGACATCGTATGAAGAAGTTATGAAGCTCGGAAGATTTAAAGTTTAAAGCTGTAAAACAAGTCGACTGCCCATTTTTCACCATTCGACTGGTACAAGTCGACCGCCCATTTATCACCAGTCGACCATTTTTAGGCAGAAGTGAAAACTGTCGACTGGTTGAAATCGGCCAGTCGACTGGTTGATTCTGGGTAGTTTCCTGATGACGTATTTTTCTAATTTGAGTGGTTCGGATGGTTCCTAATCAAATCTAAAGGCCCTTAAACACATAATACATCTATAAATAAACACCTAAACCTAACCCTAATCTCATTATGTTCATCCATGGTGCCTCCATGTTGCTCTTATCTAAATTAAAACAAGCCTTTCTTCTCCATCAACTCAAATTAGAAGATCAAATTCTACAACAACGGTTTAGCAAATCAAATTCAGAATTCAGATCTATTCTCTCTCAATTCTCTAAACCTAACGCTGTAAGTTTCTAGATTACTTTTAGGTTTAGACAAATAAAATTATGCTTTGATAGACAATGAATTGGATATGTTGTTAGGTAGGATTCTGTGTTGATATGAAACTTTATCATATGTCATGACAAGATGTAATTTCCTAGATCTAATATAATTGTGGGGATTCGATTATGATGTTTATATGGATCATGACTTATAACCATGTTATGATGGAAGTACATCTATTAATTTAGATAATTGTGACATTACTTGGATCTAGACTTTTATGCTAATCACCTTTCACTTGTCATATTGTGATACATTGATATATGTTGTAAACTTAACATGTGAATCTACCTTTTGATCTAAACATGTTGCCATGACTATGCTAGATCTAGGCAATTGGACACCTAATGTTAGATCGAGATCTCATTATGATTTCTTAAACATCATAGTAATTGCCACAAGTTATTAATTATGCCCACTTAGTTATGATGTTAATCACATGTCCGTTCACTTTGTTACTATGCCAGTTTATGATCATGTTTATGTCATGACATGTTGAAACTATCACCCTCGTCATATTCCCTTTTAATTATTATAGCTAGGCCACTTTATAGCCTAGATGCCGCCAAAGTACATATGAATAAGTTAGAGAGAAAACGGGGAAAAAGGGTATTAAATTTGGCATGATTAATGTAATGTTCAATAGGAAATGGGACATGTAAATCAAATGGGGAAAACATAGAAATAGTTACCTATAATGACATAGGTAGATTTGGATAAATTGGGAATGTTTAGTAATTTACAATTAGGAATCACAAATTGTACTTATGACACGAGGTTATGTTACATTAGTGGCAGAAGTTTTCCCAGACTCGACCGGCATATCCCACAGCCACTAATGTTGAACCTAATGTGGGAGGTCTAAGTACATAAATACAAATCGGACTAAGACACGAAGTTATGAAATTGTGCTCTGATGGTGCAAGATAAAAAGTATTTTTATTATAATGGTTTTTGTGACTTATGAAATTGTGGACCATGAAGTTATGACTTATGTTTGAAATAAAAGTTTAAATTTTCCGCTGCTGCCTTATTTATCTCTGTCTTGTAGTTATTCTTGTCTGTTTACCTATAGCTCTTCATGAAACTTAATGCATTCCCTTAGTGAGTGGCATTAACGGACGTGGAGTGTTTCATCATTCCTCCTATCGAGCGCACTTCTTCGATACTATTCTATTATTATTGAGATTCGATTGGGCCCTTTTGATTATTGGAGTGTGTTTTGAGGCGGGAGGTAGTGTCTGCTATGCGTTACCACCAGTCTGTATCTGCAAACAGTGAATCCAACCTGACATTCGTTGCATGCCTTCTCACATGCCTTATACGAGCCTACTACGACTTTGTTTTGTACTGTTTTATATGGAGTGTCCTCTAATAGCCCTCCATCTTGTGGAGGAATTACGGTACTATATATACTATGGGAATATATAAATGGTGTAAGGGTAATGATGGTAATCCTGCTTACACTATTTTGATATTTACTTTACTGATAGACATTATTGCATATATCGCATTATACTATATAGTATTAGTTTGACAGATTCTTAGAGGATGGTGATCCCAAACACTTTTTAAGTTATTGATTGCATTTCTTTGAATGTTTCATTTGAGTTGATTTATTCCATGAGAATGTTAGTCCTAATCCGTGTGGTTTTGTTTTGCATTATTGCTTGGGTCAGATCAATTATCACAGTCTTCAAGATTCATCTTTGGAGTTTGAGTTTATATTGGGATTTGTTCACCTGTATCTAACTATTCAGTTGATCCAGTTCCATCTCTTCTTGTCATTTCTATTTTATACAGTTATCTTTTATTTATGTATTAGAATTCATTGAATTAGACTTCCACTGTTTTGATTTATGTAAATTCTGATCTAATATTTATTTAGTAGCTTCATAAACTACTGTTGTTATTTATTTCCGCTACGAGATATTATATAGCTTTGTATTTATATCTTTGATCTATGATTAATGATTATTTCTATTTACCCCAAAAGCTAATAACAATCTTGCGTTTTGGACGGTTCGATTTTGACATGTTTTGTTGATTCGCACGGTCAAAATGGCGGGTCGTTACAGAAGAACTACATGAATAGTCACATTGGTTGTAGAAGGCCTGGGTCAAAATGCCATACCAGGTCGAATCCATAACTCAAGTCGAGTAGGTATCGGGTCGAAGAAACTCGACCCGACTTTTCTCACGAAGCTCTGTCCTCCTTAACTTTTTGCTCCTGACTCAAGTCAGCCCTCCGATCCGCTGGCAGAAATAACGCATAGACCTTCACTCCCTTTTCTCCAATTCCATTGGGGACCATATCCTTACCTTCTTATCTTCCTTGAAATAGAAGACAAACCCCACACGATCCTCAATGCCAAGCCTAGATTGCCAAGACCGCCACTTGGGGTGACGACGAAGTCATTAGTGACAGTGGCGAACCAAAAAGCACCGGTCCCCACATCATAGCAATCAACGAAGGATTTCATTGCAAAACTTAGGTGACCTGAACGAGAATTGAGATCTAAAACATGAATTGACTAATTTCAAAACCCTACCTATGAGTTAAATTTGCAAATTCGGGCGAGATCACGAGATTTCAAAATTAGGTTTTGAAGGGTTCGATTTAAAAGCCATTGGATAAGGTGAAAACTGAAAGGTAGTGAGTTATTTTATATAATAAGACAAAGAGGCTATTCATATTCTAGTGATGTAATGGACTATCCCGATCCACCAAGTTTACATTGTCAGATATAATTTAAAGCTTTCCGGATCGAGTGTATGGACGGGTCGAATAAATTCGACCCGATCTGCCATGCAAACTTCGATCCGATGGTGTAAACATGAAGCCAAGCATGGTTAGAAATAGGGGAAACTAAAAGAAATTGCTAAAGATCATATAAGCATGTGAAGGAAGATTGATGAAGTAACGTAATCGAGTCGGGTAATTTTGACTTTTTTATGAGATAGAGGTCAAAGAATTTACCTGGAAACTCGCTTATACTCTAGTTAAAAGGTCCAGTTTGTTGAACGCAACAGAGACGACTAAGAATCAGATCTTTTATTTATACGTGAAGTACAAAAATCAAGAGACATGACTTTGCGGGTCGTCACGACTTTACGGATGGATGCGACTACTGGTTATCGTCGATTCGCGAATAGACAGATTGATAATTTCAAAGCATGCCTCATCTTCGAAATGACATGCTTTGAGGAGGCAAAATGTTAGCCTACATTGTGTTAGGACACACAAAGTCTAAACACCATGATCATGTTCACAAGAAAGTCAAAATACTTGGGCATTCAATGGCTAAGAATTGGGTCAGATAGAGAAGAGGGGCATCGGGTTAAGCGAGAATGAGAGGCTTCAGATCGGATGCTGGATAGAACCTTGGAGGGAATGTGTATTCCCATTTGCGCAGACGGAGTGATCGGGTCAAATAAACTCGATCCGACCTGCGCATGCCTGGGAAATGGGCCCCACGACATTAATCCCTATGGCTCGAATATGCTTATACCCGATTCGTGCACCTCCCCAAGCATGATTTGAACGTGTCCACTATCTCCTAATCTATAGGATCAGATGCCACGTAACTCCGAGTAGCTAGTCCCTCACCCTATAGAACTGGTCCACTAACTAAATACAATGTTGGAGATCGTGCCACACACACATCCGATCCGCGCCCCTTTTGATGCTTATAAATACAAGCTCGAGAGACATTTTTGGAGGATCTTTGGCACTCTAGACACTTGAGTTTCACCATTATCATTGCATTTCCTTTTCATCAGGATTGTACTCTTGATCATTGAGTATAGTTCAACAAATGTTGAGAGAATAATGATTGTATTTGAGAGATTGAGTGATTATTAGTATTGTATATGTAATTTATTAGTAAATAAAAGAACTATAAAGTGGATGTATACTCGTTAACGCCGAACCACTATAAATCATGTGTGTCGATTGCTTTTTCTTTGTTTCAGGATTATTGTTCTTCATTATTCTCTACAAAACCTAGTCAATTGGGTGTTAGTGTCATTTTTTTGGGTCTAACAGATACGTTATAACCATTATTAGCCCACTTTCTGAACTGGGCAACACAAAGTCGAGATGTGAAACGTTGAAGAACTTAGAAAGCATCATAGCGGATCGGATCTGAGAGATGTTGCGGATCGGATCAGAGAGATGTTGCTGTTCGGATCGGAGAGCTACTACTGTTTGAATCAAAGGGGCACTGCTGTTCGAATCGGAGAGCTACCTACTGTTAATCGGATCGGAGGGCTACCTACTATCGGGTCAGAACGGAGCAGAGCAAAGTGGATAAGGACTTAGTTTTAGGTTAATCCGGTTCGGATCGGATAACCCGATCCGAACCCCCTCTGCAGGCTCCTCCGATCCGAACCCATATTCTACATCACTTTCCCCCATGATCGCCTGGTTATTCGGAGCGGTTATGACCAGTTCCAACCCACGAAAACCACTACTCTGATGTGCTGTCAGCACTAGAACCCATCCGAACCCGAGGACGATGGGATGGAAGACACGTGGATCCGATCCGGATCGGGTTCTGAGCAAATTTTCACATATAAATACCTTGTCTGGAGACAATCAAAAGGATCTTCTTTTCGACACTTTGAGAGTTCAACCACCTTCATAAACCGAATTCCAGCACTCCCGTATAGTCCAAATTGTCTTTCAACATTTGTTTTGAGATAATTGAGTGAATGTATGTGAGTTGTGAGTGAAGTTGAGTGAATATCTCATTGTAATTGCAACTATATCATCGAGAATAGTGATTGACAAGTGGACATAGGCTTTTCAACGCCGAACCACTATAAATTCTGTGCCTCCATTTTATTTTTGATCTTATTTTATTCTGATTTTATTCAATTTGGGTGTTAGAACCACTTTTTGGTCTAACATTTTGGTGCTTTCACTGAGAATCGTCTGAATTCTCTGTTTTTTTTGGGATTATCGTTCTACTTTTTGGACCGTTGAGTTCAAAGAAGTTAATCCTCAAGTTTCGACGCTCTTGAATATTTGTTGATTGATTGTTGAAGAACTATGGCCAAAGGAAAAGGCAAGGAAATTCAAACTAGTCGAGGAAACGGAGTTGGTGAAGATCAGCAAAATGCGGTTGTGACAAGGTCTCTTGGACAGAGCTCAGCAGTGGAACGAACTGATGCAGGAAATCCGAACCGCACTCAAGGGGAGAGCTCCGATCCGATCCGGGTAGGAGAGTCTGAAGCAGTGCACTCCCCCAACCTGAACCGACCCGAACAGTTTTCCCATCTCCGACCCGAACCGTTCGCAAATCTCCGAACCGACCCGACGTTTGGTGATGTTGGAACCTCTACTCGAGCCCCTTCAAATGCTCCGACTCCAGCCACTAGGGTCAATGATCAGGTCAATCCATCTGCGCCTATTACTCAAGGAGATTTCTCGCGCCTACTTGACATGCTTGAGAGTACTAGGGAGGCTATGAAAATCCACGAGCGCACCAATCTCATGATGCAAGAAAACATGAGACTCATGAGCAGGGAAATTAGCGAACTCCGTAGACAGGGAACCCCATCCCCGGTTCGCCACACACCAACGGATCAGTCTTCTTCTTCCGAGGAAGAACGGCCCCGTGAAAGAAGGCCGCTCGAACGACCTCAGAATTTGGAGCAGCTGACGTTCGGATCTTTGGGGTCCCGCGAGGATGTTGCACGAGTACTAGGAACCAATGATCCAAGCTTGAGAGACCCTAACCTTACCAATCCTACTCAGGGGCAGATGCTCCAGCCCCCTCCTCCCGAGATCGACCGGGAGCGTAGGGAACGAAGCAGAGCAGAAGCAGCTCAAAGAAGAAGGGCATCTCCTGAACAAGAGCCCAGAAGGAACTCAGATACCAGGGCCAGGGAGCCTGAACGACCCCTGACTAATGCTGACGTATAGGCGATGGTACGCCAGATTATGTTTGAAAGCCGGAACTACACCAATGAAGATTATGGCATTGTGCGAAGCCATACTCCTTTCACTGATGACATCCTCAATTTTCAATTTCCCCGACGTTTTAACCTGCCGCAGATGGACAAGTACAATGGGAGAACCGATCCGGGACAGCATTTGATGCGATACTCATGGCTCATGAATGCTGCTACTGCCCCTGATGCAGTGAAGTGTAAAGCATTCCCGATCTATTTAGATGATGTGGCGCTACTATGGTTTACCAGACTTCCCCCTCGTTCGATATCGAATTATAGGGAATTGAGCGAACGTTTTATGAATCAGTTCCGACTCCACACCCGAAAGTCTAAAAGTGTTATTGAATTATCAAGAATTAAGCAGGCACCGGGAGAATCTTTGAGGTCATATCTCGACCGTTTCAACTTAGCTGTGACTGAAGTTAGTGACCCGCACGAGCCCACCATCTTGATGGCTTTGATGGAAGGAGTCGATCCTGACTCCGAGTTTGGAGATTACCTTTATGGGAAGCCACCTCCCATGAGAGAGTTATTTTATGAAAAGGCCGATATTCAGTTGAGACGAGAGGAGGCCAGGGAAAACCGAAAGAGAAAGTCTGGAGAGGCTTCAAAAGAAAATGTTCAGAGTAATGTCGCCGTGAAGCAGTCTGGAGAAAGTTCCGGAAAAGTTGAGGTGAATGTGGGAAACAAGAGTGGAAACGACAATAATGGAAATGGGGGCAACAACAACAACCGTAATGCGAACGGTAACAGAAGAAATAGAAATAGGGGAAGTGATCCTAATAAAAGACCCCGGTTCCAAACTTATGAGAATTATACACCGTTGAACGATACTCTGGAGAACATTTACTTGGATACATACAATGTTTTGCAATATAAAAGACCGCCACCTCGCGACTCAACGGAGAAAGAAATGGCAACTGGAAAGTTTTGTTTGTTTCATGGAACTCATGGGCATTCAACCAATGAATGTTGACATTTGAGAGACGTGATTGATAAGCTGCTGCGCGAAAGAAAATTGGATGAATATAAGGTTGCCCCAAGAGATAGGGGGCAAGGAGAACAGGCTCCAAAACAGATCCAATCTGCTCCCAAGCCTACAGCACAGCAGAAAGGCAAGGGAATTGTTATCAACTCCATAGTGGGTGGACCCCACCAAGCGATCCACAGTTTTAGAGCAATGGATCAATATGTAAACGCAGCTAAGCACGTAGATGTGGATGAATGTGATGATTTGGAAGATATCGCTCCCATAAAGCAACAAAAGACAATGTTTGATGACGTGGTATTCCATAGCAGAGATAATACCAGGATCCAGTCACCCACCGACGATCCGTTGGTCATTACCACCACCATTGGGCCGGCATTGGTTCATAAGGTGTTAGTAGACAATGGAAGCTCTGTTAATATTTTATTTAAAAAGTCATTCGATCAGATGAAGCTTGAATCTGAAGATCTGAAGCCATGCGAAGGTTGGATCTGAGTCTTCAACGGAGTGTCGACAGCCCCAATGGGGTACATAGAATTGCCCGTAACCTTGGGGCAAGGAGAACGCCGAAGAGTACGGATGCTTCAGTTCGTAGTATTGGATGTAGATTCGCCTTATAATGCATTTTTGGGAAGGCATGCCCTCACTGAGTTCAGGGCTTGCATCGACCCTTGGTGTTTGTTGCTTAAGTTCCCAACTGAAGCCGGAACTGGAGTAGTGAGAGGAGATCAAGTCTCCGGACGGGCCTACTATGTTGCCGAATTAAAGATGTTGATGAAGGGACTTAACATCGAGAGTAAAGGTGCCTCGCCTCCTCCAAAGGAGGGCTCGGCGTAGCAATTAGAGGGGTCGACCCCGAAGGAGTTGCCCAAAGGAACGCCTGAAGACCTGGATCCCAGAAAAGACGAGGAACCAGAGACTAGAAATGCAACTCCTAATGAAGCGACAGTGGACATTCCCATTGATAAAGCTGATCCAACAAGAGTTTTGAAGATTGGATCCCAGTTGGATCCACGTCGGGCCAAAGAACTGACTTCCTGAAGGCAAATTTGGATGTGTTTGCCTGGACCCATGCCGACATGTGTGGGATATCGCCATCCGTCATAAGTCATTCACTAAATGTAAACCCGAAACACCCGCCTGTAAAGCAAAAGAGACGTATGCTGGGCCCAGAGAGGTCGGCTGCTCTGAAAGAAGAAGTGGAGAAGCTGAAACAGAATGGATTTATTAGAGATTCGGCATATCCCGACTGGATATCGAATCCCGTCTTAGTAAAGAAGCCGAATGGAAAGTGGCGGACCTGCATTGATTTTTCAGATTTGAACAAAGCTTGCCCGAAAGATAGTTTCCCACTTCCCAGGATTGACCAGCTTGTAGATTCGACAGCGGGACACGAACTTCTTTCTTTCATGGACGCCTATTCCGGGTACAACCAAATTCCTATGCACGTGCCAGATCAAGAACACACGAGCTTCATTACAAATTTGGGGTTATACTGTTACGTGGTCATGCCGTTCGGATTGAAAAACGCTAGAGCCACTTATCAGCGCTTGGTGAACAGGATGTTTTATAATCAAATAGGGAAGACTATGGAAATTTATGTGGATGATATGCTTGTCAAATCGAAATAGTCCTCCAGCCATACGCAGGACTTGGCAGAAATGTTTGGCATCCTGCGAAAGTATCGAATGAAGTTGAATCCTTTGAAATGCTCATTTGGAGTGGCATCGAGAAAGTTTCTAGGCTTCATTGTGAGCTCCCGAGGGATTGAAATCAATCCCAGCCAAATAGCGGCGATAAGAAACATTGAAGAACCGAGGAGGATTAAAGATGTCCAAAGTCTTGCGAGGAAAGTAGCCGCGTTGAGTAGGTTCATCTCCAAAGCCACGGACAAATGCATCCCATTTTTTGATTTGATTAAAAGGGGAAAGAAGAACTTTGAGTGGACTCCGGACTGTGTTGAGGCCTTTCGAAATTTATTGGAATTGCTAGAAAAACCGCCAATTTTGTCAAAGCCAGTGGAACATGAAGAGTTATTTGTTTACTTGGCAGTTTCGGCTCACGCTGTTAGCACAGCCTTGGTTCGAGAAGAAGACAAAGTGCAAAGGCCGGTATATTATGTAAGCAAGAAATTGGCAGCGGCAGAACGCAACTACCCAAAGATTGAGAAGCTCGCTTACAGCCTCCTAATCGCCTCTCGAAAACTTCGTCATTATTTCCAATCTCACCCGATAACCATATACACTGACCAACCTCTAAGGCAGGTGTTGCAGAGACCCGAAGCATCGGGACGATTGATCAAATGGAATATTGAATTAAGTCAGTTTGATTTAAACTTTCAGCCGCGGAGGTCGATCAGGGGGCAGGCTCTGGCTGACTTTATAGCAGAGTTCTTAATCCCAGAGGAGGAAATAATCGATGACAAAGTGGTCAAGTCCGAAGGTGAGTTAAAGTTAGATCCCTGGAAGCTATACACTGACGGAGCCAAGAATGACCGAAGGTCCGGAGCTGGAATCGTCTTAGTCACTCCTGAAGGATGGTCGTTATATTACGCTCTACGATTAGAATTTTCGGCGACTAACAATGACTCTGAATATGAAGCCCTGATTGCCGGGCTAAAGCTTGCTAAAGACCTCGGAATAAAAACATTGGACATATTCTGCGACTCCAAAATTGTTGTTTGCCAAGTGCGAAAGGAATTTGTGGCTTGGGGACCTCGACTTATCGCCTACCTCGGGAAAGTGGAAAAGCTGTTGAGCAACCTGGAACGGTACAACATAATGCACATCCCAAGAGCCGAGAACCAGAAGGCGGACAGGCTGGCAAAGCTAGCTAGTTCCGACAACCTGGAAGAAACTGAAATAATTCCAATTGAAACGTTGGAATCGCCAAGCTTTGAGTCGATGGAAATTGAGTTCGCTTTCGAAACAGAACCGGAAAAGGAGTCGTGGATGACCCCAATTAAGAACTTCCTTAAGAATGGAATGTTCCCATCAAAGAAGAGTGAGAGACGGGCTATAGTTCGCAAGGCTACCAGATACGTCCTTCAAGATGATGCTCTTTATAGACAAGGATTTTCTATGCCCTTGTTACGATGTATAGCACACGACGACATCAAACGTGTGCTAAGAGAAGTACATGAAGGTGAATGTGGAGATCATACAGGAGGTCAGACTTTAGCGAAAAAGATATTACGGTATGGATACTTCTGGCCCACAATTAATAAAGATGCGGCTGATTATTCACGACGCTGCGATAAGTGCCAGAGATTCGCCAAAATCCCCAGAGCACCGTCGACCCAACTCAAATCAATGGTGAGTCCTTGGCCTTTTGCCACGTGGGGAACTGATATCATCGGAGTTCTACCAATTGCTAAAGGAGGAGCAAAATATGCAATAGTCGTTGTGGACTATTTTACGAAGTGGGTGGAAGCTGAGCCCCTATGGGATCCCAAGGACCATAATAACTGATAACGGAACCCAGTTCGATGGTGCTGAATTCAGAAATTTCTGCCAGAAATATAAGATCGACAAACAATATACTGCGGTTGCCTATCCGCAGTCGAACGGACAAATTGAAGCAATAAACAAAGTTATAAAATCCATCCTCAAGAAATGGTTAGAGCGCGCAAAGGAAAAATGGGTTGACAAATTGCCTTTAGCTTTGTGGGCATATCGAACAACATTTAAGACATGTACTGGCCATACCCCTTTCTCTCTCTCTTTTGGTTCAGAAGCAGTAATTCCAGTAGAGCTTGAAGTTCCTTCCCACCGGGTGACGTATTATGACCCGATGACGAATCGGGCACTCTTACTCGAGTCTCTTGATGAAATCGAAGAAAAAAAGGGACGAAACAGATTTGTGCGCGGCAAGACATCGACGTCAGATGGCACGCTATTACGACAAAAAAGTTCGCCTTAGGACTTTTGAACCAGGAGATTTGGTGCTAAAGAGAGTCTTTCCATCCCTTCCTCACCTCGGTCCAAAGTGGGAAGGACCCTTTGTCATCCAACGGAAACTTGAAAAAGGAACCTTCAAGTTAACGACCGTAGATGGCGAAGAAGTACATAGGGCATGGAATGCCCAACACTTGATGCGATATTTGGATTAGAAATGTTGTACTCTTTGTTATTTTTCTTATGAACTCGGTAAAAAGGCACGACTTGCCTTAGGAAAATCTGATGATATGAATAAAGGACTATAAAGTGGATGTAGGCTACAACTTAGCCGAACCACTATAAAAATATCGTGTGTTATTTACTTTCATGCATTATATATATATACCTTCATCGACTATTCTGTTGCGATTATGGAATATAAGATGATTTAAAACCTGAAAGGTTGAAAACAGTTTATACGTAAGAAAAAGCACAACGACTATTTGTGCGAAAAGACATAAAAGAATGGGAAGACGACATTCTTAACTCTAACTCTCGAGAATTGAGAGAGAGTATAAAGGACGGGAAGACGACGCCCTCTGAGGCATGAAGGTGCACCCAGACAAGAGACCGCCTCAGTAAGAACTCTAACCTGAGTATAAGACAGGAGAGTATAAAAAATGCCAGAAAAAACGACAGGCATTGACGACACAGAGAATGCAATCCCGTCGAAAAATTGGGGACATTCAGACTACTTGATTAAGTCTTGAATAGTTTTTTGAGATTGACTGGGGGCATATATGTATACACATATTTCCCCCCCACCATAACTTCATTCCACAATTATAGTAAGACATGCATTCTTACATAAGTGCAAAACTAATGGCTAACAGACATTGCAGAAAATGAATTATTTTTTATTTACAAATGAATGAATTTGTACAGGAAAACAGTCAAAAAGAAGGTGCAAGGGCCACCCTCATAGCAACAATTATTGGTCAACCAGATGCTAAAATAATGCAAGACAGCCCACTACTTAGACTTCGAAGGAGGCTTGGACTTCTTGGCGGCTTTCTCCACATCCTTCGCCTCTTTTTCAGCCTCCGTCAAGATGCGCTTTGATTTTTTCTTTCCTGAAGCTGAGGTGCTGGAATCGGTTGACTTCTTCCCGGAGGGCGGAGCGCTGGAATCAAAAGAAGACTTTTTAGCGAGTTCCTCTGTAATAGATCTAGTTGAAATCTTAACAACTAACCTTGATCCCGCATCCACAACTGCGAGAGGCTTGAGGCTTTCAGGGTCTAAGTCTTCAGCTTTTAACTGCAAGCGTTTATCTTGGTCAGCTTTCAGTGCAGCCAAAGTAACATCATCTACGCTTTTCGACTCCCAGACTATTGCCACCTCCGGATCTTCCTCATGTCCTCCGTCACCGCAATCATCCTTTAAGGCATCTATCATTTCGTCATCACGAGGAGTATCAGCCTTAGACGGTTCGCTTCCTTCTCCCAAATCTATGGGAGCAGCCTTGTCCTTTCCCCCTTTTGCCTTCTCCGTAGGCTCCGCCCCAGAGGCGGTTCCCTGGGTCACATCTGTCTTTCCGGATGGCTCAATACCTACAGAGTGAGAAGCAACAGTTATCAACTCAGGAGAAAATAATGGGTTTTTCATCGATTGCTCAATCACGTGGCGAAAGGTAGAGATAGCCTTGACGAATTGAGGTGAAAATGTAGAGATACCTTCCGAAGACTTCTCGGCTGGGGTAACTGCTGTCTCCGATGCCGTTTCGGGAATAGGGGATAACAGAGTTGTTTGAGGGATCCCCGGGTTTTCAGGATCATATCCCTCTACTTCAGAAGTTGCGAGGGCAGTAAAAGAGGAACCAACCTCGGGAATGTTCTTATGCTTAGTCCTCCGCCTCTCTTCATCCATAGCAGCAGCAATGAGGCGGCGCCCTTCAGCTAGGCGTTCTGGCTCATCATCCCTTAAATATTTCTCCATTAGCTTGTCCTCGTCAATGGAATCAACCTTGAGCTCCTCTTTCTCCCACTCAACGATCTGACTCCATACTTGGACTAGAGTAGATGGATAATCTTCAATCCAAGAAATGTTCCGGCGACGGATGATATGCGCAAAGAATTCAATCATTAATTCGCCGAAGCCCTGAATCTCTTCCTCAGCCTCTAACAATTGTTTGCGGGCCTCCTCAGCGGATTTGATGGCACATTCGACGTTACCCTCCGCCAGGGCAGCTCTGTTCTCCGCCTCCATTAGCTTAGAAGCCAAGTCAGCATTTTTCTTTTCTAGTTCAGCATTCCTCCTTGCTAACTCGGCATTTTTTCGTTCAAGGTCAGCGTAAGCAAGGCGCGTTTTAGCGGCATCTGACTTAGCATCTTCGGCTTGCTTTTTTAACTCAGAACGCTCTTGAGTATGAGATTCAAGCAAATCATGGTAACGTTTTTGCATATCTTCAAATTGTTGTTTGAAGCTAATAGCGTCCCTTTGAGCAACAGCAAGCTGGGCCTGTGTGTCCTCCAATTCTTTTCCTAGATTCTTTAAGGTCTTTGCATCGTCTTCCACGGTTTTTTGCATCGAATCAGCATTCATGATTAGAGTACGGATGATTCTGGAAAGGTTGCGTGAATACTTGAACATTTCAGAATACTGTTTTTCGACCGTATCTTTCTTTGCTTTGGCCTCATCTGCCCACCTGGAAGAAATAGGCTCAAGGGCAGGTAAAAAGTCAGGTTCTCGAAGTAATGTTCGGGAAATTGCTCCTCCAAATACGCCCGCTTGATTGCAGTTTCAGCATCTAGTGGTGGAGGGGCGGGGATCGTCAGCTCAGTATCCCTGTGTGTGGAGGATTCAATAGCCTCTTTATCTGTCCTAGACCGTTTAGCAGAGACCTTGCGTTTACTTCGCGACTTAGTATCTTTTGGCGGACTTCTCTCCCTACTGCGCTTTTCTTGAGAAGAGGTGGAGTCTTTTGGTTGCGGCCTGTCCTCTTCCCGACGACCTTGGTAACCTTTATATCTCTCTGGGTCCGTCCGAACAGGAGAGCGAGAACGCGAGGTTCGAGAGCGATAGGGTTCATAAGGCCTTCTCTCCTCCCTACTGCGATCGTCGCGACGATCATACTCAGTATCATAAGGTGGATTAGACATGCTGCGGCGGAGTTTCCTGATATCATAGTAAGATCGGGACATCGTGCCTGCACAATAAGACAAATGAAATTCAGAATCAGTAGTTTCACAAAGAGAAAGATGCAATGAGTGGTGATGCTATTGTGTAAAGTGAGTCCTAAGTGGTGTTTTTCCCCCCAACTAACCCGAATCCGAAGCTAGACTAGTACGGGCGGGCTCTTTGGCCTTAGCAGGAGTGGTTTCTTCGGAAGAAGTGAAAACTAAATGATTCTTCCTAAAATCCTCTGAAGTGTAAATGGTTTCAGGTAAGGGGAGATCCCCCAAACCCTGAAACAGTGGGTCATCAGTGCTAGGGACATCTCCCTCAGAAGCATCAATCAGAGACTCTTTAGAAGACGTTGACTTTTCTGGAGAAATGGCATCCTCAGGAACAGTATATCCTTCGCGATGCTTTTCGGCCATGTTTTCTAATTCATCATCTTAGGTAGAAGAAGGAGAGGGTGAAGCTTGAAGAGGCACTGTAGGAGCTCTCGAACTTCCGCCCGTTTCGGGGATTACATCCACTGGGGGAATATATACATATGGAGCCGCCCCATGACCAATGCTACGAGTAACAGATAGCAACCCATGAAAAATGAAGATATTCGTCCTTAAGGACTTCATCAATAGTCAAGAACTTCTGATCGCCATTAAGGAGCTGGTGCATCCGGTCAAAGAATACTTGGTCTGATATTTGTTTTGGGTTATCGACTGCAAACAAAAAGAAAAACGAGTTAAGGCGATGACTTGAATGTATAGAGTCGAGATTTAGAAAACCAGTGCTTTACTTGATTTCGTCTACCTCCTAGCACACCCTGGTTGTCGCTTCACATAAAACCATTCCAGCCTGGAATCTCCAGCTTTACTACTGAATGGCGCTGAAATTATCTTCCTCTTAGGGACAGACTCAAAATAGCAGAAAGAAGGAGTCTCTCGAGTCCGATGCTTGAAGTTGTAGAAGAAATGAACGTCATCGAAAGTGAGCTCTATGCCTAAGATCTCACGGTATGCTACATATAAGGTGTATAAGTAAGCATAAGAATTAGGGTGCAGCTGCATGGGGGCAATCCGCATTTGTCTTAGAAAATCAACGATGAAAAGAGAAAATGGAGGGATAGCACCGACCATGCACATCAACCGAGTAATTGCCATATACCCTTCTGGAGGGTTGTGGGGACGGTCAGTTCTCGAAGGCACCAGGGTGTCCCTTTTTAGTATTCCGTATTTTAAACAAATTCAGATAAGTCTGTCGTTGTCGATTGTTGATTCAACAGAATCTTGGGGTGATTCCAATATGACAGCCGATTCAAACTCATCAGGAGTTCGGTCGTCACCAATCCCTCCTTCCTCTTGAAAACCTAGAGAAACTTCACCCTCCGAAGACACATTGTCACTTTCGCGATTTCCAACCTCGTAGTCTGAACCCACATCATTCCATTCTGGATCCGAGGGAGAAGATATGTCCTCAAGAGTAACTTTGTTGGATGTATCCGGGGCCTCTCTCTTCCCGGCTAGTCTAGAAGAGCGTCTGGGTCTCATGGTCACAAAACTATTGAAGAAGCAATAGCACAAGTTAGAGTAAATTAGCCTGTATCCCCCCGTGTATGTGTGCAAACTAAAGTGTAAACAGTGTATGTGTAACACCCCGAATTTCAATTAACACTAATGGTTAGTAATTAAAGTATAATTAATCTCAGATGTGAGAATCAGGGGAAACGGGCTGCGTCATTGCGTTCGTCTCGGAAAAATACGCGAAATAGAGTCCGAGTTTGCGTAAAACAGGTATCGTATGAAAGAGATATGGACGAACGAAGTTAGGCAGAAAAACCCGAAACAGGCCAGAAATGCACTGGCGCACTTGTGAAGTGCGCCAGTACAAAAATACACTGGCGCACTTGGGAAATGTGCCCATGTCGGGACAGGAAACCTGCACAGTTTCTAGAGAGTTCTGTGGTTGGGTGCACCAGTTTGGGGTTTGGGCTTGGTCTTAGGGCTGGTTTCTGGAAGGTTCCGAAATCTAAGGGTCCTAATCTAATTTAGGGTTAATCTAAGGGCCTAAAACACTCACCTAATCTATAAATACACCCTAATACTACCCTAATTCATACTAAAAATAGAAATGATGCCACCATGCCGCCAAAATCAAACTTGAGAGGAACCTCCACTAGTTTATGAAGAAAGTTGCAAGCTAATCAACCTCTAATCATCATCTTCTTCTTGTATAGCAACTAGTTCTACTACATAAGTTTGCTAATCTTGGTTTTGGTGAGTTTCTATCACTTTAATAACCAATTGCTAAATTAAGTAGATGAGATATGATGAGATCATGCGGTTTTGTATGCGGATTTGTGGGTTTTAAGTCATATGATATGATGTTAGTTTGCTAATCTATGTTTAATGTTAACCCTATGTTTATGCAAGTTAAGTATGTGGGTTTATGCATGTTAAGTGGTTGGTTTTATGCATGCTAAATATTTGATTTTATGCATGCTAAGTATTTGATTTTATGCATGCTAAGTATTTGATTTTATGCATGCTAAGTGTTTGGTTTTATGCATACATTATGACATGCAAGTTTACCCTTTTTCTAAATAAGATGCATACATATGCAAGATGACACCTTTGTATGCTATGCATACATATGCATGTTTACCCTATTATGATGCAAGTTCATATGCAAGTTTGTCTCTTTTTATGATATGCATAACATATGCGAGTTTGCCTCTATGTATGACATGTTATGCAAGTTCACATGCAAGTTTATGTGCAAGTTCATATGCAAGTTTATGTGCAAGTTCATATGCAAGTTTGTCTCTTTTTATGATATGCATAACATATGCGAGTTTGCCTCTATGTATGACATGTTATGCAAGTTCACATGCAAGTTTATGTGCAAGTTCATATGCAAGTTTATGTGCAAGTTCATATGCAAGTTTGTCTCTTTTTATGGCATGCATAATGCAAGTTTGGGTTAAATGCTAGTTGGGTTTAATGTATGCTCATATATGCAAGTTGACACCTTTTGAACCCATGATAAAGTTATAAGCTATGTTGGTTAAACCCATGACATTTGTGATGAATCTTCCCTTTTATTATGTCACGTTACGAGAACGAATTACGTGGGGAACGATGGGGTTAATATGCATGTTAATAAAATGATGTGGAATGGGTATGCTTAAGAGTAACATAAATTAAATGGACATAATTGGGAATTTACCTATTGAGTTAGGTCTACCCATATTATGGAGTTGGGGATTTACCTATTGAGTTAGGTCTACCCATACTACGGAGTTGGGAATTTACCTATTGAGTTAGGTCTACCCATATTCTGGAAAACATGATTAATTAATTAGGGATAATTAATATAAATTATGAGGGTGATTAATTAGGTGTAATTAATCGACTAAGACACGAGGTTGGACTCAGTTGTAGCGTAAAACTGCCCGGACCCAACCGGCTTAACCAGTTGCTACAAATGTTAGCCCAATGTGAGAGGTCTTAGGCACAAATTAAATACGTGATTAAAGTAAAGACACGAGGTTAGACCTTTTTTATGACGTAAGGCTGCCCGGACCCAACCGGCATATCCAGCAGTCATAAAAGACGGTCTAATGTGAGAGGTCTTTATGAGGTCATGATCTTAATTAATTAATTAAGAAACACTTAACCATATTAGCATGTAGAGGGACATGAGGGGTTAAGTGGGGGCCTTGGGTGGCAATAGAAAATACGATTAGAATACTTAACCAAAGTGGAACATGTAATTAAAACATGGTTAAAGGGTTAAGTAAGTGCTTTGGGTGGCATGTGGAAATCTAGTGGGTGCCTTGAATGGCAATTAAAATATGATTAATGACTTAACCAGAATTTATAACATGTAAGAGGACATGGTTAAAGGGTTAAGCGGGATTCACTAGAAATAACAAGCTTAGGTGGTAGCTTGTGGGGGCCCATTTCAACCAATATCCCAAACGTATCTTAGTGGGCTCGACTCTAGTCGAGTGACGGGACACGCATATTGGGCTTGACTATAAGAGGCCAAAATGGGTTAGCGGTGGCAACGCATGACCAACGGGTTTCATATGCGTGTGTGGACCCGGGCTGGTAAATAAGACGTTGTTGCATCGTGTAGATATAAGCCGTGCACCGTTAGTTTTATCAGGTTGCCACGTTGGGGAATGGTACACCCCACGGTGGGGCCAGCACGGGTATCTACGTTAGGGAGCCGATCGAATGGGGAGTAGTGTGTACACCTAGTGGATTGTAGGGCCCTGTGGCGTCTACTCAGTCACCTAGGGGTACGCGAGAACTATTAAGTTAATTTTATAAGTCCATGGGTGGGATCAACCTTTAAGTTAGGAATGACTGGTGTGGTGCAGTTTAGTAATTTACCTTTGGAAGGGTAGATGCATCTTTACGTTTCTTAGTTTATCCTAAATCTACCAAGCTGCTTAGTGTAGCCATTCATCCCCAGACGACACCGTATATCAAGCTTATGTCTTCTCTGGTTACTTTAATGATTGTATTGTTAAAGTTATAGGACTCGCTCAGACTTATGTCTGACCCCGTTGTTTTTATCTTTTTTTCCCAACCCTCAGGTTATCAGAGTGGGCCCAGTACGAGTGGGCTTTGATCAGGCTGCTTTATTCTCTTTTGGAGCTTGGACCATAGATGTAGAGCTCAGCTTACCCTTTCTTTTATTGCTATCAGTTCATGTATTGGGATTATGTACTTTTATTTATCAGGATGGATATTTTGTACTTGACTCTTATTATGGTTTTGTGATGTAACCAAACATGTTTTACTTTTCGCTGCAATGAAATGATGTTTTAAAATTTTCAAGTATTACTTATATCTGTCTTGTTGTAATTTTTCTGTTCTATATTCACTTAAAATACTCCACCGATGTTATGGCATTCCCTTAGCGAGTGACCATAGCGGGTGTGGGGTGTTGCACGTGGTATCAGAGCTTAAGGTTACCAGAACAGATAATTTTTTTAGAAAAACTATTTTCTAAGAATATTTTTGAAAGGAGTATTTTCAAAAACATGTCTTTTAAAAGAAAAGTTTTTGAAAGAAAAGCATAATCCCCAATAGCCATATCTATATCTTTCGAATTCTCCGTTTTGAATCTCTTCCTCTCTCGTTTTGAGTTTCCCCTCCGCGTATAGATGACCTTTCTAAGATAGATAAGAATGGAAAACCACTTCAAGGGACTTAGACGTTAGTCAGATTAGAAGTTGGTTCAAGAAGGAGAAGGACTGGTAGGTATCTATTGGATAGACGAAGGGAGGAAGGCTCAAATAGTTGTTTGGTTAATGAAGGATGAAACCTCATTGGTGGGAGGTTGCGAGTGGAGAATGGGATGAAGAAGGCGAGTAGTTATCCTTTTGGGAGGAATAGGACACCTTATTAGGATTGTCCAAAGAGGCAAGGGCAAGGTACGGAATCTCCTAGAGGGTAGTTGTATTCCCTCACGACTAGGGTACCAAATGGGGATAGACCGTCTAGGTTGGAATTTGGATTTCTTTATTATCCGATTCGAACTTTATTTAATTCTGACGCATCGAGTTCGTTTATCTCATCATTGTTAGTTGAGTCACTGCACTTAGACACCAGTTAGTAGATGATCCCTTAGTTGTTTCAAACCCAATTGGGGCTCCATGAAGTGTTTGGGTTTGAAAGTTGCTATACTTAGCGTTGAGAGTAGATGTGATGCTTTTTGGGCTTCACGAGCTATGGGTTAGTTTTGGGCATGGACTGGTTATCCAGTAGGGGTGCCGTTCTTGATTTTGAAGGGAGAGTTGTTAGGCTTATGACCTGCTTGGGTAACACTCTCGAGATCTCTTGTAATCCCATGGAATCTGTTATGCTAAGTTATATAGAATCGCTTGACACGTCGGTCGAGAGTTTGCGATCTGTTAGAGTGGTCCGGGAATACTCGGATGTGTTTGAGGAGGTGAAGGGCTTACCTCCGGAGCGGGAGATTGACTTCCGAATATATCTGGTAGACAATGCTAAACCTGTATCTTTACCAGTGCGCCACATGGCTCCTCGCGAGAGGAGGGAACTCCATAAGCAAGTAGGGGAGTTGCTTGAGAAGGGGTCCATAAGACAAAGTATATCGGAGTGGGGTGCTCCAGTAGTTTTTGCTACGAAGGCGGATGGGTCCCTCAGACTTTGTGTAGGCTAAAGAGAACTAAATAAACTCACAAAGAAGAATAGACACCCATTGCCGAGGATTGATGATCTCTTTGATCAGTTGGTTGGCGCCTCAGTATTTTCGCAGTTGGACTCAGCCACGGGGTTTCGTCAGTTGAGAGTGGCTGAGGATAGTATAGAGAAGATTGCCTTTAGGACTCCGGATGGTTTTATGAGTGGCTGGTGATGCCATTTGGTTAGACGAACGCCTCCGCATACTTTGTTGATTTGATGAGAAGGGTGTTCAGGGAGTACCTAAATAAGTTCGTGATGATCTTGGTGGATGACATCTTGGTCTTTTCTAGGAGCGAAATAAGTTTTCGTATGTGCTCAATAGGTTGAGCAAAGCCAGTTATGGGATAAACGGTGGTTTTGGAGCGAGACTGGCAAGGACATCCAGAGTTGGACAAGGGCTTAATTATTTAGCCGTTTTTACTAGTATCATCTCACGTAGGTCGTCTGAATTCGAAGGAGGTATCCCTTGGGTGTTTGTCTGATATTGGTTTAGGCCTTTGGGGCTTGCATTTGGGGGATGTCGAGTTCGACTAAGGTGGTCTGCGTGAGAGATGGATAGTTGTGACGATTTTGCATGGGAGAATATCCTGATTTTCTCTAGAAGTGGAGAAAAGCATGCCCTACATCTTAGGGAAGTGTTGGAGACTCTTTGAGCGCATTGTCTTAAGACAACAAAGGTGGATGGAATTCTTAGCATCCTATGAGTTTGAGATAGCGTATACCCCTGGCAAGGGTAACGTGGTGGCAGACGCCTTGAGCAGAAAAAGGCTGTCTTTGAGTCCATTGTTCGTGGAATGGCGAAGCTTGGAGTTTAATTCTATGATTGACTTTAGACCTTCCATTGACTTTGTACCCGGTTTGCTAGCCTCCTTGGAGGTTAGGCCTACTCTTTTGGGGCGGATTGGCGAGGCACAGCGAGACGACCCACAGTTGGTTGAGTTAGTTGAGAAGCTCATAAGGGGGGGAGTCGTCCAGCCATTTGAGTAGGTACACCCTTGATGGTAAGGGGTGGTTGCGTAGAGACGGTAGACTTTGTGTACCGCAAGACGAGGGTCTGAGGAAGGCTATACTTGATGATGCACATTGGTCAAAGATGACCACTCATCCTGGTAGGGACAAGATGTACCAAGACATGAAGAGAGTTTTCTTCTGGGCCGGTATGAAGAAAGATGTGGCCGAGTATGTGGCTAGATGCTTAGTGTGCCAACAAGTTAAAGCGGAGCAAAAGAAACCCGGTGGGTTGCTACACCCATTGGAAGTTTCGCAATGGAAGTGGGATAGTGTCTCGATGGATTTCATTGATGGGTTACTGAGATCGAGGAAGGGCAATACGGGAATTTGGGTTGTGGTAGACAGACTTACCAAGAGTGCCCATTTTATACCCGTGAAGAGTAAGAGGACCGCTCCATGGCTTGCTTCAGTCTATGTTAGAGAGATTGTTAGATTGCATGGCGTACCATCCAGCATTGTGAGTGATCGAGATCCTATCTTCACTAGTGAGTTTTGGAGAAGTTTGCAAGAGGCGGTAGGGACTCAGTTGTGTTTGGGCACTGCATATCATCCTCAGACGGACGGTCAGACCGAGAGGGTGAACCGTATCTTAGAAGATCTCTTGAGGCTTTGTATCTTGGATTTTGGAGGTACATGGGAAGAACATCTTCCTTTGGTGGAGTTCGCATATAATAACAGCTTTCAGTCTAGTATTGGCATGGCACCTTTCGAAGCTCTTTATGGAAGGCCTTGTCGATCTCCTACATGTTGGTGGGAATCTACGGATAAGATCTTGCTTGGGCCAGATATGGTTAGAGAGACTTCAGAGAAGATTGATTTGATTCGAAGAAGGATGAAGGCAGCGCAAGATAGACAGAAATCTTATGCGGATCGGAGAAGGACGGATCTTGAGTTTGAGGTTGGGGACATGGTTTTTGTCAAAGTATCTCCGTTGAGAAATGTTGTTCGCTTTGGGTCCGTTGGGAAGTTAGCACCGAGGTTTGTTGGGCCGTTTCCTATTAAGGAAAGGATTAGACGGATGGCATATAGGGTGGAGTTGCCCGACAGACTTAGTGGTGTTCATGATGTATTCCATGTATCACATTTGAGGAAGTGCTTACATGAGACCGCAGAGGTCGTAGAGCCGAGCTTGCTTAGAGATGTAGAGGTAGAGCGTGATGCGACGATTTGACGAGCTCCTACTCGCATCCTTGGGTCAGAAACTAGGAAGTTGAGGAACAGAGAAGTTCAGCTAGTTAAAGTGCAATGGGGAGAAGACGAGGGCAATGCTACTTGTGAAACGGAAGCGAAGATGCGTTCTTTGTACCCATTTCTTTTTGAGAGTATGTCTTTTAACTTCTCCTTTATCGCTTGTCTAGTACTTATCTTATCTTTAGTATATCCTCTCGCTAGTACCTATGACCTTTAGATAGGGTAAAACCTATGGTTGAAACATGTGTTTGAAACATGTTATGGTTGATGGATGCATGTGGATGCAATTGTTTGCTAGTGGTTGCTCGTGGATGCATATACACACACACTAGGCACTAGATCGGCTCAGTCACTTCATGTTGCATATCGCATAAATGGATGTGGTAGTTAGATTGATGGATGTATCATGGCTGTGTTATCATGTGGATGATGCATTTTTGTGTATGGTTGTGCACGCATATAGAAATTGTATGTGTCAATAGGGTTTCACATACATATTGGATGCATGGCACTATCATGGTTTGCATTAAGGAGGTCGACTGAATCAGTAGACCGCCTGATTTTGCATTAGTATACGGACATATACACACACTTTCTGCATATGTTCATACATCATTAGAAGTTTCTAAGGATAATGGTTGCTTGTGGTTGATGGTTTAGTAGATGGTTGTTTGGTTGGTAGGATACGTTCTTCTTGACTTAGAGATTTCGAGGACGAAATCCTTTAAGTAGGGGAGAATGTAACACCCCGAATTTCAATTAACACTAATGGTTAGTAATTAAAGTATAATTAATCTCAGATGTGAGAATCAGGGGAAACGGGCTGCGTCATTGCGTTCGTCTCGGAAAAATACGCGAAATAGAGTCCGAGTTTGCGTAAAACGGGTACCGTATGAAAGAGATATGGACGAACGAAGTTAGGCAGAAAAACCCGAAACAGGCCAGAAATGCACTGGCGCACTTGTGAAGTGCGCCAGTACAAAAATACACTGGCGCACTTGGGAAGTGCGCCCATGTCGGGACAGGAAACCTGCACAGTTTCTAGAGAGTTCTGTGGTTGGGTGCACCAGTTTGGGGTTTGGGCTTGGTCTTAGGGCTGGTTTCTGGAAGGTTCCGAAATCTAAGGGTCCTAATCTAATTTAGGGTTAATCTAAGGGCCTAAAACACTCACCTAATCTATAAATACACCCTAATACTACCCTAATTCATACTAAAAATAGAAATGATGCCACCATGCCGCCAAAATCAAACTTGAGAGGAACCTCCACTAGTTTATGAAGAAAGTTGCAAGCTAATCAACCTCTAATCATCATCTTCTTCTTGTATAGCAACTAGTTCTACTACATAAGTTTGCTAATCTTGGTTTTGGTGAGTTTCTATCACTTTAATAACCAATTGCTAAATTAAGTAGATGAGATATGATGAGATCATGCGGTTTTGTATGCGGATTTGTGGGTTTTAAGTCATATGATATGATGTTAGTTTGCTAATCTATGTTTAATGTTAACCCTATGTTTATGCAAGTTAAGTATGTGGGTTTATGCAAGTTAAGTGATGGGTTTCATGCATGCTAAGCATTGGGTTTCATGCATGCTAAGTATTTGATTTTATGCATGTTAAGTGGTTGTTTTTATGCATGCTAAGTATTTGATTTTATGCATGCTAAGTATTTGATTTTATGCATGCTAAGTGTTTGATTTTATGCATGCTAAGTGTTTGGTTTTATGCATACATTATGACATGCAAGTTTACCCTTTTTCTAAATAAGATGCATACATATGCAAGATGACACCTTTGTATGCTATGCATACATATGCATGTTTACCCTATTATGATGCAAGTTCATATGCAAGTTTGTCTCTTTTTATGATATGCATAACATATGCGAGTTTGCCTCTATGTATGACATGTTATGCAAGTTCACATGCAAGTTTATGTGCAAGTTCATATGCAAGTTTATGTGCAAGTTCATATGCAAGTTTATGTGCAAGTTCATATGCAAGTTTGTCTCTTTTTATGATATGCATAACATATGCGAGTTTGCCTCTATGTATGACATGTTATGCAAGTTCACATGCAAGTTTATGTGCAAGTTCATATGCAAGTTTATGTGCAAGTTCATATGCAAGTTTGTCTCTTTTTATGGCATGCATAATGCAAGTTTGGGTTAAATGCTAGTTGGGTTTAATGTATGCTCATATATGCAAGTTGACACCTTTTGAACCCATGATAAAGTTATAAGCTATGTTGGTTAAACCCATGACATTTGTGATGAATCTTCCCTTTTATTATGTCACGTTACGAGAACGAATTACGTGGGGAACGATGGGGTTAATATGCATGTTAATAAAATGATGTGGAATGGGTATGCTTAAGAGTAACATAAATTAAATGGACATAATTGGGAATTTACCTATTGAGTTAGGTCTACCCATATTATGGAGTTGGGGATTTACCTATTGAGTTAGGTCTACCCATACTACGGAGTTGGGAATTTACCTATTGAGTTAGGTCTACCCATATTCTGGAAAACATGATTAATTAATTAGGGATAATTAATATAAATTATGAGGGTGATTAATTAGGTGTAATTAATCGACTAAGGCACGAGGTTGGACTTAGTTGTAGCGTAAAACTGCCCGGACCCAACCGGCTTAACCAGTTGCTACAAATGTTAGCCCAATTTGAGAGGTCTTAGGCACAAATTAAATACGTGATTAAAGTAAAGACACGAGGTTAGACCTTTTTTATGACGTAAGGCTGCCCGGACCCAACCGGCATATCCAGCAGTCATAAAAGACGGTCTAATGTGAGAGGTCTTTATGAGGTCATGATCTTAATTAATTAATTAAGAAACACTTAACCATATTAGCATGTAGAGGGACATGAGGGGTTAAGTGGGGGCCTTGGGTGGCAATAGAAAATACGATTAGAATACTTAACCAAAGTGGAACATGTAATTAAAACATGGTTAAAGGGTTAAGTAAGTGCTTTGGGTGGCATGTGGAAATCTAGTGGGTGCCTTGAATGGCAATTAAAATATGATTAATGACTTAACCAGAATTTATAACATGTAAGAGAACATGGTTAAAGGGTTAAGCGGGATTCACTAGAAATAACAAGCTTAGGTGGTAGCTTGTGGGGGCCCATTTCAACCAATATCCCAAACGTATCTTAGTGGGCTCGACTCTAGTCGAGTGACGGGACACGCATATTGGGCTTGACTATAAGAGGCCAAAATGGGTTAACGGTGGCAACGCATGACCAACGGGTTTCATATGCGTGTGTGGACCCGGGCTGGTAAATAAGACGTTGTTGCATCGTGTAGATATAAGCCGTGCACCGTTAGTTTTATCAGGTTGCCACGTTGGGGAATGGTACACCCCACGGTGGGGCCAGCACGGGTATCTACGTTAGGGAGCCGATCGAATGGGGAGTAGTATGTACACCTAGTGGATTGTAGGGCCCTGTGGCGTCTACTCAGTCACCTAGGCGTACGCGAGAACTATTAAGTTAATTTTATAAGTCCATGGGTGGGATCAACCTTTAAGTTAGGAATGACTGGTGTGGTGCAGTTTAGTAATTTACCTTTGGAAGGGTAGATGCGTCTTTACGTTTCTTAGTTTATCCTAAATCTACCAAGCTGCTTAGTGTAGCCATTCATCCCCAGACGACACCGTATATCAAGCTTATGTCTTCTCTGGTTACTTTAATGATTGTATTGTTAAAGTTATAGGACTCGCTCAGACTTATGTCTGACCCCGTTGTTTTTATCTTTTTTTCCCAACCCTCAGGTTATCAGAGTGGGCCCAGTACGAGTGGGCTTTGATCAGGCTGCTTTATTCTCTTTTGGAGCTTGGACCATAGATGTAGAGCTCAGCTTACCCTTTCTTTTATGGCTATCAGTTCATGTATTGGGATTATGTACTTTTATTTATCAGGATGGATATTTTGTACTTGACTCTTGTTATGGTTTTGTGATGTAACCAAACATGTTTTACTTTCTGCTGCAATGAAATGATGTTTTAAAATTTTCAAGTATTACTTATATCTGTCTTGTTGTAATTTTTCTGTTCTATATTCACTTAAAATACTCCACCGATGTTATGGCATTCCCTTAGCGAGTGACCATAGCGGGTGTGGGGTGTTACAGTGTGCAGAAAGTGTAAAGTTAATATTTGAAAGTGCGACGCAAAATTTTGGCAAAGTAATAAGGGTCAAGGCAGTTCTTGATGTCCAGTTATGTTCGCAAGGTACTATCCTAACTGTCCATTAAGTTGAAGATTATGCCAAAAGTTGATTGGGCCAGTTAAACGAGTTTTTATACATTAAGATGGACTGCACTTCGGTTCGGTTCGGGCGCATTCATTGGGATCGGATCGGGGGCGTAACCCTGCCTTGGGCTTGGACAAAAATTGAAGCTCAGGAATCAAAATCGGATCGGCTCGGAAGTAGATTCCCCGAACGGTTCGGGTCGGATCACGCAGTCATGCCTCTCCTCCTTTATCTTACAGTCCGACCCGATCCGGTTAGGTGCGCTCCATTCCCCCCTTTTTATTTAACTACTTGCCCCGACCCGATCCGACCTTCTGGACTTCTTTTTCTTTTCCCTTTCTCTACTTGCCCCGACCCGATCCGACATTCTGGACTTCTTTTCTTTTTACCTTTCTCCACTTTCCATACTCCACCGCCCGAACCGACTCCCTATGATCTTCTTCTTCCTCCTTTTTAGCCATAAACCCAATATCATCTCCGACGCCCCAGTCATGATCGAACAAAGAACGACTGCCTCTTCCAATGCCTCGAAGTAGCAACGAAGCCACCAACGACAATAACGAAGGAAGAGGAGACTGCAGCATGGAAACCACGTCCATATCGGTCGAATTGACCATCAATTTCAATTAAAACCTGTTATCATGAAACCGATCAAGGATTTAAACCTACCGGAGTATATAAGTTGGAAATTCGCAGGAGAATTGTAAAGAGTTTTTCTCTTTTGAATCCTGGAGTTTCAGAACAGAACTTGCAAAACGATGGAATAAAAAGAAAGTGATAGAAAAATGAAGGCTGGGCTTATATAAAAGCAAGGTGACCATTCGTATCCCCGTTCGGATCGGCTCGACAACCCAGCAACGCAGCGTGGCCCAATAGTCAAATACGAAATAGAAGAAGAAGGGGATCCGTTCGGGTCGGAATCCGAACCGAACAGAACGTAGCGACTCAGCTGTAAATTGAATTAAAATTCGAAGAAGAGGATGAGAGCACAAGTAAAATCAAAGGAAAAATTACCTAGAAGACGCTGTGCAATGATAATCAAAGCATGCTCCGTCTCCAATAGAAGCATCCTTTGAGGGGGCAAAATGTTAGCCCACTTTGTGAACTAGGCAACACAAAGTCGAGATGTGAAACGTTGAAGAACTTAGAAAGCATCATAGCGGATCGGATCGGAGAGATGTTGCGGATCGGATCGGAGAGATGTTGCTGTTCGGATCGGAGAGCTGCTACTGTTTGAATCAAAGGGGCACTGCTGTTCGGATCGGAGAGCTACCTGCTGTCAATCGGATCGGAGGGCTACCTACTATCGGGTAGGAACGGAGCAGAGCAAAGTGGATAAGGACTTAGTTTTAGGTTAATCCGGATCGGATTGGATAACCCGATCTGAACCCCCTCTGCAGGCTCCTCCGATCCGAACCCATATTCCACATCACTTTCCCCCATGATCGCCTGGTTATTCGGAGCGGTTATGACCAGTTCCAACCCACGAAAACCACTACTCTGATGCGCTATCAGCACTAGAACCCATCCGAACCCGAGGACGATGGGATGGAAGACACGTGGATCCGATCCGAATCGGGTTCTGAGCAAATTTTCACCTATAAATACCTTGTTTGGAGACAATCAAAAGGATCTTCTTTTCGACACTTTGAGAGTTCAACCACCTTCATAAACCGAATTCCAGCACTCCTGTATAGTCCAAATTGTCTTTCAACATTTGTTTTGAGATAATTGAGTGAATGTATGTGAGTTGTGAGTGAAGTTGAGTGAATATCTCATTGTAATTGCAACTATATCATCGAGAATAGTGATTGACAAGTGGACATAGGCTTTTCAACGCCGAACCACTATAAATTCTGTGCCTCCATTTTATTTTTGATCTTATTTTATTCTGATTTTATTCAATTTGGGTGTTAGAACCACTTTTTGGTCTAACAACCATGCTTCGCATTAGAGGGTAATGGTAAGTGTTCTTGCATTTTCAAACAAATTAGTGCATGTTTATTGACATACTATTGTAGATTTGGAATCTTAAGGATCAAATTTTAGATAAAAATCGAACATTTGTAAATTTGTGATGTTCATTTGAAACAACAAGCCGAACATTTGTAAATTAGTGCATGTTTGTGTTGAAACAGCCCTGGCTCGTTGTTTGAAACAGCAAGCCCTAGCTCGTTGTTTGTAATAGACAGCAAGCCAATGCTTGATGTTTGACACAGCAAGCCAACCTGGCTTGCTGTTTGACATAACATGTCAGCCTTGCTTGCTGTTTGAAACAGCAAGGCTTCTTTTTGACGCAGCAAGCAACGACTTGCTGTTTGAAACAGTAAGCTCGGGCTTGCTGATACAGTAAGCTCAGACCTTTGCTACAAATATACGATTACGCTTTTTTAATTTTTATGTGTGCAGATTTTAATTTATATGATTAAATTGGGTGCCACTCTTTTGCTCGGTCAGCTTTTGAAGTTTCAACCACTCCATGGAGAAAGAATGTAGTATTTTAGTTTACATATGTTCTATTAAGATAAATTATGGTATTTGCTACAATTTCAAACATGTGTGATGCATTTGCTTTATGATATTATGTTTTTTATGATTTTGGGTGATTGATTAGCATATGGATTTCATGTATGGATTATATGATGAAACATTATCATATGAATTTTATGTGATTGAATTAGTTATTCTTTATTTGATGTATTTTATGTATTATTACATTATTTTTTTCATTTGTTGCCAAATGAAATATGCATTACATTGAATTAAATTTCGGATACATTTTGAAGTTTGAATACAGATATTTTTGGATATTCAGATGTATTTGTATTGGCTAATCCGGATACGAATATCTAAAAATATTCACGGACACAGATACAGATATAATTTAATAGGTATTCGCAGATATCGGATACGGATTTGAATATGAATTTTTATTTTTGGATACAATATTATTCGTATCTGATTGCATCCATTGATAAGCCTATGTGTAAACCAACATATTTGCAAACCATAACATTGAAAAATAGCCTTTTTCCATGAGATTCATATTCATTGTGGTTGCATGGTAAATATAAAATTGAACAAAAGGGTTCCGTTAGTTTCATATTTGTGAAAGCTACTGATCATCTCAAACATGTTTAAATAAGGAGAGGTAGGAGCTTATGGGAGTATAAAAATTTACCTCTGCTGCAACATTGTTACTTGAAGTGCACATAATTTCAAGATTGAAGAGACGAAGTTGGTTCCTAAACTAAGGAGTGGCATGAAGTTAGTAACTAATAGACTTGTGGTTGAAGTAATTAAGTTGTAACAGGTACCTCGAACAACATTACAACAATAGTAAATTATATAGTAGTAGCACCTAAACTATGAAGTAAAATAACTTACAAGAAAAAATATTATTAAAATATTTTAAGTCAAATATTATAAGCAAAAATATTTTAAGCCAAACGTTACAAGGAAAATTAATCTACAAGATATACTGCCATTCTCATTGTGAACAAAAACAATAAACATCCAACTCCCCAATTTCAAATTTCCTTTTAACTTATGAAATAAAAACAAAAAATGCATATTTAGACACTAAAATGCTTAAAGAAAATTAATACCTTTTAATAAGTGTAGGTTAAACTATTTTTCTTTGCAATTATACAGTAATAATTTTTCTAACTTTTACGAAGTAAAAAAGCTTACTTTCTTATCTTCATTAAAAAGAAATTACAGTTATAAACATATGCTTTAATTTTGTGTGGTGCTAAGGGCACCTTAATATGTTCTTCCTAATACCGCAACTAAAAAATAACACAAGAATTAGTATTATACTCTTCTTAATACCACACACTTAAAAAATAGGGGCTACCATACTGTTTTACCCTATTTCTATTTCGCTCGATATTCGTTCGTCCTCATTTGTAAAATTGATCAACGAGCTAAACCCTGGATCTACGACCAACCAATGAATTCGACGCTGCAATATACAAAAGCTGGTAATAATGTTCGGATTAAGAAAACTAAAAGAGGAAGTGAAAGATTAGGGTTTTCAGATCACCAAATAATTGAGAGATTACCATACGAATTCGAATTTCCCGTGAGAGATGCGAAGAAGACAGTGAATACGAGAGATTAGGGTATTTGTATTAGCTTAGTACGTGATTAGTTCGGCTAATAATGATTGAGTGAAAGATTAGAATGGAGAGGTAATGTGGTATTATGAAGCATACAAAATTTAATGAGTTTTATTTTTTTTAATTGCAGTATTAGGAAGAACATATTGGGGTGCCCTTAGCACCACACTTAATTTATCAAAATTTAAATTATTGACAATTGTGCCAGGCGTCTACATTGTTTTGCAATTTCAAGTGACAGATGATGAACTTTTTTGTGATTATTGCATCTATTCGAAACCATTTCCATCTTACCGAAGTTTTAATTTATTTTGTCTATAAAGAACATATCACACTTTGATGTATCTGTGAATATAAAGTCTTGTATTCAGAAAGAATATTTTATTGATACTGAAATGTTTACAAGAGAGAAAGTATGAATTGATCAGAAAATTGTATATTACAATTGTTTACACAAATGACTATTTATAAGAGGATTTTTATTTACACTCCAAGTATTGTTAAGGGGAGGGGGTCAATTTAAAAAGAAAAAAGAATTTGTTAAAGGGAGTATCAATGCAGAGAGCACCCCCTTAACAAGTAAAGTTTATTTCACCAAATTAGTCTTCTTTACAATAATCCTTTTTTCGTTGTTAATTAAAAAAAATTATGTGGTATATTAGTCGAACTACATCAGATTTTAATACCAAATTATAAATAATCTCATTTTATGATATGCATCAGATCAGATGAAAATATACCATTCATAGAAAATCAATATGCATATATCGAACAATTTTTTTATAAGGTATCTGTCCGTCGAGTTTGTCGATATACCCCATTTCCCCTACGTCGACAACTCGACAATGAATACAAATTTCAAAAGCGATGAACGATGTCGAACAAAAATATAAATACAACAGACATAAACCGTTCATGTCGTTATGTTGTAATTGACCTATTTCGGCGATGACAAAATGAAGAAAAATGACCATCTACCACCGAACAAAATTTGACACTACGACGTCGGCTCTCGAGATTGACATAACAGAAACTTTTACCTTCATTGTTTTCAGGGCATTACACAATCCATTTCACATACCTTGTGAACAACTTCTCCATCATCTTAGGATCTTTGGAGGAGTGTTTCATGTTCTTCGTTTGCAGCACTATTTCTCCCCAAACGGTCGCTTTTAGACATCTGATTTTTTTGCATTTGAAATTGATTGAGATTTGGGATGGTTACTGATATTATTAACAGGATAAAAAGGAAACGTAAAAAGTTAAGTACCTGACCTCCCCTCCCCCCAGCATTTTCTTATGATTGGAGTATTTTTAAAATTTGACCCCTCTCCCTAGCAATATTTGGAGTGTCGATAACAATGCCCATTTATGATATAATGCTTTGAGTTGATGGGTTTCGCTTGGCTTGCTTAGTAACACATATGCGGCCCTAAACAGTTACATAAGTGTAAGTCTAATGTTGTAGCCACATATTCATTTTAATTCCACCTTCGAACCAGAATTAAGGTTAGGGTTTGCTGAGAAAAATAAATCTTGTGACTTCGATTCCCTCCAACTATTGACTTTTATAGGAAGGAGTTAGCTTCCTTCTTCTTCTCTAATAACATCGTCTTAGATTATCTGTCTTGAGCTTCGCTTTGTTTATCGAGGATCTAATTAATGACATTGAATCCTTGATATCTTTGAGATTTTGTGAGCATGATTCTTCTATCTGGCTTGATTTGAGTCTAATTAGTCAGATTCGTTCATCTCTGTAGTTAATTCACTTCTTTTTTTAAATTTGATAAAGTTTCGTGCTAATAAATATTTAGTTAGAGTATCAACACTTTGATGATAGGCTGGTATGTGATTTG
Source organism: Allium sativum (assembly GCA_030737875.1). Classification (NCBI taxonomy): domain Eukaryota; kingdom Viridiplantae; phylum Streptophyta; class Magnoliopsida; order Asparagales; family Amaryllidaceae; genus Allium; species Allium sativum. Next base: position 388,296,708 of record CM060916.1, on the reverse strand, counting down.
TTTCAATGTTTCCTTTGGCAACTTGCTCTCTTATATAGTGTAGATCGGTTTTTATATGTTTGGTTCTGGCATTAGCGTTAGCAGTCATGTATAAAATACACTGACTATCACAACATAATGTAGGTTTTCCTTTAATGTTGATGTGTAATTCATTTAATAATGACTGTAGCCACATAACTTCTATTGTTACATTTGCTACACTTCTGTACACAACCACTGTGCCAAATTCTGATGTAATAGCTTGTTTCTTCGAGCACCATAATAGTAAATTATCACCAAATATATGCAATATCATGTTATATATTTTCTTTCATCGATGTCTGATGCTCAATCTACATCAACAAAGCCTGTTATATTGAGTCTATTTGTAGCTTTGATTGATAATTTGTAACACCCTGGACATAAGAGATAATTAAAGAAAAATTAACTTTTAAAAGAAGAATCAGGTGAAATGGTTTACGGCATTGCGTTCATCTCGGAATTCAGCTTGAGATAGAGTCCGAGTTTGCGTAAAACGGATACCATATGAAGAAGTTATGGACGATAGAAGTTGGGCAGAAAAATCAGAAAACAAGCTGGGATAACTGGTGCACTCGTGAAGTGCGCTAGAACATAAATGCATTGGCGAACCTGGGTAGTGCACCCATGTCGAGGCCAAATCTGCACAGAATTCTGGAGAGTTCTCTGATGACGTGTCTTCCGGGGATTTGCTGCATGACGTGTCTTTTGAGCTGTGTGGTTCAGATGATCTCTAATCTAAAGGCCCTAATTAACCTAATACGTCTATAAGAACACACCTAGACCTAACCATAATTTCATTACACTAATCCATGGCGCCTCCATGCTGCTCTAATCTAAATTAAAACTAGCCTCTTTTCTCTTCTCCAAAGCAAATCAGAATTGGAGTATTCAAATTGGAAGATAAGAATCAAATTCTACAACAACGATTTAGCTAATCAAATTCAGAAATCAGATTCAAATCTATTCTCTCTTCTTAATCCTATTGTTGTGAGTCATGTTACTTTCACATATAATTAATTAAAAAGTGATTATGATAGTATTGTAAATTGGATTTTGTGAACATGCCTGCAAAATCAATCATATCAAATATGCAAATTCTTATCTTTCAGTTTCATACCCAAATCACTGTTATCTTATGCTTAATTGGATCTATTTTATTGTTCTATGCCAGTTCATGTTTCATATATCTCTTTTATGCCAGTTTTGATGACATGATTCTCTTCCCTTCTTCTTTTCCTTTTTTTATGAGATTAGGCTAACTTCGATCCTAACATATTGCGTTGAGATTTACGTACGAATAACGTTTGAACGATTGGGAAAAGTTTGATAAAATGTTGAATAATATGTAATTGGGCATAAATTGATTTGTAATCACGTAGTTGATTTGGGGCATAATTATGTATAACTTGTATACATGAGATTTGGCATAAGTTGGATGTGGGAATAATTAGATATAATTGGTATACATGAGGTTTGTTAATAACAATGAACGCAAATTGATTTGGGCGTAATTTGTCATAACATGTATACATAAGATTATAGGCCTAATTTGGATTAAAATTATGAACATAATTTAGATTTGAAATTAAGGGTAATTGTGATATAATTTAATCCAAGATTTAAAATTGGGGCTTGAATCAAGAAAGTGATAATGAACGCCTAAGACACAAGGTTAGATTTGAATTGCGGTATAAGACTGCTCAGAACCGCCCGGCAAATCCAGCAACCGCAATTTTGTAATCTAATGTGAGAGGTCAAAGGAAGAAATTAGATACTTAATAATGCAAAGACATGAGGTTAGATTCGGATTGCAGTATAAGACTGCCCAGAACCGCCCGACATATCCAGCAGCCGCAAAACGACAATCTAATGTGGGAGTTCTTGCAAGATTACGGTTATAATGAATTAATAAATACTTAACCAAGATAAGACATATAGTAAGACATGGGGGTTAAGTGAGTGACATTGGTGACATGTGAAATATAACTAAAAGCACTTAACCAAGGTGAAACATGTGATTAGACATTGGAATAAAGAAGGGTAAGTGGGAATTCCGAGTGGGGACCAGGCTTAGGAGGGAAGCTTGTGTCAAGTGGGTGGACCCTTTACAACCAGTATCCCATTTTTGTATCTATGTGAGCTCGAACTAGTTCGAGGACGGGGCACGCTTACTGGTTTTATTGTAAGAGGTTAATAAAGAGTTAGCGGTGGTAACACAAGTCCAACGGAGTCATGTGCATGCGTGGGTCCGGGCTGGTAGGTAAGACGTTGTTGCATCGTGTAGGTATAAGCCGTACTTTTTTAGTAGTATCGGGTTGACACTTTAGGGAGTGATACACCCTACCGTGGGACCAACACGGGTATCTACGAGTTAGGGAGCCGATCAAATGGGGAGGGTAGTAGGTACAACTAGTGGAGATAGGAGCAGGCGACATCTATGACGGCAGCTAGGAGTACACGAAACTACCATCATTATTATTATGTTTAGTAAGAGGGATCAACTTTCAGTGTGGGACTAGCATTGGTGTGGTGTAGGAGTTATCTTATAGTGATTAGAAGCACAACCAACGTTATATCTTGTTCATCTTGTTTACCTTGTCATATCTGCTTATGTTACAGTCATCTCTTATATCCAGTTTATGTTCTTATCCTGTTACTTTACTGATTATATTGTTAAAGTCACTACACTCGCCAGTCATATGTCTGACCCCTTTTTGTTTCGCCTTTTTCTTTCTTTCCCCCTTAGGTCCTCAGGGTGGGAATAGTGAAGCTTGATTTGGATTCCTTTCTTCTTGAGTGCTTGGAAGTGTTGAAAGTAATGCTCAGCTTTATCTCTTTTTCACAATGTCTATTTGGAGTGAGATTATGGTTTTGCTTTTATGTACTCTGATAATAATTTTGTATAAGATGGATATTTGTGTACTTGGCTTTAGCATGTGGTTTTGATGTTGTAACCAAACATGTTTTCCTTTTCCGCTGCAATCAATAAATTTTGATTTTTCTTAAGTACCATTTTATGTATCTGTCTTGTGATATTCTATTCTATACTCTTATAATACTCCATGGAAGTTAATGCATTCCCTTAGTGAGTGACATTAATGGACGTGGGGTGTTACACATGGTATCAGAGCTGAAGGTTACCAGAATAGATAAAAGATTTTGAAAACCGTTTTCAAAAGCATTTTAAGGAAGAAGTATTTTCAAAAATGTTTTAAAGAGGAAGTTTTCAAGGGAAAAGTTTATTATGAAAAACATAATCCCCAAAAGCCATATATCTATCTTTCGATTCTCTATTTTGAATATGTTCCCTTTTCCTTTCAGCATGTCTGGGGAACCCATTATACCGGAGGGCGTACAGATACCAGGTTGGTTCAGAAGGTATCTGAAGGCTAGGGCTACTACCGCAGGCCCAGCTGACGTTCCTCCTCCCCCAGCTGCAGCCGCTTCTCCTCCTCCTCCCCGTGTAGACGCTTTTTCTAAGATATGCAAAGACTTCCATGCGATGGGCGGAAAGCCGTTTTATGGAACCGAGACATTTGTTGAGGCTCAGAATTGGCTCAAGGAAGTGGAGGACTTGTTTGGTAACTTTAAGATAGACGATGGCAGCAAGGCTCAGCTAGCTACTTGGTTGATGAAGGACGAATCTTCCTTTTGGTGGGAAGTAACTAATGGAGGACGTCCAGTGGAGATGTGGATAGACTTCAGATGAAGGTTCTAGTTGAAATTTCTTTCATAACCGGAGGAGAGTTTATACATGGAGAGGTTTTTGGCTTTGAAGCTAGGAAATTTGTTTGTAAAGGAGTACGTTAACAAGTTTAACCAGCTAGCAAGGTTTGATATGGAATTAGTTAACACACCACATAAGAAGGCCTTGAGGTTTTCCAAGGGTCTGAATGAACCATTGCACGGTTGGATGTGTCCCACATTCCTATGGGAGATACTTTCGAGAAACTTGTTGACATGGTGTTGATGCATGAAAAAGAGAAAGGTGCTAATGTAGATAAGGCACAGGATAAGACAGGGGATCCAAAGAAGCCACAACAACAACAAAATAAGGGCAGCAAGGATAACAAGGGCCAAGGGAAGAAAAGGTGGTTTAATTGTGGAACACCAGGCCACTTAAGCAAGGAATGTAGGAAGAAGATAAAGACGGGTTGCTTCCAATGTAGTGGGGCAGGACATATGATTAAAGACTGCTCGAGGAGGGAAGGACAAGGGCAAGGGCAGAGGACAGGATCTACTTCTGGAGGGCAGGTTCATCCTCTCATGGCACCTAGACAAGAGAGAGGTAGAAACATTTCTGTTGAAAGTTTGATTTTCCTTTTCGATCATCTTATACGTACTTTGTTTGATTCTGGCGCTTCACATTCATTTATATCTGCTTCGTTAGTTGAAACACTGCACCTAAATGCTAGTCTAGTTATGGATCCCATAGTTGTCTCAAATCCTATTGGGGGAACGACTCATCTTTATATGTTATGTCGGGATTTGAGAATATATGTGTATGGCGTTGAGTTTGAATGCAACGCTTATGTGCTTGGCTTCACGGGCTATGGGTTGATTCTAGGAATGGATTGGCTAACAAGGTATGGAGCTATTATCGACTGTGAAAAGAGGGTAGTTAGACTGTTGACTAGTTTGGGTAATACTCTCGATATTTCTTGCGACCCTAAGGGTTTTGTTATGCTTAGCTACCTAGAATCTCTTGACACATCTATTGATGATTTGCAATATGTTCGAGTAGTTCGTGAGTATGCAGACGTCTTTGCGGAGGTTAGGAGCTTACCTCCAAAACGCGAGATAGATTTCCATATATACTTGGTGGACAATGCAAATCCAGTTGCATTGCCGGTGTGCCACATAGCTCCAAGAGAAAGGAGGGAACTTTGTAAACAAGTGAAAGAGTTGCTTGAGAAAGGGTTCATAAGAAGAAGTATCTCGGAGTGGGGTGCTCCTTTTGTTTTTGCTACAAAGGCCGATGGTTCGCTTAGATTGTGCGTGGACTATAGGGAGCTGAATAAGCTCACGAAGAAGAAAAGAAACCCATTGCCGAGGATAGATGATTTGCTCGATCGTTTGGTTGGTGCTTCGGTTTTCTCGTAGTTGGACTTAGCTACAGGATTTCATCAGTTGAGGGTAGCTGAAGATAGTATAGATAATACTGCTTTTAGGACTCCCGACGGTTTCTTCGAATTGCTCATCATGCCTTTTGGCTTGACAAATGCACCCGCATATTTCGTAGACTTGATGAGTAGGGTGTTTAGGGAGTTTTCTAAACAAATTTGTAGTAGTCTATATGGATGATATATTGGTATTCTCTAGAAGCGAGGAAGAGCATGCCCTACATCTTAGTGAAGTCTTAGAGACCTTCGAGCACATTAAATCAAAGCTAGTTCTCCAAATGTCATTTTTGGGGGGAAGGAAGTGAGGTTCTTAGGACACGTGGTCTCTAAGGAAGGGATAACAGTGGATCCCGCGAAGGTGGTAGCAATCAAAGATTGGAAGGTTCCTATGAACGCTGCAGAAGTAAGTAGTTTTTTTGGTTTGGCAGGCTTTACAGGAAGTTCATCAAGGACTTTGCTAAAATATCAGCCCCACTTACACGGTTAACGAAAAAGAATTTGACCTTTTCTTGGGATGTTGACTATGACGATGCTTTCCAACTTTTGAAGAGGTCATTGACGACAGCTCCAGTTTTAGTTTTGCTGGATGGGAGTAAACCGTTCACAGTGTGTACCGATGCTTGCGGGATAGGGCTTGGCGAAGTTTTCATGCAAGAGGTAAGGGTGATATGCTATGGTGGAAGGCAGTTAAAGGCCCATGAGAAGAATTACCCTACCCATGACTTAGAGTTAGCTGCCATAGTTTCTACGCTTAAGTCTTGGAGTCACTATTTGCTTGGTGAGAGGTTGAGTTGTATACAGACCATAAGTCACTAAAGTACTTGTTCTCCCAAAAAGATTTAAACTTAAGGCAACAAAGGTGGATGGAGTTCTTAGCATCCTACGATTTTGAGATTTCATATACCCCAGACAAGGGTAATGTTGTAGCTGACGCCTTGAGTGGAAAGAAGTTGACTTTGAGTCCTTTGTTTGTCGAGCGGTACAGTTTGGAGTATATCTCTGCCTTTGACTTTAGACCCTTTATTGATTATGTACCCGGTTTGTTGGCATCGTTAGAGGTACGACCTATGCTTTTGGGACAGATAGGTGCAGCACAACGAGAAGACCCATAGTTGATAGAGACAGTAGACCAACTCATCAGAGGGGAGTCTTCGAGCCATCTTAGTAGGTATACTATCGATGAAAAAGGTTGATTGCGTAGGGATGGGAGACTTTGCGTATCTCGAGACGAGAATTTGAGAAAGACAATCCTTGAAGAAGAACATCATTCTAAGATGACCATACATCCTGTGGAGACAAGTTGCATAGGGATATGAAGCGAGTTTTCTTTTGGACCGGAATGAAGAAGGATGTGGGTGAGTTCGTTTCTAGATGCTTAGTGTGCCAGCAAGTCAAGGCTGAGCAAGAGAAGCCTGGTGGTTTGCTTCACCCTTTAAAGGTTCCATAGTGGAAATGGGAAAGGGTTTCCATGGATTTCATCGACGGGTTGCCGAGGTCAAGGAACGGTAATATGGGGATTTGGGTAGTAGTAGACAGACTTACCAAGAGCGCCCATTTCATTCACATCAAGAGTAAAAGAACAGCTGGTTAGCATCTGTTTTCCTCCGAGAGATAGTTCGTCTATACGGCATACCTTCTAGTATTGTGAGCGATCGAGATCCCATTTTCACTAGTGAGTTTTGGAAGAGCTTACAAAAGGCGGTAGGAACGCAATTATGTTTGAGTACCGCTTATCACCCTCAGACGGACGGCCAAACAGAAAGAGTGAATCAGATTCTAGAAGATCTTTTGAGATTATGCATCTTAGAATTTGGAGGGACATGGGAGGAACATCTTCCGTTAGTAGAGTTCCCTTACAACAACAACTACCAGACTAGTATTGGCATGGCACCTTTCGAGGCTCTATATGGACGACCTTGTCGATCACAGACTTGTTGGTGGGAGTCTATGGATAAGATTTTGCTTGGGCCCAAGATGATTAGGGAAACTTTAGAGAAGATAGACTTGATTCGAAGACGCATGAAGACGGCACAGGATCGGCAAAAGTCATATGCTGATAAGAGAAGGACCGATCTTGAGTTCAATGTTGGAGGCATGGTCTTTATTAAAGTATCACCATTGGGGAATGTAGTTTGTTTTGGTCTGTAGGGAAATTGGCACCAAGGTTCATAGGGACATTCCCTATTACATAGCAAACTGGACAGATGGCCTACATAGTGAAGTTACCTGAGAAGCTTAGTGGTGTTCATGACGTATTTCATGTGTCGTGTTTGCGGAAGTGTTTACATGATACCGCGGAAGTAGTAGAGCCAAGCATGCTTAGAGAAGTGGAAGTGGAGCAAGATGCCACGATTAGACGAGCTCCTACATGCATCCTTGGATCGGAGGTCAAGAAATTACGCAACCGAGAGGTCAAGTTGGTTAAAGTCCAATGGGGAGATGATCAAGGAGACGCGACTTGGGAGACTGAAGACATGATACGTGCGTCGTATCCTTTCCTTTTTGAGGGTATGTTCTTAACTTCTCCTTTTTCTACTGCTTTGTTTATACTTGTTCTATCATTTAAGTGTATCCTCTCGATTATATCCTCGATCTTTAGATAGAAAACCCTATGGTTGTAAACGTGTGTTTGAGACATGTTATGTTTGGTGGATGCAAGTGAATGTAAGTGTTTTCTAGTGGTTTCTCGTGGATGCATTTACACATACTTTAGGCACTAGATCGGCTCAATTACTTTCATATTGCATATGAATGAGTGTACATATTTAAATAAATGAATGTATATTGAATGTGTTATCATATGGATGCTGCATTTGAATGAATGACTGTGCACTCATATAGAAATTATATGTATCAGTTGAATTCTTTTGCATACATAATGGACGCATGGCACTATCATGTTTTGCATTAAGGAGGTCAACTGAATCAGTAGACCGCCTGATCTTTGCATTAGATAAGGAACATATACACACACTTTTGCATATGTTCATGTAGCATTAGAAATCTTTTAAGGACAATGGATGCTTGTGGACGATGGATGAGTAGATGGATGATTGGATGGTAGGATACATTCTTCTTAACTTGAAAATTTCGGGGACGAAATCCTTTAAGGAGGGGAGAATGTAACACCCAGTAATTTTAAAACATGACATAAGAGATAATTAAAGAATAATTAATTTTTAAAAGAATAATTAGGTGAAATGGGTTATGCCATTGCATTCGTCTCGGAATTCTTCTTGAGATAGACTCCAAGTTTGCGTAAAACAGATATCGTATGAAGAAGTTATGGACGATAGAAGTTGGGCAGAAAAATTAGAAAACAGGCTGGGACAATTAGCGCACTTGTGAAGTGCGCCAGAAAAAAAATGCATTGGCGCACCTGGGAAGTGTGTCCATGCCGAGGCCAAATCTGCACAGAATTCTGGAGAGTTCTCTGATGACGTGTCCTTCGGGGACTGGCTGGATGACGTGTCTTTTGAGCTGTGTAGTTCTGATGATCTCTAATCTGATCTACAAAAACACATCTAGACCTAACCCTGATTTCATTACACTAATCCATGGCGCCTCCATGCTGCTCTAATCTAAATTAAAACTAACCTCTCTTCTCTTCTCCAAAGCAAATCAGAATTAGAGTATTCAAATTGGAAGATAAGAATCACATTCTACAACAACGGTTTTGCTAATCAAATTCAGAAATCAGATTCAGATCTATTCTCTCTTCTTAATCCTGTCGCTTTGAGTCTATGTTACTTTCACGTATAATTAATTAAAAGGTGATTGTCATAGGATTGTAAATTGGATTTTATGAGCATGCCTGTAAGATGAATCATATCAAGTTTGCAAATTCTTATCTTTCAGGTTCATACCCATATCACTGTTATCATATGCCTAATTGGATCTATTTTATTGTTCTGTGCCAGTTCATGTTTCATATGTCTCTTTTATGCCAGTTTTGATGACATTATTCTCTTCCCTTCTTCTTTTCCTTTTTTATGAGATTAGGCTAACTTCGAGCCTAACATATTGCGTTGAGATTTGCGTACGAATAACGTTTGAACGATTGGGAAAAGTTTGGGAAAATATTGAATAATATGTAATTAGGCATAAATTGATTTGTAATCACTTAGTTGATTTGGCGCATAATTATGTATAACTTGTATACATGAGATTTGGCATAAATTGGATGTGGGCGTAATTGGATATAATTTGTATACATGAGGTTTGTTAATAACAATGAACGCAAATTGATTTGGGCGTAATTTGGCATAACATGTATACATAAGATTATAGGCCTAATTTGGATTAAAATTATGAACATAATTTAGATTGGGAATTATGGGTAATTGGGATATAATTTAATCCAAGATTTAAAATTGGGGCTTGAGTCAAGAAAAAAGTGATAATGAACGCCTAAGACACGAGGTTAGATTCGAATTGCGGTATAAGACTGCCCGGAACTGCCCGGCAAATCCAGCTACCGCAATTTTGTAATCTAATGTGAGAGGTCAAAGGCAGAAATTAGATATGTATAATGCAAAGACACGAGGTTAGATTCGGATTGCGGTATAAGACTGCCAAGAACTGCCTGGCATATCCAACAACCACAAAACGACAATCTAATGGGGGAGGTCTTACAAGATTACGGTTATAATGAATTAATGAATACTTAACCAAGATAAGACATGTAGTAATACATGGCGGTTAAGTGAGTGACATGGGTGACATATGAAATATAACTAGAAGCACTTAAACAAGGTGAAACATGTGATTAGACATGGGAATAAAGAGGGGTTAAGTGTGAATTCCTAGTGGGGACCAGGCTTAGGAGGGAAGCTTATGTCAAGTGGGTCGACCCTTTTCAACCAGTAACCCATTTTTGTATCTATGTGAGCTCGAACTAGGTCAAGGACGGGACACGCTTACTGGTTTGATTGTAAGAGGTCAATAAAGAGTTAGCCGTGGCAACGCAAGTCCAACGGAGTCATGTGCGCGCGTGGGTCCGGGCTGGTAGGTAAGACGTTGTTGCATCGTGTAGGTATAAGCCGTGCATTTTTAGTAGTATTGGGTTGCCACATTAGGGAGTGATACACCCTACTGTGGGACTAGCATGGGTATCTACGAGTTAGGGAGCCGATCGAATGGGGAGTGTAGTGGGTACAACTAGTGGAGATAGGAGTAGGCGGCACCTATGACAGCAGCTAGGAGTACACGAAACTACCATCATTATTATTATGTTTAGTAAGAGGGATCAACTTTCAGTGTGGGACTAGCATTGGTGTGGTGTAGGAATTGTCTTGTAGTGATTAGAAGCGCAACTAATGTTATATCTTGTTCATCTTGTTTACCTTGTCATATCTGCTTATGTTGCAGTCACCTCTTATATTCAATTTATGTTCTTATCCTGTTACTTTACTGATTATATTGTTAAAGTCACTAGACTCACCAGACATATGTCTGACTCCTTTTTGTTTCGCCTCTTTTCTTTCTTCCCCCCTCCCCCCAGGTCCTCAGGGTGGGAATAGTGAAGCTTGACTTGGATTTCTTTCTTCTTGAAGTGCTTGGAAGTGTTGAAAGTAATGCTCAGCTTTATCTCTTTTTCATTATGGATATTTGTAGTGGGATTATGTTTTGCTTTTATGTACTCTGATAATAATTTTGTACAAGATGGATATTTGTGTACTTGGCTTTAGCGTGTGGTTTTGATGTTGTAACCAAACATGTTTTGCTTTTCCGCTGCAATGAATAAATTTTGAATTTTCATAAGTACCATTTTATATATCTGTCTTGTGATATTCTATTCTCTTATAATACTCCATGTAAGTTAATGCATTCCCTTAGTGAGTGACATTAATGGACATGGGGTGTTACATAATCCATGATTGACAGTTTCTTTTAGATATCTTATATTCCTCTTCGCTACTTGCATGTAATTGCTAAGAGGAGCCTGCATAAATTGACACATTTTGTTAGTGCTAAAAGCAATATCTGGTCAAGTTGTAGTTGTGTACTATAAAGCATCAACTATACTATTATATTGTTTAACATTTGATATTGGTTCTCCTTTTTTTTAGAGTATTGTTGACTACTAATCATGGGAGTAGGTTATGGTTTAGCTCTATCCATCTTTGATTTAATGAGCGGTTCAGTAATGTATTTTCTTTATGACAGTATAATTTTTTTGGGACTTTCTTCTCAATTAAATGCCTAGAAAGCAATTTAGCTCACCCAGATCATTTATTGAGAATTGCTTGTCTATGTAGTCTCATCACCACCTGTAATGACGAGATCATCAACATATGTTGGTATATACATAGCCACACTGTTATTGAATTTGATGAACTGTGAGTTGACTGATTTGGTATATTAAAAGCCTAGTTCAACTAGCAAGTATTCCAATCTATCAAACCACACTCTAGAGGCTTGTTTTATCAGTCACTACAAGAAAAATCGTTTATAGTTGCAAAAATTGGTGGCGTTTCATTTTAGATGCAAACAAAAGTATTTTGCTAATAATATAAACATAGCTAAAAACAATTCACGTTCCCTCCTTTATAAAAAGAGTCCGCCTAACCTAAATAAACGTAACCTATCTATTTTCTATTCCTCTCCTCTCATACCTAACCCTCGTTCACTTTCCCCATTCGCACAAAACTGACGAAATTATCTCCAGTGTCTTGGCCGACCTAATTATCACCACAGTTGAATCTCCCATCCTGGCGGTAATCCTCGACATCATATTGCAGGGCTTCAACCCGAAATTCGACTGATAACTTTCACACATTTTAGATTATGGCTTGATGATGCCCCAATATTCTCTCCACCTCCACGGATCTGCATCATTCGTGCTCCTGACACACATTGGCATCTTCTTCCTCCTCAAATTCGTCCCCTTCTCCTTCACACTGGACCCAAACCATATCCACTAACCATTCATGAATTTCGGGTCCGAAACCATTAGATCCGGAGCGATCCTTAGATTCCTATAGTGGAAGTTCGGTAGATGAGCTCCATCAAGGATGGAAAATGCTGTAGAGGCGGTGATAACGCTGCAGCGTAGAAACTTGAATAGACATGTAGAGGGGTTAGATAGGTGGGTACGGGATGAGTTGATGACACACGTGGAAAATGGTGGGAAGGATAGATTTAGGGTTGGAGAGTGGTATGGTTGGTTTGTGGATGTGATGCTGGAGTATGCTCAGATGGATGAGACGTTCTTGTTTCCTACTTTCGAAATAGAATGCGGCTAAATTAGTTATTTATTTAATTAATGTTTTGTACATAGGTTTAATTGCTTGCTTTTTAAGAAATAAATGGAATTATTTGATTCTGATGTGATTGCTTGGTATTGCACTTTTTTAATTGAATATTGAATGTCTGCATTATAAGTTCAATTAATAAGATTGCAAAATATTGCTTGGTACTGCACTTCAACCCAACTATGCAACTTTCGTTTTTATTAGATTATGGCTTCTAGGTCTACTTTGTAAGTTCAATTAATAGGATTGCAAAATATCGTTTCAAATGGATCAAAACTATCATACACATGTTAATCGACTTGATGATGAATATTCCATCCACATACCAAGTAACATTTAACCCTTTAACAGTGTATTATACATTGCATCATCTGAGTGACTGTTATTGCCCACATTTATCAATTCATTTGGCTTGATGCTTGCTTGTTTTCTAAAACCTTAAGTTTAGAGCAAATATATAATGAGTTTTAGGGTATACAGATTTTTTAATGGTTGCATGGATCAAAAAGATACAGTTAGTATTCTTTAAGGCACTATACAATATTATTTGGCAGATCCAATCGGTGTTATAGTGGTCATACCACTTTTATTAGAAAGGATAAGAGAAAAAAATTACTGCACAGGAACAGCAATCCCCTCTGGTTGAAGAGCCAGAATAATATAACTATACAATTCGATATAGGAGAGAAATTAAGTGTTTCTACTAATATAAGTGACTACAACTAAAATCCATCATAGGAGGGGCTATTGGAGTCATCACTACCTATAACATTGACATACTCGGTAAAAGAATACAGCAAGGTTAGGTACAAACATAGGTTAGGACTATGAAACTCACACTCCTTATCCCAAGTAGAATCAATTAACAAGACTTGTTCATCTTACATAGCTCACCATCCTCAACGAGCTCAAATTTCTCTTCCACTACCCGATATTCCAATCTTCTAAAATCACCCTCATTATCAATGACATATTTATAATACGTATTTTCATGAGGATCATATCGCGTCCCAGATTTATCGTGGACCCACGATAGATCATTTGAATTCCATTTGATTCCATCATCATCAGTTTCTGCGCCAAAAGACGTGTCTTCATTATCTCTAAGTACATCATCACGATGAATTTCATTATTTACCAATTCTTTCAACTAAGATCCTCATAAGCTCTCATTTCAATAACTTTGGGCTTATGAGCCCAAATGCATAGAGGAGGCCTCGAAAGAGGAGATTGAGCCTTAATAGGACCCACATGCTTACAAGCTTCTAAAAGATGACCAAAAGAGTATCATTTTGTGCATATTTTCTGTTGCTGTAAGTACTGAACATCAACATAGGAATCATAACCATCAATTGACACTTTTAGCTTGTTAGATAATGGTTTGCTTGGTGTTATTCCAATCAAGGCTTTTGCAAATACAAGATTTTTTGTGGCCTCCGTATTGGCATCAAAACATTTAAAGTTTACAATTCTACTCCCCAACCAATTCAAATTTGGAAGCGTTTGCAGGGTCGTACGAATCTTAGTAAATATGGTCCAAACCGGCACAGAATGCACGCGCTCTCTGGCACTCTCAACCGACGTATTCAAAGATGTAATAATAAAAAGTTTCCCTTCTATAATTGTTGGAGCAGATTCCAACACTTTCCTTCTCTCCTCATAAATCGAGAACTTGAAGTAAAACATTCCATTCATAAAGTTAACACGTAAACCACTGCTCAACTTCCAAGCCCTACAACAGTGTTCGCGTATGTCATGGTATAAAACATCAAAATCTAGGAAAATTCCCACAAGATGGTCTTGCTAATAATTTACTCCCTCTTGTACTATCTTAGAAAGTGGAATCGGATTTTCTAGGGGTGTGGAGAAAATGTGGGGAGTGTATGCTCCCGTACATCATGGAACGGAGGTAAAGAAAGAGGAGTAATTAGTTTTGGATTGAATTCTAGTGGGGTTTACATTTGGAGTGGATTGGGGTAAAACAAGGGATGCCACAATATTTTTTGGTGTGGCATTTGATCGAGCATTTGGCATGCTAGCAGTTATAAGGGAAGTGATAGCGATTCCATCAACAAGGGGGGGTACTACTCCACTTCTCCTTTTCATATCATTGATAATGGGAGTCACAACAATACTAATCATGTTTGGACTTGCTACAATATCTATTACCTCCACATTCAAACACAAATCAACATCTTTCGCATTTTCACCTGAGAATTCTTCTTTCTATACATCCTCTACACAATCCACTACCGTAATATTAACATTCACTTGAACATTGGCTTTGGAAATCAAGCCCAAATCATCAACACCATTGTCATTATGGACACTGGCGAAGATAGATTGTTTTTGTCGAAGCTAGTATTGACTCTTTATGCTCGACATCCACATTTTCTAGCCATTATCCGAACATCATACCTTTTGGAGTCGACTTGCTAATGACCTCAAAATTTGTCAAATCATTTACATCCATCCAACATTCAGCAACCATCGTTCCATCTAGCAGTGGATTTATTGGCGAGGGTACCAACGAACTGAGACCTGTTAATGGAACTGTAGGGTCTGTTAGAGCTATTTCAGTTGTGAGTTCGAGCAACGGATTATCGTTACCAGGCACGCTTGCTAGAACGAAAAAGGATCGACTAGATCTAATGATGCATTTAGCAACATGGCTTTGATTTTTTATTCTTAGGCATCATGAATTAAACAATATTATTTCATAAGTGAATCGCGTATTATTTTTTAATCATGGGTGTACATGGAAGACTAAGAAAATATATCCTCATTTTTATTAAATATTATTGTTGGATGTTAGTGTATATTTTCGGTGATTGATTAATTAGAATATTTCTCAAATGTTTTTTAAAAGTTGATTATTTAGTTATAAGTGAAACAGACTTTTATATTTTCGTTTGATCAAGAAAACTATCCTAATACCTACGTGCCTTTTCACTAAATTGCTATGGCACAAATACTACAAAGGCATTGTCATCATGTTCTCAATAATGAAACATTAGATCATTAATTCAGTTGTTTAACTTCTATCATTGGTTTCTCTTGTAGTGGCATTGCAACATTCCCCCGTTCGGACCGTCCCAAACCGACAATTAAACCGACCCGAGGCGCTCCCATGGCCAATTGTTAGGGGTACTTACACATTATCACAGAAACAAAAAGACTTTTTCATTAATACTATTAAAATACTACATCTGAGTACAAAAATATATCAGAGTACAATTAATGGATAAAACATCAAAAAATATACATAGCGGAAAAACATCTATGCTCATATTTAATTAAACGACATTTATACATTTTCAATCCGTACGATCAAACCATATGACCGACTAATACAAAATTTGAAATCCTACTATAATTCATCTATATGGTTCCAGTGAAACTTGTCCCGTTAAATTCATAGACCGTTTGAAATTTTTTCCTTTTTCTAAGCTATTATTAAAAGGTCTGTTTGGCACAGGTCTCTATTAAGTTTCAAAATTAGGCTCACATCTGGTCTTAAACTATTGTAAATTAGGTCCTTATTTTTCAAAAATTCATATAAAAAATCACGTAAATTAGTACTTAATCAAAACACGTAAACATGAAAAAATTCAGATCAAAAAACCATTAAACAACACATTAAAAACAAAAAGAACAGAAAACAACGAAATTGCAGTTAATTGCATCAAAGGATGCAAATATTTCAAAATTCTTGCATTTATCAGTGCAACTATTTCAGTGTTGCATCATCATTGGCTTTTTTGCATACATGCATGCAAGTTACACAGATTCTTGCATAAAAGTGTGCCATAATTCAAAGGCATGAAAATCAGTTCATATTTATTTGCATATATGTATGCAAGTATTCAGAAATACTGCACACATGCATGAAACAATCTACAGACATGAATATCAGTTCATTT
Organism: Allium sativum; assembly: GCA_030737875.1. Taxonomy (NCBI): domain Eukaryota; kingdom Viridiplantae; phylum Streptophyta; class Magnoliopsida; order Asparagales; family Amaryllidaceae; genus Allium; species Allium sativum. The sequence continues at coordinate 388,280,385 of CM060916.1, read as the reverse complement.
TTAGTTGCATACATGTATGAAAGAAAAACAGAATACTTGCATGCATTTATGCAAGAATTCACGTAGATTTTCAGTGTAAACTGCTTCAGGAATTCTTGCATACACGTGTGCAACTATTGTGTTGAAACGACCCAAACATGCCCATAAGGGAAAGCCCGAATTGAGTTGAGAACACAACAAATCAGAACACAAACAGAAGAACATTTCGTTGCTATTACAACAATTTACATCAAAGTAGAAGAATATACAGAGTATGAACTAATAATATACATTTGATAAGTATCAGAGATTTACAAATTATTATGCAGCGAAAAATAACACAAAACACAACTGAAATAAATACACAGATACAGAGCGTTCCGAATATAGCTCCAACTGTAAATCAGGATTCTGTGAATATAATATCTGCAAAACCAAAACTACTAGCTGCCCGTGTGGAATATAGGGGCACCCAGAGTTTAGGTTAAAACAATAAACTCCTGGCCAGTCATGTGACTAGTGTGAGAACTAAAACAATTATTTAAAACTTTACTTTAAAATAGAGTAAATCAAGGGACCACGCCGAATAACTTGGAACGGGTTTCCTCCCAAGAATAACAGTGCCTAAAACAAATAGCGCAATGCTTTTTGGAAAAATGAAGCTATTATAAGACCCAGGTCCCATCACACAATGCAACGCAAGCCGGAGGATAGGGTTTTCCCTTATAATAGCCAAACATGCTTGGTACGTTTAAAACAAATCATTTAATACTATTATAAGTGCATAGTGTATAAAACAACTTCAAATATAAATCTATCAATCATAGACAGTATGGGTACCATGTATCATGTCGCCATACTAGGCTCTACAATCAAAACCGAAATGTCACGTACTGGAAGTTGGATTTCCGTCTGTGAACCAAGGCAAGGGAACGTCCTTACCGGATTCGAGACAATTTAGCCTACGATGTCTCAGGATACAGCCGCAATTGCACCTGGAGCGACAGGGCCGGTCCATATTTTAAGTGGATTAAAATCCCTGAACAATACGTTTCCCCGCCCTACGGGGTAAAATGGTCAGTACGTCGACCATATCATCCATCGGTCCCGTAGTTATCGATATAACCGAGGCACCTCGCTTTCCATCATCCACATAAGTAAAATGTCTGGGCTCCATACCATGACACCACTCCTAGCTAGAAGGAAACACATGTCCCCCATGAGGTCCTCTACCGTTTCTGCTTCACACCGCGGTGTGAGGCTCGCGAGTTAACGCTATACATAAAGCTATGCTATATTAAAGTCGTGCTTTGATCATCATCCACAAGACTCTGCTTTTCAATAGAAGCCTTGATCATTTGCATCTCAGCATGCCACATAGTCAATTCACGCCATGCTACTTATGTCTATCGATATATAACCTCTGAGCTCGTACGTCTTAGAGAAGGGCGTTAAGCAAGAGAATAAATTCTCCGCCGCCAAACAGATATATATTTAATAGAGATCAATCAACACAGAATAAAATCCAATGTCAGACACACATCCATTTACAAGTTCGTTCTGGGTCTGAATGAAACCGGAGGCAACTTATTCCTCGTCCCATGTGTCCAATATAGGAGAGAGGTCCTCGCATATCCGGTCAATCTCCAAGTACGTCTGGGCGATCACCACTTATTACCTTGCCTTGGGTGTATAGCCCAATCAGGACATCAGTAATCATCCAGACAATGTGAAGACCTCCGGTCTTCAACCATCGTCTTCATCGTCGACTTATCGTCGAATCATTTATTCAAAATGGGTATAAACCCGGCATTTCCGAATAACTCACGTATATAATAAATAAGTGCTATAAAAACACAACATACGCCTCGTTCCAATTCTGAATATTCTTTTATTTAAATATTCATATCCTTTGGGAAAGGTTCCCATTAATTTTATCAAAGATAAATTCTTTAAATTTATTCTTTAATCTTCCATTGGATATCAATTCAAACCAAATTAAGGTTTATACAAACTAGTCGGGATTAGAGAACCTTACCGAAGTAACCATTTGTTTAATTTCCTAATCCCAACCTATTCAGTCCATGAAGCAAAAACTGGTAATGCTTCATATCTAACACCACAGTGTTATCGGTAAAATTAAATACCATTTCACGTTCAAATCTAATTAAAGATTTAACTATCACTTGGAGCAAAACTGATGATGCTCCATTCTCGATCATTTCATGAATTCGATTAATTTAGTTATCCCATTCACATTCCAATCTAATTAAAGATTCATTAAAATTCTAATTCAGTTTTAATTTCAAAAATCATTTCTTATTTTTTTTTCAAAGTTAAGAAATTAACCTTGACTTTGACTGGGTTAAAGAACTAATGTCATTTAAAACACAGTTCACGATAAACCCAAATCGCATTCCAATAATTATGGAATCTTCACGGAAAATAGATCAATATATAATCGATATCGATTTCCGTATCCGACTAATAATATAAATGGAATAACGACAAAGCCTTTTAAATTCCATATATATTAACAGTCTTCCTCCACAGAAACTCACTTCGATTATTACCAAATCGAATTCCATTCAATTCCAATTTATTTTGTTAAATTGGAAAACTTTACTTTGGAAAACTCCATTAAATCTTAGATTAAAGATTTATAAATTCCAAACCTTAACTTCACTGTTAATCAGGTTAAAGAACAAGTGTTATTTAAAACATCATCCACGATAAACCCAAAAATCCAATTCTTAATTCAATTCCAATTTAATATTAATTAATTGGTAAATTCCTCTAAATATTAATTAGAAGATTTATTCTTTTCTCAACTGGTTTTAAGAACAGTGTTAATGAAGACACCATTCACGATAAACCCAAAATCCAATTTGATATTAAATACAAGGCTCTGAATAGAAATTATATCGGCTTATATTCAATATCAAATTCTAAGACAACAAATATCGTATTGGAAATAACAATATAAAATATATCTTCCAAATTTCCAGAACAATATCCGTATAATTACGAAATCCAATATCGAAATATTCCGAAGATGATTTCCATTCAGATCCACTCCAATTCATATATTGGAAATTCTGGTTATATTAAAACCCATTCTCAATCCAATTTATTTATTTAAAAATAATTGGATTATAATTCTAGTTAATAACTAGTTCATTTCGATAAAAATATATTTTTATCTTTTCGAATATGGAATTTTTCATCTCAATTCTTTCTAAATCATTTATTATGTTTTACAAAAATTATCAATATTTTTAATAATTTTATTAAGGCCCTTTCAGTCGATTTCAATAAACGGTCATCGAACTGTGGTTACAACGACCTTTTCCAAATTTGATTCGGACATAATTCCAAATCCAACCGTTAGATTTCAAATCTCTTATATTCGTTGGAAAGCTCTTTTCGATACGAACCCAACGGTTCTAGTTTTAGGAGAATCCGACGGTCGGATCTCTCGTAATGTCAATTCAAAGTCAATGGTCGAAATTCACAAACGGTCGCGACAAGACGCATTCTATTCAGGCCATTGAATATATATAATATATATATTATATATATTTTGTTGATTCCATTTAAACCGTACTCCATAAATCGTTTTAAATTCGTTTAAAAACGATTTCAACTTCATATTCAATTTTAAATCAAAATAATATTCCATATCATTAATATATAAATGATTTTTTTTTTAAACATTAGATTTTGAAATCACTTCCGTTTTGATATTCATTATAAAAATGAATAAATTGATACAAATATCGTTCGCATCAAAATGGCGCATATCTAATCAACACAGCTTCATATATTTCAATATTTTCGTGTCCATCCCAAATCGGACATCAAAATCATATTTTGATCCATTACTTAATATTATTTTAAAATATCAGTTGTTTTAAAATATTCATTATTCGTCATTTTAAAATATTCATTAATTTAAAATATTCGTTCTTTCCGAATTAGAATCAGACACAGTCAATTACCATATAATTTTATTTATATGGATTTCATACACTGTACACAATAATAATAAAACACAATCAACCATCATCCAGAGTGCATTACACAATTGCATAAGCGTTAAATATAAATAATTAACGCTTACAATAGCATGTCAACCAATCGATTAACATGCAACTAAACAATTGGGATTAGTGTATGTCAAATATCATCCCAATACCCGTGTGGGGTTTTCAAACAACAAATACTGGTTATTATTTGTGCCGTTGGGCGATGTGTAAAATTTATCGTCCCAATCAGTATCAGATAAATGGGTGTACATAAACAAATCGTCCGATTTGTTTTTGAATATTTATTTCAACACATGACTATTTTATACAGTTTATATATACAATAAAAATGATATTTTTAATGTTCAAATATTTTATTCAACACATGAATATTTTATACAGTTCATATATACAATAAAGGTGATATTTTTATTGTTCAAATAATTTATTCAACACATGAATATTTTATATAGTTCATATATACAATAAAAAGTATATTTTTATTGTTCAAATAATTTATTCAACACATGAATATTTTATACAGTTCATATATACAATAAAAATGATATTTATCTTGTTCAAATAATTTATTCAACACATAATCAATTTCACAATCAAATCACACAAGTCATCCATGGTTTGTACAGTAAATAGTGTCGGGTGCTGCTAAGCACTGTCTGCACCCTTGTATATATTTGACTGTAAAATAATTAGAGTGAGAAGGAGTTCTCACATTGATTGGTTTCGGAATCGTTAAATAACGATTATTCTAATTAAATTAAACTGATCATTTAATTCATTTAGAAATTTCCCACTAGCTTCGTTTATATTCAGGTCTTTTCCATGTTGTAGTGATCTTCTAGAGGATTCCAACAAATCTAGGTTTGCTGAATTCTGACACCGTATGACAAAGTTACGGTATTTTAAACATTTAATAATTTCTTAAGATAATTAAATTAAATTAATTACCCTAATTATCACTAATCCCTTTAATCCCCCCTGTTAATCCAACTTTCTCGTTCCAGATATTCGTTTGCCGTAGAAGCCCTCATGCTCCAAACTAGGTTTCCCCCTCGCACCTCCGTAGATGATCGGAGATCGATCATCTCCCCCTCCTCCCGGTCGTTCGACTAGGAGCACCGCACCACCCCCTTGCCTCGTGACACTCGCCACCTCCACTGACCCAGAAATTAACCTTCAACCGCACGCCTTCGTGGCCCAAAATCCACCACCAGGTCTAATGAAAAGAAATCTCCACAATTGGATCCATGGATCTCGAGATCCTCTTTAGTTTCCCTTTGAAAAAATTGAAATTCATTGAACCGATTTAGAGATCTTGGGGAAGACGGAATCGAACACTTTGGGGATGTCGGTTTCTTTAGTCTTGAGGCCGCGAAAATTTATGAAGTGGCCAATAGGGTTTAGAGATTTTAATATATATAGTTTATTTTATTTTATTATTTAGTTCGTATAATACTTGTTTATGGCCACTAACTCCAAACCAAATGCAACGACTGTCACCCCTAGCTAAATACCTTCATTCTAGACACAATGGAATGTGTTTCACAAGCCAATTCGACTAGTACGACCAGTTTTCATCAAAATTAAAATATAAATCAATATATATTGAATTTAACCGTACATTTTAATTTACCGGGGCCCCATACTGACTCCGAAATTCTAGAAAAATAAATCTAGATATGTTTTGACGATACAGTCGTAACAAAACTAATTTCGTCGAATTTGGAGACCGTTTAAAAAATGGTCAATTTCTGGTCGATCCAATTCAAATTTAAATTACCAAACACATTTAAATTTACTATGTTCACATGTTAATTCCAAAAATCATGAAATTTGAAACCTAGCAATAATTTGACATTCTGGATCCAACAAAAGTGTGTTCGTCTAGAACTAGGTCATTTGCAAAATGGTTATAATTTGAAAATATATTAAATTCCATAGCGACTATTTTAAATTTCCAACTGGATATAACTTTTTGTTCCCGTTATGACAGGTTTTTTCACATACGTTGGAAAGATTTTTAGTTAGATTCAAATATTTCTGGTTCTATTGAAATCCGATTTAATTTGAATCTTTTACATTCAATTGAAATTTGAAATCGAATTTTCAAACTACCGCGCCATTTCAGGCTCGTTATATAATTAAAAATATATTTATTCGTTCTAACTTTGATTTAGATAAATTTCTAGTCGTTATTATTTAAAATAAATCATTTTAAATATTCAAATTCATTAAAATAGCTAAAAAAAAAATTGGTTCTGATTTTTCGGGTTGTTACAATCTCCCCCATTTAAAATCTTTTCGTCCTCGAAAAGGAACGAAGCTGAAAGTTGTTTTACTAACCAACTCAACTTTCATTCTGGCTTTCATTCTTTAACTTTTCAGTTTCTAAGAATTTCTAATTTTTCAAAAATTTGGCTAACACCCTAAATTTTCGAAAAATTTCGCTATAACCTCTTTTGTATGGGGAGACCTTTAAAACTGCAACTAGCCACCCAGGGCCCTCATCATCCAAAAAGAAAAAGAAAAAGCCAAGCGGCTAGCCAATCGGATCATAAAATCAACCAAACCCAAGAAATATAGTAAACATGTACCTATTTGTCGGGCATACAATTTTATTCCTCTTCTTAGCCTACTTGCTATGACCTGTTCAATGTATATACATGTATATGCATGCAATTTCAACCAAGTTTCCATTCAGTTCAATATTTGATTCAATTTGGCTTAATGGTTCAAAATTTTAATTAATCAAACCAATAATCAAACAACACAATCAAGAATCAATTAGTTGATTAAATTTTCAAATTCATAATTTTGATATTTATTTTCAAAATCATGTTTTTGATGCCAATTCACAAAAATATATTTTAACTATATTTTGTTTCTCACACCAGTCAATTCGAAATATATAGATATCCCACTTTCAAAATTCGAACATAAATGCTTATGATGGTCAACCGATCATCAGAATCATCTCCGGGAAACTAGAGTGTGATTCTATATCTATCTAGTATATTAAAACTTCGAATATATGTTTGCAAGGCGTATATGCAAAATATTTACATACGCGATTCAATATAATATAAAATAAATTACTCAAATACATATAATGTGGTTTAAATTTCAATACAAAATTTGTTTTTAATTTTTATTTTAAAAATAACACTCTTCACAATCGTTCTGGGATATTACTGATCCTATCTCTAACGAGTCATTCTTATTGGATATTACTAATCCAATCTCTGATGAATTCTTTCGTTCGATTCTAATATGCCTTGTTCTCTAGTTCTGTAAACCAAAGCTCTAATACCAACTGAAACGACCCAAACTCTCCCGTAAGGGAAAGCCCGAATTGAGTTGAGAACATGACAAATCAGAACACAAACAGAATAACATTTCATTGCTATTACAAAAATTTACATCGGAGTAGAAGAATATACAGAGTATTAACCAATAATATACATTTGAAAAATATCATATATTTACAATTTATTATGTAGCGGAAAATAAAAAAAACACACAACTAAAAGAAATTCATGGATACAGAGCGTTCCTAATATAGCTCCAGCTGTAAACCAGGAACCTGTGAATATAATATCTGCAAAACCAAAACTACTAGCTGCCCACCCAGAGTTTAGGTTAAAACAATAAACTCTAGATCAGTCATGTGACTAGTGTGAGAACTAAAACAGTTATTTAAAACTTTACTTTAAAATAGAGTAAATCAAGGGACCACGCCGTACAACACGGAATGGATTTCCTCCTAAGAATACCAGTGCCTAAAACAAACAGTGCAATTCTTTTTGGAAAAATGAATCTATTATAAGACACAGGTCCCATCACATAATGCAACGTAGGCCGGAGGATAGAGTTTTCCCTTATAATAGCCAAACAAGCTTGGTACGTTTAAAACAAATCATTTAATACTATTATAAGTGCACAGTGTATAAAACAACTTCAAATATAAATGTATCAAACATAGATGGCATGGGTATCATATATCATGTCACTATACTAGGCTCTACAATCAAAACCGAAATGTCACGTATTGGAAATTGGATTTCCGTCTGTGAACCAAGGCAATGGATCATCCTTAACGGATTCGAGACAATCTAGCCTACCATGTCTTAGGATACAGCCGCAACTGCACCTGGAGCAAATGGGCCGGTCCACATTTTAAGTGGATTAAAATCCGTGAACAATACGTTTCCCTGCCCTACGGGGCGAAATGGTCAGTACGTCGACCATATCAACCATCGGTCCCGTAGTAACCGATATAACCAAGGCACCTCGCTTTCCATCATCCACATAAGTAAAATCTCTAGGCTCCATACCATGACACCACTCCTAGATAGAAGGAAACGCATGTCATCCCTGAGGTCCTCTCCCGTTTTTGGTTTATGCCGCGGTGTGAGGCTCGCGAATTAACACTATACACAAAGCTATGCTATATTAAAGTCGTGCTTTGATCATCAACAACAAGACTCTGTTTTTCAACAGAAGCCTTGATCATTTGCATCTCAGCATGCCACACACGCAATTCACGCCATGCGACTGATGTCTATCGATATATAACCTCTGAGCTCGTGTGTCTCAGAGAAGGGCGTTAAGAAAGAGAATAAATTCTCCGCTGCCAAATAGATATATATTAAATAGAGATCAATCAACACAGAATAAAATCCAATATCAGACACACATCCATTTACAAGTTTGTTCTGGGTCTGAACGAAACCGGAGGCACCTTATTCCTCATCCCATATGTCCAATACTGGAGAGAGGTCCTCGCATATTTGGTCGATCTCCAAGTACGTCTGGACGATCACCACTTATTACCTCGACTTGGGTGTACAGCCCAATCAAGACATCAGTTTTCATCCAAACGATGTGAAGACCACCGGTTTTTAACCACCGTCTTCAGCGTCGATTATCGTCGAATTAGTTATTCATAATGGGTATAAACCCAGCCTTTCCGAATAACTCACGTATATAATAAATAAATGCTATAAAAACACAACATATGCCTCATTCCAATTCTGAATATTCTTTTATTTAAATATTCAAATCCTTTGGGAAAGGTTCCCATTAATTTTATCAAAGATAAATTCTTTAAATTTATTCTTTAATCTTCCATTGGATATCAATTCAAACCAAATTATGGTTTATCCAAACTAGTCGGGATTAGCGAACCTTACCGAAGTAATCATTCGTTTAATTTCCCAATCCCAACCCATTCTTCCCATGAAGCAAAACTGGTTACACTTCATATCTAACACCACGGTGTTATTGGTAAAATTAATTACCATTTCACGTTCAAATTTAATTAAATATTTAACTTTCGCTTGGAGCAAAACTGGTGATGCTCCATTCTCGATCATTTCCTGAATTCGATAAATTTAATTATCCCATTCACATTCCAATCTAATTAAAGATTCATTAAAACTATAATTCAGTTTTAATCTCAAAAGTCATTTCTTAATTATTTTTTAAAGTTAAGAAATTAACCTTATCTTTAACTGGGTTAAAGAACTAATGTCATTTAAAACATAGTTCACGAAAACCCAAATCACATTCCATTAATTATGGAATCTTCATGGAAAATAGATCAATATGTAATCAATATCAATTTCTGTATCCGACTAATAATATAAATGGAATAACGACAAAGCCTTTTAAATTTCATATACATTAACAGTCTTCCTCCACAGAATCTTACTTCGATTATTACCAAATCGAATTCCATTCAATTCCAATTTATTTTGTTAAATTGGAAAACTTTACCTTGGAAAATTCCATTAAATCTTAGAATAAAGATTTATAAATTCCAAACTTTAACTTCACTGTAAATCGGGTTAAAGAACAAGTGTTATTTAAAACATCGTCCACGATAAACCCAAAAATCCAATTCTTAATTCAATTCCAATTAAATATTAATTAATTGGTAAATTCCTCTAAATCTTAATTCGAAGATTTATTCTTTTCTCAACTGGGTTTAAGAACAGTGTTAATGAAGACACCATTCACGACAAACCCAAAATCCAATTTGATATTAAATACATGGCTCTGAATAGAAATTATATCGGCTTATATTCAATATCAAATTCTGAAACCAACTAATATCATATTGGAAATAACGATATAAAATATATCTCCCAAATTTCCAGAACAATATCCGTATAATCACGAAATCCGATATTGAAATATTCCTAAGTTGATTTCCATTCAAATCCACTCCAATTCATATATTGGAAATTTATATTAAAACCCATTCTCAATCCAATTTATTTATTTAAAAATAATTGGATTATAATTCTAGTTAATAACTAGTTCATTTCGATAAAAATATATTTTTACCTTTTCAAATATGGAATTTTTCATCCAATTCTTTCCAAATCTTTAATTATGATTTTTCACAAATTATCAATATTTTTAGTAATTTTATTAAGGCCCTTTCAGTCAATTTCCATAAACGGTCATCGAACTGCACTTGCAGCGACCTTTTCCAAATTTGATTTGCAATATTTCCAAATGAACCGTTAGATTTCAAATCTCTTATATTCTTGGAAATCTCTTTTCGATACGAACCCAATGGTTCTGGTTTTAGGAGAATCCGACGGTCGGATCTCCCGTAATGTCAATTCGAAGTCAATGGTCGAAATTTGCGAACGGTCGCGGCGCGTTCTATTCAGGCCATTAAATATATATAATATATGCTATATATATTCCATCGATTTCCATTTAAATTGTACTTCATAAATCGCTTTAAATTCGATTTAAAAACGATTTCAACTTCATATTCAAATTTAAATCAAAATTGAATATTCCATATCATTAATATGTAAATGATAATTTTTTTTTCAAAACATTAGATTTTGAAATCACTTACTTTTCGACATTCATTATAAAAATGAATAAAATCGATACAAATATCATTCGCGTCAAAATGGCACATATCTAATCAACACGGCTTCATATATTTCAATATTTTCGTGTCCATCCCAAATCGAACATCAAAATAATATTTTGATCCATTACTGAATATTATTTTAAAATATTAGTTATTTTAAAATATTCATTATTCGTCATTTAAATTATTCGTTGATTTAAAATATTCGTTCTTTTCGAATTGGAATCAGACACAGTCAAGTACCATATAATTATATTTATATGATTTCATACACACATGTACACAACAATAATCAAACACAGTCAACCATCATCCAGAGTGCATTACACAATTGGATAAGCATTAAATATAAACAATTAACGCTTACAACAGCCTGTCAACCAATCGATTGACATGCAACTAATCAATTGGGATTAGTGTATGTCAAATATCATCCCAATACCCGTGTGGGGTTTTCAAACAACAAATATTGGTTATTATTTGTGCAGTTGGGCGATGTGTAAAATTTATCATCCCAATCAGTATCAGATAAATGGGTGTACATAAACAAATCGTCCGATTTGTCTATGAATATTTATTTCAACACATGACTATTTTATACAGTTCATATATACAATAAAAATGATATTTTTATTGTTCAAATATTTTATTCAACACACGAATATTTTATACAGTTTATATATACAATAAAAGTGATATTTTTATTGTTCAAATAATTTATTCAACACATGAATATTTTATACAGTTCGTATATACAATAAAAATGATATTTTTATTGTTTAAATAATTTATTCAACTCATAAATATTTTATACAGTTCATATATACAATAAAAATGATATTTTTAATTTTCAAATAATTTATTCAACACATGAATATTTTATACAGTTCATATATACAATAAAAATGATATTTTTATTGTTCAAATAATTTATTCAACACATAATCAATTTCACAATCAAATCACCCAAATCATCCATGGTTTGTATAATAAATAGTGTCGGGTGCTGCTAAGCACCGTCTGCACCCTAGCATATATTTGACTGTAAAGTAATTAGAGTGAGAAGGAGTTCTCACATTGATTGGTTTTAGAATCGTTAAATAACGATTATTCTAATTAAATTAAATCAATCGTTTAATTCAATCAGAAATTTCTCACTAGCTCTATTTCTATTCTTGTCTTTTCCTATTGTAGTGCTCTTCTAGAGGATTCCAACGGATCTGGGTTTGCTGAATTCTGACACCGTATGACAAAGTTACAATATTTTAAACATTTAACAGTTTATAAAGATAATTAAATTAAATTAATTACCCTAATTATCACTAATCCTTTTAATCCCCCATGTTAATCCAACTTCCGCATTCCAGATATTCGTTCACCATAGAACCCCTCACGCTTCAAACTAGGGTTCCCCCCTCATGCCTCCGTAGATGATCGGAGATCAATCATCTCTCCCCCCCTCCCCCCCGTCGTTCGGCATGGATGGTGGTGTTTGATGGTTGAGTAGATGGACGATTAGATGGTAGGATATACATTCTTCTTGACTTGGAGATTTCGGGGACGAAATCCTTTAAGGAGGGGAGAATGTAACACCCCGTAATTTTATAACATTAATATTCACAAATTAAAGTATACTTAATTTTTAGAAAAGAATTAAGTGAAATGGGTTACGTAGAGAAATATATATATATATTGATATATATATATATATAAATTAAAAATTAAATAAATAAATATGCGAAAAAGTTCAAAACAACGAATTGGGAGGGGGAATAACTGAACCGGCCCATTTTTAAGGTCGACCCGAGCTTCGCTGGGTCGACTAGGGGTTAATCCAGGGTGTTTGGCTGTCAACCCGTAGGCCGATTCGCTCAAATGCAGATTTTGCATTTGATTGGTTCTTATGGTTAAGGGTTAATCTAATGGTCCTAAATAACTTCCTACACCTATAAATACATCCTAATGCTAACCCTAAACCTAATTAAAATAGAATAGTTACCGTCATACCATCGCCATGGAAATCAATGGAGCCGCCGCCAACTAAGAAAGAAGAAAAGCAAATTCAATTCTAATTCTCTCAACCCTAAAGCAAAGCAAAACTCTCTCTTTTCTTCTCTAAATTGTGAGTATGATGATCTTAACAAGATTATTATCATTTTAATTAGGTTGAGTTATGAATGGATTATGAGTAGATGATGTGAATTATCATATATGTTGTTGTAAACCCCTTTTGCTATCATGTATATTGTAAATCCAATGTTATGTGATGATGATATCTTATATGTTGTAAATCATGCTATGATGATGTTATGTATGTTGAAAGTTTCTATGCTATGTTGTGATAAATCATACATGTTAAAAAGGCCATGATGTTACCATCTATGCTAGTTAGTTCATATTAATTAAATCATCATGTTTGGGTTATGTTGATCTATATGACAAGTCACATATGCAAGTTGGATTGATTAGAAAAGTTATGAACATATGCCAAGACATCTATTATGACATCTAGAATTATGCTATGACATATGTGATATCCTATGCTAGTTCACACCATCATTATGTTGCCTAAAAACCCCATATGCAAGTTTATGTATAGATTTGGGCTATGATCATATCATATAAATTGAGACATTTAACAAGTTGACACCTTTTGATCCTTAACATGTGTAGTTTATGCAAGTTTCACCCCTATTATGATTAGATTTATTTTAATTGTCTATATGTTGTGATAATTTATCTTTGTGCTAGGTGTTAGACTATACAAGTCTAGCCTATATCATGCGTTGAATAAGCGAATGTATAAACGTGGGGTAGGGGTAATATTAAGGATTTAATATTAAAAAGTTGGGGTGCAATTGATATGATTTTGCATGCCATAAGTGGATGGCCATAATTGAGTCAATTATGGACATCATTAAAAGTTGACTTAATTAATAATTTGAATATGGAATTATTAAAACTGGGGTAAAAGAATTTAAGTGTTAATCAATGCTTAGGACACGAGATTGGACTCGTTTGTGACGTAAACCTTCCCAGACCCGCCCGGCAAATCCAGTGGTCACAAATGTCAGCCCAATGTGAGAGGTCCTAGGCCTAAACTAAAGCATAACGGTTGTAAAGACACGAGGTTATACTCTTTTATGGTGTAAGACTGCCCGAACCCGCCCGGCAAATCCAGCTGCCATAAATGCCAGTCTAATGTGAGAGGTCTTTATGAGGTTATGGCCTGAATGAATTAAGAAATACTTAACCAGATAAACATGTAAGGTGGGACATGGGGGTTAAGTAGGTGCCTTGGGTGGCATGAGGAATCTAGGGGGTGCCCTTAGTGGCATGTGAAATACTATTAGTAAGACTTAACCAAACACACATGTAAATGAACATGACTAAGAGGGTTAAGTGGGATATACTAGTGACAAGCTTAGGTGGGAAGCTTGTGGGGGCCCATTTCGACCAGTATCCCAAACGTATATTTGTGGGCTCGACCCAAGTCGAGGACGGGACACGCATGCTGGGTTTGAATGTAAGAGGCCAAAGCGGGGAGCGGTGGCAACGCAAGTCCAACGGGTTTCATATGCGTGTGTGGACCCAGGCTGGTAGGTAAGACATTGTTGCATCGTGTAGGTATAAGCCGTGCATTCTCAAGTTGTATCGGGTTGCCACTTTAGGGGAGTGATACACCCCACTATGGGGCCAGCACAGGTATCTACTAGTAGGGAGCCGATCGAAAGTGGGTAGTGGGGTACACCTAGTGGAGATAGGGGCAGACGACACCTATGTAATCAGCTAGGGGTACGTAAGGCTATTTATAAAGTTTCTGTGTGAAGCAAGTAGGATCAAACAATAGGGTGACTGGTGTGGTGCAGTGTAGTAATGTGCGGTGCAGTGTAGTAATCATTCGTTAGTAATTAGGTGTGCCTTTACCGTTATCTTTAACGTTATCTTAAACGCTATCTTTATCTTCCTAAGAGTTCATAGACATTTACTTGTCTTCCAGCTTATGCCTCAGTCTAGTTATTTTGGTAATAGTATTGTTAGAATTATCATACTCGCCAGACTTTATGTCTGACCCCCTCTATTTCTATCCTTTTTCCCCCTCCAGGTCCTCAGGTTGGGCCCAGCTCTAGTGGAGTTTGATTGAATTACTTCATCTCTCTTTGGAAAGCTTGGACCGTTGAAGTAAAGTCCAGCTTGTTATCTTTTTAATGGCTATTTATGTAATGGGATTATGTATTTTGTTTTTATGAAGATGGATATTGTACTTGGTTATGATCTATGGTTTTATGATGTAACAAACATGTTTAATTTCCGCTGCAATAAAATGAAGTTTTAGATTTCCAAGTACTATTTACTATCTGTCTTGTTGTAATTTTTCTGTTTTATATTCACTTATAACCTCCATGGAAGTTAATGCATTCCCTTTGTGAGTGACATTAATGAACGTGGGGTGTTACACGTGGTATCAGAGCTTAAGGTTACCAGAAAAGATAAAAATACTTTAGAAAAATAGTTATTTTTGGAAGAAGTGTTTTCAAAAACATGTTTTAATGAGAAATTTAAAGAGAAACGTTTTTAAGAAAAACATAATCCCCAATAGCCACATATCTTTATCTTTCGAATTCTTCATTTTGAATCTTTCCATTTTCGTTTCAGCATGGCTGAAGATCTTAATCTACCCGACGGTGTAACGATACCAGGATGGTATAGGAGGCTATTGGAGGCTAGGGCCGCTGCAGGTCCAGCCAATGTTCCTCCACCACCAGTTGCACCCGTTCCTCCTCCTCCTCCTCGCGTAGATACTTTTGCAAAGACATGCAAGGAATTCAAGGCTATGGGTGGAAAACCATTTCAAGGGTCAGAAACGTTTGTGGAAGCTAGAGATTGGCTTAAGGAGGTGGAAGAATTACTAGAAATATTTGAAGTAGAAGAAGGGAGGAGAGTTTGTTTAGCATCTTGGTTGATGAAGGGAGAGGCCTCGTTTTGGTGGGAGGTCACTAATGGGGAGCGTCCTGTTGACTCTTGGGCGGATTTCAGACGTAGGTTCGAGGCGAAGTTTCTCTCAAGGGCGGAAGAAAATCTATATATGGAAAGGTTCTTGACATTGAAGCAAGGAAGCTCATCAGTGAAAGAATATGTCAATAAATTTAATCAGTTAGCAAGGATTGGCTTGGACTTAGTGAACACGCCGGAGAAGAAGGCGCTGAGGTTCGTGAATGGCTTGAATGAACCATTGCAAGGGTTGGCTATGACCCACATCCCTATGGGGGCCACCTTTGAGAAGTTAGTAGAAATGGCGCTTATGCATGAGGAGAAAAGCGCTAAAGCTGATAAGGCACCCGAGAAGAAGGGGGATCAGAAGAAACCACAACAGCAAAACAAGAAGGGTGGTAAAGACAATAACGGCAAGGGAAAGAAGAAATGTTTTAACTGTGGGACACCAGGCCACCTCAGCAAGGATTGCCGAAAGAAAAAGAAGAAAGGCTGTTTTCATTGTGGCGATGTGGGACATTTAGTGAAGGACTGCCCAAAGAAGGGGCAGAGGGCAGGAGCTACCTCGGGAGGACAGGTGCAGGCTCTTATGGCACCAGGGCAGGCTAGGGGACAAGTTCAGGCTCTCGCGGTCCCACCGCTGCAAGAACGAGGTAGAACCATTTCTGTTGAAAGCTTAGTTTTTCTGTTTCATCATCCTGTCCGTACCTTATTCGATTCGGGCGCATCACATTCGTTTATCTCTACATCATTAGTTGAATCACTGCACTTAAACACCAGTTTAGTAGAGGATCCCTTAGTTGTTTCGAATCCAATTGGGGGCTCAGCTTATTTGTCTATGATGTGTTTGGATTTGAAAATTTCCATACTTAGCGTTGAATTTAGATATGATGCTTATGTGTTGGGCTTCACGGGCTATGGGCTAATTTTAGGAATGGATTGGTTATCCAGAAATGGGGCCGTTCTTGATTGTGGAAGGAGAGTAGTTAGGCTCGTGACTCGCCTTGGCAACACTCTCGAAATCTTCTGTAATCCCATGTATTCGGTTATGCTAAGTTATCTAGAATCGCTTGACGCGTCTGAGGAAAATCTACAATCTGTTAGAGTGGTCCGAGAATATTCGGATGTGTTTGAGGAGGTGAAGGGCTTGCCTCTGAAGCGGGAGATAGATTTTCGAATATATCTTGTGGATAATGCGAAACCAGTATCTTTTCCAGTACGCCACATGGCTCCACATGAAAGGAGGGAACTCGATAAGCAAGTGAAGGAGTTGCTTGAGAAGGGGTTCATAAGACGTAGTATATCGGAGTGGGGTGCTCCAGTAGTATTTGCCACGAAGGCGGATGGGTTCCTTAGACTTTGTGTGGACTATAGAGAACTTAATAAGCTTACTAAGAAGAACAGACACCCACTGCCGAGGATTGACGATCTCTTCGATCAGTTAGTTGGCGCCTCAGTGTTTTCGCAGTTGGACTTAGCCACTGGTTTCCATCAGTTGATAGTGGCTGAGGATAACATTGACAAGAATGCCTTTAGGACTCCGGACGGTTTCTATGAATGGCTAGTGATGCCCTTCGGTTTGACAAACGCCCCAGCATATTTTGTTGATTTGATGAGTAGGGAGTTTAGGGAGTACCTTAACAAATTTGTGGTAGTCTTTGTAGATGACATCTTGATCTTTTCTAAGGATGAAGAAGAGCATGCCCTACATCTTAGGGAAGTGTTGGAGACTCTTCGAGCGCATAAGCTTAAGGCTAAATTTTCTAAGTGTCACTTCTGGAGGAAGGAAGTACGGTTCTTGGGGCACGTGGTTTCCAAAGAAGGGATAGCTGTAGATCCCGCGAAGGTGGTGGCCATCCAAGATTGGAAGGTTCCTAAAAATGCTACCGAAGTGAGAAGTTTCTTGGGGTTGGATGGCTACTATAGGAAGTTTATCAAAGACTTCGCAAAGATATCAGCTCCATTGACACGCTTGACGAAGAAAACCCTAGTTTTCACATGGGACGTAGATTGTGATGATGCGTTCCAACGTTTGAAGAGAGCTTTGACTTCAGCCCCAGTCTTAGTATTGCCAAACGGGAGTAAGCCGTTTACCGTTTATACTGATGCTTGTGGGACAGGACTAGGCGCAGTCTTAATGCAAGAGGGCAGGGTAATAGCCTATGGTGGAAGGCAGTTGAGAGCGCATGAGAAGAATTACCGCACGCATGACCTAGAGTTGGCCGCTATCGTTTTCGCGCTTAAGTCTTGGCGTCATTATCTTCTTGGCGGGAAATTCGAACTATTCACTGACCACAAATCTTTAAAATACTTATTTTCTCAAAAGGACTTGAACTTAAGGCAGCTAAGGTGGATGGAGTTCTTGGCATCCTACGACTCTGAGATAGCATATACCCCTGGCAAGGGTAACGTGGTGGCCGATACCTTAAGTAGAAAAAGATTATCCTTAAGTCCTTTGTTTGTTGAGTGGCAAAGTTTAGAATTCATTTCGATATTTGACTATAGACCTTCCGTTGACTTCGTACCCGGTTTGCTAGCATCCTTGGAGGTCAGACCTACGCTTTTGGGACGGATTGGCAAGGCACAGCGAGACGACCCGCAGTTGGTTGAGTTAGTAGAAAAACTCAAAGGAGGGGAGTCATCAAGCCATCTCCGTAGGTATTCCCTAGATGATAAGGGTTGGTTACGTAGGGACGGTAGACTTTGTGTACAAAAGACGATGACCTAAGGAAAACTATTCTTGACGAAGCACATCATTCGAAGATGACCATTCATCCCAGCGGGGACAAGATGTACAAAGACATGAAGAGAGTTTACTTTTGGGCCGACATGAAGAAAGACATGGCCGAGTATGTCGCTAGATGCTTGGTGTGCCAACAAGTAAAAGCGGAGCAAAAGAAACCCGGTGGGTTGCTTCACCCATTGGAGGTTCCACTATGGAAGTGGGAGAGTGTCTCGATGGATTTTGTGGATGGATTACCGCGATCAAGGAAGGGTAATACGGGAATTTGGGTTATAGTAGATAGACTTACTAAAAGCGCCCATTTCATTCCCGTAAAGAGTAAGAGGACTGCTCCATGGTTAGCCTCCGTATACATTCGAGAAATAGTACGTTTGCACGGTGTTCCTTCTAGCATAGTGAGCGACCGCGATCCTATTTTCACTAGCGAATTTTGGAGAAGCTTACAAGAGGCGGTAGGGACTCAGTTATGTTTGAGCACCGCATATCATCCTCAGACGGATGGCCAGACCGAGAGGGTGAATCGCATTCTAGAGGATCTGTTGAGACTATGTATCCTAAACTTTGGGGGTACATGGGAAGAGCATCTTCCATTGGTTGAGTTCGCATATAATAATAGCTTTCAGTCCAACATTGGTATGGCACCATTCGAAGCTCTATATGGACGACCTTGTCGTTCACCTACATGTTGGTGGGAATCTACGGATAAGATCTTACTTGGGCCCGATATGATTAGGGAGACTTCGGAGAAGATCGACTTGATTCGAAGGAGGATGAAAGCAGCGCAAGATAGGCAGAAATCTTATGTGGATAAGAGGAGGACAGATCTCGAGTTTGAAGTTGAGGACATGGTCTTTGTCAAAGTGTCTCCATTACGAAACGTTGTTCGCTTTGGGTCCGTTGGGAAATTAGCACCAAGGTTTGTAGGGCCGTTTCCTATTAAGGAGAGGATTAGACGGATGGCGTATAGAGTGGAGTTGCCCGAGAGACTTAGTGGTGTACATGACGTATTCCATGTGTCACATTTGAGGAAGTGCTTGCACGAGACCGCGAAAGTGGTAGAGCCGAGCTTGCTTAGAGAGGTGGAGATAGAGCATGATGCGACAATTCGACGAGCTCCTACGCGCATTCTTGGGTCGGAGATCAAGAGGTTGAGGAATCGAGAGGTCAGACTAGTCAAAGTGCAATGGGGAGATGATGAGAGCAACGCTACTTGGGAGACAAAAGAGAAAATGCGTTCAGGATACCCTTTTCTTTTTGAGGGTATGTCCTTTAATTTCTCCTTTATCGCTTAGCTTGTACTTATCTTATCTTTAGTATATCCTCTCGCTAGTATCTTTGACCTTTAGTTAGGATAATCCTATAGTTGAAACATGTGTTTGAGACATGTTATGTATGGTGGATGCAAAGTGGATGCAAGTGTTTGCTAGTGGTTGCTCGTGGATGCATATACACACACTATTAGGCACCAGATCGGCCCAGTCACCTCATATTGCATATTGCATATATATGGATGTATTTAGTAAAATGGATGTATAATGGTTGTATTATCATATAGTTGCTGCATTCGGGTGGATGGTTGTGCACACATATAGAATTAATATGTATCATTAGGAATCTTTTGCATACATATTGGACGCATGGCACTATCATGAATTGCACTAAGGAGGTCGACTGAATCAGTAGGCCGCCTAATTTTGCATTAGATATGGACATATACACACACTGTGCATATAAACATTAAAGCATTAGAAGTCTTTTAAGGACAATGGATGCTGGTGTTTGATGGTTGAGTAGATGGACGATTAGATGGTAGGATATACATTCTTCTTGACTTGGAGATTTCGGGGACGAAATCCTTTAAGGAGGGGAGAATGTAACACCCCGTAATTTTATAACATTAAAATTCACAAATTAAAGTATACTTAATTTTTAGAAAAGAATTAAGTGAAATGGGTTGCGCAGAGAAATACATATATATTGATATATATATATATATATATATATATTAAAAATTAAATAAATAAATATGCGAAAAAGTTCAAAACAGCGAATTGGGAGGGGGAATAACCGAACCGGCCCATTTTTGAGGTCGACCCGAGCTTTGCTGGGTCGACTAGGGGTTAATCCAGGGTGTTTGGCTGTCAACCCGTGGGCCGATTCGCTCAAATGCAGATTTTTCATTTGATTGGTTCTCATGGTTCAGGGTTAATCTAATGGTCCTAAATAACTTCCTACACCTATAAATACATCCTAATGCTAACCCTAAACCTAATTAAAATAGAATAGTTACCGTCATACCATCGCCATGGAAATCAATGGAGCCGCCGCCAACTAAGAAAGAAGAAAAGCAAATTCAATTCTAATTCTCTCAACCCTAAAGCAAAGCAAAACTCTCTCTTTTCTTCTCTAAATTGTGAGTATGATGATATTAACAAGATTATTATCATTTTAATTAGGTTGAGTTATGAATGGATTATGAGTAGATGATGTGAATTATCATATATGTTGTTGTAAACCCCTTTTGCTATCATGTATATTGTAAATCCAATGTTATGTGATGATGATATCTTATATGTTGTAAATCATGCTATGATGATGTTATGTATGTTGAAAGTTTCTATGCTAAGTTGTGATAAATCATACATGTTAAAAAGGCCATGATGTTACCATCTATGCTAGTTAGTTCATATTAATTAAATCATCATGTTTGGGTTATGTTGATCTATATGACAAGTCAAATATGCAAGTTAGATTGATTAGAAAAGTTATGAACATATGCCAAGACATCTATTATGACATCTAGAATTATGCTATGACATATGTGATATCCTATGCTAGTTCACACCATCATTATGTTGCCTAAAAACCCCATATGCAAGTTTATGTATAGATTTGGGCTATGATCATATCATATAAATTGAGACATTTAACAAGTTGACACCTTTTGATCCTTAACATGTGTAGTTTATGCAAGTTTCACCCCTATTATGATTAGATTTATTTTAATTGTCTATATGTTGTGATAATTTATCTTTGTGCTAGGTGTTAGACTATACAAGACTAGCCTATATTATGCATTGAATAAGCGAATGTATAAACGTGGGGTAGGGGTAATATTAAGGATTTAATATTAAAAAGTTGGGGTGCAATTGATATGATTTTGCATGCTATAAGTGGATGGCCATAATTGAGTCAATTATGGACATCATTAAAAGTTGACTTAATTAATAATTTGAATAGGGAATTATTAAAACTGGGGTAAAAGATTTTAATTGTTAATCAATGCTTAGGACACGAGGTTGGACTCGTTTGTGACGTAAACCTGCCCGGACCCGCCCGGCAAATCCAGTGGTCACAAATGTCAGCCCAATGTGAGAGATCCTAGTCCTAAACTAAAGCATAACGGTTGTAAAGACACAAGGTTAGACTCTTTTATGGTGTAAGACTGCCCGGACCCGCCCGGCAAATCCAGCTGCCATAAATGCCAGTCTAATGTGAGAGGTCTTTATGAGGTTATGGCCTGAATGAATTAAGAAATACTTAACCAGATAAACATGTAAGGTGGGACATGGGGGTTAAGTAGGTGCCTTGGGTGGCATGAGGAATCTAGGGGGTGCCCTTAGTGGCATGTGAAATACGATTAGTAAGACTTAACCAACACACATGTAAATGAACATGACTAAGAGGGTTAAGTGGGATATACTAGTGACAAGCTTAGGTGGGTAGCTTGTGGGGGCCCATTTCGACCAGTATCCTAAACGTATCTTTGTGGGCTCGACCCAAGTCGAGGACGGGACACGCATGCTGGGTTTGACTGTAAGAGGCCAAAGCGGGGAGCGGTGGCAACGCAAGTCCAACGGGTTTCATATGCGTGTGTGGACCCGGGCTGGTAGGTAAGACGTTGTTGCATCGTGTAGGTATAAGTCGTGCATTCTCAAGTTGTATCGGCTTGCCACTTTAGGGGAGTGATACACCCCATTGTGGGGCCAACACGGGTATCTACGAGTAGGGAGCCGATCGAAAGTGGGTAGTGGGGTACACCTAGTGGAGATAGGGGCAGACGACACCTATATAGTCAGCTAGGGGTACATAAGGCTATTTATAAAGTTTCTGTGTGAAGCAAGTGGGATCAAACAATAGGGTGACTGGTGTGGTGCAGTGTAGTAATGTGCGGTGGAGTATAGTAATCATTCGTTAGTAATTAGGTGTGCCTTTACCGTTATCTTTAACGTTATCTTAAACGCTATCTTTATCTTCCTAAGAGTTCATAGACATTCACTTTTCTTCCAGATTATGCCTTAGTCTAGTTATTTTGATAATAGTATTGTTAGAATTATCATACTCGCCAGGCTTTATGTCTGACCCCCTCTATTTCTATCCTTTTTCCCCCTCCAGGTCCTCAGGTTGTGCCCAGCTCTAGTGGAGTTTGATTGAATTACTTCATCTCTCTTTGGAAAGCTTGGACCGTTGAAGTAAAGTCCATCTTGTTATCTTTTTAATGGCTATTTATGTAATGGGATTATGTATTTTGTTTTTATGAAGATGGATATTGTACTTGGTTATGATCTATGGTTTTATGATGTAACAAACATGTTTAATTTCCGCTGCAATAAAATGAAGTTTTAGATTTCCAAATACTATTTACTATCTGTCTTGTTGTAATTTTTCTGTTCTATATTCACTTATAACCTCCATGGAAGTTAATGCATTCCCTTTGTGAGTGACATTAATGGACGTGGGGTGTTACAAATTCCATAGTGACTATTTTAAATTTTCAACTGGACATAACTTTTTATTCCCGTTATGAAATCTGGATTTTTCACATTTGTAGGAAAGATATTTTCAAATAGATTCAACTATTACTGGTTTTACTGAAATCCGATTTATTTTGAATCATGTACATTCAATTGAAATTTGAAATCAAATTTTCAAACTACAGCGCCATTTCAGGCTCTTTATATAATTAAAATAAATTTATTTGTTCTAACTTTGATTTAAATAAATTTTTTGTTGTTAAAATTTAAAATAAATCATTTTAATTATTCAAATTCATTAAAATATATAAAATAAAAATTTTAAATTGGTTTTGATTTTCTGGGTTATTACGGGTGTATACTTACATACTGTATGCAAGTTTTTTTTTTCATGGTCTTCTGGGAATGTTTAAAGATTTTAGAATTTATTTTATGTGGCAGCGCCTTTTTTTTAACAAAACACGTAAATCAGAAAATAGGGACCCACTTTGAAATGAAACTTGGGGAGGGAGACCGGCTGTATTTTGAAACCTTTTGAGAACCTGACGCTTATTTTCACATTATTAATTTCAACAGATTTTTCGACACGTGTTTATATTGCGCACACTCACATACTAACTTCGATTAATATGAAATTGGAAATCTTATCATATTTTAACATGCCTGATCTGATGAAACAAGTTTCGTCGAAATCCGAGGTCGGTTGAAATATGGCTATTTTTAGGCTATCAAAATAATATTAAATCATCGAATTTCAATATATTTACTTTTAAATCAATTTTAGAAGTTCACTAACCTTATTATAACTCTAGTAAAATATAAAACCAAGTCTGAATTCATTTTGCATATATTTTTTCAAGTTTAGATTCAATATTTAATGAAATTTGAAATTTAACTAGACTTATACATTTAAAATTACTTTTAAGTATATTTAAATCCATATTTTAAATTGACTAAAAATTCGGGTCGTTACAATCTCCCTTACTTAAAAGATTAATCCTCAAAATCGAAGACGGAACTGAAGGTCGCATCAAATCCACATCCTATCATACTTAACACCAAACTTAACTCCATAAGTTTTACATAGATCAATTATGTGGAATATCTGTTTCGATCCTCATTCGAATACACAATTTAACTCCAAACTAGCATTGATCCTTCGATCCCTTAGTATGGAAACTGATCAGGCGCTTGATCAGAAAAATCTAGCTTTCCTTACATAGGTCACAACTATAATATAAAACTCAAGCAACTAACCACAAACCCTTATCCAAGTTCGTCTTAAAACACTGAGTGATAAATCATTTCCTGGATCGGTGTAAATACTTCTCTAAGTTCTATACTCGAAAAGAATCTATTTGAGGAAATGATCCATATAATCTCATGTAGTTATTCATATGGTTTTGCTTTCTTTACCATACACAAATATTTCATCTGCAACTTAAGCATATTTCATAATGTATCAACTGTCCAAAATCATCGATAATTCCAATTTTTAATCCAATTTCTTTAAAATTACCATGATTGAGAAATTCTAATCACAAAATAACTTTCTTCAAAATTTAATGATCTTGATTTTTAAATCATTTGAGTTTTATTCTACCATATTTATTTCAAACAACTTTTATTTTAATATTCAAAATATAATCTTTCAAAAATCAATTTCATATCATAAATACGCTCTCTCGTGTGAATAATACTCTCAACTCGTTATAGGGAATTACTAACCTATCTCTAATGAGTTCCTCTTATAGGATATTACTAATATAATCTATGATAAGTCCTTTTCTTCTGTCCTAATGAGTCATACCCTAAAGCTTTGAATGAACCAAAGCTCTGACAACACGTTGTAACATTACCCCAGTTGGGTCGTCTCAAACCGGCGATTAGACTGACTCGAGGTGCTCCCAAGGCGGATTGTTAGGTGTACTTACACATTATCACAAAAAAAACTTTTTCATTAATATCATTATAATATTACATCAAAGTATAAGAATATATCAGAGTACAATGAATAATACAGTGGGAAATATACGCAACGGTAAAACATCTATGCTCAGATTTAATTAAACGACATTTATATGTTTTCAATTCGTATGATTAAACCGTAAGTTCCATCGATGCAAAATTTGAAATCCTACTATATTTCATCGATAAAGTCCCAATGAAACTAGTCTCGTCTAATTAGGAGACCGTTTGAAAAATATCTTTTTTCTAAGCTATTATTAAATTTCAACAGATTTTTTGATAGGTTGCTTATATTGCGCACACTCATGTACTAACTCAGATAGATATGAAATTTGAAATATTATCATATTTTAACGTTTCAGATCCAATGAAAATGATTTCGTTGAAATCTGAGGTCGTTTGTAAAATGACTATTTTTAGGCTATCAAAATAATATTAAATTATCGAATTTTAATATATTTACTTTTAGTCGATTTTAAAAGTTCACTAACCTTATTTTAACTCCAGTAAAATATAAAACCAAGTTAGAATTCATTTTCCATAAAAAATTTCAAATCTAGATTCAGTATTAATGAAATTTGAAATTCAACCAGACTTATCCATTTAAAGACCCTTTTAAATTCGTATTCTAAATTGACTAAAAATCCGGGTCGTTACAGGTTAACAAAACTGTGCTTCCCTCATGAAATGCTTCATATAGTTTTTACATAATATCATAACAAGGACAAGCTTTTGGGAGTTTTTTAGTTTTTAATCCTTTCTTTGTCCTATTAATATACAAATTAATGGACTATGTTTAGTATATTAACCATGAAGTTGTAAGAGTAAATATAAAGTATGTTTTCATCATTTGTCTAATATATGTTATCACAACATTCATTTAAAAGTTCCCACAGTTGCAATGTGTATTGATGAAATGAATGGAAGTCCTTTCAGTTCAATATAGATGAAACTAAGGGAACATGTAAAAGAAATCATATTCTTTTATTTTGTTTTTTCTCATGCGTGTGCAAAAATAACATGAACAATATTTTAGTACTTCTAATTGCTTAACCATTAGGTATTGGAGTTATCTTTCTAATACCAATATGTATACAGTAATTAGCTTGATGATACAAATTATTTATGCATCTAGACTACTTAGCAATCCAAAACGTGTGAAAGATAAGGAAGCAATGATTCAACTTTAAAGGAAATTTTTAGTGCATATCCATCACCATCTACAAACAATAAACAAATCAGAATATATTTCATCTATTCAAAATTAACTTATAAATACAATTAACTTAATTGTTTCAATGTTAACCACTATTTTTCGATGTACTTACATATATTATTTATTTAGTAAACATTTGTTCAGTATATATATGGGATAATCTCAGTGAGATGTATTTAGCCTTGGTGTTTTTGTTTTGGAAATTATAAGTAGAAAGAGAAACAAAGGAGTTTGCTTGCCCGAGGCTGAGCAATATCTTCTGGGTAGAGTATGTATATTCCAAACCTAACAATTAAATCTAAATAGTTTTTGCTCCGTTACATGAAAATATAGGCTGAACTTTTTGATTTGGTAGGTATGGACTTTGTGGAGAGAAGGAAATGGGGTGCAGCTAGTAAGCTTATATATTCAACATTATATCCATGCAGACGAGGTTTTAAGATGTATTAAAGTGGGAACTTCTGTGCATTCAAGAGAGACCCGAGGACAGGCCTATAATGTCATATGTATGTTTGAAGTTAAGTAGTGAATATACAAATATTTCATAGCCTCAACAACCTGCCTTTCTTTCAAGAAGAAACAGTGCCCAAGAAGATACCTCTTCTAATTCAAATAGCATAAATGATTTGATTGTCACAATGTGTATAGGTAGATACAGGCCCGACCTAAGGCATAGGCAAGAGATATATTTTCCTAGGGAATCAGTATACAAGGGGGAAACACAATAAAGATCGTAATTTCTTTTCAGACCGCGATTCTCTGATCAAACATCTCGAAAGACACCAATGTTGCATACCTGTCATTCTGCTCCTCAATGCTAATCGGCAACCAGGTCCTGTCAACTCGACTTAATCGAGTGTCAGCATCCCATGGTTACCTTCAATAGAGGGGCAACTGCCACTATTCATCGTCATCAATCACTAGTTGCAAACCTAATGGTTCCTGCCTTGATAGATTTTGATTTGCCTAAATTACTAAATTTTGTGTGTTAATTTACTGATTTATGATGTTGTATTGCCATTATAGGTATAATATGTTTGTCTGCTGAATATTTTAACTGATCCTAAGCTTACCGAATTATTTTAAGATAAACCAAGTGTCATAATCCCTAAACTGAGCGTGCGAATTTAACGATCTGTCATTATTTAATCTGTGGACTCTAATCTTCTATAGTACATCTTGATTTTTTTTATACTTGAAGAAAGGTATCCATCGGTATTGCATTTTAAGTTATGAATCCTTTACTTTAAATGTTTGTTTTAACTTATTTACATCAATAAAACAAACTAAAACTACTCTACAGGTCACACCTTCAAAGCAAATTATTGGCATTTAAAAAAAGTATGCAAAGCAGCTTTCAAGGTGCATAGATTATAATGAACTTCCCTTATGCACATATCATGCTGCTTAAGGCGACAACCACCTTCATAATTTTGAATTTCTTGGTGATATTACCATCTTGTTTAATTTTCCTCAACAATCTGAGTATGGTAGCTAAAAATCTTCAAATTTGCTGCTATTTGCTTTTATCCAAACTTTGTTATGATCGCTGGATGCATACTTCGCATTAGAAGCAACAAACAAACCCTTTGAATTCTAATGTAGTAGCATAACTAGAATCTGAAGCTCTATGAAATGGTTGTATCAGCAAGGAAACAACTCCTTAGGGAAGAATACTTTGAAGCCTGGAACCAGGGTTTGCGAAAAATAAAGCGAGACCTCTGAATCCATAAAATCAACTTGCTAGACCTGATTTATGGACCATTTAAGGATTCTAGTTTTGGAAAATGTATCAGGTATCTCCCAATATCCTCGTAAGCATGATACATCTTGAACCATAGGAGAAACCATGATAAATCATGAACAATTTGGTTATCATTTAAATAAAAGTAATCAATGTGTGTGTTCCTATAATGCTACACTTATTAATTTATAGTATATGTGTTGAATAATTACTATAAGTTTGTGGCTTTAGAAGTTTTGGTTTTTCTGAAGGATCCCCAGTTTATTGGTAATATAAAGTCATATATTTGTAATAGCTTAGGCCAAAACATGCTTGTAAGTTTCCTAGATGAAATTGCAACTAACAGGAAGTATGAAGTCAACTCCTAATTTCATACTGCATTTCTTATAGAATGTTAAAGAAGAAAATACATTCATTACAGGTGAAGATACTTCCATTTTCCAAAATTCAATTATTAGAAATAGTTTGCTCTGGTTTAATCTTAAAGAATCGTAAACAAATGCAATAGATAGTTGCTTGTCTATTAAAATTTATAAAAGCAAACAATGTTCATTTAAAAATGGTACGGAACCTCATGGAACTGGAAAAACCAACACTATTAAGAAACTTTATGGTATATGTTATGTTGTTAACTAAATATAAAGTTGCCCGATAATATATTTTTATATCAAATTAACATTTAGTTTATTATTTTGTTATGTAATTTGAATGATTTAGTTGACTAATATTTTACAATCAAAGTTATATATTTGAATTCACATTTTTTGTATAATTAAATGTATTGATTGAGGAAACAAAAAAAATTATTCGACTAGGGCATTAAATGTGCTTGGGCTAGCCATGAGTAGATGATAGTAGATCTGCTCTTGTTATGTAAGTTTACAGTATTTTTTAATTGCTTTGATATTCTTTCCTCTGATAGGTATCAATTAATATTTTGTCCCTTCTTTATTCATTTCTTTAGTACATAGAGTTCCTTTTATAGCTGAGCTTGTAACTTGGGTCAGGACATTATTAGCATGCCAGTATAATTTACCTTTCTTGAGCATGCACCAAACAATTCTCTCAATTTTAGAAATGTTATGGAAAAAATAACAAGGTGTATAACGCCAGAGGGATGTTGGCAATCAAAATTGCCTCTTCTTTAGCAAATACCCAAATAGCTACAATCCAACGAATATTAATTTAAGATTGAGTTAAAAAAATCATGAATAACATCTTGTACTTCGATTGTTTTCGTAAAAATGTCTTTAATTTTATTCGATGGGGGGATGATAAGAGTGCATCTGTCTAATAACAAAAGATCAAAAGATTGAAATATGAATAAAAATGAAATTAATATATATAGTAGATACTAATAGAATGTTGAAAAAACCTTCATAACTATTTCTTTCATAAAAAAATAGAACCTTTGTTGCCTTACAAGATTTTATATGCTTATTTTACACAAGAGTTATGAATGACATAGAAGATCCATGATAATAAATCATTAAAAAGTTTGTGGTGTGATAGACCAAAACAAATCTAATTTACAATCACTATTACCTATCATTATTTTCTCAGTTTTTATTATAACTTAAGTCTCATTGTTGATTACTGTTGTTTACAAGTTGATCAATATTTCTGAAGAAATCGGTCGTAGCAGCACTGGTTTATGGTATTTATTAGTTAGTTCAGTTTTTTATTGTGCATACTTATTTCAACTGTTTAGCTTAGTTTAGCTGCAGTACTATTATGACATTGTTTATGGTAACTTTTTTGTCTTCTCATACTGTGCGGTTATGATAGAGTTGTGTTTATGTTAGTGCTTTTGTTTATGTATTTTATGGTTCTTTGAATGTGTACATATATATGTATTTTGTGGTTGTTTAATGTCTATATGTTTATGTATTACGTTATTATATAAGTTTTGAACAAATTGAATTGGAGGAGAAACTAGAATTGGAGGTGGAATATCATGAAATAATTTCAGAAAAAACAGTGGTGGAAAAAACATCATGAAAAAATAGTAACATAGTAGACGAGCACCTTTACGGTGACGTTTTAGAAACGCTACAAAAAAATAACTTTCGTATCGTTTAAAAACGCTGTCAAAAATATATTTCCAGCGGCGTTGAATTAAATGCAGCTAAAAATCATGGATTCTTAGTTGCATGTTTTCTCACGTGTTTATAAAAATGCCACTGTAAGTTTCAATGGCGTTTTATGCGCCACCAAAAATGAATTTTCTTGTAGTGAGACGGTATATCAGTAGCAGCATACTCAATATGATGAACATATATAAGCATTACAGACTTAGTTTCAGCAACTTCAAGTTGCGATAATGACTCCTTGGATAGTGATAGTAGTTCACATCACATAGGCTGATTTGTTTCATATAGTTTATTCAGTTCATATTTTGCTGATATGTTATATTTGCACTTCGTATTTGTCTATTTTCATTGTATGGATATGTTTTCATGTACTATGTTAGAACTATGCACTATATTATACTGGTAGATTTGTGTGTGTATGTTATAAAATTGTCATGTCACTAACACTAGCTACATTGTCCTGTCAGTAATGGATCGCCTTCAGTTTATAAAGTCGTATGCTAATACTGGGGCGAGTTAAGACATTATTCACGAAATGTGAGTGAATGAATTAAATTAAATCGAGCTGATTGCGATACGATATTTTGTAATTTTCCGATTTGAGTTTAAATGAATATGTAGGATCCAATTTAAATTGAAATTCTGTAAAACAAGAAAATTTTCGAATCTATTTGGATATATGTTTTAAATGAAAGTGAAAATTCATGATATCATATGGTAGATTTTGAGTCATGTAAAAAACAAAATTTCAAAAAAATAACAATTCGGTATTTCGTAAAATTAACTATATAATATAATAAATGAAATATCTAATAATATGAAATATAATTATGTCCAATATTAAAGTACTAAACAAAATACAAAAATACGGAAACCAAACAACATGCCATAAACATATAAAAAGGTAGATGAGTAACCAATAGTAATACATATTCACGGCCTAGACGCATAAACTAACTATATCGAAGTTCAAATGCTTCATGATCGATGAATTTCGTTTTGTATTATGATAGGGGTGGCAATTAGACCTGACCCGATGGACCCGAACCCGACCCGGCGGGTCTCGGTTCTAGGTGGGTCGGGTTTTGTCTGGTCTAAACTATACATTTCAAAAGTCTGGACCCGACCCGACCTGAGCTTCGGTTCGGGTCGGGTCGGGTTGAAGCTCGGGTCGGTTCGGGTCAGTTCGGGTCCAATTGAATAATAACACTAAAATAGATATATTTCAATGTTTTTTGGTCGGGTATTTCGGGTTGGGTCTATGCGGGTCGAGTTTGATCGGGTCTTGATGGTATTTTTCGTCACCTAGACCCGACCCGAGACCCAACGGGTTCGGTTCGGGTTCAGGTCTTTTCGGGTCGGTTCGGTTCGGGTTTTCGGTTCTCGGTTCTAATTGCCAGCCCTAGTGATAGGTATCACGAATCAAAAGTTGAACGAGTTAATTGGAACACACCTTTTTCAAACCATGCGATAATGTCGCAATAACAATCACAAGTTATCATAAACAGACCATAAATTTTTTGACTTCTTAATAAGACTGCCTCATCGAGCAGACATAATGATTGTCCTAAGCTTCATTCACCATATTACAAAACATTTCATGGATTACAAGCATGCCGGTACGTAGCATAATTTCATGTTTGGGATAAAAACTTCGGTAAATGCTGTCACGAGTACGAGTAACTCTATGGAAGACCAACTAATGGCGGACATTTATTTTAGAAGTTTATGTTCAAAGTTAGGAAGATAGAAGGAAACATTTATAAGAAGTGCTACCAGTGAGTGGTAAGTGACACATGGCTACAGTATCTTGTTAGCGAATTGTAACTGACAAGTCGTCTTCTGTATAATAAGATAAATTGGTTTTAAGGTAAAAACGTTTAACTAAGTAAAATGATATCATCCATAAGCCTAAAAAAATACAATCAAGATATGATTAACATAACAAACGGTACAATCAAGATAAATAAAACAATGCAGTCAATATACTAAATGGTAATATAGATCTAAAACAAGTTTAACATAAAATAAGCAAACCTCTCGTTTAAACCATTACTAAGGTGGTAATTTGCCTACATAAGATCATTAACTTTAGTACGAAATTTCTTGATCGCTTCTTTCAATTCGAAAGCATAACTAATAGCCTTATAAGTGAAACGATCGTCTATCCACTATTCAAATTCATATCCATTTGGATGTAGCGCATAACAATAGTATCGACGACCAACATTGTTCCCATGTTGGACAATTAGAAATGATGCTTCAAAGCCGTAGAAGCTTACAATATTCACATATTGTACCTCGTCAACTTCAACAACACTTTGGACATGAGGAATTAAATCGTGTGATCTTTGGGTATGTCAAGAAGGTTGTTATTGATGATGGTCTATTTTCATTTGGTGCACCCTTATTTTACTCTCTTTGTCGCAAATCATCGTATTGTCCTCTTCCAAGTCAATGTACTATAAAGTCGGTTCTCTAGATGAAGATGGATTAGAATTTCATTATCCATACAGATAGTATAAGCGTATGATTCTAGATATTCGATTGACATTTTATAACTTAATTTAAATTTGTGGATCAGTCAATCCTACCGTCATTGGTACTTTATTGACAAAATAATGAAGGCTCAATGGTTTGTTTAAAAAGTAAGTGAATGTTGTCATGTGATATAACAACATGGCTACAATGACTAACTATGGCAAAACACCATAGTCACGTTATTTACAAACAATTAATGATCGAGAGAAGAAAACCATGCAACGTGACTAGTGACTGACTATGATCAAACACTGTAGCCACGTTCTTTATAGATAATCAATGAGCGACTTTGACTAGACACTGTAGACGCCTTCCTTACAAACAATTAATGATCAAGAAAAGAATATCGTGCAATATATGACCACAGTGATTGACTTTGATCAGACACTGTAGGTACCTCCTTTAGATACAATCAATGATCTTTTCTCGAAATACCATGCAACATGGTTACAAAGAAAACCGTTGAAAATATGAGAGAGGGGGTATAATACTACGGACGTGGATGTGACATTACACTTTGAATTCAAATGGAACCTCCTTTTAGGTAGTGTTTGAAGATACTTAATGCTAGTTGGCAACTTGTCATAAATGCATGTTGTTCCCTGAAAGCAAGCATGTGATTGCGACTATGCAAAGATTCTTATAAAAAGAAGAGGTATGATTGCTATGACATATCTAATACATTTCCAGGATTAAGCAAAATGTCTGTTAAATATATTATATTTTTTATGAGCAGTGACAAGTTTAATGAAATGATGATAGATCATTTTCGTTGTGAAAGGGAGCTACTAGCTATAGCTATGCTACAAGTTGGTCAATCCAGTAGACAACATAGTAAATCAGTTGTCGGTCATCGGTACAAAAATAGCAGACATTTTTGGTATGATAATAGACTTATGGAAAACTATTTTTTTAAAATCCTATATACATAGATGAGAA
The DNA here is from genome assembly GCA_030737875.1 of Allium sativum. Taxonomy (NCBI): domain Eukaryota; kingdom Viridiplantae; phylum Streptophyta; class Magnoliopsida; order Asparagales; family Amaryllidaceae; genus Allium; species Allium sativum. The sequence goes on along the minus strand of CM060916.1, from coordinate 388,246,463 downwards.
TTTCAGAAGAAGATTTCGCATGCGTCGGCTATTATTCCTTCTATATATATATATATATATATATATATATATATATATATATATATATATTGTATCAAGCAATATGATTGATATTTTATCTTCAAACTCAATGCATCTCGTACTCAGAGACTGGCCGATATTCTAAATATGTCCACTATGATAAGAAAGCTTGCATCCACCGAACTAGTAGATACTCTTGATAAGAACTTACGCTTGGGAAAAAGCACGGTACCAGAATGTTTTGAGCATTTTTGTCAAGCTATCGTAGACATTTACGGTGATCATTACTTATGTAGACCAAATAAGGATGACATAACAAGGTTAATGATTATGAATGGTAGTAGATGATGGCCCATAATGTTGGGTAGTATAGACTGTATGCTTTTGGAGTGAAAGAATTGACCGAAAATGTATGTCAGAGCTTATTAGGATAAGTCTCATAGCTCTACTATTATTCTAGAAGTCGTAGCATCATATGACTTATGGATATGACATGCTTTTTTGGATTGATGGGTTCTAACAATGATCTTAATATAGTAGAATGATCTATTTGTTTAATGGTTTAGCAAACGGAAGATCTACTCCGTATACCTTTAGTTTATGAAGTAACACATACGATCATGAATATAATCTTGGCGATGGTATATACACTAAATGGAGTATATTGAAAATACAATTCCTAACCCATAAAATAATTAATAAAAAAAAAATCAAAGTTTGTAGCAATGCAAGAAGGCCAGAGAAAGGACATTGAACGAACATTTGGGGTTCTTTAGTCATGATTTTCCATAATCAATAACCCACGTAGGTTTTGTCACTCGACAAAGCAAAAAAAATAATGTATACTTGTATTATTTTCATAATATGATTTTAAAGGACAAATGAGGCATGAAAAAAGATCACATTTGTGAGTGTTCTCCAACACTAGTAGATGTTTGAGGCAACAATATGAATGAAAACGCATTAGAATTTGAGTTTCATGTAGAGAGCCAAATGTCATACCATAATGTACAACTCCACCAAAGAATCGAGGATGATCTAATAGCCCTCTTTGGAACTTTTTCTAACACTCAGTGAAAAGTTATTGTTGTTTTTAACTTTGATATTGGTAAGTATGATGTTGTTACCTATTATTGTTAACCTGTTTTATGTTTAAATGACATAGTATTGTTGTAATATTTTGTCAATGTTATGCAATTTCACCAGTTTTAGATATATAATCACTTTCTTAAGTTCATAATACAATACGGCTACTAGTAATTCAAAGATGCAATGGTTCTGTCAATATAGAAAAATTCAGAATATAATAAAGTTACTAGAGTCAATGATTGTGCCTCTTCACTTCTACATCTTAGAATTTCTCTCATTCTAAGCTCTGTATAATCACACTGTTCTTCAGACATGTGTTACGTATCCATGAACATAACTGCATCTTCATTTCTCTGTCGATTTCCAATGGGAAGTTAATGCATGCTTGACAACCTTTCTTAATGTTGAATTGCACAAGTCTTCACTGCACAGTTATACTTATCCTTAGACTCAAGTAGAAGTTTTGATCTCTGCTTGATCCGCTTCAATAAGCTGCTTCATTTTTTATTGTTTTGGTTCACTGTGGCCTAACAAAATAATATTCGGTAAGGTTAGGGGTTAGGTCATCTTTCGAACCCAAACCGTAGCTTCTAATGATTCTTTAACTCTAGGAACTTCACCATGGCTCTTTTTTGATTGAATGTCTTAGACAGTTTTTTAAAGTGATTATTTACATTTAACATGCTCAACCAGCAAGTCATAAACGTGCATGAACTTATGAGAATGTGGTGCTTATTTATTATTCGATGTACAGATTTGTTTAAACAACTAGTTTATTGTCATTCTCTAGGAAAATTAAACACTAAAATAACTAGGAAACCTTGAAAATTAATAAGAACGTTAGCGTATTTGACAAATCTTAACAAATGATTTTCATTTCCGAATTCACTAGGGTTCGTTTGTTTTTACCTTAACATTGGAGTATCAAATGTTTATGCATGAGGATTGATTTTCCATGATAACATATGATATGAGATACGGTTATGTTACGATCGATATTTTTGCGATTATAGCAATTAGAAACTTTACCCCAAAAAATTTCGCCGCTTTGAATGGTTACCTCGGTTATGATCGTTTGAAACTGAATGCCAAACATAACATAGATCATAGTCTACCATAATAAGCTAACTTTCGATAGTAATCATTCCACCAATCAAAGTCAAAATGTCTTATAAATCAAATCCTTCAAAACTGCACCTTGCAACATCAACGTCGAAGTCAGAATACATTATTGAGATAAGATAAGTGGGAGAAGAAAGTTTGAAATTACGGTAGAAAGATGGATGTTAATGGAGAAGATGGGGTGCATGCGTATATGAAGTGGTAAAGCAACCATTGAGATAGCCGATGGATGAGTCGTTGTGTGACGACCGCCCAAAACTCTTGCACTTAACAAGAGGAATAATGCGCTGAAAGACGTGCCAGGTAGCTATGGATGTTTGTCAGGGTAGAATAATACATGCGGAACTTGTTGTAACTCACAGCGTAAGGATGAAATTTATACAACATGCAATAATAGTGAAGCGGAATTGAGCAGAATCTTAAACTTTTCATATCATCATGAAATATCCATACATCACTGGAGTACATCATAAAAATATGTACAAAATGCCTCACTACAGGTCACTCAGAGAATACATCAAATATAACCACAGAAAACAGCAAATGGTACATAGTAGGAAATAATACATCAGCCTCCTGCTCATCATCGCTTAGCAGTATCGTCCTCATCAAGATCTACTACCTATCACCTTCTATTCAGTCTGCCCATCCATAACCGGATGAACAACCCAAGGTAATAAGAAGGATACATTAAACCTTGAGTCAGATTGTAACACCCGTATTTTCTATGAATGTTAAAATTAACAAATCTAAGAACACCTAATTTTTAAAAGAAGATTTGGGTGAAACGGGTTACGCCATTGCGTTCGTCTCTGAATTCTGCTTGAGATAGATTCCGAGTTTGCGTAAATCGGGCTCCGTATGAAGAAGTTATGGAGTTCAGAAGATTTCAAGTTTAAACAGAAATTAAATTAAAATAATAATTAAAAGTCAAAACTGTTCAAAATTCGAAATTCGGTCAGAGCGGGCTGAGCGGGAAATTTCCCGCTCAGAGGTTTCGACCCCCACAAGGGGAGTCGACATAGGTGTCGACCCCCCTATAGGGGTGTCGACATAGGCGTCGACCCCCCTCCCCCGTAGGGAGTCGACCCTTTTGAGATCCAATTCCTGTGATGAATTTTTATAGCCTTGAGCTGATGTGGCCTTCTCTGATTGGCTTGATGACAAATTCTGAGGTATTAGGGATTATGTTTCATGTCGCGGTTGGTTGGATGACACATCTCTTTGGTTTGGATGGCTCTGATTACTCCTAGACTAATATAAAGGCTAGAAATAATTCTAGACTTCTATAATCACCCCAAACCTCAACCCTATGCCTCATAACCCTATTCTATGAAGCCGTCATGCTGTCCATGTCTAAGCTAGCCAAGCCTCCATATTCTCCAAACTAGAAATCAAGTTGGAAAGCTCTAAACCAAATCCAAACTAGAGAATCAAGCGTCTACATCAAAGGATTAGCTTAACAATTTCAAAAATCAGATCCCAGAATAAAATATTTATCCTTTTTCTGTAAGTTCAATTATTATTCCGATTTAAAAACCTAATAGAAATCATGACTATAATAATCAGATTTAGAACTATGCCTAATTCTAATTCATGCTTATCCTTTTGTCAAATCTGAATTGCCTATGCCTATGAGACTATTGTGATTGATGTAATGACACCTATCATGCCTATGAGACTGTTGTGACAGACATAGTAAAACCTATCATGCCTATGAGACTGTTGGATTGACATAATGGAACCTATCATGCCTATGAGATTGTTGTGATAGATATAATGGAACCTATCATGCCTATGAGATTGTTGTGATTGATATTATGGAACCTATCATGTTGTACATCCTATGCCTATGAGACTATTGCGATTAAAATAATAGGACTTATCATGTTATACATAAAAATTAGTGATTCTCTTAAGCCCAATTATATCTAATCTTTATACGTGTGGTGTAAATTGCTCAGCTTGTCCACACTTATTGTTAATGTACAACATTTAAACATGATTCATGAATTGGGTACACCTTTACATGCCTATTTTCCTTATGTCAATTCTTATGCTCCTTCTCTATTTTCCCCTTTTTATTTTCTTTTGTGAATACTAAGTTCATTCGGAACTTAGATTGAATCTCATTGTACGTGTGATTATAACGCGGGAAAATTGGGCACAATTTATTTGAGTAAATTTTGGGCATAGCATGTGAATGTGGCATAAAACTTGTATTGACTACACTTAGGAAATATTGGCATAAAAAGACCTAAACTAGGACACAAATGACATTTATGTAAATTGGCTGAAGATGAACATGCCTAACCCGAGGTTAGATTAAGTTGCGTTGTAAGACTGCTCGGAACCGGCCGGCACTTCCAGCGACCGCAACAATATAGATCTAATGTGAGAGGTTAGCACATTAAGCCCAAAAAAAACCTGAGGTTAGATTGAGTTGCGGTGTAAGACTGCCCCGAACCGCCCGGCACATCCAACGACCGCAACAATATAGATCTAATGTGAGAGGTGGGTGCTTTAATGAATGAATTAAAGCTAAGGAACAGACAAGCTAAGAATGGTAGGGCTAAGTTAATTAAGGCAACACTTAACCAATACAACTTCTTAGTTAAATAGATGGGTGGGGTTAGGTAAATGTGAGAACACTTAACTGTTATAACATGTTGATTAGGAAACCCTAGTAGCGGGGACCCATTTCAGTAGTAATCCACATAAATGTATCATAGTACCCTGAACTAGGCAGGGTGGGGCACGATTACTGGGTTGATTATAAACATTCAAAATAGCGGCAGGTGGTGCAGCAGTGTGGGTTCCGACGGAGTATGGGCGCGCACGTACTCCGGAGTGGATAAAGCAGGCACTGGGCATCAGTAGTATACACTATGCATCCAGAATTTGTGTCGGGTTGCCACCATAGGAATTGATACACCCTATGGCGGGACCGACACAGGTATCTACAATCAAGCGGGGCCAAATGACACAAGTAAAAAAGCATGCGAGTAGAAGCCGATCGGAAAAGGGATCACTTTGTTATGAACACATGATGGTAGTTGAAACATTCGTTAGTAGGTGCAGAGAAATGGGAATGAGTGCGATAGTATATTCAGTTTACCTTGCCTTATCTTATGTTATCTCATTGCTATGGTATTGTCCTATATTCAGTTTATTCATGTCATGATCCTTTTACCTGTTTACATGTCGAATAATCACTGGACTTACCAGGCTTATGTCTGACTCATTTTCTTTCGCCTTCTTTTCTTCCATTTTCCCCCGTCCAGGTCCGCAGGGAGGGAATACTTCAGCTTAGTGCAGACCTTTTCCAGCTTGAAGAGAGTAGATGTATTGCTTGGACTATCTTTTCTTGGGCTATGGCTGTGGTTACACTTTTATTGGGGATTTATGCTGCTTTACTACTGTTTTATGCTTATTTATGTACTTGGAGTCTTAAATCAAGACAGATGTTATATTGTAATAATTTAGAGGTTGATTTTTGAGACAATGCTTGTAATGTTTTGACTGAACCACGCTATTTATGAAATGATTTCAGTTTTCCACTGTTTATATGTCTGTCTTGTAAATTATCTGTTCCGTTTACCAAAAATGCTTCACCAAAGTTAATGCATTCCCTTTGTGAGTGACCTTAATGGAGGTGGGGTGTTTCACTTGGTATCAGAGCGATGGTTTACCAGATCAGACAAAAGTTTTTGAAAACTATTTTTCAAAAAGGAATTTAAAGAAGCATTTTCAAGAAAAGTGTTCTTTTATTTTAAAGGCATAATCCCCAAAGCCATATGCACTACCTTTCTATCCTTTGTTCTGAATCTTTTTGTTTCAGCATGTCTGGGAATCTTAATCTTCCCGAGGGCCAACCGATACCTGGCTGGTTCAGAAGGTATCTGGAGGCTAAGGCTAATAACGCAGGCCCAACAGACGTTCCTCCTCCCCCAGCTGCAGTCGTTCCTCCTCCTCCGCATGTGAATGCTTTCTCGATGATATGTAGGGACTTTCAAGCCATGGATGGAAAGAACTTTAATGGGACTGAGACATTTGTGGAAGCAAGAAACTGGCTTAGGGAAACAGAAGATTTGTTTGTTATCTTCGAAGTGGACGATAGGCAGAAGATACAATTGGCTGTATGGTTACTTAAGGACGTAGCCTCTTACTGGTGGGAAGTTACTAATGCTGAGAGACCAGTTGAAACTTGGGAGGATTTCAGAATGAGATTTGAAATGAAGTTCCTCTTGCAAGCTGAACGAAGTCTACAGATGGAGAAGTTCTTAGCACTCAAACAAGGAAGCCTATCGATTAAGGAATACGTCAACTAATTCAATCAACTGGCTAGATTTGGATTGGAGTTAGTAAACACTCCATATAAAAAGGCTCTCCGGTTCATTAAAGGGTTAAATGAGCTACTACACAGCCTAGCTATGTCCCATATACTTATGGGTGCGACTTTTGAGAGACAGGTGGACATGGCACTGTTACAGGAGGAAGACAAGGATGTCAAGAAAGAGGTAAAGGTGGAAGAACCTCTAGACATGAAAGTAGAGGGATCGCAGAATAAGAAGACGGATTCCAAGAAAGGCGGGAAGACTAAAAAACCCCATGACAAGAGGAAGTGTAAATTTTGTGGCATACTTGGACATCTGATTAAAGACTGCAGGAAGAAGAGGAAGATGGGTGGTTGTTTTCAATGCGGCGAGACATGACATATGGCTAAGGATTGCCCATGAAGGCAAGGGCAGAGGACTGGATATACTTCTGGAGGGCAGATTCACGCTCTCACTGCACCTCTGCAAGAAAGAGGTAGAAATATTTCTATTGAGAGTTTAGTTTATCTTTCTGATCATCCAGTTCGTACTCTTTTTTATTCTGACACATCGCACTCTTTTATATCTAATGCTTTAGTTGAATCTCTACACCTAGATACTAGTATAGTAGAGGATCCCATGGTTGTTTCAAATCCAATTGGGGGTTCGGCTTATTTGTCGATGATTTGTTTGGATTTGTAAATTTCTATACTAAGCGTTGGGTTTAGATGTAATGCTTATGTTTTGGGTTTCACGGGCTATGGGTTGATTCTATGCATGGATTGGTTACCCAGTAATGGTGCCATCCTTGATTGTGAAAAGAGAGTGGTTAGACTTATGACTCGCCTTGGTAACACTCTCGAAATCTCTTGTAATCCCATGAATTCTGTTATGCTTAGCTATCTAGAATCTCTTGATGTGTCTATTGAAAACTAGCAATCTGTTAGAGTAGTCCGTGAATACTCGGATGTCTTTGAAGAGGTGAAGGGTTTGCCTCCAAAGGGAGAGATAGACTTCCGCATATATCTTTTTGATAATGCAAAATATGTTGCTTTACTCGTTAGACACATGGCTCCAAGGGAAAGGAAATAGCTCAGCAAGCAAGTTGCAGAGTTGCTTGAAAAGGGGTTCATAAGGTGGAGTATTTCTGAATGGGTTGCTCCTGTGGTGTTTGCATGCAAAGCGGATGGTTCACTTCGCCTGTGCGTGGACTATAGAGAACTAAACAAGCTAACCAAGAAGAATAGGCACCCACTTCCTAGAATAGATGACTTGCTTGACCAGCTCGTAGGTGCCTCGGTTTTCTCCCAACTATATCTAGCCACCGAATTTCATCAGCTAAGAGTGGCTGAAGACAGCATAGATAAAACCACGTTTAGGACCCTGGATGGTTTCTTCGAATGGCTTGTCATGCCTTTTGGCTTGACAAACACACCTGCCTACTTCGTAGACTTGATGAGTAGGTTTTCATAGAATTCCTTAATAAATTTGTAGTGGTCTTCGTGGACGACATTTTGATTTTCTCAAAAAGTGAGGAAGAACATGCTTTGCATTTAAGGGAAGTCATGGATACCCTTTGTGCACATCAGCTGAAAGCAAAATTCTCTATATGCCATTTTTGGAGAGATGAAGCAAGGTTTCTTGGACATGTGGTGTCCAAAAAGGGAATAGCTGTGGATCCCGCAAAAGTAGTTGCGGTGCAAGATTGGAAGACTCCATGGAATGCAACCGAAGTACGAAGTTTTCTCGGGCTAGCAGGATTTTACAAAAAGTTCATTAAGGACTTTGCGAAGATCTCAACCCCACTTACTAGGTTGACGAAGAAAAACCTAACTTTTGCCTGGGATTTGGATTGTGAAGTTGCTTTCCAACGATTGAAAAGGGCTCTAACAACAGCCCCGGTTCTGACATTAGTTGATGGGAGTAAGATGTTTATGGTATACACAGAAGCATGCGGTATCGGACTAAGCGTTATCTTGATGCAAGAAGGCAAGGTAGTTTGTTATGGGGGATGGCAGTTGAAGGTACATGAGAAAAACTACCCAACTCATGATTTAGAGTTAGCTGCCATTGTTTTCACTCTTAAGTCATGGCATCATTACCTGCTAGGAGAAAGGTCTGAATTGTTTACTGGCCATAAATCATTAAAGTACCTTTTCTCATAGAAAGATCCTAACTTAAGACAATAAACGTGGATGGAATTTCTTGCCTCATATGATTTTGAGATTGCATATACCCCTAGCAAGGGCAATGTGGTAGCAGATGTCTTGAGTAGGAAAAAGCTGACCTTAAGTCCTCTCTATGTGGAAAGACAAAGTTTGGAGCACATAGCAAACTTTGACTTTAGACCCTCCTTCGAATTTGTACCTGGTTTGTTAGCATCGCTAGAGGTGCGGCCTACTCTTTTGGACTCAATAGGAACCGCACAACGTGAAGACCCTCAGCTAGTTGATGTGATGGATAAGCTAATTAGAGGTAAGACTTCGAGTCACCTCAATAGATACTCCATCGATGACAAGGGTTGGTTGAGACGGGATGGAAGACTATGCGTCCCATAAGCAAGGGATTTGGTAAAAACCGTTCTCGAAGAAGCACACCATTCTAAGTTGACCATACACCCAGGTGGGGACAAGATGTATAAAGACATAAAAAGGGTTTTCTTCTGGAATGGCATGAAGAAGGATGTAGCTGAGTTTGTCTCTAAATGCTTGATATGCCAGCAAGTCAAGGCAAAGCAGAAAAAGCCTGGTGGTCTTCTTCACCCTCTAGAGGTCCCACAGTGGAAATGGGATAGCATTTCAATGGACTTTATTGATGGGTTGCCTAGGTCAAGAAGGGGCAATACCAGTATTTGGGGAATAGTGGACAGGCTCACTAAAAGCGCTCACTTTATACCTGTTAAGAGTAGGAGGACTGCCTCATCGTTAACATCCATTTATCTTAAAGAACTGGTTCGACTGCATGGATTACCATCTAGCATAGTAAGTGATCGAGATCCTATCTTTACGAGCGAGTTTTGGAAGAGTTTGTAAGAGGCTGTAGGCACACAGCTATGCTTAAGCACTGCCTATCACCCTCAAACCAATGGTCAGACGGAAAGGGTGAACAGAGTATTAGAAGATCCCTTGAGATTGTGCATTCTTGATTTTGGGGGAACATGGTTGGATCACCTTCCTTTGGTTGAGTTCACCTACAACAATAGCTACCAAGCCACCATAGGCATGGCACCCTTAGAGGCCTTATATAGGAGACCATGCCGATTACCAACTTGTTGGTGGGAGTCTACAGACAACCTTGTACTTGGGCTTGACAGGATCAGAGAAACATCAGAGAAGGTGGACTTGATACGAAGACGAATGAAGAACGCACAAGATAGACAGAAGTCCTACGCTGATAAAAGAAGGACCGACCTTGAGTTTGAGGTTGGAGACAGAGTTTTTCTTAAAGTATCTCCTTTAAAGAATGCCGTTCGCTTTGGGTCCGTAGGAAAATTGGCACCAAGATTTGTAGGGCCATTTCCTATCATTGAGAGGATTGGGGCGATGGCTTATAGAGTAGAGCTGCCTGAAATATTGGCTGGAGTACATAATGTTTTTCATGTCTCTCATGTACGAAAGTTCTTACATGAGTCTGCGGAAGTTGTGGAGCCTAGCATACTAGAGGAAGTAGAAGTGGAGCGAGAAGCAATGGTGAGATGAGTTCTGACTCGTATTTTGGGTACAGAAGTTAAAAAGCTATGCAATCGTGAGGTCAAGATAGTTAAAGTACAGTGGAGTGATGCTGAAGGAGACACGGCTTGGGAGACTAAAGATAGGATACACGCATCCTACCCTTTTCTTTTTGAGGGTACATCCTTGATCTCTTTTTCCATAAATTTATGCATGCTTGTATCTACCTCTTAAGTATATCTCCTCGGTCCTATTTTTGATCCTTAGGTAGAAACTGATGAATGTAAACATGTATTTGAAACATGTTATGATTGATGGTTGCAAGTGGTTTCTCGTGGATGCATATACACACACACACACACTAGGTACTAGATCGGCTCAGTCACTTTCATATTGCATATGCATAAATGTATTTATATATGGATTGAAACTTGATGTGTTATCATGTGGACGTTGCATTTGTATGAATGATTTTGCACTCATGTAGAAGTTACAAAATACCATTAGGAATAATTGCATACATGATGGACTCATAGCACTGACATGATTCGCATTAAGGAGGTCAACTAAATAAGTAGACCGCCTGATATTGCATTATATAAGGACATATACACACAATATGCACATGATCATGAAAGCATTAGAAATCTTTTTAAGGACAATGAATGCCTGTGATTAATGGTTGAATAGATATTGGATGTTAGGATACATTCTTCTTAACTTAGAGATTTCGGAGATGAAATCTTTTAAGGAGGGGAGAATATAACACCCCCTATTTTCTGTAAATGTTAAAATTAACAAATCTAAGAAAACTTAATTTTTAAAAGAAGAATTGGGTGAAACAGGTTACGCCATTGCATTCATCTTGGAATTATGCTTGAGATAGAGTTCGAGTTTGCGTAAATCGGGCACCGTATGAAGAAGTTATAGAGTTCAGGAGATTTCAAGTTTAAACAGAAATTAAATTAAAATAATAATTAAAAGTCAAAACTGTTCAAAATTCAAAATTCGGTCAGAGCGCGCTGAGTGGGAAATTTCCCGCTCAGAGGTGTCGACCCCCTCAGGGAGAGTCGACATAGGTGTCGACCCCCCTATAGGGGTGTCGACGAAGGTGTCGACCCCCCCCCCCCCGGGTAGGGAGTCAACCCCTTTGAGATCCAATTCCTGTGACGAATTTTTATAGCCTTGAGATGATGTGGCCTTCTCTGATTGGCCTGATGACAAATTCTGAGGTATAAGGGCTTATGTGTCACGCTACGGTTGGATGTATGACACATCTCTTTGGTTTGGATGGCTCTGATTACTTCTAGGCAAATCTAAAGGCTAGAATTAATCCCCGACTTCTGTACAATCACCCCAAACCTCAACCCTAGGCCTCATAACCCTATTCTATGAAGCCGTCATGTTGTCCATGTCTAAGCTAGCCTAGGCTCCATCTTCTCCAATCTAGAAATCAAGTTAGAAAGCTCCAAACCAAATCCAAACTAGAGAATCAAACGTCTACATCAAAGGATTAGCTTAACAAATTCAGAAATCATATCCCAGAATACAAGATCCGATCTTTTTCTATAAGTTCAGTTATTATTCCGATTTAAATGCCTAATAGAAATCATGACTGTAATAATCAGACTTAGAACTATGCCTAATTCTAATTCATGCTTATCCTTTTGTCAAATCTGAATTGCCTATGCCTATGAGACTATTGTGATTGATGTAATGACACCTATCATGCCTATGAGACTGTTATAGATGACATAATAAAACCTATCATACCTATGAGACTGTTGGATTGACATAATGGAACCTATCATGCCTATGAGATTGTTGTGATTGATATAATGGAACCTATCAAGCATATGAGATTGTTGTGATTGATATGATGGAACCTATCATGTTGTACATCCTATGCCTATGAGACTATTGCGATTAAAATAATGGGACTTATCATGCTGTACATAAAAATTAGTGATTCTCTTAAGCCCAATTCTATCTAATCTTTATATGTGTGGTGTAAATTGCTCAGCTTGTCCACACTTATTGTTAATGTACAACATTTAAACATGATTCATGAATTGGGTACACCTTTACATGCCTATTTTCCTTATGTCAATTCTTATGCTCCTTCTCTATTTCCCCCTTTTTATTTTCTTTTGTGAATACTAAGTTCATTCGGAACTTAGATTGAATCTCGTTGTATGTGTGATTATAACGCGGGAAAATTGGGTAAATTTAATTGAGTAAATTTTGGGCATATCATGTGAATGTAGCATAAAACTTGTACTGACTACATTTGGGAAAATTGGCATAACAAGACCTAAACTAGGACACAAACGACATTTATGTAAATTGGCTAAAGATGAACATGCCTAACCCGAGGTTAGATTGAGTTGCGGTGTAAGACTGCCCGGAACCGCCCGGCACCTCCAGCGACCGCAACAATATAGATCTAATGTGAGAGGATAGCGCATTAAGCCCAAAAAAACCCAAGGTTAGATTGAGTTGCGGTGTAAGACTGCCTGGAACCACCTGGCGCATCAAGTGACCGCAACAATATAGATATAATGTGAGAGGTTGGTGCTTTAATGAATGAATTAAAGCTAAGGAACAGATAGGCTAAGAATGGCAGGGTTAAGTTAATTAAGGCAACACTTAACCAATACAACATGTTAGTTAAACAGATGGGTGGGGTTAGGTAAATGTGAGAACACTTTACCGTTATAACACGTTGATTAGGAAACCTAGTAACGGGGACCCATTTCAGTAGTAACCCACATATATGTATCACGGTACCCTGAACTAGGCAGGGTGTGGCACGATTACCAGGCTGATTATAAGCGGTCAAAATAGCGGCAGGTGGTGTAGCAGTGTCGGTTCCGGCGGAGTATGGGCGTGCACGTACTCTGGAGTGGATAAAGCAGGCACCGGGCATCAGTAGTATACACTATGCATCTACAATCAAGCCACCATAGGAAATGATACACCCTATGGCGGGACCAGCACAGGTATCTACAATCAAGCGAGGCTGAATGACACAAGTAAGAAATGCATGCGAGTAGAAGCCGATCGGAAAAAGGGATCACTTTGTTATGAACACATGATGTGTAATGACTTGGGTTTTTGTTGACTTTAGTTATCGACATAAACATGATGACGACTAACCAAACATCGAAAAATCCCAGTAATTAATGAAAGAAATTAGAGGGTGAGGATAGATAAGATAGAAACTTAGAATAGAAGAAGAAGAACACTACATCAGAGTAACACGAACCTCACAGCGGAATGAATAACATATAATAGATAACATATCTTTGAAATAAAAAAATGTATTTGAATATACATATCATTATCAAAGTACAGCACTTACAATACAGCGGAAATATACTATAGCTATATGATCCTGAAGCCTTCTGCTCTAGCTCTTCAAGTATCTGTAAATCCCGACTACTTGACGGCCCGTACAAAATTGGGCACCCAAGAGTTTAGGGAAAACAAAACAAAATAACTTCGGGTCAGTCATGGGACTGGTATGAGTAAAACAGTTTAAAACAGTTTAAGCAGGTAAATGATATCTCATATGACCACACCGTATAACGGAACGGGTTTTTCCCTTATGAGGATCCAAATTATCTTTATATCAAAAACCTTTTGATATTATAATAATGTCTATCAACCACAATATAATAATCATCTAGCAGAAACGCTTTCATCTCACGTTCTACATATATAGCATACAATCAAAACCGCAAGCACGCATTAGGTAATGGATTTCCAATTATGACAAGGTATGGAACCACATTTCGCCAGTGTACCTCTAGAGAGGAATACACTGGGTTAGACAAGAACATCTTGCAACCCGACCACACATGACCGACCACTCATTTCGCTTGAGTGTATCGAATGTATATCACCAACGGTTGGGATCGGCAACCGTTTTTCGAATGGGACAGCATCAACAATAGATTTTTAGAAGTAAATGAAACTCTAGATCAGGTGATTATACACCCTACTTTGGAGCGACCGATTTAGCCATGCTGCCTGCCCGATTTCTGTCATTTACCGGATGTGAGGCTAGAATCTATGCTTTATCATCACATTAGATTCACTTCGAATTCCACATCGTCAAATCCATTAAATCACCGATTGACGTCCTCAACAATACATTATGTGTTAGCTAAAAGAAGCTTCCTTCTCAGCTTCCACTCTTGGTACGGTTGGAGAAATCAATATACGTGATCGTCTGGAAATACTCTGTCAGACATCCGTCCATACAAGTCATCCAGGAACAGGATGAACCAAAGGTACTATTCAGTATATCCATCTTAGGCACGGTTATCTAAGACTTATACAATAGCCCTTGCATTTTACCCCATCTTTAATTATCTAGGGCATATATGATTCGCAATGCTTATGCCAATACAAAGTGGTTCTTTGGATAATAATCCAACCGATTTCTCCATATTAACAACGTTAAAATGGTCAAAAACTTCGATAGTCGGTGAGTTAACTATCAAAGAAAAACACGTGTGCAAACAACGATATTATTTCCAAATGGAAATTCTATCAATCAATCATCAATCATATATGTATATATATATATATATATATATTCATACTACCTTATTTTAATATTTGATTATGTTTCTGATTCTATTAGGAAAACATTTCCAATTCTTCTTTACTTGGATTTAAATAGATGTTTAAATCAACATCGCGATGACAACTCAAACCACTATACTTATTTACTAAAATCACTCAACCACTTTCACTCTCGAACCTTAACCATTTCTAAATTAAAAACGAAGTCAATCAAGTTGGGGTATAACTACCTCTCTGACCTTAACTGAACAACATTTCAAATCTCGAAATAGGGTAAGTTCATCTTTTAACTCTTTAACACTTCCTTACGTAACTTCCGGATATAATTTACGAGTCCAACTCCTTTAATTATATTCAAATGAACTAAATTTGATTAACTCCTTTAATTCTATTCGAATAAACTAGATTTGATTAACTCCTTTAATTCTATTCGAATAACTATATTCGATTAACTCCTTTGAATAACTAAATTCGATAACTCCTTTCGAATAAACTATATTCGATAACTCACTTCTAATAAACTATATTCGATAACTCACTTCGAATAAACTATATTCGATAACTCACTTCGATTAAACTAATCGATAACTCTTTTCGATTAAACTATAATCGATAACTCCTTTTATTTAACTCTATTCGAATAAATTAATATTTGATTAACTCATTTTAACTCTATTCGAATAAATTAATATTTGATTAACTCATTTTAACTCTATTCGAATAACTA
The DNA here is from genome assembly GCA_030737875.1 of Allium sativum. NCBI lineage: Eukaryota > Viridiplantae > Streptophyta > Magnoliopsida > Asparagales > Amaryllidaceae > Allium > Allium sativum. The sequence continues at coordinate 388,230,924 of CM060916.1, read as the reverse complement.
TTATTCGATTAACGCAAATTCTATTAACTCTATTTAATTAACCCCATCGATTTAACTCTAACTGTTTAACTCTAACTGGTTCACCCTAATTGATTTACCCTACTGGTTAACTCTAGCTCATTTACTCTCTTCGATTTACTCTAATCGAATAACTAATATTTGATTAACTCTTTTGAATTAACTCCTTTTATTTATCCCTTTCTATTTGTTTACTTAACAAATAACTATTCCCTTCTCAATTCTATTTACTTAACAAATAAATATTTCTTTTACCTTTCCTATTTATTTAACAAATAAATATTTCCTTTTAACTTTATCTATTTATTAACAAAAAAATATTCCTTTTCTTTTCTATTTATTAACAAATAAATATTCCTTTTTCTTTTCTATTTATTCCTTAAATAAATAAATAATCCCATTTAATCTATTCGTAACTGTTTTACAAATATCTCCTTTTAAATCCTATTTGTAAATGTTTTAGAAGTATTTTCTTTTTATCTCTATTCTATTTGTATATGGTTTACAAATATTTCTCTTTCTATTTGTTTGACAAATATTTTCCTTTATATTTGTTGTGCAAATATATTTCCCTTTACATTTGGTTTTCAAATATATTTCCTATTTATAAATATTCAAATTTATAAATATTTCTTCAATTCTATTTAACGAATAAATAATTTCTTTTATTCTACTCTTAACAAATAAATATTTTCTTTTTACTTTATTTATTTTCTAAATAAATATCTCCTTTTAAATCTTTTATATATATTTCTAAATAAATAACCTTTATAATCCTATTTATTTATTTCTAAATAAATATCTCTTTTTATAAAATCCTTCGATTATATAAATTCCTTCTTTTATAAAATCCTTTGATTTTATTAATCTATTCCCTTTATAAAACCCTTTTCATTTTATAAATCTTTTCCCTTTATAAAACCCTTTGATTTTATTTCTCTTATAAAATCCTTTGATTTTATTTCTATTTCCCATTTATAAAATCCTTTGATTTTATAAATATTTTCTTTTCAAATATACTTTTGAAAAATCCCTTTTAACATTCCACTATTTTCCAGGGTATTTAAAATACCAAATAACCCCGATCGATATCGTTCAAACACACTAAACAACCACAGATTTATATCAAATCATATATTACAATATATGAAAAACAGTAAAATAAATGTTGAGGAATCCAGTTGGATTCCTCTGACCTGTTTCCCTGCATCACATATGTTACACAACATAATCAACATCACTTTCAGTTAAATATGAAATATTCTGTTAACAGAATCAATATTTGATTTACGTTTTATATATATATATATATATATATATATATATATATATATAATTTCCACTAACTGACTAGCAGTTCAATCAAACAGTCAACATACAATCAATCAGACAATTTTTAGCAGTTCTAAAAATACAACATGAAAATATAAACTGTTCAAAGTTAGTGAGATTTACTCACTTTGGCAGTTCATCGTTAAAGAACGATAAACTATTTGTTTGATTTGAATCAAACAATTTATTTTGCCATAAATTCATACGAGCTCCAATGCACTCCCAGTCAGTTCCATTGGGTAGCCACCGTCCATACGATCCCGACGGATCTTGTTTCGCTGAATTTGGTTAAAGTATGAAGAAGTTATAATATTTACAATTTATATATACAATGGTTAAATTAAATTAACTTAACCCCCTTTAAATCTTTGGGCCTCACCATACCTAATCCGGCCCAACACCCTTCCCTCAAGCCCGCTACCCGCTTCAGATATTTATCCATTTGTCTTCCCCGAATCGTGAAATCCCACTGCCTTCTCCTCATACACCATTACCGACTTCGTTCTCCGTCCATAACTCCACTTCCACTTCATGAAAATTCAACTCGAGATCACCCATGAGTCCCCCTTCAAAAATTGCACCTCGTCGCCTCCTTCAAGTCGAACCCGCATCAGGAACCTGAATCGCGTCGACAGTGAGCCATGCATCAACTTTCATGCTCGATTTCCCCCAAAGAATGCACGCAAGTGCAATGCCGTATGCTAAACCCAAATCGAAAGCCAGAAATCCAAATCGATCATCCTCATCCAAAAAATCCGAAAACCCTAGGTTTACAGTATATTCCCAAACTCCAGAATTCATCACCGCACCTTGTAACGAGGGTATGGAATTGAAGAGAAACTCCCAGGGTTGTAGAGATGTTTGAATTCCAATTTATAGAATTTTATATGGTTTGTTTTGGATTTTTGAAAGTGGTGGATTCATTTCATTTCGCTGGAAAATTTGACGGCGGATTTTCTGTTTGACTGTGGAACAAGTTTAGGGAGATTTTGTGAGGTATTTATAGGAATTTTAGATATTTTTATTTTGATTATTATATTAATTTATAATTAACTACAGTTTTATTTTGTCCTTTAAAATTCCTGTAATCACACACGATACCCAAAAATCACCAAATTGGACATGCAGCTACAGTTCGACATTACGGTCCCAACGAAACTGGTTTCGCCGAACTTCGACTTCGTATGCTCACACAACGTATTTTTAACCGTCGAAATACTGACTGTTTCTCACTCTAAAAATCCGTACGACCACACAGTGACTCTAAAAGTCATGAAACTGGAAATCTAACAACTATTTGACATTGCGGATCTAACAAAATTAGTTTCGTCGAATTCTGAGGTCGTTTGCAAAATTGGCTTTTTTTAAAGCTCTGAATGACCCATTTAAATATATAAATATATTTAAATATAATTAAATTAAATATTTAAAAATAAATATTATCGTCTATATTCACAGTGGAATACCATACAACTCTAGAATATTCCTATATGAATTTCTAACTTGATATTTCAAATCTGGGTCAACCCGATATTCGATTTATATTGAAATTCCTTTTAAAAATATAAATAATTCCTTTATAAATTATAAAGGAATTCCACAGCGACTTTTCTAAAATTTAATTTGGACATAATTCAAAATCTACGTGACGAAATCTTGAATTTTCTCTTCCACTAGAAAGATATACTCCACCAGCTCCACACGCTTCTTGTTTCACAGAAATCCGGCTTAAAACGAATCTTGTACATTCAGTTAAAGTTCGAATCGCCAATTTACGAACTGCAGCGCCATTTCGAGGTCGATTTTAATTATATTATAATTATACGTTCAAACTGTCGTTTATATAATATATTCGTTATTCAAATTAAATTCCAAGCTGAATTAAATATCATAGATGATCCGGTTCACACCATATCGTCATTTCAGCCAATTCTGATTATTTCGGAATTAAATATATTATTTAATTATTATTTTAATTAAATATTCCCAGTTATTTAATTCCACGACCATTAAATCCTTTATTTCGCTATTTAAATAATTAAATAAATTAATTATAATACCTCTGCAAATGCGGGTCATTACAATCATCCCCACTTAAAATAATTTCGTCCTCGAAATTGCTATGGTAGAAAACAAACCCTACTAACTAGTTAGAACTTATTTGTTCACTTCTTAAATTCAGCTTCAACTAAACCAATTTAATTTCAATTAAATATTAATTAATTCTTATCAACGAAAATTTTCAAAAATTCTGAAAATTTTCTAACACCTTAACTTTTCGAAAAATTTCGCCAGCACCTCCTTTGTACTGGTCAATCGGTCAAACTCCAACTTGCCTCTTTGGGCCTTCTCCATCCCAAAAGAAAATCAAACAGCCAAGCGGCTTGCCAATTCGGCTCATAAATCACCCAACTCGTATGAAGTATAAACTTGTACCTTTTTGTCGGGCATATCATTATATCCTTCACATCTGCTATCAATTTAGCATATACCAATGTCATTCCACCAAAACTCCAATCTGCTTTTATCCATAACACAACCATTCGCTTTTATCTGAGCCAAATATCATTTCAACTCGAGTTTCTTCTCGATTCCCAACTCTTAAATTAATTATCACATTGCACTTCAAATTTGAATCTCACAATCCAATTTGTCTTGATATCATTTTAATTCAATCTCAGTTACCACTTTACTGGCTTTACTTTAATTCAAATTTGCTTTCACAAATTTCTGTTAAATTTGTTTTCATTTCAAATAGTCTTTCCCTGTGAGTTTTTAAAACAGTTTACTCTTTTCAAAAATCAAATTTTCCTTTTTGAAATTCAACACAACTTGTCTTTCCCAAAATAAATTCAAAACAGTATCTCTGCTAGTAATTCATCACTTATAACTCGAAAATGAATACTGATGATGCAGCTATCATCATCAGAATCTATTTTCCAGCGATCGAAGTGAGTTCAATACTATAAAACCATTTCTAAACATTCCCACTTTGAAATTCATTTCAAAATATAATTCACACTGCTTGTAAAACAATTTAAAATCTCCCAGGATCTTAAATTTTCCTTATTTTTAATCCAAATCCATTTACAAACACTTATCCAATTTTGCAGAATTTTAATTCAATTTCTGGTTTAAATTTCAGATTAAACTCATCTGATTTCACGTATTTCACTTATATGAATTCTGATTAGTTATTTACATAACCATTTTACTTATAATCTTACTCGATTATAATCATACTCGATTATAATCACAACCAATATAACCAATATATTATAATCATTCCAATATAAATCCTTTATATCAAAATATAATTTAGGGCAAAATTATTTCGTTTACCCTCTTTTCAAAACATACCATGATGGTTCATCGTATTCAAGTGTTTAGTAACTCCTACCGATATAGTGGATCAAACTGATCGACCAGAATCCATAAACAACTCACTCAATAAATCTCCACAATATAAAACAATTTTTATATCAATAACAAATACGTTCACTCGTATATATACACTCAACTCAATCTAGGGTATTGCTAACTCCATCTCTACTGAGTCACGCCACAGAGCCAAGGTAATTCTCTTAACTTAAGCTCTGATACCAACTATAATGACCCGGGTTTTTGTTGACTTTAGTTATCGACATAAACATGATGACGACTAACCAAACATCGAAAAATCCTGGTAATTAATGAAAGAAATTAGAGGGTGAGGATAGATAAGATAGAAACTTAGAATAGAAGAAGAATAAGAACACTACATCAGAGTAACACGAACCTCACAGCGGAATGAATAACATATAATAGATAACATATCTTTGAAATAAAAATTTGTATTTGAATATACATATCATTATCAAAGTACAGCACATACAACACAGCGGAAATACACTATAGCTATATGATCCTGAAGCCTTCTGCTCCAGCTCTTCAAGTATCTGTAAATCCCGACTACTTGACTGCCCGTACAAAATTGGGCACCCAAGAGTTTAGGGAAAACAAAACAAAATAACTCCGGGTCAGTCATGGGACTGGTATGAGTAAAACAGTTTAAGCAGGTAAATGATATCCCATAAGACCTCGCCGTATAACGGAATGGGTTTTTCCCTTAGGAGAATCCAAATTATCTTTATATCAAAAACCTTTTGATATTATAATAATGTCTATCAACCACAATATAATAATCATCTAACAGAAACGCTTTTATCTCACGTTCTACATATATATTATACAATCAAAACCGCAAGCACGTATTGGGTAATGGATTTCCAATTATGACAAGGTATGGAACCACCTTTCGCTAGTGTACCTCTAGAGAGGAATACACTGGGTTCAACAAGAACATCATGCAACCCGGCCACACATGACCGACCACTCATTTCGCTTGAGTGTATCGAATGTATATCACCAACGGTTGGGATCAGCAACCATTTCCCGAATGGGACAGCATCAACAATAGATTTTTAGAAGTAAATGAAACTTTAGATCAGGTGATTATACACCCTACTTCGGAGCGACCGACTTAGCCATGTTGCCTGCCCGATTTCTGTCGTTTACCGGATGTGAGGCTAGAAGCTATGCTTTATCATCACACCAAATTCACTTCGAATGCCACATTGTCAAATCCATCAAATCACCGATTGACGTCCTCAACAATACATTATGTGTTAGCTAAAAGAAGTTTCCTTCTCCGCTTCCACTCTTGGTACGGTTGGAGAAATCAATATACGTGATCGTCTGGAAATACTCTATCAGACATCCGTCCATACAAGTCATCCAGGAACAGGATGAACCGAAGGTACTCTCCAGTATATCCATCTTAGGCACTGTTATCTAAGACTTATACAATAGCCCTTGCACTTTACTCCGTCTTCAATTATCTTTGGCATATATGATTCGCAACGCTTATGCCAATACAGAGTGGTTCTTTGGATAATAATCCAACCGGTCTCTCCATATTAACAACGTTAAAATGGTCAAAAACTTCGATAGTCGGTGAGTTAACTATCAAAGAAAAACACGTGTGCAAACAACGATATTATTTCCAAGTGGAAATTCTATCAATCAATCATCAATCATTTATGCATATATATATATATATATTCATATTACCTTATTTTAATATTTGATTATGTTTCTGATTCTATTTGGAAAACATTTCCAAATCTTCTTTACTTGGATTTAAATAGATGTTTAAATCAACATCGCGACGACAACTCAAACCACTATACTTATTTACTAAAATCACTCAACCACTTTCACTCTCGAACCTTAACCATTTCTAAATTAAAAACGAAGTAAATCAAGTTGGGGTATAACTACCTCTCAGACCTTAACTGAACAACATTTCAAATCTCGAAATAGGGTAAGTTCATCTTTTAACTCTTTAACACTTCCTTACGTAACTTCCGGATATAATTTACGAGTCCAACTGCTTTAATTCTATTCAAATGAACTAAATTTGATTAACTCCTTTAATTCTATTCGAATAAACTAGATTTGATTAACTCCTTTAATTCTATTCGAATAACTATATTCGATTAACTCCTTTGAATAATTAAATTCGATAACTCCTTTCGAATAAACTATACTCGATAACTCACTTCGAATAAACTATATTCGATAACTCACTTCGAATAAACTATATTCGACAACTCACTTCGATTAAACTAATCGATAACTCTTTTCGATTAAACTATAATTGATAACTCCTTTTATTTAACTCTATTCGAATAAATTAATATTTGATTAACTCATTTTAACTCTATTCGAATAACTATTATTCGATTAACGCAAATTCTATTAACTCTATTTAATTAAACCTATCGATTTAAATCTAACTGGTTAACTCTAACTGGTTCACCTTAATTGATTTACCCTACTGGTTAACTCTAACTCATTTACTCTCTTCGATTTACTCTAATCGAATAACTAATATTTGATTAACTCTTTTGAATTAACTCCTTTTGTTTATCCCTTTCTATTTGTTTACTTAACAAATGACTATTCCCTTCTCAATTCTATTTGCTTAACAAATAAATATTTCTTTTACCTTTCCTATTTATTTAACAAATAAATATTTCCTTTTAACTTTATCTATTTATTAACTAATAAATATTCCTTTTCTTTTCTATTTATTAACAAATAAATATTCCTTTTTCTTTTCTATTTATTCCCTAAATAAATAAATAATCCCATTTAATCTATTTGTAACTGTTTTACAAATACCTCCTTTTAAATCCTATTTGTAAATGTTTTACAAGTATTTTCTTTTTATCTCTATTCTATTTGTAAATGGTTTACAAATATTTCTCTTTCTATTTGTTTGACAAATATTTTCCTTTATATTTGTTGTACAAATTTATTTCCCTTTACATTTGGTTTTCAAATATATTTCCCTTTACATTTGGTTTTCAAATATATTTCCTATTTATAAATATTCAAATTTATAAATATTTCTTCAATTCTATTTAACGAATAAATAATTTCTTTTATTTTATTCATAACAAATAAATATTTTCTTTTTACTTTATTTATTTTCTAAATAAATATCTCCTTTTATATCTTTTATATATATTTCTAAATAAATAACCTTTATAATCCTATTTATTTATTTCTAAATAAATATCTCTTTTTATAAAATCCTTCGATTATATAAATTCCTTCTTTTATAAAATCCTTTGATTTTATAAATCTATTCCCTTTATAAAACCCTTTTCGTTTTATAAATCTTTTCCCTTTATAAAACCCTTTGATTTTATTTCTCTTATAAAATACTTTGATTTTATTTCTATTTCCCATTTATAAAATCCTTCGATTTTATAAATATTTTCTTTTCAAATATACTATTGAAAATTCCCTTTTAACATTCCACTATTTTCCAGGGTATTTAAAATACCAAATAACCCCGATCGATATCGTTCAAACACACATAAATAACCACAGATTTATGTCACATCATATATTACAATATATGAAAAATAGTAAAATAAATGTTGAGGAATCCAGTTGGATTCCTCTGACCTGTTTCCCTGCATCACAGATGTTACACAACATAATCAACATCACTTTCAGTTAAATATGAAATATTCTGTAAAAAGAATCAATATTTGATTTACGTTATATATATATATAATTTCCACTAACTTACTAGCAGTTCAATCAAAAAGTCAACACACAGTCAATCAGACAATTTTTAACAGTTCTAAAAATACAACATGAAAATATAAACTGTTCAAAGTTAGTGAGATTTACTCACTTTGGCAGTTCATCGTTAAAGAACGATAAACTGTTTGTTTGATTTGAATCAAACAATTTATTTTGCCATAAATTCATACGAGCTCCAATGCACTCCCAGTCAGTTCCATTGGGTAGCCACCGTCCATACGATCCCGACGGATCTTGTTTCGCTGAATTTGGTTAACGTATGAAGAAGTTATAATATTTACAAGTTTATATATACAATGGTTAAATTAAATTAACTTAACCCCCTTTAAATCTTTGGGCCTCACCATACCTAATCCAGCCCAACACCCTTCCCTCAAGCCCGCTACCCGCTTCAGATATTTATCCATTTGTCTTCCCCGAATCGTGAAATCCCACTGCCTGCTCCTCATACACCATTACCGACTTTGTTCTCCGTCCATAACTCCACTTCCGCTTCATGAAAATTCTTGTAACGACCCAGAAAATCTGAACCAATTTAAATTTTTTAAATTGGCTAAAATAATGGATTTTAAATATTTAAAATAAATATTTTAAATAATGGCGATGAAAACTGAGTTTGAATCGACAATTGAAAACGAATATAATTAATTATAATTATAAACAAGGCCTGAAAAGGCGCTGCAGTTTCAAAAATCGAATTCAAACTTTGTCGGACTGTACCGGGTGCAAAACAATCCGGATTTTAGTGAAACCAAAAATATTTAAATCTATTAGTGAATACCTTTCTAACGAATCTGAAAAATCGAATTTTCATAGAGGAAAGCAAAAGTTATGGCCGAATGAATTTTCAGAACGGTCGCTATGGAATTTATATAGCCCGTGAAAATGGCCATTTTGCATATGACCTCAGAATTCGACGAAACCACTTTTGTTGGATCCGGGATGTAAAGTTATTGCTAGGTTTCAAATTTCATAATTTTTGAAGCTGATATGTGAGCGTGACAAAAGAAAATGTGTTTTGGTCAATTACAGTTAAATTGGATCGACCAAAAATGGGCCTTTTTGCAAACGGTCTCAGAATTCGACGAGACTAGTTTTGTTGGGACCGTATCGTCAAAACATAGCTAGATTTATTTTTCTGGAATTTTTCGAATCAGTTTGTGGCCCTGGCAAATTGAAATGTACGTTCAAATTAAATATTGAATGTTTTATATTTTGATTTGAATGGAAACTGACTGAAACAGTCGAATGGGCCTACGAAACATATTCCATTGTGTCCGGGATGGGGGTATTTAGCTAGGGGCGACAGTTGTTGGATCTGAATTAGAGTTCGTGGCTATAACCAAGCATTTTTCGAATTAAATAATTAACTAAAATAGAAATATACTATATATATACCATTTGAATACGTGTAACCCTAACTAAGTATACGGGCCGCCGTCTCCTCTGAAATCAAAGGCGGAAATCACCAGAAACTTCCTCCCCTCCGATCTCCTCCTACGTTCAATAATACCACAAACTTCCAAAGCAAAATCGAAGCACCCAGTATGATCTCCGTATCCAACGGGCAAGATGGGATATAATCACCTGTAGCGCTCGAAATTGAAGCCCAAAGCTTCACCGTCGCGAGGCGTTTTCAGGGGCCAGGCCGCCACCGAGTTGGCCAGAAGGAGGTGGCGCGGGTGCGCCTCACGTAGCTTGACGTCGTGAAGCCCTCAGATCCTCCTCAATCGCTTTGGATTTCGAGAGGGATCGATCCCTAGTTTGGAACCACTGTTGAATGGCAGTTTCCAGGAGGGATTTCTTTTTTGGAAAGAAAGCGTTTTTAAAACGCTATAGATTTAATTAATTACGTTTTTAAATGGTTTGATGTTTGAAAAATCATATCTTTTTCATACGTCAACGAAATTCGATGAAACAGGAAACATCGTGACCGTGTGGACGTCTTCTACATTTTAGAAGAGACCGCATATTTTTCTGAGCCTTCTGCTATTTTTGGTGGAGTGGAACCCAATGTGAGATTTCTAATTTATAAACAATATGGAAAACGACGATGTATAAATTATATAGTCGATGTATGAGTTATATAAGCATTGTACACCTCTTGTATAAGCGTTGTATAAGTTGTACGTTCGATGTATAAGTTATATATGCGTTGTAAAAATTATATATGTGTTGGAATAAAGGTGAATTGCTATATATAAGTATATATATATATATATATATACACACCCCTCATCCACAAACCATGGACGATATTTATTGGTTGAAATTGTTGTGAAAATTGATTGATAGCGAATGATTGTTTGGGATTGCTTGTGATTGATATTGATTGATTGTGGTTGAAAAATACCCATTTGTGGTTGAGAAATATTTGGTTGAAACCACATAGGATTAGTTTGTGGAAATGAAATAAATATATACATGCCGCCTGCGTGCGAACTAGATGCATGATCCCCATTGTCAAAAACCGCGAGGTTTTAAGGTAGAGCGAGGAGCCATACTAGGGACGGTGCCGGTTTTAACTACCCTGCCGTTATGCTGCCGAAATTTTGAATAATATTCGTGTGTTTGAATTATTTTCATCTGCTTAAACTATATTTATTCATTGAATAGAAAACCACCATGTGATGAATTGATATTCATTCGTTGATTTGAAATTCATGTGTTGAATGGTATTCGCGTTTTAAATATAAAAATCACATTTTTATCTATATATAGAAACTATAGAAAACCTTCATGTGTTGAATCGATATTCATTCGTTGATTTGAAATTCATGTGTTGAATGGTATTCATATTTTGAAATAAATTGTTTGATAATAAAAATCACCTTTATCGACTATATGAACTATGTAAAATAATCTCGTTTTGAAAGAAATTGTTTTATAAGGAAAACCCTGTTTTTATCACCAATATGAAATATATAAAATAATAGTGTTTTGAAATGAGTTGTTTTACAATAAAAATCACATTTTTATTATATGCATGAATCGTTGAAATGTGAAGTGTTAAAAATAGCCACTTGTTCAAATAAATATATATGAGTTGAAATATTCATTAATTAGCTAATGATATGATTTGTACCTATGTATGTAACATTAGAATGAATGGTGTTTTTAAACCAAATAGAAATCAAATATGAAGTTGAATAGAAAATGATAAATGATAAGAACTATATATATGTACATGCATATTCATTGAACAGGTTATAGCAAAGGGGTTAGAGAAGAGGAATAAAATTTTGTGCCCGACAAATAGGTACCCATTTACCGTTTTGTTTGGGTGATGATTTTATGAGCCTGTTGGCTAGCCGCTTGGCTTTTTCTTTTTGAGATTAGAAGGACCGGGGAAGCTATTTGAGATTTCCCGATGCTCCCGTTGCAGGGGAGGTTATGGCGAAATTTTCCAAAATTTTAAGGCGTTAGTGAAATATTTGAAATGAAAACGATATAGGAATTTTTGAAGGAACTATATTTATATAGATATATAAATATAAATAAAATTAAAACGAAACGAGGCCGTGCAGTTCGTATTTTGAAACCGTGATTTCAAACAACTAGTGCGGGAAATCCGACCATTGGATTTTCCCAAAACCGCAACAGTCGGGTTCGCCTCGGAAATATCTTTCCAACGGCACCAACTTTGTAAAAAATCCAACGGTTGGATTATCGGGAATGTTTAATTCAAAACTGAAGAAAAACAGCGTCAGAAACGATTATATATATATATATAATTATATTTAATCGAATAACGACGCTGCAGTTCGTATTTTGAAACCGAAAATTCAAACGATTGTACCGGGAGATTCGACCGTCGGATTTTCCCGAAACTGGAACCGTTGGATTCGTTTTGAAAAGACCTTTCTAATGATGTAAATTTTGTGAAGATCCAACGGTTAGATTTTCATATATGTGTAAATCAAATCTGAAGAAAAACAGCGCCACGGCCGCTTTATGGCCCGAAGCGTCGTTTTGAATAAATTAGCTATTTTAAATTAAATAAAAATAGCGATAAATCGTTATAAAATATCATAAGCGATATGGAATGGAAATAAACTGAATTTGCTCGATTTATGTGGCTTTTGATGGCTGAAGGTGTTTGGTGTGAAAATTACATTAAAGAACAAAATTGGTGTTGTCGAATAATTTAACCATTGAAATAAATTGATTTGAAATTCTAAATATACGTGAATTATTTGAAAGGGCCGATTTGATTCTCATTTCAAATAATTAACCAACGATTGAGAATCGAAGATGAAGACGATGGTCGAAGACCGGAGATCTTCACCTCGTTTGGATGGTAACCGAGGTCCTGATTGGGAGGCATCCCGAAATATGGATAATGAGTGGTGATCGTCCAGACGTACGTGGTGATCGATGGGTTTGCGAGGTATTTAGTGCCTCCGGTTTCGTTCAGACCCAGAACGGACTTGTAAATGGACTGTGTGTCTGACATTGGATTTTATTCTGTGTTGATTGATCTCTATTAAATATACATCTGTTTGGCGGCGGAGAATTTATTCTTTTGCTTAACGCCCTTCTCTGGAACACACGAGCTCAGAGGTTGTATATCGATAGACATCAGTCGCATGGCATGAATTTCCTGTGTGGCATGCTAAGATGCAGTGATCAGGGCTTCTGTTGAAAAGCAAAGTCTTGTGGTGATGATCAAAGCACCACCTGTGTGGCGTAGCTTTGTGTATAACGTGAAATCGCGAGCCTCACACCCCGGTATGAACCAGAAACGGGAGAAGGACCTCAGGGAGGGCATGCATTTCTTTCTAGCTAGGGTGGTGTCAGTGACCTACCAGCCCTGACATTTATATACTTTTCACCTATGTGGTTGTTGCTGTTGCGAGGCGCCTCAGTTTGATCGGACGATCCGGGTCCGATGGAGTCATTCGTTGGCTCGTTGACGCCCCAAAGGGCGGGGGAACGCAGTGTTCAGGAATTTTAATCCACATCGGTGTACCGGCCCTGACGATTCTAGGGTCACTCGAGCTCTAATCCTGAGACACGGGCTAGAGCGTTTCGAATTCGGTAAGGACTATCTTTTGCCTTGGTTCATGATGGAAATCCAATTTCCAAATACGACATCGTGCGGTTTCGATTGTATAGATATTTGGCGACATAGTGGCATGGGACGCTCATGTCGTCTATGATTGATAGTTATGATTTGAAATTGTTTTCGAAACATATAAACACTACCAATAATATCAAATGCCTTTGTTTTATTCGTATCAAGCATATTTTGTCCGTTATAAGGTAAAACTCTATCCTCCGGTTTGCGTTGCATTGTGTGATGGGAACTGAGTCTTATAACGGCTCCATTTTTACAAAAAGCATACCGATGTTTAAAAGAAAGATTTGTTTTAAAGCACTGGCAATCCAATGGAGTAAACCCGTTCCACGAAAGTGGCGTGGTCCTGTGATTAGCCATATTATATATGTGTTGAGTAGATTTCTCATACCAGTCCCATGACTGACTCGTAGTTTGTTTCACTCTCAAACTCGGGTGCCCCTTTTTCTACACGGGCAACCTTGTATTCAGGTTTAGCTGGTTCTTTCTGGATAGCTGGAGCTGAAGATGGATTCTATCATTTATCTCTTTTTATGCTGTTCAGCTCCTATTGTACATATTTTGTTTGTTTTCCGCTGTAGACATTTATGTATAGCTAAACTGTATTTGTACTAAGTAAGATCCTGTATACTATGTAACTCTGATGATTATTTTATCCAATATATTCTATTGTTCATTATCTGGTGTATTTATTTAATTCTGTTCTGCTATTATATGTTTCTGTGTTATATTCCAAAGATAACCCTTGTCTCCGTCTGAACGGGATTTGGGGTCGTCTCAACGTGGTATCAGAGCTTTGGTTAGGCTTAATTCTGGAATATAACCTTTGAATGAACTCGTCAGAAATAGAACCAGTAGTTTTCTAGGACAGGTAACTCTATACAGATAGGATCAGTGATATCCTAGTATGAGTAAAGCATAATGAAATTACACCTCGATAGACACATTTACACTTGAAGTATATGTTTCTATGTTTTAAAATACCTTTTCTGTGACCTGACACATAATCTGCCATTTGCAGAAGTACTAGAAAATGAGTGTCAGAAACAGAAGGAATACAGAACCGGATATTGAGGCCCTATTAATCAAATATCGAAATATGGGTGGAATACCGTTCTCAGGTGAAGAATCTATTATGAAGAAACAGGCTTGGATTCGTTCGGCTGAAAAGATCTTTGATGGTTTAAAGCTGAGGGATGACCAGAAAAGATTACTGGCCTCCTGGGCACTTAAAGACGAAGCTTTGTTCTGGTGGGATTCAGTTATAGAGGATAATCCGGAAGGTGATATCACCTGGGATAAATTCAAAGTGATTTTCCTAGAAAGATTTACTCCTCCAGAAGCGACTGAGCGATTATGCGATGAATTTTCTTATCTGATACAAGGTGATATGACCATCCCAGAATATCATAAGAAATTCAACGAAATTTCTCATTTTGCTCCTCATCTGATTAAAGACCCAAAGAGGAAGAATCTTAGATTTATTCACGGACTTCAAAGGAAATATCAGAATAAAGTATTGGGGCATGTGAAGCTTCCTTTTTCTGAAATGATATACATGGCTTATCAGTACGAAGATCTCGACAGGAAAGGCATGTTGCGCGACGATGAGGAAGTCAGCTCTAGTAATAAAATTGAGGTTGAAACTAGTCGTCTTAAGGCCAGCACGATGTCAGGGGTCAGCAAGGAGCCCAAAGCAAATCGGAAAAGGGCTGAATCTGAGAAAGGGCAAGGAACGACTACCATATGCAGTAACTGTAAGAAGCCAGGGCATTTGTCGATTAACTGCGGACCCTTAAAGAAGCGATTAAGAGGCGGGTTTCAATCCAACAAGGGATTTCAAGAGAATAGAAAGTGCAGTCAATGCCATGAGGTCGGTCATCTTTCTAAGGCCTGCCCGTTATTTAGAAAATCTGAAGCAGTACATGTGAACGAAGTGGAAGAAGTGCCTGCATCTTCGTCTATTCAGGAAAGGCCAGATGTTTTAGAAGGCACGCTAACTGTCAAAGATATTCCAGTTAAAGTACTGTTTGACACTGGCGCGTCGCGAAGCTTCATTGCAAAGGATGCAGCTAAGAAACTGGATTTGAATTTGAAAAAGCTCAAGGAACCAATGAATGTCCAGAATCCGGTTGGGGGTTCAATTGATCTCAGTTGGGTTTGTGGAGTCCCAGTTTCTTTCTCTCGTTATCGGTTCCCTACCATCGCAGCCATCATGAATTTTAAAGAGTTTGATCTTATCTTAGGGTTAGATTGGTTGACCAAATATGAAGCTGAAGTTAAATGCGCCGACAGAGTCGTAAAGGCGAAGATTAAATCAGGCGATTATATAACCATTCCCTGTGAAGGTCAGAATGCTAATAGAAAAGATTTCTGGGCAGCTTTGAATGTTTCTCCAGCCCAAATAGAAAATGTCCCTGAAGTCATAGAGAATATTCCCGATCTAGTGAAAGACATCCCTGTCGTCAAAAATTATGCGGATGTGTTTGAAGAAGTTGTTCGCTTACCTCCGCAGAGAGAAATAGATTTCAAAATTGCTTTAATTCCGAATGCAAGGCCGGTAGTTCATGCTATTCGAAGAATGTACTTGAAAGAGAAGGAAGAATTAGACAATCAAACACGACAGCTAGTATGGAAGGGTCTAATCAGGCCTAGTTTCTCTGATTGGGGAGCAGCAGTGGTTTTTGTTCCAAAATCTGATGGTACTCTACGGTTATGTGTGGATTATCGTGATCTGAACAAACAGACAATAAAGAACAAATATCCATTGCCGCGAATAGATGATTTATTGGATCGATTAAATGGCGCACAAGTATTTTCACGAATGGACCTAGCTACAGGCTTCCATCAACTTCGAATCGCCGAAGAGTGTGTTCCAATGACAGCATTCAGAGGCCCCGACTTATTCTACGAGTGGTTAGTAATGCCATTCGGCTTATGTAACGCTCCCGCTTACTTCGTCGATCTAATGAACAGAGTATTCAGAGGAGTATTGAATAAATTTGTTCTGGTTTTTATTGATGATATTCTAATCTTCTCTAAATCAAAGGTCGAGCATGAAAAACATTTGGAACAAGTGTTTGAAATCCTCAGGAGAAATGTATTGAAAGCAAAATTTTCCAAATGTATCTTTTGGCAAGATGAAGTAAAATTTCTGGGCCACGTTGTATCGAAAGAAGGAATTGCTGTGGATCCAAGCAAAATCACAGCTATTCAGAATTGGAAACAGCCCAGTACCCCCACTGAAGTCCGCAGTTTTCTCGGATTGGCTAGCTATTACCGAAAGTTCGTTAAAGACTTTTCGAAGATATCTGGTCACTTAACGAAGCTTACAAAGAAGCATTCTAAATTCAAATGGACTCCAGAAAGTGAGGAGGCTTTCGAAGAGCTAAAGTTAAGACTAACGACAGCTCCAGTGCTAACCATCATCGATGGCAACCAGGATTTAAAGGTCTGGACTGATGCTTCTAGAGAAGGCCTTGGCGCAGTGTTAATGCAAAGGGGCCAAGTGATTGCTTATGCTAGCCGTCAACTAAAGCCGCACGAGAAGAACTACGTAACTCATGATCTTGAGTTATTGGCTATTGTGTTCGCTTTGAAAATCTGGAGGCACTATCTTCTAGGTGAGAGATTTGAACTATTTACAGATCATCAGTCGTTAAAGTATTTGTTCACCCAGAAAGACTTGAATTTGAGGCAACAACGTTGGCTGGAGTTTCTTGCAGCATATGATTTTGAAATTTTATACACTCCAGGGAAAGCAAATGTCATGGCCGATGCGTTAAGCTGAAAGAATGAGATGATCGCCAGTTTAATCATTGCGACTTCATTGATTGATAAGATATCGGCTCTCCAAGAAGACGACCAATTTATCAAAGGAATGAGTCAGCGAATTCGTGAAGGCAATGCTTCGGATTTCCAGCTAGACAGCGAAGGGATTCTGAGGTTAGAAGGACGAATTTGCGTTCCAGAAATTCCTGAACTCAGAAGAGATGTGCTTGATGAATGCCACAAATCTAAGCTCAGTATCCATCCGGGTGTGAATAAAATGTATAACGATATCAAACGCACATTCTGGTGGAAGTCGTTAAAAAGAGACATCTCGATATATGTTAGTCGATGCCCTACTTGCCAACTAGTCAAAAGCGACCAACAGAAATTGGCCGGATTGTTACAACCACTGGAGGTTCCTGGTTGGAAGTGGGAGCATATTTCTATGGATTTCATTGATGGTCTGCCCAGAACCAGAAAAGGGAATGATAGTATTTGGGTGATCGTAGATCGCTTCACGAAGACCGCCCATTTCATACCTGTCAGATCCAATAGAACTGCTCAGAGTCTGGCGCAGATTTACTTCAGGGAAGTAGTTAGACTACATGGAGTGCCGCTCAGCATAGTCAGTGATAGAGATACAATATTCACTAGCAAATTCTGGGAGGCATTTCAAGTCGAGCTGGGAACGAAGTTAAACTTGAGCACTGCTTATCATCCTCAGACAAACGGTCAGACTGAGAGGGTGAATCGCATTTTAGAAGATCTATTGCGGGCTTGTGTTCTAGATTTCGGTGGATCATGGGAAGACCATCTGCATTTGGCTGAATTCTCTTATAACAACAGCTACCATGCGAGTCTGACAATATCGCCATTCGAAGCATTATATGGTAGACCGTGCCGATCTCCTGCTTGTTGGGTCGAGCCTGAAAATAGACTTGTGTTAGGGCCTGATATGATACGAGAAGCTGCCGACAAAGTCGATTTTATTAAGAAGCGATTACTTGCCGCTCAAAGCCGACAAAAGAGCTATGCCGATAGAAGAAGAGATATATCCTTTGAAGTTGGCGATTATGTATATTTGAAAGTATCGCCGATGAGAGGAGTTATCCGGTTCGGTAAAACTGGAAAGTTAGCGCCCAAATTCATAGGTCCGTTTCCTATTCTGGAACGGATCGGAACTCTCGCGTATAGGGTCAAACTGCCTGATTGGTTGCCTGGAGTTCATGATGTATTTCATATATCTCAACTTCGGAAGCACGTTCATGATCCAGACTTGATCGTGGAAGAAGCAGCTCAACATGATATTGAAATTACCCCAGAATTAGCTGTGAGAAGAGAGCCGCTAAAGATAATAGGCAAAGAAACCAAAGAGCTGAGGAACAAGAAGGTTCTCTTAGTCAAAGTGCAATGGAGTGGAGATCCGCGAGATTGTACTTGGGAAACTGAGGAGAGCATTCAGAAAGCTTATCCAAGATGCCGAGTGGATATCTCTGATTGACTCAGGTGCAAGGTACATTTACCATACTTTGCATTACCATTTAATTCTCTATTATGTTGCTATTTTCTTCCCATGAATGTGCACTATATATTCTATACCCTGAATGATTTTTAAAGGAATACAGGATTTGATTAGTATATTTTTGGAAGGTTAAAAACAAAATGGTTATTGTGTTGTATGATTATAGATTTATCAAACCACTTTTGACTTTGTTCCTTTTCGGGGACGAAAAGTTTTAAGTGGGGGAGATTGTAACGACCCAGAAAATCTGAACCAATTTAAAATTTTTAAATTGGCTAAAATAATGGATTTTAAATATTTAAAATAAATATTTTAAATAATGGCGATGAAAACTGAGTTTGAATCGACAATTGAAAACGAATATAATTAATTATAATTATAAACAAGGCCTGAAAAGGCGCTGCAGTTTCAAAAATCGAATTCAAACTTTGTCGGATTGTACCGGGTGCAAAACAATTCGGATTTTAGTGAAACCAAAAATATTTAAATCTGTTAGTGAATACCTTTCTAACGAATCTGAAAAATCGAATTTTCATAGCGGAAAGCAAAAGTTATGGCCGAATGAATTTTCAGAACGGTCGCTATGGAATTTATATAGCCCGTGAAAATGGCCATTTTGCATATGACCTCGGAATTCGACAAAACCACTTTTGTTGGATCCGAGATGTAAAGTTATTGCTAGGTTTCAAATTTCATAATTTTTGAAGCTGATATGTGAGCGTGGCAAAAGAAAATGTGTTTTGGTCAATTACAGTTAAATTGGATCGACCAAAAATGGGCCTTTTTGCAAACGGTCTCAGAATTCGACGAGACTAGTTTTGTTGGGACCGTATCGTCAAAACATGGCTAGATTTATTTTTCTAGAATTTTTCGAATCAGTTTGTGGCCCTGGCAAATTGAAATGTACGTTCAAATTAAATATTGAATGTTTTATATTTTGATTTGAATGGAAACTGACTGAAACAGTCGAATGGGCCTACGAAACATATTCCATTGTGTCCGGGATGGGGGTATTTAGCTAGGAGTGACAGTTGTTGGATCTGAATTAGAGTTCGTGGCTATAACCAAGCATTTTTCGAATTAAATAATTAACTAAAACAGAAATATACTATATATATACCATTTGAATACACGTAACCCTAACTAAGTATACGGGCCGCCGTCTCCTCTGAAATCAAAGGCGGAAATCACCAGAAACTTCCTCCCCTCCGATCTCCTCCTACGTTCAATAATACCACAAACTTCCAAAGCAAAATCGAAGCACCCAGTATGATCTCCATATCCAACGGGCAAGATGGGATATAATCACCTGTAGCGCTCGAAATTGAAGCCCAAAGCTTCACCGTCGCGATGCGTTTTCAGGGGCCAGGCCGCCACCGAGTTGGCCAGAAGGAGGTGGCGCGGGTGCGCCTCACGTAGCTTGACGTCATGAAGCCCTCAGATCCTCCTCAATCGCTTTGGATTTCGAGAGGGATCGATCCCTAGTTTGGAACCACTGTTGAACGGCAGTTTCCAGGAGGGATTTCTTTTTTGGAAAGGTAGCGTTTTTAAAACGCTATAGATTTAATTAATTACGTTTTTAAATGGTTTGATGTTTGAAAAATCATATCTTTTTCATACTTCAACGAAATTCGATGAAACAGGAAACATCGTGACCGTGTGGACGTCTTCTACATTTTAGAAGAGACCGCATATTTTTCTGAGCCTTCTGCTATTTTTGGTGGAGTGGAACCCAATGTGAGATTTCTAATTTATAAACAATATGGAAAACGACGATGTATAAATTATATAGTCGATGTATGAGTTATATAAGCGTTGTACACCTCTTGTATAAGTGTTGTATAAGTTGTACGTTCGATGTATAAGTTATATATGCGTTGTAAAAATTATATATGTGTTGGAATAAAGGTGAATTGCTATATATATATATATATATATATATATATATATATATATATATATATATATATATATATATATATATATATACGCCCCTCATCCACAAACCATGGACGATATTTATTGGTTGAAATTGTTGTGAAAATTGATTGATAGCGAATGATTGTTTGGGATTGCTTGTGGTTGATATTGATTGATTGTGGTTGAAAAATACCCATTTGTGGTTGAGAAATATTTGGTTGAAACCACATAGGATAAGTTTGTGGAAATGAAATAAATATATACATGCCGCCTGCGTGCGAACTAGATGCATGATCCCCATTGTCAAAAACCGCGAGGTTTTAAGGTAGAGCGAGGAGCCGTACTAGGGACGGTCCCGGTTTTAACTACCCTGCCGTTATGCTGCCGAAATTTTGAATAATATTCGTGTGTTTGAATTATTTTCATCTGCTTAAACTATATTTATTCATTGAATAGAAAACCACCATGTGATGGATTGATATTCATTCGTTGATTAGAAATTCATGTGTTGAATGGTATTCGCGTTTTAAATATAAAAATCACATTTTTATCTATATATAGAAACTATAGAAAACCTTCATGTGTTGAATCGATATTCATTCGTTGATTTGAAATTCATGTGTTGAATGGTATTCATATTTTGAAATAAATTGTTTGATAATAAAAATCACCTTTATCGACTATATGAACTATGTAAAATAATCTCGTTTTGAAAGAAATTGTTTTATAAGGAAAATCCTATTTTTATCACCAATATGAAATATATAAAATAATAGTGTTTTGAAATGAGTTGTTTTACAATAAAAATCACATTTTTATTATATGCATGAATCGTTGAAATGTGAAGTGTTAAAAATAGCCACTTTTTCAAATAAATATATATGAGTTGAAATATTCATTAATTAGCTAATGATATGATTTATACCTATGTATGTAACATTAGAATGAATGGTGTTTTTAAACCAAATAGAAATCAAATATGAAGTTGAATAGAAAATGATAAATGATAAGAACTATATATATGTACATGCATATTCATTGAACAGGTTATAGCAAAGGGGCTAGAGAAGAGGAATAAAATTTTGTGCCCGACAAATAGGTACCCATTTACTGTTTTGTTTGGGTGATGATTTTATGAGCCTGTTGGCTAGCCACTTGGCTTTTTCTTTTTCTTTTTGAGATTAGAAGGACCGGGGAAGCTATTTGAGATTTCCCGATGCTCCCGGTGCAGGGGAGGTTATGGCGAAATTTTCCAAAATTTTAAGGCGTTGGTGAAATATTTGAAATTAAAACGATATAGGAATTTTTGAAGGAACTATATTTATATAAATATATAAATATAAATAAAATTAAAACGAAACGAGGCCGTGCAGTTCGTATTTTGAAACCGTGATTTCAAACAACTAGTGCGGGAAATCCGACCATTGGATTTTCCCAAAACCGCAACCGTCGGGTTCGCCTCGGAAATATCTTTCCAACGGCACCAACTTTGTAAAAAATCCAACGGTTGGATTATCGGGAATGTTTAATTCAAAACTGAAGAAAAACAGCGCCAGAAAAGATTATATATATATATATATAATCGAATAACGACGCTGCAGTTCGTATTTTGAAACCGAAAATTCAAACAATTGTACCGGGAGATCCGACCGTCGGATTTTCCCAAAATTGGAACCGTTGGATTCGTTTTGAAAAGACCTTTCAAATGATGTAAATTTTGTGAAGATCCAACGGTTAGATTTTCATATATGTGTAAATTAAATCTGAAGAAAAACAGCGCCACGGCCGCTTTATGGCCTGAAGCGTCGTTTTGAATAAATTAGCTATTTTAAATTAAATAAAAATAGCGATAAATCGCTATAAAATATCATAAGCGATATGGAATGGAAATAAACTGAATTTGCTCGATTTATGTGGCTTTTGATGGCTGAAGGTGTTTGGTGTGAAAATTACATTAAAGAACAAAATTGGTGTTGTCGAATAATTTAACCATTGAAATAAATTGATTTGAAATTCTAAATATACGTGAATTATGTGAAAAGGCCGATTTGATTCTCATTTCAAATAATTAACCAACGATTGAGAATCGAAGATGAAGACGATGGTCGAAGACCGAAGATCTTCACCTCGTTTGGACGGTAACCGAGGTCCTGATTGGGAGGCATCCCGAAATATGGATAATGAGTGGTGATCGTCCAGACGTACGTGGTGATCGATGGGTTTGCGAGGTATTTAGTGCCTCCGGTTTCGTTCAGACCCAGAACGGACTTGTAAATGGATCGTGGGTCTGACATTGGATTTTATTCTATGTTGATTGATCTCTATTAAATATACATCTGTTTGGCAGCGGAGAATTTATTCTTTTGCTTAACGCCCTTCTCTGGAACACACGAGCTCAGAGGTTGTATATCGATGGACATCAGTCGCATGGCATGAATTGCCTGTGTGGCATGCAAAGATGCAGTGATCAGGGCTTCTGTTGAAAAGCAAAGTCTTGTGGTGATGATCAAAGCACCGCCTGTGTAGCGTAGCTTTGTGTATAACGTGAAATCGCGAGCCTCACACCCCGGTATGAACCAGAAACGGGAGAAGGACCTCAGGGAGGGCATGCATTTCTTTCTAGCTAGGGTGGTGTCAGTGACCTACCAGCCCTGACATTTATATACTTTTCACCTATGTGGTTGTTGCTGTTGTGAGGCGCCTCAGTTTGATCGGACGATCCGGGTCCGATGGAGTCATTCGTTGGCTCATTGATGCCCCAAAGGGCGGGGGAACGCAGTGTTCAGGATTTTTAATCCACATCGGTGGACCGGCCCTGACGATTCTAGGGTCACTCGAGCTCTGATCCTGAGACACGGGCTAGAGCGTCTCGAATTCGGTAAGGACTATCTTTTGCCTTGGTTCATGATGGAAATCCAATTTCCAAATACGACATCGTGCGGTTTCGATTGTATAGATATTTGGCGACATAGTGGCATGGGACGCTCATGTCGTCTATGATTGATAGTTATGATTTGAAATTGTTTTCGAAACATATAAACACTAGCAATAATATCAAATGCCTTTGTTTTATTCGTATCAAGCATATTTTGGCCGTTATAAGGTAAAACTCTAACCTCCGGTTTGCGTTGCATTGTGTGATGGGAACTGAGTCTTATAACGACTCCATTTTTACAAAAAGCATACCGATGTTTAAAAGAAAGATTTGTTTTAAAGCACTGGCAATCCAATGGAGTAAACCCGTTCCACGAAAGTGGCGTGGTCCTGTGATTAGCCATATTATATATGTGTTGAGTAGATTTCTCATACCAGTCCCATGACTGACTCGTAGTTTGTTTCACTCTCAAACTAGGGTGCCCCTTTTTCTACACGGGCAGCCTTGTATTCAGGTTTAGCTGGTTCTTTCTGGATAGCTGGAGATGAAGATGGATTCTATCATTTATTTCTTTTTATGCTGTTCAGCTCCTATTGTACATATTTTGTTTGTTTTCCACTGTAGACATTTATGTATAGCTGAACTGTATTTGTACTAAGTAAGATCCTGTATACTGTGTAACTCTGATGATTATTTTATCCAGTATATTCTATTGTTCATTATCTGGTGTATTTATTTAATTCTGTTCTGCTATTATATGTTTCTGTGTTATATTCCAAAGATAACCCTTGTCTCCGTCTGAACGGGATTTGGGGTCGTCTCAATTCAATTCGAGATCACCCATGAGCCCCCCTTCGAAAACCGCACCTCGTCGCCTCCTTCAAGTCGAACCCACATCAGGAACTTGAATCGCGTCGACAGTGAGCCACGCATCAACTTTCATGCTCAATTTCCCCTAAAGAATGCACGCAAGTACAATGCCGTATGCTAAACCCAAATCGAAAGCCAGAAATCCAAATCGATCATCCTCATCCAAGAAATCCGAAAACCCTAGGTTTACAGTATATTCCCAAACTCCAGAATTCATCACCGCACCTTGTAACGAGGGTATGGAATTGAAGAGAAACTCCCAAGGATTGTAGAGATGTTTGAATTCCCATTTATAGAATTTTATATGGTTTGTTTTGGATTTTTGAAAGTGGTGGATTCATTTCATTTCGCTGGAAAATTTGACTGTGGAATGAGTTGAATTAGGTTTAGGGAGATTTTGTGGGGTATTTATAGGAATTTTAGACATTTTTATTTTGATTATTATATTAATTTATAATCAACTACAGTTTTATTTTGTCCTTTAAAATTCCTGTAATCACACACGATACCCAAAAATCACCAAACTGGACATGCAGCTACAGTTCGACATTACGGTCCCAACAAAACTGGTTTCGCCGAATTCCGACTTCGTATGCTCACACTACGTATTTTTAACCGTCGAAATACTGACTATTTCTCACTCTAAAAATCCGTATGACCACACAGTGACTCTAAAAGTCACGAAACCAGAAATCTAACAACTATTTGACATTGCGGATCCAACAAAATTAGTTTCGTCGAATTCTGAGGGGGTTTGCAAAATTGGCTATTTTTAAAGCTCTGAATGACCCATTTAAATATATAAATATATTTAAATATAATTAAATTAAATATTTAAAAATAACTATTATCGTCTATATTCACAGTGGAATACCATACAACTCTAGAATATTCCTATATGAATTTCTAACTTGATATTTCAAATCTGGGTCAACCCAATATTCAATTTATATTGAAATTCCTTTTAAAAATATAAATAATTCCTTTATAAATTATAAAGGAATACCACAACGACTTTTCTAAAATTTGGTTTGGAAATAAATCAAAATCTACACGATGAAATCCTGATTTTTCTCTTCCACTAGAAAGATATACTCCACCAGCTCCACACATTTCTTGTTTCACAGAAATCCGGCTTAAAACGAATCCTGTACATTTAGTTAAAGTTCGAATCGCCAATTTACGAACTGCACCACCATTTCGAGCTCGATTTTAATTATATTATAATTATACGTTCAAACTGTCGTTTATATTATATATTCGTTATTCAAATTAAATTCCAAGCTGAATTAAATATCACAGATGATCTGGTTCACACCATATCGTCATTTCAGCCAATTCTGATTATTTCAGAATTAAATATATTATTTAATTATTATTTTAATTAAATATTCCCAGCTATTTAATTCCACGACCATTAAATCCTTTAATTCATTATTTAAATAATTAAATAAATAAATTATAATACCTCTGCAAATGCGGGTCATTACATGATGGTAGTTGAAACATTCGTTAGTAGGTGCAAAGAAATGGAAATGAGTGTGATAGTATATTCAGTTTATCTTACCTTATCTTATGTTATCTTATTGCTATGGTATTTTCCTATATTCAGCTTATTCGTGTCATGATCCTTTACCTGTTTGCATGCTGAATAATCACTGGACTTACTAGGCTTATGTCTGACCTGTTTTCTTTCGCCTTCTTTTCTTCCATTTTCCCCCCTCTAGGTTCGCAGGGAGGGAATACTTCAGCTTTTTGCAGATCTTTTCCAACTTGAAGAGAGTAGATATATTGCTAGGATTCTCTTTTCTAGGGCTATGGCTGTGGTTACACTTTTGTTAGGGATTTATGCTGCTTTACTACTGTTTTATGCTTCTTTATGTACTTGGAGTTTTAAATCAAGATAGATGTTTTATTGTAATAATTTAGAAGTTGGTTTTTGAGACAATGCTTGTAATGTTTTGACCGAACCACACTATTTATGAAATGATTTCAGTTTTCCACTGTTTATATGTCCGTCTTGTAAATTATCTATGCCTTTTACCCAAAATGCTTCACCAAAGTTAATGCATTCCCTTAGTGAGTGACCTTAAAGGAGGTGGGGTGTTTCACTGATAATAGTCTTAATAAACGATAAACAACTATCTAACTTCATCAATAAAGTATATGAGAATAGGTAGACCAATCATCTAAACTACCAACACATTAACAGAGAAGAACCCAACCTGTCTCCTCCACATCCGACAGTGATAACCTTTTCAAAATAAGAAAACAAACAATAATAAACACAGCAACTAATTATATAGCATAGACCATCCTAATCGATATCAACATCCCCTAAGAACAAGCCTCGAAGGACTAAACCAACCTCAGACATGCACCCAAGAGATGTCTCCTTCGACGTCGAACAATCTACGCAAGACGATACAAGCAAAACAATCAACATCCATGACTCTGGCTATCACTGCCTATCCTTCCTTGAAACTATCGTTAATTGTATGACTGAATCAATCATCACGCCATCCGTCAAGGGATAATGGTAACCCCGGTTCTAGCAAAACTCCATACGCCTTTCATCGATATGTATCTATGCCATTCATCGATACCCAGGGTACTCGACTAATCATCTAGTCTTTTAGGCATCCCTATTATACTCCTGCTTGGAGGCCGCTAGAACCTACAACAACGATAATCCCTCGACCTTTAATATCTCTAGTTGTCATCATTGGCGACTATTCATAAGCTCAAATGCCTTCTCGAGCGACCATTACCCACGAACTCAAACATCCTTGAGTCGTCTTCACATTCATTGCATTTCATCGATCAACGAATGTCTCATCACGACGCTTTGAACATTTTGTCTTGAATTCACTTCGAAGCCACGTCCAACATCGAACCAAAAACATATTTCATTTGGTCGAAACACAATGGATCGTTCATGATCCACTTGATGGATCGGTCACCAATCCATCTACAGATAGGTCATGATCCATATGCACCACTTCCCTGGCCGACCCACTTTTCCACCACGTGTGCCCTTGCCTGATCAAGGATTTCCACGTGCGTGCTTTATTTCCTATCCATCAAGGATTGTGCACTGATCCACCCTCGGATCCTTGGATGTTCCCATGCGGCACCCTGCCCAATCAACTAAAATACCATGTGCAGAGGTTTCCGATCCATCGGCTGGCAGACAAATCAATCCATACGTTTTTGTTGAGATTTTTGAATAATCCATCGGTTGGACCTCCACCGATACATGTCCAGAAACCCCACTGATCCATCAGCTGGCACATTGTTCGATCCATGGTTTTCACGTGTGCCGATCCGCCAATTCATTTAAGAAACTTGTCTACCGATCCATCATCTAAACATGCCCGATCCATCACCAAAACCATGTCGATCCACTCTAAATACTCATGCTGGTCCATTATTTTCCATTGTCGATCCATGTATGCCGATCCATCAAAATTTTCCAACAAAAATTGCAACCGATCCATCAAAATTTGAAGCCCAATCCATCCAATTTCTTTTATAACAGGACATGATCCAAACTCAA
Source organism: Allium sativum (assembly GCA_030737875.1). Classification (NCBI taxonomy): domain Eukaryota; kingdom Viridiplantae; phylum Streptophyta; class Magnoliopsida; order Asparagales; family Amaryllidaceae; genus Allium; species Allium sativum. The sequence goes on along the minus strand of CM060916.1, from coordinate 388,202,810 downwards.
AATCAACCCAACTCCAAATTCGTGCAATTGAACCAAACTTTACACGACCAAATCAACAAACATCCAACAATTAAGCAATCATCAAATGAACATTAACACAACGATTATCATTATACAATCATATAGAATTCACTCAAATTATGATAAATCAATAAACGTATAAACGAATGGATCTATGCATAAACACATAAATTAACATATGAATTTGATGTTATTATCTTGCTAGATTAAATCTTATGGTTATTCAAATGAAAATAGACTTACCCTGATTAAATCTAGGTGAAAGCAACTTGTAAATGATGAAAATAAAGTCAAACAATCCATATACTTGATTGAATCTGTGTGAGAGATGCTTATTACTCTCTAAATCTTCAAAATGACTTGAAACTAACTAATCCCTAATCCGAACGGCGAAGAAAGGCCTCTGAATCAATCACTTTGATGTGATCTACCATTCTTCGATGTTGATCTTCAATCTACTAGTCTAGATCTATGAATTAAATGAAGTGGAGAGGTATTTGATTGGAGTAAACCCCAACCAAATAGAGAAAGGAAGAAACTATTCTATTCTCCTTGCCTCTACTCCTCTATTTATAGCCAATAGTCCCTAGCCTTAATGAGCCTCACTAATCAGCACATTAATGACTAATTAATCTGTCTAGAATTTGCATAGCACTAAAACAATGATTATTTCCAAACCGCTGAACCAAATCTTTAGTGTGACCACTCTATGGAATTGGAAACATCATTTCCTTTCCAATGAAATCAATTTCAGCACCTAATTCGATTCCAACCAAAAGTTAATCCCTATACAAAACTGATAGGGAAAAAATACTCACAAATAAATTGGTAAAAATCATGGAAATGCCACACATACCCATAAACAACATATCAAAATATAAGAATGATCAGACCCTTGGGGAATTAAAAAAATATTTTACGATCCTCCGATATGTAAAATGCGGGTTGTTATATTATCCCTCTTTAGAAATTTCGCCCCCGAAATCCCAAGCAAACTCAAGCGACCAGAAACAATTCCGTAAGCCTACCATCCATGAGCAGCCAGTCTACCACTTAATCTAGCATCCATCAATCCATGCATCCATAGCCTTAACCTAGCACGCGGAATTCTAATAATAGCACAATTTACAATGGTGTAAGATGATGCGACATTAATAGGTCATACCAACTAAGTGTTCTGGATGGATCGTCTTTATATCTCTTTAGTTTCCCACGTACAATCGTCATCATCCTCACTCCATTGCACCTTAACTAGTTAACCGTCTTCCTTATAAGTTGTTTCGTGTCATTCCCCATAATGCGAAGCGGCTTACGAGGTCTCGTAACTACAGGCTCAACTTCTAGATCTTCGTGCTGCTCTGGAGATACCACCACATTCGAATCATGCACACACTTTCGTAGAAAAGATACATGAAAAACATTGTGCACATTCGACATCTTCTCGGGTAAATCCAAATCTTGGAGTTAACTTTCCTTTACTTCCGAACCAAACAACATTCTTCAACAGTGAAATATTCACGAAAACCATGTCACCAACGTCGAACTCCAAATCTTTTCGACGCTTATTGGCGAAACTTTTTTGATGATCTTAGGATGCGTTCATTTGTTGGCAAATGATCTCGATACAATCCGATGTTTCTCTTATCATCTCTGGCCCAAGTATCTACTTATCTCCAGTGTCTAACCAACATACCAGAGAATTACACGGTCTACCATATAACGCCTTGTATGGTACCATCCCGATGCTTGACTAGTAAATGTTGTTATATGCAAACTTAACTAGGTGTAGATGGTCTTCCTATGATCCCCCAAAATCCGATACACAAGCTGTAACAACCCGGAATATCTGAACCAATTTAATTTTTTTTAAGCTATTTTAATGGATTTTTAGAATTTAAAATGATTTATTTTGAGAATTAACGATTTAAAATTTATTTGAATCGAAGTTAGAACGTATAAATTTATTTTAATTATAAATAGAATTTTAAATGGCGTGGTAGTTTGAAATTTTGATTTTTAAATTTCAAATGAATGTACAGAATTCAAAATAAATTGGATTTCAGTAAAACAAGAAACATTTGAATCTATTTAATTATATCTTTCTAACGAATGTGAAAAATTCAGGTTTCATAATATAAATTGAAAGTTATGTCCAGTTTAAAATTGAGAACAGTCGCTATGTAATTTATATATATTTTAATATAATATATAGCCCTAAAAAATAGCCATTCTGCAAACGGCCTCCGTTTTCGATGAAATCACTTTTGTTGGATCTGGAATGTCAAATTATTATTAGGTTTCAAATTTCATAACTTTTGGAATTAATATGTGAGCGCAGTGAATTTAAATGTGTTTTGAAATTTCAGTTTGAATTTAATCGACTAGAAAAAAGGTCATTTTTCAAATGATCTCCAATTTCGATGAAATTAGTTTAGTTAGGACCATATCATCAAAACTTAGTTAGAATTATTTTTCTGTAATTTTTGGAGTCGGTGTGGCCCCGATAATTTAAAATGTACGTTTAAATTCAATATATATTGATTTATATTTTAATTTGGTAAAAACCAATCGAAATAGTCGAATTGGTGTACGAAACATATCCCATTGTTTCCAGAATGGAGGTATTTAGCTAGGGGCGACAGTCATTGGGTTTGATTTGGAGTTTGAATGCAAAAGCTATATTTTTGGAATAAAAATAAAATAAAAATATATATAATCTATCTTCTAAAAACCCTCAGTAAAACCCTTCATTCACGGTCAACATTTAAAACCCGATGCCTGCCACATCACGAACGACGATTTTCGTTCCAAATCAAATCCCCTCTAATCTCATAATCCACCCAATGAAATTCACAACTTCCTACAGCAATATTGATCAACTAAGTGAGATCTTTGTGTTTAACAGTGGAGACAGATTCTCATTTCGAAAATCGCCTGAAATCATAGCTCAAAGGCTAGCGGTTCAGAGGGGTATTCTGGTGCAAGGGCGAGCTCGAGCTCGACGTGGTGAGGTGTGAAGGGTGACGACGCCAAGGGCTGCGAGGTGATGGAGTTTGATCAGGTTTTGGAAGCTTCTGATGGCGGCGACATGGAGGAATTGATATTGCGTGATGAGTTTCTTCGGTCAGGAATGTATATGGGAGGAGGAGAGATTAGCAGAAAGGTTCAAGGATTTAATTAAAAAATTTATATAGTTAATTATAATTGGTTAATAAATTTTGTAATTAAATGTTTATAATCCTATAACTTTCCCAAACGGAAATAGAAATCAATGAAACAACTTCCGTTGGAATCGTCTCAACAAGCTCTACATTTCCAAGATGGATTCTGAGCTAGTTACAGTTTCCAATAAATTTAAATGTCCAGTTTATATTGACTCAAAAGGAAAATCATCATTTAAAGACCGACAGAGTGGAAACCAAGGTGAGAATTCTCTCACTTAAATTATTGTACCATTATTTAATTTATTTTATAAATGTAAATATATTGAAATTTCCAGTGTTGATTTTTATTTGTTGTATGTGACATTGTTTGGGTTCAACACATGAACTATTCACGATTCATCTGCATAGGAAGCGTTGTTTGAATATGCAACACCCGTATTTCAAACAATGTGGATACACTTTATTGTTTTTGAAATGAGATATAAATAACCATTTATAATTTAAATAGTGAATATTGGTTAATTAGAAAAATAATTCAAACTGAATTTGAATTGGTTAAAATTATTAACCAATACTTTATTTAAATGGATTGTTGTTGTTTGAAAACCCCGCACGGGTATTGGGATGATATTTGACATACACTAATCCCAATGTTTATTTGTATGTCAATCGATGGGTTGACGAGCTGTGATGAGCGATATTTATTTATTTTATTGCTTATATAGTTATAGAATGCACTCTGGATGATGTTTGAATGTGAAATGATTATTTGTCATTACTGTTGAATACATGCAATGTATGAAAGCCATATAACTGAAATTATATGGTAATTGATTGAGTCGCATTCCGATTACGACGTAATAAATATTTTGAAATAACGAATATTTTAAAATAACTAATATTTTAAAAAAATGAATATTTTAAAATAACGAATATTTTAAAATAAATATTCAGTGAATAGTCAAAATATGATTCTGATGTCTGATTTTGGATGGACACAAAAATATTGAAATATATGAAGCCGAGCAAGTAGATTTTTGCCATTTTAACCCGAACGGGTTTTTCTGTCGATTTTATTCATCTTATAATGTATGAGTTCTTCTTTCTTTTTTGATTACCTTCCTCGCATATGTATAAGACCGAATCCATTCGATTTCTAAAAAGGATTACTAATCCTTAACTTTTCGAGGAATCCTTCATCAGTGGTTGTTAATGACTGACTTTTTCAATCGCAAGCACCTTGGTTCCGTAGGAGCACAAGTCAGAAAGATTGAGAAATAGAACCATCTGATTTGATTCGTTCTCAATAGCCATGAGATGATCATCTTAGGGTGATCCTTTTGTCAACGGATGCCCTTATTACACTCGTAGTCTCTGAAGGATGAGAACCAACTATGTAGCATCTACATCGATAATTCAAGTATACAAAAAGAATTAATTTCAAAATCTGATATTTGGAAAATATTATCGTTTTAATATTATAATGATATAGAATATTCAATTTTGATATAAAATTGAAAATGAAGTTTGAATCGTTTTTAAAATGAATTTATAAATGATTTATAAAATATGTTTTGAATGGAAATGGACGATATATATATATATAAAGGCTTGAATAGAATGCGCCGCGCAGCGACCGTTCGCGAATTTTAACCATTAACTTCAAATTGATGTAACGGGAGACCGACCGTCACATTCTCCTAAAATCGGAACTGTTAGGTTTATATCAAAAAGATCTTTCCAATAAATATAAGAGATTTAAATTTGAATGGTTGGATTTCAAATTATGTCCAAATCAACTTTAGAAAAGGCCGCTATGGATGCAGTTCGGTGGTCGTTATTAGAAACCGACTGAATTGGCGATATTAAAATTATTAAAAATATAGAAAAATTGTGTAAAATCATAATAAATGATTTGGAAAGATTTTGGATGAAAAATTCTAGCTTTGAAAAGATAAAATGTATTTTTATTGAAATGAACTAGTTATTAACTAGAATAATAATCCAATTGATTTTTAAATAAATAAATTGAATTTATAAATGGATTTGGATATAACCAGAATTTTCCAATGAATGAATTGGAACGGATTTGAATGGAAATAGTCTTTGGAATATTTCGATATTGGATTCCGTGATTATACGGATATTGTTGGGGAATTTGGAAGATACAGATATTGTTATTCCCAATACGATATCCGTTGGTTTTAGAATTTGATATTGAATATAAGCTGATAATATTTATGTTCAGAGCCTTGTATTTAATATTAAATTTGATTTTTGGGTTTGTCGTGAATAGTTTCTTAAATAACACTTTTCTTAAACCTAGTTGAGAAAAGAATAAATCTTTTAAATAAGATTCACAGAAGTTTACCAATTAATTAATATTTAATTGGAATTGAAACTGGATTTTGGGTTTATCGTGAATGGTGTTTAATTTATCATTTGTTCTTTAACCTAATTAACAGTGAAGAGATGATTTGGAATTTATATATCTTTTTAATTAAGATTTAATCGAAAATTTCCAAAGTAAATTTCTTTAATTAAATGTATTAAATTGGAATTGAATGGAATTTGATGTAGTAATAATCGAGATGAGTTTCTGTTCATCTTTAATTAGATAAAATAAATCTCTTACATTAAGTAATGATTTTTGAAGATTAAAACCAAGATGGAGTATTAATGAATATTTCATTAGATTGGGAAGAGAATGAGGTAATTAAATTTACCGAATTTGAGAAATGATCGAGAATGGAGTAACACCAATTTTACTCTAGGTGATAGTTAAATCTTTAATTAGATTTGAACGGGAAATGGTAATTAATTTCACTGATAACATAGTGGGTGCTAGATATGGAGTGCTACCAGTTTTGCTCCATGGGATGAATAGGTTGGGATTGAAAAGATATAATAAATGATTACTTCGGTAAGGCTCGATAATCCCGACTAGTTAATAAAATCTTTTGAAAATGATATCCAAAGGAAGATTAAAGAATAAATTTAAAAGAATTTTTCTTTGATAAAATTAATGGGAACCTTTCCATAAAGATTTGAATAAATAATATTCTGAATTGGAATGGGGGCGTATGATGTGTTTTTATAGCACTGGATTATTAATTATAAAATACGCGAATAATTCGGAAAGACCGGGTTTAACCCATTCTGAATAACTAATACGATGACTAAAAGTCAATGATGAAGACACTGGTTGAAGACCAGAGATCTTCACATCGTTTGGATGATTACTGTTGTCTTGATTGGGTTGTACACCCAAGACAAGAAAATAAGTGGTGATCGTCCAGACGTACTTGGAGATCGACCGGATATGCGAGGAGACCTCTCGTGTATTGGACATATGGGAAGAGGAAAAAGGTGCCTCCTGTTTCGTTCAGACCCTGTACAGACTTGTGAATAGATGTGTGTCTGACATTGGATTCCATTCTGTATTGATTGATTTCTATTAAATATATAATTGTTTGGCGGTGGAGAATTTATTCTCTTGCTTAACTCCCTTCTCTGAGACACACGAGCTTAGAGGTTATATATTGATATACATCGGTTGTATGGCGTGGATTGTCAATGTGGCATGCTAAGATGCAAATGATCAAGGCTTTTGTTGAAAAGCAGATTCTTGTGGTCGATGATCAAATCATGGTTTTAAATATTATAACTTTGTGTATAGCATTAATTCGCGAGCCTCACACCTCGGTATGAGTCTAAACGGGATCAGGGACGTAGGGAGTACACGACGTTTCTTTCTAGCTAGGAGTGGTGCCATGGTATGGAGCCTAGACATTTTTACTTGTATGGATGATGGAAGGAGGCGCCTCGGATATTGGTCTCTACTGGCCAAATGATAGGTCCTATAGGACCGGGAAACGTGTGTTCAGGAATAACCAATCCACTAAAGTAAGTGTGGATCGGCCCTGCATTAACAAGGGTCAACTGCGGGGGATCCTAAGGCATTTGCTAGAGTGTCTCGAATTGGAAAGAGCCATCGCTAGCCTTGACTCATGTTGGTAATCCAATTTCCAATACGTGACTTTTCGGTTTTAGTTGTAAACCTATATGGCGACATAGTAGGATGGTGCGCTCATGCCTTCTATGATTTATACATTTATATTTGAAGTTGTTTGATCACTATGCACTTATAGTAATATCAAAAATGTTTTTTTTTTGAAACGTACAAAGCATGTTTGGCTATTATAAGGGAAAACTCTATCCTCCGGCTTGCGTTGCATTGTTGATGGGACCTGAGTCTTATAATAGCTTCATTTTCCAAAAAGCATTACGTTGTATTATTTTAAACTAAGATTCATGTGGAGTAAACCCGTTCCGTGTTATACGACGTGGTTCCATGATTTCCCAACTTTTAAATTAAAGATTTTATTACTGTTTTAGTTCTCACACCAGTCCCAAGACTAACTCGAAGTTTATTGTTTTCACCTAAACTCTGGGTGCTCATATTTTCCACACGGGCAAATAGTAGTTTTGGTTTTGCGGATTTCTATTTAACATGATCCTGGATTACAGCTAGAGCTATATTCGGAAAGCTTTGTATCTGTATATTTCTTTTAGTTACGTTAGTCTAAATAATTTCCTGTTGTACATTGTATTTATACATTTGAAATGTATGTATTTTAATCTCTGATATTTTTTCTCTGTATAATATTTTATTTGATCTCTGATATCTTGTACTCTGATGTAATTGTTGTAATAGCAATGAAATGTTCTGTTGTTTGTGTCTGATGAGTCATGTTCTCAAAGCAATCCGTTGTTTCCCGTCTCTTCGGAGACCGGGGGATTTTGGATCGTTAAAGTTTGGTATCAGAGATTTGGTTTACAAAGCACGAGAAAAGACACATTAGAACCGAACGAAAGAACTCATCAGAAATAGAATTAGCAACCTCCTGTAAGAATGACTCATTAGATATAGGGTTAGTAATACCCTAGAATGAGTTTGAAGAGTTATTTTTAAGAAACAAATTTAGCTTTGAAAATTATATCTTAGTATACGTATTTGAATATTTATTTTATATTGAATTTGGACTACAGAATGTAAGCTGATTTTGCATATACGTCTCGCGAACGCATATACGAAATCTCAAATGTACTGGATGGATATAGAACTACACTCTATTCGCCCGGAGATGATTATGATGATTACTCGAGTATCATCAACATTTATGTTCGAGTTTCTAAAGTGAGATATCTATATATTCCCAATTGACTGGTATGAGAACCAAACTTAGTTAGAATTTATTGTTTGTGATTTGGCCTTGAAATAGGATTTTTTGAGTATATAAGTTATACATATTTGAAAAGTTAATCAACTAATTGATTGTTGGTTGTGATGTTTGATAATTAATTTAACTATAACAATATTGGAACAATTAAACCAATATCTGAATGAAAGGTAAATTTACCCAAATTGAGCCAGAATATTGAGCCGAATTGAAATTTATTAGAACTCCATATATATATATATATATATATATATATATATATATATATATTGAACAGGTCATAGCATGGAAGCTAAGAAGTGGAATAAAATTGTATACCCGATAAATAGGTACATGTTTACTGTATTTCTTGCGTTTTTATGATTTTATGAGCCGCTTGGCTTTTTCTTTTTGATTGATGAGGGCCTTGTGAGGCAAATTGTGGTTTTATCGATCAGCCCATACAAAGGAGGTTATGCCGAATTTTTTTGAAAATTTAGGGTGTTAGCCAAATTTTCAAGAAATTAGAAAATTCTTAGAAACTGAAAAGTTGAAGAATGAAAGTTGAGTTGGTTAGCTCTGTTCCTTTTCGAGGACAAAAAGATTTTGAGTTGGGAAGACTGTAACTACCCGGAATTTCTAAACCAATTAAAAAAAATTATTTTAGCTATTTTAATGGATTTTTAGAATTTAAAATGATATATTTTGGGAATTAACAATTTAAAATTTATTTGAATCGAAGTTAGAACGTATAAATTTATTTTAATTATAAATAGAATTTGAAATGGCACGGTAGTTTGAAAATTCGATTTTTAATTTCAAATGAATGTACAGAATTCAAAATAAATCGGATTTTAGTAAAACCAGAACCATTTGAATCTGTTTAATTATATCTTTCTAACGAATGTGAAAATTCAGATTTCATAATATAAATTGAAAGTTATGTCCAGTTCAAAATTCAGAATAGTCACTATGGAATTTATATATTTTGTAATATAATATATATCCCTTAAAATAGCCATTTTGCAAACAACCTCCTTTTTTTATGAAACCACTTTTATTAGATCCGGAATGTCAAATTATTATTTGGTTTCAAATTTCATGATTTTTGGAACTAATATGTGAGCCCAATGAATTTAAATGTGTTTTGAAATTTCATTTTGAATTTTATCGACTGGAAAAAAGGCCATTTCTCAAACGATCTCCAAATTCGACGAATTTTGTTTTGTTAGGACCGTATCATCAAAAAATAGCTAGATTTATTTTTCTATAATTTTTGGAGTCAGTATGTGTCCCCGGTAATTTAAAATGTATGTTTAAATTCAATATACATTGATTTATATTTTAATTTTGATAAAAACTGGTCGAAACAGTCAAATTGGCTTACAAAACATATCCCATTGTGTCAAGAATGGGGTATTTAGCTAGGGGCGACAGTCATTGGGTTCGATTTGGAGTTCGAATGCAAAATCTATATTTTTGGAATTAAAAAAAAAAAATCTATCTTCTACAAACCCTTGGTCAAACCTTTCATTCACGGTCAATGTTTAAACGCGTCGCCTCCCACATCATGAACGACAATTTTCATTCTGAATCAAGTCCCCTTGTAACACCCCACGTCCATTAATGTCACTCACAAAGGGAATGCATTAACTTCCATGGAGGTTATAAGTGAATATAGAACAGAAAAATTACAACAAGATAGATAATAAATAGTACTTGGAAATCTAAAACTTCATTTTATTGCAGCGGAAATTAAACATGTTTGTTACATCATAAAACCATAGATCATAACCAAGTACAATGTAAATCTTCATAAAAACAAAATACATAATCCCATTACATAAATAGCCATTAAAAAGATAACAAGCAGGACTTTACTTCAACGGTCCAAGCTTTCCAAAGAGAGATGAAGCAATTCAATCAAACTCCACTAGAGCTGGGCCCAACCTGAGGACCTGTAGGGGAAAAAGGATAGAAATAGAGGGGGTCATACATAAAGTCTGGCGAGTATGATAATTCTAACAATACTATTATCAAAATAACTAGACTAAGGCATAAGCTGGAAGACAAGTAAATGTCTATGAACTCTTAGGAAGATAAAGATAGCGTTTAAGATAACGTTAAAGATAACGGTAAATGCACACCAAATTACTAATGAATGATTACTACACTGCACCGCACATTACTACACTGCACCAAACCAGTCACCCTATTGTTTGATCCCACTTGTTTCACACAGAAACTTTATAAATAGCCTTACGTACCCCTAGTTGACTACATAGGTGCCGTCTGCCCTTATCTCCACTAGGTGTACCCCACTACCCACTTTCAATCGGCTCCCTACTCGTAGATACCCGTGCTGGCCCCACAGTGGGGTGTATCACTCCCCTAAAGTGGCAACCCGATACAACCTGAGAATGCACGACTTATACCTACGCGATGCAACAACGTCTTACCTACCAGCCCGGGTCCACACACGCATATGAAACCCGTTGGACTTGCGTTGCTACCGCTTCCCGTTTTGGCCTCTTACAGTCAAACCCAGCATTCGTGTCCCGTCCTCGACTTGGGTCGAGCCCACAAAGATACGTTTGGGATACTGGTCGAAATGGGCCCCCACAAGCTACCCACCTAAGCTTGTCACTAGTATATCCCACTTAACCCTCTTAGTCGTGTTCATTTACATGTGTGTTTGGTTAAGTCTTACTAATCGTATTTCACATGCCACTAAGGGCACCCCCTAGATTCCTCATGCCACCCAAGGCACCTACTTAACCCCCATGTCCCACCTTACATGTTTATATGGTTAAGTATTTCTTAGTTCATTCAGGCCATAACCTCATAAAGACCTCTCACATTAGACTGGCATTTATGGCAGCTGGATTTGCCGGGCGGGTCCGGGCAGTCTTACACCATAAAAGAGTCTAACCTCGTGTCTTTACAACCGTTATGCTTTAGTTTAGGCCTAGGACCTCTCACATTGGGCTGACATTTGTGACCACTGGATTTGCCGGGCGGGTCCGGGCAGGTTTACGTCACAAACGAGTCCAACCTCGTGTCCTAAGCATTGATTAACACTTAAAATCTTTTACCCCAGTTTTAATAATTCCCTATTCAAATTATTAATTAAGTCAATTTTTAATGATGTCCATAATTGACTCAATTATGGCCATCCACTTATGGCATGCAAAATCATATCAATTGCACCCCAACTTTTTAATATTAAATCCTTAATATTACCCCTACCCCACATTTATACGTTCGCTTATTCAACGCATAATATTGGCTAGACTTGTATAGTCTAACACCTAGTACAAAGATAAATTATCACAACATATAGACAATTAAAATAAATATAATCATAATAGGGGTGAAACTTGCATAAACTACACATGTTAAGGATCAAAAGTTGTCAACTTATTAAATGTCTCAATTTATATGATATGATCATAGCCCAAATCTATACATAAACTTGCATATGGGGTTTTTAGGCAACATAATGATGGTGTGAACTAGCATAGGATATCACATATGTCATAGCATAATTCTAGATGTCATAATAGATGTATTGGTATATGTTCATAACTTTTCTAATCAATCTAACTTGCATATGTGACTTGTCATATAGATCAACATAACCCAAACATGATGATTTAATTAATATGAACTAACTAGCATAGATGGTAACATCATGGCCTTTTTAACATGTATGATTCATCACAACTTAGCATAGAGACTTTCAACATACATAACATCATCATAGCATGATTTACAACATATAAGATATCATCATCACATAACATTGGATTTACAATATACATGATAGCAAAAGGGGTTTACAACAACATATATGATAATTCACATCATCTACTCATAATCCATTCATAACTCAACCTAATTAAAATGATAATAATCTTGTTAAGATCATCATACTCACAATTTAGAGAAGAAAAGAGAGAGTTTTGCTTTGCTTTAGGGTTGAGAAAATTAGAATTGAATTTGCTTTTCTTCTTTCTTAGTTAGCGGCGGCTCCATTGATTTCCATGGCGACGGTAACTATTCTATTTTAATTAGGTTTAGGGTTAGCATTAGGATGTATTTATAGGTGTAGGAAGTTATTTAGGACCATTAGATTAACCCTGAACCATGAGAACCAATCAAATGCAAAATCTGCATTTGAGCGAATCGGCCTACGGGTTGACAGCCAAACACCCTGGATTAACCCCTAGTCGACCCAGCAGGGCTTGGGTCGACCTCAAAAATGGGCCGGTTCGGTTATTCCCCCTCCCAATTCGCTGTTTTGAACTTTTTTGCATATTTATTTATTTAATTTTTAATATATATATATATATCAATATATATATATTTCTCTGCGCAACCCATTTCACTTAATTCTTTTCTAAAAATTAAGTATACTTTAATTTGTGAATTTTAATGTTATAAAATTACGGGGTGTTACACTCTCCCCTGCTTAAAGGATTTCGTCCCCGAAATCTCCAAGTTAAGAAGAATGTATATCCTAACATCAAACAACCATCTACTCGACCATCAAACACAGGCATCCATTGTCCTTATAGACTTCTAATGCTTTTATGTTTAAATGCACAGTGTGTGTATATGTTCCTTGTCTAATGCAAAATCAGGCGGTCCACTGATTCAGTTGACCTCCTTAATGCAAACCATGATAGTGCCATGCGTCCATTATGTATGCAAAAGAACCCTATCGATACATATTATTTCTATATGCATGCACAACCATCCACCCGAATGCAGCAACTATATGATAATACAACCATTATACATCCATTTTACTAAATACATCCATATATATGCAATATGCAATATGAAGTGACTGAGCCGATCTGGTGCCTAATAGTGTGTGTATATGCATCCATGAGCAACCACTAGCAAACACTTGCATCCACTTTGCATCCACCATACATAACATGTCTCAAACACATGTTTCAACCATAGGATTATCCTAACTAAAGGTCAAAGATACTAGTGAGAGGATATACTAAAGATAAGATAAGTACAAGCTAAGCGATAAAGGAGAAATTAAAGGACATACCCTCAAAAAGAAAAGGGTATCGTGAATGCATCTTCTCTTCCGTCTCCCAAGTAGTGTTGCTCTCATCATCTCCCCATTGCACTTTGACTAGTCTGACCTCTCGATTCTTCAACCTCTTGATCTCCGACCCAAGAATGCGCGTAGGAGCTCGTCGAATTGTCGCATCACGCTCTATCTCCACCTCTCTAAGCAAGCTCGGCTCTACCACTTCCGCGGTCTCGTGCAAGCACTTCCTCAAATGTGACACATGGAATACGTCATGTACCCCACTAAGTCTCTCGGGCAACTCCACTCTATACGCCATCCGTCCAATCCTCTCCTTAATAGGAAACGGCCCTACAAACCTTGGTGCTAATTTCCTAACATACCCAAAGCGAACAACATTTCGTAATGGAGACACATTGACAAAGACCATGTCCCCAACTTCAAACTCGAGATCTGTCCTCCTCTTATCCGCATAAGATTTCTGCCTATCTTGCGCTGCTTTCATCCTCCTTCGAATCAAGTCGATCTTCTCCGAAGTCTCCCTAATCATATCGGGCCCAAGTAAGATCTTATCCGTAGATTCCCACCAACATGTAGATGAACGACAAGGTCGTCCATATAGAGCTTCGAATGGTGCCATACCAATGCTGGACTGAAAGCTATTATTATATGCGAACTCAACCAATGGAAGATGCTCTTCCCATGTACCCCCAAAGTCTAGGATACATAGCCTCAACAGATCCTCTAGAATGCGATTCACCCTCTCAGTTTGGCCGTCCGTCTGAGGATGATATGCGGTGCTCAAACATAACTGAGTCCCTACCGCCTCTTGTAAGCTTCTCCAAAATTCGCTAGTGAAAATTGGATCGCGGTCGCTCACTATGCTAGAAGGAACACCGTGCAAACGAACTATCTCTCGAACGTATACAGAAGCTAACCATGGAGCAGTCCTCTTACTCTTCACGGGAATAAAATGGGCGCTCTTAGTAAGTCTATCTACTATAACCCAAATTCCCGTATTACCCTTCCTCGATCGCGGTAATCCATCCACAAAATCCATCGAGATGCTTTCCCATTTCCATAGTGGAACCTCCAATGGGTGAAGCAACCCACCGGGTTTCTTTTGCTCCGCTTTTACTTGTTGGCACACCAAGCATCTAGCGACATACTTGGCCACGTCTTTCTTCATGCCGGCCCAAAAGTAAACTCTCTTCATGTCTTTGTACATATTGTCTCCGCCGGGATGAATGGTCATCTTCGAATGATGGGCTTCGTCAAGAATAGTCTTCCTTAGGTCATCGTCTTTTGGTACACAAAGTATACCGTCCCTACGTAACCAACCCTTATCGTCTAGGGTATACCTACGGAGATGGCTTGATGACTCCCCTCCTTTGAGTTTTTCTACTAACTTAACCAACTGTGGGTCGTCTCGCCGTGCCTCGCCAATCCGTCCCAAAAGCGTGGGTCTGACCTCCAAGGATGCTAGCAAACCGGGTACGAAGTCAACGGAAGGTCTAAAGTCAAACATCGAAATGAATTCTAAACTTCGCCGCTCAACAAATAAAGGACTTAAGGATAATCTTTTTCTACTTAAGGCGTCTGCCACCACGTTACCCTTGCCAGGGGTATAGGCTATTTCGAAGTCGTTGGACGCTAAGAACTCCATCCACCTTTGCTGCCTTAAGTTCAAGTCCTTTTGAGAGAATAGTTATTTTAAAGACTTGTGGTCAGTGAATAATTCGAATTTCTCGCCAAGAAGATAATGACGCCAAGACTTAAGCGCGAAAACAATAGCGGCCAATTCTAGGTCATGTGTAGGATAATTTTTCTCATGCGCTCTCAACTGCCTTCCACCATAGGCTATTACCCTACCCTCTTGCATTAAGACTGCGCCTAGTCCTATCCCATAAGCATCAGTATAAACGGTAAACGGCTTACTCCCATATGGCAATACTAAGACTGGGGCTGAAGTCAAAGCTCTCTTCAAACGTTGGAATGCATCATCACAATCTACGTCCCATGTTAAAACTAGGTTCTTCTTCGTCAAGCGTGTCAATGGAGCTGATATCTTTGCGAAGTCTTTGATAAACTTCCTATAGTAGCCAGCCAACCCCAAGAAACTTCTCACTTCGGTAGCATTTTTAGGAACCTTCCAATCTTGGATGGCCACCACCTTCGCGGGATCTACAGCTATCCCTTCTTTGGAAACCACGTGCCCCAAGAACCGTACTTCCTTCCTCCAGAAGTGACACTTAGAAAATTTAGCCTTAAGGCTATGCGCTCGTATGGTCTCCAACACTTCCCTAAGATGTAGGGCATGCTCTTCTTCATCCTTAGAAAAGATCAAGATGTCATCTACAAAGACTACCACGAATTTGTTAAGGTACTCCCTAAACACCCTACTCATCAAATCAACAAAATATGCTGGGGTGTTTGTCAAACCGAAGGGCATCACTAGCCATTCATAGAAACCGTCCGGAGTCCTAAAGGCAGTCTTGTCTATGCTATCCTCAGCCACTCTCAACTGATGGAACCCAGTGGCTAAGTCCAACCGCGAAAACACTGAGGCGCCAACTAACTGATCGAAGAGATCGTCAATCCTCGGCAGTGGGTGTCTGTTCTTCTTAGTAAGTTTATTAAGTTCTCTATAGTCCACACACAGTCTAAGGGACCCATCCGCCTTCGTGGCAAATACTACTGGAGCACCCCACTTCGATATACTTCGTCTTATGAACCCCTTCTCAAGCAACTCCTCCACTTGCTTATCGAGTTCCCTCCTTTCACGTGGAGTGTGACGGCCCGCCCCGCACCAACCGACATTTACTCCAAAGGTGCGCTGTACATATGTCCAGTTAGCACGGAGCGGGTCGCCAGAAGGAAAAGGAAGAAGGAAATGAACATACAAAGAACCTGTATAATGTCTCACAGCGCATAGAACAAAATATAATAGTAACATACTTGACATAAAACAGGAGAGACAGTGCATAAGCTGAAAATCAGAACTAAACATCATAGCAGCGGAAATTCAGAATACAGCTTATTACAACATTCAAACTGTCTCAAAGCAAAACAAGATAAAGGAGGTACACTACTAATGCCCAAGTAGCGACCACCAACGACACAGGGAGAATGTGTATATATATAATACGTGGAAGCCTCCTGCCCGCCTCCGAATCAGCTACTCGCGCATCACCAGCTAACCTGTCTCTAGTCTGCTCGTGTGAGCACCCAGAGTAATAAGAGGAGACATAAAACTCTGGGTCAGACATAAAGCCTGGTATGAGCGATAAGCATCTAAAGTGAATAATAACAGGTAGACTAAAACATACCTGAACCTGGACCTGCAACCAAAGAGTTAGCACTACATACTGTACAACACTCTAAGGTATCATATCAAACAGTGTAAAGATACGGAGGTGGGGGAGGTGTGCATGTCATAGGGATGGCAAACAATCAAACATAGCATCCATCCTCACATCTCTCACTCAGTGCATAAAGCATACGATATTCACCACTTCGATCACCCAACATTCCTTGCTACGATCACTTTGCCCCATGAAGCCATAAATGGCTTCACTGCACTGATAACGTAGCCACTAATTCCTCGCTATGTCCACTTGCCCCATGGAGTTATTCACCCCATCTGCGCTGGCTCATAGCCTTACCAATCCTTACTATGTCCACTTGCCCCATGGAGTTATTCACCCCATCTGCGCTGGCTCATAGCCTTACCAATCCTTACTATGTCCACTTGCCCCATGGAGTTATTCACCCCATCTGCGCTGGCTCATAGTCTTACTACGCATCACCTTGCCCCTCAGGTCATAATGACCCTACTGCACTGATAACGTAGTCTTGCTACCATCACCTTGCCCCTCAGGTCGTAATGACCCTACTGCACTGATAAGTAGCCCATCATTCCTTTTAGTGGTGAATCGAAGTTATGAACGTCGACAACTCCTTAGCACACGTCCCGCAGCGAAGTCCAACCATGAAGTGAACTCGTTGGTTCCCAACTGGTTCCGGGATCCTGAGCTCTAACTTCCCCTATTGGACTACCTTTGCATCTCGGGTTATTGGTCAATACTGGGTCGGGTCGGGTTCTTCCTCAGGTCATCGGTTCGGGTCAGTGTTCTTTGTCCGTTCGGGTCGGGTTCCCCCTTCTGGTGCGGTTCGGGTCGGCACTCCTCTGGGTTCAGGTCAGCTGCTTCTTCTTTGAGTCGGGTCGGTGTTTTCCATTCGGGTCGGGTCGGGTCCTTCTTGGTTCGTGCTTCCGATCCGTCTTCATGCTCCCTTCATATGCTCCTATCCGATCCGCTTTCGTGCTCCTGCTCTGCTTCGCCTTTGTTTTTCCGATCTGATCCGTCTTCTCCGATCCGATCCACCTTCCTCTATCCGATCCGATCCCAGTTCAACTAGCGTGGCCTTACTTTTTACCACTTTTCCCAAGTGTTGAGTCCCGATCCGATCAGATTCTTTGCTCAGTTCAACATATCCGATCCGAGCCCCCTTATCCGATCCGATCCGAACTCTGCACTGTTTTCTGAAACTATTCCAGCAAGTGTTTACGCCATTTGACGACGTTTTCGACCATTCTAACTATTGAAATCAATCACAAAGCATTTCATACAGTCATAGCAACATGCATAATCAACCACAAACATCATTCACATCAATATCATAGGTTAAAATGGATCAAACATACCCAAAATCCCATATTTCCCCTTTAAGCATGTTTAGGTGAAACTAATGATAGGATTAGCAAAACTTAACCAAATTAACCCAAATTCATATCAGAGGTCTATAACATCATTTAGGAATTCATGAACATTTTTCCCGAATTTTATCATACTTAAATTTGCTAATTAGCACTAATCACCCCTATTTAGCCATAATTAGTGTAAAACTATGCAAATCACTCACCTTAGCCACAAAATAAACTAAGATCTGAAATGATTCTCTGATTTGATGTGAATCTCAATGCCAACAGCAGCTCCTATGTTGATTTGGTGAAGATCCTCCTTGATTAGGGGTTGCTAAGCTTGATCCTTGACCAAAAGATGATTTGGAGGTGATTTAGAGGTTAGAGGCCATTTTTAGGGATCCTTGGTGATAAGTGGAGGCTAGAAAACAGAAATGGAATGATTCTCCATCTCATTTCAGCCCTCCCATAACCCTAATCCCGAAATGGGTTATGGGCCTACTCACTAATCACCCGATTTGGCCCGGTTAAGCAGTTTTTCACCCTCCAAATCTTGTTTCAGCCATATCTCCCAAACGGTAAGTCTGTTTGGCTATTATGACCACTCTACGAAAAGAGAAACCATTAATCGAATCAAATGGAAGTGGTTTCAGGTCAAAATTCCTTTCCAATCAAAAGTTATGGCCAAAACAGTACCAACTAGGAGCAAAATGGTCATTTAAAAATCGACAAAAATCATGGACATGGGAAATGACTCTAATAGATGTTTCCCAAAGTTACATGACCGTACGACTTCACATGGGAAAGAAATAAATATTCTACGATCCTATGATGTGTAGAATACGGGTCGTTACACTCTCCCCCCCTTAAGAAATTTCGCCCCCGAAATTCCCTAATCCAAACATACACAAAGGTTCCCGCATGCCTATCAATCATAAAACAACAATCAAACATGCAAACAAGCAAAGCAAGTCTATCCTAGCATGCGGAAAACTAAATCGCAAAGTAAATCTTACCAGGCAAAGAGTTCTGGATAAGCCTTCCTAATGCTCTCCTCTGTCTCCCAAGTACAATCATTCTCATTCTCGCCCCACTGAACCTTGACTAGCTTCACCGACTTCCTTCGAAGTTGCTTCGTATCGTGCCCCACAATACGAATCGGCTTGCGGTTCCCAACCGCCTCGGGTTCTACTTCGAAGTCCTCTAACTGATCAGGTGAAATAGTCATGTCTGAGTCGTGAACGAACTTCCTTAGTTGGGAAACATGAAACACATTGTGAACTCCTGCCATTTTCTCTGGTAAGCCAACTCTATATGCCAAATTCCCGACTAGTTCAAGAACAGGGAATGGGCCAACAAATCTTGGTGCCAACTTGCCTCTCCTACCAAATCGAATCACGCTCTTCATCGGAGAGATCTTTACAAACACCAAGTCACCAATGGAGAATTTCAAGTCTCTTCTCCTCTTATCGGCATAGCTTTTCTGCCTATCTTGAGCAGCTTTCATTCGTTGCTGAATGATCTTGATCTTATCGGAAGTTTCTCTCACCACATCAGGTCCAAGCACAAACTTCTCGCCAGTCTCTATCCAACATGATGGTGAGTTGCACGGTCTTCCGTACAAAGCTTCATATGGAGCCATACCGATACTGGATTGGTAGCTGTTATTATATGCAAACTCTACTAGATGCAAATGATCATCCCATGATCCACCAAAATCCAATATACACGCTCTCAAGAGATCTTCCAATATACGATTCACCCTCTCCGTCTGACCGTCGGTCTGAGGATGATATGCGGTACTGAGATGTAATCTTGATCCTAGAGCCTCTTGTAAGCTTTTCCAAAACCCACTAGTGAACAATGGGTCTCGGTCACTCACAATGCTTTTGGGTACTCCATGAAATCTCACTACCCACTTCATATACAATTCTGCCAACTTGGCTGCCGTCCTGGTCGATTTGACTGGTATAAATCTTGCGCTTTTAGTCAATCGATCCACAATTACCCAAATGCTATCATATCCCGATCTAGTCCTTGGTAAGCCATCGATGAAATCCATCGAAACTTGCTCCCATTTCCATTCGGGAATTTCTAATGGTTGCAACAACCCACTAGGCTTCTTTTGCTCGGCTTTAACTAGCTGGCAATTCATGCATTTGGATATAAACTTCCCAACGTCTCTTTTCATCCCTTCCCAGTAGTAGGTTTGCTTCATGTCTCGATACATCTTATTACCACCGGGATGCATAGTCAGTTTTGAGTGATGACATTCTCTAAGCACTTCATCTCTCAAACCATTCACGTTGGGCACAACTAGTCTTCCATTTTTCCGAAGCCATCCATCTCGATCAAGCCCATACACACTCATCTCCTCATCGATACCCATCTCTGACTTGGAGATGATTTCTAGTAGATTAGGATCGTTCCTCTGGTTGGAACCAATCCGCTCCATCAAAGTGGGTCTGATCGTCAAACTAGCTAGCATAACTGGATCCAACTCGCACCTTGGTCTGAAATCAAACCCCGCGATAAACTCCAGTTGCTTCCATTCAAGAAACATTGCCCCTAAGCTGGCATGTCTCCTACTCAAGGCATCGGCTACCGCATTACCCTTCCCAGGTGTATATGCGATATCAAAATCATACGAAGCCAAGAACTCTAACCATCTCTGCTGACGGAGATTCAGATCTTTTTGAGAGAAGAGATACTTTAACGATTTGTGATCGGTAAACAACTCAAATCTTTCTCCCAAGAGATAGTGTCTCCACATCTTCAGCGCAAATACAATCACTGCCAATTCCAAATCATGGGTAGGATACTTCTTCTCATGCGGCTTTAGCTGTCGACTAGCATAAGCTACAACCCTACCTCCTTGCATCAATACAGCACCCAGTCCGGTACCACAAGCATCTGTGTATACCGTCATCTCTTCATTCCCTTTAGGAATGACTAACACTGGCGCACGCGTCAACCTCTCCTTTAGACTTTTGAAGGCATCCTCACACACTCCGTCCCAGACGAAGGACTGATTCTTCTTAGTCAACTGAGTCAGCGGTGCTGCTATCTTGGAGAAGTCCTGGATAAACTTACGATAATATCCGGCTAATCCCAAGAAACTTCTTACATCTGTTGCATTCTTGGGTGTAGGCCAATCCTGTACCGTAGCCACCTTCGCAGGGTCCACGGCAATGCCACTCTCTGAAACAACATGACCCAAGAATCTTACTTCCCTTCTCCAAAAATGACACTTAGAGAATTTCGCTTTCAATTGGTGTTTCCTCAACACCTCCATCACTATCCTCAAGCGCCCCTTGTGTTCCTCCTCTGTCCTTGAATAAACGAGGATATCGTCCACGAACACAAGAACAAACTTATTCAACTGATCCCTGAATACTCAATTCATAAGATCCACAAAATAGGCTGGTGCATTGGTCAACCCAAATGGCATAACCAACCACTCATAAAATCCAGACGGTGTCCTAAATGCCGTTTTCGGAACACTCTCATCTGCTACTCGAAGCTGATGAAATCCTGTTGCGAGGTCCAACTGGGAGAACACTCTTGCTCCTTCCAGCTGATCAAACAAATAATCTATCCGCGGTAGAGGATACTTTTTCTTCCTCGTCACCTTATTCAACTCGCGATAGTCCACACACAAACGAAGGGAACCATCTGCCTTAGTGGCAAATACAACTGGTGCTCCCCACTCGGAGACACTCCTTCTAATCAATCCCTTCTTCAAAAGATTGCTGACTTGCGCCCCGAGCTCTCTCTGCTCCTTTGGTGCCATACGACGAAGTGGCATCACTATAGGTCTGGCATCTTTCACTAAATCAATACGGAACTCAATCTCTCGGTGTGGTGGAAGCCCGGTCACCTCCTCGAAGACGTCCGGATACTGGCCAACCACGGGCACATCTGACAACTCATCCTGCGGGATGTCGAGGGAATTTACAAAACTAGCCATAACCCCATCACTAGGTAGACTACCAAACACTACCCTCCGCCCATCATCCGCCCTCACTGTCACCAAAAAGCCCTCACAGTCTACCACCACCCCGTATCTTTGGAGCCAATCGACTCCCAATATAATGCCATACCCAGTAAAGCCCAAAACAAAGCAATCACATACAAACATACATCCATGACTCGATAAGACCAAATTCCTGCAAATCATACTCAGGCAAGTCGAACCACCAATCGGGTTCGTCACAATCAATGGCCTATCGACTATCTCGGGTTCCAGTCCCAACCTATCTACCAGGTCACTAGATATGAAGGAACGGAAAGCCCCAGTATCAAACAAAACTCGAACTGGTATATCATAAATAGAAAGCATACGTTGAATAACAACATTCTTTCCTTTCTCCGCCGCAGTTGGGGCATTCGACGAAGAAGGAATAGCATCAAGAGCATATGCTTTCACAATCTGCTTCTCCTTAAGAGGTTGCGGACACTTGTCCTTGAAATGTCCCACTTGACCACAGTTGAAGCACTTCTTATCCGCTGGCTTGGCCCGACAATCTTTAGCATAATGGCCCTTCTTTCCACAGCTGAAGCACTCAACATCCTTCTTGCTCTTTTTCTGGCCACCCTTAGATTGGTCCTGCTTCCTCTTATTCTGAGAGCTATTCTTGCCTCCACCGCCTGCTTGCGGCTTTGGCCCTTCTGCAGATGCAGCCTCAGTCTTTGACTTAGGGTAAAGACTCTCTGACCTCATAGCTTTTCCCACGATCGATTCAAAAGTCTCATCGATGTGGTTGATAAGCCTTTCCCCCAAGTACCCATCCAAACCAGTGATGAACTTCTCATTCTTCTTTTCAGGGGTATCAATGAGAGATAGTCCATACTTCGACAAAGTGTCGAACTCAGCAATATAATCAGAAACTGCCCTCCCATTTTGCTTGAGTTCCAAGAATCTCTTGAACAACACCGACTTCTGGGCAGCTGGAATAAACTTCTCGCTAAAGCGAGCCTTGAACTGAACCCAAGTAACCTGATCCTCTGGGGTAGTTGTTCTAATGGCATTCCACCAATTCATCGCTCGCCCTTGCAGCTGACGAGACGCTAGTCTTCTCTTCATCGCATCCTCGAGACCCAAGTCATCGAAGATACGGTCACAGCTATCCATCCAGTCTTGAACATCCGTGGCCGACTCCATTCCGTGGAACGGCTTCCCACCAAGATTAGTGTAATCCTTGCACAACTTGGCGAAATCGACCCTAGGCGCCTGCACTACTGGGCCAACACCAACTCCGGGATTGGGAACTGCCCCTTGCACTTCTCTAAGCATGTCTCTCATGAGGTTAGTAAACAAAGCCCTCATGTCAGCGGCATTCCCTTGGTTGGTCCCTCTACCAGCACCCCTCGTCTCTCGGCTCATCGTTAATCTGTAAAAAGGAAACGATTAACGACCCCATAGTGGTGCTAGTGCAGTGCGACTTCATCTTCATACTACTAATAGTATATACATACATAGCTTTTGAAAACCAAAGTAATCACAAATACGCGCTCTCATATACGTACTATCTCTCCCTAGTGTCTTTCCCTAGGTTAACTACGCAACCTAGAGCTCTGATACCAAGTGTGACGGCCCGCCCCGCACCAACCGACATTTACTCCAAAGGTGCGCTGTACACATGTCCAGTTAGCACGGAGCGGGTCGCCAGAAGGAAAAGGAAGAAGGAAATGAACATACAAAGAACCTGTAGAATGTCTCACAGCGCATAGAACAAAATATAATAGTAACATACTTGACATAAAACAGGAGAGACAGTGCATAAGCTGAAAATCAGAACTAAACATCATAGCAGCGGAAATTCAGAATACAGCTTATTACAACATTCAAACTGTCTCAAAGCAAAACAAGATAAAGGAGGTACACTACTAATGCCCAAGTAGCGACCACCAACGACACAGGGAGAATGTGTATATATATAATACGTGGAAGCCTCCTGCCCGCCTCCGAATCAGCTACTCGCGCATCACCAGCTAACCTGTCTCTAGTCTGCTCGTGTGAGCACCCAGAGTAATAAGAGGAGACATAAAACTCTGGGTCAGACATAAAGCCTGGTATGAGCGATAAGCATCTAAAGTGAATAATAACAGGTAGACTAAAACATACCTGAACCTGGACCTGCAACCAAAGAGTTAGCACTACATACTGTACAACACTCTAAGGTATCATATCAAACAGTGTAAAGATACGGAGGTGGGGGAGGTATGCATGTCATAGGGATGGCAAACAATCAAACATAGCATCCATCCTCACATCTCTCACTCAGTGCATAAAGCATACGATATTCACCACTTCGATCACCCAACATTCCTTGCTACGATCACTTTGCCCCATGAAGCCATAAATGGCTTCACTGCACTGATAACGTAGCCACTAATTCCTCGCTATGTCCACTTGCCCCATGGAGTTATTCACCCCATCTGCGCTGGCTCATAGCCTTACCAATCCTTACTATGTCCACTTGCCCCATGGAGTTATTCACCCCATCTGCGCTGGCTCATAGCCTTACCAATCCTTACTATGTCCACTTGCCCCATGGAGTTATTCACCCCATCTGCGCTGGCTCATAGTCTTACTACGCATCACCTTGCCCCTCAGGTCATAATGACCCTACTGCACTGATAACGTAGTCTTGCTACCATCACCTTGCCCCTCAGGTCGTAATGACCCTACTGCACTGATAAGTAGCCCATCATTCCTTTTAGTGGTGAATCGAAGTTATGAACGTCGACAACTCCTTAGCACACGTCCCGCAGCGAAGTCCAACCATGAAGTGAACTCGTTGGTTCCCAACTGGTTCCGGGATCCTGAGCTCTAACTTCCCCTATTGGACTACCTTTGCATCTCGGGTTATTGGTCAATACTGGGTCGGGTCGGGTTCTTCCTCAGGTCATCGGTTCGGGTCGGTGTTCTTTGTCCGTTCGGGTCGGGTTCCCACTTCTGGTGCGGTTCGGGTCGGCACTCCTCTGGGTTCAGGTCAGCTGCTTCTTCTTTGAGTCGGGTCGGTGTTTTCCATTCGGGTCGGGTCGGGTCCTTCTTGGTTCGTGCTTCCGATCCGTCTTCATGCTCCCTTCATATGCTCCTATCCGATCCGCTTTCGTGCTCCTGCTCTGCTTCGCCTTTGTGTTTCCGATCCGATCCGTCTTCTCCGATCCGATCCACCTTCCTCTATCCGATCCGATCCCAGTTCAACTAGCGTGGCCTTCCTTTTTACCACTTTTCCCAAGTGTTGAGTCCCGATCCGATCAGATTCTTTGCTCAGTTCAACATATCCGATCCGAGCCCCCTTATCCGATCCGATCCGAACTCTGCACTGTTTTCTGAAACTATTCCAGCAAGTGTTTACGCCATTCGACGACGTTTTTGACCATTCTAACTATTGAAATCAATCACAAAGCATTTCATACAGTCATAGCAACATGCATAATCAACCACAAACATCATTCACATCAATATCATAGGTTAAAATGGATCAAACATACCCAAAATCCCATATTTCCCCTTTAAGCATGTTTAGGTGAAACTAATGATAGGATTAGCAAAACTTAACCAAATTAACCCAAATTCATATCAGAGGTCTATAACATCATTTAGGAATTCATGAACATTTTTCCCGAATTTTATCATACTTAAATTTGCTAATTAGCACTAATCACCCCTAATTAGCCATAATTAGTGTAAAACTATGCAAATCACTCACCTTAGCCACAAAATAAACTAAGATCTGAAATGATTCTCTGATTTGATGTGAATCTCAATGCCAACAGCAGCTCCTATGTTGATTTGGTGAAGATCCTCCTTGATTAGGGGTTGCTAAGCTTGATCCTTGACCAAAAGATGATTTGGAGGTGATTTAGAGGTTAGAGGCCATTTTTAGGGATCCTTGGTGATAAGTGGAGGCTAGAAAACAGAAATGGAATGATTCTCCATCTCATTTCAGCCCTCCCATAACCCTAATCCCGAAATGGGTTATGGGCATACTCACTAATCACCCGATTTGGCCCGGTTAAGTAGTTTTTCACCCTCCAAATCTTGTTTCAGCCATATCTCCCAAACGGTAAGTCCGTTTGGCTATTATGACCACTCTACGGAAAGAGAAACCATCAATCGAATCAAATGGAAGTGGTTTCAGGTCAAAATTCCTTTCCAATCAAAAGTTATGGCCAAAACAGTACCAACTAGGGGCAAAATGGTCATTTAAAAATCGACAAAAATCATGGACATGGGAAATGACTCTAATAGATGTTTCCCAAAGTTACATGACCATACGACTTCACATGGGAAAGAAATAAATATTCTACGATCCTATGATGTGTAGAATACGGGTCGTTACATGGAGCCATGTGGCGTACTGGCAAAGATACTGGTTTCGCATTATCCACAAGATATATTCGAAAATCTATCTCCCGCTTCGGAGGCAAGCCCTTCACCTCCTCAAACACATCCGAATATTCTCGGACCACTCTAACAGATCGTAGATTTTCCTCAGACGCGTCAAGCGATTCTAGATAACTTAGCATAACCGAATTTATGGGATTACAGAAGATTTCGAGATTGTTGCCAAGGCGAGTCATGAGCCTAACTACTCTCCTTTCACAATCAAGAATGGCCCCATTTCTGGATAACCAATCCATTCCTAAAATTAGCCCATAGCCCGTGAAGCCTAACACAAAAGCATCACATCTAAATTCAACGCTAAGTATGGAAATTTTCAAATCCAAACACATCACGGACAAATAAGCTGAGCCCCCTATTGGATTCGAAACAACTAAGGGATCCTCTACTAAACTGGTGTTTAAGTGCAGTGATTCAACTAATGATGTAGAGATAAACGAATGTGATGCGCCCGAATCGAATAAGGTACGGATAAGATGATCAAACAGAAAAACTAAGCTTTCAACAGAAATGGTTCTACCTCGTTCTTGCAGCGGTGGGACCGCGAGAGCCTGAACTTGTCCCCTAGCCTGCCCTGGTGCCATAAGAGCCTGCACCTGTCCTCCCGAGGTAGCTTCTGCCCTCTGCCCCTTCTTTGGGCAGTCCTTCACTAAATGTCCCGCATCGCCACAATGAAAACAGCCTGTCTTCTTTTTCTTTCGGCAATCCTTGCTGAGATGGCCTGGAGTTCCACAGTTAAAACATTTCTTCTTTCCCTTGCCGTTATTGTCTTTACCACCCTTCTTGTTTTGCTGTTGTGGTTTCTTCTGATCCCCCTTCTTCTCGGGTGCCTTATCAGCTTTAGCGCTTTTCTCCTCATGCATAAGCGCCATTTCTACTAACTTCTCAAAGGTGGCCCTCATAGGGATGTGGGTCATAGCCAACCCTTGCAATGGTTCATTCAAGCCATTCACGAACCTCAGCACCTTCTTCTCCGGCATGTTCACTAAGTCCAAGCCAAACCTTGCTAACTGATTAAATTTATTGACATATTCTTTCACTGATGAGCTTCCTTGCTTCAATGTCAAGAACCTTTCCATATATATAATTTCTTCCGCCCTTGAGAGAAACTTCGCCTCGAACCTACGTCTGAAATCCACCCAAGAGTCAACAGGACGCTCCCCATTAGTGACCTCCCACCAAAACGAGGCCTCTCCCTTCATCAACCAAGCTGCTAAACGAACTCTCCTCCCTTCTTCTACTTCAAAGATTTCTAGCAATTCTTCCACCTCCTTAAGCCAATCTCTAGCTTCCACAAACGTTTCTGACCCTTGAAATGGTTTTCCACCCATAGCCTTGAATTCCTTGCATGTCTTTGCAAAAGTATCTACGCGAGGAGGAGGAGGAGGAGGAACGGGTGCAACTGGTGGTGGAGGAACATTGGCTGGACCTGCAGCGGCCCTAGCCTCCAATAGCCACCTATACCATCCTGGTATCGTTACACCGTCGGGTAGATTAAGATCTTCAGCCATGCTGAAACGAAAAAGGAAAGATTCAAATGGAGAATTCGAAAGATAAAGATATGTGGCTATTGGGGATTGTGTTTTTCTTAAAAACTTTTCTCTTTAAATTTCTCATTAAAACATGTTTTTGAAAACACTTCTTCCAAAAATAACTATTTTTCTAAAGTATTTTTATCTGTTCTGGTAACCTTAAGCTCTGATACCACGTGTAACACCCCACGTCCATTAATGTCACTCACAAAGGGAATGCATTAACTTCCATGGAGGTTATAAGTGAATATAGAACTAGAAAAATTACAACAAGACAGATAATAAATAGTACTTGGAAATCTAAAACTTCATTTTATTGCAGCGGAAATTAAACATGTTTGTTACATCATAAAACCATAGATCATAACCAAGTACAATATCCATCTTCATAAAAACAAAATACATAATCCCATCACATAAATAGCCATTAAAAAGATAACGAGCTGGACTTTACTTCAACGGTCCAAGCTTTCCAAAGAGAGATGAAGCAATTCAATCAAACTCCACTAGAGCTGGGCCCAACCTGAGGACCTGGAGGGGGAAAAAGGATAGAAATAGAGGGGGTCAGACATAAAGTCTAGCGAGTATGATAATTCTAACAATACTATTATCAAAATAACTAGACTAAGGCATAAGCTGGAAGACAAGTAAATGTCTATGAACTCTTAGGAAGATAAAGATAGCGTTTAAGATAACGTTAAAGATAACGGTAAAGGCACACCTAATTACTAACGAATGATTACTACACTGCACCGCACATTACTACACTGCACCACACCAATCACCCTATTGTTTGATCCCACTTGCTTCACACAGAAACTTTATAAATAGCCTTATGTACCCCTAGCTGACTACATAGGTGCAGTCTGCCCCTATCTCCACTAGGTGTACACTACTACCCACTTTCGATCGGCTCCTTACTCGTAGATACCCGTGCTGGCCCCACAGTGGGGTGTATCACTCCCCTAAAGTGGCAACCCGATACGACTTGAGAATGCACGGCTTATACCTACACGATGCAACAATGTCTTACCTACCAGCCCGGGTCCACACACGCATATGAAACCTGTTGGACTTGCGTTGCCACCACTCCCCGTTTTGGCCTCTTACAGTCAAACCCAGCATGCGTGTCCCGTCCTCGACTTCGGTCGAGCCCACAAAGATACGTTTGGGATACTGGTCGAAATGGGCCCCCACAAGCTACCCACCTAAGCTTGTCACTAGTATATCCCACTTAACCCTCTTAGTCATGTTCATTTACATGTATGTTTGGTTAAGTCTTACTAATCGTATTTCACATGCCACTAAGGGCACCCCCTAGATTCCTCATGCCACCCAAGGCACCTACTTAACCCCCATGTCCCACCTTACATGTTTATCTGGTTAAGTATTTCTTAATTCATTCAGGCCATAACCTCATAAAGACCTCTCACATTAGACTGGCATTTACGGCAGCTGGATTTGCCGGGCGGGTCCGGGCAGTCTTACACCATAAAAGAGTCTAACCTCGTGTCTTTACAACCATTATGCTTTAGTTTAGGCCTAGGACCTCTCACATTGGGCTGACATTTGTGACCACTGGATTTGCCGGGCGGGTCCGGGCAGGTTTACGTCACAAACGAGTCCAACCTCGTGTCCTAAACATTGATTAACTCTTAAAATCTTTTACCCCAGTTTTAATAATTCCCTATTCAAATTATTAATTAAGTCAACTTTTAATGATGTCCATAATTGACTCAATTATGGCCATCCACTTATGGCATGCAAAATCATATCAATTGCACCCCAACTTTTTAATATTAAATCCTTAATATTACCCCTACCCCACGTTTATACGTTCGCTTATTCAACACATAATATAGGCTAGACTTGTATAGTCTAACACCTAGCACAAAGATAAATTATCACAACATATAGACAATTAAAATAAATCTAATCATAATAGGGGTGAAACTTGCATAAACTACACATGTTAAGGATCAAAAGGTGTCAACTTGTTAAATGTCTCAATTTATATGATATGATCATAGCCCAAATCTATACATAAACTTGCATATGGGGTTTTTAGGCAACATAATGATGGTGTGAACTAGCATAAGATATCACATATGTCATAGCATAATTCTAGATGTCATAATAGATGTCTTGGTATATGTTCATAACTTTTCTAATCAATCTAACTTGCATATGTGACTTGTCATATAGATCAACATTACCCAAACATGATGATTTAATTAATATGAACTAACTAGCATAGATGGTAACATCATGGCCTTTTTAACATGTATGATTCATCACAACTTAGCATAGAAACTTTCAACATACATAACATCATCATAGCATGATTTACAACATATAAGATATCATCATCACATAACATTGGATTTACAATATAGATGATAGCAAAAGGGGTTTACAACAACATATATGATAATTCACATCATCTACTCATAATCCATTCATAACTCAACCTAATTAAAATGATAATAATCTTGTTAAGATCATCATACTCACAATTTAGAGAAGAAAAGAGAGAGTTTTGCTTTGCTTTAGGGTTGAGAGAATTAGAATTGAATTTGCTTTTCTTCTTTCTTAGTTGGCGGCGGCTCCATTGATTTCCATGGCGACGGTAACTATTCTATTTTAATTAGGTTTAGGGTTAGCATTAGGATGTATTTATAGGTGTAGGAAGTTATTTAGGACCATTAGATTAACCCTGAACCATGAGAACCAATCAAATGCAAAATCTACATTTGAGCGAATCGGCCTACGGGTTGACAGCCAAACACCCGGGATTAACCCCTAGTCGACCCAGCAAAGCTCGGGTCGACCTCAAAATTGGGCCGGTTCGGTTATTCCCCCTCCCAATTCACTGTTTTGAACTTTTTCGCATATTTATTTATTTAATTTTTAATTTTTATATATATATCAATATATATATATTTCTCTGCGCAACCCATTTCACTTAATTCTTTTCTAAAAATTAAGTATACTTTAATTTGTGAATTTTAATGTTATAAAATTACGGGGTGTTACACCCCTCCAATCTCACAATCCACCCAATGAAATTCACAATTTCCTAAAGCAATATTGATCGGCTAAGTGAGATCTTTGTGTTTAACGGTAGAGATGGATCCTCATTTTGAAAATCGCCAGAAATCATAGCTCAAAGGCCGGTAGTTCGGAGAGGTTTTCTGGTGCAAGGGCGAGCTCGACGTGGTCAGGGGTGAAGGGTGGCGACACCAAGGGCTGCGACGTGATGGGGTTTGATCAGGTTCTGTAAGATTCTGGTAGCAGCGGCGTGGAGGAATTGATATTGCGTGATGGGTTTCTTCAGTCGAGAATGTATACGACAGGAGAAGGGATTAGCAGAAAGGTTTAAGGATTTAATTAAAAAATTAATATAGTTAATTATAAATGGTTAATAAATTTTGTAATTAAATGTTTGTAATCCTGTAAATTTCTAAAATGGAAACAGAAATCAATGAAACAACTTCAACTGGAATCGTCTCAACGAGCTCTACGTTTCAGAACTGACCAGGACGGATTCTGAGCACGTTGCAGTTTCCAGTAAATTTAAACGTCCAGTTTATTTTGACTCAAAAGGAAAATCATCATTTAAAGACTGACGGAGTGCAAACCAAGGTGAGAGTTCTCTCACTAAAATTTTTGTACCGATATTTAATTTATTTTATAACTGTAAATATATAGAAATTGCCAGTGTCGATTTTTAACTATTGTATGTGACATTGTTTGGGTTCAACTCATTAACTATTCACGACTCATTTGCACAAGAAGCATTGTTTGAATATACGACACCTCTATTTCAAACAACGTGGATACACTTTATTGTTGTTGAAATGAGATGTAAATATCCATTTGTAATTTAAACAGTGAAAATTGGTTAATTAGAAAAATAATTCAAACTGAATTTGAATTGGTTAAAATTATTAACCAATAATTCGTTTAAATGGATTGTTGTTGTTTGAAAACCCCACACGGGTATTGGGATGATATTTGACATACACTAGTCCAAATATTTAGCTGCATGTCAATCGATGGGTTGACAGGCTGTGATGAGCATTATTTATTTATTTTAATGCTTATACAGTTATAGAATGCACTTTGGATGATGTTTGAATGTAAAATGATTATTTATTATTACCGTTGATCACATGCGATGTATGAAAGCCATATAACCGAAATTATATGGTAATTGATTGAGTCGCATTCCGATTAAGAATAACGAATATTTTAAAATAACGAATATTTTAAAATAAAGAATATTTTAAAATAAATATTCAGTGAATAATCAAAATATAATTTTGATGTCCGATTTTGGATGGACACGCAAATATTGAAATATATGAAGCTGAGTAAATAGGTATTCGCCATTTTAACCCGAACAGATTTTT
Source organism: Allium sativum (assembly GCA_030737875.1). NCBI lineage: Eukaryota > Viridiplantae > Streptophyta > Magnoliopsida > Asparagales > Amaryllidaceae > Allium > Allium sativum. The sequence goes on along the minus strand of CM060916.1, from coordinate 388,170,279 downwards.
CTGTCGATTTTATTCATTTTATAATGAATATCGAGAAGAATTAATTTCAAAATCTAATATTTGGAAAATATTATCATTTTAATATTATAATGATATGTAATATTCATTTTTGATTTAAAATTGGAAACGAAGTTGGAATCGTTTTTAAAATGAATTTATAAACGATTTATAAAATATGGTTTGAATGGAAATTGATGACGTATACATTATATATATATATATATATATATAATGACTTGAATAGAACGCGTCGCGCAACGTCCGTTCGTGAATTTCAACTATTAACTTCAAATTGATGTAACGGGAGATCCGACCGTCGGATTCTCCTAAAACTGGAACCATTGGGTTTGTATCGAAAAGATCTTTCCAATGAATATAAGAGATTTAAAATTGAACAGTTGGATTTCAAATTATGTCCAAATAAATTTCAGAAAAGGTTGCTATAGATGTAGTTCGGGGGCCGTTATTGGAAACCGACTGAAATGGCGATATTAAAATTATTAAAAATATGGAAAAATTGTGTAAAATCATAGTAGATGATTTGGAAAGATATTGGTTGAAAAACTCTAGCTTTGGAAAGATAAAATATATTTTTATTGAATTGAACTAGTTATTAACTAGAACAATAATCCAAATGATTATTAAATAAATAAATTGGATTTGTAAATGGGTTTGGATATAACTAGAATTTTCCAATGAATGAATTGGAACGGATTCGAATAGAAATACTTTAGAATATTTCGATATTGGATTCCGTAATTATACGGATATTGATGAGGAATTTGGAAGATACAAATATCTTTATTCCCAATACGATATCCGTTGGTTTCAGAATTTGATATTGAATATAAGTCGTTAAAATTTATATTCTGTAACGATCGGGAATTTCGCTCGATCCGAATCAGTCGCTAAACCGACCAAGACCGTTCACAACGCCAGATTGTTTTGAGAACACGACAAATCATAATGCAAACAGAAGAACATTTCATTGTTAATTGCAACAATTCATCAGAATACAAGAATATACAAAATATGAATAAATATTACACAGACAATATCAGAGATTTAAATTACATTTAAATACATTACTGCAGCGGAAAAATAATACAATACACAACTGAAGGAGATATACGGAGGCAAAGCTTTCCGGATATCATTCCAGTTGTTAATCAGGATCCTGTAAATATAAATCTGCAAAACCAAAACTACTAGCTGCCCGTGCGGAAAATAGGGGCACCCAGAGTTTAGCTTAAAACAATAAACTCCAGGTCAGTCATGTGACTGGTGTGAAAACTAAAACAGTTATTAATCTTTATTTTAAAGTTAGGTAAATCAAGGGACCACGCCGTATAACACGGAACGGGTTTCCTCCCAAGAACACCAGTGCATAAAACAACAGCGCAATGCTAAATAAAGAAAAATGAAGCTATTATAAGACCCAGGTCCCATCACACAATGCAACGCAAGCCGAAGGATAGGGTTTTTACCTTATAATAGCCAAGAATGCTTGATATGCTAAATTTCATCTTTTGATTCCTAATCAGACTCCAACCGTAGATTGGTAAGAGAACAATTCCCTAAGTATTAACCCCGAAGGCCGAAACCAACATCAGACCAATACCCAGGAAACCACCCATCTTAGCTCGTTTCCAGTTAGTTCCTGATTTTATATACAATCATAAATATCAATCATAGGCGGCATGAATGTCCCATACCACTATGTCCCCATATATAGGTATACAATCAAAACCGCACATATCGTGTTTGTAAATTGTATTTCCATCTATGAACCGAGGCAAAAGATAGTCCTCTACCGATTCGAGACTCTCTAGTCCGCCCCTCAGGACCCAGACTTAGGTGGGCCCATGGAGCGATAGGGCCGGTCCACCGATGTGGATTAAAATGCCTGAACACTGCGTTTCCCCACCCTTTGGGGTGGCAATGAGCCAACGAATAATTCCATCGGCTTCACATAGTCACCGATATATCCGAGGCGCCTCGCAACAGCAACAACCACATAAGTTAAACTCTTTAGGGCGTGTAAAACCATTGACGCCACTTCTAACTAGAAAGAAACGCATGTCCTCCCTGAGGTCCTTCTCCCGTTTTTGGTTCACAACCGGGGTGTGAGGCTCGCAAATCAGCGTTACACAAAGCTATGCCACACAGGATGTGCTTTGATCATCCACCACAAGACTCTGCTTTTCAACAGAAGCCTTGATCATTTGCATCTTCCATGCCACACAGGCAAACCACTCTATGCAACAGATATCAGTCACACAGAATGAAATTCAATGGCAGACACACAGTCCATTTACAAGTTCGTTCTGGGTCTGAAAGAAATCGGAGGAACCTTATTCCTCGCATATCCAATGATCTCCAAGTACGTCTGGACGATCACCAACTGATTCCCTCCTCTTGGGTGTACGGCCCAATCAAGATCATTAATAATTATCCAAACGACGTGAAGACCTCTGATCTCCAACCACCGTCTTCATCTTCGACTTATCGTCGTATCAGTTATTCCGAATGGGATAAACCCGGTCTTTCCGAATAACTCGCGTATATAATAAACAAGTGTTACACAAACACAACATACACCTCATTCCAATTCATCAGTCACTAACCGTAAATTAGTAAGGGAACAATTCCCCAAATATTAACCCCGAAGGCCGAAACCAACATCAGATCAATACCCAGGAAACCATTCATCTTAGCCAACCTACAGTTAGTTTCTAAATTTCATATTATTAGGGAAAGGTTCCCATTATTTTTATCAAAGATAAATTCTTTTAAATTTATTCTTTAATCTTCCTTTGAATATGACTTCAAACTAGTCGGGATTAGCGAACCACACCGAAGTAATTATTTATTTTATTTCCCAATCTCAACCTATTTATCCCATGAAGTAAAACTGGTCATACTTCATATCTAACACTACGGTGTTATCAGTAAATTCAATTACCATTTCACGTTCAAATCTAATTAAAGATTTAACTACCGTTTGGAGTAAAACTGGTGATACTCCATTCTCGATCTTTTCAATCTAATTAAAGATTCATTAAAACTCCACTTAGTTTTAATCTTTGACTGGGTTAAAGAATCGGTGTCATTTAAAACACGGTTCACGATAAACCCCAAGATCACATCACATTTCAATCAGTCCCTAACCGTAAATTAGCAAGTGAGCAATTCCCTAAGTATTAACCCCGAAGGCCGAAACCAACATCAGATCAATACCCCAGAAACCATTCAACTTAACTAATCTCCGGTTAGTTTCTAATTTTCATAACTCCATTGGGTCTTAGAACAGTATTATTGAAGATACCGTTCACGACAACCCAAAATCACATTCCATTAATTATCAGGTTAAAGAACAAGTGTTATTTAAAACACCGTTCACGATAAACCGAAAAATCAATTCAAATTCAATTCCAATTAAATACCATTTAATTGGTACACTTCATTAAATCTAAATAAAAGATTTAATCTTTTTCTCAACTGGGTTTAAGAATAGTGTTAATGAAGACACCATTCACGACAAACCCAAATCACATTTGATATTAAATACAATGCTCTGAATAGAAAATATATTGGCTTATCTTCAATATCAAATTCAACGACCAACAAATATCGTATAGGAAATAACGATATAAATATATCTTTCAAATTTCCATAACAATATCTATATAATCACGAAATCCAACATCGAAATATTCCAAAGACAATTTCATTTGAATCCATTCCAATTCAATTATTGGAAATTCTGGTTTCTTTTAAAACCATTTCAAATCCAATTTATTTATTTAATAATAAATAAATTATTATTCTAATTCAAAATTAGTTCATTTCGATAAAAAAAACTATTTTTATCCTTTCAAATATGGAGTTTTTCACCCCAATTCTTCACAAACCATTTCTTATGATTTTACACAAATTATTACTATTTTTAATAATTTTACCAAGGCCCATGCAGTCGATTTCCATCAACGGTCATCGAACTGCACTTACAACGACCTTTTCCAAATTTGATTTGGACATAATTCTAAATCCAACCGTTAGATTTCAAATCTCTAATATTCGTTAGAATCTTTTCGATACGAACCCAACGGTTCCGTTTTTAGGAGAATCCGACGGTCGGATCTCCCGCAATATCCATTCGTAGTCAATGGTCGAAATTCGCGAACTACCGCAGCGCGGCGCGTTCTATTCAGGCCATTATATATGTAATATATATATATATATATATATATATATATTATATTTCGTCGATTTCCATTTAAAACAAATTTTATAAATCATTTTAAATTCGTTTCAAAAACAATTTCAACTTCCATTTCAAATTCAAATCAAAATTGAATTTTTCCATACAAATTCGTTTTAAATTCATTTCAAATTGATTTCAATTCAAATTGATTTTTAATTCAATTTCAGTTCGTTTTCAATTCAATTTGAATTTCAAATTAATTCAATTTCAATTCGAATTCATTTCTATTCAATTTCAATTCGAATTCATTCCTATTCAATTTCAATTCGAATTCATTGCTATTCAATTTCAATTCGAATCCAATTCTATTCAATTTAAATTCGAATTAAATTCTATTCAATTTCAATTCGAATTCAATTCTATTCAATTTCAATTCGAATTCATTTCTATTCAATTTCAATTCGAATTCAATTCTATTCAATTTCAATTCGAATTCATTTCTAAATATTCGATTTTGAAATCACTTTCAATATTCTCGTGTTAAAATGGCGTGTAACTACTTAACACGGCTTCGCATTTCTATTTTCAAATATTCTATTTCAAATATTTCCTTTTCAAATATTCGTATTCAAATATTTCATTTTCAAAACTGGAATGAGGCCTAATCAATTACCATATAATGTTAATAATATGGATTTTCTACAACACATGTATAAAATAACAACGATAAATAATCAACCATCATCCAGAGTGCACCACACAACTGCATAAGCATTAAATATAAATAATTAATGCTTACACAGTCTGTCAACCCATCGATTGACATACAACTAAACAATCGGGATTAGTGTACGTCAAATATCATCCAATACCCGTGTGGGGTTTCAAATCAACAAACACATATTTAATTTGTGCGGTTGGGCGATGTGTAAAATTTATCGTCCCAATCAATATTAGTTAAATCAGTGTATATAAACAAATCATCGATTTGTTTATAAATATTTATTTTATATACACGTTAAAAATTATATTTTTAACTATAAAATATTTTCCACTATAAAATATTTTATTTCATTCCACTTCACACAATCAAATTTCACCACACAGAAATCAAACAAACAAGTCATCCATGGTCTGTGGACGATGGGTGTCAGGTGCTACTAAGCACCGTCTGCATTCTAGTATATATTTCAAACTAGAAATAAAAATAAAAGTGAGGAGTTCTCACCGACTAGCTAAACCAAACGCCACGACTCTTCATATGCAGAAATCTTCGTCGTGCTCGCCTTTTGTCAACTGCCCGTAGCCACTACATATATAAAAATCCCATTTTTATATTGTTGCCATGTATAAAAAAATCACATTTTTATACCGCTACTATATAGATAAAAATTATATTTTTATACCGCTACTACATAGATAAAAATTATATTTTTGTATCGCTACTACATAGATAAAAATTATATTTTTATACCGCTACTACATAGATAAAAATTATATTTTTACACCGCTAATATATAGATAAAATTATATTTTTACACCGCTACTATATAGATAAAAATTATATTTTTATAACGGTGTTCATATATTAAAGATTATATTTTTATTTCAACGTGTATATAATAAAAATCAGATTTTTATTTCACTACATATATAAAGATCAAATTTTTACTCTACATTATATAAAATCAGATTTTTATTATTTTAAAAATCTAATTTTTCTTATGATAAAAATCTAATCTTTACTTCATGAAAACATATATATAAAAATCGAATTTTTATACCTCATTCCTATATATAAAAACCGCTCCTTTCTTTTAAAATCAAAATCATACCTTATATGTATAGGGTTATACCTTTATTTTCCTATTCATAAAAATCAAATCAGACTAATCTAAGTATTTTAAATAAATTAAAATAAAATAAAGAGAAAGGGAGAGAAAAACTTACAGCGTAAAGGGAGGGAGGGGTCTGGTGCTCGCGGGTCCCTGTTTGTGCGAGGGGAGCAAGCGGAGGTGGTCGAAGGACGGGTGCGCAGGTTCAGATGGTCGGGGGGGTGGAAACGACGGGACTGGGGAGGTTTTAGAATTGGAGATTGGCTGATTGGGGTGCGGTTTTAGGAGAAGGAGGGAAGAGAGAGGAGGAGGAGGAGGGGAAGAAGGAGGGGAGGCGCGCCGGGGGGGAGGGGGGTGCGGCGGCGCTCCGCCTAGAGGCGGCGGCGGGTTTGGCCATCGATTGTTTTTTTTTGTTTCTGATTTGGAAAATCGAATGGGGGGGGTTGACTAACGGGGAGAGAGAAAAAGGGGTGGGGGGAATTTTATATTATTATTATTATTATTTTAATTTCAAAAAGCGACTTTTTATTTCGACCTCGATACGAGACCCACCGCCTGTCGTCCATAGCTAATTACCCCCATTCTGAACACAATGGGATATGTATTGCAGGCTGATTCGATCGTTTCGATCAGTTTTCGTTAAAATCAAAATATAACTCTATATATTGAATTTGAACGCACATTTCAATTTACCGGGGCCACACATGACCCCTAAAAATTCCAAAAAAAATAATTCTAGCTTCATATTGACGATACGGTCCTAACAAAACTAATTTCTTCAGATTCTGAGACCATTTGAAAAATGGTCATTTTCCAGTCTATTAAAATCAACTGAAACTGGTCAAACGCGTTTTCCTTTGCCACGCTCATATATTGATTCGAAAAATTATGAAATTTGAAACCTAGTAATAATTTGACATCGCGGATCCAACAAAAGTGGTTTCATCGAAAACCGAGGTCGTTTGTGAAATGGCTATTTTTTTATGGCCAGAATTCCATAGCGACTATTCTGAATTTTCAATTGGGCATAAATTTTTATCCCCGCTATGAAATTTCAATTTTTCGGATTCGTTGGAAAGATATTCTCAATTAGATTCAAATATTTTTGGTTTCGTTAAAATCCGGTTTATTTTGCACCCGGTACATTCATTTGAAATTTGAAATCGAAATTTTTGAACTACCGCGCCATTTTCAATTCCTTTTATAATTATAAATAAATATTTATATTCTAACGACGATCTATATAAATATATACGTTCTAATTCTATTCAAAATAAATTTCTCGTCATTATTATTTAAAATAATTCATTTTAAATAATCAAAATTCATCAAAATTGCCAAAATAAATTTTTTAAATTGGCTCGGATTTCCAGGTTATTACAACCTCCCCCACTTAAAACTTTTCGTCCCCGAAAAGGAACGAAGCCGAAAGTTGTTTCACAAACCAACTCAACTTTCATTATTTTCTTTACGGCTTAATTTCTTCAACTTTTCAGTTTCTAGGAACTTTTCTAATTTTTCAAAAATTTGGCTAACACCCCAAATTTTCGAAAAATTTCGCCATAACCTCCCCTGCACCGGGGACTTCGGGATATTTCATATAGCCTCCCATGGCCTTCTTCAATCCAAAAGAAAAGGAAAAAGCCAAGCGGCTAGCCAATCGGCTCATTAAATCATCATCACCTAAACAAAACAGTAAATTATGGTAAACATGTACCTATTTGTCGGGCAAACAATTTTATTCTTCTGCTCTAGCCTCTTTGCAATGACCTGTTCAATGTAAGTACATGTACATGCATGCAAATGCGATAAATTTTCAATACAATTTACTATTTGGTTCAAATTGGCTATATGGTTCAAATTTATGAATCAAACAATAATCGAACAACACAATCAACAATCAACTAGTTGATTAGTTTTTCAAATTCATAACTTTGATACATAGTCTAAAAATCAGATTTTTGATGCCAAATCACAACAATAAGCCCTATCTAATTTTGGTTCTCACACCAGTCAATAGGAAATATACAGAAATTCCACTTTCGAAACTCGAACATGAATACTGATGATGCGATCGCTATAGCGATCATCAAAACCATCTTCGGGCGATTAGAGTGTGATTCTATATCTATCCAGTATATTAAAACTTCAAATACACGCGGATCAGACGTATATGCAAAACCTTTATATACTGGATTGTCCAAATCAATATAAAATAAATAATCAAATACGAATAATTGATTTAAATTTTCAAAACAAAAGTTGTTTTCATTTTAAAAATATACTCTTCACACTCGTTCTAGGATACTACTGATCCCATCTCTAACGAATCATTCTCATTGGATATTACTAATCCAATCTTTGATGAATTCTTTCGTATGGTTCTAATGTGTCTTGTTCTCTGAGCTTTGTAAACCAAAGCTCTGATACCAAATGTAACGACCGGGAATTTCGCTCGATCCGAATCAGTCGCTAAACCGACCAAGACCGTTTGAAACGCCTGATTGTTTTGAGAACACGACAAATCAGAATGCAAATAAAAGAACATTTCATTGTTAATTACAACAATTCATCAGAATATAAGAATATACAGAGTATGAATAAATATTACACAGAAAATATCAGAGATTTAAATTACATTTAAATACATTACTGCAGCGGAAAAATAATACAATACACAACTGAAGGAGATATACGAAGGCAGAGCTTTCCGGATATCATTCCAGCTGTTAATCAGGATCCTGTAAATATAAATCTGCAAAACCAAAACTACTAGCTTCCCGTGCAGAAAATAGGGGCACCCAGAGTTTAGGTTAAAACAATAAACTCCAGGTCAGTCATGTGACTGGTGTGAGAACTAAAACAGTTATTAATCTTTATTTTAAAGTTAGGTAAATCAAGGGACCACGCCGTATAACACGGAACGGGTTTCCTCCCAAGAACACCAGTGCATAAAACAACAGCGCAATGCTAAATAGAGAAAAATGAAGCTATTATAAGACCCAAATCCCATCACACAATGCAACGCAAGCCAGAGGATAGGGTTTTTACCTTATAATAGCCAAGAATGCTTGATACGCTAAATTTCATCTTTTGATTCCTAATCAGACTCCAACCGTAAATTAGTAAGAGAACGATTCCCTAAGTATTAACCCCGAAGGCCGAAACCAACATCAGACCAATACCCAGGAAACCACCCATCTTAGCTCGTTTCTGGTTAGTTTCTGATTTTATATACAATCATAAATATCAATCATAGGCGGCATGAATGTCCCATACCACTATGTCCCCATATATAGGTATACAATCAAAATCGCACATATCATGTTTGGAAATTGGATTTCCATCTATGAACCGAGGCAAAAGATAGTCCTCTACCGATTCGACACGCTCTAGTCCGCCCCTCAGGACCCAGACTTAGGTGGGCCCATGGAGCGACAGGGTTGGTCCACCGATGTGGATTAAAATGCCTGAACACTGCGTTTCCCCACCCTTTGGGGTGTCAATGAGCCAACGAATGACTCCATCGGCTTCACATAGTCACCGATATATCTGAGGCGCCTCGCAACAGCTACAACCACATAAGTCAAACTCTTCAGGGCGTGTAAAACCACTGACGCCACTTCTAACTAGAAAGAAACGCTTGTCCCCTCTGAGGTCCTTCTCCCGTTTTTGGTTCACAACCAGGGTGTGAGGCTCGCGAATCAACATTACACAAAGCTATGCCACACAGGATGTGCTTTGATCATCCACCACAAGACTCTGCTTTTCAACAAAAGCCTTGATCATTACATCTTAGCATGCCACACAGACAAACCACTCTATGCCACCGATATTAGTCACACAGAATGAAATCCAATGGTAGACACACAGTCCATTTACAAGTTCGTTCTGGGTCTGAACGAAATCGGAGGAACCTTATTCCTCGCATATCCATCGATCTCCAAGTACGTTTGGACGACCACTAACTGATTCCCTCCTCTTGGGTGTACGGCCCGATAAAGATCATCAGTAATTATCCAAACGACGTGAAGACCTCCGGTCTTCAACCACCATCTTCATCTTTGACTTATCGTCGTATCAGTTATTCAGAATGGGATAAACCCGGTCTTTCCGAATAACTCGCGTATATAATAAACAAGTGTTACACAAACACAACATACGCCTCATTCCAATTCATCAGTCACTAACCGTAAATTAGTAAGGGAACAATTCCCCAAATATTAACCCCGAAGGCCAAAACCAACATCAGATCAATACCCAGGAAACCATTCATCTTAGCCAACCTACAGTTAGTTTCTAAATTTCACATTCTTAGGGAAAGGTTCCCATTAATTTTATCAAAGATAAATTCTTTTAAGTTTATTCTTTAATCTTCCTTTGAATATCACTTCAAACTAGTCGGGATTAGCGAACCACACCGAAGTAATTATTTATTTTATTTCCCAATCCCAACCTATTTATCCCATGAAGTAAAACTAGTCATACTTTATATCTAACACCACGGTGTTATCGGTAAATTTAATTACCATTTCATGTTCAAATCTAATTAAAGATTTAACTGCCGTCTGGAGTAAACTGGTGATACTCCATTCTCGATCTTTTCAATCTAATTAAAGATTCATTAAAACTCCACTTAGTTTTAATCTTTGACTGGGTTAAAGAATCAGTGTCATTTAAAACATGGTTCACGATAAACCCCATAATCACATCACATTTCAATCAGTCCCTAACCGTAAATTAGCAAGTGAGCAATTCCCTAGGTATTAACCCCGAAGGCCGAAACCAACATCAGATCAATACCCCAGAAACCATTCAACTTAACTAATCTTTAGTTAGATTCTGATTTTCTTAACTCCATTGGGTCTAAGAACAATATTATTGAAGATACCGTTCACGACAACCCAAAATCACATTCCATTAATTATCGGGTTAAACAACAAGTGTTATTTAAAACACCGTTCACGATAAACCCAAAAATCAATTCAAATTCAATTCCAATTAAATACCATTTAATTGGTACACTTCATTAAATCTAAATAAAATATTTAATCTTTTTCTCAACTGGGTTTAAGAACAGTGTTAATGAAGACGCCATTCATGACAAACCCAAATCACATTTGATATTAAATACAAGGCTCTGAATAGAAAATATATCGGCTTATATTCAATATCAAATTCTACGACCAACAAATATTATATTGGAAATAACGATATAAATATATCTTTCAAATTTCCATAACAATATCTGTATAATCACGAAATCCAACATCGAAATATTCCAAAGACAATTTCGATTCGAATCCATTCCAATTCAATTATTGGAAATTCTTGTTTCTTTTAAAACCATTTCAAATCCAATTTATTTATTTAAAAATAAATAAATTATTATTCTAATTCAAAATTAGTTCATTTCGAAAAAAACTATTTTTATCCTTTCAAATATGGAGTTTTTCACCCCAATTCTTCAAAAATCATTTCTTATGATTTTACACAAATTATTACTATTTTTAATAATTTTATCAAGGCCCGTACAGTCGATTTCCATCAACGGTCATCGAACTGCACTTACAATGACCTTTTCCAAATTTGATTTGGACATAATTCCAAATCCAACCGTTAGATTTCAAATATCTAATATTCGTTAGAAATCTCTTTTCGATACGAACCCAACGGTTCTGGTTTTAGGAGAATCCGACGGTCGGATCTCCCGCGATATCCATTCGAAGTCAATGGCCGAAATTCGAGAATTGCCGCAGTGCGGCACGTTCTATTCAGGCCATTATATATATATAATATATATATTATATATATTATATATTTTTCGTCGATTTCCATTTAAAACGAATTTTATAAATCGTTTTAAATTCGTTTGAAAAACAATTTCAACTTCCATTTCAAATTCAAATCAAAATTGAATTTTCCCTTACAAATTCGTTTTAAATTCGTGTCAAATTGATTTCAAGTCAAATCGATTTTTAATTCAATTTCAGTTCGTTTTCAATTCAATTTGAATTTCAATTTCAATTTGAATTCATTTCTATTCAATTTCAATTCGAATTCATTCCAATTCAATTTCAATTCGAATCCAATTCTATTCAATTCCAATTCTATTCAATTTCAATTCGAATTAAATTCTATTCAATTTCAATTCGAATTCAATTCTATTCAATTTTAATTCGAATTCATTTCTATTTAATTTCAATTCGAATTCAATTCTATTCAATTTCAATTCGAATTCAATTTCAATTCGGATTCATTTCTAAATATTCGATTTTGAAATCACTTTCAATATTCATTATAAAATCGACATAATTCCCGTTCGTGTTAAAATGGCGTGTAACTACTTAACACAGCTTCGCATTTCTATTTTCAAATATTCTATTTGAAATATTTCTTTTTCAGATATTCCTATTCAAATATTTCTTTTTCAAAACTGGAATGAGGCCCAATCAATTACCATATAATGTTAATTATATGGATTTTCTACAACACATGTATAAAATAACAACGATAAATAATCAACCATCATCCAGAGTGCACCACACAACTGCATAAGCATTAAATATAAATAATTAATGCTTACACAGTCTGTCAACCCATCGATTGACATACAACTAAACAATCGAGATTAGTGTACGTCAAATATCATCCCAATACCCGTGTGGGGTTTCAAATCAACAAACACATATTTTATTTGTGCGGTTGGGCATTGTAATAACCCGGAAATACGAGCCAATTTAAAAAATTTATTTTGGCAAATTTAGCGAATTTTGAATATTTAAAATGAATTATTTTAAATAATATCGACGAGAAATTTATTTTCAATAGAATTCGAGCGTATATATTTGTATACGTCGTCGTTAGAATATAAATTTTATTTATATATATAAAAGGAATTGAAAATGGCGCGGTAGTTCGATAATTCAATTTCAAACTTCAAAGGAGTGTACAGGATTCGAAATAAACCGGATTTTAGCGAAACCAAAAATATTTGAATCTAATTGAGAATATCTTTCTAACGAATCCGAAAAATCGAAATTTCATAGTGGGAATCAAAAGATACGTCCAGTTGAAAATTCAGAATAGTCGCTATGGAATTCTGGCCCTTAAAAATGGAAATTTTGCAAACGACCTCGGATTTCGACGAAACCACTTTTGTGGGATCAGTGTTGTCAAGTTATTGCTAGGTTTCAAATTTCATAATTTTTCAAATCAATATGTGAGCGTGGAAAAAGAAACCGCTTTTGACCAGTTTTAGTTGATTTTAATCGACTGGAAAATGGACATTTTTCCAACGGCCTCAGAATTCGACGAAATTAGTTTTGTTAGGACCGTATCGTCAATACGAAGCTAGGAAATATTTTTCTGGAATTTTTAGAGTTAGTATGTGGCCTCGGTAAATTAAAATGTACGTTTAAAATTGAATATACTGATTTATATTTTAATTTTGATAAAAACTAATCGAAACAGTCGAATTGGCCTACGATATATATCCCATTGTGTTCGGAATGGGGGTAATTAGCTTTGGACGATAGGCGGTGGGCCTTGTTTCGAGTTCGAATGAAAAAATTACTTTTTAAAATTAAAATAAATTAAATAATATAAAAACCTTTATACTCTCTCTCTCCCCTCTTCATTGTTCAGTCAACGATTCAAGAAAAAAAAGGGGAACGATGCGCTCCCACCACCCGCCGGAGCTCCGACCGGCGCTGCGCCAGGCCGCCACCCGCCTCCGACGCCAGCCTCTTCCCCCGGCCTTGCACCAATCTCCTCCTCCTCTCAAAAATCGAACCCCCTTCCACGATTTTGACCTAGCCCCCCAAACCTAACTCCTCCGACCACCCTGAACACGCTGCCGCCGCCTGCACTGACCCCACCACCACGGCGACCCCACATCGACCACCCCGACGCCTCAGACCGCCTGTGGGTCGATTCACAGCCCCGAACCCCAAAAAAACCACCGCCACCACCTCTCGACTTCGACCCAGCCCCTCCACCTTCGGTTAGCACGCAAGCAAACCCCTTTTTCTTCTAAAAATATGAGTTTTCCTTTTTAGTTATGCTTTATTTATGAAATTTCTAGCATGAAATAACTTTGTTGTATTAATGTTGTTTTAAAAAAATTAAAGTAGCATTATAAAATTTCGATTTTTATATATTTAATAGCAAGATAAAAACTCAATTTTTATTATGTATTGTGATTTTTATTTATATCAAGATTTTGATTATGAAGTGATCGTTGAAAAGAAAGTATAATTTTTATATAATCAAGAGGTTAAAAATATAATTTTTATATAAAAAAAAGGATAAAAATATAATTTTTATATCATGTAAAGGTTAAAAATATGATTTTTATATTATAGAGATTATAAAAATACGATTTTTATATTATATAGTTAGTAAAAATTTGATCTTTATATATGTAGCGAAGGAAAGAATTGATTTTTATTATATATAAGTTGAAATAAAAATGTGATTTTTATAGCAATAAAATTCGATCCTTATATATGAAAAAGAAATATAAAATATAATTTTTATATAGAATGAAGCGTCGAGAAAATATATATAAAGAAGGAATAAAAATATGATTTTTATTTATTAGAATGAAGTGATAAAAATATAATTTTTATTATAAACAGCAGAGAAAGGACTGCATCAGAATTTCAAACCGATCCAGACGGTTCAGCAGTTCAGAAGCAAAGCACGGCAGAGTGGAACCCTCTGTGAGAACTTCTCACCTTTTAATTTTGTTTTCTAGTTTATAATATATACTAGGATGCAGGCGGTGTTTAGTAACACCCGACACCCGTCGTCCACAGACCATGGACGGCTTGTTTGTTTGATTGATTTTGATGTGTTGTTGATTGTGTGATTTGAAATGAAATAATATATTTATATAGAAAATAAATATTGTATAGTTAAAAATGGAATTTTTAACGTGTATATGGAATGAAATAAATAAATATAAACAAATCGGACGATTTGTTTATATACACACATTTGACTGATATTGATTGGGACGATAAATTTTACACATCGCCCAACTTCACAAATAAAATCTGTGTTTGATTGTTTGAAACCCTCCACGGGTAATGGGATGATATTTGGTGTACACTAATCCCAATTATTTAGTTGTATGTCAATCGATTGGTCGACAGACTGTGTAAGCGTTAATTATTTATATTTAATGCTTATGCAGTTGCATGGTGCACTTTGGATGATGGTTGATTATTTATCGTTGCGATTATATAAGCGTGTTGTAGGGAATCCATATAATCAACATTATATGGTAATTGATTGGGCCTTATTCCAATTGGGAAAATAAAGAATATTGAAAAATACAGGTTCATGTGTTGACCGTACTCATTCGTTGAGATTAGTCATGTGTTGAACGAAATATTTTAACAATAAAATTTACATCTTTATCATATATAAAATTAGAAACTAACTGGAAAATAGATAAGATGAGTGGTCTCCTGGATATTGATCTGATGTTGGTTTCGGCCTTCGGGGTTAATATTTAGGGAATCGTTCTCTTACTAATTTACGGTTGGAGTCTGATTTGAAATCAAACGATAGATACCATAATTTTTATAAAATATATTAAATAACAAAAATAGTCGCGTGTTGACAGTACTCATCCGTTGAGATTAGTCATGTATTGAAAGAAATATAGATTCATTCATCGAATAGAATAATGAAGTTATTGAAAAATATAAAGCCGTGTTGATTAGTGATGCGCTATTTTGACGCGAACGATATTTATATCGATTATATTCGTTTTTATAATTAATATTGAAAAGAGATAAAAATCGAATATTTATAACAGGAAATCGAATTGAATTGAATAGAAAACGAATTCGAATCGAATTGAATTGAATATAGAACGAATTCGAATTGAATTGAATATAGAACGAATTCGAATCGAATTGAATTGAATAGAAAACGAATTCGAATTTAATTGAATATAGAACGAATTCGAATCGAATTGAATTGAATAGAAAACGAATTCGAATTCGAATTGAATTGAATATAAAACGAATTCGAATTGAATTGAATATAAAACGAATTCGAATCGAATTGAATTGAATAGAAAACGAATTCGAATCGAATTCGAATCGAATTGAATTGAATAGAAAACGAATTCGAATTGAATTGAAAACGAATTGGAATAGAATCAAAATCAATTTAAAATGAATTCAAATTGAATTGAAATTTGAATTGAATTGAAATGAATTTAAAACGAATTTATAAGGAAAAATTCAATTTT
The DNA here is from genome assembly GCA_030737875.1 of Allium sativum. NCBI lineage: Eukaryota > Viridiplantae > Streptophyta > Magnoliopsida > Asparagales > Amaryllidaceae > Allium > Allium sativum. The sequence continues at coordinate 388,153,964 of CM060916.1, read as the reverse complement.
AATTTGAATTTGAAATGGAAGTTGAAATTGTTTTGGAAACGAATTTAAAACTATTTATAAAATTCGTTTTAAATAGAAATCGACAAAATATATTATATATATATATAATATAATGGCCTGAATAGAACGTGCCGCGCCGCGGCAGTTCTTGAATTTCGACCATTGACTTCGAATGGATACTACAGGAGATCCGACCGTCGGATTCTCCTAGAACTAGAACCGTTGGGTTCGTATCGAAAAGAGCTTTCTAACGAATATTAGAAATTTGAAATCTAACGGTTGGATTTGGAGATATGTCCAAATCAATTTCAGAAAAGGTCGCTGTAAGTGCAGTTCGATGGCCTTTGTTGTAAATCGACTGTACGGGCCTTGATAAAATTATTTAAAATATCAATAATTTGTGTAAAACCATAATAAATGTTTTGAAAAGAACTGGGATGAAAAACTCCACGTTTGTAAAGATAAAAATATATTTTTATCAAAATGAACTAGTTTATAACTAGAAAAAATAAATTGGACTTGTGAATGGTTTTAAATAACCAGAATTTCTAATATATTTAATTGGAATTGAATTAGAATTGATTTGTAGGTTTATCGTGAATGGTGTTTTAAATAACACTTGTACTTTAACCCGATAATAAATAGAATGTGATTTGGGTTTATCGTGAACTGTGTTTTAAATGACATTAGTTCTTTAACCCAGTAAAAGGAGTTTTAATGAATCTGCAATTATATTGAAATGTGAATTGATAATTTAAATTATCAAATTTGGAAAATGAGCGAGAATGGAGTATCACCAGTTTTGATCCAAGCGATAGTTAAATCTTTAATTAGATTTGAACGTGAAATGGTAATTAATTTTACCGATAACACTGTGGTATTAGATATGGAGTATTACCAGTTTTGCTTCATGGGATGAATAGGTTGGGATTGGGAAATAAAATAAATAATTACTTCGATGTGGTTCGCTAATCCCGACTAGTTTGGAAAACCGTAATTTGGTTTGAAATGATATCCAAAGGAAAATTAAAGTATAAATTTAAAAGAATTTATCTTTGATAAAATTAATGGGAACCTTTCCCTAAGAATGTGAAATTTGGAAACTCACTGTGGGTTAGCTAAGATGGATGGTTTCCTGGGTATTGATCTAATGTTGGTTTCAGCCTTCGGGGTTAATATTTGGGGAATTGTTCTCTTGTTAATTTACGGTTAGTGACTGATGAATTGGAATGAGGCATATGTTGTGTTTGTGTAACATTTGTTTATAATATATGCGGGTTGTTCGGAAAGGCCGGGTTTATACCCATTCTGAATAACCGATTCGACGATAAGTCGAAGATGAAGATGGTGGTTGAAGACTGGAAGTCTTCACATCGTTTGGGTGATTACTGATGATCTGGATTGGGCTGTACACCCAAGAGGAGGGAATCAGTTGGTGATCGTCCAGACGTACTTGGAGATGGATGGATATGCGAGGAAAGTGCCTCCGGTTTCGTTCAGATCCAGAACGAACTTGTAAATGGACAGTGTGTCTGACATTGGATTTTATTCTGTATTGATTGATCTCTATTAAATATACATCTGTTTGGCGGTGGAGAATTTATTCTCTTGCTTAACGCCCTTCTCTGAGACGTACGAGCTCAGAGGTTGTATATCGATGGACATCAGTCGCATGGAGTGAATTGCCTGCGTGGCACGCCTAAGTGGCAAATGATCAAGGCATCTGTTGAAAAGCAAAGTCTTGTGGTTGATGATCAAAGCACGTCCTACGTGGCATAGCTTTGTGTATAGCGTGGATTCGCGAGCCTCACACCTCGGTATGAGTCAAAAAGGGGATACGGACCGTTGGGAGAACGCGACGTTTCTTTCTAGCTATGGGTGGTGTTAGTGCTTAAACTGGCTGACATTTATATACTTTTCGCCTTTGTGGTTGTTGGAATGAGGCGCCTCGATATTAGGTCTGATAGGACCGGGAAACGTGTGTTCAGGAATTGCCAATCCTCAAACGTAAGAGAGGACCGGCCCAACCGATCCAAGTGGCTGCCCAGAGTGTGTAGTCCTGAGGCATTTGCTAGAGTGTCTCGAATCGGAGAGGAGCTTGCCCCTTGCCTCGACTCATGACGGAAATCCAATTTCCAAAATGTGTATTTCGGTTTTATTTGTAGAGCCTAGTATGGCGACATAGTGGGATGGGGCACTTATGCCGTCTATGATTGATATTTATGATTGAAATTGTTTTGACACCAAACACTTATAATAGTATCAAATGATTTGTTTTAAAACGTACCAAGAATGTTTGGCTATTATAAGGGAAAACCCTATCCTCCGGCTTGCGTTGCATTGTGTGATGGGACCTGGGTCTTATAATAGCTTCATTTTTCCTAAAAGCATTGCGCTGTTTTTATTCTATGCACTGGTGTTCTTGGGATGAAACCCGTTCCGTGTTATACGGCGTGGTCCCTTGAATTACTCTCTTTTAAAATAAAGTTTTAAATAACTGTTTTAGTTCTCACACCAGTCACATGACTGACCTGGAGTTTATTTTTTTCAACCTAAACTCTGGGTGCCCTTATTTTCTGCACGGGCAGTTAGTAGTTTTGGTTTTGCAGATTTATATTCACAAGATCCTGATTTACAACTGGAACGATACTCGGAAAGCTCTGTATCCGTGTATTACTTCTAGTTGTGTTTTTGTATTATTTTCCACTGCGATGTATTTAAATGTAACTTATTGTAATCTCTGATATTTATCAAATGTATATTTATTCGTACTCTGTATATTTTTTGTATCTGATGGAATTGTTGTAATATACAATGAAATGTTCTTCTGTTTGCGTTCCAATTTGTCCTGTTTTCAAAACGATCAGGGGTTTCGAACGGTCTTAGTCAGTTTAACGATCGATTCGGATCGAGCAAAATTCCTTCTCGTTACAGTTGGTATCAGTGCTTTAGTTTACAGAGCTCGAGAACAAGACACATTAGAACCATACGAAAGAATTCATCAGATATTGGATTACTAATATCCAATTAGAGTAACTCGTTAGAGATGGGATCAGTAGCATCCTAGAACGAGTGTGAAGAGTATATTTTTCAAATGAAAACAATATTGTTTTGAAAATTTAAACCAGTTTATATGTATTTGAATATTTTATTTGTATTAAATTTGGACAATCCAATATATAAAGATTTTTCATATACGCGTCATGAACGTATATTCGAAGTTTTAATATACTGGATAGATATGGAATTACACTCTAGTCGTCCGGGGACAATTCTGGTGATGTAGCGACATCATCAGTATTTATATTCGAGTGACGAAGGTGTGATTTCTATATATTTCCATTAGACTGGTGTGAGAACCAAAATATAGCTAGAATACATTGTTGTGAATTGGCATCAAAACATGATTTTTTGTATATCTATCCAAATTATGAATTTGAAACGTTAATCAACTAATTGATTGTTGATTGTGTTGTTTGATTATTATTTGATTAATTAAAGTTGAACCATTTAGTCAAATTGAATCAAATAGTGAGTGTATTGAAAATTAGTCACAATGCATGCATATACATGTACTTACATTGAACAGGTCATAGCAAGGAGGCTAGAGCAGAGAATAAAATTGTTTGCCCGACAAATAGGTACATGTTTACCATAATTTACTGTTTTGTTTGGGTGATGATGATTTTATGAGACAATTGGCTTTTTCTTTTTGAGATCAGAGGGCCTGTTTGGCAATTTCGGGATTTTCCTGGTGCTCCCAGTGCAGGGGAGGTTATGGCGAAATTTTTCGAAAATTTAGGGTGTTAGCCAAATTTTTGAAAATTTTGAAAAGTTCTTAGAAACTGAAAAGTTGAAGAACTTAAGCCGTAAAGAAAATAATGAAAGTTGAGTTGATTAGTTAAACAACTTTCGGCTTCGTTCCTTTTCGAGGATGAAAAGTTTTAAGTGGGGGAGATTGTAATAACCCGGAAATGCGAGCCAATTTAAAAATTTTATTTTGGTAAATTTAGCGAATTTTGAATATTTAAAATGAATTATTTTAAATAATATCGACGAGAAATTTATTTTGAATAGAATTCGAGCGTATATATTTATATACGTCGTCGTTAGAATATAAATTTTATTTATATATATATAAAAGGAATTGAAAATGGCGCGGTAGTTCGATAATTCGATTTCAAACTTCAAAGGAATGTACAGGATTCAAAATAAACCAGATTTTAGCGAAACCAAAAATATTTGAATCTAATTGAGAATATATGTAACACCCCACCTCCGCCAGGGTCACTCACAAAGGTATGCACTAGGTTTGGAGGGGCATTATTGGTAAACATGCACAGAAATATTACAAGATAGAACATATAAAACAGCGGAAGTAAAACAAATTTTCATTTCCTTATAAAATAAGGTCTAAAGCCTTTTACATCAGAATACATCAAAACCTGTCTTGCAATAGTAAAGAAGCATAAAACCTTTTCATAAATTATTCCCCTAAGTAAAGCAGCCATAGCCTATGGAAGTTCAAGCCATACATGATGACCTTCAAGCAGAAGAGGTCCGAACTAACAACAGTATTTCCTCCCTGAAAACCTAGGGGGGAAACGGAAGACAAAGGGGTGAAAGAAAACGGGGTCAGTCATAAAGACTGGTAAGTCCTATCTACTTCCAGCATAAAAACAAGTAAATGTAACATGACATGCATAAACTGAAAATAAACATAAGGATGACGACAAGATAGATAAACTAAACCAAGATAACAGGGTGAGCTACGGTATCAAGATAAACTAAGGTATCATGATAAACTACGGTGTCAAGGTAAATCAAAGTATCACATCGTCAGGTTTCTATCAAGTATAATATCCCAAGGTATCTATCATGTATATTTGCTCTGCACCTCCCGTACTAGTATCCCAACCCGTGTCATGAGTTAACTATAAAATGTCCCTTGACCAAAGTCATGAAATGGTCCATGTCAACCTAATATATCGAATATGTAGGTTTTCCAACTGGTATGATTCTTTTCAAGTGTATAAGTTCAGTCCTTTGCCGTACCCCGTACGGGCTTTCTTACTACTTCAACGTAGTACCATTTTATCCTTGAAGTCGTTTGGACTGCTACCCTTGATCCGGCTAGGTTTTTTTATCATGAATTATCGTGTATTCAACTAGGATTTATGCCACCTAGGACCACTAGGGATTATGCTACCTATTGAATAATTTCTAACCCTGATTAGGATTTATACTACCTAGGACTACTAGGGATTATGCTACCTAATGAACGTTTCCGTAACTCGGTTTGGGTTTTAGCCACCTAGGACCACTAGGGATTACGCTACGCGTCAACCACGCCCTTTTTCCCACGTAGGTATTGTGAATCGTTTCTCCATGTCTAGATGCACATGTATCTCAATGTGTCATCCGAGTCCCGTGCCAGGGCAAATCAAGAAATACGAGACTCGGTCGGGAGCTTTAAGTCGTCTACCGAATGCAGATATCAAGGTCTGTTTTTGTATCCGTGGCTATGGTCCCACGTGACCCCTCCCTCAACTACTGAAAGGCAATCCAAGAAAAATCATGCACGAGAACTATACTCCGACCCCCTATGCCCCACTTACCTATTGGCCCACCTCACCCATAACTCGATAGCAAGTATATGGTCTGTTGGGAGTTCTCTGCCTTTCCGTATACGTACACGATTGACTAAAGATGGTAGGTAGTCGACGACGCGCTATCCAGGGCAAAAATCAAGTATCGTCGACTCCACGCTAATCCATCCCCGTCTTTAGGTTGCTCGCACAGCAACCAAGGCATACTCTTGGTTCTTCTACCGCAGACCTTAACCTCTGTGAGCCCAGGCGGATCATCTGCAACCTCACAGAGGGATACCAAGAGTACCCTCACGTCCCCCGAAGCTACTGCTTCGTCACCCAGTTCGTTGGAGCCTTTATCTAAGTCAGATGATTTGCTCCTCCACGTGTGTTTAAGCGATGACCTACCGTATCGGGTTACTCATCTATCTGTGAACTGGTCCAAATCCCTTGACTAAGAATTATTACTTAGTTATCCTAAACTAAGGTTTATCACTTAGTTCCCTTTTCCGTTATCCTTGTTAACTACGATTTTCCACCTAGTCCCCTGAACTAGGGTTTTGTCTAATGGGTTAAGTGTTGTCATTCCAGTTCATGACTTAACCCGCCTACGAATCATGTCAAGGTTGGCTAAGTATTTAAGCTCAAGACTTAGCCCTACAAGTTGGTTAAGTATACCAAGAAGCTCATGACTTAACCCTATGCGATTATCAAGTCAGATTGGTTAAGTATTAGTTTGTCTTGACCCTATCAGATTATCGTGTTAGATTGGTTAAGCATAGATTATCTTAACCCCATCAGATTATCGAGTCGGATTGGTTAAGTATGCATTAGCTTAACCCCATCCACTAATCGTATTACAATGGTTAAGTATATTTAAACGGTCTTGTGACTTAACCCTATCAAGTTCTCATATTAGATTGGTTAAGTATAGGTTACTTAACCTCATCAAATCATCATGTATAATTGGTTAAGTATAAGTTACTTAACCTCATTGAATTATCATGTTAAATTGGTTAAGTATTGGTTACTTAACCTCATCGAATTACCGTGTTTAGATTAGTTAAGTCTAGGTTAACTTAACTTCATCTAATTACCGTGTTTAGATTAGTTAAGTGTAGGTTAACTTAACTCCATCTAATTACCGTGTTTAGATTAGTTAAGTATGGGTTAACTTAACTCCATCTAATTACCATGTTTAGATTAGTTAAGCGTAGGTTACTTAACCCATCTAATTACCGAGTCGGACTAGTTACGTATGGATTAGCTTAACCCCATCCCCTAACTGTATTTTACGGTTAAGTATCATTAAGAAATCAAGTCCGGTTTCACTTAACCTACCCATTCATGTCATATCGGTCAACTATCATTAGTCAGATTTACTTAACCTTATCATGTGGCATTAAATGAATTAATGCACTCTCAACCTCTCACATTAGACGTTGTTGTGGTTACTGGTTACGCCGGGCGGGTCCGGGCAGATTTACACCTTAACCTAGTCTAACCTCGGGTTTCAAGCGCGATATGACCAACTACCCACATTGGGTCCTATTGTTTGTAGCCACTGGATTTGCCGGGCGGGTCCGGGCAGATTTATGCTACAAACTCAACCCAACCTCGAGTTGGCCACTTCCATGTTTTTCTACGTGTCATGTTCATGTCAAGTTTAGACCCCTTTTTAAGTCTATGTTTTCATGTAACCCCATTTCAAGTTTTCGTGTCCTATTCACGTTTATTATCATTACATGTTCCATGTAATTCCATGTCAAGTTCATAGCCCATTTTCAAGTTTGCCTAAACTACCCAAAACGTGTCCCCAACGCACATGAAAGCGAATCAACATATTTGGAATAATATGACAAAGATGGGTACAAGATGGCAAAGATGAATCACAAGTTAAACATGGTGAAAATTGAGGCAAAGGTGTTCACATAACTAGCATATTGCATATTGGCCTCAAAACATGCACGATGTCATAAAGGGATTGGCCACAAACATGCACGGTATCATAAGGGGTTTGGCCTCAAAACATGCATAGCATCATAAGGGGTTTTTGGCCTCAAACATGCATAATACCATAAGGGGTTTTGGGTTCATTTACATGCATAAGCCCCAAGTCAAATTTATGTAACTATTTCACAAGTAAAAGTGGTTCCAAGGGTTCATGCTAACATCCCACAAGTAAAGGTCCAATCTTGCATGGCAAACTAAGTCCAATGCAACATGAACAACATGATTTAGTCGCTAAAACATACCCCAAAGTCATAGATCATAGAAAAGGGGCAAAACTAGGTTCACATAGGCTAGCATACTCATGTTCATCGCATTTTATTCCATGTCACATTAGAACTATCGTTTAGATCTAGGAGTAGCTAGACCTTACTTAGCGTGGCTAAGGGATTATGAGCATGAATCGTCTTGTCGTAGAATCGTCATAAAATTTTCGTAGCAATGTTGATCCACTCCCTTGATTTGATGTAGCAAGCTAGCACCTTTGATTTGGATCTAGTTTAAATGCATAGGCTCTTGGAGTTGGAGATGGAGGCCATGGTCAATGGAGATTTGGGCAGCACTTCATTGCAAGAGTGATTTGTGAGGGTTTAAGCTAGGTCTAGGGGTCTTTTTATAGAGATTAGGAGTAGTTTAGGCCATAGGATAGATCAGAGCCCTCAAATCACGTCACTAGTCAACGAAACAGGTCCAAACAGCCAAAATAAGTGCACCAGGCCGACCTGGCCGACCAGGGAGGTCGACCCCCAGGTCAACTCTAGTGTCGACCTGGTTGGGGGGGAGGTCGACCCTAGTGTCGACCCCCCTGTCGACCTGTCTGGGCGGGAATTTTCCCGCCCAGTCTGTTTTGGCTGAATTTGAATTCTGAATTTAAATTTGAACTGTTTTTGAACTTGAAATTTTCAAGAAACTTTGACGGGCCATAACTTGGTCATACGGGCTCCGTTTTTCAAAAACTCGGACTCTATTTTGCGTATTTTTCCAAGACGAACGCAATGGCACAGCCCTTTTCCCCTGATTCAGATTTTATAATTAAATTCTGCCTTGATTCTTGTCTTAGCACGTTGTAAAAATCCGGGTTGTTACATTCTCCCCAACTTAAAGGATTTCGTCCCCGAAATCTCTAAGTTAGGAAGATCGTATCCTACCATACATCTACTCAAAACATCACCACAAGCAACCAATGTCCTTAGACGATTTCTAATGCTGTATGAACATATGCAAAAAGTGTGTGTATATGTTCCTTTTCTAATGCAAATGATCAGGCCTGAATGATCTTTCTAATGCAAAGTATGTTTAGTGCCATGAATCCAACATGTATGCAAATAGTCTTAGTCATATAAACACTATATGTGTGCACAACCATTCATCCACATGCAACATCCACATGATAACATATTCAATTTCATCCATAAACAAGTATAAATACTCGTGCATATGCAACCTGAAATGTGACTGAATCGATCTAGTATCTAGTGTGTATTCGCGCATCCACGAGCAACCACTTGCAACCATTTACGACCATATCAATCATAACATGTTTCAAATACATGTTTACATCCATAGGGTTCTACCTAAGGTTCCCAAGATAGGATCGAGGAGATAAACAAGATAAACTCCTTACGGGGTTTGCAACGGAAACCGGATCGAGAGGATATCCACCAAGAGATAGCATGCAAGCAAGCTCTACAGGAGAACCAGGGATCAACGATATACTCTTAAAAAGAGATATGATGCGCGCGTTTAAGACACATTTCCTTGAGCTTAATTCCAGTGTGCCTTGACCACCTTTGACTTCATGATTTTCGTAGCTCCTTGATTCCTATTTCCAAGGTATGAGTTGGAACTCATTTCACTGTCGCCTCTCGTTTCACTTTCACTAATTCTTTCCCTAGTATGCTCGGCTCAACCATATCTGCATACTCATGCAAGCTCTCCAAAATTCACTAGTGAATTCTGGATCTCCTTTACCGATGCCAATCCATGTTATCACGTGCACTTACTAGGGTGATTCCTATAACCCATGCTTAAGCGGAATGAACCATCCGCCTTATTGGTGAACGTTACTCGATCGGATCAGAGATTTCCGATAAACGCATCAAGAGATTCTAGGTAACTAATCATGACAGAACCCAAAAGGTTATATGAGGCTCCGAGGGTATTACCAAGGCAAGTCAAGAGTCTAACTATCCTCTTTCCAAAACCGAAAATGGTATCCCTAACTGGATAACCACTTTATCCCTAGAATCCATCCATAGCTCAACAATATAAGCATTGCTTCTAATCTCAACACTTGGCATTTACATTCTCAATTCCAAACAAGTCATGAGTAAATGGACCGATCCTCCAACCAGATTTGGGACAAAAATGGGTTCCTCTACCATGCTAGTACTAAGGTGCAGAGACTCAACTATCGAAGCAGACTTAAATGATGCTATGATCAAAACAAAGTCCTGACGGGATGATAGAGAGGAATAGGCTAAACGTTTAACAAGATCGTTACCATCCTTATGAGATACGCTAGAAATGAGAGTATACAATTGCCCTCTCGAGGATCTTGTCCTTGTCCCATAATTCTAAATTATCCGTCCCGTTTTTCCTCCATTGTGGCTTAAGCCATACCAACAAGTTGCCTATCCTTAAGCTCGTGTCCCTTATCCTTGTTCTTACTATCCTTTCTTATAACGCGGCAACAGGTCTCTCGAGAACTTCCTCCATCACACGGAAAACACTTACGTGGCTAGACAAGGATTAGTCGCAGTTAAAACTACTGTGACTACCGATGGAGGAAAGAAAGGAAAAGAGATTCAATCAAGGAAACAAAGGATAGTGCTAATGGCCTTTTGGGGGATAGCCTTTAAAAACTTTTCTTGAAAAATGCTTCTTTGTAAACGGTTTTTCAAATAGTTTCAGAAGGTTTTTAAAAACTTTTGCCCAGTCTGGTAACCTTCTGCTCTGATACCAAATGTAACACCCCACCTCCGCCAGGGTCACTCACAAAGGAATGCACTAGGTTTGGAGGGGCATTATTGGTAAACATGCACAGAAATATTACAAGACATAACATATAAAACAGCGGAAGTAAAACAAATTTTCATTTCCTTATAAAATAAGGTCTAAAGCCTTTTACATCAGAATACATCAAAACCTGTCTTGCAATAGTAAAGAAGCATAAAACCTTTTCATAAATTATTCCCCTAAGTAAAGTAGTAAAGCAGCCATAGCCTATGGAAGTTCAAGCCATACATGATGACCTTCAAGCAGAAGAGGTCTGAACTAACAACAGTATTTCCTCCTTGAAAACCTGGGGGGAAACTGAAGACAAAGGGGCGAAAGAAAACGGGGTCAGTCATAAAGACTGGTAAGTCCTATCTACTTCCAGCATAAAAACAGGTAAAGGTAACATGACATGCATAAACTGAAAATAAACATAAGGATGACGACAAGATAGATAAACTAAACCAAGATAACAGGGTGAACTACGGTATCAAGATAAACTAAGGTATCATGATAAACTACGGTGTCAAGGTAAATCAAAGTATCACATCATCAGGTTTCTATCAAGTATAATATCCCAAGGTATCTATCATGTATATTTGCTCTGCACCTCTCGTACTAGTATCCCAACCCGTGTCATGAGTTAACTATAAAATGTCCCTTGACCAAAGTCATGAAATGGTCCATGTCAACCTAATATATCGAATATGTAGGTTTTCCAACTCGTATGATTCTTTCCAAGTGTATAAGTTCAGTCCTTTGCCGTACCCCGTACGGGCTTTCTTACTACTTCAACGTAGTACCATTTTATCCTTGAAGTCGTTTGGACTGCTACCCTTGATCCGACTAGGTTTTTCTATCATGAATTATCGTGTATTCAACTAGGATTTATGCCACCTAGGACCACTAGGGATTATGCTACCTATTGAATAATTTCTAACCTTGATTAGGATTTATACTACCTAGGACTACTAGGGATTATGCTACGTAATGAACGTTTCCGTAACTCGGTTTGGGTTTTAGCCACCTAGGACCACTAGGGATTACGCTACCCGTCAACCACGCCCTTTTTCCCACGTAGGTATCGTGAATCGTTTCTCCATGTCTAGATGCACATGTATCTTAATGTGCCATCCGAGTCCCGTGCCAGGGCAAATCAAGAAATACGAGACTCGGTCGGGAGCTTTAAGTCGTCTACCGAATGCAGATATCAAGGTCTGTTTTTGTATCCGTGGCTATGGTCCCACGTGACCCCTCCCTCAACTACTGAAAGGCAATCCAAGAAAAATCATGCACGAGAACTATACTCCGGCCCCCAATGCCCCACTTACCTATTGGCCCACCTCACCCATAACTCGATAGCAAGTATATGGTCTGTTGGGAGTTCTCTGCCTTTCCGTATACGTACACGATTGACTAAAGATGGTAGGTAGTCAACGACGCGCTATCCAGGGCAAAAATCAAGTATCGTCGACTCCACGCTAATCCATCCCCGTCTTTAGGTTGCTCGCACAGCAACCAAGGCATACTCTTGGTTCTTCTACCGCAGACCTTAACCTCTGTGAGCCCAGGCGGATCATCTGCAACCTCACAGAGGGATACCAAGAGTACCCTCACGTCCCCCGAAGCTACTGCTTCGTCACCCAGTTCGTTGGAGCCTTTATCTAAGTCAGAAGATTTGCTCCTCCACGTGTGTTTAAGCGATGACCTACCGTATCGGGTTACTCATCTATCTGTGAACTGGTCCAAATCCCTTGACTAAGAATTATTACTTAGTTATCCTAAACTAAGGTTTATCACTTAGTTCCCTTTTCTGTTATCCTTGTTAACTACGATTTTCCACCTAGTCCCCTGAACTAGGGTTTTGTCTAATGGGTTAAGTGTTGTCATTCCAGTTCATGACTTAACCCGCCTACGAATCATGTCAAGGTTGGCTAAGTATTTAAGCTCAAGACTTAGCCCTACAAGTTGGTTAAGTATACCAAGAAGCTCATGACTTAACCCTATGCGATTATCAAGTCAGATTGGTTAAGTATTAGTTTGTCTTGACCCTATCAGATTATCGTGTTAGATTGGTTAAGCATAGATTATCTTAACCCCATCAGATTATCGAGTCGGATTGGTTAAGTATGGGTTAGCTTAACCCCATCCACTAATCGTATTACAATGGTTAAGTATATTTAAACGGTCTTGTGACTTAACCCTATCAAGTTCTCATATTAGATTGGTTAAGTATAGGTTACTTAACCTCATCAAATCATCATGTATAATTGGTTAAGTATAAGTTACTTAACCTCATTGAATTATCATGTTAAATTGGTTAAGTATTGGTTACTTAACCTCATCGAATTACCGTGTTTAGATTAGTTAAGTCTAGGTTAACTTAACTTAATCTAATTACCGTGTTTAGATTAGTTAAGTGTAGGTTAACTTAACTCCATCTAATTACCGTGTTTAGATTAGTTAAGTATGGGTTAACTTAACTCCATCTAATTACCGTGTTTAGATTAGTTAAGCGTAGGTTACTTAACCCCATCTAATTACCGAGTCGGACTAGTTAAGTATGGATTAGCTTAACCCCATCCCCTAACTGTATTTTACGGTTAAGTATCATTAAGAAATCAAGTCCGGTTTCACTTAACCTACCCATTCATGTCATATCGGTCAAGTGTCATTAGTCAGATTTACTTAACCTTATCATGTGGCATTAATTGAATTAATGCACTCTCAACCTCTCACATTAGACGTTGTTGTGGTTACTGGTTACGCCGGGCGGGTCTGGGCAGATTTACACCACAACCTAGTCTAACCTCGGGTTTCAAGCGCGATATGACCAACTACCCACATTGGGTCCTATTGTTTGTAGCCACTGGATTTGTCGGGCGGGTCCAGGCAGATTTATGCTACAAACTCAACCCAACCTCGAGTTGGCCACTTCCATGTTTTTCTACGTGTCATGTTCATGTCAAGTTTAGACCCCTTTTTAAGTCTTTGTTTTCATGTAACCCCATTTCAAGTTTTCGTTTCTTATTCACGTTTATTATCATTACATGTTCCATGTAATTCCATGTCAAGTTCATAGCCCATTTTCAAGTTTGCCTAAACTACCCAAAACGTGTCCCCAATGCACATGAAAGCGAATCAACATATTTGGAATAATATGACAAAGATGGGTACAAGATGGCAAAGATGAATCACAAGTTAAACATGGTGAAAATTGAGGCAAAGGTGTTCACATAACTAGCATATTGCATATTGGCCTCAAAACATGCACGATGTCATAAAGGGATTGGCCACAAACATGCACGGTATCATAAGGGGTTTGGCCTCAAAACATGCATAGCATCATAAGGGGTTTTTGGCCTCAAACATGCATAATACCATAAGGGGTTTTGGGTTCATTTACATGCATAAGCCCCAAGTCAAATTTATGTAACTATTTCACAAGTAAAAGTGGTTCCAAGGGTTCATGCTAACATCCCACAAGTAAAGGTCCAATCTTGCATGGCAAACTAAGTCCAATGCAACATGAACAACATGATTTAGTCGCTAAAACATACCCCAAAGTCATAGATCATAGAAAAGGGGCAAAACTAGGTTCACATAGGCTAGCATACTCATGTTCATCGCATTTTATTCCATGTCGCATTAGAACTATCGTTTAGATCTAGGAGTAGCTAGAACTTACTTAGCGTGGCTAAGGGATTATGAGCATGAATCGTCTTGTCGTAGAATCGTCGTGAAATTTGCGTAGCAACGTTGATCCACTCCCTTGATTTGATGTAGCAAGCTAGCACCTTTGATTCGGATCTAGTTTGAATGCATAGGCTCTTGGAGTTGGAGATGGAGGCCATGGTCAATGGAGATTTGGGCAGCACTTCGTTGCAAGAGTGATTTGTGAGGGTTTAAGCTAGGTCTAGGGGTCTTTTTATAGAGATTAGGAGTAGTTTAGGCCATAGGATAAACCCTAGGATAGATCTGAGCCCTCAAATCACGTCACTAGCCAACGAAACAGGTCCAAACAGCCAAAATAAGTGCACCAGGCCGACCTGGCCGACCAGGGAGGTCGACCCCCAGGTCGACTCTAGTGTCGACCTGGTTGGGGGGGAGGTCGACCCTAGTGTCGACCCCCCTGTTGACCTGTCTGGGGGGGATTTTTCCCACCCAGTCTGTTTTGGCTGAATTTGAATTCTGAATTTAAATTTGAACTGTTTTTGAACTTGAAATTTTCTAGAAACTTTGACGGGCCATAACTTGGTCATACGGGCTCCGTTTTTCGAAAACTCGGACTCTATTTCGCGTATTTTTCCGAGTCGAACGCAATGGCACAACCCGTTTCCCTTGATTAAGAATTTATAATTAAATTCTTCTTTGATTCTTGTCTTAGCACGTTGTAAAATTCCGGGTTGTTACATTATCTTTCCAACGAATCCGAAAAATCGAAATTTCATAGTGGGAATCAAAAGATACGTCCAGTTGAAAATTCAGAGTAGTCGCTATGGAATTCTGGCCCTTAAAAATGGAAATTTTGCAAACAACCTCGGATTTCGACGAAACCACTTTTGTTGGATCTGTGATGTCAAGTTATTGCTAGGTTTCAAATTTCGTAATTTTTCGAATCAATATGTGAGCGTGGCAAAAGAAAACACGTTTGACCAGTTTTAGTTGATTTTAATCGCCTGGAAAATGGTCATTTTTCCAACGGCCTAGAATTCGACGAAATTAGTTTTGTTAGGACCTTATCGTCAATACGAAGCTAGGAAATATTTTTCTGAAATTTTTAGAGTTAGTATGTGGTCTCGGTAAATTGAAATGTACGTTTAAAATTGAATATACTGATTTATATTTTAATTTTGATAAAAACTAATCGAAACGGTCGAATTGGCCTACGATACATATCCCATTGTGTTCGGAATGGGGGTAATTAGCTATGGACGGGCGGTGGGCCTTGTTTCGAGTTCAAATGAAAAAGTTACTTTTTAAAATTAAAATAAATTAAATAATATAAAAACCTTTATACTCTCTCTCCCCCCTCTTCATTGTTCAGTCAACGATTCAAGAAAAAAAAAGAAAAAGGGGGGAACGACGCGCTACCACCCGCCGGAGCTCCGACCGGCGCTGCACCAGGCCGCCACCCGCCTCCGACTCCAGCCTCTTCCCCCGGCCTCGCACCAATCTCCTCCTCCTCTTAAAAATCGAACCCCCTTCCACGATTTTGACCTAGCCCCCAAACCTAACGCCTCCGGCCACCCTGAACGCGCTGCCGCCGCCTGCACTGACCCCCACCACCACGGTGACCCCACATCGACCACCCCGACGCCTCAGACCGCCTGTGGGTCGCTTCATAGCCCCGAACCCGAAGAAAAACCACCGCCGCCACCTCTCGACTTTGACGCAGCCCCTCCACCTTCGGTTAGCACGCAAGCAAACCCCTTTTTCTTCTAAAAATGTGAGTTTTCCTTTTTAATTTTGCTTTATTTATGAAATTTCTAGCATGAAATAACTTTGTTGTATTAATGTTGTTTTAAAAAAATAAAAGTAGCATTATAAAATTTCGATTTTTATATATTTAATAGAAAGATAAAAACTCAATTTTTATTATATATTGTGATTTTTATTTATATCAAGATTTTGATTATGAAGTGATCGTTGAAAAGAAAATATAATTTTTATATAATCAAGAGGTTAAAAATATAATTTTTATATAATCAAAGGATAAAAATATAATTTTTATATCATGTAAAGGTTAAAAATATGATTTTTATATTACAGAGATTATAAAAATACGATTTTTGTATTATATAGTTAGTAAAAATTTGATCTTTATATATGTAGCGAAGGAAAGAATTGATTTTTATTATATATAAGTTGAAATAAAAATGTGATTTTTATAGCAATAAAATTCGATCCTTATATATGAAATAGAAATATAAAATATAATTTTTATATAGAATGAAGCGTCGAGAAAATATATATAAAGAAGGAATAAAAATATGAAGTGATAAAAATATAATTTTTATTATAAACAGCAGAGAAAGGACTGCATCAGAATTTCAAACCGATCCAGACGGTTCAGCAGTTCAGAAGCAAAGCACGGCGGAGTGGAACCCTCTGTGAGAACTTCTCACCTTTTAATTTTGTTTTCTAGTTTATAATATATACTAGGATGCAGACGGTGTTTAGTAGCACCCGACACCCGTCGTCCACAGACCATGGACGACTTGTTTGTTTGATTGATTTTGATGTGTAGTTGATTGTGTGATTTGAAATGAAATAATATATTTATATAGAAAATAAATATTGTATAGTTAAAAATGGAATTTTTAACGTGTATATGGAATGAAATAAATAAATATAAACAAATCGGACGATTTGTTTATATACACACATTTGACTGATATTGATTGGGACGATAAATTTTACACATCGCCCAACTTCACAAATAAAATCTGTGTTTGATTGTTTGAAACCCCACACGGGTATTGGGATGATATTTGGCGTACGCTAATCCCAATTATTTAGTTGTATGTCGATCGATTGGTCGACAGACTGTGTAAGCGTTAATTATTTATATTTAATGCTTATGCAGTTGCGTGGTGCACTTTGGATGATGGTTGATTATTTATCGTTGCGATTATATAAGTGTGTTGTAGGGAATCCATATAATTAACATTATATGGTAATTGGTTGGGCCTCATTCCAATTGGGAAAATAAAGAATATTGAAAAATACAGGTTCATGTGTTGACCGTACTCATTCGTTGAGATTAGTCATGTGTTGAACGAAATATTTTAACAATAAAATTTACATCTTTATCATATATAAAATTAGAAACTAACTGGAAAATAGATAAGATGAGTGGTCTCCTGGATATTGATCTGATGTTGGTTTCGGCCTTCGGGGTTAATATTTAGGGAATCGTTCTCTTACTAATTTACGGTTGGAGTCTAATTTGAAATCAAACGATAGATACCATAATTTTTATAAAATATATTAAATAACAAAAATAGTCGCGTGTTGACAGTACTCATCTGTTGAGATTAGTCATGTATTGAAAGAAATATAGATTCATTTGTTGAATAGAATAATGAAGTTACTGAAAAATATTAAGCCGTGTTGATTAGAGATGCGCTATTTTGACGCGAACGATATTTATATCGATTATATTCATTTTTATAATGAATATTGAAAAGAGATAAAAATAGAATACTTATAACAGGAAATCGAATTGAATTGAATAGAAAACGAATTCGAATCAAATTGAATTGAATATAGAACGAATTCGAATTGAATTGAATTGAATATAGAACGAATTCGAATTGAATTGAATAGAAAACGAATTCGAATTGAATTGAATTGAATAGAAAACGAATTCGAATTGAATTGAATTGAATAGAAAACGAATTCGAATTGAATTGAATAGAAAACGAATTCGAATTGAATTGAATAGAAAGCGAATTCGAATTGAATTGAATTGAATAGAAAACGAATTCGAATTGAATTGAATTGAATATAAAACGAATTCGAATTGAATTGAATATAAAACGAATTCGAATCGAATTGAATTGAATAGAAAACGAATTCGAATCAAATTGAATTGAATAGAAAACGAATTCGAATTGAATTGAAAACGAATTGGAATAGAATCAAAATCAATTTAAAATGAATTCAAATTGAATTGAAATTTGAATTGAATTGAAATGAATTTAAAACGAATTTATAAGGAAAATTTCAATTTTGATTTGAATTTGAAATGGAAGTTGAAATTGTTTTGGAAACGAATTTAAAAATTATTATAAAATTCGTTTTAAATAGAAATCGACGAAATATATATTACATATATAATATAATGGCCTGAATAGAAAGCGCCGCGCCGCGGCAGTTCGTGAATTTTGACCATTGACTTCGAACGGACACTACGGGAGATCCGACCGTCGGATTCTCCTAGAACCGAAACCTTTGGGTTCGTATCGAAAAGAGCTTTCGAACGAATATTAGAAATTTGAAATCTAACGGTTGGATTTGGAGATATGTCCAAATCAATTTCAGAAAAGGTCGCTGTAAGTGCAGTTCGATGGCCGTTGTTGGAAATCGACTATACGGGCCTTGATAAAATTATTAAAAATATCAATAATTTGTGTAAAATCATAATAAATGATTTGAAAAGAACTAGGATGAAAAACTCCTTGTTTGTAAAGATAAAAATATATTTTTATCAAAATGAACTAGTTTATAACTAGAAAAAATAAAATGGACTTTTGAATGGTTTTAAATAACCAGAATTTCTAATATATTTAATTGGAATTGAATTAGAATTCATTTTTAGGTTTATCGTGAATGGTGTTTTAAATAACACTTGTTCTTTAACCCGATTATAAATAGAATGTGATTTGGGTTTATCGTGAACTGTGTTTTAAATGACATTAGTTCTTTAACCCAGTAAAAGGAGTTTTAATGAATCTGCAATTAGATTGAAATGTGAATTGATAATTTAAATTATCAAATTTGGAAAATGAGCGAGAATGGAGTATCACCAGTTTAGCTCCAAGCGATAGTTAAATCTTTAATTTGATTTGAACGTGAAATGGTAATTAATTTTACCGATAACACCGTGGTATTAGATATGGAGTATTACCAGGTTTGCTTCATGGGATGAATAGGTTGGGATTGGGAAATAAAATAAATAATTACTTCGGTGTGGTTCGCTAATCCCGACTAGTTTGGAAAATCGTAATTTGGTTTGAAATGATATCCAAAGGAAAATTAAAGAATAAATTTAAAAGAATTTATCTTTGATAAAATTAATGGGAACCTTTCCCTAAGAATGTGAAATTTGGAAACTCACTGTGGGTTAGCTATGATGGATGGTTTCCTGGGTATTGATCTGATGTTGGTTTCGGCCTTCGGGTTTAATATTTGGGGAATTGTTCTCTTGTTAATTTACGGTTAGTGACTGATGAAGTGGAATGAGGCGTATGTTGTGTTTGTGTAACATTTGTTTATAATATACGCGGGTTTTTCGGAAAGGCCGGGTTTATACCCATTCTGAATAACCGATTCGACGACAAGTCGAAGATGAAGATGGTGGTTGAAGACCGAAAGTCTTCACATCGTTTGGGTGATTACTGATGATCTGGATTGGGTCGTACACCCAAGAGGAGGGAATCAGTTGGTGATCGTCCATACGTACTTGGAGATGGATGGATATGCGAGGAAAGTGCCTCTGGTTTCGTTCAGACCCAGAACGAACTTGTAAATGGACTGTATGTCTGACATTGGATTTTATTCTGTATTGATTGATCTCTATTAAATATACATCTGTTTGGCGGCGGAGAATTTATTCTCTTGCTTAACGCCCTTCTCTGAGACGTACGAGCTTAGAGGTTGTATATCGATGGACATCAGTCGCATGGAGTGAATTGCCTGTGTGGCACGCCTAAGTGGCAAATGATCAAGGCTTCTGTTGGAAAGCAAAGTCTTGTGGTTGATGATCAAAGCACGGCCTACGTGGCATAGCTTTGTGTATAGCGTGGATTCGCGAGCCTCACACCTCGGTATGAGTTAAAAAGGTATACGGACTGTTGGGAGAACACGACGTTTCTTTCTAGCTATGGGTGATGTTAGTGCTTAAACTGGCTGACATTTATATACTTTTCACCTTTGTGGTTGTTGGAATGAGGCGCCTCGATATTAGTCTGGTAGGACCGGGAAACGTGTGTTCAGGAATTGCCAATCCTCAAACGTAAGAGAGGACCGGCCCAACCGATCCAAGTGGCTGCCCAGAGTGTGTAGTCCTGAGGCATTTGCTAGAGTGTCTCGAATCGGAGAGGAGCTTTCCCCTTGCCTCGACTCATGACGGAAATCCAATTTCCAATACGTGTATTTCGGTTTTATTTGTAGAGCCTAGTATGGCGACATAGTGGGATGGGGCACTTATGCCGTCTATGATTGATATTTATGATTGAAATTGTTTTGACACCAAACACTTATAATAGTATCAAATGATTTGTTTTAAAACATACCAAGCATGTTTGGCTATTATAAGGGAAAACCCTATCCTCCGGCTTGCGTTGCATTGTGTGATGGGACCTGGGTCTTATAATAGCTTCATTTTTCCAAAAAGCATTGCACTGTTTTTATTCTATGCACTGGTGTTCTTGGGAGGAAACCCGTTCCGTGTTATACGTCGTGGTCCCTTGAATTACTCTCTTTTAAAATAAAGTTTTAAATAACTGTTTTAGTTCTCACACCAGTCACATGACTGACCTGGATTTTATTGTTTTAACCTAAACTCTGGGTGCCCTTATTTTCCGCACGGGCAGCAAGTAGTTTTGGTTTTGCAGATTTATATTCACAGGATCCTGATTTACAGCTGGAACGATACTCATAAAGCTCTGTATCCGTGTATTACTTCTAGTTGTTTTTTTGTATTATTTTCCGCTGCGATGTATTTAAATGTAACTTATTGTAATCTCTGATATTTATCGAATGTATATTTATTCATACTCTGTATATTCTTGTATCTGATGGAATTGTTGTAATATACAATGAAATGTTCTTCTGTTTGCGTTCCAATTTGTCTTGTTCTCAAAACGATCAGGGGTTTCGAACGGTCTTAGTCGGTTTAACGATCGATTTGGATCGAGCGAAATTCCTTGTCATTACAGGCGATGTGTAAAATTTATCATCCCAATCAATATCAGTTAAATCAGTGTATATAAACAAATCGTTGATTTGTTTATAAATATTTATTTTATATACGCATTAAAAATTACATTTTTAACTATAAAATATTTTCCATTATAAAATATTTTATTTCATTCCACATCACACAATCAAATTTCGCCACACAGAAATCAAACAAACAAGTCATCCATGGTCTGTGGACGATGGGTGTCAGGTGCTACTAAGCACCGTCTGCATTCTATTATATATTTCAAACTAGATATAAAAATAAAAGTGAGGAGTTCTCACCGACTAGCTAAACCAAATGCCACGACTCTTCATATGCCGAAATCTTCGTCGCGCTCGCCTTTTGTCAACTGCCCGTAGCCACTACATATATAAAAATCCCATTTGTATATTGTTGCCATGTATATAAAAATCACACTTTTATACCGCTACCATATAGATAAAAATTATATTTTTATACCGCTACTACATAGATAAAAATTATATTTTTGTACCGCTACTACATAGATAAAAATTATATTTTTATACCGCTACTACATAGATAAAAAATATATTTTTACACCGCTACTATATAGATAAAAATTATATTTTTACACCACTACTATATAGATAAAAAATTATATTTTTATAACGGTGTTCATATAATAAAGATTATATTTTTATTTCAACGTGTATATAATAAAAATCAGATTTTTATTTCGCTACATATATAAAGATCAAATTTTTACTCTACATTATATAAAATCATATTTTTATTACTTTAAAATATAATTTTTCTTATGATAAAAATCTAATCTTTACTTAATGAAAACATATAAACAAAAATCGAATTTTTATACCTCATTCCTATATATAAAAACCGCTTCTTTCCTTTAAAATCAAAATCATACCTTATATGTATAGGGTTATACCTTTATTTTCCTATTCATAAAAATCAGATCAGACTAATATAAGTATTTTAAATAAATTAAAATAAAATAAAGAGAAAGGGAGAGAAAAAAACTTACAGCGTAAAGGGAGGGAGGGGTCTGGTGCTCGCGGGTCTCTGTTTGTGCGAGGGGAGCAAGCGGAGGGGGTCGAAGGATGGGTGCGCGGGTTCAGATGGTCGGGGGGGTGGAAACGGCGGGACTGGGGGGTTTTTTCGAATTGGGGATTGGCTGATTGGGGTGCGGTTTCAGGAGAAGGAGGGAAGAGAGAGGAGGAGGAGGGGAAGAAGGAGGGGAGGCGCGCCCGGGGGGTGCGGCGGCGCTCCGCCTGGAGGCGGCGGCGGGTTCGACCATCGATTGTTTTTTTTCTTTTTGTTTCTGATTTGGAAAATCGAATGGGGGGGTTGACTAGCGGGGAGAGAGAAAAAGGGGTGGGGGAATTTTATATTATTATTATTTTATTTAATTTCAAAAAGCAACTTTTTATTTCGACCTCGAAACGAGACCCACCGCCTGTCGTCCATAGCTAATTACCCCCATTCTGAACACAATGGGATATGTATCGCAGGCTGATTCGATCGTTTCGATCAGTTTTCGTTAAAATCAAAATATAACTCAATATATTGAATTTGAACGCAAATTTCAATTTACCGGGGCCTCATATGACCCCTAAAAATTCCAGAAAAACTATTTCTAGCTTCGTATTGATGATATAGTCCTAACAAAACTAATTTCGTCAGATTCTGAGACCGTTTGAAAAATGGCCATTTTCCAGTCGATTAAAATCAACTGAAACTGGTCAAACGCGTTTTCCTTTGCCACGCTCACATATTGATTTGAAAAATTATGAAATTTGAAACCTAGCAATAATTTGACATCGTGGATCCAACAAAAGTGGTTTCATCGAAAACCGAGGTCGTTTGCAAATTGGCTATTTTTTTATGGCTAGAATTCCATAGTGACTATTCTGAATTTTCAACTGGGCATAACTTTTTATCCCCGCTATGAAATTTCAATTTTTCGGATTCGTTGGAAAGATATTCTCAGTTAGATTCGAATATTTTTGGTTTTGTTAAAATCCGGTTTATTTTGCACCCGATGCATTCATTTGAAATTTGAAATCGGATTTTCGAACTACCGCGCCATTTTCAATTCCTTTTATAATTATAAATAAATATTTATATTCTAATGACGATCTATATAAATATATACGTTCTAATTCTATTCAAAATAAATTTCTCGTCGTTATTATTTAAAATGATTCATTTTAATTAATCAAAATTCATCAAAATTGCCAAAATAAAATTTTTAAATTGGCTCGGATTTCCTGGTTATTACATATTCAGAGCCTTGTATTTAATATATTAAATTGGATTTTGGGTTCGTCGTGAATGGTGTCTTAAATAACACTGCTCTTAAACCTAGTTGAGAAAAGAATAAATCTTTTTAAATAAGATTTAGAGAAGTTTACCAATTAATTAATATTTAATTTGAATTGAATTGAAAGTGGATTTTGGGTTTATCGTGAACGGTGTTTTAAATTACATTTGTTCTTTATCCCAATTAACAGTGAAGAGATGGTTTGGAATTTATAAATCTTTTTAATTAGTATTTAATGGAAAATTTCCAAAGTAAAGTTTTTCAATTTAATATATTAAATAGGAATTGAATGGAATTCGATGTAGTAATAATCGAGATGAGTTTCTGTAAAGGAAGACCGTTGCTATAAATGGAATTTGAAAGGCTTTGCCGTTATTCCATTTATATTATTAGTATGATACAGAAATTTATACCGATTATATATATTGATCTGTTTTCCGCGAAGATTTCATTTTGATGGAATATGATTTTAGGGTTTATCGTGAACTGTGTTTTAAATGACATTAGATCTTTGAACCAGTAAAAGGCAAGATTAATTTCTTGAAGATTGAATAATCATTAAGTAATTATTTCTGAAGATTAAAACCAAGATGGAGTTTTAATGAATCTTTAATTAGATTGGGAAGAGAATGAGGTAATTAAATTTACCGAATTCGAGAAATGATTGAGAATGGAGTACCACCAGTTTTATTCCAGGCAATAGTTAAATCTTTAATTAGATTTGAATGGGAAATGGTAATTAATTTTACCAATAACATAGTGGGTGTTAGATATGGAGTACTACCAGTTTTGCTCCATGGGATGAATAGGTTGGGATTGAAAAGATATAATAAATGATTACTTCGGTAAGGCTCGATAATCCCGACTAGTTAATAAAATCTTTTGAAAATGATATCCAAAGGAAGATTAAAGAATAAATTTAAAAGAATTTGTCTTTGATAAAATTAATGGGAACCTTTCCCTAAAGATGTGAATATTTGAATAAAATAATATTCTTAATTGGAATGGGGCGTATGATGTGTTTTTATAGCACTTGATTATTGATTATAAAATACGCGAATTATTCGGAAAGACCGGGTTTAACCCATTCCGAATAACTAATACGATGACTAAAATTCGATGATGAAGCCGGTGGTTGAAGACCAGAGATCTTCACATCGTTTGGATGATTACCGATGTCTTGATTGGGTTGTACACCCAAGACAAGGTAATAAGTAATGATCGTTCAGACGTACTTGGAGATCGATCAAATACGCGAGGACCTCTCTCCTATATTCGACAAATGGGATGAGGAATAAGGTGCCTCCGGTTTCATTCAAACCCAGAACAGACTTGTAAATGGATGCGTGTATGACATTGGATTCCATTCTGTATTAATTGATTTTTATTAAATATATATCCGTTTGGCAGCGGAGAATTTAGTCTCTTGCTTAACGCCCTTCTCTGAGATGTACAAGCTTAGAGATTATATATTGATAGACATCAGTTGTATAGCGTGGATTGTCAATGTGGCATGCTAAGATGCAAATGATCAAGTCTTTTTGTTGAAAAGCAGAGTCTTATGGTGGATGATCAAAGAACGGCTTTAAATAGCATATCTTTGTGTATAGCGTTAATTTGCGAGCCCCACACTTCGATATGAGTCTAAAACGGGATCAGGGACGCAGGGAGTGCACGATGTTTCTTTCTAGCTAGGAGTGGTGTCATGGTATGGAACCCAGACATTTTTACTTATGTGGATGATGAAATGAGGTGCCTCGGATATTGGTCGCTACTGGCCAAGTGATAGGTCCTATAGGACTGGGAAACATGTGTTCAGGAATAACCAATCCACTAAAGTAAGTGTGGATCAGCCCTGCAGTAACCAAGGGTCCACTGCGGGGGATCCTGAGGCATTTGCTATGGTGTCTCGAATCGAAAGTAGCCATCGCTGCCTTGACTCATGATGGAAATCCAATTTCCAATACGCTACTTTTCGGTTTTAGTTGTAAACTTATATGGCGACCTAGTGGGATGGGGCGCTTATGCCGTCTATGATTGATACATTTATATTTGAAGAGTTTTGATACACTATGCACTTATAGTAATATAAAAAATTATCTGTTTTAAAACGTACCAAGCATGTTTGGCTATTATAAGGGAAAACTCTATCCTCCAGCTTGCATTGCAGTGTATGATAGGACCCGAGTCTAGGGGTGAGCATTACTCAGTTAAACCAAATAAACCAACCAAACTAAATTATTTTGGTCGGTTTGGTTTGGTTTTGAAATTAAATCGGTTTGTAATCGGCCCAGAAAAAAAATTAAGTTTGGTTATCGGTTTAACCAAATTAACCGAACTTTTACTATATTTTCAAAATTATCAATATTATAATAAATATTTTGGGTTAGTTATTTAAGTAAATTTTAATCATCACCTATGTGTCAAAATTAATATTAGAAAGCATAAAAATCATAAATAATAATAATCTAATCATATATTTATAATTTATTTCAAATTATAGTGAATATTTCAAACACAAATGTGTAAAACATTTTTAGTTCGGTTTAATCGAATAACCAACCGAACCAACCAAACTTAATTTGGTTAGTATGGTTTGGTTTTCATTTTTATTGGTTTTAGTTTGGTTTGACAAATTTCATCATCGGATAACCAAACCAACCAAACGCTCACCCCTACCTGAGTCTTATAATAGCTTCATTTTCCGAAAAGCATTGCATTGTTTTATTTTAAACTGAGATTCATATAGAGTAAACCCGTTCCGTGTTATACGACGTGGTCTCATGATTTTCAACTTTTAAATTAAAAATTTAATAACTGTTTTAGCTCTCACACTAGTCCCATGACTGACTCGGAGTTTATTGTTTTCATCTAAACTTTGGGTGCCTATATTTTCCACACGGGAAACTAGTAGTTTTGGTTTTGCAGATATCTATTTAACAAGATCCTGGATTACAGCTGGAGCTATATTCGGAAAGCTTTATATCGATATATTTCTTTCAGTTGTGTTAGTCGATGTTTTTTCCACTGTGCATTGTATTTATACATCTGAAATGTATGTATTTTAATCTCTGATATTTTTCCGCTGTATAATATTTTATTTGATCTCCGATATCTTGTACTCTAATGTAATTGTTGCAATAACAATGAAATGTTCTGTGGTTTGTGTCTAATGAGTCGTGTTCTCAAAGCAACCGTTGTTTCCCGTCTCTTCGGAGACAAGGGGATTTCGGATCGTTAAACAAGCTCTAAGGAGATCTTCCAAAACTTAGTTAACTCTCTTGGTTGGTCCATCACTTTGGGGATGATAAGCCGTACTCAAACATAACTCGATTCCTGAAGTCTTTTGCAAACTCTTCCAAAATCCACTCATGAACAATGGATCTCGATCACTTATTATGCTCTTCGGGATACCATGGAATCTGACTATCCATTTAACATAGAGCTCGGCCAACTTCGATGTTGTCCTAATCGATCTGACAGGAATAAACCTTGCGCTTTTGGTCAAGCGATCCACTATGACCCAAATGCCTTTATTTCTTGCCCTAGTTCTAGTTAGTCCATCAATAAAATCTATCGATATCTACTCCCACTTCCACATAGGAAGTTCCAATGGCTAAAGCAACAACTCGGCTTCTTCTGTTCAGCTTTCACCAGCTGACAATTCATACAATTGGAAATGAACTTTCCAACATCCCTCTTCATTCCTTCCCAATAGTAAACTTGCTTCATGTCCTGATACATCTTATTACCACCAGGGTGAATCATCAACTTTGAGTGATGACATTCCCTCAGAACCTCATCTCTCAATCCGTCAAGCTCGAGAACAACCAACCATCCTTTCTTTCGAATCCAACCCTCTCGATCGACTTCTAATTCCTTATCCTCTAGTTCCAACTTCTGGATAATCTCGACAAGCTTTGCATCATGCTTCTGCCTTTCACCAATCCTTTCGATAAGCTTGCCAACATCTCAGGCTCTAACTTGCACCAGGCCTGAAATCAAATCCTATCAAGTACTTGAGGTGCTTCCATTCTGAAAATATCACTCCCAAACTTGCATGTCTTTGACTCAATGCATCCGCCACTGCGTTACCTTTACTAGGAGTATAGGCGATACCAAAATCATATGATGCCAGAAACTTTAACCACCAATGCAGCCTAAGATTTAAATCCTTTTGGGAGAAAAAATAAATACTTCAACGACGTGTGATCCGTAAACAGCTCGAATCGAACTCCCAACAGGTAATGTCTCTACATCTTCATGGAAAACACAATCATTGCCAACTCCAAATCATGAGTTGGATAATTATTTTCGTGCGGATTTAGCTGTAGATTCGTGTAGGCTACAACTCTATCCTTCTGCATCAACACTGATCCAAGTCCAGTACCATATGCATCGGCATACACTAACATATCCTCATTCCCACTCAGAAAAATCAAAATAGGAGCACTCATTAGTCTCTCTTTCAGGATTCCAAAGGCTTTCTCACACTTCGCATCCCATGTGAACACTTGATTCTTCTTCGTCAATCCTATGGTGCAGCTATCTTGGAGAAATCCTTGATAAACCTACGAAATATCCCGGCAACCCAAGGAAACTTTGAACATCCGTCGCATTCTTAGGTCTATCCCAGTCCTGGATTGCTGCAAACTTAGCGGGATCCACCGCTTTTCCATTTCCAGAAACAATACATGGCCTAAAAACCTCACTTTGCTCTTCCAGAAGTGAAACTTAAAAAACTTAGCTCTCGGCTGATGCTTTAGCAAGATTTCTAAAACATCTCGCAAGTGCATCTTATGCTCTTCCTCATTCTACGAATAAACCAGAATATCATCCACGGACACAAGCACAAACTTGTTCAACTAATCCCTGAATACCATATTCATAAGATCCACAAAATATATTGGCGCGTTAGTCAATCCAAATTGCATCACCAACCACTCAAAGAAATCAGATGGTGTCCTAAAATCAGTCTTTAGCACACTATCCTTTGCCACTATCAACTAGTGAAATCTCGTTGCCAAATCCAATTGAGAAAACACCTTGGCTTCGTGAAGCTGATCAAACAAGTCATCCATTCTTGGCAATAGATACTTGTTATTCTTGATCACCTTGTTTAGCTCACGACAATCTACTCACAATCTCAAAAATCCATCATCTTTCATTGCAAACACAACTGGCGTACCCTATTTGGACATGCTTTTTCGAATGAATCCTTTTCCCAAAAGGTCACATACTTGCACCTCTAACTCTCATTGTTCCTTAGGCTTCATCCGCCTAAGAGGCATGACGATAAGTCTAGCACCTTCGACCAAATCGATCATGAACTAAAATAACAAATTAAAGAATAAATAATTTGAAAAAGAAGAAATAGGGGAAACGTGTTGCGGCATTGAATTCATCTCGAAATTCTTCTTGAGATAGAGTCCGAGTTTGCGTAAATCGGACTCCGTATGAAGAAGATATCTTTAAATTAAATATTGCAGCAAAACATGAAAAGGAAGAATGAGAACAGAATAATCTTTAGCATTGTTCTAAGTTTTGTAAGCAAAAGACTTAGTAGCTCATTTGGTTAGAACATGTAACTTGCATACAAGAGGTACAGAGTTCGATCCCCGCCAGCGCCATAATTTTGTTTTAGGGGAATGGCTAAAAAGTGGCATAGTGTGAAAGCAGTTCAAAAAGTGGTTTAGTGTGAAAATGGTTAATTGGGAAGATAGATAAAAAGAAAATATATATATAGAGAGAGAATATATATATATGACGTGTATGCATCATGTGGCGCACATGGCGCATTTTTTGTTGGTCAATGATTGTCTTTTTTACGTGGCCTTCTCTGATTGGCTTTGTGACAAATTCTGAGGTGTTATGGCTTATGTGTCATGCTATGATTTGCTGAGTGACACATTGCTTTAGTTGGATGGCTCTGATTACTCCTAGACTGATCTAATGGCTAGAATTAAACCTAAACTTCTATATAATCAACTCAAATCCTAAACCTAAAACACATAAACACATTCTTTGTAGCCACCATGTTATCCAATTCAAATCTTGTCTAGCCACCTTCTTCTTAAACAAATTATAATCTAATTAGAAAGCTTCAAGTTAGAGAAAAAGGTTTTTGTTTCAAAGTAAGGGATTTCTGCTTCAAATCAATAGTCAACATCAAAGGATAAGCTTTACAAATTCAGAAATCAGATCCCAGAATACAAGATATGTTCTTTGTTTGTAAGTTCAGTTATTATCTAGACTTAAACATATACAAGTTATGATTTGTAATAAAATGAATCTAGAACTGTTCCTTGTTGTAAAATAATTTGTGATTAATGTTGTGATTGTGGAACCTATCATGCCTAATTGTGAGATGATCTATGTTGTGATTAAAACAATGGAACTTATCATGTTGTGATGGATATAACTAAACCTATCATGTTATTTATAAATTGGTGATTCTATTGTACATGCAAGTTTGAATATTAAGTTATGTTCACACATGTTTATATGCCTAAGATCTACATGTTTTAGATCTAAAATTTTGAATACTAAATTATGTTTACACATGTTTATACGCCTAAGATCTACATGTTTTAGATCTAAAAGTTTGAATACTAAATTATGTTCACACATGTTTATACGCCTAAGATCTACATGTTTTAGATCTAAAAGTTTGAATACTAAATTAAGTTCACACATGTTTATACGCCTAAGATCTACATGTTTTAGATCTAAAAGTTTGAATACTAAGTTATGTTCTCACATGCTTATATGCCTAAGATCTACATGTTTTAGATCTAAAAGTTTGAATACCAAATTATGTTCATACATGTTTATATAGATCTACATGTTCTTTTTAGATCTATGCTAGTTCGCTTGATTTTATGTTATGTTATGTACATGTTCATAAGTTAAGTCATGTTCATATATGCTCATATGATTAGATCCACATGCTTGCTTTTATGTTATGTTATGTACATGTTCATAAGCTAAGTCATGTTCATATAAGTTTATATGTCTAGATTTAAATGCTTACATGTTTAGATCCAAGTTAATACACATGTTTAAGATCTATGTAAACTCCTGTTCATATGCTTAAAGATTTATGTTAATTGGATCTAAAAGGCAAGTTCACATTTGTATGCCTAGTTAAATGTATATTGTTCTATGCCAAATTTATATGACACATGTTTAGTTGGATCCATATTATTTTATGCTTGTTGGAATGTTACATGTTCCTTTCTTTTCCCTTTTGTTTATGATTTAGGCTAATTTGCGAGCCTAACGTTCTATGTGAATTATGCGAACGTATAAAGGGGGTAACATTGGGAAAAACATTAAATTACGTGCTAATGGCATAGATTGGCTCATAATGTAAATGATTAATAGCATGAAATGGTATAATTTGTATACCATTAATTATGAACATAATTTAAATAGTGAATGTGACATGACAACATTTGTGGATAATTTACATATAAACTTGACATAAATGACAAATATGTAAATTAAAGAAAAGATGGATCATGCCTAACCCGAGGTTAGATTGAGTTGTGGTGTAAAACTGCCCAGAACCGCCCGGCACATCCAGTAACCACAACAACACCAATCTAATGTGAGAGTTTAGTGCATCATGCCCAAGGAAACTTGAGGTTAGATTGAGTTGTGGTGTAAAACTGCCCGGAACCGCCCGGCACATTCAGTAACCGTAACAACACATATCTAATGTGAGAGGTTGGGGCATTAATAAATCAATTAGTGCTAATGAACAAGACATGCTAACAGATGGTAGGGTTAAGTTAACTAAGGCAACATTTAACCAGTACAACATGTTAATTAAACAGATGGGTAGGGTTAAGTTAATAAGAAACACTTAGCCAATATATAACATGATGTGTGGTAGGGTTAAGTAACACAAGAGGGAAACACTTAACCAATATATATATAACACGATGTGTGGTAGGGTTAAGTAACACAAGAGGAACACTTAACCAATATAACATGATGAACGAGTGGGGTTAAGTTAATAGGAACACTTAACCAATATAACAGGATA
This sequence comes from Allium sativum, assembly GCA_030737875.1. Classification (NCBI taxonomy): domain Eukaryota; kingdom Viridiplantae; phylum Streptophyta; class Magnoliopsida; order Asparagales; family Amaryllidaceae; genus Allium; species Allium sativum. The sequence goes on along the minus strand of CM060916.1, from coordinate 388,122,315 downwards.
AATGAACAGGGTTAAGTTAACAGGAAATGCTTAATCCATACCACATGATGTGTGGGTAGGTTAAGTTAACATGAATGGATAACACTTAACCAACATTACATGAACAAAGCGGATAGGGTTAAGGCAAGCTTAACCAATAATACATATAAACATGCTTGAATCAGTGAAAGGGTTAAGTACTTCTCGTGTAGGTGGGTAATACTAGTATATATATAGGCCCACAAACTTAATCGTTAAATAAACATGCTTGAATCGGTGGGAGGGTTAAGTACATCTCGTGTAGGTGGGTAATATTATATATATATATATATAGGCCCACAAACTTAACCAGTAGGAAACCCTAGTAATGGGGACCCATTTCAGCAGTAACCCACATAGATGTATCATGGTACCCTGAACTAGGCAGGGTGGGGCACGATTACTGGGCTGATTATAAGCAGTCAAAATAGCGGCAGGGGGTACGTCAGTATAGGTTCCGACGGTTTACGGGCGTGCACTTACTCTGGAGTGGGAAAAAGCGGGCACTGGGTACCAGTAGTTATACATTGTGCATCTTGAATCGTGTCGGGTTGCTATCATAAGGATTGATACACCTTTTGGTGGGACTAGCATAGGGTATCTACATGCAAGAGAGGTCCGATTGTCACAGACACAAGGAAAATTAATACAAGTAGGGAGCCGATCGATAGGGTAGTAAGGGTACATCTAATACCTTCATGGCAATTAGGCTGATTGAGGTAAGATCCTCATACTAGATGTACACCTGAAGGCTACCACAATTGCGGGGATTGGGATCAAGTTAGCATATTATCATTTTATACAGATTACTAGTTGGGACACTAGTTAGGTGGTGCAAAGATAAAGAGATCAGAATAACAGGGTAATAGCGAAGCAGAGAAATAGAAACGGGTGCGCTAGTATATTCAGTTTATCTTGCCTTACCTTGTCTTAAACTATCTTGTCTTATCTTACGGTATTGTCTTATATTCAGTTTGTTCATGTCATGTTCTTTTATCTTGTTTGCATGCTAGTAATCACTGAGCTTACCAAACTTATTGTCTGACCCGTTTCTTTCGCCTTCTTTTCTTCCGTGCCCCCCCCCCCCCCAGGTCCGCAGGGAGGGAATACTTCAGCTTAGCTCAGTTTTCTTTCCAAGCTTGAAGATAGTCGTCGTATTGCTTTGGAATCTCTTTTTCAATGCTATGGCTGGCTCATGCTTTATTTAGGGAATATCATTGTCATTTTATGCTTCTTTATTTTGTTATGCAAGACAGACGCTTTATTGTACTGGGTATTGGTGTTTTTGTGTTGGAAAATAATATTTGTACAAGATGTTTTACCAAGCTGTTGTTTTATCAATGAAGTAAAATTTTATTTAGTTTCCTCTGTTTAAATTTTGTCTGTCTTATAATTTATTTGCATCTGTCACCTATAACGCTCCACCAAAGTTAAGGCATTCCCATTGTGAGTGACCTTAACGGAGGTGGGGTGTTTCAAAGATCCTCTTTAGCTGCAACAACAATCTCTTCCTTGGGAAACAAACTCTCGTGCCTCAAAGCTTTCTCCACGATCTTCTCATAAATGTCATCCAAATGATCAACCAGCTGATTCCCAAGATATTTGTCCAAGCCCATGACAAACTTCTCATTCTTCTGGTAAGGAATCTTAATATACGAACGAGCATACTTGGATAAGGCTTCAAAATCAGAAACATACTCCAACACTGGTCAGCGATTCTGCTTCAATTTAACGAACCTTTTGAAAGGAATAGACTTCTGAATGGTAGAAATGAACTTCGTTAAAAACTTGACTTGGAAATGATCCTATGTGATCTCATCCTCCGGAGTCTCAAGAGGGATAGAGTTCCACCAATCCATAGCTCTGCCTTTAGCTGTCTTAATGCAGCTTCCTCTTATTCGCATCATCAATTCCAAAGTCTCTAAAAATCCGAATGCAAGTACAAAACCACCCTTGAACTTCTACATCCGGCTTCGTCCTTTAAAAAGGCTTCCCTCCTAGAGTAGTGAAGTCTTTGCATAGCTTCACGAAGTCCACAATGCTAGGCACCAGCACCTGAATTCCAACATCTATCGCAGTTGCCTCTGGAGCGGGTACCCTCCTTATGATCGTTGCCACCATGGCCTCGAACATAGCTGGGTAATCTGGTATATCACCATCAGCCCCTACAGGAATAGTCTCCTCCCTATCAGTATGTCTCAATGTTCGACGACTCATTCTAAATCTGAAAAATAGAATGATTAGTCCATAGATGAGAATAACTGCAATTGAGTTCAAGCGCTACTATACACTAATATATAGTATACATCTATAAGAAATCTACAAATATGTCTCCCATACGTCATTACGTCTTTGAACTTTAGCTAAAAATCGATTTAATCAGAGCTCTGATACCAAACGCGTAATGCCCCATATTATTAATAAAAACACTATAATGATAAACTAAAAAAATACTTAATTAAATATTGGGAATCAAGTAAAACGGACTGCACCATTGCCTTCGTCTTAGAATTCTACTTAAGATAGACTCCGAATTTGCATGAAACGGACATCGTATGAAGAAGTTATTAAGCTTAGAAGTTTGTATACAGATAAGAGAAATATATATATATACACACACACACACAAATCAAGTCCAGAATTCAAATCAGTTCAAAATCGAGGCGGGAAGACTATGCGGAAAATTATCTCATTGGGGGTCGACCCACACCTCAGAGGGGTCGACCCATGGTTCGACCCACTCAAGGGTGTGTAGACCCTAGGGTCGACCCCGGGGGTCGACCCACCACGGATCCATCCAGGTTCATTTTTGAACCTGGGCCTGTTTCTGAACGAGATTCGTTGGAGGTAGGATATATATAGGACCTCATTTCTATTGATTTTACAAATAAAAAACAATGGAGAATGAGATGTTGCCCCTGCTTGGATTGAATTAGCCTATTTCTTCTTTAGCAACAACCTATTCGCATATAAGAGTTTCTTCTGCAACATCTGCTTGTTATTCTTTGTTCTTTAGATCCAGTCTCTGTGAGTTCATGTTATTTTTAAATATAAACATTTATCAAGTAATCCTTACATGTCTATAAATTTGGATCTTAATCTATGTTTGTTAAGAATCTGATTCATGCCTAAACAGATCTGCCGTTACAAGTACACCTGATCTACTGTTCAGTTCTTATGTGCTCATTTATGATATGCCTATTTCTGTTATCATATGCCTATTCTATTATTATGCCTATTTATGTTCTCTTCTCTCCCTCTTTCCCTTTTTATTTTTATAGTCGAGCTACCTTCAAGCCTAGGCCTATCACTGAAATATGCGAACGAACAAAATTGGGAATGGTTGGAAAAGTTTTTTTTTGAAAGTTAAGCACAAATTTTATTAATCACCAAAATATTTACAATATATATCCAAGCATATTCATATATGCTTTGTCATATGAAACTCAAGACTCACCAACCCAGTACTCCCTTAGACAAGTAACTAAAAGTAAAAACAAATTTCAACAACAAAAAAGAAAATTGCCAATAGGCATGTCTTAATGTAATGACATTAGAGGCTTCTCCTTTCACCAACATTGCATAAGCAATTACCATAACAATCACCTGAACCTGTTAAGATAAAAGCTACTGGCTGGGAAAGTTAAATTCGAGAATATTTTGTATTATAAATCATGACCGGGATTTGGGGGCTTAAACTATACTGTGATATATGACTATAATTTAAGGCATATTTTGTGCTATCGATTATGACATGAGGGTTAAGACATTTAAATCTGTAGGCTTAATGTAACAACCCGCAAATTCTGAACCAATTTAAAATTTTTATTTTAGAAATTTTAATGGAATTTTAATAGTTAAAATAATTTATTTTAAATAATAATGACGAAAAATTTATTTTAATCAAAGTTAGAACGAAAAATTCTATTTTAATTATAAAAGGAGTTAGAAATAGCCCAGTAGTTTGAAATTTTGAATTTTGACTGACTGCACATGATGCTCAATAAATCGGATTTTAGTGAAACCAAAAATATTAGAATCTATTTAAAAATATCTTTTCAACGAATCCGAAAAATTGAAATTTCATAGCGGGAATCAAAAGTTATGCCCAGTTTAAAATTTCAGAATAGTCGTTGTAGAATTTATATACATATTTTAATATTAAAAATAGCCATTTTTCAAAGACCTCCATTTTCGACGAAACCTCTTTTGTTGGAACCGGAATGTCAAATTATTGCTAGTTTTCAATTTTTATTATTTTTAGAATTAATATGTGAGCGTGGCAAAAGAAAATGTGTTTTGTCAATTTCAGTCAAATTCGATCGACTTGAAAATGACCATTTTTCAAACAATCTCCAAATTCGATGAAGTTAGTTTTGTTAGGACCATATCGCCAAACCATAACTAGAAATAATCTTTCTGGAATTTTTAGAGTAAGTATGTAACTCCGGTAAATTAAAATATACATTGAAATTTGTACGTTGTTTATTTTAAAATATTACGTTTTAAGTGAAACTGTTATAGACTTCAGAATTGGGCTTCGCCACTAGTTCCGTTGCGTTCGAAAGGCCTTAAAACCTATTGGTAGGCGTAAGCGGGCCTGATTTGGACACAGTTCAGTTTTTGACTTTAAAACACGCTTAACGATGAAAATATTATTATTTTATTCATCTAAACCCTAGAAACAATGGCAGTCGCCGTTTTCATTCGATGGCCATGAACATTCAAAACTTCACGACTCAATATCTTGCAATCCATTCAACGAAATTCAAAACTTAATATATGAAATCGAAGCACTCGACGAGATCTTTCCATCCATACAAGTGATGGATATCAATTGGATCCGAAATCGCCAGAAAATGGCCTGGAAAATCGTGCGTTCTTCGCAGTTTTCGAGGCAGCGGGGGCCACCGTGAAGGTGGGGCTTAGGGCGCAAGTGGAGGATATCATGGGCTTCAACGTGGCGCCCCTCAATCGGTCTCCGGCTTCTTCATTTGGCAACAAGGAGGAGAGAGGAGAGTTTGAGTAACGTCAGAAGGCGGAAGAATAGAATGACGGGAAGAAAGCTGATGTGGAGGGGATTAAGAAATTAATAAAGTAATTAATTTATTTTAATTATCTCGTATAGTAATCAAATCTTTAAAATGTCATAACTCAATCAATACTCGTCGGAATCAGACGATTTTAGGTGCGTTAGGATCGCAGAAAATAGAGCGTCGCCATGGAACAAACCAGATCTAAAATGGGGTACTTTGAAAATTCAGACAAATCGATGTGAGATATCTATTTTAAAATTAAAATTATTTATTTATTGCAAATGTGAAATTTATATTTATTTCATGTTCATGTTGTATATATAATTATTGTAATGTTGCTTTGTTATGTGATTGCAATGCACCACTAAATTGAATTGTGTATTCATGATTGTCAGAATTCTGTGTATACAATAAAAACTATGTTTTTATTGTATATATGAAATATACTATATTCATGTGTGTCGAGTCTATGTATAAAAACCATAATTTTATATTATATATATAAAAATAAAAGGTGTCCCTATTTGATTTGATAAAAAGAATGACATAATAAAAATAACCTTTTTGTCAAAACATGTAATTTGAAATAAAAATTATCATTTGTATCAAAACATGTTATTGAAACAAATTTAACATTTGTGCCAAAAGGATTAGAATAAAAAGATTAGAAATAAAAGATTAGAATAAAAAGATCATTATAAAAGATTTCATTTATGTTGTCATTTTGTTCAACAAAAAGAATAAAATTAAAAATATGTTTATTGTCACAAAATGAATAGAATTTAAAGATTACAATTTTTATTAAAAAGAATAGAATTTAAAGATTACATTTTTATGTAATATTGTTTACAATAAAAAGAATTTAAATAAAAGATTAGATTTTTATTGTCATTTGTTGTCAATAAAAGTACTGAAATAAAAGATTAGATTTTCGTTGTCGTTTGTTTACAATAAAAAGAATAGATTTAAAAATAACATTTTTATTATCAAGTTAGTTACAGTAAAAAGAATTGATACAAAAGAAACATTTTTATTGTCATTTTAGTTGTAGTGAAAAGAATGGATTTTAAAGTATCATTTTTGTTGTCATTTATATGCAATAAAAATAGAAGAGTTGAAAGTATCATTTTTGTTGTCATTTTATATAAAACAAAAATAGTCATTTTTGTCAAACACGCTAGTTAAAATAAAAATAATCATTTTTGTTAAACATGATTATTGAAATAAAAATATTGATTTTGTTAAATATGATTATTGAAATGAAAATATAGATTTTGTTAAACATGATTATTGTAATAAAAATAACACTTTTGTCAAAATAGGTTTGTTGAAATAAGGTTAACATTTGTGTTAAAACCTATTAGAAGGAATAAAAAAATTATTTTCATTGTCATAAAAGAGTAGATTTAAAAGACTTCATTTTTATGTAACATTGTTTACAATAAAAAGAATTGAAATAGGAGATTTGATTTTTATTGTCGATTTAGATGTAACAAAATAGTAGATGTAAAAGTTACATTATTAGTGTCATTTCAGATAAAAAGAATATATTTAAATGCCACACTTTTATTTTCATTTTAGATGCAATAAAAATAGTAAATTTGAAAATAACATTTTTATTGTCATTTTAGTTACAATAATAAAAGAGTAGTGTTAAAAATCATGTTCTATTGTCATTTGGTTTCAATAAAAAGATTGAACATTGAAATAATACATTTTCAATGCATTTTTGTTCATTAGAAAGAATGAATACATTTTTGTTCATTAAAAGGGATTAAACAAAAATACCCATTTTTGTCAACATAGAATAGTTAAACAAAATACTCAATTTTGTCACTATAAATAGTTAAAAACAAAAATATTCATTTTTGACAATATGGTGTAGTTGAACCAAAATATTTATTTTTGTCAAAAATACAATAGTTGAAACAAAAATTACATTTTTGTTAATTATGATTGTGGAAAACAAAAAATTTCATTTTTGTTAATTAGATTTGAAATAAAACAAAAATCACATTTTTGGGTTAAATAAAAGAGTTAAACACAAATAGTATTTTGTTAAATAGGTTTGTGTTATAAACAAAAATATTCATTTTGGTAAAATAAAATTGTCAGCAAAATGGATGTATCACTTCTTATACATTTTATTGAAATAGAATTTATATGCAGATATAAAAATCATTTTTATTTGCAAACTTACATTGGAATTTGTATGCACTTTAAAATAAACATTTTTATGTGTTGGGTTATACATTGAAAACATATACAAATGGGATTATTTCTTTTATGTGTTAAAGCTAAGAATAATTACATCCAAATAAAGTACAAGGGAAATTATCTTTTATTTGGCATTAGCAATAATGCCATATAAATAAATTACAGTTTATTAGACATTAGCAAAGTATAAGGAAATTATACGAGTAAAATATATTTTTATTCGTCACTAGGAATATAATATCATGTTTTGTTCATCATCATCAATATGTTAGCAGAATTAGAAATGGGTTAAATTCATTAACCAATTATTTATTTACATGGATTGTTGTTGGCTGAAAACCCCACACGGATATTGGGATGATAATTGATATACACTAGTCCCAATATTTATTTGTATGTCAATCGATAAATTGATAGGCTGCAATGAGCATTATAATTTCATTTTAATGCTCAAACAGTTGTGAACTTCACTCTTGATGTTGAATGGTTGGTTTGATGATTATTTATCATTTGTTCTCATTTACATACGATGTATGAAATCCATTTAACTGAAGTTATATGGTAAATGATTGAGTCGCTTTCCGATTCAGAATATCTTTTATATAAAGAATATTTTAAACAAAGAATTTCTTTTAAATAAAGAATAGTTTTAAAAGATATTGTGATATAAAGAATATTTTTACATAAGGAACCTTTATATATAAAGAATATTTTTAAATAACGAATATTGTAAAATATTATTCAACGAAGAATAAAATGATGATTTCTATGTCCGTTTTGAATGAACACAAAAGATAAAAAAAATCGAAATGAACTAGCTATTGACTAGAATAAATCTTTTAAATTAAGATTTAATGGTATCTTCTAATTAATTAATATTTCGTTGAAATTTAATAAAAGAATTGGATTTTGGGTTGTCGTGGATGGTGTCTTAAACAACACTGTTCTCAAACCCCGTATGAAAGAATAAATCTTTTAACTAAGATTATTAGAGTTTCAAATTATATTTAGTATTGAAATAAATTGATATGTGATTTTGGGTTTATCGTGAGCTGCGTTTTAAATGACATTGGTTCTTTAACCCAGTTATAGATAAGATTAATTTCTTAAAAATTGAATAATCATAAAGTAATGATTTTTGATATTAAAACCGAATTGGAATTTTAATGAATCTTTAAAAAGAAGATTAAATATTATATTTAAAAGAATTTATCTTTGATAAAATTAATGGGAACCTTTCCCTAATAATATGAATATTTTATTAAAAGAATATTCTGAATTGGAAAGAGGCGTTGGATGTGTCTTTATAGCACTTGATTTTCAATTATAAAAATACGCGAGTTATTCGAAAAGACCGGGTTTAACCCATTCTGAATAATTAGTACGACGATTAAAAGTCGAAGATATTGAAGACGGTGATTGAAGACCGACGATTTCACATCGAATGGACGACTACTGATGCCTGGCACTGGGTCGCTCCCAGTAAAGGGTTAAAGTGGTAGTTGTCCGGATGTACTTGTTGATTGTCCGAATACGCGGGCACCTCACTTCTGTATTGGACATACGAGACGAGGAATATGGTGACTCCGGTTTCATTCAGACCGAGAACGGACTTGTAAATGGATGCGTGCCCGACATTGAATTTCATTCTGTTTAATTAAATTGATACCTATTAATATATATCTATGGTGGCGGAGAATTTATTCTCTTGCTTAACACCCTTCTTTGAGATGCACGAGCTCGAAGGTTATATATTCGTAGTTATTGATCGCAGGGTGTGAACTGTCAATGTGACATGCCAAGATGCAATTGATCGAGGCTTTTGTTGAAAAGCAGAGCCTTGTGGATGATGATCAAAGCATAGCCTATTTAGGCATAGCTTTGTATATTACGTTACCTCGCGAGCCTCACAACCTTGTAGAGTCAAAAACGGGACAAGGGAACGCAGGGAGTGACACGTTTCTTTCTAGCTAGAAGTGGTGTTTAGGTTTTTACAAGGCCCAACATTTTTACTTATGTGGTTGACGGAATGAGGCGCCTCGGATTTTTTTTTATTGGTCGCCAGTGGCCATTTATAGGTCCAGTAGGATCGGGGAGCGTGTGTTCAGGCATAACTAATCCACTAGCGTTATTTGTGGACCAGCCCTGCTGTATCCAAGGGTTCACTGCGGGGAATCCTGAGACATTGCTAGAGTGTCTCGAATCGATAAGGAGATCGTTCCTAACCTTAACTCTTGATGGAAACCCAATTTCCAATACAACATCATGCGGTTTTGATTGTAGAACTAGTATGGCGACATAGTAGGATGGGGTACTATGTCATTTATGATTGATACATTATGATTGAAATATTTTTAAAACATATATACACTAATAATAATACCAAATCCGTTTTTATCGTATCAAGCATTTTTGACAATTATAAGGTAAAACTCTATCCTCCAGCTTGCGTTGCATTGTGTGATGGGACCTGAGTCTTATAATGGTTTCATTTTTCTAAAAAGCATGGCATTGTTTTAACGATTTACTTTATTTATGTACTGGAAATCCAATGGAGTAAACCCGTTCCACGTTAGCGGTGTGGTACTGTGATTAGCCTTATTACCAGTTAAGTTAAGTAAAGATTTCTCATACCAGTCCCATGACTGACCCATAGTTTGTTTCACTTTGCAAACTCGGGTGCCTTCTTTTCCACATGGGCAGTCGAGTAGCTTATTTTGCAGATATATTGAGCAGGATTCTGGACTGAAGCTTAAAGCTGTGTCCAGAGCATTGGTAGTCTTCCGCTGTGTTAATTTAATTATTCCGCTACATTGTATTAGTTTTGTTGTAATTTAATCTTCTACGATATTATTTACCCAATGTACTCTGATATTTTGTACTCCGATGTAACATTATTATAATGCTTATAAAATTATGTTGTTATATGTTCTAATGTGTTGTATTCCCAAAGTTATCGTATGCGGGATTTGAACGGTCTTGGTCGATCTAGCGATCGATCAGGTCTGGGCAAAATCTGTATCGTTACACTTAATAATTAGATTAAGCGGAACATGTAATGAAACTGTAATACTTAACCTATTTAAATCCATGGGTGTTATATGAACCTGTTAAATTGTGTAGGGGTTAAGTAAACTTGTTTAAATCTATGGGGGTTAAGTAGATATGTTAAATCAGTGGTGGTTTATATGAACCCGATAAACTTAACCTGTTTTACATGTTGGGGTTATGCGGGCTTGTTAAACTCGCCTTTCTAGGCCTTCTCCAATCCAAAAGAAAATCAAAAAGCCAAGCGGCTTGCCCCATAGGCTCATAAAATCTTCAAACCCAAGTAATATTGTAAACATGTACCTTTTTGTCGAGCATAATTCTAACTCTTGCATTTGCTTCCATTCAATATCTGCTCAACATACATATATCCATTTCCAGTTGGTTTCAAATCAGTCCAACTTCCAGTTTTTAACTCTCTAATCAACTTCTGATAAGTTCAACTCCATTCTATCAATTCAAATCTGATTTCTATTTAAGTCAACCCACTTATTATACTTGAATCCAAATTTATCACAATTCAATTTAAATTAACAACATCCAATATATATTCAACTTGCTTATGCATAAGTCGAATTCATATTAATAATTCGAATCTCAACATTTCTCTTTATTTAACTTCATTCAGAATTATTTTTAATCCAATCCAATTTTATTTAAGTTAAATTTTAATTCAATGGATTTTAAATAGATTTTGGTTCCTTTAAAGTCATCCCATTCCATTTAACTAACTTTAGTTAAATTTAATCCATTTAACATGTACAAGTGAACTTAAAATTATAGAATTCAAATTCCCAGTATGTATTTCAGATTCAGCTTAAAATCATAATTATATGCATATACTTATAATTAATTTAATTCAATTTCTAAAACAATTTTGCCTTTCTCAAACAAATTTCCTTTAATAAATCCACTATGGTAGAAATTCAACACTTAGTAACTCGAAAATGAATACTAATAATGTCCCAATCCATTATCAGAATTATTTTCTTGCCGATGAAGTGATTTCAGTGCTTAATCACTTTCAAAATCCATTTAAAAGCGTTCTTATTCAAAATTTCCTTTAAAACAATGCCATATTACCTTTAAATTACTTCCAGGATTTTTTTTCCATTCGGAATTTAAATTCTCAAATTCTGGATTTAACTTACTCTTAGTTCATCTTATTTGTATATATTACCCATAGTTATATATAACCATTTCAATATTATAATCTCACTTGATTATAACGATAAACAAACCAAAATAATAATTTCAAAAAATTATTCCTTTTATATCAAAATATAATTTTGGGCAAAATTATTTCATTGACCCACTTTTTAAACAATACTGTGTCGAATTGTTCCATTCGAGAGTTTAGAAACACCTATCGATACAGTTGTACACCCTGTATCGACCGAAATTCATAAACCTCTCAACAAACCAACCAACACAATATAAAACAATTTTTATATCAAATCCACAAATACGCGCTCATATATAAACACTCAAACTAAATGTAGGGTATTATAACCCTATCTCTATTGAGTTACGCCACAGAGCGAAGGTTACTCCTCAACCTTCAGCTCTGATACCAACTATAATGGCCCGAATTTCCATACTCTTTGAGTCGACTAATAACACCACACGTCCAACCCAAATTGCACAGAAAAACGAATAATTATTAGAAAGAAGTTAGAGGATGAGAATTAGAAAGAAAGAAATATTAGAACAGAAGAAAATGAAGGTCACAAACTCACAGCGGAGCGAATAAAATATATTAAATAACATAATTCTTGAAATACAAATCAGTAACTGTATATAAATACCATCATCATAGCACCACAGTTATTCCTAGAACAGTTATAAACACCTGTTTCCAGATATAAACATGATACACAGGGGAAAATATGATAGTCTATAGCCAACTGGTGAAGCCTCCTGCTTCCAACTCTTCCAAGTGAGTCTGAAAAATCCTGACTACCTAACTGCACATATAAATTTAGGCACCCAAGAGTTTATGGAAACAAACAAAATAAACTCTGGGTCAGTCATGGGACTGGTATGAGTAAACTCCAGCCATTTGTTTAACTTTTTCGAAAGAAAAGATAATCGTAAGACCGATCCACAAATAAACACGGATGGTTTTTATCTTACGATAACCCAAAATATTTTTGATATCAAATCCAGTGATATTATAATAGTGTCTACATCAAATAAATAGAATCTATCGGAATGCTTGTATCTCACGCTCCATATATAATATAAAGTCGAAAACCGCTTGGCGCTTATTGGAGATTGGATTCCGACTATGACAAGGTATGGAACCACCTTCCGATCAGTGTACTCTAGAGGGGATACACTGGGGTTCAACAAGAACATCTTGCAACCCACCCACAGATAGCTGACCACTCATTTAACTTGAGTGTATCGAGCATATTATCACCAACAATTGTGATCAGCAACCGTTACCGAAAGCATACAGCAGCGAATAGAATAAGAAGCAAAATGAAATTTCTCCAGATCAGGTAATAATACCCCTAATGGGAATGACCCACTTGGACATGATGTGTGCCCGATTTCTGTCATTTCCTGGTTGATGAGGCTTGAGGTCACGATTATCTTTTAAGAACATCTTGCCACCATTTACTCTGAATGCCACATCGTCAGACATTCGTCCATATACATTGTCCTAGGACTGGACAAACCGAAGGTACCAGTCTATCAATCTATCTTGGGCAGTTTCTACCTAGGATTGATAAAGCAACCCTTGCACTTAACTCCGTCTTCATATATCTTCAGCATAAGTTGATTCGTAACGGTTATGCCAACACTTAGTGGTTTTCAGGTAATAACCTGATCCCGATCTCTCCATATTGACAATGGAGCTATAAAATAAAACTTTGATAGTCGATGATTTAACTACAAAAGGAACATCCATACAACCAACGATCCTTTTTCCAATTGGAAATTCTATCGATCAAGCATCAAACAACACTGACCCCTTATTAATTCCTAAATATATATACAAATTCCAAATTCCCATCTCTCGTCTTCCAGATCTTTTCAAAATCCAATTGTTTTTATCGATTCTTGGAAAACACTGCCAATACCAAAAAAAATATTCGAGAAATTATCTTTTATTCTAGTTAGAAAACAATTCTAATATTCACGAATTCTTATTTTCTATATTCAAAAAATATACCTAATTAATATCGAAAAATATTTACATATGCCATTTATTAATTCCTCATTGACCAATTCATTTTCTTTTCTATGCGCAGAAAATATCTCTCATTTTATTTGGGGAAACATTTCAAAATCCTTTAAATTAACCCGACGTTATAAAAACATCTTTATTATAACTCAAACCATTAATCATTTATTAACTAACCATATTGCTAACCAATCTTCACTATTGAACCTTAACCATTCCTCCATCAATCATGAAGTCAATCAAGTTGGGGTATAATTACCTCTCAGACCTTAATTGAACAACATTCTCAACTTTGAAATAGTCAAAGCTCACAACTTCAAACAAAACATTGCTTATACGACTCTCATATTCAATCTAAGGATCCATTTTTTCTACGGAAAAACATTGATTATAACGGTAGCGTTATAATCGATGTTTCCCAAAATTTGATTTATAAAACATTTATTATAACGGTAGCATTAAAATCACTGTTTAGATTTATAAAACATTTATTATAACGGTAGCGTTATAATCGCTGTTTGGATTTATAAAATATTTATTATAACGATAGCGTTATAATTGTTGTTTCCAAATATTTGGTTTATAAAAAAAAATAACTTGCACTCATTAATTTCAATAAATAAATTAATAAGTAAATATATAAACAATTAAACAATTTGATTAAAAACGGAAATAAAAATAACTACTTCTCTAAATTCGATATAATCGAATTCCAATAAATAACTCCCTTTCGAATAAATTAGATTCGATTTATATTCTAAACTTAGAATTTTTCTACCATTTTAGGTAAATTCAAATTCTAAATTTACTTTTGAATTCTTCCTTTCCAAAACTCACCAAATTCCTTTATAACTGTTCCAGACTACAATCGGTTATCACAATTTATTTCATATTTCGAATTTTGGAATAAAGCTCATTATTTTCTTTTAAAATGATTACCTAGTTCCCTTTTAATTCAATTTCCAATCTGGATTCATATTTCAATTCTGCATTTCCTTTATAGAAATTTCATTTACAAAATATTTCCTTCAAATCGTTATTCACTTTAATCGTGAATATATTTCTTTTATATACAATCAAATCAGGTTGATTTCGTACTTATAAATAATATATTAAACCCAGATTTTATTTATAACTTCTATTCAAATTTTTACATACAAATCTCTTTTTTATTCCAATCATTTAAATCCTCTTTTATCATTTCCTTAAAATTTTCTAAGTACAAATCTATTTTCAACTCTATTCGAAATTTTATTTCTATTTTGGAAATAAACTCCATTTTTAAATCCCAATTTTCTTTTCCACATTCGAAAGTTTTTTACAGTATCTAAAATACCAAGTTCCTAGTGCCAGGGTAAATCAAACACAACATATCCAATTATGGATTATACATAACACATCACATATCACAATCAAATAAAACAGTAATATAAATGTTGAGGAATCCAGTTGGATTCCTCTAACCTGTGTCCCTGCATCCACAGATGTTAATCACCATCAATATTATCAATTTCACATCAATATGAAATATCATGGCAAACAGAACTAAAAATCGATCAATGATATAACTATATCAACCATTTCAACCAATTTTGTCAACCATTTATCTAAACAACCATCACACGGTAAAAATTACTATAAATAAATTTAAAACTTGTTTATATAAAAATGTAAACGAGTTAGAGTTAGTGAGTTTACTCACCTTGTTTGCAGTTGACGGCTCTGCTTTGGTTTGTTTATAATTAAACAAGCACTTGATTTTACCATGAGATTCTATTAGTTTAGTTTTTAGCCACTCAACTCCACAGTGTAGGTCTCATGGCTACGATTCCAACATGACCAGTTTTTTCCTGGTTCAGTTAACACACGAATAAAACATATGCTTATAATATTTGATTTAACTTAAGAATAATTTTAATTCACTAATTATGTTTTAAATTTCTAATTACCATCGTTTTCTTTAATCTTCCTTAAACCATCTCCTATTTCCAGTAACTCACCAGTATCTGTTCCTGATGCTTTTCCCTTACCACCGTGTAACATGTCAACCCGCGCTGACCATGTTTTGACCCATTCTCACAGTCACTTTTGTCATCCAGCAACACCGCCTTCATCACCACACAGCTTACTTCTTCAATCTAGATGCAACAGGACAACGACCTTCCCTTTTTTCCTACAGTTTCATGCAGGCAACATACACGCCAAACTCCTCCTTCCCATCTATAGACAAACCGTACCCCAACATCAATCCACCTACAAATCACACGTCTACTTCTTCCAGGCAATAAGGATAATTCAACTTCTTCTTTTTTCTAGCAGTATGACACAAATACTACAAACAAACAGAAACTGGATCATTTATTTGTTAAAATAGCGCTTCCAGGCCTGATAAAATGACACAGAAGCCAATCCATCTGGCATCTCTTCAAAGCATGTCGCTTCCTTTTTACAAAAACCATGGTCTTGGTACATTATGAAATTCCTATCGCAGCCCAGCATACAACTTACGTAACCCTCCATCTCTAAATGTCGACTTCAAGAAAAAGCACAGCAATACAAATCATGGCCGTAATTTTTGCTTCAGCCTTCTCTCTCTTCACTGCATCGAAACTAACGTCGATGTCACCCTTCTCTTCCTTGCCACAAACTCTACTCGGCAACCCCCCTTTGATGAAGCTCGCTCCCTCCCTCTTTGGTACGGCCTGAATCCCTTCACGCCAAAACAATAAAATGGCTGAACTCCAAACTTAACCACAAATTGCCATATGATGCCACATCCTACCATTAATAACCATATATACGTCAAACCTCGAATCCGAAATCCAAACCCCCAAAATATATCAACCCTAGAATTCGCTGTCGTAAAATTCGAGCTTGAGAAAGTGATCGAAACTAAAGAAATCAAGATGAGGATGAAGAGAGTTACATGAGGATTTCAGATATAACTATTTCGCAAATTATTGATTTTTCTTCGATTTCTTCTGCATTTTTAAACTTGTGATTTAATTGATGAAGAAGAGTTTTTGGGTGTGATTTTTATTACTGTAGATGATGGCGTAGGGTAAATATAACCCAAGGGAATGCAATAAGAAGAAAGTCATTTTCTATTCATACAGAATAGGTTAAGGCATTTTCAAACTAGGCATGTGCCATTAAATGTTGATGTCTGTATCGTTTCAGATAGGCATGTGCGAACCATCAAACTAGCCTGATTTAGGATGAACTAAACTATAGACAGTGAAATTTCTCCTTTGTCTGTATGCATTTAAACCCATACACCTTTAATACAATTTCAGGCCAACATGAATCGCTTAGGGTCAAACTAATTAATATGATTTGATTTAGGTTAGATTTTTAAAAGATTCCAATTTGATTTTATATTATAAAATAATCCAAATTATCTCATGGTTTACAATTTGCAAACTCTGAACTGTTATTTAGTCATAACGACGGACGTTCCCAGGTTATGTTGCTATCCTGACCACCACGGAACAGATTTTGAAATTTAAATTCTAACGTATAACTGGAATAATACTATTACAGCGTCAACTTTATAATATTAACGTAATCATTTAAATTTATTGTAATATAAACTCACTAACCCAATTCTAATCTAATTAGAATTTATATTCACTTTAGAACCCTTATAATATATATATACACATATGTATATATCCAAATACAACATTATATAGCTTTGAATAAACATATTTGTATTTTAACTTGATATTTCAAATTAAAATGACGTTATGATTATTCTTAATCGATATATATATATATATAATAAATCGTTAAAATTTATAAACGATTCCATAGCGACTATTTGAAAATTTGATTTGGGCATAACTCCCAATCTACAAGACGAAACCTCGATTTTTCACTTTCATTGGAAAAATATAATCAAATAATCTGAACGCTTCTTATTTCAAAGAAATCGGGCTTATTACGAATCACTTATATTAAATTAAAGTTTGAATCACTAAATTTCGAATTACCGCATTGTTACGTGCTCGTTTATAATTATATTATAATTAATGTGTTAAACCTCGTTTTTAATAAATATATTTGTTACAAAAATCTGTTTTATAATTCAAATAAAATATTTAAAACCAATTTAAATATTCAGAATCAAATGGCTCAAAATCTGGGTCGTTACATTCCTTCCCCCTTAAAATAATTTCGTCCTCGAAATTGCTAAACAGTAATGCTATAACTCTAACTCCTCATAACCTACTTAGTTGAAATCTTATATTCCATATCTTCATAACTCAGTTCTTACCCGACCTTCCATTTTTCATACCAATACTCGACCATTCTTAATCCTTTCCAAATGATTTGTCCACCATTTTTGGATAATCCATCATCACATTCTTGCCTTCAATCTGTATGCTCTTCTACACATTCACACCCATTCAAATTGATTTTAAATCCATTTATCAATTTCATTATTCCACTTGAAATTTTATTAACTAATTCTGGTTTTCTTATTTCAGTTATAATTAACAACTCGATTTTAAATTATCAAAAATTTCTTGAAAATTTTCTAACTCTTTAAATTTTCGGTAAATTTCGCTGCATCTCTTTTGCACAACTCAATCGATACAACCTCAACTCACCTTTCTAGGCCTTCTCCAATAAAAAAGCCAAGCGGCTTGCTCCATAGGCTCATAAAATAGTCAAACACAAGTAATATTGTAAACATGTACCTTTTTGTCAAGGATAATTCTAATTCTTGCATTTGCTTCCATTAAATATCTTCTTAACATACATATATCCATTTCCAGTTGGTTTCAAATCAGTCAAATTTCCAGTTTTTAACCCTCTAATAAACTTCTGATTAGTTCAACTCCATTCTATCAATTCAAATCTAATTTCTATTTAAGTCAATCCACTTATTATACTTGAATCCAAACTTATCACAATTCAATTTAAATTAACAACATCCAATATATATTCAACTTGCTTATGCATAAGTCGAATTCATATTAATAATTCGAATCTCAACATTTCTCTTTATTTAACTTCATTTGGAATTATTTTTAATCCAATCCAAATTAATTTAAGTTAAATTTCAATTCAATGGATTTTGAATAGATTTTGGTTCCTTTAAATTCATCCCATTCCATTTAACTAACATTAGTTAAATTTAATCCATTTAACTTGTACAAGTGAACTTAAAATTCTAAAATTCAAATTCCCGGTAGGTATTTCAAATTCAGCTTAAAATCATAATTATACACATATACTTATAATTAATTTAATTCAAAACATTTGAATTTCTAAAACAACTTTGCCTTTCTCAAACAAATTTCCTTTAATAAATCCACTATGGTAGCAATTTGTCACTTAGTAACTCGAAAATGAATGCCAATAATGTCGCGATCCATTATCAGATGTATTTTTTAGCCACTAAATTGATTTCAGTACTTAATCACTTTCAAGATCCATTTAAAAGCGTTCTTATTCAAAATTTCCTTTAAAACAATACCATATTACCTTTAAAATACTTTAGGAATTTTTTTTCCATCCGGAATTTAAATTCTCAAATTCTGGTTTTAACTTACTCTTAGTTTATCTTATTTGTATATATTACCCATATACAAATATTGTTTGGTTATATATAACCATTTCAATATTATAATCTCACTTGATTATAACAATAACCAACCAAAATAATAATTTCATAAAATTATTCCTTTTATATCAAAATATAATTTTGGGTAAAATTATTTCATTGACCCACTTTTTAAACAATACCATGTCGAATTGTTCTATTCGAGAGTTTAGAAACACCTATCGACACGGTTGTACACCCTGTATCGACAAGAATTCATAAACCATTCAACAGACCAACAAACACAATATAAAACAATTTTTATATCAAATCCACAAATACGCGCTCATGTATAAACACTCAAACTCTATCTAGGGTATTACTAAACCTATCTCTATTGAGTTACGCCACAGAGCCAAGGTTACTCCTCAACCTTCAGCTCTGATACCAACTGTAATGGCCCGAATTTCCGTACACTTTGAGTCGACTAATAACACCACACGTCCAACCCAAATTGCACAGAAAAACGAATCATTATTAGAAAGAAGTTAGAGGATGAGAATTAGAAAGAAAGAAATATTAGAATACAAGAAAACAAAGATCACAAACTCACATTGGAACAAATAAAATATATTAAATAACATAATATTTGAAATAAAAATCAGTAACTGTATATAAATACCATCATCAGAGGACCACAGTTATTACTGGAACAGTTAAAAAAACCTGTTTCCAGATATAAACATGATACACAGCGAAAAAATATGATAGTCTAAAGCTAATTGGTGAAGCCTCCTGCTTCCATCTCTTCCAAGTGAATCTGAAAAATCCCGACTACTTGACTGCCCGTATAAATTTGGGCACCCTAGTGTTTAGGGAAACAAACAAAATAAACTCTTGGTCAGTCATGGGACTAGTATGAGTAAAGTCCAACCATTTGTTTAACTTTCAAAAACCTTTTTGAAAGAAAAGATAATCGTAAGACCGATCCACACATAAACATGGATGGTTTTTATCTTAAGTAACCCAAAATATTTTTGATATCAAATCCAGTGATATTATAATAGTGTCTACATCAAATAAATAGAATTTATCGGAACGCTTGCATCTCACGCTCCATATATAATATAAAATCGAAAACCGTAGGGTGTTTATTGGAGATTGGATTCTGACTTACACTGGGGTTCAACAAGAATATCTTGCAACTCGGCCACACGTGGTTGACCACTCATTTAACTTGAGTGTATCGAGCATATTATCATCAATGGTTGTGATCAGCAACTATTACCGAAAGCATACAGCAGCGAATTGAGCAAGAAGCAAAATGAAATTTCTCCAGATCAGGTGATAATACCTCTAATGGGAATGACCCACTTGGCCACGCTGCCTTCCCGATTTCTATCATTTCCCGGTTGAAGAGGCTTGAGGTCACGATTATCTTTTAAGAACATCTTGCCACCATTTACTCTGAATGCCACATTGTCAGACATTCGTCCATATACGTTGTCCTAGGACTGGAGAAACCGAAGGTACCAGTCTATCAATCCATCTTGGGCAATTTCTACCTAGGATTAACAGAACAACCTTTGCACTTAACTCCATCGTTATATATCTTCAGCATAAGTTGATTCGTAACGCTTATACCAATACGGAGTGGTTTTCAGGAAATAACCCGATCCCGGTCTCTCCGTATAGACAACGGAGGTATAAAATAAAATAAAACTTTGATAGTTGGTGATTTAACTACCAAAGGAACATCCATACAACCAACGATCCTTTTTCCAATTGGAAATTCTATCGATCAAGCATCAAACAACACTGGCCCCTTATTAATTCCTTATTATATATACAAATTTCAAATTCCCATCTCTAGTCTTCCAAATCTTTTCAAAATCCAATTGTTTTTTCTCGATTCTTGGAAAACACTGCCAATACCAAAATTTCTTTATTCGCGAAATTATCTTTTATTTCAGTTAGAAAACAATTCTAATATTCATGAATCCTTATTTTCTATATTCAGAAAATAAACCTTATTAATATCGGAAAATATTTCCATATGCCATTTATTAATTCCTCGTTGACCAATTCATTTCCTTTTCTATGCACAGAAAATATCTCTCATTTTATTTGGGGAAACATTTCAAAATCCTTTAAATTAACCCGATGTTATAAAAAAATCTTTATTATAACTCAAACCATTAATGATTTATTAACTAACCATAGTGGTAACCAATCTTCACTATCGAACCTTAACCATTCCTCCATCAATCATGAAGTCAATCAAATAGGGGTATAATTACCTCTCAGACCTTAAGTGAACAACATTCCCAACTTTGAAATAGTCAAAGCTCACAACTTCAAACAAAACATTGCTTATACGACTCTTATATTCAATCTAAGGATCCATTTCTTCTATGGAAAAACATTGATTATAACGGTAGCGTTATAATCGTTGTTTCCCAATATTTGATTTATAAAACATTTATTATAACGGTAGCATTAAAATCGCTGTTTAGGTTTGTAAAACAATTATTATAACGGTAGCGTTATAATCGCTGTTTGGATTTATAAAACATTTATTATAACGGTAGCGTTATAATTGTTGTTTCCAAATATTTGGTTTATAAAAAAAATATAACTTGCACTCATTAATTTCAATAAATAAATTAATATGTAAATAAATAAAAAATTAAACAATTTGTTAAAAAACGGAAATAAAAATAACTACTTCTCTAAATTCGATATAATCGAATTCCAATAAATAACTCTCTTTTAAATAAATTAGATTCGATTTATATTCCGAACTTCAGAATTTATCTACCATTTTAGGTAAATTCAAATTCTAAATTTACTCTTGAATTCCTCCTTTCCAAAAGCTCACAAAATTCCTTTATAACTGTTCTAGACTACAATCCGTTATCACAATTTATTTCATATTTCGAACTTTGGAATAAAGCTCATCATTTTCTTTTAAAACGATTACCTATTTCCCTTTTAATTCAATTTCCAATCTGGATTTATAATTCAATTCTGCATTTCCTTTAGTGAAATTTCATTTGCAAAATATTTCCTTCAAACCGTTATTCACTTTAATCGTGAATATATTTCTTTTATATACAATCAAATCAGGTTGATTTCGTACTTATATACAATCCAATCAGGTTTATTTATAACTTCTATTCGGACTTTTACATAAAAATCTCATTTTTATTCTAATCATTTAATTCCTCTTTTATCATTTCCTTTAAAAATTTCTAAGTTCAAATCTATTTTCAAATATTGGTTTCAAAACCGATTTCACTTTCCTATGTAAATTCATATTTGAACTTATATTTCAGTTTATCCTATGATAAATAATCCACTTAATTTATATTTCTATTTATAACAACTTCTTGATTTATCCACTTGAACTGATTTCTATTTTCAACTCTATTCGAAATTTTATTTCTATTTTGGAAAAAACTCCGTTTTTAAATCCCAATTTTCTTTTCCACATTCGAAAGCTTTTTACGGTATCTAAAATACCAAGTTCCTAGGGCCAGGGTAAATCAAACACAACATATCCAATTATGGATTATACATAAGACATCATATATCACAATTAAATAAAACAGTAATATAAATGTTGAGGAATCCAGTTGGATTCCTCTAACCTGTGTCCCTGCATCCACAGATGTTAATCACCATCAATATTATCAATTTCACATCAATATGAAATATCATGGCAAATAGAACTAAAAATCGATCAATGATATAACTATATCAACCATTTCAACCAATTTTGTCAACCATTTATCTAAACAACCATCACACAGTAAAAATTACTATAAATAAATTTAAAACTTGTTTATATAAAAATATAAACAAGTTAGAGTTAGTGAGTTTACTCACCTTATTTGCAGTTGATGGCTCTGCATTGATTTGTTTATAATCAAACAAGCGCTTGATTTTACCATGAAATTCTATTAGTTTAGTTTTTAACCACTCAGCTCCATAATGTAGGTCTCATGGCTATGATTCCAACATGACCAGTTTTTGCCTGGTTTTATTGACACACGAATAAAACATATGCTTATAATATTTGATTTATCTTAAGAATAATTTTAATTCACTAATTATGTTTTAAATTTCTAATTACCATCGTTTTCTTTAATCTTCCTTAAACCATCGCCTATTTCCAGTAACTCACCAATATATGTTCCTGATGCTTTTTCCTCACCACCGTGCAACATGTCAACCCGCGATGATCATGTTTTGACCCATTTTCACAGTCACTTCTGTCATCCAGCAACACCGCTTTCATCACCACACAGCTCAAAGCTTACTTCTTCAATCTAGATGCAATGGGACAATGACCTTCCCTTTTTCCCACAGTTTCATGCAGGCAATAAAACACGCCAAACTCCTCCTTCCCATCTACAGACAAATCGTACCTCGACATTAGTCCACCTACAAATCACACGTCTACTTCTTCCAGGAAATAAGGATAATTCAACTTCTTCTTTTTTCTAGTAGTATGACACAAATATTACAAACAGAAATGGGATCATTTATTTGTTAAAATAGCGGTTCCAGGCCTGATAAAATGACATATAAGCCCATCCATCTGGCATCTCTTCAAAGCATGTATGCTTCCCTTTTACAAAAACTGTGGTCTCGATACGTTGTGAAATTCCTATCGCAACCCAGCATACAACTTACGTAACCCTCCATCTTTGACTGTCGACTTTAGGCAAAAGTACGGCAATACAAATCATAGCCATAATTTTTGCTTCAACCTTTTCTCTCTCTTCACTGCATCGAAACTAAGGTCGATGCTACCCTTCTCTTCCTTGCCACAAACTCTACTCGACAACCCCTCTTTGATGAAGCTCGCACCATCCCTCTTTGGTACGGCCTGAAGCCCTCCACGCCAAAACAATAAAATAGCCAAACTAATTTGCTCCAAACTCAACCATAAATTGCCAAACGATGCCATATCCTACCATCAATAACCATATATACGCCAAACCTCGAATCCGAATATCAACCCTAGAATTCGCTATCTTAAAATTCGAGCTTGAGAAAGTGATTGAACCCGAAGAAATCAAGATGAGGATGAAGAGAATTACATGAGGATTTGAGATATAACTATTGCGCAAATTATTGATTTTGCTTCGATTTCTTATACATTTTTAAACTTGTGATTTAATTGATGAAGAAGAGTTTTTGGGTGTGATTTTTATTACTGCAGATGATGGCGTAGGGTAAATATAACCCAAGGGAATGCGATAAGAAGAAAGTCATTTTCCATTCGAACAGAATAGGTTAAGGCATTTTCAAACTAGGCATGTGCCATTAAATGTTGATGTCTGTATCGTTTCAACATAGGCATGTGCGAACCATCAAAGTAGCCTGATATAGGATGTACTCAACTATAGATAGCGAAATTTCTCCCTTGTTGTATATACGTATTTTAACGCATACAACTTTAATACAATTTCAGGCCAACATGAATCGCTTAGGGTCAGACTAATTAATATGATTTGATTTAGGTTAGATTTTTAAAAGATTCCAATTTGATTTTATATTATAAAATAATCCAAATTATCTCGTGGTTTACAATTTGCAAATTTCGAACTGTTATTTAGTCATAACGACGGACGTTCCCAGGTTATGTTGTTATTCTAACCACCATGGAACAGATTTTGAAATTTAAATTCTGACGTATAACTGGAATAATATTATTACAGCGTCGATTTTATAATATTAACGTAATCATTTAAATTTATTGTTATATAAACTTACTAACCCGATTCTAATCTAATTTGAATTTATATTCACATTAGAACCCTTCTAATACACACATATATATACACACACATCCAAATACAACATTATATAGCTTTAAATAAACATATTTTGATTTTAACTCGATATTTCAAATAAAAATGACGTTATGATTATTCTTAATCGATATATATATCAAATCGTTAAAATTTATAAACGATTCCATAACGACTATTTGAAAATTTGATTTGAGCATAACTCCCAATCTAAAACATGAAACCTCGATTTTTCACTTTCATTGGAAAAATATAATCAAATAGATTTGAACGCTTCTTATTTCAAAGAAATCGGGCTTATAACGAGTCACTTATATTAAATTAAAGTTCGAATCGCCAAATTTCAAACTATCGCATCATTACGTGCTCGTTTATAATTATATTATAATTAACACATTAAACTTCGTTTTTAATAAATATATTTGTTACAAAAATCCGTTTTATAATTCAAATAAAATATTTAAAACCAATTTAAATATTCAGAATTAAATGGCTCAAAATCTCGGTCGTTATAGGATAGCAGTGGATCCCGCGAAAGTAGTTACAATTCAAGGTTGGAAGATTCCAAAGAATGTCACGGAGGTGAGAAGTTTTCTTTATTTAGCGGGCTATTATAGGAAGTTTATTAAGGACTTCGTGAAGATATCAGCCCCATACACCAGACTAATGAAGAATAATCTGACCTTTTCTTGGGATATTGACTATAAGGATGTTTTTCAGCAACTAAAAAGGGCATTGACAACAGCCCCAGTCTTGATTTTGGCTGATGGGAACAAAGTGTTCATAGTATACAATGATGCATGTGGTATAGGGCTTGGCGCCGTCTTGATGCAAGTGGGAAGGGTAGTATGCTGTGGTGGTAGATAGTTGCGAGTTCACGAGAAGAACTACCCCACCCATGATTTGGAGTTGGCTGTTATAGTATTTACGATTAATACTTGGCAACATATCTACTTGGATAGAAGTTCGAGTCGTATACCGATCATAAATCTCTCAAGTATCTGTTCTCGCAAAGGTATCTCAACTTGAGACAACAGAGATGGATGGAGTTCCTAACATCCTATGATTTTGAGATTGCTTATACCCTTGGCAAGGGTAATGTGGTGTCGGACGCATTGAGTAGGCAGAGGATGACTTTGAGCCCACTATTCGTAGAGAGGCAGAGCATGGAGTACATATCAACTTCAATTTTAGGTCATCTACAGATCTTATACCTGGTTTGTTGGCATCCTTAGAGGTGTGACCTACTCTTATGGGTCAAATAGGAACTTCGCAGTGAGAGGACCCATAGATAGTAGACATCTTGTATAGGCTTAATAGAGGGGAGACTTCTAGCCACCTCAATAGATATTCTACAGATGATAGAGGGTGGTTGCGATGAGATGGGAGGCTTTGTGTTCCCCGAGTAGGGAGTCTGTTGAAGACAGTCCTTGAGGAAGCCCATCATTCTAGGATGACTATCCATCCGGACGGGGATAAGATGTATAGAGATATGAAGAGGGTTTTATTTTGGGTTGGGATGAAGAAAGATGTAGCAGAATTCAACTCTCGATGTTTAGTTTGCCAGCAAGTTAAAGCTGAGCAAAGAAAGCCCGACGGTTTTCTTCATCCTTTGGAGGTCCCATAATGGAAGTAGGAGAGCATCTCTATAGATTTCATTGATGGTTTTCCTTGATCGAGGAAAGGCAACACTAGTATCTGGGTTATAGTAGACAAACTTACTAAGAGCGTTCATTTCGTTCCTGTTAAGAGTAAGACAACGGCAACATGGTTGGCTTCAGTTTATCTTCGAGAGATAGCCCGTCTACATGGGGTACCTTCTAGTATAGTGAGTGATCATGACTCCATCTTCACAAGTGAGTTCTGGAAGAGCCTGCAAAGGGCATTAGGTACAAAGTTGTGTTTGAGCACCGCATATCACCCTCAGACCGATGGGTAGACTGAGAGGGTGAACAGAGTTCTGGAGGATCTTTTGAGACTGTGTATTCTAGACTTCGGAGGGACTTCGGAGGAACATCTTCCATTGGTTGAGTTCGCCTATAGCAAAAACTATCAGTCTAGTATTGGCATGGCACCTGTAACAACCTAGAATTTCATAACCAATTTAAAATTTTAATTTAATCTATTTTATTGAATTTTGAATATAAATTGCTAATTTTGCTCGATAAAATTTGAGAATAATTTTAAAATTAGTTTTTATATATTATTTGACTTAAAAAAAGATCTGTAGAAATATTAATTTGATTTATAAGTATGAATTTGAAAAATTGATATTTTAAAGTTATATCGATCACTTGAACAGGACCAATTTTAAGACAGTCTCGGAATCCGACGAAATCACTTTTATTGGATCCAGAATAGCGAAATATGGTAGAATCCAAAATTTCAAGTCCAACGGAGTTCGTATGTCAGAGAACGACACGTAAATGTAAGGTGAAAATTCGGTTAGTTTTCAGTTTAAGTTGGAAATAAGGTCACTTTTTCAACGATCTCCAAGTTCGATGCGACTAGGATCATTGGAACCGTAATTCCATAATTAGCGAGATTCCAAATTCCATAATTTTTGGAGCTAATGTGTGGCCGTGAGATTAGAACGAAGTTTGCACGTTAGAATTAATACATTGTCATAAACCATCAAATAATGAATCATAACCAACCTATTAAAATTAAACAAGAAACCCCATCTCTCCTCCACTTGGCACCCTCTACTTATTTGGTGCCTACATCACATTATATGGGCATTAGTTGGTTTGGATTAGTTTAATTGCACTTCATTTTCTTAAACCTTCTTCCAAAACTCAAAATCTCCAAAATGGAAGCTTCCTCCCTCTTTCTCCCTCCGCCACGCCGAGCCCTAGGGCTTTTGCCACCTCCCCACACTGTTTCTCCACGTCATCAGGCCCCACTAGGTTGGCTGCAGGACCACATCCCCTTCCCTCCTCCTCTCTTCTCCTTAAACCCTTCCAAAGAGAGAATGGTGCTACCTTTAGCCTCCTACTCGAGTGCAACCACCTCTAAGCTCCTCTGCTTGGCTCCTACGCGCCGGAGACATCCAAAACCCCTTTTCGAGACCCTCCTCTTCACTGTCCAGATCTTTTCAGTGGCTCTTGTGGGACCCACAAGCCGACAAACCCACAAAAGTGCTATCTTTATACCCTTTGATGTGTGTTTAAGTGTATACGGGTGTTGCCGAGATGTTTGGAGTTGTTTTGGCGAGGAAAGGCAAGGTTTTTATGTCGTAGCAAGCGCGTCGAGCACCGACGGTGAAGTATCGTGATGTTGGAGTGCTTTGGGTGAGAATTTAATGTCTAAAATAATTAGTTTGAGTAGTCAAATCATAAGTATGTTATTAAATGCTTGTTCAAACATATATACGCGAACTTGTAAAGTCCATAACTTTTTCATACAAACTCGAAATTAGACGATTCAAGATGTATGACGGCCCGCCCGCACCAGCCGGCATTTCCTCCGAAAGTGCGCTATACGCATGCCAACTAGCACGGAACGGTCACCAAAGAAATGGAAAGAAGAGAATGAACTAATCAAAAACCTGTAGAATGTCTCACAATGCATGGAACAAAATATAGTAATAATATACTTGACATAAAACAGGCGAGACAGTGCATAAGCTGATAACTAAAACCCACATCAACATTAGAGTAGCGGAAGTCTAAATACAGCTTATTAAAGCTTTTCAAATTATTGTCTCTAAACAAAAGAAAGCTAAAGTAGAAGATGCACTACTAATGCCCAAATAGTGATCTTCAACAACACAAGGAGAACATCTATATGTATCATACGTGGAAGCCTCCTGCTTGTCTCCGGATCAGTTACTCGTGCACACCCAGCTAACCTGTCTCTAGTCTGCTCATGAGAGAACCCAGAGTAATAAGAAGAGACATAAAACTCTGGGTCAGACAAAAAGTCTGGTATGAGCGATAAGCAGCTAAACAGAACAATAACAGGTATACTAAACCATACCTGAACGTGGACCTACAACCAAAGAGTTAGCACTACATACCGTACAATACTCTAAGGTGTCACTGAACAGATGGTGTAAAGATAACGGGGGTGGGGGTGTGCATGTCATAATGATGGCAAACAAATCAAGCATAGCAACCATCCTCACATCTCTCACTCAGTGCGTAAAGTATACGATGTCCGCCACTGTCAATCACTAGACCCATCGAAGTATTGACGGAGTTCGACTTGTACAACTGCTGCTACTACCAAGCTTACCACATGGAGTCATGACCAAACCTTTACAAATGACCCCATTTCATTGGTCTATAGCTCTTTAGTTGTACCTAGGCCACTGTGGCCCTAAATCCGTTCACATACTCCCAACATATAATGATTCAAAGTTACAGACATCGACAACCCCTTAGCACACATCCCGCAGCAAAGCCCAACTCATGAGGTCGACTCGTTGGTTCCTAACTGGATCCTGAGGACAAACTTCCCATTGGACTACCTTTGCATCTCGGGTTCTGGTCGTCACCTTCTTCTCCGGATCGGTCACCATTTCTTTGCTTCACTTTGCTTCAAGTCGTGGTCATCAGCTCCTCGGCTCGGATCGTGAGTCAGCCCCCGTCGGTTCGGTTCGGTACCCAAGTTCCATCGGGTCGTGCTCCCTCACCGGGGTCGGTTCTTAACAATGCTCCAGGCTCGTGCTCGTCATGACAGGTGGTAGGCTCCCTGGTCGGATCGGGTCGGGCCTTCATTACCAATTCGGATCGGAGATCCTCAGATGCGAGCGGATCGGTCTTGGTCACCCCTGGCGGATCGGGTCGGGTTCCTCAAGCTTCTCCATGGTGCATCGGTTCAAGTCGGAGTGGAACACGAGAGGCGGATCGGGTCGGAAGCTCCTAGTGTGGGCGGTTCAGTTCGTGCTTCTATTCAATCCGATCGGTTCGGGTACTTTCATGCACTTTGTCCAGCAAGCTGTTTACGCCATTCGACGGTGTTTTCGACCAATCTAACATTTCTAGACAATCACAAATCATACCATACAGTCATAGCAACATGTATAATCATCCACAAACAGCAAAACAATAATCATAGCATGTAAAATGGATCAAACATACCCAAAATCCCATATTTTCCCTTAAGCATGTTTAAGCAAAACTAATGATATGATTAGCAAAACTTAACCAAACTAACCAAATTTCCTAACAGAGGCCTAAAACAATGTTTCAAAATTTATAAATATTTTTCCAGAATTTAATCATGTTTAAATTCGCTAATTAACACTAATTACCCTTAATTAGCCATAATTAGTGAGGAACTATGCAAATCACTCACCTTAGCAACAAATAAAACCTTTAGAACTGAAACTGTACTGTTTGGGCGTGAATACCAATACAACACAGTAGCTCTACCTCAATTTGTGTGCTAAACCGCCTTGATTTGATGTTGATTAAGCCAAAACTTGATTAGAAAGTTATTAGAAGTTGATTTGGGTGTTGGAGGCCATTGCTAGGGTTCCAAGAATGAAAGTGGCAGCTGAAAGAAATGTTTTCTAACCCTAATCAGCCCCTATATACCCATAATCCCGAAATCCCCCATTAGACCTAGCAGTTAATCACCCGGTTAAGCCCAATTAAGTTGTTTTTCACCATCTGAAACTTGTTTCAGCCATATCTCCCAAACGGTGAGTCCGTTTGGCTAATATGACCACTCTACGGAAAGGTAAACCATAATTCGGATCTAATGGAAATGGTTTCAGGTCAAAATTCCTTTTCAGTCAAAAGTTATGGTCAAAACAATATCAGCTAGGGGCAAAACGGTCATTTAAAAATCGGGAAAATCATGAACATGGGAAATGACCCCAATAGTCGTCTCCCAAAGTTAAATGACCATACAACTCGCTATGACGATGAAATAAATATTCTACGATCCTATGATGCATAGAATGCGGGTTGTTACACTCTCCCCCCTTAAGAAATTTCGTCCCCGAAATTCCTTAACCCAAAACATACAAAGGATCCCGCATGCCTACCAATCATATACAACAATCAAACATGCAAAATAGATAAAACAAACCTATCCTAGCATGCGGAAAGACTAAATCGAAACTGAAATCTTACCAGGCGAAGAGTTTTGGATACGTCTTCTTAATGCTCTCCTCTGTCTCCCAAGTACAGTCATCCTCATTCTCGCCCCACTGGACTTTGACTAGATTCACCGCTTTCCTTCGAAGTTGCTTCGTATCGTTCCCAACAATACGCATAGGCTTGCGGTTCCCAACCGCCTCAGGTTCAACTTCAATATCATCCAACTGATCAGGTGAAATAGTCACATCTAGGTCGTGTACGAACTTCCTTAACTGGGAAACATGAAATACGTTGTGAACTCCTGCCATCTTCTCTGGTAATTCAACTTTGTATGCCAAATTCCCAATTTGCTCAAGAACTAGGAATGGACCAACAAATCTTGGTGCTAACATGCCTCTCCTGCCAAATCATATCACGCTCTTCAACGGAGAAATCTTGACAAACACCAAGTCGCCAATGGAGAACTTTAATTCTCTTCTCCTCTTATTAGCATAACTTTTATGCCTATCTTGGGCAGCCTTCATTCGCTGTTGGATAACCTTGATCTTGTCTGATGTTTCTCTTATTACTTCTGGTCCAAGCACATATTTCTCACCGGTCTCTAACCAACATGACGGTGAGTTGCACGGTCTTCCGTACAAAGCTTCAAATGGTGTAATACCAATACTGGATTGATAACTATTGTTATATGCAAACTCTACTAGATGCAAATGGTCATCCCATGATCCACCAAAATCCAATATGCAAGCTCTCAAAAGATCTTCTAACACTCGATTCACCCTCTCTGTCTATCCGTCGGTTTGAGGATGATACGCGGTACTGAGATGTAATTCTGATCCTAACGCCTCTTGTAAGCTCTTCCAAAATGCACTAGTGAACAATGGATCTCGGTCACTCACAATGCTTTTGGGTATTCCATGAAATCTCACTACCCACTTTATATACAGTTCCGCGAACTTAGTTGTCGTCCTGTTTGACTTGACGGGTATAAACCTTGCACTCTTAGTCAATCGGTCCACAATCACCCAAATGCTATCATGGCCCGATCTAGTCCTTGGTAACCCATCAATGAAATCCATCAAGATTTGTTCCCATTTCCATTCTGGAACTTCTAATGGTTGTAACAAACCACTAGGGTTCTTTTGCTCAGCTTTAACTAGCTGGCAATTCATGCATTTGGATACAAAACTTCCCAACGTCTCTCTTCATCCCTTCCCAGTAGTAGGTCTGCTTCATGTCTTGGTACATCTTGTTACCACCGGGATGTATAGTTAGTTTTGGGTGATGACATTCTCTAAGCACTTCATCTCTTAATCCATTGACATTGGGTACAACTAGTCTTCCATTCTTTCTAAGCCATCCATCTCGATCAAGCTCATACTTGTTCATATCTTCGTTGATTCCCATCTCTAACTTTGAGATGATTTCCAATAGGTTAGGATCGTCCCTCTGACTGGAACCAATCCGCTCAATCAAAGTGGGTCTGATCATCAAACTTGCTAACATTTCTGGATCCAACTCGCACTTTGGTCTGAAATCACACCCAGCGATGTACTCCAGTTGCTTCCATTCAAGAAACATAGCCCCTAAACTGGCATGTCTTCTACTCAATGCATCAGCTACCGCATTGCCCTTTCCTAGTGTATATGCGATATCGAAATCATAGGAAGCTAAGAATTCTAACCACCTTTGTTGTTGGAGATTTAGATCCCTTTGAGAGAAAAGATACTTTAACGATTTATGATCGGTAAACAACTTGAATCTTTCTCCCAAGAGATAATGTCTCCACATCTTTAACGCGAACACGATCGCTGCCAATTCCAAATCATTGGTAGGGTATCTTCTCTCGTGCGGTTTTAGTTGCCGACTTGCATAAGCTACAACCCTACCTCCTTGCATCAATACAGCACCTAGCCCTGTACAACATGCAACCGTATATACTATCATATCTTCATTCCCCTTAGGAATGACTAACACTGGTGCACATGTCAACTTTTCTTTTAGGCTCTTGAATGCATTCTCACACTTTTCGTCCCAGATGAAAGCTTGATTCTTCTTGGTCAACTGAGTCAGCGGTGCTGCTATCTTGGAGAAGTCTTGGATAAACTTACGATAATATCCAGATAATCCCAAGAAACTTCTTATTCCGTTGCATTCTTGGGCGTAGATCAATCTTGTACCGTAGCTACCTTCGCAGGATCCACGGCAATACCATTCTCTGAAACAACATGGCCCAAGAATCTCACTTCTCTCCTCCAGAAGTGACACTTAGACAACTTTGCTTTCAATTGGTGTTTTCTCAACACCTCCATCACTATTCTTAAATGTTCCTTGTGTTCTTCCTCTGTCCTTGAATAGACCAAAATATCATCCATGAACACAAGGACAAACTTATTCAACTGACCTCTGAATACCCTATTCATAAGATCCACAAAGTATGCTGGGGCATTGGTCAGCCCGAATGGCATGACCAACCACTCATAAAATCCAAACGGCGTCCGAAATGTCGTTTTAGCTATACTCTCGGCTTCCACTCTAAGCTGATGAAAACCTGTCGCGAGATCCAACTGAGAGAATACTCTCGCGCCACTCAACTGATCAAACAAATCATCTATCTGCGGTAGAGGATACTTATTCTTCCTCGTCACTTTATTCAACTCGCGGTAGTCTACACACAAACGAAGGGAACCATCCGCCTTGGTAGCAAACACAACTGGTGCTCCCCATTTAGAAACACTCCTTTTGATAATTCCCTTCTTCAAAAGATCGCTGACTTGCACATCGAGCTCTCGCTGCTCCCTTGGTGCCATACGACGAAGTGGCATCACTATAGGTCTGGCATCTTTCACTAAATCAATACGGAACTTAATCTCTCTGTGTAGTGGAAGCCCGGTCACTTCCTCGAAAACGTCCGGATACTGGCCAACCACGGGCAAACCTGACAACTCACTATGCGGAATGTCGAGGGAATTCAGAAAACTTGCCATTACCCCATCACCGGGTAGACCACCAAACACTACCCTCCGCCCGTCATCCGCTTTAGCTGTCACCAAAAAGCCCTCACAGTCTACCACCACCCCGTATCTTTGGAGCCAATCGACTCCCAAAATAATGTCAAACCCGGTAAAGCCCAAAACAAAGCAATCACAACCAAACATGCATCCATGACACGATAAGACCACATTACGACAAATCATGCTAAGGTTAGTTGAACCACCAATCGGGTTCGTCACTACTAAAGGCCTATCGACAATCTCGGGCTCCAATCCCAACCTATCTACCAGGTCACTAGATATGAAAGAACTGGAAGCCCCGGTATCAAACAAAACTCTAACAGGAACATCATAAAGAGAAAGCATACCTTGAATAACAACATTCTTTCCTCTCTCCGCCGCAGTTGGGGCATTCGACGAAGAAGGAATAGCATTAAGGGCATAAGCTTTCACCACCTGCTTTTCTTTAGGGGGTTGTGGACACTTGTCCTTGTGATGTCCCACTTGGCCATAGTTGAAGCACTCCTATCCGCTGGCTTGGCCCGACACTCTTTGGCATAGTGGCCCTTCTTACCACAGCTGAAGCACTCAACATCTTGCTTATTCTTTTTTTCTAGCCATCCTTGGTCTGATTCTGCTTTCTCTTATTCTGAGAACCATTCTTGCCTCCACCGCTTGCTTGCGGCTTTGGCTCCTCTGCAGATGCAACCTTACTCTTCGACTTAGGGTAAAGACTCTCGGACCTCAATGCTTTCCCCACAATCGATTCAAATGTCTCATCGATGTGGTTAATAAGACTTTCCCCCAAGTACTGATCCAAGCCAGTTATGAACTTCTCGTTCTTCTTCTCGGCAGTATCTATTAGGGTAACCCATATTTCGACAAAGTGTCGAATTCGACAATATACTCCGAGACAGCTCTGCCATTTTGATTGAGTTCCAAGAATTTCTTAAACAGCACTGACTTCTGAGCAGCTGGAATGAACTTATCGCTAAAGCGAACCTTAAATTGATCCCAAGTAATCTGATCCTTGGGAGTAGTTGCCTTTATAGCATTCCACCAATTCATTGCCCGTCCTTGCAGTTGACGGGATGCTAGCCTTCTCTTCATCGCATCCTCGATACCCAAATCTTCAAAGATATGCTCGTAGCTATCCAACCAATCCTGAACATCCGTAGCCGACTCCGTTCCTTGGAAAGGCTTCCCACCAAGACTAGTATAATCCTTGTTCAGCTTGGCGAAATCGGCACTAGGCGCCTGCACTATCGGACCACCACCATTACCATTATTGGGAGCTGCCCTCTGCACATCCCTCAGCATCTCTCTCATGAGGTCAGTAAACATCGTCCTCATGTCAGCAGCATTTCCATTATTGGCACATCTACTGGCACCTCTTGCGTATCGGCTCATCGTTCAATCTGTAAAGAGAAAACGATTAACCATCTCCATAGTGGTGCTAGTGCAGTGCGACTTCATCCTTAACTATACTAATAGTGTATATATATATAGCTTTTGAAAACCAAAATAATCACAAATACATGCTCTCATATGCGTATTATCTCTCCCTGGTGTCTTTCCGTAGGTTAACTACGCAACCTGGCTCTGATACCAAGTGTGACGGCCCGCCCCGCACCAGCCGGCATTTCCTCCGAAAGTGCGCTGTACACATGCCAACTAGCACGGAATGATCGCCAAAGAAAAGGAAAGAAGAGAATGAACTAATCGAAAACCTGTAGAATGTCTCAGAACGCATGGAACAAAATATAGTAATAATATACTTGACATAAAACAGGCGAGACAGTACATGAGCTGATAACTAAAACCCACATCAACATCAGAGTAGCGGAAGTCTAAATACAGCTTATTACAATTTTTCAAATTACTGCCTCTAAACAAAAGAAAGCTAAAGTAGAAGATGCACTACTCATGCCCAAGTAGTTATCTTCAACAACACAAGGAGAATATCTATATGTATCATACGTGGAAGCCTCCTGCTTGTCTCTGGATCAGCTACTCGTGCACACCCAGCTAACCTATCTCTAGTCTGCTCGTGAGAGCACCCAGAGTAATAAGAAGAGACATAAAACTCTGGGTCAGACAAAAAGTCCGGTATGAGCGATAAGCAGCTAAACAGAACAATAACAGGTATACTAAACCATACCTGAACCTGGACCTGCAACCAAAGAGTTAGCACTACATACCGTACAATACTCTAAGGTGCCGCTGAACAGATGGTGTAAAGATAACGGGGGTGGGGGTGTGCATGTCATAATGATGGCAAACAAATCAAGCATAGCAACCATCCTCACATCTCTCACTTAGTGCGTAAAGTATACGATGTCCGCCACTGTCAATCACTAGACCCATCGAAGTAGTGATGGAGTTCGACTTATACAACTATTGCTACTACCAAGCTTACCACATGGAGTCATGACCAAACCTTTACAAATGACCCCACTTCATTGGTCTATAGCTCTTTAGTCGTACCTAG
Source organism: Allium sativum (assembly GCA_030737875.1). NCBI lineage: Eukaryota > Viridiplantae > Streptophyta > Magnoliopsida > Asparagales > Amaryllidaceae > Allium > Allium sativum. The sequence continues at coordinate 388,085,881 of CM060916.1, read as the reverse complement.
GCCACTGTGGCCCTGAATCCGTTCACATACTCCCTACACATAGTGATTCAAAGTTACAAACATCGACAACCCCTTAGCACACATCCCGCAACAAAGCCCAACTCATAAGGTCGACTCGTTGGTTCCCAACTGGATCCTGAGTACAAACATCCCATTGGACTACCTTTGCATCTCGGGTTCTGGTCGTCACCTTCTTCTCCGGATCGTTCTCCATTTCTTTGCTTCACTTTGGTTCAAGTCATGGTCATCAGCTCCTCGGTTCGGATCATGAGTCAGCCCCCATCGGTTCGGTTCGGTAACCAAGTTCCATCGGGTCGTGCTCCCTTACCTGGGTCGGTTCGTAACAATGCTCCAGGCCCGTGCTCGTCATGACAGGTGGAAGGATCCCTGGTCGGATTTGGTCGGGTGTTCATTACCAATTCGGATCGGAGTTCCTCAGATGCGAGCGGATCGGTCTTGGTCACACCTGGCGGATCGGGTCGGGTTCCTCAAGCTTCTCCATGGTGCATCGGTTCGAGTCGGAGTGGCACATGAGAGGCAGATCGGGTCGGAAGCTCCTAGTGTGGGCGGTTCGGTTCGTGCTTCTATCCGATCCGATCGGTTCGGGTACTTTCCTACACTTTGTCCAGCAAGCTGTTTACGCCATTCGACGACGTTTTCGACCAATCTAACACTTTAGACAATCACAAATCATACCATACAGTCATAGAAACATGTATAATCATCCACAAACAGCAAAACAACAATCATAGCATGTAAAATGGATCAAACATACCCAAAATCCCATATTTTCCCTTAAGCATGTTTAAGCAAAACTAATGATATGATTTGCAAAACTTAACCAAATTAACCAACAGAGGCCTAAAACAATGTTTTAAAATTTATAAATATTTTTCCAGAATTTAATCATGTTTAAATTCGCTAATTCACACTAATTACCCTTAATTAGCCATAATTAGCGAGGAACTATGCAAATCACTCACCTTAGCCACAAATAATATCTTTAGAACCGAAACTCTACTATTTGTTCGCGAATACCAATACAACACAGCAGCTCTACCTCGATTTGTGTGCTAAACCACCTTGATTTGATGTTGATTAAGCCAAAACTTGATTAGAAAGTGATTAGAAGTTTTTTTGAGTGTTGGAGGCCATTGCTAGGGTTCCAAGAATGAAAGTGGCGGTTGAAAGAAATGTTTTCTAACCCTAATCAGCCCCTATATACCCCTAATCCCGAAATCCCCCATTGGGCCTAGCTGTTAATCAACCGGTTAAGCCCAATTAAGCTGTTTTTCACCATCTGAAACTTGTTTCAGCCATATCTCCCAAACGGTGAGTCCGTTTGGCTAATGTGACCACTCTACGGAAAGTTAAACCATCATCCGGATCCAATGGAAGTGGTTTCAGGTCAAAATTCCTTTTCAGTCAAAAGCTATGGTCAAAACAAGATTAGCTAGGGGCAAAACGGTCATTTAAAAATCAGGAAAAATCATGAACATGGGAAATCACCCCAATAGTCGTCTCCCAAAGTTACATGACCATACAACTCTCTATGACGATGAAATAAATATTCTACGATCCTATGATGCGTAGAATGCGGGTCGTTACAAGATGCGTTGGAACCATACCGACGAGAGCTTTGAAATGAAACTAATTTGGTCAAATTTGGAGCTAGTTGAAAATTTGGGTTAACCCAAAAGCGATTGTTACTATAACGATCAAAAATCTTAATGAGAACTCTCTCACTCAAATATTTTGTACATTCATTTTTTTATCTATAGCATGTGATATCCCTTGATTTCGACATAAACTATTCACAAATCATTTTCATTAGAAGCGTTGTATGAATATGTGACACTCGCATTTCATACTTCGTGGATGGACAATTGTGCCACCGTAAATGGCATTGGATAGTTGAGTATTTATTTATGACTATGGTGTGTGCATTGCAAGCGAGTAATGATTCATTAAATAATTGTTGTTTGTTGAAAACTCCACACAGGTCTTGGGATGATATTTGACTCACACATCTCTCTTATATGAAATTGTGGTTAATTGATAGATTGACAAATTTATATAAGCGTCAATTATCTAATTGAAGCTCATATGAAAATAAAGTACACACTAGATGTCATTTTGGATGTCGATAGTTGTTTGCAACTATCGTTGGGTGTACATGATGAATGTGATCCATATCAATTTATTTATATGGATATTGGTTGAAATATTATTCCAATCCAGAACAAAACATGAATAGTTTAATAATATAATATCCAATGAAATTTGAAATTTGGTTTTGATGTCCGATTTTGGATGGACATGAAAATATTAAAATATATGAAGTCGAGTTAAGAAGATAAACACCATTTTAACTCGAACGGACTTTATATTGATTTTATTCATTTTTATAATGAATATCGAGAAGGCTGAATCTGAAAATCTGACATTTTAAGAACATTATTATTTTGAGATTATAATAATATGAGATGTTCAATTTTAATTTAAAACTGAAATGGAAGTGAAATCGTTTATAAACGAATTTATAAACATTTTATAAAATATGTTTTGAATGGAAATCGATGAAATATATTATATATATTTAAATGGTTTGAATAGAACGTATCGCGCAACGACCGTTCGCGAATTTCAACCATTAACTTCGAATGGATGTAACGGGAGATCTGACTGTCGGATTCTCCTAAAACTGGAAATGTTGGGTTTGTATCGAAAAGATCTTTCAAATGAATATAAGAGACTTAAATTTGAGCAGTTAGATTTTAAAATATGTAAAATTCAGTTTTGAAGAAGGTCGTTATGGATGTAATTAGGTGGTCGATATTGGAAACCGACTGTAAGGGCCTTGGTAAAATTATTAAACATATGAATAAATTATGTAAAATCATAATAATTGATTTAGAAAGATTTATGGATGAAATATTCGATATTTGAAAAGATAAAAGATATTTTTATCTGAATGAACTAGTTAACATAACTAGATTTGATATCCATTGATTTTAAATTAATAAATTGGATTGAGAATGGTTTAAAATAACTAGAAGTTTCCAACATATAAATTGGAATGGAAATTATCTTCGAATACTTTCGATATTGGATGCCATGATATTATGGATATTGTAGTGGAAATTTGGAAGATATTGATATCGTTATTCCAAAACGATATTTGTTAGTCTTAGAATTTAGTATTGAATGTAAGTCGACATGATTTCCATTTAAGATCTTATATTTAATATCAAATTGGATTTTAGGGTTCGTTATGGAAGGTATCTTAAATGATACTGTCCTTGAACCCACTTGTGAAAGTAATAAATCTTTTAAATAAGATTTAATGAAGTTTTCCAGTTTATTTAATCAAATTGGAATTGAACAGAATTCGATTAATAATAATCGAGACGAACTTCTGTGAAGGAAGGTGTTTACTATTTATGGAATTTAAAACGCCTTGACGTTATTCCACTTATAGCATTGGTCGGATACGTAAATTTATACCAATTATAAATTGTTCAGATTTCCGTGAAGATTCCATATTTAATGGAAGAAGATTTTGAGTTTATTGTGAACAATGTTTTTACATAGCATTTGTTCTTTCACCCAAGTAAAGACAAAATTGATTTCCAAGGGTTGAATAATCATTAAATAATGATTTTTGAGATTAAAACTGAACTAAAGTTTTAATGAATCTTTAATTAGATTGAAATGTGAATGAGGTAATTAAATTTATCGAATTAATGAAATGTTCGAAATAAAGTTCCACTAGTTTTACTCTGTGCGATAGTTAAATCTTTAATTAGATTTGAGCGTTAAATGGTAATTAAATTTATCAATAACACAATGGGTGTTAGATATGGAGTACTACCAGTTTTGCTCCATGGGATGAATAGGTTGGGATAATAAAATGAATGATTACTTTGGTAAGGCTTGTTAATCCCGATTAGTTGATAAACCTTAATTTGTTTTAAGACTGTTAAAAGATAGTACAAAATCTTTTACAATAGTTTTCAAAGAAAGATTTAAATAAGAGGTTTAAATGAATTAAATCTTTGAAAAGATTTATAGGCTAATTCCAAGTAATAAGAATATTTGAATAAAAGAATATTCTGGATTGAAATGGGGAGTATAATGTGTTTTTTTATAGCACTTGATTATAAGATACGTGAATTATTCGAAAAGACTGGGTTTAACCCATTCTGAATAACTAATACGATGATTAAAAGTCGATGATGAAGACGGTGGTCGAAGACCGGAGATCTTCACATCATTTGGGCTATTGCTGATGTCTCACTTGGAAAGTACACCGAAATAGAGGTTATATGTGGTGATTGTCCAGACGTACTTGTTGATTGTCCGGATATGCGAGGACTCTCTCTTGTATTGGACATATGGGACGAGGAATATGGTGCCTTCAGTTTCATTCGGACCCAGAACGAACTTGTAAATGGATTGTGTGTACGACATTGGATTTCATTTTGTGTTGATTGATTTCTACTAAATATATATTTGTTTGGTGGCGGAGAATTTATTCTCTTGCTTAACAGCCTTCTCTGAGACATACGAGCTTAGAGGCTATATATTTGTGGAAATCAATGGTATGGTATGGATTGTCAAGGTGGCATGTTGGGATGCAACGATCGAGGCTTTTGTTGAAAAGCTGGGTTTTGTGGATGATGATCAAAGCGCAGCTTTGATATAGAGTAGCTTTGTGGTGTGGCATTAATTCGCGAGCCTCATACCCCGATATGAGTCTAAAACGAGATTAAGGACAGCAGGGTGTGCATGCGTTTCTTTCTAGCTAGAAGTGGTCTCATGATATGGAGCCTAGACATTTTTACTTATGTGGATGATAGATGCGAGGTGCCTCGGATATGATTAGTTGCCAATATACATTTTCGAGGTCCGATAGGACTAGGAAACGTATTGCTCAGGAATAACCAATCCACAAACATTAGGTATGGACCGGCTTGCAAGATCCAAGGGTTGCCCGTAGGTGTGGTCCTGGATCATCTTGCTAGAGGTGATCCAAATCGATGAGGAGCCATACCCTGCCATGGCTCATGACGAAAATCCAATTTCCAATACGTCATTTTTCGGTTTTAGTTGTAAACCTATAAAGCAACATAGTAGGATAGGGTATTATCCCATCTATGATTGATACATTTATATCTGAAGTTGTTTGCCACATTACTTGACGTGTGCGTAAAAATGCACATTTATATTCACATATTTATCCTTGTTTAGTTTAAATAAATGTCATATGTGGGTATTTTATCGCGTTTAAACCACAATCGAATTGATTTCAAAATATCATACATTCATCATCATACAAAGTAAAAATGGTCATTTTTGTGCTTAAGTTATTTGAGAATTTTTACTTGGACATTTGTCATTGTTTTTTGTAGATATTTTGTGCATTTGGAAGAGAGCTTCATAAAGATTTATATGCATACAAAGGAATGAAGAGGAAATAATTCTCAAACATGATCATGGAGGACCCCACCTACCTTTCCACTTACTACACTTAGAAGCAAATGGACAAATAAGTGGATGTTAAGGCTTCAGGCAAATTTGGTGATGGGTTAATTATAGCTTGATGATTATTTGGTGGCCACACTTCCTGAAGGGCATTCTTGGTAGCATGCTAAAAGTGAATTAGGGTTTTACTCATGTATAAATAACCCCTGTATGTTTGTAACATCCCGATATTTTGCGATAATTTAAAATATTTAATTTAATGTGTTTTTGAAACAAAATTGTTTTAAATATTAAATTTTTTTTTATGTCTTATATTGACAAGGTAAGATTAAAATTTGACTTGTCAAACTATAATATGAAATAATTACATATGATAAAGTTTGGAGTTGATAATTTATTTATATAGAAATTCGAAATTTATTTGAATTCTATATTTTATTTGATTAGAGATTATAACTATTGAATTTAATTTTAGGTAAATAAGTGAAAATTGAATATTTTATTAATAAATATTGAAATTTGACATTATTGTAAATAATCTCAGAATTCGGTGAAAATAATTTTATTGAATCAAAAATAGTAAATTATTTTATGACAAAAAATTTAGTAACCATCGGAATTGGGCTTTCAAACCTATTCCATTGCATTCAAAAGGCATCAAAACATATTGTTAGGCAGTAAGCGGACCTGATTTGGACTCAGTCCGAATTTTGGCTTTAAATACATGAAAAACAATAAATATTATTATTTTAATTATTCAGAAACCCTAATCTAAGCTGCTGCCCTATTTCTTATTCATTGGCCGAAATTTGCCAAATTTCTTCCTATAATTTCTCCATCGATTCTCAATGATTTCGAACGATTTCTGAAGCAAAGATGTAGTGCACTGTGAGAGCTTCAGATCTATACGGATAATGGTATTAATTTCATCAAGGATTTGCCAGAACTGGCTTTGAAGCTAGCACGTCTTCGTGGGTTATGAGATGATTTGAGCCACCAAGTGGAGCAAAGTGTTGGCGTTTGTGGAGCAGGGAGTCGTGGTCGAGGTGGCGCGTTCTGATCAAATTCAGACGTTGATTTGGTCACTACGTGAATTAACGTATATCGCGGTTTTGGGTTCCAGAAACTAGAATACGAATACAGAAAGAAGAAGGGAGGGCGTAGGAAAGGCTGACGTGGCGGCTTGTGTATGGGTAAGGAGATTTATTAATTTAATTATTCATTTTGAAATTTGAATGCTAAAACATCAATAAGTCTCGCATACGAACTCGATTTTTCATGCAGTTGGATCCGTTGGATTCGTATCGAAATTCCGGACAATATGGAGCCGTCACGGACTGATTCTGAGACTGTTAGTTTTTTGGGCTAAGATTTGAATTTCAGTCTCATTCAAAACCAAAGGTGAGTGATTAAACCCACTCACATCTAACTAAAATATTTAATTGTTAATTAAATTAAATTCATGTCATGATATAATTGTATGGTTTGCTGTTGGATTGTTTAAATTGCATATTTATGCTAAATCTGCATAGACTGTATAATTTAATTTAACTGTTATATAAATTTTACTGTTAGAGATTAATTTTTAGTTTTAATAATAATAATAATAATAATAATAATAGAATCCCATACCTGATGACTAGTAACTGATATTATTAAACTGTTTAGATGTGTTGATTTTGATGTCTGCCTTGAATTTATATATTTAATGTATTGATATGAAATTCATCTTGTTATCGCTATTGTTTATATATGTTATCGATTTATGTTGATTAATCCCAACTATTACCCTACTTGTTACGGACATCAAATAAACCCCGGATTAATCATTAAAATGAAATAAGAATGTAGGTTGAAATGATAAACACCTATGACTCTGATATAGATTGAAATGATATATCCTTTCCCAAAATACTAAAATTAAATTTTAAGTATTACTTGGCCATAGGATAGGAAATTATATACAGACACTGGTTAGTTAAATAAAATAATTGTTTTTTTATCTTAAGTTTTTGAATATTATTTTTAAAAAATGTTTTTTTTTAATCTTGAATTTTTGAATATATTTTTTTTAAAAATGTTTGTTTTTCTTGAATTTTTGAATATTATTTTAAAGGACAAGATAAGTGACATTATTAATCGATTTTCTTTAAATTTGGACTTTGTGCTTTGAATTTAAAATTTTCAATTTTAGTAGAATTCATAAATGTGGATAACTGAAGTTAAATTGAATTGAATATGAACTTAATTTATCAAAATTGAATTGATTATCCATCTTTGATATTACTTTAAAATTAACCTGATTTATTGTAAAAAATTGAATTGTGAACTTGAGTTTTTATTGAATAATTCAAAGTGAGAATTATAATTGAAATTTAATTATATAGTATCTAGGTTGACGGATCCTTAAGAGAAGGAATTTTCCATAACACCTCTTAAGTTATTGCACTCATATTATCACATGAAATTGATTTAACTAATATGAGAATATTTTAGTTTTGATCCGAGTGTTTTTGTCTTTTCATTTATGCTCGGGTCAGCCTGAGTTTTCAGTTATTGAAGACACTATTATGGAGATGAAGATGGAGCTCAACAAATGTATTTATTACTATTTATTCCACTGTAAATATTGGTATGTTTATTATAGTTAACTCTAATAATTGTCATAAAATATAATCAAATGTATGTTTTAACAACTTCGAACTGTTATTTAATTATTATATTTGTCCTTCCACTGCGAGATTCTATGTTTGTTCTTCTTCTTCTCTTCTTTTTTCTTATATAATCCCAATAACTATCCATATTTTTTATTTATTTATGTCGTCGATGTTGAGGATCATTGCCGATTTAAACGGTCAAAAATCTTGGATGTTACAATATTGATGTAAAAAGGATCTTTGATTTTATTTAGTTTAGAGTGGAGACTTAAATCAAAACCTATATTTTTCTTCCATGGCTTTTTAGCCATTTTTCTTATGTAATCTCAGTTTTATTCAAGTAGTTTAGATCTATTTTATCGTTGTTAATTAGTTCTTTCTTTTGTTTTGTTCATATTTCTGTTGAAACTTACATGTGTTGATTCGATAACACATATGAGTAGCTAATCACTTTGATTTGGGGGTAATGAAGCTCTCTAACTTTATGTAAGTTCAACATTTGCATGATTTGTGATCTCTATTTGTGCTTCATGTTAGTGGATGTCGATGTAAGTTTATACAATTGATTTTGATAGTCTATGTTTGTTGACAACTAAATAGGCTATGCTTAGTCAATGTAAACACAAATTACATCAATATTTGCTAAATGGTTATTGATTTTGAAATGAAGGTAAGAATAAAATATGATGGTTTATAGTACTATTATTTGTTCATAAGCCATACTTAAAATATATATTTTTGCCTTAGTTTCATTTTCATGAAAATCATAAGTGGTTTAATGTTGCATTTATATCACTTAATGGAGATCATAGATCGTACATTTGTTAATTTGAATAAATATGAGAGGGGATTTTCCTCTAAATTTGCGTTCATTTCATATTTAGCTCTTAACTTAGTTCTAGTGTTAATTAGTTTTTGTTAGTCAAATCAATCCGAATTTTGGTTTAATTTGATTGAATAAGATTGAAATTACTTCTTTCCCTGCGGATCGACTCGTATTCGCCACGTACTAACAATTGTACGTCGTTCGCTTACGGCTTGTTATCACGATATTTCATGTGATGGATTTCTTATTCATAGAATATTCGTCGTCGAACAAGTTTTTGGCACTGCTGCTGGGGAAAGTAATTAATTTTGATTTTATTCTTCGGATTAATTTTGTTCTTCTTAAAGAAAAAGTTTTTGTTTTATTTATTTTTCCTTCTATTTTCTTGTGTATATATAGAAAGAAAATTCTTGTTTAGGTGATTTGGTATTATTTATTGGTACTACAATCTCAAAACAAGAGAAAAATATATATAATTATTCTTGCCATTTTTTTCCATTAATTTCTTGCCATTTATTTTCTCAAATTTCTTTCCCTTTTTCAATTTCCTTTCCAATTTATTTCTACAATCTCTCTTTCCTTTTATTTACAATTTATTACCAAAGAAAAAAAATCCTTTTCATTTTTGTCATTTTTTGTGTCTTTCCCTCTTTTGTGTTTTACTGCCATCTTCTCTTCTTGCCACAATACCCTCCTATTATCTCTAAAACAAAAGAATTTTTTTCTATCTTTTCTCTTATTTCTTTCCATCTTCAGTCTCCTTGCTTTTTTTTATTACTTTCCTTTTTCTTTTCAACAATTATAAAAAATCCTTTCTCTCTTAATCCTTTCACATTTCCTTATATTTTCTGACTATTTCATCAATCAACAAATCTCGCTCATCTCTACCATAACCCAAAATTGTCAGACCATACACTATAAAAATAATATACATACCCAACTTCGCCCCTCTCCATCTAATAACCTGAGCCTCTGCTCCAGTTGAAACCATTCAATTCCTTTCCACACATCCAACTCTCTTCGCAAACTCACGTCAACTAATTCAACCCGAGACCACAAACAAAACCCCTGCTTGTTTGCAAAACCACACTATACTCATCTCTTACCCAACAAAGCCTCCATCGGTCCATTACCCTGTCCTCACCACCACTCAGTTTTGCAATTCATTACCATATCCATCAAAAACCTCCTCAGTTCATACCACCTGCAAGCCACCACACAAAGCCACTTCTTCCAACAATCAACACTCCATCGACCTCTACTCGACTCCCACAATCCAATCTTCCACCGCTTCCAATTTGTATGGTAAAGTATTGAATTGTGTTCAAGAAATCGTAATTTGATTTTAAAGATTTAAAAAAAGGGATTCGCGATTTGATTTTAAGAAAAAGAATTCACCTGGTACGTTGCACTTGCATTTTCTTCAATTGGGTTTATGAATCTCTGGTTTTGACCTTTGGGCTTGTTAGGTTGCATGCGATCTCTATTCTCATCTAGTTTCATTTGTAGTGTGGTGATTTTTGTTGCCTTGTAAGTTCTTACTTAGCCTACCTTCATTTTCTTTGTCTGTAGTGTTCTTTGATTTTTTTATTTTATTTTTTTTTTCTTAGGCTATTATCTCCAGTATATCATTGGAAGAAAAAAACATTTTTTAATGGGCTTCGGTTTGTGTAAGTTGTGAGTGGGCTGTGTCACTTTTGAGTACTTTAATTTGATAGGATTTTTGATTTAGTTTTTATCTTATTTTCTTTTTCTTTTTTTTTAAAAAAAAAATCACTTGCCAATTGTACATATATCGTCTTCATTTTCAAGTTGCAGAAAATATCAAGTAGGATTACTTGCTCAAAGACCGCTCTGCTTGCTTTGCTTGGCTCTACGTCCACTTGCTTAATAAAAAATTGCTGCTAATATTTTTTTTTGCTAATCTGCACGCATTGTATATGTTTTCTTTCCTTGTTTTTATTTTATTTGCATTTTTGGCTGCTTGCACTTACATTTAAAATAAAAAACAAAACAAAAATTCATTCGTAGCTGCATTGTTAATTCACGTTTAATTTCTGTTTTGCATTCATATTATTTTATTTTTTATTTTTCTAAGGACACAATTATATTTTGACAACTTGGTTTCTTTCTAACGATTTATTTCTCGGTGTCTAGACTATGGCAGAGTAATAACCGTTTATAAATATTACGGTGATTCGTAAATATTATATCGGTTGTTCCTCTGAAGCTACTTAAACCTTCGGTTGCATTGCTAGGATGATTCCTGGTGCAACGATAACTCTTGTCCGTTAACTGGCTGAGATTTTTTTTTTAAATTAATCTAACTCTCATTATATAATTTTAGAAATTTGTAAATAAGTCATTTGCATTCATATAGTTGCATTAAGTTAATGCATATATATGAAAAAATTAAAAAAAAACAATTTTCTTTTGTGAATATTTCTTTTTCTCATACCAAAAAAGGGGCTTTCTTGAAAATGTCCCAATTTTCTTATTCCTACGGATTTTACGATAGTTGTGAAAATCAATATAATCCATATGATTTTACACCAAATTCATATGCATGTTTTAATAACGATTATTGTACAAACAATGTGGATTTTACACCACCAACTAGTCAAAAAATTTAGAATAATCCTGATTTTACATCACAAAATTTTCAAACTGATGATCAACCCTCAAGTCTTGAAACAAATGTCGAATCTTTACTTGAAATGTGCACACAACAAAATAAAAGAATAAGTGAATGGTGTAATTCATACCTGGGCAACAATTTAAGTCAAAATTTTAAAACAATCAAAAATTGAATTCACTTCCAAATTCAAATGGTTTTAACTATAACCATTGTCAATTCAATTTCCAACTCCAAAATGAATTTCAAATTCAAAATGGAAATGTGAATCACTTTACAAATGATTTTGGCAATGGGAATAATTTCAATGATGGTATGATTAACGATTCATATTCTCAACAATTTCAAACTGAAACTTTTCAAGTTAATAATTATAAATTTGATTTTGTTGAGCAAACGAATGAAATTCACGATAATCACACGAATTTGTCATTTCAAGACTACTTGAATTTTCATGAAAAACAAAATAATCAAAACCGAACGTGTGACGATTCGACTACTGATCTACCTTTTACCACAATCGACGATCTTCAACTAACAACTTTTGAAATTGATAAAAATATTAATGAACAAGTTGAAATCTCTGTAATTGATTTGAATTTAAACTCTCTTGGAAACGAAGACGTCAATCTTCAATTTGATCTTCTCTCTCAAATTCTGAAAATTTTGAAAATTTAGCAACTTTAGATTGTCAGACTGAAAGAAATGATGAAGTTGTTAACAACTGTTTAGGTGACGACGACTTTGATAAGCGAAAACTTCTTGAACTGATTGACGATAATGTTGTTAGGTCTGAAACTGAAAATGAAATATTTGAAAACCATGAAATTCTTGAGGTTGAAAACAAAGAAACTGGTGAATGTGATCTTGAACATAATGACGATTTTTAGAAAACTGTTGAAACTCCTTGCGACTTAATCGTTTCAATTGAACCTCACTGTGATCACTTGTTTTTCAATGATAAATTTCTACAGTATATGTACTCTTTTTGAAATAACACTGTTTTTGAGAAAACACAATTTTGAAATTTACTGAAAATTCATTTGTCTGGTTTTAACTTTAGGTTTACGAATGAACCTTTAGTCAACAAAATTTCAGATGTCAAAGCAGAATTGAACAATATTTCTCAAAACAAGTGTGGGTGTGAGAATGATGCACACATCTCTCCATTTATACATCATCTGAAAAAATCAAACTTTATTTTTAAAACTTTTACTGGAATCCCAGCTCGATGACCTCTCTTTTGTTGCTATAGATATTCAATTCGATTTTAGGATCAACTGTAAGTTAAAAAATTTAAAATTAGCAACTCAAAAAACAAAATTTGTTTTTCCAAATCTGAAATGCAACATACCATCCTTTATGATTTGGTTTTTTGTGCTTAAGCTGTGTCTCTCATACTTGAAGAGACAAATGAATCGGTCTTTAGAAGACTGTTTCATTTACTTCTTATCAATATATTTTTTAATATACTATTTGTGCTTAAGCTGTGTCTCTCATACTTGAAGAGACAAATGAATCGGTCTTTAGAAGACTGTTTCATTTACTTCTTATCAACATATTTTTTAATATACCATAAATAATTTTTTTCCTTTTCTCATGTAAAAATAAGTCATATTTTCAAAATTTTCATTTTCTTTCCATTTGGGTTGACTGTGGGGACACAATCCAAATCAATTGTTGGGGGAGTTTCATATTTATTTTTGGTTTTGCATAGAGTTTTCCTTTCTCTTTTCAGCCAAAAAAGAAAAGAAAAGGAGTTTTGCATTTCTATTTACTTTTAAATAAGACATGATGTAGTTAACATACAATTTTGGTCGTTCGATTAAAATGTTTGGAGATGTACTTCTCTTAACAGATAACGAAAGGAAAGTTTGAATTATGAGCAAATTTGGTGTAACTAGTATATAGGAGATTCGTAGGTGATGAGTATGAAATGTTTTCTAAATTGTAATCCGATTAAATGAATGGTTGATTTAGACTACTTGTGATAACATTTTAGATTTTTTAAGTGAAGTTGTGCTAAGATATTCTCTCTTAACTCTCTCTCTCTCTTATGTTAATAAAAGAAAAAGAAAAAAAGAAGTATATGTATATAATAATCCAAGGGTATCCAACATTGCTAGTACATCTAGCTTTGGTGTGCAAACCCGCCAAGCTCTTTTCGACATCTTGTTGACAAAGTCAGCACCTTGGTCTCATTTTATGTGTTGGACACCTTATGATTACCGACGCTCATGTAAGTCGTAATGTATTGCAGGGGTGGTATATCAAGGTATTTGTAAATAATATGTGAAAATTAAATTTTGTAATAAAGAGAGAGTTAGCACTTAAAATACAAGCACACTCTTCACTTATTTGACCTAACTTGTTAACAAAAAGGAAGTTGAGATGTCGTTTTACGATTGTTGATATCGATTATAGAATTCATTTTATATTTGCACTATGTTTCTACCAAAACAACTGACCAAGCTGGAGGAGTTTGTGACAATCACATGACTTTTGTTTGAAGTTTTGATTAGTAACAGACACAAATTTCATAGTGACGACGCAAATTTGTGTTAACTCATTCGATGTCTTATTTAAAAGTAAATTACCCATTTGTAAATATACTTTTTTGAAAATTTGCGTTCATCTTGTAAATATTTTCGAATCTTTCATTTTGTAATTTTTTTTTTTTTTTTTTGCATTTAACTTTTGGATTTTGTGGGTAGTATCCACTGAAAACCCTCACAAGACAACACTCGTCCTATTGGGGACACCCAGAGGTTTAACGGCTTGTTACATACGCACAATGCGATCATGCTCCCTGCGAAAGCGGATTTATCCTACTTTTTTTTACGTTATTCGAGGGCGAATTAAAAGGTAAGTGTAAGGGTATTTGATGTGTACGTAAAAATGCACATTTATATTCACATATTTATCCTTGTTTAGTTTGAAGAAATGTCATATGTGGGTATTTTATCGCGTTTAAACCATAATTCAATTGATTTCAAATATCATATATTCATCATCATACAAAGGAAAAATGGTCATTTTTGTGCTTAAGTTATTTGAGAATTTTTACTTGGACATTTCTCGTTGTTTTTTTAGTCATTTTGTGCATTTGGAAGAGAGCTTCATAAAGATTTATATGCATACAAAGGAATGAAGAGGAAATAATTCTCATACATGATCACGGAGGACCCCACCTACCTTTCCACTTACTACACTTAGAAGCAAATGGACAAATAAGTGGATGTTAAGGCTTCAGGCAAATTTGGTGATGGATTAATTATAGCTTGATGATTATTTGGTGGCCACACTTCCTGAAGGGCATTCTTAGTAGCATGCTAAAAGTGAATTAGGGTTTTACTCATGTATAAATAACCCATGTATGGTGATGTAAAATGGATCTTGGATTTTATTTAGTTTAGACTGGAGGCTTAAAATCAAACCTCTATTTTTCTGTCATGGCTTCTTAGCTGTTTTTCTTATGTAATCTCAGTTTTATGAAAGTAGTTTAGATCTATTTTGTTGTTGTTAATTATTTCTTTCTCATATTTATGTTGAAATTTACATGTGTTGATTTGTAACGAACTGGGGTTTTCGACTCCGAAAATCAACATCAAACTACCATGTTGACCATTCAGACCTCGAACATTCCAGATCATTAATAGAAAGAAGTTAGGGGTGAGAATAGATAAGATAGAAATATTAGAATAGAAGAAGAAGAAACAACACCACAGAGAGTCTCACATCGCAGCGGAAGAAAATATAATACAGAAATAATCTTTATTGAAAGCTTTAAAATACTTACAGCATCAGAGTACATCATACCATGGGACAGTTATAATAGCCTGTTCCCATATACAACACACAGCGGAATAGTAGTAATATCATACGTCTGGACTCTTCCAGCTCGTCTCTTCATAGCAGTCGATAACCTGAACCTGTACAACCCGGCCTAACCCGAGCATGTACAAAACACCGGGTCAGTCTGGTGAACCAGAGTGAGATAAACTCGCACAGTAATAAGGGTGAACCATCCAATCATGATTTTAAAGTTCAAAATCTTTTCAAAAGAAAAGGATAATCGTAAGACCAAATCCACACATAAATACGGACGGTTTTTTACCTTACGATAACCCAAAACAGTTTGAAACCAATATCTTGTCTGATATTATAATAATGTCTAAACACAAGTAAATAGAAATCTAGTGGAACGCTTGCATCTCACGCTCCACATATATAGTATACAATCAAAACCCGCAGGCGCTTATTGGATATTGGATTCCGACCTTGACAAGGTATGGGACCACCTGCCGATCGTGTATCTCTAGAGACGAATACACTGGGTTCAACAAGAACTTCTTGCAACCAGGCCCTCACATGACCGACCACTCATTTCGCTTGAGTGTATCGAATGTATATCACCGACGGTTGGGATCAGCAACCGTCTCCCGAAAAGGGACAGCATCGAAACATAGATTTAAGAAGCAAATAGGATTTTCTCTAGATAGGTGATTATACACCCTAATGGGAGCGACCCACATAGCCATGCTGCCTGCCCGATTTTTGTCATTTCCCGGCTGATGAGGCTTGAGGCTTAGATTAGCTTTTGAACATCTGGTCATCATTCACTTTGAATGCCACATCGTCAGATCCGTCAGATATCACTAATTGACGTCCACAAAAATACTCTAGCAGTTAAGCTAAGAGAACGTCGATTCTCTGCCAACACTATAGCACGTTTGAAGAAATCAACGTATGTGATCCTTTGGAAATACTCTGTCAGACATCCGTCCATACAGGTCATCCAGGAACAGGATGAACCGAAGGCACTCTCCTATTGCATCCATATAGGAATCACCCCATGGATCAATAGCGAGAAGTCCTTGCAACCCATAGATTCCAATCACGACAGAATCACAGCTTTACTCTGCTTGCCAGGCAGAGAATATTAGTGGTTCTTCCGTTTATGAAAATCCACGGTCTTCAATGCTCCATCTCGATCATCTTCTGAGATCTTCACGTATTTGTTGGTCGGAATGGTTTTCAAATATAAATTCGATCCCGGTCTTTCCGTACCAACAATCGTATTGGGCGGGTTTGATAGTCGGTGTTTTAACTATCAAAATATTCAGTGTTTCAAACATGACAAACAAATGAGTTCACTGGTTCAGTATTTAGCATCATTTGGCCTTTGACAAACTGATTCACTTTTGTTAAATTAAAACTTCTAACCCCTTTAATATTCAAAAATACGATATTTAAATAACTCTAATTTGATTTACTCTAATCGATTAACTAATATTTGAATTAACTCCATTCGCTCGACTCTAGATCGCAGGGATCACAATGGTTACGCCTGATTCCCTCAGGAAACATCTGACCCCCGTAGGCTATCTGCAGCCCTGCGAATTACGCTAGCAGTCGTACGAAATGGCAACTCATTCTGAATAACTATCTTTGACTAACTTTATCTTGAATAACTATATTCTTATATACTAATGTCCTCAGAACCATTACGTTAAAATACTTAGTTAAATGACTTAAACCATATATAAAATTCTTATTTTAATTCTCCTTTCAAACATTCATTACATCATCCTTTATTATTTAAACTTGGGAAATTCATTCAACTTAGCATTCGTGAAAACACGTTACGAAATATCTCTTATTTTGTTTCTCAAATAATAACTAATAGTTATTAGTATAAAACTAAACTTTACACTTCCTTTACTTCGGATCTCTCGTTATATATGTATATATAATTCTCTAAATTCCCATCAACGTTGCATTATTTCACAAATGGAAATAATGAACTATCACTAACCTCTTTCACGATTACCAACTAATACCATCTTCGGATAATTCTGATGTCGTTGAAGTTGGGGTATTTTAATTACCTCTCAGACCTTGATCAACAACGTTCATATCCTCAGATAAATATAAGTTGTAATCGAAACCCAATACTCCATTTCAGCCTCTACAACAATTTCCATCTTTACTCGGGTTTGGTTATACCACCCATGACCTAGTTCTTTAACCCAATTTCACCTTTACCAATCTCCTTTCAAACCTATTTAACCATTTCCAATTTTTGAAATCTCATTTCAAAACTCCACTTGTTACATGCTCTCATTTTCAATTAACGTTATTGTAAAATTTACGTTTTAACACTTTGAAACTCATTTATATACTCTGGTTTATGTTAAACCCTTTTTATCGTAATCTCCTTTCACTTAATTCACACAATTAAGTACATTTATTTCCTTTCACCATTCAATTGGTTTACGTCTCACATTCGATCACTTTTTAAATGAATTCCCATTTAAAAAGTAAATTTCCAAATTATCATTAATTACCAATATGACTTATTTCAATCATTAACTACTTTAGTAAGTTAATTCCCTTCTTTACTAAGTTAAATTGTAAATCCCCTTTAAACCTTATTTAATTATAAACAATATTCATTTAACTATTTTAATCAAAATACAATAATTTGATAATCAATTTCAATTCAAAACGGTCAATTTAATTAACTCAAAAACTCGATTATCTCGTTCATCGCTTTCAATTAATTCTCACTTTAAATTAATCAAAAATATAATTAATTTAAATAATCCATTAATTTGATTCTTCACAATACAATTATCAAAGTTTAACCCTCGATTCATTTCTATTTCTCATACTTGTAAATCTGATTAATCACATAATTTACTTTATAAAATAACTTATTATCAAAAGGAAGTCTTAAATAAATAAAATACTTATTTCTTTCTCTTTAATAACTTTTTTTCAAATTAATATTTTCAAAATCCAACTCCAGTTATAAATTAAATTTTATAACTTCATCTTTATCGATTCACCTGACAGTGAATCAATATTTATAACACGATTGATTTTATAGGCCATACGCTGCCAAATACCCAACCAATATCACCCATTGGTTTAAACTAGTAGATGTTGAACATTCAATAGTCAACCATCAAATCAATCACACCAAACAGGACAGTTCATATATGATAATATGAAAACAATTAATATATTTGAGGAATCCGGTTAGATCCCTCCAGCCTGTTCTTCCCTATGTTCAACCGGTTATCACAAACCAGATCGTTCGGTTTTCATTTAACTGATAAAACTAAATAACGACCATTCAACATCAACCACAAGCAATGCAATCAATTCAACAATTTAAACACGTTTATAACATAAATGTGACCAACAAGGTAAGTTACCTTTATTGGAACCAATCGTTAAAAATAACGGTTTGGTGTTTCACAGAAATTAAACACGGTTTAATTTCATCAGTCCAATCCACAAACAGATATATACTGGCAAATAGTCAACCATAGCAAACAGAGCACACAAAATAAACCCAATTTATATAAAAATATAAATGGGAAAAACTGAGTTAGTTTAACTCACCTTGATTTCACTTATCGAAACGGTATGTTCTACAAGCTTTCAGCTGCTTTCAATTCTGTCCGTTTCAAATTCCAGAATCTTCCGTCCGCTGATATGGGTTTAACGCCCCTGGTTTTCCCTGATTCTGGGTACGTACGATACAACTATAAATTATACACTATACACGTTATTTACCTAATTAATTTATATTATAAGTACGTATATGCTATTGTATTGAATAAATTATTTTTAACGTTTCACTAGGGCTATATTTAAAACGTGAAACTCTGACCAGGCAAAATGAAAACGTTTTTGGGCACATTGGGTTTTGCATATTTAATACTTTGGTCTGGGTATATAAGATTAAGTCGAAATTTGGCACCTGACAACACTATTAGCATATATATAAATACTCAGCCCTGGTATGCATATTCAAGGAAATCTAACTATAAACATGGTAGCCACGAAAGATATACGGTCACGTTGAGATTAGGCCGACTTTGATTTAAACCATTTTAAATTAAACCTAACAATTTATTTATTTAAATTTTAAGGTATAAACAAATCTTAACTACTAATGTTTTATCAGTAACAGGCCGGTTGGAATTTCTCTGGTCAACACTTAATAAAACAGACGTCACTCTTTGTTCACGTTCCAAGGATTCATAGCCGGCTCTTCTTTGACTCAGTTAAACAAATGGTGATAACAATTAATTAATAGGGTAGACAAATTACTTCAGTGAACTTACGGCATCCTGCTTGCCTTTGTTTGCGTTCAGAACACAACAGAGGACCCTCCTTCCCTTCTTTGATACAACAATGCTTGACGCACCGTTCAGCAACCATGCTGGCACCGTGAAGCTTCTCCACTTCTGTTGTGATGCTCACGTTCCTCCACAAGATGATGTGTCTTCAACTGTACTTCGTTGAACACCAAAACACAACAGCCGAACTCCCTTCCTTCACCATCTTCCACTCACGTTGCTCACTGACCCTCGCTTCACCCATCAATCCCACGCCCAACCTCAACATCGTATGCAGCACCACTTCCTCTTTGCACCATCATGTACTGATCCGTTCTTGCCAAAAAATCCACCAAGAAAACTCCATCACAACGCCATTCTCCTTCCCACTCCACCTGAAACGCACGTGAGTCGGGGTATCAGCGTTTAGACGGTGCCTGTTGGCCAGAAGACCAGGATGGAAGCAGGGCTTGCGATTTATATTTAAATGGTGGGGTGGATTTGTTTTTGAACTCGCCTGAACATTTTTGCATGCTGGAATGGAAAAATAAAGAGAAGAGCTTCACTATATATATATAGGAGGAACCGTGGTGGCCACGGAAAGGATATTGTAATATATTTAGGTCTGCTCAGTAGTTGAAAATTCCAATGAGAAGCTTTGTCGGCACAGGTTAGTTGTTTGCCAGGCAAGGAACAAATATGATTGGAGCAAAGGAAAAATATATTTTAACTGTTGTGTTAGCTTCATTTCAAGGCTACAGGGTATGAAAAGAAGGACAAGCCGCGGTAATAACTGGGAATGGTGGAATATAGGGTAGGTGAAATGTGGGTTAAGTTTATTTTATTTTATTACGAAACTTCACCGTAAAGTACACGCAAAACTAAAAATAATCAATTCCTATTTACTGATAAAAAGGCTAATCTTAGTGTAAAAAAGTATTCTGGACCCAATGGAACAAGTTTCGTCGAAATCCGAGGTCGTATGAAAAATTTTCCTTTATAAAACCAGAAATAAACACGCTTTTTAATTTACCACGATCACCAGATAAATCAAATCAACTTGAAACCTTGATATCTTGCAATAACTTTTCAATACGAACCCAATGGCACTAGTTTCATCGCATTCTGAGACTGTTTGCCCGATAGGCTGTTTTTACCCCGAACCGCAATACCCCTTTTAACACCAAATTTTCCGGTCTCTAAAAATAACAAACTATATACCTATTCTGACTCTAATCGATGATACGAACTCAACGGAATTGGTTTCATGGCCTAATTCGATCGTCTGATCAAGTTACACTCAAATATCCCTTTATTATATAAATCACGCGCTATAGAAAATGAACGGGCGTTTTCGGCTACCGTGGCCACATACGACATTGGTTTGCCACGCCATCTAACTCCGTATAATAATTTAACGATATGGTTCCAATGAAACTGATTTCGTCGAAATCTGAGTCTGTTTGCAAAACGGCCATTTTAAAGGCCTATAATTAAATAACGGTTTTCCATAGCGACTATTTCAAAATTTGATTTGGCCATAACTATCAAATTATAACACGAAATCTGGATTTTTCTCTTTCATATAAAAATTATCGTCAATACGGTTCCAGCGTTTCTTGTTTCACAGAAATCCGACTTATATCGGATCCTGTATATTCAGTTGAAGTTCAAAACTCGAATTTACGAACTGCACGCCATTTTCAAGCTCGATTTATAATTATATAAATATATAACGTTCAACTTCGTTTTAAATAACGAATTAAATATAAAAATCCATTTATATTCCAAATAAAACATTTAAATTAAATTTAAATATTCAGATTCAAATGGTCGAAAAACACGGGTTGTTACATTCTTCCCCCCTTAAAATAATTTCGTCCTCGAAATTGCTAAGATAAGAAAGAACGTTATAAACCCATTAATTTCCAAATCTAATTTAGTTTAAATCAATTCAATACTATAAATAAATATTTTCAAAAATATTGAAAATTTTCTAACACCTTAAATTTTCCGAAAATTTTTGCCAGCACCTCCTCTGTACGGCTCAATCAGTACAACTCCAACTCGCCTTTCTAGGCCTTCTCCAATCCAAAAGAAAATAAAACAGCCAAGCGGCTTGCCAAATAGGCTCATAAATCTCCAAACCCATATACAAATAAATGTGTACCTTTTTGTCGGGCATATCATTATATCCTTCCCGTCTGCTACCCCGTCAGCATATACAAATGCATTCCCAAACAAAATTCCAATTTTATCCTCAAAACCAAATCCTTCACGCGTTCAAGCCAAGTCCCATTCTTAACTCAATCTCCATTCATTGTCAATTTCAACTCTTAACTTGCCAGTCCACTTCCATTTCAGATTCCCGTTTCACAATTCAAATCTGATTCTTCTTGATATATTATATCCCGATTCAATTTCCAGTTAATTTTTCCAATTCAATTCATTTTTGCTTTCCCAATTCCTATTTAATTCTGTCTTTGTTCAAACAATTTCCCTGGGAGTTTTAAACAATTCAGCTCTTTCAAAAATCGAATATTTCTTTTCGGGATTCAAAACAATTTGTTTTTCTCAAAGCAATTCAAATACAAAAAATTTTGGTAGTAATCCGTCACTTAGAACTCGAAAATGAACACCGATGATGTTCGGATCATCATCGGAATCTATTTTCCAGCTATCGAAGTGAGTTCAATACCATGTCACTTTCAAAACCAATTCTAAACACTTTCATTTTGAAATTCATTTCAAAATATCCCTTTCAATGCTTGTAACAAAATTTAAAATCTCTCAGGATTTTAAAATTCACATATATTTAACCCATATTTCATTTGCAAATTCCTTTCCCACTTTTGGGAATTTTAATTCCAATTCTGATTTAGATTTCAGACTGATTCCATATTATACGAATTCTAATTGGTTATTTTCATAACCGTTTCAATTTTAATCAACCAACACATCCAATATACTATAATACTTCAAATATTAATCATTCTTTTATATTAAAATATAATTTGGGTAAAATTATTTCATTTACCCTCCTCCAAAACATACTGTGTCGGTTTATCGTACTTGAGTGTTTAGAAAACCCTATCGATACAGTGGATCAAACTGATCGACCAGAACTCATAAACAACTCAACCAATAAATCTCCACAATATAAAACAATTTTTATAAAATCTACAAATACGTTCACTCGTATATATACACTCAAACTCAATCTAGGGTATTGCTAACCCCATCTCTACTGAGTCATGCCACAGAGCCAAGGTAATCACTTAACCTTCAGCTCTGATACCACTGTAACGAACTGGGGTTTTCGACTCCGAAAATCAACATCAAACTACCATGTTGACCATTCAGACCTCGAACATTCCAGATCATTAATAGAAAGAAGTTAGGGGTGAGAATAGATAAGATAGAAATATTAGAATAGAAGAAGAAGAAACAACACCACATAGAGTCTCACATCGCAGCGGAACAAAATATAATACAGAAATAATCTTTATTGAAAGCTTTAAAATACTTACAGCATCAGAGTACATCATACCATGGGACAGTTATAATAGCCTGTTCCCATATACAACACACAGCGGAATAGTAGTAATATCATACGTCTGGACTCTTCCAGCTCGTCTCTTCATAGGAGTCGATAACCTGAACCTGTACAACCCGGACTAACCCGAGCATTTACAAAACACCGAGTCAGTCTGGTGAACCAGAGTGAGATAAACTCGCACAGTAATAAGGGTGAACCATCCAATCATGATTTTAAAGTTCAAAATCTTTTCAAAAGAAAAGGATAATCGTAAGACCAAATCCACACATAAATACGGACGGTTTTTTACCTTACGATAACCCAAAACAGTTTGAAACCAATATCTTGTCTGATATTATAATAATGTCTAAACACAAGTAAATAGAAATCTAGTGGAACGCTTGCATCTCACGCTCCACATATATAGTATACAATCAAAACCCGCAGGCGCTTATTGGATATTGGATTCCGACCTTGACAAGGTATGGGACCACCTGCCGATCGTGTATCTCTAGAGACGAATACACTGGGTTCAACAAGAACTTCTTGCAACCCGGCCCTCACATGACCGACCACTCATTTCGCTTGAGTGTATCGAATGTATATCACCGACGGTTGGGATCAGCAACCGTCTCCCGAAAAGGGACAGCATCGAAACATAGATTTAAGAAGCAAATAAGATTTTCTCTAGATAGGTGATTATACACCCTAATGGGAGCGACCCACATAGCCATGCTGCCTGCCCGATTTTTGTCATTTCCCGGCTGATGAGGCTTGAGGCTTAGATTAGCTTTTGAACATATGGTCATCATTCACTTTGAATGCCACATCGTCAGATCCGTCAGATATCACTAATTGACGTCCACAAAAATACTCTAGCAGTTAAGCTAAGAGAACGGCGATTCTCTGCCAACACTATAGCACGTTTGAAGAAATCAACATATGTGATCCTTTGGAAATACTCTGTCAGACATCCGTCCATACAGGTCATCCAGGAACAGGATGAACCGAAGGCACTCTCCTACTGTATCCATATAGGAATCACCCCATGGATCAATAGGGAGAAGTCCTTGCAACCCGTAGATTCCAGTCACGACAGAATCACAGCTTTACTCTGCTTGCCAGGCAGAGAATATTAGTGGTTCTTCCGTTTATGAAAATCCACGGTCATCAATGCTCCATCTCGATCATCTTCTGAGATCTTCACGTATTTGTTGGTCGGAATGGTTTTCAAATATAAATTCGATCCCGGTCTTTCCGTACCAACAATCGTATTGGGCGGGTTTGATAGTCGGTGTTTTAACTATCAAAATATTCGGTGTTTCAAACATGACAAACAAATGAGTTCACTGGTTCAGTATTTAGCATCATTTGGCCTTTGACAAACTGATTCACTTTTGTTAAATTAAAACTTCTAACCCCTTTAATATTCAAAAATATGATATTTAAATAACTCTAATTTGATTTACTCTAATCGATTAACTAATATTTGAATTAACTCCATTCGCTCGACTCTAGATCGCAGCAATCACAAAGGTTACGCCTGATTCCCTCAGGAAACATCCGACCCCCGTAGGCTATCTGCAGCCCTGCGAATTACGCTAGCAGTCGTACGAAATGGCAACTCATTCTGAATAACTATCTTTGACTAACTTTATCTTGAATAACTATATTCTTATATACTAATGTCCTCAGAACCATTACGTTAAAATACTTAGTTAAATGACTTATAACCATATATAAAATTCTTATTTTAATTCTCCTTTCAAACATTCATTACATCATCCTTTATTATTTAAACTTGGGAAATTTATTCAACTTAGCATTCGTGAAAACACGTTACGAAATATCTCTTATTTCGTTTCTCAAATAATAACTAATAGTTATTAGTATAAAACTAAACTTTACACTTCCTTTACTTCGGATCTCTCGTTATATATGTATATATAATTCTCCAAATTCCCATCAACGTTGCATTATTTCACAAATGGAAATAATGAACTATCACTAACCTCTTTCACGATTACCAACTAATACCATCTTCGGATAATTCTGATGTCGTTCAAGTTGGGGTATTTTAATTACCTCTCAGACCTTGATCAACAACGTTCATATCCTCAGATAAATATAAGTTGTAATCGAAACCCAATACTCCATTTCAGCCTCTACAACAATTTCCATCTTTACTCGGGTTTGGTTATACCACCCATGACCTAGTTCTTTAACCCAATTTCACCTTTACCAATCTCCTTTCAAACCTATTTAACCATTTCCCATTTTTGAAATCTCATTTCAAAACTCCACTTGTTACATGCTCTCATTTTCAAATAACGTTAATGTAAAATTTACGTTTTAACACTTTGAAACTCATTTATATACTCTGGTTTATGTTAAACCCTTTTTATCGTAATCTCCTTTCACTTAATTCACACAATTAAGTACATTTATTTCCTTTCACCATTCAATTGGTTTACGTCTCACATTCGATCACTTTTTAAATGAATTCCCATTTAAAAAGTAAATTTCCAAATTATCATTAATTACCAATATGACTTATTTCAATCATTAACTACTTTAGTAAGTTAATTCCCTTCTTTACTAAGTTAAATTGTAAATCCCCTTTAAACCTTATTTAATTATAAACAATATTCATTTAACTATTTTAATCAAAATACAATAATTTGATAATCAATTTCAATTCAAAACGGTCAATTTAATTAACTCAAAAACTCGATTATCTCGTTCATCGCTTTCAATTAATTCTCACTTTAAATTAATCAAAAATATAATTAATTTAAATAATCCATTAATTTGATTCTTTACAATACAATTATCAAAGTTTAACCCTCGATTCATTTCTATTTCTCATACTTGTAAATCTGATTAATCACATAATTTACTTTATAAAATAACTTATTATCAAAAGGAAGTCTTAAATAAATAAAATACTTATTTCTTTCTCTTTAATAACTTTTTTTCAAATTAATATTTTCAAAATCCAACTCCAGTTATAAATTAAATTTTATAACTTCATCTTTATCGATTCACCTGACGGTGAATCAATATTTATAACACGATTGATTTTATAGGCCATACGCTGCCAAATACCCAACCAATATCACCCATTGGTTTAAACTAGTAGATGTTGAACATTCAATAGTCAACCATCAAATCAATCACACCAAACAGGACAGTTCATATATGATAATATGAAAACAATTAATATATTTGAGGAATCCGGTTGGATCCCTCCAACCTGTTCTTCCCTATGTTCAACCGGTTATCACAAACCAGATCGTTCGGTTTTCATTTAACAGATAAAACTAAATAACGGCCATTCAACATCAACCACAAGCAATGCAATCAATTCAACTATTTAAACACGTTTATAACATAAATGTGACTCGGTTTTCATTTAACAGATAAAACTAAATAACGGCCATTCAACATCAACCACAAGCAATGCAATCAATTCAACTATTTAAACACGTTTATAACATAAATGTGACCAACAAGGTAAGTTACCTCTATTGGAACCAATCGTTAAAAATAACGGTTTGGTGTTTCACTGAAATTAAACACAGTTTAATTTCATCAGTCCAATCCACAAACAGATATATACTGGCAAACAGTCAACCATAGCAAACAGAGCACACAAAATAAACCCCATTTATATAAAAATATAAATGGGAAAAACTGAGTGAGTTTAACTCACCTTGATTTCACTTATCGAAACGGTATGTTCTACAAGCTTTCAGCTGCTTTCAATTCTGTCTGTTTCAAATTCCAGAATCTTCCGTCCGCTGATATGGGTTTAACGCCCCTGGTTTACCCTGATTCTGGGTACGTACGATACAACTATAAATTATACACTATACACGTTATTTACCTAATTAATTTATATTATAAGTACGTACATGCTATTGTATTGAATAAATTATTTTTAACGTTTCACTAGGGCTATATTTAAAACGTGAAACTCTGACCAGGCAAAATGAAAACGTTTTTGGGCACATTGGGTTTTGCATATTTAATACTTTGGTCTGGGTATATAAGATTAAGTCGAAATTTGGCACCTGACAACACTATTAGCATGTATATAAATACTCATCCCTGGTATGCCTATTCAAGGAAATCTAACTATAAACATGGTAGCCACGAAAGATATACGGTCACGTTGAGATTAGGCCGACTTTGATTTAAACCATTTTAAATTAAACCTAACAATTTATTTATTTAAATTTTAAGGTATAAACAAATCTTAACTACTAATGTTTTATCAGTAACAGGCCGGTTGGAATTTCTTTGGTCAACACTTAATAAAACAGACGTCACTCTTTGTTCACGTTCCAAGGATTCATAGCCGGCTCTTCTTTGACTCAGTTAAACAAATGGTGATAACGATTAATTAATAGGGTAAACAAATTACTTCAGTGAACTTACGGCCTCCTGCTTGCCTTTGTTTGCGTTCAGAACACAACAGAGGACCCTCCTTCCCTTCTTTGATACAACAATGCTTGCTGTCCCCATGATTCACGCACCGTCCAGCAACCATGCTGGAACCGTGAAGCTTCTCCACTTCTGTTGTGATGCTCACGTTCCTCCACAAGATGATGTGTCCTCAACTGTACTTCGTTGAACACCAAAACACAACAGCCGAACTCCCTTCCTTCACCATCTTCCACTCACGTTGCTCACTGACCCTCGCTTCACCCATCAATCCCACGCCCAACCTCAACATCGTATGCCGCACCACTTCCTCTTTGCACCATCATGTACTGATCCGTTCTTGCCTAAAAATCCACTAAGAAAACTCCATCACAACGCCATTCTCCTTCCCACTCCACCTGAAACGCACGTGAGCCGGGGTATCAGCGTTTAGACGGTGCCTGTTGGCCAGAAGACCAGGATGGAAGCAGGGCTTGCGATTTATATTTAAATGGTGGGGTGGATTTGTTTTTGAACTCGCCTGAACATTTTTGCATGCTGGAATGGAAAAAGAAAGAGAAGAGCTTCACTATATATATATATATATAGGAGGAACCGTGGTGGCCACGGAAAGGATATTGTAATATATTTAGGTTTGCTCAGTAGTTGAAAATTCCAATGAGAAGCTTTGTCGGCACGGGTTAGTTGTTTGCCATGCAAGGAACAAATATGATTGGAGCAAAGGAAAAATATATTTTAACTATTGTGTTAGCTTCATTTCAAGGCTACGGGGTATGAAAAGAAGGACAAGCCGCGGTAATAACTGGGAATGGTGGAATATAGGGTAGATGAAATGTGGGTTAAGTTTATTTTATTTTATTACGAAACTTCACCGTAAAGTATCACGCAAAACTAAAAATAATCAATTCCTATTTACTGGTAAAAAGGATAATCTTAGTGTAAAAAAGTATTTTGGACCCAATGGAACAAGTTTCGTCGAAATCCGAGGTCGTATGAAAAATTTTCCTTTATAAAACCAGAAATAAACACGCTTTTTAATTTACCACGATCACCAGATAAATCAAATCAACTTGAAACCTTGATATCTTGCAATAACTTTT
Organism: Allium sativum; assembly: GCA_030737875.1. Lineage (NCBI taxonomy): Eukaryota > Viridiplantae > Streptophyta > Magnoliopsida > Asparagales > Amaryllidaceae > Allium > Allium sativum. The sequence continues at coordinate 388,057,051 of CM060916.1, read as the reverse complement.
CGATACGAACCCAATGGCACTAGTTTCATCGCATTCTGAGACTGTTTGCCCGATAGGCTGTTTTTACCCCGAACCGCAATACCCCTTTTAACACCAAATTTTCCGGTCTCTAAAAATAACAAACTATATACTTATTCTGACTCTAATCGATGATACGAACTCAACGGAACTGGTTTCATGGCCTAATTCGATCGTCTGCTCAAGTTACACTCAAATATCCCTTTATTATATAAATCACGCGCTATAGAAAATGAACGGGCGTTTACGGCTACCGTGGCCACATACGACATTGGTTTGCCACGCCATCTAACTCTGTATAATAATTTAACGATATGGTTCCAATGAAACTGATTTCGTCGAAATCTGAGTCCGTTTGCAAAACGGCCATTTTAAAGGCCTATAATTAAATAACGGTTTTCCATAGCGACTATTTCAAAATTTGATTTGGCCATAACTATCAAATTATAACACGAAATCTGGATTTTTCTCTTTCATATGAAAATTATCGTCAATACGGTTCCAGCGTTTCTTGTTTCACAGAAATCCGACTTATATCGGATCCTGTATATTCAGTTGAAGTTCAAAACTCGAATTTACGAACTGCACGCCATTTTCAAGCTCGATTTATAATTATATAAATATATAACGTTCAACTTCGTTTTAAATAACGAATTAAATATAAAAATCCATTTATATTCCAAATAAAACATTTAAATTAAATTTAAATATTCAGATTCAAATGGTCGAAAAACACGGGTTGTTACATGATTCGATAACACATATGAGTAGCTAATCCCTTTGATTTGGGGGTAATGAAGCTCTCTAACTTTATGTAAGTTCAACATTTGTATGATTTGTGATCTCTAATTTGTGCTTCATGTTAGTGGATGTTGATGTAAGTTTATACAATCGATTTTGATAGTCTATGTTTGTTGACAACAAAATAGGCTATGCTTAGTTAATGTAAACACAAATTACATCAATATTTGCTAAGTGGTTATTGATTTTGAAATGGAAGTAAGAATAAAATATGATGGTTTATACTTCTATTATTTGTTCATAAGCCATACTTAAAATAATTTTTTTTGCTCTAGTTTCATTTTCATAAGTATCATAAGTGGTTTAAATGTTGCATTTATGTCACTTAATGGAGATCATAGATCGTACGTTTGTTAATTTGCATAAATATGGGAGGGAATTTACCTCTAAGATGCATTCATTTCATATTTAGCTCTTAACTTAGTTCTAGTGTTAATTAGTTTTTGTTAGTCAAATTAATCCGAAATTTGGTTTAATTTGATTGAATAAGATTGAAATTGCTTTTTTTTCCTGCGGATCAACTCGTATTCGCCACGTACTAACAATTGTACGTCGTGCACTTGCAGTTTATTATCACGATATTTCATGCGATGGATTTCTAATTCATAGAATATTCGTCATCGAACAAGCTTTTAGATCTTTTAAGTGAATGATTGATTTAGACTACTTGCGATAACATTTTAGATCTTTTAAGTGAAGTTGTGCTAAGATATTCTCGCTTAACTCTCTCTCTCTCTCTTATGTTAAAAAAAAAGAAAAAGAAAAAAGTGTGTATATATATAATAATCCAAGGGTATCCAACATTGTTAGTACAACTAGCGTTGGTATGCAAACTCGCCATGCTCTTTCCGACATCTTATATACAAAGTCAGCATCAGTGTACCTTGTTCTCATTTTATGAGTTTGACACCTTGGGATTACCGACCCTCACGTATGTCGTAATGCAGTGTAGGGGTGGTATACCAAGGTATTTGTAAATAATAATAATAATGTGAAAATTTTGTAATAAAGAGAGAGTTAGCACTTAAAATCCAAGCACACTCTTCACTTATTAAACCTAAATTGTTAACAAAAAGGAAGTTGAGATGTCGTTTTACGATTGTTGATATCGATTATAGAATTCATTTCATATTTGCACAATGTTTCTACCAAAACAACTGGCCAAGCTGGAGGAGTTTGTGACAATCACATGACTTCTTTTTTTTTGAAGTTTTGATTAGTAACGGACTCAAATTTCATAGTGATGACCCAAATTTGTGTTAACTCATTCGATGTCTTATTTAAAAGTAAATAGAAATGCGAAACTCTTTTTTTTGGCTGAAAAGAGAAAGGAAAATTCTATGTAAAACCAAAATAAATAATGCTCCTATAGTAATATCAAAATGATTTGTATTTAAGGCGTATCAAGCATGTTTGGCTATTATAAGGTAAAACCTTATCCTCTTGTTTGTGTTGCATTGTGTGATGGGACCAGAGTCATATAATAGCTTCATTTTTCAAAAAGCATTGCGTTGATTTATTTTAAACTGAGATTCATGTGGAGTAAACCCGTTCCGTATTATACAGCGTGTACCATGGTTTCCCAACTTTTAAAGTAAAGATTTAATAAATATTTTAGTTCTCACACCAGTTCCATTATTGACTCGGTGTTTATTATTTTCACCTAAACTTTAGGTGCCTATACTTTCCACAAAGGTAGCTAGTAATTTTGGTTTTGTAGATTTCTATTTAACCGGATCATGATTTACAACTGGAGCTATATTCGGAAAGCTTTGTATCCGTGTATTTGTTTCAGTTGTGTTAGTTGATGTATTTCTGCTACACATTGTATTTATACATTTTTATTTCCGTTGCTATGTATTTATTCTCTGATATTGTAATTCCGTTGTATATTATATATTCACACTTTGATAATCTTGTGTTCTGATGTAATATTATTGTAATAGCAATGAACAGTTCTATTGTTCTACGTTCCGATGCATCATGTTCTCAAACAATCCGCATTTTTCCATCTCTTCGGAGACCGGGAGAATTCGGTGCATGTCAGCACCCTTCGAAGCATTGTACGGATGACCTTGTAGATCGCCGACTTGTTGGAGGGAGTCTACAGATAGGCTTCTACTTGGACCTAAGATGATAGAGAAACTTCAGAAAAGATTGACCTTATCCGCAGACGCATGAAGACAACTCAGGACAAGCAGAAGTCATATGTAAATAAGAGAAGGACTGATACTGAGTTTGAAGTGGTAGACATGGTTTTCATCAAAGTACCACCTTTGAGGAATGTGGTTCGCTTTGGATCTGTAGGGAAGTGTTGGCGCCAAGGTTCGTAGGGTCATTTCCTATAGTGGAAAGGATAGGTCGAATGGCCTATAGAGTAAAGCTACCAGAGAGATTGGCGGGTGTTCATGATGTTTTCCACGTTTCCCATTTGCGGAAGTGTCTGCACGATACATCAGAGGTGGTTGAGCCGAGTATGCTTTACGAAGTAGAGGTAGAACGAGAGGCGACAGTTAGACGAGTTCCTACCCGTATTCTTGGATCAGAGGCTAAGAAGCTACGCAACCGAGAGGTAAGGTTGATGAAAGTTCAATGGGGTGAAGACCACGAGGATGCAACTTGGGAGACGGAAGACAAGATTTGTGCTTCGTACCCTTTTCTTTTAAAGAGTATGTTATTAACTTCTTTTTACAAAAGCTTTTAATTGTACTTGCTTCTATCATTAAGTATATCCTATCGATCGAATCTTCGACCTTTAGGTAGGGAATCGATGGATCTAAACATGTGTTTGAGACATGTTATGTTTGAGGGATGCAAATGTTTGCTAGTGATCGCTCGTGGATGCATATACACACACTAAGCACTAGATCGGCTAAATCACTTTCATACTGCAAATGGATGTATATGCATTTTTCTTTTTTTGTGGATGGAAATGGGTGTATCATCATATGGATGTTGCATTTGGGTGGATGGTTGTGCACATATATATCCTTTACATGATATACTATGATATTTGCATACATGTTGGATTTATGGCACTTACATACATTACATTAAGAAGGTCGACTGAATCGGTAGACTGCCCGATTTTTCGCATTAATATAGGGACATATACACACACCTTTGCATATGTTCATATAAGCATCAGATATATTTTAAGGACAATGGATGTATGTGATTGATGGATGAGTAGATGGTTGATGGATGTTAGGATATACATTCTTCTTAACTTGGAGATTTCACGGAAGAAATCATTTAAGTAGGGGAGAATGTAACACCCCGTAATATTAATAAGAACATTATAGTGATAAACTAAAGAATACTTAATTAAATATTGGGAATCAAGTAAAACGGACTGCACCATTGCATTCATCTCGGAATTCTGCTTAATATGGACTCCAAATTTGGGTAAAACGGACGTTGTATGAAGAAAAAAATACGCTTAGAAGTTTGTATATATATAAGGGAAATATATATGTTCAAATCAAGTCCAGATTTCAAATCAGTTCAAAATCGAGGCGGGAAGACCACGCGGGAAATTATCCCATTGGGGTTCGACCCACACCCCAGGGGGGTCGGCCCACTCAAGGGTGTGTCGACCCTAGGGTCGACCCCGGGGACGACCCACCAAGGATCCATCCAGGTTCAGTTCTAAACCTGGAGTTATTTCTGAACGAGATTCGTTGGCGGTAGGTTATATATAGGACCTCATTTCTATTGTTTTTACACATCAAAAACATTGGAGAACGAGATGTTGCCCCTGCTTGGGTTGAATGAGCCTATTTCTTCTTCAACAACAGCCTATTCGCATACAATATTTTCTTCTGCAACATATGGTTGTTATTCTCTGTTCTTTAGATCCAGTCTGTATGATTTCATGTTATTTTTAGGTATAAACATTAAACAAGCAATCCTGGCATGTCTATACTAAACCTATGCCTGTTAAGAATTTGATTCGTACCTAAACAGATCTGGCATTATAAGTACACCTAATCTGATGTTCAGTTCTTATATGTCTATTTCTGATATGACTATTTCTGTTATCAGATGCCTATTATGTTATTATGCCTATTTCTGTTCTCTTCTCTCCCTCTTCCCCTTTATATTTTTATAGCCAGGCTACCTTCGAGCCTAGGCCTATCGCTAAACTATGTGAACGAATGAAATTGGGAATGGTTGGAGAAGTAAAATTAGGGCATATTTTTTATCATAAATCATGACTGGGATTCGGGGGCATAACCTATATTGTGATATATGACTATAATTTGGAGCGTATCTTATACAGTGGATTATGACATGAGGGTTGGGGCATGTAAATCTGTAGGCTTAATAATTAGATTAAGCAGAACATATAATGAAACTGCAAGACTTAACCTGTTTAAATCAATAGGGGTTATATGAATATGTTAAATTATGCAAGAGTTAAGTAAACTTGTTTTAATATATGGGGTTTAAGTAGATATGTTAAATCAGTGAGGGGTTATACGAGCCCGATAAACTTAACCTGTTTTATATATTGGGGTTATGTGGGCTTGTTAAACTGTTAGACATAATCTGTCAAGGGGTGGCTTGTATCATTCGTGGTGTGGGACCCGTATCAGTCAGTAACCCATACAGGTATCATAGGAGGACCCCGAACTAGGTAAGGGTCAGGGGCACGCTTACTGAGCTGATTATAATAGGTTCATATGGGAAGAGGTGTTCTGATAGTGCATCCCAACGGATTCATGTGCGTGCATGGGTCCGGATTGCTCAGGGATAATAAGACGCTATAACACCTACAGATATGGTTGTGTCTATATGGAGGTTGCCACTTTAAGGAGTGATACATCCTACTGTGGAGCCAACACAGGGTATCTACGGGATAGGGAGCCAATCGATTGGGGGTAGTAATTAGGGTACATCTAGTCCTTCATGTTTAGGTACCCGTTATTTATGGTTGGGGTCACACCCATTATTTATGGTTGAGGTAACACCCGTTATATATGTTGGGGTACCTGTTATTACTGTTTGGGGGTAATACCCGTTAGTAGAAGTACACCTAAGTCTACCATTATGTTTTTGTTTGGATCATTCATATCTATTATACTAGTATTGGTGCAGAGAAAAGTATTTGAGAAGCGCAATATGTTCAGTTCATTCTGCTTATCTTGCTCGGCTTGTTATACATATCATGTGATACTGTTATCTCTCATTCAGTTTATATGCCTATCATGATGGTTTTACTTATTTACATGCTAAAAGTAACTGGACTTGCCAGACTTTATGTCTGATCAGTTTGTTTCCTTTTCTCTCTCTTCCTCCCACCCCCTCCCCCCAGGTTCTCAGCTGGGAGTGCTTAGGCTAGATTAGGATTCTGTCTTCTGTTTCTGCTTGGATTTTGGATTTGCTTCGATGTACGGCTTTGACTGTTTGTCTACTCTGTTACGGCTCTTTTGGGGACTATGATTTTATATTACTGTACTTGATGGTTTTAGTACAAGGTGGATAATTTTATTTGATGTAGTTGGTTTTTCAATATTTTAGATTAATGTTGCAACTAGATTTTGGACCACGATGTTTTCTGTTGAAAAATAAAGCTTTAAATTCCGCTGCTATTTTATATTTGTCTTGTGATGTTTATGTTTATGTTTACCTATAACTCTTCACGGAACTTAATGCATTCTGTTAAAGAGTGACATTAACAAACGTGGGGTGTCCCAAAACGTGATGATCGCCCATAACTCATGCACATAACAAGAGGAATACTGCGCTGAAAGATGTGTCAGGCAGCTGTGGATGACCATCAAGGTAGCATATTCCTAACCTGTCGTATAACTCACATCGGAAGAATAAAATATAATAGAACATATACAACAGGCGATAATAGTGAAGCACAATTGAGAAGAATTTTAAACTTTTCATATCATCATGAAATATCCATACATCTCTAGAGTACATCATAAGAGTCTGTACAAAATGCCTCACTACGGGTAACTCAGAGAATACATTAAATAGAACAGCGGAAAACAACAAATAGTAGATAGTAGGAAATAATACTTCAGCCTCCTGCTCATCGTCACTCAACAGCATCGTCTTCATCAAGATCTATTACATGTCACCTTCTACTCAATCTGCCCATCCATAACCGGATGAACAATCCAAGGTAATAAGAGGGAGACATAAAACCTTGAGTTAGACAATAGTCTTAATTAGTGATAAACAACTATCTAACATCATCAATAAAGTATATGAGAATAGGTTGATCAATCATCTAACCTACCAACACGTCAACAGAGAAAAACCCAACCCATCTCCTCCACATCTGACAGTGATAGCCATTTCAAAATCAGAAAACAAACAATAGTGGACATAGCAACTAATTATCATGCGTAGACCATCCTAATCGATATAAGCATACCTATGCACAAAGCACTAGTCTCGAAGGCCTAAACCAACATCACACAAGCACCCAAGAGATGTTTCCCTCGACGTCGAACAATCTACGCAAGATCTTACAAGCAAAACAATCAACATCCATGACTCTGCCTATCACCATCTATCCTGCCTTGAAACCGTCGTTAATTGTATGACCGACTCAATCATCACGCCATCCGTCAAGGGCTAATGATAACACCGGTTCTAGGAAAAATCCATACGCCTTTCATCGATATGTATCTAGGCCTTTCATCTATACCCAGGGTACTCGACTAATCATCTAGTCTTTTAGACGTCCGTATTATACCCTTGCTTTGAGTCTGCTAGAACCTCCAACAACGATAATCCCTCGGCCTTCAATATCTCTAGCCGTCGTCGGCGACGACTATTCATAAGCTTAAGCACCTTCTCGAGCGACCATTATCCACAAACTAAAACATCCTTGAGTCGTCTTCACATTGATTGCATTTCATCGATCAAAGAACATTTCATCACGACGCTTCGAACATTCCGTCTTGAATTCATATCGAAGCCACGTCCAACATCGAACCAAAAACATATTTCATTTGGTCGAAATACAATGGATCGTTCATGATCCACTTGATTGATCTAGTCACCGATCCATCTATGGATAGGTCACGATCCATACACACCACTTCCTTGGCCGATCCACTTTTCCACCATGCATGCCCTTGCCCGATCAAAGATTTCCACGTGCACCATCAAGGATTGCGCATTGATCCACCCCTCAAATCCTTGGCTTTTCCCATGCGACACCCTGCCCGATCAACTAAAATATCGTGTGCAGAGGTTGTTGATCCATCAGCAGGCAGGCAAACCGATCCGTATGTGCACTCGAGATTTTCGAACGATCCATCAGTTGCACCTCCACCGATCCATGTCCAGAAACCCCACCGATCCATCAGCTGGCACGTTGTTTGATATGTGGTTTGCACATGTGCCGATCTGTCATCCATCCAAGAAACTTGTATGTCGATCCATCATCTAAACACGCCCGATACATCACTAAAACCATGTCGATCCATGCCAAACATTTGTGCCGATCCATCATTTTCCGATGCCGATTCGTGTTGCCTATCCATCAAAATTTGCAACCGATCCATCAAAATTTCAAGCCCGATCCATCCAAATTCTTGCGTAGTAGGACACGTCCAAACTCGAAATCAACCCAACTCCAAACTCGTGCAATCGAACCAAAGTTTACACGACCAAATCAACCAAACATCCAACAATTCAAGCAATCATCAAATGAACAGTAACACAATGAATATCATTATACAATCATATAGAATTCACCCGAATTATGATAAATCAATAAACGTATAAATGAATGGATCTAACCTGCATAAACACATATATTAATATGTGAATTTACCGTTATTATCTTGCTAGATTAGATCGTATGGTGATTCGAATGAAAATAGACTTACTTTGATTAGATTTAGATGTAAACAACTTGTAAATGATGAAATTAAGATCAAACAACTCATATACTTGATTGAATCCGTGTGTGAGATGCTTATCACTCACCAAATATTCAAAATAGCTTGAAATCAGCTAATCTCTAATCCGGACAGTGAAGAACAACGAAGAACGACCTTTAAATCAATCATATTGATGTAATCTACCTTTCTTCGATGTTGATCTTCAATCTATTAGTTTAGATCTGTGAATTAAATGAAGTGGAGAGGTATTTGATTGGAGTAGGGAGAATCTCAAACCCCAACCAAATAGAGAAATGAAGAAACTAAATCATTCTCCTTGCCTCCACCCCTCTATTTATAGCCAACGGCCTCTATCCTTAATGGGCATCACTAATCAGCCTACTAATGACTAAATAGTCTGTTTAAAATTTGTGTAGCACTAAAACAGTCATTCCTGCCAAACCGCTGAACCAAATCTTTAATGTGACCATTCTACGGAATTGGAAACATCATTTTCTTTTCAATGAAATCAATCTCAGCACCTGATTCGATTCTAGTCAAAAGTAATTCCCTGTAAAAAAACTCACAGGGGTAAAATGGTCATAAATAAATTAGTAAAAATTATGGATATGCCACACATCCCCGTAAACAACATATCAAAATATGAGTGATCCGACCCTCAGGTAATTAAATAAAAATATTTTACGATCCTTTGATTCGTAAAATGTGGGTCGTTACACGTTGGATGAGCATTCTTTTAGGCGTTTGTTGAACAAACGCCTAAAATCCAATTGCTTGTTCAACAGACGTCTCAAATGAGGTGATTGTTGAACAAGCATCTGAATTCTAGACGTTTATTTAACAAACGCCCGAAACAATCCTGCTTCTCCACGCGCTTGTTCCCCAATACTGTACTATCCATATATCTAAACTCTATTGGCATGTAATTTGAATAAAGATCGCAATGGAACGAGTTTAGGATCCAAACTCTGTTGAGCCGCTCCTTTTTGACCCGTTTAGACTCATCCAACTAGACCCACGAAGGGAGTAGACCCGCAATCCGTTTTTGAGAGGCTCGGGTCTAGGGTAGGGTCGAGTCGGGGTAAGACTGATCCGTCCAACCTACATTATTGAAACATCATGAAACTGCCTTATTATCATAATTATTACTTATTAATCTTTTTAGGTATAAGTGGTTATGACACGAATGTTATATAATTTCAATCAATAAGCTGTACGGTTTTCATCATAGTAAGTTGCATCAACGATAATTTTACAATAACAAATGCATATGTTTTAAGTTGTTATCGCACAACTTATTTTTATTACATTATCTTACCATTGTAAACACATTATTATTTGTAAGACAAAAAAATATAAATAAGTAAATTTTTATATATTAATACATAATTACATCAGGTCGTGGAACGGGTCGGATCTACCATGATCCATACGTGTTTCGAGTTTGGGACAAAAGTTCAAACGTACATCGGGTCTTTGGGACGGTTCTAGGATGGAGTTTAAAAAATATGAAACTTATGTAAGCACAAAATACATGCTCCAACTCAGCCGTTGCCATTCCCAACTTTAAGTGCATATATCACATTATGTGATATCCATCGGAGATGCTATCAGAATACAATCGAATGTCACGGTCATGTACCCAGTTATTAACCACCGTTATAATGTTTCAAATCAACTTTCCAACTTGTCAATTCCAAATATCCGTTCCATCTCAAGATAATCTACTTATTCAACTTTCATGTGTACATCATAACCATATATAAAACAAGCAAATAAGTAGAACATCGTTGTGATACAGATGAAAGCTGATGAACAACCATCATCTACAATAATTTCTTCCCTACAGTTGTTGTTGCTAAAGTTACCTATACCACCTGTTGTCTACAGAGTCAAACTTGATACATGCTAAAAGCAATATCATAGTACATTTTACCTTAACATTTATTGCTTACATGAAAAACCTTCGGAGATAGCAAGGAACGTTGTTTTTTATTATAAAATAAAAGTATCGACAGAGGTGTAAATCTGTCAGATCAGACCGAACGAAGGTGTGTCTAGTTTTTGTCTCAAATAAAATTGGACCAAACACAGATCAAATGAAAAAAAAAAAAATCATATAAATTTCCTTGTCCTAAATAAAATCGATTGGACATGAACACAAACAGACCCGATCGAACATAAATATTTATATTGAATTTTATATTTTAGGTGCTACTATTCACATCCCGATTTAAACTTTCAGTCACCTTTTTAAATTTAATACAAATGATTATTTTTTATATTTTTCTGGCCACCATATATTATTCTTTCACTCAATTATTCACCACCATACTTCTCGTAAGAAAAACACGTATTTCTCTACAATTTCAAACCTAAAACTCTAACAAAAGCAGATATTCTTTTGTGTCTAATAGAGATGGAAGATGAAGATAAAAAAGAAGATAGAATTGCTTGATTTTTATTGTTTTCTATTATTTCATAAAACGTGTTGTTAGGTTTTTTTTTTTTTAATGACTAAGATTTTCCATTGCGTTTTAGGATATATTTCCTGCTCCGTTGGAAATTTCAAGTTTGGAGGACATTAAATTTCACAATGTTGTAACAGAGTGACAATGTAATTAGTTTTAACTTGTAAGGCATTTATCCGTATAACTTACGTATCTTCTTTTGCAAATTGACACATGAACTTTTTTTGTCGTTTAATAGATGGAGTATTTGAATGATGATATGGAGTATTTGAATGATGATAAACCGGACGTTAACATGGTGGTTGTGATAATATGATGCAAGAAGTTCAATCAAATGGCTCAAAAGTCATAAATGATGTAAGTGAGATAGGAAGCATTCGCGTAGAGAAAGGTGGTGATGGCCTCTCCAATTTTAGGTATTAATTTAGTTTTAAATATTAATTTGGACGGTGACCAGCAGAAAGAAATTGAAAATATTCTGAATGCTTTTAGTTTTAGTGACCAAAAGTGTAAATTGAAGTGTGAATAGTTTAGGACTATTTTTATTTCCTTAGACATCTCCTTCCACCTTATACTTTCGCTTTCCAGATTATGTTGTTAAAGCACTAATCTGCTTGACCGGAGTTTAGCAAGCATATGCTATCTTGAACTTGAGCGTTCGCATCAGTTGACTGGTGCTCAAACGAAAGCCTACAGACATGAAATTTAAAGACCGTTGCATCCAATGTAAGCATGACCGGCGCCATCCCACCAGTTTTTACCGTTTGCAACCAAAAGCTGCTAAGCAATTTGGGGAAAAAAAACAGAAACACATGCAAGCACGTCATTTCCAATAACGAAAACATAACAATCAACACAACAGGGAAAGGAAGCTCTACAGGAAGCAAATAACGCCGCCGCTTAAAAGTTAAGTTTGTTACTCTGCATGTGCTTTTTCAAAGATACAAAACTGATACATGATAATCATAATCTTCCAAATGCTACTTAATTATAAACAAACTAAAAGACTTAGCAGAACTCATCTATGATCCCGAGGAGTTCGTCAACCTCTTCTCTCAATGCTGCAAGTTTTTGCTGGTAAGCAGCAACACGGTTTTCTACTTCTTTCCCTTTTAATTTCTTCTCAAAACAATCGACTACAGTCGTGTGCTTCGCAATCATTTTTTCTTGCATTTCTTTCTCTTTGGCAACTAGCTCCTCTACCTATATGACATTGAAAATCAAATGATTAGCACACGTAGATAACTGTTAAAACATATTTTACAAAGTTTAAAAATTAAAGGAAAAACAGATCACTAACAATGATCCAAAATGGAAAAAAAAAAAAAAAAAAAAAAAAAAAAAAAAAAAAAAAAAAAAAAAAAAAACTGAGATTCTAGATTACTATTTTTTGTCTGCAGGTGAACCACAAAAATAACTGTGGCATACTGTAACACCGTAAGCTAAAAGTAGCATACAAATGATACAAGGGGCTTACTAGCAAAACAAAAATGCCAAAAAAATTGAAAGATCCGATATGGAAAATCTGTACTTAATAACCATATGCGACCTAACGCAAATAAATTGCACCACATGCTCAACTATAACTGTAGCTGGTTAAAAATTGTCAAGACATGGTTCAAAATCTATGACGGCATATCCATATAGGACGTTTAAACATATCCAAAAATCTAGCCACCAACCATTCATAACCAATATAATTTTGGAATAAAACTCATGGCATATCTACCATATATTACACTATATGTACTCATCGTTACAACCTCATTAATATGAAGAAATTGTCAAGATATGGTTAAGAAAATGACTGCATACCCGTATAGGACATTTACTCGTATCTAAAACTCACGGCATATCTACCATATATTACACTGTATGTATTCATTATTACTACTATATGTTACACTATATCTATTAAATAATAGTAAAGCAGAACCTTTTAAAGTTCTTTCCTTAATTATAGGAGCTTTCTATTTTCTCCTTAATTCTCTCCAAATATTATTTTTAAATTAGTTTATTACTTTACACTTATTTATTATTTCTCTCACATTATTATACTTCTTCCGTCGTTTTACATTTTGACAAGGACATTTTTACACAATTATTATTAGCTATTAGGTCCTAACATTTTATATTTAAGTTCACATATTTAAATTAATTATAAAACTCTAAATTTAAGTAATCTAAATAAATTTAATTAACTAATATTTCTTTAAATGACAAAATTATGTTTTTGGGCTCCAAATACAACACCTTAAATTTTCTATGTTCATTTAAGTCTCTCTCGATTCTTTTCTAATATTTTACATTCAGCACCATATTTTACAAATAATTACATAATATTAAAACTATTATTCATTGGATCTCCTAATAAATCAGATCAAGGTTAACCATATTCATAGTAACAAAATAAATAATCATTCAAATATATAAATATGTCAATCAGATAACATAAATTGTACACAAAAATAACAATCACAAGTCCAAAGTTTAAATCATCTACATCAATATATTTACCGTGTTTTGTACTGCAATATTAATGTCAAATGCTATATTTTAAATTTTATTTAGTTATATACAAAACACTGCACCATATCACTTAACATTGTACATTTAAGTCAATATGTTTAAGTTAGTTATGTGATTTTGATTTAATAAATGAATTTAATCAATAAATTGGTATTAGTTCATGTACTTAACGCTAAATGCGATGTTTTAAAATGTGTATCATGTTTATATCAACAATAACGAAAAAAAATCAGATATAAAGTTAAATAAGTCACATTGTTTAAATAATACATGTAAACAAGAATATAAAATTTATTATATTTTACACTTATCTTAATAAATTTATCATAAATTAAAGAAAAAAATTCCACTTTAGATGCATATATTTTAATATTTCTACAATTATTTGCTGGACCTCCTCAATTCTTTCTAAATATTTTATGTCTCAATGCATATGTTTAAACTATTCATGAAACCTTAAATTATAATTATTTAAATAATCTTAGAGAGTATTTAGTCTATTTTTCTAAAAGCTCTTAGAAATATACGCCAATTTTACTATATATATTCATATTAAAAAAAATGTAGTTTTCCATGCAATTATAAAGATGTATAAATCACATAATATGAACCCTGCATATCAACAATATTGACAAAGTCAATTTGTAAATTAGTTATGGTTCGTTTATATCAAAATATTGCCATATATTATATCATATATTTTTTAAACATCAATAATTTCACAATACATTATACATTTTTTTGCAAATTTCTTTTCAATTATTCCTGCTATGTTATACAGTTAAACTAACTTCGTAATTTTACATTTAACTTATATAAAAAAAATATTAAGTAGTATTTGCTAATTCATCGAATAAATTACTAACATACATCAATTTCAATATGTATATCTATATTAACAAAAATAATTTTAAAAAAATCTCAAACACACCCACGTACATATTGTTTGTGTAAGCTCTAGAACATAAGTTACACACAAACAATAAATAATAATTTAATTAATAGTTTATGTATTTCACATCAATTTTTTTTTATAAATTGCATAACAATGTTCCCATTTTAACCTTAAAATAATAAATACTATTTTTAATAAAACCACCATGTGCAACGCACGGGTTACACACTAGTGTACAGATTATTGTGATATTGAGCAAGCAGAAAATAGTGTGACATAGATGAATGTTTAAAACCATGAGAACTTACCTTAGGCCATATATGGCTAGCCTGAGGAGATGACTGCAAATATATCAACAACGGTTTCAGTTCTTTGGCCAATTCTTTAAGTAGTCCATCTGCTGTTTTGCGAGCTGATTTGCAAGTCTGCACATCACCCGTCCTTGATAACTCATGTAATGATGTCTCTAATTTATCATGAACAGCTAAACACTTATTTATGATGTTTTGCACTTGTTGGACTTTTTCTTGTACCTAGTCAGAATCAACTGAGTTAATTTTCATAGATCGCTGTTCAAAAGTGATTTTAATAAAGCAAAAAAAGCTCAATTGCAAAGAACCGTAGAACATTATGGACCTAAAGGCTACAGATTCTTTAACTTAAACAGACACCAAAGCTTTGCTGCAAGCGCAGACACATGTAAACATGCACACAGACAAGAAAACTGTTACGAATGGTTGGTTATCATTAACTCTCAAATGGGTTCACTGCAAGTCTGCAACTATGCCAATCAAGATAAATATGTCAACTGAAGGTCGTAGAACAATACTGAACAAAACAACATGGATTTAGTTTCTTCCAGAAACATATGCAACCTTAACCAAAATCCATACCTCTTCTAAGTGAAGTTTAGCCAAATAGGAAGCGGAAGACTTGGAAATTGACATATCACTATGCATGTATACAATACAGGCCGTGAAGAGGAAGAAGAAGCCACAAATTAGCATCAGTGGTTCCCTGAGCAGTGAAATGTTATTAAACTTGTAGTACACCTATAGAAGTGCACATTAGATGTTAGTATATCGGTAATAGATGTTAGCAAGACGCAATAATATATATAACACAATACATAGAATCCACCCATCAGGTGTTTAATGATAATTCAAACTCACTCTACTATTTCCCTCGACGCCAAAAACGTGAAAGAAACTATAAGATGGTATATGATCAACTTACAAATCTTTATTTAGTCCTAGATGTAATCCTACTCTTACGCCTGCACAATCGAGTGATAGACGGCATCAAAACATAGGAACAACATCCAAAGACGAGCCATGTCACTCAGCAGTACCAGGACTGGGTCAATATTGATTGCAGAGATGCAGCGCTTCACTTATATCATTGATCAGTGTATGACGGTTAAGCTGTATGATGACAATAATATATAATGGAGAGTCGATGCCATTCTTCAAAACGAGCCTTCACACTTCGGCATGATACTTTGAATGGAAAAAGGTTTAATAAAACATCTTGTAGAGTTTTACTCCATCTCTCCTACAAGGAACTAGTTGTATTTTCATTTATTTAGTTTTATCGTGTATGTATTGTAACACGATATAGTGATGTATTATTATAAATGTTCAATTTTTTTCTAATATAATTAGTTGATTGCTAATTAATAGCATTTGCTCACTTGCACCATTCAAGTGGGTGCAAACACGATATTTCACTTGATTTGCTTCTCCTTTCCTAGCTCTACTCAAATGCCCCCTTTACTTCAACAAAGAAGAATGCATTCTTTGTTTCCTCAGGAGCATGCTAATAAGGTACACTTATCGAGAATAAAGCTAATATGGCACATCGACTGATAAACAACAAACAAAAGATAACGGAAAAAATTAAATAAAAAAATGGAAGGAGAATTTGAGAGAAAATATATAATTTAAAAAAAATGCAATATAGACTGGATAAAAGAGAAGTTTTTTTTTTTGGTTGAAAATGCACTGATGTAGTTTGTTTCATTAAAGAAGGTAAAAAGAATCAGATCTAGCAAGGAGGAACATCGTGATTGAGCTGTTCTATTACATTAGTTTTCATCATTAATGGCTGTACTAAAAATTTAGAAGATAAAAATCGTATAGCCAGAATTACCAAAAATTTACAACATCATTTGTACATTACATAACATGTTAAGCTTACAATGGGTTTTCAAGGCTAATCCCAAACATCCTAATTACAGGGGTTTTCAAGGCTAATCCCAAACATCCTAATTACAGTTAGAGCTACAAGATGGACGCAGAGGTATGCATATTGTAAGAAGATGCTAAGATTTGTTTTAGAGTGAAAACAAGGATGAAAATCTTTTACAAAGTTTTGTTATACCAATTTAACCGTCTTAACAGACCTGTATCAAACCTGCTTTAACTGGTAAAAGCAGTTAACCGACATCATTGGCTAACCGTCTTAACAGACCTGTATCAAACCTGCTTTAACTGGTAAAAGCAGTTAACCGACATCATTGGCTAACTAACAGTCCTCAACTGAATATTTTCGGTTCGGTTAACAACAACAACTAAGTTAATAAGTTAATAATTCCTCAACTGAATATTTTCGGTTCGGTTAACAACAACTAAGTTAATAATTCCAAACAAATTGGAGTTGGCTAGAAATGAAACCCAAAAGGCAAAAGATAAAGTCAATATAAAGGTAACAATATATTTAAAGGTGAAAACACAATTAAGGATAAAAAAGAATCAAATAATTAAACATATAATAATAATAGTGTTAATGAATACATAAAAGCCATGGTGATGATGATGATAATAATAACAATACTATTAATAATAGATACTGAAGACCAACACTACACACTATGCCAGTATACACTAATTCTATCATCTAAAACTAATAACACTCACCTTAAACTAACCAAAAACTCAAGGTTTGGGTACATAGATCATTAGCTTCCATGTGTTCCTATTTGATACCGGCTCTTCAGATATGTTTTAATTTCTCAAGTCTCTTTTTATTTTTTTCATGTCATCCTTGGTCGACTTCTGCCTTTCTTTTAAGCATTTAATACGGCCTATAATTCCAATGCACACATGTGCATCATGAGGTCTCTGTATGAAATGTCAAGACCATCTTAAGCAGTGTTGGACTAACTTCTCTTCAACTGGTGCGACTCTAATTTATCATGAATATCATCATTTCTAATTCAATCATGTTTGGTATGCTCAGCTCCATCGCAGAATACGCATCCCTGCTACAATTATACTCTGGATGTGTTGTCTTTTACAAGGTCAACATTCTGCATCATATAACATCGCAAGTCCGATTGTTTTTCTATAGGACTTTTCTTTAAGCTTTTGTAGGGCTTTTCCTATTACAGAGAATGTCAGATGCAAGTCGTCATTTCATCCATCCCGCTCGAATTCTAAAACTAACATCTTCATCAATCTGCAACATAGATCCTAAATATCAAAAGGATTCATTCCTGGATACTATTTGACCGGCTAGGGTGACCTCTATATCATTTGATCGAAACCGCTAAACTACACTTCATATGCATTGTCTTAATTTTGCTAAAAGCCTGAAACCCTTCGATTTTAAAGTCTTCCGCCATAACTCTAGATGTCGATTTACCTCTACCATACTTTCATCAATCAACATAACTCTAGCAGTCTATTTACCTCTACCTTATTTACTATTGAACTACACTTCATATACTTTGTTTTAATTTTGCTAAGCCTGCAACCCTTCGATTTTAAAGTCTTCCTCCATGACTCTAGCTATCTATTTACATCTACCCTACTTTCATCAATCAACATAACATCATTAGCAAAGGGCATACACCAACGAATTCCAACGTGTATACCCTTCTTCACTGCATCCATCACTACAAAAAAAAAAGAGCTTAAAGCCGACTCTTGATGTAATCCTATGTTAATGGAAGAGTCATTGGTTTCACCATCGCATGCTCTGACATAGTCACCACCTCGTCGTATATATCCTTGGTAAGAGTAATGTACTTTATTGGGACCCTCTTCTTTTCCGGCGCCGACCACATAACCTTCCTCGGTACTATGTCATAATTCATAAACTTTTTTCAAATCGATAGATACCATTTGCAGATATTGCTTTTGCTCCCTAAATCTCTCTATAAGTTGTCTTACCAAGAAAATCATCAGTGTGGTCGACCTTTCAAGCAAGAAACCAAACTGATTTTTTGAAATATTTATCAGCCTTCTCAAATGGTATTTTAAGTCCCTCCCAAAGCTTCATTGCATGATTCGTAAACTTAATTCCTCTATAGTTTGTGTAGCTTCGAGTATCTCTTTTATTCTTGAAGGATGGAACTAAAATGTTTCTCCTCTACTCATCTGACATCTTGTTTGATTTGAACATACTATTAAACGGCTTAGTTACCCAATTTATCTCCGCATCTCCACACCTCAATAGGGATGTCATCAAACCCTATCAACTTGTAAGTTCTCATCTATTGCAACGCCTCTTTTATTACAGATTCTTGAATTCTCCGTAGATGTCTGCTTATGTCATCGAAAGAGTCTTCCAACTCGATCGTAAAACTATCACTTTCTTCGTTCAAAAGCTTACTGAAGTATTCTCTCCATCTATTTTTTATCTCGTCGTCCTTCACCAAAAAACTATTATTATCATCATTAATGCATTTGACTTGAAGTCACGTCTTCCTCTTGCGTAGCTTGGCTATCCTACCTGTTGCCTCACTCACCTCTTTCTTTGCAGTTTTCTTTGATACTTTGTACTTTTGCATGTTGACCCCGCTCCCATGACGATGTGGCCATTTGTAGCATTCTTTCTTCTTTTTGATAGTTTTTTACACATCAGTGTTCAACCACCACGAATCGTTAAGGTCTCGCTTATTTCCTCCTGCTATCCCAAATACCTCAGTAGCCATTTTCATAATACATGTCATCTCATTCAACATGTCATTTACTTCTCCTTTCATGTTTCATGTTCCTTCTCTCATCATTCTATACTTTAACACCCATGAGGCGTCTCCTTTGAGCTTCCATGTTCGATGCCCCTTCTCCCATCACTCTATTCTTAAACATGAATATCATATGGCTTCGGTTAACAACAAACAAAAATTAGCCGGTCGGTTGAAAATTAACCGGCATTTTCTCTAATACATAAACTGGTAATACTAAATTTACTAATACATAAAAAAATTTAATGTTATAATACTAAAACTCAAAATAAGGGCTCTACAGGACCTCTAACTCAAGTGGTTAGAGGTATGACACTTTTGAAAAAGTTCTAGCGGTCATGCATTCGAGCCCCAAGCACTCTCTTGAATAAAGTATCATTCTTATTATTATAAAATTGAATGAAAGTAAGAAGAAGTAAATATTTTAATTGATTTTAGACCATTAATCCTTATTGATAAATTGACTAATTTAATTTTCATAAAAACTTTTCTTGATTGATTACATTATCAAATAAAAAAATTGCTAATTTAAATTTTGAATGTAATAAAACTAAAAGGACACATTATTATAAATTGTACAATCCACTTCTTAAAAAGCGATACCTTCGAATGTGTATGTGGTTATGAATCTTATGATTAAACAAAATAGTGCAAAAAAAATCACTATAACTAGTAATTTATCATTAACAATTGTAAAATAACCGTTACTATATCGATAACACTACCAATATAATTGAATAATGGTTACCTATTATTGCTTGGTATTGATACGTACCATAACAGCCCAAGCATATATACATAAATATACACATTATGAACACAAGGATTTTGCAGAACTTTAAATAGTGTAGCTCAAATTATGATAGTGTTGTGCCACAAAAAGGTATAGTTCCTCAAATGTACACACACACACACATATAAGGTAAGGATATGTTATATCCCACCTTCTTGACACCTCATCCACACCAATATGAATTATAGAGCTACACAATTTTAAATTAAATGAAGGTTCTAAAAATGAGATCATTGTACATATAATTTCCGAAAAAAAAGGAGATCATCGTCAACATTATTACCTTCAATTCTAAATATTATTTGGAAAATATGTCGATTATCCAAACAAGCCAAACTTTCATTAGCATGATCTTTAATTTTTTAAAAATTACCTCGCATTCTATTGCATTTCAAATTGTCTAACTTAAAAAATGATCAAAGTGCATTGCAAGGGAGATATCCCCTTCAAATTCCCCTTCATTTTGATTCTCCGGTATTTTCCCTTTAATTTCCATATAAAAAGGTTTGGACTGAGCTAAGTTTTTGTGGATTTAGTCTTAGATTATATATCATATTCCGAAGAAAAATAATGTGTCTACAAAGTTTTTAGCTCATTTAAAATCATAAGTGTGAATGTATCTTAAATACTTAATTAAAAGGCAAATTTAAAAAGGTTAGACATTCTTAAAAGATCCGAAATTTTGTATAAATAATGATCAACATAATAATAATGATACGAATACAAAAAATCAGCTCAGTCTAATTTTTATATGAGAAAAGTTGACGAGAGAATTAAAATGAAAAAAAGATGAGAAACCTATGGACTGTCTCTATATTTATATATACGAACTTACATATGCATATCTAAGAGCAATCTTCTAAACATGCTAGACCGTTGATGCAAAATTGTGCTATGGATACTTACATGATACTTTTTTATAACAAGAAAAATACTTCATTCAAGCAGAGCACTCATACTAATGTCTTGAAGGCTCAAACCTATGACATCTAAATCATTTGTCTAAAGTGCAATACCTCTATTAAAGTGCAATACCTCTAACCACTTGAGCTAGAGGTTTTTGATGTATGCTTACATAATACTATGCATGAGGAGTATGGCTTATCATATCACCAAAGTGTGAAGACGTTATATAAGGAATGAAGAGGTAATTAATAGACAACCAAATAATCACAAAGAGAAGGATGGATAAAAATTCGTCGGGGTTTTAATTTAGAATTGATTAATAAGCTCAAAGTTTCTACATTCAGCTCACAAGTCACAGTAACATCCCCACAGAAACAAGCTATTCTAATAGATGATGAAAGGAGAGGGTAAAGCAAGACGAAAAATGAGAAGATTCTGAACATAAGATATTTAAGAACCTACTGTAATAGATGATGAAAGGAGATGGGATAAATCAAGAAGAAAAATGATAAAAGGTGTCGTGTAAAGAGAATAAGAGATGACCACAGTTTGTTGATTATCACAACCAAATAGTATGAAACCTCAATTACTACATGTTAAATTTGCAATGCAATCCCTTTAAGTATATATCCTAGTACGTGTGGTATTTGTTAAATAAAAATAAAGGGAAAGTCTATTTAGAAACAAAATGGTGACACAAAATTAGACACAAACAATCTGAACCATTAGATCTCCCCCTAAATTCCACTCATCACAAAAAGACAAATGAATCCAACGGTTCAAAATTTGTCTCTAATCTTGTGTCCCAATAGCCGCTCCCATAAACAAATAACAGTAGTCAACTTATGTAGAATTTTTCCTCCAACTCCAACGTCAATTTGATGATATACCCAAGGTTGTCAAACTCAAATTCTCACCAAAGAGCGCTCGGGTATACAAAAATCATAAATCGTGGGATCGTAACACAAAGCGGAAGCTCCCACAAAATGAAAATTAAAAATAAAATTTCAACAAAATAGCCATAGCATAATATTTTCATTAATCATTAGTTCGTAACAAAACATAACATAAACCTTAAAATTCCAAGTTCCAACAAAATAACCTTAACACAAGTCTTAGTCTTCCAGCAAAATATTGCAATCTTCCATGAGATCTTTACTGTCCATTGAGTTTCACGAGACAATCTCGCGTTGAATCGACAATAGATAATGTCGATTAGGTTTCCCGAGACTGTCGATTAGGTTTCTCGCGTTGAATCGACAATCGACTGTCGATTAGGTTTCTCTCGTTGAATCGACAATCGACAGTCAATTAGGGTTTTTGGGAATATCTCGATGCAGATTTGGGCGCGGAAAATTGCTCGACGTTTGCACGAGATCACGTTTTTCAGCGTCGCTTTGAACACTTTCATTCTCCTGCGATGTTTATTCCGTGGTTTCTCGTTCGATGAAGAAAAACGCGTGGAAATGTGCATTTTCACGAGGTAACGCGCGAGTTTGACAACAGTGGATATACCATTCAAGCGCCTCTTAATTACAAGTTTTGAATGCTTTTGAAATTTGCAGTAGTTGCTTTCAGAATTATCCCAAATTTTCAACCACCCAACAATCCTCACATTGAATAAATGGTGCAAAATGACGGTCATTAGAGATATTTTATATGAATAGTGGAACATAAGAGAAAAAGACGCTGAAAATTTATATTTATATAAAAACCTGAAAATACTGGTTATGCTCAGGAACAACATTGGACTTCTCCAGGACAACAACTGGCCTCCCACTAATATCCAGGTGAGACAATTTAACCTGCAGCGTAACATTAATATCAACAGAAACTCGTTTACATAATCATTCAACCAGCTTATGTTCTCCACAACCCTTAATCGCCAATTTGTTCAATTGTTTTGAATATCAACTGAAGTTTAACCATACCTTTATATCTGTAATATCACAATTTTAGAGGCTAATATTAGAACTTTGACAACTAGATATTGAAATTTCACGAATTGACCTTATAATTAGATTCATCGTATGAAATTATTGGAATATATAATGTTCAAGGAGTTCAACTATCAGGAAAAGAAACCATTTAGACTTAATATAACGATGCATAACGCCTATATTAAAAACATAAACCTTGAAAAAAGATGCAAAAAAAAAAAAAAAAAAAAAAAAAAAAAAAAAAAAAAATCTTCAACGCTTTGAACCTAAAAATTATGTACCTCGTGTCTTTGCACTGTAGGAAATGGAGCAGACACCGAAATTTCCTTTGACCCTTCTGGCAGGACAACCTGCATTAACAAAATAATTGTTCGTAAATTTAGCTAAAAAGGACACACAGCTCTTGCATTTGAAACAATTCCAACAAATCAACAATTAATTCCAGTTCTAAAGCCAAAAACTTGTTTAACAGAGACATGAACCAAAGGGGAAAAAAAAGAAAAAATTAATACAAAAATTTATATATATCATGTGAGCGTGACATACACCAGTTTCGAAACAGGAAGTATTTATCAGGTATAATCTTGTGTTATTGGCACATAGACAGGACAGCAAGAAAAAGCACAACAGACATGGGTGCTACTGATCAAAGCATTTACACGACATGCAAGTTAGATGGCATATCTGTGCTATGCAACATTGCAGGGTCTCCAGATAAATAAAATTTATCGTGTTTCCGATAAACAAAAAAGGAATAGTACTTCCCACGCAAAAGCTTTTGCAGGGGCTGTCACTCTCAGCGCGCTGATACTTCAAGCGAAGAGGGAAAATTACTGATTTACTGGATTCAGTAAACCATCTTACCTGATAAGGATTTGATATTAACCAATATTGCATTTAATGGTGTTCTAGGTACATATACGTTTGCCTTTGCACAATGCGTCAACAGTTAATGTTAACCACAGCCTAAACTTATGGACAGAAAATATGAGAATAAGATGCATGCAAGACTACATGATATGAAAGAGATACTGGCAAATAACAAACCGCAATTTTCCAGGATCAAGCTGCAAAGGTATTTGAATCTTTGATACACATAACATGTAATTGATAGCTACAGATATTGGAGATATGATTTCAGCCTATGGTCCCTGGTACATTATATAGTCAAGTGACTATTTTAGCAATATATATAATAGCACAATCTAGACGCAAGCATGCCATAAGTGGATGCTGCACTGATTACAAAATATTTTACTTAGCATTGTGACTTGCTGCTGAGAGTTCTCAAACAGGGTGCTTAGCAGCTTAAGAACAGGTTACAGTAAAAACCTACATCTTCAGTACCTATATGTTTCTTCACATTACTGGCATACTAAAATTATTTGAAGATAATTTCAAATTTTCAGAAGGTTGACACATTGACACAAACATAAGGATACTGCATGATGTGTTGCTACCAAGATTCTTCATTCCGCTATTTTTCCAAATGAATGAAGTTTGGGTAAACCGTAAACGTATTCTTGTTTTCAATAAATTTCCACCTTGAGTCAAATCTTTAGTTAAGTTTGGTTTAGTTTTAAATAATTTCAAAAGCTGATTTGATCTTATAGTTTGTCTTTTTTCTTGAAAGTAGATGCTATCTTACATTGTTACCAACGTATTGCTTTTATCTTCTTTATATTTATCCATATCAAGTCTATTTTCCTTAATTTTTCATGTATATGTATCGCTTTTAGTTTCTCACTTTTTCATGTTTTTAGACTTTATCTTTAATAGTGTTTCCAATCATCCCTTACAGCCAGTTTGGATCAACTAAAATAAGCTACTGTTTTTGCTTTTTGAAAGCCAAAATGAATCGGTTTTGGCTTTCAAAAAGGTAAAAAATTGTTTATTTAAAATCGACCCAAAGGGGCATTAACATTCTCATTTTACAAATCTTATCTTCCTACCTCTTCTTTTAAAGACCGACATTCTATTTAGCGGAATAAAACTGATCTGAATACCATCGATAAAAATTTCCTTCTAATTTGTTTGTTATGTTCTTCCCACGTAAAAAGACTGCTTTGTTTCCATATAATCCGCCTTATGCTAATTTGACATGCTACTATGTCTTTTTCCATCTCTATGTTTCCTTGTATTATTGATCACAAATATTTAGATTTTTTTTCCATTAATCATTTGAATTAGAGATTGAGTATTACTATCTTTTGACTTCTTACTTAAAGTTGTGTGACATACGTTCGATGTTAATTCTCCTAAGTTTACAAATTTTTTTTTTTTTTACTCCAACAGATTTCACCGTTTTCCTATTTATTGTTTTATCTTCCCTTTGAAGAGTCATATGCAAATATGGTACGAAATATTCTAAAAAAATTATCACCACATTCAAGATCTATGCAAATAATCAACTCACCATGCAAAAACGGAGTTGTTATAATGCTTATGGTAGGGAAACAATGTTCCGCCTAAATTTTTTGACTAATATACTGCGGAAAAACACATGCTAAGTTCATATGCTACTTGCCTTGACAATGATATTATCAATTGCAATTTCACTGAACGGGGAACCAAACGTGATGTTGAGAAATCGTTTTCCTTCGCTGTTGAATAAAAAATCCTCCAGTGGTAAGCCATATCCTATGGTGAAGAATGTTTTCCAACCACCAAAAATTGGAAATCGTGGTTCGATTGCCAACTGTGTCTGCAGATAAAACAATTGTTGCTGAATTCTCCTACAAATAACATAAAAACCATGGTACACAAGTCATTAGGCTAGTTATTATTTACCTTTTTTGAGTCGCCCCACAAGTGCGATGTTGAGATATTGCCTATTTCATCTCTATAGTACACAGAATGTGCCCTCGGTGGCAATCCAGCTATAAGATTCCTTATTGATGACACGCCGCTCATTCTAGATTGGTAATCAAACCTATCGCATGAATACGGAAAGTTAATGTGAAAATTATTGACTAAAGGATCATGTTGTAAACCACTGGGGATACACTAAAAATAACTCAAAAGAAGTAAATAGCAGCTAACCTGGAGAACCCTCCTTTGTTTTGAGCGCCTCCATGAACAAGTGTATAGTGCTCCGTAACTTGTACATTGCCCCAATGTGAGATTTCAATTTCTCGCAGTAGTTCATGACCAATTGCAAAAGGATGATTGTTTTCAAAATGAACCACGACAGGAGAGTAAGAGAAGGCTAGGATATTATCAAAAGGACCGTATCTAATCTCTGAATCTACAAGTTTCCCATTTGGAAGTGTAGTATATGATTCAACCCTTTTGCTAGGCAATCTGATACTAAGTGTCTGTGACTTCACATAATACGGTGATAAATAGTAAGCACTATCCTGATATACAAGAAGTTGTGTATCATCTTGAGTAATTTTCTCTGGAAATGGTACCAAAAAACGTGTAAATATTGACAACACAGCGAACGTAAAACTTTCCCCTTTTTCCAACTCTTTTGGCAGTGATACTGAATAGAAAGTCAGCTCTGCTGGCATTCCTTTAGGACTGGAAATTTCAACTTGTAAATCAATAGAAGAGCCTTTTCCTTTCCCTTTTCCTGCATATAATGCTTTCAAATAGGCCAAATTTTTTGCTTGGGTATTAGGAATAGCCAACAAAACCTCCGAGACTGTGCCAGGTCCATTATTTTCTACCTGCAAGTATTATTCAACAGTGTTTAATTGATCGATCAATTAGAATAACTGCAACTTCAGGGCAATTCACTGGGGAGACTGAAGGTGACGAAGAAGAGCAAATGATACAGATCCAATAAATAAACAGCACTTTTTATTTTACATACAAGTATCATACGTGTAGAACTTTATTATACAGATTGCAAGGTGATAGTACTACAAAACCTGAAAAAGAAACTCTAATAATTAAACAAAAATACCAAAATACAATAATCATAGATGACTTGGAAAACTTAGAAAACCAAGATCGATCTTACTACCCGTAAGAAGATTAAATTGGGTATTGCAACATCACCTATTTCGTACGGTGATTCCAAAATTTAAATGATATGTTGGCAACTTATATTAACATTGCTTTATGCATTGTTGGTGTTAACCAGGCTTTTTGCAAGGCCATTACACATCGAATTTGAATGCATGGATTGCTTAATCGTCGTGGTAGATAGGTCAAAGATGATCGTATAGCTCGGGCTCGAGCATAGACGATAGTATGAAACTGCGGATGAACAAACTAAATTGGTCAGGACGCGGAAATTGGATAGGCACGTAAATACTCAAGTATGGAGTTCGGATTGGTCTGTTCTCAGATCGGTGTACCCGAGTCGATACAGCTTCACTCCACAAACCTAGTACTCGGATCGGTATGGCGTAAAGGACTCCAGATTGCTTACAACCAAAACTTTGGAACGGTTCGCATGAAGACAAGCTCGGATCTCCTCAAATCGGATCATCTTGGATCCACAAGCAAACCATATTGAAGTGAACGGGGAGTACGCGAGTTGGATCACCCAAACATTGCGTGAACCCGGATCGGCACCGATCTGGATTATCCCGAATTGATACTGATACAAAACCTCAAGTTTGGACAATCCAGTCCAAACTCTCTAGACTAGGTCATCTTAGTCCCCCAACTTCTTTGCTGCTTTTCGAATCGGTCCGGATTGAACTGCAGCTATAAATATGATACCTATAAAGAAAAATAAAACCCTTCCTTCTTCTCTCGAAATATGAAGGCTATACCATTTTTCACTCTCTAATTTCTTACCCATAACCGTACTTGTAATCAACGGTATAAATAAGATTTTTTCACTCTCTAATTTCTTACCCATAACCGTACTTGTAATCAACGGTATAAATAAGATTACAAGTGGATGTAGACCAAAATTTGTTGAAATACTGTAATAATCATGTGTTCACTACTTTCTTGCATTTCTATGCTTGGATTTATGAAGTTAGTTTTTCATCGCAATTGAGGTGTTGGTGTCATTTTTGACGCACCATGAAGGGAGCATCTTAGACTAAGCATTTAGAATTTGGAAAAGTTTAAAAGATGAACAATGACAAAGAGGAAGAACACTGAAATTTAGGCAGAAGCGACATGACATGAGAGAAGTCAGGAATCTTCCTTCGGATGAAATCCTTCCATATACCTAACTAGGGAGGACAGGGACAATGTAGTGAACCAACTGCAAGCTAGGTTGGTTAGGCAAGAAGGCACGTTGAAAAGGCATAAAGAGAAAATGTCTACTTTATTCTAACAAATTGAATAAGCAGAACAGTTGAAAATCAAAGCCGAAGCGCTGAAGTCGAGGCCAACGGATAGGAAACAAACGCTCAACATGAGGGTAAACCTCGAACAACCAAACCGGCCAATATCGATCAGAATTCCCATATTGGCACCAATCTGGTTCAGGAGGGGCATACCCCTAGAACACTTGGAGATGGACATTGACGTTGGCGAAATTCAAAACTTGGAAACTGGCGCGAAAAAACATAAGTGTGGATTAGACTTGGATCAACCGAGGACAATCTCCACTTAAGAATCTCGGGTTGAAACCGAAACGAGCCCCCAGTTCGGTAACGATTCGGAAGTCAACGCCCTGGCTTGGAGGATCTCGACACTCATATTGCAGATATTGATACTAAAGACTGGATGTAATTTATACATAACAACGATGGGTTTGCATGTGTTATTCGAAGAGCTATGAGAGGAGGATTAGTCAACAAATATGCGGATAATGTGCATCAGAGTCCATCCATTTTGAATATCATGAATTCAAAAAACCCGTTGAATTTCGAACTTATGATTCTGGATGCTTATAACAAAAGAACGGATCCAACCGTTCACCTAATGAGGTATATGAGGCACATGGAAGTACCATGGACATCCGAAGATGTTATGGTCAAATGCTTCACACTCTTCCTATCAGACGTTGCAACTTTATATTTTAGGATGCTTTGAAAATGGATCGATTAGTGGTTTGACGAATTTGGTTGAAAGATTCATGAAACAGTTTCGAGTCTAAATCGCTCGATTTAAAAACGCCATGACTCTTACAATAGTTAAGCAAATGTCGGGTAAGATTCTACAAGTGTTTCTAGCAAGGTTTAATGCAGTCGTTACACAGGTGGATCGATCAGGTCCATCAATGGTCTTTATGGTAGCGATTTCTAGATTTTGGGCAACAATAACTTTAAAAGTACCTCAGGAAAGGGATCCCTAATGGATCTCGGATAATTTTACCATAAAACAAACAAATTCTTATGTCGAGAGGACATAAGAATCTTGAAATGAATGCAGCTAAGAACGAAGAACTATCTGAACAAAATTTGCAAAAGATAAAGGAAAATGACGGGCCGAAGCTAAGAACAACTGCAACTGCTCAAATAGAATAAAAAGAGGGTACAATTCTTACATAGATTTAAAGCGTGAGTTTGAAAAGAATATATTTGGATACAAGGAAATCCCTTCTACTCAAAACTCATAGGCCAACAAGGGAAGAGCGAAAATGAGCTTTTGGAAAATATTGTTTGCTTCATCAAATAGTTTGGCATGAAACAAAATGAATGCAAACAATTGAAAGATGTGATTGAAGATCAAGTTAGGAAAGGATAACTCGCGCAATACGTCCTAAACAAAGCAACTATGACGGCACATGAGCGGTCGTCTACAGCTAAGGATCGAAGTTTGCCTAGCCCACGATAGGGCATTATCATCAACTGATAATTTGAATTCGAAATAAAACGGCTAAGTCTCGTACCCATTTACGGGAACCAACAAGATCCCTAAACATGCGCTTAGACGACGATATACCGTTGTATTTGCTTTTGTTTTTATAACTTTAAATAAAACGTCTAGGCTACTTTTGTACAAGAGTCCACGAGAACCCTAGGCAAACTCTACGATAATAATAAACCAATGGTTTTTTCAAAGGCAACGAAACTTGTGTTTTTGAACTTTAACAAAATTATTTGATGCGTATGGTTTATGCTCGTCGAGTATAAAATTGGCAACTGAATTTCTAATTCGCTAGATCATCGTGTGTAGCTTACACATAGCAAGGGGTAGGCAGTCATGTTAAAAATTTCGTGGAGTCGTCCATTCAGGATCGTCAAGTATGGTTTATGCTTGGCAAATGTCAGACTGTCTAGGACGCAGGGCCGCTCGATCGAGATCTTCAAGTGTGGTTTATGCTCAGCAAAAGCTCGGTGAGGCTATAATCATCATATATGGCTTATGCATAACAAGAGACATGTCATCCCGAAAATAGTGTAGTCTATAGCGCATAGCGCAAAATAGCACAAGGTTTGCGCTATGCGTTATTTTGCGTTATGCGCTATAGCGCGCGCTATTGCGTTCATTAGAGAGAAAAATGTAATCAAGTATATTTTGCCAAACCGATTTTTTTTTGTTCTTGTTTTGTATATTTTGCGCCATATCCAAACCGTTCAAGACTCAAAATACAAGCACAACCATACTTTACGCATGTATTAATATATAAAATGTAATTGTATTATAGAAAATTTGATAAGTTCATATTGTACATTCAATGTAATTAATGGATATAATATATTTACGTCTTACAAATATGAAATTTATTCTTATAACTATGAGTTATAATTAAATTTATTTCTAATTATCAATTATGATGATATAACACTCTAAGAAAAATGCATGAAAATACTTTATACAATGTTTAAGAAAAATACAAACAAGTACTAAGAAAAAACTTGTAAATAGAAAAAGTTGTAAAGTAAAAATAAGATCAAATGAAAATAATATATGAAATTTACAATAACGATATTCAAATAAACAGAAGTCAAACGTGATTCAAGTGTACAAAAACAAAACATAGAAATTATATTATGCGTCTAAATTTTTAAAAGTCATTAGTTTTATTTAAATCATAATCGTTAATCATTATTTAAACGATCACCAATTTCTTCTTCGTTCGAGTCATACTCTACGGCATTTTTCCTTTGAGTCGTTATAAATATAATAACATGTCATTTTGGGCTTAATTCACTGTCCAAACATTTAAAAAAACAAAAACAAAATAGCGCGTTATTTAGAGTTATGCACTATTTTGCGCTATGATAAAATAACGTGCTATTTTTACGCTATAGGGAACCCTTGCGCTATTGTAAGTACAATAGCGCAAGCACTGCGCTATGCGCTATTTGTTGCTATAGCGCGCTATAGCGAGCGCTTTGATAACACAACCCGAAAACGGAGTAATTCACCTAGGAATGTCAAGCATGCTTTATGTTTGGCAAGGATCGAGTAGTTCCACACATGGAGTTGCTCAATCAGGATCATCGACTGTGATTTACCCTCGACAAGAGCCTGGAGAGACTGCATCATCAAGTATGGTCAATGTTCGGCAAGAGCCCAACGAGGTTGTAGGACGTCGGGTATGGTTTACGCTCGACAAGAACCCGATGAAGTTGTGATCATCGAGTGTAGATTACACTCGATTAGAACTTGAAGAGGCTAAGGATTCACCTAGAGAAATCACAAGCTTGGATACCAGCTTAGCACAACTACGGACTTGGATTTGGTAATGGAACTACAAAATGATCCAAAGAGATTGTGAACTTGAACATAATAAATGATATGTCGTGATCGTGAATTTGGATTTGGACTTTAACTAGCAGAGTTGGCAAACGATTCGATGAAACCGAGTATATGACTTTGGAATAGACTATCGACTGGAGAGGCCGCAGGACTCATAAATAATCCGATGAGATTGTGGGTTTGGATTGGATAACACGAGCACTTATGGGCCATGAACCCTAGAATTATGGTAATACAAAATACATTTACCACGACAATGTATGTTTTGAGAGACAAGTGTTAACCCGCTTTTTTGCAAGGTCATTACATTATATTTGAATATGTGAATTACTTAATCATCGCGACGGATAGTAAAAGAGATGATCGACTAGCTCATATTCGAGCATAGACAATAACATGGAACTGTGTATGAACAAACTAACACAGACAGGACGCTAGAATTGGATAAGTGTGATATCAAAACATCCACTGAATTGGGATTTCCCTATTGGAGCAGATCATTTTGAAACAAGCGGATCAAATTATCATAAAAAGGATAAGCTTCAAGAGAATGATTCATTGCTCTTGTAGAGTGGAATCATGTTGTGCCAGACATGAGATACGTCCAAAGAACAAGGCTTTTTTTTTTTAATAAGCTGATTCATTTGGTACCCTATAGATCCATTTTTTTCCTAATCAAGAATGGAGATCGAGTTGGTCTGTTATCGGATCGACGTGCCTGAATCGGTAGAACTTCACTCCACAAACCCAGTATTCGGATCGGCAAGACATAAAGGACTCTGAATCGACATACCCCCAAAAACTCTAGAACGGTTCGCGCGAAGACAAGCTCAAATCAGCTAAAATTGGATCATCCTAAGTTGGTAGATAAACCAAATTGAAGGAGTAGTACGCGAATTGGAGCACCCAAACATTGGTTGAATCCAGATCGGCATCGATATGGACACTTCGATACCGATCTAGAACCCAAGGTTGGGAGATCCTGCACAAACTCCACGAACTTGGTCGCATCGACTTCCCTGACTTATCCGTTGATTTTCAGACCGATCCGGATTGAATTGCAGCTATAAGTAGAAGACCAATGGCATTGGAAAATAGGTGCTTTTCTTCTTCTTTCGGGACGCAGAAGCTATGGTATTTTCCAAACTTCATCTTCTACTCTATATTTTCTTACAAACAAATAATTGTACTTGTAATCAATAGTAAAAATAAGATTTTTACAAGTGGATGTAAGCTAAAAATTGCCAACCACTATATAAATTGTGTTCATTACTGCTTGCTTGCATTTTGATGCATGGATCTGTGTTCGGATTTTTGAAGTTAGTTTTTCATTGCAATTGGGATGGTGGCGCCATTTTTGACATCAACAGTTGACAAATTGTAGCATGGCATTCTTTAGCATATATAACTATAAAAAATTCACCGGTGTTGTTCTTAGCCAAATACTAGAATTGCATCGACAATAACAAGGGAACTTCCTCCTTAGATATACATTAACATAAGATGGAATGGAAAAGAAATGCTAATGAACGACCCTTACAAAAATATCAGAAATACAAAGCATTAAAAAATCACCTTTAATGAAGAAATAGCCCGAACAATGTGGGACGTTAAATCAACCTGCAAAAGGAAATAAACACTTAATCATTCCTGTCAAAACAAACCGAGATAAACTAGGAGAAAAAGTATCATTCTAACTGTAATTGAGTATTATGTTTTCCATATGACTATATTTTAAGTTCTGACAGGATTACAGTTTTCATGTGTGTTATATTCTTCTAGGTCCTGTATTTCCTTCGAATACACGGGTAGTTTTTGCTTCTCCATATTAATGACAATGGTGTACTGAGTACAAAAATAGCTTGTATTTTAAAGTACAATATCATGAAAATGATGGAGCTAATGAAACTAGAATGTACAATCAGAATAACTTACACAGTGCAAACGGATACTTCAAATGAAACTGAACTGTAAGTAGAAAATGACAAACAATATACCTGTCATAATTTGGGTAGAATCTCCATTCCGTTTTTCACTCTTATATGTATTTTTCCACCAATGGAAACAAAATAGTATTACAACCAAATTCAAATATAACCTCCAATACGTTTAAGCACGTATCTAGTTCTTAATGCTGCTCAATTATAAAAACTACCATATTTTCAGTCTAGCAATTACGTAACGGATGAAATTGTAGTCAATCAAATAGTCTTTCAACGTTGGATCTGAATCTAAATAACAACATAAATGATGCTCTAAAACCTATTAAGTCTTTATAGAAAAACAGATTCAGCGACTAACCGTTCGATCAACTTTCGAAATGATCAGATCTGATCTGATCGACAATGGAAAAGCTGAGATTAAGACGAAGAATAAAACGAAGAAGGGGAATTTCCACATTGGATTTAAAAATTAGGGTTTAAGGTTCGGCAAAGTGTAGTAGATCTGACAGACTGAAGTTTGCATAAAATTAAATTGAAGTGCCCGATCAAGGACGATCTTTTTCCCACTGCATAAAATTAAAATAAAATTAAATTAGGGTTTAAGGTTCGGCAAAGTGTAGTAGATCTGACAGACCTCTCGATTTGGCTTTTATCCCTTTCGGGTCATTAGGAAGGGTGAGCATTTTTCGTTGAAACGGACCAAACCGAATTAGTTTAGTTTTTTCAGTTACATGATTAATTGGTTGGTTTTCGTATCTATTTGGTTGGTTGGTTTCGGTTTTTAATTTCGTATCTATTTGGTTTTACAGACGATTTTGGTTTTTAATATTCAAAAACCAGACGGACCGATTAAATCAAAATAGAATTGCATGTTTTTAAGTTTTTAACGGAACTGTTCAAATTGTAATACCAACTAATGTATTGGTTACTGATTTTTTGTACGTTAACAACAATTCATTTGTAGAATACGACGTATTAAATCTATATCATGCTATTAAAGTCGAGTTTAATTTCCTTCACTCTAAAGCCTTCAGCAATTTCTCTTTGAAACTTAATATCATCTTGCCACGTGTATTTCAAAATCCAAGAGTCGCTTTTTGTGTACGTAGAAAGAGTTTTATTACCCACTTCTCTCCTTCTTTCCTAGCCTAGGTTTAGTTCCATCCATTTTCATTCATTTTTCCTCATTTCTCTTTTTTACTAGTGGGTAACCCGTGCGTTACACATAATAATATTATTAAAAATAGTATTTATTATTTTAGTGTTAAAAAGCGAGTTTGTTACACAATATATGATAAATTTTGATGTGAAATATATAAACTTTCAATTAAAACTATTATTGTTGTTTGAGTATAATTTATGTTGCGTGACTTACAAAAACAATATGTATCCATATTTGAGAATTTATTTAATTATGTTTGTTAATATAGATATACCTATTGAAACTGATGTATATTAGTAATTTATTTGATGAATTAACAAATATTGCTTAATAGAGTTTGTTTAAATAAGTTAAATGTAAAATTGCGAAGTTAGTTTAATTGCATAGCTATCATAGCAGGTAGAACTGAAAAGAAATTTGGAAAATAACGTATAAATTTATTGTGAAGATATTGATTTTCAAAAAGAATTTTATGATAATATGTTGTAAATTTTTTATATGGGTGAAGCATAACTAATTTAATAATTAACTTTGTCATTATTGTTGATATACATTGTTCATGTTACGCGATTTATACATCTTTATAGTTGTTAGATTTCATGATACAATATTTTCATTTGTAGAAGATTTGGAAGATATTATTAATTGTGCTGATACAATATTTCCATTTAGAGAAGATTTGGAAAATATTGTTAATTTGAGTAATATAATATTTTCAACTGTAGAAGATTTGGAAGATATCAGAAAATTTATTGTCTCTTTTGCAAAATTAGATAGGGAAACAAATTACCTACATAAGTGGAAGAATATGAAGAAATTTTTCTTTTTTGGATATTGAAGCAAGGAATTAATTCTCTAATTGGTTTATTAAACAAGGAATCTTATCAGCAGCAAATAAATTGGAGAATTAATTAGGCATTGATTTATAATCATGAATCAATTACTTCAACCCCGAGTATTAATCCTTGTATAAGGATAAGGATTAGGTAAATGTTGTTGAGTCTACGATTTCATAGCGTTTTGATTAATGACAAGGAGAAAATTCATGATCGACAAAGAGAAGAGAATCAATGATATCGTAAGTTAGAGGCTGATTATTTAGTGTTATAAATGTTTAAAACTATCATCAAATGATAATATACCTCATTATTGTGAATATATATATATATGCACATTTATTGTGCATATTGCCAGAAACCGGTCGACCGGTTTCAAAATAGGCGGTCGACCGTTTCTGGGCAGAATGCACAATAAACGTGCATACATATATATAACGTATATATATTCAAAAATCAGTCTACTAGTTAATTTTGACATGTCGACCGTTTTTCAAGCTGAAAGCAACATTTTGAATAGACATCTTCTTTCATCAAAAGTTGCTTCTCTTTCCTTTGATCAAAAATCATTTCTCTTCAATGTTTCTCTTCACAAATGGTTACAACTGTTTATTCATTATATAAACATCATTAAACCATCAACAAATTAACATCTCTGATCTTAATTCTTTCATCTATCTTGCTTTCTACTTGATATTCTAAAAGCGCTCATATTCAACCAAAATATTGTTTGAATCTCAGAACTTATTTAATACTCTTGTGATTCAATATGATATCTACTTCCAAATCTTCACATACATCAAATTATATTTGAGGATAAGACTATAGGAAGGGTGTACTACAAGTGACAAATCCGTGTTGCAAAGAGCACAAGTTGTCAACAGACAAATTGTAATCTTAGCTGTTGAAGTCCTCGAGAGTTATAAGAGGCAAGTGTTGAAGTCCTCGTTGTTGTTGAGGCGTGAAATCCCGTTTGGCTGTTCGGGTATTGTGAACTTGTTCCTCCGGGTGAAGCGAGGTGGTTGATTAGTGAGAGAGGTCTGGGACTGGACGTAGGATGGTGCTCCGAACCAGTATGAAAAGCCCTGGTGTGATTTTTCCTTTTACTGCATTTACTTATCTATTATATTGTTCTGTGACCAGCTATTACTTTATACTTGAATATTGTTTGTCATAATACACGATCCTTGTGAGTGTATTATACTTGCACATATATGTACACATTTTCAATGGGATGATTTAGACTTATCTTCATCTGACAGTGAAAGTGACTCGACAATGAGCAATCTAATGTGTGTTTCATGACAACAGAAGATGAGGTACAAATTCTGACTTTTGAAGAAGTTCTTGATATTAATGCTGAATTAATAGTTAAATTTAAAGACGTAAAACGTCAATTAAAAGAAGCCAGAGCTGATTTGAATAGATCAGAGTTAGAACGAGATATGCTAAAAGACAAGAAGAAAACATTAGAAGAAGAACTTAAAAAATCATCATCTAATATTAACTCTCAAGTATCTCTTTTGAGTCAAGAAATTATAACTCAAAAAGAGAAAAATGATGTTCGTACTTCTGAAAATCATGAGCTTAAGGGAAAAGTCAAAACTCTATACCTAGAGAAATCCAGTTTACAAAGTAAGTTAGATAATATTACTCAAAATATTGTAACTTTAACAAAGGGCGAGAAAATTTGACAAAAATCATTGAGAATTCACAATCTGCTTCAAATAAACAAGGATTGGGATATAAGAAACAAGAAACCAACAAATTTCTGGGAAAAAGGAGAAAAAGAAAAAATAAAGTAGTACAAGAAACCGAAGCTAAGAAAAATCTTAGTTTGTTATATTCCAAAGCAAAACCAGTTGTGAGATCTCAAAAACAAAATATCAAAACTATTAAAATATGGGTTCCTAAAACAAACAATAATTTGATCAGGAACAAATATATTCAAAACTTTTTGAAAACAGTGCATTATAATTCTAATTATTTATATAAAGGGGATACCGAACCCGTATGGGTTTGGACTCCTAAGGCCTAACTCTTAGGACCCTATAAAAAGGTGGGTACCATGGACTTAATTTTATTTTTTGCAGGTCCCACTTAAGAAAAGAGGAAAGTGGATTTTGGACAGTGGTTGCTCGAAGCATATGATTAGAGACAAGAATTTGCTGATAAATATTACATATGAAGATGGTGGCTCCGTCACTTTTGGAGATAACTCAAAAGGCTATATCATCGGCAAAGGCGATGTGAGCAATTACGGTACATCTAACTTACCTCTCATTACTAATGTCTTGCTAGTTAAAAATTTGAATCATAATTTGCTTAATATTAGTCAATTAAGCGATAAAGGCTTTACAATTTCCTTCTCAAATAATAAATGTAGTATTCTAGACAAAGATAACAATTTAGTTTTTGAAGGATATAGAGATAGAAATATATATATTCTGAATATGAATGTTAATCATAATTCAGATATGTGTCTTATAGCAAACGACAATGATCCATGGCTATGGCACAAACGTTTCTGTCATATAAGCTTCAAAAATATTGACAAGCTAGCCAAAAATAATATAGTTAAAGGACTACCCAAGTTAAGCTTTAAAGTTGACAATCTTTGTGACGCATGTCAATTAGGAAAATTGACCAAATCTACATTTAAATCCAAGAAGGTAATATCAACATTACAACCACTTGAGTTATT
Source organism: Allium sativum (assembly GCA_030737875.1). Taxonomy (NCBI): domain Eukaryota; kingdom Viridiplantae; phylum Streptophyta; class Magnoliopsida; order Asparagales; family Amaryllidaceae; genus Allium; species Allium sativum. The sequence continues at coordinate 388,018,627 of CM060916.1, read as the reverse complement.
ACATATGGATTTATTCGGACCAACTCAGGTTCAGTCAATAAACCATAGTCAATATGTGTTTGTAATTGTTGATGATTTCTCACGTTACACCTGGACAATTTTCTTGAAAAACAAAAGAGACACTTTTAATTATTTTAAATCTTTCGTCAAAAGAATTCAAAATTCGAAAGGGCTTAAGGTTAAAAATATAAGAAGTGATCATGGCGGGGAGTTTGAAAATAATGAATTTGAACATTTTTGTACAAAGAAAGGTATATATCATAACTTTTTGTTTCCTAGAACTCCACAACAAAACGGAGTTGTAGAACGGAAGAACCAGACTTTACAAGAATGTGCAAGAACATTATTAAATGGAACCACTTTACCAAAACATTTCTGGGCAGAAGCCGTTGCAACTGCCTGTTATGTTTTGAACCGTGTATCCATACGACCTCTCACCAAGAATACATCTTATGAATTATTTAACAACATAAATCCTAATATTTCATACTTCAAAGTATTTGGTTCAAAGTGCTTTATTTTAAATACGAAAGACCATCTAGGTAAATTCGATCCAAAGGCCGATGAAGGTATATTTGTTGGTTATTCGGAACGAAGCAAGGCCTATCGTATATTTAATAAAAACTATTGAAGAATCTCTGCATATATCTTTCGATGAGTTCTATCAGCATCCTAATAATATCATAGATGATGACGAAATATTGGTCACAGAAAATCCTATTGTCACAAATACAGATTCTGACTCAGAAATAACTGTTGAAAATAATACTCATCAAATAGAGTCACGATCTCCACCAAGAATACGTTCTCTAACAAATTTTAAGAGATCATTATGTTCAAAATATAATTGGAGAAGTATCTTCACAAATAAGAACAAGAAGTTAGCTTAATCAAATGGGTCATGTTGCGTTTATCTCAAATATCGAACCTGTAAATCCTAAGGAATCTGCTACTGATGACTACTGGATCATTGCCATGCAAGAAGAACTAAATCAGTTTGAGCAAAATGATGTATAGGAACTTGTTCCAAGGCCAACCGATCAGTCGGTAATAGGAACTAAATGGGTCTATAAAAATAAGGCTGATGAACAAGGAAATATCATGAGAAATAAAGCACGGTTAGTAGCACAAGGTTATAATCAAGAAGAGGGTATCGATATGAAGAGACATTTGCACCCGTTGCTAGATTAGAGGCTATTAGAATTTTATTATCTTTTACTTGTCACCATAATTTTAAATTATATCAGATGGATGTCAAGAGTGCGTTTTTAAACGGATTTATCAAAGAGAATGTTTATGTTGAACAACCTCCTCTATTTAAACATGAAAAATACCCTGATCATATATTTAAACTTAAGAAAGCTTTGTATGGTTTAAAACAAGCACCTCGTGCTTGGTATGAACGTTTACGAAGTTATCTTATTGATTCTCGATTTTAAATTAGGAAAGTTGATCAAACATTATTTATTAAGCATTCTCAAAAAGATATTTCGGTTATACAAATATATGTGGACGACATAATCTTTGGATCAACAAACGATAAACTCTGTAAGGAGTTTGCGGATATTATGACCAAAGAATTTGAAATGTCACATATGGGAGAATTATCATATTTTCTTGGTCTTCAAGATAAACAACTTCCGAACAGTATATTTTTAAATCAAGAAAAAAATTGTGGAAATCTTATTAAACGGTTCGAACTAGAAAACACTTCCGGAAAACCTACTCCAATGAGTACATCTAACGATCTTGAAAAAGATGAGAATGGGAAAGTGTAGACCAAAAATTATATCGTAGTATGATAGGCTCTCTTTTATATCTAACAGCTAGTCATGAGTGTTTGTTTATGTGCACGTTTTGAAGCTGATCCTAAGGAATCACATTTACGAGCAGTGAAACGAATAATTCGTTATCTTAATAAAACCAAAGATTTCGGTCTTTTCTATCCGAAAGATTGTCCATTTGAGTTGGTATCATATAGTGATGTTGATTTCGGTGGATCTCAAACGGATAGAAAGAGTACAAGTGGTACGTGTCATTTTATTGGAAAATCACTTGTCTCTTGGTTTAGTAAGAAACAAAATTGTGTTTCACTATCTACATGTGAAGCGGAGTATATATCGGCAGCTCTTGCTTGCACACAAGTTATATATATGCAACAAACACTTAAAGATTTTGGTATTAATTTATCAAATTCAATCATATACTACGACAATACAAGTGCGATAAATTTATCTAAAAATCATGTTAATCACTCCGAACTAAACATATAGATATACGATATCATTTTTTGAGAGATAATATTGAGAAAGGAAATATAAATCTTGAATATGTACATACGGAAAGGTAACTAGCAGACATCTTTACTAAGCCTCTACTCGAATCAAATTTTATCAAACTTCATAGAGAGCTTGGTCTCATATCATGGAAGGAACTTCAAAATTAATATCTACATGTGTTTCATGATATAACAAGTTAAAATATGCACGTGCTAAATTACTACAATTCTTACTTAGCATATTTTTGCTATTATTAGCATATTGAATATGAGCATCTCTTTAAGTTTACGGCCAAAACTCTATGTCTTTTCCTGGCCATTCATGCATATATAGTAAAACACTATATATATGATAAAATATATCACTTTAGAATTCATCTTTCATATCAAGTAGAAACAATGGCTCACATCTGTGATGAATGTGCACAAAGGTCACACATTTCGATTACAAGTTCTGAACTTGAGGAATACTATTCTCCTGAAACACCGAAAAGTAGACCATAATGCACTCATACCCCTGGAAATACACCAATGCCTAAACGTGCAAAGAAAGCTCTATTTTGCTCCCCTCGAACTAGAGATAAGATAGGAGAAATTCATCACTATCAAAAACAACAAATTGAGCTTCAACGACGGTTGCATTACGAACAGAGAATTACCTCGGATCATCTCTCTCTTTTGGAAAGAATGGCTTCATTTTTCTGTAGCACGAACAAACATGGAGTTTATGAACCTATGCCATATGTCCCTTCTTCTTCTAGGAGTTCAAACTCTTGGGATCGTAATTATAATCGTAACAAAGGTGCAAAGGAAAAATGGTCGCCATGGACATCTCGTATTCGAGAAGTTAAGGAAGAGTCAACCGAGCATAATTCAGCTACATCACATTAATTTTCTAGTATATGTTATGTTTTCTTTTATATTTCATGTATTTTGTTTTATTATTTCAAGATTTTTTTTCCAATTTATATATAATAGCACTTTGAAAAATCTTGAAAAGCTGGAAAACCATGTTCAGTCAAACCAGCCGACCGATAAAATCCCCCCAGTCGACCATTTAACACTCTGTTTCGAAACAAAATAGGCTTCAGATAAACCAGTCGACCGGTCGATAATCACCAGTCGACCGGAATTGTTTCTGTTTTGAAACGGTCGACCGGTGATTTCGTCGTGGTCGACCAGTTCCGTTAATTTTTGTTTTAAAACATCAAACTTGCAAACGTCGGTTCCACCTCCCACCCTTTCATTTATCCTTTTCAACCTTCAAACACACAATCCCATATCTATCCTAAATCCCCAATTCAAATCTCTTAAAAATCAATGGCTCCACCACAAAAGAAATCGAAGAAATCATCTTCTACACAACTTCAACCCATTGATTCCAATATAAAGCAATGGTTAATGGATCCAATAGCAGTCAAGAGATGGAATGAGATGAAGGATTATACAATTCATGAAGGTTCGTTCATCAAGTACTCTGATTTCCTTCTTTATGATGTTAGGGAAATAACAACCAGAGCTCGTATTTAATTTCTTCTTGACTTTTAACAATATGGAAATCAATCATATCATGATCAAATTGTTCTACGCAAATCTTAACTTAGACAAGTTCAAACCCGAGAATTCTACTCATTGTCTATGGTCGGTTGTATGCGGTGAGCATGTTTTTATTTCAAAGGAAAGTATGGCAACGGTTCTTCATTCGGAAAACATTGGTAGGAAGTTCTCAAGCGATTTTTGTACTATTCATACTCAAGACAATGTAAGTCATCTTTTTATTGAAGATCATAAACTTAGTACAAAAGCAATCAACTTAAGGCCTACTGCTAGAGTTCTACATTATGCTATTACGCATTCTTTACTACTTAGAATTGGTAACTTCGATGCGGTTTATAAAGATGATTTTAAGGCTTTGTATGCTATATATGGAGATATCCAAATTACTTGGATAAATATGATCTTTGATGAGATCTTATTAGTGAATGATCGTACGAGACCGCATTTGTTCTACAATGAATATATTATGCGACTTCTACTTGATTGTGGTCTCAAATCTCCCGAATCTAAAATTTCAAAGCCAAAATGTATCAATAAAGCATCGAGAAAGAGAATGAAGCTTCCTGAACCATGTTTGAATATCATACCTTTTGAACAGTATAAGGAACAAGGTCATCGAGAAGACACTTCTTCACAGCCCTCTAAACCCAAACCGGAAGAGGTCAAGCTTCTTCAGCCATCATCGTCGACTAAAGATTCACTTGAACAAATTTCACGAAATCAATTTCTTCTTGAAGCTAGACTTAAGCGTACCGACAATAAGATCGATAATTTAAATACAAAACTTGACAAACGTTTTACGAAACTTAAGTCTTTCTTTGGTATTCTTTGGGATGCAATATCTTGTGGCGCATCATCCTTCTCTACACATATCCAAGACACAGGTAAACGTCTAGTGCCTCCTACTTTTACATGGACATCTTTAGAGGAAGGCACTAGTTCTGGAACAAGTAATGGACGTGGTCATGGAACATCTTACATTAAGGAACGAGGAAATAAAGAAGAAGAAGACGAAGGACAAGAAGAAGAAGAAACTGAATCCGACTCACCATCTCACTACTTCCTTTTTATCCATCTTTTATCGCATACTTAAGACTTAAAACAGCACTCGTACATAAGTGGTGCTGTATTTTATTTTTGGTTCAAACTCTAAGACTACATAACTTGGTTGGGTAAGTATGGTGTGTATGATACAATCCTAATGTATTTTGTGATGAATGATTTGTGTATCTTAACTCTTGTGATATACTACTTCTTTTTGTCGATGACAAAGGGGGAGAAAAATGCTACTAACAATATTCTTTGCAGATTTTTTTAGTTTTTATTTCAGGGGGAGTACATAGACAAGGGGAGTCGGCAATACTTTCAGAGCTATGTTGTCATCAATCAAAAAGGGGGAGAATGTTGAGTCTACGATTTCATAGCGTTTTGATTAATGACAAGGAGAAAATTCATGATCGACAAAGAGAAGAGAATCAATGATATCGTAAGTTACAGGCTGATTATTTAGTGTTATAAATGTTAAAATCTATCCTCAAATAATCATATACCTCATTATTGTGAATATATATATGTATATATATAAATGCACATTTATTGTGCATATTGCCAGAAACCGGTCGACCGGTTTCAAAATAGGCGGTCGACCGTTTCTGGGTAGAATGCACAATAAACATGCATACATACATATATATATATATCATATATATATATATATCATATATATATATATTCAAAAATCAGTCTACTGGTTAATTTTGACCTGTCGACCGTTTTTCAAACTGAAAGCAACATTTTGAATAGACATATTCTTTCATCAAAAGTTGCTTCTCTTTCTTTTAATCAAAAAACATTTCTCTTCAATGTTTCTCTTCACAAATGGTTACAATTGTTTATTCATTATATAAACATCATTAAACCATCAACAAATTAACATCTCTGATCTTAATTCTTTCATCTATCTTGCTTTCTACTTGATATTAGAAAAGCGCTTATATTCAACCAAAATATCGTTTGAATCTCAGAACTTATTTAATACTCTTGTGATTCAATACGATATCTACTTCCAAATCTTCACATACATCAAATTATATTTGAGGATAAGATTATAAGAAGGGTGTACTACAAGTGACAAATCCGTGTTGCAAAGAGCACAAGTTGTCAACATACAAATTGTAATCTTAGCTGTTGAAGTCCTCGAGAGTTATAAGAGGCAAGTGTCGAAGTCCTCATTGTTGTTGAGGCATGAAATCCCGTTCGGCTGTTCGGGTATTGTGAACCTGTCCCTCCGGGTGAAGCGAGGTGGTTGATTAGTGAAAATCCAGAGAGAGGTCTGGAACTGGACGTAGGACGGTGCTCCGAACCAGTATAAAAAACCCTGGTGTGATTTTCCCTTTTACTGCATTTACTTATCTATTATATTGTTCTGTGATTAGCTATTACTTTATACTTGAATATTGTTTGTCATATTACACGATCCTTGTGAGTGTATTATACTTGGCACATACACGCACACATTTTCAATAAATGTATGGACCATCTCTAAAAGTTGTATTTCTTTTTCTTCCTCTCTATTATCAGTCTTGTAATATTTTCTTATTTAGAAAAGTAATAAAATCTCCCCTCCCTAAGTGGACGTACGCTAATAAAACGTTAGTGGAACCACTATAAATCTCTTGTGTTCTTTCTTTTATTGCTTGATCCGTGATTGTTTTGTTAGTGACTTTCTGTTGTTTGTTTTACCTCACCATCAATCCGTTCCTATTTGTTTTTCCGCAAGGTTGAGTTTTATTCCCAAGATGTTTTTGGGAAACTTTCCCCAACAATTGGTATCGAAGCTACGAGGTTGATTGAGAAAGGGTGTTAGGCATTATGGCAGGAGATGAGGAGAATTAAGCAATTGTATCAAGGCCATATGCCAAATGGACATATATGGCAGCAGGATCTTAGTTAGCAATAGAAATATGGAATGGGGATAAAGACTTCAAGAAGTGGCGATGGAGGATGAAAGCTGTTATGATGAAACAATGTTCTTCCTATGGTGTTTGCTCCTAAGGAGTTGGCAGATGAGATCTCAGACGTGGAAAGGAAAGAGATGGAACGATGGGCATTTACAATTAGCAACGAGATAAAATGTCATTTCAAAGATTAGCGGCTGCTAAGGACATTTGGACCAAGCTGGAAAAGCTCTATTTAAAGAAGTCACTAACCAACTGTCTGATTTTGTTGAAGACGTTTTTCACCATGCAGATGAGAGAGGGTACTTCAGTGAAGGCACATCTAAGCTTCTTCGATGATCTCGTGATGAAGATGGAGACTGTTGACTTGAAAGTGGATGAGGAGGAAATAACAGTGATTCTTTTGTGTTCTCTTCCGGAGCGATACACAAGTTTCGCTAACAGTCTCATCTATGCCAGAGATACACTAACAGTAGATGATGTGAAGACAGGTCTTCTATATGAGGACTTGAGGGATAAGATGAAGGGGTTGACTGAAGGTAGAGGAAGAAGCAGTACGGAAGCCTTATTAGATGGTATGGAGAAAGGGGAGAAGAAGAAAATAAAATCAAGAGATGGGAAGTGCTACATTTGCAAGAAACTAGACCACTGGAAGAGAGATTGTCCGGACTTGAAGAAAAAAATTTGAAGCTAGAAATTCATCGGTTACGGTGGAGGAATTTTTGTTAGATGACTTGTTGACAGCGGTAGTATCAGATGTACTAGACCATTGGGTGCAAGATACGGGGGGTGTCTTTTCATATGACACCTAATAAGAATTATTTCATTTTTTTAAAAGAAAAGAAAGGAAACTGATTCTTGTGGGAAATGGTGCTAGTTGTAGAGTCATGGGCGAAGGTACTGTGCAGATTCGCATGTATAACGGGGTAATACGCACCTTAACAGGTGTCCGTTATGTTCCACGTCTTCAGAAGTCAATGATATCTCATGGGCAGTTGGCATCCAAAGGATGCGAGGTAGATTAGTAAGGATAGTTCAAGGGTTTCTAAGAGTGCATTTGTAGTGATGAAGGGAGATATGTTTTATAATTTGTATCTCCTGAGGGGAAGCACTGTACTTAGAGAGTCAAGGGTTGGAGTCTACAGTTCTCGTGGAAAAGATGTCAAAGTTAGGCATACGAGAAGGAACTTTGAGTTTCTGCATAGGCAGTATATGATCAAAGGGAAAGCTTCAACAAGGTGCGATTTTTCCAAAGGATGTGCTTGAAGCAGAAGAAGGGATCGTTTGAAGTTGGTTAGAGATCAAAGGAGAAAGCAGTGGATATGCATAAGTCTTTGCAGACTGCTAAGTTCGGGCGTTGCTCGAGCTGGAATCACTTATCGAAATGCTAAGTGTCACTCGGTAGTACGGTGGGGGGAGAGAGTTGAGATGGTTCATGGAGATGTTTACTTTCATGGTGAAGATTGATAGGTCTTGCATGAAGGGGGTACTTTGAACACTTTGTTAGCAGGCGGTGGCGTTGCCGGAGTTTGTTGACAAAGTGCAATGGTGATGGTCATGTTGAAGCTCATTGGGGGAAGTAACCATGGTGTCTTGTCCTAGAAGATGCTTAGAGTAAGAGGATGTAGGTGGAGTTGGCGTGTTTTCATGGAAATATAGTATCAAGGTGGAGGTTGTAAAATTTTGTGATACAATATTTCCATTTGCAGAAGAAGATATTATTGATTATGGTGATACAATATTTCCATTTAGAGAAGATTTGAGAAATATTATTAATTTGAGTAATATAATATTTCCAACTGTAGAAGATTTGGAAGATATCAGAAAATTTATTTTCTCTTTTATAAAATTAGATAGGACAATAAATTACCTACATAAGTGGAAGAATATGAAGCTGTTTTTTGGATATTGAAGTAAGGAATATATTCTCTGACTGGTTTATTAAATAAGGAATCTTGTCAGGAGAAAATAAATTAGAGAATTAATTAGGCATTGATTTATAACCATAAATCAATTACTTCAACCCCAAATATTAATCCTTATATAAGGATAAGGATTAGATAAATGTATAGATTATCTCTAAAAGTTGTATTTCTTCTTTTTCCTCTATATTATCAGTCTTGTAATATTTTCTTATTTTGAAAAGTAATAAAATCTCCTCTCCCCAAGTGGACGTACACTAACAAGACATTAGTGGAACAACTATAAATCTCTTGTGTTCTTTCTTTTATTGCATGATCCGTGATTGTTTTGTTGGTGACTATATGTTGTTTATTTTGTCTTACCATCAACCCATTCCTATTTGTTTTTCCGCAAGGCTGGGTTTTATTCCCACTGTGTTTTTGGGAAACTTTTCCCCAACAATAGTTGCATAGAAAACTACTTTTTTTAATATCAATATACATAATAATTTTTTTTGAGGAAATATACATAGTAAAATTGGCGTATTTTTTTAAGAGCTATTAGAAAAATGGACTAAATACTCTCTAAAATTATTTAAATAATTAGAATTAAAGATTTCATGAATAGTTTAAACATATGGACTGAAATATAAAATATCACGAAAGAATTAATATGGTTCAACAAATAATTATAAAAATGTTAAAATGTAGGTATTTAAAGTGGTAAATATTTTCTTTAATGTATGATAAATTTATTGAGATAATTGTATAAAATATTAATTTTATTATTATTTTTACATATATTATTTAAACTATTTGACTTATTTAACTTTATATTTGAAAGAAAGATTAACTTTGCCATTTTTTATTGATATACACATGATTTTCATTTTAAAACATCACACCTAACATTAATTAGATGAATTAACAATAATTTATTAACTGAATTCAAAATCACAAAATTAATCTAAACATATTAATTTAAATGTACAATGTCAATTGATATTGTGCAGCATTTTGTAAATGATTAAATAAGTTTTAAAATGTAGACGTTTGGCATTAATATTACACTGTAATATACGGTAAATATATTGATGTAAATGAGTTCAACTTTATTTTTGTGATAATTAATTATGTGTATAAGTTATGCTTTGTGATTGACGTGTTTATACATTTGATTTTTTTTTCATTTTTGTTAATATGAATATGGATAATCTTGAAGTGATTTATTAGACGAATCGATGAATAATAGTTTGCTAAAATTATTTATACAGTTTTATTATTATGTAATTAATTATAAAATATGGTATTAAATGTAAAATGTTAAGAAAAAACTGAAAGAAACTTAAATGATTATAGAAAATTTGAAGCAAAGGTATTTAGAGCCAAAAACATAATTTTGTCATTTTTAGTATTTAAAAAAAATAAGTTAATTAGATTTATTTAAATTACTTAAGTTTTGGGTTTTGTAATTAATTTAAATATATAAACTTAAATGTAAAATGTTAGGAGCTAACTGTCAATAAATAATTGTGTAAACTTTGAAATGTCCATGTCAAAATATAAAATGACAGAAAAAGTAAAAATAAAGTGAGAAAATTGTAAATAAGCGTAAAATGATAATGTAATTTAAAAATAAGATATCTGGAGAGATTTAAGGAGAAAAGAGAAAACTCCTGGAAGTAGGAGAGCTTTAAAAGTTTATGCTTTACTACTATTTAATAGATTTCCAATCACTCGCTTTGGATAACCGTTTCACTGCTTCTTCTTACCTCTCTCTTCTTTAGCCTTAAAAATCCTTAGGCCTCGCCCATTGTTCGACTTCTATCACTTCGAAGGTCGATATCCGCCGAGTTCACTTGGTTTTCTTTACGTACCGGCTAATTTAATATTTACATCTAGGATAATCGGTGATGGACAACTGGTAATTTTTGAAATTATATCTTCAGATCTATCTTCCTTGTTGGTCGACTGGGAAAATCATGTCATAGGTCATCCTTTTCCTTTTAGGAATCCAGTTTTCTTAGGTTGTAAGGTAGCATTGGAGGTAAAAATTGTTGTACTTAAATTTATTTTAAGTAGATGTCTCTCGTAATTTAAGCTAACTATGTTTGGATAAGATGTCGTCGTATTATGTTTATGTACTACACCTTGAAGTTAAAATAATATGTCACTAGAGAAATTTAATTAACATCCAATATGTTTACTCTAATAATGAACATTTCTAATCAGTCTTAAGCCATAAGCTGATATGGGAAATGAAATACTTCTCTGCTTAGTTCAGTGATAAAGATGGGCATGAACTATTTGAAAGTATTCTTTAGAATATTATGAGGATTTATTGTTTGTGTTATTGAATTTGACTATTGATAGAGTACATCCAGTTTCATTCATTTACCGTTTATAGACTTTTGGAATGTTACAACTACATATTATTATTACCTTGTTTTCTCTTTAATAATTGGTTGTTTCTTTTGGAATCACTACACCAAAAATCACATTTTGCAATGGCTTTGAGCCGTTGCTAAAGAGGGTGTGGTAATTTTTTTGCTATGGCTCATACCCGTTGCAAATTTAAGAACAGGCCGTTGCGAAACATAATTTGTAACAGCTTAAAACCGTTGCAAAACTTATATTAGCAATGACTATAGTCCGTTGCAATATTAGGCTTCGCAACAAACTTTAAATTTTGCTATATTGATTCCATTGCCTTGAGTATTTCTTCAGTTCTGCAGTCCATACGCATTTTCACTTGTGGCAAGATGCTAACGTGCCTACTGGTTTGATATAAGAAAGAGTCTTCTATTGTTCAGTACTTGATATCAATAAATAGAATCTACAGGTGTAAGAGTATGTTAATAAATCTAGTAATGGACATCCTAATTTAGAACATCATAAGAACTAAGTACCATCTACAAGGAGACACTGATCAAACATAAACAGGAAATAAACCGATGGTGCAAATAATAACACCTAAACCTTTTAACTCCCAACTTAATTTTATGCAAAAACCTATGAACTTTATGATTCACGAATCCAGTACCAAACTTAACCGTATACAATGACATTTATTTAATTATCCAACTGACATGACTACCGACCAAATATATATATTGTTGAGAACTATCTCTGTATGAAATTGTAGATATGCAGTACATTTATTTAATGACTGAACTTGAACGCACAAACAAATATATATCATTTCACGAGTTTCAATGCATATCATTCCATCAAATCAACCAATTCATTGTTCAAAAATGATCAAGGCATAAATTAATAAAATAATAATTCCATAAAAGTGTCATAATAACCATATTGATCAAACAAAATACATTGTTCATTCAGACTACTCAAGTAAAAATAACAAATAGATGTTTTAATGAGCATACCTCTAGATAATGTCATGCAAGTGTGTTAATACAAGAAACACTATATATATATATATATATACACATGTGTGTGTGTGTGTGTGTTTCAAATTCAACACAAACAAGAAGTCTAAAATACAAATTCAAATGAAGTAACAAATAAAAATGGTAGCTGAATGGACTCAACAACATATGGGAGCACCAGCCAAAAGAAAAATACTATTGCTTCACATCTGCTTTCTATGACAAGCTATCTTGATTGTTGTCTGCATTAACCTGTATAGAAGAAACAAATGGTTTTTAAAACAAAGAGAGCAATGTGAAACAAAAGGTAAATATTCCAAGTTATTTACATTTCTAGAACCCAATACATCTAAACCTTCGCAAATTACATAGTTCTATGGCTACTTTTATACATCTAAACCTTCGCAAATTTTAAGTTGCATCTGTAAATTACAGAGCTCTGTTCCATCTTAAATTCAAAATCAAATCTGTGTATTCGTAGATGGTTCATTCTTAATTAGAAGCTATAAGTTCCCGTTTGCTGACTATACTCTCTAAATATTTAAGATATACTTTCATTTGACTAACCGTTGTATGCTTGCCCTATGACCTTTCTGCAACTACATAGATACTTACGAAAAGATATCCAATCTTAAATTTCTTTATACTAGGAGCATCTCTTCTGCATAGTTAACAAATATGACCTAAATGGCTTATGGCTTCATGGTTGAATACTGTAACTTTTATGCATTTTGACTGTACGTGTTATGTTTTCTTTATAAGCTACCTTGATCAATACAAAGCATATTACACAGAAAATGCTTAATATTTCATTGATACAACTATTGTTATGTTATATCCGTTTTAATAGATAAATAATCTGCATTATTCATTGAACAGATTGTCCTTACTCAAATATTGCACATTTTTATGTTTGCAGGCACACCCATATTTCCAGCAGGTGAGAGCTAAGAAGGAGCAATCCCTTTATTTATGTAACTAAATCAAAATTAGTGGATCAAAGAAGGAGCAAGTAAACTGCACATAAGTCCACGTTGCAAACTTATTTAGTCCAAAACTCACCTAATCTATGCACTACTCTTGCATTCTATGGTTTACTTAGTAGTTTATGGAGAATATTGCCATGTAATTAACATCCAAAGAACCAAAGGAGTGGCTATGTATTAAACCATAATGGTATATAGAAATGCTTACTTGCTCCTGAGTCTAGAAGTATCGGATACAGCTCTTTAGATGGCAGACAAAACCAGTGATTCCAACTTTAGCAAATATCGTTGCGAGCGGATGATTTACTTTGTTTGTCTTCTCTTCTGGTAGGAATATATTGTCCACCACCAGCTTCTCATGTGTTGGGGGTACAGGTTTTCCATGTATAATAGATGTCATTGGATCCCTACATACAAAATTGGTTGTAATGACATCTAATCAAGGTTTAGGATTTCGAACGTTTGATTGGATGAACCATGTGAATTCGATGGAGTAGCGATGTCAATGTTAGGCATTCTTCCAGCACATTCTTTGTTACGGATAGCAAAATGGATCAATAAGGAAAAATTAACACTAGAGGGGGGTGAATAGTGTTTTTGAGAAATGAAACAAAATCTAAAACTTATATGATCTACTATATGAATCACACACGACAGAAACGATTACAGACACAAAATCAAACACAAACAAAAATAAAATGCAGAAAAGGAAAGAATACACCAGACTGATTCAGATTACTCCTACGTTCAGTCTCATGTAACGCTGAATTGCGCAGAGTTTTATTACTATATCAATATCCGAGTACAACCCCCTTGATTTCACGGCTATAAGGTTAACACTGATTCCAAACACCCTTATTCAAGTATATTCCCCTTGATTTCATGGCTACAAGGTTAACACTGATCTGGTTCCTTGATTTCACGGCTACAAGGAAAACACCAATTACCCAAACACTTCCCAAATGATTAAAATAGCCTTATAACTCTTCAATAGCACTTCGATTCAGAGAGTAATGAGTAGAGAGTGAGAAGAGAATAAGTTTTATGCAAATAGAATTGAATTCGACAGAGTATAAGTGTAGAAATCATAAAAATGAGAAAATATAATAGTGTAAAGAAAGGAGATGAAGATGGAGCAGAAGAATGATGAAAAATTCGAAATCAACCCCTATTTATAAGATTTGAAAGGTTGCAACGCTTCTGGAAAGTTACAAATAAACGAAAAGACACTTCCTTTCAAAATCAATAATATGACAGTTATATGTCGACATAGGCAATAATGTATGTCGACATATCCTTGTATAAAATTGAGTTTTGAGCATTTTTAAAGTGTTTTGATATATATAATTCTGGAAATTCTTGAATTGAAACATAGTGTTACGAATAAGTATTATAAAGTATAAAATCATGTGAAAACATAAATATAAGATATATGAACATATTTATAAAATTATAAAGTTTAAAACTATATTAATATTAAGTATATAATATATAAATCTTATAAACTATAAAACTTGAGTAAAAAACAATTAAGTAAAATAAAGAAATTTAATAAAGATTGAAGATAGAATTTGAAAATAGAATTTGAAATCAGAAATTGAATTTAAATTTGAACCTGGAGTGTTAATCAGAGTCTTATATGAACTAGACTCTATTATTATATTTATCTCAAACTCTTGAAATCTTGATTACTCATGAGTCTTGAATCATTTCTAAATTATGAATCTTTAGATGCTCTTAAACTATGCAGTCTTCAGTATTAATTCTTGTATATAATTCTTGCATATGTGTATATACATACATACATACATATATATATATATATATATATATATAAAGGTGTTAGTATATATTTTATAATCAATTAATATTGAAATAAGGTTATTGTCATCAAAACTCCATTCTCCAACAATCTCCCCCTTTTTTATGATGACAACCTTAGTTTATAAAATATCATACCTGTACATACCTATTGATGATGATCCTTCTAATGATCCTATAAACTAATTCTATATTTTATGATTTCTCCCCCTTTGGCGTTATCAAAAAGAAATTTTAAAACTACTCCCTCTAAATCCTATAACTATCTAAATAATTCCTATACTAAGTACTAATATACATGATTCCCCCTAAATTTGTGCCTATATTATATATATTATAGTAGACTATACTAAACTAAGTTATGCTCCCCTAAATCTATGTTATAAATGATTCTTATGACTGTATAATACTCCCTGAATTGAATAACCATATATTTCCCAATAATCTATGATTCTAAACTTAAAATATTATAACTCCCCTAACACTAGTCTAATAAACTAAATAGAAGGATAATAAACTAAGCAAAACCAATCAATTCAAACAAGCAAATCAATCCAAACAAGCAATTCAAATAAATAAGCAATTCTGGCAATTCAAACAAACAATCTACACAACCAGATCAACCAAAATAATATATGTTAAAAACATTTGTTGAAACTTTAACTAATCCTAGAAACTAAAAAACTCCCCCTAAATCTACTACAAGACTAAACCTATCCTAAACTCTAATTCCCTTAAAACTATAATAAGACTTTAATCTAGACTAAAAATTAACTCCGATAAGATATCTTAAAATTATGATATAAGTTAAATTAACATAAGTTAAGTAATGAAAATTTTAATCCAAACAATCAACCAGTTCAAGTTTTATTGTCACAAAACATGAATTCACTAAATTCAAACATAAAGCCAAACATTTCTTGTAACTTCTATTATCCTAAAAACTTATAAAACTCCTATAAACCAAAAATACATAAGTATATTTCTAACATACCACTAATGAAATTCAACCATGTCAAACAAGTCAATCAAGTTATTTATGTCAAACAAATCAGACAAGTTAATCTAGTCTAAGTAAATATGTTATGTATTAATAAACCTATATATTTTTAAGATAATGACTCCCTATATAGTATATTTGTTATGTGTGGAGTTAAAAGTTACCATGCAACACAGTGTGTGTAGTATGTTGGTTATAATGTAGTATGAACTATTTGTCGTATGTAAAGCAATATGAGATGATATGTTGAATGATATGTAACTTGCGATGTGAATGATTTTATTTTGACATGCATTGTAATAAATGAGACATAATATGAAATAAGGTGTGCAATTATGGTAATAATGATTTGATGATGATATATATTTCTGTAAAAAAATATTTAAAGTAATATCCAACTATTATGCATATATATATATATATTATAATTTATTTGAATCAAACAAAGATAATGTTAATTTCTAGACTTAGGTTAATTATATTAATGAAAATTATTAAAATAATGATAAAGATAAGAGTTTAATTTAAAAAAAATTATGATAGGTAGTAAAATATTCAGGATAATTCTATGAAAAATATGGAGTTAAATAATCTTAGTAGGATACTCTGAAGTTATTTTTAAAGAGAATATAAAAGTTGTATCATATAAAGTAAACTATTTTGATATAAACATATTTATAAGTATATATATAACACTAATTTAAAAAGGACTTAAAATTTAATTTATTATGAGATATATATAAATATTTTGATACAAGTCAATTTTAAATTTAAACTTTAGGAATCAAAACGTATTAATTTGCAAAAAAAACATTTATATGTTAAATCTTTAAAAGAAATTTATAGTTATAAAAATTATTTTTCGTAATATAAAGAAACCTATAAAGCTATAACTTCTACATATTTAATAAATAAAAATCATATATATTTCTTTACACCAAAATATTAAAATAAATTTTATAAAGTTTAATAGAATAAGAAATCAAAATCAGTGTTAAGTTACAAGTAGTATTTATGGTAAAATTATATGTAAAAAAATATAAGTTAAACTATGTATGTTTAAACTACATATAAAAGATATATAAATTTAGTTTTTATAACAATATCAAATTGTTTGAAAATTAACATATCTATGTACTATGATTTAAATATATATTTTTGAAACAGAATATATGAAACATGGGTAGATAAACAAAATTGATAATTAGAGTTTGAAATGACATTTTCATATTGAAAAGATGTCTTTTCAATTTCTCTTAACCAAATCAAAGAGTTATGAAATTTGAATTTATAATAAGAAAAGATTTAATTAAATTGGTGTATCGACGTATGAACCAAAATGTCTAAAATTATAAAAGTGATTAACTTTTATACCTAACTATGTGCTTAGATGTATATTCCTAAATGTAATGATAATTATGAAAATATTGTAAGGCGTACCTCTTTTTGCAATCATCCACTTTGTTGTTCTTTTATTGTTATGAACCATATGTTCACATCTTTCAGAATTTGGTGATGAGATCTGCTCTATTGCGACGAGTTCGTTTTTCTGATCAGTGTAGTATATTCATTTGTTGTGGATGCAATTTGAAGATAACCGTCGATAGTTTTGGATTCCTTCTCTCTTTATTCACCAAAATTTCATTTGATCATCACTTGATCTTCTATGGCTACTTTTATACATCTAAACCTTCGCAAATTTTAAGTTGCGTCTGTAAATTACAGAGCTCTGTTCCATCTTAAATTCAAAATCAAATCTGTGTATTCGTAGATGGTTCATTCTTAATTAGAAGCTATAAGTTCCCGTTTGCTGACTATACTCTCTAAATATTTAAGATATACTTTCATTTGACTAACCGTTGTATGCTTGCCTTATAACCTTTCTGCAACTACATAGATACTTACGAAAAGATATCCAATCTTAAATTTCTTTATACTAGGAGCATCTCTTCTGCATAGTTAACAAATATGACCTAAATGGCTTATGGCTTCATGGTTGAATACTGTAACTTTTATGCATTTTGACTGTACGTGTTATGTTTTCTTTATAAGCTACCTTGATCAATACAAAGCATATTACACAGAAAATGCTTAATATTTCATTGATACAACTATTGTTATGTTATATCCGTTTTAATAGATAAATAATCTGCATTATTCATTGAACAGTTTGTCCTTACTCAAATATTGCACATTTTTATGTTTGCAGGCACACCCATATTTCCAGCAGGTGAGAGCTAAGAAGGAGCAATCCCTTTATTTATGTAACTAAATCAAAATTAGTGGATCAAAGAAGGAGCAAGTAAACTGCACATAAGTCCACGTTGCAAACTTATTTAGTCCAAAACTCACCTAATCTATGCACTACTCTTGCATTCTATGGTTTACTTAGTCGTTTATGGAGAATATTGCCATGTAATTAACATCCGAAGAACCAAAGGAGTGGCTATGTATTAAACCATAATGGTATATAGAAATGCTTACTTCTCCTGAGTCTAGAGGTATCGGATACAGCTCTTTAGATGGTACACAAAACCAGTGATTCCAACTTCAGCAAATATCGTTGCGAGCGGATGATTTACTTTGTTTGTCTTCTCTTCTGGTAGGAATATATTGTCCACCACCAGCTTCTCATGTGTTGGGGGTACAGGTTTTCCATGTATAATAGATTTCATTGGATCCCTACATACAAAATTGGTGTTAATGACATCTAATCAAGGTTTAGGATTTCGAACGTTTGATTGGATGAACCATGTGAATTCGATGGAGTAGCGATGTCAATGTTAGGCATTCTTCCAGCACTTTCTTTGTTACGGATAATAGAATGGATCAATAAGGAAAAATTAACACTAGAGGGGGGTGAATAGTGTTTTTGAGAAATTAAACAAAATCTAAAACTTATATGATCTACTATATGAATCACATACGACAGAAACGATTACAGACACAAAATCAAACACAAACAAAAATAAAATGCAGAAAAGGAAAGAATACACCGGACTGATTCAGATTACTCCTACGTTCAGTCTCACGTAACGCTGAATTGCGCAGAGTTTTATTACTATATCAATATCCGAGTACAACCCCCTTGATTTCACGACTATAAGGTTAACACTGATTCCAAACACCCTTAATCAAGTATATTCCCCTTGATTTCATGGCTACAAGGTTAACACCGATCTGGTTCCTTGATTTCACGGCTACAAGGAAAACACCAATTACCCAAACACTTCCCAGATGATTAAAATAGCCTTATAACTCTTCAATAGCACTTCGATTCAGAGAGTAATGAGTAGAGAGTGAGAAGAGAATAAGTTTTATGCAAATAGAATTGAATTCGATAGAGTATAAGTGTAGAAATCATAAAAATGAGAAAATATAATGGTGTAAAGAAAGGAGATGAAGATGGAGCAGAAGAATGATGAAAAAATTCGAAATCAACCCCTATTTATAAGATTTGAAAGGTTGCAACGCTTCTGGAAAGTTACAAATAAACGAAAAGACACTTCCTTTCAAAACCAATAATATGACAGTTATATGTCGACATAGGCAATAATGTATGTCGACATATCCTTGTATAAAATTGAGTTTTGAGCATTTTTAAAGTGTTTTGATATATATAATTCCAGAAATTCTTGAATTGAAACATAGTGTTACGAATAAGTATTATAAAGTATAAAATCATGTGAAAACATAAATATAAGATATATGAACATATTTATAAAATTATAAAGTTTAAAACTATATTAATATTAAGTATATAATATATAAATCTTATAAACTATAAAGCTTGAGTTAAAAATCAAAAAAGTAAAATAAAGAAATTTAATAAAGATTGAAGATAGAATTTGAAAATAGAATTTGAAATCAGAAATTGAAAGTCAGAAATTGAATTTACATTTGAACCTGGAGTGTTATTCAGAGTCTTATATAAACTAGACTCTGTTATTATATTTATCTTGAACTCTTGAAATCTTGATTACTCATGAGTCTTGAATCATTTCTAAATTATGAATCTCTAGATGCTCTTAAACCGTGCAGTCTTCAGTATTAATTCTTGTATATAATTCTTGCATATGTGTATATACATATATACATACATACATATATATATATATATATATAAAGGTGTTAGTATATATTTTATAATCAATTAATATTGAAATAAGGTTATTGTCATCAAAACTCCATTCTCCAACAATCTCCCCCTTTTTTATGATGACAACCTTAGTTTATAAAATATCATACCTGTACATACCTGTTGATGATGATCCTTCTAATGATCCTATAAACTAATTCTATATTTTATGATTTCTCCCCCTTCGGCGTTATCAAAAAGAAATTTTAAAACTACTCCCTCTAAATCCTATAACTATCTAAATAATTCCTATACTAAGTACTAATATACATGACTCCCCCTAAATTTGTGCGTATATTATATATATTATAGTAGACTATACTAAACTAAGTTATGCTCCCCCTAAATTTATGCTATAAATGATTCTTATGACTGTATAATACTCCTTGAATTGAATAACCATATATTTCCCAATAATCTATGATTTTAAACTTAAAACGTTATAACTCCCCTAACAATAGTCTAATAAACTAAATAGAAGGGTAATAAACTAAGCAAAACCAATCAATTCAAACAAGCAAATCAATCCAAACAAGCAATTCAAATAAATAAGCAATTCTAGCAATTCAAACAAACAATCTACACAACTAGATCAACCAAAATAATATATGTTAAAAAACATTTGTTGAAACTTTAACTAATCCTAGAAACTAAAAAACTCCCCTTAAATCTACTACAAGACTAAACCTATCCTAAACTCTAATTCCCTTAAAACTATAATAAGACTTTAATCTAGACTAAGAATTAACTCCGATAAGATATCTTAAAATTATGATATAAGTTAAATTAACATAAGTTAAGTAATGAAAATTTTAATCCAAACAATCAACCAGTTCAAGTTTTATTGTCACAAAACATGAATTCACTAAATTCAAACATAAAGCCAAACATTTCTTGTAACTTCTATTTATCCTAAAAACTTATAAAACACCTATAAACCAAAAATACATAAGTATATTTCTAACATACCACTAATGAAATTCAACCATGTCAAACAAGTCAATCAAGTTATTTATGTCAAACAAATCAGACAAGTTAATCTAGTCTAAGTAAATATGTTATGTATTAATAAACCTATATATTTTTAAGATAATGACTCCCTATATAGTATATTTGTTATGTGTGGAGTTAAAAGTTACCATGGAACACAGTGTGTGTAGTATGTTGGTTATAATGTAGTATGAACTATTTGTCGTATGTAAAGCAATATGAGATGATATGTTGAATGATATGTAACTTGCGATGTGAATGATTTTATTTTGACATGCATTGTAATAAATGAGACATAATATGAAATAAGGTGTGTAATTATGGTAATAATGATTTGATGATGATATATATTTCTGTAAAAAAATATTTAAAGTAATATCCAACTATTATGCATATACATATATATATTATAAATTATTTGAATCAAACAAAGATAATGTTAATTTCTAGACTTAGGTTAATTATATTAATGAAAATTATTAAAAGAATGATAAAGATAAGAGTTTAATTTAAAAAAAAATATGATAAGTAGTAAAATATTCAGGATAATTCTATGAAAAATATGGAGTTAAATAATCTTAGTAGGATACTTTGAAGCTATTTTTAAAGAGAATATAAAAGTTGTATCATATAAAGTAAACTATTTTGATATAAACATATTTATAAGTATATATATAACACTAATTTAAAAAGGACTTAAAATTTTATTTATTATGAGATATATATAAATATTTTGATACAAGTCAATTTTAAATTTAAACTTTAGGAATCAAAACGTATTAATTTGCAAAAAAACATTTATATGTTAAATCTTTAAAAGAAATTTATAGTTATAAAAATTATTTTTCGTAATATAAAGAAACCTATAAAGCTATAACTTCTACATATTTAATAAATAAAAATCATATATATATATATATATATTTCTTTACACCAAAATATTAAAATAAATTTTATAAAGTTTAATAGAATAAGAAATCAAAATCAGTGTTAAGTTACAAGTAGTATTTATGGTAAAATTATATGTAAAAAATATAAGTTAAACTATGTATGTTTAAATTACATATAAAAGATATATAAATTTAGTTTTTATAACAATATCAAATTGTTTGAAAATTAACATATCTATGTACTATGATTTAAATATATTTTTTTGAAACAGAATATATGAAACATCGGTAGATAAACAAAATTGATAATTAGAGTTTGAAATGACATTTTCATATTGAAAAGATGTCTTTTCAATTTCTCTTAACCAAATCAAAGAGTTATGAAATTTGAATTTATAATAAGAAAAGATTTAATTAAATTGGTGTATCGACGTATGAACCAAAATGTCTAAAATTATAAAAGTGATTAACTTTTATACCTAACTATGTGCTTAGATGTATATTCCTAAATGTAATGATAATTATGAAAGTATTGTAAGGCGTACCTCTTTTTGCAATCATCCATTTTGTTGTTCTTTTATTGTTATGAACCATATGTTCACATCTTTCAGAATTTGGTGATGAGATCTGCTCTATTGCGACGAGTTCGTTTTTCTGATCAGTGTATATTCATTTGTTGTGGATGCAATTTGAAGATAACCGTCGACAGTTTTGGATTCCTTCTCTCTTTATTCACCAAAATTTCATTTGATTATTACTTGATCAATTCTTGATGGAATCACATAAAACTGGCGGCATTACGAAGCAAACGAAGAGAAGTACAGTATGAAGATAAGTTGTAGATGAAAAATCAAAAGTTATAAATTGATCCGGTACCCATTTATTTGTTGATTTACATTATATATATCCATTTCTTTTTGAAGTCTTTTCACCAACCGTCATTACTCTTCTCCTCTTTTTGATTTCTACCATGTGTTTATAAGAATTTTGAATTCTCAATAGCCATGTAACACACTATTTCGGAATTTGAATTATCAGTAGCCACCATTTCGGACTTTGAATTTCCAACAGCCATTTCACCCATCTTTTCAACTTTTGAATTTTTAAAAGCCATATAACACATCTTTTCCTGTAAAACAACACAACTTTTCAAATAATCAAATAACTTTTCAGAATAATCAAACAACTTTTCAAACTAACTAATCTACAATTTTAAACAACAATATCATGATGGTTTTGTAACATATCCATATATCAAAAATTTCAATTTTTTTTTTTAAAAAAAGAAATCAAATTTCAAATTTTAAAAATCAAATTTCAAAAATCAGACTATGAGTTTAAACTAGTGTTATAAGTTATTCCAAAATTTGCCATTTAATATCTTCAAAAAATAGATTATGAACTTTTGAAAGACCAAGCTTTGATACCAATTGTTAGGGATTGCGGAATGGATCGTTAAGGCAAAACTAATACTAGAGGGGGGGGGGGGTGAATAGTGTTTTTGAGAAATAAAAAAAATCTAAAACTTATATGATCTACTATATGAATCACACACCACAGAAACAATCACAGACACAGAATCAAACACAAACAAAGATAAACAAAAATGAAATGCAGAAAAGGAAAGAACACACCAGATTTTATACTGGTTCAGATTACTCCTACATCCAATCCTACACAACGCTGGATTGCTCAGAGTTTTATTACTATATCAATATCCAAGTATAACCCCCTTAATTTCACGGCTACAAGGTTAACATTGATTCCAAACACACATGATTAAGCATATTCCCCTTGATTTCACGGCTACAAGATTAACACCGCTCCGGTTCCTTGATTTCGCGGCTACAAGGAAAACACCGATTACACAAACGCTTCCCAAACGATTACAATAGCACTATAACTCTTCAATAGCACTTTGATTCAAAGAGTAAGGAGTAGAGAGTGAGAAGAGAAGAAGTTTTATGTAAATTTAATTGAATTCGACAGAGTATAAGTGTAGAAATCATAAAAATGAGAAAATATAATGGTGTAAAGAAAGGCGATGAAGATGGAGAAGAAGAATGATGAAAAAATTCGAAATCATCCCCTATTTATAAGATTTGAAAGGTTGCAATGCTTCTGGACGTTACAAATAGTGAAAAGACACTTCCTTTCGAAATCAACAATATGACAGTTATATGTCGACATAGACAATAATGTATGTTGACATATCCTTATATAAAATTGAGTTTTGTGCATTTTTGAAGTGTTTTTTTTTTGCAAAGCTAAGTCGTTATAGTGTTCGCAACCACTTTCATTATAGCAATTAATGAAAACGACTGGTTGAAGTGAGCACAATGTACAAGATAACAGGAGTGAAGTAAAAGAAACTTCAGCTGCTAATAATTACACATGAATTACACGGTGAATATGTTAGGCATCCCCAACATATCTTCAAAGCAAAATGAAGTATACCTGATGCTATTCGTTATTCCTTTAACCGGTTCGCTCCATAGTTCTACCATCAGTTTGCGTTTGCCATTAAAAATAACATCATTTCTGTATTTTCATATAGCCCCCACAAACTTCTTAATAGCTAAAAGCATAAGTACTCCTTTATCATCCCTCCATCTAGTAGCTTTATAGAGATAGCATCATTCAATACTACTCATACGAGACACATCAGTTCTTCCCATGCCATTCATCAGTTTAGTCCACAAGTGGAATGTGGTTTTATAGTGGAAGAACAAGTGCATATTTGTTTCAATGTCTTCATTACGTAGCACACAAAAAGAGTCATCAAGCTGCCAAGCTTAAACAACTTATCCTTAGTGATCATGGCGTTCATTAAAACTTTCCTAAGCATTAAGTTTTCAGTTTCACTGCTGTGATTATTCCAAACCCTCCTATTCCATGCAAAATGCATATCATCTACGCATGCATTCAAACATTTGTAAATAGTGGAGACTGAATGTTTAACAAAAGCAGGGGACCACACAACCATGTCATGAGAAGCTATAGGGTAGTGTTGTTCCTTGATTTCACTCCATATTTGTCTAAAAACCTGATTCGAAGTATACGGAAGAGTCAACCTTCCATTATGTACGAAATGCTTCGTTTTTGCATCAATAGCAATACCAGACTGAATTCTTTGATTATAGGTGACAACATTAGCAAGTATAATACCATTACCTACCCAAGGATCATACCAAAAGCTTATATTTCCATTGTCAGAAGAGATCACATGCACATGCTTTAGTAAATCAGTCCTAAGTTTTAGCAGAGATCTCCAAGTCCAACTGCATGAAGGTGGAATATCCATCGTCCAAAAGCAATTGTGCTTGAGATTATGTTTAAGCGTCCAATTTACCTATAAGGTGTTTTTTTGAGCTACTAAGTTATTTAAGTGAGAACTCATTGCAGCTTTATTCCACACTTTGAGATTGAGAATGCCAAGACCACCATTGCACTTATTTTTCTCTAGCTTTGCAAAACCGATCGGCTTAAGCATGTTCATGTACATGTTGCCAGACCACACAAAATTGTTGAAAGCTCGGCGTATCATATTAATAAGCTTACCCGGAAAAATGAAAGATCTAGCCCAATATGTAGTGTATGAAAGTAACACCGATTTGACGAGTGTGATCCTCCCCGCTTGTGATAAAGATTTGCAAGACCAAGAGCTAATAGCCTTCGTAATTTTATCAAATAATAACATACAGGTTGTCGTAGTAATTCTTGATGTGACCAGAGGAATGCTTAAATAATTGGAAGCATCAGCCAATATTGTGAGCCCAGTTAACGTTGTGATCATGCCGGCATGTTGCTGCCCTACGCCGACAAGCATAATGGTAGATTTGGAGGGGTTTAAGGCAAGACCAGAGAAACTGTAAAAGGAATTCAACACATTGAATAAGCCGGAGATTAAGCTGATGGAAGGCTTGGTAAAAACAATGAGATCGTCGGCAAATAAAAGAGAAGTAATCATCGGATCCTTGCATTTAGGGTGAACTTCAATCTCCTTCCTAATTACAACACAATCAATCATTCTCGTGAGGACCTCCATAACCAAAATAAATAGGTATGAGGACATCGGATCACCTTGCCTTATTCCTTGGGAACTCTTGAAGTATCCCTTTGTACTCCCGTTGTAATTCAGGGAGAAATGAACTGTGGATAGACATGCATACGTCCAGACAACATAGGATGGAGGGAAGCCCATCTTATACATGACCCATGTTATTGCAGTCCAATGCAAAGAGTCATACGCCTTTCTTATGTCCAGTTTGATCATTGCACATGGAGTGATAGAAGCACTATTATATCCTTTCAACAATTCATGAGATAATAAAACATTATCGAGAATACTTCTATTAGCAAGGAAAGCCGTTTTGTTTTCAGATATCAAAGACGGAAGCACAATCTTAAGCCTGCACGCAATGATCATCGAGATGCATTTGTAAACAATATTACAGCAGGCAATCGGTCTAAAATCATGTGAAAACATAAATATAAGATATATGAACATATTTATAAAATTTTAAAGTTTAAAACTATATAAATATAAAGTATATAATATATAAATCTTATAAACTATAAAACTTGAGTTAAAAATCAAAAAATAGAAAAAATAAAATAGAAAATAATAAAGACTAAAGATAGAATTTGAAAATAGAATTTGAAATCAGAAATTGAAAGTCCGAATTTGAATTTGAACCTAGAGTGTTATTCAGAGTCTTACATTAACTAGACTCTATTAATATATTTATCTTGAACTCTTGAAATCTTGATTACTCATGAGTCTTGAATCATCTCTGAATTATGAATCTCTATAAGCTCTTAAATTGTACAGTCTTCAGTATTAATTCTTGTATATAAATCCTGCATACATGTGTGTGTGTGTATATACATATATTCTAGATAAAAGTGTTAGTATATATTTTATAATCAATTAATATTGAAATAAGGTTGTTGTCATCAAAACTCCATTCTCCAACATTCTTGACGTGCACCACTTCCTTCTACATTTGGAGCAACATCTTGTACGCGACTTCCTTGACCCACGTATCCTATCATCAAATTGACGAACGTCTTCAATGTACCCTCTATATTTACAATCCTAAACTTCAAATCTTCGGAGTTTACTTGAGAACTTTTGAGTTTTTTTACGTGCTATAGTAGAAGACTTAACTTGGGTCCTTGATATCTTGCTCCCAATACTTCGAGTCCTACCCCATTTATCCTTGCCAAAGACTTGTGACGAGATGTCTTCATCTAGTGGCAAATTATCTTCATCGCTATCATTAATTGTTTCCTTTGCAATTTTATCCTAAAATACGATAAAAGTTAAAATGTTCTGCTTATTATGAAAACAATATAGACCGTTTGAGTTATTATTATTTTAACTTACGAAGTATGAAGAAGACAAATCTGATATGGTGCCATCCTTTTGTGTGTGAGTCTTTTCCCATATTTGACATCATGTGATTTGTTTTGTTGGATTTGCATTGGACTACAACATTAATAATATGTTAGGTCCCCATGAAAACATTATCAATAACAATATTCTTGCATAGTAAACATGCAATATAAAATACATAACCTGAGATTGTATTTATGACGGATATCCGCGGATATGGCACAGAAAACAACATCGAAATGCATTCATTTATTTCTCGAATGATATAGATATTTTTAATCATGTCATATTTGCATAATTAATGGCCTTTGTAGCTATTAATTGAAATTAACAATCAAACAGTATTCATCACCCGACAAGCATAATCCTTTTTGTTTGTCTCATGGAAGAATCCAGTTTGTTTTTCCATGAGACTAGACAACTAATTGCACTGTACTATCTCTTCCATGAAAATTTCTCTAAATATCATCAATTTCGTTAGTTACCATGATGGAAGATATGAAGACATTTAGTAAATTGGGGCTGTAGAAAGCATGTACTGCAGTTAGTCCTTTTGCACTCATTTTCGTGGTACTATATGAGTGAAACACGACTTGTGTTTAATTTCCCAACATGTAGACATAGCAAAATTTCTTATCATCAAATTATGTACTTCATCATAGTTCATATGTAAACTAACATTTAGCATACCTTTCTTCTTGGCCAAAAAAAGGAAGTTCAGTAAGGCTTGCAAACTTTAGTTGATTTTGGATGCTTTCAAATTCCAATGGGACTAGAATCCCTTTTTATGTATCACACAATGGACATGCCTGATTCATTGTTGCTAGGTTAAAATAAAAATACAAAGTCTATCATTGATTTAAATTCATTATTACTGTAACTTTAACAAACTAATATTATTTATTTGAAACACAACTGCATGAAGAAGCATGGTACACATTTGCCGTTCTCAATATCATTTCGATCGTGATCTATGCGGTTTATGGTCAGTTCCATGCAAAGGCAGGTGTAAACCAACCAAATGTCTATCATGGAGTTTCAACTAAATCGGGTTAGTTGTCATGCTAAATTTGTTAATCAAACAATCAAACGGTATTCATCACCCGATAAGCATAATCAAACAATCAAACGATATTTTTATTCTTCAGCATTTGTTAACTATTAATCTTCATAGCCACAACCTTTTGGATTCTCAACATACTAAAAACAAGAATGCAACATACACTAACTATTGGTAGAAATGTTGATTTACTGTCTCCTTGGCATGTGAATAAAATCACAGGTAGGAGAGCTAAAATTTAAGCCTAATAGGCTAATGCTCTCCATCTACCAGTAATTGTTATAATAATCAAACATTGATATATATATATATATATATATATATATATATATATATATGTAATATGATTTTTTTATATGGGATTAAACTGAAACTTACTATGCAAATATCACTTTCTTACAACATCAGGTAAATTATGCAAGTTTATAGTATTATTTGTCTCGTTTAGATTTGCAGAGTGGAAAGAAGGACCGGACATAATTGAAATATTATCCAACTCTAAAGTAGATCATATCATATCACGAATAAATAAATATTGAGACACAGTACGAAAGCTTCTCATTACGCAGTGTTAATTAATCCAGTCTATTTAAATAAACCAATCTATTTACTTGAACATATATAACTACTGTTGCTTATGGCCACATATAAATGACCACATAGTTATTATATAAATGACCATATAGTCAGCTTTTCTCCTTCAAAAAATGATGAAGTTCATTAATCCAATTATTTTTACTTGAACGTGTGAAAAATTCATTCATTATAATTGTAAGTTCAGACAGCATTGCAATAATTTAAACAAATGGACTAAGCATGCATTGCAATAATTTAAACATTAATATAAATATAGCATAATGATTCTATAAAAATATGCTTATTTTGTTAATAATAACATACCATTTCATGTTCCACTACAGAATGACTTGTACGTCCAGTATGATGACTGTTGGTGTAATGTGATCTATTTTTTCTACCTAGTTCTCTTCTTTCCCTTGCACCAGGTTTTGCTTCATTTTTCAAGAATTCATCCCAATCTTCTTGCCTAATTGTAGGTGAACAATTCTTCAACCTTTCCTTGTTATTGTCGAATTTGTCATAGAAGTTTTTTCTCAACTCGTTCTTATGTCTACTAAATGAGTCGAACATATTTTTTTTACAAAAACTCCTTTAGATGTGGCTCTATTCAAAATGTATCTATGAAAATTAACAATTATTTACTTAAAAAACAATGTAGCACAATAGATTTATAGAGAAAATTCAATGTGGTATAAATCGATTTTAGCTTACCAGCAATTCACCCCAAATGTCTTCTTTATATTTTGGGGGTAATTTATCCCAACTTTCATATGAAATCGACTTATGAATTCGAACTAATTTACCGACTTGATTTCCTACTTTTCCAGCATTTTTTGAAACAGGAATACCGTATGGGTTTACATCAGCTTTCTCGGGTTGCGTAGAGGATGAATGAGCAACTGAATGGATTGATGGGTCTGCAGCTTCTGACATTGTAACTCTGTAAATTTAAAGAAAGAAAAATCAAGCTAACTCATATACATGAATAATTCAATATAGGAATATCATTATAAACATTATAAAATGATACATTCAGGAATATTATAATATATATTATAAAATGATTGGTTTTAATAATTAATTTAAATTAAAAATTTGAAAACTTATAAGATTTAATTTATGTAAATGTGTTCCATTTAAGGCACGGTTATATGAAAGTGTTTCATTCTATTAACTTGTTTTGAACTAAATTCGAAAAGCTTATGAATTTGAAATACAAATTTTAAATAATTCGTTTACATTTTCCATTTAACAACCCAAAAATATGACTATTAACATATAAATCTATGTCCTTATAACAACAAGTCATATTGGCTGTCCAATTCTGAAATAAATGACAACCGCAATATTTAGATTAAGTTAAAACCATGAAAAACTTTGGAAACTGTTAGCCTACTTTGTGAACTAGGCTACACAAAGCTAGAAGATCAAATTATAAAGAACAACCTGCCAAACAATCGGATCGGATCGGGCTTCCTTGGGCAGAGACAAACCAACACAAAGCTATAAAGGAAAGAACGCAACACTGACCGGATCGGAGGAGACGAAGCCGATCCGAGCCCCCAGTCATTAGCTTATCCGAACCGAACCCAGAATTTCAGTTGCTTCACTCCACGTTCTCCTTAAGAATCAGGGCGGTTATGTACACATTTTACCCACAATTGCCACTAACCAGATGTGCTGTCATCACCCGAATCCATCCGAACCCGAAAGTGATGGGATGGATGCCACGTGGATCCGAACCGATTTGGTTTCAGAAGCTTTTTCCACCTATAAATACACCATCAAGAGGCATTTGGAAGGATCTTTTGGCATTTCCAATATTGAAACTCCTTTGTAACCCGAATTCCACCAACTTATTCAGCCTACAATCAGCTTTCGAGTCATATTAAAAAGGAAATTGAGTGAATCAATGTATGATATGAGTGAGATTTGAGTGAAAATCATTGTTCTCGCTTTCAAGATATCAATCAAAAAAGAAGAAAAGTGGACGTAGGCTAATTAATGACGAACCACTATAAATTGTGTGTTTTCTTCGTTTTAGTTTTCATCCTATTATAATCTTTGCTAGTTTGGGTGTTAGAGCCAATTTTGGATCTAACATTTTGGTGCTTTCACTGAGAAATCTTCGAATTCTCAGCCTTTTGGGATTATCATTCTACTATTTGGACTCTCAAGTTCAAAAAAGTTAATCCTCTGTTTCTGACATCTTTAAGTACTTGTTGATTAACTGTTGAAGAATCGAGTATTATGGCTAAGACAAAAGGAAAAGAAGTGCAAGGTGCTAGGGGAAACGATGCTAGAGAAGATCAACAAGCCATCGTGTTAACGAGGTCGCGTGCTCAAGGCTCTGGAGCAGACCGCTCCGACCAGGAGGATCCGAACCGGATAGAGGACACCGATCCAATCTGGTCTAATGACGTTGAGGGCACTCACTCTCCCCATCTGAACCGCTCTGGCCAGGCCACTGTGCATCGATCCGATCCGAACAAGAATAAAGCTGGAACTTCTACTCGAGCTCCCTCCAACGCTCCGATTCCAGCCACGATGACTAATGTTCAGCCTGATCCATCTGCACCCATTACACAGGGAGATTTTTCACGTTTTCTTGACATGCTCCAGAGCACCAAGGAAGCATTGGAAGCCTAAAGGCGTGACAGCGTTCGCATGTAGGAAAACATGATCACTATGGGTAGAGAACTACAGGAGCTCTGGAGTCAGAAGACTCCTTCCCCAACACACCGCCTTGCTACAGATGATTTGTCTTCTTCGGACGAGGGACGTCCTCGTGAGAGAAGGCCGCTTGAACGACCTCAAAACCTCGATTAGTTGACTTTTGGATCTTTAGGATCCCGAGAAGACGCCGCTCGTGTATTGGGCCCCGATGACCCAAGCCTGCAACAACCTATGTTGCTACCCATGCGCGGATCCCACGTCCTACCTAGGGATCCTAATATTACCAACCCTATGCAGCAGCAGCTTCTCCAACCTCTACCTCCTGAGATCGACCGGGAGCGCAGAGAGCAATATAGAGTAGCTGCCACTAGAAACAGGAGATTATCCCCTGATCAGGAACCCAAGGGTAATCCGAACATCAGACCTAGAGAGCATGTGCAGGCATTAACAAATGTTGATGTATGGGCAATGGTGCGCCTGATTATGTTCGAAAGCCGGCGGTATATTAATGAAGATCGGGGCATTGAGCGAAGTCATACCCCCTTCACGGATGATATATTGAATTTCCAGTTCCCTCGGTGATTCAACTTGCCTCAGATGGATCAATATTCAGGAAGAACATACCTAGGGCAGCATCTGATGAGGTACACATGGTTCATGAATGCGGCAGCAGCTCCAAATGCCGTAAAATGCAAAGCTTTTCCAGTTTATCTTGAAGACGTGGCGTTAATGTGGTTCACCTGACTCCCCCCTCGGTCGATATCAAATTTCATAGAATCGAGTGAGCGCTTCATGAATCAGTTTCGACTTCATGCCCGAAAGTCCAAGAGCGTCATAGAATTGTCACGGATTAAACAAGCCCTAGGGGAATCTTTGAAGTCATATTTGGATCGCTTCAACCTGGCCGTCACCGAAGTTAGTGATCCCTATGAGCCCACTATCCTGATGGCTTTGATAGACGGGGTAGACCCTGACACAGAGTTCAGGGATTACTTGTCTGGGAAACCGCCTCCTACTAGAGAATTGTTTTATGAAAAAGATAATATCCGCTTAAGGCGAGAAGAAGCTCACGCAAATCGAAAGTCCGAAGGGGCCTCGAGGGAAGATGTCCAGAGTAATGTTGTTGTGAAACAATCTGGTGACAGTTCAGGGAAGGTGGAAGTAAATGTTGGCAACCAGAGTGGGGGTAATAGCAACAGAAATGGGAACGGCAATAGAAGAACAGAAACCGCGGGAATAGCTCTAGTAAAAGACCCAGATTCCAGAATTTTGAAAATTATACGCCGTTAAATGATACGTTGGAGAATATTTATTTAGATACATATAGCATATTGCAGTACAAAAAACCACCACCCAGAGACTCCACTGAGAAAGAGATCGCAACAGGAAAGTTTTGCTTGTTTCATGGAACCCACGGTCATTCCACCAATAAATGCCGTCATTTAAGAGATATTGTCGAAAGATTGCTGCGGGAAGGGAAGTTAGATGAGTACAAGGTCGCCCCAAGGGACAGGGGGCAAGAGGGACAAGCCCCGGACCAAAACCAGCCTACTTCAAAACCCACAGCCCAGCAAAAAGGTAAGGGGATCGTCATTAATACTATTATAGGCGGACCTCACCTAGCTGGTTGTAGTTTTAAAGCAATGGATCAGTACGTCAATGCCGCCAAGCATTTTGAGGTAGGAGAATGCAGTAGCCTCGAAGACGTTACTCTAGTAAAACAACAAAAGACGTTGTCAGACGACGTCGTATTCCGCAATAGAGATGATTCCAGAGTTCAATCTCCAACCGACGATCCGCTAGTGATTACTACAACAATTGGCCCTGCTTTAGTCCATAAAGTGTTAGTGGACAACGGGAGCTCGGTCAATATCCTCTTCAAGAAAGCTTTCGAACAAATGAGACTCGAAGCAAAAGATTTAAAGCCATGCGAAGGATGGATACATGGTGTTGACACATTTTTTGGTAAAAGCTGTCACACATGGAATTCCTGAATGATAACATGCTCAAGTGATGGAAACAACATCAGAAGACAGGCAGCGATTTGGTCAAAGTCGCATCACGAACAAAGAAAGGCCTGAAACTCCTATCAAACGACCTTTTTTGGGCCCGAAAACAGCGATTACGAAGCTGAGCTTTGTTACTTTGGTAGATTTCCGAGTTAGCTTCTGTTTGAGCTTCGGTTTGGCTTAATCAGACTTACGGTTTGAAAGTTATGCCCATTTCCGTGAATGGGTGTAATCTAGCATCGAAGACTCAGAACCATCGCACCAGATCGCTCCCATCAGCTCGCCCACGATTGGATCGCCCCCTCGGATTGTACTCCTGCATCACGATCCGATCTGTACTGCGTCACCTTCAGCACTCGAGTACCACGACCGGATCGGCTTGCCCTGTCTCCTCACGATCCGATCCCATGAACACGAACCGACCTTCAGACCTGCTGATACGCACACTGTTTTGACCTGTTCTCAAGGCTATTTATGCTCCTACTTTCTTGGATCGCCTGCCACGTGCCCAGTCACGAACCGGTCCTCCTAGAAGCTCTCCTACAGCTATAAAAACACCATTTGAGGGCATTTTCAAAGGACTTTTGGCCATTCTTCTTCACTGCTTCCACCATTACTGAAGTGCAAGGACCTTGCACTTTCCTACAGTCAAATTCTTCTCTGTTCTACACAATTAACACGTGGATTACGTGTATAAACCCTTGTAACCTCAATTAACACACGGATTGTGTGCTTGCATGTAACTGATTCTTGTAATATGTCATATAACAATAAGATTATAAAGTGGACGTAGGCTACATCTATAGCCGAACCACTATAAAAACTTTGTGTGTCTCCTCTTTATTTAATGTTTTCTACATTCTGTGATCTGTGATCTGCATTTGGGTGTTAGGCCCAGATTTTGATCTAACATTTTAGCGTGCCAAGAAGGCGGGCACACGACAACTTCAACTTCTGCTTGGATAATTTGGCTATTGGATCAATGGCGAACAAAAGGAAGAAGACTGGAACTTCCGCTCTTGCTGATGATGCTGACGCTGAAGACACAAGAAACGAGGCAAGCCAGGAAGCCTCCTCTCATGGAGATCCTTCTGCATTTTTGACCAAAGACAAGATGGATGGAGTTCTCGCTGAATTGAGGACCCAATTGGCAAGGCAGGACGATCTCCTCCAGAAACAACAGGAAATGATCAACCAATTTTTCGCTTGGATGGATGGAAGGCCGATCAACGCTCAAGTCAATGGAAATGAAGCCACAGAAGCGGCTCGTGCATCACATGGACTCGGGGGCAACCCCCTTGCTCTTGGTAACGCTCAGGTTCATATAGACACCGAATTCAGCTTCGGATCGGATGGACAACAGAGCACAAGCTCCCACTCACCAACATGAAGCAGCTCGTGAAGGGGCTCCAGGATCCAGTCGAATCGCCCCCCTGCTTCACGATTCAGCCTCACCAGTTGGACTTCACGAACCTACCTCACGAACCATCCCCCTCGAACCGGGTTGGGTCGCCCCCCTCGATCCGCGAGCCACGATCCCCAGGCGATAGCTCACCAACTTCCATCTTCTCCTGCACTCAATGCTGGGGGCACCGGCTCTGATCTTGGCAACTTGCAACAACTTTTTGAGGGAGATCGGCTCGCCAATCTCATTCAACACCTCTCGAGAGGCCTCACTTACCAGAACGACGTGGATGACGTCAATCACAACCCGTTCACTCAGGAAATCAAGAATTCCCGCAATCCCCCGGATTTCAAACTTCCACAACTGGAGCCTTACAACGGCAGGATAGATCCTACCGTGTATCTCATGCATTACAAACGGCATATGGAAGTTCAACTGGCATCGGAAAACGTCATGGCTAAATGTTTTCCCCTCTTTCTGACTGATATAGCAGCCATGTGGATTCGGCAGCTGGAAACAGAATCGATCAGCAGTTGGAACATGTTGGTCGCATGCTTCATTGAACAATTTCGTGTCCACATCGCACGACCCAAGAACGTCATGTCACTCACCACAATCAAGCAGAGGCCCAGAGAAACTCTGCGTTCCTTTCTTGAAAGATTCAACGTTGCAGCAGCATCAGTTGATCGCCCTGAACCGTCGATAGTACTGATGGCAGCAGTATCCAACGTTCTTGATAACTCGGAGTTCAAAAAGTCTTTGTACAGAGATCCACCGCGAAACCTCAGCGAATTCTACCTCGAAGCAGATAGGTTCCTGCCGGAAGAAGATGCAACTTCTGATAAATGCACTCTCGAGGTCAACATGCTCGGAGATGGAGAACCACCCAATCCTAGAAAAGGCAATGACAAGGGTAAAGGAAAGACCCCTGCTACAAATGATCATAATGCTCCACCCCGGAGAGGGTCCAGATACGACAAATACACTGAACTGAATGACACTCTGAGCAACATATACATGGATACAAGGAGTGCCGCCTCATATCCAAGGCCTCCCAAGAGGGAGCCAACGCTAGCACAACGCAATTCCGGAAGACATTGCATATTTCATGACATGGACGGTCATAACACCGATGACTGCAGACATTTGCGAGACCTTATCGAGGATCGGGTCAGGAGAGGAGAACTACCTGAGTATGTCATTCAACCAACAACGCTCACACCTGCGCTGCCACCGCCGACTCCCCGGAGAGGGAATGATCCTGGATCGAGCAATCGCGAGATTATTATCAACTGATCCCACTCAGCGGATCCCTTCAGTTTACCGGACTCCGGTCCATAGTTCATGTTTTTAGGCGACTTCTCGCCCCTCTTTGTTTTCAATGCATGTAATAAGCGCGGCAACATCGACCCACACGCACAGAACCGACCTGTAGTCTCCAGTCGTGTTTGGGGTTAGAATAACTGCCGCTTAGCTTTCATGAATCAATAGTGATCACTCTTGAGCTTCGGCTCCTAACTGGATCCGTCCAGTATAAACATTGAGCTCCGGCTCCTAACTGGATCCGTCCAGTACAAACATGAGCTCCGGCTCCCAACTGGATCCGTCCAGTATAAACAAAACCTCATGTGCTTTTCCTTGGTCGTCTTACTCCGGTAAGGCCGTCTTGGAACCTCATGTGCTTTTCCTTGGTTGCCTTACTCCGGTAAGGCCGTCTTGGAACTTTCATGGCATTTCCTTGGTCATCTTACTCCGGTAAGGCCATCTTGGAACCTTTGTCGCTTTTCCTTGGTCGTCTTACTCCGGTAAGGCCGTCTTGGAACTCCTCTAACATCTCCTTGGATGGTTTACTCTGGTAAGACCATCTAGGAAATATTCTTGCATTGTTTGTTTTATCTTATTGCAGGTACAAATTCCTGGTCTTCTTGGATTTCTCTGGCCTTAATACGATCCCGTGTGATCGTCGGTTTTCTGGCCTTAATATGACTCGGCGTGATCGTCGCATTCTAGACTCGGATTTCTCAGATTATCCAGAACACATCTTCCTTCAACCAACAAGATATGTTCTGGGGGGCAAACATGTTGACACATTTTTTGGTAAAAGCTGTCACACATGGAATTCCAAAATGATAACATGCTCAAGCGATGGAAACAACATCAGAAGACAGGCAACGATTTGGTCAAAGTCGCATCACGAACAAAGAAAGGCCCGAAACTCCTATCAAACGACCTTTTTGGGCCCGAAAACAGTGATTACGGAGCTGAGCTTTGTTACTTTGGTAGATCTCTGAGTTAGCTTCAGTTTGAGCTTCGGTTTGGCTCAATCGGACTTATGGTTTGAAAGTTATGCCCATTTCCGTGAATGGGTGTAATCTAGCATCGAAGACTCAGAACCATCGCACCGGATCGCTCGCATCAGCTCGCCTACGATTGGATCGCCCCCTCGGATCGCACTCCTGCATCACGATCCGATCTGTACTGCGTCACCTTCAGTACTCGAGTACCACGACCGGATCGGCTCGTCCTGTCTCCTCACGATCCGATCCCATGAACACGAACCGACCTTCAGACCTGCCGATACGCGCACTGTTTTGACCTGTTCTCAAGGCTATTTATGCTCCTACTTTCTTGGATCGCCTGCCACGTGCCCAGTCACGAACCGGTCCTCCTAGAAGCTCTCCTACAGCTATAAAAACACCATTTAAGGGCATTTTCAAAGGACTTTTGGCCATTCTTCTTCACTGCTTCCACCATTACTGAAGTGCAAGGACTTTGCACTTTCCTACAGTCAAATTCTTCTCTTTTCTACACAATTAACACGTGGATTACGTGTATAAACCCTTGTAACCTCAATTAACACACGGATTGTGTGCTTGCATGTAACCGATTCTTGTAATCTTTCAGTATAACAATAAGATTATAAAGTGGACGTAAGCTACATCTACAGCCGAACCACTATAAAAACTTTGTGTGTCTCCTCTTTATTTACTGTTTTCTGCATTCTGTGATCTGTGATCTGCATTTGGGTGTTAGGCCCAGATTTTGGTCTAACACGTGGCTTCAACGGAGCGTCGACAACTCCGATGGGCTATGTGGAATTACCAGTCACATTAGGGTAGGGAGATCGCCAGAGAGTAAGGATCCTGCCATTTGTAATTTTGGATGTGGAGTCGCCCTACAATGCCTTCCTAGGCCGACCGACCCTTGCCGAGTTTAGGGCATGTATTGCACCTTGGTGCTTGCTGCTTAAATTCCCAACTGACTCTGGAATTGGGGTGATGAGGGGCGACCAAGCTACAAGACGAGCTTGTTACATAACGGAGTTAAAGATGTTAATGAAGGGGTTGAATATAGAAGCTAAGGACGATTCCGCCCCTCCAAATGAGAACTCAGCATAGCAATTAAGGGGTCCTGCCCCAAGAGAGTCGCCCTCATACGTGCTCGAGGATATAGATCCCAGAGAGGATAGAGAACCCGAGGGCAGGAAGGCAACTCCCAACAAAGTAATAGTAAATATACCTATTGATGAAATAGATTCAACAAAAGTACTAAAGATCGGCTCGCAACTAGATCCAGTTCGAGCGAGAGAATTGGCTAATTTCTTAAAGGCAAATCTGGATGTCTTTGCTTGGACTCACACTGACATGCGTGGGATTTCGCCTGCCATTATGAGCCACTCTTTGTGTATTAATCCAAAGCACCCGCTAGTCAAGCAGAAGAGACGGATGTTAGGCCCAGAGCGGTCAGCAGCTTTAAAAGAAGAGGTAGAGAAATTAAAAGATAATGGATTCGTTAAGAATTCGAAATATCCTGACTGGATATCGAATCCTGTCCTGGTCAAAAAGTCAAACGGGAAGTGGCGAACGTGTATCGACTTTTCTGATTTGAACAGGGCTTGCCCGAAGGATAGCTTTCCTCTCCCCAGAATTGATCAGCTAGTAGATTCGACGGTCAGGCATGAGCTTTTATCCTTTATGGACGCCTATTCCGGGTACAATCAAATTCCCATGCACATACCAGATCAAGAGCATACAAGCTTCATCACAGACTTGGGGTTATATTGTTACGTGGTAATGCCATTTGGGTTAAAGAATGCAGGAGCCACGTATCAACGCCTAGTCAACCGCATGTTTTACAATCAAATCGGGAAAACCATGGAGGTTTACATGGATGACATGCTTGTGAAGTCTAAACAGTCTTCCGATCATACAAGGGACTTAGCTGAAATGTTTAATATTCTTCGAAGATATGGGATGAAGTTAAACCCCCTAAAATATTCGTTTGGGGTCGCATCTGGAAAATTCCTGGGGTTTATTGTGAGTTCTCGAGGAATTGAGATAAATTCTAACCAAATAGCAGCAATAAGGGACATTGAAGAACCACGCAAGATCAAAGACGTTCAAAGCTTGGCCGGAAAAGTTGCTGCATTGAGTAGGTTCATTTCCAAAGCTACAGATAGATGTGTACCTTTCTTCGATCTCATAAAACGGGGAAAGCGAAATTTTGAGTGGACTCCCGACTGTGTGGAGGCATTCCAGAATATATTAGACTTTTTAGAAAAGCCTCCAATATCATCAAAGCCTATGGAACATGAGGATTTGTTTGTCTACTTGGCGGTATCATCTCACGCCGTCAGTACGGCATTAGTACGTGAAGAGGATAAAGTCCAGAAACCTGTATATTACGTGAGCAAAAAACTAGCTGCTGTAGAACGTAATTATCCGAAGATAGAAAAGGTTGCTTATAGCCTCCAGATTGCTTCCCGCAAACTTCGCCATTATTTTCAGGCACTCCCGATAGTTGTATATACCAATCAACCTTTGAGACAAGTGTTGCAAAAACCCGAAGCATCGGGGCGGTTACTTAAATGGAATATTGAGCTGAGTTAATTTGATTTGAACTTTCAGCCATGAAGATCAATAACGGGGCAGGTGTTGGCTGACTTTATAGCTGAATTTACAATTCCCGAAGAGGAAACGGTGGGTGACAAGGTAGTTACTTTGGATCGAGAGTTAGATCTTAGTCCATGGAAACTATATACGGACGGAGCCAAAAATGATCGAAAGTCCAGCGCCAGAGTTGTTTTAATAACTCCTGAAGGACGATCTGTTAACTATGCATTACGATTAGAGTTTGCTGCTACTAACAACGATTCTGAGTATGAAGCCCTGATTGCCGGGCTGAAACTCGCCAAAGAATTGGGAGTGAAGACACTAGATATATATTGCGATTCCAAGACAGTTGTATGCCAAGTTCGGGAAGAATTTACTGCTAAAGGACCTCGACTCATTACTTATCTCAAAAAGGTAAAGGAATTGTTGGGAAGTTTGGAGCATTATAGCATAACACACATTCCAAGAGCGGAAAATCAGAAAGCCGATCGACTGGCGAAGCTAGCAAGTTCTGATAATCCTAAAGAAACTGAAATGGTTCCGATAGAGGTTTTGGAATCACCGAGTTTCGATCTAATGGAAGCAGAGCTAGCCTTGGAAGTTGAACCAAAGAAAGAATCCTGGATGACATCGATTAAGAATTTTCTCAAGAATGGAACCCTCCCGTTGAAAAAAGCGAAAGACGAGCTGTAAGACGCAAGGCTGCAAGATACGTTTTACAGGACGACGTCCTTTATCGTCAAGGATTTTCAATGCCCCTATTACGGTGTATCGCACACGACGACATTAAATGTGTACTGCAAGAAGTACATGAAGGTGAGTGTGGAGACCACACTGGGGGCCAAACCCTAGCAAAGAAGGTATTACGGTATGGATATTTCTGGCCTACCGTGAATAAAGACGCGGCTGATTATTCACCACGTTGCGATAGATGTCAAAGATTTGCCAAAGTTCCCAGAGCACCTCCGACTCAGCTCAAGTCGATGGTAAGCCCATGGCCATTTGCCATGTGGGGAATTGACATCATTGGAGTGTTACCTATTGCCAAAGGAGGAGCTAAGTACGCGATCGTTGCCCTGGACTACTTCACAAAATGAGTGGAAGCTGAACCTTTAACAACCATCACGGCGAGGAAGGTGATCAGTTTTGTGGTCAGAAACATTATTTGTCGATTTGGGATACCGAAGACCATCATAACTAATAATAGGACGCAGTTCGACAACATCGAGTTCAGAAACTTCTGCTAGAAAT
Source organism: Allium sativum (assembly GCA_030737875.1). Classification (NCBI taxonomy): domain Eukaryota; kingdom Viridiplantae; phylum Streptophyta; class Magnoliopsida; order Asparagales; family Amaryllidaceae; genus Allium; species Allium sativum. Next base: position 387,977,444 of record CM060916.1, on the reverse strand, counting down.
ACAAGATTGATAAACGATACACTGCAGTAGCTCACCCGCAATCAAATGGCCAGATCGAAGCCATAAACAAGGTCATTAAATCAATTCTGAAGAAGCGGTTGGAGCGGGCCAAAGCTAGATGGGTAGACGAGTTGCCACTAGCTTTATGGGCCTACGGGACAACCTTTAAGACGGCTACCGGCCATACTCCCTATTCACTTTCCTTTGGGTCAGAAGCAGGGATCCCGGTAGAATTAGAAGTCCCTTCTCATCGATTTGCGTGTTATGACCCGATGACAAATAAAGCACTCCTCCTATAATCTCTTGATATGATTGAAGAAAAAAGAGACGAAGCCGACTTGCATGCCTCAAGACATCGACATCAAGTAGCACGTTATTATGACCGGAAAGTTCGCTTCAAAACTTTTGAACCAGGTGACCTAGTACTAAAACGAGTCTTCCTGCCTTCGACCCAATTGGGTCCAAAATGGGAAGGGCCATACACCATCAAACGAAAGCTTGATACAGGAGCATTCAAGTTAATGACTGTGGATGGTGAGGAGATTCCTAGAGCCTGGAACGCTCAGCACTTACGACGATATCTGAGCTAAATATGAAATGTCATCCTTTTTGTTTTTATAAGCTGTGTAAAAAGGCACGACTTGCCTTAAAAAGTCTATTTATATGAACAAAGGATCATGAAGTGGATGAAGGCTACGACTTAGCTGAACCACTATACAAATATCGTGTGTCATTTACTTTTCTGCATTAATTATATCTTCAACAATTATTCTATCGTGACCATGAAACACGAAATATTAAATTAGATTTAGAAAGTTGGAGTCGACTTATGTGCAGGAACAAATAAAATGACCATTTGCACGAAAAAACACAAAAGAATGGGAAGACAACATTCTTAACTCTAACTCTCAAGAATCGAGAGAGAGTATAAAGGACGGGAAGACGACGTCCCTTGAGGTGTGAAGGTGCACCCAGATGAAAGACCGCCTCAACTATACTCTAACCTGGTCATGAGACAGGAGAGTATAAAGATGATAGAAAGAATAGGCATCAATGATGAAAGGAATATGGCCCCGTTGGAGAATTGGGGGCAATTGGACTTTGAATTTAATCAATCTTGAATAATTCCTGCTTAGTTATCCAAGATTGACTGGGGGCATACATGTGTACACATATTCCCCTCAATAATGACTTCATTATATAACTGTAATATGACATGCTCTTGCATTTTTACTTAAGTACTAAACTAACAACTATCAGACATTGCAGGTAATAAATTATTATTATTATTTACAAACACGCGAGTTTGTACAGGGAAATCAAGCAAAGGATGCGCGGGCCGCACTCGCTGCAACAATTGCGGACTAATTAAATGCCAAAGTAAAACAAAGCACTCCGTCATTTGGGCTTTGGAGCGGACTTGAATTTTTTGGCAGCTTTATGAGTAGCCCTAACCTCTTTTTCAGCATCAGTCATAATGCGCTTCGGCCTTTTCTTCTCTGCAGTCGAAGTGCTAGAATCGGTTGATTTTTTCCTAGGAGTCGGAACACTGGAATCAAGAGAAGATTTTTTAGCAAGCTCTTCTGTAATAGACCTAGTTGAAAGCTTAACGACTAACCTTGATCCAGGATCCATCACTGCAAGGGGTTTAAGGCTTTCGGGGTTCAAGTCTTCAACTTTTAGCTGCATACGTTTGCCTTGTTCAGCTTTCATTTCAGCCAAAGTGATGTCATCGACACTTTTTGAATCCCCAATTATAGCCACATCAGGATCTTCTTCATGCCCCTCGCTACCACCATCGTCTTTTAAGGCATCTATCATCTCATCATCATAAGAAGTGTCGGCCTTAGATAGTTCAGCTCCCCCTCCTGACTCAATAATGGTAGCCTTATCCTATTCTCCTTGAGTCTTTTCCACAGATTTTCCCCCAGTGGTGGTTCCCTGATGCATGTCAGTCTTCTCGGTCGGTTCAACACCTACAGAATGAGAAGCAACAGTTATCAACTCAGGAGAAAATAAAGGATCCTCCATTGATTGCCCAATTATGTGGTGAAAGGTGTAGACGGCCTTGACGAATTGAGGTGAAAAGGTAGAAATACCTTCCGATGGTCTCTCAATTGGAGTGACTACCGTCTCTGACGCTGATTCGGGTATAGGAGATAAAAGAGACGCTTGAGGGATCCCTGGGTTCTCGGGATCATATCCCTCGACTTCAGTAGTTTCAGCGTTAGCAGAAGAAGAACCAGCCTCAGGGATATTCTTCTGTTTGGCCATCCGCTTCTCCTCTTCGATAGCAGCGGCAATGAGGCGACGCCCCTCATCCAGGCGTACCAGTTCATCATCTCTCATATACTTTTCCATAAGTTTATCTTCGTCAACGAAGTCTACTTTAAGTTCCTCTTTCTCCCATTCGATGATTTGACTCTATACATGAACTAAGGTAGTTGGATAGTCTTCAATCCAAGAGATGTTTTGGCAACGAATTATGTGCGCGAAGAATTCAATCAGTAATTCGCCAAAACCGTGCACTTCTTCCTGAGCCTCTGATAGCTATTTATGGGTCTCTTCAGCAGACTTAATGACATTTTCCACATTCCCCTCAGCTAGGGCAGCCCTATTCTAGGCTTCCATTAACTTGGACTCCAAGTCAGCGTTTTGTTTCTCCAGTTCAGCATTTTTTCTCGGTAACTCGGCTTTTTCTTACTCAAGAGTATTGTAAGCCAGTTGCATTTTGACATTGTCCGACTTAGCGTCTTCCGCCTATTTCTTCAACTCTAAACGCTCTTGACTATGAGATTCCAACAAGTCATGATAATGCTTCTGTAACTCCTCAAATTTCTATTTGTAGTTGTTAGCGTCTCGTTGAGCGATGACGAGTTGAGTCTGTGTGTCCTCAAGGTCCTTCTCCAAATTTGTCAAGGCCTTTTCATCGGCATCTGCAGTCTTTTTCATCGAATTAACATCTGTAATTAAAGTCCGAATGATTCTGGAGAGATTGCATGAATATTTGAACATCTCCGAGTATTGTTTCTCGACTGCGTCAATCTTTGCTTTATCCTCATCGGCCCACTTTGAGGAAATGGGCTCGAGTGCTGGTAAAAAAGTCAGGTTCTCAAAGTAATGATCTGGGAACTGCTTCTCCAGACATGCCAGCTTAACTTTGGACTCAGCATCCAGTGGTGGAGGTTTGCAGTATGTTAGTTCAGTGTCTTTTCGCTTGGTTGGGATGATGGCTGTATCGCCCTTTCCAGACCGCTTCTCAGAAACCTTGTATTTGTCTCGTGAATCGGTATATTTCAATGGACTTTTTTCCGAATGTGTTTGTCTTGAGGAGAAGTTCAGTCTTTAAGCTGCGATGTATCTTCCCCTCGATGACTCTGGTAGCTCTTATGTCTATCTGGATCTGACCGGACGGGGGAACGAGAGCGCGAGGTATGTGGTCGATAAGAATCATGAGGCCTTCTGTCATTTCTGCTCCGGCTCTCATGATGATCATGCTCGACATCGGAAGGAGGTCTAAACATGCTTTTTCTGACATCATAGTAAGGGCGAGACATTGTACCTGTGCAGCAATGTAAGTGGAATTCAGAATCAGTGTTCACATAAAAAGTGAGTGCTGTGATGTGCGGTGCTAATATTTTAAGTGCATCCTAAGTGGTGTTTCCCCCAACAAACCCGAGTCTGAAGCCAGACTAGCGCGAGTGGGCCCTTTGGCCTTCATGGGAGTAGTCTCCTCTGAAGAAGTAAAAGTTAAAGGATTTGTGCCAAAGTCCTCTGAAGTATATATGGTTTCAGGAAGGGGGAGATCTCCTAAACCCTGAAATGTGGAATCATCGGTAGTGGGGACATCTCCTTGAGAAGCGTCTGTTGGCAGCTCTTTAGGGGACATTGACTTCTCAGGAGAAATAGCATCATCAGGGACGGTATACCCTTCTCTGTGCTTTTCAGCTATGTTGGCTAACTCGTCGTCCTGAGTTGAAGATGGAGAAGGTGAAGTCCAAAGAGGTATTGTTGGACTTTTCGAGCCCTCGCCCGTTTAAGGAATAATGTCTACTGGGGGTATGTATACATATGGACCCGACCTATGACCTATGCTACGGGTAATGGATAATAACCTGTGATGATGGAGATACTCGTCCTTAAGAACTTCATCGATGGTTAGAAACTTTTGATTGCCATTGAGAAGCCGATGCAACTGATCAAAGTACAATTGATCTAATATTTGTTTTGGGTTATCAACTGCGAATAAAAAAGAAAGCAGGTTAATGTGTTGGCATGAACATTCAAAATGGAGATCTAGAAAATCGGTGCTTTACTTAATTTGGTCCATCTCCTGGCGCACCCCGGCTGTTGCCTGATATAAAACCATTAGAGCTTAGAATCGCCGTCCTTGCTGCTAAATGGAGCTGAAATAATTTTCCTTTTTGGGATTGATTCAAAATAGGAGAAGGAAGGAGTCTCTTGAGTCCGATGCTTGAAATTATAAAAAAGTGGACATCATCGAAAGTAGGCTCTATACCTTAAACCTCTCTGTATGCTATATATAAGGTATATAAATAAGCATAGGAGTTGGGGTGTAACTGCATGGGGGCAATCCGCATCTGTCTCAGAAAGTCGACAACAAAAGGCGGAAACGGTGGAATAGCCCCAACCATACACATCAATCAGGTAACTGCCATAAATCCTTCCGGGGGATGATGGGGATGATTAGCTTTCGATGGCACCAGGGTATCTCTTTTCAGTATCCCGTGTTTTAGACATATTCGAACAAGTCTGTCGTCATCAATCATCGATTCAACAGAATCTTTGGGTAACTCCAATATAATGGCCGACTCAAACTCATCAGGAGCTCGATTATCTCCTATCTCTCCTTCCTCTTCATCGCCCAGAGAAACTTCACTATCAGAAAGTGTTTCACTATTATGTGCTCCTACTTCATAATCTGGTCCCTCATCGTCCCGTTCAGGGTCTGAGGATGAGGATATGTCATCAAGAGCAAATTTCTCAGAAGTTTTCGCAACTTCTATCTTCTTTGCTAACCTAGATGAACGTCTCTCGGCCATGATCACTAGACTACTGAAGAAGCAATAACATAAGTTAGAGTAAGATAGCCCGCATCCTCCTTGTGTGTATGTGAACTAAAGTGTGTGCTACGTGTGCAAAAGATGCAAAGTAAACACATGAGAGCTTGATGCAAAGGTTCAATAAAGCAGTAATGTACAGAATAGTCCTTGATGTTCGTTTATGTTCGTAAGGCGCTATCCTAACTGTCCATCAAGTTGAAGATTATGTCAACTATTGATTTAACCAGTTGAACAAACTCTTGTGTATTGAGTTGGACTGATTCGGTTCGGTTCGGATGTAGAGCTTGGGATCGGATCGGGGGGAGCCTTGTTATGGTCTGCAGCAAATATTCACGCCTATCGAACAAAAACCGGATCGGATCGGAAGTGGGCTTTCAGAGTGGTTTGGATTGATTTGAATAGCCGTGCTGCTCCATCTCCTTAGTTCTCATTCTAATCCGACCCGGTCAAGCGATTTGTGTCCCCCCTCTTTGCTTTCTAATCCGACCCGATCCGGTCAGTTGAAACTCATTTCCATCTCCACTCCCATGCCTCTCCACCCGAACCGATCCCAAGCTCTAAACTCCTTTCCTCTTCTCCCTCTCCATCCTCTACTCCACTCAACTAACACCAAACCCATTTCCCTCAGGAAAACCATTCATTTTTAAGAAATTAGTTGCAACGAAACCCTCATGGACCTATATATTTCCTACCATGCCAAATCCCTTCCCCAACGCCTCGAGGTGGTGACAGAACCACCAACGACGACGGCGACGAAAGAGGGAGCCACGGCGTCGAAGCCGAGCAGAGGCCATGACCAAATCACTCAAAGTTGATCCCAAATTATAACTGATTTCGGCTATTTTAAGATAATCGAGATTATAAACCTACCAACGTGCTTAATTTGAGGATTAAAGAGAGAGTTTTGGAGTTTTTTGGAAACTAGGGTTTCAGTGCAAAGTTTGTCAGACAAGAACAATAAAAAAGGAGAAAAAGGATGATGGCCGCGGGTTTATATAGGCTTATAATGACCAATCGTATTCCTAGCCTCTTTTCCCGTTCGGATCGGGATACAGGCCTACAAATGCATTCTGGCCTGTCAACCCATGATAAGCAAGAAAAGATGAAAAGCCGTTCGAGTTGGGGTCCGAACCGAATGGGATAATGCACATTTTACTTGGCATATAAATTGAATTGAACTCAAGGAAAAATAAAGAAAAAGGTTACTTGGATGGACCGCTGGAAATCAAGAAGAGTTCCTAAATTTGTTTAAAAATGAAAAAGGAAACTCATATGTGTCATGATGTATATATAGACGACAAGAGACCCGGTTTTTATGAAGCAACATGTCCCTGTAAACGAACGGAGATGACTATTTAACGATTCAAATTCAAAGACCAATGAACAAACGATGTCAAGGCACGCTCCATCTTCGATAGAAGCATCCCTTGAGGGGGCAAAATGTTAGCCTACTTAGTGAACTAGGCTACACAAAGCTAGAAGATCAAATTATGAAGAACACCCTGCCAAACAATCGGATCGTATCGGGCTTCCTTGGGCAGAGACAAACCAACTCAAAGCTATAAAGGAAAGAACGCAACACTGACCAGATCGGAGGAGACGAAGCCGATCCGAACCCTCAGTCATCATCTTATCCGATCCGAACCCAGAATTTCAGTTGCTTCACTCCACATTCTCCTTAAGAATCGGGGCGGTTATGTACACTTTTTACCCACAATTGCCACTAATCAGATGTGCTGTCATCACCAGAACCCATCCGAACCCGAAAGTGATGGGATGGACGCCACGAGGATCCAAACTGATCTGGTTTCAGAAGCTTTTCCCACCTATAAATACACCATCAAGAGGCATTTGGAAGGATCTTTTGGCATTTCCAGTATTGAAACTCCTTTGTAACCCGAATTCCACCAACTTATTCAGCCTACAATCATCTTTCGAGTCATATTAAAAAGGAAATTGATGAATCAATGTATGAAATGAGTGAGATTTGAGTGAAAATCATTGTTGTTCTCGCTTTCAAGATATCAATCAAAAAAGAAGAAAAGTGGACGTAGGCTAATTAACGCCGAACCACTATAAATTGTGTGTTTTCTTCATTTTAGTTTTCATCCTATTATAATCTTTGCTAGTTTGGGTGTTAGAGCTAATTTTGGATCTAACAGAAACAAAGATGATATAACACGTATGTCAGCTGCTAACATAATATTCTAAATAGTTGAAATGTATTGGTATAAGTTAGTTTCTTTCCTCTTTCCTTCTTTCTTTCCTTCTTTCTTTCCATCTTGCTTTTTTGCTTGCTTTTTCTTTTTCTTTTTAAAAAAGAAGAAGATCAATACTTGCTTAATTTATAGGTTATTATGGATAGATTTAACTGCAACTTATTTTTCAAATTTTAGCCCTTCTTGGGTAAAAAAATCCTAGATAAACTTGAAATATAATCTGCATATCTGTTGATTCCATGATGTTGGGCCGTTGATCAGGATAAAGTGACAAAACCGAATTAGTGAACATTTGGATTATGCAACCACAAATTAATACTTGAAGCAAATGCATTTGTTGCAACATTAATAAGAACAGGTTATCATATTTGTTGCAACGCTTCACGCTACATGTATTAGTCAAATCCGGAAATAATCACCCAGTCTAATACTTGGATATCCAGGTCGATCAATTTAATTAAGATTAAGATAGTTATTAAAACTGGAGTGGAATATTAGATCAAGATGTTAAAGTAATAATTGAGCTGTGAAAATTGATTGAATGTAGTTGTAGCAATCATCAGAGCAAATACTTACCCGAGCAATCAGGAGATCAATTAAATGAATCTCAATTTAATAAGCAACTTATTGTAATTAAAGTTAGTCAAAAGTTTCTTTTATGGAACTTGTGTATCATTAAAGAGTAACAATGTATAATAGCAGTCAAATCTTTAATTTATAAAAACTATTCAATTAGTTTAGCAAAGTGAACATGCATAACAATTAAATGATTATCTTTTGTCACACCTAACTAGATGCACATGCGTTTTCTCTAATTATCAAACATCATAATATTTTAATTTTACATTCTTCGTTGCAGATAATCTGTCCCAAATTGTCTCCAATGTTTCTCATTATAACTAGCGACCACATTATTCATTTTTTTCATCCCAACTAGACAATAATACAAAAAATTTCTTACTAAGTACCTAAAAATGGCAAAGGTGTACCCTAATTCTCCATCAACATCTGAGGTAGTATCAAATAATCACAAAGAAGTCATGAAAGTATGGCGAAAGTCATTACTATTAAACTGCAAAGGATTTACAGTATTTGGCTCCAATGGAAATCAAGTGTTTCGTATTGATAACTACTCAACCAGAATCAAAAGAAAGATAGTTCTCATGGACGCTACTGGAAATTCACTGTTTACGATCAAAAGAAAGGTATGTTTTGTATATACATTCATTTGATTGCTTTGAGAATAAATACAAACATTTTGGTTTCTTATGCAGAGAAAGTGCATAGGAGAGAATTTGTAACGACCCAAGGATTTTCGACCCCGAAAATCAACACAAATACCAATGTCGACTATTCGAGCATTGGAAATATCAGACCATTAATAGAAAGAAGTTAGAGGGTGAGAAATAGAAAGAAAGAAAATTAGAATAGAAGAAGAAGAATATCACACAGAAAAAAATCAGAGTAAACACGAATCTCACAACGGAACGAATAAAACATATTTTATTCGTTCCGCTGTGAGATTTGTGTCACATAACATCATAGTATAGACAGTTATACTTTTGTATTTCAAAAGTTGTTATAAAATATATTTTATTCGTTAAGCTGTGAGATTTGTGTTTACTCTGAATTTGTTCTGTGTGTGATATTCTTCTTCTTCTACTCTAATTTTCTTTCTTTCTATTTCTCACCCTCTAACTTCTTTCTATTAATGATCTGGTATTTCCGATGCTCGAATAGTCGACACTAGGGGTCCAAAATCCTTGGATCGTTACAGAATTGGTCGATTTACAAAGGAGAAAATGCAACAAATCCAATATATTCAGTTGCAAAAAAGTGACATTGAGACAGTCAAAGACTCTAGTAGTAGTGGGCACACAGAGATTACAGTGCTACAAAATACAAGGGTCACATTCACATAGATATGTCACGGTGTATGAGGAGAAAAGGCGTCAGTGTAAACTTATTCAATGAAAGTGAAACATTTTACTTATAGTTGCTGGGCCTAAAGATCAATGTGAACTTCCGGAGGAGCAAGAGCTGGGGACTCAACAAAGTGAAGATTCGTATCACTACACAGAAACAAAAACCTCAAATTAGAAAATAATTTAAAATTTGCTATAAATTTCTTGATACACTAATCATTCTGTAAATGGAATCCAAATTAGTATCAATCATTTGGCCCAACATGCATTGCATGCTTATAATTCCTGCAAACATCATATGGTATGTAGTTTTAAAGGCACAATGAAATAATAGTATTAATAAACACAGTTAAATTTTGTTTTAGATAAAGATCTGATGTCCTTTTTTCTTTAAATTTTGGTTCTACCCAAAAATCAAAATTGCACAAGAAACATTCCCTTTTTATCCATATTTGTGGGTATTGTTGATGATAGGTGCAATGATAATACAAATTCAACAAATAAGTAAAACAAACTAGGATGACCAAAGTTTTATTAAAAGGGGGCATACCAAGTATAGAATTATGTGTCTCACCAGCAAGTTTGCATGGAAATGTTTTTTCATATCTTATTAATAATGATAAAGCATAACCTACTTATATACTTTAGTTCTAACAACTTCCTAAAATCACCATCAATTCGAGAAATAATACACACATAGATATCATCAAGTAAGTCTGGGAATGGCAACGTAGTGCTTACAACATCTCACATTCTCGTCAAAAACATTATAGAATTACATCAACTTATAAACATTATATAGTTACACTTATTTAAGATCAAGATATAAAAATTGTAATTTCAAGTTCGTAGAACTGTAATTAAAAATAATGATCTTTGGAATCAAAGTGTCAAGAAAACATCCGTAGCGAATATATCATAAATTAAATAATGCTTGAAATTTAACTCAATTCAATTGACAAATACATCTTATATTAACATATGCATTTGACAAGGTCTTCCAAACTTTTATTGTCTTCAAAAGCTGATTGATAGGTAGTAGGAAACTAAATGTCATCCATATTTATAGTCAATCATTTTGGTGTATGCTAAACCATAAACCATCTGTCATTTTTTAAATCTTTTGAGTAGAACACTTCACTTGCTTCCGATGCAAGAATAAATGGCTCATCATTTTCTCTATCTTTGGTATTTAATTTTCCCAAGTTGACTGTAACCAAGTTTGAAATAGAATCTATCTTGCAACCATTGACCTTATCTTCAATCTTCACCCATTCACAATAAAAAACCGTTTGCTTAAAATCAATATAATCCAACTCAATTATATGTTGAATAACTCATAATACATTGTTTCTGTTTCCTTATAGTTTTTATCCTTCCTACTTGCTCTAAATTTTGTAATTGCTTTCATACATACACCACTGTCTTGTGTCATCATCCGCCCTTTATAAGATTTCAGGGAAAATCTAAACCTATTCACTTGGTACTTCGTATAATTACGGGCCTTGAACTTTGGTCCGTTCGCCAACCGCCAAAGAACTGAATTAACATCGTTAATCTTCACCAACTACAAAACCAATAAGTTTACAAATATGATCAAGAAGGTGTATAATTTTCTTTTAAACACGTGACACATTTAAGATGATGTAATATCTCACTATGTAACCATAAAGTAAAACTTTGACAGCCTCCACAGATGGAACCCCACTTCTAAATTGAGATTTAATATCTTTCACATAGACATCATACCTCCTGTGATACACGTTTCAAAACATATATATGGGTTAATTTATAACATTGGAAATCTAGGACAAATTCATAAACTTACTTATTCCATTCATCCAATCCATCATAATTATTAAGGACCCATCCACGAACTTGCTCAAATTGCAGAGGCATCTCATCAGCAAACTCGTCATCTTCATCTAAAAACGCTTCACGAGTATGTTTGTGCGTGCCAGTAATCTCGTTTGGCATGTACTCCATGCGATAAAGACTAGCTTCTTGTACAATATATCCTTCTACGATACACCCTTCAATGTATCTTTTGTTACGCACATATTTTTTATATGTTTTTATCAACCTATAAAGATGATTTATAGTAAATAACCAATATCTATTTAAATCGGACGATGGTGTAGTACAAAAATTATTATTTTTACCATTCAAAAGGATACATCCACCTATATCTAACATGACCACAAGCTAATGCTTCATCAGCTAGATGAACTATGAGATGGATACTAATATCAAAAAATGCAGGTGGAAAATGTTTTCCCAACACACAAATTGCTTTTACCAAACTAACTTTCGCCTTTAAAAGATATTCTCTATTGCACCTTTAAACATAAAATGTTAGAGAATAGACTTATCTGATGGATAGCGTTACACAAATCCTTATCTTGTGGATAAGTATATTGAAGCAATATTGGAAGTAACTATTGCATTATGACGTGATAATCACACGACTTCATATTTATTAGTTCAGGAGGATTGATGCTCACAATGTTGTGGAACTAGAAGAGAAGTTGCTAGGCACTTTCAAAATTTTCAAAATAGTGCAAAACCGTTGCTTTTCTTCTTTGCTTAACGTGAAAGTTGACTCTAGTATGATTATTTTATTTGCTTCAAGGTCTTGCATCACCCGCAATTTATGTTTTATACCCATGGTTTTCAAATCATTACGTGCATTGATGCCATCTTTTGACTTGACTTTATGGCTCATAATTGTGCTAATGAGATGCTCCATAGCAGTTTTTGTGTATGCATAGCATCAATATTATGTCGGACCAAATTTGCGTTCCAAATATGGCAAATCAAACAAGATGGACTTCCTATACCAAGCAGAAACATTGTTAAGCTCTTCTTCATCGGGTTTTTTTTCGTTTTTGGCCATTTTTTTACCGACTTTCATCTTGATATTCGCTACCTTCTCTTCAACTTGATAACCATTCAATGACCATGGAGGACGACGATGTTCTTGTTTGTTATTGTCTCGAAACTTATGGTTTAATGGAAGAAATCTCCGATGTCCCATATAATGCATCTTCTTGCTTTTAGGACTATAATAAGAACATGTGTCTTCTCCACAAATAGGACATGCAAAATATCCATGAGTTGTGCACCCCGATAACGTCCCGAACGCAGGGTGATCAAGAATTGCCCACAATACTCTAGCTCTTATTGTGAACTCAGATTTATTAAACGAGTCAAATGTGACGACTCCTTCCCATAACTGCTTCAACTCATTTATTAATGGTTGTAATTAAACATCAATATCCTTTTCTGGTTGTTTTGGCCTAGAAATCAACAGTGTCAACATCGAGAATTCTCTTTTCATGCACATGGATGGAGGAAGATTATATGGTACTACAATTATCGGCCAACAAATATAATGGCTAGATAGAGAAACATGCAAATTGAAGCCATCGGTTGCTATTCCAAGTGTGATATTTTGTGGCTCAATAGCAAACGTTTCGTCAAATGAATCTACAGCTCGCCACTGAGAAGTGTCACATGGATGACGCATTACATCTAGACCGGACTTAGCATGACCATGCCAAGTCATAGCATGTGCTATCCATGGTATACTATACAACCTTCTCAATCTAGAAACTAAAGGAAAATGTCCCAATGTCCTTTGAGGTAGTTTGGTGATTCTTTTCTCTTCATTGAAGGTAGTCTTCTATCTTGATTCATTGCAAATGTACAAGAAACTCTGTTTGCATCATCTTTCCAGTATAACATGCAGTCATTAATGCATATATCATAAATATTGCACTCCATCCTAACTTGTTTAATCATCTTGTTCATGTCCGGATACTTTGTTGATAGTGTGTTACCTTCAGGGAATAATTCTTTTATAAATTCAAGAAGTGCAGTCACGCAATCGTCGAAAAAGCCATACTGGGTTTTCAAGCTATTCAATTTAATAATGGCATAAAATTTTGTTACCCTTTTTGGGCATGAAGGATATAATGGCTCTTTTGCATTACCAGAAAGTTATTTATACTTCTCACTTTGATTGGTCTAACAATCTGCATCAAACATAGATGATTCCATAATATTATCGGGCAATAGACTTGTAGGTTGAAATGATGAAATCTATCAGCATCTTTGACTAATTCTTTTACTCTTGGATGTTCAGAATCATCAGTGTTTATGGCATGTCTAGTTGTTTGTTTTTGCTTCTTTGCCTGCTCTTCTCCATGAAAATGCCATACGATATATGATTGGAAAATTCTCCATCTAAGCAAGTGATAATGAATGTCATCTAATTTGATCTTTATTTTCATACTTTTGCATTGTGTGCAAGGACATGAATATACTTCTTTATTACCGCCATTTTCTACCATGAAATCAATAAACTTCTGCACTCCTTCCACATAACGTGCAGCTCTTTGATTAGATTCTTTCACCCATGATTTCTCTACACTTGAGGACATGTTACCCTATTATATCACATACAATAAAATAATGAACATGGAGAAATAAAGATCTCATCGTTTGCATATATTTGCTCTACATAAATCAGTTCCGCTATCGTATTTTCAATAGTTCTTGCTTTAGAGAGAAGGCTTCGATTAATATTTTTGAGAGTTGGAAGAATCTAAGCGAGCTAGTGCTTGATATTATATTTACATTACTAAATGAAGAGTTAATCCAACTCCTATGCAAAAAATAGTAAGAAGGTTAAGAAGAGAGTTGAAACTTTCTCAGGACCGCAGTGTTGACATGGAAAAATTATTAAAAAAATGGATATAGGTTGTATGTTCTTCTCACGAAGATGAGATTTAGAGATTGAATAGCACGACAGAGAAATTGTCTTTGCAAACGACAAAGCAATTTAACAAGGTAGAGAACCTATCTGCAGTCCTGGTTTCTCACATCATCTAGGGCATGAGTTGGTTCTATGCCTTCGTCAGGAGCGGATTGCAATGTCATAGAGCAGTAGTAGGAAAGATAACATTTAATCACCTCCAAACACAAGTAAATATATACTTTATTGGTTACTATATAATTTACAAGCATTTTGTTTGAAACAACTATAGGATAATGATTTACATGAGCTATCATTGACATTGCAGTTCAAAATCTTGTAGACAATGGGACGACGAACAACACACGACTCAAACACACTAACTTCAGTGTTGATCATTTCAATAACAAATTTTGTACAACCTGGTATTCAATAACGTTAGGTTCATCCAAGTTATCAACCTAGTGTTTCAACGATTTTGTACCAATAACAGATTTATTGAAATTCCTCATCTAGTATAAAAAAATATATTATTACAATTCAATAACAAATTTTCTAAAATAGATTTTGTACCAATAACTAAAATAGATTTATTAAGAGCTTGATCATAGCATTATTGATGCGCATACAAAATTTGTTCATCACAATGTCCAAACATACAGTATGACAATCTTTTGTCAATCACCTAATGAATTACTTCTGATCTAATGGGAATGACAAAAACCCTGGTACCTAAAAAGTAATGAATTATTAATCTCTTTTCCTAGCAAAATTAATCCATAAACACATATTGATACCAAGTAGGAGAAAATTCCAAAAATTGTCTTCTCTCTCTCCTTCTACATCATCCATTTAGTATGTCTGTTTCTATTCAAGCGTTTACATTTAATTAGAAGTATTTGATATTTGATTTGTGTGAGATGAATTGAAATAAAAAAACAAATAAAACAAACTCAAACAAAGCTACTTACAGCTTTGTACAAAAAGGAAGGCAATAAAGTAATCAGCTATCCAGCTTAACTATTATTCAACAAAGTTTTCAATGTCAAAATTCCCAAACCAACATAGGTACCTCAACTACTATTTATCTTCTCACACATATAAGACAATACTTACACCATAGTCGGTTGCCAAGATTCCTAGCATTTGAATGGAAATAAAAAAAACATAACCTCCTACATATAATATTCTGAGAAACATACAATATATGGAGTTAAACTCTCTTTTGCTAATTCCTTTCTCTTATTAAATAAGTTTTAAAAATTGTGCCTTATAAAGTGGCCTTGCTGAATGTCTCAAAGTAATACATATGAAGGTCTCAACGCAGCTACATAGGAAGACACTGTTCATTAACTTTTTACAAACTTAGGCGGATTTAAAAAACTGAAACATCAGAATAAACATATGAAGAAATCAGAAATGATGTAGCAACTTCAACAAGAAACTAAGACAGTAATTAACATGTTAGTACACGAACAATAGTACCATCTAGGGGATGACAACTTCAACAAGGAACTAAGCTAGTAACTAACATATAAAGAAATGAGAGCATGGCATGGCCAGGTTGCCAAAGTAATCGGGTATGGCCATCTAGGGGATGGCAACTAACACTTAAATATTATGACACCAAAGCACAACGAAAATGTATTTGCATAAATTGAACCTTTTGTTTATGAATGGACATCAAACCATAGAGGAAGCATGTAACATCCCATAAATTTTACCAAGTGATTTGGATCTTTAATATATGAATTTGGATTTTTTTTTATATAATGTTGGATTTTCTGATTATATATTTGTTTTATAAGGTTTGAAAATATGAATTTTTAAATTTTGAATAAAGTATCTTGTTTTATTTTATAAACTATGATTTGGTATAAGGAAAAATTTATTTCAAAAGTGTATAGTTAATTTATAAGATTTCATGGTTAAGTAATAATATTTTCTAATTTTTGATAATATTGATTTGTAAATGAATTGGTAAAGGATGATTTATTTTATGATTTTACAAGAATGATTATTATTATTTTAATTGTTTTGATAAATTTTAATGGTATTTATAAATTGTATAAGATTTGTTATGTACCATATTTAAGGATTTTAAGTATTTATTTAAACCATTTCAGTATAAATTTTTGGTAAATCATATACGTGTATATATTTGATAAATAATATAGATAAATATTCTTGATAGTAAATTTTAAAATATTAGTTAGTTATAAATATCTTGTTAAAACCTTATGTAATAAAGAAGTCACATTTTCAAGAGAAAATTTGTTACAAATATAAGTGTTATAGTATTGTGACTAAAAATTCTAATTATAAATAAATAAATTATGTCTTTTTGCCAAGCATGCATTGGCCAATTTTAAATTTAAATGTAGGTGTCCTCATGCACGTGAATATTGTGCCATGTGGCTTGGATTAAGGTGATAAGTAAATATTAAAAATCATTAAATATTAAGGAGAAAAAGGGCCGCACCCTTTACCTCACACAGCAGACTCCTTCTGTATTCTTCTTCCTCGCATTCTTCTTTCCCAGTAAAATGAAAACTCCCTCTTCTTTCTACTCAAAAATCCACTTCTCTCAATTCTTTTGTGTTCAGCCAAAATAATTTGCATAGATGTTGTTCGTATCATCGTTGGTGATTTTTAGAAATCATCGGAGTCAGATTTCATCCATCATCAAGAGAGAAAATTTCGGATTTACAGAAAATGTTATAAATGTGTTCAAAACTTCGAAAATTAAATTCTCCCAATCCGCTTAAAATTGATCGACGCCATATGCGTCGTTGAGATCAGCAGATGGTATAGTATTTTTAGTGCGAGTTTGAAGGAATTCGGTGTCGATGATTTTGAATGTTCAAAATTAGGTTTTGGATTTGATGGAGAAAGAAGGAGAGATAGGAGAATCAGAGAGTAGAGTTGTGATGAGGATGGAGAGAGCTTCGATGTGGTATAGTTTAGTGGAATTCGACGATAAAAAGTGTCGATGCTTTTGTTGAAGACGTGGTTCCAGGTCACGGCAGTACTCGGGTTTGGTGATCGGATTTTGGTTCGGAGGGCGAGAGCGTGCGCGAGTAGGTGCAAAGGATAGAGGAGATGGAAAGAAACTCGTTGGTGGTCTCATTTTTGGGTTCGGTGGTATATGTGGGTGTGTATGTGCACACGGTGCACATGGAAATTGGGTTCCAGGAGGAGAGCGTGAGTGAAGGAGAAGAAGGGAAAAGATGGGCCGCGGGTTGAGTTGGTTCAGTGCTTGGATGTTGGGCCTTGGGCCAAAGTGAGTAGGTAAAATTCTTTGATTCACTTTTAAGTTTAAATGCAAATGTAAAACTTTGAAATCTCCTAACTTACTCGTTTTAAATCGAAATCTCGCACGGTTAAGTCCGTTAGACTCGTATCAGAAAATATAATCCATATATAAAAGTTTGGTAATTTAGCTAAGGATAAAATTTTGGGAAAAAAAATATAAAGATGAAACGTTTATATATATATAAGTGACAAACATCAAGGTTAATGCAACTCCATATATAATGAGCCGAGACATCAGTAGCTGCTAATGGAAGTGAATGCGGGTGATGATGGAAGTGTTCGTTGGCTTGTCCGTAAGGAATCTCTGATAGTGAAGAGTTTGGAGCTCGAATGGTGAGAACTTCTAATTTAAATTTATTTATTTAAATTAGTTAATTATAATTAGCTGAGTTAATTATAATCTGTTGATGATGATTGTGTGATGGATGTATTTATGTGAATGGATGTGCATGTAGTTAGATAATACACTGAACACTGAAAAGCGTTATCGACAGTAACGCTTGTGCACAACTGAATTGGTTGTTGTTGATGATAACGATGATTCATTATCATCATATATATATTGTTGATTTATTCTGTTGTATGATACACACACAATACCATGATTATGGGATTCTACGGGTGATCGATTTTGTTTCCCTTCCATATAAACGAAGTTGATTTTCTAATATTAAATATTATCATGTTCAATTTATTTCAAAAATGAGATTTTTGAAAATTTGATTTTTGCTTTATATGTTTTCGAAAACATAATATGATAATATATATATATATATATATATATATATATATATAGACACCAGAACGTTTTAGGATGACAGAGAGGATGGTGTCTAGGCTTGGGTTTGGAAATTCAGTTTCCTGCTCTCCCTGGCTATCCCTAACTGGTCCGACAACGGGATGGTAAAAGTTGAAATCAAATTTGAAATATATTTTGAAGCTGTTCAAATGATTTGGGAATATAAGTTAAATGATTTATATTTAAATCATTATATGGTTTGAATAGAACGCAATATGATGCGACAATTCGTAAATATCGATCTCAAGTTTAACTTGATTATTTGAAAATTTATTCGTCTTGAAATAAGAAACCGTTGAATTACAAATGATAACAGTTTTGAATAATAAAGGGAATTTAAAATTTTCAACGGCTGATTTCAAGTATAACAAATTTGGAAAGATCCATATGTTTGCAGTCAGCAATCATAACACGAGTTATCAAAATTTGAGAAATTTATGACAATTCCTATTTATAAATTCAAAGACGAATAGAAATTTTAATATTTGGATTTCGTATAAATTTGCAAATCTAATTGATTTAAATGGATATTTTAACAGCAGTGCCTTTGGTAACACACCCAAAATGTTGTTATTGGTTTTGAAATTTATAAGCATGAACTAATAGTTGACTATAAGAATGGTTTCGAAGATTATTTAAGTATTGGAAATATTTACATGGAGTTAAAATGGGTTTTCCAAAGTTAAATTTTTTGGATATGGTTGGAGATAAATCTTCGGATGTTTGATATTAACTCGATGGATGAAAATTCATATTATCTGAGGAATTTAAAAAGGTAATTCACCGTTATTCCACTTATAATATGAGTTGGATACGGAGATTAATATTGAATATAAGTCGATGATATTTTTGGCCAGGTCAAATGTCGAAGAATTGGATAAATCTTTTAATTAAGATATAGGTTTTCCACCTGATTGAAATGAGTTAGATGGAAATAATCTTCGATATTTGGTATAAAATTTCATGGTATAAATGAATACTATCTGGGGAATTTGAAAGATATTATTATATCGTTATTCCACTTATGGTATTCGTTGATTATGAGAATTATATCGAATATAAGTGGATAAAAATTTCTGTGTAATTTATGATTCAATATCGATTGATTTGGGTTTTGTCGTGAATCGTATCTTTAATAATATCATTCTTGAAACCCAATGAGATTGAATGGTGGAAATTCATATCGTAATCGGGGATTTAATCAATTCTTCAATTCGAGGGAATTAAAGGTAAGAAATTAAAGAGAAAGTATAATCTTTGATTTCAAAGAAGAGTTTAAGATGATAACAAGATATATGGATTTAAAGTAATTCAAATCTTGGGTCATAAATGAATTGGTAACTATGTGGAAGGAGATTTGAATTGAAAAAAACTGGTGTGAACCATAGCTACTGTTTAAAGTACGCTTATTGCTTGGAAAGACCGGGATCGAGCATATGTTCGGAAAAAAAAACCATTCCAAGTAATAATACGACGTTATTCAAGACTTGGTAATGACGAATGAAGACCGGGAATATTTGAATTGGTTAGATTGATTGTTGATTTATGTCTTGGTTGGGTAGGCCACCCAATACAAGGTATGGGTTGCATGAGACCTGAACATATTCAAGTATTTTCGGTGGTTGTTCCATTCAGACCCAGGACGGACTTGTATGGATGGTGTGTCTGACATTGAAATTGACCACATAGCACCGATTCTCGTTAATGTATATCGGATTTGTGGCAATATATTATCCTCATCTCTAAGTCATATGAACTTAGAGGGTATGCATTGATTTAAATCAATGATATGTCGTGAATTGTCAATGTGGCATACCCAAGTTGTGAGACGAGCTAGTGATGATCAAAGAATGGCTTATCGAAGCATCGCTTTGCGTATGACGTGACATCAACAAACCTCACACCCCGGATTGATGAGAAACTAGCGGTTAGGTTTTATACTTATATATGAATTGATGATGAAGCTGTGCAGCAGTGGGAAACCACTTATGAACCTGGGGAAGTTGGGTATGTTCGGGGGGCCGTGTCTGGTCGAAAACCGTTGATCTGCCCTGACGATGTGTAGTCGGTGTCTGCGTATGGTCGAAAAAGCCGTTGAGGCACTTCGCTTGTATCCCTGATTGATCTTTCGTGCCAGGAATCATCAAGTTGGAAACCCAAATTTCTTATGCGAGCCATACGACTTTGATTGTATATATATATGGCAACATATATTATGGGGTATATGCTGTCTAGGATTAATACATTTACTTGCGAAATGTTTCCACACTATATATATTATGGTATTGAAGAGGATTTTACGTATGAAAGCATATTTGGTTATTATAAGATAAAACTCGCCCATCTGGTGTGCGCTTGCATTGTGTGATGTGGGACGAGCTTATGATAGCTTCATTTTCAAAGGACATTGCACATTTATATGCACGGGTATTCACATGGAGTAAATCCGTTCCGCATTAGCGGCGTGGTCCGGTGAATTTCCCAACTTTAAAATAAACCTTAAACAACTGTTTGAGTTCTCACACCAGTCCCACGACTGACCTGGAGTTTATTGTCCCCTCACCTAAACTCTGGGTGCCCATGATTTTTGCACAGGCAGCCAGTAGTTTAGTTTTACAGTTATAGATCGTTGGAGCAGGATTTAGAGCGCTTCTAGAGTTGGAACCCACGATAGAGTTGAAGCTTCCGCTGTGTTTTGATCTTCCGCTGAGAGTAAAGTTATTTTCTTTCTTCCGCTGTATACGTTTATGTTGTAACTCTGATATTCATGTAACTCTGATGTAATATTGGTTTATTCAATGAAAAGTTCTGTTATTTTTGTCCAATGTATGTATGTACCCATAACAATTCGTCTTTCTGAACGGTTTAAGTCGGTTTAATTACCGGCGAAAATCGGGCAAAAAGGTGGGTCGTTACAAAGCATAAGTGTCGAGCATGGTTTAGGTCTTATGAAAGCTGATAAAATTCATTATAGCAAATCTTCTGAAATTGTGGAAGTGATGGTCTCAATCAAGATACAATTTGACACCAAAGGGATACTGAATCCTTACAAAATTTTACCTCAATATCTACTAGAAAATTGAGAGTTTGTGTTATATTGAAGTTGAATTGGTAGTGCATCATCAAGGAAAATTACAAAGGTGAAGAAATGTGAGCACTGACCAACTAAATCATGTTACTATTTGTGATCCAGAGACCACATATACATTGATGAAAGTTATGTGTTTGTGTGGAAAATGGATAAAGTATGAATTTACCTGTGAACACAATTATAATAGTAATAAGAATTGGTAAATTTGACTTGTACACTTGGGTAATAACATCGCGATTGTTTGTAAAAATGCCCGGACACGGATCAAGCTCTGGTGCTGACGTTAATATTTAATGCTTGAACTTTCTTCTTGAATTAAAAAAAAAACGATAGTACTAGCACTTTTCCGATCGATCGATTTTGATATTGAACAAATCATTCGATTCTAATACCTAATCTACAATATTTCTGATTGAATCAAATACCTATGGTATAAACACAATCCAAAACATTAAACTAAACATTACCTTCCAAAAGAAAACTGAAACCAAACAAGGTGAAGATGAAAATGTCGAGAAATGCCAGAAGCCGAAAACCGTGTACGAAGGATGAAGAAAATCGAGGAACGAGTTTTAAAGCAACGCGGAGGAGAGGCGCCAACAGATGATTCAGGTTTAGGCCGACGCGCAGAAGTAAAAAAGTAAGGGGAATACGTGTGCGCATTATTGGAATAATCGGTGAGAGCGCGGCGTATTACTTGGTGAGAGCGAGGCATACTAAAAAAAATGTCTATTTGTAATGGCCTTTGACCATGATAAAGTTCAATGGGGGTTAAAATTCCATCTAGTCCATTCACAGCGGATCAAAACCCATCCAAAATTGCAATGCCTATAGTCCATTGCGAAATTTCCGCATGATGCGTTGCATAATTGATGTTTTCGTGTAGTGAATATCTTACTATGTGTACATAAAAGCAGCTTTAGCTTTTTAGATCATGGTTCGTTTTGGACATCGTTGATGTTTGTGAATGTTTACACGTCAGCATGTATTACTTTGTTATGGAATGGTTGCAATCTACTAAAATGAATTGTGCTATGTATCTTTTGAATGGAAAAATAATAATTTTTGACCTTTAAATCTTTTATTATATCAGAATACAGAGGAAATATATTCATGTTTGGCCTGACATAACTAATCTAAGTGCAATACTTGAATATTATGTGTATCCAAGTTAGCTAAATTAACCTTATGTTATCTAAGCTGTAAAGGTTAACGTTTAGACTACATAAATTAGGGAATGCTAAAAAATTTAACATACTGTAGTTGATTCATGTGCATGATAATTAATTTAGATAACAAAATTCATACGGTTACGTCCAAACACATGAGCATTGATTTTTTTAATGTCAAACAGAAACAAGCTAGATTTTTAACATTTATATTTTAATAAATAATATAACATTCCACACTTATTTTTCATGTCAATTCTGAACTAAATTATATAGTCTGAAAAACGACTTTGTTTAGCAATACCATTTCCTTCATTCTCTACCCCTACTTTACTTCATGTCTAAAGTCCTGTCATAATTAGCTATAGTTTTGCCTCTATATTTGCATCATTTTTTTTCTTTGCTACTTAGAAATTTATGGTAATTCCTAGACATAAATTAATAGGAAAAGAATTTGACAAAAGGAATGATGTTGATTTATTCTTCCATTTCTCAGTAATTTACATTTTTGTTATACAAATTCTACTCTATTAGTAATGTAATTTTCATGGAATATAATATTGTTTAAAAGAAAGGATATGGAATTAAGGAGAAATTATGAGCTAAGATTTTCCAATGCCAAGCACTAAACAAGCACCATAACATCCAATGTATCCACTATCTCCATTGATCGAAATTTCATTGGAGTACATACATGATTGAAAAGATATACTTTCGACATAAAACTATTTTGTACCAAACTTTTAAAGCTGCATTTTTTATTTGCAATTAGCAGACAAATGACAAACAAATGCTTTGTTGCTTTTAAGGCCTTTTAGCTACCATGTTGGAAGAAGAAGCATTTAAAAAATTGGTAATCTCATTTATAATATGTTTTTAACTTGTTAAACATTAATATTTATGTTAATCATAATATCGGGACTCATACTACCTTCATGGTGTTTATTTCTGATAATTGTGATATACCAATCAAAATGTGCTTAAGTAAACTTTGTATTTTTTCCATCCTATCTACAACAAGAAAGAACATTTGTAGTATATTTATATATGGTTTTATTTGGTTTTCTTCTAAATATCATCTCAATAGAAATGTAAATACTATCACACAAAAGTAACAAGCATACATATTTTGCATGTGCATAATGTCATTGTTTCATCAAAGTTCTCGTATTGCTCTTTGAAGTTCGCATGCACATGTGTCTTCTTATCGAAAAATATTTCTTGTTTACTGATTACTCTTAGTTGATTCATAAATAGTGTTGTAATATTTGCTGGGTGAAAGTCAATTTAATATGAAAAAATAGTTATGTATGTTTGCTTCATTTGGGTCGTAGGTCTGCTAAGCTCAATAGTTGATGGTCCAATATATCAAATATTTAGATGTCATGTATGTGTTCTTCGAATTGTTTTTCCTCCTTTAATAGTACCGTAAAAAATTCATTTACCAATCGATGTAATTTATCCTTTATTTCAATTAAAAGAGTTACTAATTATTAAATACACATATTGCATTCTTTGTTAAATAAGGTTTGTTTTCTATTAATACTGAGCTTGCTATATTCAATCAATACCGCCAGTTTAAGGCTTCTTTATAATCCCATGTTGGTTTATTTCTAAAATTGTGTACTATGTCATGTGTACATATTATCTCTAAGGTGATAAAAGTTCCTACCAATTTTTATATAGGATCTCGAGTTTAGATTAACCGTATGTTACCCATTGCAAATTCAACTTTGAAGGGTTCAATTTTTATGTTTGAACTTTGTTTACTATTCTTTGCGTAATAGCTTTTGAAAACCCAGTGATTGGAAAAAAAAAATTAGAGGTAGTGGTTAATTGGCTTATCTGAATGAAAAATAAATATGCCTAATTCACTTTATTCACAAAATAAGGTTAGCTCTCCATCAATACCAGTATTTTTGTATTTCATTAGTAATTTTTTAGTTAATGTTTGCTCATGCTTTTACGTGCAATGGTTTTTAAAATTGTGTAATATTTGCTATGTGTATGTATTATGCGTACGAGGTGAACAATCTCATTAATCGAAAGCATACTCCATTTCATATCTAATAGTTATCAATATTCGAAGAAAAAATTAAGGGTGATGGTTAACAAGCTTATCTTAATGGAGAGTAATATTAAAACATTAATATAAAAATTTCATGTGTTAATTTTTTTTGTAGCGATGTTGATCATGATTGGTGGGTTGACCTAGAATTCCATGGTATTTATTTTCTTCTTTAGGATAATAAATATGAAAAATTGACACAATTAATCTGAAGTTTCACGTGTCTTCCCATATTAATCTAGAGTTTGGGTTATTTTTAGTTAACCTGAAGTATTGGGGCTCCTTTCCCATACTGATCCCATTTACCTATTAACATGTTTAGCCGATCATGAGATCAATATGGGAAGGGACCCCAAATACTTGGGATTAATTAAAAATAACTCAAACTCTGGATTAATATAGGAAGACACGTGAAAATTTGGATTAATGGTGTCAATTCGTCCTAATAAATATTAATTCTTTACACGTAAATCTTAGTCCTTTTTTGCTCATGTTTCATGTCATCAATATTATATATAATTTTTTAAGTTATCAAACCAATTCATTTCTTTCCCCACTTTTTGGCATGCAAGAAACAATAATATTTGATATAGGTTCACATTTTTTTTCATTATGACCACTTTTAAGTTTCATGTAAAGATGGATAATATATAATTAACATTAATGGTCACTTCTCAGTTACTTATATGTTTGTTAGTCATTTTTAGCATGTCTATTTATGAGTCGTTTCAGCAACTAATTTGAAATTTTCAAATAGAATTTTATTACATAGTGATCTCAAATGGTAATCCTTTTATTTTGTGAAATTTTAATTTATTGTGACTATAGTATCGTCCATACGGTAAACATGTCTTTCATTTTTCTATTAGGTTTATCTTAGTACAGAATTCTCGCACATGCACACACACGTGCAACCACATGTATACACATACATACATATATATTATACGATAATAATGCATACATACATATATATATATATATATATATATATATATATATATTGTTCCATTATTTACCCATGAATGTTAGCTCAAATCATGTACAACTTTTTATTAAATCTAAAATCATTTTACCTTTTATTTGCAAGTGGAGATATTGTAGAAAATATTATAACAAAGTGTTGAATATTTTGTGTTTTTACTTTTAAATTTCAAAGGTTGTCGATGTAATATAACTATTTTATTGTTGAATTCAAAATTGATCATTTTTACTAAATAGTTGATGAAAATGTATTCCATTTGGTCATGCTATTTTTTCCCTTGCTTTTACAATATTAAACTTCTTGCAGTCTATATTTGTTTATAGCTTAAACTAGGAAAAAAATGCATTTGCATAACCGCAAGCATTTGATAAAGAGCAAGAAAAAGCTTGAACTACATATTTCTTTACGTGGTAGATGGATACAAGTCAATACCAGTTAATAACCTACATCGAAATTTTAGTAAACTGAAGAAAGAAAAAGGATTATGAAATACCCAACTCACTTAACCAGTTAATTAAAAGTACGTGTAATATAGCATTAAAAAAGCTATGTTGGTATAAACTTTCTTCCACGCACAAATTTAGTTACTAACTTGAGAATTTACTTCCAAGTTTTCACATCAAACCTAATTTTTTACGTATACATGTATTTCCTTTGTTTACTAAGATGTTAGAGAAAATCATGCATATTTTATTAGTGAAGCCTATAGATTTATATACCAATAAAATAAAAAATATAATTTTCTAATACATTAAAATGAGAGTTTACATATACATGTAAGGTTTGTTAACATAATAAAGATGTGATCTTATATAGAATCCATGCAAATATTATATTAATATTTTCTAAATGAAAAATCCCTTTAAGCTTTGAATCTATTAACTCCTTTTGTATCATATTCTAATCAATTCTTTTAGTTTGACACCTTTTCCAAAATGATTTTATTCTTTTTTAATAACTAGGTCATTAGTTTCAATTGTTGACAATATTGTTCCCATACTTTCTTTTAAGTTAATGCATGTTGTCTCTTTCATAACATTGACTCATGCTTCAGATGATAGAGGAAATTAAAGATGTCAGTAAGAACCCATGATAGTTTGATTTTATGTGAAACCAAAGAAACTAAATTATAGATAAATTTTTATTGTAAACACATTTTCCACTATGCTGACCACACATTTTGAATATTAAGTTGAATGCATCAAGCATGATCCTGAGTTATCGTGCTAGAGGACTTAAGAAGCTAAAAAGGTAGTTTAGAGAATCATAATGATTTTTACATCTTTTATATCTTACTTTCTATAAAGAGTTTCAATATTTTTACAAAATGAAACCACACAATGTTCATTTGAAGTTTTTTTTGGGCATAGATAAGCATTTGGTTACCAGAAAACTTAATTGCAATGTACATAGTATTTTAAAGAATATATTAGTAACACTATTTTAATTGTTAATTAATCTTTAGGTAGTTGGTGCAAAAAGTACTTTTTGTTCTCTCACAAATAGCTACGGTAAATAGGCACAAGCATTGTGCATACACAGCCGGCCTTTTACCAAAGTGGCAAAAGCCATGGCTTTGGGCCTCATCAAAAGTCAGGGCACCATACGCTCGCGATCTGTCAAAGGAAAAAAAAAAAAGCTAGGGCACACTGCCGTAATCCTTGAATCGAACTCAGTGAAGATCGAATGAACACTTAAGCAATGACGACGTAGGGTTACCCGAAGGGCCGTTAAACAGCCAGTTCTCGACAAGAATAAGGCAAAGGCACTGTCGCACCGTCCTCACTCCTCAATCCTCACCTGTAAGTTCGCGCATCACAGTAATCAACTGGGATAAGATTCAATAATCCGAGATTCACGATTGTTTGCTTCTCCGTCCTGGTGTCTGTTTCTTAAACGCTATTTCATATTTCTCAGTTCAATTTTGACTGATTTTGGTTAGCGTCTGTTTTTTTTTTTTTTTTTTTTACTTTTGTACTTAATTTATGTAATGACTATTATAGTTTAACGATAGGCTAGATCTGCAATTAGCGTACTATATTTAGTGACAGATTCCTATTCCATATGTTTTTATTTTGATATTGCAAACTACAAAATAAGTCTGTTGTGTTTTAGATTCTAGTGACAATTCAGCTGTTCAATTTTGATCCCCTATTCCATATGGTTATGTTTTGGATTTGCAAACACAACTGTTGTGTTTAAGATTCCAATGATTCAACTATTCAATTTTGATCTATATTTGATATGTTTTAATTTTGATTTAGTTAATTAATTGTAAATATGGATTGATCTGTACAATTAGAACTAAATCAAAATTTTATGTTTAGTTTGTTTTTTGAAATAAACGTATAATACACAACGATTTGATAATTGTAAATGGATTTTTTTAATAGTTAGCTAATGTAAAATTTATCCACAATAGTTAAATTTGCTTTTGTATGTAATGTCTTTTTTATTCGAATCTATTATCCTAAAAGAATCTCAGCATCAAATTACTATGATAATTGTTTGCGATCATTTTAGCCATAACTGCATTATTTTCAGTATAAGGGCCTCAATTCTACAATCTCGCTTTGGGTATAAAAATTCCTAGGACCGGCCCTGTGTGCATATAATACATTTAGTATGATATAACTGACCATATGGCATATAGACAATTGGCTACATAACCTTCGGGCTTTCAAGTCATCATAACTCATTCTTACTTTCCAAAGTGGATGTAATGATTAAATACGTAAGGTGGCATGTTGTTTCTTACGAATTCCATTTAGCTTCTAATTTTGACTTTTTTTTATTACTTTTGCTCCATTATGGTCGGAGAAGTGATGGGTTTAAAGGTTGAATTCCAAAATTGGGATGTATCATTATTTAATTTAGTTATTTTAGGAAGAGGAGATAATTCACAAGTGTGATTTTCCATGTTTAAGTGGTTTATAGGTTAAATGAAATAAATGTAGTCAAGCCTAGCAAAGGAAACTTCAAATTTGTATTTGCATGCTAAATATGTCTTTCATTAACCCCCATCAATATTAAGTTGACCAAGAATTCACCAATAAAGGTAAAATCTTAAATTTGCAAGTTTTCCTTCTACAACACATAATCCTTTATGAATTTTTATTGTTAGACTAATGACCTTATATTACATCATATTCTATGAATGTAACTAAAGTGGGAGAAAATATATTATTATATTCATTAAATATCGTATGCTCGAGCTTTACTGCAAACTGTTTACCGAATATTATCCGTGCAACAATTTAAAAAAAAAGAAACAATAAAACATTACGTCTTCTTCTAATCCATTTCTTTTGCATTTTTGATCTAACAGTGTAAAAGGACTTGAATTGGGTAATAGATTTTGATTCCAATCACCCTAGGGTTAATTTTTGTTTTAAGAAACCTTTCATTGTTTAAGTTTCTATGAAATTTTGAGTTTGCAAATTGAAGCCTCAAGCAAAGAAAATTGGGAAGCACTGCTTTAGCTAACAAGATGCTTTATGAGCCTAAATAAACATAAAATGAAACTCTTGACTATTTTGACCATAGATATATAATTTTAGTCCCTTTTTTACCATAGATATTAGTTTGCAAGAAAAAAATTATTATGTATAATAAACCATATATCCATAATTCATCCATGTATTAATTGTTAACTATGTTTGAATGGTCGAATGGTGTACCTCTTACATTTTAGATGACATTGAAAACATGAGATCATTAATGCAAGTTTACTAAAACATTACCCTCCACAAAGGTCAATGTGATATTATCAAAGTTGCATTCATGTACATCTACCTGGCACTTTGCAACATTCTTTTATGTTTCATAAATTTTTAATACCCTAAAATTCTGAGGCTACCTTCTTAAGTAGATTAACCAAGCTTTCTATTAACTGCAACTATAATACTAAATATTGTTTTATTTACAATTGCAATAATAAAGGAAAGAAAGAGTAAATGGAAATATTATTTTCCTTTTATTACTTTCCGCATATATGGGTACAATGGCTACATGCCTATT
The DNA here is from genome assembly GCA_030737875.1 of Allium sativum. NCBI lineage: Eukaryota > Viridiplantae > Streptophyta > Magnoliopsida > Asparagales > Amaryllidaceae > Allium > Allium sativum. The sequence goes on along the minus strand of CM060916.1, from coordinate 387,948,010 downwards.
ATCATACAAAAAGATAAATTTTCTTTTATTACTTTCCACATATATGGGTACAATAGCTACATGCCTATTATCATACAGTTGTATTATTTTCCTTTTGTATTACTTTACGCATATATGGGTACAACGGCTACAAGCCTACTTTATTATAAATAGACGTTTACCCTATACATTTTGTATTAATTCCAATTACAATAATGAAATAACAAAGTTTATTTTTCTCTCTTTAGCATCCTCTGATCTTCTTTGTTTTCATGGTATTAGAGCTCTTTACTTGGCTTAACAGTCAATGATCCAACTTCTTCAACTCGCTAATTGGTCTTCATGGCCCATGAAACCACTTCATCAGCTTCTGACAATGCAACTAGAACCATCGAAAGCCTAATTGTTGTAAACAAACCTACCAAAACAGTAATTAGTCCACAATCACAACTAATTACAGTATAGTTAAATGAAAATAATTACTTACTGTGGAAATTGCAAATCGAAACTGCAATTCAAGGCTATGGCCTTAAAGGGTTCATTATGGATACTTTATCTATTCCCTTAAAATTCATCACTAATCAAGAGAACAAAGTCGTCAACAATGAAGAATATTTTAAATATTATAGACATGATCGTCTAATCAGCTCATGGCTTTTATCTTCTATCAAACAAAGCTTACTACCATAGGTAATTGGCTAAAAAAGTGCCAATGAAATATGGACAACCATAAAAAAGGCTTTCAACAACCAATCTACAGCTAAAGTAATGTTCTATAAGAGACAATTACAAAAGATCAGAAAAGATAATGTAACCATAAGAAAATACTTAAGCAAATTCAAATCTGTATGTGACATGCTTGAAGCAGCTGGACATAATGTTCAAGACTCTAAACAAATTCTAACAGCGCTATATGGTTTAAGTGAAGAATATGAGGCTGTCGAAGCCAAAAAAATTCTCAAAAGGAATTTTCCTCCCTAGATGAAGTTCACTCAATTTTACTAGCACATGAAGCTAGACTTGAAAGCAAAAAATCTCAAGAAAGTGACTTTACCATTATTTATGTTGTTAACAAAAGTAATGATATCAGCGGAAATCAAGCCAACAAATACTTACAAAGGAGAACAAACCTTTCAAAGAAGCAATCCCATGACTAGAGGGAGAGGTGGTATAGGAAGAGGATGCTTGAGCGACAATAACAATCGACCAACGCGCCAAATCTGTGAAAGAGTTGGTAACACTGCCATCTAGTGTTATTTTCAATATAACTCAAACTACTCAGCAAATCAAGCCAACAACAATGGTCAAAGAAATCCCAACTTCACTGCTAATGTTGCACAGGAACAAGGTGGTTCAACCAGTCAAACTGATAACTCAAGGAATCAAAATGAATAACCCAGAGCTGACCACATTCAAGATGAATCATGGTACCCAGACTCAGGAGGTAGTCATTACATTACCAATAATCTTGACAATCTGAATCTTGGGAACAAAGAATACAAAGGTAACCAAACTATAAGTATGGGCAATGGTAAGTGTGTTAAAATTTCTTATACTAGCACTGGTAGTATAACTAGAAATAGGAAATTATTTTTACACAACTTATTAAGAGTCCCCACTATTAAGAAGAACTAATTAGTGTGTCTCAATTTGCTAGATATAATAACGTATACTTTGAATTTTTTTCCTAAATACTGTGTAGTTAGAGACATACTAACTAGAGAAATTCTTTTACAGGGTAATGCTGTAAAGGGACTATATGTAATGGCGCGTTTTGTTAGCTGTCGAATAATTTATTTATTTAATGATTTATATATCGATTTGGCGATATCGATAACTTAAAGTAAAACGTTCGAACTTATAATTTATAATTATAATTAAAACGAACCTGAAACGTCGCGGCAGTTCGTAATTTGACGATTCGAACTTCAACTGAGTGTACAGGATTCGTTTTAAATCGGATTTCTGTGAAACAAGAAACGTGTGGAGCTGGTGGAGTATATTTTTCTAATGGAAGAGAAAAATGGGGATTTCGTCGTGTAGATTTTGAGTTATGTCCAAATCAAATTTCAGAAAAGTCGCTGTAGAATTCCTTTATAATTTGCGACGCTTTATTTACGTTATAAAAAGGGTTTTTCAATATAACTAGAAATCGGGTTTGAATTTAGACAAGGTTCTTTTGGGAAATAGTGATAATTTAATTTTTAGAATTTTGTCGTAATTTTTAATTAATTAAATAAGCAACTTTTTATTTGGAGTATTTCGCACCCTGAAATCAACATTTTGAAGTTTTAAAATATGAGTCCACCTACCGGTATTATTATATTTTTGGGATCGTGGTGCGATACTGGACACGACTGCATTTTTATCTCTGTCTGTAACAATCGATAAATACCTAAAGTTCACTATAACCGGTACAAATTTAAAATGTTAAATTTATATGTACATAAGTGTATGAATAAAAATATATAAAAAAATACACTTACCTTAGCTATTAGCTATGAAGTAACGTGTACACATACATTGAAGTAGGGTAGTTGCCTTAGAAATGAAGTATCCACGCATACCTTATTGTAAAGTAAACTTAGCAAATAAAAAGAGAGAGTATACATATATTCAGGTCTCCTTCGTATACACGTACACTTTTTCCTACCGACTGTATACTACCTCATGCGATTATGAAGCCACGTCTCCCCTCCTACGCCATTCTCCTTTCAACCACATGAATGCAAAGCACCCATTCCTCCACGTAGAAGCAACACCATATATAAACGTAAGAAAAGATGCAAACAGGGGACAAAGTATCGTGCACAAACGAAGAAGAAACACCAGTGTTGAAGGAAGCAGAGGACATGTCTTGAGCGTGAACAAATTAGAAAATGGGGACGTTGTGGTCTCTGTGAATAAATTGAAGAGACACTGTACAAAGTAGCTGGTCCATGATGAGTATGGAACGATAGCCGCAATATGCAGAAGTCAAACAAGGGGCGCATTTATTTGTTGGAAGTTAGTTTGCCACGCGTGGTATATGGTTGAAGCAGCAGTGTGCCCTAGCACCAAGTGATTTCATGGCAAAGAAGTATGGTTTGTTGGAACCATGCAGAAATCGAAGTGGCATTTGAACGTGAACTGTAAAGTTCACCGTTGAACATGACTTCAGGTTATAACGTGAAGGATGGGGAAGATTTCGATCTGACATTTGAAGAGGGTGTTGGATGAGGAGTTCAACGGTGATGGTTACAGGAAGTTTCATGGACCGTGGCGCAAGAACGAAGTGGAAGAGTGTGCAAATGAATTTTTGGTTTCCTGTATACGGGATTTAGGGAAGAAGGGATATGCGGGCTGGGTTCTGAACGTGGTGGTTGGGCCGACATAGGAGGGTAAGGCCCAATATTTCTCAATTGAGTTTAAATTTAATTTAAAGGTATAGGAACTTGCGAAATGGCTGATGGCATGAGTTCGAACTGTTCATTTTGTTGATCACCGCGAGATTGGTTATTGAAGTACAGCTAGAAGGGGTGTTTGGTATAGAAAATATTTCTCTATAGAAAGATGTTTATCTATATGCGATTGTTTATGGCGACTGATGACGTACTGAAATGCACTGCATAAATGGTGTATTCAATCGGATCGGATGGGGGACGACTGGGCTGCCGGATTTTTGGACAGGCTAACCAACTGTTGCAAATCGTTATTTAACGGTTAACGCGCCAATGTGAGTAAAACTCACCAACTCTGAACAGTTTATAATTTCATGTTGTATTGTTAGAACTGTTAAAATTGTCTGTTTGACTGTGTGTTGATTGAACTGCTAGTCAGTTAGTTAAATTTCTATATTGATTCTGTTTAACAGAATATATCATATGGAACTGAAAGTGATGTTATCTATATTGTCTAACATCTGTGATGCAGGGAAACAGGTTGGAGGAATCCGACCGGATTCCTCAACAGTTATTTTATTGTTTTTCATATATTGTGATATATGATGTGTTATGAAATCTGTTATTGATTTCATATGTTTGAATGATACCGATCATTGTTATACGACACGTTAAACACCGTAGGTGATACTAGAATGTAAAAAGGGAATTTTCAATGTTTATATTGAAAATAAATCTTATTTATAAAATCGATAGGATTTTATAAAATGAAACCATTTATTTATTTAGGAAATAAATAAAGGAACATTTATTTAGATTATAAATAAATGGAATAAAGGAATATTTATTTAGGGGATAAATAAAGGAACACTTGTTCGGAAAATAAATAGAATTATACAAGGATAGATTTAAACACGTGCTTCGCACACGGTATAACACGATATGGATTTAAATGAGATATTAAATAGGAAATCTGTTTTAAACAGATAAATTGAAGTAGATTAATTTATAAATAATGTTTTATAAATTAAATAAATTATTTATCGATGATAAATGGAATATATATAAGTCTGGACTTATATAGAGAAGTAGAAACGTTATTAAAAGGACATTTATAAAGTGAAGAACCATTACTAAAAGTAAATCTTTATAAATGGATAAACGTTGTAAAAAGTAAATCTTTATAAATGGATAAACGTTGTAAAAAGGAAATCTTTTGAAATGAATAAACGTTAATGAAAGGAGTTGATCGAATTTAGTTATTCGACATGAGTTATTCAAATTTGATATTTGAATAGGGTTAAACCCATTAGAGTGATTCGAATTTCTCATTCGAATAGAGTTAAATCAAAGTAATTGGTTAAGTTAACCAAAGCGAGTTAGTCGAGTTAATCAAAGTAATTGGTTAAGTTAACCAAAGTAAATTAGTTAAGTTAAACTAAGCGGTGAATCAAAGTGAATTTGTTAAGTTAAACTAAATGATTAATCGATGTGAATTAGTTAAGTTAAACTAAAGGATTAATCGATGTGAATTAGTTAAGTTAAACTAAAGGATTAATCGATGTGAATTAGTTAAGTTAACCAAGTGGTTAATCGAAGTAAATTAGTTGAGTTAAACTAAGTAAACCGGCTAGAGTTAATCAACGTGAATTAACTAAGTTAAACTAAGTGGATTAGTTCAGTTAATCGAGACAAGTAAATCAAGTTAGGGTAAACCATTTGAGTTAACCAGTTAGAGTTAACCATTTGAGTTAACCAGTTTGAGTTGATCAGTTAGAGTTGATCAGTTAGAGTTGACCAGTTAGAGTTGACCAGTTAAAGTTGACCGGTCAGAGTGGATCAGTTAGAGTTATCCAAGTAGAGTTAATCGAGTAGAGTTGCCGAATATCACTTATTCGAAGTAGAGTCATCAAATATAGTGTATTCGAGGGAAGAGTAATCGAATATAGTTTATTCGAGTGGAGAAATCAAATGTTATTCATTTGAGAAGAGTTATCGAATATTATTTATACGAAGAGGAGTTATCGAATAATGGTTATTCGGAGTTAGTTAATCCAAAGGAGTTATTCGAAGTTAGTTAATCCAAAGGAGTTATTCGAAGTTTTTGAAAAGCAAAAATGTGTGGTCTTCCGAGAGGAAGAGAGCACACATATGTATAATAAGATAAAGTGATACAGTATCCAAATACATACACCAAAAACACAGACCCGAAAAAAAACAAAGAGTCTCAAAAAGGAATGTAAGGGAAAGTGGATAGATGAGTTCCGGCAAGGCCACCACCCATCATACTTCGTTATCGAATTCCGGCATGACCACCACCCGATAAGAAGTATATCCACTCCCTTACATATAATAAACGAGGAGAAACAAATGATGAAATAGTTCACCAATATATGCATACACTCCTCCTACTCATACTCCAATATAATCTAAGCAAGCAAAAAATGATCCAATCAAATCAGCATAACCCAAAAGCTCCAAGACTTCATCATAAAGCTATCCATATGGTTCTCCAATATGATCTTCCACCTAAAGACCCGAACATAAACTAGAACACCCATCATTAGCAACCATCACATATATATATATATATATGGATATATATATATAACTATATATATAGATATAATTATATATATATGCATTCCTACATATATATATATATATGTATACTTATAAATATATCATTATATATCCATACGTATATGCATCATAAGAAAGAGAAAGCTCACGTTATCAAAGAAAGGAGTTATTCGAAGTTAGCTAATCCAAAGGAGTTACTCGAAGTTTGTTAATCCAAAGGAGTTAGTCGAAGAGTTAATCGAATATAGTTATTCGAAAGAAGGTGTAAATCGAATATAGTTATTCGAGTAAAGTTAAAAGAGTTAATCAAATTTAGTTATTCGAAATGAGTTATTCGAATTTGATATTTGAATAGAGTTAAACACATTAGAGTGATTCGAATTACTTATTCAAATAGAGTTAAACACGTAAGAGTTAATTGAATATTAGTTATTCAATTAGAGTTAAATCGAATTTAGTTATTCGAAAGGAGTTAATCAATTTGAGTTAAGTTAATCGATTTGAATTAAGTTGAATCGAAATGGAGTAAATTGATTAGAATTAAGTTAATCGAGTTAGAATAAATCGAATATTGGTTATTCGAAGGTAAGTTATTCGAATTAGTTATTTGAAGGAGTTAATCAAATGAGTCGATCCAAAGGAGTTAGTCGAATATTAGTTATTCGAATAGAGTTAAAGGAGTTATCGATTTTAGTTTGATCGAAAGGAGTTATCGATTAGTAAATCGAAAGGAGATTTTCGAATATAGCATATTCGAAAGAAAGAGATCGAATATTGTTTATTCGAAAGATAGAGATTTCGAATATGAGTTATTCGAAGAGAGATAATCGAATATAGGTTATTCGAAGAAGAGTTAATCAAATAGAGATTACTCGAAAGAGAGTTATACGTCGAATTCGATTATAGCGAATTCGGGAAAGTACTATTTACTTTCCAGGGTTTAAATCAAGATTTAGTTATTGATTTAGAAATTAGGTGTCTGTTAAATTATTCGAGTTAGGAGATAAAGTTATAATTTAGGTTAGATATTGCAGAAGTAGGAATTATAACGTTATAGTTATAATCAAACGTTTTCATATAAGAAGCAGATTCGTAACCTGAATCCGAGAATTTGCGTAAACAGATGATTGGAAAAAGTGAGTGACGAGCTTCATCTATTTCACAGTAAAGGACGCTGTTCAATTAAGGTCTGGGAGGTAATTATATGTGACGCGAAAGAATTTCGCTCGGTCCGAACCAGTCCTTAAACCGACCCAGACCGTTCGAAACGCCCTATCGTTTGAGAACACAACAAAACAGAACACATACAGAAGAACATTTCATTGTATATTACAACAATGCACCAGATTACAAGAATATACAGAGTATAAATGAATATTACACAGAAATATCAGAGATTTAAATTACATTTAAATACATAGCAGCGGAAAATAATACAATACACAACTGAAGGGGATATACGGATACAAAGCTTTCCGGATATCGTTCCAGCTGTAAACCAGGACCCTGTGAATATAAATCTGCAAAACCAAAACTACTAGCTGCCCGTGTCAAAATAGGGGCACCCAGAGTTTAGGTTAAAACAATAAACTCCAGGTCAGTCATGTGACTGGTGTGAGAACTAAAACAGTGATTAATCTTTATTTTAAAAGTTAGGTAAATCAAGGGACCACGCCGTATAACACGGAACGGGTTTCCTCCCAAGAATACCAGTGCATAAAACAAACAGCGCAATGCTTTTCTAAAAATGAAGCTGTTATAAGACCCAGGTCCCATCACACAATGCATCGCAGCCAAGGATAGGGTTTTCCCTTATAACAGCCAAACATGCTTAGTACGTTTAAAATAAATCATTTGATACTACTATAAGTGCATAGTGTATAAAACAACTTCAAATCATAAGTATCAATCATAGGCGGCATGAGCGTCCCATGCCACTATGTCGCCATATATAGGTTTACAAATAAAACCGCAAATGTCACGTATTTGGAAATTGGATTTCCATCTATGAACCGAGGCAAAAGATAGTCCTCAACCGATTCGAGACTCTCTAGCCCGAGCCTCAGGATCAGAACACATCAACCCTTTAGATCGTCAGGGCCGGTCCACCGATGTGGATTATTATGCCTGAACACTACGTCTCCCCGCCCTTTGGGGCGTAAATGAGCCAACGAATGACTCCATCGGTTCGAGAACGACCGATCAATCCGAGGCGCCTCGCAACAGCAACAACCACATAAGTCAAACTCGTCAGGGCGTGTAAAACCACTGACGCCACTTCTAGCTAGAAAGAAACGCAAGTCCTCCCTGATGTCCTCTCCCGTTTTTGGTTCATACCGGGTGTGAAACTCGCGAAGTAAACGTTACACAAAGCTACGCCACAAAGGCCGTGCTTTGATCATCACCACAAGACTTTGCTTTTCAACAGAAGCCTCGATCAATTGCCACTTAAGCATGCCACACAGGCAATTCACTCCATGCGTTTGATATCCATCAATATATAACCCCTGAGCTCGTACGTCTCAGAGAAGGGCGTTAAGCAGGAGAATAAATTCTCCGCCGCCAAACAGATATATATTTAATAGAAATCAATCACACAGACTAAAATCCAATGTCAGACACACAGTCCATTTACAAGTCCATTCTGGGGCTGAACGAAACCGGAGGCACCTAGTACCCCGCATATCCATCGATCTCCAAGTACGTCTGGACGATCACTAACTGTTTCCATCTTCTTGGGTGTACAGCCCAATCAAGATCATCAGTAACCACCCAAACGACGTGAAGACCTCCGGTCTTCGACCACCGTCTTCATCTTCGACACCACGTCGAATCAGTTATTCAGAATGGGATAAACCCGGTCTTTCTGAATAACTCGCGTATATATTATAAAAGTGTTACACAAACACAACATACGCCTCATTCCAATTCAGAATATTCTTTTATTCAAATATTCCTATACTTTGGGAAAAGTTCCCATTAATTTTATCCAAGATAAATTTTTTAAATTTATTCTTTAATCTCCTTTGAATATCAATTCAAACTAGTCGGGATTAGCGAACCACACCGAAGTAATCATTTATTTTATTTCCCAATCCCAACCTATTCATCCCATGAAGTAAAACTGGTAATACTTCATATCTAACACCACAGTGTTATCGGTAAATTCAATTACCATTTCACGTTCAAATCTAATTAAAGATTTAACCATCGCCTGGAGAAAAACTGGTGATACTCCATTTTCGATCATTTCAATCTAATTAAAGATTCATTAAAACTCCACTTAGTTTTAATCTTTAACTGGGTTAAAGAATCAGTGTCATTAAAAAAAAACACGGTTCACGATAAACCCAAAATCACATTCATTAATTATCGGGTTAAAGAACGAGTGTTATTTAAAACACTGTTCACGATAAACCCAAAAATCAATACCAATTCAATTCCAATTAAATATCATTTAATTAGTACACTTCATTAAATCTAAATAAAAAGATTTAATCTTTTCTCAACTGGGTTCAAGAACAGTGTTAGTGAAGACACCATTCACGACAAACCCAAATCACATTCGATATTCAATACAAGGCTCTGAATAGAAAATATATCGGCTTATATTCAATATCAAATTCTACGACTAACAAATGTCGTATTGGAAATAACGATATAAATATATATCTTTCAAATTTCCATAACAACACCTGTATAATCACGAATTCCAACATCGAAATATTCCAAAGACAATTTCGATTCAAATCCACTCCAATGCAATCATTGGAAATTCTGGTTATTTTTAAAACCCTTTTTAAATTCAATTTATTTATTTAAAAATAAATAGAATTATAATTCTAGTTCAAAACTAGTTCATTTCGATAAAAATCTATTTTTATCCTTTCAAATATGGAGTTTTTCATCCCAATCCTTTCTAAATCATTTCTTATGATTTTACACAAATTATTACTATTTTTAATAATTTTATCAAGGCCCGTATAGTCGATTTCCATCAATGGCCATCGAACTGCACTTACAGCGACCTTTTTCAAATTTGATTTGGACGTAACTCCAAATCCAACCGTTAGATTTCAAATTTCTAATATTCGTTAGAAAGCTCTTTTCGATACGAACCCAACGGTTCCGGTTTTAGGAGAATCCGACGGTCGGATCTCCCGTAATATCCATTTGAAATGAATGGTCGAAATTCACGAATTGCCGCGGCGCGGCGCGTTCTATTCAGGCCATTATATTATATATATAACATATATTTCGTCGATTTCTATTTAAAACGAATTATATAAATAGTTTTAAAGTCGTTTCAAAAGCAATTTCAACTTCCATTTCAATTCAATTCAACATTGAATTCTTCTTTATAAATTCGTTTTAAAATTCATTTCTATTCAATTCAAATTTCAATTCAATTTGAATTCATATTCAATTCAATTCATTTCGAAATCGTTTTCAATTCAATTCATTTCGAAATCGTTTTCAATTCAATTCATTTCGAAATCGTTTTCAATTCAATTCATTTCGAAATCGTTTTCAATTCAATTCATTTCGAAATCGTTTTCAATTCAATTCATTTCGAAATCGTTTTCAATTCAATTCATTTCGAAATCGTTTTCAATTCAATTCATTTCGAAATCGTTTTCAATTCAATTCATTTCGAAATCGTTTTCAATTCAATTCAATTCGAAATCGTTTTCAATTCAATTCGAAATCGTTTTCAATTCAATTCGAAATCGTTTTCAATTCAATTCATTTCGAAATCGTTATATATTCAATTCATTTCGAAATCGTTTTCAATTCAATTCGTTTCGAAATCGATAAAATCGATATAAATATCGTTCACGTCAAAATGGCGTCAAACTAATCAACACGGATTCATAGATTTCTATTTTCAAATATTCTATTTCAAATATTTCTTTTTCAAAATAGTTGTTATTATCAAAATATTTCGTTCAACACATGACCAATCTCAATGGATGAGTATTGTCAACACATGAACCTTTATTTTATAATATTCTTTATTTTCTAAATTGGAATGAGGCCCAATCAATTACCATATAAAGTTAATTATAGGGATTTTCATACATTACACACATATAATAGCATTGAAAAATAATCAACCATCAACCAAAGTGCACTACACTGTATAAGCATCAAATATAGATATCTAACGCTTATAACAGCCTGTCAATCAATCGATCGACATATTTAATCAATCAGGATGAGTGAACTTCAAATTTCATCCCAACACCCGTGTGGGGTTTCAAACAATCAAACGCATATTTTATCTGTGCAGTTGGGCGATATGTAAAATTTATCGTCCCAATCAATGTCCTTTAAATAGGTGTACATAAACAAACCGTCCGGTTTGTAAATGAATATTTATTTATTCACATTCACGTTAAAAATTATATTTTTAACGATAAAACATTTTATTTCAACATATGAGTTTCTATTCAGTTCATTTATTCAATAAAATGATATTTTTATTTTTCTAACATATTTTAGAAAATTTCGGCGGCATAACGGCACGATACTAGAAACGGGACAAGGCCTAGCCTTATCCCCGGTCTAGTGAAGGCCCACGCCATTCACACATCAATCAAATCAATTTCATTTCACCAAACCATTCAATTCAAACCAAATCATCTAACTAATCTATGCAACCAAACAAACAAGTCCATGGTCTGTGGACGATTGTGTCGGGTGCTACTAAGCACCGTCTGCATCCTAGTATATAAATATAACTAGAAATGAAATTGAAGAGTGAGAAATTCTCACCTATAGCTATCCTAGCTCCACGGCACTTCATTGATAGAAATCTTCATTGCTATCGCATCTTCGTTGTCCGCTTTCACTACCTATATAAAAATCGAATTTTTACTATGCTATTCAATATATAAAAATCATATTTTTATTTCGAAGTTCAATATATAAAAATCATATTTTTTTCTCTTTTAAAAATCTCATCCTTTCTACATTTAAAAATCGAATTTTTATTCCATTATTCAATATATAAAAATCGAATTTTTACTACTAAGTTATATAGATAAAAGTTATATTTTTATCACGATATTTTCCATATAAATATTTCGCCTTTTCTAAAATAAAGATTTCGCCTTTAGAAAAACCTAGACTTCACCTTTCATTTAAATAAAAATCCGGCCTTTGTTTATTTAAAAATCACATCTTTGCTTCATTAAAAATCACCTCTTTATTTCATTAAAAATCAAGTCTTGTCTACATAAGTAAAAATCAAATCTTGCCTACAAAAATCCTATTCATTTTATTTATAAAAACCCATTCCTTTTCTTTATAATTAAATACACAAAAACAGAAAAGAATATTAAATAATAAATTAAAACTCATGGTTTTTTTTTTCCAGAAGAGGGAGAGATGGGCGAGGTGGAGGATAGCGCCGACGTTTGGGAGTGGTGCTCTCGCCGGAGTTCGGCGTCGGAAGCGCTCGCAGGGGGGGGGGGGAGGGCTTCTCTAGAGTGGCGGATGAAGGGGGAGGGAAAGTCGCAGTTCGCAACGGGGGGGGGGGGGGGGGGGCATCCAGGCGGCGGCGGGAAGCCCCAGGCGACGGCGGAGGATCGGAGGTTGGGGGGATCGGCTGGTGGCGGCGTGCGATTTCGATTTTGTTTTTTTTTCTTCTTCTTCTGGATCGGATGAACGAGGGAAAACGGGGGGGGGGGGGGCAGTGGTTAATAAGGGGGAAAGAGAAGATACTTTTTTTTTATTATTATTTAATTAGAAAAAGTTGACTTTTACATACGACCTCGAAACGAGGCCCACCGCCTGTCGTCCATAGCGTTTTACCCCCATTCCGAACACAATGGGATATGTATCGCAAGCTGATTTGACCATTTGAATCAGTTCCGTTTAATTTACATTTAAATCACTATATTGAATTTTAAACGTACATTTCAAATTATCGGGGTCACATATTAACTAGAAAAATTCCAGAAAAATATTTTCTAGCTTCGTATTGACGATACGGTCCTAACAAAACTAGTTTCGTCGAATTCTGAGACCGTTTGAAAAATGGCCAATTTCCAGTCGATTAAAATCAACTAAAACTGGTCAAACACGTTTTCCTTTGCCACGCTCACATATTGATTCGAAAAATTATGAAATTTGGAATCTAGCAATAATTTGACACTGCGGACCCAACAAAACTGGTTTCGTCGAAATCCGAGGTCGTTTGCAAAATGTCCATTTTTAAGGGCCTGAATTCCATAGCGACTATTCAGAATTTTCAACTGGACATATCTTTTGATTCCCGTTATGAAATCTTGATTTTTCGGATTCGTTGGAAAGATATTACCAATTAGATTCCATTATTTTTGGTTTCACTAAAATCCAGTTTATTTTGCACCCGGTACATTCAATTGAAGTTTGAAATCGAATTATCGAACTACCGCGCCATTTTCAATTCTATTTATAATTATATATAAATATTTATATTCTAACGACGACGCGTATAATATATACGTTCGAATTATATTCAAAATAAATTTCTCATCGATATTATTTAAAATAATTCATTTTAAATAATTAAAATTCGCTAAAATTGCCAAAATAAAAATTTCAAACTGGCTCGCATTTTCCGGGTTGTTACAATCTCCCCCACTTAAAACTTTTCGTCCCCGAAAAGGAACAAAGTCGAAAGTGGTTTGATAATTCAACTCTACGTTCGATCTGGCTTCCATTCTCCAACTGTTCAGTTTCTGAGAATTTTCAAATTTTCAAAAATTTGGCTAACACCCTAAATTTTCGAAAAATTTCGCCATAACCTCCCCTGCACCGGGAGCATCGGGGAATTTCAAATAGCTTCCCCGGTCCTTCAGATCTCAAAAAGAAAAAGAAAAAGCCAAGCGGCTAGCCAATAGGCTCATAAAATCATCATCACCCAAACAAAACAGTAAATTATGTAGTAAACATGTACCTATTTGTCGGGCAAACAAATTTTATTCTTCGGCTCTAGCCTCCTTGCTATGACCTGTTCAATATAAGTATATGTATATGCAAGCAAATGCGACCAATTTTCAATACAATTCCATATTTGATGCAATTAGGCATAATGGTTCAAAATTAGCAAACAAATAAACAAACAACACAAACATCAATCAATTAGTTGATTAGCTTTTGAAATGGATAACTTTGATACATAGTCAAAAATCAGATTTTTGATGCCAAATCACAACAATAGGCCCTATCTAATTTTGGTTCTCACACCAGTCAATAGGAAATATATAGATATCACACCTTCGAAACACGAATACCAATTCTGATGATGTTCGAACTATCATCAGAATCATCTTCGGGCGACTAGAGTGTGATGCCATATCTATCCAATATATTAAAACTTTGAATATACGTTTGCAAGGCGTATATGCAAATTCTTTATATACTGAATTGTCCAAAATCAATATAAATAAATTATCAAATACGAATAATTGATTTAAATTTTCAAAACAAAATTTGTTTTCATTTGAAAAATATACTCTTCACACTCGTTCTAGGATACTACTGATCCTATCTCTAACGAGTCATTCTCATTGGATATTACTAATCCAGTATCTGATGAATTCTTTCGTATGGTTCTAATGTGCCTTGTTCTCAAGCTTTGTAAACCAAAGCTCTGATACCAACTGTGACGCAAAAGAATTTCGCTCGGTCCGAACCAGTCGTTAAACCGACCCAGACCGTTCGAAACGCCCTATCGTTTGAGAACACGACAAAACAGAACACATACAGAAGAACATTTCATTGTATATTACAACAATGCACCAGATTACAAGAATATACAGAGTATAAATGAATATTACACAGAAATATCAGAGATTTAAATTACATTTAAATACATAGCAGCGGAAAATAATACAATACACAACTGAAGGGGATATACGGATACAAAGCTTTCCAGATATCGTTCCAGCTGTAAACCAGGACCCTGTGAATATAAATCTGCAAAACCAAAACTACTAGCTACCCGTGTCAAAATAGGGGCACCCAGAGTTTAGGTTAAAACAATAAACTCCAGGTCAGTCATGTGACTGGTGTGAGAACTAAAACAATGATTAATCTTTATTTTAAAAGTTAGGTAAATCAAGGGACCACGCCGTATAACACGGAACGGGTTTCCTCCCAAGAATACCAGTGCATAAAACAAACAGCGCAATGCTTTTCTAAAAATGAAGCTGTTATAAGACCCAGGTCCCATCACACAATGCATCGCAGCCAAGGATAGGGTTTTCCCTTATAACAGCCAAACATGCTTAGTACGTTTAAAACAAATCATTTGATACTACTATAAGTGCATAGTGTATAAAACAACTTCAAATCATAAGTATCAATTATAGGCGGCATGAGCGTCCCATGCCACTATGTCGCCATATATAGGTTTACAAATAAAACCGCAAATGTCACGTATTTGGAAATTGGATTTCCATCTATGAACCGAGGCAAAAGATAGTCCTCAACCGATTCGAGACTCTCTAGCCCGAGCCTCAGGATCAGAACGCATCAACCCTTTAGATCGTCAGGGCCGGTCCACCGATGTGGATTATTATGCCTGAACACTACGTCTCCCCGCCCTTTGGGGCGTAAATGAGCCAACGAATGACTCCATCGGTTCGAGAACGACCGATCAATCCAAGGCGCCTCGCAACAACAACAACCACATAAGTCAAACTCGTCAGGGCGTGTAAAACCACTGACGCCACTTCTAGCTAGAAAGAAACGCAAGTCCTTCCTGATGTCCTCTCCCGTTTTTGGTTCATACCAGGTGTGAAACTCGCGAAGTAAACGTTACACAAAGCTAGCCACAAAGGCCGTGCTTTGATCATCACCACAAGACTTTGCTTTTCAACAGAAGCCTCGATCAATTGCCACTTAGGCATGCCACACAGGCAATTCACTCCATGCGTTTGATATCCATCAATATATAACCCCTGAGCTCGTACGTCTCAGAGAAGGGCGTTAAGCAGGAGAATAAATTCTCCGCCTCCAAACAGATATATATTTAATAGAAATCAATCACACAGACTAAAATCCAATGTCAGACACACAGTCCATTTACAAGTCCGTTCTGGGGCTGAACGAAACCGGAGGCACCTAGTACCCCGCATATCCATCGATCTCCAAGTACGTCTGGGCGATCACTAACTGTTTCCATCTTCTTGGGTGTACAGCCCAATCAAGATCATCAGTAACCACCCAAACGACGTGAAGACCTCCGGTCTTCGACCACCGTCTTCATCTTCGACACCACGTCGAATTAGTTATTCAGAATGGGATAAACCCGGTCTTTCTGAATAACTCGCGTATATATTATAAAAGTGTTACACAAACACAACATACGCCTCATTCCAATTCAGAATATTCTTTTATTCAAATATTCCTATACTTTGGGAAAAGTTCCCATTAATTTTATCCAAGATAAATTCTTTAAATTTATTCTTTAATCTCCTTTGAATATCAATTCAAACTAGTCGGGATTAGCGAACCACACCGAAGTAATCATTTATTTTATTTCCCAATCCCAACCTATTCATCCCATGAAGTAAAACTGGTAATACTTCATATCTAACACCACAGTGTTATCGGTAAATTCAATTACCATTTCACGTTCAAATCTAATTAAAGATTTAACCATCGCCTGGAGCAAAACTAGTGATACTCCATTTTCGATCATTTCAATCTAATTAAAGATTCATTAAAACTCCACTTAGTTTTAATCTTTAACTGGGTTAAAGAATCAGTGTCATTAAAAAAAAACACGGTTCACGATAAACCCAAAATCACATTCATTAATTATCGGGTTAAAGAACGAGTGTTATTTAAAACACTGTTCACGATAAACCCAAAAATCAGTACCAATTCAATTCCAATTAAATATCATTTAATTAGTACACTTCATTAAATCTAAATAAAAAGATTTAATCTTTTCTCAACTGGGTTCAAGAACAGTGTTAGTGAAGACACCATTCACGACAAACCCAAATCACATTCGATATTCAATACAAGGCTCTGAATAGAAAATATATCGGCTTATATTCAATATCAAATTCTACGACTAACAAATGTCGTATTGGAAATAACGATATAAATATATATCTTTCAAATTTCCATAACAACACCTGTATAATCACGAATTCCAACATCGAAATATTCCAAAGACAATTTCGATTCAAATCCACTCCAATGCAATCATTGGAAATTCTGGTTATTTTTAAAACCCTTTTTAAATTCAATTTATTTATTTAAAAATAAATAGAATTATAATTCTAGTTCAAAACTAGTTCATTTCGATAAAAATCTATTTTTATCCTTTCAAATATGGAGTTTTTCATCACAATCCTTTCTAAATCATTTCTTATGATTTTACACAAATTATTACTATTTTTAATAATTTTATCAAGGCCCGTATAGTCGATTTCCATCAATGGCCATCGAACTGCACTTACAGCGACCTTTTTCAAATTTGATTTGGACGTAACTCCAAATCCAACCGTTAGATTTCAAATTTCTAATATTCGTTAGAAAGCTCTTTTCGATACGAACCCAACGGTTCCGGTTTTAGGAGAATCCGACGGTCGGATCTCCCGTAATATCCATTTGAAATGAATGGTCGAAATTCACGAACTGCCGCGGCGCGGCGCGTTCTATTCAGGCCATTATATTATATATATAATATATATTTCGTCGATTTCTATTTAAAACGAATTATATAAATAGTTTTAAAGTCGTTTCAAAAGCAATTTCAACTTCCATTTCAATTCAATTCAACATTGAATTCTTCTTTATAAATTCGTTTTAAAATTCATTTCTATTCAATTCAAATTTCAATTCAATTAGAATTCATATTCAATTCAATTCATTTCGAAATCGTTTTCAATTCAATTCATTTCGAAATCGTTTTCAATTCAATTCATTTCGAAATCATTTTCAATTCAATTCATTTCGAAATCGTTTTCAATTCAATTCATTTCGAAATCGTTTTCAATTCAATTCATTTCGAAATCGTTTTCAATTCAATTCAATTCGAAATCGTTTTCAATTCAATTCATTTTGAAATCGTTTTCAATTCAATTCATTTCGAAATCGTTTTCAATTCAATTCATTTCGAAATCGTTTTCAATTCAATTCATTTCGAAATCGTTTTCAATTCAATTCATTTCGAAATCGTTTTCATTTCAATTCAATTCGAAATCGTTTTCAATTCAATTCGAAATCGTTTTCAATTCAATTCGAAATCGTTTTCAATTCAATTCATTTCGAAATCGTTATATATTCAATTCATTTCGAAATCGTTTTCAATTCAATTCGTTTCGAAATCGATAAAATCGATATAAATATCGTTCACGTCAAAATGGCGTCAAACTAATCAACACGGCTTCATAGATTTCTATTTTCAAATATTCTATTTCAAATATTTCTTTTTCAAAATAGTTGTTATTATCAAAATATTTCGTTCAACACATGACCAATCTCAATGGATGAGTATTGTCAACACATGAACCTTTATTTTATAATATTCTTTATTTTCTAAATTGGAATGAGGCCCAATCAATTACCATATAAAGTTAATTATAGGGATTTTCATACATTACACACATATAATAGCATTGAAAAATAATCAACCATCAACCAAAGTGCACTACACTGTATAAGCATCAAATATAGATATCTAACGCTTATAACAGCCTGTCAATCAATCGATCGACATATTTAATCAATCAGGATGAGTGAACTTCAAATTTCATCCCAACACCCGTGTGGGGTTTCAAACAATCAAACGCATATTTTATCTGTGCAGTTGGGCGATGTGTAAAATTTATCGTCCCAATCAATGTCCTTTAAATAGGTGTACATAAACAAACCGTCCGGTTTGTAAATGAATATTTATTTATTCACATTCACGTTAAAAATTATATTTTTAACGATAAAACATTTTATTTCAACATATGAATTTCTATTCAGTTCATTTATTCAATAAAATGATATTTTTATTTTTCTAACATATTTTAGAAAATTTCGGCGGCATAACGGCACGATACTAGAAACGGGACAAGGCCTAGCCTTATCCCCGGTCTAGTGAAGGCCCACGCCATTCACACATCAATCAAATCAATTTCATTTCACCAAACCATTCAATTCAAACCAAATCATCTAACTAATCTATGCAACCAAACAAACAAGTCCATGGTCTGTGGACGATTGTGTCGGGTGCTACTAAGCACCGTCTGCATCCTAGTATATAAATATAACTAGAAATGAAATTGAAGAGTGAGAAATTCTCACCTATAGCTATCCTAGCTCCACGGCACTTCATTGATAGAAATCTTCATTGCTATCGCATCTTCGTTGTCCGCTTTCACTACCTATATAAAAATCGAATTTTTACTATGCTATTCAATATATAAAAATCATATTTTTATTTCGAAGTTCAATATATAAAAATCATATTTTTTTTCTCTTTTAAAAATCTCATCCTTTCTACATTTAAAAATCCGAGGTCGTTTGCAAAATGTCCATTTTTAAGGGCCTGAATTCCATAGCGACTATTCAGAATTTTCAACTGGACATATCTTTTGATTCCCGTTATGAAATCTTGATTTTTCGGATTCGTTGGAAAGATATTACCAATTAGATTCCATTATTTTTGGTTTCACTAAAATCCAGTTTATTTTGCACCCGGTACATTCAATTGAAGTTTGAAATCGAATTATCGAACTACCGCGCCATTTTCAATTCTATTTATAATTATATATAAATATTTATATTCTAACGACGACGCGTATAATATATACGTTCGAATTATATTCAAAATAAATTTCTCATCGATATTATTTAAAATAATTCATTTTAAATAATTATAATTCGCTAAAATTGCCAAAATATAAATTTCAAACTGGCTCGCATTTTCCGGGTTGTTACATTATACGCCAACTTGATTGACTTCAAAATTGACAAAGGAATAGTTGTGGTTCGATAGAAAAGGTTGATTTGAAATATAGTTAAGTAATAAGCGATTAATGGATTAAGCGTAACGATGTTTTATACAACGTTCATTGGAAATCCGTAGATGAGTTTTGGAAACGTTTTCCAAATATAGTCAGATATGTTTTCTAAACATAGAAAAAGAAATGTTTTCATGATAAGAATTTAAGAAATAGAGTTAAGCAAATTCAGAAACTGACTGGAGAGGGTAAGTTGAACGGTTTTCTAAGTGACGATCTGATGTTGGTTTCGACCTTCCGTATTGATACCTAGAGAATTGTCCTCATACTAGTTACAGTTAGGGACTGATAGTTGCAAAATAATAGTGATGTGAAAATAAACTATGGAAATGTTTTCCAATGATTAATAACATATATTTTCTAAATATATGAAATAAGGAAATATGAACATATGATGATTGATCGATCGAATTTCCATTTGGAAATAAGATCGTTGTTTGTACACCGACATGTTTTCATTTGATAGTTGAATCACAGACTATCAAAGTTTTTACCATTTTAACGTTGTTAATATGGAGAGAACGGTTGGATTATTATCCAAAGAACCACTCTGTATTGGCATAAGCGTTGCGAGCAATATCTGCCAAAGATAAATTGAAGACGGAGTAAAATGCAAGGGCTGTTGTATAAGTCTTAGATAACAGTGACTAAGATGGATATACTGAATAGTGCCTTCGGTTTGTCCAGTCCCAGGACAACGTATATGGAAGAAGGTCTGACAGAGTATATCCAATGGATCGCGTAAGTTGATCTGTTCAAACGTATTCACGTTTGGTGGCGGAGGAGTTCGTTTCTCTTAGCTGTATACCCGTGTTATTTTTGAATAAGTCAATGTGTGATTTGGCGGGTATGACGATGTGACATTCAAAGTGAATGGTGATCAGATGTTCTGAAGATAGACGTAGCTTCTAGCCTCACACCAGGAAGTAACAAAAGTTGGGCTAGGCAGCATGGCTAGTTGGGTCATTCCCAAGCAGGGTGTATTGTCACCGATCTAGGGAATATTCATATTTATACTCCTTTTTGATTCTGTATCTTCGGATGACGGTTTGATGGCCTATAACCGTGGTGGCAATATATTCGCGACACTCAAGCTAAATGAGTGAGCGGTCATGTGTGGCCGGGTTGCAAGACGTTCTTGTTGAACCCTGAGTGTATCACCTCTAGAGTACACTATTCAGAAGGTGCTTCCATACCTTGTCTGTTGGAATCCAATCTTCAATAAGCGCCCTGCGGTTTATGATTTTATACTATGTATGTAGAACGTGAGATGCAAGCGTTTCTGCTAGATTGATATCTATTTGTACTTAGACATTATTATAATATCACAATGATATTGCTTGTCAAAATTGTTCAGATACTCATAAGGAAAAACCCGTTCCGTATTCACGGCGTGGTCTTATGAGATATCCTATGCCTGTTTTAAACTATTTTACTCATACCAGTCCCATGACTGACCCGGAGTTTACTTTGTTGTTTTCCCTAAACTCTTGGGTGCCTAAATTTGTACGGGCAGTCAAGTAATCGGGATTTACAGATATGCTTGGAGAGCTTGGAGCAGGAGGCTGCAAGATTCTATAGCTATAGTTATTTCCGCTGTGTTGTAAGTGTTG
The DNA here is from genome assembly GCA_030737875.1 of Allium sativum. Lineage (NCBI taxonomy): Eukaryota > Viridiplantae > Streptophyta > Magnoliopsida > Asparagales > Amaryllidaceae > Allium > Allium sativum. Next base: position 387,926,428 of record CM060916.1, on the reverse strand, counting down.
TACTCTGATAAGTGCTATTGTATATATATAACTGTTTACTTCAAAGCTATGTTATATATTATATGTTATTCGTTCCGCTGTGAGATTTGTGTTACTCTGATGATTCTGATGTTCTTCTTCTTCTTCTTCTATTCTATTAGTTCTATCTTTTCTTTCTCACCTTCTAAATTCTTTCACTAACGTCTCGGAATTTCCGACTCTTGAGGAGTCGGAAATTTCCAGCCGTTACAGTTGGTATCAGAGCTTAAGTTAAGTGATTACCTTGGCTCTGTGGCATAACTCGATAGAGATGGGATTAGTAATATCCTAGATTGAGTTTGAGTGTATATATATGAGCGCGTAATTGTTAATCAATGTAAAATGGTTTTATATTGTGGAGACTCATTGGTTGAGTGGCTTATGAATTCTGGTCGATCAGTTTTGATCCACTGTATCGATAAGGGTTACTAAACACTCGAATACGATGAACCGTCATGGTATGTTTTGAAAGAGGGTAAATGAAATAATTTTTCCCAAAATATATTTGTTTATAGAAGAAATATATATCTTGAAATTATTATAGTATATTGATTGTGTTGGTTGTTATTATAATCGAATAAGATTATAAAATGGTGAAATGGTTATAAATGACCAATCAGAATTCATATGAATGTAATATATGAAATAGTTTGAATTAAATATGAATTTAAATCAGAATTTGGAATTTAAAATAAGGAAATTTTAAGTTCCTGGGAGATTTTGAAAATATTTTCAAATGGAAAATGATATAGTATTGAACTCACTTCGATAGCTGGAAAATAGATTTTTGATGATGAATCTAGACATCATCAGTGTTCATTTTCGAGTTCTAAGTGACGGATTACTACCAAAGGTTTTGTTTTGAATTGTTTTGAGAAAACAAGTTGTTTAGAAATTCAAAGGTTTTGAATGGGCATAATGATTTCAAATTGATTTGAAAGAAACCCAGGAACTTAAGTTCTGGAATTAAAATTTAACTAATGAAGTTAAATAAAATGAGATGGTAAAAATAAATTGAAATTTAACTTGAACCGAGTTAAATAAAATTGAATTGGATTAGAGATAATCTAGAATGGAACCAATTTGATAAGTCAATAATTTGGAATTTGATATTAGAGTTCGAATGGAATTCGATTTGGATTTGAGGATATGAACTGATTGGAGATCAATTGGAATGGATAACATTGGTATATGTTGAAGTGGTAGCAGATGAAAGGGATAGAGTTAAATGCCCGACAAAAAGGTACAAGTTTATATCATATATGAGTTTGGATTTTATGAGCTGAATTGGCAAGCCGCTTGGCTATTTTGATTTCTTTTTGGATTTGAGGAGGCCTAGAGAGGCGAGTTGTGGTTTGACGTATTGAGCCGTACAAAGGAGATTATGGCGAAATTTTTCGAAAATTTAAGGTGTTAGAAAATTTTTAATTTTTGAAAATTTTAGTTGGTCGGAAATGAATTAATAAATTAATTAAAATTAAATGGGTCCAGTCGAAACTGAAATTTAGAGGTAACAAAAAAGGATTTTTGAATCTAGTTAGTAAAGTTGGTAGCATTTTACTAGCTTAGCAATTTCGAGGACGAAATTATTTTAAGGGGGGAAGTCTGTAATGGCGCATTTTGTTAGCTGTCGAATAATTAATTTATTTAATGATTTATATATCGATTTGGCGATATCGATAACTTAAAGTAAAACGTTCGAACTTATAATTTATAATTATAATTAAAACGAACCTGAAACATCGCGGCAGTTCGTAATTTGACGATTCGAACTTCAACTGAGTGTACAGGATTCGTTTTAAATCGGATTTCTGTGAAACAAGAAACGTGTGGAGCTGGTGGAGTATATTTTTCTAATGGAAGAGAAAAATGGGGATTTCGTCGTGTAGATTTTGAGTTATGTCCAAATCAAATTTCAGAAAAGTCGCTGTAGAATTCCTTTATAATTTGCGACGCTTTATTTACGTTATAAAAAGGGTTTTTCAATATAACTAGAAATCGGGTTTGAATTTAGACAAGGTTCTTTTGGGAAATAGTGATAATTTAATTTTTAGAATTTTGTCGTAATTTTTAATTAATTAAATAAGCAACTTTTTATTTGGAGTATTTCGCACCCTGAAATCAACATTTTGAAGTTTTAAAATATGAGTCCACCTACCGGTATTATTATATTTTTGGGATCGTGGTGCGATACTGGACACGACTGCATTTTTATCTCTGTCTGTAACAATCGATAAATACCTGAAGTTCACTATAACCGGTACAAATTTAAAATGTTAAATTTATATGTACATAAGTGTATGAATAAAAATATATAAAAAAATACACTTACCTTAGCTATTAGCTATGAAGTAACGTGTACACATACATTGAAGTAGGGTAGTTGCCTTAGAAATGAAGTATCCACGCATACCTTATTGTAAAGTAAACTTAGCAAATAAAAAGAGAGAGTATACATATATTCAGGTCTCCTTCGTATACACGTACACTTTTTCCTACCGACTGTATACTACCTCATGCGATTATGAAGCCACGTCTCCCCTCCTACGCCATTCTCCTTTCAACCACATGAATGCAAAGCACCCATTCCTCCACGTAGAAGCAACGCCATATATAAACGTAAGAAAAGATGCAAACAGGGGACAAAGTATCGTGCACAAACGAAGAAGAAACACCAGTGTTGAAGGAAGCAGAGGACATGTCTTGAGCGTGAACAAATTAGAAAATGGGGACGTTGTGGTCTCTGTGAATAAATTGAAGAGACACTGTACAAAGTAGCTGGTCCATGATGAGTAAGGAACGATAGCCGCAATATGCAGAAGTCAAACAAGGGGCGCATTTATTTGTTGGAAGTTAGTTTGCCACGCGTGGTATATGGTTGAAGCAGCAGTGTGCCCTAGCACCAAGTGATTTCATGGCAAAGAAGTATGGTTTGTTGGAACCATGCAGAAATCGAAGTGGCATTTGAACGTGAACTGTAAAGTTCACCGTTGGCCATGACTTCAGGTTATAACGTGAAGGATGGGGAAGATTTCGATCTGACATTTGAAGAGGGTGTTGGATGAGGAGTTCAACGGTGATGGTTACAGGAAGTTTCATGGACCGTGGCGCAAGAACGAAGTGGAAGAGTGTGCAAATGAATTTTTGGTTTCCTGTATACGGGATTTAGGGAAGAAGGGATATGCGGGCTGGGTTCTGAACGTGGTGGTTGGGCCGACATAGGAGGGTAAGGCCCAATATTTCTCAATTGAGTTTAAATTTAATTTAAAGGTATAGGAACTTGCGAAATGGCTGATGGCATGAGTTCGAACTGTTCATTTTGTTGATCACCGCGAGATTGGTTATTGAAGTACAGCTAGAAGGGGTGTTTGGTATAGAAAATATTTCTCTATAGAAAGATGTTTATCTATATGCGATTGTTTATGGCGACTGATGACGTACTGAAATGCACTGCATAAATGGTGTATTCAATCGGATCGGATGGGGGACGACTGGGCTGCCGGATTTTTGGACAGGCTAACCAACTGTTGCAAATCGTTATTTAACGGTTAACGCGCCAATGTGAGTAAAACTCACCAACTCTGAACAGTTTATAATTTCATGTTGTATTGTTAGAACTGTTAAAATTGTCTGTTTGACTGTGTGTTGATTGAACTGCTAGTCAGTTAGTTAAATTTCTATATTGATTCTGTTTAACAGAATATATCATATGGAACTGAAAGTGATGTTATCTATATTGTCTAACATCTGTGATGCAGGGAAACAGGTTGGAGGAATCCGACCGGATTCCTCAACAGTTATTTTATTGTTTTTCATATATTGTGATATATGATGTGTTATGAAATCTGTTATTGATTTCATATGTTTGAATGATACCGATCATTGTTATACGACACGTTAAACACCGTAGGTGATACTAGAATGTAAAAAGGGAATTTTCAATGTTTATATTGAAAATAAATCTTATTTATAAAATCGATAGGATTTTATAAAATGAAACCATTTATTTATTTAGGAAATAAATAAAGGAACATTTATTTAGATTATAAATAAATGGAATAAAGGAATATTTATTTAGGGGATAAATAAAGGAACACTTGTTCGGAAAATAAATAGAATTATACAAGGATAGATTTAAACACGTGCTTCACACACGGTATAACACGATATGGATTTAAATGAGATATTAAATAGGAAATCTGTTTTAAACAGATAAATTGAAGTAGATTAATTTATAAATAATGTTTTATAAATTAAATAAATTATTTATCGTTGATAAATGGAATATATATAAGTCTGGACTTATATAGAGAAGTAGAAACGTTATTAAAAGGACATTTATAAAGTGAAGAACCATTACTAAAAGTAAATCTTTATAAATGGATAAACGTTGTAAAAAGTAAATCTTTATAAATGGATAAACGTTGTAAAAAGGAAATCTTTTGAAATGAATAAACGTTAATGAAAGGAGTTAATCAAATTTAGTTATTCGACATGAGTTATTCAAATTTGATATTTGAATAGGGTTAAACCCATTAGAGTGATTCGAATTTCTCATTCGAATAGAGTTAAATCAAAGTAATTGGTTAAGTTAACCAAAGCGAGTTAGTCGAGTTAATCAAAGTAATTGGTTAAGTTAACCAAAGTAAATTAGTTAAGTTAAACTAAGCGGTGAATCAAAGTGAATTTGTTAAGTTAAACTAAATGATTAATCGATGTGAATTAGTTAAGTTAAACTAAAGGATTAATCGATGTGAATTAGTTAAGTTAAACTAAAGGATTAATCGATGTGAATTAGTTAAGTTAACCAAGTGGTTAATCGAAGTAAATTAGTTGAGTTAAACTAAGTAAACCGGCTAGAGTTAATCAACGTGAATTAACTAAGTTAAACTAAGTGGATTAGTTCAGTTAATCGAGACAAGTAAATCAAGTTAGGGTAAACCATTTGAGTTAACCAGTTAGAGTTAACCATTTGAGTTAACCAGTTTGAGTTGATCAGTTAGAGTTGATCAGTTAGAGTTGACCAGTTAGAGTTGACCAGTTAAAGTTGACCAGTCAGAGTGGATCAGTTAGAGTTATCCAAGTAGAGTTAATCGAGTAGAGTTGCCGAATATCACTTATTCGAAGTAGAGTCATCGAATATAGTGTATTCGAGGGAAGAGTAATCGAATATAGTTTATTCGAGTGGAGAAATCAAATGTTATTCATTTGAGAAGAGTTATCGAATATTATTTATACGAAGAGGAGTTATCAAATAATGGTTATTCAGAGTTAGTTAATCCAAAGGAGTTATTCGAAGTTAGTTAATCCAAAGGAGTTATTCGAAGTTAGCTAATCCAAAGGAATTATTCGAAGTTTGTTAATCCAAAGGAGTTAGTCGAAGAGTTAATCGAATATAGTTATTCGAAAGAAGGTGTAAATCGAATATAGTTATTCGAGTAAAGTTAAAAGAGTTAATCGAATTTAGTTATTCGAAATGAGTTATTCGAATTTGATATTTGAATAGAGTTAAACACATTAGAGTGATTCGAATTACTTATTCAAATAGAGTTAAACACGTAAGAGTTAATTGAATATTAGTTATTCAATTAGAGTTAAATCGAATTTAGTTATTCGAAAGGAGTTAATCAATTTGAGTTAAGTTAATCGATTTGAATTAAGTTGAATCGAAATGGAGTAAATCGATTAGAATTAAGTTAATCGAGTTAGAGTAAATCGAATATTGGTTATTCGAAGGTAAGTTATTCGAATTAGTTATTCGAAGGAGTTAATCAAATGAGTCGATCCAAAGGAGTTAGTCGAATATTAGTTATTCGAATAGAGTTAAAGGAGTTATCGATTTTAGTTTGATCGAAAGGAGTTATCGATTAGTAAATCGAAAGGAGATTTTCGAATATAGCATATTCGAAAGAAAGAGATCGAATATTGTTTATTCGAAAGAGAGAGATTTCGAATATGAGTTATTCGAAGAGAGATAATCGAATATAGGTTATTCGAAGAAGAGTTAATCAAATAGAGATTACTCGAAAGAGAGTTATACGTCGAATTCGATTATAGCGAATTCGGGAAAGTACTATTTACTTTCCAGGGTTTAAATCAAGATTTAGTTATTGATTTAGAAATTAGGTGTCTGTTAAATTATTCGAGTTAGGAGATAAAGTTATAATTTAGGTTAGATATTGCAGAAGTAGGAATTATAACGTTATAGTTATAATCAAACGTTTTCATATAAGAAGCAGATTCGTAACCTGAATCCGATAATTTGCGTAAACAGATGATTGGAAAAAGTGAGTGACGAGCTTCATCTATTTCACAGTAAAGGACGCTGTTCAATTAAGGTCTGGGAGGTAATTATACCCCAACTTGATTGACTTCAAAATTGACAAAGGAATAGTTGTGGTTCGATAGAAAAGGTTGATTTGAAATATAGTTAAGTAATAAGCGATTAATGGATTAAGCGTAACGATGTTTTATACAACGTTCATTGGAAATCCGTAAATGAGTTTTGGAAACGTTTTCCAAATATAGTCAGATATGTTTTCTAAACATAGAAAAAGAAATGTTTTCATGATAAGAATTTAAGAAATAGAGTTAAGCAAATTCAGAAACTGACTGGAGAGGGTAAGTTGAACGGTTTTCTAAGTGACGATCTGATGTTGGTTTCGACCTTCCGTATTGATACCTAGAGAATTGTCCTCATACTAGTTACAGTTAGGGACTGATAGTTGCAAAATAATAGTGATGTGAAAATAAACTATGGAAATGTTTTCCAATGATTAATAACATATATTTTCTAAATATATGAAATAAGGGAATATGAACATATGATGATTGATCGATCGAATTTCCATTTGGAAATAAGATCGTTGTTTGTACACCGACATGTTTTCATTTGATAGTTGAATCACAGACTATCAAAGTTTTTACCATTTTAACGTTGTTAATATGGAGAGACCGGTTGGATTATTATCCAAAGAACCACTCTGTATTGGCATAAGCGTTGCGAGCAATATCTGCCAAAGATAAATTGAAGACGGAGTAAAATGCAAGGGCTGTTGTATAAGTCTTAGATAACAGTGACTAAGATGGATATACTGAATAGTGCCTTCGGTTTGTCCAGTCCCAGGACAACGTATATGGAAGAAGGTATGACAGAGTATATCCAATGGATCGCGTAAGTTGATCTGTTCAAACGTATTCACGTTTGGTGGCGGAGGAGTTCGTTTCTCTTAGCTGTATACCCGTGTTATTTTTGAATAAGTCAATGTGTGATTTGGCGGGTATGACGATGTGGCATTCAAAGTGAATGGTGATCAGATGTTCTGAAGATAGACGTAGCTTCTAGCCTCACACCAGGAAGTAACAAAAGTTGGGCTAGGCAGCATGGCTAGTTGGGTCATTCCCAAGCAGGGTGTATTGTCACCGATCTAGGGAATATTCATATTTATACTTCTTTTTGATTCTGTATCTTCGGATGACGGTTTGATGGCCTATAACCGTGGTGGCAATATATTCGCGACACTCAAGCTAAATGAGTGAGCGGTCATGAGTGGCCGGGTTGCAAGACGTTCTTGTTGAGCCCTGAGTGTATCACCTCTAGAGTACACTATTCAGAAGGTGCTCCCATACCTTGTCTGTTGGAATCCAATCTTCAATAAGCGCCCTGCGGTTTATGATTTTATACTATGTATGTAGAACGTGAGATGCAAGCGTTTCTGCTAGATTGATATCTATTTGTACTTAGACATTATTATAATATCACAATGATATTGCTTGTCAAAATTGTTCAGATACTCATAAGGAAAAACCCGTTCCGTATTCACGGCGTGGTCTTATGAGATATCCTATGCCTGTTTTAAACTATTTTACTCATACCAGTCCCATGACTGACCCGGAGTTTACTTTGTTGTTTTCCCTAAACTCTTGGGTGCCTAAATTTGTACGGGCAGTCAAGTAGTCGGGATTTACAGATATGCTTGGAGAGCTTGGAGCAGGAGGCTGCAAGATTCTATAGCTATAGTTATTTCCGCTGTGTTGTAAGTGTTGTACTCTGATAAGTGCTATTGTATATATATAACTGTTTACTTCAAAGCTATGTTATATATTATATGTTATTCGTTCCGCTGTGAGATTTGTGTTACTCTGATGATTCTGATGTTCTTCTTCTTCTTCTATTCTATTAGTTCTATCTTTTCTTTCTCACCTTCTAAATTCTTTCACTAACGTCTCGGAATTTCCGACTCTCGAGGAGTCGTAAATTTCCAGCCGTTACACTATATGATGTTAATCTCAATAACTATAATTCTACTATCAATGAACATCCACATTGACGTCTGACTAGTGTAACTAATGAAATTCAAACTAGAAACATCTTTGATTTATGACATTATAAATGAGGTCATCCTAGTGCTAGTATTGTAACCAAAATTCTTAATGATAATAATATAAACTTTGATCCTGCAAAATTGCCTTATGTTTGCACTTATTGTTTGATGGGAAAATTCACAAATTACCCTTTTCTGATTCGTTAACTGAATATTATAAACCTAGACAATTAATTACCACTAATATTTTGGGTCCATCTCTAATATTTTCTGATTATGAGTATAAATACACCATATCATTTTTTTGATGCTTACTCTATATATACATGGATATACTTCTTAAATGCTAAGTCAGAATGTTTGAAAATCAAGTAAACTGTCTATTAAAATCATGCAATCTAATGGAGGGTTAGAATACAAACCTCTAACTGATTACTTCAAAAATAAGGGCATTATACACAAAATGACATTTCCCTATACCTAGAATGACGTAGTTGAGAGGAAACATGGACATATAGTTGAATCAGGTTTAACTTTACTAGCCCAAACATCTTTACCACTTAAGTTTTGGCCTGGTGCTTTCAGTATTGCAGTATATCTAATAAATAGAATGCCCACTAGAGTACTGAAAGACATCACTCCTCTTAAAAGGCTATTTAATGAAAAACTTGATTACAATAGTCTACAAACCTTTGGTTGTTTATGTTTTCCTTACTTAAGGCTTTATAACAATCATTAACTTGACTATAGATCTAAACCCTATACACTAATAGGTTACTGTAGTAATAAAAAAGGGTTTAGATGTATAGATAAGTCTACGAGAATATTTTACAAGTAGGCATGTTATTTTTGAAGAGGGTATCTGTAATAACCCACTATTTTTTTACAATTTTAATTCCGATATAAATCGATATTTTTATTTCAAAAATATTCTATCGTTTTTCGTAATGGAAATTTGAATTTTTTAAATACGTACAGTGAGATGTAGCAGCTGCAAAAGTTTTGTTGGAAAATTTGAATGTTGCCGGTCTTGCAATTTTTAGTGTAGGGCTGCACGTAAGTTCAAAATCTAAAGATTTTAAAATCTCTCTGAATCCAGTTCGGACAACACGAAAATTATTCTATTCATTGTCAGTAATCCAACAGCGCAATTCGTTTTGCGAAAATCGGATGTTTTGACCTCCGTTTTCTATCCGTATTTTTACGTTAAGAGGGGTCCGTAACGCGCTTTTGAACGAAGCATCCTGGCACTGCAAATTATATGCCGTTGCATCCGTCTCATCGCACTGATCAGCGAAATATATTCATTTATCAGTTTCGGTGCTCGGTTTGCACTGGAATTTCAAAAAGGCTTGTACAGTTCATTTTTGAAATGGAGCCATTTGAGTTCGATGTGTCCCTTTTCAGATCCCTTATGTTTTTCTAGACATTTTGGGTCTGCAAAACATATCTTTTTATTTTACTAAGACACTCATTTTTTTTTCTAAACCTCAGTAAGTGGGAACATTACTCTTTGTTTTCAAACCATGAATTCCGGACTATATATACACATTGATGTCCACTTTCATGTCTTTATTCTTTTTAAAGCTTGGACTCATTTTTGCATTTCAAAAGCCAAGTATGCATGGACATTAATTTTATTTCCAAATGACATGAGTCCATTTGTTTTCCTATGTAACAACATGTTCCATATTTTCATGCGTTATATTCATTTCAAAAGCCACGTGTCTAAACGTTTGTCCCATTCAAAAGGTCAGTTGGGGTTCCAACGTTTAAATTAAAGCAGTTCTCATTTCCAAAAGCCTTCTGCCTGTTTCCGTTTCCAAAAGCCTCGTTATGCAGTTGAGTTTACCATTTCCTTCATGACCAGTTCCATTTCCTTGTTTTCCTAATCTCGTGCGCCACTTCACAGTAATAAAGGTGGGCACAGCTGAACCTTAAATTCAAACGTAAAAGAACATAATTAAAGCAACCGTTCTCTTTCCCTACCTAGTATTAAAAAGCTGTTACCCATTCATTTTCCCTTTCTTCGTTTAGATCTGGCTATTATATAACTCTTCACCTCATTTTCCTTCTTCAGTCCTTTTCTTCCCTCTGATAACCAGCGCCTCCCCTCTCCCCTTCTCTGAAACCAAACCCCTACATCCAAGCTCGGCCATTCAGTTGTCGCCCTCCCAATGCCCAAACTATTAAGCGCACCCTCCTCGGCCTCACCCGGTTCCCTTCGCACCCGAAGTCTGCGTCTAAGTCCACCACCCACCTGAGAAGTTTCCCACGACAGCACCCCAAACAACCCTCGCTCATTCGAAGACCGCCATCAGCTAATGAGCCCGCGCCACCTTTCCCCTCCAGGTCGACCCTCTCCACTCACTTTGACCCAGCTCCGACCTGAGCCGACCTTCCTGAGTCGCCTTCCCACCTCGAACCATCATTGGAGCCAACTGACCCTTGCTGTCCCCTTACTGGCATCCGAACCCGCGAACCCATCAGCGGTGACTCCCTCCCTTGCGTGTTTTTTTCCAGCGTGCAGCGTGCAGTGTGTGTGAATCAATGTGAGCTGAGTGTGTATTTGCGTGAGTTTGTTTAAGTGTTTTTGTGTATGTGATCAGTATGCAGGGCCGGCCCTGGGCTTGGCGAGGCCCAAGGCGAAAACCACTGTTCATAGAACATGAAAGAAGGCAAAAATTTGGAAACTGTCAAAATGGAGTTGCTCAAGATCAAACATGGGATTCTCACAGAATAATAGCACAGCCTAACCAACCAAGCTACAACAACTTTTACTTATGAGTTGCAAGCTAGATTACATAAAGGAAATTTCAGAAATTTGAGGCCCTTCACAGGCCGAGGCCCTAGGCGACCGCCTTGATCGCCTTCGGCCAGGGCCGGGCCTGTCGGTATGTGTTGAGTTTGTGTGTTGTTTACGTGATGTTAGGTATGCGTCGTATGTTTGTGTGTAAGTTAGAATTATGTTGGTGTGGGTGTTTCAGTTGTGTGGAGTGCGTGATTTTGACGGTGTGTATTTAAATATATATAAAGTATATTGTGTATGTAGTATAGTGTTTTGTATGGGTGTGAGTTATATATTTTTGTGTTATACATATATTAATGATTTGAGTGTGTTTATATAAATTATAAAACGTATTTTGGTGTGTGTTAAATTTTAAATATATACAATACTTTTTTTAAAAAAATTATGTTTATTTTTGGAGTCGAGTTGGGTTGAGTCGATATTGTCCTAACACCTGATAACCGTACCGATCTATCGAAAAATTCCATAGCATCCTCTCATAAACAATTGGTAGTGTTGAATAAACGCTACCAAAACTTTTAGTAGCGTTGTAGAGAACGCTGCTATATGACATGCAACTAAAAGTCTGAATTTTTTTGTTGCGTTGTAGTAAACGCTACCAAAACTTCTTTAAACTGCAACAAAACTTGTTTTCAGTAGCCTTTTTTTAATGCCACAAAATATTTTTTGTACTAGTTTATATTTATTTCTGTAGCATTTTTAAAACGTTACTAAAATTTATTGGTTATTTGAGAGCATATTTCAAGTTATCTACCATTGGTGGTGACCAGTATCATTTCCAACAATTGCTTGTATAAAATCCATATTAAAAGAAGTGATCAATCACATAATTGTCATATTCAAACCAACAATTAATCACATAATTATCGTATTCAAATAAACAATCAATCAATCATATGATCATATGTTCAAATAACTAAAAAAATCATGCTAATTACAAATTAATTCGATAGTTATTTTTCCACAGAACAAGTCACATTCCACGAACATTAACAAACTAGTTTACACAAATAGTACGAACAAAATATCATAAAATGTATAGCTAAAGCCATATCCATAGACCTGATCATTTGTCTAAGGGCTACAAATATTCCAATTAGTTTGATGCAAGGATCTCTAAGAGCCGCAAATATCATAAAAGAAGGTTTAATACTTTGGAATAAATCAAATATTACTTTGGAATATACTTTGGCATACTTTGGATTAAAATCAAATTAATATTGTTATAAAAGAAGGTTTAGTGCTTTCAAGGATACAGATATTGTTATAAAAGAAGGTTTAATACTTTAGCATTACATATTGCTGCTTTCAAGGATGCATATGCCTCATGAATATTACTTTGGAATATAATAGAAGGTTTAATACAGATATTGTTATATCATTCAAATTTAGAACAAATAATATAATGATAAATTCTTATCAGTATAATATCCACCTGACATTTGATAACATTGTATTGCATTTTACAATGGATTTATTTCACATCTGCCCATTACATAAGCAAAGCACTAGTAAAAGAAAATAACCCAAAAGCTACAAGAAACTTAAAGTGTTGTCACACAAGAAAATTACCAAACACTGATGGATTACATACCATAAAGATGGTTTTCTACTGATCCAAGTGGCATGTATTCAGACTAAAAGTCTTTGTTCACCTTCAATGCAACAGCTAAACAAATTGAAACGGTTGGGATGTTGAAGCATACTTAACATCGTTATTTCGACATAAAAAAAATCACTATTTCCTTGAAGACCATAAAGATAAAGTTGTTTTATAGCCACAACCTGTCAATAACACAAACCTTCAAAAGCTTAATTGGTTTACCAAGATTCATGGGTCTATCACACAATTACCCAGAGTTAAAAATACCTGTCCTGTGCTCCAAAAGTTTCCTTTATAAACTTGACGAAATCCACCTTCCCCCAAAAGGCAGTTGGTATCAAAGTTATTGGTCACAATAGACAATTCAGGATAACTAAAGTTTTTAGGGTTGCTTGTTCAGAGAAAGTGAACTACCCATTGGCAGGCAGCTATGTAAAAATAATGGAACATTCAAATTTTGAACTCAGGAACTTGTGTGCATGACATCAAAATTTAGGTGCCTGGGTTAGGAGCATGCACCATACTGTCAACTGAATAAATCAAAAAGAATGTAACAATCCCCCTCTAAGCAGGAAATAAGTTTAGAAATAATGACCCAATTTTGTTTTATTTAAAACATATTCAGGCATTATACCTAAATTGGCATTGTTATAAGTAGTCATAAATGAAGACTTTTCGTTAATTCATGGAATATATTTTACTAACTTTAACTCCATTTCAGTTTTGAGGTATAGACTTTAGAAATCAAAGTACAAAATACTTCTCCATTAAGTCAAGAAATAGAACTACATAAACTAACTTGTGTGTTTATAACATCTGACTCGTCATAGAACATGTGATTGACAAACATTTATTATAACTAAAATATAGTCCAGACAAAATAATCATAACTTGATCCATGTATCATTTTACAAAATAGCCTATCAACATGGAATGAATTTGATTGATCAGTTTACTCAACCTCATCTATTAACTTATGACAAGCAGTCAGAAATCTTCACAAATATCAATTTGCATAAAATGGAGATAGACAGTTCCATAATAAAAATTGCAGTTTCATTGTAATAGACTGATATAATAAAATACATATAGTTATTATGATTATGATGGACATATATTTAATAAAGTACATTTGAAAGAGAAAGTACATGTAACTGTGATGAGCAACTATTTATATCACGAATCTTAAATGGCTTTGAAACTAGCCTATCTCGTAGCCCAACTTCCCGAAGATTTATTTCACCTTTACAAGACCCCGCTACAAAAGTAATAATATTTTCAAAAAATCCCCTCCTATCTAAATAGCACCAACCAGTAATAAGATATATCAGTGTCGTTACGATGAATTTATACCTATAAGGAGTCTATGATGAGAAGGATAGAAGTCCATGCTAGTCACATTTGATCCTTAATGCAGTGTGCAAGCTATAGTCCTTGGAAGGTCTTCTAAAGATTTTCCAACCCAAGGACGTAAAGAGTACATATTTCCTGGTTTACATTAAGTAAGAAAATGCAATACAAACAATGAATCAATTTAGTAGTCTGAACTAATAATTATCTTTTAGGGTGTCACCTCATCTACATGAGTAACGGTCTTAATCGCTTCAGCTCAAAATCAACATTTTGATAGTCATACATGCTGAGAACTTTCAGTGGAGTTCTTAGACGCTTTAACATAGATGCTAATAAAACAAAAAAAAATGTTTGATTCTTGAGTAATAGAGGCAAACAACTAGCAAAATCGCATGAAACATTTGATTATACAAATTCCAAATTATATAGAGTGTAGTGCACCATTCAAATATTGAATATTAAGACTATTAAAGAAATGGGTTATCTAAAATAAGATTTGCAATGTTTGATTTAAAAATTCAGATTTAGACAACTAAGAATGTCATGGAACATTAACGTCAAGCTACCAAAAGGGTAATATACTATTGTGTACATTATTGTTTATCCTATGGATTAAGCTCTAACATGTTAATGTTCACTGGGTTTGAGTTTGAACATATTTGGCTATGCAAAGTATATGACAACCATTCAAATATTAGAAACCTATAATGTTGGGAAACAATGGTTGAGTCGCGGACTAGGTCGCTTTCTTGAAGGCGATTCGGCGATCTGGTCGGTGGTGCAAACCAGTTCGTACTTGTCGCCGCCGCCTCTGGGATAAAACAGCCTTCTGAGAAAAAATAATTGATTTGCTTGCACAACAAACCAATTCAGATTTGCACTTTCGATTTAAATTTAACTGCTCGTTCTGATTTTGTTTTTGAAGAACTTTTAATGGTGGAGGAAGAAGAAGAGAGAGATAAGAATAAAAAGTTTTTTTTTTGAGTAGTTGGAACGTATAAAAAGGATTGCGGGGAAAGTCGGTTCAGATCTGAAAACATGGATCTCAATATTTACCAAGTCAAATAAAGGTTCAGATCTGAAAACATGGATCTCAATATTTACCAAGTCAAATAAAGATCTGTTCTTTCATATAGTTTTATGACGTGGGACTATTCATATAGGACTCATATCATACTTATCCCTTTTTAAATAATTCATCTTTACAAAAATAAACTATTTTTCCAAAAATCCCCCACTTGAATTTTTAAAAAATAATTTCCGAGCAGTTTCTATAAACATAAGATTATGCATAAACAAAGGTGTCATCCGACTTGAACCTTTGCATAGTGAATAAGATTCAGTTTTTACTAGAGTGACACGTAGTCTTGGACTCTATTCCTGACATCGGACCACACACAACCTTTTCTATAGTGCAATCAAATAAGCCTGTGCATTAATGGCCATGCACATCTGTCCCAGTTTAGTGAACGCTCTAGAAGTTTTGCCCAAACTCCATAGGAAACGACCACATTTCCACATTCACAAAGGTGAGTCTATCAAGAGCACTCTTGAAGGTAGGTACTTCACTCCAAATAGAGTATAGATCTCATTAAGAGTTTCTATTAACTGATCCTCTAATCACTTCAGGAATACATGCTTCTTAATATATAAATTTAGCATGTTCATCTACTATCACTACACAACTTGTTTTTACCCATTGAACCTAGTTCTTGGGATCTCCAGTCATTTAGGTTGGGATACCATTGTGCGTGATTCCACAATCTCAGGGCAATAGTCCCATTCTTTTAGAATTATTAAGGACTTTCTTTTTGATCAGTCCTTTCGTCAAAGGATCTGCCAATTTGCCATCACTTCATATGTGATGTTCTCTAACAATACTGTGCATACGACTGTCATTTCTTACCGTTGTAATATCGGTTCTGTCCTTCTTTCAATAGTCGTCAAATTTTCATCACTATGTATGTGATGTTCTCTTACAGTATTGTACTTACGACATCGTCTTTTACCGTTGTAATAACGGTTCTATACTTTTTGCAATAGCCGCGGAACTATCGCAATCGATTACTCCATTGGTGTCGGTTTCCCCCTTATGGGGATCTCAAATAGCAGATTTCTTTAGTTCTCTGCTTCTTAACTAGTTGTGGCTAGTGCTATTATCTCAGTCTCTATAGTAGACTGAGTCAAAATAGTCTGTTTCTTGGGTTTCCAAGAGACAGCCTCTTCAGCGATGCTAAATATATAGCCACCGGTCCTTTAGAATCATCAGATAAAGTATTTCAGTCTGTATCAGAATATCCTTCAAGTACAACTGAACACTTTTCATAATGTAATCCAAGGTTCATAGTTTATTATAGGTATCTCATAACACTCTCATTAGCATGTTAATGCTCTATACTAGGTCTACTGAAAAACATGCATAATAATCCCATGACATAGGTAAAGTCGGGTCTAGTACAATCAATGGCATCCGAAGGCTGCCAATGATGCTCGCTTAAACAGACTATCTTATACATTCACCAGTGTTCTTAAATAACTTTACACTGGGATTATATGGTGTACATGCAAGTTTACAGTCAAAGTAATCGTATTTCTTTAGAGTATTCTCAATTTAACGAGATTGATCCAAAGAAAATCCCACTTTTTACCTAGTAATCTTAATACCAGGGATTACACTCGCCTTACCTAGTTCTTTCATATCAAAATTGGCACTTAATAAGGATTTGACTGAGTTTATGGCATGAATATTTGACCTAACGATGAGAAGGTCATCTACATAAAAACATATAATAATGTAAATGTCATTCTCAGATTTGTAATAAATGCATTTTTCACTTTCATTAATTTTAAAACCATAAGAAATGATTAAGTTATCAAATTTTTTATGTCATTGTTTAGATGCTTGTTTTAAACCATATAATGATTTATATAATTTGCATACTTTATGTTCTTGACCATGTACTACAAATGTAACACCCCGTAATTCTGCAACACTAGGATTCACAAATCAAGGCAGAATAAAAAGTTAAAATCAAAATCAAGGGAAACGGACTGTGCCATTGCGTTCGTCTCGGAATTCTGCATGAAAACGAGTCCAAGTTTGCATAAATCGGAGTCCGTATGAGGAAGATATGGCCTCCAAAAGATTCAGCGAAGTTCAAATTTCAAAACAGTTCAGAAAAGCGAATTCAAATTCAAAATCGGACCCAGATTGGGTTGGGCGGGAATTTTCCCGCCCAAGGCACCCAGGTCGACTGGGTAGTCGTCCTGGGGGTTGACCCCCCTGACCAGGTCGACTGGGTAGTCGACATGGGTCTCGAAATCCAGTTTTCTGCACCTAGTTCATTCTTCTGTATCTAGACGCCATTCTGACCAGATTCATCCGCCTAACACTATATAAACATCCCTAGTCTCCTTCTCTATTCACAATTCTTCTCTACCCTTATGCTGCGAAGATTCTTAGTGAACATGGCTTCTTCTCCTCCTCTTACAAGAATAATATATATAAAATAAATCAAGACGAGGAGATGCTGCTCAAAGATTTTCGAGAAGAGGTTCAAGTCAAGCTAGGATTCAAGAGAAGGTTCAAACGACTTCAACGACTGTTTTTCTATGAATCATAGCAACACCATCTTTCTATTCTAATCTAATCTTTGTAAGTCAGTTACTTTTTAGATTTGAACGTTTTTCTCTGTTCGTGACATGAAATTAAAGGAATAAAAGAATATGCCAAATCTTTCTATTTGAATCTGTGCCTATCTCTTTGGACCTAATTAAGAACTGTCATGATTCAAGGACAAATAAGACCGTGACTATGAAACTATGGACCTTAGAACCATATGCCTCTTTGACTATGAACATTGCATATGATTGTGGACAGTGCCTATAACTATTAAACATTGCCTATGACTATGAACATTGCCTATGATTGTGACTGTGACTATGAGGATTATTTCCTTGACCATGAACACAAGCCTATGCCTTTGATTAGGAAACATAAACTATTGCCTATGACATAACAAGAACAACTGTAATTCATGACTAGGAAAGTGTTGCTTAAGTTTTGTGACTGTGAAATTGGGTCTAAACCCGATTATCTATTCTGTCTGTTCTTGGTTTTCTTGGTTTTAGACCCTGGGAATTTACCTATTAAGTTAGGTCTACCCATGTTCTTGAACCTACGTCTCTATTCTGTCTATTCTTGGTTTTAGACCTTGGGAATTTACCTATTAAGTTAGGTCTACCCATGTTCTTGAACCTACGTCGTTATTCAAACCTTTTTATGCCAGTTATTATGTCCATCCTTTTTCATAGCATCTTTGGTTCATTCCCTATTTTCTACGAATCTAGATTTATCTATAATCTAGATTGAGTCACGATTATACGAACGGTGGGAATACAATTTGGGCAAAATATGAAATTTACTAAGAACGTAGTTTTTAACTTGGAAATTGGCATAAATTGGGAACATGTATTATGGCATGTTTATAGAAATGCAAATTGGATAAATTTAACATGAATTATAGGATGTGGAGTGTTACACGTGGTAACAGAGCTGAAGGTTACCGGATCAGATAAAAGATTTGAAAAATTATTTTCAAAACGGTTTTTAAAGAAGCATTTTCAAGAGAAAAGATTTGTTTTAAAGGCATATTCCCCAAAGCCATACGCACTATCTTCTCTTCCTCTGTTTAAATTCTTGTCTCCTTCTTTCTTGAGTCTCTGAGGCTTCTGGCTTTCTGGGAGGTAACCTCATTAATGGGCAAAGTAGTGCCCGACTTCCATCTATAACCGTAGTAGTTCCACCTTACAGCCAGTTTTCTTTCAAGCCTATAGGGTTTTCTGTACGATGGAAGCAACTTTCGAGAGATTTGTCAACATGACTACGCACGAAAGAGATGAGGAGTTTGGCTAAGGAGCACAACCCTAGGATGAGGAATTCATGGATGTAGATTTAGCTTACGAAGGAGGAAGGAATTATAAAACCTAAGACAAGAGGAAGTATCTTTACGAGGGTATGATAGGGCAGGAACGAGGAACAAGATTTTCAGAAGGGCGAGTACATACTTTCACCACCAAGCGTACCTAGGAGAAAGGCACTAAAGTTATGTTGGAAGAGTCTAGTTTTGTTGTTCGTACTCTTTCCTTTGGTTTTAGCGCTTCGCATTTGTTTATATCCACTTCCATAATTGAGTCTCTACACCATAGTACTTGTATAGTAGAAAGATCCCACTAGAGTCTCAAACCCAATTGGTGGTCCGACCAGTTTATTTTTGGTTAGTAGGGATTTGAGAATAGCTATCAAGTTTGCTTATATCATCTCACGTAGATCGTTTAAATTCAGAGGAGATATTCCTTGGGTGCTTGTCTGATATTGGTTTAGGCCTTTGGGGCTTGTACTTGAGGAAGGTCGAGTTCGACTAGGATGGTTTGCGTGAGAGGTGAATAGTTGTGGCAGACACTATAAAAAGCACGTAGTAACCTTTCGACCCTTATAGTTATGGCACGGTGGATAAGAGGGAGACCTCTAATCATCTTAGTACATACACTTGGTACCGTGATTGACATCTGTTTATTTGGAAATGGAGATCGGAAACTTCACAATTGTGAAGTTAAATTAGTTAAAACACAGTGGAGTAAAGCTCAAGAAGGCTAGATACTAGCATCATACCCTTTTTCCTTAAGGGTGCATCCTTGGTTTCTTTGTTTAGGAGCTTTACGCATAATTGTTTCTCTCTTTCCAAAATATATCCTCTAGGTCGTAACTTCGATCCTTAGGTGGAAGCCAATGGATGTAAACATGTGTTTGAGACATGTTATGGTTGGTGATTGCAAGTGGTTGCTAATGGTTGCTCGTGGACGCATATGCATACGTATTAGGCAATAGCTCAGTTCGGACGCTTTCATATTGCATTTACAGATATGTATTTGTTTGTAAGTTGAACTTGATATATTATCATATGGATGTTGCATATGGATGAATAGCCGAGCATGCATGTAGTATTTACATAACTAGGGTTGCTTGCATACATGATTGGACGCATGTCACTGACATGATTTGCATTAAGGAGGCCAACTGAATCAGTAGACCGCCTGATTTTGCATTAGATAAAGACATATACACACACTATGAATATGAACATGAAAGCATTAGAAATCTTTTAAGGACAATGAATGCCTGTGATTGAATGGTTGAGTAGATGGGTGATTGGCTGGTAGGACACATTCTTCCTAACTTGAAGATTTCGGGGACGAAATCCTTTTAAGTGGGGGAGAATGTAACACCCCGTAATTCTGCAACACTAGGATTCACAAATCAAGGCAGAATTAAAATTTAAAATCAAGGGAAACGAGCTTCGCCATTGCGTTCGTCTCGGAATTCTACATGAAAACGAGTCCAGGTTTGCATAAATCGGAGTCCGTATGAGGAAGATATGGCCTCTGGAAGATTCAGCGAAGTTCAAATTTCAAAACAGTTCAGAAAAGCGAATTCAAATTCAAAATCGGACCCAGATTGGGCTGGGCGGGAATTTTCCCCCCCAAGGCACCCAGGTCGACTGGGTAGTCGACCTGGGGGTCGACCCCCCCCCCTGACCAGGTCGACTGGGTAGTCGACCTGGGTCCCGAAATCCAGTTTTCTGCACCTAGTTCGTTCTTCTGTATCTAGACGCCATTCTGACCAGATTCATCCGCCTAACACTATATAAACAGCCCTAGTCTCCTTCTCTATTCACAATTCTTCTCTACCCTTATGTTGTGAAGATTCTTAGTGAACATGGCTTCTTCTCCTCCTCTTAAAAGAATAATAAATAGAATAATATATATAAAATAAATCAAGACGAGGAGATGCTGCTCAAAGATTTTCAAGAAGAGGTTCAAGTCAAGCTAGGATTCAAGAGAAGGTTCAAACGACTTCAACGACTGTTTTTCTACGAATCATAGCAACGCCATCTTTCTATTCTAATCTAATCTTTGTAAGTCAGTTACTTTTTAGATTTGAACATTTTTCTCTCTTCGTGACATGAAATTAAAGGAATAAAAGAATATGCCAAATCTTTCTATTCGAATCTGTGCCTATCTCTTTGGACCTAATTAAGAACTGTCATGATTCAAGGACAAATAAGACCGTGGCTATTAAACTATGGACCTTAGAACCATATGCCTCTTTGACTATGAACATTGCATATGACTGTGGACAGTGCCTATAACTATGAAGCATTGCCTATGACTATGAACATTGCCTATGACTGTGACTGTGACTATGTGGATTATTTCCTTGACCATGAACACAAGCCTATGCCTTTGATTAGGAAACATAAACTATTGCCTATGACATAACAAGAACAACTGTAATTCATGACTAGGAAAGTGTTGCTTAAGTTTTGTGACTGTGAAATTGGGTCTAAACCCGATTATCTGTTCTGTCTGTTCTTGGTTTTCTTGGTTTTAGACTCTGGGAATTTACCTATTAAGTTAGGTCTACCCATGTTCTTGAACCTACGTCTCTATTCTATCTATTCTTGGTTTTAGACCTTGGGAATTTACCTATTAAGTTAGGTCTACCCATGTTCTTGAACCTACGTCGTTATTCAAACCTTTTTATGCCAGTTATTATGTCCATCCTTTTTCATAGCATCTTTGGTTCATTCCCTATTTTCTACGAATCTAGATTTATCTATAATCTAGATTGAGTCACGATTATACGAACGGTGGGAATACAATTTGGGCAAAATATGAAATTTACTAAGAACGTAGTTTTTAACTTGGAAATTGGCATAAATTGGGAACATGTATTATGGCATGTTTATAGAAATACAAATTGGATAAATTTAACATGAATTATAGGATGTGGGGTGTTACAACAAATCCTTCAGGCTGCTCCATATAAATTTATTCTTCTAATTCACCGTTTAAAGAACGTGGTTTTAACATCCATTTGGTGTATAAAGAAATAACAAATAGAAGCAAGTGAGATTAATACCCAAATGAACGTGATTCTAGTTACAGGTAGAAAAAATGTCGAAGAAATCTATATTTTCTCTTTGCTTAAAACCTGTAGCTACTAATTGTGCTTTATATTTATCAATAGTGTCATCAGGTTTTAATTTCTTTTTAAGCACCCATTTACTACCTATAGATTTACAATCAGATAATAAATCTACTAAATGCCAAGTCTTATTGGATTCCAGAGAATCCATCTCATCATTTATAGTCTCTTGCTAAAAATCGGTATTTAAAGAAGATAAGGCCTCTTGGAGGTTTAAGGGATCCTCCTCTATAGTAAAGGCACAAAAATCCGAACCACAATCTTTTATGGTTCTTGGTCTTTTACTTCTTCTAGGTTCAGTTTCAGAACTTTTATTAAGTTCTGTTCTAATAGGCATACTTAATGTGCCCCCACTATTCCTTAATTTAAAAGGAAATTTTGTTTCATGAAAATCGGCATCATTTGATTCAATTATATTATGTGCATTTAAGTCATAAAATCGGTATGCTTTGCTATTAATAGCATAGTCCATAAATACACATTCATATGCTCTACTTGCCGATTTTATTCTCTTAGGATCTGGAATGCGAACATATGCTAAACAACTCCAAGTTCTAAAATATGACACATTGGATTTATAATTCTTTAAAATTTCATAAAGTGAAATTTTATTCTTAGATTAGGGGATTCTATTCAGAACATAGCATGTAGTCAGTTAAAATATCCCCCCACCAATGTTTTGCTGCACCAAAATTTAATAAAATGGCAATTACTAATTCGGTAAAGGTCCTTTTTTTTCAACTTTACCATTCATTTCAAGTGAATATGGTGCAGTCCTCTCATTTACTATACCATGTAAAAAAATCAGAATAAACTAGATTCATATTCTGTTTCTCTATCACTGTGAATTCTCTTAATTTTCTTATTAATCAATTTCAGTTTTTAATGTTTCAAACATGTCAAATGCATCACAACTTTAAGAAACACTATCTTTCTAATTGTAAGCTTTATTTTCACATTACCAATCTCTATAGTTTTAGTGGTGCGAGGATCTCCCAACAACACTTTCTGATCATCAGCAGCCATGTATATTGTGAACATATCACGATCATAACAGACATGACGAGAAACACCAGTGTGTGCCCACCAACCCTCTGATCCACTAATAAGGTAGATCTCAGTAATCATAACCGTAAGAGGCTCCTCGGTTAGGTTAGCCTGCGATGCAGAGCTTGGCCTGTTCTGAAACTTTCGTGTCATATGACCTGGTTTTCCATAGTTGTATCATAAAAACAGCTGTCTAGAATCATTCTTTTGGGTTGGTTGTTGCTGTCCTTTATGGTTTCCTTGCGGATTCTCATTTTGTTCTCTACTGACCGGCTGTGGAGGCTTATTATTGTTAAAGATGTGAATATATTTGAAAATCATCCCAAAAGAAAATTGATTTTGGTAATGGATTATACACTGCTTTTATGTGTCAATGCCTCCCTTATCTAAATAATAGTTCATGTTCAACAATGTTGCTAATTAATTGAGCCGCTTTCAAAATACCAACTTCTCAGCTCAAATATCTCATTATCATTCGTCGATAAAGGACCTAACAAGATAGAGAAACATGTTTGGCACACCTTATTAATAATTATACTGTAAAACAAAGTAAATCTTCATAGGCATGACTATGAATCTCTTCACATTAATATTAAAAAAAATCTCTTCAAGGGTTAAAAAATAAAATACAAATAACTTAATGCTACAACATTTCTTCATGATGTATATTAATATTCAATTCAACATGTCAAGTTCCGATCTTTGTAAACTATTACTTCAAGTAATCCTACAAGGAATGAAACCACAACGTAAGCCTCCTACCACAGTAATCCCATTTTACAGGCATAAAATCATTGATGTTGGTTCAATAAACTTAAGAGTTCTATCCCGTCATTAACTTGATAAACCCTTTCAAAAATTCCAACAGCTACCAATTTCATTAACTAGCCTTTACTGTCCTCCTTCAGTCCGTAACAAACCCTTCACAGACTAACTTAAATATCTGAATCAGTTGACATACATTTACTCATAGAACCATACAAAAAAAATAGAAAAAATTACTATTTAAGAAGATACCCTCGTTTATGAAGTTTAGAACGATACCTTAATTGATGATTGCGAAGGGCGATAAACAGCCGATTGAACAAAAGAACTATCGCTTGCAGCTCCTTTTTATTTTGATTCTAAAGTTTCGGTACTTTTCTACAAGTTCCCTCCTGTTAAATCACAATGTTTCCGTTCTTGTTTGAAGAAGGCCTCATGAATGATGATGCGGAGAAGAGTGGACTTGAGATGGTGATGAGTTGTACGGGAAAAAAGAAGAAGTAGGTGGCATCCTTTCGTCCATTCTACTCCATCGAAACTCTCTTTCCTTGTTATTAGCGCCCTTTGCAATCAAACTGTAGTCCTCAAGACCTGAATATCTCGTATTAACTCTGCGCTTCCGCTTTGCTTTTGGTGTGAGATCCTTGAAATCGTCTGATGCGCCTTCGGATCCTGTCAATTTGTATGCTGGATCTACAGCAACAGCTTTTCTCAGGCGGCGTGCAAAGGATTCTGATGTCGAGACCGCATCATCCATAGGCGAGTTATTTTTAAGGGTTTCGGTTGACGAGATTTGGAGGAAGCGAAGTAATTAAATACTGATTACACAAATGGAAGCCATTGTTTCAATATCGTCTTCAAATTGTTGGGAAACAATGGCTGAGTCGCGGACTAGGTCGTTTTCTTGAAGACGATTCGGCGATCTGGTCGGTGGTGCAAACCAGTTCGTACTTGTCGCCGCCGCCTATGGGATAAAACAGCCTTCTGAGAAAAATAATTGATTTGCTTGCACAACAAACCAATTCAGATTTGCACTTTCGATTTAAATTTAACTGCTCGTTCTGATTTTGTTTTTGAAGAACTTTTAATGGTGGAGGAAGAAGAAGAGAGATAAGAATATTTTTTTTGAGTAGTTGGAACGTATAAAAAGGATTGCGGGGAAAGTCGGTTCAGATCTGAAAACATGGATCTCAATATTTACCAAGTCAAATAAATGTTCAGATCTAAAAACATGGATCTCAATATTTACCAAGTCAAATAAAGACCTGTTCTTTCATATAGTCTCATGATGTGGGACTATTCATATAGGACTCATATCATACTTATCCATTTTTAAATAATTCATCTTTACAAAAATAAACTATTTTTCCAACCTATAAAACCATGGTGCCATTAAAATTAACATAAATCTAGCTGCAAAATGTATAGTAATCATTTATCAAGAAAGGCAAGACTTGCCACATTTTTTTTGGCGTAACTTGTGTTTATTGTTAATTATTGTCATGTTTCCTAAGACAACTATATAGCTAGACATGAGTATGACAAACACACATATACATGCATATATACATATAGAGAGGAAGGTGGAGGGAGAGTGACGCCAAGTAGCTAATATTGGGCCCTGCTATCTAAGTAGAGATATGTGACTTCTCTTAAATATCAGGAAGATATCTAGGTAATATCGG
The DNA here is from genome assembly GCA_030737875.1 of Allium sativum. Lineage (NCBI taxonomy): Eukaryota > Viridiplantae > Streptophyta > Magnoliopsida > Asparagales > Amaryllidaceae > Allium > Allium sativum. Next base: position 387,900,777 of record CM060916.1, on the reverse strand, counting down.
CGTGTTTATTTACAAGTTATACAATTATGGTGGTGATAAAATATGTGAATATTCACCTACAGTTGATTTTTATTTTATTTCTATCCACAAAATATAGGCATGTCTATTAATAATGTTGAAATGAGTAACATGCACTTTTTTGCCTAACGACTGTTGAGACAAGTCCCACATTGGGGAATTTGTAAAATGAATCCTGTATAACTATAATGAGTTCACCCTTCACATTGCCAATTGGTTTTGTGATAATCCGGGGTTCTCTAACATGGTATCAGAGCGGATTTAATTCATGCGCACAATGTCACACTTATCCACGTCACCCAATATAAAGATCCACGTGTTAGGCTCATGATATGCCACACGTGCAGGGGCGTGTTGAGACAAGTCCCACATTGGGGAATTTGTAAAATGAATCCTGTATAACTATAATGAGTTCACCCTTCACATTGCCAATTGGTTTTGTGATAATCCGGGGTTCTCTAACAACGACGAAACTTGACTAACTGCACCGATATTAATATCGCCGATATATTGGAAAATATCAATATTCTACCATTGAAATATTGCTAAATGATACAAAAAATGTTGATTGTCCTCTGACATGATATATCAGTGATATATCAATGATAGTATCTGATATTAACTACTTAGCGCATGCGGGCACATACACACATGACTAATCATGTTATTGTGTTGTAAGCACACGGGAACATGATATATCATGGCTGAGTTCAGTTTCATACTGACTTGGGAGTTGTATGTAAAATAATATTAGCTTAAAGGTTAAACGCATAAATTTGTGCACTTATAATATTTATAGCCCATGAAATGACAAAGTTACTTGTTAACTTTGTAAGAAAATTATAACGTGCTGAATTCAATTGTTGTCAGGTTAGGTGGAGAAACATAGAGGGAATACAGATGTAAAGTAATTAATTTACCTAATTTATTGCCTCTCTTTTTTCCAATTAGGCTTTTACGTTAGCTTTTACATGGATTTTCAATATTATGAATCACAATAATGCTTTGAAGTTTGACTTAACATTGGATGTTCCTTCTATATGCTATTAGTATGTTAACTTATGTGACGCGAAACAAATTCAGATTACTAATATTACATACTATAACTTCATTTACTTACTCTTTTTATTTAATCTTATTTAAATATCCTAATATCAGCTAATAAGTATGCAAGCATATAATCAATTTAGTGAAGTTTCAAGTTTTGAATGGAAACTTGCATTTTTGTACTTGATTGATATACACTGGCACACTGATAATTTAATGCTGTTGCAAAGAACAGATTTAATTGCTCAATAGCTGTATACCGTGACCTTTTTCACATAGTATAGGTTCAAAATAAGAGCAAAATATAGGTATTTATGGAGACAAACAATTTACAAGTAATTGTCATAATATGTGAATGATTTTTCTTATGATTTTCAAACAAGTTTCTTACAGGCAGTCAGCGGTAGAGCCAGATAAAAGAATTGACAATGTAACTTAATGCATGCTTGAACTTTTTTTTCTTAGGATTGGAACCAATCTTCTAAAATAAAATCTATAATTTGTTTTATGGCGTTTTTTAATCTAATGAAGTGTATATTTGAAACAAAATAAGACTTAATATCTCATTGGTTGGATAAAGAAAATGAAAAAAAACTGACGACGTAGGAAAGAAATGCTAACCTACAAAAGGAAATACTATAAATCATATTGGATGAAGTGCAAAAACATTTTTAAAAGTTTGGGCTGTCATGTGAAAAATGCGAAATTTTTGGCTAACAGTCATAATCCATCTTATCTTTCTACTTGATTTTCCCTTTAAAAATAAAGCATACATTCTACAAAATATATTTGTGGTGAATTTGAAAAAAAGAACTAAGAGGTAAAAAGATATTGCATAGATATTTCCTCATTCCCACGACTCTTAATTAAGAAATATAATGAAATATTAATAATCTCTCTCTCTCTCACTCTCTCCCTCCCTCCCTCCCTCTCTCTCTCTTAATTTGAGAGAGAGAGAGAGGCACGCTGCAGAACACCCCATTTTTAGCTCCCATTTGCATCTTAATTTGAGCCGCATATTTATTGTAAAATAAGTTAGTGGAGTGAGAGAGAATTAGTGGGAGGAGAGAGAAACGGGAATGTGTGGTGGAAATCAGGAGGGCTAAAGGGGTGCTGCACTATTTGGGGTGCTCCTGATTCTACCCCCTCCCCCCCCCCCACACACACAAATATATATATATATATATATATATATATATATATATATATATATATATGGTGAGCGTTCAATGGCACCTCAAACAGTGCAGCACCCCTAAATGCCCCCTAATTTCCACCACATATCCCGTTTTTCTCTCCCTCCACTCATTCTTTCACCTCCCACTCACTTATTCTAATAGAAATGCTTGGTTTGTATAAAAGGGCAAATGGGGTGCTCCTCTCTCTCTCTCTCTCTCTCTCTATATATATATATATATATTGCACCAATGAAGAAAATACACATTGCTATTTTAGGATTATCCAAACAAAAAGGTGTTTGTAAGAAACCAAAGTAGTATAAATATTTCATTAAAGTACATACAAAAATAGAACAAGCACATAAAGATATTATAACCAGAAGTCAAGGCATTGATTCGAAGTGGAGAATATGTCAGGAAAATCATCATAAGTACAAGGTTCGTCTTTCCAAAGTTCAAATTTCCCAAACCAAAGTTATCAACCACTGTGAAGATCAATGGTTTATAATGATGAAAGTCCAGAATCAATGGTAATTTACTTCATGTTAGATGCAGACTACTTCTCTTAGAAAGCCCAGTTTGCTGCACAAACGTAGCACGAATCACATCTAAACAATAACATCTTTGACGTTGTCATGCATGAATAACAAAGATATAATATGAACTAAAAGCACTATTGTAGAAAATAAATTAGCGTCAAAGGTGGATTTCTTCATGGTCATATCTAAGTTTCCATAATACTGTAAAAGATATATAAGTCACAAAAGCTAATCGATATTTCATGACTATTAACAAGTTTAGTTCTCCGTTAAATTTTGCTATTCAGTATTATTTCTTCACTTTCCAATAAATAAATGGAAAATATAAACCCATATTCAATCAAAATTAAATGGTAGTATTTGCATATACTTAGGCTTCCTTTTAACCACATCAATGTTTAGAATATGGTAGTAATAAATTAACAGCTGCCCTTTCGAGCCCTAACAATCAACGCAGTATTTAAGTACTCTTGAAACTCATGTTCAAGTAGGATTTGGATTAAGTTTCGTAAAGTTTTTATAAATGATATTTTCATATTTATAATCCCCAATCATATAGGCGTATCATTTAAGTTTTAGACGCATTCTATGTTACCTAAATATGGTTTCCAGGATATATATTTTCAGAAGTGGAAGTTTTAATAATGTCAGACTCTAATGCGTAAATTTTCTATATAAGTTTGGATGTGTAATATAACTTTATTGATTTCAGATATCATCAGTTCCCTGAAATATCCTCACTTTACTTTGTCAAATTAAGCCATCATATTATAAACATACAACAATTTCTAATAGTGGATTCTCTACCTATTTTGCTTATGCATCAAAGCTTTCAAAAGTTACGGTTTATACTCATTACTGAAACTAAACCAATGATATGAGTGTATATGTGTTAATCTACTTGTGCGTGAAAGCATGTTATGTCATAACACTTTGTACATGATGCCAAAATTTCATCTCATCTTAAGAAATTAAGCAAATATATGATTCACTGAAATTTCATACAAGGAAAAAAAAAATACAAACAGAAAGGTTCCATTGACACAGTACTTATGTCAACACTCATGAATTTTATTTTTTTGTCATGTACGACCTTTTCGGATGGCAAGAAGTTCCGAACGAGCGGAAAGTTCCACTGTGTGTGATGAATGCAGAAGTTCTGAGTACATTTTCAGTGAGTTTTGTACTATAGCGCATAGGCTACTATGTTTAGTAAAGCACATAACTATATGCAAATGGAAGCTGAGAGACTGAGAACTCCAACTGACAAGGTACAGAAGGCATAATAAAATTACAAGTTAAGTCAGCAGCCCTAGCCAAATGGGTTTGATTCTGATAATACACAGAAGGAATGTATGAACAAAAAACCATGTAATTCCTAGTTAGGCCATAGACATCAATGTTAATGGATAGAAAACACAAACTAAGGTCTACAGAGCAAGTCTTATGGAAGATAAGATAATAATAAATAAATAAATCAATCAATCAAAGAAACATAGTTAAAGTAGTATCAAATTTAGATCCACAATTCGAATGGAAATTCAATATAAATCCTAAAACAACAACTATTGGGTTAAAAGAAAATCAACATATCAATTTAAGAAAAAATAAAATACGACTAATCAGTCACAATGCTATGAATCACGCAATAATAAGGCAAAATTCCCTAAATAATACGAAATATAAATAAAAGTTACCTTAAATTGAACCGTTCCAAATAAAAAATCCCGTTTTGAAGTCTTAGCTCTGGATCTAAAAGGCGCTTGTACGTGGTTTTGTTGAATGAAAGAGAGGGAGAGAACGGGAAAATTGATTGGTTGAAGGAGAAGGAGACATGTGGATTGAAGGAGAAGGAGCTCATAACATCAGAAGGAAGGAAGACGAGAAAGAGGAAGGTAATTTAGGTTTAGGCAGAAAATTTGGAATAAAGAGGAAAGTGAAAGGCGGCAATGAAATTAAGGAGCAGCAAGCCAAACGTAACGAGTGGCAAAATTTCCAAAAACTATATGTAAACACGACCAAGCCATAAAAAGATAAAAATAAAAGCAAAATGTGGTTGCATTTACCTCTCAAATGCCGCCAATAATTGTAACCAAGGAGCAGCAAGCCAAACATAACGAGTGGCAAAATTTCCAAAAACTATATGTAAAAGCGACCAAGCCATAAAAAGATAAAAATAAAAGCAAAATGTGGTTGCATTTACCTCTCAAACGCCGCCAATAATTGTAACCATATGTAGGTTTTCTTGTAGTGACAAAAGAAGAATATAGAAGTGTTGCTAGCACTGCAGCCGAGATCTTATGGTTACAATCATTACTAAAGGAGCTAAAGTTATCATCTAACAGAAACCCTATAATTTGGTGTGACAATTTAAGCACAATCTACATGACAGCAGATCCTATTCAACATAATCGCACCAAACACATAGAAATTGATATTTATTTTGTTTGAGAACAAGTTCAGAAGAAAATTGAGCTTCTTGAGTAGCTAATACTTGTTAATGGCATCCTCTCTTCCTTCTCCCCAACCTTTTCTATCGAAATATCCTTCAAAATATAAGTCTTTTCTTCTCCCTCGTTCAGCTTCTTCCTCGTCATCTTCTCCTTCTCGTCCAGTTTTTACCCCTTCCTCCATCAATCCTTCCTCTAAGCATTCTTAGTCCTCTATCTCTCGTTATGTTCCCTTTCATGTCCCTCCTTCGTCTCATCGTGCCTCATCTTTTCGCTCGCTCTCTGCTCTTGCCTATCCTAATTCTAATCGTCTTCCTCGTTGTGTTAAATTTTCCCATCCCTTAAAAGTGCCAGCTTCTAATCATTCTCGTTCTCATCATTCCTGTCCTTCATTTCCTTCCTCATCAAACCGTTTTTCTGTCCTCTCTGATCAACATGATGATTTACCACCGAAGCCTTATGCTTAGGTGGCGGCCTCGCCTCCATCATCACTGCCTAAACCTCCACATAAAAAGTCATTCAGACCACCTTTACCAAAATTCGTCTCTGTTTTTCAAGCAGTTTATTACTTGAAAAAAGAAAGAAGATGCCTACAGTGAGCATGCAAGGGTCACGTGGCAAGTGCGTGCAGGGATCCAAAAATATGTTTCAAATGTGGTTCGCTTGGTCACTCAGTGTATCGTTGTCCAAAGATTTTTTTTACTTGGTAGCTCTTCGTCTTCAGCACCCAAAGCCGTCAAAAATAATAATAATTACCACGCTCACTGGGTCCCCAAGCAAATCAATTACCCTACAAAAAATGCTTGTCAACCATCGCTTCGTAATGCCACCCATCAAGTTAATTACCATGAAAATTCCAATAATATGCAATTTATTCAGCCTAATTCCCCTCAGTCTCAAACCCATTCTCCACTCTTTTAAACCTAAAAAAACTTTAGAATGGAGGATGCTTCGAAATGCATTGTAGCAAAGACTCTGACTGGAAAGTGGAGTGTGGAAACATTACATCAAAGCTTTGGAAGTAAACCTTGAATATGATTGTTGGCCGATGTCGATTATTACAAACAACTCTTTCTTGGTTCATTGTCCTACTTATGGTAAAAGAGATCATGCATTACTCCTAATAATTCTAACCAAACTAAGAGCAACGATAAGTTTAGAAGCTTGGGATAAAGATGAGAGGGAGCTAGAACCTGCATTGGAAACTGAATCATGGGCTAAGGTGGAAGGATTTTCGGAATTTCTCAAATACAACGATGAAGCAGTGAAGGAAATCTTAAAACCTATAGGCAAAGTTCTTGCTGTAGATGATTGCAACTGGTGTCACTTTAATTATAGAGATTTTCTGGTGAAATTGCGATTTTATGAAGGAATTGGTTCAAAAAATGAGTCTGCAGCCCGCTTCAACAACAAAGTGCATATTATCAAAGTACAACGCAACAAACATGAACATCCTGGCACAAGACTAGAATTAGTTTTTATTGGTAATGAAGAGGAGCAAGTGGTGCCATGTATTCATAATTTTCAAGATATTAGCTCGAAGGATCGGTTTGATGCTTGTAGAGGCAGTGATGTTACCACCATTACCCTCCGTCTATAGGGAAGTGAATATGAATTTTAACTTACCAGGCTTTGATACTCAAGAGATGGAGCAAGCTGAGCAAGATGAGGTGAACCAAGAAATGCATGTTGATCGGATTCAAGAAGTACGTGTTGATCCGAATTCCCCTTTAAACCAAATTGTCCCTCGTACTAATGATTTCTCTATGGTTCCTATTCAAACCATCCCATTTGACATTAGCTCAATCCCTCTACCACAATCTCCTCCTCAACAGCCATGGTCAGATGATCAAGACTGGCCTCAATTTCTCTCTCCTATTTTTGTTCGTCGAAGTGGAAGATGCAACATTCCTGGAGTAACTGGTAGTTTTTTAACACTTGTTGTTTTTTCCTCTACTAATAAACATTTGAATAAAAAGATATCAAGCCGCATGGGTGTGAATTTACGTGACGCACACTATAAAGCCATGTAGGCATTAGAACAGGAGCGTATTAATAGACATCAATGAAAGTTGTCACATGGAATGTACGGAGGTTGGAGGACCATTCAAAATGTCATGCTATTAATCTAGTTTTGTCCCCACTTAATCTAGATATTCTTTTCCTTCAAGAAATTAAACTCTCAGATCCCTCGAATTATCATTTTAGTTTGATTGGTGGATCCTCTTTGACTGATTGGACTTATGTTAATGCAATTGAAACTAGAGGTGGTCTTATTACTGCATGGAATGAATCTGTGTGGTCTTTGCATCAAATTTTTTCCACTCATTCTGCTTTGCATGTATCTCTTAATCACAATTCCACTAACACTCTTTACTTCTTTTCTAACATCTATGGTCCTCAAGAATCTTATGAAAGAATAAACCTTTGGGAACATTGTAACCATTTGGCTATTTGCTTCCAAGGTCCTTGGGTAATAGGGGGTGATTTCAATACCATTAGAAATGTTAATGAAAGAAAATCTAGAACCATTTCTCCCGATATTGATGCTTTTAATTCATTCATTTTTTACTGTTGTTTTATTGACCCCCTCTATTTGCAATTGTTCTTTTACCTGGTCAAGTCACAGATTTAATCCTTCTCTTGCTAAGCTTGACCGATTTCTTTTCAATTCTTCTTGGGAGGAGAATCATCCTTTATCTACTATTTCCGGCCTTGCTTCTATCATTTCTGACCATTGCCCTATTATTCTTGATTCAAGTTCCCTTTCTAACTTTAAGCGTCCATTTAGATTTGAGCGTCTTTGGTTACTTGAACCATCTTTTAAGGAATTTATTCAAATAGTTTGGGATCATCCTATTCAATCTCTATCAACTACGCATAAAATTGTCCTTAGATTGAGATCATTGATGAAACTGATTAAACCATGGGCCAAATCTGTTTGGGGTTCAATTCGTGCTCGCATTTCCAATATTCAAGATGAAATTTTAAATCTTAATATCCTGGAAGAATCTCATCCCTTAAATGATGAAGAACATAATTCATTGAAGAATCTCGAATCTGAATTGAAGAGACTGTTTAAACAGGAAGAAATTGGCCGGAAACAAAGATCTAAAGCTAAATGGATAGAGGAAGGAGATAAAAATACTGCTTACTTTCATATAATTTCAAATGGAAGGAGGCGAGCTTCCTGCATTCTTGAAATCTCTCATGAAGGTCAATTATATTTGAATCATGATGACATTCTTCTTCTCTTCTCTAACTACTATCATTCCATTCTCGGTCGTTCATCTTCTGCTTTCCCGTTCATTGATTGGAGTTTACTTTACCCTTCTTCAGTTGCTATTTCTATTGACTAACCATTTTCTGAAAAGGAAATTTGGGCCGCTTTAAATGAGATGAACGATGATAAAGCACCTGGCCCAGATGGTTCTGGGCCTTCATTCTTTAAATCCTTTTGGGTCGTGGTGAAAAATGATATTATGGCCATAGTAATTAATTTTGTGAAAACCCTAGTCTTATCTCTCGTCTTAACTACACTAACATTGTGCTTCTTCCCAAATTCTTTGGTGCAAACTCGCTCTCCGATTTCCATCCTATTAGTCTGCTTAATACCACTTTTAAAATCATCCCCAAATCTCTCGCTAATCGTCTTCAATCTGTGATTTCTGATCTTATTGGTGCTGAGCAATCGGCTTTCATTCAAGGTCGTTGCATTTTCGATTGTATTACAGCTACTCAAGAGGTAATTTCTTACCGTCACAATACTAATACACCAGGTGTCCTACAATTAGACTTTTCAAAAGCGTTTTATTCAGTAAATTGGGAATTTATTTTACAAATGTTTAAGCACAAGGGTTTCTCTCAACGTTGGTGTAATTGGATTGATTGTATTCTTAGAACTAGTCATTCAACCATTTCTATTAATGGCAGTACTGGTGGTTTAATTAAATCCAATAGGGGGCTACGACAAGGAGATCCATTATCTCCTCTCATTTTTGTGTTAATAATAGATGTATTCAATCAAATGGTCAAGAGAGTGATCACAAACAACTACTTTGATGGAATTCATCTTCCAAATGCTTCTCAAGTAATCTCTAATCTTCAGTTTGCTAATGATAAAGCCATTTTTTCTTCTCCTCACCTTAATCATATTCACTGTCTTAAAGTGGTGCTTTATTATTTGAGCTTATTTCGGGTCTTTCCATTAACTTTTTGAAAAGCTCAATTATAATGCTAGGTAAAGCTGACCATTTAGGCCCTTCCATCTCTTCTATCCTCAATTGTTCGATTCATAAGTTTCCAATAGTTTATTTGGGAATTCCTCTTAGACCTACCAAACTTCATAGATCGGATTGGTTGCCTCTTATACATAAAATTGAACAAAGTTTATCTTCGTGGAAGGCTAACACTTTATCCTCAGTTGGTCGTTTAGTGTTGGTTAAAGTTGTATTATCTGCTTTGCCCACTTATTGGATGTCTTTTCACAAGCTACCTAAGTGGGTAATCTTGAAAATTGATTCAATAAGAGTGCTTTTTTATGGAATGGAAATAAGGTCAAAAGATTGGTCAACTAGCAAACTGTGTGTTTACATATTGATCAAGGGGGCTTGGGAATAATTAATCTCTTAAATTTCAATTTGGCTTTATTATCCAAATGGTTATGGCGTGCGGTCTCTCTAGGTTCCTTTATATGGAAAGACTAGATTCTTTCTGTTTATTATTCCAGCAACTCTCACCTTGTATTGCATTCTTTCCCCTCTGTTAAACCTTCTCCATTTTGGTCTGGTGTAATTTCTTGTATTCCTCATATTAAAAACTTGTTCCATGTTGGGTTGGGTGATGGGGATTCTTGTTTATTCTGGCATGATATTTGGCATGGTCATGCCCCTCTTTCTCAAGTTTTTCCTGCTCATTTCTCTAAGATTTCCAATGAGTTCTCTCCAACGGCTAGTTTGATTCATAATGATCCCTCTTCTCTTTGCCCTTCATCATTATTTGATGTTCAAGTTCTTGATCATCTCCTGGATATTTTTAATTTGATTTTGCGAACTCATATCCTTCACTCTCCCGATTGTTATGTTTAAGATCTATCACCAAGAAAGGGATTTTCAGTTGCTCCAGTGTACAATTATATCAATTTTTCTGGTAGGTCTTTCTCCTTTTCAAGACTTTGGAAAATTCGTCTGCCTCCAAAGGTTCTCTTCTTTAGTTGGTGCTTGATACATGGTAAAATTAACACGAGAGCTAAGTTGCATAGGCTCAATTTGATTGATGATCCTCACTGTGCTTTTTGTGCAAGGCATGTAGAATCTATTGATCATCTTTTTTTGGAAAGCGAGTTCTCTTTCTCTATTCTTGCTGCCACTGGTATTTATGTGCTTGGATTGGTACCCAACATATCATCTGTGTTTGATTATTGGCAATACTGTGCTATCAGTAATGCTTTAGACTCCTTTCTATTATTATACTGTTGGTGCATTTGGAAAGAAAGGAATGCAGTTGTATTTAACAAACCCCTGAAGAAGTTTGAAGGTTTATGTAGACTCATTATTTACTACTTTCACTCTTGGACAGGACAATCTTCTTCAGTCAGGTTCATGCTTGCTTTGCCAGCGAATAATAGTCCAGTTGAATCAATAGGTTCAAATCATGGAGACTCGAGTCCAGACTTGCATTAACTTGGTTGTGGTTGCATGGTTTAGTCAGTTCTTATGTGGGTTTATATTTTGGCTTGAGTATGCACTTTGTTTTACTGTAAGTTTCCCCTAGGTTGTTTTGTTTCTTCTATAAACGTTGATATGGTGGGTACTTATGTATATTTATCTCTCTTTAGAACTATTAGCCACTAGTTGGGCTTGTCAACTGGGTTATATACATTAATATTATGCTTAATCGGCTGTGTAGTTTCGCGCTATACATCCGTCCTACTCAAAAAAAAAGTTCAGAAGAAAATTTTACAAGTAAATAATTTTCCGGCCTATTATTAGAGGGTAGGCATGCTCACAAAGTCACTTTTAGCCAAAAACTTTAACAGATTCAGAGAATAACTTAGAGTTGAAGAATTTCAACCAAATATGAAGTAAAAGTTGAAGCTTTCATAACTGAAGCTCACCTAAAGGTCAACTGACATGCCGAAGAGTTGAAATTGCTTACCCTTTAATCGTTGCTCACCTCGCTATCAACATTTGTGCATGAAATGGCAAATTCGGGTTGCAAACCCTAACCCTAATTTGAGGGGCGATAATAAAGGAAAGAAAGAGTAAATGGGAAAATTGTTTTCCTTTTATTACTTTCCGCATATATGGGTACAACGACTACATGCCTATTATCATATGGAAAGATAATTTTCCTTTTATTACTTTCTGCATATATGGGTACAACAACACGTTATCTCCTGATAATTGTTATTTCTGGAGCAAGATCTTGCAAGTTTTTACTTTATTTGGGATGGGTTCAAAAAATATATGATTAACCATCAATCTAAAGCGAAAGAAAATGTAAGAAGTGATGTCATATATATGGAAAATTGTTTTCCACTTTAGCACATAATTTAGTATCAAAATATCAAACTAGATGCATTGTTACTAATATAGGAGCAAAATAAACAATTCCTTGATTATGGATGGCAAGAAATGGATGTAAGAATTAGAAATAGCAACAAAGGAATACATTTTTTCGATTCTTATGGCATCAATGTTTTAGATTGCATAACCACTTTTTTTATATAAGAATATGGATAATGTTTTTTTGTCTTATTTGCAAGGTTATTATATTTTGGACTTTTGGCTTTTTTTTTTTGGAGAAATTATGCTTTAATATCTTGATAAATATGTTTTAGTGGATGTTTATGTTTTGTGTACAAATGTGTGTGAATATATATTAGAATAAAAAAGTAACCTATAATGAATATATTTCTGTGCCTAGTTGTAAGCTCCATATATATAATCATCACCTTGATTTACTACTGCAGCAGCTACTGTAACTGCCACAACCTGGCTGTCTTTCATCCTTACTGCTATATTTAGTTCGTCTTCACATTCTATATTCCATCTTTCATTTTATGCCTTTCTTCTATTGGTGTCATCTAACTTTACATGTACCATTATCTTTCATAAACCTGCTTTAGACGAGCATGTACTTGTCTAGCATTAAATAGAACATAGTGTTTACATGCACCATTATCTCCCATAAACCCATTCTTATAAATGTTTTAGATGAGCATATACCTTAGCATTAATTAGTAGAGTCTATCGCTTTTCTATAAAGTCACAGTTTTTTATCCGTCAAGATAAGAATATAAACCATGTTTGTCACCTTATTCTGATCTGATTCAAAATTGGAATATGTATGACTCCACTTTACATTATATTAAAATACAGAATGTCGAGAGAAAAAATGCTTAATAAATTAATGAAGTTAGTATGCGAAGCACGGGTTCACACTAGTGGTAACAACAATCCATATGCACAGCAGCATGAAATGGTAACAACAATTCCTATAATATGAAGCATCTACCTGGAATACAAATATATTGGTTATATTTTCTGTTTTTCTTTTTTACATGTAACGAGATCATAAAGTTCTCATAATGCGCATATTTGAGTTGAACTCGCACTTTCAGTACAATTAATAACTATGTCAGGGTTCTGTTTTTAAGCTATTCTGACCCAGTCCTACCCATAGAGGAATGAACATAAATAAGAGCCCTGTGCCCAATCCATGAAATATGTTGTCAATGGTAGATGTATTATTAATGATTTATGGTTGATTTAAGGTGTACGATATTTTCAAGTACCAGTTCTATTTTATTTTTACTTTTGGTTTTGTTTATCAAATGGATCATCCACTGGAAGCATTAGATTTTGAATACGAGTCCCACTGAAAATTTGAGTTCTATGGATGTTTTTAAACATTTTTCTTCTTCTAAATTATTTAAGTACTAACGACGAAATTTTGAGGAGTTTGCGATGGTGTGTGTATGTGGCAGAAATTGTCAACTTAGGGAATGAGGTTATAAGGAATGGTTGAACAATTGGAGGTGGTGAACTTCTTTGGGCCAATCGGGATTGAAGGGCCTAGCTTTGTTGACTATAGAGAATAAATGAAGGAAATGAATTTTCTCTAGATAGGTGATAATACACCCTAATTGGGAGCTATCCACTGAGCCATGCTGTCTGCCAATTTTTGTCATTTCCCGGTTGTTGAGGCCTGAGGCTACGATTACTTATTTTTCATTGATACCACAATCACTTTGAATGCCACATTGTCAGATCCGTAAATCACTAACTGATTTGCACAAACATAATCTGGATATTATGTTAAGAGAATAAATTCTCCGCCACCATACACATATTTGTACAGACTAACGTATGCGATCAATCATAATACTCTGTCAGACATTCGTCCATACGCGTTCGTTGTGGGACTGAACGAAATTGAAGGCACAATTTCCATTGATTCATCTTAATCAATTTCTACCTAATATTAACATAAAAAGCCCTTGCACTTTACTCCATCTTCGATTGTCATCATATAATTAGATTCGCAAAGCTACTGCCATTACAGAGTGGTTCTCGGATAATAATCCAAACGGTCTCTCCATATTGACATGATATTGGCCTTTACTTCGATAGTCGGTTATTTAACTATCGAAGAAAAAAATATTCATCCAAAGCAACAAACAATCACTGGGCCCCTTAATTAATATTACATTAGTTAAATTTATCATTTCCTAATTTCTCTTCAATATCTTTACCCAGATATTTCTCCAAACCCATTCAGCCTCTCATGATTCTTGGAAAAACATTTCCATTTATCAAATCTATTTATTTTCTTATTCCAGAAAATATCACTTCTAACATTGAAAAACATTTCAAAATATTCATGAATCACTATTCTTCCACATTCAACAGTCCCTAACCGTAGACTAATAATAAGAGAACAACTCTCTTAGTATCAATCTTGAAGGCCGAAACCAACATCAGATCGACGCTCGGGGATCCATTCAACTCAACTAATCTTCAGTCAGTTTCTAATTTCCTTAACTTTTTATCAACAAAATCCTTTCAATATGCAAAACGTTTGTTTTTAACCAACATCCACTTTTGTTCAAATCTGGGTCTTACCCGAAAATATGAATTTTCTAGAAATGACCCTATGCGATCGACCAAAGGCTGACCGACCCCTTCACATTGCTCGACCGACCAAAGCGACTGACCCTTCACACTGCTTGACTTACCCTTCAACATCGCAGTAGAGACCGGCCTACCTTACTGCTCGACCTAACCATGTTCGACCGACCCACGGTGACCAACCCCCTTCTGCTCTACAATCGACCGACCAGGCTTCTCCCCTACGACTGACCGACTCGGTCCCCCCGTGCTCAACCCGACCAGGAGGCTGCTCGACCCGACCCGAAGTTGTGCTACACTGTACTGCACGTTGTATTACACGCTGTACAACACGCTCGACCGCTCCACTCATTTCACAATTATCATTTCGTAGAAGAAAGTTATCTCAGCTATGTAAAACCAAAAAGTCTCAAGTATTTTTAACTCAAACCTACAAATTCTTCCATCGATTTCTTGTTGCATTTATTTAAGTTTGTGAGATCTGCAATTCATATGCTATTTAGTCTCCTGTATGTGGTTTTATTTTTAAAATTGTGAGATTTACATTTATTTTATTGTAGTATAAACTGTGTTTGAAACTAGTGTAAAAAAAATATTTTTGCTATAATTTTATATTTTATGAATTGCGTTGCAGCTGATAAAGTTTGGAATAATGCATAAATTGTAACCAAATTCGTTTTAAAATTTCTGATGTTTTCAAAGAACTCAGAACTTGCCTAAATCTCAGCCAGCCTGATCATGCACAAGTCATGTTTGATAAATTTCATAAACTAAATGTTTATTGCTATGCCCAAAAAAAAAACTAAATGTTTATTTCATGATACTTTTAGTTTCTGCTTATACAAAAATCAGCAGTTTCATGAAAAATAATCTTATTTTATTTATTAAATTGTTGATTAACAATTGTGTTATTATCTTATTATAAATATTCACTTGCATGTTTAGTATATTTTTTTCTTAAGTAATTAAAATATTTCGATTTGCTTAGTATCAGATGTAACAAATAAAGAACACGTGAACGATTGTTTTTGTCTTCCATATTTTCGTCAGGTATCGTCTCGTATGTTTTTCAAGCCATAACCTTTTCATAATGTTCTTTTTCATCTTTCCATTGTATGGTTATATGGTTAGTCACGTGTGCTATAAATTTAGTTGAGATAATAATTTGTAGAACTCAACCTGGAAACATTCAATACGCAATGAATATCAAATTGGGTTTCTCTAATTTGTTCTTTTTCAATTTTCTACCACTCATCATACATAAAAACAAAGCATTTACATTTTAATATATGCATATTCATGTAGATTGACTATGTTTATTTCAGGTTAAGATTTATAAAGTTTGGATGATAATTCTTATAGGCCTGCATAGTAATATGGAGATCATGATTGTCTAGCGGTTTGATCATGCACAACATTTAGCATTCATGTTTTGTCTTGACTGATACTCCTATGCGAACTTTGCATTTTGCTATTTTGTCTTATGCTATTGTTGATTTCTAATGACATTCCATTGCTTTGGATTTTGTGTGATTTTTAAAATCAATGCATGTACTATGGGGGTGTAAATCGGTCGGACCGGAACGAACGGATCTGTGTTCAGTTTCTATCCTAAATAAAATCGGACCGAACAAGAACCAAATGAATTTTTTTCAAGTACAAATTTTGTTGTCATAACTTGTGTCCTAAGTAAAATCGGTTGGACGTGGACATGTGTTTTTCAAACACAAAACGAATGGACCCGGTCGGACATGCCTATTTACATCAAATTTTATACTTTTTATTAGATTTTCTTTCAACTACATGCCAAATTACGAGGAATTCAGATGAATTCAGACGAACACGGGCCAGACGTGATTTTTTTCTCGTACAAATTTGTTGTCCTAACTCGTGTCCTAGATGAATATCGGACGGACTCGAACGGACGTATTTCGACCACGGACACGTACAGACATCGGACATTCGTACAAAATTTACAATCCTAATATACTATTTTGTTGACAATTGATCTTGCACTGTTCTGTTGCTATATATTGTGAACCACATATTTATTTTAGGCTATTATTGTGCTCAACGGAAAACAAATTTCCAAAAAACTAATGTACCATTCATTGTTAATTTCTGATATATTTGGTAGCTTTTGATTCTGCTATTTAAATAAAATGATTTTGTTGTTAATAGAAATTCATTATAATGTAATTGCACAGCTATTTCTCAGTATGTTTTTCATCATCATGCACTATATTTTGTACAACATAAGTTTTAGGCCATTTTAAGTTTAACCGAATAAACCGTCCGAACAGAACCGATTATTTTTAGTTTGGTTGTATTTGGTTTTGAGATTACTTGCTTGGTTTTTATTTAATGAATGTTTTATTGGTTTTGATGATTTAAGACAAATGAAACCAAACCAACCGAGTATTCACTCCTAGTCATTAGGCTATTGTTGGCTATGTCCAGTGCAAGACAATTAGCCCTCCAATCTTGAATTATGGATGTCATTAGACTCGATCTGATGGATCCGGTTCCGACTTGATGGATTTCGGTTCTAAGCGAGTCGGTTTTGCCATTAAATTATACTTTCATAAAATCTAGGCCCTAACGGACTTGAGTTTTAATTCGGGCTGGGTCGGTTTGGTTGGGTAGTAACATTAAAAATACATAAGTGTTGGATTTAGTCTTTCTAGTCGGGTTTGATCAGGCCTTCATTGTATTTTTCATCATCTAGATTCAACACAGACATATATACTTTAGTCCGAGTCTTGGTCATTTCGAGTCTGATCGATTCAGTTTTCGATTCTCGAATATAATTGTCAGCCCTATCATAATTCCTCTCTCCGGTGCTCCATGTTGGGTTGTAAATTTTGTACGAATGTCCGCCCGTGTCCATCACCGAAATACATCCATCTGAGTTCGTCCGATTTTCATTGAGGACATGAGTTAGGTGTAACAACCCGAAAATCTGGGCCAGTTTAAAATTTTTATTTTGGCAATTTTAGCGAATTTTGATTATTCAAAATGAATTATTTTAAATAATATCGACGAGAAATTTATTTTGAATATAATTCGAACGTATATATTATACGCGTCGTCGTTAGAATATAAATATTTATATATAATTATAAATAGAATTGAAACTGGCGCGGTAGTTCGATAATTCGACTTCAAAATTCAATTGAATGTACCGGGTGCAAAACAATCCGGATTTTAGTGAAACCAAAAACATTAGGATCTAATTGTGAATATCTTTCCAATGAATCCGAAAAACCAAAATTTCATAGCGGGAATCAAAAGATATGTCCAGTTGAAAATTCTGAATAGTCGCTATGAAATTCGGGCCCTTAAAAATAGCCATTTTGCAAACGACCTCGGATTTCGACGAAACCACTTTTGTTGGATCCGTGATGTCAAGTTATTGCTAGGTTTCGAATTTCATAATTTTTCGAATCAGTATGTGAGCGTGGCAAAAGAAAACGTGTTTGACCAGTTTCAGTTGATTTTAATCGACTAGAAAATGGCCATTTTTCAAATGGTCTCAGAATTTGACGAAACTAGTTTTGTTAAAACCGTATCGTCAATACGAAGCTAGAAAATATTTTCTGGAATTTTTAGAGACTGTTTGTGGCCCCGATAAATTGAAACGCGTGTTCAAATTCAATATATAAAGGTTTATATTTTAATTTGAATGAAAACTAATCGTAACAGCCGAATTGGGGTACGAAACATATCCCATTGTGTTCAGAATGAGGGTAATTAGCTAGGGGCGACAGTCGTTGGGTTTGATTTCGAGTTCGGACGTGAAACGAAATAATAAAGGAATTAAATAATAATAAAAAGAAGGTATATATTTAAATTGACCAGTCAAAACCCTAGTCTCTTATTCACTTCTGAGCCGCCGTTGCTCTATAACGGGCGAACGAGATTTTCCCAACTTGATTCATTAAATTCCCTTACTATAATTCCAGATTGTTCATGAAATCAAAACAAAAATAAAAGAGATTTCAATCGCCTTTAATTCTATACGGATCAGATCCTTTATGGAAAGCTATCAAGGGAGGAAGTCACGCTCGAAGTGGGTTCGTTAGCCGCCGTTTTCTGGCGATTGGGATACTCCGAGCTTGGCGCCTGTGGCAGGCGATAGTCGGGGTTGGTCAGCTCTTCGAAGTGCTATTCTCTGATCGATGGCGGAGGGCATGGGTTGGCGTGCGCAACTAAGGAAGGCGATGGAGTTTTTTTGAGTCACCTGGAAATCGAACGAGCTGATGAAGAAGGGAGGAGCAAGGATGGGCAATAACCTAGAGGTGAACAAGGGCCTAAGGGATTAAGTAGGTAATTAGTTATCCCTAATTATAATTAATTAAAGAATTTATGCCGTGAATTGTGCAAATCTGATTTTTATTTATAAATAACATATCATTAAAATCAGAATCTTTATATAACTAATTTGGAATAAAAAATCCGAAATTTTAAAATAAAAATAGCCTGGGTTTAAAAATATGATTTTTATTTGAATAACTCCATTATAAAAATTCGATTTTTATATATTGAATAGCAAAGTAAAAATTCGATTTTTATATATTGAATAGCAAAGTGAAAATTCGATTTTTATATATTGAATAGCAAAGTGAAAATTCGATTTTTATATATTGAATAGCAAAGGGAAAATTCGATTTTTATATATTGAATAGTAAAGTGAAAATTCGATTTTTATATATTGAATAGTAAAGTGAAAATTCGATTTTTATATATTGAATAGTAAGGTAAAAATTCGATTTTTACATATGTAGTGGCTACAGCAACGAAAATGACGAAAGGCGAGAACGGCGAAGATTTCTAAAAAAGGAAGAGTCGAGATGGTTGGATAGCTATCGGTGAGAACTTCTCACTCTAAATTTCTTTTTCTAGTTATATATATATATATATATACTAGGATGCAGACGGTGCTTAGTAGCACCCGACACCCGTCATCCACAGACCATGGATGGCTTGTTTGTTAAATTGTTTGGTTGTGTAGTTGGTTAGATTATTTGGTTTGAATTGAATTGTTTGGTAAAATGAAATTGATTTGATTGATGTGTGAATGGCGTGGGCCTTCACTAGACCGGGGATAAGGCTAGGCCTCGTCCCGTTTCTAGTATCGTGCCGTTATGCCGCCGAAATTTTCTAAAAAATGTTAGAAAAATAAAAATATCATTTTTATTGTGTAAATGAACTGAATAGAGATTCATATGTTAAAATAAAATGTTTTATCGTTAAAAATATAATTTTTAACGTGAAGTGAATAAAATAAAATATTCATTTACAAACCAGACGGTTTGTTTATGTACACTGATTTGACTGACATGGATTGGGACGATAAATTTTACACATCGCCCAACTGCACAACTAAATCTGTGTTTGATTGTTTGAAACCCCACACGGGTGTTGGGATGAAATTTAAAGTTCACTCATCCTGATTGATTAAATAGGTCGATCGATTGATTGACAGGCTGTTACAAGCGTTAGATATCTATATTTGATGCTTATACAGTGTAGTGCACTTTGGGTGATGGTTGATTATTTTTCAATGCTATTATATACATGTGTTGTATGAAAATCCATATAATTAATTTTATATGGTGATTGATTGGGCCTCATTCCAATTTAGAGAATAAAGAATATTATAAAGTAAAGGTTCATGTGTTGACTGTACTCATTCGTGAGATTAGTCATGTGTTGAACGAAATATTTTAACAATAAAATTTATATCTTTATCATTATAAAGTAAATGTTCATGTGTTGACTGTACTCATCCGTTGAGATTAGTCATGTGTTGAACGAAATAATTTAACAAAAATAGTCACACGTGGACAATACTCATTCGGTGAGATTAGTCGTGTGTTGACAAAAATAAATATTCATTTGTTGAATAGAATAAAGGAATATATGAAGCCGTGTTGATTAGATTGACGCCATTTTGACGTGAACGATATTTATATCGATTTTATTCATTTGAAAATGAATATTGAAAAGTAATTTTGAAATCGAATATTTTGAAATGAATTGAATTGAAAACGATTTCGAAATGAATTGAATTGAAAACGATTTCGAAATGAATTGAATTGAAAACGATTTCGAAATGAATTGAATTGAAAACGATTTCGAAATGAATTGAATTGAAAACGATTTCGAAATGAATTGAATAGAAAACGATTTCGAAATGAATTGAATAGAAAACGATTTCGAAATGAATTGAATAGAAAACGAATTTGATTTGATTTGAATATATAACGAATTTGATTTGAATATATAACGAATTTGATTTCAATGGAACATATAACGAATTTGAATCAAATAGAAAACCAATTTGAATTGAATCGAATAGAAAACCAATTTGAATTGAATCGAATAGAAAACGACTTTGAAATTAAATTGAATTGAAAACGAATTCAAATTGAAAACGAATTGAAATGAATTCAAATTTAATTGAAATTTGAATTGAACAGAAATGAATTTTAAAACGAATTTATAAGGAAAAATTCAATTTTGATTTGAATTGAAATGAAAGTTGAAATTGTTTTTGAAACGAAATTAAAACGATTTATAAAATTCGTTTTAAATAGTAATCAACGAAATATATATTATATATATAATATAATGGCCTGAATAGAACGCGCCGCGCCGCGGCAGTTCGTGAATTTCGACCATTTATTTCAAACGGACATTACGGGAGATCCGACCGTCGGATTCTCCTAAAACCGGAACCGTTGGGTTCGTATCGAAAAGAGCTTTCTAACGAATATTTGAAATTTGAAATATAACGGTTAGATTTGGAGATACGTCCAAATCAAATTCGAAAAAGGTCGCTGTAAGTGCAGTTCTATGGCCGTTGATGGAAATCGACTGTACGGGCCTTGATAAAATTATTAAAAATATCAATAATTTGTGTAAAATCATAAGAAATGATTTGGGAAAATTTGGGATGAAAAAATCCACATTTGAAAAGATAAAAATAGATTTTTATCAAAATGAACTAGTTTTGAACTAAATTTAAAACCCGATTTGTTTTTAAATAAATAAACTAGATTTAAAAAGGGGTTTTAAATAATCGGAATTCTTAATATATTTGAATTAAATTAAACTAGAATTGATTCATGGGTTTATCGTGAACTGTGTTTTAAATAACACTAGTTCTTTAACCCGATAATAAATAGAATGTGATTTGGGTTTGTCGTGAACTGTGTTTTAAATAACACCTAGTTCTTTAACCCAGTAAAAGGAGTTTTAATGAATCTGCAATTAGATTGAAATGGGGAATTGATAATTTAAATTATCAACTTTAGAAAATGAGCGAGAATGGAGTATCACCAGTTTTGCTCCAAAGCGATAGTTAAATCTTTAATCAGATTTGAACGTGAAATGGTAATTAATTTTACCGATAACACCATAGTGTTAAATATGGAGTATTGCCAGTTTTGCTTCAGGGGATGAATAGGTTGGGATTGGGAAATAAAATAAATAATTACTTCGGTGTGGTTCGCTAATCTCGACTAGGTTGGAAAACCATAATTTGGTTTGAAATGACATCCAAAGGAAGATTAAAGGATAAATTTTAAAGAATTTATCTTGGATAAAATTAATGGGAACCTTTCCCTAAGAATTGAAATTTAGAAACTAGCTGAAGGTTAGTTAAGCAGAATGGTTTCCTGGATATTGATCTGATGTTGGTTTCGGCCTTCGGGGTTAATATTTGGGGAATTGCTCTCTTACTGATTTACGGTTAGTAACTAATGAATTGGAATGAGGCGTATGTTGTGTTTGCGTAACATTTATTTTTAATATACGCGGGTTGTTCGGAAAGGCCGGGTTTATACCCATGCTGAATAACCGATTCGACGATATGTCGAAGATGAAGACGGTGGTTGAAGACCGGAAGTCTTCACATCGTTGGGATAATTACTGACGATCCTGATTGGGCTGTACACCCAAGAGGATGGAAATAGTTGGTGGTCGTCCAGACGTACTTGGAGATGGATGGATATGCGAGGAAAGTGCCTCCGGTTTCGTTCAGACCCAGAACGGACTTGTAAATGGATGGTGTGTCTGACATTGTATTCCTTTATATTGTATTTGTTGATCTCTGCTAAATATATATCTGTTTGGCGGCGGAGAATTTATTCTCTTGCTTAACGCCCTTCTCTGAGACATATGAGCTCAGAGGTTATATATTGGCAGAAATCAGTGGTACCATATGGATTGATAGTGTGGCATGCTGAGATGCAGTGATCCAGACATTTGTTGAAAAGCAAAGTTTGGTGGTTGATGATCAAAGCGCAGCTGGTATAGCCTGGCTTTGTGTATAGCGTTGATCCGCGAGCCTCACACCCCGGTATGGTGGTAAACTGATGGTTTGATCAGTATGCTTTTTCGTGGATAGGCACCTTAGTGGTGTCGTGGATTCGGTCGACCGAGATGAGCCTAGTGCTCAGGGATATATTGAGTAGGCGGTGTTTTCTCTCGCTGGGACGTAAGCCGCGGTGGTACTCTGGTCCCAAATGTGCGGATGCAGACGGTGTTTTCTCTTGTGGGGACGTAAGCCGTGGTGAATTGCATTCCGCGATCGATCTTTCGAATCAGGAGCCACCATGATGGAAATCCAATTTCCAATACGTGTATTGCGGTTTTAATTGTAGAACTAGTATGGCGACATGATATATGGTACCCATGCCGTCTATGATTCATATTTATGATTGAAATTGTTTTGACACTATACACATATTATAGTATCAAATGATTTGTTTTAAACGTACCAAGCATGTTTGGCTATTATAAGGGAAAACCCTACCTCCGGCTTGCGTTGCATTGTGTGATGGGACCTGGGTCTTATAATAGCTTCATTTTTCGAAAAAGCATTGCACTGTTTATTCTATGCACTAGTATTCTTGGGAGGAAACCCGTTCCGTGTCATACGGCGTGGTCCCTTGAATTACTCTCTTTTAAAGTAAAGTTTTAAATAACTGTTTTAGTTCTCACACCAGTCACATGACTGACCTGGAGTTTATTGTTTTAACCTAAACTCTGGGTGCCCTTATTTTCGACACGGGCAGCTAGTAGTTTTGGTTTTTGCAGATTTATATTCACAGGATCCTGGTTTACAGCTGGAACGATATCCGGAAAGCTTTGTATCCGTATACCTCTTCTAGTTGTGTATTGTATTATTTTCCGCTGCGATGTATTTAAATGTAATTTAAATCTCTGATATTTCTGTGTAATATTTATTCATACTCTGTATATTCTTGTAATCTGATGCATTGTTGTAATATACAATGAAATGTTCTCTTGTATGCGTTCTCTTTTGTCGTGTTCTCAAACGATAGGGCGTTTCGAGCGGTCTGGGTCGGTTTAGCGACTGGTTCGGACCGAGCGAAATTCCTTCTCGTCACATTAGGACAACAAAATTTGTACAAGAAAAATCTCGTCGGTCCGTATTCGTTCGAATTCTTCTGAATTCCTCAGGGTATGTAGTTGAGAGATAACCTAATAAAAAGTATACAATTTGATATAAATAGCATGTCCGACCGGGTCCGTTCGTGTCCGTGTCCGACCGATTTTATTTAGACCACGAATTAGGACAACAAAATTTGACGAGAAAAAAAAATTTGTCTGGCCCGTGTCTGGTCCGATTTAATTTAGGATAGAAACAGAACACACCTCCGTCCGGTCCGACTGATTTACACTCCTAACTCCATGACATTCTCAATTTCATTTTATTCTCATTTTTTTAAATAGTAGAATGTAAAATTAAATTGGAATTCGAAGATATCAAGGACTAAGTACAAAAAAAATTGTTCTGATAAAATAGTAGATCCAACTTTCATAAATTAAAATTTATAAAATGTGTGTGGTCTTTTAGTTTTTTCCATAGTCCTTTTTTCCAGGTTTATGAGTTACGAATGTGTTTGGATATTATAAAATAGTTCAAATCAAAATTTGATCCAATATCCAAGAGATGTGTATAAAGAAAGATTTTCGAGAAGACGTATACAATTCTCTTTGGTTCTTTAAATATTTACAAGATAGTTCAAAACCCAACCATAAGTTTAGTAGGATAAATTGGAAGCCATAAAATCAAATGGGAACTATAGGAAAAATAGTCTGTAAGTCAAATTGGCAAAATAGACAAGACATGTAACACCCACACCCCATATTTTAATACTAAATAATTATATAACGAAGGTAATAAAATGAATATTAATTAATAAACTATTCCAAATTAGATAAACCGACTTTACCGTTGCGTTCGTTATGAAATTTTTGTTTAGATAGACTCTTGGTTTTTGTAAATCAGATTAAGTATGAAGAAGTTATGAACTAAAGAAGTTTGAACTAAATTTAATATAAATTTAAAATTAAACAACTCAGGAAGCAAAGGTTTGGAGTCGACCTGACCCAACATGGGTCGACCTCTGTGCCGACCCTAGGGACAACACTAGTGTCGACCTTTGGGCCAACACTAGTGTCGACCCATGGTGAAGATAGGTCGACCCGCCTTAGAGTAAGGTAGATTCCTGCACCTGAACCTGGACTGTTTTATATGCTATATTTTATGTTGACTTAGCTTGAGGTGTACGGTTTGATTTGATAACATAATATCCTATGTTTAGATTATCCTAACTTATCTATAAATAGGCTAGCCGCCTCACCATTTTCTTACACACAAACATTCTTCATCTTCTTCCTCCACTATGCTATTTCTGAATAAAATTAAGAACACGTCGAGGTGCTGCCAGAACGTAGATTAAAGGGATAATTCTTGCTTTTCTTCTACAACAACTATATTAAAGACTTTTCTTGATTTAATTCAAATCACTGTGAGTTCTAGTTATTTTTAGATCTGATAATTAAAGAGTGTTTTTGACAGTAAAGGATTTGGATCTGAGAATTTAAAGTGTTTATAAGTTTATATGTTATTGTTTTTTTACTGTCAATTATTTATTCAATTTTCAGCTATTAATTGTTACATGTACATCTTTCTTATCTCCTTTATGTCTTAGTTTTATTTACAGTTTTATGCCTATTTATCCAATTTATTTATTTCTGATTTAGATCTATTTTTTCCTTTTTTCCTTTTTGTTTTGCGCTAAGCCTAGGATATCGAGTGCCTAGGCTATTTCCATTCGAATTGCGTAAAATTGGGATAAATTGGAATAACTTGTAACAACAATAAAAAGGAGAATTTGGCATATTGGAACATGAGAACCATTGACCGTATAATTGGGATAATATGCCAACATGTTAATCCGAATAGGTTAAACTTAATTTTGTATTAAGTAGAACATGTTATGTAAAGATATGTGAATCGGGTGTAATTAAGAAAAACATGTAACTTAATCTATATACGTCTGGGAAGGTGCCTGTCTGTTTTGGGGAGGGGATGTACACATAATTACATTTAATAGTAAATGTCATTTACAACCATGTTAGTTAATGAACTTGAACCTGAAAAGTTAAACCAGTTAATTAATAAGCTAAGAGGTTCCACGTCTACTGTTTATATCTGGGGGACTCTTAAAATACTAGTTTACTTTGGGGACTAAGCGTAGAGGTGGCTTGTGTCAATTCTGTTGTTGTTTGGAACCCGTATCAGTCAGTATTCATGTTGGTAACATATCGGGGCCTCACACTAGGTAGGGGCTAGGATGCACTTTACTGATTTGGATTGTAAGAGGTTCAAAATCTTGGAGATGGGTACGGGCATGTTCTGGCGGAGTAACGTGCATCGGCCTGATGGGGGAAACTAAGACGCTGTAACACTGACGAATAGGATTGTTTCTTTAAAGTTGACGGGTTAGAGACTAATATCCCTTACTGTCGTGGCTGGCACAGGTTATTCGTGTCTGTAGGGAGCCGATCCCTGGGTAGTAATTAGGGTAAAACCTAATCCTGTTATTTTGATTAGCGGTGCAGAAATTCTATTCTAGGATATGCATGAGAAGCTTACTTGATCTTACCTTATCTCGTTTACTTCATACTTGTATACTTTACTATATTTTATTATCTAGTATTGTTGTTTTCTCTTGATATTTCTTACCTTATGCTTATGCTAAAAGTCACTGAAACTCACCAAACTTTGTGTCTGACCTATTTTATTTTTCCTTCTCTCTCTTCCTTTCCCCTTAGGTTCTTAGGGTGGTGGACAGTAGCAGTGACCGTGATTTCTTGATTCAGCTTGGACTTGGTTTACTTCTCTTTCTACATATTACTTCAGTTTCTTTTCTATGTTTATTGTTATGGAACACGAGGGATATTATTTTATGGTTTTGTACTCTGATGGTTTCTAAGATAGATGATTATGACTTATGGAATTTGAAAATGTAATGTTGAATTTGGTTTGAAATAAAAGTTTGAAAAGTTATTTTCCATTGCACTTTATATTTTATTGCGCTTCACAGAACTTAATCCATCCTCATACGGGTAACATTAAGGGACGTGGAGTGTCACATTTGATACCAGAGCCTAAGGTTACAAGATAGAGGAAAAGTTTTTGAAAAAGAATTTTTGAAGCAAAAGATTTCAGGTAAACCTATTTTTGAAAAATATATCCCTCAAATCATTTACAATATTCCTTCAATCTCGTTTCGAATCCTCATTTCTTCTCTTTTCAACATGTCTGGGGCTCCTAGCTTCCCCGAGGGCATTCCCATTTGGACATGGTTCCGCTTATACGTAGAAGCTACGACACCTGCCGAAGTGCAAGAAAATGTCCCTCCCCAAGCTGCAACCGTAATAACTCCACCCTATCCTATAGTCAACTTCTCTAAGCTTTTAAGCATTTCTATGCGATAGGAGGCAAGACGTTTCGTGGTATTGAGAGTTTCATGGAGGCCCGCAATTGGCTTGGGGAAACAGAGAATATGTTTAATTTGTTGGAGCTAGAAGATAGGAGAAAAATCCAGTTGACCGCTTGGCAACTGAAAGACGAAGCATCATATTGATGGGAGGTGATTCAGGCAAGGCAGATGGTGGCCAATTGGGATGAGTTTAAGAATAGATTCGAGATAAGATTCTTATCGCAAGTTGAGGAAGGAATGCAAATGGAGAAGTTCTTAAATCTGAAACAAGGAAGTATGATGGTGAATGACTATGTCAATAGCTTTAACTAATTAGCAAGATTTGGTTTGGATTTGGTAAACACTCCTCATAAGAAGGCTTTAAGATTCACAAAGGGTTTGAATCAACCTCTCCAAGAACTAGCATTAACACATATCCCGATGAGAGCGATTTTCAAGAGGCTAGTTGACATGGCTTTGATGCATGAGGACGGGAAAGAGGAGAAGAAAGAAGTTAAGGCAGAAGAGGACAAGCCCAAGACTAATAAGAAGAAGTGGTGGCCCAAGAAGGGTATAAAGAAAGGAGGAAACGCCAATAAGGCACAAACCAAGATAGAAGTTAAGTGTCATGGCTGTGGAAATTTGGGGCACTTTATTAAGGAAGATTGCTTGTTTCAGTTGTGGCTAGGTTGGGCATTTTACCAGGCAGTGCCTTAACAAGCAAGGACAGAAGGCTGGATCATTTGGAGGGCAAGTTCATGCTCTAGAAGCAACTCAGGCTAGCGGACCGAATCAAGGTAGGAAAGTCACCGTATAAGGTTTGATTTCTCTTTTTGAATCTCTTATTAGGACTCTTTTCGATTCCAGTGCTTCTCATTCATTCATATCCAATTCTGTGGTAGATAGTCTACACCTAGATACTTGTATGGTTTCTGATCTTGTTGTAGTCTCAAACCCTATAGGAGGTATGACTCACTTATTTATGATATGTAGGGATTTGAGAATTTCTGTTATGGGCATTGAGTTTGAATTTGACGCATATGTTCTTGGCTTTATGGGTTACGAGCTTATTCTAGGAATGGATTAGCTAGCCATGTATGGTGCCATTCTAGATTGTGAGAGGAGATTTTTTAGGCTTATGACATGCCATGGTAGAACTCTCGAGATTTCTTATGATCCACGGATGTCAGTTATGCTCAGTTTCCTAGATTCATTTGATGTTTCTGTTAAAGATCTTATACCAGTACCCATAGTCGGAGATTTTCCGGACGTGTCCGATAAGGTGAGAGGATTATCCCCTAGACACGAGATAGATTTTCGGATTTACTTGGTGGAGAATGCAAGACATGTCACTTTACCAGTGCACCACATGGCTTCTAGGGAAAGGAGGGAGCTCAGCAAACAAGTAGGTGAGTTATTACAAAAGAGATTCATTAGACAGAGCATTTCCGAGTGGGGAGCTCCAGTCGTCTTTGAGACTAAGGCAGAAGGTTCTCTCCATCTATGCGTGGACTATTGGGAGTTGAATAAATCACCAAGAAGAATAGGCACCCACTTTCGAGGATTGATGACTTTTTTGAACAGCTAGTAGGCGCTTCAGTTTTCTCACAGTTGGATCTAACCACAAATTTCATCAGCTTAGGGTAGAAAATGATAGTATCGATGTGATGGCTTTCAGGTCCTGGACATTTTCTTTGAGTGGTTGGTCATTCCTTTTGGACTGATCAATGCACCCGCATACTTCATGGATTTGATGAGTCTGGTGTTTAGGGAGTACCTAAATAAATTTGTTGTGGTATTCATGGACAATATTCTAGTTTTCTCAAGGAGTGAGGAAGAGCATGCTAAACACTTAGAAGAGGTTCTCAGCACTCCGAGATCACATCAGCTTAAGGCTAAGTTCTCTAAGTGTCATTTCTAGAGGAAGGAAGTAAGGTTCCTAGGGCACGTAGTCTCCAAGGATGGAATAGCGATGGACCCTGCTAAAGTTTTTGCAATTCAAGATTGGAAAGCTCCTAAGAATACAACAGAGGTTAGGAGTTTCTTAGGGTTGGCGGGTTATTACAGCAGTTCATTAAGAACTTTGCTCGGATATTAGCTCCACTCACCCGTCTGACGAAGAAGAATTTGGTTTTCACTCGGAGCATTGATTGTGCGGATGCATTCCAGTGGTTAAATAGGGCTCTGACATCAGCCCCTATTCTGACTCTTCCCGACGATACCAAGGTGTTTATAGTCTACACGTATGTTTGTGGAAGGGGATTTGGTGTTGTGTTGATGCAAGATGGTAAGGTAGTCTGCTACGGAAGTAGACAATTGAGAGTTCACGAGAAGAACTACCCTACCTACGACTTGGAGTTGGCTGCAATAGCATTCATACTTAAGTATTGGAGACACCATCTACTTGGAGAAAGATTTGAGCTCTAAACGGATCACAAGTCGCTCAAATATTTGTTCTCGCAGAAGGGTCTTAATTTAAGTCAACAACGATGGATAGAGTTCCTTGTGTCCTATGATTTTGCGATAGCTTATACCCTAGGCAAAGGGAATGTTGTTGCAGATGCATTGAGTAGATAGAGGATAAACTTGATTCCTCTATTCGTAGAGAGGCAGAACTTGGAGTTTATCTCGACATTTGATTTTAGGCCATCTACGGATTTTACGCTTGGTTTGTTGGCTTCAATGGAGGTGCGATCTACTATTATGGAGCGCATTGGATCCACACAGCGAGAGGATCAACAGTTAGTGGACATTTTGGATAGACTCAGCAGAGGAGAGACATCTACTCACCTTGCTAGATATTCTGTGGACAAGAAGGGGTGGCTACGTCGAGATGGAAGATTGTGCATTCTTAGAGTTGGAGAATTGCCGAGGTTGGTTATTAATAAGGCTCATCATTCCCTGATAACAATCCATCCTGGCGGTGACAAGATGTACCGAGATATAAAGAGATTTTTTTTATTGGACTGACATGAAGAAGGACGTGGCATTGTTTGTGGCCCGATGTTTGACTTGTCAGCAAGTAAAGGCCGAGCAAAGGAAACCTGACAGATTGCTTCAGCCCTTGGATATGCCACAATGGAAGTGGGATAGCATCTCTATGGACTTTATTGATGGATTACCCAGATCGAGGAAGGGAAACACGAGTATATGGGTTATAGTAGACAGACTGACCAAGGGCGCTCACTTTATTCTAGTCAAGAGCAAGAAGATGACAGCTTGGCTAGCATCGGTATACCTTAGAGAAAGTCCGACTTCATGGGGTACCTTCCAATATAGTGAGTGACAATGACCCCATCTTCACGAGCGAGTTTTGGAGGAGCTTGCAAAAGGCCCTAGGTACACAGTTACGA
Organism: Allium sativum; assembly: GCA_030737875.1. Taxonomy (NCBI): domain Eukaryota; kingdom Viridiplantae; phylum Streptophyta; class Magnoliopsida; order Asparagales; family Amaryllidaceae; genus Allium; species Allium sativum. The sequence goes on along the minus strand of CM060916.1, from coordinate 387,870,249 downwards.
TTTAGCACTACTTATCGCCCTTAGACCAATGGACATACTGCGAGGGTAAGGTTCTCGAGGATTTATTAAGACTGTGTATACTAGACTTTGGAGGGACTTAGGATGTAACGATAAGGAATTTCACTCGATCCGAATCGATCGTTAAACCGACCAAGACCATTCGAAACCCTTGATTGTTTTGAGAACACGACAAATTGGAACACAAACAGAAGAACATTTCATTGTTAATTACAACATTCATCAGAATACAAGAATATACAGAGTATGAATAAATATTACACATTCGATTAATATCAGAGATTACAATACATTACATTGCAACGGAAAATAATACAAAGCACAACTGAAGGAGATATACGAATACAGAGCTTTCAGGATATCATTCCAGCTATAAATCAGGATCCTGTGAATATAAATCTGCAAAACCAAAACTAATAGCTGCCCGTGTCGAAAATAAGTGCACCCAGAGTTTAGGTTAAAACAATAAACTCCGGGCCAGTCATGTGACTGGTGTGAGAACTAAAACAGTTATTAATCTTTATTTTTAAAGTTAGGTAAATCAAGGGACCACGCCGTATAACACGGAACGGGTTTCCTCCCAAGAATACCAGTGCATAAAACAACAACGCAATACTAAATAAAGAACAATGAAGCTATTATAAGACCTAGGTCCCATCACACAATGCAACACAAGCTGGAGGATAGGGTTTTACCTTATAATAGCCAAAGCATGCTTGACACACTAAATTTCATGTTTTATTATTACTATAAGTGTATAGTGCCATAACAATTTCAATCATAAGTATCAATCATTGACGGCATAAGTGCCCCACACCACTATGTCGCCAATACTAGGCTCTACAATCAAAACTGCAAATGTCACGTATTGGAGGTTGGATTTCCATCTGTGAACCAAGGCAAGGGATCGTCCTTACCGAATTCAAGATGCTCTAGCCTGTGTCTCAGGAATAGAACGCATCGTCCCTTGGAGCGACAGGGCCGGTCCACCGATGTGGATTAAAATGCATGAACACTGCGTTTCCCCACCCTGTAGGATGTCAATGAGTCCAATGACTCCATCAGCTCCACATAGTCACCGATATATCCGAGGCGCCTCGCAACCCAACAACCACATAAGTCAAACTCGTCAAGGTGTGCCAAACCACTGACGCCACTTCTAGCTAGAGGAAACGCATGCCCCCCTGAGGTCCTCTCCCGTTTCTGGTTCACAACCGGGGTGTGAGTCTCGCAAATCAACGCTACACAAAGCTGTGCCACACAGGCTATGCTTTGATCATCAACCACAAGACTTTGCTTTTCAACAAAAGCCTTGATCATTCGCATCTTAGCATGCGACACATGCAAACCACTCCATGCAACCGATATCCATCAATCACACAGAATGATATCCAATGTAAGACACATAGTCCATTTACAAGTCGTTCTGGGTCTGAATGAAACCAGAGGCACCGTGTACCTTGCATATCCATCGATCTCCAAGTACGTCTGGACGATCACTAACTGATTCCCTCCTCTTGGGTGTATGGCCCAATCAAGATCATCAGTAATTATCCAAACGACGTGAAGACCTCCGGTCTTCAACCACCATCTTCATCTTCGACTAATCGTCGAATCAGTTATTCAGAATGGGATAAACCTATTCTTTCTGAATAACCCGCGTATATAATAAACTAGTGTTACACAAACACAACATACGCCTCATTCCAATTCAGAATATTCTTTTATTCAAATATTCTTAAACTTTGGGAAAGGTTCCCATTAATTTTATCAAAGATAAATTCTTTAAATTTATTCTTTAATCTTCTTTTTAATATCAATTTAAACCAAATTATGGTTTATCCAAACTAGTCGGGATTAACAAACCTTACCGAAGTAATCATTTGTTTTAAATTTCCCAATCCCAACCTATTCATCCCATGAAGTAAAACTGGTCATACTTTATATCTAACACCATGGTGTTATCGGTAAATTCAATTACCATTTCACGTTCAAATCTAATTAAAGATTTAACTATCGCCTGGAGCAAAACTGGTGATACTCCATTCTCGATCATCTCAATCTAATTAAAGATTCATTAAAACTCCACTTGGTTTTAATCTTCCCAAAAATCATATTAATGATTGTTTAACTTGGGAAACCATATCCTGTCTTTAACTTGGTTAAAGAACCAATGTCATTTAAAACGCGGTTCACGATAAACCCAAAAATCAATTTAAATTCAATTCCAAATTAAATGTCATTTAATTGGTATACTTCATTAAATCTAAATAAAAAGATTTAATCTTTTTCTCAACTGGGTTTAAGAACAGTGTTAATGAAGACACCATTCACGACAAACCCAAATCCCATTTGATATTAAATACAAGGCTCTAAATAGAAAATATACCGGCTTATATTCAATATCAAATTCTACGACCAACAAATATCGTATTGGAAATAACGATATAAGTATATCTTTCAAATTTCCATAACAATATCTGTATAATCATGAAATCCAACATCGAAATATTCCAAAGACGATTTCGATTCAAATCCATTCCAATTAAATTATTGGAAATCCTGGTTACTTTCAAAACCATTTCAAATCCAATTTATTTATTTTAAAAATAAATGGAATTATAATTCTAGTTCAAAACTAGTTCATTTCGATAAAAATCTATTTTTATGTTTTCAAATATGGAGTTTTTCATCCCAATTCTTTCCAAATCATTTCTTATGATTTTACACAAATTATTACTATTTTTAATATTTTTATCAAGGCCCGTGCAGTCGATTTCCATCAACGGCCATCGAACTGCACTTACATCGACATTTTCCAAATTTGATTTGGACATAATTCCAAATCCAACCGTTAGATTTCAAATCTCTAATATTCGTTAGAAAGCTCTTTTCGATATGAACCAATGGTTCTGGTTTTAGGAGAATCCGACGGTCGGATCTCTCGTAAATACCATTCGAATCAATGGTCGAAATTCGCGAACTGCCGCAGCGTGGCGCTTCTATTCAGGCCATTATATATATATATAATATATATATTTCGTCGATTTCCTTTTAAAACATATTTTATAAATCGTTTTAAATTTGTTTTTTGAAAACGATTTCAAAGTCATATTAAATTTCTAATCAAAATTGAATATTCCATATCATTAATCTCTAAATGATAATATTTTCAAAACGTTATATTTTGAAATCACTTCCTTTTCTATATTCATTATAAAAATGAATAAAATTGATATAAATATCATTCGCATCAAAATGGCGCATATCTAATAAACACGGGCTTTATATATTTCAATAACTTCGTTAATCTATTCAACACATGAATATTCTTCAACACATGAATATATATTTTATTCAACACATGACAACACATGAATTTATATTTTTATTCAACACATGAATATTTTTTATTTTATTCAACACATAAATATTTTTGTTTTATTCAACACATGAATATTTTTATTCTATTCAACACATGAATTTTTATTCTATTCAATGCATGAATTTCTATTCTATTCAACACATGAATTTTCTTTCTATTCAACACATGAATTTTCTTTTATAATATTCCTTATTTTCCAAATTGGAATGAGGCCCAATCAATTACCATATAATGTTAATTATATGGATTCCCTACAACATATGTATATAATAGCAACGATAAATCATCAACCATCATCCAGAGTGCACCACACAACTGCATAAGCATTAAATTTAAATAATTAACGCTTACACAGTCTATCAACCCATCGATTGACATACAACTAAACGATCGGGATTAGTGTACGTCAAAAATCATCCCAATACCCGTGTGGGGTTTCAAATCAACAAACACAGATTTTTATTTGTGCAGTTGGGCGATGTGTAAAATTTATCTTCCCAATCAATATCAATCAAATGGGTGTACATAAACAAATCATCCGATTTGTTTATAAATATTTATTTTATATACATGTTAAAAATTATATTTTTAACTATAAAATATTTTCCACTATAAAATATTTTATTTCATTCCATATCACAAAATAAACTTTCACACCACAACAAAATCAAACCAGTCGTCCATGGTCTGTGGACGACGAGTGTCGGGTACTGCTAAGCACCGTCTGCATCCTAGTATATATTTTTAACTAGAAAACAAGATTTAAAGTGAGAAGTTCTCACCGACTAGCTAAACCAATTCACCGCGACTCTTCATATGTAGGAAATCTTCATTGTGTCTCCAACGAGATCTGTTTCATGCGGTATATGTTAAAAATCACATTTTTAACTTCGCTATTATAATTAGAGATCACATTTTTATTTCAATTCTAAATATTATATTTTTACTCGCTGAAAATTATATTTCTACTTCGCTAAAGATTATATTTCGCTGTTCATAAAATAAAAATCATATTTTTATTATCTCTATAATATAAAAATCGTATTTCTATTATCTCTATAATATAAAAATCATATTTTTATTACCTCTATAATATAAAAATCGTATCTTTATTATCGTATGGTATAGATAAAAATCTAGGCTTTTCTTATTTTAAAAATCTATGTTTGCTAAATAAAAATCCATCCTTTCTTCTTATAAAAATCTATGTTTTTTATTCAAAGATTTCATAATTTTATATTACAAAAGAAATCATATTTATTTCCCAAATTTTATTTATCCATTCCACTATGCTTTAATATAAAAAAAATCACGTAAAAAAATGTTACCTTATATATCGTTCTCTTCCAGATAATAGCCGATCCCCTCTCGAAAGCTAGGGCACTAGTTCGCGCGAGATCCGCGGCTCCAGCACCACATTCGGATGCGCCACCTTGTCGACGGTCATGAGCTCCACCAGCATGCCCAGGCCCGACCATCTCGACAGCGATGGCGTTGACTTAACGGGGAGGCGCTGATGGGCGACTTCGGGTCTCGCGAGGGGGTTCATGAATGAAGAGAAGCGTGAGGGGGAAGGGAAGGAGGAGGATCAGAGTGGAGTGGTGGCGGGTGGAGGGGTGCGATGTAGTGGAGGGGAGGCGCAGAGGCTGGCGACGGGGAGGTCTGGGTAGGGCTGAGCGGGATTGGGGAAATCGGGTCAACGGGGGTATTTTAATTTTGAGGGAGAGAGAGAAAAACGATGGAGAGGGTGGTTTAAATAATTATATTTATATTATTTTAATGTTTAATTCTCTTTAAAAATCAACATCGTAACGAACTCCAAACAAATCCCAACGAGTGCCGCCCCTAGCTAATTACCCCCATCCCGAACATAATGGGATATGCCCGGTAAGTCAATTCTATCGTTTCGATCAGTTTTCACTTTAAATTAAAATATAGATCAATGGATATTAAATTTGAATGCACATTTCAATTGACCGAGGCAACATACTAACTCTATAAACTCTCGAAAAATTATTTCTAGGTTCGTATTGACGATACAGTCTTAACAAAACTAATTTCGTCAAATTCTGAGACCGTTTGAAAAATGGCCCTTTTCTGGTCGATCGAAATTGACTGAAACTGTCGAAACACGTTTTACTTCGCCACGCTCACATATTGATTCGAAAAATTATGAATTTTAGAATCTAGAAATAATTTGACATCCCGGATCCAACAAAAGTGGTTTCGTCGAAAACGAAGGTCGGTTGCAAAATTTCCATTTTTAAGGGCCAGAATTCCACAGCGACTATTCTGAATTTTCAAATGGGCATAACTTTTTATTTCCGCTATGATATTTCAATTTTTCGGATTCGTTGGAAATATATTCTCAATTAGATTCTAACATTTTTGGTTTCACTAAAATCCATTCTATTTAGAATCCCGTACATTCATTTGAACTTTGAAATCAAATTTTCAAACTACCGCGCCATTTTCAATTCCTTTTATAATTATAAATAATTATTTATATTCTAACGACGATTCAAATAAATATATACATTCAAATTCTATTCAAAATAAATTTCTCATCTTATTATTTAAAATAATTCATTTTAAATATTCAAAATTCATTAAAATCACCAAAATAAAAATTTTAAATTGGCTTGGATTTCCGGGTTATTACAATCTCCCCCACTTAAAACTTTTCGTCCCCGAAAAGGAACGAAGCTGAAAGTTGTTTTACAAACCAACTCAACTTTCATTCTTTTCATTACGGCTTAAGTTCTTCAACTTTTCAGTTTCTAAGAACTTTTCAAATTTTTCAAAAATTTGGCTAACACCCTAAATTTTCGAAAAATTTCGCCATAACCTCCCCTGCACCGGGAGCTTCGGGATATTTCTAATTGCCTCCCATGCTCCTCACCAATCCAAAAAGAAAACGAAACAACCAAACGGTTAGCCAATCGGCTCATAAAATCATCCAAACCCAATAAATTTGTAAATATGTACCTATTTGTCAGGAAAACAATTTTATTCTTCTGCTCTAGCCTCCTTGTTATGATCTGTTCAATGTAAGTACATGTACAAGCATACAAATGCGATAAATTTTCAATACAATCCACTATTTGGTTCAATTTGGCTAAAGGTTCAACATTTTAATTAATCAACCAATAATCAAACAACACAACCAGCAATCAATTAGTTGATTTTCTTTTCAAATTCATAACTTTGATACATAGTCCAAAAATCATATTTTTATGCCAAATCGCAATAATAGGCCCTATCTAACTTTGGTTCTCACACCATTCAATTGGAAATATATAGAAATCCCACTTTCGTCACTCGAACATAAATTCTGATGATGAAGCTTCGATCATCAGAACCATCTCCAGGCGACTAGAGCATGATTCTATATCTATCCAGTATATTAAAACTTCAAATACACGCGGATCAGACGAATACGCAAAACCTTTATATACTGGATTGTCCAAATTCAATATGAAATAAATAATCAAATACGAATAATTGATTTAATTTTTCAACACAAAACTTATTTTCACTTTTACTTTTAAAAACATCACTCTACACACTCATTTTAGGAAACTACTGATCCCATCTCTAACGAGTCATTCTCATTGGATATTACTAATCCAATCTCTGATGAATTCTTTCGTTTGGTTTTAACATGTCTTGTTCTCCGAGCTCTGTAAACCAAAGCTCTGATACCAAATGTAACGATAAGGAATTTCGCTCGATCTGAATCGATCGTTAAATCGACCAAGGCTGTTCGAAACCCCTGATTGTTTTGAGAACATGACAAATTGGAACACAAACAGAAGAACATTTCATTGTTAATTACAACAATTCATTAGAATACAATAATATACAGAGTATGAACAAATATTACATATTCGATAAATATCAGAGATTACAATACATTACATTGCAGCGGAAAATAATACAAAACACAACTGAAGGAGATATACGGATATAGAGCTTTCTGGATATCATTCCAGCTGTAAATCAGGATCCTGTGAATATAAATCTACAAAATCAAAACTACTAGCTGCCCGTGTCGAAAATAAGGTCACTCAGAGTTTAGGTTAAAACAATAAACTCCAGGTCAGTCATGTGACTGGTGTGAGAACTAAAACAGTTATTAGTCTTTATTTTTAAAGTTAGGTAAGTTAGGGGACCACGCCATATAACACGGAACAGGTTTCCTCCCAAGAATACCAATGCATAAAACAACAACGCAGTGCTAAATAAAGAACAATGAAGCTACATCACACAATGCAATACAAGCCGGAGGATAGGGTTTTACCTTATAATAGCCAAAGCATGCTTGATACGCTAAATTTCATGTTTTATCATTACTATAAGTGTATAGTGTCAAAACAATTTCAATCATAAGTATCAATCATAGACGACATAAGTGCCCCATACCACTATGTCACCAATACTAGGCTCTACAATCAAAACCGCAAATGTCACATATTGGAAGTTGGTTTTCCATCTATGAACCAAGGCAAGGGATTGTCCTTACCGAATTCGAGACGCTCTAGCCCGTGTCTCAGGAACAGAACGCATCATCCCTTGGAGCGACAGGGCCAGTCCACCGATGTGGATTAAAATGCCTGAACACTGCTTTCCCCACCCTATGGAGTGTCAATGAGTCCAATGACTCTATCGGCTCCACATAGTCACTGATATATCCGAGGCGCCTCGCAACCCACCAACCACATATGTCAAACTCGTCTGGGCGTGTCAAACCACTGATGCCACTTCTAGTGTTATCGGTAAATTCAATTACCATTTCACGTTCAAATCTAATTAAAGATTGAACTATCGCCTGGAGCAAAACTGGTGATACTCCATTCTCAATCATCTCAATCTAATTAAAGATTCATTAAAACTCCACTTGGTTTTAATCTTCCAAAAAATCATATTAATGATTGTTTAGCTTGGGAAACCATATCCTATCTTTAACTGGGTTAAAGAACCAATGACATTTAAAACACGGTTCACGATAAATCCAAAAATCAATTCAAATTCAATTCCAATTAAATGTCATTTAATTGGTATACTTCATTAAATCTAAATAAAAAGATTTAATCTTTTTCTCAATTGGGTTTAAGAACAGTGTTAGTGAAGACACCATTCACGACAAACCCAAATCCCATTTGATATTAAATACAAGGCTCTGAATAGAAAATATATTGGCTTATATTCAATATCAAATTCTACGACCAACAAATATCGTATTGGAAATAACGATATAAATATATCTTTCAAATTTCCATAACAATATCTGTATAATCACGAAATCCAACATCAAAATATTCCAAAGACGATTTCGATTCAAATCCTTTCCAATTCAATTATTGGAAATCCTAGTTACTTTCAAAACCATTTCAAATCCAATTTATTTATTTCAAAAATAAATGGAATTATAATTCTAGTTCAAAACTAGTTCATTTCGATAAAAATCTATTTTTATCTTTTCAAATATGGAGTTTTTTATCCTAATTCTTTCCAAATCATTTCTTATGTTTTTACACAATTTATTACTATTTTTAATAATTTTACCAAGGCCTATACAGTCGATTTCCATCAATGGTCATCGAACTGCACTTACAGCGACCTTTTCCAAATTTGTTTTGGACATAATTCCAAATCCAACCGTTAGATTTCAAATCTCTAATATTCATAAGAAATCTCTTTTCGATACGAACCCAACGGTTCCGGTTTTAGGAGAATCTGATGGTCGGATCTACCGTAATACCCATTCGAAGTTAATGGTCAAAATTTGCGAACTGCCGCAGCGCGACGCGTTCTATTCAGGCCATTATATATATATATATAATATATATGTATTATATATATTTCATCAATTTCTTTTAAAACGTATTTTATAAATCATTTTAAATTCGTTTTGAAAATGATTTCAACTTCATACTCAATTTCTAATCAAAATTGAATATTCCATATCATTAATCTCTAAATGATAATATTTTCAAAACGTTATATTTTGAAATCACTTCCATTTCTATATTCATTATAAAAATGAATGAAATCGATATAAATATCGTTCGCGTCAAAATGGTGCATATCTAATCAACACGGCTTTATATATTTCAATAACTTCGTTATTCTATTCAACACATGAATATATATTTTATTCAACACATGAATATTCTTTCTATTCAACACATGAATATTTATTCTATTCAACACATGAATTTATATTTTTATTCAACACATGAATATTTTTATTTTATTCAACACATGAATATTTTTGTTATATTCAACACATGAATTTTTATTCTATTCAACACATGAATATTTTTATTTTATTCAACACATGAATTTTCTTTCTATTCAACACATGAATTTTCTTTCTATTCAACACATAAATTTTCTTTTATAATATTCCTTATTTTCCGAACTGGAATGAGGTCCAATCAATTACCATATAATGTTAATTATATGGATTCCCTACAACACATGTATATAATAGCAACGATAAATCATCAACCATCATCTAGAGTGCACCACACAACTACATAAGCATTAAGTATAAATAATTAACGCTTACACAGTATGTCAACCCATCGATTGACATACAACTAAACGATCGGGATTAGTGTACGCCAAAAATCATCTCAATACCCATGTGGGGTTTCAAATCAACAAACACAGATTTTTATTTGTGCAGTTTGGCGATGTGTAAAATTTATTGTCCCAATCAATATCAATCAAATGGGTGTACATAAACAAATCGTCCGATTTGTTTATAAATATTTATTTTATATACACGTTAAAAATTATATTTTTAACTATAAAATATTTTCCACTATAAAATATTTTATTTCATTCCACATCACAAAATAAACTTTCACACCACAACAAAATCAAACAAGTCGTCCATGGTCTGTGGACGACGGGTGTCGAGTACTGCTAAGCACCGTCTGCATCCTAGTATATATTTTTAACTAGAAAACAAGATTTAAAGTGAGAAGTTCTCACCGACTAGCTAAACCAATTCACCGCGACTCTTCATATGTAGGAAATCTTCATCGTGTCTCCAACGAGATCTGTTTCACGCGGTATATGTTAAAAATCACATTTTAGCATCACTATTATAATTAGAGATCACATTTTTATTTCAATTCTAAAAATTATATTTTTACTTCGCTGAAAATTATATTTCTACTTCGCTAAAGACTATATTTCGCTGTTCATAAAATAAAAATCATATTTTTATTATCTCTATAATATAAAAATCATATTTTTATTATTTCTATAACATAAAAATCGTATTTTTGTTATCTCTATAATATAAAAATCACATTTTATTATCGTATGGTATAAACAAAAATCTAGGCTTTTCTTATTTTAAAAATCTGTGTTTGCTAAATGAAAATCCATCCTTTCTTCTTATAAAAATCTATTTTTTTATTAAAAGATTTCATATTTTTATATTACAAAAGAAATCATATTTATTTCCCAAATTTTATTTATCCATTCCACTATGCTTTAATATGAAAAAAATCACGTAAAAAAATGTTACCTTATATATCGTTCTCTTCCAGATAATAGCCGATCCCCTCTTGAAAGCTAGGGCACTAGTTCGCGCGAGATCCGCGGCTCCAACACCACATTCGGATGCGCCACTTTGTCGGCGGTCATGAGCTTCGCCAGTGCGCCCAGGCCCGGCCATCTCGACAGCGACGGCGCTGACTTCACGGGGAGGCGCTGATGGGCGACTTCGGGTCTCGCAAGGGGGTTCACGAATGAAGAGAAGCGAGAGGGGGAAGGGAAGGAGGAGGATCAGAGTGGAGTGGTGGCAGGTGGAGGGGTGCGATGCGGTGGAGGGGAGGCGTAGAAGCTAGCGTCGGGGAGGTCTGGGTAGGGCTGAGGGGGATTAGGGAAAACGGGTCAACGGGGGTATTTTAATTTTGAGGGAGAAAGAGAAACGATGGAGAGGGTGGTTTAAATAATTATATTTATACTATTTTAATGTTTAATTCTCTTTAAAACTCAACATTGTAACGAACTCCAAACGAATCCCAACAAGTGCCTCCCCTGGCTAATTACCCTCGTCTCGAACACAATGGGATATGTCCGATAAGTCAATTCTATCGTTTCGATCAATTTTCGCTTTAAATTAAAATATAAATCAATGTATATTAAATTTGAACGCACATTTCAATTGATCGGGTCCACATACTAGCTCTAAAAACTCCCAAAAAATTATTTCTATCTTTGTATTGATGATACGGTCTTAACCAAACTAATTTCGTCAAATTCTGAGACCCTTTGAAAAATGGCCCTTTTCTGGTCAATCGAAATTAACCGAAACTGTCAAAACACGTTTTACTTCGCCATGCTCACATATTGATTCGAAAAATTATGAATTTTGGAATCTAGCAATAATTCAACATCCCGGATCCAACAAAAGTGGTTTCACAAAAAACGAAGGTCGTTTGCAAAATTCCCATTTTTAAAGGCCAGAATTCCATAGCGACTATTCTGAATTTTCAACTGGGCATAACATTTTATTCCCGCTATGAAATTTCAATTTTTCGGATTCGTTGGAAAGATATTCTCAATTAGATTCTAAAATTTTTGGTTTCACTAAAATCCTTTTTATTTTGAATCCTGTACATTAATTTGAACTTTGAAATCAAATTTTCAAACTACCGCGCCATTTCAATTCCTTTTATAATTATAAATAATTATTTATATTCTAATGACGATTCAAATAAATATATACATTCGAATTCTATTCAAAATAATTTTTTCATCGTTATTATTTAAAATAATTCATTAAAATTGCCAAAATAAAATTTTTAAATTGGCTCGGATTTCCGGGTTATTACATAGGAGGAGCATCTTCCATTGGTTGGGTTCGCCTACACTAATAGTTATTAGTCGAGTATTGGTATGGCTCCCTTCGAGGCATTTTATGGACGACCCTGTAGATCATCGGCATATTGGTAGGAGTCTACGGACAGACTTCTACTTGGGCCTGAGATGATTAGAGAGACTTCTAAGAAGATAGAAATTATTCGGAGATAGATGAAAGCAGCTCAACACATGCATAAATCATACGCTGATCAGAGGAGGACTGAATTAGAGTTTGAGGTAGGAGATATGGCCTTTATCAAGATGGACCATTGAGGAACGTAGTTCGCTTTAGTTCAATAGGAAAGTTGGCGCCAAGGTTTGTAGGGACATCCCTCATATTTGAGAGGATAGGCTAGATGGATTACAGAGTTAAACTACCAGAGAGGCTGGCGGGAGTTCACGATGTGTTCTATGTTTCCCATTTAAGTAAGTGTCTACATGATTCAGAAGAGGTAGTCGAGCCAAGTACACTTGAGAGTGTAGAGATAGAGGAGGCATCAGTTAGAACTACATGTATTCTTGGATCGAAAGTTAAGAAGCTACGCAACAAGGAGATCAAGCTAGTAAAGGTGCAGTGGGGAGGAGATCGTGACGATGCAACATAGGAACTCGAAGACAAGATTTGCACTTCTTACCCTTTTCTCTTTGAGAGCACCTTCTTATTTTCCTTTCTAAGCTTTTGATTTCGAATTTATTTTCCTATCATTTGAATTTGGACCCTTAGGTAGAAACCTATGTTTGAAAACATGTGTTTGAGATATGTTATGTTCGATGGTTGCAAGGGGATGCAAGTGTTTGATAGTGGATGCTTATACACACACATTAGGGACAAGATCGGCTCAAGCACTTACATATTGCCTATGGATGTGTGCACATTTTTAGTTTCTAATGGATGAAAATGGTAGAATCATCAAGTGGTTGTTGCATTTTGGTGAATGGTTATGCACTCATATAGAATTTATATGTACTATTAGGATTGTTTTGCATACATATTAGATACATGGCACATACATATATTGCATTAAGGAGGCCAAGTGAATCAGTAGAACGACTAGTTTTCGCATCAGTATAGGAACATATGCACAACACTTTTGCATATGTTCATACAAAGCATTATAAATTCTAAGACAATGGATGACTGTGGTTGATGGATGATTAGATGGGTGTAGGTCATATTTGATGACATTCTTCTTAACTTCAAGATTTCGGGGACGAAATCCTTTAAGGAGGGGAGAATGTAACATCCCATATTTTAACACATAGTAATTATATAAAAAAGGTAATAAAATGAATATTAATTAATAAAGTATTCCAAATTAGGTAAAACCGACTTTACCGTTGCGTACGTTACGATATTCTGGTTCAGATAAACTTTTGGGTTTTGTAAATCAGATTAAGTATGAAGAAGTTATAAACTAAAGAATTTTGAACTAAATTTAATATAAAATTAAAGTTAAATAATTCAGGTAGCAACGGTTTGGAGTCAAACGGGCACAACATGGGTTGACCTTTGTGTCAACCCTAGGGCCGACATTAGTATTGAATCGTGGTGAAGGCGGGTCAACCCATCTTAGAGCAGGGCAGATTCCTACACCTAAACCTAGACTGTTTTATATGCTATATTCTTTGCTGACTCAGCTTGAGGCATACAGTTTGATTTGATAACCTAATATCCTATGGTTTAGATTATCCTAACTTATCAATAGGCTAGCAACCTCACCGTTTTCTTACGCATAAACATTCTTCATCTTCTTCCTCTTTTAAGCTATTTATGAATAAAATTAAGAAAATGTTGAGGTGCTACCAAAACGTAGATTGAACGGATAATTCTTTCTTTTCTTCTTCAACAACCATTTTAAAGGTTTTTCTGGATCTAATTCAAATCACTGTGAGTACTAGTTATTTTTAGATTTGATATTTAAAGAGTGTTTTTGATAGTAAAGGATTTGGATATGAAAATTTACAGTGTTTATATGTTTATATGTTATTGTTCTTTTACTATCAATTATCTATTCAGTTTTCAACTATTACTTGTTACATATGCATCTTTCTTATCCCCTTGTTGTCTTAGCTTTATTTATAGTCTTATGCTTATTTATTCATTTTATTTATTTTTGAGTTGGATCTATATTCTCCTTTTCCTTTTTGTTTTGCGCTAAGCCTAGGCCATCGAGTGCCTAGGATATTTCCGTTAGAATTGCGTAAAATTAGGATAAATTGGAATAAATTGGAATAAATTGTAACAACAGTAAAAAGGTGAATTGGGCATATTAGATGTGACGACCCGGGTTTTTCAACTATTTGAATTCGAATATTTAAATTTTATTTTAAATATTATATTGGTATATCAATCGATTCAATATTGAATTCGTTATAAAAAATGAAGTTTGAATGGTAAATTTATATATAATTTAAAACGAGCTCGTAATGGCGTGGCAGTTCATAATATTGAGTATTGGACTTCAATTGAATATACAAAATCCGTTTTAAGTCGGAATTCTGTGAAATAAGAAACCTTGTAATTTTATAGATTATTATTTTCTAATGAAAGAGAAAAATTCAGATTTCGTGTTGTACATTGTTAGTTATGTCCAAATCGAATTTTAAAATAATTGTTATGGAAATCGTTAATAAACGATAACGCTTATTAAATTAATTTAATAAGGATTTCAATATAATTTAGATATCGTTAACTCAAAATGTAAATATTGAGTTGTAAAATCCATATTATTTGTATTTGAACCTATATATAATATTTTGTTTGGATATATATGATAATAATAATTTTTTATTATATCACTATTTTATAGGCCTAGAAATAGCCAATTTTCATATGACCTCCATTTGCGATGAAACGAATTTTGTTGGACCCAGAACGTCTAAACATAGCATGCTACAAATTTTGGGGCCAAACGGAGTTAATATGTGAGCATATATAATTTAATTGTAAATCGACAAACAATTTAAATTATAAAATGTCGTCATTTTCCAAACGGAGTAGGATTTCGACCAAATGAGTTTTATTGGATCTGTATTAGTAAGTTATTGTTATGTTTCAAATTTGGTAGCAATCCGATTAACCATGTGATCGTGGCAGCGTCAAACACCATTGCTTTTATTTAATCATTTATTTCATTTTGGCCAATTTATACAGGGTAACCTTAATTGAATAAACGACTCAACAAACAAACTCCGATTTTAACGAAACAAATTTCATTGGATTTGTAGGGAAAAAGACAAGTATAATTTTGATGTTTCAAGTTGATTGGATTTATTTTGTGATCGTGGGAAATTTAAATGCGCGATTTTTAACCTATGATTTATAAAGGACTTTTTACAAACGGCCTCAGAATTCGACGGCACATGTCCCATAGGGTCCGGAATTTTTTTTAAGCTGGGCTTAGGAGTTTCGTCTCGATTGGACATCGTATGTAGAAGTTTTTAAATGATACTTCACGTCTAAGTTTATATAATAATTAAATAATCAACCCTAGCTATAAATATGTGGACAACAACTTAAAAATGGGGTCAAACACCCCTAATTTTTTCTGCATGGTCAACAGCGTATGGCCACCATCAAAAGGCTTTGAACGACCAAAATCTTTAGGTATTCTTCTTCAAATTCTTCTCAATCCTCACCTATAAATGAAAAAAATTCTAATTGCAAAAAGGAAGAGCTCTTCGAGCTCCTTAATTCAACCAACATCGATAATAAACGTGAATAGGGCACGAAACTTGAAATGGGGTTACATGAAAACATAAACTTAAAAAGGGGTCTAAACTTGACATGAACATGACACGTAGAAAAACATGGAAGTGGCCAACTCAAGGTTGGGTTGAGTTTGTAGCATAAATCTGCCCGGACCCGCCCGGCAAATCCAGTGGCTGCAAACAATAGGACCCAATGTGGGTAGTTGGTCATATCGCGCTTGAAACCTGAGGTTAGGCTAGGTTGTAGTGTAAATCTGCCTGGACCCGCCCGGCGTAACCAGTAACCACAACAACGTCTAATGTGAGAGGTTGAGAGTGCATTAATTCAATTAATGCCACATGATAAGGTTAAGTAAATCTGACTAATGACACTTAACCGATATGACATGAATGAGTAGGTTAAGTGAAACCGGACTTGATTTCTTAATGACACTTAACCGTAAAATACAGTTAGGGGATGGGGTTAAGCTAATCCATACTTAACTAATCCGACTCGGTAATTAGATGGGGTTAAGTAACCTACACTTAACTAATCTAAACACGGTAATTAGATGGAGTTAAGTTAACCTAGACTAAACTAATCTAAACACGGTAATTCGATAGGGTTAAGTTAAACACTTAAGCAATCTAAACATTATAATTCAATGAGGTTAAGTAACCAATACTTAACCAATTTAACATGATAATTCAACGAGGTTGAGTAACTTATACTTAACCAATTATACATGATGATTTGATGAGGTTAAGTAACCTATACTTAACCAATCTAATATGAGAACTTGATAGGGTTAAGTCACAAGACCGTTTAAATATACTTAACCATTGTAATACGATTAGTGGATGGGGTTAAGCTAACCCATACTTAACCAATCCGACTCGATAATATGATGGGGTTAAGATAATCTATTTTTAACCAATCTAACACGATAATCTGATAGGGTCAAGGCAAACTAATACTTAACCAATATGACTTGATAATTGAATAGGGTTAAGTCATGAGCTTCTTGGTATACTTAACCAACTTGTAGGGCTAAGTCTTGAGCTTAAATATTTAGCCAATCTTGACATGATTCGTAGGCGGGTTAAGTCATGAACTGGAATGACAACACTTAACCCATTAGACCAAACCCTAGTTCAGGGGACTAGGTGGAAAATCGTAGTTAACAAGGATAACGGGAAAGGGAACTAAGTGATAAACCTTAGTTTAGGATAACTAAGTAATAATTCTTAGTCAAGGGATTTGGACCAGTTCACAGATAGATGAGTAACCCGATACGGTAGGTCATCGCTTAAACACACGAGGAGGAGCAGATTATCTGACTTAGATAAGGGCTCCAACGAACTGGGTGACGAAGCAGTAGCTTCGGGGGATGTGAGGGTACTCTTGGTATCCCTCTGTGAGGTTGCAGATGATCCGCCTGGGCTCACAGAGGTTAAGGTCTGCGATTGCTGTGCGAGCAACCTAAAGACGGGGATGGATTAGCGTGGAGTCGACGATGCTTGATTTTTGCCCTGGATAGCGCATCATTGACTACCTACCATCTTTAGTCAATCGTGTATGTATACGGAAAGGCAGAGAACTCCCAACAGACCATATACTTGCTATCGAGTTATGGGTGAGGTTGGCCAATAGGTAAGTGGGGCATAGGGGGCCGGAGTATAGTTCTCGTGCATGATTTTTCTTGGATTGCCTTCCAGTAGTTGAGGGAGGGGTCACGTGGGACCATAGCCACGGATACAAAAATAGACCTTGATATCTGCATTCGGCAGACGACTTAAAGCTCCCGATTGAGTCTCGTATTTCTTGATTTGCCCTGGCACGGGACTCAGATGGCACATTGAGATACATGTGCAGTTAGGCATGGAAAAACGATTCACGGTGCTTACGTGGGAAAAAGGGCGCGGTTGATGGGTAGCATAATCCCTAGTAGCCCTAGGTGGCTAAAACCCAAACCGAGATACGAAAACGTTCATTAGGTAGCATAATCCCTAGCGGTCCTAGGTGGCATAAATCCTAGGTGAACACGCGATAGTTCATGGTAAGAAAACATAACCAGATCAAGGGTAGCAGTCCAAAACAACTTCAAGGATAAAATGGTACTACGTTGAGGTGGTATAGATTTAAATGGGAAAGCCCGTACAGCCTACGGCAGAGGACTGAACTTATACATGGAAAGAAACATACGAGTTAGGAAAACCTATGTACGCGATATATTAGGTTGACATGGACCATTTCATGACTTTGGTCAAGGGACATTTTATAGTTAACTCATGACACGGGTTGGGATACTAGTACGAGAGGTGCAGTGCAAATATACATGATAGATACCTTGGGATATTATACTTGATAGAAACCTGACGATGTGATACTTCGATTTACCTTGACACCGTAGTTTATCATGATACCTTAGTTTATCTTGATACCGTAGTTCACCCTGTTATCTTGGTTTAGTTTATCTATCTTGTCGTCATCCTTATGTTTATTTTCAGTTTATGCATGTCATGTTACCTTTACCTGTTTTTACGCTGGAAGTAGATAGGACTTACCAGTCTTTATGACTGACCCCGTTTTCTTTTGCCTCTTTGTCTTCCGTTTCCCCTCCCAGGTTTTCAGGGAGGAAATACTGTTGTTAGTTCGGACCTCTTCTGCTTGAAGGTCATCATGTATAGCTTGGTATTCTCTTAGCTATGGCTGCTTCACCGCTTTATTTTAGGGAATAATTTATGAAAAGGTTTTATGCTTCTTTACTATTGCAAGACAGGTTTCTATGTAATCTGTTGTAAAAAGGCTTTACTGGTTATAAAGAAATGAAAATTTGTTTTACTTCCGCTGTTTTATATGTTCTGTCTTGTAACATTTCTGTGCATGTTTACCAATAATGCCCCTCCAAACCTAGTGCATTCCTTTGTGAGTGACCCTGGCGGAGGTGGGGTGTTACAGGTTTGCTGGCCCCCAACTGTGGTAATGATATATTCGGCACTCTCAAGGGAAATGAGGGCCCGGTCATGTTTAGCCTGGGTTGTAAGATGTTCTTGTTGAACCCCAATGTATTCATCTCCGGAGGTACATTGTCGGGAAGGTGGTTCCATACCTTGCCAGGAAATCCATTCTCCAATAAGAGCCTGCGGTTTTGATTGTATACTATGTATGTAGAGCGCGAGATGCAAGCGTTCTACTAGATTGATATTTATTTATATTTAGACAATATTATAGTATCAGAAAAAATATTGATTTCAAAAATGTTTTGGGTTATCGTAAGGTAAAAACCGTCCGTATTTATGTATGGATTTGGTCTTGCAATTATCCTTTTATTTTGAAAAGATTTTGACTTTAAAATCAAGATGGATGATGTTTTTAAACTTAGTATGTTTTCCCTTACTCTGGTTCACCAGACTGATCCGGCGTTTGTAGTGCTTGGGTTGGACCGGGTTTTAACAGTTTCAGGTATCGGATGTTGCGAAATCCATAGACGAGCTGGAGGTGTTCAAACGTATGATATCTTGTATTTATTCCACTGTGTGTTGTGTATGAGGACAGGTTATTACAACTGTCCAGATATGTTGATTTACTCTGATGACTGTAAGTATTTTAAACCTCTTAATAAAGATTTATTTCAATATTTTATTTTGTTCCGCTGCGATGTGAGACTCTATGTTGTGTTGGTTCTTGTTCTTCTATTCTAATAATTCTTTCTTTCTTATCTCACCCTCTAATATTATTTCTACTAACTTTTGGATGTTCGGTACACAAATTTGGAAATGATATGTAATTGTGTCGAAAATTCAAGCATCGTATTTTTCGGTTCGTTACATTAAAGCATGAGAACCATTGACTGTGTAATTGGGATAATATGTAAACATGTTAATCTAAATAGGTTAAACTTAATTTCATATTAAGTAGAACAAATTTCATATTAAGTAGAACATATTATGTAAAGATATGTGAATCATATGTAATTAATAAAACACGTAACTTAGTCTATATACATCTAAGAAGGTGTCTATCTGTTTTTAGGAGGGGTTGTACACAAAATTACATTTAATAGGAAATGTTATTTACAACCATTCTTATTAGTGAACTTAAACTTGCTAATTTAAACCTATTTAATTAACAAAATTAAGAGGTTCCACATTCGTTCTTTATATCCAGGGGACTCTTAAAATCCTAGTTTACTAGGGGGACCAAGCCCGAGGGTGGCTTGTCTAAATTCTGCTATTGTTTGGAACCCGTATCAGTCAGTATCCTTGTTGGTATTATATCAGGGCCTCACACTAGGTAAGAGCGAGGGCACGCTTTACTGATTTGGATTGTAAGAGGTTTAATACCTTGGATGTGGGAACAGGCACATTCCGACGGAGTCATGAACATGAATGGGTCCGATGGGGGAAACTAAGACGTTGTAACACCGGTGGATAGGGCTATGTCTTTAAAGTTGTCGGGTTAGGGTCTGATATCCGTTACTACCATGGCTGACACAGTTTATTTGTGTCTATAGGGAGCCGATCGCAGGGTTGCAATAGGGGTAAAACCTAGGGTTGTCAATTTCCTACACGACCCGCGACCCGACCCAAAACCCACATGAAAAAACCCGACCCGACCTGACCCATTTATAAACGGGTCAATTTCGGGTCAACCCGCTCTGACCCGTTTAATAAACGAGTTGACCTGACCCGACCCGTGAACCCATTTCTGATCCATCGTGACCCGCTTAATATAAAACATATTTTTATTACTCTACAATCTACGAAACCTAGGCCCGGCCCAGTCTACTACCCATTTGTCGCTTCACCCTAATTTACCAATTACCAAGCTACCACTTATACTAATTTATGTGGTTCTACTACCTCTTCACTCCTTCAGACTTCAATTTCCTCTTTCCTTTTTACATCAAGCCCTAGATTCTATGATATCCTTTGAAATCACGCATTAGATCGAAGAACAACGATGGCACCAGGAAAAAGCATCGACAACAACATCGTCTCCAGACTCGAGCATCGTCTCGAGATTCTATGAGCACTTCATTGTAGCATAGTCATTTTTCTTTCTTAATTTATGCTAAAAAGACTTGATCAAATGCAGCCATCATTTGAAACCCGCAAAATTTTTTACGCAAAATTTTTTCTTAACGGGTTACACGAATCAAACCCGAAACCCGCATGATTATAAATGGGTCAACCCGAAACCGATCCGTTTAATAAACGGGTTGAGCTAACTCGACCCGAACACGACTTGACCCGACCCAAACCCGATCCAACCCGACCCATTGACATCCCTAGTAAAACCTAATCCTATTATTCTGATAGTTGGTGCAAAAATTCTGTTTTGGGATATGAATGAGAAACATACTTGATCTTACCTTATCTCATTTACTTCGTACTTGTATACTTTATTGTATTTACTGATCCAGTATTGTTGATCTGTCTTGATACTTCTTACCTTATTCTTATGCTAAAAATCATTGGAACACGCCAGAATTTATGTTTGACCTATTTTGTTTTTCCTTCTCTTTCTTCGTTTCCCTCAGGTTCTCAGGGTGGTGGACAGTAGCAGTGATCATGATTTCTTGATTCAGCTTGGACTCGGATTAATTCTATTTCTGTGTATTACTTCAGTTTCTTTTCTATGTTTATTGTTATAACACATGGGGGATATTTTTTTATGGTTTTGTACTCTGATGGTTTATGAGACAGATGATTATGACATATGGAATTTGAAAATGTAATGTTGAATTTGGTTTGAAATTCAAATTTGAGAATTTATTTTTCGTTGAACTTTATATTCTTTCTTGTGAAATTAGTCTTTATATTATTATTATTGCACTTCACAGAACTTAATGCATCTCATGTGGGTGACATTAAGGGATGTGGGGTTTCACAAGACCTATCCCTTATTCAATCATGAGTATATTAAAAATGTGCAAATAAACAATTGTTAATTGTATATAACCTTGTGTATACTGATTACTTATCGTCTTCTTCCCCATTGGCGCTTATGTCGTTGTTGATCTTCCTTTTGCAAGTCCTCCATGCTTTGGATTTCTCACTACTGGATAGCTCAATACTAAAGCGCAGACTTACATGAACTTGGAAATGCTTGGACTAAGTGTTGAATATGACAGATAATTGGAATTCTAAATTTACACGACTCGAATCGATCATGTACACGGGCAATTGGTTGGACCCAACTGATCACCTTCGGGCCTCATGGATCGATATAGGCTCGCTTTATATCTGGAAAATCTAGTATTTACTAAATAGGGATTGGAAAAATCTACCCTAGGAATGATCACTGTCCAACGTCATTGAATCGCCAGGAATTCACGGGATCATTTCACGGCTTCAAACACTTGGTTTTTGCTCGATTGCTTCAAGGATAAGACCAGGCAGCAGTTTGCACCATCAGTTCGACTGGATCACCACACCATTTTGGATCGCATCACTTCCTGGCTTCGTTGGATTAGGTCTGTGGCACTAGTCAGATCAGTCATCAGATCTGGTAAATCTGGATTTGGCTAAATGACTCAGGAATTGGATCAGCTCAAATGATCAGGATTTTGATCAAGAGATGGCACCGAGGCTTGGAGCGGATCAACACATTGGTTTATGAATTTGAACTTGGCATTTGGCAGTTTAAGTAGACAAGGATTGGATCAGTGTCGATACATTGATTGAATTTGTATCGATACTTATGGATTGTAAGGATCTGATTCGACTTCTCACTGACTCAGTCAACATCGAGATTCAACCTTTGCTCCTTAAATTCTTATTGTTCTAAGCACTTTTACAAATATAAAGAGACTACTAGATGGCTCATTTAAGGGGTCCTTTCTTCGCTTTTGGACACTACTTCGCAAGGACATTGATATAACCTAACTATAACTACTTTCTCTCCATATTATTATGATCAACTCAAAACTGTAATTCTAATCAAATAGTATAAATAAGAGACTACTTCACAGTTGATGTAGGCACATTGCTGAACCACAATAAACCTATGTGTTCATGTACTTTTACACAATTTGTGACTATGATATTTGATCCATTTTCTGATCACATACAATTCCGGTGTTGCATTTAATTGACTAAATTCCAGTGTCAATATTTTTTTGAGTTCACTAGGGAGGTGCAACTTGAACTAAATGTACTCTCTATCGAAAAAACTATAGTGAGGAGAACACGAACAAACAACTGGAAGGCACGGTAAATCTAATGAGGAGTCAGAATGCTTCTTTCGGAGGAAGTTATTCCTTATACTTAACATGGGAGGATATGAATGAAGTTGTGCCTTGAACAATAAGAGAACTTGCCGAGTAGACAAAAGGAAATGATGGCGAAATTCCTCTATCAAGTTGGATAACTAGAAAGGTCTGGAAACTAGGACACGACTGCTTAAGTTGGACCCAGTGTCAAGAATGAACTTAGGCTCGAAGCTGGGGAAACTGCCCCCACGACCAAAGAAGTCGGTACTAATCCGATCTCTAGGATCCATGCCCCGACAAATTAATGTAGGGAGAAAACCCCATCCTCTCTCTATGAACACTACCTTGGCATTCGATTCTTTAGGACTTCACAACTTTGACTTGGGAAATGTAAATCAGGAGGGTGCGAGCTTGGATATCAGATTAGATACTAAAAAAAACTTGGGTTATGGGTGTTGGACTCGGCGATTGGTGTCAATTGCTGAATAATGGCGATGATGGAATTATGGATATGGCATGGAGAGGTTGACTATCTCGATCAGGCTCGGACTGCATTAATCGAAGTCCATTCACTTATCCTTCAGAGTTCTCAAAATCCACAAGAGTACAAACTACCGAATTTGTAAGCTTTTAATGGTAAAAAAGATTCTACCATCCATATAATGTGCCACATAGAATTCCCGAGGCATCTACAATGTCACGACCATGTTCTTCTCTCAGGTATCGCCATTATATGGTTTTGTCAGTTGGAATCAGACTCAGTTTGAAGCTGGAGCAATTTAACGGAATATCTTGTTGAACGATTTCGGGTTCACGTCTCAAGGTCCAAAATGTGATGACCTTAAATAGAATAAAGAAGAGGACCGAAGATACTCTGCGAAAATTCTTGAAACATTTCAGTGGTTGCAGTTTCTAGCATCTTGAACAATTCTTAGTTTTAAATATCATTGGAAAGTGATCTCTCATAGGATCTTGGCAAATTCTACATTGAAGCCAAAAGGTTTATAAGGCAGGAAGATGCGAATGAATACCCTGACGCTCTTGAGGTCGACAATTGCCAAGGGTGGAGAACCGTACGATTTTGGAAGCAATAAAGGAAAATGCAAAGCTAGAGGCAATTTAGGTTTGGGAAATTGAATGAAAGAGGGCCAAAATAGAACTCGTATACAAATCACAACGCGAGTTCAGAGCGAATTTACATGGACATCAAAGACCATATTTCGACAAGTAGATAAACCGGATGGGAGCCTATAGAGCAGGAGATATCTTTCGGGAAATTCTGCTTGTTTCATGGGAGTGCTGGTCATGAAAAAAATGAATGCAAACACTTATGGGACATCATTAAGAAGCAAGTGTATGTCCTAAATGGGCCCGCAACAATGAAACAGGAGCAACCGTTAGTTGTAAGGGATAAGGTAAGCCTACCTTGCAATGGTGCATAGTCACCAATTGACAATTGAAATCAGACAATAATGATGGCTAAGTCTCCTATCAATGTACGTGAATTAGAGAGATCCCTAGGCATGCTCTTGGATGAAGACAAATAGTCAGTTTTACTCCTTTGTTTTCAATCAAATTGTAACAAAGGGCTAAACCGTTTACTCTTGTATGAGAACCAACGAGATTCCTAGGCAAGCTCTAGACGATGATAAACCTAATTATTTTCTACAATAAAATTTATTTATTTTTTGTCTAATAAATCTCTTTGGCGAGTATCGTTGATGCTCATCAAATATGAATTTTTCATTTTATTATTTTAATAACATCGTTTATCAAGTATGGATGATGCTCGTAAGGCGTGAAACCTGCAATTGGATAACTCTAACAACCATCATTGAGCATGGTTGATGCTCATTGGATGCAAAATCTAAGTTCAACCAATTTTAATAAAATAACTTGGTGAATATGGCTGATGCTCATCAAATATAATGCTTTTTAATTCATTGAATCATCACGTGTGGTTGATGTATGGCAAGAGCTTGGCGAGGCTCTAGATCGTTGAGTAAGGATGATGCTCAACAAGAGTCTGGTGAGACTATAGACTACCAGGTATGGCTAATACTTGGTAGAACACGAGTAAAATGGTGAACTACCAAGTATTGCTGATGTTTTACAGGAACCTAACAAAATATGGACTGCTAAGTATAGATGATGTTTTGCGGTCCAACCAAACCATTAACCATTAAATATGATTGATGCTTGATGGGGATCAACTCAAAAATTTCAGAATGCTAAGTGTGATGAGGCTTAGAGAAAGCTCGACAAGGCTCCAAACCATTATTTATGGATGGTATATTAAAAAACCAGCGAGTTATAAAGCAACAAGTATGGCTTTTGTCAGCTAAATCCCGATGAGGCTCGGATTACCTTTGGTGCGAAAAGACTAGGATTATCAATCGTGGATGATGCCTAGCAAGAAATCATCTCGAGGCATTCGTGTACACCATATTGACTTGGAAAGGCTATTATAAATATAAACGACTCGACGAGATCGTGAACATTAGTTACAACTTAGAAAGGTCATGAAACTTATGATTAATACAGAGACATTGCAGATACTAACTCATGTAAAACACATCTTTCACTGGAAGACATGCTTTAGGGGGTAAGTGTTAATCCACCCTTTTGCAAGGTGGTCACGCTTTGTATTTCTCACCACCGTATCACTCAAGACTCGAGTACATGCCTATATGAACTAGAAAATGCTTAAACTAAGCGTCGGATTCGATGCATACATAAGATTCTGAATTTACATGAATCGAATCAGTACTTGTGTACAAGAGCACTGGATCAGGCCGACCTTATAAACTTCGGACCTCATGGATCGATAGAGGCTCGCTTTGGATTTGGCAAATACCAAATAGGGATCGGAAAATTCTAGTCTAGATCACCAGGAATTTGCTAGATCAATTCATAGCTTCAAACACTTGGTTTTTGCTTGATCGGCTCAGGGATCACTTCGTTGCTTCATTGGATTAGGTCGTGCGACACTAATCAGATCAAGTGATAACATCAAGGCATGCAGCGAATCAACACACGGGTTTTATGAATTTGAACCTAGCATTTGGCACTTTATCTGGATAAGGATCAGATCCATCAGATCGGTGCCGATCCCTTGATCAGATTGGTACCAATCCCTATGGACAATAGGGACCCAATCCTCCTACTCATTCAACACCAAGATCTTACCTTTTCTCCTTAAAATTTGAATGGTCTGAGCTCTTCTGCAGTTATATATAGACCACAAAATGGCTCATTTAGGAGATCTTATCTTGGATTTTGGACGCTGCTACGCAAGACATTGCTCTAGCATAACTACAACTATTATCTTTCTACATTATTACGATCAAATCAGAACTGTAATTGTAATCAGAAGATATAAACAAGAAAATACCTCATAGTGGATGTAGGCACTTTGTCGAACCACTATAAACTTGTGTGTTAATTTACTTTTTACGTACCTTGTGACTATGATTCATGATTCATTCGGTGATTGCATACAATTTTGGTGTTGCACTTGACTGACCAAAATCTAGTGTCAACAATCATTATCGTCATTGAGGTCAGATCATAATTGAGATATAAGCGTTAAGAGAGAAAAATAACTTAAATGCACATTTTAATAACGGAATACATCTCTATTTATAGTAGTTAAAGGGAGGTTGACTTGCTTTCATTAGTGATGTGAGACTAATGATGTCTTCTGATACCAGTTTGGCAGTGGCTTCAACACATAGCGTGTAGTTGAATACGAAGTCTTTTGGAGCCTTTATAAGGAAGAATGTGCTAGTTCTTCTTGAGCTTTCTTTGTGAAAAAATCTAAACTTTTTTCCTTGTATGATTTTTAACCTTATTATCGTATACAATTGACCACCACATAATATGGCTTCAATTAAAAACTTATAACATGCTTTAGTTAATATTCCATGTAGATTTGATATCATGTAATTCTAATAAGGCACAGTGTGTGTAATGTGTGGAATGAAGTCAACATTGCATAGTTTGAAGTCGACATTGCATAGTTTGAAGTCCAACATGGAATAGAGACAATATGGCATCATACTTGTATGTTGGCAATGATGTGTAGTGGCATATAATCGAGTTAATATGAGATAGAGGCTAAAAGTATGGTTTATGCATGAGATGGAGGTGAACGCATGATATAGAAGACAAGACTGAATGCATTAAGGTCGACATCATCTGATAAGAAATGACATTACTCTATGAACTGTAATACCGATGGAAGGTGACACGGTCTTATTGATAGAGGAAGGGGGATGTAACCATTCGATATATGAAAAGTGATACCGTCTTTGTTGTCCGTGACATGGTTTCCTTAATAGAAGAAGGGTACACGGTCTTACCATTAAAGGAGTGAGACCTGGTTGAAGATCAACACTTTTTATTCTTGACATAATCTCCAAAACACAGTACATTCTTATCTTCATTTTGACTCACAAAATATGATGTAAACATTCCCCTCCACCCCTTCCGCTATGTAGGAAAGGCTTTTACTCTTTAGAGGAAAACCAAATTCCATCATGTTCAATTAGAAAATGACTTGACTGATTAGTGTGAGTAGCCAACAATTTCCTTAACAACTTTCCTAAATCAGTAGCAGAGGATTAGAGGCTCATTATCAAGAAATAAGATGGAGACCATTATTTGGTAACAAAGTAAAAGTCTAGAAGATCTGTCCATCAATAAGAATAAAGGATTAGTGATATACGTGTGTGTGTGTATATATATATATATTTAAAAACTAGTTCACTTTATTTCTACTGAAAAAACATACAAGAAAAAGGTTATCATTCTAACCTTTACATAAGAAAAACATAAAAGAACACCTATATGTAATTAAGTCCTAGTTAATGATGACCGGCCGATGATAAAGCCATCTACCTGCTTCTGTGCACTTTCTGCACAAAAAATGAGGCCACTTCCCGCTTATGACTCGCTGCCATAACCAAAAGATCTTCACTTGATACACAACTGGAAATCCCATGCATCAAACCCTTTTGATTCTGCCACTCAGGATTTATCTGGACTGGAGTTGCATACTTCATTGAGCAGTGATGAGATCATACACAAATAATGCCATTCCTACTATTTGCTACTACATAGCACCAAATTGGTACGCATACCATATAGCAGCAAGGTGAAGAAATAATACATCATTAATCATCTATATGCTACATCCCACCACCCTCCTGTTCAAATCCATCTCCCCACCTGTATTAATGCCCTTAACCAGTACACAATTTACCATATATCTTCCAGCAACAAACTTCATTCAGTACCCAAACCCTTATGGCATCAGTCCTTGTTCTTGAGCGAATTCCTCCATCCAAGCAAACTAGAAATAACTTGTAGCTCGTACAAATATAAAGTAACACAAACATTCTGAATACTAATGAAATCCCAACATATATACAATTCCAATCAATAGGTCTGGTTGATGAAACATAAGACTCCTATGAATCAATCCTTTTGCCAGAATCAACAATTTGATTTATGAATTTCATATCTGTAAAATAGTGTCATCAAGTAAATGTATTTGAACTGTCCTTTGAAGCTCAGACCAGTTCTATGCATCAGATGAAAATATAATGCTTCACTCATTTCCATCTGCTCATGAACTTGAAGCCAAACAAAACTATCTATCCAATCAGATCCGGACTTATATGCTAAAATACATGAACAATGGGATAATTCATCTGCTCATGAACATTCATCCACAACTAAATCCTTAAAATACGAACCAGGAACACATTTAAGCATTGTCAACCAATACCAAATACCATTGTACTGGCAACAAGATTTAGGGCGTAACAAACTTAATGAGGTACTTGAGTAGGGGAAATGAAAAACCACTGAAAACCACTAATAGATAATAGTAAAACTGAACAGTGTTGAGAAAACTAAACAGCGTTGGATGGAATCACAAATTATCCAAATAACAACTCAGATCCATCAATTTTCTTCAGTTTGATTAATAAATCAGATTGCTCAAAACCAAATTTGATCCCAAGTAGAAAACCAATCCAATAAAATGCAAAAAAAACCCTGCTCGCATATACCAGATCAAGCCAAAATAGATTCCAATCATCCGAAGCTAGTAAAAAAACCTTACCCTCACCTATATCTGAAGACGATCTATATCAACAGAGGAAGAAATGGTTGGAGAATTTGGAACTAAACCTTGTTCAGTTACGCAGGCAATGCCAGAACCCGAATTCACAGAGGCTTGTCCTTCCAGAAATGAAACTAAACCGCCTCAAACGAGAATGAGCAAAGTTGTTTTTATTTTGGGATTGGAAGTAAAACCAAGGTCTGGCACATATAGATCCGTTCGTGAAAATCGAATACAATCACTTTAGCTTATCAACGAATAAAGCTATTCGCTGAAGGTTATAGATCTGATCAAATCCGAAGGTTGAGAAGATAGGAAATCGAGCCAGCATATAGATCTGAGAGAAGATAAATAGATCCATTCGCGAGTTGCAGATCTGAACCCAAAAGGATCGAACGAAAGTCAAATGGAAATCAGAAGTTTTATCAACAAAAATAATCGTTGAAGGTTTATAAAGTAAAAATTGGTAAGAAATCTGATAGAAAGGTGGACAATAAAGGCTCTCATGCATGGCGAAAACTGGTGACACCAGTCGCCATTAACGAGGCCGAAACCCAAGGTTATTTTATAAGGCTAATTCTATTTCAACCCATAAAATTGAGTAGTAGCCTATGTAGTTAAAGCCCCGCTGAAGCCCCGCAAAATCCCCGATATAGCCCGTAGCGCTCTCCGGCCGCTACGCTATTTCAATTTAGCGCTGATGAACAGTAGCTCCGCTTAAAGCCCCGCCATTTTCCGCTTCATCCGCTAAATCAACAT
This sequence comes from Allium sativum, assembly GCA_030737875.1. Classification (NCBI taxonomy): domain Eukaryota; kingdom Viridiplantae; phylum Streptophyta; class Magnoliopsida; order Asparagales; family Amaryllidaceae; genus Allium; species Allium sativum. The sequence continues at coordinate 387,840,152 of CM060916.1, read as the reverse complement.
TATTTAGCATCCGCTTTAGCAATATTAATATACAAAGGATGATTTGACCGATTCTCTTTTAAAATAAATCAAATAAATTGATGTACGTAGCTAATTTTAAGTCATAAATGCCTTATATAAGATAGAAATTTGTAGTAATCCTCGAATCTAGTGTGCATGACTATGATGTTCTTTGATTTTGTTATTTAATATTAGTTAATATTCGTTTCTTCTACACAAATGATGCGAGAATTATAATTATTTAATATTAATTATATAGTTTTACATTTAATTAACATTTTTGCACCTCCGCTGTATCCCCGCTATTTTCCCGCTCTATCCCCGCTACAACTTTTTACACCCCTACCGCTATAGAACCGCTAAGCGCTTTAACTGCACAGGTAGTAGCCCCCCTAAATACAAAAATTCTTGCGTATCCAGAAATTTAGTTAGTAACCCCCCATGCTTTCCACAACTGCCCTTCACGTTCAAAAATGAATGGCTTCTTCTCTGTCAACAATCAATCACGTTCTAAAATATAAACCGCATTTGAAAATCAAGCGCGCTCTTCTTCTCAAATAGGAGCATCATCTTCATCATCAATACGTGCGACATCTTCTTCGAATCCATTTTAGGGTTTTTTTTTGTGCATGTAAAATAGAGTGATATGTGAATAATAAGTAAATCACGTAGGAAGCCTATGTGGATTACATGCCTTCCACGCTGTTGTTCTCAAATTTAAAATAGTAAAAAAAATTTGATTATTTGCTGTGATTGAGATAAGAAATCATCTCGTTCTTCAGAATCCATCATATACTTGTATATAAATTATTATTTTTCAATGATTTAAATATTAGGGTTTTGGAAGTTTGATGTTTTAAGGAATCGTGGAATACTACGTAATATTCATAACAGATGAGAAGAAAACTTCCCAAGGGTAATTTTGTCTTTAAAATTTTGAAGTTATCAAGGGGGGCTACTAACTAAAAACTCGGGTTTAAATAAAATTAGCCATTTTATAAACTTATTTTATTGTTAGAATTAGTGATATATATATGTGTATATATATATATATGTGTGTGTGTGTGTGTGTGTGTGTGTGTGTGTATATATAGGGATAGGATCAGGGAGCCCCCCCCCTGAATTTCAGCCCCCCATTTGCACCCCAATTTCAGCCACTCATATATATTAAAAAAAGTGAATGGAAAGTGAGTGGGAGGTGAGAGAATGAGTGGAAGGAGAGAGGGAGGAAATGTGTGGTGGAAAAGTGGTAGGCTAAAGGGGTGCTCACTATTTGGGGTGCCATTGAACCTGCCCTATATATATATATGAGGAGGGTTCTATGGCACCCCTATTTGGGAGCACCCCAAATGCACCCCATTAATAGCCACATATTTATATTAAAAAAAGTTAGTGGAGGGAGAGAGAGTTAGTGGAAGGAGAGAGAAACATAAATGTGTGGTGGAAATTAGGGAGCTAAAGGGGTGCTACACTATTTGGGGTTCTCTTGATCCTATCTCTCTCTCTCTATATATATATGTATATATATATATGTGTGTGTGTGTGTGTGTATATATATATATATATATGGATATTTAAACCACAAAATCCTTACCGAGAAGTAAAAGTTCAAAAATTCGTTATTAAGAAATGGTTAAGTCTATTTGGCATTAATAATAGATGACCATAAATCCATTTAAAATAATAATAGAGACCAAAAATTCATTCTTGATAGATATCTCGTTGAAAAAATCGAAGCATAGAAAATCACAATGAAATAATAACGAAAGAGTGAATACCCATATTTGACAATTGAAGATAGAAAACCAGAAAATCATCTAAATTAATAAAAGACTGAAAATTTATATCTAACAAATAGAATGTCAATTAGTTATCTAAATTGATTGAAGAAGACTAAAAATCTATAATTGACGATAGTAATTGATAACTATAAACCCTTATCTAGTAGCGCTAGAAGATCAGAAAACCATATTTGGTAACAGTAAAAGGTCAAAAAGTCACAGAAGACCAGAAAACCATCTAAAGTTAATAAAAGATCAAAAAGCTATATTTGACAATGATAGAGGATTGAAAAACCATGCAGAGACAATAGAAACTCATAAAACCATATTTGGCAATAATAGAAGGTCAGAAAACCATATGGAGATAATAAAAGATTGGAAAACATATTTGGTAATAAGAAAAGACCAGAAAACTAGAGATAATAAAATGCTAGATAAACATAAATGATAATAATAGAAGATCAAAAAACCATTTGAATGCAATAAAAGCCAAAAAACTACATTTGGTGGAAGATCAAAAAGTATAATGATAGAAAACTATATCGAGCAATAATAGAAGACTAGGAAATCATTTGTATGTAATAGAAAACCAGAAACTATATCCGATAATAATAGAAGATGAAAAACCATTCGGAGTTAATAGGATGCCGGAAAACTATATCTGGCAATAATAAATTAATGACTAGAAACTTCTATCCGATAATGAATGATTAATGATCAGAAATTTCTATCCAATAAAGAATGATTAATGTCCAGAAATTTTTATCTGACAATGATAGATAAATGGCTTCCTCCCTCTAGATGGTGCTTCAGTGAGGCATGCAAAGTAGACACTGAAGGCATGAGGCCTTGAATGGGTCAAGGGAATCCTCCCTCTATGAGATGGTCTAACAGGGCTAAGTGGACACCATTAATGGTTTTATGCTTTAAATGAGTCAAGAGTTTCTCCCTTTATATTTTGCTCTAATATCGTCGAGTGTGTTCCATTAAAGGCTTATTCCTTGAATTGGTCAACAACTTCCTCCATCTAGTTGTTCCTCTAATATGGCAAAGCCGATGTCATTAAAGGCTTATGCCTTGAATATGCCAAAGACTTTCCCCTCTATAAGATGCACCAAAAATGCTAGGGATTAATGCTTTGGATGTGCCAAATAATTTTTTCCTCTATGAGGTGTCTTAGAAGTATTTAGGACTTATGCTTTGGATGTGTCAAAGACTTCCTCCCTTTATGAGGTGTCACAAAAGTGCTGAGGACTTATGGTTTGGAGTTAGCACTTGCTTTTCTTCTGTGTATTTCTTGAAGGCACTTTTGTTTCAATTCTCATTTGCTCATTGTTGTAGAAAATATGGCTTTGGATACTCAAAATCTCTTTTTTGTTATCAAAATTCTATTGAAATTGGTAAGATTATTCTAAGCATAACTTTATGGCATACAATTTCTTCTTGAAATGGTTCTTCCTAGAATCAACGGCCATGAAACCTTGACATCCTACATTAATACCTAGGGATAAGCTTAGTAGTTTTACTACTTGATTCATTAACACAATTTGGGGTTTCACATTATTTTGTCATTGATTGGGGTGCTCTTTCCTATGCGTAGGAATGCATACAGTTGTGACGTGTTATGTTTGCAACATAAGTTATTGTTTCTTACTTGTATTAGATAGTAATCATATAACCCATTAGTAATATCATATTTGTGGAATTCGATGGAAATTATAGTCACACTCATATTGGAGCTCTATGACAATTGGTTATATTCATGTAGAATAATTTCATCTAAGTAGAAGGATAGAAGGTTAGATTAATGATGGATTTAGAGAATCTAGGTTTACTTTTATCAAGTATTGGAAAAAAAGCTTTATATGGATGGGTTATGGTTCAAGGGCTGTGAATGAAATAGTTTTGCATGTATACGAAGTCGTGCTAGAGTCATGTTCTCTAATAGTCAACCAACATAAGCGATAATATGCTAAAATAGAGATCAAGGACATTAATACTCTTGGAATTCGATGTAATTTATGACTATAGAATCATAGGAGATTCGTAGCTCAAAAGTATGCTATAATTCAAGAAATCTCATTGCTTGGTGACCTTCTCATCCTGTTCTCATATGGTCCTTATAGATCTAGTTTGAAACTTATGGCTTAAAGATTATGATATTGGATAATGATTTCACTTTTGAGTTGTAGATCTACTTGAATGCATCCTTTATTTTGTTTCAATATAACAATTAGTTTGCTAAGGATCCCTTATATTTTACCATGCTGGATTACTCATATTTAAAGATCCCTTCTTAAATCCTTTGTTGATGACCTATGATTTTTCCTTTCTCAAATTTTTTTACCTTAATGAATTCATTCCTTTTTACTATCCATAAGCATGAATCCTTTGTTAATCCCGATGTTCGAAGCTTGAAGGGTGCTTCTTGTAGAACTCATTATTCCATAATGGAAATATAATCTTCAAATGATCCTAATAGTTCAAAGGTTCAGTGACGACACAAAGGAAAAGAATATTTTGGAGATATAAATGATTTCATGGAATCCTTTTCAAATATATAGATATCTACTAGAATAATCACTAATAATTATTTTTGATTCGCAGAGAACGTCTTTTCAAAAGTGCTTATGGTAAATTCCTTGAACAGAGTTTCTTGTTAGATTAAACATTCTTCAAAATGTGAAATTACATCCCTTCGGGCATTATTTAGTGAAGTTTATGAATCTAAAGAGTGATGATTCATGAACCGATAAATTTCGTAGCATCTCTCAATTTTGGTGAACATTATTCAAGAAATCTAGCTGAATAAAATAGATAAAAATAACATAATAGGATGTTGAGTTGAGATTTGTACATATTAAATAGTTAATAGGTTGGCCTTTGAAACTAACTAACTTGAATTAAACATAAGAAGGAATATGTGATGGGTAAAATGGGAAAAGCACAACCTCATATATAAGCATATTTCCTACTCCTTCACCTTTATCATTTCATTTCTAAAACTCTAAAAAAATATAAGAGGCCGACCATTAAAGAATTGAAGAAGAAGAGAAAATTAAGGAAGATTAAAGCTTTGGATCAAACAACATCAAATCTCAACATCTCATCCATGAACAAGTTGAATAATGATTTTTACTTATGTTTGATTCGGTTATAGGGAATATCTTAAATGTTTACTTGAATACATGGTTGCTTTCATGTTTTTGTTGATGCCAATATGTTGTTTGGATATAATAAAGCTTAAATAGATTATGCTTGATTTACATGAAAGTGGTTAGGTTTTAGTGTGAAACCAATAGTTAAACATGTCCATTTGACTTGAAACTTTTATATAATATTCATGATATGTTTTGAGAGACGAGTTATTATTTCATATTATTTTATGCTTATAGAAATTTTCTATGGATTTCCTAAGTTGAATTACAAGCTAATTATGGAAAAAAAATTAAAAGACTGGATTAATTGATGAATTTGGACTTAATTTTTTCTATAAGATAGAGGAGGATATAATTTTAATTCTGTGAACTTTTAGATTTTCCCATGCATGGATTAATTAAGATTAATTTTCTAAGTTGGCTAGATTTAAGGTAATTAACATGTTAATTAATGGAATTAACATTAGCTTAGTACTTCCATTATTTTGGAAATATTATCTCTGAAAAAGACAGAAATCTGGCTCAGTCAAACTTTTTATAAACCAATTAGAATTCAACAAATATGCTAGAGTTGGTGAGAAGCATTTCTTTGTAAGGAAATAAACCAATTTTTTTTCTATTTACTTTCAATGTCACCACCCTATTAGGAAGCACCCTTTTGATTTGGCTTAGAGCACCTTCTTCTTCCTTCTATGCTTCAGATGCTTACAATTCCACCAATTTAGGATATGAAGCATTCGGGATTCCACCATCATCTTTCGACTAGGCTTTGGCCATTGGCTTATGTTTTATAAATTATTTGCTTTAGTTGTGCTTATCGCCTTTGCACGTAGGCTGTCGTCATTTTGTTGAGTCAGCGGGACAATTTTCGAAAGCACATAATATAGAGGCTACCACCTTTATTGTTTTAATGATTGGAGGCCTCTGCCCCAATACCCTTCGGTAGAGCCTAAAGGGAATGATTTATTAAACTTGGTTTTATAAAAGATAGAGGCTTTCACCTCTATACCTTTCGATAGTATTGAAAAGATTCATTTTCGAAACCTTATTTTAGCTAAAAGGCTTTCGCCTCTTTATCTCTCGATAGTGTTGAAGGATTTCATTTTCGGAACCTAATTTGTAAATATAAGGGATCATCGCTGTAACGACCCACCTTTTCGACTATCGAAAGTCGACTCTAATTACAACCACTGTACTTTAATATCAAACATCCAATCATCAAAAATGTAGATTGTTAGGGTAAAATCAAAAACAAAAACAAAAAGAAAGGAACAGAAGAAACCCAAAATCTCACAGTGGAAATGATAACATAATATAATAATAATCGCAAATGAACTGTCACTCCAAGATATAAAGTATATTAGAACTAAAAAAAATCCTATCAACTGGAAAGTTATAAAATTCTGACCGTAAAAATATTAATAGGTGAAATAACATACAGCGAAAATAAAATACAATGACAAGCAAACTTCTAACTCTACTTTATATGATCCACATCCAACAGAAGACAACCTAGAAACAAGCTTGGTCTGACCCAAGCATTACAATAAAATAATACATGGGTCAGTCTGGAATACTAACATGAGAAAACTCATATAAAATAAAACATACTATAATTCTGTGAGATCAAGCCGCTGTTCGTGGAACGGATTTTTACCTCACAAGAATAATATATATTGACAATGACCCAAAACAGGAATATTGGAATAAACAACCAATTGATGACATATACAAAAATATATGAATGCCAACCAAAGAGTAATAACCAAACAACCTGTAGAGAAGAGCATACAACACTTCTCAATGGAAACAAAGATACTGATCCAAGAATTTTGAAATAAGGTTTAAAGTAAATTTTACCAAATAAAATGGGACCGCACTATTAACTGCGGACTAGGTCAATCTTAACAACATCCAATCTCAACATGGATTAAACTAAATAAACATCACGAAGGATTTATATCTTCAGGACACAAATTTAAAATATGTAAACTCATAAATTTGGAATCAGTGGAATAGAAATGATAATTTTCCAACAAATGACTAGGAGGGTACGCCCACCTTACCGAATAGTATACCTTTATAATATACTTGAGAACTACATTGTTCTCAGAAATGTACTAGTTGGACCCCGCCAACTTTACCGAATATCTGAGTATTTCACATCTTGCGTGCATACAACCAAACCAACCCTAGAGTAGATGTAAATTACCCTAATGAGATAAACCCCACATAGCTAGATGTTCATTCACTTTCTAGATTTAATAATTTACAACAAAGGATCACCATGCTTAAAAAACAACAAATCATTTTGATTTGACGATACAACTCAAGAAAGTTGAACCCATAGTTGTTAAATAACCTATGAGGAATATTAAAAAATGATCGTATATGGAAACTAAATCACATTCCCTTATCACTATTTATCGATCCCAAACTAATACCATCTCTTAGTAAAAGCTAAAGTCAGACAAGTTGATGTAGTGTTACCCCTAGGCATCATCCGAACAATGTTTTCAAACTTCGAGATAGAGGAAAGTTTTAATACTTCGACATCTAATGATAAGAGTATAACTAAGTATTTTCCATATAAGCGATATCATTTATGGAAATTTATTTCCATATTCGTATCAAAAAACTTTAAACTTCAAAACTCGAACTTATGCTTGGTTTCCACCTTTTATATATTTGAAAAAAAACATTTTTAACAATATTCTTTAAAATATTAGTTTTAAAGGGGTAATTATAATTCTAAACATATTCAAAGGAAATTCGAAACCAATGTTAACTCAAAACATCGATTCGATAAATCCCAAATTTTTATTTACTATCAATAAATTTACTAAATGGATTTATAATCAATATTAATTAACTGAACGAAGTTAAAGGAAATTATCGAATCCGTTTAATTGATATTTAGTACTGATTTCAATTATTTAAATAACCATTAAATTGGAATTCAACTTAATAAATTCCAAAAATCCAACCATTTAAACATTTAAAATTAATTAAATATTTAAAATCTAATAACTAAAATTTTGGGTTGCTAAAATCCCCCTGGTACCTTTTGGTTGCATTAAAATGGGATTTTTCCTTTTTTTTTTAAGATAATCTTAGAGGCTATTTCCTCAATGCCCAACGATGGTATCGAAAGGCTAATTTTATTTGAAATTTATTTTATAGAATATAATAGGTTGCTAACTCACTTCCTTTCGACAAATCGAAAGTGATTGTTTTCAAAGTATGATTCTAAAGAGTAAGAGGCTATCGCCTCAATTACCCTTCGGTTGAATCGTAAGGATTATTTTGAACGTAAGCTTTAACTTATTAAATAACTTGGTGGTTGGATGTTTTCTTAGATTTTGCTTCTTATGAGGGTAAAACCATGTCGGCTTCGACACCTAGAGAGGGAGTCAAAAGATGGTGTAATCGAAAGGGGGGTCGCTCCCATCAATTATGCATAATGCTTTCGGTAGGGGGCATTACTTCACTTATGATATATATATATATATATATAGCCCATCAAAGCTAAAGAAAATGACTTAAAATTAGTGGGGAACCATGTTATGCTTTTGCACTTGTTTGAGCACATTAAGAGTTCTAGTGGAAAGGGTCTAATTGTGTTAAGATTATAGTTTCTTAGTCATCCTAATGAAAAATAATCGCATGTATATGGTGTTTCCCAGCATATGTTGATAAATAAAGTTTGGATAATAGCATGGTGACTCCCAGCTTGTGTTAGAAGGTTAGTTATCTTGTGGTAAGACCATGGCACGTGTATGGTGTTATCCAGCATGTGTTGACATATCAGAACTTTATATATATGATTGTCCCTAACATATATCGAAGATGTATATGTATGTTTTTTGGGCAGACCGACCAGTTTTTAAGGAGATCAATAACAAATTTTATTATAGCAAATAGTAAAAACAAGTAGTACAAAGGATATATAACAAGCATATTAGCTAAGTAAAACTTCCACTTAGGGAAGACAAATGCCGAACAACAAACAACAATACACTAACAATACGTAGTATAGCTACAACAAAACCAACTTCATAAGGATGACTAAGAGGTTTACTTGAATTCCCTCACATATTTAATTAACTATCAGAGTATCATGAGTCAAAGGAGGATCACCAACTACAACACTTACAATCAGTCATTGCTAAAGTTGTTGGCCTTCAACATCTCAAACTTCCTGTTCCTGGTGACTAGAGCATTAAGCTTCTTATATCTAGGGATGGAAGCTGACATCATAGAGTTGGAGACATTTTCTGTAGATACAGGAAGAGGAGCCCTGTAAGCAGCAGGAGGCACAAGACGCGCATAGGGATTATATTGTTTTGTTCTTTTTGTTAGTTGAAGTTGAAGTAGAAGCTTCATTTTCTTTTGTTGTTGAAAGTGATAGTGGATCGAGCAACAACAACAACTTGCTTGAGTGGACTATTGAGCTCCTTATGTATGGTTTTTCTTAGCATATGATAATAAGGGTTCATAGACATCCGACGAGTAAAACTGTAGTATGGGTTGGTGTAATCCACATTATGTTGCACAATAGCACATTCATTATGATTGCATTAACCATTATGAGTGCAGGGACATAGGAATGATTATTATGATATGAGATACTAGTGAGGGGAAATTCGTTCCACTAGGCGGCTTGGTCTCACGAGATATCCGAAGAGATTGGAAAGCTACATTAGTATGTTGTTTGACCCAAAGTTATTGTTTTTCCTTTAACTCACAGGTGAAAGTAAGGATTTTTAGGTTTCTCTTCCATGGATAAGCTTCCAGAAACGAGCAGGACTAGCTATTTAAGTTTTCTGCCATGTGTATTGGATGTATGTAAAGACATGGATGTTTAATGCCTATATTTATCTCTGATCGACCAAAGAAGCATGTTCATACATCGATCTTGGAGATTGTATTTTGTAATAAATATATTATGATCTGAATGAGGTTTCGTAGATGGGAATGTAACAAATATTTATTAATGAATGTTGTTTCAAAAAAAATTCATAATCCCATGCTCTTTGATTTTATGGTTCATCAATAATACGTTTTCCATCGTCAAGAGTTAATACCATAGATGATTACAACATCTACATCGATTAGTTTTGAGCCTTAGAGAATGGAGTGTTACAGATTCCATATTCAAAAGCTTACTTTTCTGTAAGAATTTCTTTTGTGAAGTAGCATTTGTTAAAAGATTATTATACCATATAAAGTACCAAAATTCTATATACTACCGAAAATTTATTGATATGGGGAGATCTATTTTATGTAGCTCCATATTTTGGAGACATGTTTGTGTGTGTATATATATGAGAAAAGTTCAGGGACACCTCAAACAGTGCAGCACCCCATTTGTCCCTCTATTTCCACCACTAATTTCTCCCTCTCTCTCTCCTTCCACACACTCTCCCACATCCATCTCACTTATTATAACATGAATGAGGGGTGGAAATCAAGGGGCAAATGAGGTGCTCACTTTTTGGGGTATCACTGAACGCTTGCCTATATACACACATATACACATACATACATGTATATATATGTGTGTATATACATGTGTGTGTGAAATTACGTAGTTATTTATAGGAAGCTCAAAACATGGGAAGTTGCAATATACGAAATCAACTGGTGCATATAAATCCCAAAGTGTTGCTGAACTTCTTAGATGTCGTTCGATGTGGTCGAAATCATCCATTACTTGTAATACTAATCCACAACCTGTGGACCACTAACAATATTTGAATCATTATTAACACTGTCTAACATCACTTGAAGTGCCTGGTATTTTCCAAACTTATTGTGTCATTTGAATTGTAGGACATTACTTATCAATATTAAAGTCATAAACTTTTCTAAACTTAAAACCGTGTGCAGTCCTTTTCAACCATTGATTTCAGGTTGACATTCAGTTATACACACAAACACACACACACACACACACACACACACACACACACACACACACACACATATATATATATATATATATATATATATATAAGGAGCATTCAATGGCACCCCAAATAGTGAGCACCCTATTTGCACCTTATACAAACCAAGCATTTATGTTAGAACAAGTGAGTGGGATGTGAGAGAATGAGTGGAGGAAGAGAGAAATGTGATATGTGGTGGAAATCAGAGGACATTTAGGGGTGCTGCACTATTTGAGGTGCTGCACTATTTGAGGTGCCATTGAACGCTCGCATATATATATATATATATATATATATATATATATATATATATATATATATATCCTTCGAAAACTCATGTATTTGTTTGAAATTCACATTCATTTAAATTGTTTGAAATTGGAATTCATTTTTGAAAGTCGGTTACATCACTAATTTTTTATTGAATATCATTTGAAAAACAAGCGTATTTGAAATCAGCTTGCTTTGAAATTAGGTATGCAAATTATATAAAATCAAAAGGCTACAAATGATATATTTTCAATATAATTGTTAAAGAATTATACGCCTTTCGAAACTTACATATCTCATGATCCACATATACCCAAAAGCAAGGCAGATGAAATGATATTAGTCAGAAACTTTATGCTCATATAACATTGGACTTAGGTGAAACTTAGCACCCAGAAAGATGCAAAAGTCCTTCATTCAAAACCTAAACATGCACTTCAAAATGTTGCTATCTATGTTTATTTGAAAGATTTTTGTGAACTTCAAAATCTTCATTTTTGAATTCCTACATGCCGAATCATTTAAGAGTTTAAAACTCACAGATCAAATACAAAACTGAAGCCTTTTCTCGAAATATACTTGGCACACTTATAAGGATAAACAAAACTTCATATTAGAAGCTTATGTATATCCATTCTTAGTCCAGCATCTGGACCTAGGCCACCTACGTCCTGGCCTAGGGCATCCAATTTTTAGGGGGCCTCAAAATATATATATATAGATATGTTTTATGCTTTGTAATGAAACTGTAAGTAGCCCAATGGATTGTTTCATGGGTCAAATGCTAACGACCGGTGTTTGATCCTGTAGTATAAAATTAACTTTTGGCCTACCACCGCTTTATGGCCTCCTGAAGTTGCATCACTACAGTTCAACTTTTCACTTTTTTCCTCCATGCAGTCAGGCCCGAGCCTATCCATGCTCCTCATACAAAGTTGAAAAATGTTATGCATAAAAGTTTGTGGGATTTGATCCTTATGAGAAAGTAAATCCCCATAACCAATGTGTATCTGAATCCTACTATATAAGGCTTTGTAGTTTTGTACTTTTAAATTCAGGTAATTACAAGTTTAGCCTTCATTCAATTTTGGACAACATCAATATCGTTCCAATTCGTGGGACATGAGTATTGCTGTTGATGGAAAAAAATGTAAAAAACACCAAAGATTCCTATTACTAGGAATAATAGTTTTGGTTGCAAGACTAAGTAAAAGAAAGCGACAAATGACACAAAGAATTTATAGCGGTTTGGCCTCGGGAGAGGCCTACGTCCACTTTGGAAAGGCGTTGGAATATTATTAATCTCTCAAGAATTACAAACTAGAGGCATGCTCACGATATTTCATTACATTCACTTTCATAATTGTCATATGCTAAGTATTTGGGGAAAAGACTATTTAACCCTTCTTCTTCCTCAAATAGGAGATTCCATTAACGAGGCTCATGAAGCTCTATGGATGTCCCAAGTGATAGAAGTCCAACCCTTTGAAGTGTAGGGCTATGGGCTATTTATAGGAGAGGGGCTAGGTAGGATTAGGTAAGAGTAGGTAAAAATGGGGGAACACATGTAGAAATTCGCACCCGCCACCAGCACCTGCTCAAAATTCGAACCTGGCTCTAGGTGCGAAATTTCGCACCTGCTGAGTGCAAAATTTCGCACCTGCTGAGTGCAAAATTTCGCACCTGCTGGGTGCGAAATTTCGCACCTGCTGGGTGTGAAATTTCGCACCCTGCTGGGTGCCAAGTCCGCCTCTCGAGGGGCGAGAGGACCATAGATACGGGCACTCGAGGCTTGTGACACCTTCAGGATTTGAAGCCTTGGTTCGAAAATGGATTTTGGGTGTTGCGAGGTTCTGAGCAGCGCGGTCCCTTCTCGATCATGTTTCCTTCGCTCCTAGGCGTCCCTCTTGGCCTTAGCTCCACGCGATGCACTGAGCTGAGCGTGTCTGATGTACTCCTGGGAATCAGACCAAAAAGCTGATTAACATTTCCCCTCCAAAGTATGTCTTGTCTCGACATGATGTGCTTTGCATTGGTTGAGATAATAGCTGAGTTGTTGATTCCTGTAAGTCAAAGGAAGACAAGTGTTAGCTTTTGGGCTCGTTCGCTCTAGGGTTGCGAATGAGCCATTGGTTGGAGCTGCGCCGTACTCAAGTCGCTAAGTATCCGCAGTGTGTCGCCTCCGTGGATGCACGGGAGTTGGTATGCATATGCAGGGAGTACGTATACGAGAAAGCGTGGCACAATGTTTCGAACCAGGAGGTGTGATTTTTTATTTTTTTTTGCGAACACAGGGGTTCGAGAACCCGAACCCTAGGGTGCGAGATTTCGAAACCTAGGAGGTTCAGAATTTCGAACCCAGGGGGTTCGAATTTTCGAGACCCTAGAAGTTCGAAATTTTGAACCCAGGAGGTACAAATTTTCGAACCCAGTAGGTTCGAAAATTTCGAACCTACACGGGAATACGAAGGGACATGCTTTTTTAATATAAATAGGCCCCTCTCTTATTTCCTTACTTCCATTAATTTCTTACCTAGCTGCCATTGTTTTGAAAGCTCCAAAGCCAAATATTTCGAAATAGAATTAGGTAATGGCTGGGATCGAGAAAATGAGGAGGAAGGAGGTCGAAGGGTCATGGCATCGCCGGAGCGGCTCGACATGAGAGGCAGGGGTCTAGAATCTTTGGAAGTTTGAACCCAGCAGGGATCAAAGTCTCGAACCTCCGTAGGTTCGAATTTCCGAACCTTCTGGGTTCGAATTTTCGAACATTAATGGATTCAAAATTTTAAACCTGGATGGGTTTGAATTTTCGAACCTTGGGAGGTTCGAATTTTTGAACCTTGGGAGGTTCGAATTTTTGAACCTTGGGAGGTTCGAATTTTCGAACCTCCATGGGTTTGAATCTTCAAACCTTCAGGTTCGAAATTTCGAGCCTGAAGGGGTTCGAAGACTCGAACCTTGAGGTTTGGAGTTTCGAATTCTAAAACGGGTTGGAGCCTTTCTCTCCTGCTTAGGACTTTGACCTCCCGATTGCCCATCTTCAGATTTACACCTCAATCGCTTAACCGTGCACTTAGCATTAATGCATATACCGGTAGTCACGCGAGCGGGGTATTAAACCTTTCACATAGGATAGAACATACATTCGGACTGGGACTGAACTGTTGGACTGTTTCGAACTTTCTTTATGTAACTCATCTTTGCATAACATTACACACACATGTTAGTTATCACCAACACAAGGGGCACATGTCACTTTACTGTGAGTTCTAACACTGATGTGTTAAGGTATAGCTAGCGATGTTGACAAGATTGAAGACTAGAAAGACCCCGGAAGCCGAGGCTTTCCCGCCCTCGCCGCATACATCTGACTCTACCCCTAGTGGTAGATCGTCTGGCAGCGAACTTGAGACTACCGAAGGATCAACTCCTTCTCACACGGCCAGCTTGCTTGAAGCATGTGGTCATGGGGAACAAACTGGAAGGCAGCATGCCCCGGTTATAACCGAGAAGGTTAAAAGTGTGGACATATGAGTGGGGACGCATCGACGCCCCCAGTGGTCCCGGGTATGCTTCTTGATGTGGTTATCTTGGAGAATCCGGTAGACTCGATACCATCATGCAAGGATGCTACAACAGTCAGGAAAATGGCGCTGCAATTCAACATACTAGTGGGTGATGCCAATGCCCCGGGAATGGTTGGCAGAGCACATGCACTACCCTTGGGTCTCACTTCCTAGAACAGACAGGCTTGCTTTTCTGGGCACGTTCCCCCAACCAATAACTTCATTCGGGACATGTTATACTATTTCCGCGTAGGATCATCTTTTGAGAAGAGTATCCATAATATGTATGTCAATATATTGAGGTTTCAGGGACTTTCATGGGTCGAAGATTACTCCCGCGTGCTAGCACGCACCTGGGAGAGGTTAGTCCCGTATGAGGCCTATTTGCACCAAGTAGACGTGGGTGCTTTGAATGAACGCCAGCTTATGGTTGTCCTCCTGACTGAAGAGGAGCGTGAGAAGCTGGAGGAAAGGAGAAAATTTCTTCTAGAGGATGCTGAGAGAGAGAGAGAGGTTGGCCAGGCTTAACGCAGAGAAAGGGAAATTCGTCATCACCGAGAGCGTGGTCGTAGCGGATACATTTGTAGGGGGAAGCTCTTATCGGCCCCTGGCCCCCGAATCTACTATGGTGAGTGGCCCCAGAGCCTTGACCCAAGCCTCCACTGAGTGCAACCTTGACTCGCTTGAGGACACCGTATTCACACGACCTACTGCTACGAGCATCCTTCCTATCCTTTCTACAACATCCCTGACCGTAGGTAAATTTCCTTTACCCTGTATCCTTGAGGATGACGTGATTACCGAATTTGAGGACTAAAAAGATTGTGTTTTTATTGTGCAACTCCTCTTGGGCCATCCATGCCTTCAGGCCCTGCCCTCGTGATACCACAAACGACTGAATCTGGACCAGGGCCTGCGGAGATGCAATTTGGAGAAGGCGGTGATCGGATTGATACCTTCTCGGGCATAAAGATAACTCCCAGCATGTATAAAAGCCTTAACGAGGAAGGAGAGGTGGTAGATGGACAAAGTCCGGCTGCCCGGGGCCAGTGGAGGCTGACGTGCCTTCGATGCACGACCCGGTAGAGGGTTTAAAGGGCCGAATTGCAGCAAAGTACGAGGAGTTGGAGGAGAAGAAAAGGCAGGACGAGGCTACCAGGACGGAGGTCCTAATGAATGCCAAACGGGATGCTGAGGCAAGAGCTACTGAGATGGTTGCGTGGAGGATGGCCGATGAGGAGGTAGAGAAGAAGAGGGCTACTGACGAGGCCTAAAAGAAAAGGGAGGATGAGGCAGCCCAGCAAAGGGCCACCGAGACTCTTGAGAAAACCAAGGCCGGTGATGTAAAGATGCATAAGTTCCAGAAGCTTGCTCAGTGACGGGCCGCTAGAGAGGCCAAGGAGAAGGCTGAGCGGGAAGGCAGGGAGATCCTGAAGAAGAGTGTAGCGGTGATAGGCCTTGCTACCGGAAGTGCCTCCGTGCCTATGCCACATACTGATCTCGTTGATATCACTGAGATTTCTAGCGGTGATGGGGCAACTGAGAGATGCCTGTCAGTTTCTCATGAGTCAGTCACTCCTCTGAAGGGCCGAGAAAGCAAGAGCGGGTCAGGAAGGAAGAGGTCTGGCGCTGGAGAGGAACCGTCGAGTGCTGAATCTACGAAGAAAACACACAAGCACAAGAATAAAAGACATGATTAGTGTTAGTAACTTAAGTAGAAGTTACTATTATTTTGGTAGTATAGGCCGATAGTTTATGCGAGTACGACCCTCGCTTTTGGTTTTTCAAGACATGGTGTGGTTCTCATGTACACCCTGTCATTAGAAAGAAAGATGTTAGACATGTTGTTTGTTAAATGTGTGTGTGTGTGCAAATTGAACATGAATTAGTAAAGATCGCAGTTTATGTTAAGTCTTTGGATGTTCTTTTTATGTTTTCCAACGTCTTGTACTTACATAAGCATACTTATCGTTACATAAAAGCGATTGGTTGGGCCGTCCTTTGGGTAAATTATTCCAGAGGGGCGAGATAGAGCGTTGGTTTCAGTAAGTCTCCCTCAGCTCAGGAAACCCGTAGTTTGCGAAACCAGGCTGGGTGCCTGTTGTTTTGGGTTGCTTGGGGTTGATCCCAAATATAGCAAAGGCGTGGAGCATCACGATTTGTGGTCCACCTGGTGGGTGGCTCTCCCGTCGTTCATCGGGTTGTGGCGAGCTGTAGGCATCATTAGTTCGCCTGAGAAGAGAAGCTTGGATCATTACCCCATAGGGTTCGATCGTGGCCATGGGCTACCCCTCAACCTTGAGAGCTTCGACAAGGAACTATCTAAGGTCGATCTTGGTGCTGTGCCAAGATTAGACCGGCGCTTGCAGCCAGCGGAGAAAGATTTGCATCCCTCTTAGTTGGCTGTCAGGCGGTGGCCCTAAGTCGCTTTGGACTTGAGCGCGGAACAATTTATCCTCGGTCTGGGCATGGGGCCGAGGTTCGAGTTAGTGGTTATTTATACTCGGTCGCACCACGGGCCGGCGATTCGAGTTGCGTAGCCGACTCCCGTGCTCGGGGTGTCGGTCGTAGCCAGGCGTGGTTTGGCCTAGATGTTGGTTTGAGTCTTAGGCAGCGACATCGGCTCCCGTGCTCGGTGTGCCGATACGGCGACCGCATGTTTGATACAGGCTGGTGGTCAGGACTGTCCAAAACACATCTCGTGAGGAGTAACCAGAAAAAAGGTAGGAAATTGAACATCATTTCTACTGATAACTTTGGCAGTAATAGCCTTTACAATGTCTTGAATGACTAGAAAGCAAAACATCGCTGAAAAGCGTAAACAATAGTAAACTAAGTTATGTAAAGTAGCGGCGGAAATGTTCACTCTTCCATGCCCCGAGGAGTTCAGCTCCGTCCATGGTCGCGAGTTTGAATGATCCATTGCCGAGCCTCCGTTGTATAGAATACGAGCCTTCCCAATGAGGGGAGAGGCCAGTTAGTAGAGGAAAGACTCGTTTCAAGAGGAGGTTGCTGACGTTGAGGTCCTTATGCCAAACCTTGGATTAATGTATCGGGCTACTCATTGTCGTTAGGCGGTGACTTAGAGATCGACCTCGTTCCTCTTTTCTTCCAGCAAGTCAAGTGATCCTAAAAGTAAATCTTGGTTTGTCTTCGGGTTGAAATAAGTAACTCAATGAGATTGAAGCTTGAGCTCGATGGGGATAACAACTTCGCATTCGTAGGCGAGGGTGAAGGGAGTGTGTCCGGTCGTCGTCTTGTGGGTGGTTCGGTAGGCCCAAAGGGATAGAGGGAGTTCGTCTGCCCCCATGCCCCTAGCTTTTCCAGACGTTTCTTGATGATGGATTTGAGGACTTTATTAACCGCCTCAACTTGCTCGTTAGCCTGAGGATGAGCCACTGCCGAGAATCTTTTTTCGATGCTGTGGCGCTGACAGAAGACTTTGAATTCGGCACTCTCGAACTGAGTGCTGTTATCGGAAATGATAGCTTGAGGGACCCCATATCGAGTTATGATGTTGCTTACAATGAAGTTTATCATCTTCTTGGTGGTGATTGTGGCCAGAGCCTCGGCCTCTGCCCATTTGGTAAAATAATCAACTGTGACGGCGGCATATCGTGCCCTGCCTCTGGCCATTGGAAGAGTTCCGATGATATCGATTCCCCACATGGAGAACGGGCATGGGCTGATCATTTGCGTCAATTCTGTAGGCGGGGTCCTTGGGATCTTCGAGAAGCGCTGACATTTGTCACACTTGCGAGCGTAGTCTGCAGCGTCCTGGTCGAGCGTAGGCCAGTAATTGCCATGTCTAAGGATTTTCCTTGCTAAAGTTTGCCCTCCAGTATGGTCACCACACTCACCTTCATGTACATTTATTAAGACCTTGATGGTGTCGCAATGAGCCATGCACCTAAGCAAGGGGACAAAGAAACCCCTGCGGTAGAGCACCCCATCCATAAGAAGATAGCGAGCTGATTGGCGGGTGAGCAATCGCCTTTCCCTGGAGCTTCCCAAAAGGGTCCCATGCTGTAGGTAATTCTTAATTCGTGTCACCCAAGATTCAGGTTTAGATTCGGAGTTCACGACCGCCTTGGTTTGTGTTTGCTTAGTACGAGGTGAGTCGAGCACTTTGATGGGGACGAAACTCAAGAGCTGCGGGTCCCCGGAGCTGGCCAGTTTGGCTAGTGAATCAGCTTGTTCATTTTGCTCTCGAGGAATGGATGTGATGACAAAATGGTCAAAGTAGGTGAGAAACTCCTGAACCTGGGCCAAGTATAGGGTGAGTCGTCCTTCTTTCGCTCGATATTCTCCTTGCACTTGACGGACAATAAGTTGTGAGTCGGAGAAGATTTGGATGGTCTCAAGTTTGAGCTCGATCGTGATTCTGAGCCCGGCGATCAAAGCCTCATACTCCGCGTTGTTGTTGGTAGCAGGGAAATTTAGCCTTAATGCGTTGTATATTGGGCATTCTCCGAGGGTGGTGAGTACGACTCCGGCCCCAGAGCATTTATTGTTAGAGGAGCTATCCACGAACAATTTTCATCAAGCGTTGGGAGCTTCACCGCTCTCGGTAGGAGTCTCCTTAGGGGCAGTGAACTCGACTATGAAATCGGCGAGAGCTTGACCGAGGATGGCTCGTCGAGGGGTGAATGTTATCGCAAACTGGCTTAGCTTCGTGCTCCAGTTTAATAGCCGCCCAGACGCCTTGGGTCGCTGTAGGACCGGTTGTAAAGGCTGATCGATGAAAATCTTTATGGGATGAGACTGGAAGTATGGTTGAAGCTTCCGAGAAGTAATCAATAAGCAAAAATCTAGCTTTTCCAGCTTCAGGTAGTTCTTTTCTTCCCCCGTCAATCGTTTGCTTATGTAGTAGACATGTCGTTGGACGTGGTTCTCAATGCGCACCAATGTCGAGCTGATTGTCTGCACAAAAACAACCAAATAGACATATAAGTCCTCGTTGTCCATGGGTGTAGATAAGATAGGTGGTCGCTCTAAGTGGCTCAGAAGGTCCTCGAACATGGAGACGCATTCTTGGGTCCACTTGAAGATGCGTTTTCCCTTTCGAAGTAAATCGAAGAAAGGAATGCACTTGTCGGTGGCTATAGAAATAAATTGACTTAAAGCAATGACCTTCCCATTTAAGCTTTGGACATCCTTGGTGTTTTTGGGGATATGGATATCTCGAATAGCTTGGATTTTTTTTTGGGTTGGCTTCGATTCCACGTGAATTGACGATGAAACCCAAGAATTTTCTTGATGCGACTCCGAAGGAGCACTTCAGAGGATTGAGTTTCATGTCGTGCCGACGGTGGATATCAAACATTTCAGAGAGGTTGTGGACGTGGTTGCTGGACTCTTTTAATTTAACCAACATGTCATCCACGTACACCTCCATGAATTTCCTAATTTGGTTTTTAAATAGCCGATTAACCATTCGCTGATAAGTGGTGCCGGCATTCTTGAGGCTGAAGGGCATGACGGATAGTAGTAAAGTCAAAGGTATGTTATGAAGGAGGTGCGATCCTAGTCACGAAGATTCATCGGGATCCGATTGTAGCCTGAGTAGGCGTCCATGAAGGATAGTTGCTGGTATCCAGCGGTTGAGTCCACAAGTCGGTCAATCTTCGGGAGCGGGAAGCTGTCCATGGGACATCCCTTGTTTAAATCGGAGAAGTCGACGCACGTTCTCCATTTACCGTTGTCTTTTTTGACTAGGACCGGATTGGAGACCCACTCAGGGTAATCGGCTTCGTGAATGAAATTGTCGTTGAGTAGGCGGTCTACCTCTTCCTCGAGTGCTTTGGACCTCTTAGGTCCCAAGAAGTGGCATTTTTGCTTGACTGGGGGCACCGTAGGATCTATGCTTAGAAAATGACAAGAAACAACGGGATCGATGCCTTTCTTGTCGGAATGAGTCCATGCGAACACATCCAAATTTGCCTTCAAGAAATCTACAAGATCCTATTTGATTGCGGGGTGGAGTAGTTATCCCATCTTTAGAACTCTTAACGGGTCGTTGAGATTAACCCGAACATCCATTGTAGGTTCGACTGGAGTAGCCCTCTCGTATTCAGGCTCTTCGTCTTTCCATGGATTGAGATCATCGAAAAGACGATAGTGGCACCTGAGCCAAGGACCATACACCGCGGATTGCTATGCTGAGACATTCTTGGCGCAAGAAGGTGTGGACACGGCTTTTCGCTTGTCCTTATTGCGGGCATTCTTCCATTCTATTGCATAACATTCTCTGGCGCTCGCTTGGTCGCCGTTAACTATTCCAATCCCATTCTCTATCGGGAATTTCATTAGGAGTGTAATGACCCGAATTCGCGTACCCTTTGGGCCGACTAATAACAGGACACGTCCAACCCAAATGACACAGAAATACGATTCATTGTTAGAAAGAAGTTAGAGGATGAGAAATAGAAAGAAAGAAATATTAGAATAGAAGAAAATGAAGATTTCAAACTCACAGCGGAAACGAATAAAATATATTAGATAACATAACTTTGAAATATAATTCAGTAACTTTATATGCATACCATCATCAGAGCACAACAGCTATTTCTGGAACAGTTATAAACTCCTGTTTCTAGATACGAACATAATACACAGCGGAAAAATATGATAGTCTATAGCTAATTGGTGAAGCCTCCTTCTTCAATCCCTTCCAGGTGAATCTGTAAAATCCCGACTACTTGACTGCCCGTACAAATTTGGGCACCCAAGAGTTTAGGGAAACAAAACAAAATAAACTCTGGGTCAGTCATGGGACAGGTGTTAGAAAACTCCAACCATTTGTTTAACTTTCAAAATCCTTTTGAAAGAAATGATAATCGTAAGACCGATCCACACATAAACACAGATGGTTTTTACCTTACGATAACCAAAATATTTTTGATATCAAATATAGTGATATTATATTAATGTCAACATCAAATAAATAGAATCTAGCGGAATGCTTGCATCTCACACTCCATATATAATATAAAATCAAAAACCGCAGGGCGCTTATTGGAGATTGGATTTCCAACATGACAACGTATGGGACCACCTGCTGATAGTGTATCTCTAGAGGCGAATACACTGGGTTCAACCAGAATGTCTTGCAACCCGGCCCTCACATGACCGACCACTCATTTCGCTTGAGTGTATCGAATGTATATCACCAACGGTTGGGATCAGCAACCGTTTCCCAAAAGGGATAACATCGATAGATTTAAAGAAGCAAATGGAATTTCTCTAGATAGGTGATTATACATCCTAATGGGAGCGACCCACATAGCCATGATGCCTGCCCGATTTTTGTCAAATCCCGGGTTGTGAGGCTTGAGGTTTGAATTATCTTCCAGAACATCTGGCCATCATTCACTTTGAGTGCCACATCGTCATACCCGCCAAATCACAAATTGATTTCCCCAAAAGTACCACAGGTATAAAGCTAAGAGAAACGAATTCCTCCGCCACCAAACGTAAGTATGTTTGAAGTGATCAACTTACGCGATCCGTTAGATATACTCTGTCAGACATTCGTCCATTCACGTTGTCCTGGGACTGGACAAACCGAAGGCACTTCCTTTATAGATATTTTATTTGCAAAATATTTACTTTAAACCATTATTCACTTTAATCGTGAATATATTTCCTTTATTTATAATCAAATCAGTTTGGATTTTTACTTGTAAATAACATTTCAAACCCAATTTCCATTTGTAACATCTATTTAGAACTTATTCATAGAAAATCTTATTTTAATCTTATCCATTTATAATCACACTTATAATTTCCTTTATAATCGCTACATTCCATTTTCCATTTCAAATATCGATTTCAAAACCGATTTCCACTTCCCATTTATAAATTCAAACTTGAATTTTTTTTTACTTTATCTCAAGATAATACTTTTACTAATTTATAAATATCATTTATAAACAACTTCTTGTTTGATTTAAACCAGTTTCTATTTTAAGTTTATTCAAATTTTATTTTTATTTTGGAAATAAATTCTATTTTTTAAAATTCCAGTTTCCTTTTCCACTTTCAAAGTATTTTACGGTATCTAAAATACCAAGTTTCTAGGGCCAGGGTAAATCAAACATAACATATCCAATCATGGATTTTATAACACATCACATAATATAAAACAGTAATATAAACGTTGAGGAATCCAATTGGATCCCTCCAACCTGTTTCCCTGCATCCATAGATGTTAATCAACATCAATAATATTATTTACATCATATCAGAACTAATAACCGATCAACGATGTAATCATATCAACCAATTTTATCAACCATTTCAACCAATCAACCATCAAACAGTATAAAATTACTATAAATAAATTTAAAACTTGTTTATATAAAAATATAAACGAGGCAGAGTTAGTGAGTTTACTCACCTTGGTTTACAGTCGACGGTTCTGATTCGTTTTGATTTAAAACCAAATAGGCCTCTGATCTTATCACGAAATTTCTGTAGTCCCGTTCTCGGTCACATTAGCTCCATAGCGTAGATTTCGTCGTTGTGACTCCATTGTGACCGGTTTGGCTCAATTCTGTTCATGTATGAACTAGTCATGATTATAATAAGATTACAGTCACTTAAAAATAATTATATTTACTTAATTATATACTTAAACTAATTACCCTGGTAATTTTGAGATTAAGCCGCTAATTTTCTCTCTAATCACCTTCCTTCCTAATTCACCCTTTTTAACAAAGACACCTTCCTATTTGTAAATCCAATATCTACAGTCAGATGAAAAGCATTTGCTACTTCCCTACTTTGTTCACACTGCTGCAATAGCTCAACACCAACCTTCAATAACCTCATCAGTTCATCTTATCTGAATCCACTATTCACATCAACTCCAAACCAAGCAACAACCTTTGCAAAATCCACCATTGGACCAACTGTGATCAACCATAACTCTAGAACTTCTCTAGCTTTGTTTCCGAACCTCTCATCTCCATATCATAACAACACTCTTAACACCACTCGGTTCAAACAAAAGTCAGAATAATATAAACGCCGAAAAAACATGAATCACCCTGCACATTATGATCCTCCCAAACCTTAAATCTGCATCAAGCCTAAACAACCACGTTCACCTTTCTCCAACACTTACCACTCTCCTTCCAGAAGTTTACAAATAACAGACTTCACCATTAAACCCTGTTTAATTCTTGTTCAACATCTAACCTGCTGTATGGAGGCATAGTCGACTTCCATCCCTTGATGAAAATTCCACCGAGCTTCATAGTTCACCTCCATTTTGACTTCATCAACATGCGCACAAGTCTCCACTTCCAGTCTAATACCCAGCGCCATTCACGACTTCCACCTCCGCAAACTCCCTGTATCTATTCATTTTGTGACGAAAAGGAATTTCGCTCGATCCGAATCAGTCGCTAAACCGACCCAGACCGTTCGAAACGCCTGATTGTTTTGAGAACACGACAAAATAGAACGCAGACAGAAGAACATTTCATTGTATATTACAATAATTCCATCAGATACAAGAATATACAGAGTATAAATGAACAAATATTACACAGAAATATCAGAGATTTAAATTACATTTTAATACATCGTAGTGGAAATAATACAAAACAAAACTAGAAGGAGTTATACGGATACAAAGCTTTCCGGATATCGTTCCAGCTGTAAGTCAGGATCCTGTGAATATAAATCTGTAAAACCAAAACTACTAGCTGCCCGTGTCAAAATAAGGGCACCCAAAGTTTAGGTTAAAACAATAAACTCCAGGTCAGTCATGGGACTGGTGTGAGAACTAAAACAGTTGTAAATCTTTAT
Organism: Allium sativum; assembly: GCA_030737875.1. Classification (NCBI taxonomy): domain Eukaryota; kingdom Viridiplantae; phylum Streptophyta; class Magnoliopsida; order Asparagales; family Amaryllidaceae; genus Allium; species Allium sativum. The sequence goes on along the minus strand of CM060916.1, from coordinate 387,815,607 downwards.
TTAAAGTTAGGTAAATCAAGGGACCACGCCGCTAATGCAGAACGGGTTTCCTCCCAAGAATACCAGTGCATAAAACAAACAGCGCAATGCTAAATAAAGAAAAATGAAGCTATTATAAGACCCAGGTCCTATCACACAATGCAACGCAAGCCGGGGGATAGGGTTTTACCTTATAATAGCCAAAGAATGCTTGATACGCTAAATTTCATGTTTTAAATTTTTAATCAGACTCCAACTGTAAATTAGTAAGAGAACGATTCCCCTAAGTATTAACCCCGAAGGCCGAAACCAACATCAGACTAATACCCAGGAAATCACCCATCTTAGCTCGTTTTCAGTTAGTTTCTGATTTTATATACAATCATAAATATCAATCATAGGCGGCGTGAATGCCCCATACCACTATGTCGCCATATATAGGTATACAATCAAAACCGCAAAATGTCATATTGGAAGTTGGGTTATCATTTATGGTATGAACCGAGGCTAGGGATCGTCCTCACCGATTCGAGACTGTCTAGCCCGAGCCTCAGGACCCAGACTCAGGTGGGCCCTTGGATCGTCAGGGCCGGTCCACACGGAGTGGATTAAAATGCCTGAACATGCGTTTCCCCGCCCTATGGGGCGTAAATGAGCCAACGAATGACTCCATCGGCTTCACATAGTCATCGATATATCCGAGGCTCCTCGCAAACCAACAACCACATATGTCAAACTCGTCAGGGCGTGTAAAACCATTGACGCCACTTCTAAATAGAAAGAAATGCATGCCCTCCCTGAGGTCCTTCTCCCGTTTCTGGTTCATACCGGGTGTGAAACTCGCGAATTAAACGTTACACAAAGCTATGCCACAAAGGCCGTGCTTTGATCATCAACCATAAGACTTTGCTTTTCAACAGAAGCCTTGATCATTTGCCACTTAGGCATGCCACACAGGCAATTCATTCCATGCGATGGGTATCCACCAATATATAACCCCTGAGCTCGTACGTCTCAGAGAAGGGCGTTAAGCAAGAGAATAAATTCTTCGCCGCCAAACAGATATATATTTAATAGAGATCAATCACACAGACTGAAATCCAATGTCAGACACACAATCCATTTACAAGTTCGTTCTGGGTCTGAACGAAAATGGAGGCACCTGGTACCCCGCATATCCATCGATCTCCAAGTACGTCTGGACAATCACCAACTGTTTCCCTCCTCTTGGGTGTACAGCCCAATCAAGATCATCAGTAATTATCCAAACGACGCGAAGACCTCCGGTCTTCAACCACCATCTTCACCTTCGACTTATCGTTGTATCAGTTATTCAAAATGGGATAAACCCGGTCTTTCCGAATAATTCGCGTATATAATAAACAAGTGTTACACAAACACAACATACGCCTCACTCCAATTCATCAGTCACTAACCGTAAATTAACCAAGAGAATAATCCCCCAAATATTAACCCTGAAGGCCGAAACCAACATCAGATCAATACCCAGGAAATCACTCTGCTTAGCCAACCTACAGTTAGTTTCTAAATTTCACATTCTTAGGGAAAGGTTCCCATTAATTTTATCAAAGATAAATTCTTTCAAATTTATTCTTTAATCTTCCTTTTGAGTATCACTTCAAACTAGTCGGGATTAACGAACCTTACCGAAGTAATCATTTGTTTTAATTTCCCAACCCCAACCTATTCATCCCATGAAGTAAAACTGGTTATACTTCATATCTAACACCACGGTGTTATCGGTAAATTCAATTACCATTTCACGTTTAAATCTAATTAAAGATTTAACTATCGTCTGGAGCAAAACTGGTGATACTCCATTCTCGATCTTTTCAATCAAATTAAAGATTCATTAAAACTCCACTTAGTTTTAATCTTTGACTGGGTTAAAGAATCAGTGTCATTTAAAACACGGTTCACGACAAACCCAAAACATTCCATTTCAGTCGGACCCTAACCATAAATTAGCAAGTGAGCAATTCTCTAAGTATTAACCCCGAAGGCCGAAACCAACATCAGATCAATACCCCAGAAACCATTCAACTTAACTAACCTCCAGTTAGTTTCTGATTTTCTTAACTCCTTTTTGGGTCTAAGAACAGTATTATTGAAGATACCGTTCACGACAACCCAAAATCACATTCCATTAATTATCGGGTTAAAGAACAAGTGTTATTTAAAACACTGTTCACGATAAACCCAAAATCAATTCCAATTCAACTCCAATTAAATATTATTTAATTGGTACACTTCATTAAATCTAAATAAAAAGATTTAATCTTTTTCTCAACTGGGCTTAAGAACAATGTTAATGAAGACACCATTCACGACAAACCCAAATCACATTTGATATTAAATACAAGGCTCTGAATAGAAAATATATCAGCTTATATTCAATATCAAATTCTACGACCAACAAATATCGTATTGGAAATAACGATATATATATATATCTTTCAAATTTTCATAACAACATCTGTATAATCACGAAATCCAACATCGAAATATTCCGAAGACAATTTCGATTCAAATCCCTTCCAATTCAATTATTGGAAATTCTGGTTACTCATAAAACCCTTTTCAAATTCAATTTATTTATTTAAAAATAAATAGAATTATAATTCTAGTTCAAAACTAGTTCATTTCGATAAAAATCTATTTTTATCTTTTCAAATATGGAGTTTTTCATCCCGATTTTTACCAAATCATTTATTATGATTTTACACATATTATTACTATTTTTAATAATTTTATCAAGGCCCGTACAGTCGATTTCCATCAACGGTCATCGAACTGCACTTACAGCGACCTTTTCCAAATTTGATTTGGACATAATTCCAAATCCAACCGTTAGATTTCAAATTTCTCATATTCTTTGGAAATCTCTTTTCGATACGAACCCAACGGTTCCGGTTTTAGGAGAATCCGACGGTCGGATATCCCGAAATATCCATTCAAAGTCAATGGTCGAAATTCGCGAACTACCGCAGCGCGGCGCGTTCTATTCAGGCCATTATAATATATATATAACATATATAATATATACTTCGTCAATTCCCTTTTAAGACGTATTTAATAAATCATTTTAAATTCGTTTTCAAAACGATTTCAACTTCTTTTTCAAATTCAAATCAAAATTGAATTTTCCCTTACAAATTCATTTTAAATTCATTTCAAATTGATTTCAATTCAAATCGATTTTGAATTCAAATTAATTTTTTTTTCAATTCAATTCAATTTTTATTCGAATTCTTTTCTATTCAATTTCAATTCGAATTCATTTCTATTCAAAATATCAGATTTTGAAATCACTTTCGATGTTCATTATAAAATGAATAAAATCGATATAAATATCGTTCACGTCAAAATGGCGTAAATCTAATCAACACCGCTTCATATATTTCTATTTTCAAATATTCTATTTCAAATATTTCTTTTTCAAATATTTCTATTCAAATATTTCTTTTTCAAAACTGGAATGAGGCCCAATCAATTACCATATAATGTTAATTATATGGATTTTCTACAACACATGTATACAATAACAACGATGAATAATCAACCATCATCCAAAATGCATTCTACACTGTATAAGCATCAGATATAAATATTTAACGCTTATAATAGTCTGTCAATCAATAGATCGACATACAACTAACTATTGGGATTAATGTGTGTCATATATCACCCCAATACCCGTGTGGGGTTTTCAAACAATCAAACACAGATTTTATTTGTCCAGTTGGGCGATGTGTAAAATTTATCGTCCCAATCAATATCAGTCAAATGTGTGTATATAAACAAATCGTCTGATTTGTTTATATTTATTTCATTTCAAATACACGTCAAAAATTCTATTTTCAACTATAAAATATTTTAACTATATAAATATTTTATTTCATTTCACATCACATCACACAATCAACTACACATCAAAATCAAACAAACAAGCATACAAGCCGTCCATGGTCTGTGGACGACGGGTATCGGGTTCTACTAAACACCGTCTGCATCCTAGTATATATTATTAACTAGAAAACAAAATTAAAAGGTGAGAAGTTCTCACTGAGGGTTCCACTCCGTCGTGCTTTGCTGTTGAACTGCTGAACCGTATAGATCTGTTTGCTGTCGGTCAATTCCATCACACTCTTATTCACGCTGTTCATATTAAAATCACATTTTTAATATGATGTTCTATACATTAAAAATCATATTTTTAATACTCTACCAATATAAAAATCATATTTTTAAACCGATATTCATATAATAAAAATTAGATTTTTATTTGCTATTCGTATAAATAAAAATCACTTCTTTCTATATAAACAAAAATCGAACCTTTTTTTATACTCTACATAAATAAAAATCATATTTTTATTTATAAAAATCAAATCTTTTTAACTTTAAAAATCTCGCCTTTTTATATTTAAAGAACTAAACTTTTTTTTTTAAAACTCATCTTTTTGGTGTTAAAAACCCAATCTTTCTCATTTTTAAAAATCTTAGAACTTCATAAAAAAAATGATAGACTTCATGAACAGAATACATTTAATTTCATGAATAAAAATCGTTTAACTTCCTAAATAAAATCATATACATTTCTAAATAAAAATCATATATAAAATCGAAATCAGAAAATACTTACAGTAAAAAAAAGAGGGGGAAGGATCTGCCAGAGTTCGCCAGTGGTTGGGGGGAAGGAACGCAGTCGAGGTCGGCGGTGGTGGCTCTGCATGTCGGCGGCACTCCAGGTTCGTGGGGGTAGCGGTTTTAGGGTTCACGATGGGGGTGGAGGGGTTTCTAACGGAGCTCGAGGTGCTGGAGAAGAATGGTGGAAGGGGAGCGATGCGAGGGGTCTCGTCGGAGTCAGGTGGGGAGGGCGACATGAATTTGAGGAGCAGGGTTTTAAATTAATTTTTTTTCTTTTACTGATCGTGGAATGAAGAAGAAGGGGGGGGGTTGACTGTAAAATAGGAGAGAGAGGGAATATAAAATATATTTTATTATTTAATTTAACCCCAAAAAGCAACTTCTGTTTTCGAACTCGAAACCAAACCTGCCGACTGTCGTCCATAGCATATTACCCCCATTCCGAACACAATGGGATATGTCACGTAGGCCAATTCGATCGTTACTATCAGTTTCTGTTAAAATCAACATATAACTCTATATATTGATTTTGAACGCACATTTCAATTTACTAGGGCCACATACGGACTCTAAAAATTCCCGAAAAATATTTTCTAACTTCGTATTGACGATACGGTCCTAACAAAACTAGTTTTGTCGAATTCTGTGACCGTTTGAAAAATGGCCATTTTCCAGTCGATTAAAATCAACTAAAACTGGTCATACGCGTTTTCCTTTGCCACGCTCACATATTGATTCGAAAAATTACGAAAATTTGAATCTAGAAATAACTTGACATCACGGATCCAACAAAAGTGGTTTCGTCGAAAACCGAGGTCGTTTGCAAAATTTCCATTTTTAAGGGCCAGAATTCCATAGCGACTATTCTGAATTTTCAACTGGACATATCTTTTTATCCTCGCTATGAAATTTCCATTTTTCGGATTCGTTGGAAAGATATTCTCAATTAGATTCAAATATTTTTGGTTTCGCCAAAATCCGGTTTATTTTACACCCGGTACATTCCTTTGAACTCTGAAATTGAATTATCGAACTACCGCGCCATTTTCAATTCCTTTTATAATTTAAAATAAATATTTATATTCTAACGACGATTCAAATAAATATATACTTTCTAATTCTATTCAAAAATAAATTTCTCATCGCTATTATTTAAAATAATCCATTTTAAATATTCAAAATTCACTAAAATTGCCAAAATAAAAATTTTAAATTGGCCCAGATTTCCGGGTTATTACAATCTCCCCTACTTAAAACTTTTCGTCCCCGAAAAGGAACGAAGCCGAAAGTTGTTTAACTATTCAACTCAACTTTCATTTTTTTGACAGCGGCTTAAGTTCTTCAACTTTTCAGTTTCTAAGAACTTTTCAAATTTTTCAAAAATTTGGCTAACACCCTAAATTTCCGAAATTTTTTGCCATAACCTCCCCTGCACCGGGAGCACCGGGAAAATCCCGAAATTGCCATACAGGCCCTATGATCTCAAAAAGAAAAAGCCAAGCGGCTCATAAAATCATCAACACCCAAACAAAACAGTAAATTATGGTAAACATGTACCTATTTGTCAGGCAAACAATTTTATTCTTCTGCTCTAGCCTCTTTGCTATGACCTGTTCAGTGTAAGTACATGTATATGCATGCAAATGCGACTAATTTCCTATACAACTCACTATTTGATCATTTTGGCTATAGGGTACAAATTTTAATTAATCAACCAATAATCAACAACACAACCATCAATCAATTAGTTGATTAGCTTTTCAAATTCATAACTTTGATATATAGTCAAAAATCAGATTTTTGATGCCAAATCACAACGATAAGCCCTATCTAATTTCGGTACTCACACCAGTCAATTGGAAATATATAGAAATCTCACTTTCGAAACTCAAAAATAAATACTGGCGATGGTGCCCCATCACCAGAATTATCCCCGGGCACTAGAGTGTGATCCTATAACTATCCAGTACATTAAAACTTCAAATACACGTTTGCAAGACGTATATGCAAAATCTTTATATATTGGATTGTCCCAATTCAATATAAAATAAATAATCAAATACGAATAATTGATTTAAATTTCAAAACAAATTTTGTTTTCATTTAAAAAAATACTCTTCACACTCGTTCTAGGGTACTACTGATCCTATCTCTAACGAGTTATTCCCATTGGATATTACTAATCCAATTTCTGATGAATTCTTTCGTATGATTCTAATGTGTCTTGTTCTCTGAGCTTTGTAAACCAAAGCTCTGATACCAAATGTAAAGACCCGTAACTTCCCCGGTGAGGAAAGCGCGGATAGTTCGAGAACAAGCCACATCAGAACGCAGACGGAAGGACATTTCATTGTATATTAAACAATTCCATCAGATACAAGAATATACATAGTATAAATGAATAAATATTACACAGAAATATCAGAGATTTAAATTACATTTAAATACATCGCAGCAGAAATAATACAAAACACAACTAGAAGGAGATATACGGATACAAAGCTTTCCGGATATCGTTCCAACTGTAAGTCAGGATCCTGTGAATTTAAATCTGCAAAACCAAAACTACTAGCTGCCCATGTCAAAATAAGGGCACCCAGAGTTTAGGTTAAAACAATAAACTCCAGGTCAGTCATGGGACTGGTGTGAGAACTAAAACAGTTGCAAATATTTATTTAAAGTTAGGTAAATCAAAAGACCAAGCCGCTAACGTGGAACGGGTTTCCTCCCAAGAATACCAGTGCATAAAACAAACAGCGCAATGCTAAATAAAGAAAAATGAAGCTATTATAAGACCCAGGTCCTATCACACAATGCAACGCAAGCCGGGGGATAGGGGTTTACCTTATAATAGCCAAAGAATGCTTGATACGCTAAATTTCATGTTTTAAATTTTTAATCAGACTCCAACTGTAAATTAGTAAGAGAACGATTCCCCTAAGTATTAACCCCGAAGGTCGAAACCAACATCAGACTAATACCCAGGAAATCACCCATCTTAGCTCGTTTTCAGTTAGTTTCTGATTTTATATACAATCATAAATATCAATCATAGGCGGCATGAATGCCCCATACCACTATGTCGCCATATATAGGTATACAATCAAAACCGCAAAATGTCGTATTGGAAGTTGGGTTATCATTTATGGTATGAACCGAGGCTAGGGATCGTCCTCACCGATTCGAGACTGTCTAGCCCGAGCCTCAGGACCCAGACTCAGGTGGGCCCATGGATCGTCAGGGCCGGTCCACACGGACTGGATTAAAATGCCTGAACATGCGTTTTCCCGCCCTATGGGGCATAAATGAGCCAACGAATGACTCCATCGGCTTCACATAGTCACCGATATATCTGAGGCGCCTCGCAAACCAACAACCACATAAGTCAAACTCGTCAGGGCGTGTAAAACCACTGACGCCACTTCTAACTAGAAAGAAACGCATGCCCTCCTGAGGTCCTTCTCCCGTTTCTGGTTCATACCGGGTGTGAAACTCGCGAATTAAACGTTACACAAAGCTATGCCACAAAGGCCGTGCTTTGATCATCAACCACAAGATTTTGCTTTTCAATAGAAGCCTTGATCATTTGCCACTTAGGCATGCCACACAGGCAATTCATTCCATGCGATGGATATCCACCAATATATAACCCCTGAGCTCATACGTCTCAGAGAAGGGCGTTAAGCAAGAGAATAAATTCTTCACCGCCAAACAGATATATATTTAATAGAGATCAATCATACAGACTGAAATCCAATGTCAGACACACAATCCATTTACAATTTCGTTCTAGGTATGAACGAAACCGGAGGCACCTAATACCCCGCATATCCATCGATCTCCAAGTATGTCTGAACGATCACCAACTGTTTCCCTCCTCTTGGGTGTACAGCCCAATCAAGATCATCAGTAATTATCCAAACGACGTGAAGACCTCCGGTCTTCAACCACCGTCTTCACCTTCGACTTATCGTCGTATCAGTTATTCAGAATGGGATAAACCCGGTCTTTCCGAATAACTCGCGTATATAATAAACAAGTGTTACACAAACACAACATACGCCTCATTCCAATTCATCAGTCACTAACCGTAAATTAACCAAGAGAATAATCCCCCAAATATTAACCCCGAAGGCCGAAACCAACATCAGATCAATACCCAGGAAATCACTCTGCTTAGCCAACCTACAGTTAGTTTCTAAATTTCACATTCTTAGGGGAAGGTTCCCATTAATTTTATCAAAGATAAATTCTTTCAAATTTATTCTTTAATCTTCCTTTTGAATATCACTTCAAACTAGTCGGGATTAACGAACCTTACCGAAGTAATCATTTGTTTTAATTTCCCAACCCCAACCTATTCATCCCATGAAGTAAAACTGGTTATACTTCATATCTATCACCACGGTGTTATCGGTAAATTCAATTACCATTTCACGTTTAAATCTAATTAAAGATTTAACTATCGTCTGGAGCAAAACTGGTGATACTACATTCTCGATCTTTTCAATCTAATTAAAGATTCATTAAAACTCCACTTAGTTTTAATCTTTGACTGGGTTAAAGAATCAGTTTCATTTAAAACACGGTTCACGATAAACCCAAAACATTCCATTTCAATCAGACCCTAACCATAAATTAGCAAGTGAGCAATTCCCTAAGTATTAACCCCGAAGGCCGAAACCAACATCAGATCAATACCCCAGAAACCATTCAACTTAACTAACCTCCAGTTAGTTTCTGATTTTCTTAACTCCTTTTTGGGTCTAAGAACAGTATTATTGAAGATACCGTTCATGACAACCCAAAATCACATTCCATTAATTATCGGGTTAAAGAACAAGTGTTATTTAAAACACTGTTCACGATAAACCCAAAATCAATTCCAATTCAGCTCCAATTAAATATTATTTAATTGGTACACTTCATTAAATCTAAATAAAAAGATTTAATCTTTTTCTCAACTGGGCTTAAGAACAGTGTTAATGAAGACACCATTCACGACAAACCCAAATCACATTTGATATTAAATACAAGGCTCTGAATAGAAAATATATCGGCTTATATTCAATATCAAATTCTACGACCAACAAATATCGTATTGGAAATAACGATATATATATCTTTCAAATTTCCATAACAGCATTTGTATAATCACGAAATCCAACATCGAAATATTCCGAAGACAATTTCGATTCAAATCCTGTAACGACCCATATTCTACACATCATAGGATTGTAGAATATTTATTTCTTTCCCGAATTAAGTCGTATGGTCATGTAACTTTGGGAAACATCTATTAGAGTCATTTCCCATGTTCATGATTTTTGTCGATTTTTAAATGACCATTTTGCCCTTAGTTAGTACTGTTTTGGCCATAACTTTTGATTGGAAAGGAATTTTGACCTGAAACCACTTCCATTGGATTCGTTTGATGGTTTAGCTTTCCGTAGAGTGGTCATAATAGCCAAACGGACTTACCGTTTGGGAGATATGGCTGAAATAAGGTTTGGAAGGTGAAAAACTGCTTAATCGGGCCAAATCGGGTGATTAGTGAGTAGGCCCATAACCCATTACGGGATTAGGGTTATGGGGAGGCTGAAATGAGATAGAGGATCATTCCATTTCAGTTTTCTAGCCTCCACTTATCACCAAGGAACCCTAAAAATGGCCTCCAACCTCTAAATCACCTTTTGGTCAAGGATTTGGCTTAGCAACCTCTAATCAAGGAAGATCTACATCAAAGGAACATTAGAGCTGCTGTTTAGCATTGGGATTCACATCAAATCAGAGATTTATTGCAGATCTTAGTTTATTTGTGGCTAAGGTGAGTGATTTGCATAGTTTTGCACTAATTATGGCTAATTAGGGTTGATTAGTGTTAATTAGCGAATTTAAACATGATAAAATTCGGGAAAAATGTTCATAAATTCTTAAATGATGTTTTAGACCTCTGATATGAATTTGGGTTAATTTGGTTAAGTTTTGCTAATCCTATCACCTAAACATGCTTAGGGGAAGATATGGGATTTTGGGGTATGTTTGATCCATTTTAACCTATTATATTGATGTTTTGATGTTTGTGGTTGATTATGCATGTTGCTATGACTGTATGAAATGCTTTGTGATTGATTTCAATAGTTAGAATGGTCAAAAATGTCGTTGAATGGCGTAAACACTTGCTGGAACAGTTTCAGAAAACAGTGCAGGGTTCGGATCGGATCGGATATGGGGCTCGGATCGGATATGTTGAACTGGGCAAGGAATCCGATCGGATCGGAACCTGACACTTGAGAAAATTGGCAAAAAGGAAGGCCACGCTAACTGAACTGGGATCGGATCAGATCAAAGAGGAGGGATCGGAGCGGATAGAGGAGGATGGATCGGATCGAAGCGCGTGAAGGATGACGAGGCAGATCGGAGCAGAAGCAGGGACTGGAGGAGAGGCACCCGACCCGACCCGAAGTGAGGCACCCGACTCGACCCGAGGAGAAATACTCGACCCGAACCGTACCAGAAGAGGACCCGACCCGAACAAATGGAGGATACCCGACCCGAACCGATGGCTTGAGGAGGAACCCGACCCGACCCAGTATTGACCAATAACCCGAGATGCAAAGGTAGTCCAATATGGGAAGTTAGAGCTCAGGATCCAGTTGGGAACCGATGAGTTCACTTCATGGTTGGACTTTGCTGCAGGACGTGTGCTAAGGAGTTGTCAACGTTCATAACTTCGATTCACCACTAAAAATGAAGGATGGCTACTTATCAGTGCAGTAGGGTCATTATGACCTGAGGGGCAAGGTGATGGTAGCAAGACTACGTTATCAGTGCAGTAGGGTCATTACGACCTGAGGGGCAAGGTGATGCGTAGTAAGACTATGAGCCAGCGCAGATGGGGTGAACAACTCCATAGGGCAAGTGGACATAGTAAGGATTGGTAAGGCTATGAGCCAGCGCAGATGGGGTGAATAACTCCATGGGACAAGTGGACATAGCGAGGAATTAGTGGCTACGTTATCAGTGCAGTGAAGCCATTTATGACTTCATGGGGTAGAGTGATCGTAGCAAGGCATGTAGGGTGATCGAAGTGGTGAATATCGTATGCTTTACGCACTGAGTGAGAGATGCGAGGATGGATGCTATGTTTGATTGTTGCCATCATTATGACATGCACACCTCCCCCACCTCCGTATCTTTACACCGTTTGATATTGTACCTTAGAGTGTTGTACATTATGTAGTGCTAACTCTTTGGTTGCAGGTCCAGGTTCAGGTATGTTTTAGTCTACCTGTTATTGTTCACTTTAGATGCTTATTGCTCATACCTGGCTTTATGTCTGACCCAGAGTTTTATGTCTCCTCTTATTACTCTCGGTGCTCACACGAGCAGACTAGAGACAGGTTAGCTGGTGATGCGCGAGTAGCTGATTCGGAGGCGGGCAGGAGGCTTCCACGTATGATATTTATATATACACATTCTCCCTGTGTCGTTGGTGGTCGCTACTTGGGCATTAGTAGTGTACCTCCTTTATCTTACTTTTGCTTTGAGACAGTTTGAAAGTTGTAATAAGCTGTATTTTGGATTTCCGCTGCTATGATGTTTAGTTCTGGTTTTCAGCTTATGCACTATCTCTCCTGTTTTATGTCAAGTATGTTATTATAATATTTTATTCTATGCGCTGTGAGACATTCTACAAGTTCTTTGTATGTTCATTTCCTTCTTCCCTTTCCTTCTCACGACCCGTTCCATGCTAACTGGACATGTGTACAGCGCACTTTTGGAGTAATGTCGGTTGGTGCGGGGCCGGCCGTCACACTTGGTATCAGAGCTCTAGGTTGCGTAGTTAACCTAGGGAAATACACTAGGGAGAGTTAGTACATATATGAGAGCGCGTATTTGTGATTACTTTGGTTTTCAAAAGCTATGTATATATATATATACTATTAGTAGTATAAGAATGAAGTCGCACTGTACTAGCACCACTATGGGGTCGTTAATCGTTTCCCTTTTTCAGATTGACGATGAGCCGAGACACGAGGGGTGCTGGTAGAGGGACCAACCATGGGAATGCCGCTGACATGAGGGCGATGTTTACTAACCTCATGAGAGACATGCTTAGAGAAGTTCAAGGGGCAGTTCCCAATCCCGGAGTTGGTGTTGGCCCAGTAGTGCAGGCGCCTAGGGTCGATTTCGCAAGTTGTGCAAGGATTACACTAATCTTGGTGGAAAGCCGCTCAACGGAACGGAGTTGGCCACAGATGTTCAAGATTGGATGGATAGCTGTGATCTTATCTTTGATGACTTGGGTCTTGAGGATGCGATGAAGAGAAGGCTAGCGTCTCGTCAGCTGCAAGGGCGAGCGATGAATTGGTGGAATGCCATTAGAACAGCTACTCCAGAGGACCAGGTTACTTGGGATCAGTTCAAGGCTCGCTTTAGCGAGAAGTTTATTCCAGCTGCCCAGAAGTCAGTTTTGTTTAAGAGGTTCTTGGAACTCAAGCAGAACGGAAGGGCAGTTTCTGATTATATTGCTGAGTTCGACACTTTGTCGAAATATGGACTATCTCTTATCGATACTCCTGAGAAGAAGAATGAGAAGTTCATTACTAGTTTGGATGGATACTTGGGGGAAAGGCTTATCAACCACATCGATGAGACTTTTGAATCGATCGTGGGGAAAGCTTTGAGATCAGAGAGTCTTTACCCTAAGTCAAAGACTGAGGCTGCATCTGCAGAAGGGCCAAAGCCGCAAGCAGGCGGTGGAGGCAAGAATAACTCTCAGAATAAGAGGAAGTAGGACCAATCTAAGGGTGGCCAGAAAAAGAGCAAGAAGGATGTTGAGTGCTTCAGCTGTGGAAAGAAGGGCCATTATGCTAAAGAATGTCGGGCCAAGCCAGCGGAAAGGAAGTGCTACAACTGTGGTCAAGTAGGACATCATAAGGATAAGTGTCCGCAACCTCTTAAGGAGAAGCAAATTGTGAAAGCATATGCTATTGATGTTGTTCCTTCTTCGTCGAATGCCCCAACTGCGGCGGAGAAAGGAAAGAATGTTGTTATTCAAGGTATGCTTTCTATTTATGATGTACCAGTTCGAGTTTTGTTTGATACTGGGGCTTCCGGTTCCTTCATATCTAGTGACCTGGTAGATAGGTTGGGACTGGAACCCGAGATAGTCGATAGACCATTGGTTGTGACGAACCCGATTGGTGGTTCGACTAGCCTTAGTATGATTTGCAAGAATTTGGTCTTATCGAGTCATGGATGTATGTTTGTATGTGATTGCTTTGTTTTGGGCTTTACTGGGTATGGCATTATATTGGGAGTCGATTGGCTCCAAAGATATGGGGTGGTGGTAGACTGTGAGGGCTTTTTGGTGACAGTGAGGGCGGATGATGGGCGGAGGGTAGTGTTTGGTAGTCTACCTAGTGATGGGGTTATGGCTAGTTTTGTAAATTCCCTCGACATCCCGCAGGATGAGTTGTCAGATGTGCCCATGGTTGGCCAGTATCCGGACGTCTTCGAGGAGGTGACCGGGCTTCCACCACACCGAGAGATTGAGTTCCGTATTGATTTAGTGAAAGATGACAGACCTATAGTGATGCCACTTCGTCGTATGGCACCAAGGGAGCAGCGAGAGCTCGGGGTGCAAGTCAGAAATCTTTTGAAGAAGGGATTTATTAGAAGGAGTGTCTCCGAGTGGGGAGCACCAGTTGTGTTTGCCACTAAGGCAGATGGTTCCCTTCGTTTGTGTGTGGACTACCGCGAGTTGAATAAGGTAACGAGGAAGAATAAGTATCCTCTACCGCGGATAGATGATTTGTTTGATCAACTGGAAGGAGCAAGAGTGTTCTCCCAGTTGGACCTCGCGACAGGATTTCATCAGCTTCGAGTAGCAGATGAGAGTCTTCCGAAAAGGGCATTTAGGACGCCGTCTGGATTTTATGAGTGGTTGGTCATGCCGTTTGGGTTGACCAATGCACCAGCCTACTTTGTGGATCTTATGAATCGAGTATTCAGAGATCAGTTGAATAAGTTTGTTCTTGTGTCGTGGATGATATCCTTGTTTATTCAAGGACAGAGGAGGAACACAAGGGACACTTGAAGATAGTGATGGAGGTGTTGAGAAAATACCAATTGAAAGCGAAATTCTCTAAGTGTCATTTTTGGAGGAGGGAAGTAAGATTCTTGGGTCATGTTGTTTCAAAGAGTGGTATTGCCGTGGACCCTGCGAAGGTGGCTACGGTACAGGATTGGCCTACACCCAAGAATGTAACAGATGTGAGAAGTTTCTTGGGATTAGCTGGATATTATCGTAAATTTATCCAGGACTTCTCCAAGATAGCAGCACCGTTGACTCAGTTGACTAAGAAGAATCAGTCCTTCGTCTGGGACGGAGTGTGTGAGGATGCCTTCAAGAGTCTATAGGAGAAGTTGACGCGTGCGCCAGTGTTAGTCATTCCTAAAGGGAATGAAGAGATGAAGGTATACACGGACGCTTGTGGTACCGGACTGGGTGCTGTATTGATGCAAAGAGGTAGGGTTGTAGCCTATGCTAGTCGACAGCTAAAGCCGCATGAGAAGAAGTATCCTACCCATGATTTGGAATTGGCAGCGATTGTATTTGCGCTGAAGATGTGGAGACACTATCTTTTGGGAGAAATATTTGAGGTATTTACCAATCATAAATCGTTAAAGTATCTCTTCTCTCAGAAAGATATGAATCTCCGTCAACAGAGATGGTTAGAGTTCTTGGCTTCGTATAACTTTGATATGGCATACACACCTGGGAAAGGTAATGCGGTAGCCGATGCCTTGAGTAGGAGACATGCCAGCTTAGGGGCAATGTTTCTTGAATGGAAGCAACTGGAGTATATCGCGGGGTTTGATTTCAGACCAAAGTGCGAATTGGATCCAGTCATGCTAGCTAGTTTGGCGATCAGACCCACTTTGATAGAGCGGATTGGTTCCAGTCAGAGGGACGATCCTAATCTATTGGAAGTCATCTCCAAGTTAGAGATGAACATCGACTGTGAGGAGATGAATGCGTATGGGCTTGATCGAGATGGATGTCTTCGGAAGAATGGAAGACTAGTTGTGCCCAACGTGAATGATTTGAGGGATGAAGTGCTTAGAGAATGTCATCACTCAAAACTGACTATACATCCCGGTGGTAATAAGATGTATCGAGACATGAAGCAGACTTACTACTGGGAAGGGATGAAAAGAGACGTTGGGAAGTTTATATCCAAATGCATGAATTGCCAGCTAGTTAAAGCCGAGCAAAAGAAGCCTAGTAGGTTGTTGCAACCATTAGAAATTCCCGAATGGAAATGGGAGCAAGTCTCGATGGATTTCATCGATGGCCTACCAAGGACTAGATCGGGATATGATAGCATTTGGGTAATTGTGGATCGATTGACTAAGAGTGCAAGATTTATACCAGTCAAATCGACCAGAACGGTAGCCAAGTTGGCATAATTATATATGAAGTGGGTAGTGAGATTTCATGGAGTACCCAAAAGCATTGTGAGTGACCGAGACCCGTTGTTCACTAGTGGGTTTTGGAAAAGCTTACAAGAGGCTCTAGGGTCAGGATTACATCTCAGTACCGCATATCATCCTCAGACCGACGGTCAGACGGAGAGGGTGAATCGTATATTGGAAGATCTCTTGAGAGCGTGTATATTGGATTTTGGTGGATCATGGGATGACCATTTGCATCTAGTAGAGTTTGCATATAATAATAGCTACCAATCCAGTATCCGTATGGCTCCATATGAAGCTTTGTACGGAAGACTGTGCAACTCACCATCATGTTGGATAGAGACTGGCGAGAAGTTTGTGCTTGGACCAGATGTGGTGAGAGAAACTTCCGAAAAGATCAAGATCATTCAGCAACGAATGAAAGCTGCCCAAGATAGGCAGAAGAGTTATGCTGATAAGAGGAGAAGGGACTTGAAATTCTCCGTTGGCGACTTGGTGTTTGTCAAGATCTCTCCGTTGAAGAGCGTGATACGATTTGGTAGGAGAGGCAAGTTGGCACCAAGATTTGTTGGCCCATTCCCTGTTCTTGAACTAGTCGGGAATTTGGCATATAGAGTTGGCTTACCAGAGAAAATGGCGGGAGTTCACAATGTATTTCATGTTTCCCAACTAAGGAAGTTTTTCCACGACTCAGATATGACTATTTCACCTGATCAGTTAGAGGACTTCGAAGTAGAACCCGAGGCGGTTGGGAACCGCAAGCCGGTTCGTATTGTGGGGCACGATATGAAGCAACTTCGAAGGAAGGCGGTGAAGCTAGTCAAGGTTCAGTGGAGCGAGGACGAGAATGATTGTACTTGGGAGACAGAGGAGAGCGTTAGGAAGGCATATCCAGAACTCTTTGCCTGGTAAGATTTACTTTGTAATTTAGTTTTCCGCATGCTAGGGTAGACTCGTTTTGCATGTTTGATTGTTGTTTTATGATTGATAGGCATGCGGGACCTTTGTGTGTGTTTTGATTAGGGAATTTCGGGGGCGAAATTTCTTAAGGGGGGGAGAGTGTAACGACCCGTATTCTACACATCATAGGATTGTAGAATATTTATTTCTTTCCCGTATGAAGTCGTATGGTCATGTAACTTTGGGAAACATCTATTAGAGTCATTTCCCATGTTCATGATTTTTGTCGATTTTTAAATGACCATTTTGCCCTTAGTTAGTACTGTTTTGGCCATAACTTTTGATTGGAAAGAAATTTTAACCTGAAACCACTTCCATTGGATTCGTTTGATGGTTTAGCTTTCCGTAGAGTGGTCATAATAGCCAAACGGACTTACCGTTTGGGAGATATGGCTGAAATAAGGTTTGGAAGGTGAAAAACTGCTTAACCGGGCCAAATCGGGTGATTAGTGAGTAGGTCCATAACCCATTTCGGGATTAGGGTTATGGGGAGGCTGAAATGAGATAGAGGATCATTCCATTTCAGTTTTCTAGCCTCCACTTATCACCAAGGAACCCTAAAAATGGCCTCCAACCTCTAAATCACATCCAAATCACCTTTTGGTCAAGGATTTGGCTTAGCAACCTCTAATCAAGGAAGATCTACATCAAAGCAGCATTGAAGCTACTGTTTAACATTGGGATTCTCATCAAATCAGAGATTTATTGCAGATCTTAGTTTATTTGTGGCTAAGGTGAGTGATTTGCATAGTTTTGCACTAATTATGGCTAATTAGGGTTGATTAGTGTTAATTAGCAAATTTAAACATGATAAAATTCGGGAAAAATGTTCATAAATTCTTAAATGATGTTTTAGACCTCTGGTATGAATTTGGGTTAATTTGGTTAAGTTTTGCTAATCTTATCATTAGTTTCACCTAAACATGCTTAGGGGGAGATATGAGATTTTGGGGTATGTTTGATCCATTTTAACCTATTATATTGATGTTTTGATGTTTGTGGTTGATTATGCATGTTGCTATGACTGTATGAAATGCTTTGTGATTGATTTCAATAGTTAGAATGGTCGAAAACGTCGTTGAATGGCGTAAACACTTGCTGGAACAGTTTCAGAAAACAGTGCAGGGTTCGGATCGGATCGGATATGGGGCTCGGATCGGATATGTTGAACTGGGCAAGGAATCCGATCAGATCGGAACTTGACACTTGAGAAAATTGGCAAAAAGGAAGGCCACGCTAACTGAACTGGGATCGGATCAGATCAAAGAGGAGGGATCGGAGCGGATAGAGGAGGATGGATCGGATCGAAGCGCGTGAAGGATGACGAGGCGGATCGGAGCGGAAGCAGGGACTGGAGGAGAGGCAGCCGACCCGACCCGAAGTGAGGCACCCGACCCGACCCGAGGAAAAATACTCGACCCGAACCGTACCAGAAGAGGACTCGACCCGAATAGATGGAGGATACCCGACCCGAACCGATGGCTTGAGGAGGAACCCGACCCGACCCAGTATTGACCAATAACCCGAGATGCAAAGGTAGTCCAATATGGGAAGTTAGAGCTCAGGATCCAGTTGGGAACCGATGAGTTCACTTTATGGTTGGACTTTGTTGCGGGACGTGTGCTAAGGAGTTGTCGACGTTCATAACTTCGATTCACCACTAAAAATGAAGGATGGCTACTTATCAGTGCAGTAGGGTCATTATGACCTGAAGGGCAAGGTGATGCGTAGTAAGACTATGAGCCAGCGCAAATGGGGTGAACAACTCCATGGGGCAAGTGGACATAGTAAGGATTGGTAAGGCTATGAGCCAGCGCAGATAGGGTGAATAACTCCATGGGGCAAGTGGACATAGCGAGGAATTAGTGGCTACGTTATCAGTGCAGTGAAGCCATTTATGACTTCATGGGGTAGAGTGATCGTAGCAAGGCATGTTGGGTGATCGAAGTGGTGAATATCGTATGCTTTACGCACTGAGTGAGAGATGTGAGGATGGATGCTATGTTTGATTGTTGCCAACATTATGACATGCAAACCTCCCCCACCTCCGTATCTTTACACCGTTTGATATGGTACCTTGGAGTGTTGTACAATATGTAGTGCTAACTCTTTGGTTGCAGGTCCAGGTTCAGGTATGTTTTAGTCTATCTGTTATTGTTCACTTTAGATGCTTATCGCTCATACCAGGCTTTATGTCTGACCCAGAGTTTTATGTCTCCTCTTATTACTCTGGGTGCTCACACGAGCAGACTAGAGACATGTTAGCTGGTGATGCGCGAGTAGTTGATTCGGAGGCGGGCAGGAGGCTTCCACGTATGATATATATATACACATTCTCCCTGTGTCGTTGGTGGTCACTACTTGGGCATTAGTAGTGTACCTCCTTTATCTTACTTTTGCTTTGAGACAGTTTGAAAGTTGTAACAAGCTGTATTTTGGATTTCCGCTGCTATGATGTTTAGTTCTGGTTTTCAGCTTATGCACTGTCTCTCCTGTTTTATGTCAAGTATGTTATTATTATATTTTATTCTATGCGCTGTGAGACATTCTACAGGTTCTTTGTATGTTCATTTCCTTCTTCCCTTTCATTCTCCCTGTTCCATAACAACATCTGTATAATCACGAAATCCAACATCGAAATATTCCGAAGACAATTTCGATTCAAATCCCTTCCAGTTCAATTATTAGAAATTCTGGTTACTCTTAAAACCCTTTTCAAATTCAATTTATTTATTTAAAAATAAATAGAATTATAATTCTAGTTCAAAACTAGTTCATTTCGATAAAAATCTATTTTTGTCTTTTCAAATATGGAGTTTTTCATCCCGATTTTTAACAAATCATTTATTATGATTTTACACAAATTATTACTATTTTTAATAATTTTATCAAGGCCCGTACAGTCGATTTCCATCAACGGTCATCGAACTGCACTTACAACGACCTTTTCCAAATTTGATTTGGACATAACTCCAAATCCAACCGTTAGATTTCAAATTTCTCATATTCTTTGGAAAGCTCTTTTCGATACGAACCCAAAGGTTCCAGTTTTTGGAGAATCCGACGGTCGGATCTCCCGAAATATCCATTCGAAGTCAATGGTCGAAATTCGCGAACTGCCGCGGCGCATTCTATTCAGGCCATTATACTATATATAATATATAATATATATTTCGTCGATTCCCTGTTAAAACGTATTTAATAAATCGTTTTAAACTCGTTTCCAAAACGATTTCAACTTCTTTTTCAAATTCAAATCAAAACTAAATTTTCCCTTACAAATTCATTTTAAATTCATTTCAAATTGATTTCAATTCAAATCGATTTTGAATTCAATTTCAGTTCGTTTTCATTTCAATTCAATTTCAATTCGAATTCATTTCTATTCAATTTCAATTCTATTCAATTTCAATTCGAATTCATTTCTATTCAAAATATCAAATTTTGAAATCACTTTCGATGTTCATTATAAAATGAATAAAATCAATATAAATATCGTTCACGTCAAAATGGCGTAAATCTAATCAACACGGCTTCATATATTTCTGTTTTCAAATATTCTATTTCAAATATTTCTTTTTCAAATATTTCTATTCAAATATTTCTTTTTCAAAACTGGAATGAGGCCCAATCAATTGCCATATAATGTTAATTATATGGATTTTCAACAACACATGTATACAATAACAACGATGAATAATCAACCATCATCCAAAGTGCATTCTACACTGTATAAGCATCAAATATAAAAATTTAACGCTTATAACAGTCTGTCAATCAATCGATCGACATACAACTAACTATTGGGATTAGCGTATGTCATATATCACCCCAATACCCGTGTGGAATTTTCAAACAATCAAACACAGATTTTATTTGTCCAGTTGGGCGATGTGTAAAATTTATCGTCCCAATCAATATCAGTCAAATGTGTGTATATAAACAAATCGTCTGATTTGTTTATATTTATTTCATTTCAAATACACGTTAAAAATTCTATTTTCAGCTATAAAATATTTTAACTATATAAATATTTTATTTCATTTCACATCACATCACATCACACAATCAACTACACATCAAAATCAAACAAACAAGCATACAAGTCGTCCATGGTCTGTGGACGACGGGTGTCGGGTGCTACTAAACACCGTCTGCATCCTAGTATATATTATTAACTAGAAAACAAAATTAAAAGGTGAGAAGTTCTCACTGAGGGTTCCACTCCGCCATGCTTTGCTGTTGAACTGCTGAACCGTATAGATCTGTTTGCTGCCGGTCAATTCCATCACACTCTTATTCACGCTGTTCATATTAAAATCACATTTTTAATATGATGTTCTATACATTAAAAATCATATTTTTAATACTCTACCAATATAATAATCATATTTTTAAACCGATATTCATATAATAAAAATCAGATTTTTATTTGCTATTCGTATAAATAAAAATCACTTCTTTTTGTATAAACAAAAATCGAACCTTTTTTTATACTCTACATAAATAAAAATCATATTTTTATTTATAAAAATCAAATCTTTTTAACTTTAAAAATCTCGCCTTTTTATATTTAAAGAACTAACCTTTTTTTTTTAAAACTCATCTTTTTGGTGTTAAAAACCCAATCTTTCTCATTTTTAAAAATCTTATAACTTCATAAAAAAAATCATAGACTTCATAAACAAAATACATTTAATTTCATTAATAAAAATCATTTAACTTCCTAAATAAAATCATATACATTTCTAAATAAAAATCATATATAAAATCGAAATCAGAAAATACTTACAGTAAAAAAAAGAGGGGGAAGGATCTGCCAGAGTTCGCCAGTGGTTGGGGGAGGGGGGAAGGAACGCAGTCAAGGTCGGCGGTGGTGGCTCTGCATGTCGGCGGCGCTCCAGCTTCGTGGGGGTAGCGGTTTTACGGTTCGCGATGGGGGGGGGGGGGTTTCCGACGGAGCTCGAGGTGTTGGAGAAGAATGGTGGAAGGGGAGCGATGCTAGGGGTCTCGTCGGTGTCAGGTGGGGAGGGCGACGGGAATTTGAGGAGCAGGGTTTTAAATTAAATTTTTTTCTTTTACTGATTCGATCGTGGAATGAAGAAGAAGGGGGGGTTGACTGTAAAATAGGAGAGAGAGGGAATAGAAAATATATTTTATTATTTAATTTAACCCCAAAAAGCAACTTTTGTTTTCGAATTCGAAACCAAACCTGCCGACTGTCATCCCTAGCGTATTACCCCCATTCCGAACACAATGGGATATGTCACGTAGGCCAATTCGATCGTTACAATCAGTTTCCGTTAAAATCAACATATAACTCTATATATTGATTTTGAACGCACATTTCAATTTACTAGGGCCACATACGGAATCTAAAAATTCCCGAAAAATATTTCCTAACTTCATATTGACGATACGGTCCTAACGAAACTAGTTTCGTCAAATTCTGAGACCGTTTGAAAAATGGCCATTTTCCAGTCGATTAAAATCAACTTGAACTGGTCAAACGCGTTTTCCTTTGCCACGCTCACATATTGATTCGAAAAATTACGAAAATTCGAATCTAGCAATAACTTGACATCACGGATCCAACAAAACTGGTTTCGTCGAAAACCGAGGTCGTTTGCAAAATTTCCATTTTTAAGGGCCAGAATTCCATAGCGACTATTCTGAATTTTGAACTGGACATATCTTTTTATCCCCGCTATGAAATTTCGATTTTTCGGATTCGTTGGAAAGATATTCTCAATTAGATTCAAATATTTTTGGTTTCGCCAAAATCCGGTTTATTTTACACTTGGTACATTCCTTTGAACTTTGAAATTGAATTATCGAACTACCGCGCCATTTTCAATTCCTTTTATAATTTAAAATAAAAATTTATATTCTAACGATGATTCAAATAAATATATACGTTCTAATTCTATTCAAAAATAAATTTCTTGTTGCTATTATTTAAAATAATCCATTTTAAATATTCAAAATTCACTAAAATTGCCAAAATAAAATTTTTAAATTGGCCCAGATTTCCGGGTTATTACACATTTTGCCGGCGACAACCGGACCTCCTTCATCTCCAGCGCCTCCTTCTTCTCTTCCATCCTCCTTCAAACATCATAGCCCAAAATCCCATGTATCTTCGTCAATGGTGAGCCGTAGCAGGCGTTGCCATGAAACCAGGGTTTCTGAAAACCGATCGCTTCTTTTAAAAATAGCTGAAGTTGAAACTTGCCATTCCAGTGATTTATGAATCGATTATCCGATTTTCGTATTTATTAATCGATTTAAGTGGAAATTTTCGCTCTTTGTTTTGCTGGAAGAATAAGATCGGGAAGAGGGGTAGTGAATTTGGGGAAATAGGGATTCATGGCTTCCTTAATATATAGAGGAGAGGATATATTATTTTATATTATAACGAAACTTCACGGTGAAGTATCAAGTAAAACTAACTACAATCGACTTCTGTTTAATGATAAAAAGCTAATCTTCGTATAAAAAAGTATTCTGGACCCAATGGGACAAGTTTCGTCGAATTTCGTCATCGTTTGAAAAAAATCCTTTATAAAACCAGAAATAAACACGCGTTTAAAATTTTCATGATCACCAGATAAATCAAATCAACTTGAAAGTTTAAAGTCCTAAAATAATTAATTAATATGAACCCAACGACACCATTTTCGTCGCATTTTGAGACTGTTTTCCCGGTAGGCTATTTTTACACGTACTGCAATGCCATTCAGAACATCAAATTTGCCGATCTCTAAAAATAACAAACTATATACCTATCCTGACTCTAATTGACGATACAAACTCAACGAGACTGGTTTCATGGCCTAATTCGATCGTTTGTTCAAGTTACACTCAAATATTCATTTATTAAATTAATTAAATTACGCGCTGTAGAAAATAACTGGGCGTTTACGGCTACAGTGGTCACATACGACATCAGTTTGCCATGCATTTTAATACCCGATAATTTATCGTTACGGTCCCAATGAAACTGATTTCGTCGAAATCGAAGTCCGTTTGCAAAACGGCTATTTTAACGCGTATATTTTAATAATGATTTCCGTAGCGATTATTTCAAATTTTGATTTGACCATAACTTTCTATTTATAACACGAAATCTGGATTTTTCTCTTTCATATGAAAATTACCGTCAATACGGTTCCAACGTTTCTCTTTTCGCAGATATCCGACTTGCATCGGATCCCGTATATCCAGTTGAAGTTCAAAAATCCATATTAAGAACTGCCATGCAATTTCAAGCTCGTTTTATATTATATTATAAATTATACGTTCAAAATTCATTTTGTAAATAAATTCGTTATAAAATCCTTTTTTAATTATCAACACAACACTTAAACCAATTTAAATGTTCAAAATAAAATGGCTAAAAATCCGGGTCGTTGCATTCCTTCCCCCTTAAAATAATTTCGTCCTCGAAATTGCTAAGGTAGGAAAAGATGCTGCATACCCTATTAACTAGGTCCAAAAATCCTTTTTGTTCACTTCTTAACTTTAGTTTAACTGGGCCAATTTATTTCAATTAAAATATTAATTTATTCTTACTAACGAAAATTTTCAAAAATTCTGAAAATTTTCTAACACTTTGAATTCTGAAAAATTTCGGTAGCATCTCCACTGCACGGCTCAATCGGTACAACCACAACTCGCCTTTCTAGGCCTTCTCCTATCCAAAAGAAAATCAAAAAGCCAAGTGGCTTGCCCATAGGCTCATAAAACCATCAAACCCAAGTAATATCATAAACATGTACCTTTTTATCGGGCATATTTTCTATCTTTTGCCTTTGCTCCCATTCAATATCTGCTCAACATACATATATCCATTTCCGGTTGGTTTCAAACCAATCCAACTTCCAGTTTTTAGATTAGCTCACTTCTATTCACTAATCCAACTGAGTTTTGTTTTCAAAAATCAACCCTCTTATTCTGCTTGAGTTCAATTCCATCACACTTTAATTCCAAACACAGCATCCAATATATTCAATTTGTTTATACATAGGTCGAATTCATATTAATAATTCGAATCTCGACATTTCTCTTTATTTAATTTTATTTGGAATTATTTCTAATCCAATCCAAATTTTATTTAACTTAAGTTAAATTTCAATTCATTTGGTACATTTTACCATTTCAATTTATTCAACTTATACAAGTTAAGTTTGAATTTTCAAAATTCAAATTTTCAGGTTTTATTTTCAAATTAGTTTGAAACCATATATATATTTATAATCAACTCAATTCAAAACATTTGAATTTCTAAAACATCTTGTCCTTTTTCAAACAAAATTTTCATTCCCAATTTATTATGGTAGCAATCCGTCACTTAGAAACTTGAAAATGAATACCAATAATGTCGCAACCCATTATCAGTACTATTTTCTCGCCCCTTGAAGTGATTTCAGTGCTTAAACACTTTTAAAATCCATTTATAATCATTCTTATCCAAAACTACTCTAAAGTAATGTTATATTACTCTTAAAAATATTTCTAAACTCCTGGAATTTAAATTCCAATTCTGGTTTGAACTAAATCTTGGTTTATCTCATTTGTATACATTATTCGTATACACATTATATAATCATTCCAATATTTCATAATTCCATTTGATTGTAATAATAATCAACACAATCTTATATAATAATTTAGAAATTATTCCTTTTATATCAAAATAATTTTGGGCAAAATTATTTCATTTACCCGCTTTAAAACAAAAATGCGTCGAATTGTTCCATTCGAGAGTTTTGAAACACCTATCGATACAGTTGTACATCCTGTATCGACCGGAATTCATAAACCACTCAACAAACCAGCCAACACAATATAAAATAATTTTCATATCAAATCTACATATACACACTCATATATATACACTCAAACTCAATCTAAGGTGTTACTAACCCTATCTCTATTGAGTCATGCCAAAGAGCCAAGGTTACAACTCAACCTTCAACTCTGATACCAAATGTAATGACCCGAATTCCCGTACCCTTTGGGCCGACCAATATCAGCATACGTCCAACCCAAATGACATAGAAATACGAATCATTATTAAAAAGAAGTTAGAGGATGAGAAGTAGAAAGAAAGAAATATTAGAATAGAAGAAAACAAAGATTTCAAACTCACAGCCGAAACGAATAAAATATATTAGATAACATAACTTTGAAATATAATTCAGTAACTTTATATGCATACCATCATCAGAGCATAACAGCTATTTCTGGAATAGTTATAAACTCCTGTTTCCAGATACGAACATAATACACAGCGGAAAAATATAATAGTCTATAGCTAACTGGTGAAGCCTTTTGCTTCAATCCCCTCCAGGTGAATCTATAAAATCCCGACTACTTGATTGCCCGTACAAATTTGGGCACCCAGGAGTTTAGGGAAACAAAACAAAATAAACTCTGGGTCAGTCATGGGATTGGTGTGAGTAAACTACAACCATTTGTTTAACTTTCAAAATCCTTTCGAAAGAAATGATAATCGTAAGACCGATCCACACATAAACACGGATGGTTTTTCCTTATGATAACCAAAATATTTTTGATATCAAATCCAGTGATATTTTAATAATGTCTACATTAAATAAATAGAATCTAGCGGAATGCTTGCATCTCACGGTCCATATATAATATAAAATCAAAAACCGCAGGGCGCTTATTGGAGATTGGATTTCCAACATGACAAGGTATGGGACGACCTGCCGATAGTGTATCTCTAGAGGCGAATACACTGGGTTCAACAAGAACATCTTGTAACCCGACCCTCACATGACCGACCACTCATTTCGCTTGAGTGTACCGAATGTATATCACCAACGGTTGGGATCAGCAACCGTTTCTCGAAAGGGACAACATCTATAGATTTAAAGAAGCAAATGGAATTTCTCTTGATAGGTGATTATGCATCCTAATGGGAGCGACCCACATAACCATGTTGCCTGCTCGATTTTTGTCAAATCCCGGGTTGTGAGGCTTGAAGTTTGATTTATCTTCCAGATCATCTAGCCATCATTCACTTTGAATGCCACATCGTCATACCCGCCAAATCAGAAATTGATTTCCCCAAAAATACCACGGGTATAAAACTAAGAGAAACGAATTCCTCTGCCACCAAACGTAAGTACGTTTAAAGAGATCAATTTATGCGATCCTTTAGATATACTCTATCAGACATTCGTCCATTCACGTTGTCCTGGGACTGGACAAACCGAAGACACTATTCTATAAACAGGGTAGCCCTTGCATAACTTCGTCTTCAATTTTCTTCATCATATTTGATCGCAACGCTAATGTCCATACAGAGTGGTTTTCAGATACTGGATCTGAACCCGGTCTCTCCGTATTGACGACGGAAAAATGGTCAAAAACATCGATAATCGGTGATTTAACTATCAAAGAAAAATATGTGTGCAAACAACGATATTATTTCCAAATGGAAATTCTATCGATCAATCATCATTCATTTATCTCTTAAATTCACTTATCATTAATTTATTCCTTCTCCATTTCTATATATTCATAAACTCTTATCCTCTAAATTTAGAAAATATACTTTATTAACATTTGGAAACATTTCCATATTTGCTCACATTCCTTAATTTCTATATTAGAAACATTTCTGATTCTTGTTTGGAAAACATTTCCAAACCGCTTTCATTAGATTTAAAATGATGTTGAACTAAAACATCGTTATGGCAACTCAAACCATTTCACTTATTAACCAAATTCACTTAACTAACCTTCACTATCGAACCTTAACCATTCCTTAGTTAAAACTGAAGTCAATCAAGTTGGGGTATAGTTACCTTTCAGACCTTAACTGAACAACAATTCTAACCTCAAAATAGACAAATCTCACAACTTTAAACAAAACATCGCTTACGCGACTCTCGGATTCAATATAAGAATCCACTTCTTTTACAGAAAAATATTGATTATAACAGTAGCGTTATAATCGCTGTTTCCAAATATTTGATTTATAAAATGTTACTTCTAACAATAGCGTTACAATCGCTACCTAGAATTATAGAACATTTATTATAGCAATAGCGTTAAGATCGCTGTGCAGAATTACAAAACATTTATTATAATAGCAGCGTCAAAATCGCTATTTAGAATTTACAAAACATTGATTATAATGGCAGTGTTAAAATCGCTATTTCCAAATATAACTTGTATTTATTAATTCAAGAAATAAATTAATAAGTAAATAATTAAATTGATTCAAAACAGAAAGTAAAATAACTACTTCCCTAAATTCGAGATAATCAAATTCCAATAAATAACTCTCTCATTCGATTTATATTCTAAACTTTACCATTTCAGGTAAATTCAAATTCCAAATTCACTTTTGAATTCATCATTTCCAAATCATTACCAAATTCCTTTATAACCCCTCCAATCCACAAAACTTATCACACTTTATTTTATATTCCAAATTCTAAACTAAACTCATCGGTTTCTTTTTAAAACGATTACCCATTCCCTTTTCATTTAATTTCAAATCTGGACTCATACTTCCAATCTAAATTCCTTTATAGATATTTATTCGCAAAATATTTACTTTAAACCATTATTCACTTTAATCGTGAATATATTTCCTTTATACATAATCAAATCAGTTTGATTTTTTACTTGTAAATAACATTTCAAACCCAATTTCCATATGTAACATCCTTTAAAATTTATTCATAGAAAATCTTATTTTAATCTTATCCGTTTATAATCACGCTTATAATTTCCTTTATAATCGCTATATTCCATTTTCCATTTCAAATATCGATTTCAAAACCGATTTCCACTTCCCATTTATAAATTCAAACTTAAATTTATATTTTTTTACTTCATCTCAAGATAATACTTTTACTAATTTATAAACATCGTTTATAAACAACTTCTTGTTTGATTTAAACCAGTTTCTATTTTAAGTTTATTCGATTTTTATTTTTATTTTGGAAATAAATTTTATTTTTTTAAATTCCAATTTCCTTTTCCACTTTCAAAGTATTTTATGGTATCTAAAATACCAAGTTTCTACGGCCAGGGTAAGTCAAACACAACATATCCAATCATGGATTTTATAACACATCACATAATATAAAACAGTAATATAAACGTTGAGGAATCCAGTTGGATCCCTCTAACCTGTTTCCCTACATCCACAAATGTTAACCAGCATCAATAATATTATTTACATCATATCAGAACTAATAATCGATCAACGATGTAATCATATCAACCAATTTTATCAACCATTTCAACCAATCAACCATCAAACAGTATAAAATTACTATAAATAAATTTAAAACCCGTTTATATAAAAATATAAACGAGGCAGAGTTAGTGAGTTTATGTAACACCCCACCTCCACCAATGCCACTCTTGCAAGCGCACTAGCTTTGGAGGGGCGTTAAACGAGGTAAACATGCATGCAGATATCACAAGACAGAACATATAAGTAAAACAGAGTAAGTAAAGCAGCGGATAAAACTAGTATTTCAAAACCATAGTCAAGTTACATCAAAGTACTCAGTCATTATTTTCCACAAAACAAAGTCTAGAAAAACATAAACTGAAAATTGGAAATAACATAAAGTAAACTATCCCCAAAGTAGAATAAGGCCATAGCATGCTCAAGTCCAAACCGTACATGAGCTATCCAGTAAAGCAGCTAAAGATCCAAGCTAGGTACCAGTGTTCCCACCCTGTAAACCTTGGGGGGGGGGGGGGAACGGAAGAAAAGAGGCGAAAGAAAATGGGTCAGTCAAAAAGACTGGTAAGCCCTATCTACTATTAGTATAAAAACTAATAAAGTTAACTGGACATGTAAAACAGAGATGAGACATAGGGTGATAACTAGCATGGTGAAAAGTTAACAAGATAGATCAAGTGTGGCGTCGCATATACAAGGTTAAGTTGCACCAGGTGTGTACTAGTATTCCAATCCATGACAAGTATAAACAAGAAATGATCCCTTGGCCCAAAGCTGGCCCAATATCATGAGGTGACCTAAATCAAGGTCCAACTACTCGGTCTAGTAGATCGGCTCCCTATAAGTCTAACTCGTTGTGTATCGGTGTCATACGGCTTAATCGTGGATTGTAGTTAACTGTGCAAGGTCCACCCCAGGGTGTATCCAGCCCTAAGGTGTAAACAACAGACACAATTCAAGCACGCACAGTCTAAACCTATTGGTGCCCATGTTCAACTCCGGACTTAATGTGCACAATCATGGTCTGCCTGAACAACCGGTGCACCCTTCAGCCGTCACTTTTGGTCTCTTACAATCAGTCAGTAATCGTGTCCCACCCTAGCCTTGTCCAGGGTACCCGTGATACTTCCAAGTAGGTTACTGCTGAAAAGGACCACGTAACTAGGATTTCAAGCGGGTTAAGTGTGGTTAACCCTATCCTAACCATGTATTGAGTTGGTCAAGTGTATTCAAGCAGTTCATGACTTAACCCTATCAATACATCGGGTTTAATTGGTTAAGTATATTCAAGTAGTCCATGACTTAACCCTACAAATCCATCGTGTTTAATTGGTTAAGTATTCAAGCGGTCCATGACTTAACCCTATCATGTGGCATTAATTAACTTAATGCACCCCAACCTCTCACATTAGACTTTGTTGTGGTTACTAGTTAAGCCGGGCGGGTCCGGGTAGCTTTACACCAAAACCTAGTCTAACCTCGGGTTTTAAGTGCGATGTGACCAACTACTCACATTGGGTCCTATTGTTTGTAGCCACTAGTTAAGCCGGTCGGTTCCGGGTAGATTTATGCTACAAACTCAACCCAACCTCGAGCTGGCCACTTCCATGTTTTCTACATGTCATGTCCACGTTCATGTTTTCAAGCATAAACACATGTCAAACTTTCATGTCATATTTTCAAGTCATGTTTTCATGTTATTTAAGTTTGCCCAACTACCCATAACGTACTCCCATCGTACGTAAATTCGCATCAACGCAAACAGATCAAAGAGGGAACATAACAATATGACAAGGTGGCAAAGTCTATCACAAGTTAAACATGGTGATATTTGAGGCCAAAAGGGGTTCAACATACTAGCATATGGCCTCAACATGTATGATAGCATAAAAGGTGACTTGGCCTCAAACATATCAAATAGCATAAGGGTGATTTGGCAACTAGCATGCATAATAGCATAAGGTTGATTTGGCCACAAGCATGCATAATAGCATAAGGGTGATTTGCCCACAAGCATGCGTAATAGCATAAGGGTGATTTGGCCACAAGCATGCATAATAGCATAAGGGTGATTTGGCCACAAGCATGCATAATAGCATAAAGGTGATTTGGCCACAAGCATACATAATAGCATAAGGGTGATTTGGCCACAAGCATATTAAGGAACATGAGGGGTTTAGGTTTGGCCACAAGTTAAACATGGTGGCATATGAGGCAAATGTGTTCATAAACTTGCATATTACATTATAAGCCTCAAAACATGCATGATATCAACTTTAGCATTATAGGTGAAACATGGCCATAAATGACATAGGATGATAGCTAGTGATTCGCATATAACATCATATGCAAGATAACATAAGGGTTATGAGAGTTTCTATGTCGCTTTATGCAACACTTCAAATCAAAGCTCATAGCTTTCTATGCACAAAGTCAAGGTGATAGCTTTACAAACATGCATAGAATAAATCTATGCATAACATGATAGAATCAAAGCTCATAGCTTTCTATGCACAAAGTCAAGGTGATAGCTTTACAAACATGCATAGAATAAATCTATGCATAACATGATAGAATCAAAGCTCATAGCTTTCGCACAAAGTCAAGGTGATAGCTTTATAAACATGCATATAATAAATCTATGCATAACATGATAGAATCAAAGCACAAATCATACTTAGGCCCAAACTCAAACTTGCAACATGTCATATTTAACTTCATAGTTAGAATCTAAGAGTAGAATAGGGCTTACAATGCTATGAAGACCTATGAAATAAAATAAGATTGAGACGAAGCCACTAGCAACTCTAAAAACCCCCAATCGCATATAAGCTCCAAGTTGTTTTGAGAAACAATAAGCTCCTTTGATTTGTATGAAGAAAGATCCTTGTTTTGATGAAGAAAGGTGGCTCTTTTACTAGCTTAGGACACTCAAATTTTCATGAAGAGGATGGAGGCCATGATATGAAGATGGAGGCCATGATCAAGAAACTTTTTGGCATAGTTTAGTTGTAGGAATGATTAATGAGGGTTTAGGCTAGGTCTTAGGGTCTTTTTTATAGAAGATTAGGTTAGTTTAGGCCATAGGATTAACCCTAGTTCAGATCTGAGCCATTAAAATCCGTCACAAGCCTCCAAACATGTCTTGAGGAACAAGTCAGGTGCACCCAGGCCAGACTGGCCGACCACCCAAGTCAATAGGGGTGTCGACTGGGCAGTCGACACCACCTGGGGTGTGTCGACTCCCAAGTCGACTCCCCATTCGACTTGGGAGTGGCAGGAATTTTTCCCGCCTCTTCTGCCCAGCTGAATTTGAAATCTGTTTTTAAATTTGAATTTTCTGAAAACTTTGACGGACCATAACTTGGTCATACGGACTCCGATTTTCGAAAACTCGGACTCTATTTCGCGTATTTTTCCGAGACGAACGCAATGGCACAGCCTGTTTCCCTTGATTCGGATTTTATCATTTAATTCTGCCTTGGTTTATGTTATAACATGTTATTTAAAAATACGGGTTGCTACAGTTTACTAACCTTGGTTCACAGTCGACGGTTCTGATTTCATTTTGATTTAAAACCAAACAGGCCTCTGATCTTATCACGAAATTTCAGTAGTCCTGTTCTCGGTCACATTAGCTCCATAGCGTAGATTTCATCGTTACGACTACATTGTGACCGGTTTGGCTCAATTATGTTCATATATGAACTAGTCATGATTATAATAAGATTACGGTCACTTAAAAATAATTATATTTACTTAATTATATACTTAAACTAATTACCCTGGTAATTTTGTTATTAAGACGCTAATTTTCTCTCTAATCACCTTCCTTCCTAATTCACCCTTTTCAACCCAGACACCTTCCCATTTGTAAATACAATATCTACAGTCAGATGAAAAGCATTTGCTACTTCCCCCCTTTGTTCACGCTGCTGCAATAGCTCAACACCAACCTTCAATAACCTCATCAGTTCATCTAATTTGAATCCACTCTTCACATCAACCCCAAACCATGCAACAACCTTTGCAAAATCCACCATTGGACCAACTGTGATCAACCATAACTCCAGAACTTCTCTAGTTTTGTTGCCGAACCTCTCATCTCCATATCATAACAACCCTCTTAACACCACTCGGTTCAAACAAAAGTCAGAACAATATAAACTCCAAAAAAACATGAATCAACCTGGCTATTATGATCCTCCCAAACCTTAATTCTGCATCAAGCCTAAACAACCACGTTCACCTTTCTCCAGACTTACCACTTTCCTTCCAGAAGTTTACAAATAACAGACTTCACCTTAAAACTCTGTTTAATTATTGTTCAACATCTAACCTGCTGTATGGAGGCATAGTTGACTTCCATCCTTAGATGAAAATTCCACCGAGTTTCACAGTTCACCCCCATTTTGACTTCATCAACATGCGCACAAGTCTCCACTTCCAGTCTAATACCCAGCGCCATTCACAACTTCCACCTCCACAAACTCCCTGTATCTATTCACTTCGCCGGTGACAACTAGACCTCCTTCATCTCCAGCGCCTCCTTCTTCTCTTCCATCCTCCTTCAAACATCATAGCCCAAAATCCCATGTATCGTAGTCAACGGTGAGCCGTAGCAGGCGCTGCCATGAAACCAGGTTTTCTGAAAACCGATCGCTTCTTTTAAAAATAGTTGAAGTTGAAACATGCCATTCCAGTGATTTATGAATCGATTATCCGATTTTCGTATTTATTAATCGATTTAAGTGGAAACTTTCGCTCTTTGTTTTGCTGGAAGAATAAGAATGGGAAGAGGGGTAGTGATTTTGGGGAAATAGGGATTCACGGCTTCCTTAATATATTGAGGAGAGAATATATTATTTTATATTATAACGAAACTTCGCGGTGAAGTATCAAGTAAAACTAACCACATTCGACTTCTGTTTACTGATAAAAAGCTAATCTTCATAAAAAAGTATTCTGGACCCAATGGGACAAGTTTCGTCGAATTCCGACATCATTTGAAAAAAAAATCCTTTATAAAACCAGAAATAAACACGCGTTTAAATTTTTCACGATCTCCGGATAAATCAAATCAACTTGAAACTTTGAAATTCTAAAATAATTAATTAATACGAACCCAACGGCACCAATTTCGTCGCATTCTAAGACTGTTTTCCCGGTAGGCTATTTTTACACGTACCGTAATGCCATTTGGAACACCAAGTTTGCCGGTCTCTAAAAATAACAAACTATATACCTATTCTGACTCTAATTGACGATACAAACTCAACGAGACTGGTTTCATGGCCTAATTCAATCATCTGTTCAAGTTACACTCAAATATTCATTTATTAAATTAAATTAATTGAATTACACGCTATAGAAAATAACTGGGCGTTTACGGCTACCGTGGTCACATACGACATCGGTTTGCCATGCATTTTAATACCATACGATAATTTAACGTTACAGTCCCAATGAAGCTGATTTCGTCGAAATCGAAGTCCGTTTGCAAAACGGCTATTTTAACGCGTATATTTTAATAACGATTTCCATAGCGATTATTTCAAATTTTGATTTGATCATAACTTTCTATTTATAACACGAAATCTGAATTTTTCTCTTTCATATGAAAATTACCGTCAATATGGTTCCAACGTTTCTCGTTTCGCAGAAATCCGACTCGTATCGGATCCTGTGTATCCAGTTGAAGTTCAAAACTCCATATTAAGAACTGCCGTGCGATTTCGAGCTCATTTTATATTATATTATAAATTATACGTTCAAACTTCGTTTTATAAATAAATTCATTATAAAATCCTTTTTAAATTATCAACACAACACTTAAACCAATTTAAATGTTCAAAATAAAATGGCAAAAAATCCGGGTCATTATAAGGAGAGACCATGGCGCCATGCAAACCCAAACTCTTTGAGAGAAGGGCGCCCTAGAAAAGTGTTGTAGGGGGAATCGATGTCTGGAACCACGAAAGTGAGAATTCAGACTCTGCTCCAATCCCCTTCGTCCAGTTCCACAGGTAGCTCGATCATTCCTACGCCCCATTGAAGCCGTGGATCGCGGCGCTACATGGCTTTAAATCGTTTGTTTCCAGCTTCATCCAATCGTAAGAGGCTTTGAAGATGATGTTGATCGAACTGCCCGAGTCAATTAATACCTTTCGGACAAAAGCGACATCGATCTGAGCTGTAATAACTAGTGGATCGGTGGTCGGGATATCCACCCCAGTAGAATCTCTTTCACAGAAAATGATGTCTTCCCGCATGGTTTTTTGTAGCTTGGCTGGGGCGAATTCATTGAGAGCAGAGCAGACTTCATAAGTAGCATACTTTATGGAACTCACATACTCCTCCATTTTCCGAAAGCTATTGTGTGCGGGGTAAGGTCTAGCACATACAGTGTTGATCACGATCCCTCGCCTCGGGTTAGATGGACTCGGGGCTGCCTTGGCGGACGCTTGAGGAGCCGTTGCTAGAGGCTGGGAGTTTGGTTCGGGGGGAAAGGGTTCTTGGACATATTGTTTGAGTCGTTTCTCCTAGATAAGCTTCTCGATTTGTAATGACCCAGAAAATCTGAACCAATTTAAAAATTTTAAATTGGCTAAAATAATGGATTTTAAATATTTAAAATAAATATTTTAAATAATAGCAATGAAAAGTGAGTTTGAATCGACAATTGAAAACGAATATAATTAATTCCAATTATAAACATGGCCTGAAATGGCGCTGCAGTTTCAAAAATTGAATTCAAACTTTGTCGGACTGTACCGGGTGCAAAACAAAACGGATTTGAGTGAAACCAAAAATATTTAAATTTGTTAGCGAATACCTTTCTAACGAATCGGAAAAATCGAAGTTTCATAGCGGAAAGCAAAAGTTATGGCCAAATGAATTTTCAGAAAGGTCGCTATGGAATTTATACAGCCCGTGAAATTGGCTATTTTGCAAACGACCTCGGAATTTAACGAAACCACTTTTGTTGGATCCGGGATGAGAAGTTATTGCTAGGTTTCAAATTTCATAATTTTTGAAGCTAGTATGTGAGCGGGGCAAAGGAAAACGTGTTTTGATCAATTACAGTTAAATTGGATCGACCAGAAATTGGCCTTTTTGCAAACGGTCTCAGAATTCGACGAAACTAGTTTTGTTGGGATCGTATCGTCAAAACATAGCCAAATTTATTTTTCTGGAATATTTCGAATCAGTTTGTGGCCCTGGCAAATTGAAATGTACGTTCAAATCGAATATTGAATGTTTTATATTTTAATTTGAAGGAAAACTGACTGAAACCGTCGAATGGGCCTATGAAACATATCCCATTGTGTTCGGAATGGGGGTAAAACGCTAGGGATGACAGTCGTTGGGTTTGGATTGGTGTTAGTACGTGAAGATGGGTATTTTTGGATTTTTGAAAATTTATAAATAAAAAAATATCATTGGTCAAATGATTTTCTCTCTCCCCGTTAATCTGAAATCGCGAACGACGGAAAAGGGTTCCGAGCTTTCCCCCTCATTTTCTCCTCCTACACGCATCGATAGCCTTCGACCCAGTTGGGGGTTTTTGAAGAGCTCCCCTCAAGCTTCAAATCCATGGTCGTGGCACCCCCTCTCGTCTGGTGAATCGCGAGATCCAGGCCTTCAAAGTCGCAGCCTTTCAACCGCCGCCGCCATCACCTAGGTCCACCGAGCTGGCCCACGCCCCCACGCGCGCGAAGCTCTCTCCTAGCCCTTCGACGCTGCGAAGGCCGATCGTCCTCTAGCTTCACGGATTGGTAGAAAATTACAACCATAGTTTCGAACGATTTGCTGAGGTAATCGGCTTTGTTTGTTTAATCTGATTTTAACACCTTTAAACCGTTGAAAACTTTGAAAAATCATATCTTTTTCGTGTGTTGACGAAATTCGATGAAACTGGAAACATCGTGACCGTGTGGACGTCTTCTACATTCTAGAAGAGACCGCATATTTTTCTGAGCCTTCTGCTATTTTTGGTGGAGTGGAACCCAAAGTGAGATTTCTAATTTATAAACGATATGGAAAACGACGATGTATAAATTATATAGTCGATGTATGAGTTATGTAAGCATTGTAAACCTCGTGTATAAGCGTTGTATAAGTTGTACATTCGATGTATAAGTTATATATGCGTTGTAGAAAAATTATATATGTGTTGAAATAGAAGTGAATTGCTATATATATATATATATATATATATATATATATATATATATACGCCCCTCGTCCACAAACCATGGACGATATTTATTGGTTGTGATTGGTGTGAAAATTAATTGATAGCGAGTGGTTGATTGGAATTGTTTGTGGTAGATATTGATTGACTGTGGTTGAAAAATACCCGTTTGTGGTTGAGAAATATTTGGTTGAAACCACATAAGATTAGTTTGTTGAAATGAAATAAATATATACATGCCGCCTGCGTGCGAACTAGATGCATGATCCCTATTGTCAAAAACCGCGAGGTTTTAAGGTAGAGCGAGGAGCCGTACTAGGGACGGTCCCGGTTTTAACTACCCTGCCGTTATGCTGCCGAAATTTTGAATAATATTCATGTGTTTGAATTATTTTCATTTGTTGAAACTATATGTATTCGTTGAATAGAAAGCCTTCATGTGTCGAATCGATATTCATTCGTTGAATTGAAATTCATGTGTTGAATTTTTGAATACAAAAATCACATTTTTTATCTATATATAGAAACTATAGAAAACCTTCATGTGTTGAATCGATATTCATTCTTTGAATTAAAATTCATGTGTTGAATGGTATTCGTGTTTTAAATATAAAAATCACATTTTTATCGATATATATAAACTATAGAAAACCTTCATGTGTTGAATCGAAATTCATTCGTTGAATTGAAATTCATGTGTTGAATGGTATTCATATTTTGAAATAAATTGTTTTATAATAAAAATCACATTTTTATCATCTATATGAACTATATAAAATAAGCTTGCTTTGAAAGAAATTGTTTTATAATAAAATTCCCATTTTTATTACCTATATAAACTATATAAAATAATAGTGTTTTGAAATGAATTGTTTTACAATAAAAATCACAATTTTATTATATACATGAATTGCTAAATATAGTGAAGTGTTGAAATAGAATACAGTTAGATAAAAATATCATTTTTATCAAATGTATGAAAAGAATATAGCTTTGAAATCGAAGAATCGATATATATATATATATATATATATATATATATATATATATATATATATATATAGAATTAAAATACATCGAATAACGAAGCTGCAGTTCGTATTTTGAAACCGTGATTTCAAACGATTATACCGGGAGATCCGACCATCGGATTTTCCTGAAATCACAACCTTTGGGTTCGCCTTGGGAATATCTTTCCAACAGCACCAACTTTGTAAAAATCCAACGGTTGGATTGTCTGGAATGTTTAATTCAAATCTGAAGAAAAACAGCGCCAGAATTGATTATATATATATATATATATATATATACACAATTATATTTAATCGAATAACGACGCTGTATTTCGTATTTTGAAATCGAAACTTCAAACGATTATACCAGGAGATCCGACCGTCGGATTTTCCCGAAACTGGAACCGTTGGATTCATTTTGAAAAGATCTTTCTAATGATGTAATTTTTTTGAAGATCCAACGGTTATATTTTCAGATATGTGTAAATCAAATCTAAAGAAAAACAGCGCCACGGTCGCGTTATGGCCCGAAGCGTCGTTTTGAATCAAAAGGCTATTTTAAAATAAATAAAAATAGCGATAAATCGTTATAAAATATTATAAACGATATGGATGTAAATTTAGAAATTAACTAAAGGTTGGCTAAGTCGAATGGTTTCTTGGGTATTGATCTGATGTTGGTTTCGGCCTTCGGGGTTAATATTTGGGAAATCGTTCTCTTACTGACTGACGGTTATGACTAATGAATTGAAATGATGCGTGTGTATGTTAGCGTTGCACTTGTTTATTATATACGCGAGTTGCTCAGAAAGACTGGGTTTATCCCATTCTGGATAACTAAATCGATGAGAAGAAATCGAAGATGAAGACGGTGGTCGAAGACCGGAGATCTTCACCTCGTTTGGATGGTAACCGAGGTCCTGATTGGGAGGCATCCCGAAATATGGATAATGAGTGGTGATCGTCCAGACGTATGTGGTGATCGATGGGTTTGCGAGGTATATAGTGCCTCCGGTTTCGTTCAGACCCAGAACGGACTTGTAAATGGACTGTGTGTCTGACATTGGATTTTGTTCTGTGTTGATTGATCTCTATTAAATATACATTTGTTTGGCGGCGGAGAATTTATTCTTTTGCTTAACGCCCTTCTCTGAAACGCACGAGCTCAGAGGTTGTATATCGATGGACATCAGTCGCATGGCATGAATTGCTAGTGTGGCACGCCTAAGTGGCAAATGATCAGGGCTTCTGTTGAAAAGAAAAGTCTTGTGGTGATGATCAAAGCACCGCCTGTGTGGCGTAGCTTTGTGTATAACGTGAAATCGCGAGCCTCACACCCGGTATGAACCAGAAATGGGAGGAAGGACCTCA
The DNA here is from genome assembly GCA_030737875.1 of Allium sativum. Lineage (NCBI taxonomy): Eukaryota > Viridiplantae > Streptophyta > Magnoliopsida > Asparagales > Amaryllidaceae > Allium > Allium sativum. The sequence goes on along the minus strand of CM060916.1, from coordinate 387,775,682 downwards.
GGGAGGACATGCGTTTCTTTCTAGCTAGAAGTGGCGTCAGTGGTTTTACATGCCCTGACGAGTTTGACTTATGTGGTTGTTGCTGTTGCGAGGCGCCTCGGTTTGATCGGACGATCCGGGTCCGATGGTGTCATTAGTTGGCTCATTTACGCCCCATAGGGCGGGGAAACGCATTGTTCAGGAATTTCAATCCACATCGGTGGACCGGCCCTGACGATCCAAGGGTCACTCGAGCTCTGATCCTGAGGGGCGGGCTAGAGCGTCTCGAAGTCGGTAAGGACTATCTTTTGCCTTGGTTCATGACGGAAATCCAATTTCTAAATACGTGACTGTGCGGTTTCGATTGTATATATATTTGGCAACATAGTGGCATGGGACGCTCATGTCGTCTATGATTGATAGTTATGATTTGAAATTGTTTTCAAAACATATAAAAACTAGCAATAATATCAAATTCCTTTGTTTTATTCGTATCAAGCATATTTTTGCCGTTATAAGGTAAAAACTCTATCCTCCGGTTTGCGTTGCATTGTGTGATGGGAACTGAGTCTTATAATGGCTTCATTTTTTTATAAAAAGCATTGTGATGTTTAAAAGAAAAGTTTGTTTTTAAAGCACTGGCAATCCAATGGAGTAAACCCGTTCCACGAAAGTGGCGTGGTCCTGTGATTTGCCATATTTGAAATGTGTTGAGTAGATTTCTCATACCAGTCCCATGACTGACTCGTAGTTTGTTTCACTTTCAAACTCGGGTGCTCCTTTTTCTACACGGGCAACCTTGTATTCAGGTTTAGCTGGCTCTTTCTGGATAGCTGGAGCTGAAGATGGATTCTATTATTTATCTCTTTTTATGCTGTTCATCTCCTATTGTACATTATGTTTGTTTTCCGCTGTAGACATATATGTATAGTTGAACTGTAATTGTACTAAGTAAGATTCCTGTATACTGTGTAACTCTGATGATTACTTTTATCCAGTATATTCTATTGCTCATTATCTGGTGTATTTATTTAATTCTGCTCTGCTGTTATCTGTTTCTGTGTTATATTCCAAAGATTACCCTTGCCTCCGTCTGTACGGGAAATAGCGTCGTCACAACGTGGTATCAGAGCTTTGGTTAAGCTTAGTGCTGGAATATAACATATTAACGAACTCGTCAGAAATAGAACCACTAGTGTTCTAGGATGGGTAACTCAATACAGATAGGATCTGTAATATCCTAGTATGAGTAAAGCAGAATGAAATACACCCCACTAGACACATTTACATTTGAAGTATATATTTCTATGTTTTAAAATATCTTTCTGTGACCTGACACTTGATCTGCCATTTGCAGAAGTACTAGAAAAATGAGTGTCAGAAATAGGAGAAATGCAGAACCCGATCTAGAGGCTCTATTAAAGAGATATCGAAATCTGAACGGAGCACAGTTCTCGGGCAATGAATCTATAATTTAGACTCAAGCTTGGATAAGTTCTGTTGAATGAATTTTTGAGCGTATCCAGCTGAGAGATGACCAGAAACGGTTAGTAGCATCTTGGGTGCTCGAAGAAGAATCTTTAATCTGGTGGGAAACAATCATCAAAGATAATCCAGATGGTGATATCACCTGGAACAGATTCAAAGTGATTTTCCTAGAAAGATTTACTCCTCCCGAAGCAACCGAGCGATTATGTGACGAATTTTCTTATTTGATACAAGGTGATATGATCGTCCCAGAATATCATAAGAAATTCAACGAACTTGCTCACTTTGCTCCTCATCTGATTCAATATCCAAAGAGGAAGAATTTGAGATTTATTCATGGCCTGCAAAGGAGATATCAGAATAGTGTGATGAGGAATGTGAAGCTCCCTTTTTCAGAAATGATTTACATGGCTTATCAGTACGAAGATCTCCATAAGAAAGGAATGTTGCGGGACGAAGAGGAAGTCTATTCTAGTGACAAAGAAGAGTCGAAAACTGATATTCCTGGAGCCAGTATGAGGTCTGAGGTCAGTAAGAAGCCCAGTACCAAGAGAAAAAGGGCTGAATCTAGGAACAAACCTGTAACGACCGCCACGTGCTCAAGCTGCAATAGACAAGGTCATTTGGCGATAAGTTGCAAATCTTGGAACCAACAGAGAAAGAATAAGTTCAAACCCAAGAAGGGGTTTCAAGAGAACAGAAAGTGCAGTCAATGCCATCAAGATGGTCATCTTTCCAAGGCCTGCCCGCTATCTCGGAAATCTGAAGCAGTACATGTAAATGAAGTGGCAGAAGTGCCTGCATCTTCGTCTGCTCAGGAAAGGGCTGATGTTTTAGAAGGCACGCTTACTATCAAAGATATTCCTGTTAAAGTACTATTTGATACAGGCGCGTCGCGAAGCTTTGTTGCAAAGGATGCAGCTAAGAAATTGGATTTAAATCTGAAGAAGCTCAAGGAACCAATGACTGTCCAGAATCCGGTAGGGGGTTCCATTGATCTCAGTTGGGTTTGTGGAGTGCCGATTTCTTTCTCTCGTTATCGGTTTCCTACCATCGCGGTCGTCATGAATTTTAAAGAGTTTGATCTTATCTTGGGATTAGACTGGTTGACCAAATATGAAGCTGAAGTTAAATGCGCGGATAGAGTCGTAAAGGCGAAGATTAAATCAGGTGATTATATAACCATTCCCTGTGAAAGTCAGAATGCTAATAGAAAAGACTTCTGGGCAGCTCTCGATGTTTCTCCAGCCCAAATAGAAAATATCCCTGAAATCACAGAGAATATTCCCAACCTAATGAAAGATATTCCTGTCGTCAAGAACTATGCGGATGTGTTCGAGGAAGTTGTTCGCTTACCTCCGCAGAGAGAAATAGATTTCAAGATTTCTTTGATTCCGAATGCAAGGCCGGTAGTTCACGCTATTTGAAGAATGTCCTTGAAAGAGAAAGAGGAATTAGACAATCAAACACGATAGCTAGTATGGAAGGGTCTGATCAGGCATAGTTTCTCTGATTGGGGTGCAGCAATGGTGTTTGTCCCAAAATCTGACGGTACTCTACGGCTATGTGTGGATTATCGTGATTTGAACAAGCAGACCATAAACAACAAATATCCATTGCCGCGGATTGATGATTTGTCAGATTGATTAAATGGCGCACAGGTATTTTCACGAATGGACCTGGCTACAGGTTTCCATCAACTTCGAATTGCCGAAGAGTGTGTTCCAATGACAGCATTCAGAGGTCCCGACTTATTCTACGAGTGGTTAGTAATGCCGTTCGGCTTATGTAACGCTCCTGCTTACTTCGTGGATCTGATGAATAGAGTGTTCAGAGGGGTTTTGAATAAATTTTTTCTGGTTTTCATTGACGATATTCTAATCTTCTCTAATTCAAAGGCCGAACATGAAAAGCATCTGGAACTGGTTCTGGAAATCCTCAAAAGGAATGTATTGAAAGCCAAACTGTCCAAATGTATATTCTGGCAAGAGGAAGTAAAATTTCTGGGCCATGTCGTATCAAAAGAAGGAATTGCTGTGGATCCAAGCAAAATCACAGCTATTCAGAATTGGAAACAACCCAGTACCCCCACTGAAGTCCGCAGTTTTCTCGGGCTATTACCGGAAGTTCGTTAAAAACTTTTCGAAGATATCTAGTCATTTAACGAAGCTTACAAAGAAGCACTCTAAATTCAAATGGACTCCAGAAAGTGAAGAGGCTTTTGAGGAGCTAAAGTTAAGATTAACGACAGCTCCAGTGTTAACCATCATCGATGGCAATCAGGATTTGAAAGTCTGGACTGATGCTTCCAGAGAAGGCCTTGGCGCAGTGTTAATGCAAAGGGGCCAAGTGATTGCTTATGCTAGCCGTCAACTGAAGCCGCACGAGAAAAACTATGTAACTCATGATCTTGAGTTGTTGGCTATCGTATTCTCTTTGAAAATCTGGAGACACTATCTTCTGGGTGAGAAATTCGAACTGTATACAGACCATCAGTCGTTAAAGTATCTGTTCACTCGGAAAGACCTGAATTTGAGGCAGCAACGTTGGCTAGAGTTCCTTGCAGCATATGATTTTGAGATTCTATACACTCCAAGGAAAGCCAATGTCGTGGCCGAGAAGAATGAAATGATCGCCAGTTTTATCATTGCGACTTCTTTGATCGACAAGATATCGGCACTCCAAAAAGACGACCAATTTATTAAAGGAACGAGTCAGCGAATTCGTGAAGGCAATGCTTCGGATTTCCAGCTTGACAGCGAAGGGATTCTGAGGTTAGAAGGACGAAATTGTGTTCCAGAAATTCCTGAACTCAGAAGAGATGTGCTTGATGAATACCACAAATCTAAGCTCAGTATCCATCTGGGTGTGAGTAAAATGTATAACGATATCAAGCGAACATTCTGGTGGAAGTCGTTAAAGAGAGACATTTCGATATATGTTAGTCGATTCCCTACTTGCCAGCTAGTCAAAAGCGACCAACAGAAACTGGCTGGATTGTTACAACCGTTAGACGTTCCAGGTTGGAAGTGGGAACATATTTCCATGGACTTCATAGATGGTTTGCCCAGAACCAGAAAAGGAAATGATAGTATTTGGGTGAACGTAGATCGCTTCACGAAGACCGCCCATTTCATACCTGTCAGATCAAACAGAACTGCTCAGAGTCCGGCGCAGATATATTTCAAGGAAATAGTTAGACTACATGGAGTGCCGCTCAGTATAGTCAGTGATAGAGATACAATATTTACTAGTAAATTTTGGGAGGCATTTCAAGTCGAACTGGGAACGAAGTTGAACTTGAGCACCGCCTATCATCCTCAGACAGATGGTCAAACTGAGAGGGTGAATCGTATACTAGAAGATCTATTGCGGGCTTGTGTTCTATATTTCGGTGGATCATGGGAAGACCATCTACATTTGGCTGAATTCTCTTATAACAACAGCTACCAGGCAAGTCTGACAATGTCGCCATTCGAAGCATTATACCGTAGACCGTGCCGATCTCCTGCTTGTTGGGTTGAACCTGGAAATAGACTTGTGTTAGGGCCAGATATGATCCGAGAAGCTGCCGACAAAGTCGACTTTATTAAGAAGCGATTACTGGCCGCTCAAAGCCGACAAAAGAGCTACCCCGATAGAAGAAGAAGAGATATATCCTTTGTTGTTGGCGACTACGTATATTTGAAAGTATCGCCGATGAGAGGAGTTATCCGGTTCGGTAACACTGGAAAGTTGGCACCCAAATTCATTGGTCCGTTTCCTATTCTAGAACAGATCGGAACGCTCGCTTATAGGGTTAAACTGCCAGATTGGTTGCCTGGAGTTCATGATGTATTTCACATATCTCAACTTCGAAAGCACGTTCATGATCCAGACTTGATCGTGGAAGAAGCAGCCCAACAGGATATTGAAATTACTCCAGAATTAGCTGTGAGAAGAGAGCCGCTAAAGATCATCGACAAAGAAACCAAAGAGCTGAGGAACAAGAAAGTTCACTTAGTCAAGGTGCAATGGAGTGGAGATCCACGAGATTGTACTTGGGAGACCGAGGAGAGCATTCAGAAAGCCTATCCTAGATGCCGAGTGGATATCTCTGATTGACTCCGGTGCAAGGTACATTTACCGTACTTTGCATTACCAATTAGTTCTCTACTCTGTTGTTATTTTCTTTTCAGGGTTGTGCATTTTTAATTCTATAGTCTGAATGATTTTAAAAAGAGTATAGGAATTGATTAGTATATTTTTGAAAAATAAAAAACAATTTGATTGTTGTTTGTGTTGTATGATTGTAGAGTTGATTAATTGAATTATTAAAACGATAGTTAATTTAATCAATAATAGGATGAATGGTAGGATTTATTCGATTATATCACACATTGAACTGATTTAAAAATAGATAGAAAAATATACATGTGCATTATATATATTTGAACAGGGAAATATGGATAGCTGTTGAGTAAAGATTTTATTTGCGTGCCTGACAAATAGGTAAACCTTAATGAGTTGGATGCGAAATATTATTATATCAACTCTTGTGAATGCCATTGGATGCAGAGTGCTGGTTGTTCTGTGTGTAATAATAAACATCGCCATAGGATAGTAACAATTAACTTTGAACTACATTACATGGCATACTTCTGCAAGATAAGCATACTTCATCATATACCACATAAGCATTCGGAGCTTGTGTGACGAGGTGGAAGATTTACCATACGAGCGAGAGGCTTGTATGGCGATGACTATATTTTACAGGTTGAACTGATGACTGATATGGACTATTTAAATTGTAACGATAAAATTGCTAGATTAATAAAAAAACCCACACGGGTCTGGAGTTGACAATAATCACGTCTCTCTAGTTATTAGATACGGCACATGGACTATTTACTTCCCACACGGGACGAGGTGACGAGGATTTATCCTCTGGATTATTTAAAATACACACTCCCTCAGGCTTTGACAGGGTGACGAGAATTTATCCTCTGGAGTTATTATCAATACACGCTCCCCTGTAAACACCAGAATATATCACTATAAATATGTGTATGCTTATTAGGATTTATTGGGTACCTAATACGGCCCAATAAATTTCCAAACCTCTCCCCGTACGAAGGAGGTTATGGCGAAATTTTTGAAAATTCCGGGTGTTAGCCAAATTTTTTGAAGAATTTGAAAATTCTCAAAAACTGAAAAGTTGGAGAATGGAAGCCAGATCGAACGTAGAGTTGATTAATCAAACCGCTTTCGACTTTGTTCCTTTTCGGGGACGAAAAGTTTTAAGTGGGGGAGATTGTAACGACCCAGAAAATCTGAACCAATTTAAAAATTTTAAATTGGCTAAAATAATGGATTTTAAATGTTTAAAATAAATATTTTAAATAATAGCAATGAAAAGTGAGTTTGAATCGACAATTGAAAACGAATATAATTAATTCTAATTATAAACAAGGCCTGAAATGGCGCTGCAGTTTCAAAAATTGAATTCAAACTTTGTTGGACTGTACCGGGTGCAAAACAAAACTGATTTGAGTGAAACCAAAAATATTCAAATTTGTTAGTGAATACCTTTCTAACGAATCGGAAAAAATCGAAGTTTCATAGCAGAAAGCAAAAGTTATGGCCAAATGAATTTTCAGAAAGGTCGCTATGGAATTTATATAGCCCGTGAAATTGGCCATTTTGCAAACGACCTCGGAATTCGACGAAACCACTTTTGTTGGATTCAGGATGAGAAGTTATTGCTAGGTTTCAAATTTCATAATTTTTGAAGCTAGTATGTGAGCGTGGTAAAGGAAAACGTGTTTTGATCAATTACAGTTAAATTGGATCGACCAAAAATGGGCCTTTTAGCAAACGGTCTCAGAATTCGACGAAACTAGTTTTGTTGGGACCGTATCGTCAAAACATAGCCAGATTTATTTTTCTGGAATATTTCGAATCAGTTTGTGGCCCTGGCAAATTGAAATGTACGTTCAAATCGAATATTGAATGTTTTATATTTTAATTTGAAGGAAAACTGACTGAAACAGTCGAATAGGCCTACGAAATATATCCCATTGTGTCCGGAATAGGGGTAAAACGCTAGGGATGACAGTCGTTGGGTTTGGATTGGTGTTAGTACGTGAAGAGGGGTATTTTTGGATTTTTGAAAATTTATAAATAAAAAAAATATCATTGGTCAAACGATTTTCTCTCTCCCCGTTAATCTGAAATCGCGAACGACGGAAAAGGGTTCCGAGCTTTCCCCCTCGTTTTCTCCTCCTACATGCATCGATAGCCTTCGACCCAGTTGGGGATTTTGAAGAGCTCCCCTCAAGCTTCAAATCCATGGTCGTGGCACCCCCTCTCGTCTGGTGAATCGCGAGATCCAGGCCTTCAAAGTCGCAGCCTTTCAACCGCCGCCGCCATCACCTGGGTCCACCGAGCTGGCCCACTCCCCCACGCGCGCGAAGCTCTCTCCTCTCCCTTCGATGCTGCGAAGGCCGATCGTCCTCTAGCTTCACGGATTGGGAGAAAATTACAATCCTAGTTTCGAACGATTTGCTGAGGTAATCAGCTTTGTTTATTTAATCTGATTTTAACACCTTTAAACCATTGCAAACTTTGAAAAATCATATCTTTTTCGTGTGTTGACGAAATTCGATGAAACAGGAAACATCGTGACCGTGTGGACGTCTTCTACATTCTAGAAGAGACCGCATATTTTTCTGAGCCTTCTGCTATTTTTGGTGGAGTGGAACCCAAAGTGAGATTTCTAATTTATAAACGATATGGAAAACGACGATGTATAAATTATATAGTCGATGTATGAGTTTTATAAGCGTTGTACACCTCATGTATAAGCGTTGTATAAGTTGTACGTTCGATGTATAAGTTATATATGCGTTGTAAAAAATTATATATGTGTTGAAATAGAAGTGAATTGCTATATATACATGCATACATATACATACATATATATATATATATATATATACACGCCCCTCGTCCACAAACCATGGACGATATGTATTGGTTGTGATTGGTGTGAAAATTGATTGATAGCGAATGGTTGATTGGAATTGTTTGTAGTAGATATTGATTGATTGTGGTTGAAAAATACCCATTTGTGGTTGAGAAATATTTGGTTGAAACCACATAGGATAATTTGTGGAAATGAAATAAATATATACATGCCGCTTGCGTGCGAACTAGATGCATGATCCCCATTGTCAAAAACCGCGAGGTTTTAAGGTAGAGCGAGGAGCCGTACTAGGGACGGTCCCGGTTTTAACTACCCTGCCGTTATGCTGCCGAAATTTTGAATAATATTCATGTGTTTGAATTATTTTCATTTGTTGAAAATATATGTATTCGTTGAATAGAAAGCCTTCATGTGTTGAATCGATATTCATTCGTTGAATTGAAATTCATGTGTTGAATGGTATTCGTGTTTTAAATATAAAAATCACATTTTTTTTATCGATATATAGAAACTATAGAAAACCTTCATGTGTTGAATCGATATTCATTCGTTGAATTGAAATTCATCTGTTGAATGGTATTCGTGTTTTAATTATAAAAATCACATTTTTATCGATATATATAAACTATAGAAAACCTTCATGTGTTGAATCGAAATTCATTCGTTGAATTGAAATTCATGTGTTGAATGGTATTCATATTTTGAAATAAATTTTTTTATAATAAAAATCACATTTTTATCATCTATATGAACTATATAAAATAAGCTTGCTTTGAAAGAAATTGTTTTATAATAAAATTCCCATTTTTATTACCTATATAAACTATATAAAATAATAGTGTTTTGAAATGAATTGTTTTACAATAAAAATTACATTTTTAATATATACATGAATTGCTAAATACAGTGAAGTGTTGAAACAGAAGACAGTTAGATAAAAATATCATTTTTATCAAACGTATGAAAAAAATATAGCTTTGAAATCGAAGAATCGATATATATATATATATATATATATATATATATATATATATATATGGAATTAAAATATATCGAATAACGAAGCTGCAGTTCGTATTTTGAAACCGTGATTTCAAATGATTATACCGGGAGATCCGACCATCGGATTTTCCTGAAATCGCAACCGTTGGGTTCGCCTTGGGAATATCTTTCCAACGACACCAACTTTGTAAAAATCCAACGGTTGGATTGTCTAGAATGTTTAATTCAAATCTGAAGAAAAACAGCGCCAGAATCGATTATATATATATATATATAAATATAATTATATTTAATCGAATAACGACGCTGCAGTTCGTATTTTGAAATCGAAACTTCAAACGATTATACCGGGAGATCCGACCGTCGGATTTTCCCGAAACTGGAACCGTTGGATTCGTTTTGAAAAGATCTTTCTAATGATTTAAATTTTGTGATGATCCAACGGTTAGATTTTCAGATATGTGTAAATCAAATCTGAAGAAAAAATAGCGCCACGGTCACGTTATGGCCCGAAGCGTCGTTTTGAATAAAATGGCTATTTTAAAATAAATAAAAATAGCGATAAATCGTTATAAAATGTTATAAACAATATGGATGTAAATTCAGAAATTAACTGAAGGTTGGCTAAGTCAAATGGTTTATTGGGTATTGATCTGATGTTGGTTTCGGCCTTCGGGGTTAATATTTGGGAAATCGTTCTCTTACTGATTGACAGTTAGTGACTAATGAATTGAAATGATGCGTGTGTATGTTAGTGTTGCACTTGTTTATTATATACGCGAGTTGCTCAGAAAGACCGGGTTTATCCCATTCTGGATAACTGAATCGACGACAAGAAATCGAAGATGAAGACGATGGTCGAAGACCGGAGATCTTCACCTCGTTTGGATGGTAACCGAGGTCCTGATTGGGAGGCATCCCGAAATATGGATAATGAGTGGTGATCGTCCAAACGTACGTGGTGATCGATGGGTTTGCGAGGTATATAGTGCCCCCGGTTTCGTTCAGACCCAGAACGGACTTGTAAATGGACTGTGTGTCTGACATTGGATTTTGTTCTGTGTTGATTGATCTCTATTAAATATACATTTTTTGGCGGCGGAGAATTTATTCTTTTGCTTAACGCCTTTCTCTGAAACGCACGAGCTCAGAGGTTGTATATCGATGGACATCAGTCGCATGGCATGAATTGCTAGTGTGGCATGCCTAAGTGGCAAATGATCAGGGCTTCTGTTGAAAAGCAAAGTCTTGTGGTGAGGATCAAAGCACCGCCTATGTGGCGTAGCTTTGTGTATAACGTGAAATCGCGAGCCTCACACCTGGTATGAACCAGAAACGGGAGGAAGGACCTCAGGGAGGACATGCGTTTCTTTCTAGCTAGAAGTGGCGTCAGTGGTTTTACACGCCCTGACGAGTTTGACTTATGTGGTTGTTGATGTTGCGAGGCGCCTCGGTTTGATCGGACGATCCGAGTCCGAAGGAGTCCTTAATTGGCTCATTTACGCCCCATAGGGCGGGGAAACGCATTGTTCAGGAATTTCAATCCACATCGGTCAACCGGCCCTGACGATCCAAGGGTCACTCGAGCTCTGATCCTGAGGGGTGGGCAAGAGCGTCTTAAAGTCGGTAAGGACTATCTTTTGCCTTGGTTCATGACGGAAATCAAATTTCCAAATACGTGACTGTGCGGTTTCGATTGTATATATATTTGGCAACATAGTGGCATGGGACGCTCATGTCGTCTATGATTGATAGTTATGATTTGAAATTGTTTTCAAAACATATAAACACTAGCAATAATATCAAATGCCTTTGTTTTATTCGTATCAAGCATATTTTGGCCGTTATAAGGTAAAAACTCTATCCTCCGGTTTGCGTTGCATTGTGTGATGGGAACTGAGTCTTATAATGGCTTCATTTTTTTATAAAAAGCATTGCGATGTTTAAAAGAAAAGTTTGTTTTTAAAGCACTGGAAATCCAATGGAGTAAACCTGTTCTACGAAAGTGGCGTGGTCCTGTGATTTGCCATATTTGAAATGTGTTGAGTAGATTTCTAATACCAGTCCCATGACTGACTCGTAGTTTGTTTCACTTTCAAACTCGGGTGCCCCTTTTTCTACATGGGCAGCCTTGTATTCAGGTTTAGCAGGCTCTTTCTGGATAGCTGGAGCTGAAGATGGATTCTATTATTTATCTCTTTTTATGCTGTTCAGCTCTTATTGTACATTATGTTTGTTTTCCGCTGTAGACATATATGTATAGTTGAACTGTAATTGTACTAAGTAAGATCCTGTATACTGTGTAACTCTGATGATTACTTTTATCCAGTATATTCTATTGCTCATTATCTGGTGTATTTATTTAATTCTGCTCTGCTGTTATCTGTTTCTGTGTTATATTCCAAAGATTACCCTTGTCTCCGTCTGTACGGGAAATGGGGTCATCACACGATTGCGTCCCTAAGCTGCTGGCACATGTTGGTATGTACCCATATACATCGTGTTATCGATAGTACCTCCCACTATTTTTCTCACGATCGGTTGATTTTCGGGTGCGCGGCTTCTTGTACGGCAACGTGTTGCATGTTTCCAAATAAATCATTTCTAAGTCATCATTTAATGGGGTGTAGGTCTCGAAAGCGCGGTGAGGGCCGGTTTTCCTTGGCTCCATTGGGGACTGACCATTGTTTCGGCCACCATGCCTGCCATTATTTGGTCTTTTCCTGTAGGGACCAGCCCTCCTGTTTTGATCGAGGGGCCCTCCGACTTGCCTTCCTTCAAAGTTGTTATTTGCAGTATCTGCTTGAGGGTCATTCAGGCGACTTGTGGCGGAGAGCCAGTTGCGTCTTGCCTCCTCTTGGCATAAGTACCGATCTGCCTTCTCATAGAAGGCATCGAAGCTTTTTGGCTGCTTTCGATCGATTCATACCCAAGTTCGAAAGTAAGGAGGACACCTTTAGCTAACTGAAAGAGTACGGTGCGAGGATCTGGATCCTCGACCTCGGCGAGAAATATGTTGAACTGGGAGATGTAGCTCTTGACCGACTCGGCGGGCCCCTGGTATAGGTTGGACAGAGTGATGGCATTCTTCGGAGTCAAGATATGCACCCTGAATTGCTTGACTAGCTCTGTCGCTAGCTGGCCGAAGTTGTTAATGGAATCAAGTGGGAGGCGAGATAACCAAAGTAAAGCGGTCCCTGATAGGAAGACTGGGAAGCACTTGCATTTTACTGGATCGTTGCTCCGGCTCGAGTCCATTTGCCATTCATACCGATTTAGGAAGGCATAGGGATAGGTGGTGCCATCATAGAGTGACATCTGTGGCATGCTGAAGCGTCGCGGCCATTCGACCTCGTTTACTCTTCTGTTGAAGGGGTTACGCCTAATGTGGGCCTCCTACGAGCCATGCACGTTCCCTCGCATTTCGCTCATTATCTTCCAAACCATGTCGGAGAGATGAGTTAGATGGGGATCCTCCATCAGGACCCAAGGGTTTTGGCGAGATTCTGGGGTACTGTTGCGAGGGCGTCTTCTATGATGGATGTCCAGGTCATCTTCTTCCATGTCCTTAATATCTATAATCGGATCTTGGGCGGATGGTTGAGCGGAGCGGGCTGACACGGGTCCTTTTCCGGAGGAGCGCGAGCCATTGGCATAGTACGCCCATCACCACGATAGGTGACTGTCGGACTTTGTCGAGGAAGGGGTTGGTTGGTCAGACCCGGTCCGTCATTGATGATCAAGCGAGAGCGATCTCGGTATTGCGTCCCCTCGCTATATGTGACAATAGTTCGGTCGTCGTTGTCGTTCCTATTGTCGTTGGCATGACTGTTGCCGTTATCGAGGGCATTAGTGCGAGCGGCGATGTTGTTGATGAGGCTAAACCTCCTTCTTTGATGTGGTCCCCTCGACTCGGAAGAAGAAGTTTCCTAGGCAGTTGGTCGTGGTCGAGCATTGTTCCGAGCAAGTTGATATCGAGCGACGATGTGCTGACTTTCTAGAAGTTGTTGCATAAGTTCGATGTTACTTCTGAGTGCATGATTGAGCTCGACAGCTGTGTTATCATATTTCTCACTAAGCGTGCGGATCTGCGCTTGTGTTGCGGGAGCTTCGGGGTCCACAGGAGGAGGGATGTTTTCATTAGTGGTCAGGATATCCGCCTACTGAGGTTTTTGGGATGTTCCGGCCTCGGCTTTGGCTAAAGAGCCGATCATTGCGTTCTTTGGTCGCTTTGCCATCGTGAGTGGACTGGAAGGCATATTTTAGCAAAGGAACCTTAAGCTCGTCGAAGTCGAGATGACAATTCACGATAAAGGCGCAAATCCGAGTTTTCTCAGTGAAAGCACCAAATGTTGACAGCAAAAAATGTTGAAAGCGCCAAAAATTCCTATTTCTAGGAATTATAGTTTTAGTCGCAAGACTAAGTAAAAGAAAGCGGTAAATAACACAAAGAATTTATAGTGGTTCGGACTTGGGAGAGGCCTACGTCCACTTTGGAAAGACATTGGAATATTATTAATCATTCAAGAATTACAAAGTAGAGGCATTGTCATGATATTTCATTACATTTACTTTCATAATTGTCATATGCTAGGTATTTGGGAAAAATACTATTTAATCCTTCTTCTTCCTAAAATAGGAGATGTCATTAATGAGGCTCATGAAGCTCTATGGAGGTCCCAAGTGATAGAAATCCAACCCCTTTGAAGTGTGAGGTTATGGGCTATTTATTGGAGAGGGGTTAGGTAGGATTAGGTAGGAGTAGGTAAGAATGGGGGACCACAAGCAGAAATTCGCACCCGCCACCTGCACCTGCGCAAAATTCGAACCCGGCTCTAGGTGCGAAATTTCGCACCCTGCTGGGTGCGAAGTCTGCCTCTCAAGGGGCACTAGGTCCATAGATACAGGCGCTGAGGGGGCTTGTGACTCCTTCAGAATTTGAGGCCTTGGTTCGTAAATGTGTTTTGGGTGATGCGAGGTTCTGAGCAGCGCGGTCCCTTCTCAATCATGTTTCCTTCGCTCCTAGGTGTCCCTCTCGGCCTTAGCTCCACGCGATGCATTGAGTTGAGCATGTCTGATGTACTCTCGGAAACCGGACCAAAAAGCCGGTTAACAATCGCCTTCAACCAATTTGGTGCAACACATATCTTTATTTCTTTCGTGTCAACATCGACGATACTCGTGTCGATTGCTTTCTACCTCAGCCAAGATAGGAGACACAGGCTCTACTTTGACATGAGTGGATATGTGCATCGCCGTTCCCTTTCTTATAAACGCATCTTTCGAGCATAACATCACCCAAATCCAGCAATTCTCGCTTTCATGAATTCGTATCTAAAAAGACTCCTAGAGCTAATCGGGTAGGTGTTCCTCTTACTTCCAATATCTAAAAATCATTCAAAAAGGAATTGGATTTTTTAGCCAAAATTCTGGTGTTAGAAGGTGACCTTGAATTTTGCATTTGATTGACTAAACTTAGAAAAAGCACAAAGGAAGTAATAACATGGAAGCAAATGAGTTGATTTTTGATGGAGTTATTTTTCCATGTATTGGTTCTATCATGTGAATCCACTTTGAATTAGGCTGTAGGAAAGGAATTTGATTTTGTGAGGCAGTGCATTGAATTGCCGAGAGTATGATGCTTGATACCCTGATTAATTTGTCAGTTGCATGTAAAAAAACAGTCATGAGTCCAACATACATGAGATTCAAATCGTAGATTTTTTGGTTAATTTTCGAACATTCAAAAGTTCAAGATTTCTAAGACCGCAACATGTGTACAAGACGAGAGAGCCCAAAGAAACGTTCAAACTATCTTTTTATTTTGAAAATATTCACAGATTATTTCAAAACTCAAGTTCAATAGGCTGAATTGGTAAGTCATAAAGTCAAATGAGTAAAATATGCAGAGTTCTTAAGTTCATAAATTAACTTGGCTAACTCAACAATCAAAACCTTTATTCAATTAAATGACTATGTTATGAGTATATGAAAATATGCAATTTGTTAATTGTCTCTACTTGTTTTCTTCTTCCCTGTTAGCCACTATGCCATTAATTATCCCCAAGCTCTTCTAATCAAGAAAACTTAAAGGAGATCATAATTGAGAAATAAGCATCGAGAGATCAAGAGAGAAGTTAAGGGAATCTTCCCTTGAGTGGGTATGTCTCTATTTACAGTAGTTGGAGGGATGTTGGTTTGCTTATGTTAGCGATACATGACTAATGATGCCCTTTAATATTGGCTTGGTGGTGGGTTCAACACATAGCATGTAGTAAAAATTGAAGGTTTTAATGTTGGGGATTTTGTGGTTTGAGAATATTGGAGGAAGATGATCATCATATGATTGCCATACAGACTTTAAGGATCTATAGAATATATTCTTCCAAACAATAGTTCAACCCACCAGGTATAAAAGGGTTATCGAACTATCGACCTTTAGGATTCAAAAAAGCCTTGGAACAACGAAATTGGATTCAAAGTTTGTATGGCTTTGATCCAATCAATAACACTCTAAAAATTATGATCTGATGATGCAAGTAAACAATAAGAATGAAGAGAAGAAGAAAAAGTTTAAATCTGCAACTATTCTGGATTTTGTAACAGCTTTTGGGCAGTACAAATTATCAACATTTGAAATGCTTTCTGGATGTTGCAGACTTTGGAGGAAGAAGAAGAATAAAAAGTGATTTGAAACACTTTTCTGCACTGGTATTTATAAGCAACGAGAGAGTGCATCCATTCATGAATCGTCACGACCGTTGGCCATTTCAAATTCGAAACACTGCATTTGTTTATTTTGAAACATCACGTCTTTTCATTTGCAACGTTTCAAAGCGTTACAAATATGCATGCCTAATTAAAAAATACAATGGTCCGTAGCACAGCAAGCCCATAGGCATTCCGAGGCCCAATTGATCATGAGACCCCAAGAACTCCAAGGCCCATCTTTTGACCTTTTAAATATTAATATACATGCCATGTTCATGCTATTGCCTTATCTCTCCCTTCTCTTCTTTCTTTTGATATGACACATCAAGGTTTTACATATATAGAGGCAAATCTTTGTATATTTCATGATATGGGACAAAGAGCATTTCTCATTCCTTCTTCCTACTTTCTTATCTCTTCAAAAACAACCACCTCCAAAACTAAGTTTTGAAAATTTCTAATAATCTCCCCTAATTTTCAAAATAAAATAAATAAAGTGGACGACTGAATCACTAGTGTAACTTCCTACATACCCCAGTGGGATCAAGCTTATGTAGTTCTAAGATAAAGTTTTGCATCATCATGGATACAACACATAAATAAACAGTGTCTTTTGGATTTGAAACTTTACATAGTGTAAACCATTCATAGTTCTATCGAGGTTCTATGGTGAACGGATCTTGAACCAAGTATCCCTTAATGATAAAACCGGAACTATCACATATGTTAATTTCCTTAGTTAGAGTGTTCTGTATTGCTCAGCACGTTAATGGCTATGTGCTTTAATCCTGGTTTATTAGTCTACTTTAGAAAGTGGTCTTACTTCCCTAGAAAATGACCTGATTTCCACACTAATATAGGTAAATCTCTTAAGGTTTTTCTATGATACGCTTTTCAACGTTTCTAGACTTATTAAGGATATTTATCCATCCTTTGTTCTTCCAGAATCCAACACTAAATATTGTGGGATTATTGAATTAGTGTTCCATAATCGTACTCTTAACTTGTTGGTAGCCATTGAACTTTGTTTATCCTTTTAAAGACACAAATTGTGTTTCTGTTAAGGATGATCAATCTTCGTTCATAGAGCTTATTCCCATTTCTTTTGACTGTATAGAAACCATAGCCTTTGGAGGACTTATTGAAAGTGGGTCAGCCAAGTTTTTCTTTGTTTCTATGTATTCAACAGTTATAACTCAACTTTTGAGTAACCTTCTTACCATCTGATGTCTTAGACTCGCATGTCTAGACTTCCCATTACATGTCTTATTAGAAACATTATATATCGTTGCTTGATTATCACAGTTAATCAAGATTGCTGGAGATGGCTTCTTCCACAATGGGATTTCCATTAACAAATTCCTAAGCCATTCTGCTTCCTTACATGCATCTGCTAATGCAATTAGTTTTGACAACATAGTTGAATCAGATATACAAGTCTGCTTCTTGAAAGCTCAAAACACAACAACGCCGCCTAATGTAAATATCCATCCAGTCGTGGACTTGGATTTAGATTCTACATTGTTCTTGGTTGCATCACTACATCCTTCTATTACAGCAGGATATCCTTTATAGGATAAACTATAGTTTATGGTTCCTTTCAAATAAGCTAAAACTCTGGAAATAGCTTTCCAATGTTCGAAACCTAGATTGGTCATAAATCGACACAATACACTTATAACATGTGCAATGTTGGGTCTAGTGCAATGCATAACGTATATAAGACTCCGAATAATACAAGAATATCCCAGTTGAGAAATGGTACATCCCGTGTTCTTTTCTAATTTGATACTTGGACCTAAAGGAGTTGGTGCTGGTTTGTCATCAAAATGACCATACTTTCTTAGGAGCTTCTCAATGTAATGAGATTTGGTTACTAATAACTCCCCCACTTTCCTAGTGATTTTAATTCCTAAAATTACATCAGCCTCTCCTAGATTTTTCATACCAAAATTTGAAGATGGAAACTTCTTAGTTTCATTCACACATGATATATTAGAGCCTTATCAGCATGTCATCAACGTATAAACATATCATAACATAACTGTTTTTATTCAATTTGCTATAAATACATTTATCTACATCACTAACAATGAATCCAAATGACAATGCAACTTTATCAAACTTCTCATGCCATTGCATGGGAGCTTGCTTTAAGCCATAAAGAGATTTGACTAATTTACAAACTTTCTTTTCTTGGCCTGGGCTTATAAAACCTCCAGGTTGTTCCATGTATATCTCTTCTTCTAAATCTCCATTTAGAATAGCTGTCTTTACATCCATTTGATGTATGGACAAATTATGAATTGCTGCAAGTGTTATTAAACAGCGTACGGAAGATATGCGAGCAACTAGAGCATATGTATTAAAATAATCTACTCCTTGTCATTGTTTATATCCCTTAGCAACTAATCTGGCTTTAAACTTATCAATGGTTCCATTTCAATTCAACTTTTTTTGAATATCCATTTATATCCTATAGGTTTAGTACCAGGGGGTAAATCAGATAAAATCCAAGTTTAGTTTAACATTATGGAGTTCATTTCATCATTGATAGCTTCTTTCCAGAAATTAGAATCTCTAGAACTCATAGCCTTAGAATAAGTTTTGGGATCATCATCGACGTTCATCACATATCTAGTCACGTTAAGGACTTTGTCTTTATTACCTACTACAAGATATGTTATGAAATCAGGACCATAATCCTTCTCTATTCTCGTTTTTTTACTTCTCCTGTGTTCAGTACCATTATCTGGTACTGAAACTTCCTTACTGTTTTGAGGAGGAGCATGTTCACCGTCATTGATATCATTAGTCACAGCTGGTTCTGGACTAGATGAACACAATGGATTCTCAATAGTTTGATTTTAAAAAAAATTCTACATCTACAGATTCTATAACTTCTAAGGTGTCAAGTATAAGGAACCTATAAGTAAGACTATTAAGAGAATATCCTATGAAAACACACTTAAATTCCCTATTACCTAACTTTGGTCGTTTAGGATCTTGTTTTCTAACATATGCTAAGCAACCCCAAACTTTATGTCTAGTAAGGTAAGGTTTTCTATTAAACCATAGTTTATAAGGGGAAATATTATTCTTTTTAAGTGGTACTCTATTTAAAATGTAACATGCAGATAACATAGCATCAACCCATAGGTTATAAGGTAAATTAGAGCTTATGAGCATGGCGTTAACCATTTCTACTAAACTTCTATTTTTCCTTTCAGCAACACCATTTTGTTGTGGTGTATTCGGGGCTGTATACTGGTGAATTATACCATTTTTTGTAAAACAAAGTGAATTCATTTGTAAAATATTCACCACCACGATCTGAATGTAACACTTTAATTTTAACTCTTGGTTGTGTTTCGACTTCGGCTTTGTAAGTTTTGAATTTATCCAAAGACGTTCGATTTCATTATATATACATATGCATATCTGGTACAATCATTAATAAATTTTATATAGTATTGGTTACCAGGTGATATGACTTTTTAAGTCACCCACATCACTATACCAAATCAAGCAAACGAGTTTTCCTTTCTGGATTTAAAGGATTTCTGGTGTATTTTTGCATGTACATATATTTCACATTTAGAGATGGAATCGAAATCACAATCAGAAATTAATCCTAATTTATGTATATTTCTAAGAGATTTATAATTAACATGTCCTAATCTACTATGTCATAAATTAATAGAATCAACAATATAAGCAGAAGATTTCATTACTAGATTCAACTTAATCATGACGTTATAAAAGTACCTCTGTCCAATAAATTTGTTGTTCTTGGACAACACTAACTTATCAGACTAATACACCATCCTGAATCCTCATTTATTAATAAGGCATCCAAAAATTAAATTCTTACACATATCAGGTACATAAAATACATTAACTAATGTAAGAACCTTCCCAGAGGTGAATATAAGTTCAACTGTGCCTTTTGCTAGAACTTTGCTTGCAACTTTGTTTGCGCCGGTAACTTCATTGGATTCTCCATTATTGTCTTCATAAGTCTTGAACATATTACGGTCTATGCAAACATGAATGGTTGCTCCAGTATTGAGCCATTAATCATCATCAATGCCACTAAAGGAGTTCGCCTCTTGTACAACAGCCACAAGCTTTTCTTTAACCATATTCGTTTTTTGTTGTTTCTTCCTTAGGAATAATGGCCAGATTTATTACAATAGTAACATGCACCCTTCTTTTTGTTCTTGGAATTATTATTCTTCTTAAAATATGCCTCATTCTTAGGCTTCAACTTATCAGTAATTTCAACATTATTTGCCTTAGACAGAGATTCAGTTTGCGCATTATCATATAGTTCACATTTACGAGAATCCTGTTCAATACGAAGATGACCCTGTAAGTCGTCTAACTTATAATCTGTTTCTGCATGTTTCAATTTTTTCTTATAATCATTCCAAGAATTTAGGAGTCTTGAAATAATAACTCCAACAATGAAAGATTCAGGGAGATCAATACCTGCATCTTCAAGTTGATTCACCAACAGTAGTATTCCACTTACTTGTCCAACTGTGGACTTGTTGGCGACCATTTTGAAATCAATAAAATTACAAATAAGAAATTTTTTATTACTTGTCTCGGATATGCAATACTTTCTCTCCAATGCAGTCCAGAGGTCCTTTGCAATTTCTAAGGTTCTGTGAGCATTGTAGACTGAAGCAGACAATGCATTCAGAATATGCCCTCGGCAGAGAAAATCGTCCTTTTTGTGCTTTTCTCATTTCTCTTTTATAGCGGCAGTATCATTGAGAATCCATTCAGACTATTGGTTTAGCACCAGTATGTAACTTTTTTGGGGGTTTGTGGTTTGAGACTACTGGAGGAA
This sequence comes from Allium sativum, assembly GCA_030737875.1. Lineage (NCBI taxonomy): Eukaryota > Viridiplantae > Streptophyta > Magnoliopsida > Asparagales > Amaryllidaceae > Allium > Allium sativum. The sequence continues at coordinate 387,754,674 of CM060916.1, read as the reverse complement.
GATGATCATCGTATGATTGTCATATTTCCGACTTTAAGGATTTATAGAATTGATTCTTCCAGACAATAGTTCAACTCATAAGGTACAAAAGGGTGATCGAACTATCGACTTTCAGGATTCAATAAAGCCTTGGATCATCGAAATCGGATTCCAAGTTTGTACGACTTTGATCCGATCAAGAACACTCTAAAAAATATAATTTGATGATGCAAGAATCAAAGAGAAAGAAGAGGAGAAAGAATCAGATTTTGCACTGCCTTAAAGTATTGCAAATTCAAGAATCTACAACAATTTTTTTGTGTCAGCAATGCCGCTGCAAAAGAGGGTGGAAGAAGAATTAAAAGTGTTTTGAAACACTTTTCTGCATTGGTATTTATAAGCAGCGGGAGGGTGCGTCCATTCGTGAATCATCACGACCGTTGGCCGTTTCAAATTCGAATCAGAACATCCCTTCGTTTGCGATACTTCTGAAGTGTCATTTCCATTTGTTTGCAACACTTCAGAACGTTGCTATTTTGAATTTTGGCACCCACCTATATTTAAATGACATTCGGGTCCATAATGGGTTAAAAAATCTGGCCTATTACTATTTAGAATTTTGATCTAAAAATATCGTTATTGGATCCAGACCCGAGACCCACAACCCGCACCCGGCCCGGTTCGGTTAGACGGACGGCGGAGGTAGCGCGCGCTGTGGTCTAGAGATGCATGGTCTCCCTACTCACAACAAAGTAAACATTTGGGTGCCCCAAGTCCCCAACACCTTCATGAGAAGGCTATTCAAGTATTGGCACACCTCCTTATCTTCAACAATTTGGGACTAATCCCCACACCTTCCTTCTTCTTTTCATTCTTCCTTCTCTTCACAAATAAAAATACCCAACCCTAAAGCATTTGTTTTGAAAATTTACAACAATCTCCCCCAATTTTTAAAATAAAGAAATTAATAAAATGGATGGTTGAATCACTAGTGTGACTTCTTACGTACCCAAGTGGGATCAAGCCTATATAGTTCTAAGATCAAGTTTTGCATCATCATGGATACAACACATAAATAAAATATATCTTTTGGATTTGAACCTTTTCTTAGTGTAAACCATTCAAAGGTCTATCGAGATTTTATGGTGAACGAATCATGAACCAAGTATCCCTTAATGATAAAACTGGAATAATCACACATGTTGATTTCCTTAGTTAGAGTGTTCTATATTGCTCAGCACGTTAATGGCCACGTCCTTTAATCCTGGTTTATGAGTCTACTTTAGAAAGCGGCCTTACTTTCCTTGGAAATAGCCTAATTTCTGTACTTATATCAGTAAGTATCTTAAGGTATTTCTGCAATAAAACTTTTAAGGTTTCTAGACTTATTAAGGATATTTATCCATCCTTTGTTCTTGAAGAATCCAACACGGAATATTATGGGATAATTGTTTTAGTGTTCCATAATCATACTCTTAACCTGTTGGCACCCATTGAACTCTGTCTATCCTTTTCAAGACACAAGTTGGGTTTCTGTTAAGGACAATCAATCTTCATTCACAGACCTTAGTCCCATTTCTTTTGACTTTATAGAAACCACAGCCTTTGAAAGACCCTTCATAAGTGGGTTAACCAAGTTTTTCTTTGTTTTTATGTAGTCAACAGTTATAACTCCACTTTTGAGTAACTCTCTTACCATCTGATGTCTTAGACTCACATGTCTAGAATTTCCTTTATATGTCTTAGTAGAGACATAATATATCATTGCTTGATTATCACATTAATCATTACTACTAGAGATAACTTCTTCCACAATGGGATTTCCATTAATAAATTTCTAAGCCATTCTGGTTCCTTACATACATCTGCTAATGCAATCAATTCTGACAACATAGTTGAATCAAATATACAGGTTTTCTTCTTGGAAGCCCAAGATATAGTAGCGCCTCCTAATGTAAATATCCATCTAGTCGTAGACTAAGATTTGGATTCTACATTATTCCAGATTTCATCGCTATATCCTTCTATTGCAGCAGAATATCCTTTATAAGATTAACCATATTTATGGTTCCTTTCAAACAAGCTAAAACTCTGGAAATAGCTTCCAGTATTCGAAACCTGGTTTACTCGTAAATCAACATAATACACTTATATAGCATTTGCGATGTCGGGTCTAGTGCAGTGTATAACATACATAAGACTCCCAATAACACTAGAATATTCTAGTTGAGAAATGGTACGCCTAGTGTTCTTTTCTAATTTGATACTTGGATCTAAAGGAGTTGGTGCTGGTTTGTCATCATAATGACCATACTTCTTTAGGAACTTCTCAATGTAATGAAATTGGGGTAGTAATAACTCCCTCGCTTTCCTAATGATTTTAATTCCTAATATTACATCAGCCTCTCCTAGATCTTTCATATCAAGTTTAGAAGATAGAAACTTCTTAGTTTCATTCACACATGATATATTGGACCAAATATTACCATGTCATCCACGTATATTATAACATAACCATTGTTATCCGATTTGCTATAAATACATTTATTTGCATCATTAACAATGAATTCAAATGACAATGCAACATTGTTACACTTCTCATGCCATTGCATAGGAGCTTGGTTCAGGCCATAAAGAGATTTGACTAATTTACAAAATTTCCTTTCTTGGCCTGGGGTTATGAAACCTTCCGGTTGTTTACAAAACAAGGTAAATTTTCAAAGAGTTTTGGGCTATGGGCTTGTTTCTAAAGAGGGAAGCAAGAATGGAAGAAGAGAGGTGTGGGGATTAGTCCCACATTATAGAATATGGGGAGGCATGTCACTATACCAATAGCTTTCTCATAAGCATGTTGGGGCCTTGGAGCACCCAAATGTTTACTTTGTTATGAGGAGGGAGACCGTGCATCTCTATACCATATACGAGTGCGCTGCCACCATCCGTCCGACCAAATTAGGCTAACCCGGGTACAGTTTGCGGGTCTCAGTTCCAATAAGCAATATTTTTATTTAGTTTTTATAAAACTGAATTGGGCCAAATTTCAGCCCAAAAACCCGAACGGGAATTTGAATAGATGCGGGAATTTTGAAACATCTCAGAATGAGAATTTGAATAGACATGACTATTGTGAATGGATGCAACGTTTGAATTCAAAACGGATGTAATTGTTGCATACTGTTATGACATTTTAATGCCTATAAATAGTATCGGCCAAAGATGTTGCAAACCACTTCAAACTCTTCTTCTTTCTCCTCTCTCTAATCTGTGATGGCATTAAAGTGTTCCAAATGCTACAGTTTTGTAACGCCTCCACGGTGTTGCAAATTCCAAAAATGTCACAGATTAAATCTTCTTCTTCTTATCAATTTGGGTTGCATCATCAGAAACCATATTCTAGAGTGCTCTTGATCGAATCAAAGCCGTACAAAGTATGAATCCCATTTCACTGTTCCACGGATTTATTGAATCCTGAAAGTCGATAGTTCGATAACTCGTTTGTGCCTGGTGGGTTGAACTATTGTTTGAAAGATTCTATTCTATAGATCATTAAAGTTTGAAGTACGACATTCATTCTCCTCCATTATCCTCAAACCACAAAATCCCCAACAAATTTTTATATAATATATTCAATCATGGAAGCTTTTATAAACCCAGGCCAAGAAAACAAATTTGTAAATTAGTCAAATCTCTTTATGGCCTGAAGCAAGCTCCCATGCAATGGCGTGAGAAGTTTGATAAAGTAGCACCGTCATATGGATTCATTGTTAATGATGCTGATAAATGTATTAATAACAAATTAGATAACAACGGATATGTTATAATATGTTTAAAGGTTGATGACATGCTAATATTTGTCTCCAATATATCATGTGTGGATGAAACTAAGAAGTTTCTATCTTCTAAATTTGATATGAAAGATCTAGGAGAGGCTAATGTAATCTTAGGAATTAAAATCATTAGGAAAGCGAGGGAGTTATTACTAACCCAATCTCATTACATTGATAAGTTCCTAAAGAAATATGGTCATTATGATGACAAACCAGCACTAACTCTTTTAGATCCAAGTATCAAATTAGAAAAGAACACTGGACGTACCATTTCTCAATTGGAATATTCTAATTTTATTGGAAGTCTTTTGTATGCTTTGCATTGTAGTAGACCCAACATCGCACATGCTATAAGTGTATTGTGTCGAACATTGGAAAGCCATTTCCAGAATTTTAGCTTATTTGAAAGGGACCATTAACTATGGTTCATCTTATAAAGCATATCCTGCTATAATACAAGGATATAGTGATGCAACCTGGAACAATGTAGAATCCAAGTCTACGACTGAATGGATATTTACATTTGGAGGCGCTGCCGTGTCTTGGGCTTCCAAGAAGCAGACTCATATATCTGATTCAACTATGTTGTCAGAATTAATTGCATTAGCAAATGCATGTAAGAAAAGGTAATGGCTTAGAAATTTGTTAATGGAAATCCCGTTGTGGAAGAAATCATCTCCAGCATTCTTGATTAACTGTGATAATCAAGAAACAATATATAATGTCTCTAATAAAACATATAATGGAAAAACTAGACATGTGAGTCTAAGACATCAATGATAAGACAGTTACTCAAAAGTGGAGTTATAACTGTTGACTACATAGAAATAAAGAAAAACTTGGCTGACCCACTTACAAAAAGTCTTCCAAAGGCTATGGATTCTATAAAGTCAAAAGAAATGGGACTGAGGTCAGTAAATGAAGATTTATCATCCTTAAATAGAAACCCAACTTGTGCCTTGATAAAGATAGACAAATTTCAATGGGTACCAACACATTAAGAGAATGATTATGGAACACTGAATAGATAATCCCATAATATTTAGTGTTGGATTCTGGAAGAACAAAGGATGGATAAATATCCTTAATAAGTCTAGAAATCTTAAAAGGTGTATTATAGAGACACCTCAAGAGACTTACCTATATGAGTATGGAAATCAGGTTGTTTCCTAGGAAAGTAAGACCGCTTTCTAAAGTAGACTCATGAACCAGGATAAAAGCACATGGCCATTAACGTGCTGAGCAATACAGAACACTCTAACCAAGGAATACAACATATGTGATTATTTTGGTTTTATCATTAAGGGATACTTGGTTCAAGATTCGTTAACCACATAATCTCGATAAAGCTTTGAATGGCTTGCACTAAGTAAAGGTTCTAATCCAAAAGATACTGTTAGACCAAAAATTGGGCCTAACACCCAAATGCAGATCACAAATCACAGAATGCAGAAAAAAAGTAAATAAAGAGGAGACACACAAGGTTTTGATAGTGGTTCGGCTGTAGATGTAGCCTACGTCCACTTTATAATCTTATTGTTATACTGACATATTACAAGAATCAGTTATATGCAGACACATAATCCGTGTGTTAATTGAGATTACAAGAGGAGAATTTATGTGTAGAAAGGTGCAAAGTCCTTGCGATCAGTAATGGCAGAGGCTGTCTAGATGTAGGAGAAAGTCTCAGCCCCTAAAAGTCCTTGAAAATGCCTTCAAATGGTGTATTTATAGTTGTAGGAGAGCTTCTGGGAAGACCGGTTCGTGATGGGGTACGTGGCACCCGATCCAGAAAAGTAGGAGCAAGATGTGGCATAAGAACATTTCAAAACAGTGCATGTATCAGCAGGTGCAGGGGTCAGTTCGTGGTCATGGGATCGGATCATGATATGGGCTCCACGAACCAAGTTTTGATCGGAAGCTGTATGATGAAGCTGGTGTGTCACGAGCGGGTCATGATCAGGAGGTGTACCATGAACGGGTCGTGGTCTGAGGGTGCGCCACGATCCGAGAGGGGGCGATCCAATGAAGGGCGAACCGAAGGTGCACCACGAGCCAAAGAGGATGCACGAGCCGTACTCCCATCGTGTGATGCTTCATCACTTTATCCAGGAAATTGCCAGATTACACCCATTCACGGAAACGGGTGTAACTTTCAAATCGTAAGTCCGGTTGATCCAAACCAAACTGTTTTCAGGCCAAAAAAGGTCGTCTGATAGGAGTTTCGGGCCTTTCTTTGTTCGTGATGTGACTTTGACCAAATTGCTACCTGTCTTCTGATGTTGTTCTCCATATCCGAGCACGATGTTATCCAGATATTCAGTGTGACAGCTTTTACAAAAAAGTGTGTTAACAGATACCTTTTATTTATATGTTGTTTCCACGATGATGCAAAACTTGGCCTTAGAACTACATAGGTTTGATCCCACTTGGGTATGTAGGAAGTCATATTATTGATTCAACCATCCACTTTATTTATTTCTTTATTTTGAAAATTGGGGGAGATTGTTGTAAATTTTCGAAGACTTTAGGGTATGGGTTTGTTTTTTGAAGAGGGAAGCTAGAATGGAAGAAGAGAAGGTGTGGGGATTAGTCCCACATTGTAGAATATAGAGAGGTATGCAGCTATATCAATATCTTTTTCACAAGTGTGTTGGGGCCTTGGGGCACCCAAATGTTTATTTTGTTGTGAGGAGGGAGACTATGCATCTCTATACCACACACACGCCACCTGTCTGACCAAACCGAACTAGCCCAAGCCTGGTACAGGTACGGGTACGGGTTGCGGGTCTCCGGTCCAATAAGCAATATGTTTAGATAGTTTTTATAAAACTAAATCTGGCTAAATTTTAGCCCTTGAACCCGAACGAGAATTTGAATAGAGGTGGGAATTTTGAAACGTCTCAGAACGAGAATTTGTATTGACGTGACTGTTGTGAATGGATGTGACGTTTGAATTCGTAACGGATGTAACCGTTGCAAACGGTTGTGACATTTCACTGCCTATAAATAGTATCAGCCAAAGACATTGCAAACCACTTCGAACTATTCTTCCTCCTCCTCTCTCTAATCTGTGACGCCATTAAAGGGTTCCAAATTCCAGAAACATCACAAATTATATCTTCTAAATTGTTGGGGATTTTGTGGTTTCAGGCTAATGCAGGAGAATGAATGTCGTACTTCAGACTTTAATGATCTATGGAATAGATTATTTCAGACAATAGTTCAACCCACCAGGTACAAACGAGTTATCAATCTATCGACTTTCAGGATTCAATAAAGCCTTGGAACAATGAAATTCGATTTAGAGTTTGTACAGCTTTGATCCGATCAAGAACACTTTGAAAATTATAACTGATGATGCAAGAAAACAATAAGAATGAAGGGAGAAGAAGAAGTTGAAATCTGCAACAATTTTGGATTTTGTAACACATTTTAGGCGTTTCAGCATTTGAAACGCTTTGTGGATGTTACAGACTCGGGAGGAATAAGGAGAATAAAAAGTGATTTGAAACATGTAACAACCGTATTTTACATATTGGAGGATCGTGAAATATTTTTATTTTGGTCCCAAGGGGTTGGATCATTCTCATATTTTAATATATTGATTATGGATATGTGAGACATCTTCATAATTTTTACCAATTTCATTTGTGACATTTTGCTCCTATCAGTCTTGTATAGGGCATAACTTTTGACTGGAGTCGAATCAGGTGTTGAGACCTGTTCCATTGGAAAGGAAACGATGATTCCCTTTCTGTAGAGTGGTCATATTAAAGATTTGGCTTAGTGGTTTCGAAGGAATCGCTGTTTTAAGGTTTTACAGTTGGTTGTTCAAGTTTTGTAAGCCATAATGGGAAGATTTGGAGAGGCCCTTTAGTGGGCTGGTAGGAGGCTGTAAATAGGGGTTAGAGGTATGGAGAGCGGATTACTTTCTTCATTCTCTCATTTGGCTGAGCTCGTGATTGTTCCTTGCTCAAACGATACACCTTTCCACCATTAAAATTCTAGATCTACATAAGAGAATCGAAAATCTACATCAAAGGGAGCTTGATCAACATTAAACGAAGATAGATCACATCAAATCAAGAGGCTTGAAGATAGATCTTCGTTGTCCGGATTCATATTTCATCGATTTTGAGTTAGATTGAAGATTTGGTGAGTGTTATGTATCTCTCGCATGGATTCAATCAAGTATATGGGTTGTTTGATCTCAGGTTCATCATTTCAAGTTGTTTTCGCATAGATCTAATCAATGTAAATATGATTTCTAACTCAATTCACCATAAGATCTAATTAACAACTTAAACCGCTGTGTTTTCTATGTTTTTGTAATTAAAATCGTTGTTTTGATGTGATTTGTTGATGGTTAATTTATTGATCGGTGGTGTTTAAGATTGATCTGTGGCATTTGAGATTTATCGGTGGTGTTTGAGATTGGTCAGTGGTGTTTGAGATTGATCAGGGGTGTTTAAGATTGAACGGGGGTGTTTGAGATGGATATGGGTGTTTTCATATCATGGATCACGCGAAAACCTATGGATTGGGCAATTTTTCATGGATCTGGGTGATTTCATAGCATGGATCATGTTAAATGCTATGGATCGTGCAATTTTCTTGGATCGGGCAATTTTCATCGCCTGGCTCGTGTGAAATGCTGTGGATCGTGCAATTTCCTTGGATCTGGGTGTTTTCATAGCATGGATCATGTGAAATGCTATGGATCGTGCTAAATGACAAAGTACCAAGTGCCAAAAAACCAAGCGCTAGAGTACCAAGTACTAAGTGGGCTTCACATGCTAAAATTAGTAATTTTCCAAGGTGCACACTGAGGATTTACATTGTTTTCATAGTACTAAGTGCCAGAGTACCAAATGACAGTGCTAAGTGCCAGGGAGTGCAAGAATTGAACCCGGACATGTAATAGTATTCCAAAAACGCTGTGAAAGGCTCTTTTGATGTTTTACTTAGTTTTTCACACCAGAATGATGCAGAATTGAACTAGGAGATATAATTGCATTCCAGAAGCGCTGCAAAAGGCTGTTTTGACATTTTGGCCAGTTTTTCAAAGGGAAAAAACTGGAAATGCTATGAAATGTAGTATCAATCAAACGAAGCTTGTTTTTGAGTCGACGATGGTTCTAGCTTCGACACGAGTTTAAGGGGGAACGTTCGAATTGGTGCTAAACGTTCATTGATCGTTGAAAAGTAGTGAATGTGAAGATAACTCAAAGGTTGTGAGTTGATGGATAATGTCTGCTCGAGAAGGTTGCTTGAGCTAAGAACAACCATCAAGAAGGACGACTAGAGATATTAAAGGCTGAGAAATTATCGTTGTCGTAGGATCTAGTGGGCTCAAAGCAAGGGTATAATAGAGACATCTAAAAGACCAAAAGGCTGCTGGTCGAGTACCCTGGGCAATCATGAAGGGCCTAGTTGTTAATGTTGGACAAACATAAGAGTCATGAAGGCATATGGAGTTTTTGTTAGAACCGGGGTTACCATTAGCCCTTGACATATGGCAAGGTTGGCCATCATACGATTAACGATGGTTTCAAAGCAGGATTAGGAGGTGATAGCCAGAGTCATGGAGTATTGTTTGTTTTTCTTATACCTTCGTACATAGGTTGTTCGGCATTGAAGGAGATATCTCTTGGGGGCTTTTATGATGTTGGTTTCGGCCTTCGGGGCTTGTGCTTAAGGGATGTGGATCTCGGTTACGGCAGTTTAAGTGGGATATAAACTAGTTGGTATGATTGCTACTACTTTTATGCTTCTGCTTGTTGTGTAAAAGCTACCGCTATTGGATGTGGGGAAGGCAAGTTTAGGGTTTCTTCTCTGGTGATGTTAGTAGATTTGGTTGATTTATCTACCTATTCTCATACACTACATTGATGTTGTTAGATAGATGTTTTATCACTCATTAAGATTGTTGTCTGGCTCAAGATTTTATGTTTCCTCTTATTATCTTTGGTTGTTCATCTACGGTGTTGTGGATGTGCAGACTGAGTAGCAGGTTGTAGATGGTAGATCTTAGTGGAGAAGCTGCTGATCAAAGACGAGCTGGAGGCTTGTGTATTTTGTTTACTACTATACTTATTGGGTGTTTCCGTTGTTGTTATATTTGATGCATTCTCTGAGAGTTATGTAGTGAGGCTTTATGTACAGACTTCTAAAGTGTATCCAAAGTTGTATGGATATTTTCAGGATGATACGAAAGTTTGAATTTCTGCTATGTGATGCTTCGCTATTACTACTTGTTGTATATGTTCAATTATACTTTAACCTTGCGTCGTGAGTTATACGATAGGTTCTGCATATGTTTACCTACCTTGATGATCGTCCATGGCTTCCTGGCACACCTTTCAGCTCCTTTTGTTAAGTGCAGGGGTTATGGACGGTCTTCACAATTGGTATCAGAGCTCTGATTTATGATTTTAGCCAAAATTCGAAGATGTAATCACATATGAGAGACATACTTAATGATTTTTGTTGGATTCTTACTATATATGTATTAATGTATATAGTAGTAGCATTTGAACTCCATTTAGCAGTTTTTCTTGGAAGTGGCTAATTATTCTAAATTGTTGATTTAGAATGAGTAGATGAGAACCAAGACACGCTGCTAGGGAGGAAGCTGGTACTGGAGGGGGAAATGGCAGTACACCAGACTACCCAACCATGTTCGAAGCCATGGTGGCTGCGATCATGAGAACGACTCCCACTCCAAAAACAACTGAGGTTGATGTAGAGGTCCAAGTGCAGGTATGTAGAGCCGTGGATTTTGCGAAGTTGTACAAAGATTATACACCTCTAGGAGGGAAGCCATTCAAAGGGACTGAACCAACTAAAGAGGTTCAAAGGTTGTTGGATGCTTGTATCTGTATATTTAGAGACTAGGGCATAGAAAATGCAACCAAGAGAAAGCTTGTGTCAAGGAAGCTACAAGGTAGGGCCATGGAATGGTGGAATTCTGTTACTCTCTAAACTCCAGAGGAAGGAATAACTTAGGAACAATTCCAAGTTAAGTTTGAGACGATGTTTATCTCAACTGCTCAGAAGTCCGTTCTATTCAAGAAATTTGTGGAGCTGAAACAAAATGGTAGGCCACTGCTTTATTATGTTTCTGACTTTGAGGCCATGTTGAAGTATGCTCGCTCGTACATTGATTCTCCTTACCAAAAGAATGATAAGTTTGTTATGGGTCTGGATACTTATATTGGAAGGCCGTTGGTAGATTATCTTGACGATCCGTATGAGAAGATTGTGGAAAAGGATGTTCGCCATGAGATCTTGTTTCCTAAGGAAGCAAATGTTGTCGCTGCAACCAAGGAAGTTGAGAAACCATAGCAGGGTGGTAGTAATAAGAAGAGGAAGCAACAACAACAAAAAGGGAAGGATGGCCAGAAGAAGCCAAAGAGTGAGGTGGTTTGCTTTAACTGCCAACAGAAGGGTCATTTTGCTAATGAGTGTAAGAATCCTAAAGCTGAGAAGAAGTGCTTCAAGTGTGGGAAGCCTAGACATGAGAAGAAGGATTGTCCAGAATCAGCTAAAGAGAAGCAGGTTTTGAAGGCTTATGCTTTGCATGCCATGCCATCTTCTTCAAGAGCTCCTGCTGCAGAGTAAAAGGGAAAGGGTGTTGTCATTCAAGGCACTCTTTCTATTCGAGGTGTTTCAGTTCGAGTTTTGTTTGATACTAAAGCATCACATTCATTCGTTTCTAGTGAGCTTGTGTGTCGCTTGGGTTTGGAACCCAAGATTTGTGATAGACAATTGATCTTAACTAATCCAGTTGGGGGTTCGTCCAGTCTATGCATGTTTTGTCATGTTTTAGTGTTGTCGAGTCATAGTTGCTCTTTTATGTGTGATTGCTTTGTATTGAACTTTGCTAGGCTCGGGATCATCTTGGGCATGGACTGGCTCAAGAGGTATGCAACAAGAGTGGATTGCGAGAAGCTAGAGGTGATACTCGGGGATGTAGAAGGACGAAAGTTGTTGATTAGATGTAAGATTGACGACGGGGTCTTCGTAAGCTATCTATATTCACTTGGGATTCTGCAGGAAGACTTGTCATCAGTGCCGATCGCAAATGAGCTTGAGGATGTCTTTGACGAGGTCAAAGGGTTGCCACCGCATTGTGAGATCGAGTTTAGGATCAATTTGGTTGAGGGTGGTAAACCTATCGTTATGCCATTTAGGAGAATGACGCCTAAGGAACAACGAGAGTTATAGGTGCAATTTTATGACCTTTTGGGAAAAGGATTTGTTCAGAGAAGTGTTTCCGAGTGGGGTGCACTAGTTGTGTTTGCAACCAAGGCTGATGGCTTGTTAAGATTGTGTGCGGGCTATCGTGAGATGAACAAGTTGACCAAGAAGAACAAGCATCTTTTGCCGAGAATTGATGATTTGTTCGATCACTTTCACGATGCCAAAGTGTTTTCTTACATGGATTTGGCAACGAGATTTCACCAGTTGAGGGCGGCAAAGGATAATGTGCCGAAGACTGCTTTTAGGACACCATCCGGTTTCTTCGAATGATTGGTGATGCCATTCGGGTTAACTAATGCACCAGCGTACTTTATGGATCTTATGAATAGAGTTTTCAGATATCAGTTGAACAAGTTCGTGCTTGTGTTCGTGGATGACATTCTGGTTTACTCCCGGAATGAGGAAGAGCACAAGACACACTTGAGAATTGTTTTGGAAATCTTGCGATAACATTAGCTAAGAGCTAAGTTTTCGAAGTGTCACTTCTGGAAGAGCCAAATGAGGTTCTTAGGCCATGTTGTTTCTGGAAGTCGGATAGTGGTTGACTTCGCTAACGTGGCAACAATACAAGACTGAGATCAACCTAAGAATGCGATAGATGTTCAGAGTTTCCTTGGGTTGGTTGGTTATTATCGATGGTTTATCACGGATTTCTCTAAGATAGGTACACCGTTGACAGGATTGACGAAGAAGAACCAAGTGTTCACATAGGATGCAAAGTGTGAACAAGCGTTTGGGATCCTGAAGGAGAGACTGACGAGTTCTCCCGTGTTAACCATTCCAAGTGGGAATGAAGAGATGATTGTGTATACCAATGCATGTGGTACTGGGCTTGGAGCAGCACTTATGCAGAAGGATAATGGCGCAGCGTCCAAGATTAATTCCTCACGAATTAATGGAACCGTGGAAAATCGATCAAGGATGAGATAGGTGCTCAACTCTGTTGATCTCTCGATGTCGGAACCTCGCTATCTCCAACGTGTTGATTTCGCAAGATACCGCGTTGTCGATCTATGATTCTTTAACATTGATCACTCGCAAGTGATACTGTGAATCGGCTTCAAATTCATTGATTTGAGCGCACTCGAATATCCGAAAATGGAGAAAGGAGATAAACTCAACTTCCAATTTTAAAGGTGGAACAAAACTCACACACAAGTTTAATCAAAAATCAACAACCCTTACAACTCATGCCACACCCCTATTTATAAGGTTTACAACACGCTTTGTCCGAACGGCCGACCCAAGTACAAACGAATGACGCAAGATAAGCGGCCGACTTAACTACGATATAACAATAAAGTGAACATCTCGTTTACACAACAAAGGAGTGAACGATCCAGGTAAGATCTTATATTTAAAAACTCTTATTATCTTTCTCCCGTAGCGATTCAAGGATGATCTGTCCGATGTCAAAAGATTCTAGAGTGAGCGATCTAGGCTCGAACGACCCACATGCGAGCGACCCTGTTGAGTCGTTGAATGACCGGTTCTCCGCTTCTTGAAGCCTCAGTTTCATGGATGATCCGTCCTTCTTTCCTTCTTGTTCTAGGTTACTGAACGACTGTCTTAAGTCATTGGATGACCGATAGCTCGCATGCAAGCATCTTCTATGATGCGCTGCATCACCCTCCTCTAGTTGACAAGAATTCGTCCTCGAATTCACACACTCCCCTTCGCTCATAAACTCATCTTCATAATATGGAATTAGATATTTGACACTGAACACATCCGAATTATATACACCTTCTGGAAGCTTCAATTGATAAGCATTATTATCGATTTTCTTCGCATTTTTTATAGGACCAATCTTTCGAGCCTTCAACTTGTTGTAAGTTCCAACAGGAAAACGATCTTTCGTTAACATTGTGTACACAAAATCTCCTTCTTTGAAGTTAACATTTCGTCGTTTCGAATCCGAAAATTGCTTATACTTAATATTTGACTTAAGCAATCTTTCCTGCACAACTTTGTGACATTCTTGGAACTCACTAACAAAATCGTTGGCTCTTTTAACAAATCCTTTCTGCTGCAGAACTATCGACAAATCTAAGGGTCCTCTTGGTACGATTGAATAGACAATTTGAAATGGACTGAAACTAGTACTTCGATTGATAGCATGACTGTGCGCAAAATCAGCTTGACACAATTTCGCATCCCAACTTTTCAAATTATCCTTCACAAGGCATCTCAACAAATTCCCCAAAGATCTGTTCACCGCTTCTGTCTGTCCATCTATTTGCGGATGATAAGCACTACTAAATTTCAGCTTTATCCCCAATCATCTTCCACAAGCTGATCCAGAAATGACTCAGAAAGCGGGTATCTCTGTTTGAAACAATGGATTCAGGTAACCCATGAAGATGATAAACTTCTCTGAAGAATAATTGAGCAACATTTACAGCATTTGCCGTTTTCTTGTAAGCAACAAAATGAACCATCTTTGAAAATCGATCTACTACTACGTAGATAGAATCATTGCCTTGTTGCGTCCTTGGCAATCCCAAAGCAAAATCCATACTAATGTATATCCATGGTTTAGTAGGTACAGTTAATGGCATACCAGCATTAGTGGTAGTTCCCTTAGATACTTGGCAAACGTGGCATCTTTGCATAAACTTCTCGACCTCTTTCCTCATAAATAGCCAAAAGTAAGAATCAGCGATCAGTTTTAAAGTACGATCATGGCCCACGTGTCCTTCCTCATGTAATTCTTTGACAATTTTCATCCTTAAACTGCAATCTGGAATACATAATTGATTTCCTTTAAATAGGAAACCATTGGTTAGCACATAACCTTCCATATTTCATTCCTTTACTTTGGTTATGACCTGCAAGAAATATGTTCGATTGTTAGCAGTTCTGGAAGTACATCAAAACCGACTACTTCGACTCGCATAGTCGTGAGCAAATGATTCCTTCGACTCAAAGCATCAGCTATGCGACTAGTTACTCCAGACTTGTGTTTTACAACAAATGTAAATTGTTGCAAATAAGCAATAAACGACGCGTGCTAAGCAGCAATCTTATCTTGACTTTGCAAATGCTTCAAAACTTCATGGCCAGTATGTAGCACAAACTCCTTATGAAACAAATAGTGTCTCCAATACTTGACGGCTTGTAAAATAGCATAAAACTCCACGTCATACGTATTGTATCTCATCTTTGCTCCAAATAGCTTTTCACTGAAATATGCAATAGGACGACCCTTCTGACTAAACACCCCTCCTATTCCAACTTTCGATGCATCTGTATGCAATTCAAATAATAGTTGGAAATCTGGCAACACAAGGACTGGTGCGGTCGTCAAAAGTTCCTTAATCTTCTCAAAAGAAAATTTAGCTTACTTCGTCCACGTAAATTGTTTCCCTTTTATGCAATCAGTAACAGAAGCCATCAAACTACTTAAGTGTGGAATAAACGTTCGATAGAATGATGACAATCCATGAAAGCTTCTGACTTCCGTTATGGTTTTTGTTCGAGGCCAATCTCTGATTGCAGCAACTTTCTTCTGATCCACTTGTATCCCTTCTTTGGATACAATGTATCCTAAGAACAAAACAATTTGCATCATGAACATGCATTTCTTTGTTGCAGCATAAAATTGTTCTTGACGAAGAATCATCAACACTGCTTTCAAGTGTTGTATGTGCTCTTCCATAATAGCACTATAGATCAGAATATCATCAAAGTATACCACAACAAACTTCCTAATGTATGGTCTGAAAATCTGATTCATGACTCTCATAAAAGTACTTGGTGCATTCAATAGACCAAACGACATAACCAACCATTCATACAATCCCTCACGAGTCTTGAATACAGTCTTCCATTCATCTCTTGGTCTAATTCGAATTTGATGATAACCACTCTTCAAATAAATCTTTGAGAAGTTAACAGATCCACTGATTTGGTCCAATAGATCATCTAGTCTTGGTGTAGGAAATCTGTATCTGATAGTGATCTTGTTGAGAGATCTACTATCCGTACACATTCCCCATAAACCATCTTTCTTCGGAACTAACAAGGCAGGCACAGCACATGGGCTAAGGCTCTCTCGTATTCGCCCTTGTTCAAGCAGCTCTTCAACTTGTCTCCTCAACTCTTCATGTTCCTTCGGACTCATTCGGTAGTTTGGTCTGTGTGGCAACACTACACCTGACATTAAATAAATTTGATGTTGTATGTCCCTGAGTGGCAGTAATTCCTTCGGCAACTCTTCAGGAAACACATCTTCAAACTCTTTCAGTATAGGCTCAGCTTCAGCAAGAATATCAGACTCTTTATGAGATTCAAATCCAATCAACACAAACACTTCACAACTCTCTTCTACTTCTTCAACAAATTCCTTCAAAAATAAAAGACTAGTCGAGTTCATCTTCTTCTCTGCTTTGACTTCATTTTGCTCACACTTCTTAGGAACTAACGTGATTTTAGTGCCTTCAAACATGAAACTATAGCTGTTGGTTCGACCATCGTGATGAACTGATCAATCATACTGCCATAGTCTTCCCAAGAGCAAATGGCATACGTCCATATGAATTATGTCGCACCAAATATCATCTTTATATTTCAACCCAATGGAAAATTATACAAAGGATCATTTTCCAACTGTGGCTTCTCCTCCTTTCTTTAGCCAAGCAAGCTTTTAAGGTCTAGGATGTTTCGCCGTCTTCAATCCCAGCTTCTTCAGAAATCATGTTGTCACAACTCCTAGCATCAATAACAAATCGACAAATCTTTCCCAGAATAGTGCAAGTAGATTGGAAAATATTGTTTTGCAACCAACTAGAATCATCGACGTGCTTTGGAGTTATACAAGATCTTCTCATCATTAAAATATTTCCCTCATCTCCTGACTCTACTTCCTCTACATTATTTTCAACATCATCGTCAAATTTTGGTGGTAGAGAATAATCTATGTCAGCTTCTACATCTTTAACTATCATTGTTATCTTCTTCAATTTTGGGCATTCATTGCTTTTATGTCCAACTTCTTAACAATTAAAGCACTTAACAATCAGGGTGACCTTTGGCTTTATAACGTCACTGACAACAGGCTTTGAAATCGGCTTAGTAACAATAGTATTGCTACTAATTCCTTTGCTTTGACTGTTAGCAGTTGTGAAAAACCGTCCTCCTTGTCTCCCTTGCTTCTCCCAAGCGAGAGCTTTCTGATGAGCTTCCACAACAGTCATTTGATAGAACATATTTACCATATCCTGATTCTGATTCGTCAATCCCCCAACATATCTAGAAGTCAATTGTTCCTCTGTTTCCATGATGTCATTTCGAGCGATCAATTGATAGAACTCATTGGTATAATCACTCATGGATTTTGTTCCTTGTCTCAAGTTCTGCAAACGTTGACACAAAAGGAAATAATAATTGTGAGGTAAGAAAGTAGCTCTCATCATCCTTTTCATCTTTTCCCATGTGACAACCTTCGGCTCTCCCATTCTTTCACAAGTTAGCTTAGTTTGTTGCCACCAGGCAATAGCTCTTCCCTTTAAATAAGTAGCTACTAATTTCACTCATTTATTTTCTGGTACATTCTTGAATTCCATAATTTCCTCGACATTCGACAACTAATCTAGGAACTCTTCTATAGATATTCCTCCCTTGAATTCTGGAATTTCTGTCTTCATTCTTGATTCCCAATTATAATTACCTTCTGGTTGACGGAAAGGATCTCGATCTCATCCTGGAGATGAAAACGAATGCTACTTCTTTCATCTTCATAAACTGAATGATGATGATATCGATCATGAATATCTTCGTGTATTTCACTTCTATAGGACGGTTCATGAGATTAATCATCGCCATTCCTTCTTTCTCGATCCAATGATGGTGTTCTTCTATGTCTTTCCAAATTTGATGGAAAAATCCGATGTCTACCATGATTTGAATTGGGTGATACTCTTCTTCTAGTTTGATTCATATCGATCATCAGCTTTTCTAATCTTCTAATTCCTTCATCAAACTTATCATTGATTCTTTTCTCCATTTGTTCGGCTTCGTCTCTCCAATACATTTCTTCCAAATTTTGATGACAATTTACACGTCTTGGCGGCATAATCAATTCTTAAAAAAATGGAATGAACTTCAAATATGAACAAACTTCAAAACACTTGTACTGTCCAAATTGCTGAAATGATCCAAGACGGATCAACTGATATGGTGTTTAAATGGAAATAGTGTAGATCTGGTAGTCTACGGAATGGTGATCGCGACTGAATTAGATCTGATGATCTAGCTAGTTCCGGTGATTGTGGACAAGTGACAGCGACTGATTAATAGATGCAACTGAACGAGACGATCCGAACAGCTTCGGTGATCAATCAGTGGTGGTATGAAATGGATAGTAATCTGGTGGTGACGGTCTGGATGGATGACGATTTGAGGATGACGGCAGTTTGATAATTGGGTGTTGGCGGAAATGGAATGGACGATGTTGATGGCGATAAACCTGAATGGTTTCTGGCGATCCAACCAAGTGATCGAAATCTCGCATTGGCAATCCAACTAAGATGGCGATCAAGGCTCCAGCGATCCAACCAAAGACTAGCGATCCAACCAAAATGGCGATAAAGGCTCCAATGATCCAACCAAAAGATGGAAATCTCGCTCTGATACTAAACTGGCGCAGCGTCTAGGATCTAACTGCTCACAAATTGATGGATCGGTGAAAACCAATCAACGATGAGATAAGTGCTCAACTCCGTTGATCTTTCGATGTCGTAATCTCGCTATCTTCAACGCGTTGATCTCACAAGATACCGCATTGTCGATCTACGATTCTTTGAACGTTGATCACTTGCAAGTGATACTGTGAATCAGCTTCAAATTCGTTGATTCAAGCACACTCGAATATCCGAAATTAGAGAAAGTAGATAAACTAAAATCCCAATTTTAAGGGTGGCACAAAGCTCACACACAAGTTTAATCAAAAATCAACAACCGTTACAACTCATGCCATACCCCTATTTTTAGGGTTTACAACACGCTTTGTTCGAACGGACGACCTAAGTACAAACGAATGACTCAAGATAAGTTGTTGACTTAACTACAATATAACAATAGAGCAAACATCTCATTTACAAAACAAAGAAGAGAATGACTCAGGTAAGAACTTATCTTTAATGGCTCCTATTATCTTTCGCCAGTAGCGGTTCAAGGGTGGTTGGTCCGATGTCAAACGATTCCAGAGTAAGCGGTCTAAGCGAGAACGACCCATAAGCGAGTGACCCTGTTGAATCATTGAACGACTGGTTCTCCGCTTATTCAAGACTTAATTTCATGGGTGATCCATCCTTCTTTCCTTCTCTTTCTAGGTTACTAAACAACTGTCTTAAGTCACTGGACAGCCGATAGCTCGCATGCAAGCATCTTCTATGGTGCGCTACATCAGATAAGGTTGTCCCTGTGCGATTCGGAAGCAAAATCCGTATAAAAGGAACTATCCAACTCATGATTAGGAGTTGGTAGCAATTGCGTTTGCTCTGAAGATGTGGAAAAATTACCTGTTGGATGTTCGATTCGAGTTGTTCACAGATCATAAGTCGTTAAAGTATCTTTTCTCCCAAAATAATTTAAATCTTTGGCAGCAACGCTGGTTAGAGTTTATGGCGTCATATGATTTTTGTATAGCCTAAACTCCTGGTGAAGGTAACACCATTATAGATGCGTCAATTCGAAGACGTGCTAGTTTGGGAGCGATGTTTTAAGAATGGAAGATCCCCGAGTATTTGGCAAGATTTGATTTCAGGCCAAGATGTAAGTTGGAACCTAAAATGTTGGCAAGCTTATCGATAAGACCAACTCTCATCGAAAGAATTGGCAAGAGCCAAAAGCGAGATGCAAAGCTTTTCGAGCTTACCTAGAAACTGGTACCATTAGATAAAGAGTTCGAGGCCGATTGAGAAGGTTGGCTTCGAAAGCAAGGATGACTAGTTGTTCCTGACATCGACATACTGAGAGATGAGGTTCTGAGAGGATGTCATCACTCAAAGTTGACGATTCATCCCGGTGGTAATAAGATGTATCTGGACATGAAGCGAGTCTGCTAATAAGAGGGAATGAAGAGAGATATTGGAAAGTTAATTTCCAAGTGTATGAACTGTCAGTTGGTGAAAGATGAACAAAAGATGCCAAGTGGTTCGCTTAAGCCATTAGAAGTTCCTACGTGGATGTGGGAGCAGATATCGATGGATTTTATCGATGGACTATCTAAAACAAGGATAGGAAACGAAGGAATTTGGGTCATCATGGATTGCTTGACCAAAAGTGCAAGGTTTATTCCTATCAAATCAGCTAGGACGGCTGAGCTTTATGTGAAATGGATAGTTCAATTCCATAGTATACTAAAAAGCATTGTGAGTGACCAAGATCCATTGTTTACGAGTGGATTTTGGAAGGGTTTGTAAGAGATTTTGGGAACCGAGTTGTGTTTGAGTATGACTTATCATCCCCAAATTGAATGGTTAAACCGAGAGGGTTAACTGATTTTGGAGGATCTACTAAGGGCTTATGTATTATACTTCGAAGGATCGTGGCAAGACCATCAACATCTAGTAGACCGTTTATTTCTCCTGCATGTTGGTTAGAAACTAGAGATAAGATGGCACTTGGGCTAGAGATGATAAGAGAGACCTCAGATAGTATCAAAATTGTTTGGCAACGAATGAAGGCAGCCTAAGATCATCAGAAGAGTTATGCTAATAAGCGATAAATCGATTTGGAATTCGATGTTGGCGATATGTTTTTTGTAAAGATTTCACCGTTTAAGCATGTGGTTCAGTTTGGGAAGAAAGGAAAGTTGGCTCCAAGATTCATTAGATCGTTTCCAATAGTCTATAAGATTGGAAAGCTCGTGTATAGATTGGAGTTACTCGAGAAGGTGTCAAGTGCGCATAATGTTTTCCATGTATCGTTTCTACGGAAGTTCGTGCATGATTCGAACATGGCGGTATCTCCAGAGAAGTATGAAGAGCTAGAAGTTGAAGCCGAAGTTATGAGACCTCGTAAGTAGCTTCATGTTGTGGGGAATGACACGAAACAACTTAGGAGGAAGATGGTTAAGCTAGTCAAGATACAATGGAGTGAAATTGGCGACAACTGTATGTGGGAGAAGGAAGAGAGTATGAAGGTGAACCATTTAGAACTCTTCATCGATATGACCCATTGATGTTGTGTCACCTTACATCATTATAACTTGTACTATTGTGGTCGTTTCTAGAATCTCGCATGATACGATAAGACTACGGATGCATGGCTTGATGGCTGCTAGTTTGGGTGATAGAATTGGCTGCTCATGGATGCTAGACAGGCAGAATTGTTTTGGTCGCTTGTGTTTGCTTGGAATTTCGGGGGTGAAATTATAAAGGGGGAGAATGTAACAGCTTGCATTTTACATATCGGAGGATCATAAAATATTTTTATTTTGTTCCCATAGGGTTGGATCATTCTCATATTTTAATATGTTGATTATGGGAATGTGAGATATGTCCATAATTTTTACCGATTTTGTTTGTGATCATTTTACCCCTATTAGTCTCGAATAGGGCATAACTTTTGACTGGGATCGAATCAACTTTGAGACCTGTGCAACTGGAAAGGAAATGATGATTCCCTTTCCGTGGAGTAGTCAAATTAAAGATTTGGCTCTACAGTCTAGAAGGAATCGTTGTTTTATGGTTTTACAGTTGGTTGTTTAGGTTTTGTAAGCCATAATTGGCTGATTTGGAGAGGCCCATTAGTGGGCTAGTGGGAGGCTATAAATTGGGGGTTAGAGGTATGGAGAGGGTGTTACTTTCTTCATTCTCTCATTTGGTTGAGCTTGTGATTGTTCCTTGCGCAAACAAATACACCTTTCCATCATTAAAGTTCTAGATCAACATAAGAGAATCGAAGATCTACGTCAAAGGGAGCTAGATCTACATCAAATGAAGATAGATTGCATCAAATCGAGAGGTTTGAAGATAGATATTCGTTGTCCGAATTCATATTTCATCGACCTTGAGTTAGATTGAAGATTTGGTGAGTGATATGCATCTCTCGCACGGATTCAGTCAAACATATGGGTTGTTTGTTCTCATCATTTCAAGTTGTTTTTGCATAGATCTAATTGATGTAAGTGTGGTTTTTAACTTAAATCACCATAGGATCTAATTAACAACTTAAACCGATAAGTTTTCTATGTTATTGTAATGAAAATCGTCATTTGAATGATTGTTGTTTTGATGTGATTTATTGATGGTTGATTTGTTAATCAGTGGTGTTTGAAATTGATTGGTGGTGTTTGAGAGTGAATGGTGGTGTTTGAGATTGATTAATGGTGTTTGAGATTGACCGCTGGTGTTTGAGATTGATCGAGTGTGTCTGAGATTGATCGGGGGTGCTTGAGATGGATCTGGGTGTTTTCATAGCATAGATTGAGAGAAATGCTGTGGATTGGGAATTTTTCATGGATCTGGGTGTCTTCATAGCATGGATCATGTGAAAATGCTATGGATCTTGCAATTTCCTTAGATCTGGCCGTTTTCATAGCATGGGTCGTGTGAAATGCTATGGATCGTGCAATTTCCTTAGATCTGGGTGCTGTCATAGCATGGATTGTGCGAAATGCTGTGGATCATGCTAAATGCCAAAGTATCAAGTGCTAAAGTACGAAGTGTCAAGTACTAGACGGGCTGCACATGGTAAAATTAGTGATTTTCCAAGGTGCGCACCGAGGATTTACACAATTTTCACTGTACCAAGTGCCAGAGTACCAAATGACAGTGCCAAGTGCCAAGGTGTGCAAAAAATTGAACCAGGACATACAATAGCATTCCAGAAATGCTGTGAAACGCTCTTTTGATGTTTTACTTAGTTTTTCACACCAGAATGATGCAGAATTGAACCAGGAGATATAATAGCATTCTAGAAGTGCTGCAAAAGGCTATTTTGACATTTTGGCTAGTTTTTCACAGGGAAAAGGCTGGAAATGCTTTAAAATGCAGTATCGACCAAACGAAGCTTGTTTTTGAGTCAACGATGGTTCTAGCTTCAACAAGATTTCAAGGGGGAATGTTCGAAGTGATGTTAGATGTTCGTTGATCATTGAAAAGAAAGGAATGTAAAGATAACTCAAAGGTTGTGAGTTGATGGATAATGGTTGATCAAGAAGGTTGCTTGAGCTAACAACAACCGTCAGGAAGGACGACTAGAGATTTTGAAGGCCGAGAAATTACCGCTGTCGTAGTTTCTAGCGGGCTCATAGCAACGGTATAATAGAGATGTCTAAAAGACCAGAAGGTTGCTGGTCGAGTACCCTCAGTAGTCATGAAGGGCCTAGTTGTCAAGGTTGGACAAACATACGAGTCATGAAGGCGTATGGAGTTTTTGCTAGAACCAGGGTTACCATTAGCCCTTGACATATGGCAAGGTTGGCCGTTATACGATTAATGATGATTTCGAAGCAGGATTAGGCGGTGATAGCCACAGTCATGGATGATTGTTTGCTTTGCTTGTACCTTCCTACGTAGGTTGTTCAGCGTCGAAGGAGATATCTCTTGAGGGCTTATCTGATGTGGGTTTTGGCCTTTGGGGCTTGTGCTTAAGGGATATGGATCTCGATTAGTGTAGTTTATGTAGGATTTAAACTAGTTGCTATGATTGCTACTGCTTGTATGCTTCTGATTATTATGTAAAGGCTATCACTGTCAAATCTAAGGAAGACAAGTTTGGGGTTTCTTCTCTGTTGATGTTGGTATATTTGAATGATTTATCTATATATTCTCATATATTTCATTGATGATGTTAGATAGTTGTTTTATCGCTCACTTAGACTGTTATCTTACTCAAGGTTTTGTGTTTCCTCTTATTACCTTGGGTTGTTCATCTACGATGTTGTGGATGGGCAGATTGGAAAGCGAGTTGTAGATGGTAGATCTTAGCGGACGGAGCTGCTGATCGAAGACAAGATGGAGGCTTGTGTATTTTGTTTACTACTATACATATTGGGTGTTTCTGATGTTGTTCTATTTGATGCATTCTATGATAGTTATGTAGTGAGGCTTTATGTACAGACTTCTAAAGTGTATTCCAAAGTTGTACGGATATTTTTAGGATGATATGAAAGCTTTGATTTCTGCTATGTGATGCTTCATTATTTCTACATGCTGTATATGTTCTATTATACTTTATCCTTGTGTTGTGAGTTCTACGATAGGTTCTACGTATGTTTACCTACCTTGATGATCGTCCATGGCTTCCTGGCACACCATTCAGCTCCTTTTGTTAAGTGCGGGGTTTATGGGCGGTCGTCACAAAAATCGTTTCTGCGTTAGTATTCATAAGAAACTGGTGGGTGCGCCCATTCGTGAATCATCACGACCATTGAATGTTTCAAATTCGAAACACTACATCTGTTCATTTTTTAAACATCGCGTCTTTTTATTCGCAATGTTTCAAAGCATTACGAATCTCCGTGCCTAATTTAAAAATACAACGGTCCGTAGCGCAGCAAGCCCACCGACATTTTGAGGCCCAACTGGTCATGATACCCTAAGAGCCCCAAGGCCCATTTTTGAACTTTTAAATATTAATATCCATGCCATGTTCATGTTATTGCCTTATATCTCCCTTCCCTTCTTTATTTTGATATGATGCATCAAGCTTTTACATATATAGAGGCAAGTCTTTGTCTATTTCATGATAGAGGATAAATAGCATTCCCCATTCCTTCTTTCTTATCTCTTCAAAAACACCCCTCCAAAACAAAGATTTGAAAATTTCTAACAATCTCCCCCAATTTTCAAAATAAAATAAATAAACTAGACGACTGAATCACTAATGTGACTTCCTACATAGCCAAGTGGGATTAAGCCTATGTAGTTCAGAGATCAAGTTTTGCATCATCGTGGAAACAACAGATAAATTAAAGGTATCTTTTGGATTTGAACCTTTACTTAGTGTAAACCATTCAAAGTTCTATCGAGATTCAATCGTGAATGAATCTTGTAACAGCCCACATTTTACGTATTGGAGGATCATAATTTTTTTTATTCCCTAAGGGTTGGATCATTCTCATATTTTAATATGTCACTTATGGGGATGTGAGACATGTCCAGGACTCGGGGTGACCCAAGTTTTGAGACTTGTGCCATTGGAAAGGAAATGATGGTTCCCTTTCCGTAGAGTGGGACTGATTGAGATTTGGCTCGGTGGTTTGGGAGGAATCGTTGTTTGAAGGTTTAATAGTTGGCTGTTCAGGTTTGGTAAGCCATAATGGAATGATTTGTAGAGGCCCATTAGTGGGCTGGTGGAAAGTTATAAATAGGGGGTGAGACGTATGGAGATTTGTTTACTTTCTCCATTTTCTCATTTGGTGGCCTTGTGTTCCTCCTTCGTCTAACACCTTTCCACTACTAAAATCGAGATCTAAGGAATGGAATATAAGATCTACACCATTTGAAGTTATATCTACATCATTTAAGTGAAAGTTCATCGAATCAAAGGATTTGGACCAAGTTCTTCTCTGTTTGGAATCTAATTTCACTGTTTTTGCTTTGATTTGGAAAATGGTGAGTGATATGCGACTCTCACACAGATTCAAGCAAGTATATGAGTTGTATGCACATATTTATACCATTTTAAATTGATTTCTCCTAGATCTACATCATGGTAAGCTTTATTTCATATGAATCACCATAGGATCTAATTTAGCAAGTTAAAATTGGTAACCTCTATGTTGTTTCATATGTTTATGCGAGTTAGATCCGTAATTTAGTTAATACGTTCGT
This sequence comes from Allium sativum, assembly GCA_030737875.1. Taxonomy (NCBI): domain Eukaryota; kingdom Viridiplantae; phylum Streptophyta; class Magnoliopsida; order Asparagales; family Amaryllidaceae; genus Allium; species Allium sativum. Next base: position 387,728,813 of record CM060916.1, on the reverse strand, counting down.
TTACCATGATTTTGGTGAAATTTGCATAATTTTGGCGATAATCGTCATATTCATGTTCTTAGTGATTTCATAACATGCTTATGGCTGTGTTGAATGAATTAGATGAGTATATTTCGTTGATTGTGTCGTTTGGCGAAGATTTGGTCGAAATTGGACTTAAATTGAGGTTGTACAGGCTACGAGTCGAGCACGGCTTGGGGAGCAAGTCACAGAGGTCGGTCATGCATGGCATATGGGTCGGTCGTTCATGTAGTAGGGTCGGTTGGGCGGCTTTGGATCGGTTGGGAGGCTTTGGGTCGGTCGAGCAGAAATGCACAGAGTCGAGCAACTTATGGTCTGGTCGGTCGCGCATGAGTTTCGGTCGAGCAGTCTCTGGTCGTGCAAGGCGGGTCGGTTGGAGTAGCAATGACGTAGGGGTCATGCATGTTGGGGTCAAGCAGCATATGGGTCGGTCATGCATGGCATATGGGTCGGTCGTTCATGGTATGTGGATCAGGTCGGTTTGGTCGAGCAAAAATGGTTGAGCATGGGTGGTCGGGCAAGGCTGGTCGAGTACCAGGGGTCGGTCGCATAGGGTTATTTCTGAAAAATTATATTTTTCGGGTATCACCCAGATTTGAACAAAAGGGCATGAAAAAATAAATTCCCCCGAACCGTAGCCGCAGCGCAGTGATGTAATTTGGTTCAGTGATATTGTGAATTTGAAGTAAATTCAAGTTGTAATATTCGAAGTGTTGTATGTGTTCATAGATCGGTGCAGAATGACAGATGAGGTGGCAACCCAAAGGTCATGAGTTAGTGAATAATGGTTGCTTGAGCTATGAAAAGTCGTCAGGTTAGATGACTAGAGATACAAAGGCCAAGAGATTATCATTATCATAAGTTCTAGCAGGCTCAAAGCAGAGGTACAATGGGGGCACCCAAAAAATTGGAAGGTCACTGGTCGAGTACCCTGGGTATCATTAAAAGGCCTAGTTGTCAAGGTTGGACATACATACGTGTCATTGAAAGGCGTTTAGGGTTTATGCTTGAATTGGGGTTACCATTAGCCCTTGACATATGGCAAGATTGGCCGTCATACGATTACCAGTGGTTTCAAGTAGGATTGGCGGTGATAGCTACAGTCTGTCGTGGTAAATTAGTTGTCTTGTTTGTACTGTCTCAATTAAATTATCCAACGTCAAAGGAGATGTTTCTTGGGTTCTTTTATGATATTGGTTTAGACCTCTGGGGCTGGTGCTTGAGCGATGCTGAATTCAATTAGGATAGTTTAAGTGAGGTGTATATAATCTGGATGCTATAAGTGCTAGTGGTGTTTGCTTCTGATTTCCATGAATGAATGGTTGTTTTGGTTTCCACGAATGAATGGTTGTTCTGGTTTCCATGAATGAATCGTTGAAGTGTTTGATGTAAAAGTTATCACTGTCTGATGTGGGGAAGATGGGTTTGAGTTCTTCTATGGTGTTGTGGATAAATTAGTATGTTTATCTATCCATTCTCATATACTTTATTATTGATGTTTATTAGCTATTTTATCGCTCACTAAGACTGTTGTCTGACTCAAGGTTTTATGTTTCCCTCTTATTACCCTGGGTTGTTCATCTGGTAGTGGATGGGCAGACTAGGTGGCATGTGATAGGTTAGTGAGGATGATGTTGCAGTTCTGTGGCGAGCTGGAGGCTTATATACCAATTTTATTACTATCTAGTATTTCTATTTCCGCTGTTTCAGTTGCTCTATGGGTGTTGTAGTGAGGCTTTATGTACAGACTTTGATATTTCCTATGAAAGTTTCAAAATTTTGTTATATGATGCTTCACTATTATTACCTGTTGTATATTTTCTATTATATTTCTTCCTTGCACTGTGACTTCTACGACATGTACCGATGTTGTTATTTACCTATGATGATCGTCCACAGCTACCTGGCACACCTTTCAGCGCATTATTCCTCTTATTTAGTGCAGGGTTTGTGGGCGGTCTTCACATTTGGTATCAGAGCACTGGTTAACAATTTTAGCCAATGTTCCAAGGCATAATTACGTATAAGAGACCTATTTGTAGATTTCATTTGGATGTATACTATATAATACCATATAGTGTAGTAGCATTTGTAATTCTTTAGAAGCTTTTCTTGCATGTGGCTAATTATTCTTATTTGTAGATTTAGAATGAGTCGCCGAACTTTAAGACATACTGCTAGGGATGTGGCTGTGCCTGGAGGGGGTAATGGCCGTACACCAGACTGCCCATCCATGTTTGAGGCCATGATGGAAGCATTCATGCGAAGGGTACCCGCTCCAGTGGCAGTCACGGTAGATGTAGGTGTTCAGTTGCCTAGGGTTGTGGATTTTGTGAGGCTGTGCAAAAAGATTATACATCTCTAGGAGGGAAACCATTCAACGTAATTGAGCCAGCTAAAGAGGTTCAGAGGTGGATGGATTCTTTTATCCGTATTTTTGGAGACTTGGGTTTGGATGATGCAACAAAAAGAAAGCTTGCATCAAGGCAGTTGCAAGGCGGTGAAATTTTGTTACACTAGAGAATCTAGAGGAAGATAGAGCAATTCCAAGCTAAGTTCAAGAAAATATTTATCTCCACAACTCAAAAGTTTTCTCTATTCAAGAAGTTCATGGAGCTAAAACAAAATGGTCGTTTTGTGCTTGATTATGTTTCTGATTTTGAGGCCTTGTCCAAATATGCTTATTCATACAATGATACACCCTATCAGAAGAACGAGAAGTTTGTTATGGGACTGGATACCTACATAGGAAGACGTTGGTGGAACATCTTAAAGATTCATTTGAGAAAATTATGGAAAAAGATGTTCGTCATGAAAGCTTGTTTCTTAAGGAAGCAAATGTTGTCGCTGCAACCAAGGAAGTTTAGAAATTGCAGCATGGTGGTAATAATATGAAGAGAAAGTAGCAACATCAGAAGGGAAAGGATGGCCAGATAAAGCTAAGAGTGAGGTGGTTTGCTTTAATTACCAATAGAAGGGTCATTACTCGAATGAGTGCAAGAATCCCAAAGATGAGAAGAAGTGCTTCAAGTGTGGAAAGTCAGGGCATGAGAAGAAAGACTGTCCAGAATCAGCTAAGGGCAAGCAGGTTGTAAGGGCATATGCTTTGGAAGCCGTGCCATCTTCTTCAAGAGCTCCTACTACAGAGTAGAAGGGAAAGGGTGTGGTTGTGCAAGGTACTCTTTCAGTTAACAGTGTTTCAGTTCGTGTGTTATTCGATACTGGAACCCCACATTCTTTTAATTTTGCAATGAGCTTGTGTGCTGCTTAGGTTTGGAATCCTAGATTTGTGATAGACCATTGATCGTGACTAATCCAGTTGGGGTTTATCCAGTTTTTTCATGTTGTGTCGTAGTCTAGTATTGTCGAGTCGTGGTTGTTCTTTTCTGTGTGATTGCTTTGTTCTTAACTTCGCTGGGTTTGGGATCATCTTGGGCATGGATTGGCTCAAGAGGTATATGGCAAGAGTGAATTGCGAGAAGTTAGAGGTGAGAGTCGGGGATGTAAAAGGATTTGAATATTCGACAGAAATGATGGTTAAAGTTTCTGGCATTGTATGATTTTGGTATAGCCTATACTCTTGGTAAAGGCAACGCAGTTGTAGATGCATTAACTCGAAGACATGCAAAATTTGTAGCGATGTTTTTGGAATGGAAGAGTCTTGAGTATTTGGCAAGGTTTGATTTCAGGCCAAGGTGTGAATTGGAACCTGAAATACTAGTGAGCTTATCGATAAGACCTACTATTATCCAAAGGACTGGCAAGAGCCAAAAGCGAGATGTAAAGCTTGTAGATTTTGTCCAGAAGCTAGAACCAGGGAATAAAGAGTTCAAAGTCAATTGAGAAGGTTGGCTTTGAAAGCAAGGGAGATTAGTTGTTCCTAATATCAATGGATTAAGAGATGAGGTTCGGAGGGGATGTCATCACTCTTAATTGACGATTCATCCTGATGGTAATAAGATGTATCAGGACATGAAGCGAATCTACTACTGGGAGGGGATGAAACGAGATATTGGAAAGTTCATTTCCAAGTGCATGAACTGTCAGTTGGTGAAAGCTGAACAGAAAAAGCCGAGTGCATTGCTTCAGCCATTGGAAGTTCCTACATGGAAGTGGGAGCAGATATTGATGGACTACCTATAAAGAGGGAAGGAAACAAAGGAATTTGGGTCATTGTGGATCTCTTGACCAAAAGTGCAAGGTTCATCCCTTTCAGACTGACTAGGACAAGATCGAAATTGGCTAAAATTTATGTGAATTGGATAGTTCGATTCCATGGTATCCCAAAGAGTAAAGTGAGTGAACAAGATCCATTGTTTACAAGTGTATTTTGGAAAAGTTTGCAAGAAGCTTTAGGAACCGAGTTGTGCTTGAGTACGGCATATCATCCCCAAATTGATGGTCAAACCGAGAGGGTTAACCGAGTTTTGGAAGTTCTCCTAAGGGTTTGTCCGTTAGACTTCGGAGGATCGTGGGAAAACCATCTACATCTAGTTGAGTTTGCATATAACAGTAGCTACAGGTCTAGCGTTAGGACGGTACCATACGAGGCGTTGTATGGAAGGCCGTGTAATTCTCCGGCATGTTGGTTAGAGATTGGAGATAAGTTGGTGCTTGGGGCTGAAATGATTGGAGAAACCTAAGATTGTATCGAGATCGTTCGACAATGAATGAAGGCAGCTCAAGATCGTCAAAAGAGTTACACTGATAAGCGTCAAAAAGATTTGGAATTCGACGTTGGTGATACAGTTTCGTCGTTAAGGCATGTGGTTTGGTTCAGAAGTAAAGAAAAGTTAGCTCCTTGGTTTGTTGGCCGTTTCTGGTAGTCGAGTAGATTGGAAAGCTCGCATATAGATTGAAGTTACCCAAGAAGATGTCGAGTGTGCATAATGTGTTCCGTCTGTTGTTTCTACGGAAGTTCTTGCATGATTCGAACGTGGTGGCATCTCCAGAGAGGTACGATGATCTAGATGTCGAGACCGCGGTTGCGAGACCTCGTAAGACACTTCGTGTTGTGGGGAATGACAAAAAACAACTTAGGAGGAAGACAGTTAAGTTGGTCAAGGTACAGTGGAGTGAGGCTGGCGATGATTTTGCATAAGAGACGGAAGAAAATATGAAGGCAACCCATCCAAAACTTTTCGTCGGTGTGACCTATTAGTATCGTACCGCCTTACATCACTGTAACTTGTACTATGGTTGTTTTTAGGATTCCGCATGCTAGGATAGGGCTATGAATGCATCGTTTGATGGCTGCTAGTTTGGATGATAGAATTGGTTGCTCATGAGCAATAGGCATGCAAAATTGTTATGGTTGTGTTTGTTGGAATTTCGAGGGCGAAATTCCTTGGGGGGAGGGGGGAGAATGTATAGCCCTCAATTTACGTATAGGAGGATCATAATATTTTTATTTTATTCCCTGAGGGTTGGATCATTCTCATATTTTAATATGTTGCATATGGAGATGTGAGACATGTCCATGATTTTTACCAATTTCGATTGTAAATTTTTTGCCCATGTTTGTCTTGTACAGGGAGTGACTTTTGACTCGGAACGAATCAGGTGTTGATACCTATGCCATTGGCAAGGAAATGATGATTCCCTTTCCGTAAAGTGGTCACAGTAAAGATTTGGCTCGGTAGTTTGGAAGGAATCGCTGTTTTTAGGTTTAATAAGTGGTTGTTCAGGTTTGGTAAGCCATAATAGGCTGATTTGTAGAGGCCCGTTAGTGGGCTGGTGGAAAGCTATAAATAGGGGGTGAGTGGTATGGAGAATTGTTTACTTTCTATATTCTCTCATTTGGTGGCCTTGTGTTCCTCCTTCCTTTAACACCTTTCTACCATTATAATCGAGATCTAAGGAAGGGAAAATAAGATCTACCCCATTTGAACCTAGATCTACATCATTTGAAGTGAGAGTTCGTTGAATCAAAGGATTTGGACCAAGTTCTTCGCTGTCCAGAATCTAATTTCACCATTTTTGCTTTGATTTGTATAACTGATGAGTGATATGTATCTCTCACACGGATTTAAGCAAATATATGAGTTATATGAACATATTTCGATCATTTTAAGTTTATTTCTTCTAGATCTACATCATGGTAAACTTTATTTCATATGAGTCACCATAGGATCTAATTTAGCAAGATAAAACCGGTAACCTTTATGCTATTTCATATGTTTATGCAAGTTAGATCCATAATTTAGTTCATATGTTCGTTTATCATGATTTTGGTGAAATTTGCATAATTTTGGTGATAATCGTCATATTCATGTTGTTAGTGATTTCATAACATGCTTATAGTTGTGTTGAATGAAATAGATGAGTATATTTCGTTGATTTTGTCATTTGGCGATGTTTTGGTCAAAATTGGACTTGACTTAGGGCTGCACAGGCCACAGTTCGAGCATGGCTTGGGGAGCATGTCACAGGGGTCGGTCATGCATGGCATATAGGTTGGTCGTTCATGCAGTAAGGTCGGGCGGGCGGCTTTAGGTCGGTCGGTCGAGCAAAAATGCATAGAGTCGAGCAGCTTTTGGTCTGGTCGGTCGCGCATGATTTTCGATCGAGCAGTCTCTGGTCGAGCAAGGCAGGTCAGTCGGAGTAGCAATGATGGACGGGTCATGCATGTTGGGATCGAGCAACATATGTATTGGTCGTGCATTGCATATGGATCGGTCGTGCATGGTAAGTGGATTAGGTTGGTCATGGTTGAGCATGGATGGTCGAACAAGTGTGGTCGAGCATGGGTGGTCGAGCACCAGGGGTCGGTCGCACAAGGTCATTTCTATAAAATTATATTTTTCGGGTACGACCTAGATTTGAACAAAAGGGCCTAAAATTTTTTTACCTCCGAACCCTAGCCGCAGCGTTGTGATGTAATTTGGCTCAGTGATGTTGTGACTTCGAAGTAAATTCAAGTGGGAATATATAAAGTGTTGTATGTGTTCGTTGATTGGTGTAGAATAATGAATGAGATGGCAACTCAAAGGTTGTGAGTTGTTGGATGATGGTTGCTTGAACTATGAAAAGTCATCGGGTTAGATGACTAGAGATACGAAGACCGAGAGATTATCGTTGTCATAAGTTCTAGCAGGCTCAAAGCAAGGTTACAATGGGGGCACCCAAAAGACTGGAAGGTCATTGGTCGAGTACCCTGGGTATCATTGAAAGGTTTAGTTGTCAAGTTTGGACATACATACGTATCGTTGAAAGGCATATGGAGTTTATGCTAGAACTGGTGTTACCATTAGCCCTTGACATATGGCAAGGATGGCCATCATACGATTAATGGTGGTTTCGAAACAGGATTGGCGGTGATAGCCAGAGTCTGTCATGGTTGATTAGTTGCCTTGCTTGTACCTTCTTACGTAAATTATCCAAAGTCGAAGGAGATGTTTCTTGGGTGCTTGTCTGATATTAGTTTAGGCCTCTGGGCTTGTGCTTGAGAGATGTAGAATTCGATTAGGATGGTTTAAGTGAGATACATATAATCTGGATGCTAGGAGTGCTAGTGGTGTTTGCTTCTAATTTCCATGAATGAATGTGTTTTGGTTTCCATGAATGAATGGTTGAAGTGTTTGATGTAAAGGCTATCACTGTCCGATATGGGGAAGACGGGGTTGAGTTCTTCTCTGGTGTTGTGGGTAGATTAGTATGTTTATCTATCCATTCTCATATACTTTATTGTTGATCTTTGATAGTTAATTTTATCGCTCACTAAGACTGTTGTCTGACTCAAGGTTTTATGTTTCCCTCTTATTACCTTGGGCTGTTCATCCGGTTGTGGATGGGAAGACTAAGTGGCAGGTGACAAGTGATAGCTTAGTAAGGACAATGTTGCAGTTCGGAGGCGAGCTGGAGGCTTACTTATCAGTTTTATTACTATCTAGTATTTCTGTTGCCGCTGTTTAAGTTGCTCTACGAGTGTTGCAGTGAGGTTTTATGTACAAACTTTGATATTTCCTATGATGTTTGGATAATTTTCGGGATGTTGAGAAAGTTTCAAAAGTTTGTTATATGATGCTTCACTATTATTACCTGTTATATATTTTCTACTATATTTCATCCTTGCGCTGTGAGTTCTGCGACAGGTTCCGATGTTGTTATTTACCTGTGATGATCGTCCACAGCTGCCTGACACACCTTTCAGTGCATTATTCCTCTTGTTTAGTGCAAGGGTTGTGGGCGGTCGTCACAAATCTTGAACCAAGCATCCCTTAATGATAAAACCGGAACAATCACACATGTTGATTTCCTTGGTTAGATTGTTCTGTATTGCTCAACACGTTAATGGCCATTTGCTTTAATCTGGTTCATGAGTCTACTTTAGAAAGCGACCTTATTTTCCTAGGAAATAGCCTAATTTCCATACTTGTATAGGTAAGTCTCTTAAGGTGTTTCTGCGATACACCTTTTAAGATTTCTAGACTTATCAAGGACATCTATCCATCCTTTGTTCATGCAGAATCCAAGACTAAATATTATGGGATCATTGATTTTGTGTTCCATAATCATTCTCTTAACTTGTTGGTACCCATTGAACGTTGTCTATCCTTTTCAAGACACAAGTTTGTTTTCTGTTAAAGATGATCAATCTTCATTCACAGACCTTAATCCCATTTCTTTTGACTTTATAGAAATCATTGCCTTTGGAGAACTTTTATAAGTGGGTCGGCCAAGTTTTTCTTCGTTTCTATATAGTCAACACTTATAGCTCCACTTTTGAGTAACTCTCTTACCATATGATGTCTTAGAATCACATGTCTAGACTTTCCTTTATATGTCTTATTAGAGACACATATCATTGCTTGATTATCATAGTTAATCATGACTATTGGAGATGGCTTCTTCCACAATGGGATTTCAATTAATAAATTTCTAACCCATTCCAGTTCTTTACACGCATCTACTAATGCAATCAATTCTGACAACATAGTTGAATCAAATATACAAGTCTACTTCTTGGAAGCCCAAGATACAATAGCGTCTCCTAATGTAAATATCCATCCAGTCATAGACTTGGATTTGGGTTCTACATTGTTCCAGGTTACATCGCTATAGCCTTCTATTACAGTAGAATATCCTTTATAAGATAAACCATAGTTTGTGTTTCCTTTAAAATAAGCTAAAATTTTAGAAATAACTTTCCAGTATTCGAAACCTGGGTTACTCGTAAATTGACACAATACACTTATAGCATGTGTGATGTCTGGTGTAACACCCCGTAATTCTGTTAATATTAATATCCACAAATTAAAGAATAACTAATCTCAGACGTGATAATTGTGGGAAATAGGTTCCGCCATTGTGTTCGTCTCGGAATTCTGGTCGAAATAGAGTCTGAGTTTGCATGAATTGGACTTCGTATGAAGAAGTTATGGCCATCGGAAGTTTCAGAAAATTTAAAATAGATTTCAGAAAAATTTAAATTTCAAATTCGGAGTCAGAACAGGCAGGCGGGAAAATTCCCGCCAGGCCCAGGTCGACCCTAGGGTCGACTGGGCAGTCAACATGCCTACCAGGTCGACTATAGAGTCGACCTGCCTACCAGGTCGACTATAGAGTCGACCTGGCAGTCGACCCCCCCCCCCCCGAGCAGTTTTTGTTCTGAGCCTGTTTTTGACCGAGTGATGACCCATTAGGGTTTCTGACCTAATCTGGTTGGCTGGGATTAGTTCTGAACTGATCTAACGGTCTAAAATAAATCCTAACTCTATAAATACCTAGGTAGTCTCTCACCCTAATTCATAAGAAAAATAGAATAGTTACCGTCATACCGTCGCCATGGAAATCAATGGAGCCGCCACCAAGTAAGAAGGAAGAAAAGCTAATTCAATTCTAATTCTCTCAACCCTAAAGCAAAGCAAAACTCTCTTTTCTTCTCTAATTTTGAGTATGATAGTCTTAACAAGATTATTATCATTTTAATTAGGTTAAGTCATGAATGGATTATGAGTAGATGATGTGAATTGTCGTATATGTTATCATGTATGTTATTAATCCTATGCTATGTGGTGATGATATCCTATATGTTGTAAATCATGCTATGATGATGTTATGTATGTTGAAAGTTTCTATGCTAAGTTGTGATGAAACATACATGTTAGAAAGCCATCTATGCTAGTTAGTTCATATTAATTAAATCATCATGTTTGGGCTATGTTGATCTATATGACAAGTTACATATGCAAGTTAAATTGATTAGAAAAGTTATGAACATATGCCATGACATCTATTATGACATCTAGAATTATGCTATGACATATCCTATGCTAGTTCACACCATCATTATGTTGCCTAAAAACCCCATATGCAAGTTTATGTATAGATTTGGGCTATGATCATATCATGTAAATTATGACATTTAACAAGTTGACACCTTTTGATCCTTAACATGAGTAGTTTATGCAAGTTTCACCCCTATTATGATTAGACTTATTTTTATTGTCTATATGTTGTGGTAATTTGTCCTTGTGCTATGTGTTAGACTATTCAAGTCTAGCCTATATTATGCGTTGTATAAGCGAACATATAAACGTGGGGTAGGGGTAATATTAAGGATTTAATAATAAGATGTTGGGGTGCAATTGATATGATTTTGCATACCATGAGTGGATGACCATAATTGAGTCAATTATGGGCATCAATAAAAGTGGACATATTTAATAATTTGGATAGGGAATTATTAAAACTGGGGTAAAAGATTGAAAATTGTCAATCAATGCTTAGGACACGAGGTTGGACTCGTTTGTGACGTAAACCTGCCCGGAACCGCCCGACAAATCCAGTGGTCACAAATGTCAGCCCAATGTGAGAGGTCCTAGGCCTAAACTAAAGCATAACAGTTGTAAAGACACGAGGTTAGACTCTTTTATGGTGTAAGACTGCCCGGACCCGCCCGGCAAATCCAGCTGCCATAAATGCCAGTCTAATGTGAGAGGTCTTTATGAGGTTATGGCCGGAATGAATTAAGAAATGCTTAACCAGATAAACATGTAAGGTGGGACATGGGGGTTAAGTAGGTGCCTTGGGTGGCATGAGGAATATAGTGGGTGCCCTTGGTGGCATGTGAAATACGATTAGTAAGACTTAACCAAACACACATGTTAATGAACATGACTAAGAGGGTTAAGTGGGATATATTAATGACAAGCTTAGGTGGGTAGCTTGTGGGGGCCCATTTCAACCAGTATCCCAAAAGTATCTTTGTGGGCTCGACCCAAGTCGAGGACGGGACACGCATACTGAGTTTGACTATAAGAGGCCAAAACGGGGAGCGGTGGCAACGCAAGTCCAACGGGTTTCATATGTGTGTGTGGACCCGGGCTGATAGGTAAGACATTGTTGCATCGTGTAGGTATAAGCCGTGCATTCTCAAGTTGTATCGAGTTGCCACTTTAGGGGAGTGATACACCCCACTGTGGGGCCAACACGGGTATCTACGAGTAGGGAGCCGAGCGAAAATGGGTAGTGGAGTACACCTAGTGGAGATAGGGGCAGACGGCACCTATGTAGTCAGCTAGGGGTACGTAAGGCTATTTATATGTTTCTGTGTGAAGCAAGTGGGATCAACCTTTAGGGTGACTAGTGCGGTGCAGTGTAGTAATGTGCGGTGCAGTGTAGTAATGTGCGGTGTAGTATAGTAATTATTCGTTAGAAATTAGGTATGCCTTTACCGTTATCTTTAACGTTATCCTTCACGTTATCTTTATCTGTTCATTCCATACCTAATAGTTCATAGACATTTACTTGTCTTCCAGTTTATGCCTTAGTTTAGTTATTTTGATAATAGTATTGCTAGAATTATCATACTCGCCAGACTTTATGTCTGACCCCCTCCATTTCTATCCTTTTCCCCCTCCAGGTCCTCAGATTGGACCCAGCTCTAGTGGAGCTTGATTGGATTGCTTCATCTCTTTGGAAAGCTTGGACCCTTGAAGTAAAGTCCAGCTTGTTATCTTCTTTAATGGCTATTTGTGTAATGGGATGATGTATTTTGTTTTATGAAGATGGATAATGTACTTGACTCTGATTAATGGTTTTGTGATGTAATAAACATGTTTCCGCTGCACTAAAATGAAGTTTTAGATTTCCAAGTACTACTTATTATCTATCTTGTTGTAATTTTTCAGTTCTATATTCACTTATAACCTCCATGGAAGTTAATGCATTCCCTTTGTGAGTGACATTAATAAACGTGGGGTGTTACATCTGGTCTAGTGCAATGCGTAACATGCATAAAACTCCTAATAACACTAGAATATTCCAATTGAGAAATGGTACATCCAGTGTTCTTTTCTAATTTGATACTTGGATCTGAAGGAGTTGGTGTTGATTTGTCATCATAATGACCATACTTCATTAGAAACTTCTCAATGTAATGAGATTGGGTTAGTAATAAATCCCCCCGCTTTCCTAATGATTTTAATTCCTAAAATTACATCAGCCTTTCTTAAATCTTTCATATCAAATTTATAGGAAGGAAACTTCTTAGTTTCATTCACCCATGATATATTGGAACCAAATATCAGCTTGTCATCAATGTATAAACGTATAATAACATAACTGCTTTTATCCGATTTGCTATAAATACATTTATCTGCATCATTAACAAGGAATCCAAATGACAATGCAACTTTATCAAACTTCTCATGCCATTGCATGGGAGCTTGCTTCAAGCTATAAAGAGATTTGACTAATTTACAAACTTTCTTTTCTTGGCCTTGGGTTTTAAAACCTTCAGGTTGTTCCATGTATATCTCTTCTTCTACATCTTCTTTAGTAAAGCTGTCTTTACATTCATTTGATGTATAACCAAATTATGAATTGATGCAAGTGCCATTAAACAGCGTATGGAAAATATGCGAGCAACTGGAGCACATGTATCAAAATAATCTACTCCTTATCTCTGTTTATATCCCTTAGCAACTAATCTGGCTTTAAACTTATCAATGGTTCCATTTGTATTCATTTTTTCTTAAATATCCATTTATACCCTATAGGTTTAGTACCAGGTGGTAAATCAGATAAAACCCAAGTTTGGTTTAATATTATGGAGTTCATTTCATCATTAATAGCTTTTTCCCAGAAATTAGAATCTCTAAAACTCATAGCCTTTAAATAAGTTTTGGGATCATCATCGATGTTCATCACATATCTTGTCACATTAAGGACTTCGTTCTTATTGCCTTCTACAAGATATGTTATGAAGTCAAGACCATAGTCCTTTTCTATTCTTGCTCTCCTATGTTTAGTACCATTTTCTGGTACTGACACTTCCTTACAATTTTTGAGCCGGAGCATATTCATCGTCATTGATATCATTAGTCACAGTTGGTTCTGGACTAGATGAACTTAATGGATTCTCAATAGTTTGATTTTTGAGAAATTATATATCTGTAGATTCTATAACTTCTAAGGTGTCAAGTATAAGGAACCTATAAGTAATATTATTAAGAGAATATCCTATGAAAACACACTCAAAAGCCCTATTACCGAACTTCGATCATTTAGGATCTGGTTTTCTAACATATGCTAAGCGACCCCAAACTTTAAGTCTAGTTAGGTTTTCTATTAAACCATAGTTCATAAGGGGAAATATTATTCTTTTTTAAGTGGTACATACTCTATTTAAAATGTAACATGCAGATAACATAACATCACCTTATAGGTTATGAGGTAAATTAGAACTTATGAGCATGGCGTTAACCATTTCTACTAAATTTCTATTTTTCTTTCCAACAACACCATTTCATTGTGGTGTATATGGGGCAGTACACTGGTGAGTTATACCATTTTGTTTACAAAACTAAGTGAATTCATTGGAAAAATATTCACTACCACGATCTAAATGTAACACTTTAATTTTAACTCCTAATTGTGTTACGACTTCTACTTTGTAAATTTTGAATTTATCAAAAGCCTCATCCCTCGATTTCATTAGATATACATATGCATATCTAGTACAATCATCAATAAATGTTATATAGTATTGGTTACCACCATAGGTGATATAACATTTTAAGTCACCTATATCACTATATAGAGATGGAATCGAAATCACAATCAGAAATTTATCCTAACTTAGGCATATTTCTAGGAGATTTATAATTAACATGTTCTAATCTACTATGCCATAAATTAATAGAATCAATAATATAATCAGAAGATTTCTTTACTAGATTCAACTTAATCATGTCGTTACATGGGTATCCTTGTCTAATAAATTTATTGTTCTTGGACAACACTAACTTATCAGACTCATACACCATCTTGAATCCTCCTTTATTAAGAAGGTATCCAGAAACTAAATTCTTACACATAAAGGTATATAAAATACATTAACTAATGTAAGAACCTTCCCAAAGGTGAATGTAAGTTCAATTGTGCCTTTTCCCAGAACTTTGCTTGCAATTTTGTTTGTGCCTTTAACTTCGTTGGATTCTCCATTATTGTCTTCAAAAGTCTTGAACAAATTACGGTCTTTGCAAACATGAATGGTTTCTCCAGTATCGAGCCACCAATCATTACCAATGCCACTAATGGAGTTCGCCTCTTGTACAACAGCCACAAGCTTTTCTTCGACCACATTCGTTTTTTGTTGTTTCTTCCAAAGACGACAGTCTCGGGCATAGTGGCCGGGTTTATTACAATAGTTACAGACACCCTTCTTTTTGTTCGTGGAATTATTATTCTTCTTAAACTGTGTCTCATTCTTAGGTTTTAACCTATCGGTAATTTCAAAATTATTTGCTTAAATTGAGACTCAGTTTGCGGATTATCAACTAGTTACCATTTACAAGAATCATGTTCAATACGAAGATGATGCTGTAAGCCGTTTAAATTATAATCCGTTTTCGCATGTTTCAATTTTTTCTTATAATCATTCAAAGAATTTGGGAGTCTTGAAATAATAACTCCAACAACAAAAGATTCTGGGAGATCAATACCAGCATCTTAAGTTAATTCACCAAAGTAGTATTTCACTTACTTGTCCAACTATGGACTTGTTGGCAACCATTTTGAAATCCATTAAATTACAAATAAGAAATTTTTTATTACTTGCTTCGGATATGCAATACTTTCTCTCCAATGCAGTCTAGAGGTCCTGTGTAGTTTCCAAGGTTCTATGAGCATTGTAGACTGAAGTAGACAATGCATTCAGAATATGCCCTCTGCATAGAAAATCGTCCTCTTTGCGCTTTGCTTGTTTCTCTTTTAGAGCTGCAGTATCCTTATCGGTTTCCTCCGGTATGACTTTCAATCCGTCTTCCAAGATGTAGAACAATTTGATGGTAATCAGAAAGAACTTCATTGACTCTTGCCAATGAGTGAAATTTTCGCCATCAAATCACTCCAATTTCGTAAAATGTTGATTCATAACTTGTAATAGCACTCGCATCAATTCATAATTTGGTCATACATCAAATGGATGTAAAGACAACTTTCTAAATGGATATTTAGAAGAAGAGATATACATGGAACAACCTGAAGGTTTTATAACCCTAGGATAAGAAAAGAAAGTTTGTAAATTAGTCAAATCTCTTTATGACTTGAAGCAAGCTCCCATGCAATGGCACGAGAAGTTTGATAAAGTTGCATTGTCATTTGGATTCATTGTTAATGATGCAGATAAATGTATTTATAGCAAATCAGATAAAAACGGTTATGTTATAATATATATATACGTTGATGACTTGCTTATATTTGATTTCAATATATCATGTGTGAATGAAACTAAGAATTTTTATCTTCTAAATTTAATATGAAAGATCTAGGAGAGGCTGATCTAATTTTAGCCCATTACAGACCTTAAGAAAATTTGTTGGGGATTTTGCGGTTTGAGACTGTTGGAGGAAGATGATCATCGTATCATTGTCGTACTTCAGACTTTAAGGATCTATATAATAGATTCTTTCAGACAATAGTTCAACCCACCAGATACTAACCAGTTATCGAACTATCGACTTTTAAGATTCAAAAAAGCCTTGGAACAGCGAAAACAGATTCAAAGTTTGTACGGCTTTGATCCAATCAAGAACACTTTGAAAATTATAATCTGATGATGCAAGAAAACAATAAGAACGAAGAGAAGAAGAAGTTGAAATCTGCAATAATTCTGGATTTTGTGACACCTTTTAGGCATTACAAATTTTCAGCGTTTGAAACACTTTCTTGATGTTGCAGACTCGGGAGGAAGAAAAAGAGTAAAAAGTGATTTGAAACACTTTTCTGCGTTGGTATAATAAGCAGCGGGAGGGTGCGTTCATTCGTGAATCATCATGACCATTGGCTGTTTCAAATTCGAAACACTACATTTATTCATTTTTGAAACATCGCGTCTTTTCATTCGCAATGTTTCGAAGCGTTACAAATTTGCGCGCCTAATTCAAAAATACAATAGTCCGTAGCGCAACAAGCCTATCGGAATTCTGAGGCCCAACTGATCACGAGATGTAACGACCTACCGTTTCGATTGCTTCAAGTCGGTTATTAAACTAGCTCAGAACGTTCAAGACGACGGGTAGTTATTTTAGCTTACGGGTCTAAACAGAATAAACACAAAAATCACAGGCACAACAAAGATAACAATATCTCACAGAGGAAACTTCATACAAAAAAAATATCAGAGTACAAGAATTTATATACTGTAGAAGATTTTAATATATATACAAGATTTTCTACAATGAAGTTTATAGTTTTGTCAAGCACGCGCGTAAGCATCTTGTGTCTTCACGTTCCTCTCCAGCTAAGCTAACCACATATCTTTAAAATCTGGAACACTTAGGATCTGACCCGAGCGTTCCATGATAAAAACACGAAACACTAGAGTCAGGATTACACTTATTTCAAGTAAGTCAACATCAGTAAGATACCGGATTAAATAGTTAATCCTAACATAAATGTGAATTTATTAAATTTCCAAGTGCCCAACAGTGCACATAAACATTCTAATGGGTTGGTTAAACTTGCGATCTCCTGTGTTTCAACACTGCATGTACAACAAATGATAGTATCTTGTTACCATAACAAGTTTTATTCTCAAAGTAATCAGGTGCAACATGGTGAGTGGTATACAAGTCACAAGATCTGTGCTAAACATTCAAGTGTGAAGTCAGGTGCGAACATGTAGTACCAAAAATACAAATGCTTATTTGCTAAAAAGGGGCAAAGATCGAGTTTTATATTGCTACAACCCTATTACAAAACAACAAGCAAAGAGATTATGTTACCTACCATAAATATGCATGCATACAATAATTTGTATGCACCAAATACCCAAAATTCAAATGGCAATAAGTTATTGGTTACGAGCAGGAATAAATCACTATTACCTTTTGATTTGGGTGACATGCACAGTAAAAGCTTTTATAAAATGGGAAATGTAGCCAATGCATGTCAGCATAGACATACAATCTACATTTGGAATGTAATACTGGTATAAAGACATAAACGTTTATATGCATTCAAATAAAGAAATGTAGAGGCAAACATAGAAAAGGGACACGACAGCAGGAACAATACGATGCAGTGGCGTCGACAACTCACTATAAATCCCAAATCAATCAAGTTTCTATCTATATTCAGTATTATCCTGATGTTAAAATACTTGGAATACAGCGAACCATAAGGTAAACTTACTATTAGTCGCGGGTGAAAACGCTGGTGGCTTGAACGACATGCATGACTCGACTGGCATAGCGGCAGTTCCGGCGAATCACGAGGATGAAGGCGACCGATTGGTTAAAGGCAGTGGCTTTGGGCTGATGGCGGTTGCAACCGGGAAAAAGGAGCTTGATTTGGAACCGTAATGGATTGAAGGAGGAGCGGAGGCCAAGGCTTCGATTTGGTGGGAGTGGAGCAAATCAAGGGGGTGCGGCGCTCAACGAAGCAAGGCCGACGTGACCAATTCGGCGGAGTAGGAGACGAAAAGTTCGATTTAAGGAGAGAAATGGAATTTGTTTGAAGAATAGTTAGTGGCGGTGATTAAATTGGAAGGAGGCTGAACTACGGCGAACTGGAGTGGCCATTTTCTGTGGCAGCCATAGATTTATTTTAGGGTTTCCATTTGGGAATGAATAATGAGGATGGAAAGCTTGGTTTGGGGAAAATGAATTGCATACAGTAAGAACAAAAATATAAATGGTGGACACGGTGAAAAAGGAATGCGTGGAAAGTATCAGAAATAAAAGAGCACGTGTTGTGAATCTGCGCTTTAACAAAGAGAAGTGTTTTTTTTTTCCAATTTTTAAACAAGTGGCAAATCTAAAAAATAAATATAAAAGAGTGTATATATATATATATACCATTTGAATACTATGAATATACAAACCATACTAGACAGCTCATTATTTCCAAATAAAAATTAAATTAATTATTTTAAAATCCCATTCAAATCTAGAATAAATTATAAATAAATCTCAAGTTCAATAAAATTCAAAATTCAAAACAAATTAAATTTTAAGATTAAAAATTTATTTAAATAAATCCTCAAACATTATATGTATATAGAATATCAATTAGTTTAAAAATATCACAAATGTTTAATTTAACAAATTATTTAAATCGAATATGAAAGAAATTTAAAATTATACTTACAAAATTGATTTAAAACCAAAATAAAATAGATTAAATTTCAATTTTACAATCACTTATCAAGTATAACATAAATTTCTGACATCAAATTCTAAAATTTAAATGTCGAAAATTTTGGTTTGTTACACTAGACCCCAAGATCCCCAAGGCCCATCTTTTGACCATTTAAATATTAATATCCATGCCATGTTCATGCTATTGCCTTATATCTTCCTTCTCTTCTTTCTTTTGATATGATACATCAAGCTTTTACATATATAGAGGCAAGTCTTTGTCTATTTCATGATGTGGGACAAAGAGCTTTTCCCATTCCTTCTTTCTTATCTCTTCAAAAATACCCCCCTCAAAAAAAGTTTTGAAAATTTCTAACATGTAGAAGCCTTTATAAAGGAGAACACCTTAGTTTCTCTCTAGCTTTCTTTGTTAATGACGATGATCTTCTGTCCTTGTGTGATCTTCAATTTAATTGTTGTATGACATCCATCACCATTAAATATGACTTCAATTATAGGTTTACAACATGGTTTTAGTTAATACTCCATATATATTTGGTAGCATGTCGTTCTAATAAAGCCCAATGTAAATAATGCATGGAATGAAGTCGACATTGCTTATTTTAAAGGCCAGCTGGAATGAGGAGGGTATGATATCATTGTTTGTATGTTGGCATTAATGCGTGACAACATAGAATGGAGTTAGTGTGAAGCTTAAAAGACATAGAATAGTGGCAATATGATATGAAGGAGACATGGATGGTGTAAATGATAAGGTGAAGTTTGTAAAGGTTGAGTGGCATCACCCTATAAACTGCAATATTGAAGGAAGGTGACACAATCATGTTGATAGAGGAAGGGCGACATGTCCTTTTGATATATAGAAAGCGACACCATCTTCACAGTTGGCTACGCATAGGGCGACATGGTCTTTCTATGAAAGGAGTGAGACTTGGTTGAAGTCAACATTTTTTATTCGTGACATAATCTCCAAAACTTGATGCGTTCTTGTCTTCTTTTTGACTCACAGATAACAAATGGTATTTGGATGTAGTGTTTAAGAAGATATAAAAATGAATTTATATTCAATTATCACGGTATATATATAATAGTTATAAATAAAGTCAAATTAATATAAAAATTAATTTTGGAAAAATCAAAGTATATCAAACTAAAAAACATGTATCAAAAGATAAAATCCTAATAATTATATTATTTTCAAAGTAGAATAATAATTGTAATAAATTAAAATAAAGTGTGCAAAAACATTAATAATAGGAATACATATAATCCTACTAATTGTGTAACGTCCCGTATTTTTACGGTATAATAATTAATTTATTTAATTATTTAAATAGTGATTCAAAGAACTAAATGGTTGTTTAATTAAATAACATTGAATATTTAATTAATATAAATAATAGAATAATATATTTAATTTCCTAAATAGTCGGAAATTATGGAATTTACTATATTGTGTGAATTTAATCATTTATAATATATAATTCAGTTTAGAGTTGAATTATGTTAACAAATATATTATTTAAACGAAGTATGAACGTATAATTATATTATAATTATAGTCGAGTCCGAAATGGCGCGGTAGTTCGTCAATTGGCAATTCGAACTTTAAACAAATATACATAATCCGTTTTAAGCCGGATTTCTTTGAAACAAGAAACGTTCGGAGCTGGTGAAGTATGTTTTTCTAATGGAAGAGAAAAATCGGGATTTCGTCGGGTAGATTTTGATTTATGTCCAAATCAAGTTTTCGAAAAGTCGCTATGAAATTTCTTTATAATTTATAACGATTTATTTATATTATAAATGGATTTTAATATAAATTGAATACTGATTTAACCGGGATTTGAAATATCAAGTTATAAATTCTGGTATGTATATTCTGGAGCTGTATGATATTTTATGTGGATATATATGATAATATTAATTTATTAATATTGAATTAATTTTTTTTAAATATATTAATATTTAAATGGATTTATTTATAGCATTAAATATAGCTAGTTTTGCAAACGACCTTCGCTTTCAACGAAACTAATTTTGTTGGATTCGGAATATCAAATTATTGTTAGATTTCAATTTCCGTGATTTTTGGAATCAGTATGTGGCCGTACGGGATTTTAATGTGAAAAACAGTCGATAATCTGAATTTAAAATACGTTGTGTGAGAAAACAGAGTCGGAATTCGACGAAACAAATTTCATTGGGTCTGTAATGTCGAACTGCAGCTACATGCCCATTTTCATGATTTTTGGATGTTGTATGTGATCACACAAATTTTTAAACAGCAAAACAAATAACGGTTGATTAAAAAAAAAAAATATTCAAATAAAAAATATATTATTCCTATCCTATAAATAATCCTTTCCTTACCCTAAAACCTAAAACTCATTTTTTTGGTCAAATATTTTTCCGCTGTCTTCATTCCTTCTACAACAAACATTTCGTGAGATTTAAAAATTCAAAGAAATAGGAATAAAATCCTATAAATTATAAAACCTATATATTTGAGTCCCTTGATGGATTTCCTTCAAGCCTATGCGTATATTGAAGTGTGCGATCAGCATGAGGGAAGTTCGATTCATTCCAGCACACGAGAAAGGGTATTAGGGTTCGAGAAATTTTGGTAATGAATCATTGTTGATCATTTTGGAGTTCTGCGTTGAGTTCGTGATAAGATATCAAGTTAGTGGCATTTGTTTTGGTGAAGATAGAACCAAAAAGTGACACGTGAATTAACAGGAAGGCGTCGTTTCCCGTTAGAATGCGATTCCGAGGGAGGCTTCGATATTTGAATTATGTATATGATGTGGAGGAGGACATCGAGGGAAGTAGAATGGTGGCGTTGGTTTTTAATTTCATGAAATAGAGATGGTGTTTGGTGGTTGCAAAGTTCGGCTATAAGAGGTGTTAATGAGCGGGTACCTAGAGCTGAGTATCGGGGAAGAAAAGGAGATGCGGGTTTGGGCTTTAAACAGGTATGGGTCGGTTTTAAAAAGGGATACGACCCCTTTGAATTTCAAAATCCATGTTTTAATTCATTTAAATGTATATCAACTTATAATTATCATAACTTGGTCACACATGAATGAAATTCAGTAAAATAAGATCCGTTGGGATCGTATGGATGCTAGCTACCCAATGGAAGTGACTGGGAGTGAATTGGAGCTCGTTACTTTTTATAGCAAAGTAAATAGTCTGTCTGAATCAACCGACAATTATCGTTATTTAACGATGATCGTCCAATGTGAGTAAATCTCACTAACTCTGTACAGTTTATACTTTTATAAAGATAATCTAGTAATTAATAAATGTTATTTGACTGCTGTGTGATGATTATTTGTTTGAATTGCTTATGTATTGGTTGAAATTATAGATAACGATATATATATATATAAATCGTTAATCAAACATTGATTCTATTTATTAGAATATTTCATATCGAAATGAAATTGATGTTATTATATTGTTTAACATCTGTGGATGCAGGGAAACAGGTCGAAGGAATCCAACTAGATTCCTCAACATTTATTTTACTGTTTTTCATATATGGTGATATATGATGTGATATAAAATCTATTGTTGATGATATGTGTTAGAATGATATTGATCATTGTTATTTTTTATTTTAAATACCATAAGAAATAATGGAATATAAAAAGGGAATTTTCAATGTTATATTGAAAAAGAAATATATATAAAATCAAAGGATTTTATAAAAAGAGATATTTATAAAATCAAAGTATTTCATAAAAAGAAATATTTTTTAAAATGAATAGAATTTAATAAAAGGAATTATTTATATAATAAATAAGATTTTATAAAAGGAAATATTTGGGAAATAAATATAGAATTATAAAAAGGGAATTTCAAATTTATAAAAGAAATTTGAGAGGATTTATTTAAATTAGATATTACATAAAAATATGTTTTTAACAGATGAATTGAAAAGAATAAATTTTAAATAATATTTTATAAATTAAGTTAATTATTTATCAGTGGATAAATGGAATATATAAGTCAGAACTTATATAGAGAATTAAGAATCGATTTTTAACATTGATATTTGAAACTGAATATGAACATACTGCTAACCAGAATTTTAGATGGAATTATTAAATTGTTGAATATAAAATAAGATTTTATATGAATTATTTATAAATAGAAATATAAATAGAATATTTAAAATAAGATATTATTTTAATACAAAACCAAACTGGTTTAGTTGTAGAAAGAATATATTATTCATATTGAATATGAATAATGGATTAAGGCAAGCATTTTGCAAAGAAGAAGATTATAAAGGAAATGTTATTCATATTTTATATGAATAGTAGGTTAAATAAATGTTTTGAAAATAAAAACATTTATAAAGAAGATTGGATTTGAAGTAGAAGTTCAAAGGGGAATTTGAATAAGATAGCAAGAAAAGGAGTTAATCGAATGTAGTTTATTCGAAAGAAGTTAATCGAATATAGTTTATTCGAAAGGAGTTTATCGAATATAGTTTATTCAATCGAATATAGTTTATTCGAAAGGAGTTAATCAGATTAGAGTTAATCGAATATAGTTATTCGAAAGAGAGATTATCTAATATTATTTATTTGAAGGAAGGAGTTATCATATAGAGATTTATTCGAAAGAGAGTTACTTAAGGAAGTTTGTTAAAGATTTAAAAAGGTAAAAATGTTATTCAATTAAGATCTGAGAGGTAGTTATACCCTAACTTGTTTGACTCCATTTTTAACTAAGGAATGGTTAAGGTTCGAGAGTGAAGGTTAATTAAGTGAATTTAGTTAATGAGTGTAATAGTTTGAGTTGGCATAGCGATGTTTTATTTAAACATCTATTTAAATCCAATGAAGGAGTTTTGGAAATGTTTTCCAAATAAGAATCAGAAATGTTTTTCTAATATAGAAAATAAGAAATGAGAGTAAAACGTTTTTCCAATATTAATGAGGTATATTTTCTAAATTTAGAAAATAAGAATTTCTGTATATATATAGAGATAGGAAATGGGTAAATGAATAAATTAATGATAAATTAATTTAAGAGATAAATGATGATTGATCAATAGAATTTCCATCTGGAAATAATATCGTTGTTTGTACACATGTTTTCCTTTGATAGTTAAATCACCGACTATCAAAGATTTTGACCATTTCTATTGTCAATACGGAGAGACAGAGATCAATTATATTATCTGAAAACCACTCTGTATGGCATTAACGTTGCGAATCAAATATGATTGTGACGGCAAGGAATTTCGCTCGGTCCGAACCAGTCGCTAAACCGACCCAGACCGTTCGAAACACCCTATCGTTTGAGAACAGGACAAAATAGAACCCAAACAGAAGAACATTTCATTGTATATTACAACAATGCATCAGATTACAAGAATATACAGAGTATAAATGAATAAATATAACACAGAAATATCAGAGATTCAAATTACATTTAAATACCTCGCAGCGGAAAATAATACAATACACAACTAGAAGAGATATACGGATACAAAGCTTTTCGGATATCGTTCCAGCTGTAATCCAGGATCCTGTGAATATAAATCTGCAAAACCAAAACTACTAGCTGCCCGTGTCAAAATAAGGGCACCCAGAGTTTAGGTTAAAACAATAAACTCCAGGTCAGTCATGTGACTGGTGTGAGAACTAAAACAGTTAATCTTTATTTTAAAGTTAGGTAAATCAAGGGACCACGCCATATAACACGGAACGGGTTTCCTCCCAAGAATACCAGTGCATAAAACAAACAGCGCAATGCTAAATAAAGAAAAATGAAGCTGTTATAAGACCCAGGTCCCATCACACAATGCAACGCAGCCGAGGATAGGGTTTTCAGTTATAATAGCCAAGCATGCTTAGTACGTTTAAAACAAATCATTTGATACTATTGTCAGTGCATAGTGTATAAAACAACTTCAAATCATAAGTATCAATCATAGGCGGCATGAGCGTCCCATGCCACTATGTCGCCATATATAGGTTTACAAATAAAACCGCAATGTCGTATTGGAAGTTGGGTTATCATTTATGGTATGAACCGAGGCTAGGGATCGTCCTCAACCGATTCGTGACTCTCTAGCCCGAGCCACAGGCAAGCGCGCAGGCAAGCCTTTAGGTCGTCAGGGCCGGTCCACCGACGTGGATTATTATGCCTGAACACTACGTTTCCCCACCCTATGGGGTGTAAGTGAGCCAACTAAATGACTCCATCGGTTCGAGAACGACCGATCAATCCGAGGCGCCTTGCAACAGCAACAACCACATAAGTCAAACTCGTCAGGGCGTGTAAAACCACTGACGCCACTTCTAACTAGAAAGAAACGCAAGTCCTCCCTGAGGTCCGTCTCCCGTTTTTGGTTCATACCGGGTGTGATACTCGCGAATCAACGTTACACAAAGCTACGCCACAAAAGGCCGTGCTTTGATCATCAACCACAAGACTTTGCTTTTCAACAGAAGCCTTGATCATTTGCCACTTAGGCATGCCACACAGGTAATTCACTCCATGCGATTGATATCCATCAATATATAACCCCTGAGCTCGTACGTCTCAGAGAAGGACGTTAAGCAAGAGAATAAATTCTCCGCCGCCAAACAGATATATATTTAATGGAGATCAATCACACGGACTAAAATCGAATGTCAGACACACAGTCCATTTACAAGTCCGTTCTGGGTCTGAACGAAACCGGAGGCACCTTGTACCTCGCATATCCATCGATCTCCAAGTACGTCTGGACGATCACTAACTGTTTCCATCTTCTTGGGTGTACAGCCCAATCAAGATCATCAGTAATTACCCAAACGACGTGAAGACCTCCGGTCTTCGACCATCGTCTTCATCTTCGACTTATCGTCGTATCAGTTATTCAGAATGGCGTAAACCCGGCCTTTCCGAATAACTCGCGTATATTTTAAATAAGTGTTACACAAACACAACATACGCCTCATTCCAATTCATCAGTCACTAACCGTAAATTAACCAAGAGAATAATTCCCCAAATATTAACCCCGAAGGCCGAAACCAACATCAGATCAATATCCAGAAAACCGTTCCGTTTAGCTAACCGACAGTTAGTTTCTGATTTCACATTCATAGGGAAAGGTTCCCATTAATTTTATCCAAGATAAACTCCTGAATTTATTCTCTAATCTTCCTTTGAATTTCGATTCAACTCGTCGGGATTAACGAAACTTACCGAAGTATTCATTTGTTTTAATTTCCCAATCCCAACCTATTTATCCCATGAAGTAAAACAGGTAATACTTCATATCTAACACCACAGTGTTATCGGTAAATTCAATTACCATTTCACGTTCAAATCTAATTAAAGATTTAACTATCGCCTGGAGTAAAACTAGTGATACTCCATTCTCGATTATTTCAATCTAATTAAAGATTCATTAAAACTCCACTTAGTTTTAATCGTTAACTGGGTTAAAGAATCAGTGTCATTTAAAACACGGTTCACGGTAAACCCAAAATATCATTCCATTAATTATCGGGTTAAAGAACAAGTGTTATTTAAAACACTGTCCACGATAAACCCAAAAATCAATATCAATTCAATTCCAATTAAATATTATTTAATTGGTACCTTTCATTAAATCTAAATAAAAAGATTTAATCATTTCTCAACTGGGTTCAAGAACAGTGTTAGTGAAGACACCATTCACGACAAACCCAAATCACATTCGATATTCAATATAAGGCTCTGAATAGAAAATATATCGGCTTATATTCAATATCAAATCCTACGATTAACAAATGTCGTATTGGAAATAACGATATAAATATATATCTTTCAAATTTCCATAACAACATCCGTATAATCACGAATTCCAACATCGAAATATTCCGAAGACAATTTCGATTCAAATCCACTCCAATGCAATCATTGGAAATTCTGGTTATTTTTAGAACCCTTTTCAAATTCAATTTATTTATTTAAAAATAAATAGAATTATATTTCTAGTTCAAAACTAGTTCATTTCGATAAAAATCTATTTTTATCTTTTCAAATATGGAGTTTTTCATCCCAAATCTTCACAAATCATTTCTTATGATTTTACACAAATTATTATTATTTTTAATAATTTTATCAAGGCCTGTACAGTCGATTTCCATCAATGGCCATCGAACTGCACTTACAGCGACCTTTTTCAAATTTGATTTGGACATAATTCCAAATCCAACCGTTAGATTTCAAATTTCTAATATTCATTAGAAAGCTCTTTTCGATACGGACCCAACGGTTCCGGTTTTAGGAGAATCCGACGGACGAATCTCCCGTAATGTCCGTTTGAAATAAATGGTCGAAATTCGCGAACTGCCGCGGCGCGGCGCGTTCTATTCAGGCCATTATATTATATATATAATATATATAATATATATTTCGTCGATTTCTATTTAAAACGAATTATATAAATAGTTTTAAAATTCGTTTCAAAAGCAATTTCAACTTCCATTTCAATTCAAATCAAAATTGAATTCTTCTTTATAAATTCGTTTTAAAATTCATTTCTATTCAATTCAAATTTCAATTCAATTTGAATTCATTTCAATTCGCTTTCAATTCAATTTGAATTCGTTTTCAATTCATTTCGAAATCGTTTCCAATTCAATTCATTTCGAAATCGTTTTCAATTCAATTTGAATTCGTTTTCAATTTAATTCAATTTCAAAGTCGTTTTCTATTTGATTCAATTCAAATTGGTTTTCTATTCGAATCAAATTCGTTATATATTCAATTGAAATCACATTCGTTTTCTATTCAATTCATTTCGAAATCGTTTTATATTCAATTCATTTCGAAATCGTTTTCAATTCAATTCATTTCGAAATCGTTTTCAATTCAATTCATTTCGAAATCGTTATCAATTCAATTCATTTCGAAATCGTTATATATTCAATTCATTTCGAAATCGTTATCAATTCAATTCATTTTGAAATCGTTTTCAATTCAATTCATTTCGAAATCGTTATATATTCAATTCATTTCGAAATCGTTATATATTCAATTCATTTCGAAATGAATAAAATCGATATAAATATCGTTCACGTCAAAATGGCGTCAAACTAATCAACACGGCTTCATAAATTTCTATTTTCAAATATTCTATTTCAAATATTTCTTTTTCAAAATATTTCGTTCAACACATGACCAATCTCAATGGATGAGTACTGTCAACACATGAACCTTTATTTTATATTGATAAAGATGTAAATTTTATTACTAAAATATTTCGTTCAACACATGACCAATCTCAATGGATGAGTACTGTCAACACATGAACTTTTATTTTATAATATTCTTTATTTTTCAAATTGGAATGAGGCCCAATCAATTACCATATAAAGTTAATTATATGGATTTTCATGCATTACACACATATAATAGCATTGAAAAATAATCAACCATCAACCAAAGTGCACTACAGTGTATAAGCATCAAATATAGATATCTAACGCTTATAACAGCTTGTCAATCAATCGATCGACATATTTAATCAATCAGGATGAGTGAACTTCAAATTTCATCCCAACACCCGTGTGGGGTTTCAAACAATCAAACGCATATTTTATCTGTGCAGTTGGGCGATGTGTAAAATTTATCGACCCAATCAATGTCCTTCAAATAGGTGTACATAAACAAACCGTCTGGTTTGTAAATGAATATTTATTTATTCACATTCACGTTAAAAATTATATTTTTAACGACAAAACATTTTATTCCAACCTATGAATTTCTATTCAGTTCATTCTTTAAATAAAATGATATTTTTATTTTTCTAACTTATTTTAGAAAATTTCGGCGGCATAACGGCACGATACTAGAAACGGGACAAGGCCTAGCCTTATCCCCGGTCTAGTGAAGGCCCACGCCATTCACACATCAATCAATCCATTCATTTCACCAAACAATTCAATTTCAAATCAAATCATCTAATTTATCTATGCAACCAAACAAACAAGTCCATGGTCTGTGGACAATTGTGTCGGGTGCTACTAAGCACCGTCTGCATCCTAGTATATATATATAACTAGAAAAGAAATTGAAGAGTGAGAAATTCTCACCGAAAGCTATCCCCACTTCACGACACTCCTATTTAGAGATCTTTGTCGTTCTCGCCTTTTCGTCTTCTTCGTTGCCCGTAGCCACTACATATTTAAAAATCACATTTTTACTTCGTTATTCAATATATAAAAATCGAATTTTTACTTTGCTATTCAATATATAAAAATCGAATTTTTACTATGCTATTCAATATATAAAAATCGAATTTTTACTATGCTATTCAATATATAAAAATCGAATTTTTACTATGCTATTCCATATATAAAAATCGAATTTTTACTATGCTATTCAATATATAAAAATCGAATTTTTACTATGCTATTCAATATATAAAAATCACATTTTTATTTCGAAGTTCTATACATAAAAATCATATTTTTATTTCGAAGTTCTATATATAAAAATCATATTTTTATTTCGAAGTTCTATATATAAAAATCATATTTTTATTTCGAAGTTCTATATATAAAAATCATATTTTTATTTCGAAGTTCTATATATAAAAATCATATTTTTATTTCGAAGTTCTATATATAAAAATCATATTTTTATTTCGAAGTTCTATATATAAAAATCATATTTTTACTATCTAAAAATCAAAGCTTTTCCTAAAGTAAAAAATCGTCTCTTTGTTTCGATAAAATTCGCATCTTTGTTTCGATAAAATTCAATTCTTTGTTATTTTATTATTTACAAAGCAATTTCATTTCAAAATTTACATTTCTACACTAATGCTAAAATATAGGAAAATTACTTTTAAAACAATAATTTTTTTATAATTTCTAAAACATTTTCTATTCATAATTTTAAAGGCTGAAAAATAAAATTCACTAAGCATAATTAACTAAATAATTAAGGGGATTACCCCTTTCATCTTCTTTCTGGAAAAAAACGATCCCGCTGAACCCATTTTCCACTGACGTCGACCTTGAATTTCGCACCTCCATCTCCATCCCGGAACACGATCTAACTGTGCCACGAGGTGCACCTCAACCAGAGCTTCCACCGCCAGCGAGCATGGCCAGCTCGCGGCCCCCACCTGCTTGGAAATCCGCCCCCAACGAAGTGACTTTGGCCAGGAAATACTCCCAAATCCTTCCACGATAAACCATCAACCTTATATAGATCGAAAGCCCTTTCTTAGCACTCCAAATTTCGCTTTAGAAAATCTAAAATTCATTAAACTGATTGAAAGAATTTGGGGATTGTTTTCTGGAACGATTTCCACCGTAGGAGCGATAGTGGCGGCTGAATGATTAATGAAAATTAGGGTTTCAAAATTCCAATTTATACCCTTGTTTATTTATTTTTATAATATATAATTTGAACGTATATTTTAAATTACCGGGGCCACATACTGAATCAGAAAATTCCAGAAAAATTATTTCTAGCTTCGTATTGACGATACGGTCCTAACAAAACTAGTTTCGTCGAATTCTGAGACCGTTTGAAAAATGGTCAATTTCCAGTCGATTAAAATCAACTGAAACTGGTCAAACGCGTTTTCCTTTGCCACGCTCACATATTGAATCGAAAAATTATGAAATTTGGAATCTAGCAATAATTTGACATCACGGATCCAACAAAACTGGTTTCGTCGAAATCCGAGGTCATTTGCAAAATGTCCATTTTTAAGGGCCTGAATTCTATAGCGACTATTCAGAATTTTCAACTGGACATATCTTTTTATTCCCGCTATGAAATTTGGGTTTGTCGGATTCGTTGGAAAGATATCATCAATTAGATCCTATCATTTTTGGTTTCACTAAAATCCGGATTGTTTTGCACCCGGTACATTCAATTGAAGTTTGAAATCGAATTATCGAACTACCGCGCCACTTTCAATTCTATATATAATTATATATAATTATTTATATTCTAACGACGACGCGTATAAATATATACGTTCGAATTCTATTCAAATAAATTTTCTCGTCGATATTATTTAAAATAATTCATTTTAAATAATCAAAATTCGCTAAAATGGCCAAAATAAAAATTTTAAACTGGCCCAGATTTTCGGGTTGTTACAATCTCCCCCACTTAAAACTTTTCGTCCCCGAAAAGGAACAAAGTCGAAAGTGGTTTGATCAATCAGCTCTACGTTCGATCTGGCTTTCATTCGCCAACTTTTCAGTTTTTGAGAATTTTCAAAATTTCAAAAATTTGGCTAACACCCTAAATTTTCGAAAAATTTGGCCATAACCTCCCCTGCACCGGGAGCATCGGGGAATTTCAAATAGCTTCCCCGGTCCTTCAGATCTCAAAAAGAAAAAGAAAAAGCCAAGCGGCTAGCCAATACGCTCATAAAATCATCATCACCCAAACAAAACTGTAAATTATGTAGTAAACATGTACCTATTTGTCGGGCAAACAAATTTTATTCTCTGCTCTAGCCTCCTTGCTATGACCTGTTCAATGTAAGTACAAGTATATGCAAGCAAATGCGACCAGATTTCAATACAATTCATTATTTGATACAATTAGGCGTAAAGTTCAAAATTATCAAACAATTAAACAAGCAACACAAACATCAATCAATTAGTGAGTTCGAGTTTCAAATTCATAATTTTGATACACATACAAAAATCATGTTTTTGATGCCAAATCACAACAATTAGCCCTATCTAATTTTGGTTCTCACACCAGTCTAATGGAAATATATAGATATTACACGTTCGTCACTCGAATATAAATTCTGATGATGATATATCAATCATCAGAATCACCCCTGGGCGACTAGAGTGTAATTCTATATCTATCCAGTATATTAAAATTTCGAATACACGCGGATCAGACGTATACGCAAAATATATATATACTGGATTGTCCACATCAATATAAATAAATAACCAAATACGAATAGTTGATTTAGATTTTCAAAACAAAATTTGTTTTCATTTGAAAAATATACTCTTCACACTCGTTCTAGGATACTACTGATCCTATCTCTAACGAGTCATTCTAATTGGATTTTACTAATCCAATTTCTGATGAATTCTTTCGTATGGTTCTAATGTGTCTTGTTCTCTGAGCTTTGTAAACCAAAGCTCTGATACCAACTGTGACGGCAAGGAATTTCGCTCGGTCCGAACCAGTCGCTAAACCGACCCAGACCGTTCGAAACACCCTATCGTTTGAGAACAGGACAAAATAGAACCCAAACAGAAGAACATTTCATTGTATATTACAACAATGCATCAGATTACAAGAATATACAGAGTATAAATGAATAAATATAACACAGAAATATCAGAGATTCAAATTACATTTAAATACCTCGCAGCGGAAAATAATACAATACACAACTAGAAGAGATATACGGATACAAAGCTTTCCGGATATCGTTCCAGCTGTAATCCAGGATCCTATGAATATAAATCTGCAAAACCAAAACTACTAGCTGCCCGTGTCAAAATAAGGGCACCCAGAGTTTTGGTTAAAACAACAAACTCCAGGTCAGTCATGTGACTTGTAACACCCCACCTCCGCCAGTGCCACTCTTGCAAGGGCACTGACTTTGGATGGGCGTTTGAACAAGGTAACCATGCATGCAGATATCACAAGACAGAACATATAAGTAAAAATAGAGTAAATATAGCAGCGGATAAAAACTAGCATATCAAAACCATAAGTTAAGTTACAACACAGTACTTGATCATTATTTTCCATAAGCAAAGTCTAGAAACATAAAACTGGAAACCGGAAAGGAAAACATAAAGTAGCTATCCCCAAGGTAGAAAACCATAGCGAGCTCAATGTCCAGGCATACATGAGCTATCCAGCAAACAAGCAAGCGATCCAAGCTAAGCACCACTATTCCCTCCCTGAGAACCTGGGGGGGGGGGGGGGGAACGGAAGAAAAGAAGCGAAAGAAAACAGGTCAGTCAAAAAGACTGGTAAGCCCTACTACGATCAGTCTATAAACTAATAAAGTTAGCATCATGATGGAAACTGAGATGAACATACTGGCAATAGATAAAGGTGTCATCACATAAAGAAGATTAAGCTTTGCACCACAGTGTACTAGCAAACTAACATAACAGGTATTGATCCCTTAGCCCAAACTTTGGCCCAATAACATGAGGTGACCTTAATACAAGGTCCAGCCCAACGGTCTAGTCGATCGGCTCCCTATAAACATAACACGTCAAGTGTTGGTGTCCATACGGCCCACATATGGTTGTAGTCAGACTGTGCTGGGTCCACCTTCGGGTGTATCAAGCCCTCGGGTGTCAACCCCAGACACCTAAGCAATAATGCACAGTCTAAACCTACTGGTACCCGTGCCTCGAGTTTGTCCAACACCGGACTACGTGCACGTCCGTAGCCCGCCTGGACCCGCACCGCTGTACCACTCAGCCGTCGCTTTGGTCGCTTACATCAGTCCAGTAATCGTGCCCCGCCCTAGCCTAGCCTCTAGGGTTGTGAATGATAACAAACTGTGATTACTGCTGGAACAGACCACGTTGCTAGGGTTTTCTAAGAGGGTTAAGTGTGGTTTAACCCCTCACTAATCATGGATTAAATTAGTTAAGTGTAACCAACAGTTCACCACTTAACCCCATTTAATCCCTCGTATCCCCAAAATTGGTTAAGTATTAGTGGGCCA
Organism: Allium sativum; assembly: GCA_030737875.1. Lineage (NCBI taxonomy): Eukaryota > Viridiplantae > Streptophyta > Magnoliopsida > Asparagales > Amaryllidaceae > Allium > Allium sativum. The sequence continues at coordinate 387,695,467 of CM060916.1, read as the reverse complement.
TGACTTAACCCTAATCATGAGGCATTAATTAATTTAATTGTGCCTTAACCTCTCACATTAGACTTTGTTGCGGTTACCTAGTTAAGCCGGTGGGTTCCGGGTAGATTTACACCACAACTTGGTCTAACCTCGGGTCTTGGCACCACATGACCAACTTCTCACATTGGATCCTATTGTTTGTAGCCACTAGTTAAGCCGGTAGGTTCCGGGTAGAATTACGCTACAAACTCAACCCAACCTCGAGTTGGCCACACTTATGTTTTCTAAGTGTCATGTCCACTTTATTTTCAAAACATAATTACAAGTTTAACAAATACTTGGGTAGACCTAACTTAATAGGTAAATTCCCAAGGGGTAGACCTAACTTAATAGGTAAATTCCCAATCTTATATTTTCATGTATTTTAAGTTTTACCCAAACCCCCCAACGTCATTCTATCGCTTACATATTCGTCATAACGCATAAAGGATAGAAAGAGGGAACTTGGCACAACATACATGATGAATCTTACATATCATAATAAACATGCATAACATGTTGGACTTGCATAACTTAGCATAGTGAACTTGCATAAACATGCATAACTTGTTAAACTTGCAAATCATGGCATAGTGAACTTGCATAAACATGCATAACTTGTTAAACTTGCAAATCATGGCATAGTGAACTTGCATAAACATGCATAACTTATCAAACATGTGTAACATGGCATAGTGAACTCGCATAAGCATGCATAACTTATTAAACATGTGTAACATGGCATAGTGAACTCGCATAAGCATGCATAACTTATTAAACACGTGTAACATGGCATAGTGAACTCGCATAAGCATGCATAACTTATTAAACATGCATAAATCCCAACTTTCATCACATATTAACTTTAGAGTTTCTAAAATGAAGGTAAGAGGGCTTACCAATATTATGAAGACACAAATCTACAAGTAAAGATTGAGAAGCCCTTTATGCAAGCATAAAAACCCAAAACAAAGCTCCAATAAGAAACACCCTTAACAAAAATCCCAAAAACTCTAGCTTAGCAAATAAAACTTGCAACTTGATGGTGTATGCAAGCTAATGATCATTCATACAACTTAGAAATGCTTGTATGAACATCATAATCTTCATAGGAATGATTTATGAAGAGGGTGGAGGCTAGGGTTTTTAAGTGGAGGCCATTTGAGAAATCAATTTGACATAGTTTGGTTGCTAGAATGAATAATGGGGTTTTAGGGTAGGATTAGGGTCATATTTATAGAAGATTAGAGTGATATTAGCCTTAGGATTAACCCTTAGTTGAATTAGGTCCATCAGATTTCGGAATTCTCCAGAACCAAGCCACACAACCAAGCCTAGATCAGAAATGGTGTGCCAGGCAAAACTGCCCGGCCACCCCGTGTCGACAGGGCAGTCGACACCCTTAGACCCCTGTCGACATGCCTGTCGACTTGGGGGTCTTGGCGGGAGTTTTCCCGCTGACGCCAGTTGTGCCCTAACCCTTGTTTTTAACTTAAAATTTAAATCTGTTTTTTTTAATATGGAAATTTCTGAAAACTTCAATGGGCCTTAACTGGGTCATACGGACTCCGATTTTCGAAAACTCGGACTCTATTTCGAGTATTTTTCCGAGACGAACGCAATGGCACAGCCCGTTTCCCCTTGATTCAGATTTTTAAATTAAATTCTGCCTCAATTTATATCTTAATAGGTTATTAAAAATACAGGTTGTTACATTCTCCCCTCCTTAAAGGATTTCGTCCCCGAAATCTTCAAGTTAGGAAGAACATATCCTACCATCCAACATCCATCTACTTAAAACATCATCCACGAGCAACCATTGTCCTTAAAAGATTCTAAATGCTGTATGAACATATGCAAAAGTGTGTGTATATGTACTTATCTAATGCAAAGATCAATGCAAAATATGTTAGTGAAATGTATCCATATGTATGCAAATCCCTAACATAATGTATAATATCTACATGCGTGCTCAATCATACATCCATATGCAACATCCATGTGATAGCATACAAATTTCATCCAAGAATAAGCATAAACACTCATGCACATGCAATATGAGGAGTGTGTGAGCCAATCTAGTGCCTAATGTGTATCATGCATCCACGAGTAACCACTTGCAAACACTTGCAACCATCAAACATAACATGTCTCAAACACATGTTTCATCCAAAGGATTCTACCTAAGGTTCTCATGATAAGATAGACACGATGAACTAGATAAACTAGATAGACATGGAAAGATAAAGAGATTGAGAGTGTACCCTCAAAAAGGAATGGATAAAGCCTACGCATCTTCTCTTCAGTTTCCCAAGTTGCGTCTTCCTCGGCTTCACCCCATTGAACCTTCACCAACTTGACCTCACGATTCCTTAGCTTCTTGATCTCTGTCCCCAAGATACGAATCGGAGCTCTCCTCAAGGTAGCTTCTTTCTCTACTTCCACATCTTCTAGAACACTTGGCTCAACCACCTCTGCTGACTTATGCAAACACTTCCGGAGATGCGAAACATGAAAAACATTATGCACTCCAGCTAGCTTCTCGGGCAATTCCACTCTATAGGCCATTTGCCCGATCCTCTCTACAACTGGAAACGGTCCAACAAACCTTGGTGCTAACTTTCCTACTGCTCCAAACCGAACCACATTCCGCAAAGGAGAAACCTTCACGAAAACCATATCCCCAACATCCTCCAAATCAGTCCTTCGCCTATCAGCATAAGATTTCTGTATGTCTTGGGCCGCCTTCATCCGTCTTCTAATCAACTCGACCTTCTCGGATGTATCTCTAATCATGTCAGGTCCAAGTATAAGCTTATCTGTAGTCTCCCACCAACATGTAGGTGACTTGCACGGTCTCCCATATAAAGCCTCGAATGGTGCCATCCCAATGCTCGCCTGATAACTGTTATTATAAGCAAATTCCACAAGAGGAAGATGGTCTTCCCAAGTACCACCAAAATCCAGAATACAAAGCCTTAACAGATCCTCGAGTACCCTACTCACCCTTTCGGTTTGACCGTCCGTCTGTGGGTGATAAGCAGTACTTAGATTCAACCTCGTGCCCATGGCTTCTTGCAAGCTATTCCAGAACTGACTTGTAAAGATTGGGTCACGGTCACTGACTATACTAGAAGGGACTCCATGAAGTCTCACAATCTCACGAAGATATACTGATGCTAGTCCAGATGCGGTCCTTTTGCTCTTCACCGGAATGAAATGAGCACTCTTCGTAAGCCTATCCACAATGACCCATATGCTTGTATTCCCTTTTCTTGACCTTGGCAATCCGTCAACAAAGTCCATAGAAATACTCTCCCACTTCCATAGCGGGACCTCTAGAGGATGCAATAGCCCACCGGGCTTCTTCGACTCGGCTTTTACTCTCTGACAAACAACACATCTAGAGACAAACTCTGCCACATCCTTCTTCATTCCAGGCCAGAAGAAAATGCGCTTCATATCCTTATACATCTTATCTCCACCCGGATGTATAGTCAACTTGGAGCGATGTTCTTCCTCAAGAACTTTCCTCACCAAGTCTTCCACCATCGGAACACAAAGCCTTCCGTCTCTCCTCAGCCAACCCTTATCATCTATAGAATATCGAGCAAGGTGACTAGATGTCTGCCCTCGAATCAGCTTATCCATAATCTCAATTATCTGAGGGTCTTCCTTCTGCGAAGCCCCAACTTGATCCAGAAGGGTAGGCCTGAGCTCAAGAGATGCTAAAGAACCGGTCATCGACTCAACTGCCAAAGAGAAATCAAAGGTTGCCAAGAACTCTAAATTCTTCATCTCAACAAATAGAGGACTTAGTGTCAACCTTTTTCTAATCAACGCATCCGCTACAACATTCCCCTTGCCAGGGGTATAGGCTATATCAAAATCGTAGGACGCCAAGAATTCCATCCACCTTTGCTGCCTCAAGTTCAGATCCTTCTGCGAAAAGAGATACTTCAAAGACTTATGATCAGTATACAGCTCAAATCTCTCTCCCAGAAGATAATGACGCCAAGCCTTGAGTGCATATACTATCGCTGCCAGCTCTAGATCATGAGTGGGATAATTCTTCCCATGCACCTTAAGTTGCCTACCACCAAAACATATAACTCTGCCTTCTTGCATCAGAACGGCGCCCAATCCCGTGCCACAAGCATCAGTGTACACGGTAAACTTCTTACCACCATCGGGTAAAGCTAGAACTGGTGCTGAGGTAAGGGCTCTCTTGAGTCTCTGAAAAGCAAGCTCATAGTCCATATCCCAAGCAAAAACTAAGTTCTTCTTCGTCAACTTAGTAAGAGGAGAGGATATCTTCGCGAAGTCCTTGATGAACTTCCGGTAAAAACCTGCAAGACCTAGAAAACTTCTCACTTCGGTTGCATTCCTTGGAGTCTTCCAATCCTGCACAGCAACTACTTTAGCGGGATCCACCGCCAAGCCTTGCTTAGATACTATATGCCCAAGGAACCGAACTTCCCTTCTCCAAAAGTGACACTTGGAGAACTTGGCCTTTAACTGATGCGCTCTAAGCGTATCCATCACCTCTACAAGATGCCTCACGTGCTCTTCTTCATCCTTAGAGAAGATCAGAATATCATCCACAAAGACCACGACAAACTTGTTCAAGAACTCTCGAAACACCCTACTCATCAAGTCCACGAAATACGCGGGTGCATTCGTCAAACCGAACGGCATAACAAGCCATTCAAATAATCCATCTGGAGTTCTGAATGCAGTCTTGTCTATACTATCTTCAGCCACTCTGAGCTGATGAAATCCAGTAGCAAGATCAAGCTGAGAGAAAATAGAAGCACCAACAAGCTGGTCAAAAAGATCATCAATCCTCGGTAATGGGTGTCTGTTCTTCTTAGTCAGCTTATTCAACTCTCTATAGTCCACACAAAGTCGAAGAGAACCATCTGCCTTAGTAGCAAACACCACAGGCGCTCCCCATTCGGATATACTTTGTCTGATGAAGTTCTTCTCAAGCAACTCCTTTACTTGCTTGCTGAGCTCCCGTCTCTCACGCGGAGCCATGTGCCGAACGGGCAAAGAAACAGGCTTAGCATTATCCACCAGATAAATGCGAAAATCAATCTCTCGTTTAGGGGGCAACCCCTTAACTTCTTCAAAAACATCTGGATAATCTCGGACCACCCTTACAGACTGAAGGGTTTCCTCTGACGAGTCGAGAGATTAAAGATAGCACAACATGACGGGATCCTTCGGATTGCATGAAATCTCTAAGGTGTTGCCAAGGCGAGTCACAAGCCTCACAACCCTATGCTCACAATCTAGAATGGCTCCATGTCTAGACAGTCAATCCATGCCCAAAATCAACCCGTATCCCCTGAAACCAAGAACATACGCACTACACAAGAACTCTACACTGAGTATAGAGATCCTCAGATCCTCACATATCATAGATAGATGAGCAGAACCCCCAATGGGATTCGAAACACAAACGGGATCATCCACTAAGCTTGTACTAAGGTGCAAACTATCAACAAGATCAGATGAAATAAAGCTATGTGATGCACCAGAATCAAACAAGGTACGAACTGGAAGATCGGAAACATAAACAAGGTTCTCAACAGAAACACTACCTCGATCGGGAACTGGAGCGGTATTGAGAGCATGAACTTGCCCTCCTGAAGGTCCAGCACGCTGAGTCTGACCCTGCCCTTTCTTCTTCGTGCATTCCTTGCTGAAGTGTCCAGTCTCACCACAGGAAAAACATCCACCACTAAGCTTCCTTTTCTTCTTCCTACAATCCTTAGCAAAGTGTCCAGGCACACCATAGTAATTGCACTTTCCCTTGCCTTTGTTGTTGTTCCCCTTCTTGTTCTTGCTCTGATTCCCCTGACTGCTTTGACCACCTTGATTGCCTTTACCCTGAGAATCAGTCTTCTTTGCTTGAGTATCACTCGACTTGACCTCTTTCTTTCCATTCTTATCCTCTCCCTGCAGCAATGCCATGTCTACTAGGCTCTCGAAAGTGGCCCCCATGGGTATGTGTGACATGGCTAGACCTTGCAATGGCTCATTTAACCCTCGTGCAAAACGTAGAGCCTTCTTCTTGGGAGTATTGACCATGTCCAAACCGAATCGGGCAAGCTGGTTGAACTTATTCACATACTCTCTCACTGTCATGTCTCCTTGCTTCAAAGCTATGAACTTCTCTAGTTGCAAATTTGCCTCTGCAGATGATAGAAACTTAAGCCCAAACCTTGCCCTAAAGTCGGCCCAGGTTTCTACGGGCCTAGTAGCATTGGTGACCTCCCACCAATAAGAAGCTTCCTCCTTTAGTAGCCAAACCGCCAACAGAACCTTTCTACGGTCCTCTATATCAAAGATGGCAAAGAGATCTTCAGTCTCCTTCAACCAATTTCTTGCTTCCACGAAAGTCTGTGTCCCAATAAAATTTTTGCCACCCATGGCCTTGAAGTCCTTGCAAACCTTGGCGAAATCGGCTTGCGGTTGTTGAGGAGGAGGAGGAGGGGGTGGAACCTCAGTGATAGTGGGAGTAGTTGCTGGACCTGCATTGTTGGCCCTAGCTTCCAAGTACCTCCGGAACCATCCGGGAATGGTGACTACCTCAGGAAGATTGAGATCGGCCATGCTGAAAAAGGGAAAAGATAGATTTAGAACGAGGAAACGAAGGATAGTGCTTATGGCTTTTGGGGGATAGCCTTTCAAAATAAACTAGACTTTTCTTTGGAAAATACTTAATTGGTTTTGAAAATAGCTTTTAAAAGTAACTTTAAAACCCTTTTTGCTCCAATCTCGTAAACCTAATGCTCTGATACCAAATGTAACACCCCACCTCCGCCAGTGCCACTCTTGCAAGGGCACTGACTTTGGAGGGGCGTTTGAACAAGGTAACCATGCATGCAGATATCACAAGACAGAATATATAAGTAAAAACAGAGTAAATATAGCAGCGGATAAAAACTAGCATATCAAAACCATAAGTTAAGTTACAACACAGTACTTGATCATTATTTTCCATAAACAAAGTCTAGAAACATAAAACTGGAAACCGGAAAGGAAAACATAAAGTAGCTATCCCCAAGGTAGAAAATCATAGCGAGCTCAATGTCCAGGCATACATGAGCTATCCAGCAAACAAGCAAGCGATCCAAGCTAAGCACCACTATTCCCTCCCTGAGAACCTGGGGGGGGGGGGAGAAACGGAAGAAAAGAAGCGAAAGAAAACAGGTCAGTCAAAAAGACTGGTAAGCCCTACTACGATCAGTCTATAAACTAATAAAGTTAGCATCATGATGGAAACTGAGATGAACATACTGGCAATAGATAAAGGTGTCATCACATAAAGAAGATTAAGCTTTGCACCACAGTGTACTAGCAAACTAACATAACAGGTATTGATCCCTCAGCCCAAACTTTGGCCCAATAACATGAGGTGACCTTAATACAAGGTCCAGCCCAACGGTCTAGTCGATCGGCTCCCTATAAACCTAACACGTCAAGTGTTGGTGTCCATACGGCCCACATATGGTTGTAGTCAGACTGTGCTGGGTCCACCTTCGGGTGTATCAAGCCCTCGGGTGTCAATCCCAGACACCTAAGCAATAATGCACAGTCTAAACCTACGGGTACCCGTGCCTCGAGTTTGTCCAACACCGGACTACGTGCACGTCCGTAGCCCGCCTGGACCCGCACCGCTGTACCACTCAGCCGTCGCTTTGGTCTCTTACATCAGTCCAGTAATCGTGCCCCGCCCTAGCCTAGCCTCTAGGGTTGTGAATGATACCAAACTGGGATTACTGCTGGAACAGACCACGTTGCTAGGGTTTTCTAAGAGGGTTAAGTGTGGTTTAACCCCTCACTAATCATGGATTAAATTAGTTAAGTGTAACCAACAGTTCACCACTTAACCCCATTTAATCCCTCGTATCCCCAAAATTGGTTAAGTATTAGTGGGCCATGACTTAACCCTAATCATGAGGCATTAATTAATTTAATTGTGCCTTAACCTCTCACATTAGACTTTGTTGCGGTTACCTAGTTAAGCCGGTGGGTTCCGGGTAGATTTACACCACAACTTGGTCTAACCTCGGGTCTTGGCACCACATGACCAACTTCTCACATTGGATCCTATTGTTTGTAGCCACTAGTTAAGCCGGTAGGCTCCGGGTAGAATTACGCTACAAACTCAACCCAACCTCGAGTTGGCCACACTTATGTTTTCTAAGTGTCATGTCCACTTTATTTTCAAAACATAATTACAAGTTTAACAAATACTTGGGTAGACCTAACTTAATAGGTAAATTCCCAAGGGGTAGACCTAACTTAATAGGTAAATTCCCAATCTTATATTTTCATGTATTTTAAGTTTTACCCAAACCCCCCAACGTCATTCTATCGCTTACATATTCGTCATAACGCATAAAGGATAGAAAGAGGGAACTTGGCACAACATACATGATGAATCTTACATATCATAATAAACATGCATAACATGTTGGACTTGCATAACTTAGCATAGTGAACTTGCATAAACATGCATAACTTGTTAAACTTGCAAATCATGGCATAGTGAACTTGCATAAACATGCATAACTTGTTAAACTTGCAAATCATGGCATAGTGAACTTGCATAAACATGCATAACTTATCAAACATGTGTAACATGGCATAGTGAACTCGCATAAGCATGCATAACTTATTAAACATGTGTAACATGGCATAGTGAACTCGCATAAGCATGCATAACTTATTAAACACGTGTAACATGGCATAGTGAACTCGCATAAGCATGCATAACTTATTAAACATGCATAAATCCCAACTTTCATCACATATTAACTTTAGAGTTTCTAAAATGAAGGTAAGAGGGCTTACCAATATTATGAAGACACAAATCTACAAGTAAAGATTGAGAAGCCCTTTATGCAAGCATAAAAACCCAAAACAAAGCTCCAATAAGAAACACCCTTAACAAAAATCCCAAAAACTCTAGCTTAGCAAATAAAACTTGCAACTTGATGGTGTATGCAAGCTAATGATCATTCATACAACTTAGAAATGCTTGTATGAACATCATAATCTTCATAGGAATGATTTATGAAGAGGGTGGAGGCTAGGGTTTTTAAGTGGAGGCCATTTGAGAAATCAATTTGACATAGTTTGGTTGCTAGAATGAATAATGGGGTTTTAGGGTAGGATTAGGGTCATATTTATAGAAGATTAGAGTGATATTAGCCTTAGGATTAACCCTTAGTTGAATTAGGTCCATCAGATTTCGGAATTCTCCAGAACCAAGCCACACAACCAAGCCTAGATCAGAAATGGTGCGCCAGGCAAAACTGCCCGGCCACCCCGTGTCGACAGGGCTGTCGACAGGGCAGTCGACACCCTTAGACCCCTGTCGACATGCCTGTCGACTTGGGGGTCTTGGCGGGAGTTTTCCCGCTGACGCCAGTTGTGCCCTAACCCTTGTTTTTAACTTAAAATTTAAATCTGTTTTTTTTAATATGGAAATTTCTGAAAACTTCAATGGGCCTTAACTGGGTCATACGGACTCCGATTTTCGAAAACTCGGACTCTATTTCGAGTATTTTTCCGAGACGAACGCAATGGCACAGCCCGTTTCCCCTTGATTCAGATTTTTAAATTAAATTCTGCCTCAATTTATATCTTAACAGGTTATTAAAAATACAGGTTGTTACATGACTGGTGTGAGAACTAAAACAGTTAATCTTTATTTTAAAGTTAGGTAAATCAAGGGACCACGCCATATAATACAGAACGGGTTTCCTCCCAAGAATACCAGTGCATAAAACAAACAGCGCAATGCTAAATAAAGAAAAATGAAGCTGTTATAAGACCCAGGTCCCATCACACAATGCAACGCAGTCGAGGATAGGGTTTTCCCTTATAATAGCCAAGCATGCTTAGTACGTTTAAAACAAATCATTTGATACTATTGTCAGTGCATAGTGTATAAAACAACTTCAAATCATAAGTATCAATCATAGGCGGCATGAGCGTCCCATGCCACTATGTCGCCATATATAGGTTTACAAATAAAACCGCAATGTCGTATTGGAAGTTGGGTTATCATTTATGGTATGAACCGAGGCTAGGGATCGTCCTCTACCGATTCGTGACTCTCTAGCCCGAGCCACAGGCAAGCGCGCAGGCAAGCCTTTAGATCGTCAGGGCCGGTCCACCGATGTGGATTATTATGCCTGAACACTACGTTTCCTCACCCTATGGGGTGTAAGTGAGCCAACTAAATGACTCCATCGGTTCGAGAACGACCGATCAATCCGAGGCGCCTCGCAACAGCAACAACCACATAAGTCAAACTCGTCAGGGCGTGTAAAACCACTGACGCCACTTCTAACTAGAAAGAAACGCAAGTCCTCCCTGAGGTCCGTCTCCCGTTTTTGGTTCATACCGGGTGTGATACTCGCGAATCAACGTTACACAAAGCTACGCCACACAAGGCCGTGCTTTGATCATCAACCACAAGACTTTGCTTTTCAACAGAAGCCTTGATCATTTGCCACTTAGGCATGCCACACAGGCAATTCACTCCATGCGATTGATATCCATCAATATATAACCCCTGAGCTCGTACGTCTCAGAGAAGGGCGTTTCGCAAGAGAATAAATTCTCCGCCGCCAAACAGATATATATTTAATGGAGATCAATCACACGGACTAAAATCCAATGTCAGACACACAGTCCATTTACAAGTCCGTTCTGGGTCTGAACGAAACCGGAGGCACCTTGTACCTCGCATATCCATCGATCTCCAAGTACGTCTGGACGATCACTAACTGTTTCCATCTTCTTGGGTGTACAGCCCAATCAAGATCATCAGTAATTACCCAAACGACGTGAAGACCTCCGGTCTTCGACCATCGTCTTCATCTTCGACTTATCGTCGTATCAGTTATTCAGAATGGGATAAACCCGGCCTTTCCGAATAACTCGCGTATATTTTAAATAAGTGTTACACAAACACAACATACGCCTCATTCCAATTCATCAGTCACTAACCGTAAATTAACCAAGAGAATAATTCCCCAAATATTAACCCCGAAGGCCGAAACCAACATCAGATCAATATCCAGAAAACCGTTCCGTTTAGCTAACCGACAGTTAGTTTCTGATTTCACATTCATAGGGAAAGGTTCCCATTAATTTTATCCAAGATAAACTCCTGAATTTATTCTCTAATCTTCCTTTGAATTTCAATTCAACTCGTCGGGATTAACGAAATTTACCGAAGTATTCATTTGTTTTAATTTCCCAATCCCAACCTATTTATCCCATGAAGTAAAACAGGTAATACTTCATATCTAACACCATAGTGTTATCGGTAAATTCAATTACCATTTCACGTTCAAATCTAATTAAAGATTTAAATATCGCCTGGAGTAAAACTGGTGATACTCCATTCTCGATTATTTCAATCTAATTAAAGATTCATTAAAACTCCACTTAGTTTTAATCGTTAACTGTGTTAAAGAATCAATGTCATTTAAAACACGGTTCACGGTAAACCCAAAATATCATTCCATTAATTATCGGGTTAAAGAACAAGTGTTATTTAAAACACTGTCCACGATAAACCCAAAAATCAATATCAATTCAATTCCAATTAAATATTATTTAATTGGTACCTTTCATTAAATCTAAATAAAAAGATTTAATCATTTCTCAACTGGGTTCAAGAACAGTGTTAGTGAAGACACCATTCACGACAAACCCAAATCACATTCGATATTCAATATAAGGCTCTGAATAGAAAATATATCGGCTTATATTCAATATCAAATCCTACGATTAACAAATGTCGTATTGGAAATAACGATATAAATATATATCTTTCAAATTTCCATAACAACATCCGTATAATCACGAATTCCAACATCGAAATATTCCGAAGACAATTTCGATTCAAATCCACTCCAATGCAATCATTGGAAATTCTGGTTATTTTTAGAACCCTTTTCAAATTCAATTTATTTATTTAAAAATAAATAGAATTATATTTCTAGTTCAAAACTAGTTCATTTCGATAAAAATCTATTTTTATCTTTTCAAATATGGAGTTTTTCATCCCAAATCTTCACAAATCATTTCTTATGATTTTACACAAATTATTATTATTTTTAATAATTTTATCAAGGCCTGTACAGTCGATTTCCATCAATGGCCATCGAACTGCACTTACAGCGACCTTTTTCAAATTTGATTTGGACATAATTCCAAATCCAACCGTTAGATTTCAAATTTCTAATATTCATTAGAAAGCTCTTTTCGATACGGACCCAACGGTTCCGGTTTTAGGAGAATCCGACGGACGAATCTCCCGTAATGTCCGTTTGAAATAAATGGTCGAAATTCGCGAACTGCCGCGGCGCGGCGCGTTCTATTCAGGCCATTATATTATATATATAATATATATTTCGTCGATTTCTATTTAAAACGAATTATATAAATAGTTTTAAAATTCGTTTCAAAAGCAATTTCAACTTCCATTTCAATTCAAATCAAAATTGAATTCTTCTTTATAAATTCGTTTTAAAATTCATTTCTATTCAATTCAAATTTCAATTCAATTTGAATTCATTTCAATTCGCTTTCAATTCAATTTGAATTCGTTTTCAATTCATTTCGAAATCGTTTCCAATTCAATTCATTTCGAAATCGTTTTCAATTCAATTTGAATTCGTTTTCAATTTAATTCAATTTCAAAGTCGTTTTCTATTTGATTCAATTCAAATTGGTTTTCTATTCGAATCAAATTCGTTATATATTCAATTGAAATCACATTCGTTTTCTATTCAATTCATTTCGAAATCGTTTTATATTCAATTCATTTCGAAATCGTTTTCAATTCAATTCATTTCGAAATCGTTTTCAATTCAATTCATTTCGAAATCGTTATCAATTCAATTCATTTCGAAATCGTTATATATTCAATTCATTTCGAAATCGTTATCAATTCAATTCATTTTGAAATCGTTTTCAATTCAATTCATTTCGAAATCGTTATATATTCAATTCATTTCGAAATCGTTATATATTCAATTCATTTCGAAATGAATAAAATCGATATAAATATCGTTCACGTCAAAATGGCGTCAAACTAATCAACACGGCTTCATAAGTTTCTATTTTCAAATATTCTATTTCAAATATTTCTTTTTCAAAATATTTCGTTCAACACATGACCAATCTCAATGGATGAGTACTGTCAACACATGAACCTTTATTTTATATTGATAAAGATGTAAATTTTATTACTAAAATATTTCGTTCAACACATGACCAATCTCAATGGATGAGTATTGTCAACACATGAACTTTTATTTTATAATATTCTTTATTTTTCAAATTGGAATGAGGCCCAATCAATTACCATATAAAGTTAATTATATGGATTTTCATGCATTACACACATATAATAGCATTGAAAAATAATCAACCATCAACCAAAGTGCACTACACTGTATAAGCATCAAATATAGATATCTAACGCTTATAACAGCTTGTCAATCAATCGATCGACATATTTAATCAATCAGGATGAGTGAACTTCAAATTTCATCCCAACACCCGTGTGGGGTTTCAAACAATCAAACGCATATTTTATCTGTGCAGTTGGGCGATGTGTAAAATTTATCGACCCAATCAATGTCCTTCAAATAGGTGTACATAAACAAACCGTCTGGTTTGTAAATGAATATTTATTTATTCACATTCACGTTAAAAATTATATTTTTAACGATAAAACATTTTATTCCAACCTATGAATTTCTATTCAGTTCATTCTTTAAATAAAATGATATTTTTATTTTTCTAACTTATTTTAGAAAATTTCGGCGGCATAACGGCACGATACTAGAAACGGGACAAGGCCTAGCCTTATCCCCGGTCTAGTGAAGGCCCACGCCATTCACACATCAATCAATCCATTCATTTCACCAAACAATTCAATTTCAAATCAAATCATCTAATTTATCTATGCAACCAAACAAACAAGTCCATGGTCTGTGGACAATTGTGTCGGGTGCTACTAAGCACCGTCTGCATCCTAGTATATATATATATATATATATATATATATATATATATATATAACTAGAAGAGAAATTGAAGAGTGAGAAATTCTCACCGAAAGCTATCCCCACTTCACGACACTCCTATTTAGAGATCTTTGTCGTTCTCGCCTTTTCGTCTTCTTCGTTGCCCGTAGCCACTACATATTTAAAAATCACATTTTTACTTCGTTATTCAATATATAAAAATCGAATTTTTACTTTGCTATTCAATATATAAAAATCGAATTTTTACTATGCTATTCAATATATAAAAATCGAATTTTTACTATGCTATTCCATATATAAAAATCGAATTTTTACTATGCTATTCAATATATAAAAATAACATTTTTATTTCGAAGTTCTATATATAAAAATCATATTTTTATTTCGAAGTTCTATATATAAAAATCATATTTTTATTTCGAAGTTCTATATATAAAAATCATATTTTTATTTCGAAGTTCTATATATAAAAATCATATTTTTATTTCGAAGTTCTATATATAAAAATCATATTTTTACTATCTAAAAATCAAAGCTTTTCCTACAGTAAAAAATCATCTCTTTGTTTCGATAAAATTCGCATCTTTGTTTCGATAAAATTCAATTCTTTGTTATTTTATTATTTACAAAGCTATTTCATTTCAAAATTTACATTTCTACACTAATGCTAAAATATAGGAAAATTACTTTTAAAACAATAAATTTTTTTATAATTTCTAAAACATTTTCTATTCATAATTTTAAAGGCTGAAAAATAAAATTCACTAAGCATAATTAACTAAATAATTAAGGGGATTACCCCTTTCATCTTCTTTCTGGAAAACACGATCCCGCTGAACCCATTTTCCACTGACGTCGACCTTGAATTTCGCACCTCCATCTCCATCCCGGAACACGATCTAACTGCGCCACGAGGTGAGCCTCAACCAGAGCTTCCACCGCCAGCGAGCATGGCCAGCTCGCGGCCCCCACCTGCTTGGAAATCCGACCCCAACGAAGTGACTTTGGCCAGGAAATACTCCCAAATCCTTCCACGATAAACCATCAACCTTATATAGATCGAAAGCCCTTTCTTAGCACTCCAAATTTCGCTTTAGAAAATCTAAAATTCATTAAACTTATTGAAAGAATTTGGGGATTGTTTTCTGGAACGATTTCCACCGTAGGAGCGACAGTGGCGGCTGAATGATTAATGAAAATTAGGGTTTCAAAATTCCAATTTATACCCTTGTTTATTTATTTTTATAATATATAATTTGAACGTATATTTTAAATTACCGGGGCCACATACTGAATCAGAAAATTCCAGAAAAATTATTTCTAGCTTCGTATTGACGATACGGTCCTAACAAAACTAGTTTCATCGAATTCTGAGACCGTTTGAAAAATGGTCAATTTCCAGTCGATTAAAATCAACTGAAACTGGTCAAACGCGTTTTCCTTTGCCACGCTCACATATTGATTCGAAAAATTATGAAATTTGGAATCTAGCAATAATTTGACATCACGGATCCAACAAAACTGGTTTCGTCGAAATCCGAGGTCATTTGCAAAATGTCCATTTTTAAGGGCCTGAATTCCATAGCGACTATTCAGAATTTTCAACTGGACATATCTTTTGATTCCCGCTATGAAATTTGGGTTTGTCGGATTCGTTGGAAAGATATCATCAATTAGATCCTATCATTTTTGGTTTCACTAAAATCCGGATTGTTTTGCACCCGGTACGTTCAATTGAAGTTTGAAATCGAATTATCGAACTACCGCGCCACTTTCAATTCTATATATAATTATATATAATTATTTATATTCTAACGACGACGCGTATAAATATATACGTTCGAATTCTATTCAAATAAATTTTCTCGTCGATATTATTTAAAATAATTCATTTTAAATAATCAAAATTCGCTAAAATGGCCAAAATAAAAATTTTAAACTGGCCCAGATTTTCGGGTTGTTACAATGATGAAGATAATTGAAGATGGAGTTATGCATGGGCTTTCTGGTTTACAGAATAGTGCCTTCGGGTTGTCCAGTCTCAGAACAACTTGAATGGACGAATGTCTGACAGAGTATGTCTGGCAGATCGTGCAAGTTGATCGTTTCAAACGTATATGTGTTGGTGGCGGAGGAATTCGTTTCTCTTAGCTTATACCCATGGCATTTTTAGGGAAATCAATTTGTGATTCGACAGGTATGACGATGTGGCATTCAAAGTGAATGAAGGAGTGATCTGTTAAAAGATACGTTATGACTTCAAGCCTCATCAACCGAGAAATGACAGAAATCGGGCAGGCAGCATGGCTAAGTGGGTCGCACCCAATTAGGATATATTGTCACCATCTAGAGAATATTCATATTTGTTACTTCTTTCGATTCTGTATCTCCCGGGAACGGTTATGTTGGTATACCAACCGTAAGGTGATAATATATTCGGAACATTCAAGTGAAATGAATGGTCGGTCATGTGTGGCCGAGTTGCAAGATGTTCTTGTTGAACTCTGGTGTATCACTTCTGGAGTACACTGATCGGAAGGTGGTTCCATACCTTGTCATAGTTGGAAATCAATTACCCAATAAGATTCCGCGGTTTTGATTGTATATTATACATGTAGAACGTGAGATGAAAGCGTTCTGCTAGATGATTATTATATTGTGGTTGATAGACACTATTATAATATCAAAAGAATTGTGATATAAAGAATATTTTGAGTAGTCATTAGGTAAAACCCATCCATGTTTATGTGTGGATCTATCTTATGATTTTCCTTTCTTTTAAAAGGATTTTAAAAGTTAAACAAATGATTGGAGTTTACTTACACCAGTCACATGATTGACCCAGAGTTTATTTTGTTTGTTTTCCCTAAACTCTTGGGTGCCCAGTTTTGTACGGGCATTCAAGTAGTCGGGATTTTACAGCTACTTGAAGAGCTGGAGCAGGAGGCTTCAGGATCATTTAGCTATTGTTGTTTCCACTGTGTTGTAAGTGTTATACTCTAATAATGGTATTGTATACATATGCTATTTTATTTGAAAGTTATGTTATGAAACATATTTATTCATTCCGCTGTGAGGTTCGTGTTTACTCTGATGTTGTGATGTTCTTCTTCTTCTTCTATTCTAATTTTCTATCTTATCTATTCTCACCCTCTATTTTCTTTCATTATCTATCCGGTATTTCCGATGCTTGATAGTCGATATTGGGTTATATGTCGATTACTCAGGATCGCGAAAACCCGGGTCGTTACAGTTGGTATCAGAACTGAAGTTTAAGTAATTACCTTAGCTGTGTGGCATGACTCAATAGAGACGAGGTTAGGAATACCCTAGGTTGAGTTTGAGTGTATATATACGAGTGAACGTATTCGTTATTTGATATAAAAATTGTTTTATATTTTGGAGATTCATTGGTTGAGTAGTTTATGAATTTTGGTCAATCAGTTTGATCCACTGTATTGGTAAGAGTTTCTAAACACTTGAATACAACGAAAGGACACAGTATGTTTTGAAAAGAGGGTAAATGAAATATTTTTTCCCAAATTATATTTTTGATATAAAGGATTTATATTGAAATGATATTAATATATTGGATATATTGGTTGTTGTTATAAGCGAGTAAGATTATAATTGAAATGGCTATATAAATAACCAATTAGAATTCATATAAGTGTAATATATGAAATCTGATGAATTAAATCTGGATTAAAATCAGGATTTGGAATTAAAATTTCGAAAACATGGAAAGTGTTTGTAAATAAATTTGAATTAAGTATAAGACAATTTTAAAATCCTGGGAGATTTTAGAAGTGTTTTCCAAGCATTGGGAATAGTATTTTGAAATAGATTTCAAAATGGAAGTATTTATAAATGGTTTTAAAAGTGATATAGTACGGGACTCACTTCAATAGCTAAGAAATAACACTGATGATGAATTGCGACATCATTAGTGTTCATTGTTGAGTTGCTAAGTGACAGATTACTACCAAAGATGTTGTTTTTGAATTAATTTGAGAAAAACAAGTTGTTTTGAATCCTAAAAAGGGAAGTTTGATTTTTGTGAAAAGCAAAGTTATTTGAAATTCCCTGGGGAAGGTTGTTTGAAATAAAAAAAATTAAATTAGAATTTGTAAAAGCAAATAGAAATAGAAATTGAATTGAAACCAGTTAAGTGGAAAATGAATTGAGATAGAAAATGTCGGATTTGTTGGATTAGAGATTATTTGAAATGGAATTATACTGGTAAGTTAAGAGTTGAAATTAAAAATGGAATCTGAGTTAAGAACAGAAGTTGGCTTAGGTATAACCGAATGATTGGGATGACATTGGTATATGCAGAATTGGTAGCAGATGGAAAGGATGTATTGATATGCCCGACAAAAAGGTAACAGTTTATATTTATACCGGGTATGAGATTTTAATGAGCTGAATTGGCAAGCTGCTTGGCTGTTTGATTTTATTTTAGGTTGAAGAAGGCTAAAGAGACGAGTTGGAGTTTGAGCTATTGACCAGTACAAAGGAGGTGCTGGCGAAATTTTTCGAAAAGTTAAGGCCTTAGAAAATTTTCAGGATTTTTGAAATTTTTTGTTAATAGGAATTAATAAATATTTAATTGAAATTAAATTAGTTCAGTTGAAACTGAAGTTAAGAAGTGAACAAATAAGTTCTAACCAGTCAATAGGTTTTGTTTTCTACCTTGGCAATTTCGAGGACGAAATTATTTTAAGGGGTGAAAAATGTAATGTCTGGTATTTTTACCGTATAATAGTTTAATCATTCATTCATTTATTTAAATAGTGATTCAAAGAATTAAATGGTTGTTTGATTAAATAATATTGAATATTTAATTAATA
The DNA here is from genome assembly GCA_030737875.1 of Allium sativum. Taxonomy (NCBI): domain Eukaryota; kingdom Viridiplantae; phylum Streptophyta; class Magnoliopsida; order Asparagales; family Amaryllidaceae; genus Allium; species Allium sativum. The sequence continues at coordinate 387,676,497 of CM060916.1, read as the reverse complement.
TAAATAATAGAATAATATATTTAATTTTCGAAATAGTCGGAAATGGTGGAATTTACTATATTGTGTGAATTTGATCCTTTATAATATATAATTCAGTTTAGAGTTGAATTATGTTAACAAATATATTATTTAAACGAAGTTTGAATGTATAATTATAATTTTATATTATAATTATAATCGAGCCCAAAATGGTGCGGTAGTTCGTCAATTGGCGATTCGAACTTTAAAGAATATACAGAATTCATTTTAAGCCGGATTTCTGTGAAATAAGAAACGTTCGGAACTGGTGAAGTATAATTTTCTAACGGAAGAGAAAAATCGGGATTTCGTCAGTTAGATTTTGATTTATGTCCAAATCAAATTTTCGAAAAGTCGCTATGAGATTCCTTTATAATTTATAACGATTTATTTATATTATAAATGGACTTTTAATATAAATTGAATATTGATATAACCGAGATTTGAAATATCGAGTTATAAATTCTGATATGTATATTTTGGAGCTGTATGATATTCTGTGTGGATACATACGATAATATTAATTTATTGATATTAAATTAAATTGTTTTTAAATATATTAATATTTAAATGGATTTATTTAGAGCATTTAAAATAGCCAGTTTTGCAAACGACCTCTGTTTTCAATGAAACTAATTTTATTGGATCGGAATATCAAATTATTGTTAGATTTCAATTTCAGTGATTTTTGGAATTAGTATGTGGCCGTACGGGATTTTAATGTGAAAAGCAGTTGATAATCTGACTTTAAAAATACGTTGTGTGAGCAAACAGAGTCGGAATTCGATGAAACTAGTTTCATTGGGTCCGTAATGTTGAACTGTAGCTGCATGCCCATTTTCATGATTTTTGGATGTTGTATGTGATCGCATGAATTTTTAAAAAGTAGAACAAATAGTGGTTGATTAAAAATAAATATAATATTTGAATAAAAAAATATTATTCCTATCCTATGAATAATCCTATCCTTACCCTAAAAACCTAAAACTCATTTCTTTGGTCAAACATTTTTCCGCCATCTTCGTTCCTTCTACAACAAACATTTCGTGATATTTAAAAATTCAAAGAAATAGGAATAAAATCATATAAATTATAAAACCTATATATTTGAGTCCCTTGATGGATTTCCTTCAAGCTTATGCGTATAATGAAGTGTGCGATCAACACTGGGGAAGTTCGATTCTTTCCAGCGCACGAGAAAGGGTATTATGGTTAGAGAAATTTAGGTAATGAATCATTGTTGATCATTTTGGAGATCTGCATTGAGTTCATGATAAGATATTGAGTTAGTGGCATTTGTTTTGGTGAAGATCGAACCAAAAAGTGACGCATGAATTAATATGAAGGCGTCGGTTCCCGTTAGTACGCGATTCCGAGGGAGGCTCCGAGATTTGAATTACGTATATGATGTAGAATAGGAGCTCGAGGGAAGTAGAATGGTGGTGTTGGTTTTTAATTTCATGAAGTAGAGATGGTGTTTGGTGATTGCAAAGTTCGACTATAAGAGGTGTTAATGAGCGGGTACCTGGAGCTGAGTATCGGGGAAGAAAAGGAGATGCGGGTTTGGGCTTTAAACGCGTATGGGCTGGGTTTAAAAAGGGTTAAAGCCCCTTTGAATTTCAAAATCCATGTTTTAACTCATTTAAATGTATATCAACTTCTAATTATCATAACTTGGTCACACATGAACGAAATTCAGTAAAACAAGATCCGTTGGGATCGTATGGACGGTAGCTACCTAGTGGAACTGACTGGGAGTGAATTGGAGCTCGTTACAATTTATAGCAATATAAAGTGTCTATCTAAATCAACCGACAATTATCGTTATTTAACGATGATTGTCCAATGTGAGTAAATCTCACTAAATCTTTACAGTTTATATTTTTATATAGATAATCTAGCAATGATAAATGCTATTTGACTGCTGTGTGATGATTGTTTGGTTGAGTTGCTTATGTATTGGTTGAAATTATAGATAACGATATATATATATAAATCGTTAATCAAACATTGATTATGTTTATCAGAATATTTCATATCGAAATGAAATCGATGTTATTATATTGTTTAACATCTGTGGATGCAGGGAAACAGGTTGAAGGAACCCAACTGGATTCCTCAACATTTATTTTACTGTTTTTCATATATGGCGATATAAAATATGATGTTGATGATATGTGTTAGAATGATATTGATCATTGTTATTTGTTATTTTAAATACCATAAGAAATAACGGAATATAAAAAGGGAGTTTTCAATGTTGTATTGAAAAAGAAATATATATATATATATATAATCAAAGGATTTTATAAAAAGAGATATTTATAAAATCAAAGGATTTCATAAAAAGAAATATTTTTTAAAATGAATAGAATTTTATAAAGGGAATTATTTATATAATAAATAAGATTTTATGAAAGGAAATATTTGGGAAATAAATATAGAATTATAAAAATGGAATTTCAAATTTATAAAAGAAATTTGAGAGGATTTCTTTAAATTAGATATTAAATAAAAATATGTTTTAACAGTTAAATTGAGAAGAATAATTTTTAAATAATATTTTATAAATTAAGTTAATTATTTATCAGTGAATAAATGTAATATATAAGTCAGAACTTATATAGAGATGTAAGAATCGATTTTTAACATCGATATTTGAAACTGAATATGAACGTAGTGTTAACGAGAATTTTAGATGGAATTATTAAAGTGTTGAATATAAATTAAGATTTTATATGAATTGTTTATAAATATAAGTATAAATAGAATATTAAAAATAAGATATTATTTTAATACAAAACCAAACTGGTTTAATTATATAAAGAATATATTATTCATATTGAATATGATGGATTAAGGCAAGCATTTTGCGAAGAAGAAGATTATAAAGGAAATATTACTCATATTTTATATGAATAGTAGATTAAATAAATGTTTTGAAAATAAAAACATTTATAAAGAAGATCGGATTTGAAGTAGAAATTCAAAGGGGAATTTGAATAAGATAGCAAGAAAAGGAGTTAATCGAATATAGTTTATTCGAAAGTAGTTAATCGAATATTGTTTATTCAAAAGGATTTAATCAAATATAGTTTATTCAAAAGGAGTTTATCGAATATAGTTTATTCGAAAGGAGTTAATCGAATAGACTTAATTGATTAGAGTTAATCATATTAGAGTTAATCGAATATAGTTATTCGAAAGAGAAACTATCGAATATAGTTTTTTTAGAAGGAAGGAGCTATCAAATAGAGATTTATTCGAAAGAGAGTTACTTAAGGAAGTTTGTTAAAGATTTAAAAAGGTGAACTCTATCTATTTCGAGGTTAAAAATGTTGTTCAGTTAAGGTCTGAGAGGTAGTTATACCCTAACTTGATTGACTCCATTTTTAACTAAGGAATGGTTAAGGTTCGATAGTGAAGGTTAGTTAAGTGAATTTAGTTAATGAGTGTAATATTTTGAGTTGGCATAGCGATGTTTTATTTAAACATCTGTTTAAATCCAATGAAAGAGTTTTGGAAATGTTTTCCAAATAAGAATCAAAAATGTTTTTCTAAAATAGAAAATAAGAAATGAGAGTAAAAGTGGAAATGTTTTTTTCCAATATTAATAAGGTATATTTTCGAAATTTAGAAAATAAGAATTTCTGTATATATATGGAGAAAGGAAATGGGAAAATGAATAAATTGATGATAAATTAATTTAATAGATAAATGATGATTGATGATTGATCGATAAAATTTCCATCTGGAAGTAATATCATTGTTTGTACACATGTTTTTCTTTGGTAGTTAAATCATCGACTATCAAAGATTTTGACATTTTCTGTTGTCGATACGGAGAGACCGGGATCAGTTATATTATCCGAAAACCACTCTGTATGGCATTAGCGTTGCGAATCAAATATGATGAAGATAATTGAAGACAGATTTATGCAAGGGCTGTTCTGTTTACAGAATAGTGCCTTCAGGTTTTCCGGTCCTTGGACAACTTAAACGGACGAATGTCTGACAGAGTATGTCCGGCAGATCGCGTAAGTTGATCGTTTCAAACGCATTTACGTTGGTGGAGGAGGAATTCATTTCTCTTAGCTTATACCCATGGTATTTTTGGGGAAATCAATTTGCGATTTGACGGGTATGACGATGTGGCATTCAAAGTGAATGAAGGAGTGATCTGTTAAAAGATACGTTATGACTTCAGGCCTTATCAACCGAGAAATGACAGAAATCGGGCAGGCAGCATGGCTAAGTGGGCCGCACCCAATTAGGGTATATTGTCACCATCTAGAGAATATTCATATTTGTTACTTCTTTCGATTCTGTATCTCCTGGGAACGGTTATGTTGGTATACCAACCGTAAGGTTATAATATATTCGGAACATTCAAGTGGAATGAATGGCCGGTCATGTGTGGCCGAGTTGCAAGATGTTCTTGCTAAACTCCGGTGTATCACTTCTGGAGTACACTGATCGGAAGGTGGTTCCATAACTTGTCAGAGTTGGAAATCAATTACCCAATAAGAGCCCGTGGTTTTGATTGTATATTATATATGTGGAATGTGAGATGAAAGCGTTCTGCTAGATGATTATTATATTGTGGTTGATAGACACTATTATAATATCAAAAGAATTGTGATATAAAGAATATTTTGAGTAGTCGTAAGGTAAAACCCATCCGTGTTTATGTATAGATCGGTCTTGCCATTTTTCTTTCTTTTAAAAGTATATTAAAAGTTAAAAAAATGATTGGAGTTTACTCACACCAGTCACATGACTGACCCACAGTTTATTTTGTTTTGTTTTCCCTAAACTCTTGGGTGCCCAATTTTGTACGGGAAGTCAAGTAGTCGGAATTTTACAGATACTTAAAGAGCTGGAGCAGGAGGCTTCAGGATTATATAACTATTGTTATTTCCGCTATGTTGTAAGTGTTATACTCTAATAATGGTATTGTATACATATACTATTTTATTTCAAAGTTATGTTATGAAATATATTTATTCGTTCCGCTGTGAGATTCGTGTTTACTCTGATGTTGTGATGTTCTTCTTCTTCTATTCTAATTTTCTATCTTATCAATTCTCACCCTCTATTTTCTTTCATTAACTATCCGGTATTTCTGATGCTTGATAGTCGACATTGGGTTATATGTCAATTACTCAGGATCACGAAAACCCGGGTTGTTACAAATTGCGAGTAAAATTCTACAATAAGAAGTTTGTGAAGTTTTCAACTTCCTCATTAGATAAACTATGTACAAAATAAGGTTTCGATGAATTTCTATTGAGGATGACCATAGTTTCTGATCGCTAACATTTGATTATCCCTTTAGCTAACTCCATACACCGTTTGGCTACATCTTTTAAGAAAAGGTCGCTGTTGTAATCATATTGTGTTTATCTATCTTCTGGAACAATCTCTAGCTCTGAATGATAATTAAATACTAAGGTGACATTCTGGAAAACCATAACTCGAAAGTAACCAAAAAAATATGTGATAGATCAGGGAATATTGAAAAAAGGATATTAAAAATACGCGAGTATGATCGGTTGGGATGAAAAATAATGTGTAAAATTCTAATTGAGGTAGTGTCATCACTAGAATTTATGTGTAGAGTTTTATAAAGGAGGAAGAAGAAGAGGATTCAATCAAAAAATGAAAAATGTACATTAACATAGATTTTTTAACGTTGACAGAGTTGCAAGTATGTCATAGGAGCAACTATTTTAGCTATATCGTTGTATTCTTAACTACTATGTACAAATCTAGTTTTAAATTAAAATATGTGCAATTTATTTTATTTGTTTAAACACATAGGTGCACATATAATGTTGATAATTATGCTCATACATTGTTAACCGATTTAATTCCAGACTTTGACTATGACCACACGCATGCGTTTTTGAAACCCCAATTATCGGGACTAACTCGACTCGTTGACCAATCATACGCTTGCAATCTTAAACGATTTAGAGTGTATTCCAAACGATTGAGTTTTTGATTCAATAACATTTCCATAAGCTAACTCGACAAATCGTGCACTCGAAGCATAACTTTATAATTACATATCATTGTAAACTTCGATCGTATCACGCGAAATCGCACGCAAATGCGTGAGCGCGTGCGTGGCACTATGTCGACAATGACCCATTTACGTTTCGACTTAAGCAGGCATCGGCAAATGTTTAATTTCTTGAATCTACAGGAGCTTGACACCCGCTTGAACAACCAGATAGAATTTATAGTCCGACTAACCGACATTCTCAACAATGCTAGAACTTTGTGTCCACATCGACAAGCTTTGACAAAGCATCACTATAGTTCAGAAGCAACGTACAAGCAATGGTGCGATACTTAACGGAAGGGTCGTGACTAATCGCTCGATGCATCTTGGAGATCTTTTCGATTTTCAGGAATGCTTGTCTCATCTCAAAGCATGCCATGTTGCCACAAGATGTACTTTGAGAGGCAAGTGTTAACCGAGCTTTTAGTCTGGTTCCAAAGAGTAATCCAGGCCCACAGGACTTAGCCCATCACGTGATTAAACACCCGAAGTATCGCCAAGATATCCAGGAAAAGGCCCAAATAGATTCTTTAAGTGTGGTCGTCACAACTTATCAAAACTTCTTAACGACAAAGTAACAGTCAAGATTGGTATTGAGCCTCATCATCAAGTTCACATCTCAACCTGGATAACTCCTCAAAGATTCCATCAACTCCATTTTCATATCATAAAGTTCCTGAGGAAATTTCATACTATACTGGTCCCACCCCTTTTCCATATCTGGGTCTCATCCCCTTATTTCATACTCTATAATTCGTACCCCAGCTCCAACTCAGGAGTTCGTGTCCCACCATTTCATATCCAACTACCTTCCAGATTTCAACTAAGTTGTGTGATACAAAAAGTATGATACGAATAGGTCAGATACAAAATGAAATGAGGCAATTGAATGCGAGAATCTTCGAAGAAAACAGGGAAAACGAGACCCCGAGATACATATTGATCTCAGGGTCCAAATTTTCCAAGTGGGTCCTACGTTCCACTTACTCCCACCAGCTCCATTATGTATAAATACCACTCGACCTGCTTCATGAAATGGGATGGCAACTTGCTAATTTAACACTTTTAGGAAGAATTCTTACTTCTTGGACATCATTAAATACCTTAGAACTTTGAAAGAAGAAATTGACCTCCTTCCTAAAGGTTTCAACATTCGGACAACAAAGGGATTTCAGGAAGAAGGATTAACTCCATTTTTCGGATATAATAGAACTTGTTTTCCACAACTACCTTTGTTGTAACTTGAAACCATGGCACCCACCATTGTTCTTGGATAAGAGAGAATAAAATTAGCAAAACCTTTACAATGGAAGTAGGTTCATTCCAAACCAGACCACTATAAATAATGCGTTTGCTATTTCCTACATACTTTTCCTTAAGCGAAACGATATTTTCGTTCACATGGAAATCCTTGCATGTTGTGCCAATTTTACACATCAACATTCTAGTACTTACATTAAGAGCTTGATTTCGTCTTTCCTACCATCTTCATTCAAAACTTGATAGTGCTACTTAGGTCTTCTTAGACTTACCTCTCAAGTTTTCTTGTAATGGAGAAGAAAGGAAAAAGCCTTCTTATTGGACCTTCTACCGTCGAACCGGAGACCTCTCTTGTAACAACCGGCCCGGAGTAAGCCTAAATTTCTCCCTAGAAAAGGCCCGTCGAACTTAGGGCTACTCTAAATGAATCATCCAATCATAGAAGGAATTACACTTGCATAAAATAAAATATAGTATAACATTATGAAATTTCACAAAGAGGAATGAAAAAGTATAATATCAAAATAAGATGTACTATTTATTTAAAGCCACAGATTCAGATACAAATTGGAAAATACATCTGTTCACCATGGTACATCATCATTGTTCATAATCCAGAGTTTCCATAAGCAAAATACCAATAATAGATAATAATAATAACATAATTTCTCATCGCCTTCTTCAGGTTCCATCATCGTTTCGTTCATTGAGTTGCTACCCCACCTACTGACTTGTTAGATGTGTTAAGGAGAGGGGTCAGAACATAAAGTTCTGCGTGACTGAAAACCATATTTGCTTAAAGACTATACCCTAGATTTGGTAGGTTTTACATGCGAAGGTATGTCTACGAAACACATAGGTACACACATATACAAAGAAATATTTAACCAATAAGGTGGATGTTTGAATTAATCAATTAAAACTTCACTGATGCACTTTGGGTGAAGACCCAACTAGGTGGACATTCTCGGTCACTTAAGGCCCATTCTAGCATGTTATTAAGGGCGGACCCTAAGGCGAATCCTAGCCACTTATGACCTCGTCCTAGCACATCAACGTTCTTAATTATATACTCTCACAAGTAATATTAGAAGTAGTGCCTCGTCGCTTAGTACCAGTTTAGGGTAGACCCGCATAGGGCCCTTTAAGATCCCTCTGTAGGACGCCTCTTATTACCATGCATATAGCCATTTAAGATCCTCCTTCGGATGCCTCATATTAGTACTTAACTGATATTACAGTAGAACACCTGCGACACTTAAGACTTCCCTTAGACAGTTGGTTAGTTAAATAGCGTGATATGTCCCACGTATACGAAATCTGTCCCTAGGTGGCCCTCACAATGCTCCTAGAGGAAGTGGACATTCCGGTAAACTAACCTACTCCGTCATCACCTTGACTAAACCACTTTTAGAGAAAGAGGACCCATATACCAACTTCAAATCTAATAAGGGAGGGTCCCTTTACTTTAGTCCAAATCCAAGGAGTAAACCTTCGGAATGGTTCTAGTCCTAACCACTTAAGATCTAAACTAGATAAGAAAAAGGTCATCCACTTAAGACCTTCTCAAGGAGTAGAAAGGTTACCTATTTACACACATAATAGGTATACGTATATATATATACACACACACACACAAGCAGTAGTCCTCTCACATTAAACCGTCTACTTGTAGATGCTAGATATGCCAGGAGGTTCCAGGAAGGCTTTTACTACAAGAGGGCTTAACCTCATGTTGTAGTGTACTAAGTTAAATAGCCCATGGTACCCTGACCTATCACCTTAGCCAAACTCACTTGTGGTTGCTGGATTTGTCGGTTGGTTCCGGGCAGAATTCTACCATAAATGGTGACTAACCTCATTTTTGTATGTCATTATTTAATATATATTAGCCATTTTATACACACACAAGCAACCATTCATGTAGGGACATTTCAATTTTCTAACCTTGTTCTAATGTATTTATTACGCCATTATTACGTTTGATTACATTGATTATGCTGTATAAATATAAAATTTGATATGCACTAGAGTGCTAAATTTTCGTTTGAGTGAAGAAAAGTTTTAACGGTGTAAATTGTCAATTCGATCATTAAAGGTATTGTAATAACCCAGAGATCCGAGCCAATTTAAAATTTTTGTTTTGGCAATTTTAGTGAATTTTGAACATATAAAATGAATTATTTTAAATAATAACGACGAGAAATTTATTTTGAATAGAATTAGAACGTATATATTTATATAGATCGTCGTTAGAATATAAATATTTATTTCTATTTATAAAAGGAATTGAAAATGACACTGTAGTTCGAAAATTCGATTTCAAATTTCAAATTTCAAATGAATTCACAGAATTCAACATAAACCGGATTTTAGCGAAACCGAAGATATTAGAATCTAATTGAATATTTCTTTACAACAAATCTGAAAAATTGAAATTTCATAGCGGGAACAAAAAATATACCCAGTTAAAAATTCAGAATAGTCGCTATGGAATTCTGGCCCTTAAAAATTACCATTATGCAAACGACCTCTGTTTTCGACAAAACCACTTTTGTTGGATCCGGGATGTCAAGTTATTGCTAGATTCCAAAATTCATAATTTTCTGAATCAATATGTGAGCGTGGCGAAGTTAAACGCGTTTGACTAGTTTCAGTGGAATTTAATCGACTGGAAAATGGCCATTTCTCAAACGATCTCTGAATTTGACGAAATTAGTTTTGTTAGAACCGTATCATCAATACGAAGCTAGAAAATATCTTTCAGGAATTTTTAAAGCCGTATGTGGCCCCGATAAATTGAAATGTGCATTCAAATTCAATATATAGATTTATATTTTGATTTTGAAGAAAAATGAGTGCAACAGCCCAACTGACTTATGATACATATCCCATTGTGTTCGGAATGGGGGTAATTAGCTGGAGGTGACAGTCGTTGGGTCTCGTTTGGAGTTCGTGTACAAATTCACCTTTTTGGAGAAAATAAAATAATATATAAAACCCAACCCCCACTCTATATTCTCTAAACCCGATACCCAACTCCTTCAGCACCAAAACCCGCACCCTCCCAACCCTAGTCGCCGCCAGACTCTACCCCCGCCGCCGCGCCCAGCATCGGTCGTCGCCGCTCCTAGCGGAGCTCCTCTGGCTACCCCCGTCCTCTATCCACCTCCCTCTTCGAGCAAACCCGCCCAAACCCCCTTCAACTCAGCCCAACTCGCCACCAATGGCCGCCAGTGTCTACCCCCACCTGGCTGCACCTCTAGCGCTCCTCCCCGGCCTCACGCCGTCCACCAACAGCCACAAATCCGATCAGACCCTCCTCGAGAAAAAAATCCGAGTTTTAATTTTTGTTTTGCAATGGACACCTCCTCCTCCACTATTCGCTGCAGACAACGCCCTCTTCCCTCAATGCTGTAAGTTTTAATTTCACTTTTATTTTTGTTTTATTTATTTATGAATACATTATTGGGATTTTTACATATAAAAATGTGATTTTTCATATATGAAAGACAATAAAAAGTTATGATTTTTATTTAAGTTGGTAGCGAATAAAAATGTGACTTTTATGTGAATAGATTAAAAATTCGATCTTTGTTATGTAGAAGGTATAAAAATATGATTTTTATATTATAGAAGATATAAAAATATGATTTTTATATTATAGAAATAATAAAAATATGATTTTTACAATATATAGATAATAAAATTTTGATTTTTACATATGTAGTAGAGATATAAAAATACGATCTTTGTATATAAAAATATAATCTTTATACAGGAAGTAGCATTGTTAAAAATATAATTTTTAACACAAACGGTGCTGAATAGATCTCGTTGGAAACAAGGCGAAGTTTTCCTACATATGAAGAGTCGTGGCATTTGGTTTAGCTTATAGGTGAGAACTTCTCACTTTTAATTTATTTTCTAGTTGAAATATATACTAAGACGCAGACTGTGCTTAGCAGCATCCGACACCCGTCGTCCACAGACCATGGATGACTTGTTTGTTTGATTGATGTGTTGTGAAAATTAATTTTGTGATGCGGAATGAAAATAAATATTTTATAGTTAAAAATATAATTTTTAACGTGTATATAAAATAAATATTTATAAACAAATCGGACGATTTTTTTATATACACACATTTAAATGATATTGATTGGGACGATAAATTTTACACATCGCCCAACTGCACAAAAAAAAAATCTATGTTTGTTGACTGAAACCCTACACGGGTATTGGGATGATATTTGACGTACATTAATCCCGATTGTTTAGTTGTATGTCAATTGATGGGTTGATAGACTGTGTAAGCGTTAATTATTTATATTTAATGCTTATGTAGTTGTGTCGTGCACTTTGGATGATGGTTGATTATTTACCATTGCTATTATATACATGTGTGGTATAGAATCCATATAAACAACGTTATATGGTAATTGATTGGGCCTCATTTCAATTTGGAAAATAAAAGAAAATTCATGTGTTAAATAAAATATATATTCATGTGTTGAACAAAAGGAAATTCATGTGTTGAATAAAATATATATTCATGTGTTGAACAGAAGAAAATTCATGTGTTGAATAAAAGAAAATTCATGCGTTGAAGAAAATATTCATTTGTTGAATAGGTTAACGAAGTTATTGAAATATATAAAGCCGTGTTGGTTAGATATGCGCCATTTTGACGCGAACGATATTTATATCGATTATATTCGTTTTTATAATGAATATCGAAAAGGAAGTGATTTCAAAATATAACGTTTTGAAAATATTATCATTTACATATCGATGATATGGAATATTCAATTTTGATTTGAAATTGAATATGAAGTTGAAATCGTTTTGAAAAAGAATTTTACACGATTTATAAAATACGTTTTGAAAGGAAATCGACGAAATATATATTATATATATTGTATTTTTATATATATATATATATATATATATATATATATATAATATAATGGCCTGAATAGAACGCGCCGCGCTGCGGCAGTTCGCGAATTTCGACCATTGACTCCGAATGGATATTACAGGAGATCCGACCGTCGGATTCTCCTAAAACCGGAACCATTGGGTTCGTATCGAAAATAGCTTTCTAACGAATAGTAGAGATTTGAAATTTAACAGTTGGATTTGGAATTATCTACAAATATAATTTGGAAAAGGTCGTTGTAAGTGCAGTTCGATGGCCGTTGATGGAAAACTACTGTACGAGCCTTGATAAACTTATTAAAAATAGTAATAATTTGTGTAAAATCATAAGAAATAATGTGGAAAGAATTGGGATGAAAAATTCCATATTTGAAAAGATAAAAATTGATTTTTATCGAAATGAACTAGTTTTGAACTAGAATTACAATCCCATTTATTTTTAAAAATAAATAAAGTGGATTTGAAATGGTTTTGAAGTAACTAGAATTTCCAATAATTGAATTGGAATGGATTTGAATTGAAATTGTCTTTGGAAAATTTCGATGTTGAATTTCGTGATTATACAAATATTATTATGGAAATTTGAAAGATATATTAATATCGTTATTTCCAATACGATATATATTAGTCGTAGAATTTTGTATTGAATATAAGCCGATATATTTTCTATTCAGAGCCTTGTATTTAATATCAAATGGGATTTGGGTTTGTTGTGAATGGTGTCTTCATTTACACTATTCTTAAACCCAGTTGAGAAAAAGACTAAATCTTTCTATTTGGATTTAATGAAGTATACCAATTAAATGGAATTTAATTGGAATTGAATTTGAATTGATTTTTGGGTTTATCGTGAACGGTGTTGTAAATAACACTTGTTCTTTAACCTGATAATTAATAGAATGTGATTTTGGGTTTATAGTGAACTGTGTTTTAAATGACATTGGTTCTTTAACCCAGTTAAAGACAGGATATGATTTCCCAAGTTAAACAATCATTAGTATTGATTTTTGGGAAGATTAAAACTAAGTGGAGTTTTAATGAATCTTTAATTAGATTGAAATGATCGAGGATGGAGTATCACCAGTTTTGCTCTAGGCGATAGTTAAATCTTTAATTAGATTTGAATGTGAAATAGTAATTTAATTTACCGATAACACTGTGGTGTTAGATATGAAGTATTACCAGCTTTACTTCATGCGATGAATAGGTTGAGGTTGGGAAATTTAACAAGTGATTACTTCGGTAAGGTTCGCTAATCCCGACTAGTTTGGATAAACCATAATTTGGTTTGAATTGATATTCAAAGGATGATTAAAGAATAATTTTAAGAAATTTATCTTTGATAAAATTAATGAGAACCTTTCCCAAAGTATAAGAATATTTGAATAAAAGAATATTCTGAATTTGAATTAGGCGTAAGTTGTGTTTGTGTAACACTTGTTTATTATATACGCGAGTTATTCAGAAAGACCGGGTTTATCCCATTGTGAATAACTGATTCGATGATATGTCGAGGATGAAGATGGTGGTCAAAGACCGGAGGTCTTCACATCGTTTGGATAATTACTGATGATCTTGATTGGGCTGTACACCCAAGAGGAGGGAAACAATTGGTGATCGTCCAAACGTACTTGGAGATCGATGGATATGCGAGGTGCAAGGTGCCTCCGGTTTCGTTCAGACCCAGAACGGACTTGTAAATGGACTGTGTGTCTAACATCGGATATCATTCTGTGTGATTGATGGATATTGGTTGCATGGAGTGGTTTGCCTGTGTGGCATGCTAAGATGCAAATAATCAAGGTTTCTGTTGAAAAGCAGAGTCTTGTGGTTGATGATCAAAGCACCGCCTGTGTGGCACAGCTTTGTGTAGCATTGATTCGCGAGCCTGGCACCCCGGTTGTGAACCAGAAACGGGAGAGGACATCAGGGAGGGCATGCATTTCTTTCTAGCTAGGGTGGTGTCAGTGACCTACCAGCCCCGACATTTATATTATTTTCACCTGTGTGGTTGTTGGATTGCAAGGCGCCTCGTATATATCGATGACTATGTGAAGCCGATGGAGTCATTTGGCTCATTTACGCCCCGAAGGGCGGGGAAATGCAGTGTTCAGGCATTTTAATCCACATCGGTGGACCGGCCCTAACGATCCACGGGCCCACCTGAGTCTGGGTCCTGAGACATGGTGAGCTAGATTGTCTCGAAGCGGTGAGGACGATCCCTTGCCTCGGTTCACATATGGAAATCCAACTTCCAATACGTGACCTTGCGGTTTTGATTGTAGAACCTATATATGGCGACATAGTGGTATAGGGCACTTATGCCGTCTATGATTGATACTTATGATTGAAATTGTTTTGACACTATACACTTATAGTAATAATAAAAGATGAAATTTAGCGTATCAAGCATTCTTTGACTATTATTAGGTAAAACCCTATCCTCTGGCTTGTGTTGCATTGTGTGTTGGGACTTGGGTCTTATAATAGCTTCATTGTTCTTTATTTAGCATTGCGCTGTTGTTTTATGCACTGCTATTCTTTTGAGGAAACCCGTTCCGTGTTATACGGCATGGTACCTTGATTTACCTTACTTTAAAACCAAGATAAAAACTGTTTTAGTTCTCACACCAGTCACATGACTGACCTGGAGTTTATTATTTTAACCTAAACTCTGGATGCCTTTATTTTGACATGGGCAGCTAGTAGTTTTGGTTTTGTAGATTTATATTCGCAGGATCCTGATTTACATCTGAAACGATATCCAGAAAGCTTTGTATCCATATATCTCTTTCAGTTGTGTTTTGTATTGTTTTTCTGCTGCTATGTAATGTATTGTAATCTCTGATATTTATCAAATGTATATTATCTGTTTATACTCTGTTTATTCTTGTATTCTGATTGAAATTATAGTAATAAGCAGTGAAATGTTCATCTGTTCGCGTTCTGATTTTTCTTGTTCTCAAAACAATCAGGGGTTTCAAACGGTCTTTGTCGGTTTAGCGATCGATTCAGATCGAGCAAAATTCCTTGTTGCCTCATTTTTAATTTATTTTCTATGATTTTGGGTTTATAGTGAACCGTGTTTTAAATGACATTGGTTCTTTAACCCAATTAAAGACAGGATATGATTTCCCAAGTTAAACAATCATTAATATTGATTTTTGGGAAGATTAAAACCAAGTGGAGTTTTAGTGAATCTTTAATTAGATTGGAATGATCGAGGATGGAGTATCACCAGTTTTGCTCCAGGCGATAGTTAAATCTTTAATTAGATTTGAACGTGAAATGGTAATTGAATTTACCAATAACACCGTGGTGTTAGATATGAAGTATTACCAGTTTTACTTCATGGGATGAATAGGTTGAGGTTAGGAAATTTAACAAGTAATTACTTCGGTAAGGTTCGCTAATCCCGACTAGTTTGGATAAACCATAATTTAGTGTGAATTGATATTCAAAGGAAGATTAAAGAATAAATTTAAGGAATTTATCTTTGATAAAATTAATGGGAAAATTTCCCAAAGTATAAGAATATTTGAATAAAAGAATATTCTGAATTGGAATGAGGCGTAAGTTGTGTTGTGTAACACTTTTTTAGTATATACGCGAGTTATTCAGAAAGACCGGGTTTATCCCATTCTGAATAACTGATTCGACGATGTGTCGAGGATGAAGACAGTGGTCGAAGACCGGAGGTCTTCACATCGTTTGGATAATTACTGATGATCTTGATTGGGCTGTACGCACAAGAGCAGGGAATCAGTTGGTGATCGTCCAAACGTACTTGGAGATCGATGGATATGCGAGGTGCAAGGTGCCTCCGGTTTCGTTCAGACCCAGAACGGACTTGTAAATGGACTGTGTGTCTGACATTGGATATCATTCTGTGTGATTGATGGATATTGTTTGCATGGAGTGGTTTGCCTGTGTGGCATGCTAAGATGCAAATAATCAAGGTTTCTGTTGAAAAGCAGAGTCTTGTGGTTGATGATCAAAGCACCGCCTGTGTGGCACATCTTTGTGTAGCGTTGATTCGTGAGCCTGACACCTCGGTTGTGAACCAGAAACGGGAGAGAACATCAGGGAGGGTATGCATTTCTTTCTAGCTAGGGTGGTGTCAGTGACCTACCAGCCCCGACATTTATATTATTTTCACCTGTGTGGTTGTTGGATTGCAAGGCGCCTCGTATATATCGATGTCTATGTGAAGCCGATGGAGTCATTTGGCTCATTTACGCCCCGAAGGTCGGGGAAATGCAGTGTTCAGGCATTTTAATCCACATCGGTGGACCGGCCCTGGCGATCCAAGGGCTCACCTGAGTCTGGGTCCTAAGACATGGTAAGCTAGATTGTCTCAAAGTGGTGAGGACGATCCCTTGCCTTGGTTCACAGATGGAAATCCAACTTCCAATACGTGACCTTGCGGTTTGATTGTAGAACCTATATATGGCGACATAGTGGTATAGGGCACTTATGCCGTCTATGATTGATACTTATGATTGAAATTGTTTTGACACTATACACTTATAGTAATAATAAAAGATGAAATTTAGCGTATCAAGCATTCTTTGGCTATTATAAGGTAAGACCCTATCCTTCGGCTTGTGTTGCATTGTGTGATGGGAACCTGGGTCATATAATAGCTTCATTGTTCTTTATTTAGCATTGCGCTGTTGTTTTATGCACTGGTATTCTTGGGAGGCAACCCGTTCCATGTTATACGGCGTGGTCCCTTGATTTACCTAACTTTAAAATAGAGATTAATAACTTTTTTAGTTCTCACACCAGTCACATGACTGACCTGAAGTTTATTGTTTTAACCTAAACTCTGGGTGCCCTTATTTTGACACGGGCAGCTAGTAGTTTTGGTTTTGCAGATTTATATTCATAGAAACCGGTTTACAGCTGGAATGATTTCGGAAAGCTCTGTATCCGTATATTCCTTTCAGTTGTGTTTTGTATTATTTTCTGTTGCTATGTAATTTATTGTAATCTCTGATATTTATCAAATATATTTGATTCATTCATACTCTGTATATTCTTGTAATCTGATGAAATTGTTGTAATATACAATGAAATGTTCTTCTGTTTGCATTCTGATTTTTCGTGTGCTCAAAACAATCAGCGGTTTCGAACGGTCTTGGTCGGTTTAGCGATCGATTCGTATTGAGCGAAATTCCCAATCGTTTCATTTGGTATTAGAGCTTTGGTTTACAAAGCTCGAGAACAAGACACATTAGAACCATATGAAAGAATTCATCAGAGATTGGATTAGTAATATCCAATAAGAATGACTCGTTGGAGATGGGATCAGTAGTATCCTAGAACGAGTGGGAAGATTGATGTTTTTAAAATAAAAATGAAAACAAATTTTGTTTTGAAAAATTAAATCAATTCTTCGTATTTTATTATTTATCTTGTATTGAATTTGGACAATCCAGTATATAAAGATTTTGCGTATACGTCTGATCCACGTGTATTCGAAGTTTTAATATAGTGGATAGACATAGAATCACACTCTAGTCGCGCAGCCATGATTCTGATGATTGACGCGTCATCATCAGAATTTATTTTCGTGTTTCGAAAGTGGGATTTCTATATGCTTCCAATTGACTAGTGTGAGAACAAAGCTAGATAGGGCTTATTATTGCGATTTGGCATCAAAAATCTGATTTTTTTGGATATGTATTAAAGTTATGTGATTGAAAAGATAATCAACTAATTGATTGCTGGTTGTGTTGTTTGATTAATTAAATGTTGAACCTTTAGCCAAATTGAACCAAATAGTGGATTGTATTGAAAATTTATCGCATTTGCATGCATGTACATGTACTTACATTGAACAGGTCATAGCAAGGAGGCTAGAGCAGAAGAATAAAATTGTTTGCCCGACAAGTTTACGGATTTATTGGGTTTGGATGATTTTATGAGCCAATTGGCTAACCGCTTGGCTGTTTCTTTTTCTTTTTGGATTGGTAAGGGCCATGGGAGGCTATTTGAAATATCCCGAAGCTCCCGGTGCAGGGGAGGTTATGGCGAAATTTTTCGAAAATTTAGGGTGTTAGCCAAATTTTTGAAAAATTGGAAAAGTTCTTAAAAACTGAAAAGTTGAAGAACTTAGGACATAATGAAAATAATGAAAGTTGGGTTGATTTATGAAACAACTTTCAGCTTCGTTCCTTTTCGGGGACGAAAAGTTTTAAGTGGGGGAGATTGTAATAACCCGGGAATCCGAGCCAATTTAAAATATTTTATTTTGGCAATTTTAGTGAATTTTGAATATTTAAAATGAATTAATTTAAATAATAACAACGAGAAATTTACTTTGAATAGAATTAGAACGTATATATTTATATAGATCTTCATTAGAATAAGAATATTTATTTCATTTATAAAAGGAATTGAAAATGGCACGGTAGTTCGAATATTCGATTTCAAATCTCAAATGAATGCACATAATTCAAAATAAATCGGATTTTAGCGAAACTGAAGATATTAGAATCTAATTGAATATATCTTTCCAACGAATGCGAAAAATTGAAATTTCATACCGGGAATAAAAAGACATGCCCAGTTAAAAATTCAGAATAGTCGCTATGGAATTCTAACCCTTAAAATAACCATTTTGCAAACGACCTCTGTTTTCGACAAAACCACTTTTGTTGGATCCGGGATGTCAAGTTATTGCTAGATTCCAAAATTCGTAATTTTCTGAATCAATATGTGAGCGTGGCGAAGTTAAACGCGTTTGACCAGTTTCAGTGGAATTTAATCGACTGGAAAATGGCCATTTCTTAAACGATCTCAGAATTTGACGAAATTAGTTTTGTTAGAACTGTATCGTCAATACGAAGCTAGAAAATATCATTTGAGAATTTTTAAAGTCCGTATGTGGCCCCGATAAATTGAAATGTGCGTTCAAATTCAATATATAGATTTATATTTTGATTTTGAAGAAAACTGAGTGCAACAGCCCAACTAGCATATGATACATATCCCATTGTATTCGGAATGGAGGTAATTACCTGGAGGCGACAGTCGTTAGGTCTCGTTTGGAGTTCGTGTACAAATTCACCTTTTTGGAGAAAATAAAATAAAATAATATATAAAACCCAAACCCCCACTCTATATTCTCTAAACCTGATACCCAACTCCTTCAGCACCAAAACCCGCATCCTCCTAACCCTAGCCGCCACCGGACTCTACCCCCGCCGCCGCGCCCAACATCGGCCGCGACCGCTCCTGCCGGAGCTCCGCCGGCTACCCCCGTCCTCTCTCCACCTCCCTTTTCGAGCTAACCCACCTAAACCCCTTCAACTCAGCCCAACTCGCCACCAATGGCCGCCAATGTCTATCCCCGCCTGGCCGCACCTCCAGCGCTCCTCCCCGGCCCTACGCCGTCCACCACCAGCTACAAATCCGACCACGACCCTCCTCGAGAAAAAAAATCCGATTTTTAATTTTTATTTTGCAATAAACACCTCCTCCTCCATTATTCGTTGTAGACAACACCCTCTTCCCTCTTCGCTCAGCGTTGTAAGTTTTATTTTTACTTTTATTTTTGTTTATTTATTTATGAATACATTAATGGGATTTTTACATATAAAAATATGATTTTTCATATATGAAAGATGATAAAAAGTTATGATTTTTATTTAAATTGGTAGCGAATAAAAATGTGACTTTTATGTGAATAAAATAAAAACTCGATCTTTATTATGTAGAAGGTATAAAATATGATTTTTATATTATAGAAGATATAAAAATATGATTTTTATATTATAGAAATAATAAAAATATGATTTTTATAATATATATATATAATACAAATTTGATTTTTACATATGTACTAGAGATATAAAATACAATTTTTATATATAAAAATATAATCTTTATATAGGAAGTTGCGTTATTAAAAATATATTTTTAACACAAACGGTGTTGAACAGATCTCGTTGGAAACAAGACGAAGTTTTCCTACATATGAAGAGTCGTGGCGTTTGGATTAGCTTATAGGTGAGAACTTCTCACTTTTAATTTATTTTCTAGTTGAAATATATACTACGATGCAGACGGTGCTTAGCAGCACCCGACACCCGTCGTCCACAGACCATGGATGACTTGTTTGTTTGATTGATGTATTGTGAAAATTGATTGTGTGATGCGGAATGAAAATAAATATTTTATAGTTAGAAATATAATTTTTAACGTGTATATAAAATAAATATTTATAAACAAATCGGACGATTTGTTTATGTACACACATTTGAATGATATTGATTGGGACAATAAATTTTACACATCGCCCAACTGCACAAATAAAAATATGTGTTTGTTGACTGAAACCCCACACGGGTATTGGGAAGATATTTGACGTACACTAATCCTGATTGTTTAGTTGTATGTCAATTGATGGGTTGACAGACTGTGTAAGCGTTAATTATTTATATTTAATGCTTATACCATTGTGTGGTGCACTTTGGATGAAGGTTGATTATTTACCATTGCTATTATATACATGTGTTGTATAGAATCCATATAAATAACGTTATATGGTAATTGATTGGGCCTCATTCCAATTTGGAAAATAAAAGAAAAATCATGTGTTGAATAAAACATATATTCATGTGTTGAATAAAAGTAAATTCATGTGTTGAATAAAATATATATTCATGTGTTGAATAGAAGAAAATTCATGTGTTGAATAAAAGAAAATTCATGTGTTGAAGAAAATATTCATTTGTTGATAGGTTAACGAAGCTATTGAAATATATAAAGCCGTGTTGGTTAGACATGCGCCATTTTGACGTGAACGATATTTATATCGATTATATTCGTTTTTATAATGAATATCGAAAAGGAAGTGATTTTAAAATATAACATTTTGAAAATATTATCATTTATATATCGATGATATGGAATATTCAATTTTGATTTGAAATTGAATATGAAATTGAAATCATTTTGAAAACGAATTTTAAACGATTTATAAAATACGTTTTGAAAGGAAATCGACGAAATATTTATTATATATTTTATATATATTATATATATATATATACATAATATAATGGCCTGAATAGAACGTGTCGCGCTGCGGCAGTTCGCGAGTTTCAACCATTGACTTCGAATGGATATTACGGGAGATCCGACCGTCGGATTCTCCTAAAACCAGAATCTTGGGTTCGTATCGAAACGATCTTTCTAAAAAATAGTAGAGATTTGTAATCTAACGGTTGGATTTGGAATTATGTCCAAATCAAATTTGGAAAAGGTCGTTGTAAGTGCAGTTCGATGGTTGTTGATGGAAATCGACTGTACGTGCCTTGATAAAATAATTAAAAATAGTAATAATTTGTGTAAAATCATAAGAAATAATTTGGAAAGAATTGGGATGAAAAATTCCATATTTGAAAAGATAAAAATAGATTTTTATCGAAATGAACTAGTTTTGAACTAGAATTACAACCCCATTTATTTTTAAAATAAATAAAGTGGCTTTGAAATGGTTTTGAAGTAACCAGAATTTCCAATGATTGAATTGAAATGGATTTGAATCGAAATTGTCTTTGGAATATTTCAATGTTGGATTTCATGATTACACAGATATTGTTATGGAAATTTGAAAGATATATTAATATCGTTATTTCCAATACAATATTTGTTGGTCGTAGATATTGAATATAAGCCGATATATTTTCTATTCAGAGCCTTGTATTTAATATCAAATGGGATTTGTTTTTGTTGTGAATGGTATCTTCATTTACACCTGTCTTAAACCCAGTTGAGAAAAAGATTAAATCTTTTTATTTGGATTCAATGAAGTATACCAATTAAATGGAATTTAATTGGAATTGAATTTGAATTGATTTTGGGTTTATCGTGAACGGTGTTGTAAATAACACTTGTTCTTTAACCCGATAATTAATAAAATGTGATTTTGGGTTTATAGTGAACCGTGTTTTAAATGACATTGGTTCTTTAACCCAGTTAAAGACAGGATATGGTTTCCTAAGTTAAACAATCATTAATATTGATTTTAGGGAATATTAAAACCAAGTGGAGTTTTAATGAATCTTTAATTAGATTGAAATGATCGAGGATGGAGTATCACAAGTTTTGCTCCAGGCGATAGTTAAATCTTTAATTAGATTTGAACGTGAAATGGTAATTGAATTTACCGATAACACCGTGGTGTTAGATATGAAGTATTACCAGTTTTACTTCATGGGATGAATAGGTTGAGGCTGGGAAATTTAACAAGTGATTACTTCGGTAAGGTTCGCTAATCCCGACTAGTTTGGATAAACCATAATTTGGTTTGAATTGATATTCAAAGGAAGACTAAAGAATAAATTTAAGGAATTTATCTTTGATAAAATTAATGGAAACCTTTCCCAAAGTATAAGAATATTTGAATAAAAGAATATTCTGAATTGGAGTGAGGCGTAAGTTGTGTTTGTGTAACACTTGTTTATTATATACGTGAGTTATTCAGAAAGACGGGGTTTATCCCATTCTGAATAACTTATTCGACGATGTGTCGGGGATGAAGACGGTGGTCGAAGACCGGAGGTCTTCACATCGTTTGGATAATTACTGATGATCTTGATTGGGCTGTGCACCGAAAAGGAGGGAATCAGTTGGTGATCGTCCATACGTACTTGGAGATCGATGGATATGCGAGGTGCAAGGTGCCTCCGGTTTCGTTCAGACCCAGAACGGACTTGTAAATGGACTGTGTGTTTGACATTGGATATCATTCTGTGTGATTGATGGATATCGGTTGCATGGAGTGGTTTGCCTGTGTGGCATGATAAGATGCAAATGAGAAATGCTTCTGTTGAAAAGCAGAGTCTTTTGGTTGATGATCAAAGCACCGCCTGTGTGGAACAGCTTTGTGTAGTGTTGATTCGCAAGCCTCACACCTCGCTTGTGAACCAGAAAGGGGAGAGGACATCAAGGAGGGCATGCGTTTCTTTCTATCTAGGGTGGTGTCAGTGATCTACCAGCCCTGACATTTATATTATTTTCACCTGTGTGGTTGTTGGATTGCGAGGCGCCTCGGATATATCAGTGACTATGTGAAGCCGATGGAGTCATTTGGCTCATTTACATCCCCAAGGGCAGGGAAACGCAATGTTCAGGCATTTTAATCCACATCGGTGGACCGGCCCTGACGATCCAAGGGCCCACCTGAGTCAGGATCCTGAGACATGGTAGGCTAGATTGTCTCGAAGCGGTGAGGACGATCCCTTGCCTCGGTTCACAGATGGAAATCCAAATTCCAATACGTGACCTTGCAGTTTTGATTGTAGAACCTATATATGGCGACATAGTGGTATGGGGCACTTATGCCGTCTATGATTAATACTTATGATTGAAATTGTTTTGACACTATACACTTATAGTAATAATAAAAGATGAAATTTAGCATACCAAGCATTCTTTGGCTATTATAAGGTAAAACCCTATCCTCCGGCTTGTGTTGCATTGTGTGACGGGACCTGGGTCTTATAATAGCTTCATTGTTCTTTATTTAGCATTGTGTTGTTGTTTTATGCACTGGTATTCTTGGGAGGAAACCCGTTCCGTGTTATACGGCGTGGTCCCTTGATTTACCTAACTTTAAAATAAAGATTAATAACTGTTTTACTTCTCACACATGTCACATGACCTGGAGTTTATTGTTTTAACCTAAACTCTGGGTGCCTTTATTTTGACATAGGCAGCTAGTAGTTTTGGTTTTGCATATTTATATTCACAGGAACCTGGTTTATAGCTGGAATGATATTCGGAAAGCTCTTTATCCGTATATTCCTTTCAGTTGTGTTTTGTATTATTTCTCGCTGCTATGTAATTTATTGTAATCTCTGATATTTATCAAATGTATTTTATTCATTCATACTCTGTATATTCTTGTAATCTAATGAAATTGTTGAAATATACAATGAAATGTTCTTCTGTTTGCGTTCTGATTTGTTGTGTTCTCAAAACAATCAGGAGTTTCGAACGGTCTTGGTCGGTTTAGCGATCGATTCAGATCGAGCGAAATTCCCAATCGTTTCAGGTATACAAGTTAAATCCCACATCAAATCACTAAATACTAGACATAGTCAATGATAGCAGTAATAGGAAGAGTAACAACATAACTATCAAAACTTGCATCCTAGGTTTGTTAGAACAATTTAGGTAATGAATTAAGAACAAGGTGCTAAATTCATACAATATATATATATATATATATTAATATACATACATATTTACAGATATACATAGATATCTATTTAACCCAATTTACCTTTTCTGCATTGTACATAAAACATTGACATTTGGTTGGTTTCAAATATGAATACGTTGAAATTACCCATTTAGAACAGTAATCCAAATCTTTTCAAATAATAAAACTAAATCAAATCCCAATCTTTTTACATCATAAACACTTTTGAATAAAAAGAGATAAATCAAATTAAACAAAAGTAAATCACTAAACTGTTCTTCTTACATAACCCAAAAAAATTCACAAACCCAAACATTGATTGACAACTTCTGCAAAACATATATAAAAATAGGATATTTGGGGGTTGCAATTTGATATTATCATGAATCCAAATCTCCCTAGGCACACTAATCAATATAAAAATCTACAAAACGTAGAATTTAGCCTAGAAATTATTATTTCCACTCACAGGGATCTTGGAGAAGAGGTAATACTGATCTGAGATGCTGAATTCATCAATCATTAGTTCTACTGCAGACCTAAATAAGAGAATCATACAGATTTGAATCTCATATGCAAATTATAGATAATTCCAGAATATAAACTAAATAGGATTAGATTAGAAATGAAAATAAGTTAGGGATAGAAGAAAACCTAAATTCTTGGAATTCAACATCAGAATGGAGGAACATAGAATGAGAGGGTTTAGAAATTTGTGAGATGAGTTAGGTGGTATTTATAGATGTGTAGATAATAGAAACCGTTAGAATAACGAATGTTTAATTAGGCTATCCATTTTATAAAAACCTACCTAAAACACCTCCCAAACCAATCCTCACTAGGCTCCGGCCGCATTAGACGGTCGATCTCTCCCCTAGGAGGGCGGTCGACACCCCTTCTAGGGGACAATCGACCTCTTGGTCATAAAATTGGCCAGTGGCCTGCATTTGTGGCTGGAAGATAATTTTATATGATGTTATTTATTTTCTTTTATGTATTGCCTTTTAAACATTATTCTTGGCCCATGTTGTATACTTATATATAAACACAATGTCAAATTGTTTGGAATATTCTAATCATCCCTTTATTAGTTATATTTTGTTCCATATATTCACACTACAATTTGAATTTCAAACACCATTGCATATATATTAATGTCAACTTTAGAGAAGTCTAATACTTATGCGCTAGGACGCTCATTTGTTACTTCAATTTTCCAACATCTTTTAAATGTAATTCTTTCATACGGGCTCAGATTCTTACATATTATATATGAAATTGATCAGAATTCGCGACGAATATAACTATGACATTTTTGTGCAAAATTCCTAATGCTGCAAAATTCCATTTTTTAGTCCATTTATATATTACTATTTCTTTACTTATTTTTATTACTTATCATTATTTATTTTAAATTATCTTAAACTAGCTTGGTATATTTTATGGAGTGTTATATTCACCCTTTGAAATAGATTTCGTCCTGAAATCTGTCTAAAAGGGCGAAAAATACAACTCGATCTTAAACATCCATGTTGTATACCCATGTTGTTTTAATTCATCCATATACATCCATGACTCGTAGTGATTATGAATTGCAGACTCACCAGAGTGAGCTCTATCCTTGCGTGTATGTGATATAAGTGATGCAGTATGTTTGCAAAACACATAATATGCATATATTTCTATATGATTTTGTGGTGCAACTGTGTTGCATCCATTTCCCTAGCATCCAATCTGGCAACCACAATGCATCCATAAACGTAATTCAGAGGAAAATTACCCAAGAAAAGGTCCAGGTAGGTCTATCTCATCTTGTCCTCAGTCTCCCGTGTGCTTTCCGCAGGATCATTCCCCCATTGTACTCGGATGAGGAGAACAGTTTTATTGTAGAGTCTCTTGATTCCGTGCTCTACAATCTTTG
Organism: Allium sativum; assembly: GCA_030737875.1. Lineage (NCBI taxonomy): Eukaryota > Viridiplantae > Streptophyta > Magnoliopsida > Asparagales > Amaryllidaceae > Allium > Allium sativum. Next base: position 387,650,064 of record CM060916.1, on the reverse strand, counting down.
AAGTGGCATGGGGTACCCTGGATTCCAACTCGAGTTTTCCTGTGTTCCCAATCTCATCAAGTTCGAGTCTCAAAGCAGAATCGTGAAGGCACTTCCTCAGATGAGGCACATGAAAAAAGTTATGGATCCCCGATAGGCATTCATGGAGATCCACTCGATAGACCAAAGATCTTATCTTCTTGATGATGCAAAAAGGCCCAATAGATCTGGGATCCAACTTCCCAGTATTCCCAAATAGAACAGTCTTCTTAAGAGGGGAAACCTTTACAAGTACCAAGTCTCCTCTATCGAACTCAAGTTCCCCCTCCTCTTATCTGCATATGATTTCTGGCAGTCTTGGGCTACCTTCATCCTTTTCCTAATCAAAGAAATCTTCTCCATAGAATCGCGGACAAAGTCTGGTCCGAGTAGAACAATTTCTGTAGTTTCCCACCAAAAAGTTAGCGATTTTCATGACCTCCGGTAAAGTGCTACAAAAGGGGTCATACCAATCATTGCTTGGAAACTATTGTTATACGTAAATTACACAAGTGGCAAGTGTTGCTCCAAAACTCCTCCAATGTCGATAATACAAGCTCTGAGCAAGTCTTTTAAGATCTGATTTACTCTTTCTGTTTGGCCATCGGTTTATGGGTGATAAGTTGTACCTAAGTTGAGTGTTGTCCCCAAACCTACTTGGAAACTCCTCCAAAATTCACTCATGAATAAGGGGCCTCAATCGCTTACTATATTAGATGGAGTACCATGCAATATGACTATGTCTCTAACAGACAACTGGTTCTATCAAGCTACAGTCCTATTCTTTTTTATTGGTATAAAGTGAGCACTCTTGGTCAAGTGGTCTTCTATAGCCGAAATAGCCTCATTTCCCTTCTGACTTCTTGGAAGCCTATCCGCAAAATCCATGGAAATACGTTCCCACTTGCACATAGAAACTTCTAAAGGTAACAATAATCCTCCGGGCCTTCCTTGCTCCGCTTTTACTTTTTGGCATGTTAAACACTTGGCCACAAACTCAGCTATCTTCCTCTTCATCCCTTCCCAATGAAGATTCCTCTTCATATCTTTATACATTTTATCTCCACTGGGGTGTATTGGCAGTCCTCTATAATTTATTTTCTTAACTCCTAATCTTCAGGGACACAAAGTCATCCATCCTTAAGCAAAATCCCATCACCGCTTAATGAATATCTGATTGAATGGTGAAATATCTCCTTCTGCCCCCACTTTCTCCTTTAAGTTTCTTATCTCTTCGTCATGGTCTTTCAAGCTCTGAATACTTTCTCTTAGAGTTGATCTAACAAGCATAACTCCAAGAAAACTACTATAAGCTACTGGTGGGGTTTGCAAGTTAAAGTTACAGAGAAACTACAACTGTTTCCATTCTAGAATTGCATTCAAAGATGCATGTATTCTACTCAATGCATCTGCTACAATGTTTCCTTTCCCTAGGGTATACTGGATCATAAAATCAAAAGAGGCAATGTACTCCATTCATCGTTGCTGTCTTAAATTCAGGTCACGTTGAGAGAATAAATACTTTAGGGATTTATGGCCAGTGAAAGGCTTGAACTTCTCCTCTAAAAGATAATTCCTCCACATCTTTAACGTAACACTACTACGACTAATTCTAGGTTATGAACTACATATCTCTTCTCGAGGTCCTAAAATTATCTACTGGCATAAGAAACAACCCATCCTTCTTGCATAAGAACCTCTCCTAAACTGCTTCCGTAGACGTCAGTGTAAACCGTGAACATCCTTGTGCCATCAGGTATAATAAGAACTGGCGCACTAGTCAATGCTTCCTTTAATTTCTTAAAAGCCACGTCGTGCTTACTGCTCCAAGAAAATACTAAATTCTTCTTCGTTAGTTGAGTTAAAGGGGTAGCAATCTTTGCAAAGTCTTTAATGAACTTATGGTAATATCCGGCCAATCCAAGGAAGCTTCTCACCTCCATAGCATTTCGAGATACCCTACACTCCTTAATTGCCTCGATCTTTGTGGGGTCTACTGCCAGGCCTTTGCTTAACACGATGTGTCCCAAAAATCTAACTTCTTCTCTCTAGAAATGACATTTTTAAAACTTGGTTTCAATTGGTTCTTTCTTAATATCTCTAAGCCCTGTCTTAAGTGACTTTCATGCTCTTTGTGGTCCATAGAAAATATAAGGATATTGTGTATGAAAGCTACCACAATTTTATTCGGAATACCCCTAAACATTCTATTCATGAGGTCAATAAAGAAGGCGGGTGCATTTGTTAGTCCAAAGGGCATTACTTCCATTAGAACAATATATCCAACATCGTAAATGCAGGTTTATCCTTACTGTCCTCTGAAATTCTTAATTGGTGAAATCTAGTTGCAAGGTCTAATTGGGAAAATACTTGGGCTCCTGCCAAGTGGTCAAATAGATCATCAATTCTGGGCAAGGGATGCCTATTCTTTTTGGTTAGCTTATTAAGCTCCCTATAATCCACACAAAGTCATAGAGATCCATCCGCTTTGGTAGCAAACACAACAGGTGCACCCCATTTAGATGTACTTCATCGAATGAAGCCTTTCTACAGCAATTCTGATTTTTTTTAATCCAATTCTCTTCTATCCTTTGGTGCCATATGCCTCAAGGGTAAAGCTACTAGTCTAGCATCCTTTTCTAGGTCAATACAAAAAGAGATTTCCTTATGGGGTGGATGTCCCATGACTTCCTCAAAGACGTCCAAGAACTCGCATACTATAGGGACCGAAGATGCCCCTTCTAAATTGGAAGATAAGGTATATCCTTATTTCTAACATGACAAGGAATTTTCAGACTACGTCCTCCTTAGCTCCTAAGATGAACAATCATTTTGTCGCAATCTTGAACGAACCCATAAAATGATAGCCAATCAATACCATGGATAAGATCATACCTGTAACACCCCGTATTTTCCGTGAACGTATAAGTAACAAATCAGAGAATAATTAATTTTTAAAGTAAGAATCAAGGGAAATGGGTTGTGCCATTGCATTCGTCTCGAAATTCTGCTTGGAAATTAGTCCGAGTTTTCGAGAAACAAAATCCGTATAAGGGAGATATGGCCCTCCGAAGTTTCAGAGATTTTCATAATCGAAAAGAGCTCGAAAATTCGAATTCAAATTCAAATTCAAAATCCCAGAACAGGCTGGGTGGGAAAATTCCCGCCCATGGCCAGGTCGACCTGGGGATCGACCATAGTGTCGACCTCCCAGGGGTCAGGTCGACCATAGTGTCGACCTGCTCCCGAAACCCAGTTTTTGAACCTGATTCATTTTGATGTTTCTGGTCTCGTTTTCAGTCTAGATTCGTCCGCCTAATCCTTTATAAACAGCCCTTAGCCCCATTCTCTTTACACCATTCTTCTCTAACCTTATGCTGCACAATTTCATTCCTATACTCTACCTCCGTTCTTATTAAATAAAATAATGGCGTTGTTACACTCCTGGAATCAAAACTTGGACTGATGCATCTTCTTCCAACCTGAATAGAATTAAAAGCTAAATCAAATCTCCAATCAAAGTTTATAGCTACAACAATAATTAAAGAGAAGTAATTCAACATTTCTGCATCAACAACAGATTATTATCCTTTCTTAAAACCATGAAAGGCAAGTACAGTTATTTTCCACTATAAACTGTAACTATAATTGTGACATGATTGTAAATCTGAATTTGAGGTTGTGTACGTTCTGTTCTGATATATTTTATTCTGTATCTCTTTCTTCTTTCTGTTCTATAGCCAGGCTACCACGAGCTTGCGCCACATCTCATAAGATATTAATGCACGAACGCTAAATTTTGGGACAAATAATAATGCATAATTGGACATGAGACTATTGCCTATGACTATGATTCATGCCTATGAAACTATTGCCTATGACTATGATTCATGCCTATGAGACTATTGCCTATGACTATGATTCACGCGTATGAGACTATTGCCTATGACTATGATTCATGACTATGAGACTATTGCCTATGACATTGAATAAGAAACTATTGTGATTAGTCGCCCATGACTATTGTGGTTAGTTGCCTATAACTATTGTAGTTAGTTTCTTATGCTTATTCCCTTAATGATGTTAGATCTCATATTTAGTATGTAACTTTGCTAGTTTATTCCCAATCACTGTTATGTAAATCGAGCCTATTGGGCCATTATTATTGTATTTGGTTCATTATTGCACGCCTATTCTTTTATATCAATTCTTGTGCTTATCCCCTATTCCTTTTGTTAGGGCCATTTCATGAGTATTTAGAGAACTTGTGGAAACATGTTATACGGGGATTGGGCATAACTTAATTAAGTAAATCTGACATAGCAAATATGTTGGTATAATCTGAATTGGCTATATTAGGGAATGATTTACATGTGTATTAGTCTTGGACATAAATTGTGAACTAGAATATTAAATCTAGTTTTGACATGAACTGTAAATGGGAATATTAAGGCTAAAATTTGGGGCATATATTGTATTATGAATTATGACCTTGATTTAGGTATGTAAGTTTAGGCTAAATTTATGATTAGGCAAGATATGTAAATAGAGTTTTAGATATATATAATCTGCTAAATCTGTTATCTGCTAGATCCGTTAAATTGCCTAATCCTTATCTGCTAAATCTGTTGAATTGCCTAAACTGCTAAATCTGTTATCTGATAAATCTGTTGAATCGCTTAAACTGCTAGATCTGCTACCTGGTGAATTGTCTGATCTGTTGAAAACTAGATAATGGTAATCTGGGTATGGAAATCCGTAGGCTCGACCTAAGATTTAGTAGAACATGGAAATTTGATTAATCTTTTGTATCCTATGAAGAAATTTAATCTGTTAAATAAACAGAATTAGTCTGATATGTGAAAAATCTGTATTGGAATGAACTGGCTATGACACGAGGTTAGGCTCTGTTTTTGGTAGAAGCCTGCCCGGAACCAACCGGCTTAACCAGCGACCGCAAACTGTCAGTCTAATGTGAGAGGTCATAGGCATAACTAAAATATGCTTAGATACAAGGTTAGGTCTGGCTTGTGGTAGAAGTCTGCCCGGAACCGCCCGGCATATCCAACGGCCACAAGCTACCGACCTAACGTGAGAGGTCTGTGCATTAATATTTAATTAATGCAAATCTAGGATAAATATGATGTCTAAAACGTGTTGGGTGGATAGGGTTAAACCAATTGGACTAATGAATTTAACAAACCCATTTCGTGAATCTGTAGGCCCAATTACAAAGTTAGACAAATCTGTAAATCTGTTAAATCCGTATATCTGATCCGTTAGTCTGAAAACTTGTCTGATCTGTGAACTAGTTGATCTGAACTCTGTATGTCTGAACTTGTAAACAAGTTAATCTGAAATCTGTTAGTCTGGGGACACAAGGTTAAGAGGGAAATTACTCGTGTCATCTGTTGTTTGGGACCCATATTAGTCAGTAACCCTTTCTGGTATCAAAACTTGACCCAACAGTAGGTAGGGTCCGGGCACGCTTACTGAACTAATTATAAGCAGTTCATTCTGATAATGGCGAGGGGTGTTGATGGTGCGTTCCAACCGGGTCATGTGGGTGCATGGATCCCGGTCAGCCTCTGAGGATGTAAGACGCCCTGACATCTGTAAATAGGTCTATGCCAATTGGTTGTCACTTTAGGGAGTGATACACCCTACTGTGGGGCCGACACACGGTATTTATGTATTAGGGAGCCGATCACCTGGGGTAGGGTTTTAGGGTACACTTAGTTCTGTCTGTTTCTGTTGGTACCGTCTGTTTCTGTTGGGTGGCAACACCTGTCTGTTTCCGTGTGGTACCGTCTGTTCGGGTGGTAAAGGCCCATTTACTAGTGTACACCTAATTCTACATTCTGTTTCCGTAGGGATTAATCTGTTTCTGTACCTTCAGTTCGGGTGGTAAAGGCCCATTATTAGCATTCTGTTTCTGTACCTTCTCTTCGGGTGGTAAAGGCCCATTATTAGCATTTTGTTTCTGTACCATCTGTTCGGGTGGTAAAGGCCCATTATTAGCATTCTGTTTCTGTACTTTATGTTCTTTCTGTTGGGGTGGTAAAGGCCCATTACTAGCATTCTCTTCTGTGGAAATTATTCTGTTCCCATTTCTGTTTCAGTTTAGACATTGAGATGACACCTAATCCTGTTATACTAGTATTAGTGCAGAGAAGCGAAAAGTAATAGCTTATATCATTCTGTTTCTTCTGTTTAACCTAAGTATATCTACTACTCCTGTTACCGTTATCTCTCATCCAGTTTTATTTTCATGCCATGATTATTATTATCTGTTCATATGCTGAAAGACACTGAACTTGCCAGACTTTATGTCTGACCTTGCTTGTTTTCGCCCCTTTTCTTCTGTTTCCCCCTGTTTTCCAAGGAGGGAATACTTTAGCTTGATTCAGATTTCTTCTGCTTGAAGTACTTGAAGTGCGTAAAGTATGGCTTAACTTCTTATGGCATCTTCTGTGGGGATTATGATTTTAAAGTTTTGTACTCTGATGACTTTCTGAACAAGACTGATATTTATGTACTTGAGTTTTTGGTAAAGATGTAACCATACTGATTTCTGTTTTCCGCTGTAATAAAGTTATAATTTCTCAAGTATTGTTTATCTGTCTTGAAATTTTCTGTTCTGTTTACTAAAATGCTCCACCAAAGTTAAGGCATTCCCTTTGTGAGTGTCCTTAAAGGAGGTGGGGTGTTACACTTGGTATCAGAGCTGAAGGTTACCAGATTGGGTAAAGTTTTTGAAAACTATTTTCAAAAAGGTTTTAAAAAGGAAGTATTTTCAAAAGTAAAGCTTATTTTTGAAAAACATAATTCCCAAAAGCCATATATCTATCTTTTGATCCTCTGTTTGAATCTTTGTTTCCTTCTTTCTCCGGGGCTCCCAACATTCTGGGAGGTAACCTCATCGCGGCATGGATCTGTAGGCTTGATAAGACTACGACACCGGTTAAAGGGCAAATAAGCGCCCGACTTCCATCTGTAACCGCAGTAGTCTCACCAACAGCTAATTTTCTTTCAAGCTTTGTAGGATTTTCTGTGCGATGGAGGCAGCTTTCAAGGGACTTGTCAACGTGTTACACACAGATAGTAAAGATGAGAATGAGGAAGTTTGAGTTTGGCTAAGGAGCACAACCCAAGGATGAGAAACTCATGGATATAGACTTGGTTCACAAAGGAGGCTAAAAGGAAACACAAAAGAAGGATGAAAAGTCTAAATATAAGAAGGAGAAAAAGTGCTTTACTTGTGGAAGCTCGACTCATCTAAACAAGGATTGTCGAAAAGAGGAAGGACACTAACTTCAACTGTGGTGAGATGGGACACTTCACTAGGGACTGCCCGAAGAAACGGGGGCGAGGACAGAGGACATGACCTACTTCGGGAAGGCAAGCGAATGCTCTCATAGTTGGTGGATAGGATAGAAGTAGGAAAATTTCCGTAGAGAGTTTAGTTTCCTTATCTGATTATTGAGTTAGAACTCTTTCTGATTATGGCATTCTGATTCTGTAGTTGAGTCTCTGCACTTTAATACTAGTCTTGTTTCTGATCTGGTTATAGTCTCAAACCCCATAGGGGTTATGACTCATCTGTTGGTGATTGGTTGGGGTTTGAGAGTATCTGTGTTAGGCGTCAAGTTGATTGTAATGCATACATTCTAGGTTTTTGAGGGATTTGGTGGGATTTTCCCATGCTTAGTTTTCTAAGAATCATTCGATAATCTGATATGTACTAGTAGTCTGTAAGCATCTGGATATTTCTGAAAAGGTTAAGATTTCTAGTTTTGACATTGACTAAAGAGGGTAATCCTCTAGGTGTCAATTTGATGTTGATTTCAGTCTTCGGGGTTGATACTTAGGGGAATTAGTCTCTCAACCAATGTCTAATGGGAACCAAGTTTTTGTTTAATCTATGCTCGCTTCCATCATTCGACTATATCCTATCGATCGAATCTTCGAACTTTAGGTAAAAACTAATGGGTGTAAACATGTGTTTGAGACATGTTATGTTTGATGGTTGCAAGTGGTTGCTAGTGGTTTCTCGTGGATGCATATACGCACACTAGGCACTAAATCGGCTTGAAAACACTCTCATACTGCATATGGATGTGTGAGCATTCTCAATTTTTGTGGATGTAAAATGATTGACTCATCACATGGATGTTGCATATGAATGAATGGTTGTCACTCATACAAGAATGATATGGATCAAATAGGAAAATTGCATACATGTTGGACTCATGGCACTGACATAATTCGCATTAAGGAGGTCAACTGAATCAGTGTACCGCCTGATCCTTGCATTAGATAAGGAACATATACACACACTTTTGCATATGTTCATACAACATTAGAAGTTTTCTAAGGACAATGGATGCTTGTGGATGATGGTTGAGTAGATGGATGACTGGATGGTAGGACACATTCTTCCTAACTTGAAGATTTCAGGGACGAAATCCTTTAAGGAGGGGAGAATGTAACACCCCGTATGTTCTATGAACGTATAAGTAACAAATCAGAGAATAATTAATTTTTAAAATAAGAATCAAGGGAAACGGGTTGCGCCATTGCATTCGTCTCGAAATTCTGCTTGGAAACGAGTCCGAGTTTTCGAGAAACGGAGTCTGTATGAGGGAGATATGGCCCTCCGAAGTTTCAGAGATTTTCAGAATCGAAAACAGCTCGAATATTCGAATTAAAATTCTAATTCAAAATCCTAGAACAGGCTGGGCGGGAAAATTTCCGCCTATGGACCAGGTCGACCTGAGGGTCGACCATAATGTCGACCTCCCAGAGGCCACGACCATAGTGTCGACCTGCTCCCGAAACCCAGTTTTTGAACCTGATTCATTTTGATGTTTCTGGTCTCGTTTTCTGTCTAGATTCGTCCGCCTAATCCTATATAAACAGCCCCATTCTCTTTACACCATTCTTCTCTAACCTTATGCTGCACAATTTCATTCCTATACTCTGCCTCCGTTCTTATTAAATAAAATAATGGCGTCATTACTCTGCTGGAATCAAAACTTGGACTGATGCATCTTCTTCCAACCTGAATAGAATTAAAAGCTAAATCAAATCTCAAATCAAAGTTTAGAGCTGCAACAACAATTAAAGAGGGGTAATTCAGCATTTCTTCATCAACAACAGTTTAATATCCTTTCTTAAAACCACGAAAGGCAAGTACAGTTATTTTCCACTATAAACTGTAACTATAATTGTGACATGATTGTAAATCTGAATTTGAGGTTGTGTACGTTCTATTCTGATATATTTTATTCTGTATCTCTTTCTTCTTTCTATTCTATAGCCAGGCTACCACGAGTCTGCGCCACATCTCATAAGAGATTAACGCACGAACGCTAAATTTTGGGACAAATAATAATGCATAATTGGACATGAGACTATTGCCTATGACTATGATTGAAGCCTATGAGATATTGCCTATGACTACGATTCATGCCTATGAGACTATTGCCTATGACTATGATTCACGCGTATGAGACTATTGCCTATGACTATGATTCATGACTATGAGACTATTGCTTATGACATTGAATAAGAAACTATTGTGATTAGTCACCCATGACTATTGTGGTTAGTTGCCTATAACTATTGTAGTTAGTTTCTTATGCCTATTCCCTTAATGATGTTAGATCTCATATATAGTATGTAACTTTGCTAGTTTATCCCATTCACTGTTATGTACATCGAGCCTATTGGGCCATTATTATTGTGTTTGGTTCATTATTGCACGCCTATTCTTTTATATCAATTCTTGTGCTTATCCCCTATTCCTTTTGTTAGGGCCATTTCATGAGTATTTAGAGAACTTGTGGAAACATGTTATACGGGGAATGGGCGTAGCTTAATTAAGTAAATATGGCATAGCAAATATGTTGGTATAATCTGAATTGGCTATAATAGAGAATGATTTACATTTGTATTAGTCTTGGACATAAATGGTGAACTAGAATATTAAATCTAGTTTTGACGTGAACTGTAAATGGGAATATTAAGGCTAAAATTTGGGGCATATATTGTATTATGAATTATGACCTTGATTTAGGTATGTAAGTTTAGGCTAAATTTATGATTAGGCAAGATATGTAAATAGAGTTTTAGATATATATAATCTGCTAAATCTGTTATCTGCTAAATCTATTAAATTGCCTAATCCGTTATCAGCTAAATCTGTTGAATTGCCTAAACTCCTAAATCTGTTATCGGCTAAATCTATTGAATCGCTTAAACTACTAGATCTGCTACCTGTTGAATTGTCTGATCTGTTGAAAACTAGATAATGGTATTCTGGGTATGGAAATCCGTAGGCTTGACCTAAGATTTAGTAGAACACGGAAATTTGATTAATCTGTTGTTTCCTATGAAGAAGTTTAATCTATTAAATAATCAGAATTAGTCTGATATCTGAAAAATCTATATTGGAATGAATTGGCTATGACACGAGGTTAGGCTCTGTTTGCGGTAGAAGCCTGCCCGGAACCAACCGGCTTAACCAGCGACCGCAAACTGTCAGTCTAATGTGAGAGGTCGTAGGCATAACTAAAATATGCTTAGACACAAGGTTAGGTCTGGCCTATGGCAGAAGTCTTCCCGGAACTGCCTGACATATCCAGCGGCCACAAGCTACCGACCTAATGTGAGAGGTCTGTGCATTAATATTTAATTAATGCAAATCTGGGATAAATATGATGTCTAAAACGTGTTGGGTGGATAGGGTTAAACGAATTGGATTAATGAATTTAACAAACCCGTTTCGTGAATCTGTAGGCCCAATTACAAAGTTAGACAAATATGTAAATCTGTTAAATCCGTATATCTGATCCGTTAGTCTGAAAACTTGTCTGATCTGTGAACTAGTTGATCTGAACTCTGTATGTCTGAACTTGTAAACAAGTTAATCTGAAATCTGTTAGTCTGGGGACACAAGGTTATGAGGGAAATTACTCGTGTCATTTGTTGTTTGGGACCCATATTAGTCAGTAACCCTTTCTGGTATCAAAACTTGACCCAACAGTAGGTAGGGTCCGGGCACGCTTACTGAACTAATTATAAGCGGTTCATTCTGATAATGGCGAGGGGTGTTGATGGTGCGTTCCAACCGGGTCATGTGCGTGCATGGATCCCGGTCTTCCTCTGAGGATGTAAGACACCGTGACATCTGTAAATAGGTCTATGTCAATTGGTTGTCACTTTAAGGAGTGATACACCCTACTGTGGGGTCAACACAGGGTATTTATGTATTAGGGAGCCGATCGCTTGGGGTAGGGTTTTAGGGTACACTTAGTTCTGTCTGTTTCTGTTGGTACCGTCTGTTTCTGTTAGGTGGCAACACCTGTCTGTTTCTGCATGGTACCGTCTGTTCGGGTGGTAAAGGCCCATTTAATAGTGTACACCTAATTCTACATTCTGTTTCCGTAGGGTTTAATCTGTTTTTGTTTCTGTACCTTCAGTTCGGGTGGTAAAGGCTCATTATTAGCATTCTGTTTCTGTACCTTCAGTTCGGGTGGTAAAGGCCCATTATTAGCATTCTGTTTCTGTACTTTCTGTTGGGTGGTAAAGGCCCATTACTAGCATTCTCTTCTGTGGAAATTATTTTGTTCTCGTTTCTATTTCAGTTTAGACATTGAGGTGACACCTAATCCTGTTATACTAGTATTAGTGCAGAGAAGCGAAAAGTAATAGCTTATATCATCCTGTTTCTTCTGTTTAACCTAAGTATATCTGCTACTCCTGTTACCATTATCTCTCATCCAGTTTTATTTGCATGCCATGATTATTATTATCTGTTCATATGCTGAAAGTCACTGGACTTGCCAGACTTCATGTATGGCCTTGCTTGTTTTCGCCCCTTTTCTTCCGTTTCCACCCCAGGTTTTCCAAGGAGGGAATACTTTAGCTTGATTCGGATTTCTTCTGCTTGAAGTACTTGAAGTGCGTAAAGTATGGCTTAACTTCTTATGGCATCTTCTGTGGGGATTATGATTTTAAAGTTTTGTACTCTGATTACTTTCTGAACAAGACTGATATTTATGTACTTGAGTTTTTGGTAAAGATGTAACCATACTGATTTCTGTTTTCCGCTGTAATAAAGTTATAATTTCTCAAGTATTGTTTATCTGTCTTGAAATTTTCTGTTCTGTTTACTAAAATGCTCAACCAAAGTTAAGGCATTCCCTTTGTGAGTGTCCTTAATGGAGGTGGGGTGTTACAATACCCCACAAAATCCAACGCATATGATTCACAGAGGAATTCGACATCATCGATATCAATATTAGGTCTTTACAGATCAACTCAGGATACTTAGCTCCTCTAATAGGGTTGATCACCTTTATCGGACAATTAGTAATCGATAAGGAAAGGTTTAACAAATCAACTAGTCTCTTAGAAATAAAAGAATGGGTCGCCCTAGAGTAAAAAATGGTGTATAGAGAAAATTCCTAAAATAGAAGTTATACCTTTAAGTGCAGGTTGACCTTGATCTTTCGGGGGTCGGCTCTGTCTTGGCGCTGCCTTCAATGCATAATTCTGACTGCTCTGAATAACCCTTGGGTTTGGGAAAACTCTAAATAAGTATCCTTCCTCATGGCAACTTTGCATTTTTCATTGAACTCCTTTGCCAAAGCAGTCCTGCAATCCTAGGCCTCATGGCCCTTGCGGTTTCACCTCGTACAAGTCCTAGCTTCTTTCTTAAACTTACCCCTTTCTTCTTATTCTTCAACCATTCCTTCTTCTTATTCTTATTAGAACCAGAAATTCTTCCCCCTATTCACCATTCTTATTCTCCTTAGATCCCTCAGTTATGCACAAAATGTTTGTCTCCACTAATGTTTCAAAGGTTGCTCCGAATGTTATTAGGGCCAATAAAGTGTCTTTTAGTGGGGAGTTCTACCCCTTAACAAGCCTTAAAGATTTGTTCATTGGGGTATCCACCAACCTTTACCAAACTTATATAACTCTGTGAATTTAGCCACATACTCTTGCAGATTCATATTTCCTTGTTTGAGATAGATAAACTTCTCTAATTTGATTGTCATTTTAGCATTTGGTAGGAACTTTGCTTCAAAGCGGGTCTTGAATTCGGCACATGTAAATACTTAGCCCATTGTTCTTTCCAAATACTAGGTTCCACCATTTCTTGGGCTTCTCCTTTTAAGCGCCAGGTTGCAATTCTCTTTTTAACTTCATTTGACCATCCAGTGGCTTCAAAAATCCTTTCATAGTTAGTTATCCAAGCTTGAGCATCCACAAAGATTTTTGTTTCGAAGAATGGTTTTCCAACAAGGATCGCGAAATTATTATAGAATCGAGGAAAATCAAAGGGTACCTCAGCTCCTGGTGTTGTAGGCTCTGTTGGGGAAGGATTAGCGACAAAGACTTGCATTACAATACTATCGGAACCATTCTGGAAAATACCGAGGTCTTGCCTGGTTTCCCTATTGAAAGGATTATCAACCATTCTACTATCTGAAAAGAAAAGGAAAAATCCTTTAGTGGATACTCTTAAAATAGTATTTAAGCTAAAAATGAAAGAAAATGAAAAATTTACCTAGTATAGTTGCGTATGCTTATTGGGGTAAATATATATACTATATATATAGTTTGAAAACCTTTTCAAAATACAAATATGCCTATCAAATGTATAATTTCCCTATAATCAGTTGGCCTAGGCTCTGATACAAAATGTAACAACCCGTTGGGAGTGAGCCTAAATTTCGACCTAGAAAAGGCCCATCGAAAATAGAGCCACTTTAAACGGATCGTTGATTCCTAGAAGGAATAACATTTGCATAGAATAACATATAATATAACATTATGGAATCTCACACAGTGGACCAAAAAAGTATAATACCGAAATAATATGTACCAATTATTAAAAGCCATAGATTCAGATACAAATTGTCAAATACATATGTTCTCCATGGTACATCATCATTTTTCATAATCTAGAGTTTCCATAAGCAAAATTGAAATAATAGCTAATAATAACAAAATAGCCTCATCGCCTTCTTCATGCTCCATCATCATTTCGTCCATTGAGTCGCTACTCCACCTACTGACATGTAAGATATGTTAAGGAGGGGGGGGGTCAGAACATAAAGTCCTGTGTGACTGAAAAATAAATTTTCTTAAAGACTATACCCTAGATTTAGCATGTTTTATATGTCAAATATGTAAAAGAAACACATAGGTACACACATATACAAAGAAATATTTAACTAATGACGTTGATACCCGAATCAATCAATTGAGACCTTCATTGATTCATTTAATGTGAAGACTTAATGAGGTGGACATTGTCAGTCACTTAAGGCCCATTCTAGCATGTTTATTATGGGTGGATTCTTATGATCTCTTATGACCCTAAGGCGGATCCTAACCACTTAAGTCTTTGTCTTAGCACGTCAACGTTCATAATTATATATTAACACAAGGAATATGAAAATTAGTACCTCGTCGCTTAGTACTGGTTTAGGGTAGACCCACATAGAACCCTTTAAATCCCCTCTGTCGGATACCTCATGTTACTACTTAACTGATATTACGGTCGAATGCCTATGCAACTTAACGCTTCCTTTAGATAGTTGGTTAATCAAATAACATCCTATGTCCCATGTATACCAAATCTGTCCCTTGGTTGCTCCTCACAATCCTTCTATAAGAAGTGGACATTTCGGTAAACTACGCTACTCCGTTATCGCCATGACCAAACCACTTTTAGAGAAGGAGGACCCATAAACCAACTTCAAATCTAATAAGGGAGGGTTCCATGAATTTTGTCCAAATCCAAGGAATATACCTTCAGAATGATCCTAGTCCTAACCACTTAAGGCCCAAACTAGATAAGAAGAAAGTCAGCCACTTAAGACCTTCACAAGATGTAGTAAGCCTACCTATTTATACACATGATACACACACACACACAAAAGACCTCTCACATTAAATCGTCTATTTGTAAATGCTAAATATGCCCGGCGGTTCTAGGCAGGCTTCTACTACAGGGCTTAACCTCATGTCATATTGTAATAAGTTAAATGGCTTATGGTATCTAGAACTCTCAAGTTATCCAAACTCACTTGTGGTTGTTGTATTTGCTGGTTGGTTCTGGATAGACTTCTACTATAAATGGCAACTAACCTCGTGTCTGTGTGTCATTATTTAATACATATAAATAAGCCATTTTATACACATGCAAGCAATGATTCACATGTGGACAATTCAAATTCTAACCTTATCCTAACGTATTCATTACGTCATTATTACCTTCGATTACGTTGATTACACTATATAAATATTATATTCAATATATACTACAACGCTAAATTTCCGTTCGAATGAAGAAATGTTTTAACGGTGTAAATTTTCAATTCGTTCTACATTAAAGGTATACAAGTTAATTCCCACATCAAACCACTAAATACATGGCATAGTCAATGATAGATGCAATGGGAAAAATAATAACATAACTATCAAAACTTGCATCCTAGGTTTGTCAGAACAATTCAGGTAATGAATTAAGAACAAGGTGTTAAATTCATAATATATATATATATATATATATATGCATATATACGTAGACCTCTATTTACTCCAATTTACCCTTTTTGTGTTGTACATAAAACACTGACATTTGATTTGTTTCAAATCAGAATATGTTCAAATTATCCATCTAAAATGGTAATCCAAACCTATTCAAAAATAAAACCAAATCAAATCCCAACCTTTTTAGATCACAAACTTTTGAATAAAAAGAGATAAATCAAATTAAACAAAAGTAAATCACAAAACTGTTCTTCATACTTAACCCAAAAAATTTCACAAACCGAAACATTGATTAACAACTTTTGCAAAATATATATAAAACTAGGAGATTTAGGGGTTTTACAATTTGATATTATCGTGAATCCAAATCTCCCTAGGCATACTAATCAATATAAAAATCTATAAAATGTAGAATTTAGCCTGGCAATTCTTATTTACACTTACAGAGATCTTGGAGAAGAGATATTACTGATCTGAGATGCTGAATTCATCGATTTTTGGTTCTACCATAGATTTATATAAGAGAATCATATAGATTTGAATCTCACATATAAATTATAGAGAATTCCATAACATAAACTAAATAGGATTAAATTAGAGAAGAAAATAAGTAAGGGATATAAGAAAAACCTAAATTCTTGGAATTCAGCAGCGGAATAGAGGCACACATAATGAGAGGGTTTAGAGATTTATGAGATGAGTTAGGTGTATTTATAGTTGTGTAGATGAATAGAAGTCGTTCGATTAACATAGGTTTAATCTAGGCAATGCATTTTATAAAAACTGACCTAAAACACCTCCCAAACTAAGCCTCACTAGGCTTTGGCCACACCAGGCGTTTGACCTCTCCCCTAGGAGGGAGGTCGACCTCTTGGTTGTATAATTGGCTAGTGGCCTGCGTTTATGGATAGGAAGACAATTTTATATAACGTTATTTATTTTCATTTATGTCTTGCCTTTTAAACATTATTCTTGTCCCCTATTGTATACTTATATACATACACAAATTCGAATTGATTGGAGTATTCTAATCACCCCTTTGTTAGTCATATTTTATTCCATATATTCACATTACAATTTGAATTTTGAACACTATTGCATATATATATATATATTAACGTACAACATATTTTAAATGTAGTTCTTTCATACGGGCTCAGATTCTGGCATATTATATATGAAAATTGATCAATACCAACATGCAAGTGCAACTCTTTGAACTAACCAAAAAGTTGGAGTAATCCCAACAATAGCTTAACGAGAAGATTAAGCATAATATTGACTTGACACAATAACCACATCAGAATATCCAGAGGGATATCATGCTTCTGCATGCCAATAGAGCACCTCCGCCCACTCAGTACCTCTCAGAAAGCTCTTCCTCCGACACCCACCATGGTAACCATAGTCGAAGGAGGAGAGTTAACGACAATAGTAGTGGTAATGACATTACAATGGTTACCGTCAAAGAAGGAGCCCGTCACTCCTGTCGCTTTCGGCAGGGTCCTAGCATCGATCCTAGAACTAGCGCTCAACCCTCGATGAGGCAGCCTTCACCTTCCATCATATGGAACTTGGTGCCAAATCTGTCGGCTGCGCAACAAGCCTAAGTCCAGCTTACCCAACCTCAACAGAACCAATCAATCGAGGTTGACGATTTGTCTAAGGATGATGCTGATGTTCATTCAAGAAGGCATCTGAGGCCACCAATTCCTTAGGCGTACCACGACCGCTGGAATCCAATGGAAGCCCTGCCTGCGGTTCTCACCGACATGATTCGTAAGATCATGAGAGAAATGCGGGGGCACTCCATCGACGTATGGGAAACCAATACGAGGCTAACCCCTTTACTTCGGTAGTTGTCAACATCAAGTGGCCTCGATGCTTCAATATTCCGCAACTCACTGCTTACGTGGGGAAGACCAGTCCTTATAACTTCCTTAACCTCCACGAATGACACATGGATTCGAGCCATGCCACTGATGCGGTTAAGTGTAAGTGCTTATTTGTCTTCCTAGGAAGGCGTATCCCTGCTTTGGTTCTCTAGATCCTGCCGAGAACAATCACAACCTTTGACCAACTATCAAATTGGTGAAGCAGTTCTGCATGCATATCACTAGGACGAAGAACACTTTTTCTCTGTCCACCATGTACCAAGGCACTAAGGAAATGCTTAAGATCTACCTTGAATGATTCAATAATGCCTTAGCCAAGGTTCAAGAGCCTAAACCTCGCAATATCCTTGTTCAACTTATTATATGTGCACCACCATATTACAGGTTTGGGGCTTGAATCGATAAAAAGCAACAAAGTCTCTCGAAGCTTTCTATGAAATGTCATATTAGCTCCTGTGCTTGGAAGAAGCACGTAGGAACATAGCTGCTCGAGCGGGCAACCTTACTAACCCTCACCAGCATTCTGTATAAGACATCATCAAAGGCAAACATGTTAAAGAAAGCTCCGACAATGGCAAAGCTTAGTTCAGACCCACGTCGTACAACGACAAACTAGGGAGTCACAACAATCTGGAAGAAGGATCCAAGAAGTGAAGTTGGTTCCTGACTTACCAGGTCTATAATCTACTTAACTCTGGGTTGGAGAAAATCTATATAGAGACCTGCAACACCATGCAGTACAAGAAGCCGACGTCTCGAGAATCGATCGACCAAAAGAAGAACTCTGACAATTACTATAGTTTTCATGATATGTTCGACAATAATACGAATGACTACCTACATCTCAGGGATGCTATCGAAAAACTCATTCGTTAGAAACAACTCAAGCAGTACATCTAGAACCCTTCTTTAAAAGAAGCATCCGGGAGCCCTTCAATACTCGCTCCTCCTCATAACTAAGAGACACCTGAGCTGTCCAATCCAAGACCTCCTCAGAGGGGTATCATGATCAATAATATTTGTAATAGGCATCACCCTGTGAACGAGAGCTTCCGGTGTATGCAAGGATACGCCAACTCTATTAAGCATGCCGACCAGGAAATGTGCTCTGCCATCGCGGACGAACACATTTCGGCGAAACTATAGAAGACTATGAAGCATGACATAGTCTTTCAATAGAAGGACGCCATGGGAATTGATATCCCTACCACATACCAGTTTGTTATCTCAACTTACATATGTTTAGCTTATGTCAAAAAAGCCCTCATCAACACGAAAAGTTCTATCAAAATTATCTTCAAATTGGCCTACGATCAGATGAAACTTGAGGCCGAAGAATTGAGGCCATGCAAAGCTACCATTCACGAATTCAATGAGGCTTCCAACTGGCCAGTCAGTCTAGTAGAGCTGCTGATGCACCTAAGGGACGAGGATCGAAGCCGAGTCTGGATCATCACCTTTGTCGTTATCAATGTCCCCTCTTGCTACAATGTCTTTCTCGGATGACCCTTCCTCACCGAGTTCCACATATTCATGGCACCTTGGTGCCTCCTCATGAGGTTCCTGACAGACAATGAAGTCGGACTTATCTGAACTGACCAAGTCACGGAAGGAGCCTCCTATCTTGCTGAGCGGAAAGATGCAATCAACAAGGAGAAAAGCAAAGGTGTGGAGATGACACTCTGCACCAAAACCCTCAGCGCATAACAGCGACAGTCCGAGTCCTGGCTCAGATGCCACAACTGTCTCTCATGGGATCTTGATCCTTGAATGGACGAAGAGTCCAAGTACTAGCGGGCTACTCTGGTGGAACCAACCATCGACGCCGCGATCAACCTCGTCGACCCATCTTGGGTCTTTAAAGTTGGATCTCAGCACCCCTAGTGAACAGGGAAGAATTCACGGACTTCTTATAAACTAATCTTGATGTATTTAGTTGGACCCATTTTGATATGTGTTGCATCGACCCAAGAATCACTTGTTACATGCTTAGTATCGACCTAAGCAACTTAATTCCCTTCAAACAGAAGCACTGAATCTTGGGATCCGAAAGATCGATGGCACTCAAAGAGGAGGTGGATAGGCTGCTTGACCATGGCTTTATCTGCGATGCCCTTTATCTAGAATAGCTCTCCAACTCGGTCTTAGCTAAGAAATCGAACGGGAAATGTTGAACATGAATCAATTATTCTGATTTGAATAAAGCATTCCTAAAGGACAGCTTCCCACTTTCGAAGATCGACCAACTTGTTGATTCAACTATAGGTCACCAGCTTCTCTCCTTTATGGAAGCATACTTCAGTTACAATCAAATTTCGATGTATATTCTAGATCAGGAGCACACTTCATTTATTACCGAACTTGGGATGTATTTCTATGTTGTCATCCCCTTCGATCTCAGGAATGTTGGAACCACCTATTAAGGACTCGTCAACAAGATGTTTAAAGACTAAATCAGAAGATTTATGGAAGATCACGTGGACGACGTGCTCGTGAAAACCAAATTGTCGAATGACCACATTAACGACCTAACAGAGATGCTTAGTGTTCTCCCTAAATATGGCATAAAACTCAATCCCTTAAAAATCTCTTTTGACGTTGCATCGGGAAAATTCTGGGGTTTCATCGGCAATTCTAGAGGAATCGAAGCAAATCTGGAGAAGATCGATTTATTCGGGGGAATCCAAGCACAAAAGAACGTCAAGGATGCTCAAAGCATAAATGGGAAAGTGGCTGCCCTAAGTTGATTCATTTCAAAAAACAACCGATTAGTGCATTCCTTTAACGACTTGAGGCGTATGGGCGACTTCTGAAGTGGAATATCGAGCTAAGTCAATTCAAGCTCACCTTCATTCCCTGAAGATCCATTCTTGGACAAGCCTTGGCAGATTTCCACAACATCAAAAAAGAAGATTTATAACACATATAGTCGTGACAATAAAGATTCGTAACGGATATGCTCGTGATTACCAGGTGCGTTGCTAATGTCATTACTGTTAGACCAAAAAGTGGCTCTAACACCCAAACTGACTAAAATCAGACTAAAATAAGATCAAAAGTAAAATGGAGACACAGAATTTATAGTGGTTCGGCGTTGAAAAGCCTACGTCCACTTGTCAATCACTATTCTCGATGATAGAGTTGCAATTACAATGAGATATTCACTCAATTTCACTCACAACTCACACACATTCACTCAATTGTCTCAGAACAAATGTTGAAAGACGATTTGGATTATCCGGGAGTGCTGGAATTCGGTTTATGAAAGTTGTTGAACTCTCAAAGTGCCAAAAAGAAGATCCCTTTAATTATCTCCAGGCAAGGTATTTATAGGTGAAAATTTAGTCAGAACCCGATCCGGATCGGAGCCACGTGTCCTCCATCCCATTGTCCTCGGGTTCGGATGGACTCTAGTGCTAACAGCACATCAGAATAGAGATTATCATGGGTAGGAACTAGTCATAACCGCTCCGCATCTTCAGGCGATCGTGGGGGAAGTGACGTGGATTATAGGTTCGGGTCGGAGGAGCCTGCAGAGGGGGTTCGGATCGGGATATCCGATCCGACCCGGATTGACCTAAAGCTAAGTCTTTATCCATTTTGCTCTGCTCCATTCCGACCCGATAGTAGGTAGCCCTCCGATCCGATTGATAGCAGGTAGCCCTCCGATCCGAATGGCAGCGTCTCTTGGATCTAAAAAGTAGCAGCTCTTCGATCCGATCCGCTACAACTCTCCGATCCGATCCGCTATGATGCTTTCTAAGTTCTTCAACGTTTCACATCTCGACTTTGTGTTGCCCAGTTCACAAAGTGGGCTAACATTTTGCCTCCTCAAAGGATGCTTCTGTTGGAGACGGAGCATGCTTTGATCATCATTGCATATCGCCTTCTAGGTAGTCTTTCCTTTGATTTTTCTTGTGCTTTCATCCTCTTCTTTAAATTCTAATTTGATTCATATGCCAAGCTGAGATATGACATCTTGTCCGGTTCGGATTCCGACCCGAACGGATCCCCTTCTTCTTCTATTGCACATTGGACTAGTGGGCCAGGCTACGCTACTGGGCTGTCGATCCGGTCCGAACGGGGATACGAATAGTCACCTTGTTTTTATATAAATTCAGTCTTCATCTTCCTCCCACTTTCTTTTTATTTTATCGTTTTACCATTTCTGCTTCGGAACTCCAGAATTCAAAGAAAAAGAAAAAAGAACTCTTTACCATTCTCGTGCGAATCTTCAACTTATACACCTCGGTAGGTTTGAATCCTTGATCGACTTCGTGATAATAGGTTTTAATCGAAATCTACGGTCGATTCGACCGACTTAGATGTGGCTTCCACGCTACAACACCCTCTCCCTTCATTATTGTTGTTGGTGGCTTCGTTGCTGCTTCGAGGCGTTGGGAGAGGGAGTTGTAGTTCGTTCGATCATGACTGGGGGCGTTGGAGATGATATTGGGTCTAAAACTAAAGAAGAGGAAGAAGAAGAAGATCGCAGGGAGTCGGTTCGGGCGGTGGAGTATGGAAAGTGGAGAAAGGGAAAAAGAAAAGAAGTCCAGGAGGTCGGATCGGGTCGGGGCAAATACAGAAAGGGAAAAAAGAAAAGAAGTCCAGAAGGTCGGATCAGGTCGGGGCAAGTAGTTAAAGAAGGGGGAATGGAGCTCACCTAACCGGATCGGGTCGGTCTGTAAGATAAAGGAGGAGATGCATGACTACGTGATCCGACCCGAACCGTTCGGGGAATCTACTTCCGAGCCAATCCGATTTTGATTTCTGAGCTTCAATGTTTATCCGAGCTACGCCCCCGATCCGATCCCAATGAATGCGCCCGAACCGAACCGAAGGGCAGTCCATCTTAAGGCATAAAAACTCGTTTAACTAGCCCAATCAACTCTTGGCATAATCTTCAACTTAATGGACAGTTAGGATAGTGCCTTGCGAACATAACTGGACATCAAGAACTGCCTTGATCCTTATTACTTTGCCAAAATTTTGCGTCGCACTTTCAAATATTAACTTTACACTTTCCGCATACACTGTTTACACTTTAGTTTGCACACATGCACGGGGGGGGGGGGGGGGGGGGGGGTACGGGCTAATTTACTCTAACTTGTGCTATTGCTTCTTCAATAGTTTTGTGACCATGAGACCCAGACGCTCTTCTAGACTAGCCGGGCAGAAGGAGGCCGCGGAGACATCCAACAAAATTACTCTTGAGGACATATCTTCTCCCTCAGATCCAGAATGGAATGATGAGGGCTCAGATTACGAGGTTGGAACTCGCGAAAGCGACAATGTGTCTTCGGAGGGTGGAGTTTCCCTAGGTTGTGAAGAGGAAGGAGGGATTGGCGACGACCGAGCTCCTGATGAATTTGAATCTGCTGTCATATTGAAATCACCCCAAGATTCTGTTGAATCGACGATCGACAATGACAGACTTATCCGAATTTGTCTAAAATACGGGATACTAAAAAGGGACACCCTGGTGCTGTAATGGCGCTTTTTGTTAGCTGTCGAATAATTAATTTATTTAATTATTAAATATCGATTGGGCGATATCGATGACTTGAATTAAATAATATTGAATATTTAATTAAAATAAATAATATAATAATATATTATAATGTCGAAATAATCGGAAATCACCGAATTCACAATACTGTGTGAATTGGATCAGCTAAAATATTTAATTCAGTTTAGAATTGAATTTGAATAACGAATCGATTTAATAATCGATGTTAAAACGTATTAATTATATTATAATTAGAATAGAGCGCGTAACGACGCGGCAGTTCGCTATTTGGCGATTTAGACTTCAACTGAGTATACAGGATTCGTTTTAAGCCGGATTTCGGTGAAACAAGAAACGTGTGGAGCTGGTGGAGTATATCTTTCTAGTGGAAGAGAAAAATCGGGATTTCGTCGTGTAGATTTTGAGGTATGTCCAAATCAAATTTTGAAATAGTCGCTATAGAATCGTTTATCGACCGTATCGGTTTATTCGATATAACTAGAGATCGGGTTTGAATTTAGACAAGGTTATTTTGGGAAGTAGTGATAATTTAATTTTTAGAATTTTACTGTAATTTTTAATTAATTTAATAAGTAACTTTTTATTTGGAGTATTTCGCACCCTGAAATCAATATTTTGAAGTTTCACAATATGAGTCAACCTACCGGTATTATTATATTTCTGGGATCGTGGCACATTGATCGTCACGATGGTGTAGTTGATCCGGTCGATGGCAGTTCGTAATTGACGAAGTTTTGTAAAATGAAATGACCAAAATCTTTTGAACTCAAAACAAAATATCCTAATTATTTCCGGCCAAAAACAAGGCTACATCTCCTTTGTACTCAGCCACAAATTCTTTGTGGTTTCAAACCCAAAAACATGGAGAAACATCCTCCACAAATTCAAAGAACTAATATCTACAAATACCCCAAGAGTATCCTACATTCCTTTTTTGCTTCAGAAAAGAACTTGCCGTCAGTTCTTAAGCCACAAACTCAAATAAAAAAATCAATACCAATTGAAATAAAAATGGATAAATGTCAAAACATGGATGGTTGAATTCGTGACCTAAGAAGCTTCACATCTATGTGAAGAACAAGAAGCTCGACAGCTTTTCCTGTAAACCCAAAATGTAACGGTGATCTAGGGTTCAACGGTTAGGTAAATCAAAGCGTGTATTCACTAATTTGAGTTCAGATTGGGGACCAGCGAAGTAAAAGACATCCGTGTATGTCTCTTATGGGAATTCCGTCGGTTAAGGCTATAGCGTGAGCCTGGCGACGCAAATTGAAGGGAGAAGCATGCGGTTATGGGAAAGAGTGGCACAGCAGCTTGCGGTTGAACCCACGGTGACGAGAAGGAGCTGTATATGTGCGAAGGCGTGTGAAGTGTTTGTTGAAGGGAGATTTTGAAGGAAGTGGGGTGGTGAGTGTCTCGCTGGTGCGGAATTGGATGGTGAGTGCGTGGGAGGTGGTTGCGCCGGAGTTCGATGATCGGAGGGATGGAGAGCGACGGTCAAAGGTCAAGTCAACTGTGTAAAGGAGTTTGAGATGGTGAACTGGGTTCGTGGGTTTGCTGTAGCGAGAAGATGATGAGGACGGAAGTGGCAGTGGGTTGTGGAGTTTGCTGTTGTAATTTGTTTCATGGGAAGGTACGATAGTAGTTGGGTTCACTGACGTGTAGGGGGCAGCGTTGGGAGGAGGATAAGGTGCTGAGTCAAATGGTGGAAATGGCAACGTCGACAGGTAGCCGACGTGATAAGCGCTGGTGGTCAAGATGGAGGTCAACATGCGGGTTTGGGTTTTTGTAGCAGGCGGTTTCCATTTTCTGAAACGAGGAAGATAGATGCAGGGGTAGCGGGTCACGTGCGTTGAGTATGGGTGAGGAGTGACTAAATTAATTTAAGTTAATTTCTTTTTAAATCTTGTTTTAACTTGAAAACGTGATATCTAGTTCATACGAAGTCGGAATGACGAACCGTTAGTTGCATCGGAATCGTATAGACGGCGGCTACGAAGTAGAACTGACTGGGAGTGGAGTGGAGCTAGTATGAATTTATGGCAAAATAAACTATTTGATTCAAATCGAACAACAGTTTATCGTTCTTTAACGATGAACTGCCAATGTGAGTAAAACTCACCAACTCTGAATAGTTCTATTTTTACAGTGTATTCTTAGGACTGTTAATTATTGTTTGTTTGACTGTGTGTTGACTGTTTGATTGAACTGCTAGTCAGTTAGTGGAAATTTTATATATATGTATATATATATTTATAAACCGTTAATTATTTATATGTGATTCTGTTTATCAGAATATTATACTGGTGTTGTTTAACATCTGTGGATGCAGGGAAACAGGTTGGAGGAATCCAACAGGATTCCTCAACATTATTTTACTGTGATTTTTATAGTGTGATATATAATGTGAAGTATATAATCTGTATGACTATGTGTGGTGGGACGATATTTATCGTTGTTATATGGTGTGTTGAAGACCATGAGAAATACCAGACTTTAAGAGAGAAGTTTTCAAAGTATATTTTGAAAATAGTTTATTTATATAAAAGCAAGGGATTTTATATATATATATATAAGAAAAAGTATTTTTGAATATTAAGGAATATAGTTGGTAAAACAAATATAAAAGAGTTTTATTTGTAAATCAATATAAGGGAATATATATGTTAATCGAATATAAGAGGATATATTTGTTAGTCAAAATATAAAGGAGTTATATTCGTTAGAACAAATATAAAGGATATTTATTTAGAGATTAAATAAATAGAATATTATAAAGGGTATTTATTTAGAGATTAAATAAATAGAATTAAACTAAAGAAGATATTTATTTGTTAAATAAATAGGAGTTAACCAAGTGAATTGGTCGAGTTAACCAAGTGAATTGGTTGAGTTAAACGAAGTGAATTAGTTAAGTTAAACTAAGTGGTTAATCAAAGTGAATTAGTTAAGTTAAACTAAGTGGTTAACCAAAGTAAATTAGTTAAGTTAAACTAAGCGGTGAATCAAAGTGAATTTGTTAAGTTAAACTAAATGATTAATCGATGTGAATTAGTTAAGTTAAACTAAAGGATTTATCGATGTGAATTAGTTAAGTTAAACTAAAGGATTAATCGATGTGAATTAGTTAAGTTAACTAAGTGGTTAATCGAAGTAAATTAGTTGAGTTAAACTAAGTGAACCGGCTAGAGTTAATCAACGTGAATTAACTAAGTTAAACTAAGTGGATTAGTTCAGTTAATTGAGACAAGTAAATCAAGTTAGGGTAAACCATTTGAGTTAACCAGTTAGAGTTAACCATTTGAGTTAACCAGTTAGGGTTGATCAGTTAGAGTTGATCAGTTAGAGTTGACCAGTTAGAGTTGACCAGTTAAAGTTGACCAGTCAGAGTGGATCAGTTAGAGTTATCCAAGTAGAGTTAATCGAGTAGAGTTGTCGAATATCACATATCCAAAGTAGAGTTATCGAATATAGGGTATTCGAGAGAAGAGTAATCGAATATAGTTTATTCGAGTGGAGAAATCAAATGTTATTCATTTGAGAAGAGTTATCGAATATAGTTTATTCGAGTGGAGAAAATCAAATGTTATTCATTTGAGAAGAGTTATCGAATATTATTCATTCGAAGAGTTAATCCGAAGGAGTTATTCGAAGTTAGTTAATCCAAAGGAGTTATTCGAAGTTAGCTAATCCAAAGGAGTTATTCGAAGTTAGTTAATCCAAAGGAGTTAGTCGAAGAGTTAATCGAATATAGTTATTCGAAAGAAGGTGTAAATCGAATATAGTTATTCGAGTAAAGTTAAAAGAGTTAATCGAATTTAGTTATTCGAAATGAGTTATTCGAATTTGATATTTGAATAGAGTTAAACACATTAGAGTGATTCGAATTACTTATTCAATTAGAGTTAAATCGGATTTAGTTATTCGAAAGGAGTTAATCAATTTGAGTTAAGTTAATCGATTTGAATTAAGTTGAATCGAAATGGAGTAAATCGATTAGAATTAAGTTAATCGAGTTAGATAAATCGAATATTGGTTATTCGAAGGTAAGTTATTCGAATTAGTTATCCGAAGGAGTTAATCAAATGAGTCGATCCAAAGGAGTTAGTCGAATATTAGTTATTCGAATAGAGTTAAAGGAGTTATCGATTTTAGTTTGATCGAAAGGAGTTATCGATTAGTAAATCGAAAGGAGATTTTCGAATATAGCATATTCGAAAGAAAGAGATCGAATATTGTTTATTCGAAAGAGAGAGATTTCGAATATGAGTTATTCGAAGAGAGATAATCGAATATAGGTTATTCGAAGAAGAGTTAATCAAATAGAGATTACTCGAAAGAGAGTTATACGTCGAATTCAATTATAGCGAATTCGGGAAAGTACTATTTACTTTCCAGGGTTTAAATCAAGATTTAGTTATTGATTTAGAAATTAGGTGTCTGTTAAATTATTCGAGTTAGGAGATAAAGTTATAATTTAGGTTAGATATTGCAGAAGTAGGAATTATAACGTTACAGTTATAATCAAACGTTTTCATATAAGAAGTAGATTCGTAACCTGAATCCGAGAATTTGCGTAAACAGATGATTGGAAAAAGTGAGTGACGAGCTTCATCTATTTCACAGTAAAGGACGCTGTTCAATTAAAGTCTGAGAGGTAATTATACCCCAACTTGATTGACTTCAGAATTGACAAAGGAATAGTTGTGGTTCGGTAAAAAAGGTTGATTTGAAATATAGTTAAGTAATAAGCGATTAATGGATTAAGCGTAACGATGTTTTACACAACGTTCATTGGAAATCCGTAAATGAGTTTTGGAAACGTTTTCCAAATATAGTCAGATATGTTTTCTAAACAGAGAAAATGAAATGTTTTCATGATAAGAATTTAAGAAATAGAGTTAAGCAAATTCAGAAACTGACTGGAGAGGGTAAGTTGAACGGTTTTCTAAGTGACGATCTGATGTTGGTTTCGACCTTCCGGATTGATACTTAGAGAATTGTTCTCATACTAGTTACAGTTAGGGACTGATAGTTGCGAAATAATAGTGATGTGAAAATAAGCTATGGAAATGTTTTCCAATGATTAATAACATATATTTTCTAAATATATGAAATAAGGAAATATGAACATATGATGATTGATCGATCGAATTCCCATTTGGAAATAAGATCGTTGTTTGTACATCGACATGTTTTCATTTGATAGTTGAATCACAGACTATCAAAGTTTTTACCATTTTAACGTTGTTAATATGGAGAGACCGGTTGGATTATTATCCAAAGAACCACTCTGTATCGGCATAAGCGTTGCGAGCAATATATGCCAAAGATAAATTGAAGACGGAGTAAAGTGCAAGGGCTGTTGTATAAGTCTTAGATAACAGTGACTAAGATGGATATACTGAATAGTGCCTTCGATTTGTCCAGTCCCAGGACAACGTATATGGAAGAAGGTCTGACAGAGTATATCCAATGGATCGCGTAAGTTGATCTATTCAAACGTATTCACGTTTGGTGGCGGAGGAATTTGTTTCTCTTAGCTATATACCCGTGTTATTTTTGTATAAGTCAATTTGTGATTTGGCGGGTATGACGATGTGGAATTCAAAGTGAATGGTGATCAGATGTTCTGAAGATAGACGTAGCTTCTAGCCTCACACCGGGAAGTAACAAAAGTTGGGCTAGGCAGCATGGCTAGTTGGGTCATCCCCAAGCAGGGTGTATTGTCACCGATCTAGAGAATATTCATATTTATACTTCTTTTTGATTCTGTATCTTCGGATGACGGTTTGATGGCCTACAACCGTGGTGGCAATATATTCGCGACACTCAAGCTAAATGAGTGAGCGTTCATGTGTGGCCGGGTTGCAAGACATTCTTGTTGAACCCTGAGTGTATCACCTCTAGAGTACACTATTCAGAAGGTGCTCCCATACCTTGTCTGTTGGAATCCATTCTCCGATAAGCGCCCTGCGGTTTATGATTTTATACTATGTATGTAGAACGTGAGATGCAAGCGTTTCTGCTAGATTGATATCTATTTGTACTTAGACATTATTATAATATCACAATGATATTGCTTGTCAAAGTTGTTCAGATACTCATAAGGAAAAACCCGTTCCGTATTTACGGCGTGGTCTTATGACATACCCTATACCTGTTTTAAACTATTTTACTCATACCAGTCCCATGACTGACCCGGAGTTTACTTTGTTGTTTTCCCTAAACTCTTGGGTGCCTAAATTTGTACGGGCAGTCAAGTAGTCGGGATTTACAGATATGCTTGGAGAGCTTGGAGCAGGAGGCTGCAAGATTCTATAGCTATAGTTATTTCCGCTGTGTTGTAAGTGTTGTACTCTGATAAGTGCTATTGTATATATATAACTGTTTACTTCAAAGCTATGTTATATATTATATGTTATTCGTTCCGCTGTGAGATTCGTGTTACTCTGATGATTCTGATGTTCTTCTTCTTCTTCTTTTCTATTAGTTCTATCTTTTCTTTCTCACCTTCTAAATTCTTTCACTAACGTCGCGGAATTTTCGACTCTCGAGGAGTCGAAAATTTCCAGCCGTTACAGGTGCCTTCGAGAACTGACCGTCCCCACAAACCTCCAGAAGGGTATATGGCAATTACTCGGTTGATGTGCATGGTTGGTGCTATCCCTCCATTTTCTCCTTTCATCTATGATTTTCTAAGACAAATGCGGATTGCCCCCATGCAGCTGCACCCTAATTCTTATGCTTACTTGTACACCTTATATGTTGCGTACCGTGAGATCTTAGGCTTAGAGCTCACTTTCGATGACGTTCATTTCTTCTACAACTTCAAGCATCGGACTCGAGAGACTCCTTCTTTCTGCTACTTTGAGTCTGTCCCTAAGAGGAAAATAATTCCAGCGTCATTCAGTAGTAAAGCTGGGGATTCCAGGCTGGAATGGTTTTATGTGAAGCGACAACCAGGGTGTGCTAGGAGGTGGACGAAATCAAGTAAAGCACTGGTTTTCTAAATCTCGACTCTATACATTTAAGCCATCGCCTTAACTCATTTTTCCTTTTGTTTGCAGTCGATAACCCAAAACAAATATCAGACCAAGTATTCTTTGACCGGATGCACCAACTCCTTAATGGCGATCAGAAGTTTTTGACTATTGATGAAGTCCTTAAGGACGAATATCTTCATTTTCATGGGTTGCTATCTGTTACTCGTAGCATTGGTCATGGGACGGCTCCATATGTATATATTCCCCCCGTGGACGTAATCCCTGAAACGGGCGAAAGTTCGAGAGCTCCTACAGTGCCTCTTCAAGCTTCACCCTCTCCTTCTTCTACCCAAGATGATGAATTGGCTAGCATGGCCGAAAAGCATCGCGAAGGGTATACTGTTCCCGAGGCTGCCATTTCTCTGGAAAGATCAACGTCTTCCCAAGAGTCTCCGATTGATGCTTCTGAGGGAGATGTCCCTAGCACTGATGACCCACTGTTTCAGGGTTTGGGGGATCTCCCCTTACCTGAAACCATTTACACTTCAGAGAATTTTAGGAAGAATCCTTTAGTTTTCACTTCTTCCGAAGAGACCACTCCTGCTAAGGCCAAAGAGCCCGCCCGTACTAGTCTAGCTTCGGACTCGGGTTGGTTGGGGGGAAAAACATCACTTAGGACACACTTTACACAATAACATTACAACCCATTGCATCTTTCTCTTTGTGAAAATATTGATTCTGAATTTCATTTGTCTTATTGTGCAGGCACGATGTCCCGATCTTACTATGATATCAGGAAACTCCGCCGCAGCATGTCCAATCCACCCTATGATACTGAGTATGATCGCCGTGACGATCGTAGTAGGGAGGAGAGAAGGCCCTATGAACCCTATCGCTCTCGAACCTCGCGTTCTCGCTCTCCTGTCCAGACGGACCAAGAGAAATATAAAGGTTACCAAGGTTGTCGGGAAGAGGACAGGTCGCAACCAAAAGACTCAACCTCTTCTCAAGAAAAGCGCAGCAGCGAGAGGAGTCCGCCAAAAGATACTGAGTCGCGAAGCAAATGCAAGGTCTCTGCTAAACGGCCTAGAACAGATAAAGAGGCTATTGAATCCCCCACGCACAGGGATACTGAGCTGACGATCCCCGCCCCTCCACCACTAAATGCTGAAACTGCAGTTACGCGGGTGTATCTGGAGGAGCAATTTCCCGAACATTACTTTGAAAATCTGACTTTTTTACCTGCTCTTGAGCCTATTTCTTCAAGGTGGGCAGATGAGGCCAAAGCGAAGATAGACGCGGTCGAGAGACAGTATTCTGAAATGTTCAAGTATTCACGTAACCTTTCCAGAATTATCCGCACTTTAATAACGAATGTTGACTCAATGCAAAAAACCGCTGAAGACGATGCAAGGCCTTAAAGAATCTAGGAAAAGATTTGGAGGACACACAGGCCCAGCTTGCTGTTGCTCAAAGGGAAGCTACTAGCTTCAAACAACAATTTGAAGATATGCAAAAACGTTACCATGATTTGCTTGAATCTCATACTCAAGAGCGTTCTGCGTTAAAAAAGCAAGCCGAAGATGCTAAGTCAGATGCCGCTAAAACGTGCCTTGCTTATGCTGACCTTGAACGGAAAAATGCCGAGTTAGCAAGGAGGAATGCTGAACTAGAAAAGAAAAATGCTGACTTGGCTTCTAAGCTAATGGAGGTGGAGAACAGAGCTGCCCTAGCGGAGGGTAACGTCGAATGTGCTATCAAATCCGCTGAAGAGGCCCGCAAACAACTGTCAAAGGCTGAGGGAGAGATTCAGGGTTTCGGCGAATTAATGATTGAATTCTTTGCGCATATCATCCGCCGCCTGAACATTTCTTGGATTGAAGGTTATCCATCTACTCTAGTCCAAGTATGGAGTCAGATCGTTGAGTGGGAGAAAGAGGAGCTCAAGGTTGATTCCATTGACAATGACAAGCTGATGGAGAAATATTTAAGAGATGATGAGCCAGAACGTCTAGCTGAAGGGCTCCGCCTCATTGCTGCTGCTATGGATGAAGAGAGGCGGAGGACTAAGCAAAAGAACATTCCCGAGGCTGGTTCCTCTTCTACTGCCCCCGCAACTTCTGAAGTAGAGGGATATGATCCTGAAAACCCGGGGATCCCTCGAACAACTCTTTTATCCCCTATTCCCGAAACGGCATCGGAGACAGCAGTTACTCCAGCCGAGAAGTCTTCGGAAGGTATCTCTACATTTTCACCTCAATTCGTCAAGGCTATCTCTACCTTTCGCCACGTGATTGAGCAATCGATGAAAAACCCATTATTTTCTCCTGAGTTGATAACTGTTGCTTCTCACTCTGTAGGTATTGAGCCGTCCGGAAAGATAGATGTGTCCCAGAGAACCGCCTCTGGGGCGGAGCCTTCGGAGAAGGCAGAAGGGGGAAAGGACAAGGCTGCTCCCATAGATTTGGGAGAAGGAGGCGAACCGTCTAAGGCTGACACTCCTCGTGATGACGAAATGATAGATGCCTTAAAGGATGATTGCAGCGACGGAGGACATGAGGAAGATCCGGAGGTGGCAATAGTCGGGGAGTCGAAAAGCACAGATGATGTTATTTTAGCTGCACTGAAAGCTGACCAAGATAAACACTTGCAGTTAAAAGCTGAAGACTTAGACCCTGAAAGCCTCAAGCCCCTCGCAGTTGTGGATGCGGGATCAAGGTTAGTTGTTAAGCTTTCAACTAGATCTATTACAGAGGAACTCGCTAAAAAGTCTTCTCTTGATTCCAGCGCTCCGCCCTCCGGGAAGAAGTCAACCGATTCCAGCACCTCAGCTTCAGGAATGAAAAAATAAAAGCGCATCTTGACGAAGGCCGAGAAAGAAGCGAAGGATGCGGAGAAAGCCGCCAAGAAGTCCAAGCCTCCCTCGAAGTCTAAATAGTGGGCTGTATTGCGTTATTTTAGCATTTGGTTGACCAATAATTGTTGCTATAAGGGTGGCCCTTGCACCTTCTTTTTTACTGTTTTCCTGTACAAATTCATTCATTTGTAAAATAAAAAATAATTCGTTTTCTGCAATGTCTGTTAGCCATTAGTTTTGCACTTATGTAAGAATGCATGTCTTACTATAGTTGTGTAATGAAGTTATGGTGGGGGGAAATATGTATATACATATATGCCCCCAGTCAATCTCAAAAAACTATTCAAGACTTAATCAAGTAGTCTGAATGTCCCCGATTTTTCGACGGGATTGCATTCTCTGTGCCGTCAATGCCTGTCGTTTTTTCTGGCATTTTTTATACTCTCCTGTCTTATATTCAGGTTAGAGTTCTTACTGAGGCGGTCTCTTGTCTGGGTGCACCTTCACGCCTCAGAGGACGTCGTCTTCCCGTCCTTTACACTCTTTCTCAATTCTCGAGAGTTAGAGTTAAGAATGTCGTCTTCCCATTCTTTTATGTCTTATCGCACAAATAGTCGTTGTGCTTTTTCTTACGTATAAACGGTTTTCAACCTTTCAGGTTTTAAATCATCTTATATTCCATAATCGCAGCAGAATAGTAGATGAAGGTGTATATATAATACATGAAAGTAAATGACACACGATATTTTTATAGTGGTTCGGCTAAGTCGTAGCCTACATCCACTTTATAGTTCTTTATTCATATCATCAGACTTTCTTAAGGCAAGTCGTGCCTTTTTATAGAGTTCATAAGAAAAATATCAAAGAGTACAACATCTCTAATCCAAATATCGCATCAAGTGTTGGGCATTCCATGCCCTAGGTACCTCTTCGCCATCTACGGTCGTTAACTTGAAGGTTCCTGTTTCAAGTTTCCGTTGGATGACAAAGGGTCCTTCCCACTTTGGACCGAGGTGAGGAAGAGATGGAAAGACTCTCTTTAGCACCAAATCTCCTGGTTCGAAAGTCCTAAGGAGAACTTTTTTGTCGTAATAGCGTGCCATCTGACGTCGATGTCTTGCCGCACACAAATCTGCCTCGTCCCTTTTTTCTTCGATTTCATCAAGAGACTCGAGTAAGAGCGCCCGATTCGTCATCGGGTCATAATACGTCACCCGGTGGGAAGGAACCTCAAGCTCTATTGGAATTACTACTTCTGAACCAAAAGAGAGAGAGAAAGGGGTATGACCAGTAGCTGTCTTAAATGTTGTTCGATATGCCCACAAAGCTAAGGGCAATTCGTCAACCCATTTTGCCTTTGCGCGCTCTAACCGTTTCTTGAGGATGGATTTTATAACTTTGTTTATTGCTTCTACTTGCTCGTTCGACTGCGGATAGGCAACCGCAGTGTACCGTTTGTCGATCTTATATTTCTGGCAGAAATTTCTGAATTCAACACCATCGAACCGGGTTCCGTTATCAGTTATTATGGTCCTTGGGATCCCGAATCGGCATATAATATTTCTAACCACAAAACTTATTACCTTTCTCGTCGTGATCTTGGTTAGGGGCTCAGCTTCCACCCACTTCGTAAAATAGTCCACAGCGACTATTGCATATTTCGCTCCTCCTTTACCAATTGGCAGAACTCCGATGATATCAATTCCCCACATGGAAAAAGGCCAAGGACTCACCATCAATTTGAGTTGGGTCGACGGTGCTCTGGGGACTTTGGCAAATCTCTGGCACTTATCGCAACGTCGTGAATAATCAGCCGCATCTTTATTAATTGTGAGCCAGAAGTATCCATACCGTAATATCTTTTTCGCTAAAGTTTGACCTCCTGTATGATCTCCACACTCACCTTCGTGTACTTCTCTTAGTACACGTTTGATGTCGTCATGTGCTATACATCGTAACAGGGGCATAGAAAATCCTTGTCTATAAAGAGTATCATCTTGAAGAATGTATCTGGTAGCCTTGCGAACTATAGCTCGTCTCTCACTATTCTTTGATGGGAGTGTCCCATTCTTAAGGAAGTTCTTAATTGGGGTCATCCACGACTCCTTCTCCGGTTCCGCTTCGAAAGCGAACTCAATTTCCATCGACTCAAAGCTTAGCGATTCCAACATTTCAATTGGAATTGTTTCAGTTTCTTCCAGGTTGTCGGAACTAGCTAGCTTTGCCAGCTTGTCTGCCTTCTGATTTTCGGCTCTTGGGATATGCGTTATGTTGTACCGCTCCAGGTTGCTCAACACCTTTTCCACTTTCCCGAGGTAGGCAATGAGTCGAGGTCCCCGAGCCAAAAACTCCTTTCGCACTTGGCAAACTACGATTTTGGAGTCGTAGAATATGTCCAACGTTTTTATTCCGAGGTCTTTAGCAAGCTTCAAACCGGCAATCAGGGCTTCATATTCAGAATCATTGTTAGTCGCCGAAAATTGTAATCGTAGAGCGTAATATAACGACCGTCCTTCAGGAGTGACTAAGACGATTCCAGCTCCGGACCTTCGGTCATTCTTGGCTCCGTCAGTGTATAGATTCCATGGATCTAATTTTAACTCCTCTTCGGACTTGACCACTTTGTCATCGATTATTTCCTCCTCTGGGATTGTGAACTCTGCTATAAAGTCAGCCAGAGCCTGCCCCCTGATCGACCTCCGCGGCTGAAAATTTAAATCAAACTGACTTAGTTCAATATTCCATTTGATCAATCGTCCCGATGCTTCGGGTCTCTGCAACACCTGCCTTAGAGGTTGGTCAGTGTATATGGTTATTGGGTGAGCTTGGAAATAGTGACGAAGTTTTCGGGAGGCGATTAGGAGGCTGTAAGCGAGCTTCTCAATCTTTGGGTAGTTGCGTTCTGCCGCTGCCAATTTCTTGCTTACACAATATACTGGCCTTTGCACTTTGTCTTCTTCTCGAACCAAGGCTGTGCTAACAGCGTGAGCCGAAACTGCCAAGTAAACAAATAACTCTTCGTGATCCATTGGCTTTGACAAAATCGGCAGTTTTTCTAGCAATTCCAATAAATTTAGAAAGGCCTCAACACAGTCCGGAGTCCACTCAAATTTCTTCTTTCCCCTTTTAATCAAATCAAAAAATGGGACGCATTTGTCCATGGCTTTGGAGATGAACCTACTCAACGCGGCTATTTTCCCCGCAAGACTTTGGACATCTTTAATCTTCCTCGGTTCTTCAATGTTTCTTATCGCTGCTATTTGGCTGGGATTAATTTCAAACCCTCAGGAGCTCACAATGAAGCCTAGAAACTTTCCCGATGCCACTCCAAATGAACATTTCAAAGGATTCAACTTCATCCGATACTTTCGCAGGATACCGAACATTTCTGCCAAGTCCTGCGTATGGCTGGAGGACTGTTTCGATTTGACAAGCATATCATCCACATAAACTTCCATAGTCTTCCCTATTTGATTATAAAACATCCTGTTCACCAAGTGCTGATAAGTGGCTCCAGCGTTTTTCAATCCGAACGGCATGACCACGTAACAGTATAACCCCAAATTTGTAATGAAGCTCGTGTGTTCTTGATCTGGCACATGCATAGGAATTTGGTTGTACCCAGAATATGTGTCCATGAAAGAAAGAAGTTCGTGTCCCGCTGTCGAATCTACAAGCTGGTCAATCCTGGGAAGTGGGAAACTATCTTTCGGGCAAGCTTTGTTCAAATCTGAAAAATCGATGCAAGTCCGCC
The DNA here is from genome assembly GCA_030737875.1 of Allium sativum. Lineage (NCBI taxonomy): Eukaryota > Viridiplantae > Streptophyta > Magnoliopsida > Asparagales > Amaryllidaceae > Allium > Allium sativum. The sequence continues at coordinate 387,613,448 of CM060916.1, read as the reverse complement.
ACTTTCCATTCGGCTTCTTTACTAAGACGGGATTCGATATCCAGTCGGGATATGTCGAATCTCTAATAAATCTGTTCTGTTTCAGCTTCTCCACTTCTTCTTTCAGAGCGGCCGACCTCTCTGGGCCCAGCATACGTCTCTTTTACTTTACAGGCGGGTGTTTCGGGTTTACATTTAGTGAATGACTTATGACGGATGGCGATATCTCACACATGTCGGCATGGGTCCAGGAAAACACGTCCAAGTTTGCCTTCAGGAAGTCAGTTAGTTCTTTGGCCCGATGTGGATCCAACTGGGATCCAATCTTCAAAACTCTTGTTGGATCAGCTTCATCAATGGGAATGTCCACTGTCGCTTCATTAGGAGTTGCATTTCTAGTCTCTGGCTCCCCGTCTTTTCTGGGATCCAGGTCTTCAGGCGTTCCTTTGGGAAACTCCTTCGGGGCCAATCCCTCTAATTGCTACGCCGAGCCCTCCTTTGGAGGAGGCGAGCCACCTTTACTCTCGATATTAAGTCCCTTCATCAACATCTTTAACTCAGCAACATACCAGGCCCGTCCGAAGACTTGATCTCCTCTCACTACTCCAGTTCCGGCTTCAGTTGGGAACTTAAGCAACAAACACCAAGGGGCGATGCAAGCCCTGAACTCAGCAAGGGCAGGCCTTCCCAAAAATGCATTATAAGGCGAATCTACGTCCAATACTACGAACTGAAGCATCCGTACTCTTCGGCGCTCTCCTTGCCCCAAGGTTACGGGCAATTCTATGTACCCCATTGGAGCTGTCGATGCTCCGTTGAAGCCTCGGATCCAACCTTCGCATGGCTTCAAATCTTCAGATTCAAGCTTCATCTGATCGAATGACTTTTTAAATAAAATATTAACAGAGCTTCCATTGTCCACTAACACCTTATGAACCAATGTCGACCCAATGGTGGTGGTAATGACCAACGGATCGTCGGTGGGTGACTGGATCCCGGTATTATCTCTGCTACAGAATACCACGTCGTCAAACATTGTCTTCTGTTGCTTTATGGGGGCGATATCTTCCAAATCATCACATTCATCCATATCTACGTGCTTAGCTGCATTTACATATTGATCCATCGCTCTAAAACTGTGGATCGCTGGGTGGGGCCCACCCACTATGGAGTTGATAACAATTCCCTTGCCTTTCTGCTGCGCTGTAGGCTTGGGAGCAGATTAGATCTGTTTTGGAGCCTGTTCTCCTTGCCCCCTGTCTCTCGAGGCAACCTTATATTCATCCAATTTCCCTTCGTGCAGCAGCTTCTCAATCACGTCTCTCAAATGTCGACATTCATTGGCTGAATGCCCATGAGTTCCATGAAACAAACAAAACTTTCCAGTTGCCATTTCTTTCTCCGTTGAGTCGCGGGGTAGCGGTCTTTTATATTGCAAAACATTGTATGTATCCAGATAAATGTTCTCCAGAGTGTCGTTCAATGGTGTATAACTCTCATAAGTCTGGAACCGGGGTCTTTTGTTAGGATCACTTCCCCTATTTCTATTTCTTCTGTTACCATTCGCGTTACGGTTGTTGTTGTTGCCCCCGTTTCCACTATTGTCGTTTCCACTCTTGTTTCCCACATTCATCTCAACTTTTCCGGAACTTTCTCCAGACTGCTTCACGGCGACATTACTCTGAACATTCTCTATTGAAGCCGCTCCAGACTTTCTCTTTCGATTTTCCCTGGCCTCCTCTCGTCTTAACTGAATATCGGCCTTCTCATAAAATAACTCTCTCGTGGGAGGTGGCTTCCCAGAAAGGTAATCTCCAAACTCGGAGTTAGGATCGACTCCTTCCATCAAAGCCATCAAGATGGTGGGCTCGTGCGGGTCACTAACTTCAGTCACAGCTAAGTTGAAACGGTCGAGATATGACCTCAAAGACTCTCCCGGCGCCTGCTTAATTCTTGATAATTCAATAACACTCTTAGACTTTCGGGTATGGAGTCAGAACTGATTCATAAAACGTTCGCTCAATTCCCTATAATTCGATATCGACCGAGGGGGAAGTCGAGTAAACCATAGCAGCGCCGCATCTTCTAAGTAGATCGGGAATGCTTTACACTTCACTGCGTCAGGGGCAGCAGCAGCATTCATGAGCCATGAGTATCGCATCAAATGCTGTCCCGGATCGGTTCTCCCATTGTACTTGTCCATCTGCGGCAGGTTAAAACGTCGGGGAAATTGAAAGTTGAGAATGTCATCAGTGAAAGGAGTATGGCTTCGCTCAATGCCATAATCTTCATTGGTGTAGTTCCGGCTTTCGGACATAATCTGGCATACCATTGCCCATACGTCAGCATTAGTCAGGGGTCGTTCAGGCTCCCTGGCCCTGGTATCCGGGTTCCTTCTGGGCTCTTGTTCAGGAGATGCCGTTCTTCTGATGTTTGGGCTGCTTCTGCTCTGCTTCGTTCCCTACGCTCCCGGTCGATCTCGGGAGGAAGGGGTTGAAGCATCTGCCCCTGAGTGGGATTGGTAAGGTTAGGGTCTCTAGGTAATACATGGGATCCCTGCATCGGTAACAACATAGGCTCTCTCAAGCTTGGATCATTGGGTCCTAATACTCGTGCAGCATCCTCGCGGGACCCTAAAGATCCAAACGTCAGCTGCTCCAAATTCTGAGGTCGTTCGAGCGGCCTTCTTTCACAGGGCCGTTCTTCCTCGGAAGAAGAAGACTGATCCATTGGTGTGTGGCGAACCGGGGATGGGGTTCTCTGTCTACGGAGTTCGCTAATTTCCCTGCTCATGAGTCTCATGTTTTCTTGCATCATGAGATTGGTGCGCTCGTGGATTTTCATAGCCTTCCTAGTACTTTCAAGCATGTCAAGTAGGCGCGAGAAATCTCCTTAGGTAATAGGCGCGGATGGATTGACCTGATCATTGACCCTAGTGGCTGGAGTCGGAGCATTTGTGGGGGCTCGAGTAGAGGTTCCAACATCACCAAGTGTCGGGTCGGTTCGGAGATTTGCGATCAGGTCGGGTCGGAGCTGGGAGACCTGTTCAGGTCGGAGCTGGGAAGCCAAGTCAGGTCGGTGTAGCGCGAGTTGCTCGGGTCGGTTCAGGTTGGGGGAGTGCACTGCTTCAGATTCTCCTACCCGGATCGGATCGGAGCTCTCCCCTTGAGTGCGGTTCGGATTTCCTATATCAGTTCGTTCCACTGCCGAGCTCTGCCCACGAGACCTTGTCACAACCGCCTTTTGCTGATCTTCACCAACTCCGTTCCCTCGACTAGTTTGAACTTCTTTGCCTTTTCCTTTGGCCATAGTTCTTCAACAATCAATCAACAAATATTCAAGAGCGTCGAAACTTGAGGATTAACTTCTTTGAACTCAACGGTCCAAAAAGTAGAACGATAATCCCGAAAAACAGAGAATTCAGATGATTCTCAGTGAAAGCACCAAAATGTTAGACCAAAAAGTGGCTCTAACACCCAAACTGACTAAAATCAGACTAAAATAAGATCAAAAGTAAAATGGAGACACATAATTTATAGTTGTTCGGCGTTGAAAAGCCTACGTCCACTTGTCAATCACTATTCTCGATGATAGAGTTGCAATTACAATGAGATATTCACTCAATTTCACTCACAACTCACATACATTCACTCAATTGTCTCAAAACAAATGTTGAAAGACGATTTGGATTATCTGGGAGTGCTGGAATTCGGTTTATGAAAGTGGTTGAACTCTCAAAGTGCCAAAAAGAAGATCCCTTTAATTATCTCCAGGCAAGGTATTTATAGGTGAAAATTTAGTCAGAACCCGATCCTGATCGGAGCCACGTGTCCTCCATCCCATTGTCCTCGGGTTCGGATGGACTCTAGTGCTGACAGCGCATCAGAATAGAGATTATCGTGGGTAGGAACTAGTCATAACCGCTCCGCATCTTCAGGCGATCGTGGGGAAAGTGACGTGGATTATAGGTTCGGGTCGGAGGAGCTTGCAGAGGGGGTTCGGATCGGGATATCCGATCCGACCCGGATTGACCTAAAGCTAAGTCTTTATCCATTTTTCTCTGCTCCATTCCGACCCGATAGTAGGTAGCCCTCCGATCCGACTGATAGCAGGTAGCCCTCCGATCCGAATGGCAGCGTCTCTTTGATCTAAAAAGTAGCAGCTCTCCGATCCGATCCGCTACAACTCTCCGATCCGATCTGCTGTGATGCTTTCTAAGTTCTTCAACGTTTCACATCTCGACTTTGTGTTGCCCAGTTCACAAAGTGGGCTAACAATTACAATATTTTATCATGAGACTGGTCGCTATATAAAACGCACATTTCATAACGAGCATACCCGTTGTAAAATAAACAGGTTATAACGATTTGGACTGTTGTAACTTGCATATTTTGTTACGACATTACTCGTTATAACAAGGTCATTTTGTAACAAGTTTATCCATTACAAGTATAAGATGTTGTAACGATCATCATTGTTGTAACATACGTAAGTTATAACGACAGTACCCGTTACATCTATCTCAACTTGTAACGAGGTTATCCGTTGTAAAATTTATATGTTATAACGACTATGACTGTAGTAAAGTGCGTTTTTTGCAACGATATTATCTGTTATGATAATAATATATTATAACGATATTTTTCGTCATAATAGGTTGTATTTGTCACGATCATAGCTGTTGTAACAATGAATACTGCAACTACCCAAACAGCATACACATACTGCACCATATACATGTAACACATACTACACCATATACATGTAGCATACAAACAGAATTCACATGAAATAAATGTACAATTCAGAAACAAGTAACAACAAAACAACAATTGAATTTGTAGCAATACATTCTTCCATATAGTTCAAAGTACGATACATAACATCAATGTTAACATTTAAAGTTCTAAACAACATAGTTTCAACATAAAACTAAATAAAAATGAGATTAAATACTACGTTAACACTTATGCTGAAAATTCTACAAAGTACGTAGACGACGCTCGAACCAAATAATGAAACCACCATCAATTATGTCAAAAAGCTTGTAGTTACCATTTTGAGGCGCTTTGTAAATAGGTGCTTCCGGATCATATACTTGCTCCACCCATACAACCTTTTCACCTTGTAACACTTCTCTATAATGACATATCTTTTGTGTCCCTAGATGTCCTTTTGCTACTTCTGTCAAATTGTCAGACAATAGCACAACCGATTGTCTGTCCCTTGATGAGGATCCAATAGCATCATCAGAGTGAACTCTCAAGTTAGCTTCCATGCCGTTATGATGGCTATTATGATTGTGCTCTATGTTGGATGTAGCGTCAGCTCTTGGTGTCTGATTTCCTCCAAATTGACTCATAAATTGCATCAAGCATTGTTGCATACTTTGCATAGTAGAATTCACTGATTTGAGATTATCAGCTAGTTGATTTTTTTTTTCCTCCATGTTCATTTTCCACTTTCTATCTTCCTCCTCCTTGAACTTAGATATCGCTTTTGAGGCTTGTATAACCTTCACTTGCTTTAGAGTTGCTCTAGAGCTAACCGCACGACAATAACTCTTTCTTTTCTCATCTCCAAAAACTTCAGCGATCGGATCATTATCAAAATCTTCAAAACTTCCACTTCCATCATCATCGTTCAAACTAGCTCTCGCCTTTTGTCTTTCTTCTGCTGCTTCTACCAACGCCTATACAAATGAATGAATTAACATTTAAATTAGATCATTTGCATTTTGAAACATTGTTTGTGTATTTTCGTACATTTACAAAATTAACATAAATACGTGTTTGTTGGAAGCCAACCAACAAATAAACTCTTTCACACATGTACAAAAGTGAATTAGTGAAATTTGCTGTAAAGGTATAGCTGTCCAATTCAACTAAATTGGATGTGTCAAAGGAGAAAGGTGTTGACAAAAAATACACCCTCTTTATCAACTACATCAAAATATCATAACTGCAAAGCTAACCATACATGTATTGAAACTTCATGTTGGTGGTGGGGTGGAGACCTGTAATGGAAAACGTGCAGGGTGGAATGCTATAGGAATTCAATATAATATACATATATATTGCCGACTTATGCAGATGCTACTCTTTTGAGCAATGGGCATTCTATGTGTAATGGTAGTTCCAGCAGAATGCCCCCAAATGTCAACTAAATTGTCAGTTCCTGTTTTCGGATTAGCATCATATAAGCTTAAAGGTTCGATTTGGACATCAAATGAGTCAAACGAACATCAACATGTCGAGTCATTATTGCAAGCAACAGATGATTGGGTTAGTCGTTTAAATGTAGATCACCCTGATTTTCAGTTCTTTTTATCTCGCTATAATAGTGTATTAGGTGCATTATTCATGCGTGTAAATGTGCCCTTGTAGTGGAAATAATTGTGCCTAAAAAAATGCCGTAAGTCTGAAGTGGAAGTCCATGAGTTAATATCAACATAATGGGTACATTTGGAATAGTTACATGGGTTTTTAACGTTGTCCAAACATGCAGCACGCATGAGCATGTAAAGGTGAACATGCATGGAAAAAACTCCCACAAATCAAAAGAAAGGGGTTGCCTGCATGCTAAAACGTTTTTCCTTCTAAAAAAAACATAAATGGATCCATGAACAAAAGAAATTTGCACACCAATCATTAAACCCAGGTAATGCATATACAACAGAGGCTTGTAGCCACTTTAATTTGAATCAACAAAAGGGTTGCCAGGCCCAAACAGGGGGTGCCACGGGACAGTAAGTTTCAAGGTAACATGCATGGATAATTATATGCCCCTAAATGTTCACATAAATCAAATTTCAAACAGGGGCCACACTAACACTTTAACGACAAAAGGGAACACAAGTTTCACATTTTCTTTTTACTTTTTTTTTTTTTTACAATAACATTTTGGTATGCCAAAATAGCAGGACTGCCGCAGAGCATCTTCAGATGTTAATACATGATATAAGCGTTTATACTTGAACAAATAAGACGTATAACATGATACAAGGTAGCACATGGACTACAGTTATGAAGTTGATTGTAATGTTTCTCAAGTTGCTAGTGTTATATTAACTAATCAGATTATTTTTATGTACTATTATTGTAACTTGCTGACACTTATAAATGAACATTTGTTAAATGAAAAACTGGAAAACTATTAGTAATAGGGGAAATGACAAACCCGAACCAAACAACAAAGGGCTTTTCCTTGAGCATAAAAGAAATTTCAGAAAGAACATGGAAAAACTATGACACTTTTTTTCTTTAATGTACTGCTACTGTAAGGTTTTCAGTCTATACACATACTATTAGAATTTAGAGAATGAACTAAAATAAACAAAAATATATGAAATTTTGTTCATTCGAAAATGCTTGATAATATTTTGTTGTTTTAATATTTTGTTGTTTTAATATATTCTTTAGTTTGCCCGTATCCATTCAAATTTGTTATAGGATATGATAGAGACACACAACTATACTCGGTTTCAAACACGTTTCATATGTTTTGATAATTGAAGATCAAATAAAGGTCTTGCAGGTACCACACATAAAGGAAATTTCATTACAGGTCTCCCCATCATAGCCAAATGATGTGCACTTATCATAGCATAGCACCTGCTCTAATATTAATACTGTGTTCTTAGCAGTGTGGTTACGAAACATTGTTTCAAATTAGTCAATGTAGAACGTGTGACTTTTTCTCTTAGGCGCTGCTAGCTAATTTATATTACAGTTGCCAACATTGCGGAATGAGCAAAGATTCAACCCCAATGATGCGAAGGGGTCTGAATGGTCCAAGGACGTTATGTGCTTATGTGGGCAAACAAGGTTTGGTCTCTTCATTTATGTGCTTTTGCAATATTGAAAAATATAGTAACAGAACTACTTCAACATTAAATACTGTAGGTCCTATCATCAATTCTTGCACATGCCATTTCGAAAACAAAGAAAAATAATAAAATCAAAATGACCATTCAAGAAAGATATAGCGAACCAACATTGCCTATATTTTGAAAGCCAAAACGAATTGAATTAACATAATTGTGTCAGTTTAATAAGAGTGGTATTTGTGTCAGTTTTCAATAAAAAGATCATTTGCGTTTTCATTAGAAAATAAAATAAAATTGTATCACATTGTTTTGTTTGTTTCACAGTTTTGTTTTGCACTTAAGTTCTCTTCATTTTAGAAAATTCACTTTGCATGTGCATCGAAAATACTATTTTCAGCTTGTTTTGATCACTTTGCATTTAAAGTTCTTCTCTTCATTTTAGAAAAAATCAAACATTTTGTGTTACACTTCTGCATTTGAATTCCATTTTTGATATTTGTTCTTTGTTAACATTTTGTTCATCGCATCATACTGTTAAAAGCTTTTTTGTAAACTTATAAAAAGACCACACAATAATGAATTTGTTCAAGCATACAAGACACAAAGTTATACGCCTTGCAAAAAAAAAGACAAAGTTATACGGTTTTTGTTAACATGTGATTTTGTTATTATTAAAAAAAAACTAGTTAATAAATTTTACTTACAAATTTCTCTGCTGCGCAAGGAATAACCATCCCAGTTTTTTTACTTGTATGTCCAACTTTCCAGACCTTGGTACGTGTAATCTTCTCTCCCGAATTCTCTGCTTCCTACACAAACAAACGTAAACAAATTATTTAAATATACTATATGTTAGTAATGTTCATGAAAGAGTAGCTACATACTAGCTCTTCATATAATCTACGATAAGATTTTCTTCCCAAGGTACGAGTCATCGTACTTTTGCTTTTATTGTTAGCATTAGTTTTGCACTGTTTCCTCTTTTTGTCTGTGTACTCAATGTCAAGAAATCTTTTCCACCAAACCTTATCAATGTCATCGGGATGGTTCTCATACGCAATTTCTTTGGGTATGAGTTGTCCATCTTGTTTAAGGTAGGTTTTTCGCACTTTCAACTTCATTGATCTATAATATTGTGGAAAAGATTTCTCTAATATTGGTCTAGCAACCTTGGGATTGATATTCAACTCGAACTCCCTCTACATGCATACAAGAAAAATATTAATTAACATATATGTGCAAGTCATATTAGGGGGGTTTTACATACAAAAACAGCAGTAAAATATGTGCAAGTAATACTATTTGTAAAAGAAATGTACAAAACAGTAAGAAAAGAAAAGAAAGCACTTAGGTACAGGGGATATAACAAATAAAATATGTGCAGTTAAATAAGCACAACTAAAAATGTGTGATTCAAGTCAAGGCAATAAAAAGGATGTGACACTCATGCCTCATAAAACGATTGCATGAGTGAAAGATAATATCATGCTAGTTGCTCTCATACTTAAAAAAACAACAGTAATATTTTTGTAAGCAAGATCAGCCAAATACCCTTGGCAACCACAAATGCAAAATCAGTTTGATAAAATATTAATCACTTACTAATTCATGTCACGTAAGCAAACAGGTGCCAACTTATAAGCTTTGAAAAATTCTCATTACAGCAAACAGGTGCCAACTTATAAGCAAATCACAGATGGTGAAGATGGAAAACACGGTTCGATGTACTTACACAACACGTGATATCAGAACCCAAGCCTGCGATATGGGCGATACAGACAAACAATGCTTTCAAAGTAGTGCAAATTGGATGCGAGCTCATTGACTTATGCAGTGGATCCACACCGCCAACAACCGACAGAAAATAGAACTTGGGTTGATCATTTGAAAATTAATTTGCCGAGAAGAAAGATTACGTTTGAACGGTAGCATTACTCAAACATTCTATTTAAGGACAGCATTCACTGTAAACGAAAGCGCTGCTTTGCATTAGCCGTCTCGTTCGTTGAACAAAACGAATATACGTTTAGCAGGGGTCAAATAATTGTAGCATATATTTGGTGCAACTTTGTTAATTTAACAATTGCTAGGATACGTTATTCTTTTCATAACATAAAATAAACATACATTATACATAATTTAGCTATTAAAACGAACAGATGTCATTTACTACTACTAGTGCTAGTGGTAGGGCGTAAGTGGCATGTTAGGCAATATTTGAAATGCATAGAAGTAGCAGCTAAGATGCATACAATTAGGGATGGATTCGTTTCGGTACCGGAATTTTGTATTCAAACTCATGTAATGCCTCATGTAATGGGTAATATAAGCATGATATGGGAATCTGAGTATTTGCAGGCACTCATTTGGTTAATGAGAGACTGTCGAGGCATGTCATTGTAAGAGATCGATTTCTTGTCCTTGGTGGATTTTTTTTTCCACACTTGGGAGGCGTGTGCAGTTACTGATATTATAGAAAGGCTTAATTTTGTACAGAATTTTTTCAGAACCAATGATTTTGGTGGGCAACTTCATCTTTCTTGATTGCAGTTTTTTTTAATTTCCAAGAGAAGATCTGAAAATCAAAGTTTAAACAATAATTTGGAAAATAATGCCAAAAAAAGGGAAGTTTTGTAACTAGATAATAGTTAATAGTTAGCCATATTCAATGTTCCATCACAAATTCTCTCCAGGTATGAACTATTTCCATAATGTATGTGTTATCTGGAGTTTCAGTATTATATCATTGTCAAAAACCTCCATGATAATGTTTATGTAATCGGTTAATTATAATGTTTATGTAATCGGTTAATTATAGTAAATGTGTAACACATGGAAAACAATGAGTGCACTATTAGAATATGAAATCATGAAAGCACTTGGAACAGCCACTCAGCGTGTTGATGATCCATCGAGAGTTCAAAATAAAATATATAATGAAGTAGGCTGAAAGGATATTATATCCAAACGAATGATATCGGGTCAAAGTAGATAGGAAGTCCATCCGCACTTTTATGCCAATCTCAAATAGCCTCTGGACTGAACTACTAAAGCCCAAAACTTCTCTTTTCTTTACTGTTATTAATATACATGATGTACACAGTATTCCATTATCAATTCAATATCGAAATCATTTAGTCCATTTGCATTAATGGTAAGTTTACATGAATTAACAAGATTAATTTGTTAATTCGAGTTAAGTTATTCACCAGCGTTCGTAGCAGATGGGCAGTGCTAAATTTTTGGTGCAGAACGGAAAGCTGAAATGAAGCTAAAAGTACAAAACCTAGCCAATGGTCATATACTATGAGTTTAGAGCACGCCTGAAAAACAGGTTTATAAATAGGAAGTTGAAAATAAAACTAGCAGCACTAAATTCTCAAATTGTATTTGCATCTCAAATTAAGACAGTAATTTCCATAAACTGAGACAGTGATTTCCATAAGCTAAACATTGTTAGTGAAAATATAAAATTACAGTTAAATGAAGTACCATTAATGCTTTCCATAAATTATTTTTGTAGACGTCATCTACATCATTCCACTCTGCGTAGCCAACAGGGACAATAGAACGGAGCAAGACACCACAACGAGAAGACCACTTTTTTACATCGCCACCTTTAGCGCCATCTAAATCCACAAGTATTGAGTACTTTTTGCTTGATGGAGGAGGAGGAACATCTACGTCCATTGTATTATCTGTATTCAGTGATCCAGTACTACAACCCTTTGTCATTCGGTAATGTACAATTGATACACAATTAATTAGATATCCCTTAAATTAACATAAAAGTCTAATTCTATTTTATGCTAAATAGACAAGCTTCTAAGAGGACTAAGTATTACTTACCATCATAAAATCAACTGACTTGGTGCATATTACAAAGATATTATACTGTCACAGACAAGCTCGAAATAAGTTATTGCAAACAGTGTATTTGAGACAGAAATGTATAGTTTAAAAGCTAAAAAGAGAATGCACAAAAATTTGTTTTTTTCCCTGTACAATCGCACGAAATAAAAACTAAACACAACAGAACACAAATCAATGCAAAGACTAAAATACACAGTGAATGACAGAACTGAATGGCAAATGCAAAGACCGAAGAGTGTAATAAAATTCTCGCTAACAAATATAATGTACAAACACAAACGTAATGCACAAAAGTACAAAAATATTAAAATGACATGATAACTAATAAAAAAAACCTAAAACTCAATCATGTCTATCTATTTCGATTCAATACACTTCAACAATCTTGTAAAGTTAGGCTGCTCCTTCAAAATGGATTGGAAGTCGGCCGATATCTCGAAATCGTCTATGCTATCAGTCATGCGTTTAGGTGAATGTCGTACAATGAACCAATCAGGATTATGTATGTCACTTATGTAAAAGACTTGACTTGCTTCAGATGAAAGAATGGCGGGTTCATCGTATTCTCCGTTACAGCCTTTGAACTTGCTTAGATTCACCATCAATAAATTAGAGTCTATGCAAATCTTACAACCATTTGTTTTATCTGCGATATTGATCCAGTCACAGTAGAATACTACGTGTTGAGATATGTAATAATCAACCTCTATGATCTCCTTAATAATACCATACCATGTAGTATCATCATCTGTGGGATTTAAATCTTTTGCACTTGCAACGAAAGTTGTAACAGCATTCATGCAAACGCCACTATTTTGTGATGAAAGGGTATTGTCATAATGTTTAGGAGAAAATACATATCCATTGATCCTATACTTAAGGTGGGTTTTTGCTTCCCATTTTGGCCAACTAACATAATGCCATAACATTGAGTCCATGCATTTTTCTTCTATTAGCTGTTAAACCAACCAAAATACATTGGTGTTATTTTTATTATTATGCATACATACGATTTAGAAATAAAGTTTGACAAACCTTATTGTGCAACCAGTCAATAAATTCAGTTTGTACAACCACTTCTGCCTTTGTGTGAAGTCTTTTCTTACCACGATGAGCATCTTCTAACGATAATCGATACGCACTACAAAACCATTCGTAATATTTTAAAAAAAATGTGCTACAGAGCGTAAAACAAGCAAAATACATACCTATAATAATCATCTAGATCTGGCACGTCGATTCGAAAAAGTATCCATCTTCGGATTTGTATACGTTGTACATTAGATAACTTGATGGTCTTGCCCTCAATGATAAAACGTTCATATGTATCACCATCAATTTCATCCAAAAATGCTGCTTGTTTAGTACTATGATTACCGGTACGTGGATTAGGCATATACTCCATTGCATATCTAATAGATTCTATAACAAGGTATGCTTCAGAAATTGATCCTTCTACATATCGTTTATTACTTGGTATATTCTTGCACTCCTTCATAGCTCTAATAGAAAGATGAAACAAAAATTCTTTATATATTATTATTTATATATAAATAAATACAAAGTTATATTAAAAAAATCACACCTCTCAAATGGATACATCCATATATAATTAACGGGACCGCATAGAAGTGCTTGATCACAGCTAAATGGACCATCAGATGTATACTTATATCAAAAAAATGAGAAGGAAAATAATGAACCAACACACATAATGCCTCGGCAATCATATCTTTAGCGGCTTGGACATGCTCTCGGACTAAAACCTTTGAACAAATAATGTTGAAAAATAAGCATATTTGCAAAATTGCACGTCTCACTTCATGGAACTTCGGGTAGGCATGTTGAACCATAATCGGAAGAAAATATTGGAGTATAATATGATAATCATAGGTCTTTCTAATATTCAAAGTAGGTGGTTGAATATTAACAAGGTTTCCTATCTTAGTTGAAAAACATGATGGAAGTTTTGCTTCTTTTAGAACTTGACAGCACTTGATTTTATATGCTTTATCAAATGCAAATTTGGAACACAATTTGGTTCTACTGAACAACAAATTAATAAGATGTTCTGCTACATTCTTCTCAGCGTGCATCACATCAAAAGTGTGTCGTACTTTATGAGTACTCCAACACTCTAAAGTGAAAAAAATTGACTTCTTGTACCATGCTGGTCTTTCTCCATCTTCAATCTCACTTACAAAATCTTCATCGATATCAACATTATCAGCCTTGCGTTTTGTGTTTTTTGTCTTTTTACCTGGTATATATATGATATGAGCAAGTTTCTCTAAAAGGGATGGTCCTACTAATCGAGTTGGAGGCTCCTTATGCTCTATATCTCTATACCAACCATGTTTCAATTCTCTGTATGGATGATCTTTCTTTAAAAATCTTCTATACTTGGTATAAACTATCTTATTACCAGCACACTCTGACCCAGTCTCCGTCGCACATATTGGACATGCTTTATATCCATGTGTTACACAATCGGATAAATTCCCAAATGCAGGTAAGTCATGAATTCCCCATAATAACATTGCTCGCAGAATAAAATGCTCTTTACTATCCATGTCAAATGCAGGTGTTCCTTCAATCCAAAGTTGTTTCAGCTCATCTACAAGTGGTTGTAGATATACATCAATGTCTTGACTTGGTGCTCTTGGTCCAGGAATTAACAAGCAAAGCATTTGAAACTCTGGTTTCATGCATAATGAAGGAAGCAAGTTATAAGGAATCAGATACACTGGCCAACAACTATAACCATTTGACTGAGCTCCACTAGGATTAAACCCATCAGCAGCAATGCCGAGCCAAACATTTCGTCCATTTGTAGCGAACTCTGGCCATCTATTTTTAAGAGATCTCAATTCATTGAGTCAATAGGACGACGCATGGAGTTCCAACAAGGTTTTTGCTTCGGTATGCCATAACATTTTTCGAGCTATCCATGGTATGGTGTACAACCTAGTTAGTCTAGGTGTTAGTGGAAAATATTTCAAAACTTTTCTTGGTTGTTTTGTGACTTCCACTTGTTTTCCTTTTTCTTTGACTTTAAACCTAGAAGTATGACAACGAGGACATTCCAGTGCATCTTCGTACTCCTTCCAAAATAATATGCAATCATTTTCACAAGCATGTATTCCTTTTACATTCATTCCCAAATCTTTTATCATCGTTTTCATTGTAGAGTACTTATCAGGTAGTGTATTTTCTTTAGGAAGCCATTGTTTCAACAGCCTCAATAATTCAGTCATACTATTTCCAGACCAATTGAATTCCTTTTTCAAATTATGGAGCTCTATAATGACGCTTAATGTTGTAAGACCATCTTTGCAAGAAGGATATAATTTTTCATTGGCTTTGAATTTGTATTCATGGTATTTCTTCCCCTGGTTGTCACCATAAGTTGTATGTTCACTACCACGTAATCCATATGCATCTTCAATCAGGTTCCCAAGATCACTTTCAATACGAGTTTCCTCTCTATATTCAAGAGAGGTGTAAGTGTCACTAACATTATTAGGCACATTATTGACTACTACTTCAGCATCGGTATTCTCCCCATGGAAAAACCACTCATCATATGTTGGGTCCATACCATAAATAATCAAGTGTTTTTCAACTATTTCAAAAGACAACATTTTATAATTTCTACACTTTATACAAAGGCAACAACATACTCTAAAATCAGGCAGTGAATGCTGCTCCACGAAATTCATAAAAGATCGAACACCTTGTATATATTCATATTTGTTTCTATGTCAAATTTTAATCCACTCTCTTGAGGACGGTTTTGACATTGAAAAACACTCTTGGTTTTCCTAAAGAATCAAAAACATAAAAAATATGAACATATAACTGAAATTATATAGATAAAATAGAAATGACTATTTATGTTATTCCAACACTCTCTATTTTTACAGTAGTGATTATTTATGTTGTTACATATTTTAAAAAATAAATTAAATTTCTCTTACTTGTGAATTGAAAATGACAGACCAACAAACATCACTAAGTATTGACATATCTTTATGTACTACAGGATTTACAATTTAAAGTACATGGTTTTGTTTGTTTTTAACCAAAGATTAGCAAATGCATTAACAGGATCGGCAACTTCAAGCTTTGGGCTTCTACCAGCATCAAAAAGTGAAATTATTTTGGACTAATATCATCATTTCCAGCTTAACTAGTATAAAAATTCCATGAACATTAAAAAAATAAAATGTAGCAGACAAAATAAGATAATACAAAAAAGCAAAGAGAGCCGTTAGTTTTCTTATTGAAACGATACTTTTTGTCAACCCAATTTAACATGAAACTTATTAAAGGTGGGTTAAAATAAAAAATCAAATCAACTTGTTAAAGTACAACACTGGTAAGAATATATACGCTTTAACTGGTGTTTTTTTTTTTGAAATTAATGAAATCCACAACCAGATTAATAGCAAAAAAATTCACATCAGCCATCTATAGTAATTTCACCCTTATCTACGAACACTGTATGTAAGTAGTGAAGCACCGTATAACTTACTAATACTTGATGAATTTTATTATGTCCTACTATAAATAACTTACAGGAGAAGTGTTACCAAGTAAATAACAACATAGACAAAAAAGCAGAGTTGAAAAATCAAGTAGAGGTTTACATTTTTGAATCTGAACCTTTCTCCTTATAAATAGTAGTAGTAAATGAATGGCATATGAGAGTATCTCATGGACTTAAAATCGACTCTACCACAGTAATAAAAGTTTAATTTGGATCAGAGATATTCTTATTCATTTACTATATTGGTGAGTTGGAGCAACAATCATGTTCCCACAACTATTATTAAATTTCTGTAGTTATGGTGCTAACATGATGAACGATTAACTAGCTCACTAAATAATTCACACCTTAAATTAAGTACTCGAATTTAAGGTCTAGCAATCAATCTCAGTATTCACACCTTAATTCACACCTTAAATTAACTAGTTCTGTTTTGTTTCAGTACTCATTTCATGTTCATGCAGCAAATTACGAATTTAAGGTCTAGCAACAATCATGTTTCAGTACTGTATATATAGGAATATTACATGTAACTACATGCTGGAAACTATGAATGCAAATCAGATTCATAGTTCAAAATCATCTGATAATTAAGTGGCTCTGACATACAATATCTGCTTGTATTTAAGGATTTGCTCCATTCAATGTTTCATAAGAAGAGGTAGCAATCAAAAGAAATGTGAACCAAGCATATTTATTATTTTCTTCCACTGAAGTGCCTTTTACCAGTCGATTGACTGCTTGAGATACTCTTTTTATTTTAAAATAACATTTATTATTTTCAACTTATACTGTTTATTGTTTTATAATTTTTGAACTGGTTACGTATACAGACTGATACATCGATAACAAATTACAGCAGATTAAAATTAGCTGAAGGAACACAACACCTGTCTTCAAATATTTCCTTCGACAACACAATAGGTTTAAATGGGAGTGAGAAAAAAAAGAACGAGACTGAGGAAGACTCGAAAGCTAGCTCTTTTCATATGGATACTTTGTGTTACCATCTCAGGTGCAATTCTTTTATTAGTCATGACTGGAATGCTAAATTCTGCTCTACCTAGCAAGTCTGAGCGCGATGCCTGGTTTGAAGTTAATAATCAAATATTGAATGCTTTATTTACTCTAATATGCCTATATCAAAAACCAAAGAGATTTCATCATCTTATACTTCTATGTAGATGGCGATCAACTGATATTTTAAGACTTAGGAAAGTATATTGCAAAAATGGAACCCAGAAGCCTAATGAGTGGAAGCACATATGGTAGTCGTAATCCTTTTTCATATAAACTGTTTTGCACAATACTTTTTATATGGTCCTGAATCTTAACATATCATATCAAGTATCCTCGAAATTTCGAATTCCTAGAAAATTTGAGAAATCACTGACCGTTACAAATAATGCCCGTGAAAATTGTCCGCTCTACGTGTTCATTGCCCTCACCGCACAGGTTCTTCTTCTTACTTCATCCAGCCCTGATCTACGAAACGCTGCATTCATTGTCTACGATTTCTTCGTCTACCAGTCATAAGTACACCACGATCCAAACAACATCTTTGATTTCAGAAAGGGTTCCTGAATCGCACTTGCTGTCTATGTATTGTTAGGCATAAAGTCTGTAATTTACACTCGGCCAATGCCATGCTAAGAGGATTATAGTAGCACTATTATCAATGATAGAAGTAATAGTCCAGCTGTGACAACGACTGGACGAAAAGGAGGTCGAAGAGGAGTTCTCATAGAATTGTTCACATGTCAAATATGGTTAAGAAATGATCAGAGGGATATGGGTTATACAAAAGGCCAAATGAAACTTTGTTGGTAAAGTTTAAATGAAAGAAGATATGCCTAGAATTATCAATGACTTGTTGTATGTACTCCGTTCCAGAACGATATTGCTTCAGATTTGGAAATAAGGTTTTGTTATCAAAGAGTAGGACTGATAAAGGGATCGTTAGAGATAGATTTGCAAGATGATGAAAATCCGTACACCGTGCTTGATTTGGAACTAGGTATGACCATAATGAGATTCACAGGTTTTTCCAAGGCTTATGGAAGATAACTTGGCATAGCAAGGCTTTAATCAATTGATAGATCGCCAATTACTACGGTTAGAATTTGGTGTCAAGGCCTCTAGCATTAACTCATGCATTCTTTTTTTTTTTTTGGAACAAATACCTATAGAGGAAACACCAGTGCTTTTATCCTAACACTATTTGTTCAGACGAGAACTTTAACAGAATGCAGGAAGAGATATTGATGAGACTGATTACTAGGAAGTGTCAGTGAACAAAATTTAACCACATATCTTAAAGAAATTGATTATGTACCTATGGATCATTGTATTTACATTAGAACTTTGAATGTAATTTACCAATCTTTGGATTGTAGCTTAGAAATTATTGAATGTAATTTAACCACAAATACCATTTGGAATGTATTTTGTTATTTAATGGAAATATTTGTTTTCATTAAAAAATAATATCATATCAAGTATCAGGTCATACCAATAATGGTATATTATAAATTTCTGAAAACCACATCATTATCAATGTCGTTTATTTTATCACCACAAGCATTAAATAACTTATGGTCTACCAAAGGCTGTAGATCTTGAATTTCAGATTCTGTATATTTGAGATTTTGTGAGAACTTGCCGTACCACTTGAAAAAAAACTGTGTATCAATTATTTATATCAATAGTGTATCTTACGCATACATTTTTCACGTATCAACCATAATGCTACTTTGTAGTTTATTGAGAAAGACAACCTTTTATTCATTACACATTCATCCAGTAAGGTCCTCTCTTTAACTATATCTAACCCAGGATCATCGATGCTCTCACGCAAATGCTCAATAAGAGATAAAATACAAGAAACTAGCAATAACCAGGAAAATAAACAAGAACAGAAAACAAGGTAGCCACGACTAAGACCAGGCAGCAAGTACTCAATAAGAGATAAGTACAAGAACCTAGCAATAACTCAAGAAAGCAAAGACTAAACGAAAACAAGGTGGCCAAGATTTACATGGGAATCGTACAAATAAGTATAAAAATTGAAATTGAATGTAAGAAATTACCTGATAATCAGATAACGCACTCAAAGGATGCTTCTGATTCGAAAAGCAGCTAATTCAACTTGAAATTTGGTAGCGTGATCTTCACGAGAACGACATTATTTTGGAAATAAAAATTAGTGAAGGGAATTGAGTTAGGGGAACGAAAAAACCCTAGCGTTACGAAGAAGTGAAAACGCTTTTGGAACGGCGGGAAAGCAGAGACAAAACTAAAATTACAACGTATCCCTCATAATTTATTTAATGTGCGCGCCATTAAGTTTAATCACGAGACGTATCATGGTACTATGTTAATTACGAAATAAATAGTTGTTTCATTATAACCAACCCAATCGTTACAGTTTCCGACGAAAATCTGTTACAAAAATGCTGATTTGGTGTTGTGTTCGTTGTAGAGTTTACTACTCCCGAAGACCCTCCGAAAGATAGTTAGCCTCCCAAGATCCAATGGAAGCTATACATGGATGATTCATCAAACAACCAGTGTTCTAGCACCAGAGTTGTACTTATTACTCTGGTGGAATTGTCATTTTGTTACGCTTTGAAGCTCAACTTCCCCACAACTAACAATGAGGCAGAATACAAAGCCTTGATTGCCGGACTCGGAATTGCAATCGATCTCAACGTCAAGGCTCTCCAGATCTTTTCAGATTCACAACTCACTATTTCCCCAATGCGTAGGGAATACAAAGAAAGGGGGCATGGCTCATCCCTTACGAAGCTCGGGTTCATGAATTTCTTACCTACTTCGACCGCTACATTATCACTCACATCGCTTGAGAACAAAATGAGAAATCCAATTTGTTAGCCAAATGAGCAAGTTTAGGTGATGCACAACTCTTGGCACTTAGCCTTGTCAAAATGCTCGATGTTTCATGTATCGACCAGATGGAGACCGATTAGATATCAACGACGGAAACCGAGACTGAATCCGAGTCCTTGATGAAGCTAATCAAGGTCTACTTGCGACATTGAACCCTCCTTGTCTCTCGCAATGAAAAGTGAGCGCTCCTTCGCAAGACATCTTGACACATCTGTTAGGGGGAGAGAATTAAGGATCTTAAAGAAAAACTAACACTAGAGGTGGGTGAATTGCGTTTTAAAGAACTTGCACAAATCTTAGCCTATTATCAATTACAAAAAATACTATATGAATTGCAGAATAAATATCACAATAGAAACAATCACAGATGAAAATATATACAAAAATAAAATGTAGAAAAGGGAAGAACACACCAAATTTTATACTGGTTCGGATTACTCCTACATCCAGTCTCGCACAATGCTGGATTATGCGAAGTTTTATTGATATTAGTATCCAATTACAACACCCTTGATTTCACGGCTACAAGGTTAACACCGCTCCTTTTCCCTGATTTACGGGCTACAAGGAACACACCCTATCCTTTTCCTTGATTTCAGGGCAGCAAGGAACACACCCTTTCAATTTCTAATTACAATTTCCCTAGAACTCTTGAGTAGCACTTCCAAACAGAGATTATTAGATAGAGATAGGAAATAGAAGAAGAATGTTATGATTTGTATTGATATCGACAGGGTATAAGGGTAGAATCTTATAAAATTAAGAAGAATAATGATGATATGTTAAGTTGGGAAGAAGGAGATGATAGATTATTTTTTTTGAAAATGAGGCCTTCATATAGTGTTCCAAGAGTCACCACCATTTTTGAAATGTTTTAAAATGAAAAGACATATCTTTTTAAATATACAAACTTGTGACAGTTATATGTCGACATGTTGTTTTATGTATGTCGACATAGGCTTATTAAATTATTATTTAATTTGTTTTTAAAGTACTTAAACCAATATATATATTTTGGAAATTCCTAAAATAAAACGAGCCATCTAAAATATAAATTTTCAAGTATAAAAACATAGTAGAATGCAATTTAAATATATAATTTAAAATCTTTATATATAAATGACATAAACTATATAATATAATTATAAACATATATAATTATAAAAGTTTATATTACATATACATATACATATATATAAGAAACTTTGAAAGTATATATATATTTGAAATCATAAATCCATAAGAAAATTATGTTGAGAAGATTTTGAAATCATTTTTGAAAACAGTTTGATATCAATTTAAAAAGAAATAATTTGAAACCAGAATTTAAGTGCTATTCAGAGTTTTACATACTAGTTTGATTTTATTACTCTGATAATCTTGAACTCTTAATATCTTGATACTCATGAGTCTTGATTCTCTTTGAAATCTCGAATCTTTTGAACCTGTGTGTGTATATATATATATATATATAGAGAGAGAGAGAGAGAGAGAGAGAATGAAATGCAACTTGTGATATGAATGTCTCTAACATTCATTGTAATTTATAGTAATGAGGAATGATATAAACTAAGATTTTTAATGATAATATGACAACACAAAAATGATTTGATGATGATATGTATCTCGATAAAAGATATTCAATGTATAATCTTAAGTAATATCTAATTATATTAACCAAACAAAGATAATATACATTAACTTTTTAAAATTAGATTAATGATACTAATGAATTAGATTGAAAGAATAGTAAAGATAAGAGTTCAATGGTAATTAAAAATATATTCATGATAGGTAGTAAAATATTTAGAATAATTTTATGAGAAATGTGGAGTTAAACAATCTAATTAGGGTGCTTCTTTAAAATAATATAGTAAATATTGAAGATCTTTTTAAAAAGAATATAAAATTTTATCATATGAAGTAAACTATAAACATATATTCATAATTGTATATATCAAAACTAATTTTAAAAAGGTCTTAAAATTTAATTTACTATGACATATACATCAACCTTTTGATACAAATCAATTTTAAATTTAAACTTTAGAAATCAATTTCTAAGGAACCATTTATATGTTAAAACATTAAAAGAAATCTATAGTAATAACAAATTTATTTTTGATGAAATCTGGTAATATAAAGTAAACTATAGAACTATAACTTCTTATATTTAAACTATATATGTAAGAAATAAAAGTTATATATATGTACATATATAATACTAAAATATTAAGTTAAGTATACAAGTTTTGTATCTTAATAAGAAATCAAAATTAGTATTAAGTTACAAATAGTGTTTGTGATAATGTAACCCAAAATTGTTATGAAATTATATGTGAAAAATATATAAGTTAAACTATGCATATTTAAACTATATATAAAAGATATATAAATTTATATATTATAACAATATCAAATGTTTGAACATTTTAAATTATTTCAAGCATACTAACATATTTATGTACTATATGTATATAATTTTATTGATTTATGTATTTTCAATATATAT
The DNA here is from genome assembly GCA_030737875.1 of Allium sativum. Lineage (NCBI taxonomy): Eukaryota > Viridiplantae > Streptophyta > Magnoliopsida > Asparagales > Amaryllidaceae > Allium > Allium sativum. The sequence goes on along the minus strand of CM060916.1, from coordinate 387,590,795 downwards.
TTTTGAAACAAAATGTAACGACCCGAATTTCGCCCGACCCATATCAATCGCAAGATCGATTAAGACCGTTCAAAACCCGCGTACGTTAACTTTGAGCATACAACACATCAGAACAACAACACAGACTTTTATAACATCAATAATAAATGTTACATCAGAGTACATAATATATCAGAGTACATCGATAAATAATACAGCGGAAGATACATTTAAAATAAATTAAATACATTACAGCGGAACTAATCTCAGCGGAAAGCCATCAATATTCTGGACCCAGCTTCAGACTTCAATCCAGGATCCTGCTTAACTATATCTACAAAAAGCTACTCGACTGCCCGTATGGAAAGAGGGCACTCGAGTTTGCAAAGTGAAACAAACTACAGGTCAGTCGTGGGACTGGTGTGAGAATTCTTAACTTAACCTATCTAATAAGTAGGCTAATCACAAGACCACGCCGCTAACGCGGAACGGGTTTACTCCATTGGATTTCCAGTGCATAATTAAAGTAAATCGTCAAATAACGTAATGCTTTTTAGAAAAATGAAACCATTATAAGACCCTGGTCCCATCACACAATGCAACGCACACCAGAGGATAGGGTTTTACCTTATAATGGTCAAAAGATGCTTGATACGTAAAAACGATATTATTATTAGTGTGTATATATATACTTAAAACATTTCAATATAAATGTATTAACCTTAGACGGCATAGTACCCCATCCTACTATGTCGCCATATATAAGTTTACAATCAAAACCGTGATGTCGTATTGGGAAATGGTTTTCTGTCATGAAATCGAGGCTAGGGATCATCCTCTTTCGATTCGAGACACTCTAGCAAATGCCCCAGGATCACACCTATGGGCAACCCTTGGAATGGTAGGGCCGGTCCCCACAAAACGGTAGTGGATTGGCAATTCCTGAACATACGTTTCCCGACCCTTTTGGACCTATAATATGACCACTTCCGGCCTATATAAAAAAAACGAGGTACCTCAATCCATAATCCACATAGTAAAATGTCGGGTCGTGTTAAAGCCCAAACACCACTTCTAATATGCACTCCCTACGGTCCATATCCCGTTTTTGACTCATATCGGGGTGTGAGGCTCGCGAAGTCACGATATACACAAAGCTATGCCTAAAGAGGCTGTGCTTTGATCATCAACCACAAGGCCTGCTTTTCAACAAAACCTTGATCATTTGCATCTTAGCTTGTCACATTGTCAGACCCTACCATATTATTGATCATCTACCAATATATATATAACCTCTAAGCTCATACGACTTAGAGAAGGGTGATAAGTAAAGAATAAATTCTTCACCACCAAACAGAAATATATAATCAGTAGCGTTCAACAAATACAGCAGAAATGAATACAATGTCAGACACACAATCCATTTACAAGTCCGCTCTGGGTCTGAGCGAAACAACGTGTCCGTCGATCTCCAAATGCGTTTGGACGATCATTACCAAATACCTTGCCTTGGAAGGCCAATCCCAATTCAAGATACCAGTCATCATCATCCCAACGATGTGAAAACCTTTGGTCTTCAATCACTGTCTTCATCTTCGACTCTTGATCGTCGTGATGATATTTCAGAATGGGTTGAACCCGGTCTTTCTGAATAACTCGCGTATTTTGGGATTAAAAAGCAAATATTGGAAAATCACACATTACGCCACATTCCAACTCCGAGTATTCTTTTAATAAGATATTCATTTTAAAGGATTCTCATTAATTTTATCAAAGATAAACACTGAAAATAAAATCTATAAATCAATTTCCGAAATATGGAATTTCACAGAAATCAAATCAATACATAATCGATATAAATTTCTGTATCAGACTAATAATATAAATGGAATAACGGCAAAGCCTCTTAAATTCCATATATAATACCGGTCTTCTTTTATAGAAGTCCATTTCGATTATTACCAATCAAATTTCCACTTAATTCCAATTTAATATATTAAATTGGAAAAACTTGATTTTTAGAAAATGCCCTTTTTAAATCTATAAAATAGATTCATAAGTTCCAAATAATAATTTCAATGTAAATTGGATTAAAGGACAAATGTCGTTTAAAACATCGTCCACGATAAATCCACTTCACATCTCAATTTATTTCATATCACAAAATATAATTGCAAATGCTAATAATCTTTTAAAAACATATTTTAAAATAATTATAAAAATATTCTTTATATAAAGACTCTAAATGAGAAGTATTCTTTATATTACAAATTCTTTCTTTTACAAATATTATTTGTTTTAACATAGAGTTGATTAAAAATATATTATGAAAATATATGCACTTTATATAAAAAGGATTTCTAATGTAAAAATATTCTTATTTAAAAGAACACTTGAATCGAAATGCGACTCAAACATTTACCATATAATTTGGATTATATGAATTTCACACACATCATATGTATGACAATAATCGTAAAACCATCAAATCATCCATCTACATCCAAAGTGTAAATTCCACTGTGTAAGCGTTAAAATTAAATAATAACGCTCATCGCAGCTTATCGATCTAACGATCAACATACAACTGAATATTGGGATTAGTGTATATAAATTTCATCCCAACACCCGTGTGGGGTTTCAACCAACAAACAAATAATAAACTAATTTGTGCACTTGGGCGATGTGTGAAAAATTATCGTCTCAATCACATACACAAGTCGGGTAACTTGTGAATGGGAGTGTAATACACAATATATATAACCACGACAGGAAATTATCTCTATTGCAATGAATGAATAAGCATAATAACTTTGTCTCTATTGACAATTTCTATTTTGCTAATTTAAACTCAAAACAAAAATGGTTATTTTTGTTTTGGAAATTCTAATGAGACAAAATGATAATTATTTTGATTTAACTAACCTATCTTGACAAGTATATATTTTGCCAAACATATATATATATATATATATATATATATCTATATATAAATTGTTTCAATTAATTCATTTTGACAAAAATGAATATTTCTAACAAAATGTATAATTTGGTTTAACCAGTATAAATTGACTAAAATGAATAATTATTTTTAACTAATGTAAATAAACAAAAATGAATAATTGGTTTTAACTAATATAAATTTACAAAAATGAATAATTTGTGTTTCAATTCTAATAAAATACGCCAGTGCTATATTTTGTTTCATTCTTTTAATTTAGACAAAATGAGTGTTTTTGTCTATTTTACTTTAATGATAAAAATGTGAATGTTTAGTAATTAAAATGTAACTTTTTAAATTCTATCCCTTATTTCAAACAATCTTTATTAATATCAAAATCATAAATCAAGAATATAATTTTCAGTCTGATGATTTTTTTGCATTAATGAACTGTAAACAAAGATGAACTTTATTTTAAGGTTTTGTTTGCAACAAGGAATGCAAATAACAAATGCAACTTTTTATTTAAAAGTATATTAGAGTGAATGTAAAAAGAACCTCATTTCCAAAGTGTATTTCCATTAGTGAATGTAAATAAAAGAAACAAATTCTATTTAAAAGATTATTTGCATTTATGAATGCAAACAAAGAATAGTTTTTTTTTTAAATTATATTTACATTAGTGAATGTAAATAAGGGAACAAAATTTATTTTCACAGTATATTTTAAACAAATTCTATTAATTGTATAAAAGTTTGTACATTTGTATTGGTAATTGTAGATAAAGAAAATAGACTATAGTTTCATTGAATATTTCCATTGATAAATGCAAATAAAAGAATAAACTTTAATTTCAATGCATATATATATTGATAAATGCAAATGAAAGAAATAAACTTTATTTTCAATATGTGTATGTATTTGCATTGGTGAGTGCAAATGAATGATTTGCTTCATTATATATTTGCATCGGTAAATGCAAATAAAAGAACAATTTCTATTTACTATATATATATATATATATATATATATATATTTGCATGGCTGAATGTAAATAGAAGTACAAACTTTATTTTCAAAATATATTTACATTTTTTTATCACAAAATAAAGAACAAAACTTTATTTTTTTAATATATGTTTTATTGGTGTTGTCGAACACGAATAAAAATGTACTTTTTATTGTCAATTTATGTTTGCATTGTGAGATGCAAGTGAGAAAAATGAATTTTATTTCATGCTATATTTGCATTGAAAGTGCAAATGAAAAGCAACCTTTTAATTTCTATGTAACTTCAGAAAATAATTCCTTATTTACATATAAAATGTAAACAAAATAGTTATTTCATTTCAGTAATCAAGTTTTGGCAAAAATGATATTTTCAATTCAATAATCATATTTTGACAAAAATGAAAATTTCAATTCAATAGTCAAGTTTTGAAAAAAGTGATATTTTCATTTCACTAATAAAGTTTTGGCCAAAAAACGTGATCTCTTATTTCAATACTTATGCTTTCCAAAATGTTATTTTTATTCCAATACTTAAGTTTTAATCAAAATGTTATTTTTATTTCAGTTTTATTTATATTGAAAATATAACCATTTTACTTCAATTTTAATTACATTGAAAAATGTAATCTTTTTATTTCAATTTTAATTACATTAAAAAAATGTAATCTTTTTAATTTATTTCTAACATTTCAACAAAAGCAAATAAAAGGATAACTTTGTTTTTTTTTTATGTTTTCAACACTTTTATTTTAACATGAACAATTTTCATATGAATAATTCTTTTCATTAAAAATAAGGTTTTTTTTTTCATGTTTCATGTTTTCATTTCAAATAGATGAACATTTTTAATCTATTCTATATATACGGTAAAAATGTAAATTTTATCGTTAACATGGTTTCAATTCAAACAAATGAATGTTTTATATTTTTATTGTAATTCATAAACCATGTTCTAAATGTAAACAAACAAAAATAGGATTTTTATTAGTTAGCCAAATTCTGTCGTAATCAAAATATATTCTATTTGTTGTTCATATTCTATTGTAAATAAACAAATAAAAAGAATATTTTATTTGTCGTTCAAATCTTATTGCAAAGTAAAAAAATTAAAAGTAAGGTTTTATTTGTTGTTCATATTCTATTGTAAAGTAAACAAATAAACAAAAATAAAGTTTTTATTTGTCGATCAACTTCTAATGTAATAAAACAAATAAAAATTAGTTTTTATTTGTCGACCAAATTCTATGATTTATCTCAGAATAATAAAAATGATATTTTTTAAAAATAAATTAGAATAACTAGATCTGAATAAAATATGATTTAAATCCAAATTTAGATTTAATTTCTAATTGCAAATAAATTCCAACCATATATGAGATTTCAATGCGGATCTAACATAACATGACCAACAAACATACCACAAGCAGTCATCAACAATTCATCAATCACAGAATATTACAGATTCAATTTGACATCATTATACAATTATTTTTAACGCAAGAAAAATAATTTATAATTGATTAAATAATAAAAATCAGAATTCTCACATTGATTTTTGCTGAAAATTAGACTGTCTCGGAATTAGCTCTGGTCTGCGCCATCGCGAAGCTCTCAGAAAGACGAGTCCAACGCAACTTACGGTTCGTAAATCGGACCTCGCATGAAAGAGATATTAATTTTTAAAGATCGGATAAATTAAATATTTAATTAATGAAATAATAATAAAAAATAGAAGACCTTCTTCCTCGTCGCACGTTGCTACAGCCGAACCCATACATCGCCTTCCAACCCTTCTGCGCGCGCCACCCTCCGAGCCACCGACCGCCGATCAGACCCCGCCAATCCGACGCCCCGCCTGCGAGCCACCACCGCCCCTAATAGCTCCGAACTCGGCCTTCCCATTGCCTCGGAATCCGAACCCAAACCCGCCACGTTTCAGCCCAGAATTCGTGAAATCCGTGAACCAAAACCCGATCTTGACCGTATGGATTGAAAGATCTTTTCGAGAGCTTCGATTTGGTACCAAGTTTGTCGATTTTCGTTGAGCGGATCAAAAGTTATGAGCGTTTGAAATTGGAGAAATTCTTGGCTTCGGTTTAGGTGGCAGCTGCCATGTCAAATTAGGGTTTCGGCCTGAATATTTTAATAATATTTTAATATTAAATCTCGAAAATTGTGCTTAAAAGGTGAATTTTCGGACTTTCTCTGATTTCGGCCTGCTTACTGTCGTTCTTAAGGTTTTGACACCTTCTGAACGCAATGGGATAGGTCCCATGGCCCAATTCCGAAATCTGTACGATTTTTAATTAAAATTGCATTAAAAATTAATTAAATATTGACCGTACATATAAATACGCCAGGGCCACATACGACTTCAGAAAATTCTAAAAAAAATATTTTTAGCTTTCTTATGACGATACGAGTCCAACAAAATTATTTTTGTCAAATTCTGAGACTGTTTGAAAAATGGCTATTTTTAAGGCGTTTAAATTTAACTTAAATAGTCAAAACACATTTTCTTTTGCTACGCTCACATATTAATTCAAAAAATTCTGAAAATTGAAACCTAGCTATAATTTGACATTCCGGTTACAACAAAAGTGGTTTCGTCGAAAACGGAGGTCGTTTGAAAAATGACTATTTTTAAGGCCAATATATTTAATATTAAAAATACATTTTTAAACAAATAAATTCCAAAACTCAAAATATATAAGTGTTTACTGTTTTTCAATGTAGAAACGTCATTCCGAACACAATGGAAGTGTTTTCGAGTCGAAATTCCTTCATATGTGAAAAGTAGCCTTTCGGGCCATATATATTATATATATAAATTCTACAGCTACCTTTCTAAAAATTGAATTGGCCATAACTTTTGATTTCCGTTATGAAATTTCAATTTTTCAGATTCGTAAGAAAGATATGATTAAACAGATTTAAATATTTCTAGTTTCACTTAATTCTGATTTATTTTGAGTCATGCACATTCAGTTAAAGTTCAAAATTAAATTTTAAAACTACCACGCCATTTCTAACTACATTTATATTTAAAATTAAATTTATTCGTTCTAACTTTTACAAAAAATAAATTCTAGCCATTATTATTAATATAAATTATATTATAACCTCAATATTCATTAAAATTTTCTAAAATAAAATTTTTAAATTGGTTTAGAATTTGCGGGTTGTTACAATCTCCCCCACTTAAAATCTTTTCGTCCTCGAAAAGGAAATGAAGCTAAAGTTGTTTATTTAACTAAAATAATTTTCATTCTTTAATTATTTAATCATTTTATTAGTTGAATTCATATTCACACAACACAATCATCAATCAATTAGTTGATTAAATTTACAAAAATATATAACTTTTATATATTCAAAATCATATTTTCTAAAATCGAATTATATATAATAACAAGTACGTTAATTATGAATTTTCCACTCTGACTCATTCTAGGGCATTGCTAACCCCATCTCTAATGAGTATTCTCATTCTAGGATACTGCTGATCCTATCTCTAATGAGTATTCTTATTGGATATTACTAATCCAACCTCTGATGAGTCTTCTGTTCAGTTCTAATGAATTGTACCCCAAAGATTTGAGCTAAACCTGGCTCTGATACCAGCTGTAACGACCCGCCATGAGGCAATGGGCTAAACTCCCACCGTGGCTTACAGAGGTACCCCAGTACACCTTGTTTTACGGTGACCCTTTCGAGTCTCCAGGCTAACGCCTAACCAACCCTAATAAATAAGGGACATGTAGGGGTAAGAGTCCACTGCTCGCCACCAAACACCATGGCGAGAACCCCCTATCATGTGTAACCAGCTCCATAGCCAGCAACAAGGACTGGTGTGAGAATTCTTAACTTAACCTATCTTATAAGACCCAGGTCCCATCACACAATGCAACACACACCAGAGGATAGGGTTTTACCTTATAATGGTCAAAAGATGCTTGATACGTAAAAATGATATTATTATTAGTGTGTATATATACTTAAAACATTTCAATATAAATGTATTAACCTTAGACGGCATAGTACCCCATCCTACTATGTCGCCATATATAAGTTTACAATCAAAACCGTGATGTCGTATTGGGAAATGGTTTTCTGTCATGAAATCGAGGCTAGGGATCGTCCTCTTCCGATTCGAGACACTCTAGCAAATGCCCCAGGATCACACCTATGGGCAACCCTTGGAACGGTAGGGCCGGTCCCCACCTAACGGTAGTGGATTGGCAATTCCTGAACATACGTTTCCCGGCCCTTTTGGACCTATAATATGACCCTTCCAGCCTATATAAAAAAAATGAGGTACCTCAATCCATAATCCACATAGTAAAATGTCGGGCCGTGTTAAAGCCCAAACACCACTTCTAGCTTGAAAGAAACGTATGCACTCCCTACAGTCCATATCCCGTTTTTGACTCATACCGGGGTGTGAGGCTCGCGAAGTCACGATATACACAAAGCTATGCCTAAAGAGGATGTGCTTTGATCATCAACCATAAGGCCTGCTTTTCAACAATGCCTTGATCATTTGCATCTTAGCTTGTCACATTGTCATACCCTAATGTAACGACCCGGAAATGCGAGCCAGTTTAAAAATTTTATTTTGGCAATTTTAGTGAATTTTGTATATTTAAAATGAATTATTTTAAATAATATCGACGAGAAATTTATTTTGAATATAATTCGAACGTATATATTATATACGTCGTCGTTATATTATAAATAATTATATATAATTATAAATAGAATTGAAAATGGCGCAGTAGTTTGATAATTCGATTTCAAACTTCAATTGAATGTACCGGGTGCAAATTAAACCGGATTTTAGTGAAACCAAAAATAATAGGATCTATTTGATAATATCTTTCCAACGAATCCGAAAAATCAAGATTTCATAGCGGGAATCAAAAGATATGTCCAGTTGAAAATTCTGAATAGTCGCTATGGAATTCAGGCCCTTAAAAATCGACATTTTGCAAACGACCTCGGATTTCGACGAAACCACTTTTGTTGGATCCGAGATGTAAAGTTATTGTTAGATTCCAAATTTCATAATTTTTCGAATCAATATGTGAGCGCGGGAAAGGAAAACGTGTTTGACCAGTTTTAGTTGATTTTAATCGACGGGAAAATGGCCATTTTTCAAACGGTCTCAGAATTCGACGAAACTAGTTTTGTTAGGACCGTATCGTCAATACGAAGCTAGAAAATATTTTTCTGGAATTTTTCGGGTTCGTATGTGACCCCGATAAATTGAAAATATATAGAGTTATATGTTGATTTTAACGGAAACTGATCGAAATGGTCGAATCAGCTTATGGTACATATCCCATTGTGTTCAGAATGGGGGTAATTAGCTATGGACGACAGGCGGTGGGCCTCGTTTAGAGGTCGTATGTAAAAGTCAACTTTTTGAATTAAAAAGAAATTAAATTAAAAGTATATATTCACTCTCTCTCTCTCTCTCTCTCTCTCTCCACTTCACTTTTCCTTCTACCGTCGGTTTTAAAAATCGAATTAAATAAAAAAAAAAGGGCGATTCTCTCCACGAAGCGCCACCGCGACGGCGCCGCTGCCACGTCGGAGGCCACCACCGGCGTTGCTCCTCCCCAGCTCAGCACCCCCTTCCTTGAAGCTCGACGCGCGAATCCCCAACACCCCCAAATCCGAACCCTAGAGACCCCAACCCCCCTGGAAACCAGCGCCACGCCCCGCTTCAGACCACCCCCGCTGCCAACCGAAACCCGCACCTCCATCCACCCCAAATCCGATCCTCCAACACCAGTGACCAACGTGAACCACCCCCTGTGCTAAATCATGACTTTGGTCGCAATGTAAGTTTTCTGATTTCGTTTCTTTTAGCTAATAAGTTATGGTTTCTATTTTAAGAAAAGTTACCATTTTTAATGAGATTTTTATTTATATAAACTCTGAGATTTTAATTTATATAAAGTTGCAATTTTTATTTAGATGAATGAAGAGGAAAAGTTGCGACCTTTATTTATATGAACGACGAGTAAAAATAGGATTTTTACTCAATTGAAAAACATGATTTTTATATAAGTATGATATTAAAAATATGATTTTTATTAGAAGTGAAGATATGATTTTTATAGAAGTAAAGTTATGATTTTTATCATGAAGTTAGGGAAGAAAAATATAATTTTTATATTTATAGCAAATTGGAAATTTGATCTTTATATAATAGAAGATATAAAAATATTATTTTTACTTATGTAGAGTATTAAAAATATAGTTTTTATATTTTTAGAACAATAAAAATATAATTTTTATTTAGTTAGAGTAATAAAAATATAATCTTTATTGGTGATAAAAATTCGATTTTTATATATTGAATAGCAAAGTAAAAATTCGATTTTTATATATTGAATAGTGAAAGTAAAAATTCGATTTTTATATATTGAATAGTGAAAGTAAAAAATTCGATTTTTATATATTGAATAGTGAAAGTAAAAATCCGATTTTTATATATTGAATAGCAAAGTAAAAATTCGATTTTTATATATTGAATAGCAAAGTAAAAATTTGATTTTTATATATTGAATAGCAAGTAAAAATTCAATATTTATATATTGAATAGCAAAGTAAAAAATTCGATTTTTATATATTGAATAACAAAGTAAAAATTCGATTTTTATATATGTAGTGGCTACGGGCAACGAAAGTGATGAAAGGCGAGCACGACGAAGATTTCTACATAAGAAGAGTTGTGGTATTGGATTAGCTATCGGTGAGAATTTCTCACTCTTCAATCTCCTTTTTTCTAGTTATATATCTATACTAGGATGCAGACGGTGCTTAGCAGCACCCGACACCCGTTATCCACAGACCATGGATGGCTTGTTTGTTTGATTGATGTGTTGTGAAAATTGAGTGTGTTGTGGAATGATTGAATAATAAAATATTCTTGTGTGGAAAGGAAATAAAATATTTATATAGTTAAAAATATTTTATCGTTAAAAATATAATTTTTAACGTGAATGTGAATAAATATTTATAAACAAATCGGTCGATTTGTTTATATACACTGATTTGACTGATATTGATTGGGTCGATAAATTTTACACATCGCCCAACTACACAAATAAAATCTGTGTTTGATTGTTTGAAACCCCACACGGGTATTGGGACGAAATACGGCATACACTAATCCCAATAATTAGTTGTATGTCGATCGATTGATTGACAGGCTGTGATAAGCGTTAGATATCTATATTTGATGCTTATACAGTGTAGTGCACTTTGGATGATGGTTGATTGTTTATCGTTGCTATTATATACATGTGTTGTATGGAATCCGTATAATTAACTTTATATGGTAATTGATTGGGCCTCATTCCAATTTAGAAAAGAAATAATATTTATAAAATAAAGGTTCATGTGTTGACAGTACTCATCCGTTGAGATTAGTCATGTGTTGAACGAAATATTTTAACAATAAAATTTACATCTTTATCTTTATAAAATAAAGGTTCATGTATTGACCGTGCTCATCCGTTGAGATTAGTCATGTGTTGAATGAAATATTTTAACAATAAATTTTACATCTTTATATTATAAAGTAAAGGTTCATGTGTTGACAGTACTCATCCGTTGAGATTAGTCATGTGTTGAACGAAATATTTTAACAATAAAATTTACATCTTTATCATATAGAAAATTAGAAACTAACTGGAAAATAGATAAGATGAGTGGTCTCCTGGATGTTGATCTGATGTTGGTTTCGGCCTTCGGGGTTAATATTCAGGGAATCGTTCTCTTACTAATCTACGGTTGGAGTCTGATTTGATATCAAAGATAGATACCATAATTTTTATAAAATATATTAAATAACAAAAATAGTCACACGTGGACAGTACTCATTCGTTGGGATTAGTCACGTGTTGACAAAAATATAGATTCATTTGTCGAATAGAATAATGGAATTATTGAAATATATAAGGCCATATTGATTAGAGATGCGTTATTTTGACGCGAACGATATTCATATCGATTATATTCGTTTTTAAATTTGAATCGAATAGAAAACCAATTTGAATTGAATCGAATAGAAAACCAATTTGAATTGAATCGAATAGAAAACCAATTTGAATTGAATTGAATATAAAACCAATTCGAATTGAATCGAATATAAAACGAATTCGAAATGAATTGAATATAAAACGAATTCGAAATGAATTGAATATAAAATGAATTTGAAATGAATTGAATATAAAACGAATTCGAAATGAATTGAATATAAAACGAATTCGAAATGAATTGAATATAAAACGAATTCGAATTGAATTGAAAATGAATTGAAATGAATTCAAATTGAATTGAAATTTGAATTGAATAGAAATGAATTTTAAAACGAATTTATAAGGAAAAATTCAATTTTGATTTGAATTGAAATGGAAGTTGAAATTGTTTTTGAAACGAATTTAAAACTATTTATAAAATTCGTTTTAAATAGAAATCGACGAAATACTTATTATATATATTATATATATAATATAATGGCCTGAATAGAACGCGCCGTGCCGCGGCTGTTCGTGAATTTCGACCATTTATTTCAAACAGACATTACGGGAGGTCCGACCGTCGGATTCTCCTAAAACCGGAACCGTTGGGTTCGTATCGAAAAGAGCTTTCCAACGAATATTAGAAATTTGAAATCTAACGGTTGGATTTGGAGATACGTCCAAATCAAATTCAGAAAAGGTCGTTGTAAGTGCAATTCGATGGCAGTTGATGGAAATCGACTGTATGGGCCTTGATAAAATTATTAAAAATATTAATAATTTGTGTAAAATCATAAGAAATGATTGGGGAAAATTGGGATGAGAAAAACTCCATATTTGAAAAGATAAAAATAGATTTTTATCGAAATGAACTAGTTTTGAACTAAAATTAAAACCCATTTATTTTTAAATAAATAAATTGGATTTGAAATGGGTTGTAAATAGAATTGATTTGTGGGTTTATCGTGAACGGTGTTTTGAATAGCACTAGTTCTTTAACCCGATAATAAATAGAATATGATTTGGGTTTGTCGTGAACTGTGTTTTAAATGACACTAGTTCTTTAACCCAGTAAAAGGAGTTTTAATGAATCTGCAATTAGATTGAAATGTGAATTGATAATTTAAATTATCAAATTTAGAAAGGGAGCGAGAATGGAGTATCACCAGTTTTGCTCCAAAACGATAGTCAAATCTTTAATTAGATTTGAACGTGAAAGGGTAATTAATTTTACCGATAATGCCGTGGTGTTAGATATGGAGTATTACCAGTTTTTCTTCAAGGGATGAATAGGTTGGGATTGGGAAATAAAATAAATAATTACTTCGGTGTGGTTCGCTAATCTCGACTAGTTTGAAAAACCATAATTTGGTTTGAAATGACATCCAAAGGAAGATTAAAGAATAAATTCAAAGAATTTATCTTGGATAAAATTAATGGGAACCTTTCCCTAAGAATATGAAATTTAGAAACTAACTGTAGGTTAGTTAAGAAGAATGGTTTCCTGGGTATTGATCTGGTGTTGGTTTCGGCCTTCGGGGTTAATATTTGGGGAATTGCTCTCCTACTGATTTACGGTTAGTGACTAATGAATTGGAATGAGGCGTATGTTGTGTTTGTGTAACATTTGTTTTTCACATACGCGGGTTGTTCGGAAAGGCCGGGTTTATAACCATTCTGAATAACCGATTCGACGATAAGTCGAAGACAATGACGGTGGTCAAAGACCGGAAGTCTTCACATCGTTTGGATAATTACTGATGATCCTGATTGGGCTGTACACCCAATAGGATGGAAATAGTTGGTGGTCGTCCAGACGTACTTGGACATCGATGGATATGCGGGGAAAGTGCCTCCGGTTTCGTTTAGACCAAGAACGAACTTGTAAATGGATTGTGTGTCTGACATTGGATTTTATTCTATGTTGATTGATTTCTGTTAAATATATATCTGTTTGGCGGCGGAGAATTTATTCTCTTGCTTAACGCCCTTCTCCGAGACATACGAGCTTAGAGGTTATATATCGATAGATATCAATCGCATGGCATGAATTGCCTGTGTGGCACACTGAGTTGCATGGATCAAGGCTTCTGTTGAAAAGCAAAGTCTTGTGGTTGATGATCAAAGCACGGCCTTTGTGGCGTAGCTTTGTGTATAACGTGAATTCGCGAGCCTCACACCTCGGTATGAGTCAAAAACGAGATAAGGACTACAGGGAGAGCACGACGTTTCTTTCTAGCTTTGGTGGTGTCAGTGACTTACCAGCCCTGACATTTATATACTTTTCACCTATGTGGTTGTTGGATGAGGCGCCTCGATTTTAGGTCTGTAAGGACCGGGAAACGTGTGTTCAGGAATTGCCAATCCTCAAACGTAAGAGAGGAACGGCCCTGAAGCATCCAGGGGTTACCCAGAGTGTGTAGTCCCAAGGCATTTGCTAGAGTGTCTCGAATCGGAGAGGAGCTTGCCCCTTGCCTCGACTCATGACGGAAATCCAATTTCAAATACGAGATACTTTGGTTTTATTTGTAGAGCCTAGTATGGCGACATGATAGATGGTACCCATGCCGCCTAGGATTGATATTTATGATTGAAATTGTTTTGACACTATAAACTTATAATAGTATCAAATGATTTGTTTTAAACGTACCAAGCATGTTTGGCTATTATAAGGGAAAACCCTATCCTCCGGCTTGCGTTGCATTGTGTGATGGGACCTGGGTCTTATAATAGCTTCATTTTTTCAAAGAACATTGCGCTGTTTTGTTATCTGCACTAGTATTCTTTGGAGGAAACCCGTTCCGTGTTATATGGCGTGGTCCCTTGAATCACTCTCTTTTAAAGTAATGTTTTAAATAACTGTTTTAGTTCTCACACCAGTCGCATGACTGACCTGAAGTTTATTGTTTTAACCTAAACTCTGGGTGCCCCTATTTTCCGCACGGGCAGCTAGTAGTTTTGGTTTTGCAGATTTATATTCACAGGATCCTGGTTTACAGCTGGAATGATATCCGGAAAGCTCTGTATCCGTATATCACCTTCAGTTGTGCTTTGTATTATTTTCCGCTGCTATGTAATTTATTGTAATCTCTGATATTTATCGAATGTAATTTATTCATTATTACTCTGTAAATTCTTGTATTCTGATGGAATTGTTGTAATAAGCAATGAATTGTTCTTCTGTCTGCATTCTGATTTGTCTTGTCATCACAGTAATTCGTTCTTTCTCATCTCTTCGGAGACCGGGGAAGTTCGGGTCGCTTCAGTTGCTATCAGAACTTTGGTTTATAGAGCTCGAGAAGAAGGCACGTTAGAACCATACGAAAGAATTCATCAGATATTGGATTAGTAATATCCAATTAGAATGACTCGTTAGAGATGGGATCAGTAGTATCCTAGAACGAGTGTGAATAGTATATTTTTCAAATGAAAACCAATTTTGTTTTGAAATTTAAATCGCTTTATACGTATTTGAATATTTATTTATTTTGAATATGGACAATATAGTATATAAAGATTTTGCATATACGCGTCATGAATGTATATTCGAAGTTTTAATATACTGGATAGATATAGAATCACACTCTAGTCGCCCGGAGATGGTACTGATGATAGCACGTGCATCATCAGTATTTATTTTCGTATTTCGAAGGTGTGATATCTATATATTTCCATCAGACTGGTGTGAGAACCAAAACTTATATAGATAGATTTATTGTAGTGATTTGGCATCAAAAACATGATTTTCTGTATATATATCAAAATTATGAATTTGAAACTCTAATTCACTAATTGATTGAAGTTTGTGTTGTTTGTTTATTTGTTTGATAATTTTGAACCATTATGCCTAATTGAACCAAATTTTGAACTGTATTGAAAATTAGTCGCATTTGCTTGCATATACAAGTACTTACATTGAACAGGTCATAGCAAGTAGGCTAGAGCAGAGAATAAAATTTGTTTGCCCGACAAATAGGTACATGTTTACTATATAATTTACTGTTTTTTTTGGGTGATGATGATTTTATGAGCCTATTGGCTAGCCGCTTGGCTTTTTCTTTTTCTTTTTGAGATCAGAAGGCCTGTATGGCAATTTCGGGATTTTCCCGTGGCTCTCGGTGCAGGGGAGGTTATGGCGAAATTTTTCGAAAATTTAGGGTGTTAGCCAAATTTTTGAAAATTTGAAGATTCTCAGAAACTGAAAAGTTGGAGAATGGAAGCCAGATCAAACGTAGAGCTGATTAATCAAACCACTTTCGGCTTCGTTCCTTTTCGGGGACGAAAAGTTTTAAGTGGGGGAGATTGTAACAATCCGGAAATGCGAGCCAGTTTAAAATTTTTATTTTGGCAATTTTAGTGAATTTTGAATATTTAAAATGAATTATTTTAAATAATATCGACGAGAAATTTATTTTGAATATAATTCGAACGTATATATTATATACGTCGTCGTTATATTATAAATAATTATATATAATTATAAATAGAATTGAAAATGGCGCAATAGTTCGATAATTCGATTTCAAACTTCAATTGAATGTACCAGGTGCAAATTAAACGGGATTTTAGTGAAACCAAAAATAATAGGATCTATTTGATAATATCTTTCCAACGAATCTGAAAAATCAAGATTTCATAGCAGGAATCAAAAGATATGTCCAGTTAAAAATTCTGAATAGTCGCTATGGAATTCAGGCCCTTAAAAATTGACATTTTGCAAACGACCTTGGATTTCGACGAAACCGCTTTTGTTGGGTCCGTGATGTAAAGTTATTGCTAGATTCCAAATTTCATAATTTTTCGAATCAATATGTGAGCGTGGCAAAGGAAAACGTGTTTGACCAGTTTCAGTTGATTTTAATCGACGGGAAAATGGCCATTTTTCAAACGGTCTCAGAATTCGACGAAACTAGTTTTGTTAGGACCGTATCGTCAATACGAAGCTAGAAAATATTTTTCTGGAATTTTTCGGGTTCGTATGTGACCCCTGTAAATTGAAATGCGCGTTCAAATTCAATATATAGAGTTATATGTTGATTTTAACGGAAACTGATCGAAATGGTCGAATCAGCTTATGGTACATGTCCCATTGTGTTCGGAATGGGGGTAATTAGTTATGGACGACAGGCGGTGGGCCTCGTTTAGAGGTCGTATGTAAAAGTCAACTTTTTGAATTAAAAAGAAATTAAATTAAAAGTATATATTCACTCTCTCTCTCTCTCCACTTCACTTTTCCTTCTACCGTCGGTTTTCAAAATCGAATTAATAAAAAAGGCGATTCTCTCCACGAAGCGCCACCGCGACGGCGCCGCTGCCACGTCGGAGGCCACCACCGGCGTTGCTCCTTCCCAGCTCAGCACCCCCTTCCTCGAAGCTCGACGCGCGAACCCCCACAACCCCCAAATCCGAACCCTAGAGACCCCAACCCCCCTAGAAACCAGCGCCACGCCCCGCTTCAGACCACCCCCGCTGCCAACCGAAATCCGCACCTCCATCTACCCAAAATCCGATCCTCCAACACCAGTTACCAACGTGAACCACCCCCTGCGCTAAATCATGACTTTGGTAGCAATGTAAGTTTTCTGATTTCGTTTCTTTTAGCTAATAAGCTATGGTTTCTATTTTAAGAAAAGTTACCATTTTTAATGAGATTTTTATTTATATAAACTCTGAGATTTTAATTTATATAAAGTTGCAATTTTTATTTAGATGAATGAAGAGGAAAAGTTGCGACCTTTATTTATATGAACGACGAGTAAAAATAGGATTTTTACTCAATTGAAAAACATGATTTTTATATAAGTATGATATTGAAAATATGATTTTTATTAGAAGTGAAGATATGATTTTTATAGAAGTAAAGTTATGATTTTTATCATGAAGTTAGAGTAGAAAAATATAATTTTTATACTTGTAGCAAATTGGAAATTTGATCTTTATATAATTGAAGATATAAAAATATTATTTTTACTTATGTAGAGTATTAAAGATATAGTTTTTATATTTTTAGAACAATAAAAATATAATTTTTATTTAATTAGAGTAATAAAAATATAATCTTTATTGGTGATAAAAATTCGATTTTTATATATTGAATAGCAAAGTAAAAATTCGATTTTTATATATTGAATAGTGAAAGTAAAAATTCGATTTTTATATATTAAATAGTGAAAGTAAAATTCGATTTTTATATATTGAATAGTGAAAGTAAAAATTCGATTTTTATATATTGAATAGCAAAGTAAAAAATTCGATTTTTATATATTGAATAGCAAAGTAAAAATTCGATTTTTATATATTGAATAACAAAGTAAAAATTCGATTTTTATATATGTAGTGGCTACGGGCAACGAAAGTGATGAAAGGCGAGCACGACGAAGATTTCTACATAAGAAGAGTCGTGGTATTGGATTAGCTATCGGTGAGAATTTCTCACTCTTCAATCTCCTTTTTTCTAGTTATATATATATACTATGATGCAGACGGTGCTTAGCAGCACCCGACACCCGTCATCCACAGACCATGGATGGCTTGTTTGTTTGATTGATGTGTTGTGAAAATTGAGTGTGTTGTGAAATGATTGAATAATAAAATATTCTTGTGTGGAAAGGAAACAAAATATTTATATAGTTAAAAATATTTTATCGTTAAAAATATAATTTTTAACGTGAATGTGAATAAATATTTATAAAAAAATCCGCCGATTTGTTTATATACATTGATTTGATTGATATTGATTGGGTCGATAAATTTTACACATCGCCCAACTACACAAATAAAATCTGTGTTTGATTGTTTGAAACCCCACATGGGTATTGGGACGAAATACGGCATACACTGATCCCAATAATTAGTTGTATGTCGATCGATTGATTGACAGGCTGTTATAAGCGTTAGATATCTATATTTGATGCTTATACAGTGTAGTGCACTTTGGATGATGGTTGATTATTTATCGTTGCTATTATATACATGTGTTGTATGGAATCCGTATAATTAACTTTATATGGTAATTGATTGGGCCTCATTCCAATTTAGAAAAGAAAGAATATTTATAAAATAAAGGTTCATGTGTTGACAGTACTCATCCGCTGAGATTAGTCATGTGTTGAACGAAATATTTTAACAGTAAAATTTACATCTTTATCTTTATAAAATAAAGGTTCATGTATTGACCGTGCTCATCCGTTGAGATTAGTCATGTGTTGAACGAAATATTTTAACAATAAATTTTACATCTTTATATTATAAAGTAAAGGTTCATGTGTTGACAGTACTCATCCGTTGAGATTAGTCATGTGTTGAACGAAATATTTTAACAATAAAATTTACATCTTTATCATATAGAAAATTAGAAACTAACTGGAAAATAGATAAGATGAGTGGTCTCCTGGATGTTGATCTGATGTTGGTTTCGGCCTTCGGGGTTAATATTCAGGGAATCGTTCTCTTACTAATTTATGGTTGAGTCTGATTTGATATGGAACGATAGATACCATAATTTTTATAAAATATATTAAATAACAAAAATAGTCACACGTGGACAGTACTCATTTGTTGGGATTAGTCACGTGTTGAAAAAAATATAGATTCATTTGTCGAATAGAATAATGGAATTATTGAAATATATAAAGCCGTATTGATTAGAGATGCGGTATTTTGACGCGAACGATATTTATATCGATTATATTCGTTTTTAAATTTGAATTGAATCGAATAGAAAACCAATTTGAATTGAATCGAATAGAAAACCAATATGAATTGAATCAAATAGAAAACCAATTTGAATTGAATTGAATATAAAACCAATTCGAATTGAATCGAATATAAAACAAATTCGAAATGAATTGAATATAAAACGAATTCGAAATGAATTGAATATAAAACGAATTCGAAATGAATTGAATATAAAACGAATTCGAATTGAATTGAAAAAGAATTCGAATTGAATTGAAAACGAATTGAAATGAATTCAAATTGAATTGAAATTTTAATTGAATAGAAATGAATTTTAAAACGAATTTATAAGGGAAAATTCAATTTTGATTTGAATTGAAATGGAAGTTGAAATTGTTTTTGAAACGAATTTAAAACTATTTATAAAATTCGTTTTAAATAGAAATCGACGAAATACTTATTATATATATATTATATATAATATAATGGCCTGAATAGAACGCGCCGCGCCGTTGCAGTTCATGAATTTCGACCATTTATTTCAAACGAACATTACGGGAGATCCGACCGTCGGATTCTCCTAACACCGGAACCGTTGGGTTCGTATCGAAAAGAGCTTTCCAACGAATATTAGAAATTTGAAATATAACGGTTGGATTTGGAGATACGTCCAAATCAAATTCAGAAAAGGTCGCTGTAAGTGCAGTTCGAAGGCAGTTGATGGAAATCGACTGTACGGGCCTTGATAAAATTATTAAAAATATTAATAATTTGTGTAAAATCATAAGAAATGATTTGGGGAAAATTGGGATGAGAAAAACTCCATATTTGAAAAGATAAAAATAGATTTTTATCAAAATGAACTAGTTTTGAACTAAAATTAAAACCCATTTATTTTTAAATAAATAAATTGGATTTGAAATGGGTTGTAAATAGAATTGATTTGTGGGTTTATCGTGAATGGTGTTTTGAATAACACTAGTTCTTTAACCCGATAATAAATAGAATATGATTTGGGTTTATCGTGAACTGTGTTTTAAATGACACTAGTTCATTAACCCAGTAAAAGTAGTTTTAATGAATCTGCAATTAGATTGAAATGTGAATTGATAATTTAAATTATCAAATTTAGAAAGGGAGCGAGAATGGAGTATCACCAGTTTTGCTCCAAAACGATAGTCAAGTCTTTAATTAGATTTGAACGTGAAAGGGTAATTAATTTTACCGATAATGCCGTGGTGTTAGATATGGAGTATTACCAGTTTTTCTTCAAGGGATGAATAGGTTGGGATTGGGAAATAAAATAAATCATTACTTCGGTGTGGTTCGCTAATCTCGACTAGTTTGAAAAACCATAATTTGGTTTGAAATGACATCCAAAGGAAGATTAAAGAATAAATTCAAAGAATTTATCTTGTGGGAACCTTTCCCTAAGAATATGAAATTTAGAAACTAGCTGTAGGTTAGTTAAGAAGAATTGTTTCCTGGGTATTGATCTGATGTTGGTTTCGGCCTTTGGGGTTAATATTTGGGGAATTGCTCTCTTACTAATTTACGGTTAGTGACTAATGAATTGGAATGAGGCGTATGTTGTGTTTGTTTAACATTTGTTTTTCACATACGCGGGTTGTTCGGAAAGGCCGGGTTTATACCCATTCTGAATAACCGATTCGACTATAAGTCGAAGACGATGACGGTGGTCAAAGACCGGAAGTCTTCACATCGTTTGGATAATTACTGATGATCCTGATTGGGCTGTACACCTAAGAGGATGGAAATAGTTGGTGGTCGTCCAGACGTACTTGGAGATCGATGGATATGCGGGGAAAGTGCCTTCGGTTTCGTTCAGATCCAGAACGAACTTGTAAATGGATTGTGTGTCTAACATTGGATTTTATTCTGTGTTGATTGATTTCTGTTAAATATATGTCTGTTTGGCGGCGGAGAATTTATTCTCTTGCTAAACGCCCTTCTCTGAGACATACGAGCTTAGAGGTTATATATCGATAGATATCAATCGCATGGCATGAATTGCCTGTGTGGCACGCTGAGTTGCATGGATCAAGGCTTCTGTTGAAAAGCAAAGTCTTGTGGTTGATGATCAAAGCACGACCTTTGTGGCGTAGCGCTTTGTGTATAACGTGAATTCGCGAGCCTCACACCTCGGTATGAGCCAAAAACGAGATAAGGACTGTAGGGAGAGCACGACGTTTCTTTCTAGCTTTGGTGGTGTCAGTGATTTACCAGCCCTGACATTTATATACTTTTCACCTATGTGGTTGTTGGATGAGGCGCCTCGATTTTAGGTCTGTAAGGACCGGGAAACATCTGTTCGGGAATAGCCAATCCTTAAACGTAAGAGAGGACCGGCCCTGAAGCATCCAGGGATTACCCAGAGTGTGTAGTCCGGAGGCATTTGCTAGAGTGTCTCGAATCGGAGAGGAGCTTGCCCCTTGCCTCGACTCATGACGGAAATCCAATTTCCAATACGAGATACTTCGGTTTTATTTGTAGAGCCTAGTATGGCGACATGATAGATGGTACCCATGCTGCCTAGGATTGATATTTATGATTGAAATTGTTTTGACACTATACACTTATAATAGTATCAAATGATTTGTTTTAAACGTACCAAGCATGTTTGGCTATTATAAGGGAAAACCCTATCCTCCGGCTTGCGTTGCATTGTGTGATGGGACCTGGGTCTTATAATAGCTTCATTTTTTCAAAGAACATTGCGCTGTTTTGTTATCTGCACTAGTATTCTTGGGAGGAAACCCGTTCCGTGTTATACAGCATGGTCCCTTGAATCACTCTCTTTTAAAGTAAAGTTTTAAATAACTGTTTTAGTTCTCACACCAGTCACACGACTGACCTGGAGTTTATTGTTTTAACCTAAACTCTGGGTGCCCCTATTTTCCGCACGGGCAGCTAGTAGTTTTGGTTTTGCAGATTTATATTCACAGGATTCTGATTTACAGCTGGAATGATATCCGGAAAGCTCTGTATCCGTATATCACCTTCAGTTGTGCTTTGATTATTTTCCGCTGCTATGTAATTTATTGTAATCTCTGATATTTATCGAATGTAATTTATTCATTAATACTCTGTATATTCTTTTACTCTGATGGAATTGTTGTAATAAGCAATGAAATGTTCTTCTGTCTGCGTTCTGATTTGTCTTGTCCTCACAGTAATTCGTTCTTTCTCATCTCTTCGGAGACCGGGGAAGTTCGGGTCGCTTCACCTACCATATTATTTATCATCTACCAATATATATATATATATATAACCTCTAAGCTCATACGACTTAGAGAGGGGTGATAAGTAAAGAATAAATTCTTCACCACCAAACAGAAATATATAATCAGTAGCGTTCAACAAATATAGCAGAAATGAATACAATGTCGGACACACAATCCATTTACAAGTCTGCTCTGGGTCTGAGCGAAACAACGTGTCCGTCGATCTCCAAATGCGTTTGGACGATCATTACCAAATACCTTGCCTTGGAAGGCCAATCCCAATTCAAGATACCAGTCATCATCATCCCAACGATGTGAAAACCTTCGGCCTTCAATCACCGTCTTCATCTTCGACTCTTGATCGTCGTGATGATTATTCAGAATGGGTTGATGTAAAGACCCAGAAAATTCGAACACTTAATCTTTGAATAACATAACAATTTGTAATATTGTTAAGTGTTATGAATATGATTTTATAACCTTGTTAAACATCATTTGATTAGTAATTTATAATTCTAGACTCGTTTTGAAAAAATGCTTTCAAAAATATATTTTTGGTAAAATATTGATAAAATGACCGAAAATCATTTTATCAATAAATGGCTATTTTCTTAGTAAAAGTTGTTGAAAATTTTAGTGAATGTCTAATTAATCATTAGGGAAGTAGTTAGCTAATAAAAGTATTTTTCATATTTATGGTTAACTATTTTGATGATGTCATCATTTTAAAAAATGAGCATTTAAGGAAAGTTTTTGTATGTTGAGTATTTAAATATTCAAATAAATGTTTTATAATTTGAATATGCTTGTTTTAATTGTTTAAATAAGTTAATGAGTTTATTTCCAAGTTTTGTTTACTTGAATAAATCATTTGATAAAGAACTAAAAATATGATCGAGGTTCAACTTCCAGATTCACATCCTATCGTTGAATAGAAGTTGTTTCATATCGTTGCAACGTTGTTTGATATATTTGTATATATGCACATACACATATATATGTAATCATAATTAGTCACATCCAGAGTTTAGAAAATATCCTAAGTGTATGTATATAAGCTTTTTATATGTATACAAATGAATGCTTACTTGAAAAAGCAAACTTACCATCTCTTACACACCTCTCACTTCACCTTACATACCATCCCATCACTCATTAATGCCATTAGGGTTTTAAGGGCATTTTGGTCTTTTCTCATTCACCTTCCTTTTCCTATATAAGGAGGGGTATGCCTCCTTATTTCTTACACAAAATTCCTAAGCTTAATGAAGCTTTTTAATGGTTTATCTTCATCTTCTTCCTCTTCCTTACTAACTTTCTCAAACTATACTCAAACCAACTCCAAATCAACTCAAACTTTGAGTGTAGCCGTCTTATGCCATTACAAGACCTTCTAGAAAGTTAGAAGTTGAAAATTCCAAGTCCTTCTCTATTTTCATCTTTGGCCGTGAGCCTTATAAGAAGGGAAAGCAAGGAAAGGAAGGAGGTTGCTAGCTTGGATCTTTGTTCTTATTCTTGGATCTTAATTCTTATTCTTGGTTCTCGGATTTGCGAAGGATTAAGGTGAGTTTACTCACTATTTAGGACAGCAAACATAAATCCTTTTGCATGTTTTTAACTATGCTTGAAGTTGCTTGAACGTTGGTAACTTATGTTAAAAATGTGAACTTGATTCTTACTTTAAAAGTAAGCGACATATGTGATCCATGTTAATGGATTGGAATGGACTTGAATGGACTTGGAATTGTATTTGAATTTACTTGTATAACAAGTGGAATGGATTTGAAACAAAGCACATAAGAATTAGTATGGATTGACATATTATGGACTTGAACTTGAAAGTGCACTTATAGCGAAAGTCGCTATAAATGCAGTTTGAATTGTTGTGTTTTCAACACTTTGTATGAAACTTTGCAATGACATCCTTAATGATTTCTTATCATATTAAAATGGTTGTTTAACTTATATGTTAAATTGAAGTAAGTTTGAAAGTGTGTAAAGCTAGAATAGTCATATAAGTGCACTTGCTAATTACTTGTTTATTGAATATCATGATTATTGTGCTTAATTCTAATAAGCCGACGAGTAGGCTTATCTATCTGTGAGTATCAAGAATGGGGTGTCTAGGCAAGGGGTGATATGCAACCAGTGCTCTAACTTACCTGGCCTCACTCTTGACCGAGGGATAGTTAAGTTGATAATGTCGGAAACGAGTTAAGTACATGAAGTGTGATTTCTGTAAGCATAAAATAGTTTTGGGTTTGTCGTGACAATGTGTTAATTACATTAGTATTTTACCCTCTCAGATTATATCATGGAAGTAAATATAATTGAATCTTTAAACAAACATTTAAAGATAAATTATAAAGGATTGTTTTGGGTTTGTTGTAAACATTGTTTTAGCAACACTTGTTTTGAAACCCTTGGATTGTAGTTAAACTGGAATATATGGTTTAATGATTTTGAATTTACTTAGATCTTTAATAATTGATTTTAAAGATAGAAACAAGTATAGGAATCTTTCAGAATAAAGATACTGAATAAGATGTTTAACTTATAAAAGAGAAGAGGTTCTTTATTAAACAATGGTTTTAACCTCTTTGGTTATACTTTAAGAAATCCTAGAAATGAATTATTGTAGTTATACTTATACTGGAGGGATAAGTATATAAATACGTTTTGAAGTATTGAAGTTAGAAAAGAAATATTGAAAATGAATTGTAGTTATACTTATACCGGAGGGATAAGTATATGAATACGTTTTGAAGTATTGAAGTTAGAAAAGAAATCTTAAAATTGAATTGTAGATATACTTATACCGGAGGGATAAGTGTATGAGTACATTTTGAAATATTGAAGTTAAATAGGAAATCTTGGAATTGAATTGTGATTATACTTATACCGGAGGGATAAGTATATTAAAACCCTTTTTGGGTAGTAAGACTATAACGGATTAGGTAATTCGTAGAATATATACATATACACATTTTATATGTGTAAGTTGAATATATACGCTAGTATATAAAGGAATATTAATCGAGTATGAGTTATTGATCAATAAGTGATGTCTTATTTGACAAATGAAGTTTTATTAGTTAAAGTAGTTTTACTAATAAAGGAATATTAATCGAGTATGCGTTATTGATTAATAATTGAAGTTGTATTTGACAAGTGAAGTTTTATTAGTTAAAAGGAGTTTTACAAATAAAATAAGTTTTAATTAATGAAATACTAATTAAATGGGAATGGGATTAGAAGCCGTTTATATGAGTTAACCGTGCTTCGACTAATTGTCATGTTGCGTGACTTGATAGTGATTTGGCTGTTATCATGCTTCGTGATCTTGATAGTGCCTTGAATGTTTATTCGGTTGTTATGGAAATTAAGCAGGGTTGTTTTCCATATACAATCGTATATTGTGTGAAATGTAGTCAGTTAGTTGACTATAGAACTTGGCCTTAAATTTAGCGACTGGTTTTGAGGAGACCGGGATTGGTAAGTGTTTTACTTATCGAAAACCACTTCAAAACTAGTATACGAGTTCTATGTTTTGGAAGCGGTTGTGAAGTGAAGGCCATATGGCGATTCGAGATCTGTTGAGATGCTCGAACACATATAGTGATTCTAAGATCTATGAAAGAATCTATGTGTGATTCCGAGATCTGTTGATGTATTGGAATCCATGTATGATTCCGAGATCTGTGAAGGAGTCTACGTGTGATTCCAAGATCTATTGAGCTGTGGGATTCCAACTGGGAATTCTTGTTCTGTTCGAGTGATGAAGACTCGTGTGAAAGATGCCGAACGAAACCTCGACAACGGAAATGGCTAAAAACAGAGTAGGAGCACATTCTGGGGTTTTTCTAACCTACGGCAGGATATATTGACTCCATATCTAGTGTATGCTTATTATCGAATCGTGCGGGAGCTCCTCGAAGTTGTGTGCGGGAGTTGGATATATTTGGTTCCACGTGGTGCACTTCGGTGTTTCGTGCGTGGGCCAGTTGTGTTTACCTTATGGTATATTTTATCTAGAGATATGCGATGCTCGGAGGTACTTTCTGACCCTTGTGCATGGAGCTTGGATCTGTATTGAGAGATCTCCGATGGAAAATCCAATATACGAACGTACCTTAGCGGTTTTGTTTGTACACTTAATAGTTGTCGAATGTAACCAATGTAACCATTCCATCTATGTGAATTTATTTATATTCTATACCCTAGACATTATTTATAATACAACTATACTTCTCCTAATAAATGGTTGGTTTCAATTGAGGGGAAATCCGGAGCGGTTATGTAACAACCCGGAAATTCTAAGCCAATTTAAATTTTTTATTTTGGCAATTTTAATGAATTTTGAATATTTAAAATGAATTATTTTAAATAATAACGACGAGAAATATATTTTGAATAGAATTAGAACGTGTATATTTATATAGATCGTCTTTAGAATATAAATATTTATTTATAATTATAAAAGGAATTGAAAATGGCGCGGTAGTTCGATAATTCGATTTCAAACTTCAAATGAATGTACATGATTCAAAATAAATCGGATTTTGGCGAAACCAAAAATATTAGAATCTAGTTGAGAAAATCTTTCCAATGAATCCAAAAAAATCGAAATTTCATAGCGGGAATCAAAAGTTATGCCCAGTTGAAAATTCAGAATAGTCGCTATGTAAATTATACATGTCCCAAAAAGTCATATTTTGCATACGGATGAATTTGGACTCGAAACCACTTCCATTGAGTTCAAAAGGCCATTTAGAACTCCGAAAAGTATAAGCTTCGATATATTCCGATATCCAGAATAGTGGCAATTGGCTGGAGCTTTTCGGTTAGCAATACATAGCCCTTAAAAGTGAAATTTTGCATATGAGCTCAGAATTCGACGAGATAAATTTTTCTGGATTCATAATGACAAATTATTGTTGAGTTCCAAAGGGCGCGTCGAACGGAGTCAGTATGTGGCCGTGCGAGCTAAAACAGTTCAGGGTAAAACGAGCAGTCATTTTACAAAGAAACATTATTGATACGACCTTAGAATTCGATTTCGTTTTTTTTTTTGGATTCGTATCGTCTAATAATGGTTAAATCCAAAAGGACATGATTTTTGGAGTTAGTGTGTAAGCGTGCGAGAAGAAAAGGTGCGCCAAAATCGCATTTTTGAGCAATATCTGAGCATATTCGTGATTTTTTTGAATGGTCAAACGAACTCGGAATTCGACGAAACTTGTTTCGTTGGACTCGTCTTCACGTCTACTATGTCGTGTCCGAAATACGCGGCGATTGGAGATCGTTAGCGTTCAGGCGATACGCGGGAAACGAGCATATAAACACTTTTACTTCCTTTTCTACTTCATTATTTTCATTTCCTCCTTCCTCCACAAAAACTCAAAAATGGCCTCCACCCTCCCACCGCCGCTGCCCCCTCCTCCAACAGCCACCACCGGCCTCCGACCGCCGACCGCACCCCCTCCTCCTCTTCCCCTCCTCCTCCTCTTCCTCCTCCTCTCTCTCTCTCCTCTCTTTTATGTGATTTTGCAAACCCTAGAAGCCACCACCACCACCACGGCCGCCACCACCACTGCCGCCCCTTAGCCGCCGCCCCACCTCACATCAGGTCCAGCGCCCCCTTCTCCTTCCTCAATTCCGGCCGTGGGCCTCCCGGTCACCAAAAACCCATTTTACACTAATCACCCGTTTTGCAAATAAGCCCCTGACCGTATTTCACCAATAACTCTCAAACGGTGCATTTTTGGCCAAAGTCCCTCTAAACCAAAGTTGTAGAGCACGAAATTCTCTTCGGTTTGGCTATATGGAAGTCGTGTTTTGGAGTTCGGAGCTGCTCGGAAAACGCGTTCGAAGTCTGCTGTTCAAAAGTGGTAAAATTCGTGTACTTTCGCGAATTCTGGCGAATTGGAGCATTTTCGGCAAAAAGTCCCTTGGGAAAAAGTTGTTCAGAATGTCGTGCTTGTGCTAGATTAAAAGATGGATTGAAGATTTGAGCTTGTATGCGAAGTCTGGAGCTCGAACAACAGTTCAGCAGTTCAGAAAAGGCGTTAGAGAAAAAATCAAGGTGAGAACTTCTCACTCAAATTTCATTTTCTAGTTAGAAATATATACTAGGATGCAGACGGTGCTTAATAGAAGCACCCGACACCTTTGTTTGAAACCATGGATGTTTGGTTGATTTGTGAATTGAGTGATTTGGTTGAAATTGGTTTGGAAAATGAATGAATTGAGATAATTTGATTTGGTATGGCGTGGGCCATTATTAGACCGGGGACAAGGCTAGGCCTAGTCCCGTTTCTAGTATCGTGCCGTTATGCTGCCGAAATTTTCTAAAATAAAAGGTGTTAGTTAAAAATAGTAAAGTGTTGAAATAAATATTTTTGACGTTAAAAATATAATTTTTAACGTGTTAAGGAACGACATAAAACTCTTCTAAAAAGAAATAAATATTCATTTACAAATCAGACGATTTGTTTATATACACTGATTTGACTGATATTGATTGGGATGATAAATTTTACACATCACCCAACTGCACAAATAATATTCAGTGTTTGTTGATTTGAAACCCCACACGGGTGTTGGGATGATATTTGGCGTACACTAATCCCAATTATTTAATTGTATGTCGATCGATTGGTCGACAGGCTGTGTAAGCATTAATTATTTATGTTTGATGCTTATGCAGTTGTGTGGTGCACTTTGGATGATTGTTGATTATTTATCGTTGCTATTTATATACATGTGTTGTATGGAATCCATATAATTAACATTATATGGTGATTGATTGGGCTTCATTCCAATCGGGAAAATAATGAATATTATAAAAGAAAATTCATTTGTTGAATAACAAAAATAGTCATGTGTTGACGATGTAGATGTGTTGAAACTATTTATGTGTTGAGTAAACTATTTTAACAATAAAATTTTCATCTTTATCATATTTAAAATTAGAAACTACTTCACGGTGGAGTCTGATTTAAAAATCAAACGATAGATACCATAGTTTTATAAAATATATTGCATAACAAAAAAAATCGTGTGTTGACAGTACTCATGTGTTGAGATTAGTCATGTGTTGAAAGAAATATAGATTCATGTGTTGAATAGAATATATATTCATTTGTTGAATAGAATAACGAATTTATTGAAATATATAAAGCCGTGTTGATTAGAGTTGCGCTATTTTGACGTGAACGATATTTATATCGATTGTATTCGTTTTTATAATGAATATAGAAAAAGTAGTGATTTCGAAATATAACGTTTTGAAAATATTATCATTTATATAGTAATGATATGAAATATTCAATTTTGATTAGAAATTGAAATAGTGTTGAAATGGTTTTGAAAACGAATTTAAAACGATTTGTAAAATATGATTTAAAAGGAAATCGACGAAATATATATAATATATATATTATATATATAATGCCCTGAATAGAACAAGCCGCGCCGCGGCAGTTCGTGAATTTCGACCATTGACTTCGAATTGACGTTACGGGAGATCCAACCGTCGGATTCTCCTAAAACCGGAACCGTTGGGTTCGTATCGGAAAGAGCTTTCCAATGAATATTAGAAATTTTAAATCTAACGGTTGGATTTGGATTTATGTCCAAATCAAGTTTGGAAAAGGTCGCTGTAAGTGCAGTTCGATGGCCGTTGATGGAAATCGACTGTACGGGCCTTGATAAAATTATAAAAAATATCTATAATTTGTGTAAAATCATAATATATGAATTGGAAAGAACTGGGATGAAAAATTCCACATTTGAAAGGATAAAAATGTATTTTTGTCGAAATGAACTAGTTTTGAACTAGAATTAAAATCAATTTATTTTTGAAATAAATAAATTGAATTTGAAAGTGATTTTAAAAATAATCAATATTCCCAATACGTGAATTGGACTGGAGTTGAATCGAAATTATCTTCGGAATATTTCGATGTTGGATTTTGTGATTATACAAATATTGTTATGTGAATTTGAAAGATATATATATATATATATCGTTATTTCCAATACGATATTTGTTGGTCGTATAATTTGATATTGAATATAAGCCGATATATTTTTTATTCGGAGCCTTGTATTTAATATCAAATGTGATTTGGGTTTGTCGTGAATGGTGTCTTCATTAACACTGTTCTTAAGCCCAGTTGAGAAAAAGATTAAATCCTTCTATTTAGATTTAATGAGGTGTACCAATTAAATAATATTAATTGGAATTGAATTTAAATTGGTTCTTGGGTTTATTGTGAGCAGTGTTTTGAATAACACCTGTTCTTTAACCCGATTAACAATAGAAATTGATTTTTGAAAGATTAAAACTAAGTGGAGTTTTAATGAATCTTTAATTAGATTGAAATGTGAATTGATAATTTAAATTATCAAATCTGAAAGGTGATCGAGAATGGAGTACCACCAGTTTTTCTCCAAAACGATAGTTAAATCTTTAATTAGATTTGAACGTGAAATGGTAATTAATTTTACCGATAACACCGTGATGTTAGATATGGAGTATTACCAGTTTTGCTCCATGGGATAAATAGGTTGGAATTGGGAAATAAAATAAATAATTACTTCGGTGTGGTTCGCTAATCCCGACTAGTTTGAAATGATATCCAAAGGAAGATTAAAGAATAAATTTAGAAGAATTTATCTTTGATAAAATTAATGAGAACCTATTCCCTAAAAATGTGATTTTGTGAATAAAAGAATATTCTGAATTGGAATGAGGCATTCGTTGTGTTTGTGTAACATTTGTTTATCATATACGTGGGTTATTCAGAAAGGCCGGGTTTATACCCATTCTGAATAACCGATTCGACGAGATGTCGAAGATGAAGACGGTGGTTGAAGACCGGAAGTCTCCACATCGTTTGGGTGATTACTGATGATCTCAATTGGGCTGTACCCAAGATGAGGGAAACAGTTGGTGATCGTCCAGACGTACTTGGAGATGGATGGATATGCGAGGAAAGTGCCTCCGGTTTCGTTCAGACCCAGAGCAAACTTGTAAATGGATTGTGTGTCTGACATTGGATTTCATTCTGTGTTGATTGATCTCTATTATATATACATCTGTTTGGCGGCGGAGAATTTAATCTCTTGCTTAACGCCCTTCTCTGAGACGTACGAGCTCAGAGGTTATATATCGATGGACATCAGTCGCATGGAGTGAATTGCCAGTGTGGCACGCGTAAGTGGCAATTGATCAAGGCTTCTGTTGAAAAGCAAAGTCTTGTGGTTGATGATCAAAGCACGGCCTGTGTGGCGTAGCTTTGTGTATAACGTGAATTCGCGAGCCTCACACCTCGGTATGAGTCAAAAACGGGAGACGGACCGCTGGGAGAGCACGACGTTTCTTTCTAGCTAGGGTGGTGTCAGTGACCTACCAGCCCTGACATTTATATACTTTTCACCTGTGTGGTTGTTGGAATGTGAGGCGCCTCGGATATAGGTCTGTAAGGACTGGGAAACGTGTGTTCAGGAATTGCCAATCCTCAAAAGTAAGAGAGGACCGGCCCAGCCGATTCCAAGGATCAAAGTGGGGTCCTGAGACATTTGCTAGAGTGTCTCGAACGGAGAGGAGCTTGCCCCTTGCCTCGACTCATGACGAAAATCCAATTTCCAATACGTGATATTGCGGTTTTAATTGTAGAACTAGTATGGCGACATGATAGATGGTACCCATGAGGCCTATGATTGATATTTATGATTGAATTGTTTTGACACTATACACTTATTATAGTATCAAGTGATTTGTTTTAAACGTACCAAGCATGTTTGTCTATTATAAGGGAAAACCCTATCCTCCGGCTTGCGTTGCATTGTGTGATGGGACCTGGGTCTTATAATAGCTTCATTTTTCCAAAAAGCATTGCGCTGTTTTGTTATATGCACTAGTATTCTTGGGAGGAAACCCGTTCCGTGTTATACGGCGTGGTCCCTTGAATTACTCTCTTTTAAAGTAAAGTTTTGAATAACTGTTTTAGTTCTCACACCAGTCCCATGACTGACCTGGATTTTATTGTTTTAACCTAAACTCTGGGTGCCCTTATTTTCAACATGGGCAGCTAGTAGTTTTGGTTTTGCAAATTTATATTCACAGGATACTGATTTACAGCTGGAACGATGCACGGAAAGCTCTGTATCCGTGCATTACTTCTAGTTGTGCTTTTGTATTATTTTCCACTGCGATGTATTTAAATGTAATTTAAATCTCTGATATTTGTTGAATGTAATTTATTCATTTATACTCTGTATATTCTTGTATCTGATGGAATTGTTGTAATAACAATGAAATGTTCTTCAGTCTGCATTCTGATTCGTCTTGTACTCAATTCTATCCGGGCTTTCCTTACCGGGGAAGTTCGGGTCGTCTCAGGTTATCTGAACAGTCCCCTCAGTGTTGTTACATGCAATGTGTATCTTGAGTTTCTCATACCAGACTGATGTCTGATGCTTGGTTTTTGTTTTCCTTAAAATCATCACGTACTCCTTCGAGTAGGCTGAGTATGGCAGGTTTTACTTTGGATGCCTTGGAGCTTTTGGAAGAGAGATGGAGTTTATCTTACCGTACTTTTTATATCCGCTGCATTCTATGTTGTACATCAACATTTATGAGGACGGGTTGTTATAACTGTCCAAGCTGATGATAGGTTAGTCTTCTCTGATAGTTGTAAACATACAGTTTTATTTGGTAAAGATCATTCATTATATTATATGTTACCGTTCCGTTGTGAGATTCTGATATTGTGTCCTCTTCTTCCTTAGCCTATTTTCTTTTTATTTTATTTCACCCTAACTTTTCGTCTTTCCGGCACTTGGGTGCTCGGCACGTGAATACCGGGGATATATTAGTTTCGACATTCGAGGGTCGAAAAGTCGGGTCGTACAGTTGAACCCGGTCTTTCTGAATAACTCGCGTATTTTGGGATTAAAAGAAAATATTGGAAAATCACACATTACGCCACATTCTAACTCCGAGTATTCTTTTAATAAGGTATTCGTTTTAAAGGATTCTCATTAATTTTATCAAAGATAAACACTGAAAATAAAATCTATAAATCAATTTCCGAAATATGGAATTTCACAGAAATCAAATCAATACATAATCGATATAAATTCTGTATCGGACTAATAATATAAATGGAATAACGGCAAAGCCTCTTAAATTCCATATATAATACTGGTCTTATTTTACAGAAGTCCATTTCGATTATTACCAATTGAATTTCCACTTAATTCCAATTTAATATATTAAATTGGAAAAACTTGATTTTTAGAAAATGCCCTTTTTAAATCTATAAAATAGATTCACAAGTTCCAAATAATAATTTCAATGTAAATTGGATTAAAGGACAAATGTCGTTTAAAACATCGTCCACGATAAATCCACTTCACATCTCTATTTATTTCATATCACAAAATATAATTGCAAATGCTAGTAATCTTTTAAAAACATATTTTAAAATAATCATAAAAATATTCTTTACATAAAGACTCTAAATGAGAAGTATTCTTTATATTACAAATTCTTTCTTTTAACATATAGTTGATTAAAAATATATTATGAAAATATATGCACTTTATATAAAAAGGATTTCTAATGTAAAAATATTCTTATTTAAAAGAACACTTGAATCGAAATGCGACTCAAACATTTACCATATAATTTGGATTATATGGATTTCACACACATCATATGTATGACAATAATAGTAAAACCATCAAATCATCCATCTACATCCAAAGTGTAAATTCCACCATGTAAGCGTTAAAATTAAATAATAACGCTCATCGCAGCCTGTCGATCTAACGATCAACATACAACTGAATATTGGGATTAGTGTATATAAATTTCATCCCAACACCCGTGTGGGGTGTCAACCAACAAACAAATAATAAACTAATTTGTGCACTTGGGCGATGTATGAAAAATTATCGTCCCAATCACATACACAAGTCGGGTAACTTGTGAATGGGAGTGTAGTACACAATATATATAACCACGACAGGAAATTATCTCTATTGCAATGAATGAATAAGCATAATAACTTTGTCTCTATTGACAATTTCTATTTTGCTAATTTAAACTCTAAACAAAAATGGTTATTTTTGTTTTGGCAATTCTAATGAGACAAAATGATAATTATTTTGATTTAACTAACCTATCTTGACAAGTATATATTTTGCCAAACACACACACACACATATATATATATATAAATTGTTTCAATTAATTCATTTTGACAAAAATGAATATTTCTAACAAAATGTATAATTTGGTTTAACTAGTATAAATTGACTAAAATGAATAATTATTTTTAACTAATGTAAATTAACAAAAATGAATAATTGGTTTTAACTAATATAAATTTACAAAAATGAATAATTTGTGTTTCAATTCTAATAAAATATGCTAGTGCTATATTTTGTTTCATTCTTTTAATTTAGACAAAATGAGTGTTTTTGTCTATTTTACTTTAATGATAAAAATGTGAATGTTTAGTTATTAAAATGTAACTTTTTAAATTCTATCCTTTATTTCAAAGAATCTTTATTCATATCAAAATTATAAATCAAGAATATAATTTTCAATCTGATGATTTGTTTGCATTAATGAACTGTAAACAAAGATGAACTTTATTTTAAGGTTTTGTTTGCAACAAGGAATGCAAATAACAAATGCAACTTTTTATTTAAAAGTATATTTGAGTGAATGTAAAAAGAACCTCATTTCCAAAGTGTATTTCCATTAGCGAATGTAAATAAAAGAAATAAATTCTATTTAAAAGAGTATTTGCATTTATGAATGCAAATAATGAATATTTTTGTTTTTAAATTATATTTACATTAGTGAATGTAAATAAGGGAACAAAATTTATTTTCACAATATATTTTAAACAAATTCTATTAATTGTATAAAAGTGTGTACATTTGTATTGGTAATTGTAGATAAAGAAAATAGACTATAGTTTCATTGAATATTTGCATTGATAAATGCAAATAAAAGAATAAACTTTAATTTCAATGCATATATATATTGATAAATGCAAATGAAAGAAATATACTTTATTTTCAATATGTGTATGTATTTGCATTGGGGAGTGCAAATGAATGATTTGCTTCATTATATATTTGCATCGGTAAATGCAAATAAAAGAACAATTTCTATTTACTATATATTTATATATATATTTGCATGGCTGAATGTAAATTGAAGTACAAACTTTATTTTCAAACTTTATTTACATTTTTGATCACAAAATAAAGAACAAAACTTTATTTTTTAATATATGTTTTATTGGTGTTGTCGAACACGAATAAAAATGTAGTTTTTATTGTCAATTTATGTTTGCATTGTGAAATGCAAATGAGAAAAATGAATTTTATTTCATGCTATATTTGCATTGAAAAGTGCAAATGAAAAGCAACCTTTTAATTTCTATGTAACTTCAGAAAATAATTCCTTATTTACATATAAAATGTAAACAAAATTGTTACTTTCATTTCAGTAATTTGTTGTATATAACAGTGTTGTATACACAATTATATGATTTTTGTTTGATGATAACAACCAAACATATTTTATTATTGAATGTGTTTGTAACTGTACCGGTATACTACACAACAGATAGCAATATAATATTTCTATTTGAATAAAATACAACTATACAAAAATTTAAATATTTACACAGTATTTTATTTGAACAAGAATATTTTATTTCAATATTTAAACAGTACAGATTTACAACTTCACTATTTGTATATACATCACTGATATACATTTCAAAATTTTCAATTTTCATACTCAGCTCCTCTCAACAACACTTACAATTTCATACACACTACATTTCTATACAGTTCACTCGTATATACTGACACATATTAATATCATCATCTTCAGTCTTCTTGACTTCACAGCATTCCACAGTCAAACCAGTTATCTTCATACCTGACACATACAGAAGAACACACACAGTAGACTGCCACAAAAATAAAAATTAAATAAAAAATTTATTTTTAATTTTTAATTGCCTCAGATTTGCGGTGTGTTTCTCATCATTTTTTCTAGACTTGATCTGATATGCAGGGACAGAAAAACTCGTCTGATGGCTGCATGTACACACGTATACACGTGTGCACTGCCTCGCCAATCAGTTTGCAACTGAGGAGTAGCCACATGGACCTTCTCGACTCAGTGCAAATCAGTATGAAAATGGTCGACAAGTCAACACACAAGAAAGTCATAAGCAAGTCAAAACATGAATAAAGCATAGTACGGCAGTGTTAACAAAACTACAGGAAGTAACAAAGATAATGAAGACATGGCATGAATGACAACAGGGTCAAACCAGCATGGTGCAGTATATCATGGTCAAATAATCAAGTTCAGCATCAATAGCCAAGTTACAATGAACATGGCAAGCAAGGGTACATGAATGCATCTCAAAATGGCAACACATATGTACAAGTTCAGAATTCACAATATTTTCAAATCAGCAACAGGTGAAGCATGTATCAGTCAAGAGTACAAAATCATGGCCTAGTCAAGGCTGTTACAAGTATGAGACTGGATACACAGCCAGCATGGACAAGATCATATGTAAGTAGCAACTGGCCAAGCATGGACTTGCATGAGCACAAAAGGGAAGTCAACAGTGGTCTAAAATGTCGAATAATACATGTAACAAGCAATGATGGTGTATACAAAGGCATCAGAACAAAGTCATGTTCAAACAGCAAGACAGAATGGTGCAAACTGCATGACATAGATACATACAAGTATCACTCAAGTAGGAAGTCAAAAGAATAAATGAAGTAACAGTTCAAAAATACTAAATCTGTTCAAGTGTATGGCAAGATCAAGTATTAAAACAATTTCAATGATCAAGTTTTTGTATCAAAGTACGGTATCAGTTAAAAGGATAATCAATGAAGACTGCTCTCAACAAAATCAAGAGAAATTTCTGTTCTGTTTTTTAAAATCATCAGAAAAGCATCCATTCAAATGAATTGACAGTTTTAGCAAACCAGAAATCAAAGAAACCGATTTCAAAGTCAAGTGTGTTTTGGAAAGTCAGGTTCAATATCTGTTTAATGATAAGGCAAAAAAATTTCAAGTAAAATATCATGGCAAGTTCAAGTGTGTATCTGTTCTTACAACTCAAAGTACCAATAATTATGAGCAAAAGTTATCTTGGAAAGGAACTCAAAACAGTGGAGCAGCTAAAGAACACACATACTCAGGGGTAAAGCAACATACAGAGTCATGCAAGATCAACCATAGCATTTTCTTTAATCAGTTCAAAGTTTAAAGTTTAGATGGCAACAGTTTAGCATATGCCAGAAATACAAACAAGGACATAGAAGCCCAAAGCGACAACATGCAAGATTAAAGTACAGTACCCATTTTGATCAACAGAAGTGAACAAGAGCAAATTGCTCAAGCAAAAATATTCAAAGTGCTAAACAGTTTCAATTACAATGGGGAGGCAGACGCAACACCAAAGAAATCAAGTATCTGTTCTTACCAAGTTAAACATCTCCACCACAAAGACATGCATTATGTACTGGCGAATTAAAAGAAGTTTTTTTTTAAAAATAAGGTTGTTTGAATAATTCTAAGTACAGTTCAAAAGGTTCAGAAATCAGAGGCAGAAAACTCAAGTTCAAAACGTAAGATCAAATGCGAGTATTCAGGAATTCACATACAAGTTTGAAGATTTCAAGTTTCAAAAAATCAAGGGATTGATTTAAAAGCAGGAAATTGAAGTATAAAGTATATAGGATAAACGCAAATTACTCCACAAAATTTGAATCAAAGAAATCATCAGAATTCCAGAAGATTTCAAGCTCCAAAATTTTCGAATATATCAAATCAAGTCTAAGTCGAAATCAGAGCAGAACTTTAGGGATTTTAATCCTATATATATCACACAATCCTCATCGGCAATCATCATCCAAGTTCAAGCACAATCAAAGAAAAACCCGAATTAAAAATCATACCAGAGAACAAGTAAGCAACTTGGACCCAAATCGAAGCAATCGAAAGCAACATCGAAGTCGCGCATCAAAGAATCACATCTCCATCACTCAAGCGCAGAGATTTGGGGAAGATTGAAGAAACCCTAGGAATTTCTCAAGAGCCGCCGCCATTTTTAAGAAAAAGGAGATCGGGTCAAAGAATAAAGGAGCTAGGGCAAATAGAAGAGGCCGGCCAAGCTTTGAGTAAAAAAGGGATAACCCATTTATTTAACTCCTAAGGATTTCTATTTTATTCTACAATTTTTTTTGTTTAATTCATAAAAAAAAAAACAAACAGTTTCTAGATCTGTAAAATCTAGGGAAGACGAATTACGGGAATTGTAATTCGGGGAAATCTGGTTTTAGGGATAAAAACCAGTGCAGGGTTTTAAGCGTAGGGTTAAGAACAGTTGGGAGCGAGTGTCGCGAGTTTACAGGGGATTGTAAGCGTAGAGATTGTTTTAACTCCTAGTAGAAACCTTGGGGAATGCAGCAGTAGGCAGGGTTTTGCCGAAGCTGGGTATATTTGTGTGTTATTTATTTTCTGCATTTCTTCTGATTATTATCTGTGCTGTGATTATTTAATTATTCTGTGAAAATCTGCGATAAACCCTATTCACCCCCCCTCTAGGGTTAATTTAGATCCTACAAGTGGTATCAGAGCAGGTATTTTTTATTTTATTTTAACTCTAGAGTCATGAATTTGTCAAACAACGCTTTTTCTGAGGGTCAGTCCATAGCTAGGCCACCAATGTTTAATGGAACTGATTATGCCTATTGGAAAGCTAGGATGAAAATTTACTTAAGTTCTGTCGATTATGATGTGTGGGATATTATTGAAACGGGTTATAGATCTCCTACTGTTATTGTTAGTGGTGTTGAAATTCCTAAACCAAAAGATAGGTGGGATGCTAATGATAAAAAATTATTTTCAACAAATGCCAAAGCAATGAATGCTTTAATTTGTGCTCTTGATAAAACTGAATTTAATCGAATTTCTCATTGTGAGACAGCACAGGAAATATGGCATACGTTGGAGGTCACACACGAAGGTACATCTCAAGTAAAGGAATCTCGTCTCGCTCTACTCAGCAACGAATATGAAAATTTCTCTATGCAAAAAGACGAAGATATAAAAGAGATGTATGGACGCTTCTCATCACTGGTCTACAATGCAAAAGCTCTTGGCAAAACCTATACTGAAGTGGAATTGATCAGAAAAATACTGAGAGTGCTACCGATGAATTTTGAAGCAAAAGTGACGGCGATTCAAGAATCAAAAGATCTGAATAAAGTAAGCATAGAAGAATTGATCGGAAACCTGATTACTTACGAGATGGAGTTAAAAGCAAGAGAAGAACGAAAGGATTCTGAATCAAAGAGAAAGACGATCGCTCTAAATAATTCTGTTGAAAGTAATGATGATGATCCCGCTGAAGAGCTAGCCATGGTTTTGAAAAAGTGGGCCAAAGGAAAATACAAACCACGAAAGAAGAATTCAAAAATCGACAAGTCTGAAAGTTCAGATAGTTCAAACGATGAAGTGTTTTGCTACAATTGCAAGAAACCCGGACATATCAAACCAAATTGCCCACATCTTAAAAATGAAAAGAAGAAGAAGTTCAGAAGAAAGCCTTTGCTGCTACATGGGATGACGAAGAAGGAGAAGAAGTTTCTGAAAGTGAAGAAGAGGAAGCTAATTTGTGTCTTATGGCTCATTCTGTTTCAGAAAGTAGTGAAGAGGATTCAAGTGAGGTATCGAGTTTTACTTATAAAGATTTAATTCTAATGTGTCACGATCTCACAAAAACCGTTGATTCTCTTGAACTAAAAGTTAAGAAATTAAAATCTGATAGGTCAAAACTAGTTCAAGAAAATAACTGTTTAGAAACAAAACTTGAAAAAGTTAAGAATTCACTGCTTTCAGAATGTGAAAAATGTCAATTTTTGAGTAACGATTTTTTGAAATTAAAAACTGATCTTGAGTTACTTAAAAGTGAAAACATGAATTTGAAAAATGAAAATCTTGATTTTGAAAAGGTAATTGAAAAGTTTAAAGAATATGAAAAACTTGATTTTGGAAAGCAAAAACAATTTGAAATTGAAATTTCCAAGTCCGATGCTAGAATCAAAGCACTTGAAAACGAAAATTTGATTTTAAAACAAACTGACGCTGAAAAGAGGAAAATTGCTATTAATCATTGTTCAAATTTAATGAAAGAAAATAGCAATCTTAAATTTAAAATTCAACGACTTGAGTCAGCTTTGACTAAATTTTCTAAAGGAGAGAAATCGTTGAATATGTTGTTAAAAAATCCATTTTTTGTTCAGAATAAAAAGGGACTTGGATTTGAATCTGATCAAGTTAAAAGACCAAATTTTAACGATTTTAAAAATCCTTTAATTGGCTTTGAAAACAATCAAATTGAATTTTTGAAATTTAATAATTTCAAAGGGTTTTTAAATCATAAACAAATTGATAACTCATTTAAAAACAATTCATTTAAATCTATTTGGATTCCAAAAATTAACAAAATAAATCTAAGCAAATCTAAGCAAATTTGGGTTCCAAAGGGTACGCTAGTGAATAGTAATGGATTGTTATATAAACGGGTTTGGGTACCAAAACGTGTAAACAAAGATAAGAGTGGTAAAACAATTTTTGTTAGATCACTCGATCATACAAACATTTAGGTATCTTAGGAGGCTAAGGAACAACTGTACTTTAGTGAGATAAAATTCAAGTTGATTCATATATCGAATTATTTGGAGTTCCTTAGCCATAGATTCAGAGTTGGAGATTCATTACATCACATTGATTATGGTAAGACAGGTATGATCTCTAAACTTGTACTTTTAATCTTTTTAGTTTATTTTTTACTTGGCTGTTTTTGAAATCATTCGTTATGAATTGTTGAAAATCTTAGACTATAAAAATTTGATTTTTTTTGGTGATTTCAAACAATTATCTTCAAATTTGATAAGTCGACTGTTTCTTGAGTTTGTCTAAAAAATTCTCTGAGGATGTCACTTGTGATTCTTGCTTTGAAAATGATCTTGTGCTGCTCTGATAAGGAAATTGATTTATTGGTGTTTAAATGATAAGTTGGAAAATCAGTAACTGGATTTAGTTAAAATTCATGGACAATTTGAATTAATATATAAATGGTTTTAAAAATTGTCTAGGAGCAATCAGTGTTAAAAATATTAGAAAATTTCATTTTCTAACTGATTGATTTTTTTTAAGCTGATTTTCAACTTGCATTTTTTTTCAAAAACTCCTCTTAAAATTGATATTTTCAATTTTAAAATTATTTTTGATTATTTATTCAAAAATTGAAATTATTGATTAATTTGAACCGTTTTGGAACTCATCAAAATTATTGATAGATTTATGAAACTGTGATGAGTTGCGACTATGGTATAATTCATAATTAGAGGAGATATTATTTTAAATCTCATGATGATTAAACAAATTTTATAATATCTTTGAATTAGAGCTTATTTCACGACCATCTTCTATATCTATCATATTTCTGTCATTCATCATGGTTTTATTTAATTTGGGGAGTTCTAATTATTCTTAAAATAAAAATAAAAATAAAAAAATAAAAAAATAAAAATTATCCTTGGTATTCACTCCCATTTAAAAATCCTCGCGGTTATGCGTGGGTGAATTACCTTAATTTCTATGTGCTTCCATTCTCACTTAAAAGACCTTCGGGCTGTGCATGGATGGAACTCATTAGAGAGGATAAAGTTAAGTTACTACTAACCCCATTTAAAAGACCTTTGGGCTATGCGTGGTTAGAAAGTGCTTAACATTTGTTTAGCATATTTAAAATCTTTAAAATTCATTTTCAAATATTCAATTTTTATTGAACTCTCCTCATTCGATAAAATCCATCGTAAATCCATTCATTCTGAAAGTGAAATTTGCTTCTGATTTAAAGATTATTATGATTTTTGTTTGATTAATTGGGATTTGCGATATATATTCTCTCTCTTAATTTGAATTTATATTTATAGTCAATATTCATCACTATTTCAATTTCTATTATCCTTTTGATGATAACAAAAGGGGGAGAATGGTCAAGATTTTGATTGATGAGTATTTAATTCAAAAATATTTTAATATTGGAAATTAAATATCTAACGGGAGATTGGTCAATTGGATTTCATCATTCATATTTTTCACATATATAGGGGGAGTTCAGTTGTAGGGGGAGCATACAAATAGGGGGAGTAATATATTTCACGTTCAAACACATTCAAAATCTTTTATTTGTTTGTCATCATCAAAAGGGGGAGATTGTTGTATATAACAGTGTTGTATACACAATTATATGATTTTTGTTTGATGATAACAACCAAACATATTTTATTATTGAATGTGTTTGTAACTGTACTGGTATACT
This sequence comes from Allium sativum, assembly GCA_030737875.1. Lineage (NCBI taxonomy): Eukaryota > Viridiplantae > Streptophyta > Magnoliopsida > Asparagales > Amaryllidaceae > Allium > Allium sativum. The sequence goes on along the minus strand of CM060916.1, from coordinate 387,547,429 downwards.
ACACAACAGATAGCAATATAATATTTCTATTTGAATAAAATACAACTATACAAAAATTTAAATATTTACACAGTATTTTATTTGAACAAGAATATTTTATTTCAATATTTAAACAGTACAGATTTACAACTTCACTATTTGTATATACATCACTGATATACATTTCAAAATTTTCAATTTTCATACTCAGCTCCTCTCAACAACACTTACAATTTCATACACACTACATTTCTATACAGTTCACTCGTATATACTGACACATATTAATATCATCATCTTCAGTCTTCTTGACTTCACAGCATTCCACAGTCAAACCAGTTATCTTCATACCTGACACATACAGAAGAACACACACAGTAGACTGCCACAAAAATAAAAATTAAATAAAAGCAAATAAAAAATTTATTTTTAATTTTTAATTGCCTCAGATTTGCGGTGTGTTTCTCATCATTTTTTCTAGACTTGATCTGATATGTAGGGACAGAAAAACTCGTCTGATGGCTGCATGTACACACGTATACACGTGTGCACTGCCTCGCCAATCAGTTTGCAACTGAGGAGTAGCCACATGGACCTTCTCGACTCAGTGCAAATCAGTATGAAAATGGTCGACAATTCAACACACAAGAAAGTCATAAGCAAGTCAAAACATGAATAAAGCATAGTACGGCAGTGTTAACAAAACTACAGGAAGTAACAAAGATAATGAAGACATGGCATGAATGACAACAGGGTCAAACCAGCATGGTGCAGTATATCATGGTCAAATAATCAAGTTCAGCATCAATAGCCAAGTTACAATGAACATGGCAAGCAAGGGTACATGAATGCATCTCAAAATGGCAACACATATGTACAAGTTCAGAATTCACAATATTTTCAAATCAGCAACAGGTGAAGCATGTATCAGTCAAGAGTACAAAATCATGGCCTAGTCAAGGCTGTTACAAGTATGAGACTGGATACACAGCCAGCATGGACAAGATCATATGTAAGTAGCAACTGGCCAAGCATGGACTTGCATGAGCACAAAAGGGAAGTCAACAGTGGTCTAAAATGTCGAATAATACATGTATCAAGCAATGATGGTGTATACAAAGGCATCAGAACAAAGTCATGTTCAAACAGCAAGACAGAATGGTGCAAACTGCATGACATAGATACATACAAGTATCACTCAAGTAGGAAGTCAAAAGAATAAATGAAGTAACAGTTCAAAAATACTAAATCTGTTCAAGTGTATGGCAAGATCAAGTATTAAAACAATTTCAATGATCAAGTTTTTGTATCAAAGTACGGTATCAGTTAAAAGGATAATCAATGAAGACTGCTCTCAACAAAATCAAGAGAAATTTCTGTTCTGTTTTTTAAAATCATCAGAAAAGCATCCATTCAAATGAATTGACAGTTTTAGCAAACCAGAAATCAAAGAAACCGATTTCAAAGTCAAGTGTGTTTTGGAAAATCAGGTTCAATATCTGTTTAATGATAAGGCAAAAAAATTTCAAGTAAAATATCATGGCAAGTTCAAGTGTGTATCTGTTCTTACAACTCAAAGTACCAATAATTATGAGCAAAAGTTATCTTGGAAAGGAACTCAAAACAGTGGAGCAGCTAAAGAACACACATACTCAGGGGTAAAGCAACATACAGAGTCATGCAAGATCAACCATAGCATTTTCTTTAATCAGTTCAAAGTTTAAAGTTTAGATGGCAACAGTTTAGCATATGCCAGAAATACAAACAAGGACATAGAAGCCCAAAGCGACAACATGCAAGATTAAAGTACAGTACCCATTTTGATCAACAGAAGTGAACAAGAGCAAACTGCTCAAGCAAAAATATTCAAAGTGCTAAACAGTTTCAATTACAATGGGGAGGCAGACGCAACACCAAAGAAATCAAGTATCTGTTCTTACCAAGTTAAACATCTCCACCACAAAGACATGCATTATGTACTGGCGAATTAAAAGAAGTTTTTTTTTAAAAATAAGGTTGTTTGAATAATTCTAAGTACAGTTCAAAAGGTTCAGAAATCAGAGGCAGAAAACTCAAGTTCAAAACGTAAGATCAAATGCGAGTATTCAGGAATTCACATACAAGTTTGAAGATTTCAAGTTTCAAAAAATCAAGGGATTGATTTAAAAGCAGGAAATTGAAGTATAAAGTATATAGGATAAACGCAAATTACTCCACAAAATTTGAATCAAAGAAATCATCAGAATTCCAGAAGATTTCAAGCTCCAAAATTTTCGAATATATCAAATCAAGTCTAAGTCGAAATCAGAGCAGAACTTTAGGGATTTTAATCCTATATATATCACACAATCCTCATCGGCAATCATCATCCAAGTTCAGGCACAATCAAAGAAAAACCCGAATTAAAAATCATACCAGAGAACAAGTAAGCAACTTGGACCCAAATCGAAGCAATCGAAAGCAACATCGAAGTCGCGCATCAAAGAATCACATCTCCATCACTCAAGCACAGAGATTTGGGGAAGATTGAAGAAACCCTAGGAATTTCTCAAGAGCCGCCGCCATTTTTAAGAAAAAGGAGATCGGGTCAAAGAATAAAGGAGCTAGGGCAAATAGAAGAGGCCGGCCAAGCTTTGAGTAAAAAAGGGATAACCCATTTATTTAACTCCTAAGGATTTCTATTTTATTCTACAATTGTTTTTGTTTAATTCGTAAAAAAAAAAACAAACAAACAGTTTCTAGATCTGTAAAATCTAGGGAAGACGAATTACGGGAATTGTAATTCGGGGAAATCTGGTTTTAGGGATAAAAACCAGTGCAGGGTTTTGAGCGTAGGGTTAAGAACAGTTGGGAGCGAGTGTCGCGAGTTTACAGGGGATTGTAAGCGTAGAGATTGTTTTAACTCCTAGTAGAAACCTTGGGGAATGCAGCAGTAGGCAGGGTTTTGCCGAAGCTGGGTATATTTGTGTGTTATTTATTTTCTGCATTTCTTCTGATTATTATCTGTGCTGTGATTATTTAATTATTCTGTGAAAATCTGCGATAAACCCTATTCACCCCCCCTCTAGGGTTAATTTAGATCCTACATAATCAAGTTTTGGCAAAAATGATATTTTCAATTCAATAATCAGATTTTGACAAAAATGAAAATTTCAATTCAATAGTCAAGTTTTGACAAAAGTGATATTTTCATTTCAGTAATAAAGTTTTGGCCAAAAAACGTGATCTTTTATTTCAATACTTATGCTTTCCAAAATGTTATTTTTATTCCAAAACTTAAGTTTTAATCAAAATGTTATTTTTATTTCAGTTTTATTTATAATGAAAATATAACCATTTTACTTCAATTTTAATTACATTGAAAAATGTAATCTTTTTATTTCAATTTTAATTACATTAAAAAAAATGTAATCTTTTTAATTTATTTCTAACATTTCAACAAAAGCAAATAAAAGGATAACTTTGTTTTTTTTTTTATGTTTTCAACACTTTTATTTTAACATGAACAATTTTCATATGAATAGTTTTTTTTCATTAAAAATAAGTTTTTTTTTCATGTTTCATGTTTTCATTTCAAATAGATGAACATTTTTAATCTATTCTACATACATGGTAAAAATGTAAATTTTATCGTTAACATGGTTTCAATTCAAACAAATGAACGTTTTATATTTTTTATTGTAATTCATAAACCGTGTTCTAAATGTAAACAAACAAAAATAGGATTTTTATTAGTTAGTCAAATTCTGTCGTAATAAAAATATATTCTATTTGTTGTTCATATTCTATTGTAAATAAACAAATAAAAAGAATATTTTATTTGTCGTTCAAATCTTATTGCAAAGTAAAAAAATTAAAAGTAAGGTTTTATTTGTTGTTCATATTCTATTGTAAAGTAAACAAATAAACAAAAATAAAGTTTTTGTTTGTCGATCAACTTCAATGTAATATAAACAAATAAAAATTAGTTTTTATTTGTCGATCAAATTCTATGATTTATCTCAGAATAATAAAAATGATATTTTTTAAAAATAAATTAGAATAACTAGATCTGAATAAAATATGATTTAAATCTAAATTTAGATTTATTTTCTAATCGCAAATAAAATCCAACCATATATGAAATTTCAATGCGGATCTAGCATAACATGACCAACAAACATACCACAAGCAATCATCAACAATTCATCAATCATAGAATATTACAGATTTGATTTGACATCATTATACAATTATTTTTAATGCAAGAAAAATAATTTATAATTGATTAATTAATAAAACTCAGAATTCTCACATTGATTTTTGCTGAAAATTCGACTATCTCGGATTCAGCTCTGGTCTGCGCCATCGCGAAGCTCTCGGAAAGACGAGTCCAACGCAACTTACGGTTCGTAAATCGGACATCGTATCAAAGAGATATTGATTTTTAAAGATCGGACAAATTAAATATTTAATTAATAAAAAAAAATTGAAGACCTTCTTCCTCGTCGCACGTTGCTACAGCCGAACCCATACATCGCCTTCCAACCCTTCTGCGCGCGCCACCCTCCGAGCCACCGACGGCCGATCAGACCCCGACAATCCGACGCCCTGCCAGCGAGCCCCCACCGCCCCCAATAGCTCCGAACTCGGCCCTCCCTTTGCCTCGGAATCCGAACCCAAACCCACCACGTTTCAGCCCAGAATTCATGAAATCTGTGAACCAAAACCCGATCTTGACTGCATGGATTGAAAGATCTCTCCGAGAGCTTCGATTTGGTACCAAGTTTGTCGATTTTCGTTGAGCGGATCAAAAGTTATGAGCATTTGAAATTGGAGAAATTCTGGCCTTCGATTTAGGTGGCGGCTGCCATGTCAAATTAGGTTTTCGGCCTGAATATTTTAATAATATTTTAATATTAAATCTCGAAAATTGTGCTTAAAAGGTGGATTTTCGGACTTTCTCTGATTTGGACCTGCTTACTGTCGTTCTTAAGGTTTTGACACCTTCTGAACGCAATGGGATAGGTCCCGTGGCCCAATTCCGAAATCTGTAAGATTTTTATTTAAAATTGCATTAAAAATTAATTAATTAAATACTGACCGTACATATAAATATGCCGGGGCCACATACGACCTCAGAAAATTCTAAAAAAAATATTTTTAGCTTTCTTACGACGATACGAGTCCAACAAAATTATTTTCATCGAATTCTGAGACTGTTTAAAAAATGGCTATTTTTAAGGCGTTTAAATTTAACTTAAATAGTCAAAAAACATTTTCTTTTGCCACGCTCACATATTAATTCGAAAAATTCTGAAAATTGAAACCTTGCTATAATTTGACATTCCGGTTCCAATAAAAGTGGTTTCATCGAAAATGGAGGTCGTTTGAAAAATGACTATTTTTAAGGCCAATATATTTAATATTAAAAATACATTTTTAAACAAATAAATTCCAAAACTCAAAATATATAAGTGTTTACTGTTTTTCAATGTAGAAACATCATTCCGAACTCAATGGAAGTGGTTTCGAGTCGAAATTCTTTAATATGCGAAAAGTAGCCTTTCGGGCCATATATTATATATATATAAATTCTACAGCGACCTTTCTAAAAATTGAATTGGCCATAACTTTTGATTTCCGCTATGAAATTTCAATTTTTCAGGTTCGTTAGAAAGATATGATTAAACAGATTTAAATATTTCTGGTTTCACTCAATTCTTATTTTTTTGAGTCCTGCGCATTCAGTTAAAGTTCAAAATCAAATTTTAAAACTACCGCGCCATTTCTAACTCCATTTATTTATTCGTTCTAACTTCGACAAAAAATAAATTCTAGCCATTATTATTAATATAAATTATATTATAACGTCAAAATTCATTAAAATTTTCTAAAATAATTTTTTTAAATTGGTTCAGAATTTGCGGGTTGTTACAATCTCCCCCACTTAAAATCTTTTCGTCCTCGAAAAGGAAACGAAGCTAAAGTTGTTTATTTAACTAATTTAATTTTCATTCTTTAATTGTTTAATCATTTTATTAGTTGAATTCATATTCACACAACACAATCATCAATCAATTAGTTGATTAAATTTACAAAAATATATAACTTTTATATATTCAAAATCATATTTTCTAAAATCGAATTATATAATAACAAGTACGTTAATTATGAATTTTCCACTCTGACTCATTCTAGGGCATTGCTAACCCCATCTCTAACGAGTATTCTCATTCTAGGATACTGCTGATCCTATCTCTAATGAGTATTCTTATTGGATATTACTAATCCAACCTCTGATGAGTCTTCTGTTCAGTTCTAATGAATTGTACCCCAAAGATTTGAGCTAAACATGGCTCTGATACCAGCTGTAACGACCCGCCATGAGGCAGTGGGCTAAACTCCCACCGTGGCTTACAGAGGTACCCCAGTACACCTTGTTTTACGGCGACCTTTCGAGCCTCCAGGCTAACGCCTAACCAACCCTAATAAATAAGGGACATGTAGGTGTAAGAGTCCACTGCTCGCCACCAAACACCATGGCGAGAACCCCCTATCATTCGTAACTAGCTCCATAGCCAGCAACAAGGACTGGTGTGAGAATTCTTAACTTAACCTATCTAATAAGTAGCTAATCACAGGACCACGCCGCTAACGCGGAATGGGTTTACTCCATTGGATTGCCAGTGCATAATTAAAGTAAATCGTCAAATAACGTAATGCTTTTTAGAAAAATGAAACCATTATAAGACCCAGGTCCCATCACACAATGCAACGCACACCAGAGGATAGGGTTATACCTTATAATGGTCAAAAGATGCTTGATACGTAAAAACGATATTATTATTAGTGTGTATATATATACTTAAAACATTTCAATATAAATGTATTAACCTTAGACGGCATAGTACCCCATCCTACTATGTCGCCATATATAAGTTTACAATCAAAACCGTGATGTCGTATTGGGAAATGGTTTTCTGTCATGAAATCGAGGCTAGGGATCGTCCTCTTCCGATTCGAGACACTCTAGCAAATGCCCCAGGATCACACCTATGGGCAACCCTTGGAACGGTAGGGCCGGTCCCCACCTAACGGTAGTGGATTGGCAATTCCTGAACATACGTTTCTCGGCCCTTTTGGGCCTATAATATGACCCTTCCGGCCTATATAAAAAAACGAGGTACCTCAATCCATAATCAACATAGTAAAATGCCGGGCCGTGTTAAAGCCCAAACACCATTTCTAGCTAGAAAGAAACGTATGCACTCCCTACGGTCCATATCCCGTTTTTGACTCATACCGGGGTGTGAGGCTCGCGAAGTCACGATATACACAGAGCTATGCCTAAAGAGGCTGTGCTTTGATCATCAACCACAAGGCCTGCTTTTCAACAAAGCCTTGATCATTTGCATATTAGCATGTCACATTGTCAGACCCTACCATATTATTCATCATCTACCAATATATATATATATATATATATATATATATATATATATATATAACCTCTAAGCTCATACGACTTAGAGAAGGGTGATAAGTAAAGAATAAATTCTTCACCACCAAACAGAAATATATAATCAGTAGCGTTCAACAAATACAGCAGAAATGAATACAATGTCAGACACACAATCCATTTAGAAGTCCGCTCTGGGTCTGAGCGAAACAACGTGTCCGTCGATCTCCAAATGCGTTTGGACGATCATTACCAAATACCTTGCCTTGGAAGGCCAATCCCAATTCAAGATAGCAGTCATCATCATCCCAACGATGTGAAAACCTTCGGTCTTCAATCTCCGTCTTCATCTTGGACTCTTGATCGTCGTGATGATTATTCAGAATAGGTTGAACCCGGCCGATCAGACCCCGCCAATCCGACGCCCCGCCTGCGAGCCACCACCGCCCCCAATAGCTCCGAACTCGGCCCTCCCTTTGCCTCAGAATCCGAACCCAAACCCACCACGTTTCAGCCTAGAATTCGTGAAATCCGTGAACCAAAACCCGATCTTGACCGTATGGATTGAAAGATCTCTCCGAGAGCTTCGATTTGGTACCAAGTTTGTCGATTTTCGTTGAGCGGATCAAAAGTTATGAGCGTTTGAAATTGGAGAAATTCTGGCCTTCAGTTTAGGTGGTGGCTGCTATGTCAAATTAGGGTTTCGGCCTGAATATTTTAATATTAAATCTCGAAAATTGTGTTTAAAAGGTGGATTTTCGGACTTTCTCTGAGTTGGGCATGCTTACTGTCGTTCTTAAGGTTTTGACACCTTCTGAACGCAATGGGATAGGTCCCGTGGCCGAATTCCGAAATCTATACGATTTTTATTTAAAATTGCATTAAAATTAATTAATTAAATATTGACCATACATATAAATATGCCCGGGCCACATATGACCTCAGAAAATTCTAAAAAAAATATTTTTAGCTTTGTTATGACGATACGAGTCCAACAAAATTATTTTCGTTGAATTCTGAGACTGTTTGAAAAATGGCTATTTTTAAGGTGTTTAAATTTAATTGAAATAGTCAAAACACATTTTCTTTTGCCACGCTCACATATTAATTCAAAAAATTCTGAAAATTGAAACCTAGCTATAATTTGACATTCCGGTTCCAACAAAAGTTGTTTCGTCAAAAACGGAGGTCGTTTGAAAAATGACAGTTTTTAAGGCCAATATATTTAATATTAAAAATACATTTTTTAAAAAATAAATTCCAAAACTCAAAATATATAAGTGTTTACTGTTTTTCAATGCAGAAATGTCATTCCGAACTCAATAGAAGTGGTTTCGAGTCGAAATTCCTTAATATGTGAAAAGTAGCCTTTCGGGCCATATATATTATACATATAAATTCTACATCGGCCTTTCTAAAAATTGAATTGGCCATAACTTTTGACTTCTGCTATGAATTTCAATTTTTCAGATTCGTTAGAAAGATATGATTAAACAGATTTAAATATTTCTGGTTTCACTCAATTCTAATTTATTTTGAGTCCTGCACATTCAGTTGAAGTTCCAAATCAAATTTTAAAACTACCGTGTCATTTCTAACTCCATTTATATTTAAAATTAAATTTATTCGTTCTAACTTCGAAAAAAATAAATTCTAGCCATTATTATTAATATAAATTATATTATAACCTCAAAATTCATTAAAATTTTCTATAATAAAATTTTTAAATTGGTTCAGAATTTCGGGTTGTTACACAAAACATATGAGACATAAGTAGATGAACAAAATTGATAACTAGAGTTTGAACTGACATTTTCATATAGAAAAGGTGTCCTTTCAATTTTTCGAACCAAATCAAAGAGTAATGAAATTTAAATTCAGAGTAAAAGGAGATTTAATTTAGACTGGTTTATTGATATGTTACTATGGTGTATCGATAAATGAACCAAAATATCTAAAATTATAAAAGAGATAAATTTCTATACCTGTGTGCATAAATGTATATTCCTAATTCAACGATAATTATGAAATAACTGTAAAGCGTACCTCTTTTTGAAATCCTTCTTTTTGTTGTTCTTCCATTGTCATGAACCACATATTCGTATCTTCCATAATTTGACGGCGAGATCTACTCTAATGCGACGAGCTTGTTTTTTCTGATCAACATAGTATTTCCATTTGCTGAATTTGAAGATCGTATTAGAAAGAATTGATGATTTAGTTATTTAACAACTTGTCGCCAAAAAATTGAATTTGAATTTTGAATGAATGGATACTTCACTGCTGTAATAGGCCCAAAAGTATTGTCTTTTCACAAATTTTTGCTTCTTCTTCTTCTTCTTCCCGTTTATCTACAAACAATCAATCTTTCGAGAGGCATATCTGCTTCATTTCTCAATGGAATTGGATGAAACTAGCGTAAAATCGAAGAGTAAGGAAAGGGCTATGATCTAGTAACAGTTTGGAGATGAATATATATGTTGTCATGGTGTAGTAGGCCAAATAGTATGAGAGATGCAAGAAATGCTGCAATAGTTTTTCTGTTTGGATACCCAACTTCAACCATATCTCACTAAATTTTAATCGGAATTTGATGATCCATCCATCAAAACGTTCGCGAGAACAAGAATTAAAATCTGGAAAAGAATTTGGGATGAAATAGTACAAATATCTAGGCGAAATGTGAGAAATATCAGTGATAGTTTTGGTTCCTTTTTCCCTTTGTGCACCAAAATTTCATTTGATCATAACTTGGACATTTCTTGATGGATTCGCATAAATCCAATGGCATTGCAAAGCATATGAAGAGAAGAATAGTATTGAATCAAGCTGTAGGAGAAAATCAAATGTTTTGTACTAGACAAGTACTCATTTCATTGTAAATTGTCAATTATGTATCCTTCTTTTTCTTTTTGATTGATGAACGATCATCTTGGTGTCTTTTGGCCAATAATCATCAGACATAACTCTTCCCCTGCAAAACAACATAACTTTTCAAAGAATCAAGTGAATTTCCAAAGTAAATAATTGTAATTTTAAATAACAACATCATGATGATTCTATGACATATCCATATGAAAAGTAACGTTAAAATATTGCCATTTAATCTTTTCAAAAAAAATCAGATTATGATAACTTGAATTTTCAATAAAATAAAATACAGACTCATCTAGTACCAATGTAATGCATGAATTTAAACTAGTGTTACAAACCATTTCAAAACTTTCCAATTAATATTTCCAAAATTCAAATGGTGAAATTTTGAAGACCTATGCTCTGATACTAATTGTTGGGGATGAGGATCAAGGATCTTAAGGCAAAACTAACTCTAGAGGGGGGTAAATAGTGTTTTAAAGAACTTATAGAAATCTTAACCAATTATCAATTACACAAACTGCTATATGAATCATAGAATAAATATCACAACAGAAACCATCACAGATGCAGATATAAAAATGCAAAAAAGGGAAAGAACACATTGGATTTTATACTGGTTCGAATTACTCCTACGTCCAGTCTTGCATAATGCTGGATTGTGTAGAGTTTTATTAATATCAGTATCCAATTACAACACTCTTGATTTTGCGGCTACAAGGTTAAGACCAATCCTTTTCCTTGATTTACAGGCTACAAGGAACACACCCTATCATTTTCCTTGATTTCAGGGCTATAAGGAACACATCCTTCCTATTCTGATTACAATTGCCCTAGAACTCTTGAATAGCACTTCAAAACAGAGAGTATTTGATAGTGATTGAAAATAGAAGAAGAATGATATAATTCGTATTTAAATCGGTAGAGTATAAGTGTAGAATCTTAGAAAATTAAGAAGAATAATGGTGGTATGCAAACTAGGGAAGAAGGAAATGATAGATTATTAAAAAATTCGAAATTGAGGCCTTTATATAGCGTTCCAAGAGTCACAACCATTTCTAAAATGTTTTAAAATGAAAAGATCCGTCTTTTTTGTGGCGACTGTTACTACCAAAATTGTCTTGGCACAAAATAGCAGGTGAAGGGATGTTAAGTAAATAGAAGATAGGAATAAGGAATTCGAAAGCAATTCAGGCCGATACCCCCTCTGGAGAAAAAGGGACCCGAAACCTACTAGGTATCAGCAAAGATCCATCCGATGAAGTCTACCCGCTAAGAATCAATCAATGGACACCAACACATTAGAAGAGGAAGAGCATTGGGATGCAGCATTAAGATGATTTGGAACCAATCCTTGAAGAACGGCATAATAGATATAGACATGGTTATTTCCATAAGTGACACAAGTACCACCGAAAGCTACCCTCCCGAGGGCCAAACCGTATGGTAAAACCAAGACTCAAGCAAGGATACGGGCCACTCATACTAGTCCACTTAGTACCTAAACCATCAAAGGTTCTAAATCGGTAGACATGTACGTACGACACGAGGGCGAGCCCCTCCGAATACTCACAATAAAGCCGAAAGCCTACATCCGAAAGCCCGCAACAAAAGACCGACACTGAGAGCATTTGCAAAGACATCCGAAATGCCCCCGCAGTCTGCTACAGCAATAAGTCCCTTCCGCCCAGAAGAAAGCCCAATTCCCCTGGGATCATCCCATCGAAAGCTATAAATGGCACTGCAAGGATCAACAGGCCGATACCTGAAACCAAGGAAAAAGGCGGCCGACAGGGATCGCCCAGGCCCAACAACCTATCGATGGAAAGACACCGGATTCTCAATAAATAGGACTCCAGATACTCCGTAAAAGGGGATGAACCTTTTATTTCTCATTTAGCTCCTCCTTTCTCAAGGAGAGCAAATCATCATTTCTTGTAATATATCTGCAATTTATAAATGGAGAATTCAGAGTCCCATACATCCTATGATTTGATAATCTTGTAGTCTCATAATGATGAAACAGGGAGTTAACACTAATCTTTCTGAAGAGGGGATCAATCAAGTGCTCCAGTAGTGGAGGAAGGGGATTTTATAGAAATATGAAACCCCCTTTCTCTTCACCTCACAGAATCACCATGATTGATCCATGTCCTCATACTGAGCCTAAATTTTCCCCAAGCATCAATGTGACAAAATCGCATATGAGTTCCTAGTTTGATCTCCGTTGTAATCTAGACTTCTCCCTCAGGAAGGTCTAGTGCAAAGGAGTCATCGAAGTTAACGAATATTATGAGGCTCTCATCCATGAACTCGCGGGAGGTGTTAGCCTGTTTTCTTCTTATTGAAATATACATGGTAGTTGTCGTGGATCAAGATCCTATCCATACTGGACCAAGGGCCATTGCCTGAGGATTCTGAGTCATGGCCGCTGCAAACTTCGTGGATACGCATATTACACTCTGTAATTTGGGTGTTGACGAAAAATATCATTAACAACGACCATCCATAACCCCTGCACTAAACTAGAGGAATAATGCACTGAAAGGTGTGCCAGGCAGTTATGGACGATCATCATAGGTAAACAACATCATCGGAACTTGTCGTAGAACTCATAACGCAAGGATAAAATATAGTAGAAAATATACAATAGATAATAATAGTGAAGCATCATATAACAAAATTTTGAAACTTTCACAACATCGTGAAAGATTATCCAAACATCATAGGAAATATCAAAGTCTGTGCACAAAGCCTCACTACAACACTCATAGAGTAGCTCAAACAGCGGAAACAGAAATAGTAGATAGTAATAAAACTGGTACGTAAGCCTCCAGCTCGCCTCCAAACTACAACATCGTCCTCACTTATCACCTGTCACCTGCCACCTAGCCTGCCCATCCACAACCGGATGAACAACCCAAGGTAATTAGAGGGTAACATGAAACCTTGAGTTAGACAACAATCTTAGTGAGCGATAAAACAACTAACAAACATCAACAATAAAGTATATGAGAATGGATAGATAAACATACTAATCTACCCACAACATCAGAGAAGAACTCCACCCTATCTTCCCCACATCAGACAGTGATAGCCTTTATAACAACATTTCAACAATACATCCATGGAAACCAGAACACCCATTCAATCATGGCAAAGAACTCATGACATCCAAATTGTATATCTTATGTAAACCATCATAATCGAACTCAACATCCTCAAGCACAAGCCCCAAAGGCCTAAAACAATATCAGATAAGCACCCAAGGAACATCTCCTTCGACCTTGAACAATCTACACGAGAAGATTCAAACAAAGCGACCAATCAACCATGACGGACTTTGGATATCACTGAAAATCCTTCTTCGAAACCATCATTAATTCTATCTTGGCCAACCTTGCCATATGCTAAGGGCTAATGGTATCCCTAGTTCTAGCATAAACTCCATACACCTTTCAACGATACGTATGTTTGTCCAACCTTGACAACTATGCCTTTTAATGATACCCAGGGTACTTGACCAGCAACCTTCCAGTCTTTTGGGTGCCCCCATCGTACCTTTTCTTTGAGTCTGCTAGAACTTACGACAACGATAACTTCTCGTCCTTCGCATCTCTAGTCATCCAACTCGCCGACTTTTCATAGCTCAAGCAACCTTCTCGAGCAATCATTATCCCCCAACTCACGACCTTTGAGTTGTCACCTCATTCACTGTTCTACACCGATCAATGAACACCTTTCAACTCTTCGAACCTTCCTACTTGAATTTTCCTCGAACTCACACCATCACCGAGCCAATTACATCACTACGCTGCGGCTAAGGTTCGAGGGCAAAAACCTGGCCCCAGGTTACCGACCCTATACTTCACCTCTAGGAACATGATCGACTGACCAGAAGCTACTCGACCCAACTAGACTGAACCCCTCTACTCGAGCCCACACTCGACCGACCCGCTTGCACGACCCATCACTTTGTGCATGACCGACCCAATCTCCTGGTTCTGATGCACAAACCTGGCCTGCTCGACTGCTCGACCTGGTGCTGCTCTTTCGACCGACCACCCTGCTCGTTCGACCAACCACCCTGTTTGACTCATATTATGCTCCACCGACCCCCCATGTACTACACATTGTACCACATGTTGTACTACACGCTCGACCCATGGCCTATACAGCCACAAATCAAGTCCAATTTCGACCAAAACTTCGCCAATCGACTATCTCGATGAAATCTATTCATCTAATTCATCAATTGCAACTATAAACATGTTATGAGATCATTAACAACATGAATAAGATGATTTCATCAATAATTATGTAAAATTCACCAAAATCATCATAAATGAACATATGAACTAAATTGCGAATCTAACTTGCATAAACATATGAAATGGCATAGGAATTACCGATTTAAACTTGCTAAAATATATCCTAGGGTGATTCATATGAAAACGGACTTACCAAGGTATAGAACTATGGGAGAATGCTAAAATTTGGTGAAAAACATGATCAAACAATCATATACTTCATTGAATCCATGTGAGAGATGCAAATCACTCAGCAATTCTCCAAATCAAAGCGCAAACAATGAATGAAGATTCCAGACAGCAAGCAATTCAAACCAAACCCCTTGATCCGATGAATTCCCATTTCGAATGATGTAGATTTAGCCTCCAACAGTGTAGATCTTCGATTTCCTTCCTTAGATTTTGGTTTTTAATGGTGGAAAGGTGTTAAAGGAAGGAGGAACATAGGCCATCAAATGAGAGAATAGAGAAACTAAACCATTTCTCATACCTCCCACCCTCTATTTATACCCTTCCACTGGCCCACTAATGGGCCTCTCCAAATCAGCCCATTAAGGCTTCACAAACATGAACTACCAACTGTTAAACATTAAAACATCGATTCCTCTCAAACTACTAAGCCAAATCTTTAATGTAACCACTCTACAAAAAGGCAATCATCATTTCCATTCCAATAGCATAGGTCTCACCACCTGATTTGACCTGAGTCAAAAGTTATGCCCTGTACAACACTGACAAGGAAAAAGTAGTTACAAACACAATTGGTAAAAATTCTGGACATATCTCACATCCCCATAAGTAACATATCAAAATATCATAATGATCCAATCATCAGGGAATAAAATAAAAATATTTTTCGATCCTCCGATATGTAAAATGCGAGCTGTTACGTTTTTAAATTTAAAATTTTGTGACAATTATATGTCGACATGTTGTTTTACGTATATCGACATATGCTTATTAAATTTAAATTTAAATTGTTTTTAAAGTATTTAAACCAATATAATATATATTTATATATTGGAAATTACTAAAATAAAACTAGTTGTTTAAAATATAAATTTTCAACTATAAAAACGTAGTAGAATATAATTTAAACATATGATTTAAAAACAATATATATAAATGATATAAAGCTACATAATATAATTATAAACATATATAATTATAAAACTTTACAATATATATAAATATAAGAACTTGGAAAGTATATATATTTGAAATCATAAATCCTTAAGAAAATTATTATTGAGAAGAGTTTGAAATCAATTAAAAAGAAATAATTTGAAAACAGAATTTGAGTGCTATTCAGAGTTTTACATACTAACTAGACTCTATTACTCTGATAACCTTGAACTCTTGATATCCTGATATCTGGTACTCATGAGTCTTGATTCTCTTTTAAAATCTTGAATCTTTTAAACCTTGAAACTCTTAACTGTACACTCTTCAATATCTTATCACCTACATATAATTCCGGCATATATATATTCTAGATAAAAATGTTAGTATATAGTTTATAATCAATTGTAATAACCCGGAAAATCTGAGCCAATTTAACATTTTTATTTTGGCAATTTTAGTGAATTTTGAATATTTAAAATGAATTATTTTAAATAATAACGACGAGAAATTTATTTTGAATAGAATTTGAATGTATATATTTATTTGAATTGTCGTTAGAATATAAATAATTATTTATAATTATAAAAGGAATTGAAAATGGCGCGGTAGTTTGAAAATTCGATTTCAAATTTCAAATGAATGTACAAGATTCAAAATAAACCGGATTTTAGCGAAACCAAAAATATTAGGATCTATTTGAAAATATCTTTCATAGGAATCTGAAAAATTGAAATTTCATAGCGTGAATAAAAAATTATGTCCAGTTGAAAATTCAGAATAGTCGCTATAGAATTCTGGCCCTTAAAAATAGAAATTTTGCAAACGACCTCGATTTTTAACGAAACCACTTTTGTTGGATCCGGGATGTCGAGTTATTGCTAGATTCCAAAATTCATAATTTTTCGAATCAATATGCGAGCGTGGCGAAAGAAAACGTGTTTTGACAGTTTTGGTCAATTTCGATCGATTGGAAAATGGCCATTTTTCTAACGTTCTCAGAATTTGACGAAATTAGTTTTGTTAGGACCGTATCATCGATACAAAGTTAGAAAATATTTTTTGAGAATTTTTAGAGTCCGTATGTGGCCCCGGTAAATTGAAATGTGCACTCAAATTCAATATATTGATTTATATTTTGATTTTGACGGAAACTAATCAAAACGATCGAACCAGCTTATGATACATATCCTATTGAGTTCGCAATAGAGGTAATTATTTATGGACGATAGGCGGTGTGTCTCATTTGGAGGTCTAATAAAAAAATCAACTTTATAGAGAATAAAATAAAATATTATATATAAATCTTTTACCTTAACCGCCCCTCTTTTCTATTTCTTCTTCAGTATATCCCGATTAGAGGAAGAATTAAAAAAAATAAGGGGGAACGCGGGGTATCGCCGATGCCGCGATCCCAAGGGAGGGCGCCGCACCTGCGCCGTCACCTCTCAAGTGAGCCCCGCCCCTTTCCGATCTCCTCCTCACTCCTCTATCCTCCTCTCCGCGTTAAAGCCCTCAAATCCGAACTGAAAACCGTGCCGCCCCTTTGCCCTACCACCGCCGCCGCCACCGTGGTCAGACCTTTCCCCCTCGCTTTCGCAGCCCCTCTTTTCCTTCCCTCCCTTTAGACGCTGTAAGTTTCCTTTTTATTTTAATTTATTTTAAATATTCAGTTTGGTTTAATTAAAAAGCATAGTGTTTAAACTTCAGATTATATATATATAGCATTGTTTTTATACAATAATAATATGCATAAAAATGTGATTTTATGCAAAGAAGTGATTTTTGGTGATGTAAAGATTTGATTTTTTAAATATAAAAGATAGGATCTTTAAGGATAGAAAGCGATGACTTTGAATCATGAAAAGATATGGTTTTTCATTTAATAAAAATATGATTTTTATATTATAGAGATAATAAAAATATGATTTTTATATAAAGAGAAGAATAAAAATGTGATTTTTTATAGCGTCGAAATAAAAATTCGATCTTTATATAAGAAGTAGAAATATAAAAATATAATTTTTATATAGAAAAAAGTGTTGTAAAAATATATGAAGTAGAAATAAAAATATGATTTTCATTTATTGTAATGAAGCAATAAAAATATAATTTTTATTATGAACAGCGTGGCAAAGATTGCTTTGGAATTTCCAACAAATCCAAACGGTTCAGAAGTTCAGAAATAGAGAACGACGGAGTGGATCCCTAGGTGAGAACTCCTCACTTTTATTTGTTTTCTAGTTGAAATATATATTAGGATGCAGACGGTGCTTAGCAGCACCCGACACCCATCGTCCACAGACCATGGATGACTTGTTTGTTTAATTGATGTGTTGTGAAAGTTGATTGTGTGATGTGGAATGGAATAAAATATTTTAGAGTTAAAAATATAATTTTTAACGTGTATATAAAATAAATATTTATAAACAAATCGGACAATTTGTTTATGTACACACATTTGACTGATATGGATTGGGACGATAAATTTTACACATCGCCCAACTGCACAAATAAAACCTATGTTTGATTGTTTGAAAACCCCACATAGGTGTTGGGATGAAATTGGCCATACACTAGTCCCAATAATTAGCTGTATGTCGATTGATTGATTGACAGACTGTTATAAGCGTTAAATATTTATATTTGATGCTTATGCAGTGTAGAATGCACTTTGGGTGGTGGTCGACTGTGTTTGATTTTTGTAGTGTACATGTGTGTATGAAATCCATATAAATCACATTGTATGGTAATTGACTGTGTCTGATTCCAGTTCAAAAGAATGAATATTTTAAAATAACGAATATTTTAAAATAATATTCAGTAATAGATCAAAATGTGATTTTGATGTCCGATTTGGGATGGACACGATTATATTTAAATATATAAAGCCATGTTGATTAGTTTGACGCCATTTTGACGTGAACGATATTTATATCGATTTTATTCATTTTTATAAGGAATATCGAAAAGGAACTGATTTCAAAATATAATGTTTTGAAAATATTATCATTTATATATCGATGATATGGGATATTCAATTTGGATTAGAAATTGAATATGAAATTGAAATCGTTTTGAAAACGATTTGAAAATGATTTATAAAATACGTTTTAAATGGAAATTGACGAAATATATATTATATATATATAATATAATGTCCTGAATAGAACGCGCCCGCTGCGGCAGTTCGCGAAATTTTGACCCTTGACTTCGAACGGATATTACGGGAGATCCGACCGTTGGATTCTTCTAAAATAGGAACCGTTGGGTTTGTATCGAAAAGAGATTTCTAACGAATATGAGAAATTAGAAATCTAACGGTTGGATTTGGAATTGTGACCAAATCAAATTTGGAAAAGGTCGCTGTAAGTGCAGTTCGATGGCCGTTGATGGAAATCGACTGTACGGGCCTTGATAAAATTATTAAAAATAGCAAAAATTTGTGTAAAATCATAAGAAATGATTTGGAAAGAATTGGGATGAAAAATTCCATATTTTAAAAGATAAAAATAGATTTTTGTCGAAATAAACTAGTTTTGAACTAGAATTATAATCCATTTATTTTTGAAATAAATAAATTGGATTTGAAAAGGTTTTAAAAGTAACCAGAATTTCCAATAATTGAGTTGGAATGGATTTGAACTGGAATTGTCTTTGGAATATTTCGATGTTGGATTTCATGATTATACAGATATTGTTATAGAAATTTGAAAGATATATTTATATCGTTATTTCCAATATGATATTTGTTGGTCGTAGAATTTGATATTGAATATAAGCCGATATATTTTCTATTCAGAGCCTTGTATTTAATATCAAATGGGATTTGGGTTTATCGTGAATGGTGTCTTCATTAACACTGTTCTTAAACCCAGTTGAGAAAAAGATTAAATCTTTTTTATTTAGATTTAATGAAGTATACCAATTAAATGATATTTAATTGGAATTGGAATTGATTTTTGGGTTTATCGTGAATGGTGTTTTAGATAACACTTGTTCTTTAACCCGTTTATTAATGGAATGTGAATTGGGCTTATCGTGAACTGTGTTTTAGCGACATTCGTTCTTTAACCCGATTTATGGTGAAATGAAATTTGGAATTTATAAATCTTTGTGTTAAGATTTAAAGGAGATTTTCCAAAGTAAAGTTTTCCAATTTAACATATTAAATTAGAATTGAATGGAATTCGATTTGGCGATAACTGAAGAAAGCTTCTGTAGAGGAAGACGATCAATATATATGGAATTTAAAAGGCCTTGCCGTTATTCCATTTATATTATTGGTCGGATATGGAAGTTTATATCGATTATATATATATATATATATATATATATATATATATCGATTTGTTTTCCATGAAGATCCCATTGCTAATGGAATGTGACTTTGGGTTTATAGTGAACCGTGTTTTAAATGACATTGGTTCTTTAACCCAGTTAAAGACTGGATATGATTTCCCAAGTTAAACAATCATTAATATTGATTTTTGGGAAGATTAAAACCAAGTGGAGTTTTAATGAATCTTTAATTAGATTGAAATGATCGAGAATGGAGTATCACCAGTTTTGCTCCAGGCGATAGTTAAATCTTTAATTAGATTTGAACGTGAAATGGTAATTGAATTTACCGATAACACCGTGGTGTTAGATATGAAGTATGACCAGTTTTACTTCATGGGATGAATAGGTTGGGGTTGGGAAATTTAACAAGTGATTACTTCGGTAAGGTTCGCTAATCCCGACTAGTTTGGATAAAGCATAATTTGGTTTGAATTGATATTCAAAAGAAGATCAAAGAATAAATTTAAAGAATTTATCTTTGATAAAATTAATGGGAAACTTTCCCAAAGTATATGAATATTTGAATAAAAGAATATTCTGAATTGGAATGGGGCGTATGTTGTGTTTTTGTAACACTTGTTTATTATATACGCGAGTTATTCAGAAAGACCGGGTTTATCCCATTCTGAATAACTGATTCGACGATGTGTCGAGGATGAAGACGGTGGTCGAAAAATGGAGGTCTGCACATCGTTTGGATAATTACTGATGATCTTGATTGGGCTGTACACCCAAGAGGAGGGAATCAGTTGGTGATCGTCCAGACGTACTTGGAGATCGATGGATATGCTAGGTACAAGGTGCCTCCGGTTTCGTTCAGACCCAAAACGGACCTGTACATGGACTGTATGTCTGACATTGGATATCATTCTATGTGATTGATTAATATCGATTGCATTTAGTGGTTTGCCTGTGTGGCATGCTAAGATGCAAATGGTCAAGGCTTCTGTTGAAAATCAGAGTCTTGTGGTTGATGATCAAAGCACGACCTTTGTGGCATAGCTTTGTGTAGCATTAATTCGCGAGCCTCACACCCATGTTGTGAACCAGAAACGAGAGAGGACATCAGGGAGGGCATGCGTTTCCTTCTAGCTAGGGTGGTGTCAGTGACCTACCAACCTTGGCATTTATATTATTTTCATCTGTGTGGTTGTTGGATTGCAAGGCGCCTCGGATATATCGGTGACTATGTGGAGCTGATGGAGTCATTTGGCTCATTGACGCCCCAAAGGGCAGGGAAACGCAGTGTTCAGGCATTACAATCCACATCGAGTGGACCGGCCCTGACGATCCAAGGGGCAGCTGCGGCTGTTCCTGAGGGGCGGGCTAGAGCATCTCGAAGCGGTGAGGATGATCCCTTACCTCGATTCACAGATGGAAATCCAACTTCCAAAACATAACATTTGCGGTTTTGATTATAGAGCCTAGTATTGATATATGGTACCCATGCCGTCTAGGATTGATATATTTATATTTGAAGTTGTTTTATACACTATGCACTTATAATAGTATCAAATGATTTGTTTTAACATACCAAGCATGTTTGGCTATTATAAGGGAAAACCCTATCCCCCGGCTTGTGTCGCATTGTGTGATGGGACCTGGGACTTATAATAGCTTCATTTTTTCAAAAAGCATTGCGCTATTTTGATATATGCACTGGTATTCTTTGGAGGAAACCCGTTCCGTGTTATACATCGTGGTCCTTTGTTATATCTGATTTAAAGTAAAGTTTTAAATAACCGTTTTAGTTCTCACACCAGTCACATGACTGACCTGGAGTTTATTGTTTTAACCTAAACTCTGGTGCCCCTATTTTCTACACGGTCAACTAGTAGTTTTGGTTTTGCAGATTTAAATTCACAGGATCCTAGTTTACAGCTGGAATGATATCCAGAAAGCACTGTATCCGTATATCTCTTTCAGTTGTGTTTTGTATTATTTTCTGCTGCTATATAATATATTGTAATCTCTTATATTTATCGAATGTATTTTATTTATTCACTCTGTATATTCTTGTATTCTCATGGAATTGTTGTAATAAGCAATGAAATGTTCTTCTGTTTATGCCCTGATGTGGCTTGTTCTCAAATCAATCCGTGCTTTCCTTACTAGGGATGTTCAAGTCGTTTCAGCTGGTATTAGAGCTTTGGTTTGCAAAGCATGAGAACAAGACACATTAGAACCAAACAAAAGAATTCATCAGAGATTGGATTGGTAATATCCAATAAGAGTGACTCGTTAGAGATGGGATCAGTAGTATCCTAGAACGAGTGTGAATACTATATTTTTAAAATGAAAACAAGCTTTGTTTTGAAAATTTAAACCTTATTCAACGTATTTGATTATTTATTTGTATTGAATTTGGACAATCCAATATATAAAGATTTTGCATATACGTCTGATCCACGGGTATTCGAAGTTTTAATATACTGGATAGATATAGAATCACACTCTAGTCGCCCGGAGATGACACTGATGATAGCAGCTACATCATCAGTGGATATATATTCGAGTTTCGAAAGTGGGATTTCTATATGATTCCAATTGACTGGTGTGAGAACCAAATTTAGGTAGGGCTTATTGTTGTGATTTGGCATCAAAAATCTGATTTTTGGACTATGTATCAAAGATATGAATTCGAAATGATAATCAACAAATTGATTGCTGATTGTGTTGTTTGATTATTGTTCGATTAATAATATGTTGAACCTTTAGCCAAATTGAACCAAATAGTGAATTGTATTGAAAATTTGTCGCATTTGCATACATATACATGTACTCACATTAAACAGGTCATAGCAAGGAGGCTAGAGGAGAGGAATAAAATTGTTTGCCCGACAAATAGGTACATGTTTATTGTATTTATTGGGTTTTGGATGATTTTATGAGCCGATTAGCTGTTTCTTTTTCTTTTTGGATTGGAGAGACCTGTATGGCAATTTCGGGATTTTCCTGGTGCTCCCGTGTGGGGGAGGTTATAGCGAAATTTTTCGAAAATTTAGGGTGTTAGCCAAATTTTTGAAAAATTTGAAAAGTGCTTAGAAACTGAAAAGTTGAAGAACTTAAGCCATAATGAAAATAATGAATGTTGAGTTGATTAGTAAACAACTTTCAGCTTCGTTCCTTTTCGGGGACGAAAAGTTTTAAGTGAGGGAGATTGTAACAACCCAGAAAATCTGAGCCAAATTAAAATTTTTATTTTGGCAAATTTAGTGAATTTTGAATATATAAAATGAATTATTTTGAATAATAATGACGATAAATTTATTTTGAATAGAATTTGAACATATATATTTATTTGAATCGTCGTTAGAATATAAATAATTATTTATAAATATAAAAAGAATTGAAAATGGCGCGGTAGTTTGAAAATTCGATTTCAAATTTCAAATGAATGTAAAGGATTCAAAATAAACCGGATTATAGCGAAACCAAATATATTAAGATCTATTTGAAAATATCTTTCCAACGAATCCGAAAAATTGAAATTTCATAGCAGGAATAAAAAGTTGTGTCCAGTTGAAAATTCAGAATAGCCGCTATGGAATTCTGGCCCTTAAAAGTGGAAATTTTGCAAATGACCTCGGTTTTCGACGAAACCATGTTTGTTGGATCCGGGATTTCGAGTTATTGCTAGATTCCAAAATTCATAATTTTTCGAGTCAATATGTGAGCGTGGCGAAAGAAAATGCGTTTTAACGGTTTTGGTCAATTTCGATCGACCGGAAAATGGCCATTTTTCTAAAGGTCTCAGAATTTGATGAAATTAGTATTGTTAGGACCATATCGTCGATATGAAGCTAGAAAATATTTTTCGGGAATTTTTAGAGTCCATATGTGGCCCCGGCAAATTGAAATGTGCACTCAACTTCAATATATTGATTTATATTTTGATTTTGACGGAAACTGATCGAAAGGATCGAATCAGCTTACGATACATATCCCATTGAGTTCGGAATGGGGGTAATTAGTTATGGATGGCAGGCGGTGGGTCTCGTTTGGAGGTCGAATAGAAAATCAACTTTATAGAGAATAAAATAAAATATTATATATAAATCTTTTACCTTAACCCTCCCCCTCTTTTCTTTTTCTTCTTCAGTATATCCCGATTACAGGAAGAATTAAAAAAATAAAAAAGAAAAGAAGGGGGAACGCGGGGTATCACCGCCGCCGCGATCCCCAGGGAGGGCGCCGCACCTCCGGCTCCGCCTCTCAGGTGAACCCCCCCCCCCCTTTCTGATCTCCTCCTCACTCCTCTATCCTCCTCTCCACGTTAAAGCCCTCAAATCCGAACTAAAAACTGCGCCGCCCCTTTGCCCTACCACCACCACCGTCGCTGTGGTCAGACCTTCCCCACTCGCTTTCGCAGCCCCTCTTTTCCTTCCCTCCATCTAGACGTTGTAAATTTCCTTTTTATTTTAATTTATTTTAAATATTCAGTTTGGTTTAATTAAAAAGCATAGTTTTTAAACTTTAGATTATATATATATTATATAGCATTGTTTTTATAAAATAAAAACATGTATAAAAATGTAATTTTATGCAAAGAAGAGATTTTGGGTGATGTAAAGATTTGATTTTTTAAATATAAAAGATAGGATTTTTAAGGATAGAAAGCAATGATTTTGAATCATGAAAAGATATGATTTTTGATTTAATAAAAATATGTTTTTTTTTTGAAAATTGGTTACCTTTATTATCACATAAAAAGCATTACAAGCTTACAGGTTAGCATTCTAACCTTTACAAACAAAGATAAAATAAAACAAACAAGAAAAACTAAATGTACAGCCCATGATGAGGCCATCACACGCTTATAACCCGCTCTCTTGAGCCATCTGCTCATTCGCTACACCACCACTTTAAGTGCAAACTCACCGCACTACCCCAACCAACTGCTCTTAAACATGCTGTAGACCTTCATGCAAAATTAATGGCATATCTGATCATCATTTACCAATGCAGCTCAATCATCCAATTATTGCCCGCCCAATCAACCCTTACACAAATGCAGATGACACACACTTGCTAATAAAGTCCCAAGAATTGTTCAATTCCAAAACTAAGTCTGGTTGATGATTCATAAACAACTATGAATCAATCTTAGCCCCAAAATCAACAATATGATCTTCATATAAATTCAAGTGCCATCTTCTAAGCTATAAACACACATACCAGAACTACACTCTGAAAGTTCTACTAACTGCAAGATGTTCCATGATGTTTAACACCTGATACAGTATACCACTCCATATCAATATCAAACGCAAAGCTGAAACCAGAGTTTCATTTCTGTTATACAACTGTTCATTCCTGAACAGTATATCCTCAACAAATTGAATCCGTGAACACTGACTAGGAGAAAACTCATGCAGTCCCAAATAACTGAGTACCCAAAATAAAATATTGACATCCCTACTACATATGGATCTACAATCTTCCACCATGAAACAATGGAGCCAAACTGTTTGTAGGATAATCAAAAGCTATTCTGGAAGATATAGTAGAATCTTAGAGAAACCATAACCACCAGTAACCCAATAAAATAATACCAACCCTTTATGTAGCAGTAGGTGATCTCTACTCATTAAAATATGGATCTCCATCTAAATCAGTTAATGTAGAAACAGCTGTATACAAAGAATGATATACACAAAAAGGCCAGTTACAACACCAACTTTTAACAGAATAAAAGAAAATCATATCGCCTATAAACCAACTCGTTTAATTCCAAAATCAACCCGCAAATATGATTTTATATAGATCGCAAATAGGAGATTCCTAAAATTAGAGAGCATATACCAGATCTAATTGAAATAACTGCCGACAGAACCCATAAAGCAAATCGGCAACAAAAATTGTTGATCTGGTGATGCTTCAAATCACGAGAATCTGATGTCGATCTGGTAGTGAATGGCTTGAAATTGGATATTCGAGAGCTTTGCTTCAGATTGCAAACAAAAATGATTTAAATCCGGTTTCTAATGGCTTATCAACGAAGTGTATAAACTTCGATGAAGGTTGGTTGAAGGAAATCTGAAGTAAAGGATTGAAAATATTGATTTGTGGTACCCAGATCTGGAAAAAACTGCCCAGATCTGAGTGAAAAAAGAAAAGAAAAAAATTTATTTGGCTTATCAACGAAACATAAAACGTTTCGCTGAAGGTTGGTAGAGTCTTATCAACGAACGATGTTCATTGAAGGTTATAGGAAGAAAATCGAATGTAAAGAAGATGAAATCAATGAATAATAGAGAGCTCACGCACAGCGATAGCAGGAGAAAATTTCCTCCTGTCGCCTTTAACGAGCATCTCTAAAAAATATGATTTTTATATTATAGAGATAATAAAAATATGAGTTTTATATTATAGGGATAATAAAAATATGATTTTTATATAAAGAGTAGAATAAAAATGTGATTTTTATAGCGTCGAAATAAAAATTCGTTCTTTATATAAGAAGTAGAAATATAAAAATATAATTATTATATAGAAAGAAGCATTGTAAAAATATATGAAGTAGAAATAAAAATATGATTTTTATTTATTAGAATGAAGCAATAAAAATATAATTTTTATTATGCACAGCGTGGCAAGGACTGCATTGGAATTTCCAACAAATCCAAACGGTTCATAAGTTTAGAAATAGAGAACGACGGAGTGGATCCCTAGGTGAGAACTCCTCACTTTTATTTGTTTTCTAGTTGAAATATATACTAGGATGCAGACGGTGCTTAGCAGCACCCGACACCCGTCGTCCACAGACCATGGATGACTTGTTTGTTTAATTGATGTGTTGTGAAAGTTGATTGTGTAATGTGGAATGGAATAAAATATTTTAGAGTTAAAAATATAATTTTTAACGTGTATATAAAATAAATATTTATAAACAAATCGGACAATTTGTTTATGTACACACATTTGACTGATATGGATTGGGACGATAAATTTTACACATCGCCCAACTGCACAAATAAAACCTATGTTTGATTGTTTGAAAACCCCACATAGGTGTTGGGATGAAATTGGCCATACACTAGTCCCAATAATTAGCTGTATGTCGATTGATTGATTGACAGACTGTTATAAGCGTTAAATATTTATATTTGATGCTTATGCAGTGTAGAATGCACTTTGGGTGATGGTTGACTGTGTTTGATTGTTGTATTGTACGTGTGTGTATGAAATCCATATAAATCACATTGTATGGTAATATACTGTGTCTGATTCCATTTCAGAAAGAATGAATATTTTAAAATAACGATTATTTTAAAATAACGAATATTTTAAAATAATATTCAGTAATAGATCAAAATGTGATTTTGATGTCCGATTTGGTATGGACATGATTATATTTAAATATATAAAGTCGTGTTGATTAGACTGACGCTATTTTGATGTGAACATCGATTTTATTCATTTTTATAAGGATTATCGAAAAGGAATTGATTTCAAAATATAATGTTTTGAAAATATTATCATTTATATATCGATGATATGGAACATTCAATTTTGATTAGAAATTGAGTATGATGTTGAAATCATTTTGAAAATGAATTGAAAACGATTTATAAAATATGTTTTAAATGGAAATCGATGAAATATATTATATATAATATAATGGCCAGAATAGAATGCACCGCGCTGCGGCAGTTCGCGAATTTCGGCCCTTGACTTCGAACGGATATTACGGGAGATCCGACCGTTGGATTCTCCTAAAACCGGAACCGTTGGGTTCATATCGGAAAGAGCTTTCTAACGAATATGAGAAATTAGAAATCTAATGGTTGGATTTGGAATTATGACCAAATCAAATTTGGAAAAGGTCGTTGTAAGTGCAGTTCGATGGACGTTGATGGAAATCGACTGTACGGGCCTTGATAAAATTATTAAAAATAGCAATAATTTGTGTAAAATCATAAGAAATGATTTGGAAAGAATTGGGATGAAAAATTCCATATTTGAAAAGATAAAAATAGATTTTTTATCGAAATGAACTAGTTTTGAACTAGAATTATAATCCATTTATTTTTGAAATAAATAAATTGGATTTGAAAAGGTTTTAAAAGTAACCAGAATTTCCAATAATTGATTTGGAATGGATTTGAATCGAAATTGTCTTTGGAATATTTCGATGTTGGATTTCGTGATTATATAGATATTGTTATGGAAATTTGAAAGATATATTTATATCGTTATTTCTAATACGATATTTGTTGGTCGTAGAATTTGATATTGAATATAAGCCGATATATTTTCTATTCAGAGCCTTATATTTAATATCAAATGTGATTTGGGTTTGTCGTAAATGGTGTCTTCATTAACACTGTTCTTAAACCCAGTTGAGAAAAAGATTAAATCTTTTTATTTAGATTTAATGAAGTATACCAATTAAATGATATTTAATTGGAATTGGAATTCATTTTTGGGTTTATCGTGAACGGTGTTTTAGATAACACTTGTTCTTTAACCCGATTATTAATGGAATGTGAATTGGGCTTATCGTGAACTGTGTTTTAGCGACATTCGTTTTTTAACCCGATTTAAGGTGAAATGAAATTTGGAATTTATAAATCTTTGTGTTAAGATTTAAAGGAGATTTTCCAAAGTAAAGTTTTCCAATTTAACATATTAAATTGTAATTGAATGGAATTCGATTTTGCGATAATCGAAGTAAGCTTCTGTAGAAGAAGACGGTCAATATATATGGAATTTAAAAGGCCTTGCCGTTATTCTATTTATATTATTGGTTGGATATGGAAGTTTATATCGATTATATATATATATATTGATTTGTTTTCCATGAAGATCCCATTGCTAATGGAATGTGATTTTGGGTTTATAGTGAACCGTGTTTAAATGACATTGATCTTTAACCCAGTTAATGACATGATACGATTTCCCAAGTTAAACAATCATTAATATTGATTTTTGGGAAGATTAAAACCAAGTGGAGTTTTAATGAATCTTTAATTAGATTGAAATGATCGAGAATGGAGTATCACCAGTTTCGCTCCAGGCGATAGTTAAATTTTTAATTAGATTTGAACGTGAAAAGGTAATTGAATTTACCAATAACACCGTGGTGTTAGATATGAAGTATGACCGGTTTTACTTCATGGGATGAATAGGTTGGGGTTAGGAAATTTAATAGTGACTACTTCGCTAAGGTTCGCTAATCCCGACTAGTTTGGATAAACCATAATCTGGTTTGAATTAATATTCAAAAGAAGATCAAAGAAGAAATGTAAAGAATTTATCTTTGATAAAATTAATGGGAACCTTTCCCAAAGTATAAGAATATTTGAATAAAAGAATATTCTGAATTGGAATGAGGCGTATATTGTGTTTGTGTAACACTTGTTTATTATATACGCGAGTTATTCAGAAAGACCTGGTTTATCCCATTCTGTGTAACCGATTCGACGATGTGTCGAGGATGAAGACGGTGGTCGAAGACCGGAGGTCTTCACATCATTTGGATAATTACTAATGATCTTGATTGGACTGTACACCCAAGAGGAGGGAATCAGTTGGTGATCATCCAGACGTACTTGTAGATCGATGGATATGCGAGGTACAAGGTGCCTCCGGTTTCGTTCAGACCCAGAACGGACCTGTAAATGGATTGTGTGTCTAACGTTGGATATCATTATGCGTGATTGATTAATATCGGTTGTATGGAGTGGTTTGCTTGTGTGGCATGCTAAGATGAAAATGATCAAGGCTTCTGTTGAAAAGCAGAGTCTTGTGGTTGATGACCAAAGCACGACCTTTGTGGCATAGCTTTGTGTTGCGTTAATTCGCGAGCCTCACACCCCGGTTGTGAACCAGAAATGGGAGAGGACATCAGGGAGGGCATGCGTTTCCTTCTAGCTAGGGTGGTGTCAGTGACCTACCAGTCCTGACATTTATATTATTTTCACCTGTGTGGTTGTTGGATTACGATGCGCCTCGGATATATCGGTGACTATGTGGAGCCGATGGAGTCATTTGGCTCATTGATGCCCCAAAGGGCGGGGAAACTTAGTGTTTAGGCATTATAATCCACATCGAGTGGACCGGCCCTGACGATCCAAGGGGAAGTTGCGGCTGTTCCTGAGGGGCGGGCTAGAGCATCTTGAAGCGGTGAGGACGATACTTGCCTCAGTTCACAGATGGAAATCCAACTTCCAACATGTGACATTTGCGGTTTTGATTGTAGAGTTTAGTATTGGCGACATGATATATAGTACCCATGCCGTCTAGGATTGATATATTTATATTTGAAGTTGTTTTATACACTATGCACTTATAATAGTATCAAACGATTTGTTTTAACGTACCTAGCATGTTTGGCTATTATAAGGGAAAACCCTATCCCCCAGCTTGCGTTGCATTGTGTGATAGGACCTGGGTCTTATAATAGCTTCATTTTTCCAAAAAGCATTCTGCTATTTTGATATATGCACTGGTATTCTTGGGAAGGAAACCTGTTCCGTGTTATACGGCTTGGTCCCTTGATATATTTGATTTAAAGTAAAGTTTTAAATAATTGTTTTAGTTCTCACACCAGTCACATGACTGACCTAGAGTTTATTGTTTTAACCTAAACTCTGGTGCCCTTATTTTCCACACTGGCAACTAGTAGTTTTGCTTTTGCATATTTATATTCACAAGATCCTGGTTTACAGCTGAAATGATATCCGGAAAGCTCTGTATCCGTATATCTCTTTCAGTTGTGTTTTGTATTATTTTCCGCTGCTATGTAATGTATTGTAATCTATGATATTTATTGAATGTATTTTATTTATTCACTTTGTATATTCTTGTATTCTTATGGAATTGTTGTAATAAGAAATGGAATGTTCTTCTGCTTGTGTCCCGATGTGGCTTGTTCTCAACTCAATCCGTGCTTTCCTTATCGGGAAAGTTCGGGTCGTTTCAGATTGTGATTGAAACAAGGTTGTTGTCATCAAAACATCATCAACATTCCATTCTCCAACAACATCATTGAAGAAGGAGTGCTCTTCTGAAGAGGATTCTTTGTTCCTTTACTCCGGTGTGTAGCCTACAATAACGCTAAACGTGTACTACCGGACGTACAGAAAGACAAGTCCAGTGACCACATTGCGAGGCAAACTCTGACAAAAAATATTTTCTGATATGGCTAATTTTGACCAACCCTTGAGCAGGATGCAACATATTTCACTCACAAATGCAATATAAGCGGGAGGCAAACCCAGAGATTCTACAAGGTCCCTCGAGCGCCGCCTGTAGAACTTATTCAGATGGTCAGTCCAAGGCCATTCACAATGTGAGGCATTAATATTATCGAGACTCTTCCAATGGCAAAAGGCGATGCTTGATATGTTATCATTGCAGTTAATTACTTTACCAAATGAGTCGCAATCGAGGCTTTCACGACAATCATGACAAAGAAAGTAATCAACTTCGTCATCCACAATATTATTTATCGCTTTGGAGTTTCCAATACTATTGTTTCTAATACCAGGACCCAATTAGAGACTTTGAGTTCAAAAAATTCTACTGCCGTCACCATATTGAGAAACAATTCTTGACAGTAGATCATCCTCAAGCTAATGGGCAAGTCGATGCTGTAAAAAAATTCATCAAGTCCATTATCAAGAAGTGTTTGGAAAAGTCTAAAGGCAAGTGGGTAGATGAACTCCTTCTATCCCTTTGGGCTTATTGGACTATCCACAAGTCAATGACCAGCCATACTCCATTCGCTTTCTTATGGATCCGAAGCCAGAATTCCCTATTAGCTTGAACTACAATCTCATTGAGTCATTAACTATGATCCGAAAACCAATAGAGTTCTCCTTCTGGAATTTCTTGACTTACTAGAAGAGAAAAGGTATGAGTCAGATCTCAAAGCAGCTGCACACTACCAATGGGTTGCTCGATATTACAACACCAAAGTTCGTCTAAAGCACTTCGACATCGGCGACCTCTTCCTTAAATGGATCTTTCCCACACTGACCAGACTTGGTTCTCTCTGGGATAGTCCGTATGTCATTCAACGGAGGCTTGGAAATGATACTTTCAAGCTAATAACCGTTGGTGGCACCAAATTACCAAGGGCATAAAACAACAAGCACCTTCGCTGCTACTTCACCTAGTTTGCTGAAAAACTTACCACTTTCCACAATTTTTTTTCAAGTTCAAGGCATTGCAAAGAAAAGGCTATTACAGCCGATATTTATCAGTAAAGATGTTCAAATTCCCATGTTCTTAGTATGTTACTTTCTGCATAGTATGTTAAAGACGCGATTACCATTGACTTGCATACACGAGTGCACAACACTGGATCGATACCTCAAAGCTTGGCATCGATCTACCACCTTGTGTATTTATAAAGACTCAAACCTTGTGGAATGGTTCTCCCTCTTCAAGTAAAATCAAGTCCTGAATCAACAACGAGGCCAAGTGTAAATAACTCACGATGCTTATTAATTTAAGTGTCTAACCACGTCCCTTAGTCTCCGGACTTGGGGGTAACCCATTAATAAAGTAAATGTGATACCGACCACTTTCTTGGCAACATCTATTCCCTATGGTTCGGATCTGGGTACAAAAATATCAAACTAACGACATTATCGACTCTAACCCATACGAAACGATAGGGGAGTATAAACGATGCCCGCTTATTACTCCTCACAACTCGGAATCAACGACCGCAAAGAGGTTCTGAGAGAGGAGTCACCAAACCCGAACTCTGCACGACTTGAGACTAACGACCGAAAGAAGGTCTCTAAAGCGAGGTTCATATACTTAGGCTCCAAACGACTAGAAATCACCGACCAAAACGCGATCTCGAGAATGGAGTCAATACACTCGAACTTCACAGGACTTGTGTTTCTCTTTCTCTGTAACAACCTAAAGTTTAAGTAAAGAAATTTAATCAAAAGAGTAATAAAATTAACATTAATAAAAATATATTAGGAAATAGGCAACGATGGTTGCGCCATTGTGTCCGTTACAAAATTCCAGCTAAGATAGACATTTGGTTCACTGAAATCAGACTTAAAACAAGGAAGATAAGAAGGAAAGAAGTTTTAATTTCAAATTTGAAATTTGAATAAATAACAAATTAATAAATATAAATTTAGTCGAAAATCATGTTAACTCGGGTGACCTAGTCTTTAGCTGGGTCGACCCAAACCCCAAGTGGGTTAATATATGGGTTGACCCACCTATAGAATGGGTCGACTAATTCCAACGACGTGCGCAACCAGATGCACATGTTTCTAGTGCGATTTGGACAGGTTTTGGTGTTGTTTTATAAAGACTTCTTCTTATCTTATGGACCTAATTTTAAACCTAAAATATAGCAGTCCTAAATCCCTTAACTCTATTATCAATATAGCTCCAAACTTAACCTTATTTCTCCCTACTCTGTTTCCTTCATTCTCTACCTCCATATTACATAACCTTCTCCATAAATATTTTAATGGAGTTCTGAGACTTGAGTTTTTCCATATATTTTTGGAGAATATTTATATATAGATATTTCCTACTAAGGCTTAAAGGATTGCTTAAATTTGTGAGTACTTTTTGTGATTACAAGATTAATATGATTTGAGGTTTATTTTGACTGTACAATAATTGTTGATTTCTTTAGATTTTAGTTTATTTTCTACAAATAATATGCGAATATCTGAGTCAATAATCTATTTTGCTATTGTAAATTTATTCAGTTCATCTTTATCTCTTTTTCCTCGTATATAATTTTATTTACAATTCATATTTAGCCCTATTTTATTTCATATTTGTTTTATTTATCTGAGCCTAGGACATGCGAGAGCCTAGGCCATTGTCCTTTTTATTTTCATGTCGAGTTTAGGCCTTTAAAGAGCCTAAACCATCATTCCTTTTCTATTTATGCATAGTTTGGGTAAAATTATGAAGTTGACAATAAAAGCGCATTTGAAAAAAATATATGAATTATGCATAAAAAGGATAAATTGGGGCTTATTGGAATTATGCAATAAAAGACAATTGAATGGCAGCTTTGGTAAACTGAATAATGGCATTTAGATAGACGCTAAATATTGGGGGTTGGGTTGTACAATGAATTTAAACAAAAATGAAGTTTGTAGGCAACCTATAAAATGAAGTTTACATGCAACTTATAATATGAAAAAAAGTTACATGAAGAAAGTAGGCTTATTAATAAACTTAAATTGGCATTAATTTTAATATAAGAAAATTAATAAGCATGAATAATAGTGGTCCATTCCGGCAGCATAAGCTGATTAGGAAAAATAAGAGTTCTATTAAGAAAATGTGTAGTAGGAGTCCGTTCTAGCAGCGACGACTAATTATGGAAAATAAGGGGCTCGTAGTAGTGGTCCGTTCCAATAGTAGGGTTAGGCTTATTAGGGAAAATAAAAGGCCAATTAAAATAATTAATTTATAGTGACATAGGCATTTGTTTATAATTCTATGGGGTTCTGGGTAGTTAAGCGGCAAACAATAATTCTATAGTGGCCTTAGGGCTAGTAAATTAAACTAGTGACTAAGTCTAGGGGTGACTGATGTCAAATTGCATTTTTGGTTAGGGATCTATATATGTCAGTACTCCTTTTTATCACACTACATCGAGGTCTCACGAGGAGACGAAGGCACACTTATACTATATTGGGTAGTAAGGGGTCCAAACGAGGTCGGTACGGGCGCGTTCTGATTGGGGGGGGGGAGGGGGGAGGGTGCATCGCGCCGATTAGGGAAGATAAGACATTGTGGCTCTTGTAGTCAACGATTTGTCCTTAGAGCTGATGGATCGGGTCCGATAAACCCCAGACCATAGTCGGCATAGGTTATCACAATTGTGGTTAGGAGCCGATCGATGGGTAGAATTAGGTTACATCCAAATTATCTATTGCAGCAAATGGTCCAGAAATCGAATGATTCGACAATCGACTACATCCATGCTTATTTTGTTTTTCTGATTTATTGTGTTGTGCTTTAAACTATTATTTTGTCTAGGTTACCTCTTTTATCACTCATGCTAGTAATTATAGAAATCACCAGGCTTTATGTATGACTTGTTTTTCTTTCTCTTCTTCCTTCCCTTCCCCTAAGTTCTCAGGGTGGACGATCTAGTAGCTGATAGAGTTTTGGCCTATCTGGGCTCATTGGAGATTCTCATTTGTTTATTCTTTGCTTTTACATGTATTGTCCCTTGTTTGACTTATTTCTGTATTTGATATTAAGAGGGATTTTTATTTGGTATGCTGATTATATTGTTTTCATAAAACAGTTGTGATTTTTATGATAAAGTGCAATCTATAATGTGGTAACACTTTTTACCCTGCTTTAAATGATAATTTAAGTTTAACTATGTTTTGCATATGCTGTGTTGTAATTTTAGTCTTTATGATGTTATTTTATACTTACATGCCTTATATTCCTTAACAAAATCCTCAGATGGGTAATGTTAAGAAATGTGGGGTGTTACATTTTGTTTCAGAGCCTATGTTACGAGCTTAGATTTTTTTTGTTTTAATAGAAAGGTCTTTTAAAGAAAGGTGTTTTCAAATTAAAAAGTTATTTTTGAAAAACATCCCCTAATGTCAATTACAATACTTACCTTGATTCCGTTCCTAAATCCTTCTCTCTTTTCCATTCACACAATGCCTAGGGCTTCCAACTTTCCTAAGGGTATCCCCGTTCCGACTTAGTTCCTTAGGTATGTGGAAGCTACAGTGCCAACCGAAGTGAAAGAGAATGCCCAAGCCCCTTCTCCAGGGTGGTGACCCTTCCTAATCCACCACCAACAGATGATTTCTCTAGGACTTGTAAAGATTTCACTGCTCTTGGCAGCAAGACCTTCCTTGGTTCGAAGACTTTTGTTGAGGTCCACACTTGACTCAGGAATACGAGCAAATGTTTGGACTTCTGCAGCTTGATGATAGGACGATAATTCAGTTGGCTGCATGGAAATTGAAGGGAGAGGTTTCATATTGGTGGAAATGGATGAGGCAGAGCATGGTTTTGAGACTTGGAATGAGTTATGCAAAGGTTTGTATGGAAGTTTCTATCTCAGGAAGAAGAGGGAATGCCGTTGGAGAAATTTCTAGTACTTAGACAGAGTGATCTTTTTGTGAAGGAATATGTTAATCAATTCAATGAGCTTGCTAGGTTTAGGATGGGTTTGGTGAATATGGATCATAAGAAAGATGTGAGGTTTGCTAAGATTCTGATTCAACCTCTACTAGGACTTGCTATGACTTATATCCCGGTGGGAGCTACATTCGAAAATCTTGTTGAGATGGCTCTTATGCATGAGGAAGAGAAGGTGACTCCAAGGAAAGTAAAGTTGAGGTGGCTAAGGATAATTTTGTTAAGAAGAAATAGTGGCCTAAGAAAGTTAATAAGAAGAAGGGTGAGAGGCTAGAGAAATCTTAGATAAAGAATGATATTAAATGATATGGATGTGGCATGATTGGCCATTCTGTAATGGACTTCCATAACTTAGTCATGAAATCCAATGGCACCGAAATATTTTGGATTTTTTCAAGTGGCTGATTATGCCTATTGGGCTAACTAATGCACTGAAATATTTTGTTGATTTGATGAGCCGAGTTTTAAGGGAGTTCCTCGATAATTTTATGGTAGTATTTGTGGATTACATCTTAGCATTCTCAGGAGAGGAGGTGAGCATGCGTTGCATTTGGGAGAGATTCTCCGTACTCTTCGTGCTATCAATTGAAGGAAAAGTTCTCGAAGTGCCACTTTTGGCATGAGGAAGTGAGATTCTTGGGTATGTAGTTTCGGGATATGGTATAGCGATGGATCCCATTGAAGTGGTGGCTGTGCAAGATTGGAAGGCCCTCAAGAATGCGATTAAGGTAAGTATCTTTCAAGGTTTGACAGGTTTTGGTTGGAAATTTATTAAGGACTTTGCATGGATTTCAGCTTCGTTTACCAGCCTTACCAAGAGGAACTTGGTATTCTCATGGGATGTGGATTATGAGGATTCCTTCATGAGATTGAAGAACGAACTCACGACTGCTCTAGCGTTGACTCTTCCAAACGGAGCTAAGAAGTTTACAGTGTTTATAAATGCTTTGTGGTATAGAATTAGGTGCGATTCAGATGCAAGAGGGTAAGGTTGTCTGTCATGGGAGCCGGTAGCTGAGGGTACATGAGAAAATTTACCCAACGCATGATTTAGAACTAGAAACTATTTCTTTTTCCCTTAAGTCTTGGAGGAATTATTTGTTGGGTGAGAGGCTTGAATTGTATATCGATCATAAGTCACAAGTTTTTCTTTTCTCAAAAGGATCTTAATTTGAGGTAGCAACGTTGGATGGAGTTTCTAGCATCCTATGATTTTTAGATTTAATATACCTTAGGGAAGGGGGATGTTGTGGCGGATGCTCTGTGTGACACCCCGCATTTTTAGTTAAATAAAAAAATTGGGGATAACTAAATTAAATATTCAGAACTAGGTAAAACTGGCATTACCATTGCATCCGTCTCAGAATTTTGGTTCATATACACCCCAAGTTTGAGTAAAACGGATAACTTATGAAGAAGTTATGGACATTAAAAGTTTGACAAAGTAAGCAGGCGGCAGGTCAGTGTAACTGGTGCACTTGGCAAGTGGGCCAAGGCTAATTTACACAGGTGCACTTGTGTAGAAGGCCAGTGTAAGTTTGTAGACCCACATGGGTCGACCTTTGGGTCGACCCAAGGGGCCTGGCTCGACCTATGAGTCGACCCAATGGTCGGCCCGGGCGTACGTGGGTCGACCCACTGCTGATCCGGGCAGATTTCTTTTGCGTATCTGGACTGTTTTTCAAAAAATTCGTTGCTGACTCAACGCTGCATGTGCAAGAACACCCATAAATAAGTTAGCAAAGCCTAGCCTAAATCTCATATTTTCTGAGAGGCTGTCCAGACTATGCCATTCTGCTTCCTCCTCAAACCTCTTTAGTTAGTAGTAGGAAATTTTGATTCAAGATTTGGAGGAAAAGAATGTTTATTTACAAAAAGGGTGTTCATAATTTTGTTCGAAGTAACATAAAGTCTTGGATCTGGTTAATTCAAATTTCTCTTCTTTTTCCCTTTTTTCTTTTAGTCTGATAATTTTGAATCCATTGTTACTTAGATTCTAGATCCAGTTAGGAGAACCATGGAATGCTAGGTTTAGACCAGATTCATGAATTGGAAAGCAATTAGGTGAATGGATTTAAGTTATGCCTTTTTGATAATGGTATATTTATCGTTTGGCATTCTCCGTTAATATGTATAAATCTGCTAAAATGTTTAATCTGCTGTAATCTACTGAAATGATTAATCCACTAAACTGTAAACCTGATGAAATCTGTTGAAATTAGTACTGGGGAATACAACTGGAAATTTGGGGTTGTATGAACATGTAAATCTATAGGCTTAATTCGAGATTAAGTGGAACATGTTAATGAAACTGCAAGTAAACCCACAAGTGGTCGGCTTAATGTGAGAGAACTGGTGTATAAACATATATATGAATATACGTATATAACAGGATATAAATAAATGGCATTTATTATAATTAATGGAAATGAAGGGAAGTTATAACAGTAAAAGAATTGGAATGAACGGGGAATGATAATAACCTATTATGGATAAACTTGAAGGGAATAGGAAAAATAATAGGTAGGTTTGTCCTAGGGATAAATGGAAATTACAACTTAGGTTATAAGAAACGATAGGGGGAATGGGATAACTTATGTGATGAGATAAGTTGTACTTAATTATAAATTAAGTAACCTATAAATTTGGAAACTTGCTATTTGTAATAAGTAGAGAACAGAGAGGAAAAATAAGGAAATGCAATAAGTTGTATTTAATCATAAATTAAGTAATCTGTAAACTTGAGAATCTGAAACCTGTTGATAAGAACATGTTGTCTGAAAACATGAGAATCTGAAATCTGCTGATAAGAATAACATACTAAAGGCTTATTAATGAACTTAAATGGGGGTAAGTTATATAACTGAAATTATTAAGCAAGAAGAATTTGGTAACCTAAATAAGAAACCAATATAAATTGAATTAACCAATTTAACTGGAAATCTGATGAGGTATAGCAAGCGCGTAAGTAAACGTCTAGACATAGGGTCTAATAATGCATTAACCAGAGGCGCTTGGACCAGTCCGTACGTCTGAAGGTGAATAACCCAATGGGGTAGATCATCATGGTGTCATTAGACACAAGGGGAGCTCACATCCATCTGATTATTCTGCTTGTTCTGTTAATTGTTCCGCTGATATTATGTTGGCTCCGAAGGAGTGGAAGGGGAAGCAAGTGACTTCCTAAGACATGGAGGGTACTCCTGGTAGTCCCATGTGCGGTGACAGCATTTATACTGTGCTCGTAGAGTTTGGGTCAGAGCGTTATTACCCGGTGAGTATACCTTGGCTGCCACAATAGGGGGCAGTAAGAAGGCTGTAGGGTGTATAGGTGATTCGACGATCCTGTTACCTTGTGACTAGGCGTGTTACGACCATCCCATCTGCTCTCGTTAGGAGGGTCTAAACATCTGATAGAAAGTAATCGTCGGGTACCGGTTATCGAAAGTCGGCATGATGCGTGATGCAGAAAGACGGAAAGCTAAACCAATAGACCATCGTCAGGGCTTTGGGTGAGGGACATGCCAATTAGGATTTATTGTTTGTTGTTTCTCTAGGCCACGTCACTAGCTCTCAATTCTGTTAGTCTTTCACTAGTTTAGGGAGCGGTCGGGTGGGACCATAGCCACTATGAAAATGTAGACCATAGCATTTGTGTATACACATGTCTGAAAAGGCTCCCGACCAAGTTTTGTGTATCTGAAATAGCCCTATTATGGAACTCAGTGCACAGTAGATAGTATGTGCAGATACATGCATACCGTTTTCCGGATGGTGTATCATCGAGGTTGAGGCATCGAGTACGATTGACGATACATATGAGAGAAAGTCTAGATAGATGCATGTCTGCTCCAGGTGGTGTATCATACACTCTAGGGCATTACTCTCTGATGGAATCTGATTCGATCGAAGGTGGCAGTCCATACGCTTACGTAGAATGGCGATGATGGTTCTGCGTGCAACGTAGCGTTGTTATACAGAGATCTGTAGATCGTTCTGACGTAGGATGAGGGACTGCGTATATTTATGTGGCGTTATGGTAGAGACCATGCGAGTGGGGTACCATAGGGTGTAACTTAATGTTGGTGGTAGCTACATATATACTTTATTAGGTTGATCCACTGGGAAGTAGATGGGTACGACATGTGTGTAAGCCTGGAGTGTTGTTAATCCAAGTAACCTAATAAATAAGGAAATGTAACTGAATGATATATGTAGTGTTTATCCCTTACAAACCATACATATATTGGTCTATTAAATATGTGTAAAAACTATGGGTCGAGCGTCATTAGGGTTGGTCGTGCACAGTCCAATCCAATCCAGTACATCAAGACAGTTTGTGAAGGGAAAGAGACGATCGACCAAAACAAAGTTCAAACGCTGGTTTAAGGTTAAGCACGGCAAGGAAGGTCGCATACATAAGGACAAGTTGGGTCATCCTCTCCACACATTCAGGATCGGTCGTACGGCATAGTACGGTCATACAAAGGGGTCTTGTGCATGAAGCTAGTTCAAGAATGGCACTACCCAAGGGCAGTAAGGCTCGTACATCATGTCGTACAAGACAAGAAGAAGAATTGGTTCCGGTGGCACGTTCCACTCTGTAGTCGTTCATTCATACTACCCCGGTCGATCATGTGTAGCAAGGAACACAAAGA
The DNA here is from genome assembly GCA_030737875.1 of Allium sativum. Classification (NCBI taxonomy): domain Eukaryota; kingdom Viridiplantae; phylum Streptophyta; class Magnoliopsida; order Asparagales; family Amaryllidaceae; genus Allium; species Allium sativum. The sequence continues at coordinate 387,506,567 of CM060916.1, read as the reverse complement.
TTCCAGAGATCGCACATGCATCTCATGTCCGCTCACAGATTGCAACCCCAGTCGTTCGCTCGTTCCTCAATCAGTCACGAATGCTGTGATGGTCGCCCCACACCAGTCGACATTTCCAATGAAAGTGTGTTGTGCCAATGCCCGACTAGCACGGGATGGTCGCCAAAGAAAGGAATTTGAACTAATAAGGAACCTGTAGAATGTCTCACAGCGCATGGGATAAAATATAATAACAATATACATTGACATAAAACAGGAGAGACAGTGCATAAGCTGAAAACTAAACCATCATAGCAGCGGAAATCCAAAATACGGCTTATCATTCAAACCAACATTATTACAACTTTGAAATACTGTCTCTAACGCAAAAGAAAGAGGTACACTACTAATGCCCAAAGTAGTGACCAACAACAACACAGGGAGATTATATATATACCGTACATGGAAGCCTCTTGCTCGTCTCCGGTACAGCAACTCGTGCATGATCACTGACCTGTCTATAGTCTGCTCGTTTAAGAGCACCTAGAGTAATAAGAAGAGACATAAAACTCTGGGTCTGACAAAAGTCTGGTATGAGCGATAAGCAGCAAAACAGAACAATAACAGGTAAACATAACCATACCTGAACCTGGACGTGCAACCAAAGAGTTAGCACAATAGGATGTACAATACTCTAAGGTGACACTAACACATGGTGTGAAAATAATAAGGAGGGGGTGTGCATGTCATGGTGATAGAAAAACATCAAACATAGCAATCATCCTCACAACTCTCACTCAGTGTATAAAGCATATGATATCTACCACTTTGATCACCCAATTCTTTGTTACGATCATTCTGCCACATGGAGTCATGACAGCTCCACTGCACTTATCCATAACCACTAATACTTTGCTATGTCCACTCTGCCCCAGAGAGTCATAACAACTCCACCGCACTGGCTCATAGCCCTTCTATGATCACTTTGCCCCATGGAGTCATAACAACCCCACTGCACTGATCCATAGCCACTAATCCGTCTCTCAGTAGTGAGTCAAAACTATAGACATCGATAACCTCTTTGCACACGTCCCGCAACAAAGGTCCAATTCACGAAGTTAACTCATTGTTCCCATATTGATCCTGAGTTCTACTTCCCATTTGGACTTCCTTTACATCTCGGGTTTTGGTCGAATTGGAGTTGGTCTTCAGAAGAGTCGTCGCGTAATAGTAGTGGTTGGTTTGGTTCAGTCTTATAATGTTCAAATCCTCCGGTTCGGTTCGGCTCAAAAGTCCTTCGGTTCGATCATCTAGTTCGGTTCGTTGTATGGGATCCAAGTTCCTCCCTTTGGTTCGGTTCGGTCCTCCACGTCACACCAGTTCGGTTCGGTGTTCATAGCCTTGGTCCGGTTCGGCTCGTCCCCTCTAGTTCTCCAAATCCTGGTTTGGTCCTCCGATCCGATCCACAAGCCCCGTCCCAATTCGATCCGATCCGGGCCTTCCTTATTGCCCCTACATTCCCTTGTGCCAAGTTCCAGTCCGGTTCGTATTCCCCTTGCCCAGTCCACCGATCCGATCGGAGCCCTATAATCCGATCCGATCCAAAACCCTGCACATTTTCCAGCGAGCATATATCGTCCGTTTTCGCCATACGACGGTGCTTTCAACCATTCTAACTTTCCTATAAGATTCCTTAACATTCCAAACAGTAATAATAACAAATAGAATCAACCATAAACATCCAAATATCAATCATATGAGTTATTTTGGACCAAACGTACCCAAATCTACGGTTTTTTCCCTTAATCCCTTTAATCATGATTTAAGAATATAATTAGCAAAACATATCCAAACTAACCCAAATTTCTATCAGAGCCCTAAAATAATATTTAAGAATTTTACAAATTTTTCCAGAATTTTATCATGCATAATTTCGCAAATTAACACTAATCACCCCTAATTAACCGTAATTAGCGAAAAATAATGCAAATCACTCAACTTAGCCACAAATAAAGTTTTAGCACCGAAACTCTACTGTTTTGGGGAGTTATCCTATGCAACGCAGTAGCTGCAACTCTGATTTGGTGTTGATTTGATGTAGATCTTCTTAATTAGTGATTAGAAGGTGATGTGGGATGATTTTAGAAGGTGGAGGCCATTGCTAGGGTTCAAAGGATGAAAGTGGCGGCTGTAAAAACTAAACTGAAATGTTTTTCCTAACCCTATTAGCCCTCCTATAACCCTTATCCCGAAATGGGTTATGGGCCTAGCTGCTAATCACCTTAATTAGGCCTGGTTAAGCTGTTTTTCACCTTCCAAACCTTGTTTCAGCCATATCTCCCAAATGGTAAGTCCGTTTGATCAATGTGACCACTCTACGGAAAGGTAAACCATCACTTGAATCCAATGGAAGTGGTTTCAGGTCAAAACTCATTACCACTCAAAAGTTATAGGCGAAACGAGATTCACCAGGGGCAAAACGGTCATTTAAATATTGGCAAAAATTGTGAACATGGAAAATGACCCCAATAGTTGTTCCCCAAAGTTACACGACCATATGACCTCATATAAAAAAGAAATAAATATTCTACGATCCTTTGATACGTAGAATGTGGGTCGTTACACTTCCCCCCTCCCCATCCCTTAAGAAATTTCGCCCCGAAATTCCTTAACCAAAAACATACAAAGTTGTTCCGCATGCCTATCGGTCATTCACAAACAATCAAACATACACAACAAGCACAACAAGCCTACCCTAGCATGCAATTTACTAACAAGGGAAAAAACTATCATTATTAAAATCTCATCAGGCAAAGAGTTCTGAATGCGATTCCCTTATGCTCTCCTCTGTTTCCCAAGTACAGTCACTCTCATTCTCACCCCACTGAACCTTGACCAAATTCACCGCCTTCCTTCGAAGTTGCTTCGTATCGCTCTGGACAATACGGATCGGCTTGCGGTTCCCAACCGCCTCGGGTTCTACTTCAGTGTCATCCAACTGATCCGATGAAATAGTCATATCGGGGTTGTGCATGAACTTCCTCAACTGGGAAACATGAAATATGTTGTGAACTCCCTCCATCTTGTCAGGTAATTCAACTTTATATGCTAAATTCCCAACTTGCTTGAGAACTGGGAATGAACCAACAAATCTTAATGCTAACTTGCCTCTCCTACCAAATCGAATCACGCTCTTAACGGAGAAATCTTGACAAACTCCAACTCGACAATGGAGAATCTCGAATCTCTTCGTCTCTTATTAGCATAACTCTTCTTCCTATCTTGGGCAGCCTTCATTCGTTGTTGGATAACCTTGATCTTGCCCGAAGTTTCTCTTATTACATCTGGTCCAAGTATAAATTTCTCACCGGTTTCCAACCAACATGATGGTGAGTTGCACGGTCTTCCATACAAAGCTTCAAATGGAGCCATACCAATACTGGACTGATAACTATTGTTATATGCGAACTCAACCAGATGTAAATGGTCATCCCATGACCCTCCAAAATCCAATATACAAGCTCTCAGGAGGTCTTCTAATACTCAATTCACCCTCTCTGTTTGACCGTCGGTTTGAGGATGGTACGCGGTACTGAGATGTAATTCTGACCCTAAAGCCTCTTGTAAGCTCTTCCAAAACCCACTAGTAAATAATGGATCTCGGTCACTCACAATGCCTTTGGGTACTCCATGAAATCTCACTACCCACTTCATATACAATTCTGATAACTTAGTTGCTGTTCTATTCGACTTGACGGGTATAAACCTTGCACTCTTGGTCAATCGGTCCACATTCACCCAAATACTATCATGGCCCGATCAAGTCCATGGTAACCCATCAATGAAATCCATTGAGACTTGTTCCCATTTCCATTTTGGAATGTCTAATGGTTGCAACAAACCACTAGGCTTCTTTTGGTCGGCTTTAACTAGCTGGCAGTTCATGCATTTGGATATAAACTTCCCAACGTCTCTTTTCATCCCTTCACAGTAGTAGGTCTGCTTCATGTCTCGATACATTTTGCTACCACCGGGATGTATAGTTAGCTTTGAGTGATGACATTCTCTAAGAAATTCATCTCTCAATCCATTAACATTGGGTACGACTAATCTCCCATCATTTCTAAGCCATCCATCTCGATCAAGCCTATACTTGTTCATCTCCTCGTCGATTCCCATTTCTAACTTGGAAATGATTTCTAGTAGGTTAGGATCGTCCCTCTGGCTGGAACCGATCCGATCAATCAAGGTGGGTCTGATCGTCAAACTTGCTAACATCTCTGGTTCCAATTTGCACTTTGGTCTGAAATCATACCTAGCGATGTACTCCAGTTTTTTCCATTCAAGAAACATAACCCCTAAACTGGCATGCCTCATACTCAATGCATCAGCTACCGCATTGCCCTTTCCTGGTGTATATGCGATATCGAAATCATAAGAATCTAAGAATTTTAACCATCTTTGTTGTCGGAGATTTAGATCCTTCTGTGAGAAGAGATACTTTAACGATTTATGATCGGTTAACAACTCGAATCTTTCTCCCAAGTGATAATGTCTCCACATCTTCAACGCGAACACGATCGCTGCCAATTCCAAATCATGGGTAGGATTTCTTTTCTCATGTGGCTTTAGTTGCCGACGAGCATAAGCTACAACCCTACATCCCTGCATCAATACAACACCTATACCACATGCATCCGTGTATACTGTCATCTCTTCATTCCCTTTAGGAATGACTAACACTGGCGCACGCGTCAACTTTTCCTTTAGACTCTTAAATGCATTTTCACAACTTCCATCCCAGACGAAAGCTTGATTCTTCTTGGCCAACTGAGTTAACGGTGTCGCTATCTTGGAGAAGTCTTGGATAAACTTATGATATATCCAGCTAATCCCAAGAAACTTCTTACGTCTGTTGCATTCTTGGGCATAGACCAATCTTGTAGCCACCTTCGCAGGATCCACGACAATACCATTCTCTGAAACAACTTGGTCTAAAAGTCTCACTTCCCTCCTCTAGAAGTGACACTTAGAAAACTTCTCTTTCAATTGGTGTTTCCTCAACACCTCCATCACTATTCTCAAATGTTCCTTGTGTTCTTCCTCTGCCCTCAAGTAAACAAAGATATCGTCTATGAACACAAGAACAAACTTATCCAATTGATCCCTGAATACCCTATTCATAAGATCCACAAAATATGCTGGTGCATTAGTCAACCTGAAGGGCATGACCAACCACTCATAAAATCCAGACGGCATCCGAAATACCGTTTTAGGAATACTCTCAGCTGCTATTCGAAGCTGATGAAATCCTGTCGCGAGGTCCAATTGGGAGAACACCCTTGCTCCCTCCAGTTGATCAAACAAATCATCTATCCGTGGAAGAGGATACTTTTTCTTCCTAGTCACTTTATTCAACTCGCGATAATCTACACATAAACAAAGGGAACCGTCTGCCTTAGTGGAAAATACGACTGGTGCTTCCTACTCGGAGACACTTCTTCTGATAAATCCCTTCTTTAAAAGATCGCTTACTTGCACTCCGAGCTCTCGCTGCTCCCTTGGTGCCATACAACAAAGTGACATCACTATAGGTCTGGCATCTTTCACTAAATCAATACGGAACTCAATCTCTCGGTGTGATGGAAGTCCAGTCACTTCCCCAAAGATATCCGGATACTGGCCAGCAACGGGAACCCCTGATAACTCGTCCTGCGGAATGTCAAGGGAATTTAGAAAACTAGCCATCACCTCATAACTAGGTAGGCCACCAAACACTACCCTTTGCCCATCGTCTGCCCTAATAGCCACCGAATATCCCTCACAGTCTACCACCACCCCGTACCTTTGGAGCCAATCGACTCCCAAAAAATGCCAAACCCAATAAAGCCTAAAACAAAAAAATCACAAGCAAACATACATCCATGACTCGATAAGACCAAATTTCGACAAATCATGCTAAGGCTAGTCGAACCACCAATCGGGTTTGTCACAACTAAAGGTCTATTGACTATCTCGGGTTCCAATCCCAACCTATCTACTAGGTCACTAGATATGAAGGAACGGGAAGCCCCAGTATCAAACAGTACTCGAACAGGAACATCATAAACAGAAAGCGTACCTTGAGTGATGACATTCTTTCCTTTCTCTGCCGCAGTTGGGGCATTCAAGAAGAAGGAACAACATTAATAGCATAGGCTTTCACACTCTGCTTCTCTTTAGGGGGTTGCGGACATTTATCCTTGTGATGTCCCACTTGGCCATAGTTAAAGCACTTCCTGTCCGCTGGCTTTGCTCGACATTCTTTGGCATAGTGGCCCTTCTTGCCACAGCTAAAGCATTCTACCTCTTTCTTATCTTTCTTTTTCTGAGCATCCTTGGTCTAACTCTGCTTCCTTTTATTCTGAGAATTATTCTTGCCTCCGCCGCTTGCCTGTAGCTTTGGCCCCTCTGCAGATGCAATAGCGACTTCAGTCTTGGGCTTAGGATAAAGGCTCTCTGATCTCAATGCTTTTCCAATAATTGACTCAAAAGTCTCATCAATATGGTTTATAAGCCTTTCCTCCAAGTACCGATCTAAGCCTGTTATAAATTTCTCATTCTTCTTCTCAGCATTGTCAATAAGAGATAATCCATACTTCAATAAAGTATCGAACTTAGCAATATATTCTGAGACTGCCTCCACCATTCTATTTAAGCTCCAAGAACTTCCTAAATAACTCTGACTTCTGGGCAGCTGGGATAAACTTATCACTTAATCGGTCCTTAAACTGATCCCAAGTAACTTCATCCTCAGGAGTAGCTGCCTTAATAGCATTCCACCAATTCATAGCCCGTCCATGCAGCTGACGGGATGCTGGCTTCTTCTTCATCGCATCATCGATCCCTAAGTCCTCGAAGATGCGCTCACAACTATCGAGCCAATCCTGAACTTCTGTAGCCGATTCCGTTCCTTGGAACGGCTTCCCACCAAGACTAGTGCAGTCCTTACAGAGCTTGGCGAAATCGGCCCTAGGCGCTTGCCCCGCTGCACCACCACCATTTGCAGTATTAGGATCTGCCCTCTGAACATCCCTAAGCATCTCTCTCATAAAGTCAGTAAACATCATCCTCATATCAGGAGCATTCCTATTATTGGCTCTTGGACCAGTATTCCTCGTATATCGGCTCATCGTTCAATCTGTAAGGAGAAAAGGATTAACTATCTCTTCAGTGGTGCCAATGCAGTGCGACTCCATCCTAGATATACTAACAGTGTGTGTGTATATATATAGCTTTTGAAAACCAAAATATCAAAAATATGCGCTCTCATATATGTACTATCCCTCCCTGGTGTCTTTCCCTAGATTAACTACGCAACCTAGAGATTTGATACCAAATGTGACGGCCGCCCCGCACCAGTCGATATTTTCAATGAAAGTGCGATGTGCCAATGCCCGACTAGCATGGGACGGTCGCCAAAGAAAGGAATTTGAACTAACAAGGAACCTGTAGAATGTCTCACAGCGCATGGGATAAAATATAATAATAACATACTTTGACATAAAACAGGCGAGACAGTGCATAAGTTGAGAACTAAAATATCATAGCAGCGGAAATCCAAAATACTGCTTATCATCCAAACCAACATTATTACAACTTTGAAATACTGTCTCTAAAGCAAAAGAAAGAGGTACACTACTAATGCCCAAAGTAGTAACCAGCAACAACACAGGGAGATTATATATATATATATATATATATATCATACATGGAAGCTCTTACTCGTCTTCGGTATAGCTACTCGTGCATAATCACCTGACCTCTCTCTAGTTTGCCCGTCTAAGAGCACCCAGAGTAATAAGAAGAGACATAAAACTCTGGGTCAGACAAAAGTCTGGTATGAGCGATAAGCAGCAAAACAGAACAATAACAGGTATACATAACCATACCTGAACCTGGACCTGCAACCAAAGAGTTAGCACAACAGGATGTACAATACTCTAAGGTGGCACTAACACATGGTGTGAAAATAATAGGGAGGGGTTGTGCATGTCATGGTGATAGCAAAACATCAAACATAGCAATCATCCTCACATCTCTCACTCAGTGTGTAAAGCATACGATATCTACCACTTTGATCACCCAATTCTTTGTTACGATCACTATGCCCCATGGAGTCATGACGGCTCCACTGCACTGATCTGTAACCACTAATACTTTGCTATGTCCACTCTGCCTCATGGAGTCATAACAACTCCACTGCACTGGCTCATAGCCCTGCTACGATCACTTTGCCCATGGAGTCATGACAACCCCACTGCATTGATCCATAGCCACTAATCCGTCTCTCAGTGTTGAGTCAAAGCTATAGACATTGATAACCCCTTTGCACATGTCCCACAACAAAGTCCAATTCATGAATTTAACTCGTTGGTTCCCATCTGGATCCTGAGTTCTACTTCCCATTTGGACTTCCTTTGCATCTCGGGTTTTGGTCGAATTGGAGTTGGTCTTCAAAAGAGTCATCGCGTAATAGTAGTGGCTGGTTCGGTTAGGTCTTATAGTGTTCAAATCCTTAGGTTCGGTTCGGCTGAAAAGTCCTCCGGTTCGATGATCTAGTTCGGTTCGGTGTATGGGATCCAAGTTCCTCCATTTGGTTCGGTTCGCTCCTCCACGTCACACTGGTTCGGTTCGGTGTTCATAATCTTGGTCCGGTTCGGTTCGTCGCCTCTAGTTCCCCAACTCCTGGTTGGGTCCTCCGCCTTCCTTATTGCCCGTACATTCTCTTGTGCCAAGTTCCAGTTCGTATTCCCCTTGCCCGGTCCACCGATCCGATCCGAGCCCTATAATCTGATCCAATCTGAAACTCTGCACATTTTCCAATAAGCATATATCGTCCATTTTCGCCATACGACGGCGTTTTCAACCATTCTAACTTTCCTATGAGATTACTTAAAATTCCAAACAGTAATAACAACAAAAAGAATCAACCATATACAACCAAACATTAATCATATGAGTTATTTTGGATCAAACATACCCAAATCTATTGTTTTTCCCCTTAATCGCTTTTATCATGATTTAAGCATACAATTAGCAAAACATATCCAAATTAACCCAAAATTCTATCAGAGCCCTAAAATAATATTTAAGAATTTTACAAATTTTTCCAGAATTTTATCATGCATAATTTCGCTAATTAACACTAATCACCCCTAATTAACCGTAATTAACGAAAAACAATACAAATCACTCACCTTAGCTACAAATAAAGCTTTAGATCCGAAACTCTACTATTTTGGCGCGTTTTCCTATGCAACACAGTAGCTCTAACTCTGATTTGGTGTTGATTTGTCTTGATTTGGTGTAGATCTTCTTAATTAGTGATTAGATGGTGATTTGGATGATTTTAGAAGGTGGAGGTCATTGCTAAGGTTCAAAGGATGAAAGTGGTGGCTGTAAAAACTGAAATGAAATGTTTTTCCTAACTCTATCAGCCCTCTTATAACCCTAATCCCGAAATGGGTTATGGACCTAGCTGCTAATCACCCTAATTAGGCCCGGTTAAGCTGTTTTTCACGTTCCAAACATTGTTTCAGCCATATCTCCCAAATTGTAAGTTGGTTTGATCAATATGACCACTCTACGGAAAGGTAAACCATCATCCGAATCCAATGGAAGTGGTTTTAGGTTAAAACTCCTTACTAATCAAAAGTTATCGGCGAAACAAGATTCGCCACGGGCAAAATGGTCACTTAAAAATCGGCAAAAATCGTGAACATGGAAAATGACCCCAATAGTCGTTCCCCAAAGTTACACGACCATACGACCTCATATGAAAAAGAAATAAATATTCTACGATCCTTTGATACGTAGAATCACTACAAGAAAAATACCCTATTGCAACTACCTATTTGCAACAGGCCTCAAATGTCAGTAGCAATAAATGATATTTAGCAACAGACCTTTCGTAGCTGTTGCAACAGATAAGATTTAACAACAGGCTTTTCCTTCCTGTTACGAAAAGCGCATTTTTCACAACAATGCTTTCATGCCTGTTGCGAAAATAGACTTTTAGCAATTGCTCTTCCATTCCTGTTGCAATAGACATATTATTTGCAACTACGCTTTCAAACCAGTTGTAAAAATTATATAGTTAGCAACTATTTTCACCAGTTGCGACAACTATAATTTTTTGCAATAGGTAAAGCCCCTTGCAAAAAACGTACTTTTAAAAATTATTTTTCCCCAAGTAATATTTGGTTATAATATAAGAAGTATAAGCATAATAGTTAATATATACATACATACATACATACATATATATAAATATATATACTATATATAATTAATATTAAAATATAATAAAATAATAAATTATTATTAAATAATAATAAATTATTAATAAAAAACTAATGGATAATAATTAATAATTAATTTGAAATATGAATATGTTTAAATATTTAATAATTAAATAATTAATAAATTTATAATAAATAAATAACAATAATTGATTAATATTACTATTAAGGAGTGATTAATAATAATAATTCCTTGTATGGATTAATTTATAATTTGTGTTTGATAGAGGTATTTTTATGAATTAATTAATAGTTTCTAGTTATCATTAATAATTAATTTTTATATTTTAATATTATATTTAATTATTAGTGATCAATAAGTTAAGTCATGTTCTTTTCCTCCACGAAAGTTCAAAAGTATACAGTTATAAACTATAGAATAACTAAATTCCGTTGGTAAGTAACGTTTAGGTGGGCTCTCCAAAATTTGAGGACCGCTTCGCACTTAATATTTCGTGCCCGCTTCACTTTTTCCCATTTCCTTACTTTTCCCATCTCCCCAGCCTTCTGCATTTCTCTGGAAATGGCGACAGACCCTTTTCCCTTTCCACCTCTTTTTACATCTTCTTCCTCTGTTCGTTTTAAAACTACCCTTCTTCATCTCCTTTTTTCCAAATCTCGGGTCTGCTTTCACCATGCCAGGTCTTCTGCAGAGGTGCTCTACTCAAACCCCTCCACCTATTTTTCTGTTTCGGCTAGCATTTCTAATGTTTCGACCTTTTCTTTGCCTTTGACGATCCATAGGCTTTCGATCATGCGCGGTGACATAGTGCTCTTTGAAAACCATTTATGCCAAATACAAGCTTTTCTGACCATTACATGTGACTTTGCGAAGGTTTTATTTTGAAGATTTGAATCTTAATCGATATAGGCAAGAATTTGATGGATGAGTTAGTTGATCCTAGAATCTACAGCTACAACAATTGCAGAAATCATGTTTGCCTTCACGATGACGTTATTTCTAAAGCTTTTCAGGTAAATTGTTTCATTGTGTATTTTGTTTGTTCTTGATTTATTATACCATATCCTTCTGACAATTTAATCATAACGTCTGATGTATCTTTCTTTGTGCAATGAAGAAATAGAGCAGTATCAATTGTGATTTAGTGCAAACTGTTGTATTGGGTTATGTTTTATGCTTTAGTATTTAGGGGTTTTTGCCGCTTCCTTGGAATAATAAGCACAACTACGTGTTCTTAACCAAGAAACGAAAAGGAGTGTTTGGTGTTTGGTTATGCCTTCTAGAATTAAACAAAATTAGAAAAAAAGGAAAAGAAAGAAAGGCCATGTTAATGTGTTGGTTACATATGCATTTATGACATTCTTTAATTATGTCCCATGTGTCAAGAGCTATACAGCTTTAGCAACGATCCAGGGAATTGTCACTTAAAATGCGAGTCATGTGGATAGGTGTTAACCTTTTGACACTATGGTGTGCTCAATTATCATTATTCCAAATTGCTCATTTTTTGATGTACCTAACTCTTATAACTTGTACTTTATAATGCATATGCACCCTCCAAGGTAATATACTAGTACAATTGAAAGATTTAGCCTTTGTGTTCAAGTATTACCATGCATGTTACATTTCTTTAAATGATGATGCTTGTATTACCATGCATGTTACATTTCTTTAAATGATGATGCCTACACTTGGGTTATTGACACTTTTACACAGCTATGCCAGCAGTCCCAATTTTCCATATTGATGCACTGGTGATTGTATAATATTATTTATGCCCATTGTTAATTAACATATAACCAGCCCATGTCAGTTAATATTCCTAGAGAATGATTACACATTCTAAATGCATATAAATTGGAAATGATAAAAGACATGGGTTTTGACTTTTAAAGATGTTAGAGTTCTAAATTTTAGTTGGATTTCTGTTACTCTGTATGTTGCCCACTTGTTAGATTAAATTTTTGTTACACATATGGACCAACAGTATAAAGCCTATGTAAACTCATTGTTGTTTTAACTTAACCTTTGTTTTTATGGTTTCATTCATTTGCCTCTGAGTATTTATGTATTTACATTTTCCAAAGGCATGGAAACTACGCGAGAAAGGGAGATTGAAAGAGAGTGGATTCAAATCTAGAAGGATACCTCGAAGAAGTATTAAGATACGCAAAAGTTGCACTCTTTTGCGCACAAGCAGAAGCTTAAAAAAGGCCCTCAATGGTCCAAGTTTATTCTATTATTATAGTATATGTATGATTGGGTAAAAATATGAGTAGAAAATACTCTATTCGAAAAAAATGTGTTGTGTGAGAGAAGAAATTGTTACACATGAATGGTGTATGAAAATTGTAGAAACCTTTATTGCAATTGTTTGTACTATTAAAACTTTGTTAAAATAAAAATTTTATTTGTTTATTTCATTCTGTGATATACGCTGTTACTAAAATAAATACATTTAATATGTAATATCCATAAGCTATATTTTTTTTATAGAATTATGAATCTATTGCAACGGGCATGTACTGTTGCAAAATAGTCCATTGCAACAACAAAGGCCAGTTGCAAAAAAGTGTACCGCAACCTTTTATCGCAACAGGCAAAAAACATTGCGGACTTTTAGCAATTCCGGCTATACCAACAGGCACGAACCTGTTGCAATTGGTCTACTGCAACACATATTGCCTGTTGCGAAAAGTGTTTTTTGTTGTAGTGAATGCGGGTCATTACAAATGCTCCAATCATAAGCTACCTATCGATCCGACAGATGTCAGCTCTAGAGTGATCACACTTATTTTCTCTACAAGCCTTGATCGGTCGCCTATTCATCTGTAATAAGATACTGAAGCTTCAACCAGCTACTATCTGTCAGTCAATAAAAGGCTTAACAAAATGACCTGGTCGGTCACTCTTATACCAGTCATGAAGCTTAGACAAGTCGCCTGTACACTCTTTACCTATTCGCCCATTCAATGTGCTCAGATCTATGCAATCGCCCGCTCCCATGAACCCGCTCGTGCGGGACAGCTGAATACAACTATCGACAGATGGCCACAACTAGGCGATGTCATTTTCGTAATTAATGGAACAAGCGACCCATAGCATGCATATATGAACTTCATCTCATTTCTTCAGGAGAGCTCACCTATAAATAGGCCATGGCTACCACCATAAGGGGATCGACTCTTGGCCACCATGAAGTTTTGCTGAATTCTTTCCCCCATCATTCCTTAAGCATTTCACCTATCGTCATGATCTCCGTTCAAAGGTTATTCATCCATTTGGCCATGGCGTCCATTAGTATCCTATAAGTGAGCAAAGATCAAAGACGTCTTCCTTCTCCATCGCTCACCCGTCCTTCTCTTCTCCTCCATGGATTCTACAATTCTTCCATTGAATCCTATGAATTTAAGTAAGATTTGTATGTGAGAGTGAGAATATGTTGAGAGAATGAGAAAATGTATGAACAAAGAGAGTTTATATGCTTTGTAATCATTTTCATGATAATGCAAACTACCTTCATAGTGGACGTAGGCCTAACTTAGGGCCGAACCACTCTAAAAACCTTGTCTCCATTTTACTTTCTCACATTTTTACTTCATCTTTTATTGAATGTGGCTCCATTTATTTTCTAACCACATTAGTGAAGTACGGTTCACGTACCGTTGGTGTTTGAGCCATTTTTTGATGAAAACATTTGGTGCCCACCATAGGGCCGTTTTGGTACCTCTTTCCTTCACTCTTTTCTCCAATTACAACAACCTACTGTTGAAATCCTAAACCGCCTCCTTCTTGGAATCCATGGCCAGTTCGAAGAAAAATAACAAGTCCATTAGAGCTACCATATTTGTTGATGATGTTCATGGTGACGAAGCTACACCACAAGCTTTGAATCGAGAAGTCGAAGAGTCCTCTAGGCCATCTGTAACACGAGATGAATTGAATGTGGATATGACCGGTTTGAACGAAAAAATGGATGCTACGACAAAAGTGATGATGGAAAGGCTTGATACCCTAATTAATGCTCAGGCCAATCTTCCACTACCGAATGCTGTAAACAATGTTGACGAAAAAGGGGACTCTTCTGCCTTAGACTCTAGTCGATCCCACTTCTTAGTGGAAGACAAGGGAGAGGCCGACATTGAGGACTCTAAGGTCAAAGCCTCCCAGCACGAGGTGAAAAATGCAACTCAGAGCGCCGCAAGTCCCACCAAATGGACACCTCCCAAAAGGGGTGCAAGGCATCAGAGCTTGAACCAATATCGCACTAGCAAAAGCATCAATGCCAATCCCGTGGAACGAGCGACCGACAAGAAGCCCATTGCGGATATGATCCAACAAATAATGAAAGAAAAAACAGCCCGAGAAGACAAAGAGAAAGAATGGGATTTTTCACCCAGTAAAAACCCGTTTACAGAAAGGATCCATCAAGCGAAGTTTCCTTAGAAATTCACACCCCCGACAATAGCACCTTAAGTGGAGATCCTAACATCTTCCTATTCAAATACGATCAACACATGAAAGGAGCTAAGGCAACTGATGAGATAAAATGCTTGTACTTTCCTGTATGCATAGAAGGTGTGGCTTCACTATGGTTCATTAGACTCCCACCTAAATGCATCGATCAATTTGCCGATTTGGCGAGAAGATTTCAAGACCAGTTCCGTCTTCAAACAACCAAAGAAAGGGATGTGATGTCGCTCAGCGAGATAGAACAGATTCCTGGAGAAACAATCAAAGCTTTTCTTACATGATTCCATGCTGCGGCGGCTGAAGTTATAGAACCGGAACTTTGGTATTTATTGGCAGCTTTGAAGGGTGCTATTGATAAGAAATTGGAATTTGGGAAATGGCTCAAGATGAAGAAACCTAAAACTCTAAATAAGTTCTATTAGAAGGCCGAAGAATATATGGGCATGGACGATTATGCGTTGAATATTCAGAAGGTCATAGGAAATAGTACTACCAAAGAAGGGAAAGGCAATGAGTTCCAAACTGAGCAGAAGAATGACTCTGGGAAGAAGAGAGGAAGTGATGAGAAGGATAATAAAGACTATAAGAAAACGCGGCTTTACAAGCATTCAAAATTGACTCTCTTAAATGAAACCCTAGAGAGGATCTACTCCGCCACAAAGGATTCGGGCATCTTTCCTCAAATGAAGCCTCAGAAGATTACTGAGTAGCAAGCCAACTCCGGCAAATTTTGCCGATTTCATAATCAACCGGGGCATAGCACTAACGAATGTTGACAACTGAAAAGTTTGATTGAAGAACTCATCAGAAAGTACCAACTTCAGCAATATGTGAAGAATCCTCAAAACGCTCCAACTACCCAGGGATAGAATAATATCACCAATCAATCCGGTTCCGGTGAGAAAGCTTAAGTACCCATTGATTCAAGACCAGTAATTAACACGATTTTTGGAAGGCCCCAACTACTTGGAAGTAGCTGGGCAGATATGGAAAGGTATGCTAACAAGCTGAAGGGTGTCTCGAAAGAAGAGAGGTGCATGGTTATAAGTAATTAGCTCCCAATAAAGATGTCAAAGACTTTAGCTGATGATGTGGTATTCAAGGATAAAGACTCTGACGGGCTACTTGCACCAACTGTCAATGCCATGGTAATCACAATTTGTCTTGGCCCTGCAGTTGTGAAGAGAGTTCTAGTTGACACGGGGGCATCCGCTAATGTGATCTTCATAAATACATTTCAGAAAATGAGCCTCTCTATGACTGAAGTGCGAGCCTATCCTAACAAAATCCATGGATTTACCAGACAACCTATGCAACCCATTGGTACAATTAACTTTCTCATCGAACTAGAAGATATGGAATGCAAGGTCTCTATGATGCAAACCTTCATATTGGTGGATGAGCTCTCCACCTACAATGCATTCCTCGGGCGACCGACCCTTGCAGGCTTTAAAATTGCCCTAGCTCCATGGTGTTTAACTATGAAGTTTCCAACTGAGAATGGAATTGGCGTAATTCAGGGCGGTCAAGCCACTGTAAGGGATTGCTATGTGATAGAGATGCGTAAAGCAAAAAAGAAAGACTTGGGAAAGAATGCGAAGGCTCCACGCCACATTCGCAAACTCCCCTTATAGCAATTAAGGAGCGGTCCCTGCACTGGCGAATATAGTGGAGCACAAAAGGAAATCGATCCTAGAAAAGCGAGTGCAGAGGACGAAAGAGTGGTCCCGGCAGAGATCACAATTCCTATATCTGTTCATCCGAAAGATCCAAAACGTGTGTTGAATATAGGATCTCAGTTGAGCTCCGAATTGAAGAGTCAACTGATTATCTTTTTAAAAGCTAATTTGGACGTGTTTGCATGGAACAATCCTGACATGAGCGGCATATCTCCAGATATTGCAGTCCATAAACATAATATTAATCCACATGTTCAATCTATTAAGAAGAAAAGGAGGACCCAGGGGCTGGAAAGATCAGAGGATTTGAAAGAGGAATCGACATGCTAATGGAGAACAACTTCATCTATGAATCTACCTACCCAATCTGGGTTTCCAATCCTGTACTTATAAAGAAAGCAAATGGAAAATGGCGAGTCTGCGTAGACTATTTGGATCTTAATAAAGCTTGTCCAAAGGATTGGTTTCCCTCTTCCCAGAATAGATCAATTGGTGGATTCCATGGATGCGCATGAGTTGTTGTCTTTTTATGGATGCGTATTATGGCTACAATCAAATCATGATGTACATACCAGACCGATAGGACACAAGTGTTATCACTGATCTTGGTTTATATTGCTACAAAGTGATGCCATTTGGCCTAAAGAATGTAGGAACAACTTACCAAGGATTGGTAAATGCTATGTTTACGAAAAATGGCAGGACAATGGAAGTATATGTCGACGATATGTTGGTAAAGTCAAAAAGGGCAGTTGGCCATTGGAAGATTTAGCCCAGGTGTTCGATTTTATACACCAATATGGTATGAAGCTGAATCCTTTAAAATGTTCCTTTGTGGTCGGCTCAGGCAAGTTCCTAGGGTTTATGGTCAACGCTAGGGGCATAGAAGCCAATCCAGCAAAAATATCAGCCTTAAGAGAAATGCGTGCCCCAGGAACCAAGAAAGAGCTTCAGCGTTTAACTGGAAAAATTGCAGCTTTGAATCACTTCATATCCAGGGCAATGGAAGATGTCTTCGCTTCTTTGATGCCCTTAGAAAAGGAAAAAAAGAAATACAATGGACCCCTGAATGTCAAAAATCTTTCGAAGAACTAATCCAACATATGGAAACACCTCCAATGCTGTCAAAGCCTAGTGATGGAGAAGATTTGTTTGTATATCTGGCAGTATCTACTCATGCTCTAAGCACGGTATTGGTAAGGGAGGATTCAATGTGTAATGACCCGGATTTTTGCGACTTTGGTTATTGCCATAAACATGATGACGCCTAAACAAACATCAAAAAATCCTGGTAATTAATGAAAGAAATTAGAGGGTGAGGATAGATAAGATAGAAACTTAGAATAGAAGAAGAAAAGAAGAACTTACATCATCAGAGTAACACGAATCTCACATCCGAACGAATAGCATATAATATATAACATAACTTTGAAATATAACAGTTATGTATACAATAGCACATATCAGGGTACAACACTTACAACACAACGGAAATAAACTATAGCTATATGATCTTGAAGCCTCCTGCTCAAAGCTCCCCAAGTGTATCTGTAAAATCCCGACTACTTGACTGCCCGTACAAATTTAGGCACCCAAGAGTTTAGGGAAACAAACAAAATAAACTCCGGGTCAGTCATGGGACTGGTATGAGTAAAACAGTTTAAAACGGTTATATAGTTATATGATATCTCATAAGACCACGCCGTGAATACGGAACGGGTTTTTCCCTTATGAGAATCCAAAATATTTTTATATCAAAAAACCTTTTGATATTATAATAATGTTTATGTACAAATAGATATCAATCTAGCAGAAACGCTTTAATCTCACGTTCTACATATAGTATACAATCGAAACCACAAGTACGTATTGGGTAATGGATTTCCAACTATGACAAGGTATGGAACCACCTTCTGATCAGTGTACTCTAGGAATGATACACTGGAGTTCAACAAGAACATCTTGCAACTCAGCCACACATGACCGACCACTCATTTCACTTGAGTGTATCAAATGTACATCACCGACGGTTGGGATCAACAACCGTTCCCGTGTATATATATATATATAAATTATAAATATATATAAATATATATATATATATGGGATAGCATTGATAGATTAAAGAAGCAAATGAATATTCTCTAGATAGGTGATTATACACCCTACTTTGGTGTGACCGACTTAGCCAAGCTGCCTGCCCGATTTCTGTCATTTACCGGATGTGAGGCTAGAAGTTATGCTTATCTTTTCACATACCACATCTTCATTCACTTTGAATGTCACATCGTCATACCCTCTAAATCACAAATTGATTTTCCCAAAAATACCATGGGTATAAGCTAAGAGAAACGAATTCCTCCGCCACCATCGTAAATACGTTTGAAACGATCAACTTACGTGATCTACCAGATATACTCTGTTAGACATCCTTCCGTACAGGTCGTCCTGGGACTGGACAAACCGAAGGCACTATTCTGTAAACAGGACAGCCCTTGCACTTTACTCCGTCTTCAATTATCTTTGGCATATATGATTCGCAACGCTTATGCCAATACAGAGTGGTTCTTTGGATAATAATCCAATCGGTCTCTCCATATTAACAGCGTTAAAAATGGTCAAAACTTTGATAGTCTGTAATTTAACTATCAAAGAAAAACACGTGTGCAAACAACGATATTATTTCCAGATGGAAATTATATCGACCAATCATCATTTAACATATATATATATATACATATATATTCATATTGCCTTATTTTCTATGTTTAGAAAATATATGTTTTTAACACTGGAAAACGTTTCCATCTGCTTAATTACGTATCACTATTCTTCCACATCTATCAGACTCTAACTACAAACTAACAAGAGAACAACTTCCTAAGTATAAACCCTGAAGGCCGGAACCAACATCAGATCGATACCCAGAAAACTACTCAACTTATTAATCTCTAGTCAGTTTCTAATTTCTGTTTAACTCCATTTTGATTTACTCTGACTGAATAAGTCTATTTGTTTAACTCCTATTCGAATAACTAATATTGAATTTAACTCCATTCGCTTGACTCTAGATCGCAGCGATCACGATGGTTACGCCTGATTCCCTCAGGAAATATCCGACCGCCATAGGCTATCTGCAGCCCTGCGAATTACGCTAGCATTCGTGCTAAATGGTAACTTATCCTGAATAACTATGTTTGACTAACTCTATTCGACTAACCATATTCGATTAACTCGACTTTGAATAACTAAATTCGATTAACTCTTTTATATCTCGTCAAATTTTCTTTTGTTAAATCCTATTTACCTTCCCAAATAAATATTCCTTTATTCTATTTATTTTCTAGAAAAATATTTCATTTATACTTCTATTTATTTCCTAAATAAATGTTCTCCTTTATAAAATCCTATGATTTTATAAATACTTTATTTTCAAAATATTTCCTTTTATAAAATCGATTGATTTTATAAAAATTCCTTTATTTTATTTACATCTCAGGGTCTTTTATGATATTTAAAATAGCAAACCACAATGACCGATATCATTTAAACACACATAATCGAACAGATTATATGTCACATCATATATTACAATATATGAACAGAACAGTATCATAAATATTGAGGAGTCCAGTTGGACTCCTCCAACCTGTTCCCCTGCATCACAGACGTTAAACAACACATATATAAAATATTATGATAAAACAGAATCAATATTCGATTAACGATATATATATATATATTGTTATATATGATTTCAATCAATACACAAACAACTCAATCAACAGTTAACACACAACAATCATTCATCATTTATCAGTTCTAAATATACGTTTTAAAAATAGAACTGTTTAGAGTTGGTGAGTTTTACTCACATTGGACTATCATCGTTAAATAACGATAATTGTCGTTGATTTGAATTAGATCCGGACAATTTATTGTGCTATAAATTGTGACGAGCTCCGATGGACTTCCAGTCAGTTCCATTGGGTAGTGTCCGTCCATACGATCCTGTCGGATCTTGTTTTTCTGAAAACCGATAATGTATGCAATAGATATCGATTATACAAGTTATGATATATATATATATATATATATTTACACAATTTTATTTAAATTAAACTTGAAAGTTGGGCCTTAACTTCAATTCGTTGGCCCATCCTCCATTAACAAACCCGCTCCCTTAAAGCCCAGGCTTCTCCTTCTCAAATCAGACATCGCTGAACCCAAAACAACACCAATGGAACCTCGTTGACCGCCCTTTCCCCATCACTCCGATAACCGAACTCCGGCGCAACCACCTCTAATCAGTTCGCCACCGAAAACCCTTTCCTCCCATCCCACTTTCAGTCAAATCGACACCCCCCTGCCAACATCCGAACTCATCGCCTCGCTGAAGAAGACGCGACCTGAAATGCTGCGAGGTCCTCAAAAATCACCTACCAAGGTGCGGAACCCATCACGAGTTCATCTCCGACCATTTGCCTGACCTCCGATGCCACGAGATGGCCCATAAATCGAAACCTAAATTCTCTGTGAACGTCGACTTTCGACAGAATAACTTTCGAGTGCCACCACAGCCATACCAACGCGAAGAGAACCCATTCAGCATTTTGATTATAATTTTGTTTCGATTTGTAGGATCTAATCCAGTTTGTTTTGGATTTTTGAAGACATTTGTTTTACTGTGGGAATGAAAAACGGTGGCGGCCTTAAGGAATATGACCAGAGGAAAAGCAAAACTAGGTTTTAGAAGAGTTAATCATATTTATAGGATTTTCCTTTTTGTTTGTATGGATTTAAATCTTACACATCTTTTGTTTTGAAACCACACAGAATTTGTGGGTGTGAACAAAGAAAATGTGGCCTTGTTTCGATCACAGAAAGAAAGCTAATAGGGTTTGAGTTACCACTTATCGGTTAAAATATTGAACATACTCCGTTTCGCACTACCTCCTATACATACGAGGCACGAACAACGTAAACAAAATTACTGTTGTGATCAGCGATGCGCCAGAATTTCAATAATACAAAAATATCGGTAGATTAACTCATTTTTTGTGAAACCCCATAATTGCTGGTACAGGGTGCAAAACACTCCAAATAAAAAGTTGCTTATTTAATTAATTAAAAATTACAGTAAAATTCTAAAAATTAAATTATCGCTATGTCTCAAAAGAACCTTGTCTAGATTCGAAACTGGTATCTAGTTATATCGAATAAACGATATGGTCGATAAACGATTCTATAGCGACTATTCTAAAATTTGATTTGGCCATACATCAAAATCTACACGACGAAATCCTGATTTTTCTCTTCCACTAGAAAGATATACTCCACCAGCTCCACATGTTCCTTGTTTCACAGAAATCCGGCTTAAAACGAATCCTGTACATTCAGTTGAAGTTCAAATCGCCGAATAGCGAACTGCCGCGCCATTTCGAGCTCTATTTTAATTATATTATAATTATATGTTCAAACTGTCGTACAAATAATATATTCGTTATTCAAATTCAATTCTAAACTGAATTAAATATCACTGATGATCCGGTTCACAAAATATCGTCATTTCAGCCAATTCTGATTATTTCAGAATTAAATATATTATTTAATTTATTATTTTAATTAAATATTCATCAATATTTAATTCCACGACCATTAAATCCTTTTAATCACCTTTTAAATAATTAAATAAATTAATTATAATACCTCTGACAATGCGGGTCATTACATTCTTCCCCACTTAAAATAATTTCGTCCTTGAAATTGCTAAGTTAGAGGACGACCCTATCTATTGGAATTCCTAAGAT
The DNA here is from genome assembly GCA_030737875.1 of Allium sativum. Taxonomy (NCBI): domain Eukaryota; kingdom Viridiplantae; phylum Streptophyta; class Magnoliopsida; order Asparagales; family Amaryllidaceae; genus Allium; species Allium sativum. Next base: position 387,484,321 of record CM060916.1, on the reverse strand, counting down.
TTGTTTACCCCTTATTTATGATTTCAACTGAACCAATTAATATCGACTAAAATATTTATTCATTCCGACTAACTAAAATTTTCAAAAATTCTGAAAATTTTCTAACACTTTAAATTTTTGGAAAATTTTGCCATAACCTCCTTTGTACAGCCATATCGGTAAAACTACAACTCGCCTCTCTAGGCCTTCTCCAACCCAGAAGAAAATCAAACAGCCAAGCGGCTTGCCAATTCGGCTTATAAATTTCATGCTTATATCAACTATAAACTTGTACCTTTTTGTCGGGCATATCAACTCTATCACTTTCAACCTGTTATCAACCCAACATATACCAACGTTATCTCAACCAATTATTCGCTTATCCAAACCACAATAACATTTCCAATTCGAGTTCCATCCTCGATTCTAAAATCTTAACCTACCACTTCAATTCAATTTCTAGATAATTCTCTAATCAAATCCAGTTTTTATTTAACTTGGTTCAAGTTAAATTCTAATTTACTTATTTGTTTTTACCATCTCGATTTATTTAAATTAATAAGTTAAATTCAAATTCCCAGGTTTTGTTTCAATTCCATTTTTGAAATCATAACAACAATTCAAAACATTTGAATTTCTTGAACAACTTGTTTTTCTAAACAATTTCTTTGGTAGAAATCCGTCACTTAGCAACTCGAAAATCACACCGATGATGCTGTGCAGTCAACATCAGTGTTACTTTCCAGCGACCGTAGTGAGTTCAATACTATATCACTTCAAACCATTTCTTAAATATTTCCACTTTGAAATATATTTCAAATACCATTCACAAGGCTTTAACCAATTTAAAATCTCCCAGGATTTTAAAATTCTCTTATACTTAATCCAAATCTGTTAACAAACACCTTCCCAAATCTCCAAGGTTTTTATTTCAATTCTGATTTAAATTCCGATTCAATCCATTTGATTTCACGTATTTCACTTATATGAATTCTGATTGGTTATATATAACCATTTCACATGTTATAATCTTACTTGATTATAATCACAACCTATATATGATAATATATCACATATCCGTACTATGTTGGTCCATCGTATTCAAGTGTTTATAAACCCCTACCGATACAGTAGATCAAACTGATCGACCAGAATTCATAAACTACTCAACCAACGAATCTTCCCAATATAAAACCATTTTTTTATATCAAATACAAATACGCACTCGTATATATACACTCAACTCAATCTAGGGTATTACTAATCCTATCTCTACCGAGTCACGCCACAGAGCCAAGGTAATTCTTAACTTAAGCTCTGATACCAACTGTAATGACCCGGATTTTTGCGACTTTGGTTATTGCCATAAACATGATGACGACTAACCAAACATCGAAAAATCCCGGTAATTAATGAAAGAAATTAGAGGGTGAGGATAGATAAGATAGAAACTTAGAATAGAAGAAGAAAAGAAGAACTTACATCATCAGAGTAACACGAACCTCACAGCGGAACGAATAACATATAATATATAACATAACTTTGAAATATAACAGTTATGTATACAATAGCACATATCAGGGTACAACACTTACAACACATCGGAAATAAACTATAACTATATGATCTTGAAGCCTCCTGCTCCAAGCTCCCCAAGTGTATCTGTAAAATCCCGACTACTTGACCGCCCGTACAAATTTAGGCACCCAAGAGTTTAGGGAAACAAACAAAATAAACTCCGGGTCAATCATGGGACTGGTATGAGTAAAACAGTTTTAAACGGTTATACAGGTATATGATATCTCATAAGACCACGCCGTGAATACGGAACGGGTTTTTCCCTTATGAGAATCCAAAATATCTTTATATTAAAAAACCTTTTAATATTATAATAATGTCTATGTACAAATAGATATCAATCTAGCAGAAACGCTTTCATCTCACGTTCTACATATAGTATACAATCGAAACCGCAAGTACGTATTGGGTAATGGATTTCCAACTATGACAAGGTATGGAACCTCCTTCCGATCAGTGTACTCTAGGAACGATACATTGGAGTTCAACAAGAACATCTTGCAACTCAGCCACACATGACCGAACAATCATTTCGCTTGAGTGTATCGAATGTACATCACCAACGGTTGGGATCAGCAACAGTTCCCCTATATATATATATATATATATATATATATATATATATATATATATATATGGGAGAGCATTGATAGATTAAAGAAGCAAATGAATATTCTCTAGATAGGTGATTATACACCCTACTTCGGTGCGACCGACTTAGCCATGCTGCCTGCCCGATTTTTGTCATTTACCGGATGTGAGGCTAGAAGCTACGCTTATCTTTTCACATACCACATCTTCATTCACTTTGAATGTCACATCGTCATACCCTCTAAATAACAAATTTATTTTCCCAAAAATACCACGGGTATAAGCTAAGAGAAACGAATTCCTCCGCCACCAACGTAAATACGTTTGAAACGGTCAACTTACGTGATCTACCAGATATACTCTGTTAGACATCCTTCCGTACAGGTCGTCGTGGGACTGGACAAACCGAAGGCACTATTCTGTAAACAGGACAGCCCTTGCACTTTACTCCGTCTTCAATTATCTTTGGCATATATGATTCGCAACGCTTATGCCAATACAGAGTGGTTCTTTGGATAATAATCCAACCGGTCTCTCCATATTAACAACTTAAAAATGGTCAAAACTTTGATAGTCTGTGATTTAACTATCAAAAACACGTGTGCAAACAACGATATTATTTCCAGATGGAAATTATATCGACCAATCATCATTTAACATATATATATACATATATATTCATATTGCCTTATTTTCTATGTTTAGAAAATATATGTTATTAACACTGGAAAACGTTTCCATCTGCTTAATTACGTATCACTATTCTTCCACATCTATCAGACTCTAACTATAAACTAACAAGAGAACAACTTCCTAAGTATAAACCCCGAAGGCCGGAACCAACATCAGATCGATACCCAGAAAACTATTCAACTTATTAATCTCTAGTCAGTTTCTAATTTCTGTTTAACTCCATTTTGATTTACTCTAATTGAATAACTCTATTTGTTTAAATCCTATTCGAATAACTAATATCGAATTTAACTCCATTCGCTTGACTCTAGATCGCAGCGATCACAATGGTTACGCCTGATTCCCTCAGGAAACATCCGACCGCCATAGGCTATCTGCAGCCCTGCGAATTACGCTAGTAGTCGTGCTAAATGGTAACTTATCCTGAATAACTATGTTTTACTAACTCTATTCGACTAACCATATTCGATTAACTCGACTTTGAATAACTAAATTCGATTAACTCTTTTATATCTCGTCAAATTTTCTTTTTATAAATCCTATTTATCTTCCCAAATAAATATTCCTTTATTCTATTTATTTTCTAAATAAATATTTCATTCATACTTCTATTTATTTCCTAAATAAATGTTCTCCTTTATAAAATCCTATGATTTTATAAATACTTTATTTTCAAAATATTTCCTTTTATAAAATCGATTGATTTTATAAAAATTCCTTTATTCTATTTACGTCCTAGGGTCTTTTATGATATTTAAAATAGCAAACCACAATGATCGATATCATTTAAACACACATAATCGAACAGATTGTAAATCACATCATATATTACAGTATATGAACAGAACAGTATCATAAATATTGAGGAGTCCAGTTGGACCCCTCCAACCTGTTCCTTTGCATCACATACGTTAAACAACACATATATAAAATATTCTGATAAAACAGAATCAATATTCAATTAAAGATTTATATATATATATATATATTGTTATATATGATTTCAATCAATACACAAACAACTCAATCAACAGTTAACACACAGTAATCAGTCATCATTTATCAGTTTTAAATATACGTTATAATAATAGAACTGTTCAGAGTTGGTGAGTTTTACTCACATTGGACTATCATCGTTAAATAACGATAATTGTCGTTGATTTGAATTAGACCAGGACAATTTATTTTGCTATAAATTGTGACGAGCTCCGATGGACTTCCAGTCAGTTCCATTGGGTAGTGTCCGTCCATACGATCCTATCGGATCTTGTTTTTCTGAAAACAGATAGCGTATGCAATAGATATCGATTATACAAGTTGTGATATATATATATATATATATATTTACACAATTTTATTTAAATTAAACTTGAAAGTTGGGCCTTAACTTCAATTCGTTGGCCCATCCTCCATTAACAAACCCGCTCCCTTAAAGCCCAGGCTTCTTCTTCTCAAATCAGACATCGCTGAACCCAAAACAACACCAACGGCACCTCGTTGACCGCCCTTTCTCCATCACTCCGATCACCAAACTCCAGCGCAACCACCTCCAATCAGTTCGCCACCGAAAACCCTTTCCTCCCATCCCACTTTCAGTCAACTCGACACCCCCCTGCCAACATCCGAACTCATCGCCTCCCTGAAGAAGACGCGACCTGAAATGCTGCGAGGTCCTCAAAAATCACCCACCAAGGTGCGGAACCCATCACGAGTTCATCTCCGACCATTTTCCTGACCTCCGATGCCACGAGATGGCCCATAAACCGAACCCTAGATTCTCTGTGAACGTCGACTTTTGACAGAATAGCGTTCGAGTGCCACCGCAGCCATACCAACGCGAAGAGAACCCATTCAGCATTTTGATTATATTTTTGTTTCGATTTGTAGGATCTAATCCAGTTTATTTTGGATTTTAGAAGACATTTGTTTTACGGTGGGAATGAAAAACGGTGGCGGCCTTAAGGAATATGACCAGAGGAAAAGCAAAACTAGGTTTTAGAAGAGTTAATTATATTTATAGGATTTTCCTTTTTGTTTGTATGGATTTAAATCATACACATCTTTTGTTTTGAAACCACACAGAATTTGTGGGTGTGAACAAAGAAGATGTGGCCTTGTTTCGATCACAGAAAGAAAGCTAATAGGGTTTGAGTTACCACTTATCGGTTAAAATATTGAACATACCCTGTTTCACACTACCTCCTATACATACGAGCCACGATCAACGCAAAAAAAATTACCATTGTGATCAGCGATGCACCAGGATTTCAATAATACAAAAATATTGGTAGATTAACTCATTTTTTTGTGAAACCCCACAATTGCTGATACAGGGTGCAAAACACTCCAAATAAAAAGTTGCTTATTTAATTAATTAAAAATTACAGTAAAATTCTAAAAATTAAATTATCGCTATGTCTTAAAAGAACCTTGTCTAGATTCGAAACTGGTATCTAGTTATATTGAATAAACCGTTATGGTCGATAAACGATTCTATAACGACTATTCTAAAATTTGATTTGGCCATACATCAAAATCTACCCGACGAAATCCCGATTTTTCTCTTCCACTAGAAAGATATACTCCACCAGCTCCACACATTTCTTGTTTCACAGAAATCCGGCTTAAAACGAATCCTGTACATTCGGTTGAAGTTCAAATCGCCGAATAGCGAACTACCGCGCCATTTCGAGCTCTATTTTAATTATATTATAATTATACGTTCAACCTGTCGTTCAAATAATATATTTGTTATTCAAATTCAATTCTAAACTAAATTAAATATCACAGATGATCCGGTTCACAACATATCGTCATTTCGGCCAATTTGATTATTTCAGAATTAAATATGTTATTTAATTTATTATTTTAATTAAATATTCATCATTATTTAATTCCACGACCATTAAATCCTTTTAATCACCTTTTAAATAATTAAATTAATTAATTATAATACCTTTGACAATGCGGGTCATTACACAAAGGTTCAAAGGCCAGTCTATTACATCAGTAAGAGAATATCAAGGGCAGAACTAAACTACCCAAAACTCAAAAAGCTCGCTTATTGTTTACTTGTCGCCTCAAAGAAGCTTTGGCCCTACTTCTAGGCTCAACCTATCAAGGCCCTCACAGATCAGCCTCTGAGGCTAGTTTTGTTCCAACCAGAAACTTCCGGGAGGTTGTTAAAATGGAATATTGAGCTTAGTCAATATGACATTACATACCACCCACGGAAGGCAATCAACGGACAAGCACTTGCAGATTTTATCGCAGAATTTACCGATCGAGGAGAGATGAAAGAGGAACCTGATACTAAAACCAACATCCAAAACCCCTGAAGGAAGATCTATATGCTATGTGCTAAGACTAGAATTTCCTTCAACAAATAACGAAGCTAATATGAAGTCCTCATTGAAGTAATAAGGCTAGCAAGAGAATTACAGCTAAAGACCATACAATTCTTCAATGACTACCAACTAGTGGTGTGCCAGGTCTGGGGAGAATTTCAAGCCAAAATGGATAACTTACCAACTTATCTATCTAAGGCCTTGGAACTACTAGAGAGCTTCGAGCATTATACCATATCTCACATTCCAAGAGAAGAAAATACCTAGGCGGATTCACTGGAAAAGTATGCAAGCACAGGAAATGTACAACTTATAGGATTAGTCCTAGTGGTGGTCCTCTCTAGCCCTAGCACGGAACAAATTGAGATGGATTGGGTCATAGAGGCGAATAGTGAGCCAGACTCGTGGATGACACCAATCAAAGAGTATCTCATGACCAGTGCACTCCCAACAAAAGTTATGAAGCGAAGGAAAATCTTACGAAAATCCCCTATGTATCTCGTTTAGGATGGACGGCTTTATAGACGAGGATTTTCTAAGCCCTTACTTCGTTGTGTTATAAAGAGGGAATCGAAAGCAATCCTGACAGAATTACATGCGTCCAGACATTTGCCGAGAAAATCCTGCGATATGGTTACTTCTGGCCAGACATAAATAAGGACTCCGTAGAATATATACTAAATATGCAATAGATGTCAGAGATTTGCAAAAAATCCAAGGATGCCACCAACAGCTATAACCCACATGGTCAACCCATGGCCATTCGCCATCTGGGGCATTGATCTCATAGGAGCGCTTCCCACCGCGAAATCTGGTTTTGAATATGCCATTATGGCTATTGATTATTTCACAAAATGGGCTAAAACGGAACCATTGGTAACTATAACCTCAAAGAAAGTTATTAACTTTGTCTTGAAAAGTATCATTTGTAGGTTTGGAGTGCCACAAAAAATAATCACAAACAACAAAACCTAATTTGAGAGTGAAGAGTACCAAAATTTCTGTTCTAAGTATAAAAATCAGAAAAGTTTTTCTGCATTTGCCCATCCACGAGCAAACGAGCAAGTGGAAGCGGTGAACAAAATCACTAAGTCAACCATTAAGAAGCGTTTGGAGAAATCCAAAGGCGGTTGGGCAGATGAGCTTCCACTAGCACTATAGGCATACCGTACCACTCATAAAACTGCGACTGGGCACACTCCCTTCTCCTTAGGTTTCAGTTCTGAAGCCATGATCCCTGTGGAACTGGAAGTTCCCACCCATAAGAGGATTCACTTCAACTAGGAGGAAAATGAGAGGCTATAACTTGAGGTCCTCGACCAACTAGAGGAAAAAAGAAAGGAAGCAGAACTCTGGGTGGCTGCACATCAAAGAAGGGTAGCCAGGCATTTCAATTCAAAAGTCAGACACAGGACTTTCGAGATCGAAGACCTTATGCGGAAGAAAGTAATGACCAAAACTGGGGTTTTTGGACCAAATTGGGAAGGGCCCTATGTTATAAATCAAAAACTCCGAGACGATACTTTCAAATTGACCACTACAGATGGAGTCCAAATTCCTCGAACTTGGAATAGCGAGCACCTCCGCCGTTACTTTCTTTAATGCATTGTTCAAATCTATTGTAAAAGCTATAAATATTTGCATTCGAGCTATGTACATAAAAAAATCATAAGTAAGAAACTACATCTCCTCACACAAATCATATATTTATAGACTTCTGCTAAAATTTGACTTTCTTATGTAGGCAAACAAGAACAATTACTCTCTCAGAATACAACCATAGTTGGAGACTTCCCAAGCATATCCCAGCTGGAAAAATTCAAAAACGTAAAGTACCCAAGCATCATGCAAACTAAGCAATAAGTGGGTGAAAAATCAAAAAGCTGCATCTTTCATCGCAAGAAACACCAAATCCTTAGTGAGCATCCAACAGAAGGATTGGTGCCAAACTGTGAAGATAATGCAAAGGAGGAAGCAGCCAAATTTGTCCCACGGATAAAAGATTGCCAGTCCCAAAGGAGGCACCTTGTTAGGTGCAGGACACGAATTCTTTAAATCGAACTAAAACTCAATGAGAAGAACTAGTGTCCACCTCCCGGGATGAAGCATAAAGTCGGAAGGACCAACAAACCTAGGCTGGAAACAATAGTCCTAGTGTCGGAAGGACCAACAAATATGTTGGAAGGAACAGCACAAACAGAAATCCTAGCCGGAAGGGGGTAACATAAATCCTAGCCGAAAGGGGGTATTCGATTTAACCTTCCCAGTTCTGAACTAATCAGAACATAGAAGGTATAAAGTTGGATTAAACTTAAAAGTATTTAAACCTGATCTCCGAAGGACTCGGGTCACTGAGTTAGTGGGAAATGTTGTTGAATACGTTATAAAAATATGTACCTAATTAAATCTCCGAACGGCTTGGGTCACTAGGTCGGCGAGAAATATGGTTAGGTACATCGGAAACCAAAAACATGCATTTAACATAAATCCCCAAAGGACTTGGGTCATTGAGTTAGTGAGAAAAATGATTAAATACATCATAAAATTTATAACTCTCTTTAGGGGGCATCCGTTCAAGTCCAAATTCCGAAGGGCTTGGGTCACTGGGTCAGTGAACGTACGGATGAATGCATGATCACCAAAAAGAGAAAAAAGCGGCATAAAACCCATTTACTAAACTGAATTCTGAGAAGCTAATACCTTCCAATCTAATAAAGCTATAATAAGCTACTATAACATCAAAAAGCTAAACGATAGCGTTAAAATTGCACACCTAATCCCAATACTAACACACGGACAACAAAGAAAATTATGATGCAAAGTACAAGTAGAAAGTGCTGCCAAACTAAGTGAAAGACCATAGTATAACAAACAAGAGCGTTGTCCCATACTGACAAAATAGAGCACAGTAGCAGCACAACGTCCCAAACTAGTCACAGAACCACCAAAACAGCAAAATAAGCACAAGTCGCATCACAGACCAACATAAAGTTAAATATGAGGATCAGCACGCACTTATATAACCGATCTAAAAGCATAGTTCGCAAAAGAAACGATCAGAGGCAAGATGGAAAAGCTACAGATCCTTGTTCTTCCTAGGCCTACCAACCTTCCTCTTAACCCGGGTAGAGCAGGATGGAGGTTCATCAGCCAAAGATTCTTTGCTCTCTGAAACTACCAACTCAACATCTCTTGGAACAAAGGAGGCAACGACACTATCCCTGGATCTAAGAGTTTGGATAAACTTTGCCTTGTAATCCTCTAGAGCGGAGGTACTCTCGAGATTAGCCCTATGAAGCCTTTGGAGATCGCAAGCTAGTGTGTGCCAACCGCTTATCTGTTTTGCAGAATGATCCTTGAGCAGATCCATCTGCTTCCCAAATTGATACATAGCGGTCTCAAAACGGGCAAGCATCTGAGCCTTTGCGGCAATCATATCACCAGAAAAAGTTTGATGGTCAGATGGACATATGTCCACATTAGAATATACTCCCTGCAGAGTTAAATGTTCTCAGACAAGTGCATGCGCAAAACAAATCAGTTCCAGTCCAAGAATTCTGGCTCTTGTCATCATAAAAGGTTCAACGACAACACAAATCGTATCTAATAATCATAAGGATTTCAAAGAGAAGTCCAAGAAAGCATAAAAAGGATTTATTCCTATTAAAACATATATCATCGATTCAGAAGAGGAACAAGCATAAGCAAAGATTGACAAACTTGTGCTCCACTAATCGATGAAAGAAAAGAACGAGAGGCTTTTTTCATTGGAAAATCTAATCGAAAGGAAGTTAAAGTTGAAATTAGGGTTTTTTTAGAAAAAGAAGTGGCGGCTATCAATGTGTTCTATCTGAAAAATAAGAAGTGAATTAAAGAGAGAAGTAATAAAACGAAGGGAAATACTAAGAGACTCGCATCCAGAACATTCTCGCCACGTCGGCTCAATGCTCGATTGCGCAAATACAGTTGGCCCACCGGATAAAGCTGGCTTTCCTGCATCCCCATGATTTGGTCGATCGTAATGATACTTCAACTCAAAAGAAATAGTGTAAGTGACTCAGCCGTCTTTACTTAAACAATCCTAAGTTCTGCACGATCATCCCTTGGTAAGCCAGATTTAATCTATCAAAATATGTTACATTCAGTTATTTAGAAGCCTGTAATATTTTGCAAAATAAAATTACAAACTTCGAGGGGCAACTGTTTATCCCTTAAAAGCATACATATATATGTCTATTAAATCTATGTAAAAACTACGGGTCCAACATCATTAGGGTCGGTCGTGCATAGTCCAATCCAATCCAGTACACCCATATAGTTTGTGAAGGGAAAGGGACGATCGACCAAAACAAAATTCAAATGCCAGTTTAAGGTTAAGCATGGCAAGGAAGGTCGCATACATCAGGACAAGTTGGGTCGTCCTCTCAACACAGTCAGGATTGATCATACGGCATAGTACGATCATACAAAGGGGTCTTGCTCACAAAGCTAGTTCACGAATGGCACTACCCAAGGACAGTAAGGCTCGTACATCCTGTAAAGATCTCCCTTAGTAAGGAAGTCGCCCATTCTTACACCAAGGAAATCGGTCGTACAAGGAAAGAAGAAGAATTGGTTCCAGTCACATGTTCCACTCTGTAGTTGTTTGTTCATCCTACCTCAGTCGATCTTACGTAGCAGGGAACACAAAGATGCTAGAGATCGCACATGCATCTCATGTCCGCTCACAGATTGCAACCCTAGTCGTTCGCTCATTCCTCAATCAGTCACTAATGCTCCAATCATACGCTAACTACCGATCTGAAAGATGTCAGCTCCAGAGTGATCGCATTTATTTGATCTACAAGCCTTGATCGGTTGCATGTTCATCTACAATCAGATACTGAAGCTTCAGCCAGACACTATCTGTCGGTCAATAAAAGGCTTAACAAAATGAACTGGTCGGTCGTACCAACCATGAAGCTTTGACAAGTCGCCTGTACACTCCTCACCTGTTCGCCCATTCAATGTGCTTAGATATATGCAATAACCCCCTCCCATGAAGCCGCTCGTGCGGGACGGCTGAATACTACTATCGACAAATGACCATAGCTAAACGGTGGAATTTTCGTAATTAATGGAACAAGCGACCCATAGCCCGCGTATATGAACTTTAGCTCATTTCTTTAGGAGAGATCACCTATAAATAGGCCATTGCTGCCACCATAAGGGGATCGACTCCTAGCCATCACGAAGTGCCGTCGAATTCTTTCATTCATCATTCTTTAAGCATTCAACCATTGTCATGATCTCCATTCAAAGGTTATTCATCTATTTGGCCATGACATCCATTAGAATCCTATAAGTGAGAAAAGATCAAAGACGTCTTCTTTCTCCATCGCTCACCTATCCTTCTCTTCTCCTCTACAGATTCCACCATTCTTCCATTGAATCCCGTGAATTTAAGCAAGATTTATATGTGAGAGTGGGAATATGTTGAGAGAATGAGAAAATGTATGAACAAAGAGAGTTTATATGCTTTGTAATAATTGTCATGATAATGCAAACTACCTTCATAGTGGACGTAGGCCTAGCTTAGGGCCGAACCACTCTAAAAACCTTGTCTCCATTTTACTTTACTCATATTTTTACTTTCATCTTTTATTGAGTGCGACTCCATTTATTTTCTAATCACATTGGTGAAGTACGGTTCACGTACCATTGATTTTTGAGCCATTTTTTGGTGAAAACATGTAGGGTTATCCAAAATGTGTAGTTTAAATTCAGTCACCAGAACTTGTGTTCTGACACCCTCCTTGTAACATACCCACAGGTTAGACTTGTGGCAGAGATATGATAGCTTTGGATACTGGTTAGGCAGTCTTATTACCTTGGTAAAGCTATATTTGATTTCATTATATTTTATTCCATTCCGCTATGAGATGTTTTCTGAGCTCTGATATGTTTATTATCTCTGTCTTTTCTGCAGGATACCAGATAAACCAACATGGGTTTTGATATATTAGAATTTTGGAAAAAAATCGGTCTGTTGGAATTCGGGTTGTTACATCTGGTATCAGGGCCTAGGTATAGGATTCTTGTATAGATAGTGAGTGAACGTTTTTGTATTTTTAAAGTATAAATATATTATATATATACCTAGATCCATAGAGAAACCCTTTAAATAGAAAGGTGAGAATTGGGATACCTGTTTTGTACACTAAAGGGACGAATATGGGAATCTGAGTCCTTCAGGTAATTTGGGTAAGAAGTTACTTTGTATAAAAGAAAGGTGAATCCCATATGATACTATTTCAGGTTAGTGGGTTTGGTAGTATAACCTTATATATTGGAAAAGGTTTTAAAGAAAGGAGGAAAATGGATTAGGAATATATATATAATTGAGAGAATTGGCTTTGTGGGAATGTCTAGGAAAGCCTAGGTAAGTTGGAAACCTACTTTGAGTCTAACCCCAAAGTTAACTTTTAAGAACTTGAAATTGTAAAGCTCTTGGAAGATAGTTTATGGTGTTTTCAAGTTTTGATAATAAAGAGTTTTTGATGTTTAAAATATGTAAAGCACATGTTTGAAAAAAAAGAAAAAAAACACATATTGAGTTTTGAAGAAAAAAGGGGTATATTTTGGAAACAGTGATTTCTTGTGTAAATTTTGTCTAAAATGATATTCTCTCAGTAAAAGGTGCACATTATTGAGCATGTATAGCTCTCTTGTTTACAAGTTAAATGGTATGAAAGGATTAAAAAGCAAAACATAGAAAATATTCCATTTTGATGAAACATTTTGTTAAAAACTAGAATTTTCAGTAAGGGAAGTTTTGAAATCTCTATTCTTTTGACAATCATTTTTGATAAATTGTTTTGACATAAAATTTTGTTGGGTTGACAAACAAGTTGTAGTAATTAAGAATAGAGTATATGTTTGCACCTTGTAGTAAGTAATTGAACTGACGTTATAAGTGAGAATAGTTGTAAACCTGATTGAGAAATGGTTGTCCTTATCTACTCTATTTCTGTCATTTGAAAAAAATGATTTACATTTTTTTATAAAATGACATGTTTTATGGTTTGGCGAAAGTATGTTTTGGTAAGGAAAATAAAGTTTTGATATTTTAACTTTTGAAAGAAAAGTGGAATTTAAAAAAATCCAAACCGTGTTTTATAAAAGTCTGGAGTAGGCAAGGATTAGTGTCTAGGAAAGACATGGAATTTTTGAGGCTATGAAGTGGGTAGCGAGAATTATCTTGGAAAAAAATGGTAATTTTCCCGTTGAATGCGTAAGCATTGAAAAGCCTAGTGTGTTGCTTGTAAATGAATTTTAGTACACAGCCAGGACTAGGGGTGACTATTAGATGGAGAAGGGGATTGTAAGTGTTTAGATTAAGTTGCTAATTTTCTTATTGGGTTAAAATCCATTATTACATTTTTGTTGGGATCCGTCTATTATTTTGTTCCTATTGAGTAGTTAGGGTAACACCCGAACATTTCATTGATCCCATGATTTGAACTTTTCTGTCTGTAGGGAATATAGTCCCGAGATTCTTGGCCCTTGGTAGTAGCTATGTAGAGCATTTATTTTCCTGATTTAGTTGAAGGACTAGAAGGATTTTTTGAAACTAAACAAAGATCTGAGGATTAAGTTAAATAAGCTAAGAAAAGTGTAATGGCATAACTAAAAAGAAATCAACAAATCCAATAAAGCAACAAACATTACAGTTAAAGAAATTAGAAAAATCTAAGAAAAGGTGAATAAGAATAAATTTTTCCAAGATAAGATGAAAAAGAAAACTAGTAACAAAGAAAGTTTTTTTATGTGGGTTATGCTTGGATAGGAAAATAAGGAATCTTTATATAATAATTTCATAGATTCCAAGTATAGTTAGAAAAAGGTACATGAAAGAAAAATGGAAGATGTGAAGTGTTTGTTTTCCACATTTTTGCAACATAAAATATCAAATTTATAAAATTAGATTTTTCTAAAATTCGGAAAATAAAGATGGTTGGTAGGATTTTGGATGCGACAATTGGATGAACTACGCTCTTGCTCCGCAAGAGTGGGAAAACTTGGATGAAAATGTATTTTGATTCAAAATATTGCATTCATGTAGAATTGCCAGCATATTTAGGATGTGCGCATCATGTTTTTAAAGGATTTTTTAAAAAATTGCATACATGTAGGAGGTACCGCTTAGGCATACATATATTACTATGTTGTAATACACATTGCACGAGTGCAAAAATGGTTGTAAAAATTGGATGTACACATGATGGATGTATATTGTGTGAGGGATTACTAAATTTTACCCTTACCAAGTTCCGAAGATGAAATTTCCTAAGGGCGGGAGAATGTAACACCCCGCATTTTTAGTTAAAGAAGATAAATTGGGGATAACTTAATTAAATATTCAGAATTAGATGAAACGGGCATTACTGTTGCATTCATCTTGGAATTCTGGTTCAGATAGACCTCAAGTTTGCGTAAAATAGATAGCATATGAAGAAGTTACGAACATTAGAAGCTTGATTAAGCAAGCAGGCGGCAGGCCAGTGTAACCGGCGCACTTGGCAAGTACGCCACGGCTAACTTACACTGGCGCACTTGTGAAGTGCGCCAGTGTAATTTTGTAGACCCATATGGGTCGACCCGTACCTCTTGGGTCGACCTATGGGTTGACCCAAGGGGCCTTGGTCAACCTATGGGTCGACCCAAGGTGATTGGGTCGACCCACTCCTACTCCGGGAAGATTCCATCGACGTATATGGACTATTTTTCAAACCACATTCGTTGCTGACTCGGCATTGCGTGTGTAAGAACACCTATAATTAAGCTAGCAGAGCCTAGTTGTAACGACCCGGAAAATCTAAACCAATTTAAAATTTTTAAATTGGCTATTATAGTGGATTTTAAATATTTAAAATAAATATTTTAAATAATAAAGATGAAAACTAAGTTTGAATCGGCATTTGAAAACGAATGTAATTAATTCTAATTATAAACAAGGCCTAAAATGGCGCGGCAGTTTCAAAATTTGAATTCAAACTTTGACTGACTGTACCGGGTGCAAAACAAAACTGATTTGAGTGAAACCAAAAATATTTAGATCTGTTAGTGAATACCTTTCTAACGAATCTGAAAAATCGAAGTTTCATAGTGGGATGCAAAAGTTATGGCCAAATGAATTTTCTGAAAGGTCGCTATGGAAATTATATAGCCCGTGAAAATGGCCATTTTGCATACGACCTCGGAATTCGACGAAACTACTTTTGTTGGATCCAGGATGTAAATTTATTGCTAGATTTTAAATTTCATAATTTTTGAAGCTAGTATGTGAGCGTGGCAAAGGAAAATGTGTTTTGGTCAATTATAGTTAAATTGGATCGACCAAAAATGGGCCTTTTTGCAAACGGTCTCAGAGATCGACGAAACTAGTTTTGTTGGGACCGTATCATCAAAACATAGCTAGATTTATTTTTCTGGAATTTTTCGAATCAGTTTGTGGCCCTGGAAAATTGAAATGTACGTTCAAATCAAATATTGAATGTTATATATTTTAAATTGAATGAAAACTGACTGAAACAGTCGAATGGGCCTACGAAACATATCCCATTGTGTTCGGAATGGGGGTAAAACGCTAGGGACGACAGTCATTAGGTTTGGATTGGAGGTCGCGTCAGAAAACCCCTTTTAAAACCTCCCGGCCAATCAGATTTTTTATAAAAAAAAGAAAAACCCTCGTTTCTCTCTCCCCGATAAAAACGATATACGGTGGAAAAGCTTCAATTCTTCCCTCCTTGATTTCTCTTCCATCTCTCAACGAAAGGAGGTGCTTCTTTGGGGGATTTTGAAGAGATTTTTACGATCTACAAATCCATATAAAGTTTGCTAAGTTTCATTGAGAAAATCGTTCGAATCACCCTTGGGAAATCCTACCGTTCGTCGCCAGTTTCCTCCATTGCCAGGGGTTCGAGTTCACCATCATTTAGGGCGCCACTGCGCCTCTCCAAGCTCGTCGACGTCGCTTAGGCTGATCGGCATATCGTGCTTCGGATTGAGAGAGAAATCGAAACCTAGTTTCGAGCAGTTTACTGAGGTAACGTCTATGGTTATTTTCAATAGTTTTAACACCTTTAAACCGTTGCAAACTTTGAAAAATCATATCTTTTTCGTGTATTGACGAAATTCGATGAAACAGGAAAAATCGTGACCGTGTGGACGTCTTCTACATTCTAGAAGAGATCGCATATTTTTCTGAGCCTTCTGCTATTTTTGGTGGAGTGGAACCCAATGTGAGATTTCTAATTTATAAATGATATGGAAAACGACGATGTATAAATTATATAGTCGATGTATGAGTTATATAAGCGTTGTACACCTCTTGTATACGCGTTGTATAACTTGTACGTTCGATATATAAGTTGTATATGCATTGTAAAATTATATATGTGTTGAAATAGAAGTGAAATGCTATATAAATATATATATATATACACACACGCCCCATGTCCACAAAACATGGACGATATTTATTGGTTGTGATTGGTGTGAAAATTGGTTGATTATGAATGGTTGATTGGAATTGTTTGTGGTTGAAATTGATTGATTGTGGTTGAAAAATACCCGTTTGTGGTTGAGAAATATTTGGTTGAAACCACATAGGATTAGTTTGGGGAAATGAGAAAAAATATACATGCCGCCTGCGTGCGAACTAGATGCATGATTCCCCATTGTCAAAAGCTGCGAGGCTTTAAGGTAGAGCGAGGAGGCGTGCTAGGGACGGTCCCGGTTTTAACTACGCTGCCATTATGCTGCCGAAATTTTGAATAATATTCATGTGTTAGAATTATTTTCATTTGTTGAAACTATATTTATTCATTGAATAAAAAAACTTCATGTGTTGAATTGAAATTCATTCGTTGGATAGAATTCATGTGTTGAATGGTATTCGTGTTTTTAAATATAAAAATCACCTTTTTATCTATATATACAAACTATAGAAAACCTTCATGTGTTGAATTGAAATTCATTCGTTGAATAGAATTCATGTGTTGAATGGTATTCGTGTTTTTAAATATAAAAATCACCTTTTTATCTATATATACAAACTATAGAAAACCTTCATGTGTTGAATTGAAATTCATTCGTTGAATAGAATTCATGTGTTGAATGGTATTCGTGTTTTTAAATATAAAAGTCACCTTTTTATCTATAAATACAAACTATAGAAAACCTTCATGTGTTGAATCGAAATTCATTCGTTGAATTGAAATTCATGTGTTGAATGGTATTCATATTTTGAAATAAATTGTTTTATAATAAAAATCCTATTTTTATCACCTATATGAACTATATAAAATAATCTTGTTTTGAAATAAATTGTTTTATAATAAAAATCCTATTTTTATCACCTATATTAACTATATAAAATAGTTGAGTTTTGAAATAAATTGTTTTATATTAAAAATCACATTTTTATTATATACGTGAATTGTTAAAAATAGAGAAGTGTTGAAATCGAAAACAGTTAGATAAAAATATCATTTTTATCAAATGTATGAAATTCATATAGTTTTGAAATTGAAGAATCGATATATATATATATATATATAGAATTGAAATATATCGAATAACGAAGCTGCAGTTCGTATTTTGAAACCGTGATTTCAAACGATTAACGCGGGAGGTCCGACCATCGAATTTTCCCGAAATCGCAACCGTTGGGTTCCCTTTGGAAATATCTTTCCAACGACACCAACTTTGTAAAAATCCAATGGTTGGATTGTGTGGAATGTTTAATTCAAATCTGAAGAAAAACAGCGCCAGAATCGATTATATATATATATATATATATATATATATATAATTATATTAAATCGAATAATGACGCTGCAGTTCGTATTTTGAAATCGAAACTTCAAACGATTATACCGGGAGATTCGACCGTTGGATTTTACCGAAACTGGAACCGTTGGATTCGTTTTGAAAAGATCTTTCTAATGATGTAAATTTTGTGAAAATCCAACGGTTAGATTTTCAGATTGTGTAAATCAAAAGAAAAACAGCGCCACGGCCGCGTTATGGCCCGAAGCGTCGTTTTGAATAAATTGGCTATTTTAAAATAAATAAAAATAGCGATAAATCGTTATAAAATATTATAAACGATATGGATGTGAAATTTAGAAACTAACTGAAGGTTGGTTAAATCGAATGGTTTCCTGGGTGTTGATCTGATGTTGGTTTCGGCCTTCGGGGTTAATATTTGGGAAATCGTTCTCTTACTGATTGACGGTTAGTGACTAATGAATTGAAATGATGCGTATGTATGTTAGTGTTACACTTGTTTATTATATACGCGAGTTGCTCGGAAAGACTGGGTTCATCCCATTCTGAATAACTGAATCGACGATAAGAAGTCGAAGATGAAGACGGGGGTTGAAGACCGATCTTCACCTCGTTTGGATGGTAACTGAGGTCCTGATTGGGAGGCATCCCGAAATATGGATAATGAGTGGTGATCATCCAGACGTATGTGGGAATCGATGGATATGCGAGGTATTTAGTGCCTCCGGTTTCGTTCAGACCCAGAACGAACTTGCAAATGGACTGTGTGTCTGACATTGGAATTCATTCTGTGCGATTGATAACCATCAGTTGCGTGGTGTGAATTGCCTATGTGACATGCTAAGATGAAGTGATCAGGGCTTCTGTTGAAAAGCAAAGTCTTGTGATTGATGATCAAAGCACCGCCTGTGTGGCGTAGCTTTGTGTATAACGTGAATTCGCGAGCCTCACACCCCGGTATGAACCAGAAACGGGAGAAGGACCTCAGGGAGGGCATGCGTTTCCTTTTAGCTGGGAGTTGTGTCGGTGTTTTTACACGGCCTGACATTTTACTTATGTGGATGACGGATTGCGAGGCGCCTCGGTTATATCGGTCGATTCGGGACCGATGGAGTCATTTGTTGGCTCATTGACGCCCCATAGGGCGGGGAAACGCAGTGTTCAGGAATTTTAATCCACATCGGTGGACCGGCCCTGTCGCTCCAAGGGCCCACCTGTGTCTGGGCCCTGAGACACGAGCTAGAGCGTCTCGAATTCGGTAAGGACTATCTTTTGCCTTGGTTCATGACGGAAATCCAATTTCCAAATACGTGACTGTGCGGTTTTGATTGTATACCTATATATGGCGACATAGTGGTATGGGGCATTAATGTCGTCTATGTTTGATAGTTATGATTTGAAATTGTTTTTAAAACATATAAACACTAGCAATAATATCAAATGCTTTTGTTTTATCCATATCAAGCATATTTTGGCCGTTATAAGGTAAAAACTCTATCCTCCGGTTTGCTTTGCATTGTGTGATGGGAACTGAGTCTTATAATGGCTTCATTTTTATAAAAAGCATTGCGATGTTTAAAAGAATTGTTTGTTTTAAAGCACTAGCAATCCAATGGAGTAAACCCGTTCCACGAAAGTGGCGTGGTCCTGTGATTAGCCATATTTTAAATGTGTTGAGTAGATTTCTCATACCAATCCCATGACTGACTCGTAGTTTGTTTCACTTTCAAACTCGGGTGCCCCTTTTTCTACACGGCCAGCCTTGTATTCAGGTTTTAGCTGGCTTTCTCTGGATAGCTGGAGTTGAAGATGGATTCTATCATTTATCTCTTTTTATGCTGTTCAGCTCCTATTGTACATTATGTTTGTTTTTCCGCTGTAGACATATATGTATAGCTGAACTGTATTTGTACTAAGTATGATCCTGTATACTGTGTAACTCTGATGTTTATGTTTATCCAGTGTATTATTTTTTCATTATCTGGTGTATTTATTTAATTCTGTTTTGCTATTATCTGTGTATGTGTTATATTCCAAGGATTACCCTTTCCGCCATCAGTACGGGGATTGGGGTCGTCTCATTTGGTATCAGAGCTATGGTTAAGCTTAGTGCTGGAATATAACATATTAATGAACTCGTCAGAAATAGAACCAGTAGTGTTCTAGGACGGGTAACTCAATACAGATAGGATCAGTAATATCCTAGTATGAGTATAGTAGAATGAAATACACCCGATGGACACATTTACATTTGAAGTGTACGTTTCTATGTTTTGAAATACCTTTTCTGTGACCTGACACTTGATCTGCTATTTGCAGAAGTACTTGAAAATGAGTGTCAGAAACAGAAGAAATGCAGAACCCGATCTAGAGGCTCTATTAAAGAGATATCGAAATCTGAACGGAGCACAGTTCTCGGGCAATGAATCTATAATTCAGACTCAAGCTTGGATGAGTTCTGTCGAAAGAATTTTTGAGCGTATCCAGTTGAGAGATGATCAGAAAAGATTAGAAGCATCTTGGGCGCTCAAAGAAGAAGCTTTAATCTGGTGGGAAACAATCATCAAAGATAATCCAGAAGGTGATATCACCTGAGAGAGATTCAAAGAGATTTTCCTAGAAAGATTTACTCCTCCTGAAGCGACGGAGCGATTATGTGATGAATTCTCTTATCTGATACAAGGAGATATGACCATTCCCGAATATCATAAGAAATTCAACGAACTTTCCCACTTTGCTCCTCATCTGATCCAAGATCCAAAGAGGAAGAATCTGAGGTTTATTCATGGCCTGCAAAGAAAATATCAGAATAGTGTGATGAGGAATGCGAAGCTCCCTTTGTAACGACCCGCATTCTACGCATCATAGGATTGAAGAATATTTATTTCTTTCACATACGAAGTCGTATGGTCATGTAACTTTGGGGGACGACTATTTGGGTCATTTCCCATGTTCATGATTTTTCCCGATTTTTAAATAACCATTTTACCCCTAGTTGGCACTGTTTTGGCCATAACTTTTGACTGGAAAGGAATTTTGACTTGAGACCACTTCCATTAGCTCCGGATGATGGTTTCTCTTTCCGTAGAGTGGTAACATTAGCCAAACGGACTCACCGTTTGGGAGATATGGCTGAAACAAGTTTCAGATGGTGAAAAACAGCTTAATTGGGCTTAATCGGGTGATTAGCAGCTAGGCCCAGAGGAGAATTTCGGGTTTAGAGGTATAGGAGGACTGATTAGGGTTAGGTTATCACTTTCATTTCAGTTCTGAGCCGCCACAAACCTTCTTGAGACCTTAGTAATGGCTTCCGTCCTCTAAAACCACCCCAAAACACATTTTTAGTGAAGATTAAGCCTAAACTACATCAAAACAAGGCCAAATAGCAACAGAGCAAGGTTGGAGCTGCTGCTATACATAGGAATTCGACCCAAACAGAGGATACTTCAGATTTGGTGTTTTATTTTGTGGCCAAGGTGAGTGATAGCATCGTTTTGACACTAATTACAGTTAATTAAGGGTAATTAGTGAAGATTAGCGAATTTATACACTAATAAATTCTGGAAAAATGTTTAGAAATTCTTAAATAATATTTCATGCCTCTGTTAGAAAATTTAGGCGATTTGGTTAAGTTTTACTAAGTATGTGCTTAAACATGTTTAAGAGGGATTATAGGAAAATGTGAGGTTTTAGCCACTTTTGATCCATTTTGGTTCATTTGAATTGTTGTTTGGTGTTTGTGATTGTTCTTACATGTTGCTATGACTCTATGGTATGTTTTATGATTGATTAGAATAGTTAGATTGGTCGAAAATGCTGTCGAATGGCGTAGAAAGCTCGCTGGAGAGTTGAGAAGTGTGCAGGTTCCGAACCGGTTCGGATCGGAGAAAGGGGTCGGATCGGATTTGTGAACTGACCAAGGGAATTCGAACTGGATTGGAACTTGTCACTGGAGGAGGCTTGGCGAGAAGGAAGGCCGTTTACTTAGGGTTGGAGTGGACAAGGGGATCGGATCGGAAGAATAATTGGAGGCCAGATCGGATCGACTTGGGGACGCAGGGCTCGGATCGGAAGTAAACATTTGGGAGAACTAGCAAGAGGGAAGGCCACGCGGATCAGATGGCAAGGAGGGATCGGATCGGAATACGTGAAGAAATGCGGGAGCGGATCGGAGCACTGGAAGGAAGGACACCCGACCCGACCCGGAGGAGGACACCGACCCGACCCGAAGTGGAGTACCCGACCCGAACCGAATGGAAAGATGACAAGGAAGGAGGACCGAACCGAACCGACGAGGGTAATGACAACCGAACTGAACCGTATTCTAGGGCTGCTACTGCACGACAACTCTTCTGAAGACCCACTCCAATTCGATCAAAACCCGAGATGCAAAGGAAGTCCAAATTAGGAGCTTTGACTCAGGATCCAGCTGGGAACCAATGAGTGGGCTTCATGATTGGGCTTTGCTGCGGGACGCGTGCCAAGGGGTTATCGACGTCTATAGCTTTGGACCACTATGGTAGGAGGTACGAAGGCGGATTCAGGGCCATTATGGCATCGGTAGAACCAAGGGCTACAACCAATGAAGTGGGTCATTGAAATGTTTGGTCATGACTCTATATGTTTAGCTTGGTCATAACAGGGTTTCTACAAGTCGGGATTCGTCGTTACCTCAATTTTGTCTAGTGTTCCAAAGTGGTAGATGTCGTATGCTTTACGCACTGAGTGAGAGATGTGAGGATGGTTGCTATGGATGGGTTGTTTGCCATCATTATGACATACACGCCCCACCCCCGTATTCTTTACACTATTCATTATGGCACCTTGGAGTATTGTACGGTATGTGGTACTAACTCTTTGGTTGCAGGTCCTGGTTCAGGTATGGTTTAGTATACCTGTTATCATTCTGTTTAGATGCTTATCGCTCACACCAGGCTTTATGTCTGACCCAGAGTTTTATGTCTCTTCTTATTACTCTGGGTGCTCACACGAGCAGACTAGAGACAGGTTAGCTGGTGATGCACGGGTAGATGATCCGGAGACGAGCAGGAGGCTTCCACGTAATATATATAGTATTCTCCCTGTGTTGTTGAAGATCACTGCTTGGGCATTGGTGGTGCATCTTCTACTTTAGTTTTCTTTTGTTAGAGACAGTAAATTTGGAAAGTTGTAATAAGCTGTATTTGGATTTCCGCTGCTCTGATGTTGACATGGATTATTAGTTATCAGCTTATGCACTGTCTCGCCTGTTTTATGTCAAGTATGTTACTATTATATTTTATCCCATGCGTTGTGAGACATTCTACAGGTTCCTTGATTAGTTCATTCTCTTCTTTCCTTTCTCCTGACGACCGTCCCGTGCTAGTTGGGCATGTGTACAGCGCTCTTTCGGAGGAAATGCAGGCTGGTGCGGGGCGGGCCGTCACACTTGGTATCAGAGCCAGGTTGCATAGTTAACCTAGGGAAGTTATCAGGGAGAGATAATATACGTATACGAGAGAGCGTATTTGTGATTACTTTGGTTTTTAAAAGCTACATATATATAATATTAGTAGTATAAGGATGAAGTCGTACTGCACTAGCACCACTATGGAGTCGTTAATCATTTCCTTTTTCAGATTGACGATGAGCCGATATGTTAGAGGTACCAGTAGGGGGGCCAATAATGGGAATGCTGCTGACATGAGGACGATGTTTACTGACCTCATGAGAGAGATGCTTAGAGATGTACAGAGGCCAGCTCCCAATGGTGGAAATGGTGGTGGTCCAATAGTGCAGGCGCCGAGGGTCGACTTCGCCAAGTTGAATAAGGATTATACTAGCCTTGGTGGGAAGTCGTTTCACGGAACGGAGTCGGCCACGGATGTTCAAGATTGGTTGGATAGTTGCGAACGTATCTTCGAGGATCTGGGTATCGAGGATGCGATGAAGAGAAAACTAGCGTCCCGTCAGCTGCAAGGGCGGGCAATGAATTGGTGGAATGCTATAAAAGCAGCTACTCCCGAAGATCAGATTACTTGGGAGCAGTTTAAAGCTCGCTTTAGCGAGAAGTTCATTCCAGCTGCTCAGAAGTCAGTGCTGTTTAAGAAATTCTTAGAGCTCAAGCAGAATGGCAGAGCTGTCTCGGAGTACATTGCTGAATTTGACACTTTGTCAAAATATGGGTTGTCTCTTATTGATACCGCCGAGAAGAAAAATGAGAAATTCATAACTGGTTTGGATCAGTACTTAGGGGAAAAGCTTATTAACCACATCGATGAGACGTTTGAGTCGATTGTGGGGAAAGCATTAAGATCAGAAAGTCTCTACCCTAAGTCGAAGACTGAGGTTGCATCTGCAGATGAGCCAAAGCCACAAGCAAGTGGTGGAGGTAAGGGTGGTTCCCAGAATAACAGAAAGCAGAACCAAGCTAAGGATGGCCAGAAGAAAAGGAATAAGCAAGATGTTGAGTGCTTCAGCTGTGGTAAGAAGGGCCATTACGCTAGTAATTGTCGGGCCAAGCCAGCGGATAGGAAGTGCTTCAACTGTGGCCAAATGGGACATCACTAGGACAAGTGTCCACAGCCCCTCAAGGAAAAGCAAATGGTGAAAGCCTACGCTCTTAATGTTATTCCTTCTTCGTCGAATGCCCCAACAGCGGCGGAGAAGGGAAAGAATGTCGTCATTCAAGGTATGCTTTCTGTTTACGATGTTCCTATTAGAGTTTTGTTTGATACCGGAGCTTCCAGTTCTTTCATATCTAGTGACCTGGTAGATAGGTTGGGATTGGAGCCCGAGATTGTCGATAGACCTTTAGTAGTGACGAACCCGATTGGTGGTTCGACTAGCCTTAGCATGATTTGTCGTAATGTGGTCTTATCGAGTCATGGATGCATGTTTGTTTGTGATTGCTTTGTTTTGGGCTTTACTGGGTTTGGCATTATTTTGGGAGTAGATTGGCTCCAAAGATACGGGGTGGTGGTAGACTGTGAGGGCTTGTTGGTGACAGCTAGAGCGGATAATGGGCGGAGGATAGTGTTTGGTGGTCTACCCAGTAAGGGAGTATTGGCTAGTTTTCTAAACTCCCTCGACATTCCGCATAGTGAGTTGTCAGGTTTGCCCGTGGTTGGCCAGTATCCGGATGTTTTCGAAGAAGTGACCGGACTTCCACCACACCGAGAGATTGAGTTTCGTATCGATTTGGTAAAAGATGCCAGACCTATAGTGATGCCACTTCGTCGTATGGCACGAAGAGAGCAGCGAGAGCTCGAGGTGCAAGTCAGCGATCTTTTGAAGAAGGGATTTATCAGAAGGAGTGTTTCTGAATGGGGAGCACCAGTTGTGTTTGCTACCAAGGCGGATGGTTCCCTTCGTTTGTGTGTAGACTACCGCGAGTTGAATAAAGTGACGAGGAAGAACAAGTATCCTCTACCGCGGATAGATGATTTATTTGATCAGTTGAGTGGCGCGAGAGTATTTTCCTAGTTGGATCTCGCGACAGGTTTTCATCAGCTTAGAGTGGAAGCTGAAAGTATAGCTAAAACGGCATTTCGAATGCCGTCTGGATTTTATGAGTGGTTGGTCATGCCATTCGGGCTGACCAATGCCCCAGCATATTTTGTGGATCTTATGAATAGGGTATTCAGAGATCAATTGAATAAGTTTGTCCTTGTGTTCGTTGATGATATTTTGGTCTATTCGAGGACAGAGGAAGAACACAAGGAACATTTAAGAGTAGTGGTGGAGGTGTTGAGAAAACACCAATTGAAAGCAAAGTTTTCTTAGTGTCACTTCTAGAAGAGGGAAGTGAGGTTCTTGGGCCATGTTGTATCAGAGAATGGTATTGCCGTGGACCCGGCAAAGGTGGCTACGGTACAGGATTGGCCTACGCCCAAGAACGCAACAGATGTAAGAAGTTTCTTGGGGTTAGCGGGATATTATCGTAAGTTTATCCAAGGTTTCTCCAAGATAGCAGCACCATTGACCCAGTTGACCAAGAAGAATCGAGCTTTTGTCTGGGATGAGAGGTGCGAGAATGCATTCAAAAGTCTAAAGGACAAGTTGACAAGCGCACCAGTATTAGTCATTCCTAAGGGGGATGAAGAGATGATGGTATATACAGACGCCTGTGGTACCGGACTGGGTGCTGTGTTGATGCAAGGCGGTAGGGTTATAGCTTACGCAAGTCGGCAATTGAAACCGCACGAGAGAAGATACCCTACCCATGATTTAGAATTGGCAGCGATCGTGTTCGCGTTGAAGATGTGGAGACACTATCTCTTGGGAGAAAGATTTGAGCTGTTTACAGATCATAAGTCGTTGAAGTATTTATTCTCCCAGAAGGATTTAAATCTCCGTCAACAGATATGGTTAGAGTTCTTAGCTTCCTATGATTTTGACATCGCATACACACCAGGAAAGGGCAATGCGGTGGCTGATGCATTGAGTAGAAAACATGCCAGCTTAGGGGCTATGTTCTTTGAATGGAAGCAACTGGAGTTGATCGCGGGGTTTGATTTCAGGCCAAAGTGCGAATTGGATCCAGAAATGTTAGCAAGTTTGACGATCAGACCCACTTTGATTGAGCGGATCGGCTCTAGTCAGAGGGACGATCCTAACCTATTGGAAATCATCTCCAAGTTAGAGATGGGTATCGATGAGGAGATGAACAAGTACGGGCTTGATCGAGATAGATGGCTTAGAAAGAATGGAAAGCTTGTTGTACCCAATGTCAATGGATTGATAGATGAAGTGCTTAGAGAATGTCATCACTCAAAGCTGACTATACACCCCGGTGGTAATAAGATGTATCGAGATATGAAGCAGACTTACTACTGGGAAGGGATGAAAAGATACGTTGGGAAGTTTATATCCAAGTGCATGAATTGCCAGCTAGTTAAAGCCGAGCAAAAGAAGCCTAGTGGGTTGTTACAGCCCTTAGAAATTCCCGAATGGAAATGGGAACAAGTCTCGATGGATTTCATCGATGGTTTACCAAGGACTAGATCGGGACATGATAGCATTTGGGTAATTGTAGATCGACTGACTAAAAGTGCAAGGTTTATACCAGTCAAATCGACCAGAACGACAGCTAAGTTAGCAGAATTATATATGAAGTGGGTAGTGAGATTTCATGGAGTACCTAAAAGCATTGTGAGCGACCGAGACCCGTTGTTCACTAGTGGGTTTTGGAAGAGCTTACAAGAGGCTCTAGGGTCAGAGTTACATCTCAGTACCGCATATCATCCTCAGACTGACGGTCAGACGGAGAGGGTGAACCGTATTTTGGAAGATCTCTTGAGAGCATGTATATTGGATTTC
Source organism: Allium sativum (assembly GCA_030737875.1). Lineage (NCBI taxonomy): Eukaryota > Viridiplantae > Streptophyta > Magnoliopsida > Asparagales > Amaryllidaceae > Allium > Allium sativum. The sequence goes on along the minus strand of CM060916.1, from coordinate 387,456,998 downwards.
GGTGGATCATGGGATGACCATTTGCACCTAGTAGAGTTTGCATATAATAATAGCTACCAATCCAGTATCGGTATGGCTCCATATGAAGCTATGTATGGAAGACCGTGTAACTCACCATCATGTTGGATAGAGACTGGCGAGAAGTTTATGCTTGGACCAGATGTGGTGAGGGAAACTTCAGATAAGATCAAGATCATTCAACAACGAATGAAGGCAGCCCAGGATAGGAAGAAAAGTTATGCTGATAAGAGAAGAAGAGACTTAAAATTCTCCGTTGGTGACTTGGTGTTTGTCAAGATCTCTCCGTTGAAGAGCGTAATACGATTTGGCAGGAGAGGCAAGTTGGCACCAAGATTTGTTGGCCCATTCCCTGTTCTTGAACTAGTCGGGAATTTGGCATATAGAATTGACTTACCAGAGAAAATGGCGGGAGTTCACAACGTATTTCATGTTTCCCAACTAAGGAAGTTCGTTCACGACTCAGATATGACTATTTCACCTGATCAGTTAGAGGACTTCGAAGTAGAACCCGAGGCGGTTGGGAACCGCAAGCCGGCCCGTATTGTCGAGCACGACATGAAGCAACTTCGAAGGAAGGCGGTGAAGCTAGTCAAGGTACAGTGGAGCGAGGACGAGAGTGATTGTACTTGGGAGACAGAGGAGGACATTAGGAAGTCACACCCAGAACTCTTTGCCTGGTAAGATTTTGACTTCGATTTAGTTTTCCGCATGCTAGGATAGGTTTGTTTTGCTTGTTTTACATGTTTGATTGATGTATGTGGTTGTTAGGCATGCGGGATCCTTTGTATGTCTTGGGTTAAGGAATTTCGGGGGCGAAATTTCTTAAGGGGGGGAGAGTGTAACGACCCGCATTCTACGCATCATAGGATTGAAGAATATTTATTTCTTTCACATACGAAGTCGTATGGTCATGTAACTTTGGGGGACGACTATTGGGGTCATTTCCCATGTTCATGATTTTTCCCGATTTTTAAATGACCATTTTACCCCTAATTGGCACTGTTTTGGCCATAACTTTTGACTGGAAAGGAATTTTGACTTGAGACTACTTCCATTAGCTCCGGATGATGGTTTCTCTTTCCGTAGAGTGGTCACATTAGCCAAACGGACTCACCGTTTGGGAGATATGGCTGAAAAAAGTTTCAGATGGTGAAAAACAGCTTAATTGGGCTTAACCGGGTGATTAGCAGCTAGGCCCAGAGGAGAATTTCGGGTTTAGAGGTATAGGAGGACTGATTAGGGTTAGGTTATCACTTTCATTTCAGTTCTGAGCCGCCACAAACCTTCTTGAGACCTTAGTAATGGCTTTCGTCCTCTAAAACCACCCCAAAACACATTTTTAGTGAAGATTAAGCCTAAACTACATCAAAACAAGGCCAAATAGCAACAAAGCAAGGTTGGAGCTGCTGCTATACATAGGAATTCGACCCAAACAGAGGATACTTCAGATTTGGTGTTTTATTTTGTGGCCAAGGTGAGTGATAGCATCGTTTTGACACTAATTACAGTTAATTAAGGGTAATTAGTGAAGATTAGCGAATTTATACACTAATAAATTCTGGAAAAATGTTTAGAAATTCTTAAATAATATTTCATGCCTCTGTTAGAAAATTTAGGCGATTTGGTTAAGTTTTACTAAGTATGTGCTTAAACATGTTTAAGAGGGATTATAGGAAAATGTGAGGTTTTAGCCACTTTTGATCCATTTTGGTTCATTTGAATTGTTGTTTGGTGTTTGTGATTGTTCTTATATGTTGCTATGACTCTATGGTATGTTTTATGATTGATTAGAATAGTTAGATTGGTCGAAAATGCCGTCGAATGGCGTAGAAAGCTCGCTGGAAAGTTGCAGAAGTGTGCAGGTTCCGAACCGGTTCGGATCGGAGAAAGGGGTCGGATCGGATTTGTGAACTGACCAAGAGAATTCGAACTGGATTGGAACTTGTCACTGGAGGAGGCTTGGAGAGAAGGAAGGCCGTTTACTTAGGGTTGGAGTGGACAAGAGGATCGGATCGGAAGAATAATTGGAGGCCAGATCGGATCGACTTGGGGACGCAGGGCTCGGATCGGAAGTAAACATTTGGGAGAACTAGCAAGAGGGAAGGCCACACGGATCAGATGGCAAGGAGGGATCGGATCGGAATACGTGAAGAAATGAGGGAGCGGATCGGAGCACTGGAAGGAAGGACACCCGACCCGACCCGGAGGAGGACACCGACCCGACCCAAAGTGGAGTACCCGACCCGAACCGAATGGAAAGATGACAAGGAAGGAGGACCGAACCGAACCGACGAGGGTAATGACCACCGAACCGAACCGTGTTCTAGGGCTGCTACTGCATGACAACTCTTCTGAAGACCCACTCCAATTCGATCAAAACCCGAGATGCAAAGGAAGTCCAAATGAGGAGCTTTGACTTAGGATCCAGCTGGGAACCAATGAGTGGGCTTCATGATTGGGCTTTGCTGCGGGACGCGTGCCAAGGGGTTATCGACGTCTATAGCTTTGGACCACTATGGTAGGAGGTACGAAGGCGGATTCAGGGCTATTATGGCATCGGTAGAACCAAGGGCTACAACCAATGAAGTGGGTCATTGAAATGTTTGGTCATGACTCTATATGTTTAGCTTGGTCATAGCAGGGTTTCTACAAGTCGGGATTCGTCGTTACCTCAATTTTGTCTAGTGTTCCAAAGTGGTAGATGTCGTATGCTTTACGCACTGAGTGAGAGATGTGAGGATGGTTGCTATGGATGGTTTGTTTGCTATCATTATGACATACACGCCCCACCCCCGTATTCTTTACACTATTCATTATGGCACCTTGGAGTATTGTACGGTATGTGGTACTAACTCTTTGGTTGCAGGTCCAGGTTCAGGTATGGTTTAGTATACCTGTTATCATTCTGTTTAGATGCTTATCGCTCACACCAGGCTTTATGTCTGACCCAGAGTTTTATGTCTCTTCTTATTACTCTGGGTGCTCACACGAGCAGACTAGAGACAGGTTAGCTGGTGATGCACGGGTAGATGATCCGAAGACGAGCAGGAGGCTTCCACATAATATATATAGTATTCTCCCTGTGTAGTTGAAGATCACTGCTTGGGCATTGGTGGTGCATCTTCTACTTTAGTTTTCTTTTGTTAGAGACAGTAAATTTGGAAAGTTGTAATAAGCTGTATTTGGATTTCCGCTGCTCTGATGTTGACATGGATTATTAGTTATCAGCTTATGCACTGTCTCGCCGGTTTTGTGTCAAGTATGTTACTATTATATTTTATCCCATGCGCTGTGAGACATTCTACAGGTTCCTTGATTAGTTCATTCTCTTCTTTCCTTTCTCCTGACGACTGTCCCGTGCTAGTTGGGCATGTGTACAACGCACTTTCGGAGGAAATGCAGGCTGGTGCGGGGCGGGCCGTCACACCCTTTTTCAGAAATGATTTATATGGCTTATCAGTATGAAGATCTCCATAAGAAGGGTATGTTGCGCGAATAAGAAGAAGCCAATTCAAGTAACAAAGTGGAGTTTGTGACTGATAGTCCTGAGGTCAACCAGAAGCCTAGTGCCAAGAGGAAAAGGGCCGGATCTGAGAAAGAACCCGTAACGACCGCCGTATGCAATAACTGCCATCAGAAAGGGCATTTGTCGATCAATTGTGGGCCCTTAAAGAAACGAAGAAAGGGTGGATTCAAACTCGGTGGGAAGTCTCGAGAAGTTAGGAAATGCCGGAAGTGCCATCACGCTGGTCATATTGAGAAGAATTGCCAGCTATTAAAGAAAGAATCTGAAGCAGTACATATAAATGAAGTAGAAGAAACTTCTGATTCCTCAGCTAGTCAAGAAAGGGCTGATGTTTTGGAAGGCACGCTTAATGTCAAAAATATTTCAGTTAAAGTACTGTTTGATATAGGCGCGTCGCGAAGCTTCATTGCAAAGAATGCAGTTAAGAAACTGGATTTGAATTTGAAGAAGCTCAAAGAAGCAATGACTGTCCAAAATCCGGTCGGGGGTTCCATAGATCTCGGTTGGGTTTGTGGGGTGCCTGTCTCTTTTTCCTGTTATAAATTCCCTACTATTTCTATCGTCGTGAATTTTACTGAATTCGATCTTATTCTGGGATTGGATTGGCTAACCAAATATGAAACGTAGGTTAGGTGTGCTGAGAGAGTTGTTAAGGCAAAGACCTAATCAGGGAATTATATAACCATACCATGTGAAGGCCCGAATTCAAATAGAAAGGACTTTTGGTCGGCTCTAAATGTTTCTCCAGCCCAAATAGAAAATATCCCTGAAGTCACAGAGAATATTCCCGACCTAGTGAAAGATATTCCTATCGTCAAGAACTATGCAGATGTGTTCGAAGAAGTTGTTCGCTTACCTCCGCAGAGAGAAATAGATTTCAAAATTGCTTTAATTCCGAATGCAAGGCTGGTAGTTCACACTATTCGAAGAATGTCCTCGAAAGAGAAAGAGGAATTAGACAATCAAACACGACAGCTCGTATGGAAGGGTCTGATCAGGCCTAGTTTCTCTGATTGAGGTGCAGCAGTGGTGTTTGTCCCAAAATCTGACGGTACTCTACGGCTATGTGTGGATTATCATGATTTGAACAAACAGACAATAAAGAACAAATATCCATTGCCGCGAATCGATGATTTATTAGATCGTCTGAATGGAGCACAAGTATTCTCAAGGATGGACCTAGCTACAGGCTTCCATCAACTTCGAATTGCCGAAGAGTGTGTTCCAATGATAGCATTCAGAGGTCCAGACTTATTCTACGAGTGGTTAGTAATGCTGTTCGGCTTATGTAACGCTCCAGCTTACTTCGTTGATCTGATGAATAGAGTGTTCATAGGGGTTTTGAATAAATTTGTTCTGGTTTTTATTGACGTTATTCTAATCTTCTCCAAATCAAAGGCCGAACATGAAAAACATTTGGAACAGGTTCTGGAAATCCTCAGAAGGAATGTATTAAAAGCCAAACTATCCAAATGTATATTCTGGCAAGATGAAGTGAAGTTTCTAGGCCACGTCGTATCGAAAGAAGGAATTGCTGTGGATCCAAGTAAAATCACAGCTATTCAAAACTGGAAACAACCTAGTACTCCTACAGGGGTTCGCAGTTTTCTCGGATTGGCTAGTTATTACCGGAAGTTCATTAAAAACTTTTCGGAGATATCTGGTCACTTAACGTAGCTTACAAAGAAGCACTCTAAATTCAAATGGACTCCAGAATGTGAGGAGGCTTTTGAAGAGCTAAAGTTAAGATTAATGACAGCTCCAGTGTTAACCATCATCGATGGCAATCAGGATTTGAAAGTCTGGACAGATGCTTCTAGAGAAGGCCTTGGCGCAGTGTTAATGCAAAGAGGTTAAGTGATTGCTTATGCTAGCCGTCATCTGAAGCCGCATGAGAAAAACTACGTAACTCATGATCTTGAGTTATTGGCTATAGTATTCTCTTTGAAAATATGGAGGCACTATCTTCTGGGTGAGAAATTCGAACTGTATACAGACCACCAGTCGTTAAAGTATCTGTTCACCCAGAAAGACTTGAATCTGAGGCAGCAACGTTGGCTAGAGTTCCTTGCAGCATACGATTTTGAGATTATATACACTCCAGGGAAAGCCAATGTCGTGGCCGATGCGTTAAGCCGAAAGAATGTAATGGTCGCCAGCTTTATTACTACGACTTCCTTGATTGACAAAATATCTATTCTTCAGAAGGAAGATAACTTTATTAAGGATATGATCAAAAGGATTCAGAGAGGCGAACCCTCATGTTTTCAAATAGATAACGACGAGACCCTGAGATTGAAAGGAAGGATTTGTGTTCCCGACATCCCAGTGTTAAAAAGGGAAGTGTTAGACGAGTGTCACAAGTCCAAGTTGAGTATCCATCCTGGTGTGGCCAAAATGTATAACGACCTCAAGCGAACATTCTAGTGGAAGGCTATGAAAAGAGACGTTTCAATATATGCTAGCCGATGCCCTACTTGCCAGCTAGTCAAAAGCGACCAACAGAAACTTGCTAGATTGTTGTAACCGCTGGACGTTCTAGGATGGAAGTGGGAACATATTTCCATGGACTTCATTGATGGTTTGCCCAGAACCAGAAAAGGAAATGACAGTATTTGGGTGATCGTAGATCGCTTCATGAAGACCACCCATTTCATACCTGTCAGATCAAACAGAACTGCTCAGAGTCTGGCGCAGATTTATTTCAAGGAAATTGTTAGATTACACGGAGTGCCGATCAGTATAGTGAGTGATAGAGATCCAATATTCACTAGCAAATTCTGGGAGGCATTTCAAGTAGAACTAGGAACGAAGCTAAACTTGAGCACCGCTTATCATCCTTAGACAGATGGTCAGACTGAGAGGGTGAATCGTATTTTAGAAGATCTATTGCGGGCTTGCGTTCTAGATTTTGGTGGATCATGGGAAGACCATCTGCATTTGGCTGAATTCTCATATAACAACAGATACCAGGCGAGCCTGACAATGTCGCCATTCGAAGCATTGTATGGTAGACCATGTCGATCCCCTGCTTGTTGGGTCGAACCCGGTAATAGACTTGTGTTAGGGCCTGATATGATCCGAGAAGCTGCCGACAAAGTCGATTTTATCAAGAAACGATTACTGGCCGCTCAAAGCCGACAAAAGAGTTATGTCGATAGGAGAAGAAGAGATATATCATTTGCGGTTGGCGACTATGTATATTTGAAAGTATCGCCGATGAGAGGAGTCATCCGGTTCGGTAAAACTGGGAAGTTGGCGCCCAAATTCATTGGTCCGTTTCTTATTCTGGAACGGATCAGAACTCTCGCTTATAGGGTTAAATTGCCTGATTGGTTGCCTGGAGTGCATGATGTATTTCACATATCTCAACTTCGAAAGCACTTTCATGATCCAGACTTGATCGTTGAAGAAGCAGCTCAACACGATATTGAAATTACCCTGGAATTGGCTGTGAGAAGAGAGCCGCTAAAGATCATCGACAAAGAAACCAAAGAGCTAAGGAACAAGAAGGTTCACTTAGTCAAAGTGCAATGGAGTGGAGATCCGCGAGATTGTACTTGGGAAACTAAGGAGAGCATTTAGAAAGCCTATCCTAAGTGTCGAGTAGATATCTCTATTTGACTCCGGTGCAAGGTACATTTACCATACTTTGCATTACCAATTTGTTCTCTACTTTGTTGTTATTTTCTTTCCATGGATGTGCATTTTTAATTCTATAGTCTGAATGATTTTAAAAGAGTATAGAAATTGATTAGTATATTTTTGAAAAGTTAAAAACAAATTGCTTTTTGTTTGTGTTGTGTGATAGTAGATTTGATTAATTAAATTATTAAAACGATAGTTAATTTAATCAATAATAGAATGAATGATAGAATTTATTTGATTAAATCACACATTGAACTGATTTAAAAATAGATAGAAATATATACATTTGCATTATATATGTTTGACTAGGTAAATAGATAGCGGTTGAGTAAAGAAATTATTTGTGTGCCCGACAAATAGGTAAACCTTAATGAGTTGGATGCGAAATATTATTATATCAACTCCTATGAATACCACTCGATGCAGAGTGCTGGTTGTTCTGTTTGAAATAATAAAAGTCGCCATAGGATAGTAACAATTAATTTTGAACTACACTGCATGGCATACTTCTTGAAGATAGGCATACTTCATCATATACCACATAAGCATTTGGAGCTTGTGTGACGAGGTGGAAGATTTACCATATGAGCGAGAGGCTTGTATGGCGATGACTTTATTTTACAGGTTGAACTGATGACTGACATGACCATATAAATTGTAACGATAAAATGGCCAGATTAATAAAAAAAAACCCACATGGGTCTGGAGTTGACAATAATCACGTCTCTCCAGTCATTAGATACGGCATATGGACTATTTATTTCCCACACGGGACGAGGTGACATCCTCTGGAGCAATTAAAAATACACACTCCCTCAGGCTTTGACAGGGTGATGAGAATTTATTCTCTGGAGTTATTATCTATACACGCTCCCCTGTAAACACCAGAATATATCACTATAAATATGTGTATGCTTTATAGGATTTATTGGGTACCTAATACGGCCCAATAAATTTCCAAACCTCTCCCCGTACAAAGGAGGTTATGGCGAAATTTTTCGAAAATTCCGGGTGTTAGCCAAATTTTTGAAGAATTTGAAAATTCTCAGAAACTGAAAAGTTGGAGAATGGAAGCCAGATTTAACGTAGAGTTGATTAATCAAACCACTTTCGACTATGTTCCTTTTCGGGTACGAAAAGTTTTAAGTGGGGGAGATTGTAACAACCCGGAAAATCTGAACCAATTTAAATTTTATAAATTGGCTATAATAGTGGATTTTAAATATTTAAAATAAATATTTTAAATAATAAAGATGAAAACTAAGTTTGAATCGACATTTGAAAACGAATGTAATTAATTCTAATTATAAACAAGGCCTGAAATGGCGCAGCAGTTTCAAAATTTGAATTCAAACTTTGACTGACTGTACCGGGTGCAAAACAAAACGGATTTGAGTGAAACCAAAAATATTTAAATCTGTTAGTGAATACCCTTCTAATGAATCTGAAAAATTGAAGTTTCATAGCGGGATGCAAAAGTTATGGCCAAATGAATTTTCTGAAAGGTCGCTATGGAAATTATATAGCCCGTGAAAATGACCATTTTGCATATGACCTCGGAATTCGACGGAACCACTTTTGTTGGATCCGGGATATAAAGTTATTGCTAGGTTTCAAATTTCATAATTTTTGAAGCTAGTATGTGAGCGTGGCAAAGCAAAATGTGTTTTGGTCAATTACAGTTAAATTGGATCGACCAGAAATGGGCCTTTTTGCAAACAGTCTCAGAATTCGACGAAACTAGTTTTGTTGGGACCGTATCGTCAAAACATAGCTAGATTTATTTTTCTGGAATTTTTCGAATCAGTTTGTGGCCCTGGCAAATTGAAATGTACGTTCAAATCAAATATTGAATGTTATATATTTTAAATTGAATGAAAACTGATTGAAACAGTCGAATGGGGCTACGAAACATATCCCATTGTGTTCGGAATGGGTGTAAATTGCTAGGGATGACAGTCGTTGGATTTGGATTGGAGGTTGCGTCAGAAAACCCCTCTTATAACCTCCCGGCTAGTCAGATTTTTTATATAAAAAAAAAGAAAAACCCTCGTTTCTCTCTCCCCGATTAAAACGATATACGGCGGAAAAGCTTCGATTCTTCCCTCCTTGATTTCTCTTCCATCTCTCAATAAAAGGAGGCTTCTTTGGGGGATTTTGAAGAGATTTTTACGATCTACAAATCCATATAAAGTTTGCTAAGTTTCGTTGAGAAAATCGTTCGAATCACCCTTGGGAAATCCCGCCGTTCGTCGCCAGTTTCCGCCATCACCAGGGGTTCGAGTTCGCCGTCGTTCAGGGCGCCACTGCGCCTCTCCAAGCTCGTCGACGTCGCTTAGGCTGATTGGCATATCGTGCTTCGGATTGAGAGAGAAATCGAAACCTAGTTTTGAACCTTTCAGCTGAGGTACGACTTGTTTTATTTTCAACTGTTTTAACACCTTTAAACCGTTGCAAACTTTGAAAAATCATATCTTTTTGTTGTGTTGACGAAATTCAGTGAAACAAGAGACAATGGACTCATGTGGATGTTTTCTACCTTCTAGAAGAGATCGCATATTTTTATGAGCCTTCTGCTATTTTTGGTGGAGTGGAACCCAATGTGAAATTTCTAATTTATAAACGATATGGAAAACGACTTTGTATAAATTATATAGTCGATGTATGAGTTATATAAGCGTTGTACACCTCTTGTATAAGCGTTGTATAAGTTGTACGTTCGATATATAAGTTGTATATGCATTGTAAAAATTATATATGTGTTGAAATAGAAGTGAAATGCTATATATATATATATACGCCCCACGTCCACAAACCACAGACAATATTTATTAGTTGTGATTGGTGTGAAAAATGGTTGATTACGAATGGTTGATTGGAATTGTTTGTGGTTGAAATTGATTGATTGTGGTTGAAAAATACCCGTTTGTGGTTGAGAAATATTTGGTTGAAACCACATAGGATTAGTTTGTGGAAATGAAAAAAAATATACATGCCGCCTGCGTGCGAACTAGATGCATGATTTCCCATTGTCAAAAGCTGCGAGGCTTTAAGGTAGAGCGAGGAGCCGTACTAGGGACGGTCCCGGTTTTAACTACCCTGTTGTTATGCTGCCGAAATTTTGAATAATATTCATGTGTTAGAATTAATTTCATTTGTTGAAACTATATTTATTTGGTTAATAGAAAACCTTCATGTGTTGAATTGAAATTCATTCGTTTGATAGAATTCATGTGTTGAATGGTATTCGTGTTTTTAAATATAAAAATCACCTTTTTATCTATGTATACAAACTATAGAAAATCTTCATGTGTTGAATTGAAATTCATTCGTTGAATAGAATTCATGTGTTGAATGGTATTCGTGTTTTTAAATATAAAAATCACCTTTTTATTTATATATACAAACTATAGAAAACCTTCATGTGTTGAATTGAAATTCATTCGTTGAATAGAATTCATGTGTTGAATGGTATTCGTGATTTTAAATATAAAAATCACCTTTTTATCTATATATACAAACTATAGAAAACCTTCATGTGTTGAATCGAAATTCATTCATTGAATTGAAATTCATGTGTTGAATGGTATTCATATTTTGAAATAAATTGTTTTATAATAAAAATCCTATTTTTATCGCCTATATGAACTATATAAAATAATCTTGTTTTGAAATAAATTGTTTTATAATAAAAATCCTATTTTTATCACCTATATTAACTATATAAAATAGTCGAGTTTTGAAATAAATTGTTTTATATTAAAAATCACATTTTTATTATATACATGAATTGTTAAAAATAGAGAAGTGTTGAAATAGAAAACAGTTAGATGAAAATATCATTTTTATCAAATGTATGAAATTCATATAGTTTTGAAATCGAAGAATCGATATATATATATATATAATTGAAATATATCGAATAACGAAGCTGCAATTCGTATTTTGAAACCATGATTTCAAACGATTAGTGCGGGAGGTCCGACCATCGGATTTTTCCGAAATCGCAACCGTTGGGTTCGCTTTGGAAATATCTTTCCAACGACACCAACTTTGTAAAAATCCAACGGTTGGATTGTCCGGAATGTTTAATTCTAATATGAAGAAAAACAGCGCCATAATCGATTATTTATTTATTTATATATATATATATATATATATATAATTATATTAAATCGAATAACGACGCTGCAGTTCGTAATTTGAAATCGAAACTTCAAACGATTATACCGGGAGATCCGACCGTCGGATTTTCCCGAAACTGGAACCGTTGGGTTCAGTTTGAAAAGATCTTTCTAATGATATAAATTTTGTAAAGATCCAACGGTTAGATTTTTAGATATGTGTAAATCAAATCAGATGAAAAACAGCGCCACAGCCGCGTTATGGCCCGAAGCGTCGTTTTGAATAAATTGGCTATTTTAAAATAAATAAAAATAGCGATAAATCGTTATAAAATATTATAAACGATATGGATGTGAAATTTAGAAACTAACTGAAGGTTGGCTAAGTCGAATGGTTTCCTGGGTGTTGATCTGATGTTGGTTTCGGCCTTCGGGGTTAATATTTGGGAAATCGTTCTCTTACTGATTGACGGTTAGTGACTAATGAATTGAAATGATGCGTATGTATGTTTGTAGCGACCCGAACTTCCCCGGTCTCCGAAGAGATGAGAAAGAACGAATTACTGTGAGGACAAGACAAAACAGAACGCAGACGGAAGAACATTTCATTATTTATTACAACAATTCCATCAGATACAAGAATATACAGAGTATAAATGACTATTACATTCGATAAATATCAGAGATTACAATAAATTACATAGCAGTGGAAAAATAATACAAAGCACAACTGAAGGTGATATACAGATACAGAGCTTTTCGGATATCATTCCAGCTGTAAACCAGGATCCTGTGAATATAAATCTGCAAAACCAAAACTACTAGCTGCCCGTGCGGAAAATAGGGGCACCCAGAGTTTAGGTTAAAACAATAAACTCCAGGCCAGTCATGTGACTGGTGTGAGAACTAAAAAAGTTATTTAAAACTTTACTTTAAAAGAGAGTAATTCAAGGGACCACGCCGTATAACACGGAACGGGTTTTCTCCCAAGAATACCAGTGAATAGAATAAATAACGCAATGCTTTTTTGAAAAATGAAGCTATTATAAGACCCAGGTCCCATCACACAATGCAACGCAAGCCGGAGGATAGGGTTTTACCTTATAACAGCCAAACATACTTGATACGTTTAAAACAAATCATTTGATACTATAATAAGTGTATAGTGTCAAAACATTTCAATCATAAATATAAATCATAGACGGCATGAGTGCCCCATCCCACTATGTCGCCATACTAGGCTCTACAAATAAAGCCGAAATACACATATTGGAAATTGGATTTCTGTCATGAGTCGAGGCAAGGGGCAAGCTCCTCTCCGCGTTCGAGACACTCTAGCAAATGTCCCAGGGCTACGCACTCTGGGCAACCCTTGGATCTTCAGGGTCGGTCCTCACTTACGTTAGAGGATTGGCAATTCCTGAACACACGTTTCCCGGTCCTTACAAACCTATAATCGAGGCGCCTCATCCAACAACCACAAAGGTGAAAAGTATATAAATGTCAGGGCTGGTAAGTCACTGACACCACCAAAGCTAGAAAGAAACGTCGTGCTCTCCCTGCAGTCCGTATCCAATTTTTAACTCATACCGAGGTGTGAGGCTCGCGAATTTACGTTATACACAAAGCTGCCACGTAGGCCGTGCTTTGATCATCAACCACAAGACTTTGCTTTTCAACAGAAGCCTTGATCATTGCATCTTAGCGTGCCACACAGGCAATTCATGCCGTGCGACTGATGTCCATCCATATACAACCTCTGAGCTCGTACGTCTCAGAGAAGGGCGTTAAGCAAAAGAATAAATTCTCCGCCGCCAAACAGATGTATATTTAATAGAAATCAATCAACACAGAATAAAATCCAATGTCAGACACACAATCCATTTACAAGTCCGTTCTGGGTCTGAACGAAACCGGAGGCACTTTCCTCGCATATCCATCCATCTCCAAGTACGTCTGGACGACCACCAACTATTTCCATCCTCTTGGGTGTACTACCCAATCATGATCGTCAGTAGTTATCCAAACGATGTGAAGACTTCCGGTCTTCAACCACCGTCTTCATCTTCGACTTATCGTCGAATCGGTTATTCAGAATGGGTATAAACCCGGCCTTTCCGAACAACCCGCGTATATTAAAACAAATGTTACACAAACTCAACATACGCCTCATCCCAATTCAGAATATTCTTTTATTCATAAAATCACATTTTTAGGGAAAGGTTCCCATTAATTTTATCCAAGATAAATTCTTTCAAATTTATCTTTTAATCTTCCTTTGGATGTCATTTAAAACCAAATTATGGTTTTTCCAACTAGTCGAGATTAGCGAACCACACCGAAGTAATTATTTATTTTATTTCCCAATCCCAACCTATTCATCCCATGAAGCAAAATTGGTAATACTCCATATCTAATACTATGGTGTTATCGGTAAAATTAATTACCATTTCACGTTCAAATCTAATTAAAGATTTAACTATCGCTTTGGAGCAAAACTGGTAATACTCCATCCTCGCTCAATTTCTAAATTTGATAATTTAGATTATAGATTCACATTTCAATCTAATTGTAGATTCGTTAAAATTCCTTTTACTGGGTTAAAGAACTAGGTGTTATTTAAAAACAGTTCACGACAATCCCAAATCACATTATATTTATTATCGGGTTAAAGAACTAGTGTTATTTAAAACACCGTTCACGATAAACCCATTTCAAATCCAATCAAATATATTAGAAATTCCGATTATTTAAAACCCCTTTTTAAATCTAATTTATTTATTTAAAAACAAATCGGGTTTTAAATTTAGTTCAAACTAGTTCATTTTGATAAAATCTATTTTTATCTTTTCAAATATGGAGTTTTTCACCCCAATTTTTCCCAAATCATTTCTTATGATTTTACACAAATTATTACTATTTTTAATAATTTTATCAAGGCCCGTACAGTCGATTTCCAACAATGGCCATCGAACTGCACTTACAGCGACCTTTTTCAAATTTGATTTGGACGTATCTCCGAATCCAACTGTTAGATTTCAAATTTCTAATATTCGTTAGAAAGCTCTTTTCGATACGAACCCAACGGTTCCGGTTTTAGGAGAGTCCGACGGTCGGATCTCCCGTAATGTCAGTTTGAAATAAATGGTCGAAATTCACGAACTACCGCGGCGCGGCGCGTTCTATTCAGGCCATTATATTATATATATAATAAATAAAATATATATTTCGTCGATTACTATTCCAAAATGAATTTTATAAATAGTTTTGAATTCGTTTCGAAAATAATATCAACTTCCATATCAATTCAAATCAAAATTGAATCTTTCCTTATAAATTCGTTTTAAAATTCATTTCTATTCAATTCAAATTTCAATTCAATTTGAATTCATTTTCAAAGTCATTTTCTATTCGATTCAATTCAAATTGGTTTTCTATTCGATTCAATTCAAATTGGTTTTCTATTCGATTCAATTCAAATTGGTTTTCTATTCGATTCAATTCAAATTGTTTTTCTATTCGATTCAATTCAAATTGGTTTTCGATTCAATTCAAATTGGTTTCCTATTCGATTCAATTCAAATTAGTTTTCTATTCGATTCAATTCAAATTGGTTTTCTATTCGATTCAATTCAAATTGGTTTTCTATTCGATTCAATTCAAATTGGTTTTCTATTCGATTCAATTCAAATTGGTTTTCTATTCGATTCAATTCAAATTTCATTTCAAAATATTCGATTTCAAAATCACTTTTCAATGTTCATTTCGAAATCACTTTTCAATATTCATTTCGAAATCACTTTTCAACATTCATTTCGAAATCACTTTTCAATATTCATTTCGAAATCACTTTTCAATATTCATTTTGAAATGAATAAATCGATATAAATATCGTTCGCGTCAAAATGGCGCCAATCTAATCAACAAGGCTTCATATATTTCTATTTTCAAATATTCTATTTCAAATATTTCTATTTTCAACAAATGAGTATTTATTTTTGTCAACACACGACTAATCTCAACGAATGAGTATTGTCCACGTGTGACTATTTTTGTTAAATTATTTCGTTCAACACATGACTAATCTCAACGGATGAGTACAGTCAACACATGAACCTTTATTTTGTAATATTCTTTATTTTCTAAATTGGAATGAGGCCCAATCAATCACCATATAAAATTAATTATATGGATTTTCATACAACACATGTATATAACAGCATTGAAAAATAATCAACCATCAACCAAAGTGCACTACACTGTATAAGCCTCAAATATAGACATCTAACGCTTATAACAGCCTGTCAATCAATCGATCGACATATTTAATCGATCAGGATGAGTGAACTTCAAATTTCATCCCAACACCCGTGTGGGGTTTCAGATCAACAAACACAGATTTTATTTGTGCAGTTGGGCGATGTGTAAAATTTATCGTCCCAATCAATGTCAGTCAAATCAGTGTACATAAACAAACCGTCTGGTTTGTAAATGAATATTTATTTATTCACATTCACTATATTCATATTCACGTTAAAATTATATTTTTAACGATAAAACATTTTATTTTAACATATGAATTTCTATTCAGTTCATTCTTTATATAAAATGATATTCTTATTTTTCTAACATATTTTAGAAAATTCCGGCGGCATAATGGCACGATACTAGAAACGGGACGAGGCCTAGCCTGATCCTCGGTCTAGTGAAGGCCCACGCCATTCACACATCAATCAAAATCACCAAACAACCAAATTCAAATCAAATCATCCAACTAATCTATGCAACCAAACAAACAAGTCCATCGTCTGTGGACGATTGTGTCGGGTGCTACTAAGCACCGTCTGCATCCTAGTATATATATAACTAGAAAAGAATTTGAAGAGTGGGAAATTCTCGCCAATAGCTATCCAATCATCTTGACTCTTCTTTGATAGAAATCTTCATCGTTCTTGCCTTTTTGTCACCTTCGTTGTTGTAGCCACTACATATGTAAAAATCGAATTTTTACTTCTCTATTCAATATATAAAAATCGAATTTTTACTTCATTATTCAATATATAAAAATCGAATTTTTATTATCACGCTATTCAATATATGAAAATTCCATTTTTATACCGCTATTCACTCTATAAAGATTTCGCCCTTTCAAATACAAAGATTTCGCCTTTTTGAATATAAAGATTTCATTTTTATACAAATCACCTCTTTGTTTCAACATATATATAATAAAAATCAGATTTTTATTTCGCTACATATACAAAGATGATATTTTTACTATCTTACCTATATAAAAATTACATTTTTACACTTCTACAACATAAAAGATTATATTTTTATAACTCTACAACATAAAAGATTATATTTTTATAACTCTCATATGCTAAAAATCATATTTTTAATTTTCCTATATTATATAAAATTTATATCTTTACTCTCCTACTATAATAAAAATTATATTTTTTCGTCAATGTATTTATATTAAAGAAAAACTCAGTTTTAAACAATGCTATTTTATAACCTCTCCTTCCCCTTATATAAAAATCTCATTTTTAACTTTATAAAAATCTAATTTTTTCTTATCTAAAAATCTAAACCTTCTAACTATAAAAACCTTAACTTTTTCTATAATCAAAAAATGAAAATCATCGTCTTTATATATCGAAACATTAAACTAAATAAGGAGAAAATAAAACTTACAAGGGATGAGGTGACAGAGGAGGCGGCTCGGAGGTCGGGGAAGGCGATGTCAGGCGGGTGGTGGCACTGCAGGTGACTGTTTTGGTTGTAGAGGGGTTGGAGCGTGGTTTGAAGAGGGGGAAGAGGAGAGAGGGCGTCGGATGTCGGAGGGGGCTCACTGGGGGTAGCAGGGCGGCGGGCTAGGGTTCCAGGGCGATGGCGATTTGGTCTGGGGGGGGGGGGGGGGGTGTTCGAGCGACAGAGGAGGGAGTCGGGGAAGAAAGAGGAGGTGGGGGAAGAAGAGGGGGCGGCGGCGTGGGCGCGCGTCGGGGTGCGGTGGTCCTTGGGGAGGGCGGCGGCTCCTCTCCGCCTCGTCGCCTCCTTCTTCTTTTTTTTTTCTTTTTTTTTCTGTAAAATGAAATTCGAACGGGGGGGGGGGGGGGCAGATGAGTTATAGAGGGGAGAGAGAAAGTTTAACTTTATTATTTAATTATTTATTTTAAACCAAAAAGCAACTTTTATTCTTGACCTCAAAATGAGGCCCACCGCCTGTCGTCCATAGCGTTTTACCCCATTCTGAACACAATGGGATATGTATCGCAAGCTGATTTGATCGTTACAATCAGTTTCCGTTAAAATCAACATATAACTCTATATATTGAATTTGAACGCGTATTTCAATTTACTGGGGTCACATACTAACTCGAAAATTTTCAAAAAAATATTTTCTAGCTCCGTATTGACGATACAGTCCGAATAAAACTAGTTTCGTCGAATTCTGAGACCGTTGGAAAAATGGCCATTTTCCAGTCGATTAAAATCAACTGAAACCGGTCAAACGCGTTTTCCTTTGCCACGCTCACATATTGATTCGAAAAATTATGAAATTTGGAATCTAGCAATAATTTGACATCACGGACCCAACAAAAGTGGTTTCGTCAAAATCCGAGGTCGTTTGCAAAATGTCTATTTTTAAGGGCCTGAATTCCATTGCGACTATTCAGAATTTTCAACTGGACATATCTTTTGATCCCCGCTATGAAATTTCGATTTTTCAGATTCTTTAGAAAGATATTATCAATTAGATCCTATCATTTTTGGTTTCACTAAAATCCGGATTGTTTTGCACCCGGTACATTCAATTGAAGTTTGAAATCGAATTATCGAACTACCGCGCCATTTTCAATTCTATTTATAATTATATATAATTGTTTATATTCTAACGACGGCGCGTATAAATATATACGTTCGAATATATTCAAAATAAATTTTTGGTCGTTTTTATTTAAAATAATCTATTTTAAATATTCAAAATTCGCTAAAATTGCCAAAATAAAAATTTTAAACTGGTTCAGAATTTCCGGGTTATTACAATCTCCCCCACTTAAAACTTTTCGTCCCCGAAAAGGAACAAAGTCGAAAGTGGTTTGATTAATCAACTCTATGTTCGATCTGGCTTCCATTCTCTAACTTTTTAGTTTCTCAGAATTTTTAAATTTTCAAAAATTTGGCTAACACCCTAAATTTTCGAAAAATTTCGCCATAACCTCCCCTGCACCGGGAGCCACGGGAAAATCCCGAAATTGCCTTATAGGCCTTCTGATCTCAAAAAGAAAAAGAAAAAGCCAAGCGGCTAGCCAATAGGCTCATAAAATCATCATCACCCAAACAAAACAATAAATTACATAGTAAACATGTACCTATTTGTCGGGCAAACAAATTTTATTCTTCGGCTCTAGCCTCCTTGCTATGACCTGTTCAATATAAGTATATGTATATGCAAGCAAATGCGACCAATTTTCAATACAGTTCAAAATTTGATGCAATTAGGCATAATGGTTCAAAATTATCAAACAAATAAACAAACAACACAAACATCAATCAATTAGTGAATTAGAGTTTCAAATTCATAATTTTGATATATATACAATAAATCTTGTTTTTGATGCCAATTCACAACAATGTGTTCTAGCTATATTAGTTTTGGTTCTCACACCAGTCTAATGGAAACATATAGAAAGCACACCTTCGAAACACGAAACTAATTACTAATGATGACACGTCAATCATCAGAATCAGGTCCGTGCGACTAGAGTGTGATTCTATATCTATCTAATATATTAAAACTTCGAATATACGTTCATGACGCGTATATGCAAAATCTTTATATATTGGAATGTCCAAATTCAAAGTAAATAAATATTCAAATACGTATAAGGTGATTTAAATTTTCAAAACAAAATTGTTTTCATTTGAAAAATATACTCTTCACACTCGTTCTAGGACACTACTGATCCTATCTCTAACGAGTCATTCTAATTGGATATTACTAATCCAATATCTGATGAATTCTTTCGTATGGTTCTAATGTGTCTTGTTCTCGAGCTCTGTAAACCAAATCTCTGATACCAAATGTAGCGACCCGAACTTCCCCGGTCTCCGAAGAGATGAGAAAGAACGAATTACTGTGAGGACAAGACAAAACAGAACGCAAACGGAAGAACATTTCATAATTTATTACAACAATTCCATCAGATATAAGAATATACATAGTATAAATGAATATTACATTCGATAAATATCAGAGATTACAATAAATTACATAGCAGCGGAAAAATAATACAAAGCACAACTGAAGGTGATATACGGATACAGAGCTTTCCGGATATCATTCCAGCTGTAAACCAGGATCCTGTGAATATAAATCTGCAAAACCAAAACTACTAGCTGCCCGTGCGGAAAATAGGGGCACCCAGAGTTTAGGTTAAAACAATAAACTCCAGGTCAGTCATGTGACTGGTGTGAGAACTAAAACAGTTATTTAAAACTTTACTTTAAAAGAGAGTAATTCAAGGGACCACGCCGTATAACACGGAACGGGTTTTCTCCCAATAATACCAGTGCATAGAATAAACAACGCAATGCTTTTTTGAAAAATGAAGCTATTATAAGACCCAGGTCCCATCACACAATGGAACGCAAGCCGGAGGATAGGGTTTTACCTTATAACAGCCAAACATGCTTGATACGTTTAAAACAAATCATTTGATACTATAATAAGTGTATAGTGTCAAAACATTTCAATCATAAATATAAATCATAGACGACATGAGTGCCCCATCCCACTATGTCGCCATACTAGGCTCTACAAATAAAGCTGAAATACACGTATTGGAAATTGGATTTCCGTCATGAGTCGAGGCAAGGGGCAAGCTCCTCTCCGCGTTCGAGACACTCTAGAAAATGTCCCAGGGCTACGCACTCTGGGCAACCCTTGGATCTTCAGGGCCGGTCCTCACTTACGTTAGAGGATTGGCAATTCCTGAACACACGTTTCACGGTCCTTACAGACCTATAATCGAGGTGCCTCATCCAACAACCACAAAGGTGAAAAGTATATAAATGTCAGGGCTGGTAAGTCACTGACACCACCAAAGCTAGAAAGAAACGTCGTGCTCTCCCTGCAGTCTGTATCCCGTT
Organism: Allium sativum; assembly: GCA_030737875.1. Taxonomy (NCBI): domain Eukaryota; kingdom Viridiplantae; phylum Streptophyta; class Magnoliopsida; order Asparagales; family Amaryllidaceae; genus Allium; species Allium sativum. The sequence continues at coordinate 387,436,520 of CM060916.1, read as the reverse complement.
TTTAACTCATACCGAGGTGTGAGGCTCGCGAATTTACGTTATACACAAAGCTGCCACGTAGGCCGTGCTTTGATCATCAACCACAAGACTTTGCTTTTCAACAGAAGCCTTGATCATTGCATCTTAGCGTGCCACACAGGCAATTCATGCCATGCGACTGATGTCCATCCATATACAACCTCTGAGATCGTACGTCTCAGAGAAGGGCGTTAAGCAAAAGAATAAATTCTCCGGTGCCAAACAGATGTATATTTAATAGAAATCAATCAACACAGAATAAAATCCAATGTCAGACACACAATCCATTTACAAGTCCGTTCTGGGTCTGAACGAAACCGGAGGCACTTTCCTCGGATATCCATCCATCTCCAAGTACGACTGGACGACCACCAACTATTTCCATCCTCTTGGGTGTACGGCCCAATCATGATCGTCAGTAGTTATCCAAACGATGTGAAGACTTCCGGTCTTCAACCACCGTCTTCATCTTCGACTTATCGTCGAATCGGTTATTCAGAATGGGTATAAACCTGGCCTTTCCGAACAACCCGCGTATATTAAAACAAATGTTACACAAACTCAACATACGCCTCATCCCAATTCAGAATATTCTTTTATTCATAAAATTACATTTTTAGGGAAAGGTTCCCATTAATTTTATCCAAGATAAATTCTTTCAAATTTATCTTTTAATCTTCCTTTGGATGTCATTTTAAACCAAATTATGGTTTTTCTAACTAGTCGAGATTAGCGAACCACACCGAAGTAATTATTTATTTTATTTCCCAATCCCAACCTATTCATCCCATGAAGCAAAACTGGTAATACTCCATATCTAATACTATGGTGTTATCGGTAAAATTAATTACCATTTCACGTTCAAATCTAATTAAAGATTTAACTATCGCTTTGGAGCAAAATTGGTAATACTCCATCCTCGCTCAATTTCTAAATTTGATAATTTAGATTATAGATTCACATTTCAATCTAATTGCAGATTCGTTAAAACTCCTTTTACTGGGTTAAAGAACTAGGTGTTATTTAAAACACAGTTCACGACAAACCCAAATCACATTATATTTATTATCGGGTTAAAGAACTAGTGTTATTTAAAACACCGTTCACGATAAACCTATTTCAAATCCAATCAAATATATTAGAAATTCCGATTATTTAAAACCCCTTTTTAAATCTAATTTATTTATTTAAAAACAAATCGAGTTTTAAATTTAGTTCAAACTAGTTCATTTTGATAAAATCTATTTTTATCTTTTCAAATATGGAGTTTTTCACCCCAATTTTTCCCAAATCATTTCTTATGATTTTACATAAATTATTACTATTTTTAATAATTTTATCAAGGCCTGTACAGTCGATTTCCAACAATGGCCATCGAACTGCACTTACAACGACCTTTTTCAAATTTGATTTGGACGTATCTCCAAATCCAACCGTTAGATTTCAACTTTCTAATATGCTTAGAAAGCTCTTTTCGATACGAACCCAACGGTTCCGGTTTTAGGAGAATTCGACGGTCGGATCTCCCGTAATGTCCGTTTGAAATAAATGTTCGAAATTCACGAACTGCCACGGCGCGGCGCGTTCTATTTAGGCCATTATATTATATATATAATATATATTTCGTCAATTACTATTCCAAAACGAATTTTATAAGTAGTTTTGAATTCGTTTCGAAAATAATTTCAACTTCCATATCAATTCAAATCAAAATTGAATCTTTCCTTATAAATTCGTTTTAAAATTCATTTCTATTCAATTCAAATTTCAATTCAATTTGAATTCATTTTCAAAGTCGTTTTCTATTCGATTCAATTCAAATTGGTTTTCTATTCGATTCAATTCAAATTGGTTTTCTATTCGATTCAATTCAAATTGGTTTTCTATTCGATTCAATTCAAATTGGTTTTCTATTCGATTCAATTCAAATTGGTTTTCTATTCGATTCAATTCAAATTTGTTTTCTATTCGATTCAATTCAAATTGGTTTCCTATTCGATTCAATTCAAATTGGTTTTCTATTCGATTCAATTCAAATTGGTTTTCTATTCGATTCAATTCAAATTGGTTTTCTATTCGATTCAATTCAAATTGGTTTTCTATTCGATTCAATTCAAATTGAATTTCTATTCGATTCAATTCAAATTGGTTTTCTATTCGATTCAATTCAAATTTCATTTCAAAATATTCGATTTCAAAATCACTTTTCAATGTTCATTTCGAAATCACTTTTCAATATTCATTTCGAAATCACTTTTCAATATTCATTTCGAAATCACTTTTCGATATTCATTTTGAAATGAATAAATCGATATAAATATCGTTCGCGTCAAAATGGCGTCAATCTAATCAACATGGCTTCATATATTTCTATTTTCAAATATTCTATTTCAAATATTTCTATTTTCAACAAATGAGTATTTATTTTTGTCAACACACGACTAATCTCAACGAATGAGTACTGTCCACGTGTGACTATTTTTGTTAAATTATTTCGTTCAACACATGACTAATCTCAACGGATGAGTATAGTCAACACATGAACCTTTATTTTATAATATTCTTTATTTTCTAAATTGGAATGAGGCCAAATCAATCACCATATAAAATTAATTATATGGATTTTCATACAACACATGTATATAACAGCATTGAAAAATAATCAATCATCAACCAAAGTGCACTACACTGTATAAGCCTCAAATATAGACATCTAACGCTTATAACAGCCTGTCAATCAATCGATCGACATATTTAATCAATCAGGATGAGTGAACTTCAAATTTCATCCCAACACCTGTGTGGGGTTTCAGATCAACAAACACAGATTTTATTTGTGCAGTTGGGCGATGTGTACAATTTATCGTCCCAATCATTGTCAGTCAAATCAGTGTACATAAACAAACCGTCCGGTTTGTAAATGAATATTTATTTATTCACATTCACTATATTCATATTCACGTTAAAAATTATATTTTTAACGATAAAACATTTTATTTTAACATATGAATTTCTATTCAGTTCATTCTTTATATAAGATGATATTCTTATTTTTCTAACATATTTTAGAAAATTCCAACGGCATGAAGGCCCACGCCATTCACACATCAATCAAAATCACCAAACAACCAAATTCAAATCAAATCATCCAACTAATCTATGCAACCAAACAAACAAGTCCATGGTCTGTGGACGATTGGGTCGGGTGCTACTAAGCACCGTCTGCATCCTAGTATATATATATAACTAGAAAAGAATTTGAAGAGTGAGAAATTCTCACCAATAGCTATCCAATCATCTTGACTCTTCTTTGATAGAAATCTTCATCGTTCTCGCCTTTTTGTCACCTTCTTTGTTGTAGCCACTACATATGTAAAAATCGAATTTTTTACTTCGCTATTCAATATATAAAAATCGAATTTTTACTTCATTATTCAATATATAAAAATCGAATTTTTATTATCACGCTATTCAATATATAAAAATTCCATTTTTATACCGCTATTCACTCTATAAAGATTTCGCCCTTGAAAATACAAAGATTTCACCTTTTTGAATATAAAGATTTCATTTTTATACAAATCACCTCTTTGTTTCAACATATATATAATAAAAAACAGATTTTTATTTCGCTACATATACAAAGATGAAATTTTTACTATCTTACCTATATAAAAATTACATTTTTACACTTCTACAACATAAAAGATTATATTTTTATAACTCTACAACATAAAAGATTATATTTTTATATCTTTCATATGCTAAAAATCATATTTTTAATTTTCCTATATTATATAAAAATTATATCTTTACTCTCCTACTATAATAAAAATTATATTTTTTCGTCAATGTATTTATATTAAAGAAAAACTCAGTTTTAAACAATGCTATTTTATAACCTCTCCTTCCCCTTATATAAAAATCTCATTTTTAACTTTATAAAAATCTAATTTTTTCTTATCTAAAAATCTAAACCTTCTAACTATAAAAACCTTAACTTTTTCTATAATCAAAAATTGAAAATCATCGTCGTTATATATTGAAACATTAAACTAAATAAGGAGAAAATAAAACTTACAAGGGATGAGGTGACAGAGGAGGCGGCTCGGAGGTCGGGGAAGGCGATGTCAGGCGGGTGGTGGCACTGCGGGTGACTGTTTTGGTTGTAGAGGGGTTGGAGCGCGGTTTGAAGAGGGGGAAAGAGGAGAGAGGGTGTCGGATGTCGGAGGGGGCTAGCTGGGGGTAGCAGGGCGGCGGGCTAGGGTTCCAGGGCGATGGCGATTTGGTCTGGGGGGGGGGGGTGTTCGAGCGACAGAGGAGGGAGTCGGGGAAGAAGGAGGAGGTGGGGGAAGAAGAAGAGGGGGCGGTGGCGTGGGCGTCGGGGTGCGGTGGTCCTTGGGGAGGGCAGCGGCTCCTCTCCGCCTCGTCGCCTAATTCTTCTTTTTTTTCTGTAAAATAAAATTCGAACCGGGGGGGGGGGGGGGCAGATGAGTTATAGAGGGGAGAGAGAAAGTTTAACTTTATTATTTAATTATTTCATTTTAAACCGAAAAGCAACTTTTATTCTTGACCTCAAAATGAGGCCCACCGCCTGTCGTCCATAGCGTTTTACCCCCATTCCGAACACAATGGGATATGTATCGCAAGCTGATTTGATCGTTACAATCAGTTTCCGTTAAAATCAACATATAACTCTATATATTGAATTTGAACGCGTATTTCAATTTACTGGGGTCACATACTAACTCGAAAAATTTTAGAAAAATATTTTCTAGCTCCGTATTGACGATACGGTCCTAATAAAACTAGTTTCGTCGAATTCTGAGACCGTTGGAAAAATGGCCATTTTCCAGTCGATTAAAATCAACTGAAACCGGTCAAACGCATCTTCCTTTGCCACGCTCACATATTGATTCAAAAAATTATGAAATTTGGAATCTAGCAATAATTTGACATCACAGACCCAACAAAAGTGGTTTCGTCGAAATCCGAGGTCGTTTGCAAAATGTCTATTTTTAAGGGCCTGAATTCCATAGCGACTATTCAGAATTTTCAACTGGACATATCTTTTGATCCCCGCTATGAAATTTCGATTTTTCGGATTCTTTAGAAAGATATTATCAATTAGATCCTATCATTTTTGGTTTCACTAAAATCCGGATTGTTTTGCACCCGGTACATTCAATTGAAGTTTGAAATCGAATTATCGAACTACCGCGCCATTTTCAATTCTATTTATAATTATATATAATTGTTTATATTCTAACGACGGCGCGTATAAATATATACGTTCGAATATATTCAAAATAAATTTTTGGTCGTTTTTATTTAAAATAATCTATTTTAAATATTCAAAATTCGCTAAAATTGGCAAAATAAAAATTTTAAACTGGTTCAGAATTTCCGGGTTATTACAATGTTAGTGTTACACTTGTTTATTATATACGCGAGTTGCTCAGAAAGACTGAGTTTATCCCATTCTGAATAACTGAATCGACGATAAGAAGTCGAAGATGAAGACGGGGGTTGAAGACCGATCTTCACCTCATTTGGATGGTAACTGAGGTCTTGATTGGGAGGCATCCCGAAATATGGATAATGAGTTGTGATCGTCCAGACGTACGTGGGAATCGATGAATATGCGAGGTATTTAGTGCCTCCGGTTTCGTTCAGACCCAGAACGGACTTGCATATGGACTGTGTGTCTGACATTGGAATTCATTCTGTGCGATTGATAACCATCAGTTGCGTGGTGTGAATTGCTTGTGTGACATGCTAAGATGCAGTGATCAGGGATTCTGCTGAAAAGCAAAGTCTTGTGATTGATGATCAAAGCACCGCCTGTGTGGCGTAGCTTTGTGTATAACGTGAATTCGCGAGCCTCACACCCCGGTATGATCCAGAAACGGGAGAAGGACCTCAGGGAGGGCATGCGTTTCCTTCAAGCTAGGAGTTGGGTCGGTGTTTTTACACGGCCTGACATTTTACTTATGTGGATGACGGATTGTGAGGCGCCTCGGTTATATCGGTCGATCCGGGACTGATGGAGTCATTCGTTGGCTCATTGATGCCCAATAGGGCGGGGAAACGTAGTGTTCAGGAATTTTAATCCACATCGGTGGACCGGCCCTGTCGCTCCAAGGGCCCACCTGTGTCTGGGCCCTGAGACACGGGCTAGAGCGTCTCGAATTTGGTAAGGACTACCTTTTGCCTTGGTTCAGGACGGAAATCCAATTTCCAAATACGTGACTGTGCGGTTTTGATTGTATACCTATATATGGCGACATAGTGGTATGGGGCATTAATGTCGTCTATGATTGATAGTTATGATTTGAAATTGTTTTTAAAACATATAAACATTAGCAATAATATCAAATGCTTTTGTTTTATTCGTATCAAGCATATTTCGGCCGTTATAAGGTAAAAACTCTTTCCTCCGGTTTGCATTGCATTGTGTGATGGGAACTGAGTCTTATAATGGCTTCATTTTTATAAAAAGCATTACGATGTTTAAAAAAATTGTTTGTTTTAAAGCACTGGCAATCCAATGGAGTAAACCCGTTCCACGAAAGTGGCGTGGTTCTGTGATTAGCCATATTTCAAATGTGTTGAGTAGATTTCTCATACCAGTCCCATGACTGACTCGTAGTTTGTTTCACTTTCAAACTCGGGTGCCCCTTTTTCTACACGGGTAGCCTTGTATTCAGGTTTTAGCTGGCTTTCTCTGGATAGCTGGAGCTGAAGATGGATTCTATCATTTATCTCTTTTTATGCTGTTCAGCTCCTATTGTACATTATGTTTGTTTTTCCGCTGTAGACATATATGTATAGCTGAACTGTATTTGTACTAAGTATGATCCTATATACTGTGTAACTCTGATGTTTATGTTTATTCAGTGTATTATTTGTTCATTATCTGGTGTATTTATTTAATTCTGTTCTGCTATTATCTGTTTATGTGTTATATTCCAAGGATTACCCTTGCCGCCATCAGTACGGGTTTTGGGGTCGTCTCACTAGCCTAAATCTCATATTTTCTGAGAGGCTGTCCAGACTCTGTCATTCTTCTTCCTCCTCAAACCAATTCAGAAAATAGAATAATTAGTATTAGGAAATTCTGATTCAAGATCCTTATGAAAAGAATGTATATTTACAAAAAGGGTGTTCAGAATTATGTTCGAAGTAAGGTAAATTCTTGGATCTGGTTAATTTAATTTTCTCTTCTTTTCCCCTCTTTCTTTTAGTCTGAGAATTGTGAATCCATGGTTACTTAGATTATAGATCTGGCTAGGATAACCAAGGAATGTTAGGTTGATACCAGATTCATGAATTGGAAAGAAATTATATGAGTGGATTTAAGTTTTGCCTTTCTGATAATGGTATATTTATCATTTGGCATTCCCCGTTAATATGTATAAATCTGCTAAAATGTTTAAGCTATTATAATCTGTTGAAATAATTAATCTGTTGAACTATAAACCTGCTAAAATCTGTTAAAATTAGTACTGTGGAATATGATTAGAAAGTTGGGGTTGTATGAACATGTAAATCTGTAGACTTAATTCAAGATTAAGCGGAATATGTTAATGAAATTGCAAGAAAACCTGTTAAATCTGAGGGGTTAAGTAAACCTGTTGAATCTGTTGGGTTAAGTAAATCTGTTTAATCTGTTAGGGTTATATGAACTTATTAGCCTGTAATACTTAACATGTTTAATCTATTGGGGTTATATAAAACCCTGTTTCCACTAATCACCTGTCTGAATTGGGAATTTCTATTGACACTGTAATTATGAAAGTTACAATGAACATTTGTTAAGAATATTATTGTGCCAAAAGATTGTAAATAAGAATTACAGTAAAATTTGGAAGAATGAATATGCCTAAATTTATAATAAATAGAAATCTGTAATTGCACTTAGACACGAGGTTAAATTCAACTTATGGTAGAATTCTGTCCGGAACCACCCGACAAATCCAGCATTCACAATTGGTTAATTTAATATGAGAGGTCTGGTGCGTAAACACACATATAACAATGCTAAGACACAAGGTTAAGTCCAACTTGTGGTAGAAGTCTGCCCGGAAACGCCTGACAAATCCAACATCCATAAGTGGTCGGCTTAATGTGAGAGGTCTGATGCATAAGCATATATATGAATATATGTATATATAACAGGATAGAAATAAATGGCAAAGATTGTAATTAATGGAAATGAAGGAAAGCTAGAACAGCAAAAGAATTGGAATGAAGGGGGAATGATAATAACCTATTATGAATAAACCTGAATGGGAAAAAAGTTATCCTAGGGACATGTGGAAATTATAACTCACGTTATAATAAATGATAGGGGAATGAGATAACTTATGTGATGAGATAAGTTGTACTTAATTATAAATTAAGTAAACTGTAAATTTGGAAACCAGAAACCTGCTGTTTGTAATAAGCAGAGGAAACAAGGGAAAACTTATGAAAAGCAATAAGTTGTACTTAATTATAGATTAAGTAATCTTTAAACCTGAGAATCTGAATCATGCTGATAAGAAGAACATGTTGTCCGAAAACCTGAGAATTTGAAATCTGCAGATAAGAATAACATGTTAAAGGCTTATTAATGAAATTAAATGGGGTGAGTTATATAATGAAATTAAATGGGGTGAGTTATATAATGAAATTAATAAGAAAAAAGAACTTGTTAACCTAAATAAGAAGTCAATATAAATTGAATTAACCAAGTTAACTAGGAATTTGATGAGGTAGAGCAAGCGCGTAAGTAAACGTTCAGACATAAGGTCTAATAACCCATTAACCTGAGGCGCTTGGACCACTCCATACGTCTGAAGGTGAATAACCTAATGGGGTAGATCATCATGGTGTCATGAGACACGAAGGGAGCGCATGTCCATCTGATTATTCTGCCTGTTCTACCTATTGTTTTGCTGATATTTTGCTGGCTCTGAAGGACTGGAAGGGGAAGCACGCAGCTTCCTGGGACGTGCGCGGTACTCCTGGAAGTCCTCTGTGTGGTGATAGCATTTAGGTTGTGCTCAAAGAAGCTGGGTTTGTGCTTTACTTCCGGGTGAGTATACCTTGACTGCCACGATAGTGTTGAGTATAACAGTATGATTTTTGTCTGATGATAACAAAAATATATATTATTTTATAAATGTGTTTGAAAATAGTACTATTTTATATTTCACATCACATACAGAAATAAATATTTACTTAAGTAGAATACTATCAAACAGAATTGAATATTCAAAGTATTTTTAAAAATATTGTATTTCTGTAGTTGAAATAGTACATATACATTAATCCACTATTTATAATTCAGTTAAATATGGTTGGACATTTCTGACATGACACATTTACATATCACACATGAACTTGTACTATTGAAAGAATTCAAATAAAATAAATAGATTGAATTGAACAACAAAAATATATTTTTATTTCAATCAATTTGTTTATTACAAATAACTGTACAATTATATTCACGCCTGCAATCGATTTCATATACAGAAATTCCTCACTACATATCATTCGATTACTCAATTACATATACATAGTTACAATTAAATTCACTGACACTGACACCGTCATCTTGTGCTCCAATCCAGTCTAGTCATCTCTATACCTATCACAAAAACACACACGTAGTGAACTGGAGCAAGAATAAAATTAAATAGAAGCAAATATAAATTTATTTTAAATTTTATTTGCATGTGTTTCTCATCATTTTTCTAGACTTGGTCTTATACACACACACACACACACACACACACACACACACACACTATATACTCTAATGCGCATAGTTCAGCCCCGAATAGCTACGCTGGTTTGCTGATCAGAACTAGCATTTTAATTAGCTGGTTCTGAACATCCCCAACACAGATATAGTAGGTCTGCTGATAAAAATTCATGTCTGTCATTCAAATAGCCCACATATATAAATTACACGTGCACGATGTATACAGTTGTATGTATATACACACATATATGTAGGTGAATACGGACAAAATAGTTTGGACTTGCATGAAAATAAAAGTATGCATCTTTTACAAACAGCTCAACAAAATTGCACAAGCCGACACAAAGCATTTAGAAAGAAACACGGTGGAAATAATGCACAACAAAGATCAAACGGCTAAATAGGACAAAATGGAGCAATGCACACGTAAAGACAAGGTGCACTTACATGTATACAAAGTATTGGCAGCATGAAACAAAGATAAGGCTACAACATACTCAAGTAGTCAATTACAAGCAATAATCAAGATAAAAACATGCATAAAGCAACAAGTTTATGCAAATACAAGTTCAAGCAAGATGTATAAGTTTTTGAGCTGAGCAGATCAAAACAACTACAGGTTCTAAACAGAAGAACAATGCAAGTACAAAAGCAAATGACACAACGAAAAGGAGATGATTTCTCAAACAGTCGAGAAACTGTTCAGGCAAGTGCAGGGTGTAGCAGTCAGAAGACTGCAAATAAACATGAGCACCAACATAAGTATGAATTTATGGTGCAAGAAGGACATAGGCAAACAGCCGAGCAATAGTTAAGGCACAAAAGAAAATTATGCAACAAATGTTAAAAGAAAATAGACCAACCAACAAAGGAGTGACAGACATAGCATAGTCTGATGCAAGTCAATGATAACTTGGTAAAGCAAAACATCTAAGTGCAAAACAGTTTCAAAAACAGTGGCAAGCTAAATGTCGAGGCAGATGATAAAACATAGCATAACTCAAGACAAATTCAAGTATAACTGTTCTTATAAAAAATAGCATCAGTTCAAAGTCGAGAGTGATCAAGTATAGCATCTATTCAACCATTTTTGCGTAATGGCAAAAGTTCAAGTGTTCAATTTTAAAAGCATCTATTCTTAGCATAGTTGAAGCAAAATTCTATAATTTACCAAATAAATGTTTCGAGTTTTCAGAAATAATCACATACGAGATTTTATATTGAAATGATCTAATGAAATTTGTTCCAGAAATTTTGATCAAGTCTAGATTTCCATAAAAATAAATATACATACCGCAAGTTCAAACCAAGGATTTTGAAAGGAAAATTGCCAACCCAATTGCAAGACCAATTCAAAGCCACAGAGTTCATACCCAATATTATCACCAAAATATCATGACTAAATTCTAATATGAAATCAGAGCATATATCAGACTTTAACCCTATAAGTTCACTTAATCCTCATCGCCAAAAAAATTCATCTAAGTTCGAGCACAATTAAAACAAAAATTCGAATTAAAAATCATACCAGAGATCGCAAATCACTTGGATCAAATTGAAGCGTCTCAAATTAGAAAAGCAACGAAGATAGCCATTGATAATTCAAGAGCATTAACATAAGGAAGAAAGAAATTCAAATCAAAGAAATTGAAAGCCCTAGGAGCCATCATTTTTATTCCAGAGAAAAGATAAAGGGGTTGATCAATATTCAAGAAGAACAAAAGGGGTCGGCCAAGTTTTTTCTAAAATAAGGGCTAAGGACTTAAAGGATTTTATTAACTAAAAAATGGTTTTGTTTTAGGTTTCTTATTCTGTTTTTAATTTGTAATTGAGTTTAAAGTTTTCTAGTTTGTCTATAAAAAAACTAGGGAGATGAATTACGGGTTTGTAATTCAGAAAATATGATTTTGGGGATAGAAATCTGTGCAGGGTTTTGAGCGTAGGATTAGTGCAACTAGAGAGAGATTATGAGGCCTTTTGTATAGTTCCATGTAGAAACTTGGGGATAAATTTTGAGTGTAGGGTTAGGACAAATAGGCTAGGAATTGTCGCAAGTTTAGAGGTGTTGTAAGCATTGTAATAGTTGACTAATATCTAGTAGAAACCTTGGGTAATGCAGCAGTAGGCAGGGTTTTGCCGAAGCTAGGTATATTTGTGTGTTATTTGTTTTTTCGCATTCACTCTGATTATTATCTAAGTTGATATTATTTATTACTCAACAAAAACTATGACAAACCCTATTCTCCCCCCTCCAGGGTTAATTCAGATCCTATAAATGGTATCAAAGAAGGTATTTTTTATTTTAAATAACTCTAGAGTCATGGATTTCCCTAACGATAAGTTTTCTAGTTGTCAATCTAGTAAGAATATTCCAATAAAACTCCAACTATTTTTGATGGAACAAGTTTTTTAAATTGAAAAATAAAAATGGAAATTTATTTAAAATCTGCTAATGTTAGATGTTGGGATATTGTTGAAAATGGATATGATATGGTAGATAAGAATGATATTATTATTAATTCTCGTGCTACACACATTTTATATTCTTATATAAATGATGATCTATATCCATATCTCTCATTGTTTAACTGCACAGGAAATCCAGAAAAATCTCGATGCGTTGTATGGAAGAAAAGACAACATTAGCTCAAAACCCCCAAAAGTTAACTCAGTTTCAGAATTATGCTTGATAGGATCTACATAAGATGGATCGGATGATGATAGTGATGAAGACTCAACGGATGACGAGCAAGGTGAATTTCCCTTCGAGAAGTTAATTCTTCTTTGTGATAAATTAACTTAAAACTCTCAAATTGACAAATAAAATTTTAAAATCTGAAAATGTTGAATTAAGCAATAAAAATCATGATTTGGAATTAAAACTTTAAAACATACATTAAAAAGATTGAAAACTCAAATTGCAAAAAAAGTTTAGATTTGGAAAATGATTTAGTTCAACTTAATGAAAAGTTTCAAAAGCTTGAAAAGGGAAATGTGTTTTTAAAAACAAACGAGATTGAGCTAAAAACAAAAAATGATTTTTTGCAAAAGGAGTTAGATAGGTTTAAGAAGGTTAAAAATTCCAAACATGAAATTTTAGGGAAAAAGAGTTTATTGAAAACCGAATCAATTTTAAATGAGCTTAAAATTGAAACCAAGAAAATCAAAAATATCAAATGCGATAAATGCACGACTTTTCATAAAGAAATGTTTGAAATAAAAGAAAATTTCAAAACCCTTGAAAACGAAAACATGATTTTGAAAAATAACAAATCTGAAATTACTCGTATAAATCATGATTTAGAAAAAAATTGAAAAATTCAAGGATTTTGAGAAATAGGAAAATAACATGAAGGACAAATTGTTCGAAAATTTTAATCACAAGGACAAGTGATTAAAAATTTGTTCAAATGGAAAAACATAGCCTAAATTTATTCAAAAGGATAATACACAAAAAATTTAAAAAAAATTTAAGAAAGATTTTTTTATTAAATTAAAAAGAAAAAATTTAAGGATCTTTTTGTGCAGATTTTAGGTATCAGTTTTGTATGTCTGAAGGTATCAGTTTGGTCTCTGCAACTAATAGGTAGCAGTTTTGTGTGTCTCAAGGTATAAGTTTTTAGCCTACAGCTTGTAGGTAGCAGTTTTGTATGCTTGTAGGTATCAGTTTTACATGTGATGGTTTTTTTTTTATAGAGAATGACAGTAGAGGATGGAAACATTATAAGAAGAGAGGAGTTGAATTGTTTGATAGTGTGATGAGATTGTAGATACATTTGAGGTTTTTATGTTCAACTGTTGATGTCTAATGAGATTGCAAAGAGAGGTTGTTTATAGATGTATAGTTGTGGTTTGTTGTTAATTTATTTATGTATACAAGGATGTGGAGATGAAGTTTGGTTAGGGGTGAAGGAGGAAGCTTGAATGATTTGGGAGATTGGAGCTATAGCGATGGATAGGTATTGTAATTTGAAAATATAAAACTGTTACATGTAAAACTGATACCATAAACAATATAAACTGATATCTAAAAGTTGATACCCGACTACATCCAAAACTGATACCTAAAAATTTACAAAAAAAAACAAATTAATTATTTTAAAAAAAAATTATGTGTGTTGTCCTTTTGAATAAATTTGGGTTGTCTTTTGTCCTTTTGAATAAATTTTTAATCTTTTGTCCTTGTGGTAAAATTTTTCAAACAATTTGTCCTTGTAAATTAATTTCCCTTTAAGAAACTTGAAATTGAAAAGTGTACATGATTTGTAAGTGAGATTTTTGAGTCCAATGCGAAAATTGAAATGCTTGAAAACAAAAATATGGTTTTGAAACAAACTGATTCTAAAAAGAAAAGGTTCTCTATAAATCGTTGTTCGAATTTATTGAAAGAAAATAGTGGTCTTAAATCTAAAATTCAACGACTTGAATCAATATTGGCTAAATTCTCTAAAGGAGAAAAATCTTTGAATGTGTTGTTAAAAAACCAGTTTTTTCTTAAGAATAAGAAAGGACTCAGTTTTGATAAATTTGATCAAATTGAAAAATGTGATTTTAAAAACCCTTCAAACTGCTTTGTGAAAATTGATCAAGTTGAAAAATGAAATTTTAATAATTTTGAAAATATTACAAATAGCTTTGAAAAGGTTCAAATTGGAAATTTGAATTCTAATAATTTCAGAAGGTTTTCAAATCATAAACGAAATGAAAACCTGTCTAGAAACAATTCAGTTAAACGTGTTTGGGTCCAAAAAGATAACAAAATGAATTCGATTAAGGTTAAACAAATTTGGGTTCTTAAGGGCACTTTAGTGGATGGTAACAGATTGTTATATAAACGGATTTGAGTACCAAAACGTGTAAGATTTTAAGAGTTGTAAAGAAATTTTTTGTTAGACCACTCGTTGTTTTAAATATTTAGGTACTGATGGAGGCTAAGGAACAACTATGCTTAAGAGAGATAAAATTCAAGTTGTTCCATATTATTGAATTATTTGGAGCTCCTTAGCCATAGGTTTCAGAGTTGGAGATTCATTGGTTCACATCGATAACGGTAAGTCAGGTATGATCTCTAAACTCTTGTTTTTTAATTCCTTCTTGATTTTCTTTTTTATGTTAATTTGTATTAACACTGTCATAGTTCCTTGTGCATATCTTGAATACTGTTAACCAGAATTTAAAATTTATGATTTTCTAGAAAGCTAACGAAATTTCACACATCTTTGCTTTTTGAGTTTCTTCTAATTCATCTTGGAAAATATTGAAAAACTATACTCAATACAGCGCACTACTTGAATGCTATAATTGACTAGTTGTGATAATTTCATAGTATTTTGTCTTGGCTTGATTATCTTGAGTTTTGAAATCTTTTTTGATTGATTGTTGAAATTCATGGATTATAATATTTGGATTTGAATTCTGAAAAATAATTTGTCATCAAGTGATTTCAAATAACTTGCTTTTGATTTGAATCATTGGTTATCCTTTGTGCTGTTCAAAAATACCCTGAAAATTTATCTTGAAATTCTTGCATTGAAACTGATTTTGAGCTGCTCTGATAAAGGAAATTGATTTGATTCGTTTAAGTGTCTATGCGATTGGACGATGAGTTGAAAAATCAGTGAATAGATTTCTTTAGATTCCGTAGGCAATTTGAATTCTATATACAAGTATTTTTAAAATTGTCTCGAAGCAATCAGTCTTAGAAATATTAGAAAAATTCATATTCTACTGATTGATTTTTAAAACTATTTTTCAACTTACAGTAATATTTCAAAAAACCCTCATGAAATTGATATTTTCAATTTTAAAATTATTTTTGATTATTTATTATAAAATTGAAATTACTGATCGATTTGAACCGTTTTGGAGCTCATCAAAATTATTAATAGATTTATGAAATTGTGATGAGTTGTGACCATGTTATATTTGATAGCAAGAGAAAATATAATTTAAATTCTCATGATGGTTGGACAGATTTTATAATATCTTTGAATTAGTGCTTATTTCACGATCATCTTCTATTTCTATCAAATTTCTATCACTCATCATGGTTTTATATAATGTGGGGAGTTTAAATTATATTTGGAAATAAGAAAAACTTTGATGAAATATTAAATAAAAATTAAAAAAATGAATTATTTTTTTTTCCTTGGTGTTCACTCTCATTAACAGTCCTCATGGTTATGCATGGGTGAATCACCTTAATCTCTATGTGCTTCTATTCTCATTTAAAAGTCCTCGCGGTTATGCATGGATGGAACTCATAAGAGAGGATAAAATTTAAGTTACTACTAACCCCATTTAAAAGTCCTAGCGGTTATGCATGGTTTGAAAGTGCTTAAATAATCCTAAAGAAGTTTGAAATTAAAATTTAAAATTCGAATAAACAATGAATTAATAAATAATAAATTCAGCCGGAAATCACGTTAACTAGGGCAATCCAATATTTAGTTGGGTCGACCTAGACCTAAGTTGGTCGACCCACCCATAGAATGGGTTGACCTATTTCTGCGACGTATGTCCCATACCACTATGTTGCCATATAGGTTTACAACTAAAGTCATACAAACTCATAGTGGAGAACGATTTTTCCATCAAATAACCAAGCTAAGGAACTTCCTTACCGTTGGGCATATCTCTAGAAGGATGCCTCAAGAACTGTGGAACACTAGATCCGTTCTCTGCCAATACAAGGCGGGATCTCCTTACCCGGATCAACCCTGAGTATATCATCTCTCAGTCGTTAACCATCTATAAACCAGGGTCGTACAACATCAACAACCACATAAAAAGTATAATTCTCCACTAGGGTTATACTTGGGCTCCATACCACGGTACACCTTTCTATTTAGACAGGGTCGATAGCCCATACCTCGTCGCATCTTTCCTTTTTTTGGTCATTTACCGGTGAGTCTTGTCGAAGTCTCACTACGCAACCTACGCTTTTCCATGACATGTTGATCATCACTAGAACATCAATTAGCGTGCCACACTGTCATCCCATAACATATAATCGATAATTGCCAATCGTGTCACCTTTGAGCTCGTACGTATGAAAGAAGGGTGTTAAGCTCAGGGAATAAATTCTCCGCCACCAACAGAAATACATTTAGCAAAAATCCATTACATACTACAAGATATAATGTCAGACACACATCCATAAAAGTCCATTCCAGGTCTGAACAAAACTAAAGGCACCTTATTTCTCATCCAATCAAGGAGAGAGATCCTTGCCATTCGAAAGTTCTCTAAATACATCCAGACTTCTCACTACAATATGCGTCTCAACACTGGAATGACCTAGTGAAGAGAAAATAAGCAGGCCAATCCTTTCGATGTGAAGATTCTCGATCTTTAACACCATCTTCCAATATCTTCCATTACGTCTTATTCTTATTTGGAAAGGTCTCTGGACATATGTTTGATCCTGATCTTTCCAAATAACAATAGCTATTTAAAAACTATATGAAAATACAGGATTTACTAAGTCTTTTTTAAATTTCGAATAGTTAATTAAATTTTTGTTATAAAAATCATTCATTCTAGAAATCTTTTTTTAAACATATATCTTTTTAAATGAAAGATATTTGAAATCTTTAATTAAGATTCATTAGTTCTACAATTCCTTTTTATTTCCAAAATAAGATCATTAAGCATTTATCTTTTTAAAAGATGTTAACCAAATTCTAGATTCCAAATCATACCCAAGCTTGGATTAAAGAAAAGTGTCATTTAAAATACCATTCACAATAATCCCAAAAAAATTCATAATTTTATCTTAGTGGGTTAAAGAATAATGTCATTGAAGGCATCATTAAAAACAAACCCAAAACCAATTCATATTAAATATAATATTTAAGTAGAATTTAGCAACTTATATTCAATACAAATTCTCGTAACTAACAAATAGTATAAGTGGAAAAACGATTTAAATACTTCCAAATCTCTAAAATAGTATACATCCAAATAACGGAATTCAAAATCCAATATCTGAGAATCCTTTCTATCCAAATCCAATTTATTCAAATTGGGAAATATTTACCTTAAATCAAAAAGATTTATTCAACATATCTTTTTTCTTAAATTCCAAATCATACTCGATCTTGGGTTAAAGAATAATGTCATTACAAACACCATTTACAATATACCCAACATCAATTGAATACAATATATATTAGCTTACATTCATTACTTATCCTCAAATCAAAAAATACTATAAGTTGAATAACAGTACAAAATACCTTTTAAATTCCCCAAATAGTAAAATTTGAACTATGAGTCTAAATATTGAATATCCATAAATTTATTTCCATTTCATCTTTCCAAAACTTTTTATTTATCCTTTAAAAAAGGATTGCTTAAATCATAGATGAAAACAAATGAGTTTAAACCCTTTAAATAAACCTTTTCATTTCAAACAGTTCCATAAACCTCACAAATAACGTCGCCAAAAACAATTCATTTTCACAAAATAGCTTTTTATCTTTTCAAAGCTTGGTATGTTTAATCCAAATCACTTTAAAACCATTTATTTTGATTTATCATAATTTATTCTTATTTTTAATAATTTAGAAATAGTTTATTTTGATAAAATCCAATTTCGGGTCTTAAACTACATTAGCATTGATTTTATTAAAATTTGATTTGAAATTATTTCAAGATCTAGCTATTAGATTAAAAAAAAATTCTATGCATTCGAAAACTCTTTTCATCTCGAACTAAAACTTTTCCGTTTTAGGAAAATCCAATGGTCGAATCTCCTAGTACGTCAAATTGAAGTCAATGGTCGAAATTTCCGAACTACTGTGGCACGACGAGTGCTATTTAGACCATAACTAAATTTAAGTTCAAAACTCATTTAGTTTACTTCAAAATTGTTTATAAATACTTTTAAATATATATAAACTTGTTTTGAAACAATATTTTGAATTTCAACTTTTATTTTAAATATTCGTAGTAAATGAATATTATAACATTATTTATCAAAACTTATCCATTTGAAACCAAATTTTCCTGAAATCAATTATAAAAATAAATAAGATAGTTTATGAAGTAAAATTTAGTTAAAACACTTTCTATATACTCAAACCGAATTTCACTTTTTAATTTTACTATTCATTTTCAAATTCAGTTTTGAACGTGCTATTTATACTTGAAATAATTCTCGAATAATTTTCCATTCTTCTATAATTTTTTCATATTCACTTTAACTTCATTTCCAAATTAATTTGAATTCAAAATTTCAACTTTGTTTTAAACTATATTTACTTGAATATAATATTCAATTAAATCATCAAAATGAATGAAACTTAACCAATTCAGTTATCTTCTACAAATGTGTGTGTAGTGAAACCATAACCACAATTAACTTTTTGAATCACATTTCATAATTAGATTATCCATTCACACATACATATATGCATATATATATATACATATATGTATATATACACACACATGGTGTATGTATATACACATATCATGGCATAATTCATACCGTATAAGCATTAAACTATTAACGCTTATATTTTTATCAATCAACTGATTAACAGCAATTTACAATCATAAATCAACCATCGATAAAAAACATGTTATCATCTAAACCAAAAAATCATTCATTTATGGTTTTAACTTCATAACTATTTAGGTAACCACTTTAATTGCTAAACCATTTAATAATTAACTTTTCTAACTTAACCATTAACACCAAACTTGCATGCCATATTTATATGCTTACTAACTTCACCAAATTATTAGCAAACTAACTTTAAAAACCAGCCAAAATTTTCAAGTTAACCACTTCAACAAAGTTAACAAATGTGAGTGAGAATCGCTCACCAAAGGTTTTCCACTCCGCCATTCTTTAAAGGTAGGACTTTTAACTTCGCTACAACCACAAATTCCACTTAGCAACCAAATCGGCAACTCTTTCAACTTAGCAATGCTACTAACTCAAGATATATACATATATATATATATGTATATTTGTGTGTGTGTATATATATATGTTTGCATTAAGAATTGGAAATGTGGAAGCTTTAAGTGTTTAAGGGGATAAAGGTGGGTTTTTGGGTGGTTTTAGGCATGGTTATGGACTGTAGGATCCACAACAAAGGGGGGGAAGGCTGTTGGGGGCTGTCACATGCCAGTGTCGGGTCTGGGAAGGTGGTAATTACTTAGATCTAAGGTTCTAAAGTGGTTTTAAGGCATAAAAGTGTAATTTTTAAAGCAAAGGTAAGATCATTAAGAGGTGGGTCCCACTTGGAAGGGTAGGAGGCATTGGTAGGGCTTTTGTAGGGATGCAGACGCTGGTGTGGGGTTCGGGGAGGTGGTGGTGTTGGTAGAAAAAGCTCGGGTGGTATTTAAGTGGTGTAAAATGGGCAGTTTTAGGCTTTAAAGAGGTAAAAAGGGACCCACATGGGGGTAGTAGTAGGCCGCGCAGTGCTAAAGCACGGGTGGAGGGCTGATGGAGGGTGGGGTCTATGGCCGTGGGGAAGAGAGAGAATAAGGGGAGAAAGAAGGGGGAAAAGAAGATAAAAGGAAGAAGAAAAGAAAGGAAGGAGAAGTGAATGAAATGGTCACCTATTTATACACAAATGGTAGGATTCTAAGCGCAAATATGCTCGCTTCGGTGTCAACATGAAAGATGATAAAGTAGAGGTGAAGTATGGACCTTAAGACGATTATCCACCTAATTTTAATTAAATTAATTCTTTCTTAACTGTTGTGCCCTTTCTTATTTTTTGTGATAAAAACATCATCACTATGCTATGTCGTGATGCTTGAGTGGAGTGTAGGCAATGTTTAGTGAGGTGTCAGAATAGGAACGATCTGGTTTACTTTAAGCTCGTATTTAATTAAACGATCTTTATACATTTTCAATTCATACGATCAAACTGTAAGTTCGATCGATATGAAATTTGAAATCCTACTATATTCCACAGATACAGATCAAATGGAGCTGGTCTCGTCGAATTTGGAGACCATTTGCAAAATGGTTTTTTTTTAATGCTATTATTGAATTTCAACTAATTTTCCGACACGCGTTTGTATTGTGCACGGTCACATACTAACTTCGGTTGATATGAAATTTTAATACTTACCTTATTTTAATGTTTCAAATCCGGTGAAACTGGTTTTGTCAAAATTCGAGATCGTTTGCAATATTTTTGGCTATTAAAATAATATTAAATTATCTAATTTTAATATATTTACTTTTAAATAAAATTTAAAAGTCTAGTAACCTTATTTTAGCTTTAGTAAAATATAAAATAAAATTAGAATTCATTTTCCATAGACACTTACCCTTTTATAACAGTAATCGCTCACTTTTAGGTATGCATAGGCACTTACCCTTTTACAACACTAGAAATATTGTTTATCTATTTTACTTAATTTAGCAGTCGTGCAAGTAATCATAGCAACCCACCAGACTTTATGTCTGACCCATTTCCTTTCTTCTTTTCCCCCAGCTTACAAAGAAGCAAATGTATAGTTCAGATTTCTTCGTTGGTTCCATCGTGAAGGATGTTTACAAAAGTTGTATTGCTTCTTGTTTTCTTTCCAAGATTAGGTTATATCTTTTTTACTATTCGAAGGACAATATTATTTTGTACTTTGGTGTTATTAATACTAAGATTTTGAGATAGGACATGTTTTAACTATTTGGTTAATTGAAACAAAGATGGTTTTGTATTAAAATGAAATTGTCTTCTTCCGTTGTAAATTTACTATTTTATGTCTTGTGAAATCTTAATCTCTGTGACGTTTCATGTCTTTACACCTACAATGCTCCATGTTTTCTTAATGAAATCCTCATATGAGTGACATTAAGGAACGGGATGTTGCAGTATTGTACTATGTCTTTTAAACTATAACTTGGATATAGTTATTTCTATGTATTATGTATTTTAATATGTTAGAACTTGAAGGTTTAATGCAACTTATCAAATATTTTAAAGTGTCTTAAGAATATGTGTATGTAATTGAATTTTTAAGAATGTGTTGTGGTTATTTAATTATGATATTTTTTAGCAATGAGTTATTATATATTGATAGACTTATTATATATATATATATATCAGTTGATTGTGTTGTAGCTTATATTTTTTTCATTTTGCAATTGTCAATAGTTGTCGCAAAAGGGTCTTTTGCAACCGCTTTTGAAAGTTGTAAAAAAATCTATCGCAACTCTTTTTTGTAGCAGTTGGAAATAGTTGTAAAATATAACCACTCTATTGCAACTGGGTCTATCCAAACTAGAGCCAGTCAGTTGCAACAGATCTGTTGCAACTAGCATTGTCAGTTGCGAAATGGTTATTTTGTTGTAGTGTTAAAACTTAAGTAAAATACTCTTAATTAATTTGTAATTAAGTACTAATTACTCTATTTGATTAATTAAATAACCGTTAAATAATTAATTAAATTATGATAGTAATTTGCTAATATTTAAAACAAGTTTTTATACCATTTTCAAAACAACTTGAATTAGAAACAAGTTTTAAAACAAAACATTACTTATTTTTGCAAACTGCACTTATAGTGACTATCGCGGTAAAACCAGAAATCTTAAAATTTTTATTTTTTGCACAATACAACTTCAAAATTTAATAACAATTTAATAACTTTGAAGCCTTATTAGCATGTTTTGAAACCAAAGTTAAAAATTTGAAAACATTAAACAAGTTAGAACATGAAAATATTTCTTTATAAACAAAATTGACAAATGCATCGATCTTTCTTTCCAAAGAATCTCAAACATATTTTCAAGTTAAACTAAGATCTTACACATCATATTACGGTTTCTGACTAAGTATATGACATTTGCAATCATAACTTAGTACAGAAATTAACTTCTATACCCAAACTAACTAACTTCGCTTACTAACTTTTCACAAATACACATTTTTCGTACTAACTTTTTCAACTTCCAAACCAGACAACATACAATCAATATACAAGCGTATATCAACTACAAACATCTCAAACAACATAATAACATAAGAATTTACCACAAAACATAACTACAAAGCAAAACAAAAATTTAAGCTGAAAACTTAAGTAAAAATGTGATCTTTTCACCTTAAACTTGACTAAACTTTTTCTAACACTCCACCACACTTAGAGCTATACGTTTTCACTAAGGAAAATGTGATTTTTACCATCATGGATGCATAAAGCTTCATCCTTAGCATAGAATGGTCTCGTTTTAGCCTTGTGTAGGTGGATTTATTTTGGTTTTGAAAGCAAAGGAGTAAGAAATTGAAAAGGAGGTACTTAAACAATATTTTAAAGAGTTTTAGAAATGAAAAAATAAAAATGAAATATTAAAAATAAAAAAACAAAAGAAGTCATTAAATCGTTTAGAAAGATTAAGTAAGAAGAGAAGAGTTTGAAAATAAATAAGAAAAATGAAATGAAAGAGAAGAGAGAGAAAGAAGTAAGTTCTATATAAAAAGGGTTTGCAAATTATGCTATAAAGCGGGAAGCTCCGCTGCCTTCAATGGAGATTAGGGTTCTCCATCACTTTCTCTAATTTCCTTTCAATTTCATCGCCTGCCTTCATTCACCTTTTCCGCTTTCCTACCCCTAGCATTTCCCTTTCTACCAGCAGATGTTTCGCTATTTTTCTTCACCAATCGATTCTCTCCAGCTAACCTATGCTCTAAAGTTGATTAATCCACTGAGCTCTCTTTGAGTACTTTGTATCTGGTTTTCTTAAACTGTGGGTGTTCACTCTTGCGACTCCTCCTCGGTCCCCTTCTATCCTTTTTAGCTTCGGCTGGTTCAGTGATGCTGCAAATGACAGGCCCTTTTTAGGGTAGTGGATCGTGCAAATGACGTGCTGGAGATTAATTGTTTGCTTGTCATTTTGCTAATGAGCTAAGTTGGGGTTTTGCTGGCTATTTATTGGTAGTTTATGCCTCTTGTGTTTCCGATTTCTTGCATTTGTTGTAGTTTCTTAGTGTATCATTTTTGTTTGAAATATTTTGGAGTCAGGTGTTAGCCTATTGAGTTTGCATTTGGTCGTTGCTTGGTATTTGCACCTCTTACTGCTGATAGTTTGGGTGAGTATTTCTAGTAATCTTTATGGTGATTCCTCTCTTTTTCCTTTTAGTGCAAACCCATTTTGTGGAGGAACTACCAATCGTCTTTGCAGCTGTCTGCTAGTTGGATCTATCTTGTGATGCATTGGGTTATTAGTTGCGCCTGCTTCGTGTAGTAGTGTCAATATTTATTAGAGGTGAGTTCGGGTGTGGTGAATAGTGAGGAAGCGACAGTTTTGTGGAGGTGAGTTTGGTGGTGGTGAGTAGTGGAGGTGATCGTTGCAGTGGCTGGTCGCCTTGTCTGGTGATGCTGTTGTTTAAGTCTTGATTAAGTCATGTCCTCATAGCTTAATTGTGCTTTTTTATCTAGTTAATTGTTATATTTTGGGACTACTTGCAGCCTATATTTTGGGGTTTTCTCTTGCAACCTATTGTGATTGTTTAGCGTTGATTGTGTTAACATTGGGTTGTGTGACTTTAACCAGTTTAGCTTTCAGTGGTGCATACTTGATTATAACCCCGTATGGTGATTAATTCCATCACTCTTAGCATGTAGTTAGGGCTAGAAAATGTCTTTAGCAGATAGGCAATCTGCCTATATCTATATTATTAAATATTCGTTATTTGTTCTAACGAAAAAAGAAAAAAGTATTATAGATTACAGTAAAAGCCGGTTGTCCATGCCAAAAAACTTGAAAATTACCTAAATACCCTCCATCAAGCTATGCCACCTCACCACTACCCTTCTCCTCCATTACCTCCTTATTTTCCAAACGACCCCTCCTTTTTCGTACCTTTGAACTTCCATTGTGACAAAAGTACATATGTGTATTGATTTGCACGTTTTAAGGGTACCTTTTTGTTTTTATTTCTTTTATTACTTTCCTGAATCATTCTTAACTTCACATCATTACTTTATTAACTTAATTAATGCTAGCTAAGTTTAATTTTAACTTATACATATGTTATTTATTTATTTATATATTTCATGACATTTTAAACAACTTTTACACCATCAAAAATTAGCATTTTTCAGAAAGCTTTTCGATCACATTTTCTGTTTTTTTAACTATATATTTTTATACGAGAGTCTAAAATGATTTTCATATCATTTATTATTAATTAAAATATAATATTTTAATTATAAAAATCATTATTTTAAATATTTAAAGTTAATTAAATATTCCCAATAAAGGGATAAAATTCCAAATTGTTACATTCCTCTGCCCTTAAAAGAATTTTGTCCCTGAAATTTCACCTCTATCCCATCTTAGAAAAAGTACCCAAATTAAAATTTCATTTTCCAAATCTTCTTGAAACAAAATTTTCCAGAGGTAGCAATTTCCCACTCAAACTCAAAAATTAACACCAATGATTTTATAATCATCATCGAAATTATTTCCTAGTGGCCCCAGTGAGTTCAATGCTTTTTTATTTCATAAAGTTTCCTTTTAAAATATTCAAATCATCGAATAATATCATTATTATCTTCCAAAAAACTTTTGAAAATAATTTCATAATGACGGGATTAAATTCTTAATTTTTTAGTTTCAAATTATTTTCTAATTATAAATGCTATTTATAGTTTATCCTTTATGAATTTAAATTCAAATCCAATATTGATATCGAATGCCTTATAGTCAAACTACAAAACTAAATTCGCAAGGAGTTCATCTCAATTTTTATCCAAGTCTATTATCTTCCCAGCTCATATAGAATATAGGAAATTTGCTTATAAACTAGCCGAGCAATGAAAATCAACTAACTAGTGATAATAATTGAATATTATCATTCCTAACAAAAAAGATTTCCTAAATCAATATTTTTTAGAAATATTCCTTTATATATAAAAAATAAATTTTAGTAAAATAATTTCATTTACCAATCGTTAAGAACATTATGTGATAGTTTGCCTTGTCCAAATGTATAGAAACTCCTATCGAGCATGTTGATCAAACGCATCAATTGGAATTCATAAATCACTTAACAGATAAACCAACAAAATACAAAATACTTTTATAACACTAACAAGTACGTTCACTCATATAAATACACTCAAAATAATAATAAGGCATTCATTTAACTTATCTCTTACCGAGTCTACCCCATAGAGCCAAGGTTCTCACTCAACCTTCAGCTCTGATTCCACTTTGTAACGACCAAATTTTTTGACCCTTGGATTCATCCATGGTATTAACATATCCAACATCCAAGTGTTGGAAAACCAAATCATTAGGGGTTAAAGAAAATGAAGATAGAATAGAATCTCACACTTGTAGTGGATAACATATAATATATAAAAACTCATTACAAGTCGAAAGAACTTTTATTTAATATATACACACACACTAAATCATAGTAACTAGCTAAACTTACCTGGACAGTCATAAAACCTTTCCTCATAGAAATTAAAGACTGAATACTAAAAAATAGCAAAATAAATAATTAAAATACGGAAGTACGTACCAGGTATCTAGCTCTTCTCCTCCGCTCCAAGAACCAAAGCTAAGCCAACAAAAATGCTTGGTCTGACCCAAGCATTATCGTGAAATAACGCCAGGTTGGGCAGGAAAACCAACATGAGAAAAATCAAGTAGAAGGGAACTGAATTCTTTTTAAGTTTTGAGACTTTCTTGAAATAAATGGTGTTTTATAAGACCACATCACATATAAAAACAAAATCATTTTTACCTTATAATAAACAAAACATTTTATATAAAATATCATGGTATTATAATAATGTTTAAAGTACAAGTAACTAAATAATAGCTGAAATGCTTGCATCTCACATTTTAAGCACAATTAGTCTACATCTAAAACCGTAAAGAACTTACCTGGAATTGGATAGGGGCTACATTTCGTGATGCACTCTTAGGAAATGCACCTAAAAGTCAACATATGCCCCCTACAAGCCAGAACTAGAACGCCCCTCGAACACGACAATCTGATTTACCTCATCCCTAACATCGTACCGTGATGACATTGTTTATGATGCCTGCGCATAACCAAAACCAAAGAATACACCTAGAATTGGATGACGACTCCTAATGGTGGCCTACCATATGGCCTTAGTGCATACCTCTGTTTTTGCCATTTCCTGGTTGATGAGGCTAAAGGTCAAGTCTTTATCTTTCTTTAATAGTTTCCACTTGGAATGCCCTATCACTATTTCTAACCCACTACAACACTTTTGTTCTTATGCCTTAATGAAGGGTATTAGGTATAAAAGATTGTACCTCCTACATTACCAACAGATGCACATTTGTAAAAACCAATGTATGTGGATTATAAATGCATTAACATGCGATCGTCCACACAAGTCGTTCCTATTTTAAATTAACCATAGGCACTTATTTTAATACATCTTGTCGGGAATTAACCTTAGAGTTAGTAACAAGTAGTCCTTGAAATACGAAGATTCGAGAATGTAGGGACCTCCGCTATTATATATCCTGGTAGCGAACCAGAGATGCTCAACAGCCAGTCCTTTCCATCCCAAAGGTCTTCGCCTTCAAACTCTAATCTTCAAGTTGTCCTTGATTTCGTCATCTTCAAAGTCTTCCATATTTTCCGCTCAGTCGGAGCGAAGTGGTTTTCAGATACTTGATCTGATCTCTGTCTCTTCGGAACGAACATTGATAGTTTCTGGTAAACTCAACCCTGATTCTTCAAAAAATAAGAAAATAAGGATAACTATGGAGTTAACTCCTAACCATTAGTGGACAGATTTCATTATCCCTTGTCCTTAGGTAGCTAAACAAGGTTTATACGCATGGCGAATCATTAATAGGGATGACTGTGCCATATAACTCAAGTGCTTAACAAAGATATTTTCATAGTAAGATTTTAGTCCAAATTTGATAGTCGGTTATTTAACTATTAGATAAAGCATACAAAACAATCAACAGTTTAATTCCCATAATAATCACTAAACCTTTTTTATTAACTTCTTATTAATTAATATCAAATCTCTTATTCCAAAGCATTCACATACTTAATCCTTCGATATAAGTATGTACTTCAAAACTAATTAAGATGGTTTGTCGTTTCCAGTTCACCTCTACTGGGTTACTAGAACTAAAGTCACTTCATATAACTTCTACGTTTTTGACTTTTAAATAAAAAATAATTTAAAGAAAAAATGATTAAATTTCCAAAACAAGCACTCAGTCTCAAACTAATATTATTCCTTGAATAATAATGAAATCGCTAAGTTAGTGTATATTATTTACCTCTTAGACTTTGGCTCGATGTCACTCTCATCTTTGAAATAATAAAGTTTACTAACTAAAGCTCTAAATTCTATCTTAAGTTAACCAACTTCCAAATGAAATTCATTCCGAAATAAGTTCTATAAATCCACTCTTTAATAAGATTTAATATTTCCTTTTATGAACCCAAAACATTTTACTTAATTCCTTTTATTAAGTAAATTCTTTTACATAATCTGCTTGTTAAGTTTAAATCTAATTATAAACCCAATATTAAATTTAATGCTTATTCATAAGTTAATTGAATTAACTTGCACCTTGCCAGTTAATAAATTAATTAGCTATAATAAAACTATCTTTCTTAACATTTATAATTTCCTCTTATTTTCAATAATAAATTATTCAAAACACTTTTTTTATAAACATGTCACTTCTTAAAGAATTTAAATTACTTTAAAATACCTTTGATAAAATAATTACTTAAATGTTATATTTTAAAATGATAATCACTAGTACACTTTTCAAATTGGTTTTGACTTAACCAAATTATACTAGTAGCAGACGAAGAATTGTTCTACTAAACACATGTCAATGTTAATCCTATAGCAGAATTGGTTTTTGCTACTAAATAGATGTCATACATAATCAACAACCAAGTTATAGTAGAATATGGATGAATTTTACTAGTAGATGTCCACACATATCAATCATCACATAACATGTCAACAAAACCAAAATATAACATGTTCACAATAATATTATAACAGGAGGGTGATTTGTCCTGTTACACAGATGTCCAAGTTCAACTTTAGCTACCTGGATAACGAGTTCTTATTCTGCTATTCAGTATCCCTAATATTTGATTCATTTTAACTAATATTATAATGGTTTTTGGTTCTACTAACAAATGTCACCTAATTCCTAACTGTTAAGTATAACAATATGATTTTTGTTTAATGATAACAAACATATTTGCCATTATATGAATGTGTTTGTAGTTGCATTATTCTACATTACATCTCATGTAGAAATAAATAATTATATTAAATAAAATGTTATTACACAAAATCTAATATTCAAAAGTAATTTTATTTAATTAAATATTTTATTTCAATATTAAAATAATACAAATTTATGACTCCACTATTGTACAACTCACTGGTATATAATACAGACGAACACTGATATACATACATTCCTCACTACAGACTGATCATTCAGTTCATTCATATAAATATTTACAAACACTCACACTCTCACTCTATTTTTAGTCTTTGTCTGCATGCTCCAATTTTTATCCGTTCTTCCGTTGTACCTGTCAAGTTAGAAAAACGCAGTAAATTGTAAAAGAAACAATTTATATGCAAATATAAAATTTAATTTTAAGTTTTTTTATTTTCCTTAGTTATTCGGGTTGGTTCTTATCATTTTTCTAGATAAGGTCATAAATATGCTTATATGACTCGATCAACGTATAATACTCATAGTGATTCACTGTAAATATAATAGTTACCAAGTACATATTATTTTTCCCTCGGACAACTACAAAGGTCTAATCAACTGATTCAACTCAGTGAAATTATAATTTTGTAACAACCCAATCGGAATGGGTCTAAATTCCGACCTAGAAAAGGCGAAGCAGAACCTAAAACCATTCTAAATGGATCATTTGTTCCTATAAAGAAATACTTAAACAGGTATAATAGAGCAAACTAAACGAAATCAGAATCTCAAACAATGGAAGAGATAAAATACGATAACTTAAAATAGATGTACCTTTAATTAAAATTATAATAAATGTCGGTTACAAGAAGTCTCAACCAATAATAGAAGGTATATCAATAATTATACTTCCATAAATAACTAAATGCCTCCACCATCGGGCTCCATCTTCGAAGCATTACTGATTCCAAGCGTCCTCACCTACTAACCTATTTATGTTATGAGGAAGGAGGTCAGAACATAAAGTTATGGTAAATGGAAAGCATATAAGTTTAGGAATCACTATTCCATATATTTGGTAGTGTAAACTCTTCATGTTATGTTTATGCAACAAATATATACAACTAAAATATACAGGGTAGACATCCTCACAGTCACTTAAGGTTTATATGTAAATCTAAGGGCGGACATACTTACAGTCACTTTATACCCTACGAAGAGGGCTATACCTAGTCACTAAAAGCCATTATCTAATTTATTAAGGGTGAACATCCTCACAGTCACTTAATACCCATGGAAGAACCCTAGCCACTTAAGACCTCGTCCTAACGTCAATGTTACGCAACGTATATTCTCTCCTTGTAGGTCGAGAAATAGTAACGACCACTTAATACGAGCTTTAGGTAGGGACACCATTTAAGACACTCCTAGCGAACCGTCTTATTACTATCTAGCTGTCCCTACGAGTGAATTAATAGGCACTTAATACTTCCCTTAGACGGTGGTTCCTTTAGACCTTTTCATACGAACCGCCCCTAGGTTAGCCCTCACCAAGCCCCTAGATAAGAAGCAGGCATTACTTGGAGATCTACTTTACTCATACACTATCGTCTAATCAGACTATTTAATACGTTATATATAAGAGAAGGTGGACAACCACTAAAACCCCGAACGGTGGGTCCTATGACTTGGGTCTAGAGCTAAGGAGTGAATCTTAGGAACTGACCTAGTCCTAACTACTTAATACCCAACATGAGGCAGGTCAGCCACTTAATACCTTTTCCCAAGGTAGGTCTGCTTCATACACAAATATATATATATATACACACACACACACACTTGACATCACACATACACACACACACACACGCACACTAGATATCTCACATTTGATCGTCCACTTGTAGATGCTGGATTTTTCAGGCAATTCTTGTCAGGCTTCTACTCCAAGATGGGCCTAACCTCATATCATAGTGCAATAATTATAATGACCCATGACACCTATACCACTCACATTAATCAGTCTTACTTGTAGATGCTGGATATGATGGTCGGTTCCAGTTAGGCTTATACTACAAGTAATAGTTAACATCGTGTCTATGTGTCATTAATTATAATTAAAGCCATCAACTTACATACATGCATACAAATTCATATAGGGACATTCAAATTCTATTTCCTAATTTAAGCATATTTATTACGTACTTAATACGTGTTAACATTACGTCTGATTATGCTATAGAAATATATATAAATAGGCGCAAGTTATGCGAATGAGATTAATGTCCTGACTATGTTTGAAATGTCAATTCCTACTCAAATTAAAGGTGTACATGTTATTTACCATATTCCCTTCAATCATGGCATAAATATACATATTAACATGTAACATTCAAAATGGGAAAACAACAATATCAACTAAAGACTTGTAACATGTGTTTGATTTGATTATCTTAACAATAAAAGATAAACAAAGTGCCATATATCCAATATATATACAATTTTTACTTTGGTACAAATTCACTTTTTTTGTAAGTTTATATGAATAACGTTAATACTTGGAAATCTCGTAAACAATACGTTCAAATATTCCAATTAGAAAAATAGAGATTTAAACCTGTTCAAATTTACAATTTCTCCAAGTCATAATCTTTTGCAACAAAACCACGCATATGAATTTACACAAAATAAAACAAGATGAATCTGACCAATATAGAGAATTATACAACACCAATATGCTTCTCTTTCATTATTTCAATAATCCAAACCCACATATACAAACAGATTGACCATTTCTTTGTACAAACATAAAACAAATGGACGATTTGAGGGATTTGGTAATTTTATTTTCGTATAAACTCAAATCTTCCAATGCATAATAATCCAAATTAAGATTGACAAACCATAGAAAATAGCAAACTTAAATCAATTCCCTTCACAGTGATTTTGAGATAGAAAATAGTGGAATTTGCTATAGAATTGACATATGGATTTAGCCTATGTAAACGAGCTCTAATTCTTCTATAATATATATACAAGAAATAAAATATTGCATATATATAAACCAAATTTCTAGAATTCTTAATCTATAGAAAAACCTAGTTTAGATATGGTAGAAATAAAGATAAGAGAGATAGAAGAGATATAACCTTTCTCTGGAAATTGGCAATGGAAGAAAAATAATGGAGGCGTGGAGAAGAATAGATCGTAGGGTTTTGAGTGAGCGTTAGGGTTATATTTATAGTTTACATCGTATATACAGGCAGTTAGATTCAACGATTAAATCTAAGCAGTTTGTTTGATGAAAAATACAAATAAGTCCTTTAAAAATAATCATCACTGGGCACCCTATAGGAGGGCGGTCGACCTGCCCTTCGGCTGACCCCCACAGGGGTGATCGACTGGGGTCGAGCACATGAGATTTGTTCTCTCATACGTTTCTTTTTACTACTTTCTGAATTTATTTGATCGATTGGTTACCTTATATTGATTATCCTTGTCCCCTTTTGTATATAAATGTATAATATAAATTCGAATTCAATTGGAATATTCTTTTCATGCTAACTCAAAATTAATATATTCCATATTTGTATATTTATTTATTTGAAATTCAAACCTTGTATGTTACTATTTACGCACAACTTGTTTTATTAATATCTTTTTCAAACGGACTCCATTTTCAGTAAATAAAATATAAAAATGGATCAGAATGCCATGCACACAACTACTACACTTTAGTGGCTAAATTCATTTTATAGCTCACTAATATTTATTAATTTATTATTATTTATATTTAACTTAATTATCAATGTCTATTTCAGGAATATATTGCGGGGTGTTATAATTTTTGGCCACATCGGAATTTTTTATTAAATTTCATGTATGACATCTGAAGAGCTCATATATATAAATCCTATATTTTCTTAATCACGATACATGTATATGTATATACACATATATATGATGATAATGTGTAGGGGAATAAGTCGAACATGCAAATTATTCATGGCAATATCACAAGTACACAGTAATGCAAGCTTAAACCGACATTAACAAGACTTGTACAACCGCAAAGTCAAGTGCAACATGGAAGTGCACAACAAAGGAAGAAATGGCTAAATATAAGATGCTGCAAGATCAACATAAAAAATGAGCACAATGAAATCAAATACAACATTCATGTTTCGAGCTACCACAATAGGCCAATGTCAAGTAAACTGATCATGGCGAATCAAAAATAGATTTAAACAATATGGAACATAAAATGGAAATCGACATGCAAGCAGGCCTCAAGTGCAAGCACAGAATGATCAAAGGCTAATTTTTTTAGGTGAAGGACAAACACATTGGTGCAACGACAAAGGTGTTTAATATAAGCCCAACATGGATGGGTTACATGACCTCACAACAAATGAGATGACCCGAACTTCCCCGCGAAGGAAAGACCGGATTGAGTTGAGAGCATGACAAATTAGAACACAAACAAAAGAACATTTCATTGCTTATTACAACAATTCCATCAGAATACAAGAATATACAGAGTATGAATGAATAGAATACATTCGGTAAATATCAAAGATTACAATACATTACATAGCAGTGGAAAATAATACATAAACACAACTGAAAGAGATAAATGGATACAGAGCTTTCCGAATATCATTCCAGCTGTAAACCAGGATCCTACGAATATAAATCTACAAAACCAAAACTACTAGCTGCCCATATGGAAAATAGGGGCACCCAGAGTTTAGGTTAAAACAATAAGCTTCAGGTCAGTCATGTGACTAGTGTGATAACTAAAACAGTTATTAATCTTTATTTTAAAGTTCGGTAAATCAAGGGACCACGCCGTATAACACGGAATGGGTTTACCCCCAAGAATACCAGTGCATAAAACAAACAGCGCAATGCTGAATAAAGAACAATGAAGCTATTATAAGACTCATGTCCCATCACACAATGCAACGCAAGCCATAGGATAGAGTTTTTACCTTATAATAGCCAAAAATGCTTGGTACATGAAATTTCATGTTTTATTATTACTATATATGTATAGTGTCAAAGCAATTTCAATCATAAGTATCAATCATAGATGGCATAAGTGCCCTATACCACTATGTCGCCATATATAGGTTTACAATTAAAACCACAAAATGTCATATTGGAAGTTGGATTTCCATCTGTGAACCGAGGCAAGGGATCGTCCTCACCGCTTCGAGACGCTCTAGCTCATGTCTCACGACCCAGACTCAGGTGGGCCCTTGGATCGTCAGAGTCGGTCCACTCGATATGGATTAAAATTTCTGAACACTGCATTTCCCCACCCTATGGGGCGTCAACTGGTCATATCCCGACCAAACTATCGGCCTCGGAACAACCGATATAACCAAGGCAGCTCGCAATCCATCATCCACGTAAGTAAATTGTCAGGGATAGTAAAACTCTGACACCACTCCTAGCTAGAAGGAAATGCATTCCCTCTTGGATGTCCTCTACCGTTTCTGGTTCACACCGGGGTGTGAGGCTCGCGACTTAACGCTACACAAAGCTACGCTATATTAAAGCCGTGCTTTGATCATCAACTACAGGACCGTGGTTTTCAACAGAAGCCTTGATCATTTGCATCTCTGCATGCAACACAGGAAATTCACACTATGCAACCGATGTATATCAATCACACAGAATGAAATCCAATGTCAGACACACATCCATTTATAAGTTCGTTCTGGGTCTGAACGAAACCAGAGGCACCTTATTCCTCCCCCATATGTCCAATACAGGGAGAGGACCTCGCATATCCGGTCGATCTCCAAGTACGTCTGGACGATCACCACTCATTACCTTGCCTTGGGTGTACAGCCAAATCAAGACATCAGTAATCATCCAAACGATGTGAAGACTTCCGGTCTTCAACCACCGTCTTCATCCTCCACATATCGTCGAATCAGTTATTCAGAATGGGATTAACCTAGTCTTTCTGAATAACTCGCGTATATAATAAACAAGTGCTGTAAAAACACAACATACGCCTTATTCCATTCCAGAATATTCCTTTATTCAAATATTCTTATACTTTGGGAAAGGTTCCCATTAATTTTATCAAAGATAAATTCTTTGAATTTATTCTTTAATCTTCCTTTGGATATCATTTCAATCTAATTAAAGATGCATTAAAACTCCACCTGGTTTTATTCTTCCCAAAAAATCAAAATTAACTATTGTTTAACTTGAAAAATCATATACTATCTTTAACTGGGTTAAAGAACCAATGTCATTTAAAACCCAAAATCACATTCCATTCCATCAGCCTTTAACCGTAAATTAGCAAGTGAACAATTTCCTAAGTATTAACCCCGAAGGCCGAAACCAACATCAGATCAATACCCAGGAAACCATTCAACTTAACTAATCTCCAGTTAGTTTCTAATTTTCTTAACTCCATTGGGTCTAAAAACAGTATTATTAAAGATACCATTCACGACAACCCAAAATATTATTCTTGTCTTTAACTGGGTTAAAGAACCAATGTCCTTTAAAACACGGTTCACGATAAACCCAAAATCACATTCCATTCCATCAGCCTTTAACCGCAAATTAGCCAGTGAACAATTCCCTAGGTACCAACCCTGAAGGCCGAAACCAACATCAGATCAATACCGAGGAAGCCATTCAACGTAACTAATCTCCAGTTAGTTTCTGATTTTCTTAACTCCGTTGGGGTCTAAGAACAGTATTATTAAAGATACCATTCACAACAACCCAAAATCTTATTCCATTGTTAATCGGGTTAAAGAACAAGTGTTATTTAAAACACCGTTCACGATAAACCCAAAAACCAATTTCAATTCCATTCCAATTAAATATCAATTAATTGATATACTTCATTAAATCTAAATAAAAAGATTTAAGCTTTTCTCATCTGGGTTCAAAAACAGTGTTAATGAAGACAATGTTCACGACAAACCCAAAATCCCATTTGATATTAAATACAAGGCTCTGAATAGAAAATATATCGGCTTATATAAAATATCAAATTCTGAAATCAACAAATATCGTATTGGAATAACGATATATATTTCTTTCAAATTCCTCCACAATATCCGTATAACCATGGAATCCAATACCGAAATATTCTGAAGATAATTTCGATTCAAATCCATTCCAATTCATATATTGGAAATTCCGATTATTTTTAAAACATTTTCAAATCCAATTTAATTATTTAAAAACATTGGATTTATTATTCTAGTTCATAACTAGTTCATTTTGATAAAAATATATTTATCTTTTCAAATAT
The DNA here is from genome assembly GCA_030737875.1 of Allium sativum. Taxonomy (NCBI): domain Eukaryota; kingdom Viridiplantae; phylum Streptophyta; class Magnoliopsida; order Asparagales; family Amaryllidaceae; genus Allium; species Allium sativum. The sequence goes on along the minus strand of CM060916.1, from coordinate 387,400,247 downwards.
GGAACTTTTCATTCCAATTCTTTCCAAATCATTTCTTATGATTTTACACTAATTATTGATATTTTTAATAATTTTATCAAGGCCGGTACAGTCGATTTCCATAAACGGCCATCGAACTGCACTTACAGCGACCTTTTCCAAATTTGATTTGGACATAATTCCAAATCCAACTGTTAGATTTAAAATCTCTAATATTCGTTTGAAAGCTCTTTTCGATACAAACCCAATAGTCCCGGTTTTAGGAGAATCCGTCGGATCTCTCGTAATATCCGTTCGAAGCTAACGGTCGAAATTCACGAACTGCCACGGCGCGTTCTATTCAGGCCATTATATAAAATATATAATATGTGTAATATATATTTTTGTCGATTTCCTTTTAAAACGTATTTTATAAATCATTTTAAATTCGTTTTCAAAACGATTTCAACTTCATATTCAATTTCAAATCAAAATTGAATATTCCATATCATTAATATATAAATGATAATATTTTCAAAACATTAGATTTGGAAATCATTTCCTTTTCTATATTCCTTATATAAATGAATAAAATCGATATAAATATCATTCACGTCAAAATGGCGTTAATCTAATCAACATGGCTTTATATATTTAAATATTTTCGTGTCCATCCCAAATCGGACATCAAAATCATATTTTGATTCTTTTCCGAATATTATTTGAAAATATTCGTTATTTTAAAATATTCATCAATCAGACACAGTCAATTACCATATAATGTTGATTTACATGGATTTCATACAAGCATGTACACAACAACAATCAAACACAGTCAACTATCATCCAATGTGCATTCTTCATTGCATAAGCATTAAATATAAATATTCAATGCTTATAACAGTTTGTCAATCAATCGATCGACATACATCTAATTATTGAGACTAATGTATGTCCAATATCATCCCGATACCCGTGTTTGGTTTCAATCAACAAATACAGCTTTATTTGTGCAATTGGGCGATGTGTAAAATTTATCATACCAATAAATATCAGTCAAATGTGTGCACATAAATAAATCATCCGATTTGTTTATGAATATTTATTTTATTCATATACCTATCAAAAATTAAAATTTTAACTATAGAATATTTATTTCCATTCCACAACACACAATCAATTTTCACAACACAGTCAAGCAAACAACCAAGCCGTCCATGGTTTGTGGACAACGGGTGTCAGGTGCCGCTAATCACCGTCTGAATCCTATTATATATTTTAACTAGAAAAATAAATCAATGTAACGACCCGGAAAATCTGAACCAATTTAAAAATTTTAAATGGGCTAAAATAATGGATTTTAAATATTTAAAATAAATATTTTAAATAATAGCAATGAAAAGTGAGTTTGAATCGACATTTGAAAACGAATATAATTAATTCTAATTATAAACAAGGCCTGAAAAGGCGCTAAAGTTTCAAAAATTGAATCCAAACTTTGTCAGACTGTACTGGGTGCAAAACAAAACGGATTTGAGTGAAACCAAAAATATTTAAATCTGTTAGTGAATACCTTTCTAACGAATCTGAAAAATCGAATTTTCATAGCGGAAAGCAAAAGTTATGGCCAAATGAATTTTCAGAAAGGTCGCTATGGAATTTATATAGCCCGTGAAATTGGCCATTTTGCACATGATCTCGGAATTCGACGAAACCACTTTTGTTGGATCCGGGATGTGAAGTTATTGCTAGGTTTCAAATTTCATAATTTTTGAAGCAAGTATGTGAGCGTGGCAAAGGAAAACGTGTTTTGGTCAATTACAGTTAAATTGGATCGACCAGAAATGGGCCTTTTTGCAAACGGTCTCAGAATTCGACGAAACTAGTTTTGTTGGGACCGTATCGTCAAAACATAGTCAGACTTATTTTTCTGGAATTTTTCGAATCAGTTTGTGGCCCTGGCAAATTGAAATGTACGTTAAAATTGAATATTGAATGTTTTATATTTTAATTTGAAGGAAAACTGACTGAAACAGTCGAATAGGCCTACGAAACATAACCCATTGTGTTCGGAATGGGGGTTAAACGCTAGGGACAACAGTCGTTGGGTTTAGATTGGTGGTCGTGTCAGAAAACCCCTTTAAAACCCACCGGCCAATCATAATTTTTTTTTTTTTAAAAAAAAAAGAAAAATCCTTTTTTCTGTCTCCCCGATCGAAGGCGGAAACCGCTCTAAACCTTCCCCCCTCATTTTCTGATCAATCCACGCCGAATTAGCTCGTGCCACAGTTGAACTTTTTGAAGATCTTCTCGAGATCTTCAAATCCATATAAAGTTTGGAATTTTTCGTGGCCTGTGGAGAGAGAACCACCTCCCTGAAGTCGACGACTTCAATTCGCCGCCGCCGCCGCCTGGGACCACCGAGCTGGACCCCACCTCCGGCGAACCAGCGCCTCTCCTCCCCCTTCGACGCTGCGAAGGCCGATCGACGAATAGCTACACGGATTTCGAGATAAATCCAAACCTAGTTTTGAACCTTTCAGCTGAGGTACAGCTTGTTTTATTTTCAACTGTTTTAACACCTTTAAACCGTTGCAAACTTTGAAAAATCATATCTTTTTGCTGTGTTGACGAAATTCAGTGAAACAAGAGACAATGGACTCGTGTGGATGTCTTCTACCTTCTAGAAGAGACCGCATATTTTTCTGAGCCTTCTGCTATTTTTGGTGGAGTGGAACCCAATGTGAGATTTCTAATTTATAAACGATATGGAAAACGACGATGTATAAATTATATAGTCGATGTATGGGTTATATAAGCATTGTACACCTCATGTATAAGCATTGTATAAGTTGTACGTTCGATGTATAAGTTATATATGCATTGTAAAAATTATATATATGTGTTGAAATAGAAGTGAATTGCTATATATATATATATATATATATATATATATATATATACACACGCCCCTCGTCCACAAACCATGGACCTGGTTGTGATTGGTGTGAAAATTGATTGATAGCGAATGGTTGATTGGAATTGTTTGTGGTTGATATTGATTGATTGTGGTTGAAAAATACCCATTTGTGGTTGAGAAATATTTGGTTGAAACCACATAGGATTAGTTTGTGGAAATGAAATAAATATACATGCCGCCTGCGTGCGAACTAGATGCATGATTCCCCATTGTCAAAAACCGCGAGGTTTTAAGGTGGAGCGAGGAGCCGTACTAGGGACGGTCCCGGTTTTAACTACCCTGCCGTTATGCTGCCGAAATTTTGAATAATATTCATGTGTTTGAATTATTTTCATTTGTTGAAACTATATTTATTCGTTGAATAGAAAACCTTCATGTGTTGAATTGAAACTCATTCGTTGGTTAGAAATTCATGTGTTGAATGGTATTCTTGTTTTAAATATAAAAATCACATTTTTATCTATACATAGAAACTATAGAAAACCTTCATGTGTTGAATCGATATTCATTCGTTGAATTGAAATTCATGTGTTGAATGGTATTCGTGTTTTAAATATAAAAATCACATTTTTATCTATACATAGAAACTATAGGAAACCTTCATGTGTTGAATCGATATTCATTCGCTGAATTGAAATTCATGTGTTGAATGGTATTCGTGATTTAAATATAAAAATCACATTTTTATCTATATATATATATAAACTATAGAAAACCTTCATGCGTTGAATCGATATTCATTCGTTGAATTGAAATTCATGTGTTGAATGGTATTCATATTTTGAAATAAATTGTTTTATAGTAAAAATCACATTTTTATCATCTATACGAACTATATAAAATAATCTTGTTTTGAAATAAATTGTTTTATAATAAAAATCACATTTTTATCATCTATATGAACTATATAAAATAATCTTATTTTGAAATAAATTGTTTTATAATAAAAATCACATTTTTATTACCTATATGAACTATATAAAATAATAGTGTTTTGAAATGTATTGTTTTACAATAAAAATCACATTTTTATTATATACATGAATTGTTAAATATAGCAAAGTGTTGAAATAGAAGACAGTTAGATAAAAATATCATTTTTATCAAATGTATGAAAAGAATATAGCTTTGGAATCGAAGAATCGATATATATATATATATATATATATATATATATATATAAATAGAATTAAAATATATCGAATAACGACGCTGTAGTTCGTATTTTGAAACCGTGATTTCAAATGATTATACCGGGAGATCCGACCATCGGATTTTCCTGAAATCGCAACCGTTGGGTTCGCTTTGGAAAAATCTTTCCAACGGCACCAACTTTGTAAAAATCCAACAGTTGGATTGTCTAGAATGTTTAATTCAAATTTGAAGAAAAACAGCGCCAGAATCGATTATATATATATATAAATATAATTATATTTAATCGAATAACGACGCTACAGTTCGTATTTTGAAATCGAAACTTCAAACGATTATACCGGGAGATCCGATCGTCGGATTTTCCCGAAACTGGAACCGTTGGATTCGTTTGTAAAAGATCTTTCTAATGATGTAAATTTTATGAAGATCCAACGGTTAGATTTTCAGATATGTGTAAATCAAATCTGAAGAAAAACAGCGCCACGGTCGCGTTATGGCCCGAAGCGTCGTTTTGAATAAATTGGCTATTTTAAAATAAATAAAAATAGCGATAAGTCGTTATAAAATATTATAAACGATATGGATGTGATTTAGAAATTAACTGAAGGTTAGCTAAGTCGAATGGTTTCCTGGATTTTGATCTGATGTTGGTTTCGGCCTTCGGGGTTAATATTTGGGAAATCGTTCTCTTACTGATTGACGGTTAGTGAATAATGAATTGAAATGATGCGTGTGTATGTTAGTGTTGCACTTGTTTATTATATACGCGAGTTGTTCAGAAAGACCGGGTTTATCCCATTCTGAATAACTGAATCGACAATAAGAAATCGAAGATGAAGACGGTGGTCGAAGACCGGAGATCTTCACCTCGTTTGGTTGGTAACCGAGGTCCTAATTGGGAGGCATCCCGAAATATGGATAATGAGTGGTGATTGTCCAGACATACGTGGTGATCGATGGGTTTGCGAGGTATTTAGTGCCTCCGGTTTCGTTCAGACCCAGGATGGACTTGTAAATGGACTGTGTGTTTGACATTGGATTTTATTCTGTGTTGATTGATCTCTATTAAATATACATCTGTTTGGCGGCAGAGAATTTATTCTTTTGCTTAACGCCCTTCTCTGAAACGCATGAGCTCAGAGGTTGTATATCGATAGACATTAGTCGCATGGCATGAATTGCTAGTGTGGCATGCCTAAGTGGCAAATGATCAGGGCTTCTGTTGAAAAGCAAAGTCTTGTGGTGATGATCAAAGCCCCACCTATGTGGCATAGCTTTGTGTATAACGTAAATTCGCGAGTCTCACACCCCGGTATGAACCAGAAACGAGAGAGGACATCAGGGAGGGCTTGCGTTTCTTTCTAGCTAGAAGTGGCGTTAGTGGTTTTACACGCCCTGACGAGTTTGACTTATGTGGTTGTTGCTGTTGCGAGGCGCCTCAGTTTGATCGGACGATCCGGGTCTAATGGAGTCATTCGTTGGCTCGTTTACGCCCCCAAAGGGCGGGGAAACGTAGTGTTTAGGCATAATAATCCACATCGGTGGACCGACCCTGACGATCTAAAGGGTTGATGCGTTTTGATCCTGTGGCTCGGGCTAGAGAGTCACGAATTAGGTAAGGACTATCTTTTGCCTTGGTTCATGACAGAAATCCAATTTCCAAATACGTGACTGTGCGGTTTTGATTGTATATATATGGCGACATGATATATGGTACCCATGTCGTCTATGATTGATAGTTATGATTTGAAATTGTTTTTGAAACATATAAACACTAGTAATAATATCAAATGCTTTTGTTTTATTCGTATCAATCATATTTTGGCCATTATAAGGTAAAACTCTATCCTTCGGTTTGCGTTGCATTGTGTGATGGGAACTGAGTCTTATAATGGCTTCATTTTTATAAAAAGCATTGCGATGTTTAAAAGAAAGATTTGTTTTTAAAGCACTGGCAATCCAATGGAGTAAATCCGTTCCACGAAAGTGGCGTGGTCCTGTGATTAGCCATATTAGAAATGTGTTGAGTAGATTTCTCATACCAGTCCCATGACTGACTCGTAGTTTGTTTCACTTTCAAACTTGGGTGCCCCTTTTTCTACATGGGCAGCCTTGTATTCAGGTTTTAGCTGGCTTTTCTGGATAGCTGGAGCTGAAGATGGATTCTATCATTTACCTCTTTTTATGCTGTTCAGCTCCTATTGTACATATTTTGTTTGTTTCCGCTGTAGACATTTATGTATAGCTGAACTGTATTTGTACTAAGTATGATCCTGTATACTGTGTAACTCTGATGATTACGTTTATCCAGTATATTCTATTGTTCATTATTATGTGCTGTTCTGCTATTATATGTTTCTGTGTTATATTCCAAATATAACCCTTGTCACCATCAGTACGGGAAATGGGGTCGTCACAATCAAAGTGAGAAGTTCTCACCTTGGGGATCCACTCCGTCGTTTTTTAATTCTAAACGGTTCGGATATGCCCAAAATTCCAATGCGACCTTTTCCCGTTATTCATAGTAAAAATCATATTTCTATCAATACTTCATATATATAAAAATCGAATTTTTATTCTATTTTTTCATAGATAAAGATTATATTTTTTTATTATCCCTATAATATAAAAATCATATTTTTATTATCTATATAATATAAAAATCATATTTTTATAATGTTATGGTATAAATAAAAATCATACCTTTATACTATGAAAAATCTTATTTTCTTTTTACGAAAAATCATATCTTACAATATTTAAAAACCATATCCTTCCTAAATTAAAAATCTAGCCTTTCATAAATTAAAAATCTCGCCTTTCAGATAATTTCATTCGTATAAAAATCGAACATGAATTCAAGGTTGTTTCATACAAAATCAGAATTTTTTATGATTAAATAAGTAAAAATAAAAACAAAGCTTACAACGATAGGAAGGGGAAGAAATGGCTGAGAAAGTGCGGCGCCGGGGTCCTGACGAGGCTCGGATGGTGCGGCGGTAGCCAGGCTAGAGGCGGTGGCGGAATGGTGTCGTCGGTCTAGGGTTTTTCGGGCTTTAGGGTTGGGTTTATCGCACGTTGGACGAAGGGGGAGGAGAAGAGAGGGAGGAGAGGGCTGTTTGGAGGAGGAGGCGGCGGCAGCCCACCTGCGGTGGCACAGTGGACAGAAAGAGGGGCGACAAGGGCAAGCGTGGCAGTTTATTTTTTTTCCTAAATTTAGATCTGACGGGGAGAGGGAGAGAGAAATAGAGAGGGGGGTTGTTATAAAAATGATTATATATTTAATTTATTTAAAATTCCATAGGTTTGACTTTTAATTCGAACTCCAAATCGAACCCACTGACTATCATCCCTAGCGTAATACCCCCATTCTGAACACAATGGGATATGTTTCATAAGTTGTTTGGCTATTTCGATCGGTTTTCGTCAAAATCAAAATACAAATCTATATATTGAATTTGAACGCACATTTCAACTTATCGAGGCCACATACGGACTCTAAAAATTCCCGAAAAATATTTTCCTGCTTCGTATTGGTAATACGGTTCTAACAAAACTAATTTCGTCAAATTTGGAGACCGTTTGAAAAATGGCCATTTTCTGGTCGATCCAAACTGACTGAAACTGTCAAAACACGTTTTCTTTCGCCACGCTCATATATTGATTCCAAAAATTATGAATTTTGGAATCTAGCAATAATTTGATATCACGAATCCAAAAAAAGTGGTTTTGTCGAAAACGGAGGTCGTTGCAAAATGGCAATTTTAAGGGCTATATTTCCATAGCGACTATTCTGAATTTTCAACTGAGCATAACTTTTTACTCCCGCTATGAAATTTCAATTTTTCAGACTCGTTGGAAAGATATTTCCAAGTAGATTCTAATAGTTTTGGTTTCGCTAAAATTCGATTTATTTTGAATCCTATACATTCATTTGAAAATTGAAATCGAAATTTCAAACTACCGCGCCATTTTCAGTTCCTTTTATAATTAAAAATAAATATTTATATTCTAATGTCGATTCAAAAAAATATATACATTCTAATTCTACTCAAAAATAAATTTCTCGTCGTTATTATTTAAATCTATTCATTTTAAATATTCAAAATTCATTAAAATTTCCAAAATAAAAATTTTAAATTAGTTCGAATTTTCCTGGTGGTTACAATCTCCCCACTTAAAATCTTTTTGTCCTCGAAAAGGAACGGAGCTGAAAGTTGTTTTACAAAACAACTCAACTTTCATTATTTTCCTTATGGCTTAAGTTCTTCAACTTTTCAGTTTCTAAGAACTTTTCAAATTCTTCAAAAATTTAGCTAACACCCTAAATTTTTGAAAAATTTCGCCATAATCTCCCTTGTACGGGAGCACCGGGAAAATCCCAAAATCGCCATACAGGCCTCTCCAATCCAAAAAGAAAAAGAAACAGCCAAGCGGCTAGCCAATCAGCTCATAAGGTCATCAAAAACCCCAAGAAATACAATAAAACATGTACCTATTTGTCGGGAAAACAATTTTATTCTTCTGCTCTAGCCTCTTTGCAATGACCTGTTCAATGTATATACATGTATATGCATATAATTTCTATCAATTTTCAATTCATTTCAACACTTGATACAATTTGGTTATATGTACTGTTCTTTCACACAAGGGTTTTATTAGATAACAAATAATCATACAACACAACCATCAATCAATTAGTGAATTAACGTTTCAAATTCATAATTTTGATACATATACAGAAAATTATGTTTTTGATGCCAATTCACAACAATAAGCCCTATCTAGTTTTGGTTCTCATACCAGTCAATTGGAAATATATAGATATCCCACTTTCGAAACTCAAAGATAAACTCTGATGACGACTAGTCAATCATCAGAATCATCTCCGGGCGACTAGAGTGTGATTCTATATCTATTTAGTATATTTGAGGATTCAATACACGTGGATCAGACGTATATTAAAATCTCTATATACTTGATTGTCCAAATCAATACAAAATAAATATTCAAACACATTGAATAAGGTTTAAATTTTCAAAATAAAAATTGTTTTCATTTTGATTTTCAAAACACTATTCTTCACACTCGTTCTAGGATACTACTGATCCCATTTCTAACGAGTCGTTCTCCTTGGATATTACTAATCCAATCTCTGATGAATTCCTTCGTTTGGTTATGATGTGTCTTGTTCTCCAAGCTCTGTAAACCAAAGCTTTGATACCAAACTGAGATGACCCGAACTTCCCCGCGAAGGAAAGACCGAATTGAGTTGAGAAAACGACAAATCAGAACACAAACCGAAGAACATTTCATTGCTTATTACAACAATTCCATCAGAATATAAGAATATACAGAGTATGAATAAATAGAATACATTCGGTAAATATCAGAGAATACAATACATTACATAGCAGCGGAAAATAATACATAAACACAACTGAAAGAGATAAACAGATACAGAGCTTTCCGAATATCATTCCAGCTGTAAACCAGGATCCTGCGAATATAAATCTGCAAAACCAAAACTACTAGCTGCTCGTGTGGAAAATAGGGGCGCCCAGAGTTTAGGTGAAAACAATAAACTCTAGGTCAGTCATGTGACTGGTGTGAGAAATAAAACAGTTAATAATCTTCATTTTAAAGTTCGGTAAATCAAGAGACTACGCCGTATAACACGGAACGGGTTTACCCCCATGAATACCGGTGCATAAACCAAACAGCGCAATGCTAAATAAAGAACAATGAAGCTATTATAAGACTCAGGTCCCATTACACAATGCAACACAAGCCGGAGGATAGAGATTTACCTTATAAAAGCCAAAAATGCTTGGTACGTGAAATTTCATGTTTTATTATTACTATATGTGTATAGTGTCAAAACAATTACAATCATAAGTATCAATCATAGACGACATAAGTGCCCCATACCACTATGTCGCCATATATAGGTTTACAATTAAAACTGCAAAATGTCATTTTGGAAGTTGGATTTCCATCTGTGAACTGAGGCAAGGGATCGTCCTCACCGCTTCGAGACGCTCTAGCCCGTGTCTTAGGACGCAGACTCAGGTGGGCCCTTGGATCGTTAGGGTCGGTCCACTCAATGTGGATTAAAATGCCTGAACACTGCATTTCCCCGCCCAATGAGGCATCAACTGGTCATATCCTGACCAAATTATCGGCCCCGGAACAACCGATATAACCAAGGCCTCTCGCAATCCATCATCCATATAAGTAAAATGTCAGGGCTAATAAAACGCTGACACCATTCCTAGCTAGAAGGAAGCGCATGCCCTCCCTGATGTCCCCTCCCGTTTCTGGTTCACACCGGGGTGTGAGGCTCGCGAATTAACGCTACACAAAGTTACGCTATATTAAAGCCGTGCTTAGATCATCAACCACAAGACTATGCTTTTCAACAGAAGCCTTGATCATTTGCATCTCAGCATGGCACACAGGCAATTCACGCTATGCAACCGATATATATTGATCACACAAAATGAAATCCAATGTCAGACACACATCCATTTACAAGTTCGTTCTGGGCCTGAACGAAACCGGAGGCACCTTATCCCTCCCTCATATGTCCAATACAAGGGAGAGGTCCTCGCATATCCGGTCGATCTCCTAGTACGTCTGGACGATCACCATATTACCTTGCCTTGGGTTTACAACCCAATCAAGACATTAGTAATCATCCAAACGATGTGAAGACTTCCGGTCTTCAACCACTGTCTTCATCCTCAACATATCGACGAATCAGTTATTCAAAATGGGATAAACCCAGTATTTCCAAATAACTCGTGTATATAATAAACAAGTGTTATAAAAACACAACATACGCCTTATTCCAATCCAGAATATTCTTTTATTCAGATGTTCTTATACTTTGGGAAAGGTTCCCATTAATTTTATCAAAGATAAATTCGTTGAATTTATTCTTTAAACTTCCTTTGGATATCATTTCAATCTAATTAAAGATGCATTAAAAATCCACTTGGTTTTATTCTTCCCAAAAATCAAAATTAACAATTTTTTAACTTGGGAAATCATATCCTATCTTTAACTTGGTTAAAGAACCAATGTCATTTAAAACACGGTTCATGATAAACCCAAAACCACATTCCATTCCATCAGCCTTTAACCGTAAATTAGCAAGTGAACAATTCCCTAAGTATTAACCCCGAAGTCCGAAACCAACATCAGATCAATACCCAGGAAACCATTCAAATTAACTAATCTCCAGTTAGTTTCTGATTTTCTTAACTCCATTGGGTCTAAGAACAGTATTATTAAAGATATCATTCATGACAACCCAAAATCTTATTCCTATATTTAACTGGGTTAAAGAACCAATGTCCTTTAAAACACGGTTCACGATAAACCCAAAATCACATTCCATTCCATCAGCCTTTAACCATAAATTAGAACGTGAACAATTCCCTTGGTATTAACCCTGAAGGCCAAAACCAACATCAGATCAATATCCAGGAAGCCATTCAACTTAACTAATCTCCAGTTAGTTTCTGATTTTCTTAACTCCATTGGGTCTAAGAATAGTATTATTAAAGGTACCATTCACGACAACCCAAAATCTTATTCCATTGTTAATTGGTTTAAAGAACAAGTGTTATTTAAAACATCGTTCACGATAAACCAGAAAACCAATTTCAATTCATTTCCAGTTAAATATCAATTAATTGGTATACTTCATTAAATCTAAATAAAAAGATTTAATCTTTTCTCAACTGGGTTCAAGAACAGCATTAATGAAGACACCGTTCACGACAAACCCAAAATCCCATTTGATATTAAATACAAGGCTCTGAATAGAAAATATATCGGCTTATATTCAATATCAAATTCTAAAATCAACAAATATCGCATTGGAATAACGATATATATATATATCTTCCAAATTCCTCCACAATATCCATATAACCACGGAATCCAATATCGATGTATTTCGAAGATAATTTCGATTCAAATCCATTCGAATTCATATATTGGAAATTCCGGTTATTTTTAAAACCATTTCAAATCCAATTTAATTATTTAAAAACATTGGATTTATTATTCTAGTTCATAACTAGTTCACTTTGACAAAAACATATTTTTATCTTTCTGAATATGTAATTTTTCATCCCAATTCTGTCCAAATCATTTGTTATGATTTTACACTAATTATTGATATTTTTAATAATTTTATCAAGGCCCGTACAATCGATTTCCATAAACGGCCATCGAACTGCACTTACAACGACCTTTTCAAAATTTGATTTGAACATAATTCCAAATCCAACCATTAGATTTCAAATCTCTAATATTTGTTAGAAAGATCTTTTCGATACGAATCCAACGGTCCCGGTTTTAGGAAAATCTGACGGTCGTATCTCCCGTAATATCCGTTCGAAGCCAATGGTCGAAATTCGTGAACTGCAGCGGCGCGGCGCATTCTGTTCAGGCCATTATATTATGTATATAATATATATAATATATATTTCGTCGATTTCCTTTCAAATTGTATTTTATAAATTGTTTTAAATTCGTTTTCAAAACGATTTCAACTTCATATTCAACTTCAAATCAAAATTGAATATTCCATATCACTGATATATAAATGATAGTATTTTCAAAACATTAGATTTGGAAATCAATTCCTTTTCTATATTCCTTATGTAAATGAATAAAATCATTATAAATATCGTTGATGTCAAAATGGCGTTAATCTAATCAACACGGCTTTATATATTTAAATATTTTCATGTCCATCCCAAATCGAACATCAAAATCATATTTTTATTCTTTTCTGAATATTATTTGAAAATATTCGTTATTTTAAAATATTCATTCTATCTGAACTGGAATTAGACATAGTCAATTACCATATAATATTGATTTGTATGGATTTCATGCACACATGTACACAACAACAATCAAACACAGTCAACCATCATCAAAAGTGCGTTCTACACTACATAAGCATTAAATATAAATATTCAGCGCTTATAACAGTCTGTCAATCAATCGATCGACATACAACTAATTATTGGGACTAGCATATGTCCAATATCATCCCAATACCCGTGTGGGGTCTCAATCAACAAATATAGCTTTATTTTTGCAGATGGGCGATGTGTAAAATTTATAATCCCAACCAATATCAGTCAAATGTGTGTAAATAAACAAATCGTCCGATTTTTTTTATGAATATTTATTTTATTCATATACCTATTAAAAATTATATTTTTAACTATAAAATATTTTTTTCATCCACAACACACATTCAATTTTCACAACACAATCAAACAAACAATCAAGCCGTCAATGGTTTGTGGACGACGGGTGTCGGGTGCTGCTAAGCACCGTCTGCATCCTAGTATATATTTTAACTAGAAAATTAAATCAAAGTGAGAAGTTCTCACCTTGGGGATCCACTCTGTCATTCTTTAATTCTGAATGGTTCGGATATGCCCAAAATTCCAATGTGACTTTTTCCCGCTGTTCATAGTAAAAATCATATTTCTATCGCTACTTCATATATATAAAAATCGAACTTTTATCGCTACTTTATATATATAAATATCGAATTTTTATTCTATTTTTTCATAGATAAAGATCATATTTTTTTATTGTCCCTATAATATAACAGTCATATTTTTATTATCTATATAATATAAAAATCATATTTTTATAATGTTATGGTATAAATAAAAATCATACCTTTATACTATGAAAAATCTTATTTTCTTTTTATGAAAAATCATTTCTTTCAATATTTAAAAATCATATCTTTCCTAAATTAAAAATCTCGCCTTTTATAAATTAAAAATCTCACCTTTCATAAATTAAAAATCTAGCCTTTCATAAATTAAAAATCTCGCATTTCATAAATTAATAATCTCGCCTTTCAAACAATTTCATTTGTATAAAAATTATAACACCCCACCTCCGTTAAGTTCACTCACAGAGGGAATGCCTTAACTTCGGTGGAGCATTATAGGTAAAAGATGCAAAAAAATTACAAGACAGACAAATAAAGCAGCGGAAAATAAATTCATTTTATAAACAACTTAATTCAGTCAAGCTTTTACAATAATTTCCTCAATCATACTTAAATATAATACATAGAACTTTTGTCTTGATTTAAAAACTTCCAAGAATAAAAGAAGCATAAAAACAATGATATTCCCCGATAAAGCACGAACCAGCCATAGTAGTGGAAGAGAGAGAGTCCAAAGCGATACACCAACTAATCTTCAAGCTTGGAAAGAGAAGAGGTCCAAGTTAGGTTGAGCTATTCCCTCCCTTACTACCTGGGGGGGAGGGGACAGAAGAAAAGAGGCGAAAAACAAACTTGGTCAGACATAAGTCTGGTAAATCCAGTGATCTTTCAGCATGCAAACAAGATAAGGGGTCATGACATGAATAAACCGAAAATAGGACAATACCATAAAAACAAGGTAACTAAAACAAGATAAATGCAAGGTGAACTGAATGCGCTTCTACTTTTTCTCTGCTTCGCTACTACTATGTTAATCTGATTTCTATATTTATATCTACACCACCTAACTAGTGTCCCAACTAGTAATCTGTATAAAATGATAATCGTGCTCCCAACCCCCGTAATTGTGGTAGCCTTCAAATGTACATCTATTGTGAGGATTCCACTTCAATCAACCTAATTGCCATGAACATGTTAGAAGTACCCTTACTACCCTATCGATCGGCTCCCTACTTATATTCATGTTTCATGTGTCTGTGTCAATCGGCCCACTCTTGCGTGTAGATACCCTGTGCTGGTTCCACCATAAGGTGTATCAATCCTTATGATAGCGACCCGACATGATTCAAGATGCACAATGTATAACTACTGGTACCCAGTGCCTACTTTTTCCCACTCCAGAGTACGTGCACGCCCGTAAACCGTTGGAGCCTATACTGACGTACCCCCTGCCGCTACTTTGACCGCTTATAATCAGCCCAGTAATCGTGCCCCACCCTGCTTAGTTCAGGGTACCGTGATACATCTATGTGGGTTACTGCTGAAATGGGTCCCTTTTACTAGGGTTTCCTATTGGTTAAGTTTGTGGGCCTATATTTACTAATATTACCCACCAACCCGGTATGTACTTAACCCTCCCATCGATTCAAGCATTTTTAAATAAACGATTAAGTTTTGTGGGCCTATATGTACTAATATTACCCACCTACACGAGATGTACTTAACCCTCCCATCGATTCAAGCATGTTTATTTAATAGTTAAGTTTTGTGGGCCTATATTAACTAATATTACCCACAAACCCGATATGTACTTAACCCTTCCACTGATTCAAGCATGTTTATTTAATGGTTAAGTTTTGTGGGCCTATATTTACTAATATTACCCACCAACCCGATATGTAGTGGTGAACTTGCAAATTAGATCTATCATAAAGGCATATGGTTCTAACATATAAAGTTGTAGATCTAAACATATAAGGTCGTAGGTCTAAACATGTATGCATAATGGCTCTAAACAATTAGGCATGAACGACATGACTTAGCCTAAAACTTGTATGTATCATAATATCACCAAACTTACATATGATAATTTCATTCCCAAATTCCTATACAACATCATAGGTTTACTCACCAATATCCACATAACATGATTGGTTCGATAGACCACAATAGTTCATAGGCACATATGATAGAATAGACAGGTATTGTTGTGGTCACTGGATGTGCCGGTCGGTTCCGGGCAGTTTTACCTCACAACTCAGTCTAACCTCGGGTCCTTTTTGGGCTCAATGCACTAACCACCCACATTAGACACGTATTGTCGTAGTCACTGGATGTGCCGGTCGGTTCCGGGCAGTTTTACACCACAACTCACTTTACCCTCGGGTTAGGCATATTCGTCTTTTCTAAATTTACATATTTCTTATTTATGACAAATTCCATATGTAAATTATTCCCAATTTAATTATGCCATTATTATCCTTTTAATTATGCTCACAATTAATGGTATACTAAATATACCATTTCATGAACCAATCTATGCCATGTAAATTTTCATGTTTATCCAACATATTTACATGTAAATTATAAATCAATTATTGTCATGGCCCACTTTCCTTCTAAATGACGTTCAAAATTTTAGGTATATAGATTATACCATTTTCATGCCACTTATCATGCTTATTTGTCAAACATGACAATTACATGTAATTTCATGTTTTCCCCAATATTACCCTCGTTGTACGTTCGCAAAATTACATAGAATGTTGGGCTCGATATTTTAGCCTAACTTATAAAAAAAAAAGGGGAAAAGAGGAACTTTGCAACATTCCAACATCATACAAAAGTATAGAATGTCTTAACTTCGGTGGAGCATTATAGGTAAAAGATGCTGATAAATTACAATATAGACAAATAAAGCAGCGGAAAATAAAGTCATTTTATAAACAACTTAATTCAGTCAAGCTTTTACAACAATTTCCTCAGTCATACTTAAATGTAATACATAGAACTTCTGTCTTGATTTAAAAACCTCCAAGAATAAAAGAAGCATAAAAACAATGATATTCCCCGATAAAGCATGAACCATTCTATGCCATGTAATTTTTCATGTTTATCCTACATATTTATATGTAAATTATAAATTAATTATTGTCGTGGCCCACTTTCCTTCTAAATCACGTTCAAAATTTTAGGTATACAGATTATACCATTTTTATACCACTTATCATGCTTATGTGTCAAACATGCCAATTACATGTAATTTCATGTTTTCCCCAACATTACCCCCGTTGTACGTTCGCAAAATTACATAGAATGTTAGGCTCGATATTTTAGCCTAACTTATAAAACAAAAAGGGGAAAAGAGGAATTTTGCAACATTCCAACATCATACAAAAGTATGGATCTAATAACACATATGTCACATGGATTTGGCATAGAACAATATACTTTTAACTATGAACTTGCAAATTTGATCTATGCAACATGAACCACAAGCATATGAATTTACATAAAACTATACAAGTTAAACTTGGCATGTAGTTGTGAACTTGCAAATTAGATCTATCATAAAGGCATATGGATCTAACATATAAAGTTATAGATCTAAACATATAAGGTCGTAGATCTAAACATGCATGCATAATGGCTCTAAACAATTAGGCATAAACGACATGACTTAGCCTAAAACTTGTATGTATCATAATATCACCAAACTTACATATGATAATTTCAAATTCCTATACAACATCGTAGGTTTACTCACCAATTTCCACATAACATTATAGGTTCGATAGACCACAATAGTTCATAGGCATATATGATAGAATAGATATGAATAAACATGAATCAGCATCACATACAACTTGATACAATTCTGTTTTACAATTCATTACAAATCATGCCTTTAATTTATTCACATCTGAAAGATAACCACACTTACAATCAAAAGGAAAAACTAGATTTCAGGGATCTGTATTCTGAAACTGAATTGCTCGCCTTTGATGCAGATCGTTGAATTCTCTTAGTTGAATTAGATTAGTTTTGATTTGATTTTGTTTTAGTGGCGGCTAGGTTTATATGAGAGTGAATAATAGAATTAGATTTTAGGTTTAGGGTCTTTATATAGTTGTAGAGAGTGTTTTAGGACCATTAGATTAACCCTGAACCATGAGAACCAATCAGATGCCACATCTGCCTTAGAGCGAATCGGCCCACGGGTTGACAGCCAAACACACTGAATCAACCCCTAATCGACCCAGTGAGGCTCGGGTCGACCTCAAAAATGGGCCGGTTCGGTTATTCCCCCTCCCGATTCGCTGTTTTGAACTTTTTTTTGCATATTTATTTATTTATTTTTTATATGTATCTATATATATATATATATATTCTCATATGCATACAAACTTCAAGGCTTAATAACTTCTTCATAAGGTATTCGTTTTATGCAAACCAAATGTCTATCTTGACCAAAATTTTGAGATGAACGTAATAATGCAACCCATTTCACTTAATTCTTCTTCTAAAAGTTAAGTGTTCTTGAATTTGTTAATTTTAATATTCTCAAAAAATTCGGGGTGTTATGTTCTCCCCTCCCTAAAGGATTTCGTCCCCGAAATCTTCAAGTTAAGAAGAATGCATCCTAACATCCAATCATCCATCATCCATATGATAACACATCAAGTTTCAATCCATATACAAATACATTCATATGCATATGCAATATGAAAGTGACTGAGTCGATCTAGTGCTTAATGTGTGTATATACTAAGACAATTAAAGGTCTCTCTTCTACTTAGCTTATCCCTCATGCCACAAATCTGAGGGTCGATATCTCTTACGCAAACCATCCTAGTCGAACTTGGCATCCCTCAAGTACAAGCCCCAAAGGACTAAACCAATATCAGACAAGCACCCAAGGAATACCTCCTACAAATTTGGATGATTTATGTGAGATGATACTAGTAAAACAACCAAACAATTGAGTACTTAACCAACTCTGGCTATCGTCGCTAATCCTGCTCCAAAACTATCGTTGATCGCATAACTGGCTTTGCATTATCAACTAGATATATGCGGAAGTCTATCTCGAGTTTTTAGGGGGAAAACTCCTAACCTTAATCAAAAAAACATCTGCTTACTCATGGACTACTCTAACGGATGGAAAATCGTTGATAAATACATAAACTGATTCTAGGTAGCTAAGACAAACTGATCCCTTAGGATTGCACGAAATTTCGAGGGTATTCCCGAGGTAAGTCGAAAGTCTAACTATCCTCCTTTCACAATTATTAGCTAACTAATCCATGCCTAGAATCAACCTATAGCCCATGAAACTAAAAACATAAGTATATCAATACTTACAAACCAAATATAAATGAGCCGAACCACAAATTGGACTTGAGACAATAATGAGATCCTCTACTATACAAGCTCTAGGGTGCAGAGACTTAACTATGGAAGCAAACATAAACAAATGCGAAGCGCAAAAATCAAAAAGATACTAGTAGGATGATCAAGAAGAAAAACTAAACTTTTCAACAGAAACCTTACTACCTCTCTCTCAGGTATGCTGGTGGTGAGAGCATGCACTTGCCTTCCGGAAAATCCTGTCTTTTGTTCTTTCCCTTGCCCTTAATTATACGACCCGTTATACCAAAATAAAGATACTTCCTCTTATTTTAACTTAACCTTTCCATAAATCAAGTTATATTGGTTAAGTGTTTCTAAATTTACTTAACCTCACCCACTTGTCTAATTAACATGTTATAAAGGTTAAGTGTTCTAAATTTACTTAACCTCACCCACTTGTCTAATTAACATGTTATAACGGTTAAGTGTTCTAAATTTACTTAACCTCACCCACTTATCTAATTAACATGTTCGCCTCTTTTCTTCCATCCCCTCCTCCAGGTAGTCAGAGAGGGAATAGCTCAGCCTAACTTGGACCTCTTCTCTTTCCAAGCTTGAAGATTAGTTGGTGTTTCGCTTGGTATCAGAGTCAATACCCAGCGGAAATTGTGGCTCATGAGTGGACCACAGCGCGTGGGTGAGGCGTTTGTGAGCCAACGGGGACGTTGGGCTCTGTAGGAGGGGAGAATGTAACATTCCTGATTCCCACATCGTGGAAGCCTGTGTGAAGTGGGTACTTATATAGTAGAGCCCATCTCTTACTAATGTCGAGGCCTTTTAAAGAACAAAACCCCACACCTATACGGTGGCTAAGTTGGGGACAATATCTTGCGTGAATGGAGGTGCGGGTTGTTATAAAAATCGAACATGAATTCAAGGCCATTTCATATAAAATTAGATTTTTTTATGCTTAAATAAGTAAAAATAAAAACAAAGCTTACAGCGATAGGAGGGGGAAGAAATGGCTGAGGAAGTGCAGCACCGGGGTGCTGACGAGGCTAGGATGGTGCGGCGGTGGACAAGCTAGAGGCGGTGGCGGAATGGTGTCATCAGTCTAGGGTTTTTCGGGCTTTAGGGTTAGGTTTATCGCACGTTGTACGAAGGGGGAGGAGAAGAGAGGGAGGAGAGGGTTGTTTGGAGGAGGAGGCAGTGGCGCCCTACCTGCGGTGGCGCGATGGACGGAAGGGGGCGACGAGGGAAAGCGCTGCAGTTTTTCTTTCCTAAATTTAGATCTGACAGGGAGAAGGAGGGAGAAATAGAGGGGGGTTGTTATATAAATGATTATATATTTAATTTATTTAAAATTCCATAGGGTTGACTTTTAATTCGAACTCCAAATCGAACCCACCGATTGTCGTCTCTAGCGTAATACCCCCATTTCGAACACAATGGTATATGTTCATAAGCCTGTTTGGCTATTTCGATCGGTTTTCGTCAAAATCAAAATATAAATCTATATATTGAATTTGAACGCACAATTCAACGTACCGAGGCCACATACGAACTCTAAAAATTCCTGAAAAATATTTTCCAGCTTTGTATTGGCGAAACGGTTCTAACAAAACTAATTTCATCAAATTTGGAGACCGTTTGAAAAAATGGCCATTTTCTAGTCGATCCAAATTGACTAAAACTGTCAAAACATGTTTTCTTTTGCCATGCTCACATATTGATTCCAAAAATTATGATTTTTGTAATCTAGCAATAATTTGACATCACGGATCCAACAAAAGTGGTTTCGTCGAAAACGGAGGTCATTTGCAAAATGGCTATTTTTAAGGGCTATATTTCCATAACGACTATTCTGAATTTTCAACTAGGCATAACTTTTTATTCCCACTATGAAATTTCAATTTTTTGGATTCATTGGAAAGATATTTCCAAGTAGATTCTAATATTTTTGGTTTCGCTAAAATCCGGTTTATTTTGAATCCTATACATTCAATTGAAATTGGAAATCGAAATTTCAAACTACCGCGCCATTTCCAATTCCTTTTATAATTAAAAATAAATATTTATATTCTAAAGTCGATTCAAATAAATATATACGTTCTAATTCTACTCAAAAATAAATTTTTCGTCATTATTATTTAAAATAATTCATTTTAAATATTCAAAATTCATTAAAATTTCCAAAATAATTTTTTTAAATTGGTTCGGATTTTCCGGGTTGTTACAGCAAATCAAAATAGAGTAGGTCAAGCCACAAAGTCACAATAGCACATTAGTCTAAGGTCATGTATAAGTGCATTAGTTAAGGAATAACAAGAAAATTGACTATAAAATGTCATAGCAAAGCCGACATGGCAACATAGTGCAGCATAACATGGTAACCCAATAAAAGTACACAATTAAACATGGCATCAAATACAAGACACCATGAAAACAATACAAAATAATGCATGAAGCTGAAAGTGAAAATGGCTAGGTAGAGAGTGTATACAAATGCAATAGCAAAGAGCAAGTGAAAGTGGCAATATGCAACAATATACAAGTGCAACAAGGTAAAAGAGTGTCAAGCTCAAACTAAGGCAGTATCGAATTATACAACAACAAGGATGGTGCAACTGTGAAGATAATTGGTTTTGGAAACTTCAGCATCAAGTACACACATGATAAAAGCAAGATAAAGTGTAGCATCTATTCATATTGCCGAAGTGCAAAATCTGTTCATATAAGTATTCAAGAAAAAGGTAAAGAATTTTTTTATTCAAACAACTATTACCGAGGAAGAAGAAAATAAATTGAAATAATCAAATTCAAAATTCTTGAAACTATCAAATACCAAACTAACATTGTCAGCTAAAGCCAAGTAAAACATCCAAAGATTCAGATCTTCTATTCACAGCATAAAAAACAATGACGAAGTCTTTATAGATGAAATTAGATAATCAAATCTTTTATTTTTGGCAAGATTCAAAATTCTGTATTTAGCAAGTAGAACAATACAAAAACTTTCCAAAAAATCATCGAATTTCAAATTGTTATTTAAAGACAAGAAGGATATATCAAAATTTTCCAAAATTCTCTATATATGCAAGTGTTGATTTTTTAGCTAGTTGAATATTTCAAAGCTTTCCAAAAATCGCAAGTGTTGTTTTCGGTAAGAGAATAATCAATGTTTCTAGAAAATTGTAGAATTTAACACATTTATTCATGGTAATAAGATGGCCAAGTCATAATACGAAATCAAAGGAAATAAAGGTGTTATAAGCCCATAAATAACCCTAGTCATCATTGGCAAAATCAAGATAGTTCAAATAAGATTTAAGAGAAAATCAGAATCGAAATCATACTAATAATTTTTGGTTATTAATCGAACTCCAGAATCAACCATAAGAAAATTACAAAGCACTTGATCGCCGGAGCATTTAATGGACAGAAGATTATTCAGTCGACAGAAGTTTTAACTGCAGCAAATCCAGATGAATTAAAAACCTTAATTTCTATTCAGAAGAGGAGCAAGAAATTGAAGATAAATGGGGAAGTTGCCTTAATACCAGAGTGACAAAGCTTAGGTGAAAAATAGGGGATAGGTTATACGCTATACGTTTTAGTGTCTTGTTTATTAGTTTGATATTAGGGTTTAGTTTCTTAAATCTTGTTTTTAGGAGCTTAGTCTATCTTTTGTATTGTTTTTATTTCAGTCGAACTATAGTTATCTAGTAACTAGGAAACAAACTACGGGTTTTTTGTTTGAGAATTTGCAACTCAGAGGAATGAGTTACGGCAAGGTTTTAAGAGTAGGGTTAGGACAATTAGGAGCAAGAGTCACGAATTTACAGGGATTGTGAGCGAAGAAATTGTCTAATTCTTAGTTGAAATCTTGAGAGAAGCAATAGGCAAAGTTTTGTCGAAGTTGGGTAAATCTGTGTGTCCTTTACTTTCTGCATTTACTCATTTTTTATTTGTGTTTTTTATTATTATTTATTACTCTATGACATATTGCAACAAACCCTATTCACACCCTTTAGGGTTAATATAAATCCTACAGGTGGTATCATAGCAGGATTTTAACTATTTAGAATAACTCTAAGGCCATGAATTTCTCAAACAATGATTTTCCTAGTTGTCATTCTAGTGAGAATTTCTCCAGTATTACTCTAATTATTTTCAATGGAATATAATTTTTAAATCGAAAATTAAATAAGGAGTTTTATTTAAAATTTGTTAATTCAGAATGTTGAAATATATGTTAGATAAGAAAAACATTGTTATCAATGCTCATTTTATGCATATTATATATTCTTAACTTAGTATTGATCAATTTAAATGTATCTCTCATTGTTCAACTGCACAGGAAATCTGGAATTCTCTTGATTCAATGTATGGTGAAAAAGACAAATAGAGAACAAAACCCGCATAAGTTAACTTAGTTTCAGAATTATGTCTAATTGGATAATGATAGTGATGGAGACTCAACAAGTGATGAGCTAGGTGAATTTTCCTTTAAAGGTTTATTTTTCCTTTGTGATAAATTAACTAAAACTGTTGATAGTCTCACGTTGAAGAATAAAAAATTAAAATTTGAAAATTTTGAGTTGAGTCACAAAAATAATGATTCGGAATTAAAACCTGAAAGCATCAAAAAGTTTGAAAACTGTGATTGAAAAAATCGTTTGAAGTTAGAAAATGATTTAATTCATCTCATTGAAAATTTCAAAAGCTTGAAAAGGAAATTAGTATTTTAAAAGTAAATGAGATTAAGCTAAAAAGTAAAAATAATTTTTTGCAAAGGACTTGGATAAATTCAAGATGACTGATAATTCTGAACATAATTTTTTTGAAAAAGGAAGTTTGTAGAAAACCGATGAACTTAAAATCGAAACCCAGAGAATTAGAAATCTCAAATGCAATAATTGTACGACTTTTCAAAAAGAATTAACTGAACTTAAAGAAAATTTCACAATCCTTGAAAATGAACATGTGTCTTTTGAAAAGAAAAGGTGACTCTGAAATTACTCGAACAAATCGTGATTTATAAAAAGAAATTGAAAAAATCAAGGAGCTTGAAAATTTTGAAATCGAAAAGCATAAACAATTTGAAACTGTGATTTCTGATCACAGGCTAAAAATAAAATGATTGAAAACAAGAATATTATTTTAAAACAAAATGATTCTGGAAAGAGAAAGATCACTATTAATCGTTGTTTTAATTTAATGAAAGAAAATAGCGATCTTAAATCTATACTTCAACGGGTTGAATCAATAATGAAAAAAATTGCAAATGGAGAAAAATCATTGAATATATTGTTGAAAAATTAAATTTTCGTTGAA
Organism: Allium sativum; assembly: GCA_030737875.1. Classification (NCBI taxonomy): domain Eukaryota; kingdom Viridiplantae; phylum Streptophyta; class Magnoliopsida; order Asparagales; family Amaryllidaceae; genus Allium; species Allium sativum. Next base: position 387,375,957 of record CM060916.1, on the reverse strand, counting down.
ACTAAGAATGGACTTAGTTTTGATAAATCTAATCAATTTGATAAGGCAAATTCTAATAATTTCAAATGAATCTCAAATTAAGTGTTTTATGGAAAGTTTGGACATAATCAAGATAAATGCTTGTTTAGAAGTAAAAACAATCCAATTAATCAAATGTAGGTCCCAAAAGGGAATAAAATGAGTTTCGTTAAATAAAAAAAAAAAATAGGTTCCTATAGGTACATTAATAAACGAAAATGGGATGTTATATAGATGAGTTTGACTATTAAAACATCTAAACGAAGTTAAGAGTGGTAAAACATCTTTTGTTAGACCATTCGATTATGTAAACAATTAGGTACCAAATGTGATTAAGGAACAGATTCGCGAAAAATTGAATTCAAATTGTTCTGTTATTACTGAATTGAATATTCAAGGTTCCTTATCTAAGAAAGTCAAGTTAGGGAACCCACAATGTCAATGGTAAGTCAAGTTTGATGTTTAAATTCGTGTTTTATTCCTTTTTGTTAATGTTGAAACATATTGACACCGCTGTTTTAATCTTCTCATATCTTGGGCTTCTTAACTTAAAATTACAAAATTTAAGATGTTTTGGAAAATAGATTCAATTATCTACAAATTTTATGTTTTGAATATTTCTATATTCTAAACATAAATTTATGAAAAACTATAATACATTTAAAGTATAGGTTATAGACAGTTCCAAGAATTTTGGACAATGGTATAGTACATTGATCATACCTTGAACTTTGTTACTTGAAATTATGCAATTTTTGATTTTTTTTGAAAAACCAATGAAATTTCACACAATTGTTTTATTAGGAGTTCCTAATAATCCTTCTTGGATTGTCTTGAAAATCTGCACTCACTACAGCATAATATTTGAAAAATAACTTATACGAGTTGTGATAGTTTCATAATTTTTTGGCTTGACTTAACATTTGGAACTGAAAATAATTTGACATGGTTGATGTGTTGAATCTCAAATCAATCATGATTTAAACTCAGTTTTAATTTTCTAATAGTCTATTTGACTTGAGTAGTTGATTTTGAAATCATGTGTGATTGATGTTATGTTTGGATTTGAATTCTAAAAATTATTTGTGATTAATATCATGTTAAATATTAGGGACCATTAAATTTCTGTCTTATTTCTAAAACTCCAAAAATAAATGTCATTAGGTGATTTCGAATGAATTGTTTTAGACTTGAATCATTGCTTGTCCTTTATGCTTGATAAAATGCCATGAAGAAATAATATGTTGTGGATTTTTGTTTTGTTACTGAAATTTTGCTGCTTTGATAAAAAGGAGTTAAATCGTTAGAAACTTTTAAGGATGTTTGACGTATATTAAAAACTCAATTTATGAAAAACCATGTAGAGTTACTATCGGAAAACAGAATTACAAGTGGTATCTGAGTCTTCGAAGCCCCTCTTGAAATTAATATTTTCAATTTTAAAACCATTTTTGATTATTTATTCAAAAATTGAAATTATTGACCAATGGAACCATTTTGGAACTCATCAAAATTATTTTTAGTTTTCTGAAATTATGATGAGTGGCGACTATAATATATTTCATAATAAGTGGAAATATTATTTAATCTTTCATCTTTGTAACAACCCGGATTTTCAGAACCAATTTAAAATTTTTATTTTAGCTATTTTAATGAATTTTGAATATTTAAAATGGTTTATTTTAAATAATAACGACTAAAAATTTATTTTAATCGAAGTTAGAACAAATAATTTTTTTTAATTATAAAAGGAGTTTGAAATGGCATGGTAGTTTGAAATTTTGAATCCAAATTTCAATTGAATGTACAGAATTCAAAATAAATCAGAATTTAGTGAAACAAGAAATATTTGAATCTGTTTAAAAATATCCTTTCAACGAATGTGAAAAATCCAGATTTCATAACGAGAATTGAGAGTTGTGTCCAGTTTAAATTTAAAATAGCTGCTATGGAATATATATATATATATATTAATATAATATATTGCCATTTTGCAAAATATCTCCATTTCGATGAAACCACTTTTGTTGGATGTCAAATTATTGCTAGGTTTTAAATTTCATAATTTTTGGATTTAATGTGTGAGCATAGTAAATTTCAATGTGTTTGGTAATTTAAATTTGAATTGGATCGAGAAGAAAATGGACAATTTTCAAGCGCTCTCCAAATTCGACGAAATGAGTTTTGGTAGGACCGTATCTTCAAAACATAGCTAGATTTATTTTTTGGGAATTTTTGAGTCAATATTGGCCCCGATCAATTAAAATGTACGTTTAAATTCAATATATATTAATTTATATTTCAATTTGGATAAAAACTGATCAAAACCTTAGAATTTGCTTATGAAACATATTCCATTGTGTCCAGAATAGGGGTAATTAGCTAGGAACGACAATCGTTGGAGTTCGTTTAGAGTTAGAGGCATTAAATTCCATAATGAAATAAAATAGAATAAAATATTAATATAAAAATCCCTATCCAAGCTATAATTCCCAAATTTAGAAGCAGCCGCCAAATTCGATTCAACGGACCTAAAGCTCCAAACTTTGACCTCCGAAATCTCCAAATCCTCACAATAAAAACCAAACCGCTCAAAGGGAAAACCGAAGAACTAGGAGGGGGCTTTCGATCTAAAGTGGTTTGAGGATTTATCATGTTGTGTCGCGTTCGATTTTTCACCAGAAAGGATCTGGATTTCGAGAGGGTTTGTGGGTGATTGGGGGGATCAGATGAGGGGGGCATTCACGGTGGGGGTCGGCGGCGCCTCGGCGTGTCAGGTGGAGGAAGCGGATCGAACTCTGATCAAGTGGTTTGGCGGCGAGAACGAACCCTAGGTGGTGTCGTTTTGGGTTTCTGTACATTGTGAGGAATTGGGTATTAATGGAAAAAGATAATAATTATATTAGTTTTATTTTTAATTAATTTTTATAATGTAATGAAATGTAATAAAGCCCTTATCCTTTTCATACGAGATCGGATTCATGAACCGTCAATTGCGTTGGGGCCACGCAAACAAACTCTACAACAGGGAACTGACCAGAATGAAAATGGAACAAATAAAAATTAGGAGCCAATTCAAATTCAAATAGAATAGAAATTCAGAAATAAAAGAATGGAGGAGTGGAAACGATTGTGAGATCTCTTTCACACTCAAATTATTTTACAAATAATCTATATTAGGATGCAGACGGGACTTAGAAGCCCCCGACACTATTTTTTTGTACAGACCAGTTGATTGTTTGTTTGGATTATGATTGGATTGTCATGTATTGATATTGTTGTATATATATATATATATATATATATATATATATAAATTATAATGAAAATAAAATAAATATTCATTTACAAGCCAAACGGTTTGTTTATGAACACATATTTATCTGATATTGATTAGGACGATAATTTTTACACATCGCTCAACTGCACAAATAATAAACAGTGTTTGTTGTTTGAAAACCCCACACGGGTATTGGGGTAATATTTGACATGCACTGATCCAAATAATTAGTTGTATGTCAATCGATGGGTTGACAGACAGTATAAATGTTATTTAATTATTTCAATGCTTATACAGTTGTAGAATGCACTCTGGATATTGTATGAATTTTTAATGATTGTTTATCATTATTGTGGTATACATGTGATGTTGAAATCCATATAAATAAGATTATATGGTAATTGATTGAGTTTGATTCCGATTTAGAAGATAACGAATATTTTAAAGTAAAGAATATATTTAATTAACGAATATTCTAAAATAATATTTAGTGAATATTGTAAAGTAAAGTCGTGTTAAGTAGTTAAACGCTATTTTAACACGAATGAGATTTTCTGTCAATTTTATTCATTTTATAATGAATATCGAAAAGTGATTTCAAAATCTGACATTATGAAAATATTATCATTTTAATTTTAAAATGATATGGAATATTCAATTTTGATTTAAATTTGAAAATGGAATTGAAATCGTTTTAAAATGAATTTAAAAGGAATTTATAATGGAATATTCAATTTTTATTTAAATTTGAAAATGGAATTGAAATCATTTTAAAATGAATTTAAAACGAATTTATAATGGAATATACAATTTTGACTTAAATTTGAAAATGGAGTTGAAATCAATTCAAAATGAATTTAAAACGAATTTATAATGGAATATTCAATTTTGATTTAAATTTGAAAATAAAATTGAAATCATTTTAAAATGAATTTAAAACAAATTTATACTGGAATACTCAATTTTGATTTAAATATGAAAATGGAATTGAAATTGAAATCGTTTTAAAATGAATTTAAAACGAATTTATAATGGAATATTCAATTTTGAATTAAATTTGAAAATAAAATTGAAATCGTTTTAAAATGAATTTAAATTGAATTTATAAAAGAAAAACTCAATTTTGATTTAAATTTGAAAATAAAATTGAAATCGTTTTAAAATGAATTTATAAGGGAAAACTCAATTTTGATTTAAATTTGAAAATCAAAGTGAAATCGTTTTAAAATTAATTCAAAATGAATTTATAATGGAAAATTCGATTTTGATTTGAAATTGAATTGGAAGTGGAAATCGTTTTTAAAATGAATTTAAAATTACTTATAAAATTTGTTTTCAATGGAAATCGACAAAATATAATATAATATATATTATATTATAATGGCCTGAATAGAACGCGCCGCGCAGCGACTGTTCATGAATTTCGACCATTAACTTCAAATTGATGTTATGGGAGATCCGCGCAACGACTTTTCATATCGGAAAGAGCTTTCAATGAATAGAAGAGATTTGAAATCTAACGGTTGGATTTTGAGACGTGTCCAAATCAATTTCAGAAAAGGTCGCTTTGGATGCAGTTCGTTGGCCGTTATTGGAAACCGAATGTACGGGCCATAATAAAAATTTTAAAAATATGGAAAAATTATGTAATTCATAATAACTAATTGGAAAGATTTTGGATGAAAAATTCCAGTTTTGAAAAGATAAAAATATATTTTTATCGAAATGAACTAGTTATTAACTAGAATAATAATCCAATCATTTTTAAATAAATAAATTGGATTTGAAAATGGTTTTAGAATAACTAGAAATTTCCAAAGTATAAATTGGAGTCGATTTGAGTGGAAATAATCTTCGGAATATTTCAATATAGGATTCCGTGATTATGCGGATATCGTTGAGGAATTTGGAAGATATATATATATATCGTTATTCCCAATACGATATTGGTTGGTTTCAGAATTTGATATTGAATATAAGCCAATATAATTTCTATTCAGAGCCTTGTATTTGATATCAAATTGGACTTTAGGTTTGTCGTGAATGATGTCTTCATCAACACTATTCTTAAACCCAGTTGAGGAAAGAATAAATCTTTAAATTAAGATTTGGTAAGGTTTTCCAATTAATATATTTGATTGGGATTGAATAAAAGAATTGGATTTTTGGGTTTATCGTGAACGATGTTTTAAATAACACTTATTCTTTAACTCAATTAACAATGAAGAATACGATTTGGAATTTATAATCTTTTAATTAAGATTTATGAAATTTTCCAAAGTAAAGATTTCCAATTTAATATATTAAATTAGAATTGAATGGAATTCGAATTGGTAATAATTGAGATGAGCTTCTGTGGAGGAAGACTGTTAATATATAAGGAATTTAAAAGGCTTTGTCGTTATTCCATTTATATTATCAGTTGGATACGGAAATTGATATCGATTATATATTGATCTGTTTTCCGTGAAGATTCCATGACTAATGGAATGTTATTTTGGGTTTATTGTGAACTGTGTTTTAAATGACATTGGTTCTTTAACCCAATTAAAGACAGGATTTCATGTCCAACATTGTATTTTATACTGTATTTGTTGATCTCAGCTAAATATATATTTATTTAGTGGCGGAGAATTTATTCTCTTGCTTAACACCCTTCTTTGAGACGTACGAGCCTAGAGGTTATATATCGACAGAAATCAATGGTACGGTGTAGATTGTCAAGGCGGCATGTTTGATTTCCCAAAGTTAAATAATCATTAATATTGATTTTTGGGAAGATTAAAACTAAGTGGAGTTTTAATGAATCTTTAATTAGACTGAAAAATGAATGTGGTAATTAAAATTATCAATTCAAGAAAATGATAGAGAATGGAGTATCACCAGTATTGCTCCAAGCGATAGTTAAATCTTTAATTAGATTTGAACATGAAATGGTAATTAATTTTTACCGACAATATCATGGTGTTAGATATGTAGTATTCCCAGTTTTGCTCCATGGGATGAATAGGTTGGGATTGCGAAAATAAATAAATGATTATTTCGATAAGGATCGCTAATCGCGACTTGTTTGGAAAACCTTAATTTTGTTTAAATTGTGAAAATAATATTTGAATAAAAGAATATTCTAGATTGGAATGAGGCGTATGTGTGTTGTTATAACACTTGATTATAAGATACGCGAGTTATTCGGAAAGACCGGGTTTAACCCATTTCGAATAACTGATACGACGAAAAGTCGAAGAGATTGAAGACGGTGCAAGACCGACGATCTTCACATCTAATGGATGGATTGCTACTGATGTCCATGATTGGAGTAGCAACCTTGAAGGGGTTACAGTTGTAGCCGTCCGGACGTACTTGTTGATTGTATGGATATGTGAGGGCCTCTCTCCTATATTAGACATACGAGATGAGGAATAAGGTGCCTCTGGTTTCGTTCAGACCTAGAACGGACTTGTAAATGGATGGTGTGTCTGACATTTTATTCCTTTATACTGAATTCGTTGATATCTGCTAAATATATATCTGTTTGGTGGCAGAGAATTTAATATCTTGTTTAACACCCTTCTCTGAGACGTACGTGCTTAGAGGTTAGGTATCGGCAGAAATCAGTGGTACGACATGGATTGATAGTGTGGCATGTTGAGATGTAATGATCTAAACTTTTGTCAAAAAGCAAAGTTTGGTGGATGATGATCAAAGCATAGCTTTAAATAGCATAGCTTTGTGTAGCGTTAATTCGCGAGCCTCACACACTGGTATGGTGGTAAACAGATGGTTAGATCAGTATACTTTAGAGATGAGGATAGACATCCTACGGGTTGTCATGGATTCAGTCGACCGACGTGATACTGGGTGTGGTCACTCCACACTAGTAGGGATAGGGCACACCACCCGATTCCCAAATGGATAGAGTTAGCGGTGTTGGTAGCTTGTTTCCTAGATAGTGCAGATGTGCATTACGGTGTTTTCGCATGCCTACGACGTAAACCATTGGGTATTGCACTACGTGACAAATCTTTCGAATCAGGAGCTACCAGTATGGAAATCCAAACTTCCAATATGACATTTTGCGGCTTTCATTGTATACTATATATGGAGACAAAGTGGGATGGGGCGCTCATTCCGTCTATGATTGATACATTTATATTTGAAGCTGATTTCTTCACTCATAGTAACAATAAAAGATTTGTTTTAAAACGTACAAAACATATTTGGCTATTATAAGGTAAAATTCTATCCTCGACTGCGTTCATTGTGTGATGGGACCTGATTCTTATAATAGCTTCATTTTCTTTATTTAGCATTGCATTGTTTGTTTTAGGCACTGGTATTCTTGGGGGTAAACCTATTCCGTGTTATACGGCGCGGTCCCTTGATTTACCTTATAGTAAAGTAAAGTTTTAAAAACTGTTTTAGTTCTCACACCAGTCCCATGACTGGTCTGGAGTTTATTGTTTTAACCTAAACTTTGGGTGCCTACATTTTCCACACGGGCAGCTAGTAGTTTTGGTTTTGCAGATTTATCTATATAGGATCCTGGATTTACAGTTGGAGCTATATCCAGAACACTCTGTATCCGTGTATTTCTTTCAGTTGTATTTGTTAATGTATTTCCGCTATGCATTGTATTTTTACATCTTATTTCCGCTGCAATGTATTTTAAATCTCTAATATTTTTCCATGTAATATTTATTCATACTCTGATATATTCTTGTACTCTGATGTAAATTGTTGTGAATAGCAATGAAATATTCTTCTATTTGTGTTCGATTAGTCTTGTTCTCAGATAATCCATTCTTTCTCTTCTCTTCGGAGGCCGGGGAAGTTCGGGTCGTCACATTTTGGTATGAGAGCTTTGGTTTATAGAGCTCGAGAACATGACATATTAGAACCGAACGAAAGAATTCATCGGAGATTGGATATCTAATAAGAATGACTCGTTAGAGATAGGATCAGTAGTATCCTAGAATGAGTGACAAGAGTGTTATTCAAAATAAAAATGAAACCAAATTAGATTTTGAAAATTTTATATATTATTATTCGTATTTGAATATTTATTTTATATTGAATTTGGACTATCGGGTATATAGAGATTTTGAATATATGTCTGACTAGCCGACGTGTATTCGAAGCCTTAAATATACTGGATAGATACAAAGTCACACTCTAGTCGCCTGAAGATGATTCTGGTGATATATATATATATATATATATACCATCAGTTTTTATATTCGAGTTTCGAAGTGGAATATCTATATATTTCCAATCGACTGGTGTGAGAACCAAAACCTTATTTTTAATTTATTGTTTGCAATTTGACACTAAAAATATGATTTTTGAATATATATACAAAAGTTATATGTTTTGGAAATTTAATTCACAAATTGATTGTTGGTTGTGTTGTTTGATTACTAGTGAACTAATAAAAATATTGGAATAATAAATCCAATATGAGAATGAAAAGTTGAATTATACCAAATTTAACCAATATATGAACGAAAATTTAATTTAGCCAAATCAAGCCAAATATTGAACTAAATTGAAAATTTATTAGAATTGCATACATGTACATATATATGCGTGAACAGGTCATAGCAAGTAGGCTATAGAAGAGGAATAAAATTGTATGCCCGACAAATAGGTACATGTCTATTGTATTTCTTGGGTTTTGATGATTTTATGAGCCGCTTGGCTTTTTCTTTTTGGATGATGAGGGCCTGTGTGGCTAGTTGTGGTTTTGAATATCACCCCGTACAAAGGAGATTATGGCGAAATTTTTCGAAAATTTAGTGTGTTAGCCAAATTTATTAAAAATTAGAAATTTCTTAGAAACTGAAAAGTTGAAGAATGAACACCAGAATGAAAGTTGAGTTGGCTAGTTAAACAACTTTCAGCTCCGTTCCTTTTCGAGGACGAAAAGATTTTAAGTGGGGGAGATTGTAACAATCTGGTTTTTCAGAACCAATTTAAAATTTTTATTTTAGCTATTTTGATGAATTTTGAATATTTAAAATGGATTATTTTAAATAATAAAAACTAAAAATTATTTTAATCGAAGTTAGAACGAATAATTTTATTTTAATTATAAAAGAAGTTTGAAATGGCGCGGTGGTTTGAAAATTCGATTCCAAGTTTCAATTGAATGTACATAATTCAAAATAAATCGGATTTCAGTGAAACAAAAAATATTTGAATCTGTTTAAAAATATCTTTGAAAAAACTAGATTTCATAATGGGGATTAAAAGTTATGTCTAGTTTAAAATTTAAAATAGTTGTTATGGAATATATATATATATATATATATAATGTATAGCCATTTTGCAAAAGACCTCTGTTTTCGACGAAGCCACTTTTGTTGGATCCGGAATGTCAAATTATTGCTAGGTTTCAAATTCCATAATTTTTGGATTTAATATGTGAGTGCAGTAAATTTAAATGTGTTCGGTAATTTGAATTTGAATTGAATTGACCAAAAAATGGCCATTTTTCAAACGGTCTCCAATTCGACGAAATTAGTTGTTTTAGGACCGTATCTTCAAAACATAGCTAAATTTATTTTTCGGGAATTTTTGGAGTTAGTATGTGGCCTCGGTAAATTAAAATGTACGTTTAAATTCAATATATATTAAATTATATTTTAATTTGGATAAAAACTGATCAAAACATTAGAATTGGCTTATGAAACATACTCCATTGTGTCCATAATGGGGGTAATTAGCTGAGGGCGACAATCGTTGGAGTTCATTTGGAGTTAGAGGCATTAAATTCCATAAAGAAATAAAATAGAATAAAATATTAATATAAAATAATATAAAAACCCTTATCCAAACCATAATTCCCAAATTTAGAAGCAGCCACCAAATTCGATTGAATGGACCTAAAGCTCCAAACATAGACCTCCGAAATCATCAAATCCTCACAATGAAAACCAAATTGTTCAAAGGGAAAACTGAAGAACTAGGAGGGGGCTTTCGATCTAAAGTGGTTGTAACAACCCGAAAATCTGGGCCAGTTTAAAATTTTTATTTTAGCAATTTTAGCGAATTTTGATTATTTAAAATAGATTATTTTAAATAATATCGACGAGATATATATTTTGAACAGAATTCGAACATATATATTATACACGTCGTCGTTAGAATATAAATAATTATATATAATTATAAAAGGAATTGGTAATGGCGCGGTAGTTCGATAATTCGATTTCAAACTTCAATTGAATGTACCGGGTGCAAAACAATCCGGATTTTAGTGAAACCAAAAATATTAGAATCTATTCGGGAATATCTTTCCAACGAATCCGAAAAATCAAAATTTCATAGCGGGAATCAAAAGATATGTCCGGTTGAAAATTCTGAATAGTCGCTATGGAATTCAGGCCCTTAAAAATAGACATTTTGCAAACGACCTCGGATTTCGACGAAACCAGTTTTGTTGGGTCCGCAGTGTCAAATTATTGCTAGATTCCAAATTTCAAAATTTTTCGAATCAGTATGTGAGCGTGGCAAAGGAAAACGCGTTTGGCCAGTTTCAGTTGATTTTAATCGACTGGAAATTGGCCATTTTTCTAACGGTCTCAGAATTCGACGAAAGTAGTTTTGTTAGGACCTTATCGTTAATACGAAGCTAGAAAATATTTTTCTGGAATTTTTCTAGTTAGTATGTGACCCCGGTAATTTGAAATGTACGTTCAAATTCAATATATAGAGTTATATGTTGATTTTGACGGAAACTGATTGTAACTATCGAATCAGCCTACGATACACATCCCATTGTGTTCAGAATGGGGGTATAACGCTAGGGGCGACAGTCGTTGGGCCTCGTATAGAGGTCGTATGTAAAAGTCAACATTTAGGAATTAAAATAAATAATAATAAAAAAAATCATTCTCTCTCCTCTTCCGTTTATCTCCTCTGCCCCCCCCCCCCCCCCCCCGTTCATTTCGATTTCAAACAAAAAGAAAAAAAAGAAAAAAAACGAAGCAACCCTCGGCGGAGCCGCCTCCAACCACCTCCGTGCCATCGCCAGAGGACCCCCACCACGCTGCCGACGCCCTGATTCTCTCCCGCCATCTCGCGTCTCGTCCTCCCTCTTCTTCCCCAAACCGATTTCCCCTAAATCCCCTAGCCCACCTCGGACGCCCTGGCCCCACCGCCTCCCCCTCCTGGAACCCTCTCCGACGCCCTCCGCTTCCCCCATCTCCGGCCTCCGTTCGAGCCTTCCCCCCCCCCCCCCCCCCCGAAAACCCAGACGCGCCCAAACCCCACCAACCTCCCCGACGCCGCCAAGCACAGCACCAGTCCCCCCTTTCCCAATTAAATACTGTAAGTTTTTGTATTTTATTTTTATTCATTTTTATATAATGTAATTGATTTTTTTAGCATAAATTTAAAATCAGTTTTTATAAATATTATAGTATTAAAAAGCAATGATTTTTAAAAATAAAAAGTGAGGATTTTTATATGATAAAATATACCATTTTAGAAACTAAAAATATAGGACTTTTATTCAAGTAAAAATATGATTTTTATATATTGAACATCGAAGTAAAAATGTGATTTTTATATATTGAACATTGAAGTAAAAATTCGATTTTTATATATTGAATAGCGAAGTAAAAATTCGATTTTTATATTTGTAGTGGCTACGGGCGAAGAAAGTGATTAGAGACGAGAACAGTGAAGATTTCCTGCATTAGAAGTGCCGTGGAGTTAGGATAGCTATTAGTGAGAACTTCTCACTCAAAATTCTTTTTCTAGTTATATATATATACTAGGATGCAGACGGTGTTTAGTAGCACCCGACACCCGTCATCCACAGACCATGGACGGCTTGTTTGTTTAATTGTTTGGTTGTGTAGTTGGTTAGATTACTTGGTTTGAATTGAATTGTTTGGTGAAATGAAATTGATTTGATTGATGTGTGAATGGCGTGGGCCTTCACTAGACCGGGGATAAGGCTAGGCCTCGTCCCGTTTCTAGTATCGTGCCGTTATGCCGCCGAATTTTTCTAAAAATAAGTTAGAAAAATAAAGATAACATTTTATTTAATAAATGAACCGAATAGAATATTCATAGTCTGAATAAAATATTTTGGTCGTTAAAAATATAATTTTTAACGTGAATGTGAACAAATAAATATTCATTTACAAACCTGACGGTTTGTTTATGTACACCTATTTGAAGGACATTGATTGGGACGATAAATTTTACACATCGCCCAACTGCACAAATAAAAATCTGTGTTTGATTGTGAAACACCCCACCTCCGTTAGGGTCACTCTCAAAGGGAATGCCCTAATTTTGGTGGAGGTTTATAAGTTCAAATCACAGATATACAAGACAGATATAAGAACACATATTTATAAACAGCGGAAGAACAACAAACTTTTTATTTCATAAAGTCAAATACGTGTTACAACAACATCCTTTCCAAAAACATAACATAACACTTTCATAATCTGTCTTGAGTACATTATTTAAAGAAGCATAAATAAAACATAGATAAACTGCAAAAGCCCCATAGTGGATTGTCCAAAGCCATAGTTCAAAACAGGAAAGTCCAAGCAATACATTTCTCTACTTCAAGCTGGATGTCAAGGCTGATCAAGCTGCTGTGTTCCCTCCCTAAGGACCTGGGGGGGGGGGGGAGGAAACGGAAGAAAGAAGACGAAAGAAAAATAGAGTCAGACATAAAGCCTGAGTAAGTCAAGTACTATTTTGTCTATGAATAAAGAACTGGGTATGATAAGTAATAACAAGAAGTGGGCAAACACTATAACTTGGTTAAGTTGTCTAGGGTCGAATGTACTATCGTACCCCATGTTAATCTCTGAACCCATATAAACTAGTTTCCAATTTGCACCCCAAAATTAGGGTGATGTGATCCATTCTATGATGATCGGCTCCTACTCGCAAAGTTACATGTGTCTTACGGCCCCCGATGTCTGTAGTTACCTATGCTGGTCCCACCGTGGGGTGTATCAAGTCCCATAGTGGCAACCTCGACACAACCTTAGAGTGCACAGGTATGCTACTGGTGTCCAGTGCCTTATTTTTCTGCGCCGGAGTGTGTGCACGCCCGCACTCCATTAGAACCTACACTGCTACACCACCGCCGTCGATTTGACCTCTTACAATCAGCCCAGTAATCGTGCCCCACCCTGCCTAGTTTCAGGGTATCCTGATACACCTTTTAGGGTTACTGCTGAAAAGGGTCCCCCGTTACTAGGTTTTCTATCTCTAGCCAACATGCTAAGTTGGTTAAGTGTTTCTAACCTAACCCCCACCAGTCCGTTTAGTTTAGCATGTTCCATTTTGATTAAGTCTTTAGTCCACTTAATCCTAACAATCCTGACTCAGCCTTAATTGTCTTATTAAGGCCCGGACCTCTCACATTAGACAGGTATTGTTGTGGCTGCCTGTTGCCGGTTGGTTCCGGGCAGTCTTACGCCACAACTCAGTCTATCCTCGGGTCCTTATTGGGCTCCATGTTTAACCTCTCACATTGGATAGGTATTGTTGTGACTACTGGACAGCCGGGCGGTTCCGGGCAGGTTTACATCACAACTCAATCCAACCTCGGGTTAAACACATCGTATGTTCTACATTTACATATCTTGTCATTCTTCTTTATTTCTTATATGTAAATATTTGCGGCCCATTATTAAGTTAATGGTGTAAAGGTTACACCAATCATGGGCCCAACCCATACTTGAATTTGGGCCCTTCTATTTTATATTTTCATTCATTAATTAATTTTAACCCAACGTTATTTTCCCCCGTTTTACACGTCCGTTTATATATATATATATTGGGCTTAGCCTTTTTAAAGCCCAATTTAGCCATGCGAAAAAGGGAGGCTTAATGCGTGATTACATACACAAAGAGGGGAAGGTGAGCGCATGAACTTGCATATGACGTTGGAAATACAAAATTGAAATTGGTGTACTTGCATAGTGGTAACATAGGTGACATGAATCAAAGCATGTGAACTTGCATAAGTTTAACTACAACATGAACCCATATTCTTATTTAGGCATAATGTCAAACATATAAATATTTCTAGCATAAGCATAGCATAATGTCAAACATAAGCATGGCATAAATTTTTAGCATAAACATGACATAATATCAAACATAAGCATGGCATAAGTAAAGTTAAATTTGTCCATGGCATAAACATAAACAAGTCATGTTCATAAGGTTTCTACATGTTTACAAAGGGGATACTTTGTTACTAACACAAAAACATAGATCAACTTAATCACGGTTTAAGTCTAATCACATAACGATAGCATAAACTTATGCATAAATATTCCTAATCATGGTGTTTGCTTTAAACTTGAAAAAAAAGGGATTTTTGAGTCTAACCTAGCCATGTCTCACATATGTCATCATATAATTCTTTTAAACAAGATAGACTTAATCATAGATTTCAATTATGCCAAATATCATTCATAGCCTAGCCATATTCATAAGTTTTGCAAAAGCATGACTTAATACATGGATTATGGTGTCAAAATTCCAACATAGTTTCATATGAACTATAACAACCAAACTTGTTTCAATTACTTGCAAAATGATTTATGCACAAAAATATACATCATGTTGGCATAATAACAAAGCCCCAAACTCGCATGAATTTCAATCAACTACATACATGTAGCTTCAACATAGATTACATAATTTGCGCAATATTCCAAACGTATAATTGCATAGAACTACCGCATGTAGTTCTTTATAATGAATAACATAGTTCATAAATATCCAAACGTATATAATATTTCAAATTGATAAGAACGCACAAATATGAATAACTTTATTTTCCCAATTCAAGCATACAAATCAATACAGTTGTTTATTCATACCAAAGTAATACTCTACTTACAATGGTTGCGGCGAATTCTCTAATTAAGAGATATGATGCTGAATGGATTGGTTTTAGGTTGCTTGAATTGCTTTAGGCTTTAGAACTTTCTCCCTAATCCTCTCTCTAGTTGGCGGCTACTCTTAGTCGTTCCTCAGCAACATGGCGGCTATGTTCTTAATTTGAATGAATAGATTAGGGTTTAGTCTAGGGTTGTTTATATAGAGGTTAGGAATTGATTAGGACCATTGATGTTGCTAGGTTAGATCGTAGCCATTCATTAGATAGAGAGACCAATTGGAACCCGCCACCTAGCCCTAATGACAAAGCAGACCACAGAAATTCGACCAAACACAGACCTGGCCAGCCAGGTTGACTGGGCTCGACCAGGTCGACACCCCTGTCGACAGGGCTGTCGACAGCCCTGTCGACATGGGTAGCCCAGGTCGACAGCCCAGTCGACCTGGGTGGCCTAGGCGGGTGTTTATCCGCCCTGGCCCATTGGGCCCGATTTTTAATTATTTTATTCTGTTTGAATTTTAAATTTAATTCAAAACTTCCGAAGGCCATATCTTCTTCATACGAACTCCGTTTTTCGAAAACTCGGACTCTATTTCGCGTATTTTTCCGAGACGAACGCAATGGCGTATCCCGTTTCCCTTGGTTCTTTGATTTCAAATTAATTATACTTTAATTTGTTAATTTCACAGTTATAGAATTTTCGGGGTGTTACATTCTCCCCCACTTAAAAGGATTTCGTCCCCGAAATCTTCAAGTTAGGAGGAATGTATATCCTAACATCCAATCATCCATCTACTCATCCATCAAACACGAGCATCCATTGTCCTTAAAAGACTTCTAATGCTTCATGATCATATGCGAAGTGTGTGTGTACATGTACTTATCTAATGCAAAATCAGTCGGTCTACTGATTCAGTTGACCTCCTTAATGCGAGTTATGTAAGTGCCATGAATCCATTATGTATGCAAATTTTCCTATTCATGATTCTACATGAGTGCTCAATCATTCAATACAAATGCAGCATCCATATGACAACGCATTAAAGTTCAACCATATACGAATGCAAACATATATGCATATGCAATATGAAGTGACTGAGCCGATCTAAAACCTAGATTGTGTGTGTATATGCAACCACGATCAACCACTAGCAATCACTTGCAACCACTTGCAACCATCATACATAACATGTTTCAACTACATGTTTCCATCCAAAAAGATTCTACCTAAAAGGTACGGTCGAGGAAATATACCTAAAAAGATAGATAAAAGCGCAACTTAAGGAAAAAGAAAGATCAAGGATGTACCCTCGAACAGAAAAGGGTAGGCTGTACGGATTCTAGCTTCAGTTTCCCAAGTCGCGTCTCCCTCGGCGTCGCTCCACTGAACTTTGACGAGCTTGACTTCGCGGTTGCGTAACTTCTTCACTTCCGTTCCTAAGATGCGGGTTGGAACTTTTCTTATGGTTGCTTCGCGCTCCACTTCGGCCTCTTCGAGGATATTTGGCTCTACCACTTCAGCTGACTCATGTAGACATTTTCGGAGATGTGAAACGTGAAAAACGTTGTGGACTCCAGTCAACTTCTCGGGTAGCTCTAATCTATAGGCCATTTTCCCAATCTTCTCGATGATAGGGAATGGACCTACGAACCTTGGTGCCAGTTTTCCTGTGGTTCCAAAACGAACAACGTTTCTTAGTGGTGATACCTTGAGAAAAACTCTGTCTCCAACTTCGAATTCAAGGTCGGTCCTCCTCTTGTCGGCATAGGACTTTTGTCTGTCTTGGGCCGTCTTCATCCTTCTTCGTATTAAGTCTACTTTCTCTGAAGTCTCTCGGATCATGTCTGGTCCAAGTATGAGCTTATCCGTGGACTCCCACCAACAAGTGGGCGATCGGCACGGTCTTCCATATAAAGCTTCGAAGGGCGCCATTCCGATGGTTGCTTGATATCTGTTGTTGTAGGCAAATTCCACCAAAGGAAGGTGGTCTTCCCATGTCCCTCCGAAGTCAAGGACGCATAGCCTTAAAAGGTCTTCCAAAACTCTGTTCACTCTCTCTGTTTGGCGGTTTGTTTGGGGATGATAGGCTGTGCTCAGGCATAACTGTGTTCCTACTGCTTCTTGCAGACTCCGCCAAAACTCACTAGTGAAGATGGGGTCTCGGTCACTAACAATGCTAGATGGTATTCCATGGAGTCGAACGATTTCCTTAAGGTAAAGTGATGCTAGGGATGAGGCAGTTCTTTTACTTTTGACAGGTAAAAAGTGGGCGCTTTTAGTAAGCCTATCCACTATTACCCAAATGCTAGTGTTGCCTCTCCTAGACCTAGGCAGCCCATCGATGAAGTCCATTGAGATGTTATCCCACTTCCACTGTGGGACCTCCAGAGGATGTAGTAGTCCGTCAGGCTTTTTCTGTTCCGCCTTAACCTGTTGGCACACCATACATTTAGAAACGAACTCTGCCACGTCCTTTTTCATGCCGTTCCAGAAGAAAGTCCTTTTTATGTCTTTGTACATTTTATCCCCGCCTGGGTGTATCGTCACCTTGGAGTGATGTGCTTCCTCGAGAACCTTCTTTATTAAATCGTTTGTCTGTGGGACGCATAGTCTTCCGTCTCGCCTTAGCAAACCCTTATCGTCGATGGAGTATCTGTTGAGGTGACTTGAAGTCTCACCCCTAATTAGCCTATCAATTATTTCCACAAGTTGAGGGTCTTCGCGTTGTGCTGCCCCTACCGAATCCACTAAAGTTGGGCGCACTTCGAGAGATGCTAGCAGGCCTGGTACGAAATCGGAGGAAGGCCTAAAGTCGAAGGTGGCTATAAACTCTAGGCTTTGTATTTCAACAAACAACGGGCTTAGGGTCAATTTCTTTCGGCTCAACGCGTCTGCCACTACGTTGCCTTTGCCCGCAGTGTAGGAGATTTCGAAATCATACGAGGCAAGGAACTCCATCCATCTTTGTTGCCTCAAGTTAAGATCCTTCTGCGAGAAAAGATATTTCAACGATTTATGGTCAGTGTAAAGTTCGAACTTCTCACCTAGGAGATAGTGTCGCCAAGACTTGAGTGCAAAGACGATGGCGGCCAACTCAAGATCGTGGGTTGGGTAGTTCTTTTCGTGCACTTTCAACTGCCTCCCGCCATAAGCTACTACCCTTCCTTCTTGCATTAAGACGGCGCCTAGCCCTGTCCCACATGCATCTGTATAAACAGTGAACATCTTGCTCCCATCTGGCAGCGTCAAAACTGGGGCTGTTGTAAGAGCCCTTTTCAGTCTTTGGAAAGCAAATTCGCAATCCAAATCCCAATTGAACACTAGATTCTTCTTAGTCAATTTCGTGAGCGGAGCTGAGATTTTCGCAAAATCCCTTATGAACTTTCGATAGAAACCTGCTAGTCCTAGAAAGCTTCGGACCTCAGTTGCATTCCTTGGTGTCTTCCAATCCTGTACCGCCACTACCTTAGCAGGGTCCACTGCTAACCCTTGTTTGGATACTATGTGCCCAAGGAACCTCACCTCTTCTCTCCAAAAGTGGCATTTGGAGAATTTGGCTTTTAGTTGATGGACTCGCAAAGTTTCCATGATTGCCCTTAAGTGCTGAGCATGTTCCTCTTCATTCTTTGAGAAGATAAGGATATCATCTACGAAGGCCACTACGAATTTGTTGAGGAAATCTCTAAATACCCTACTCATCAGGTCCACGAAGTAAGCAGGTGCATTTGTCAAGCCGAAAGGCATGACAAGCCATTCAAAGAAACCGTCTGGGGTTCTGAACGCCGTTTTATCGATGCTATCTTCAGCCACCCTTAGCTGATGAAAACCGGTTGCTAAATCGAGTTAGGAGAAAACAGACGCCCCTACAAGCTGGTCAAATAAATCGTCAATTCTAGGGAGAGGGTGCCTATTCTTTTTCGTTAGCTTGTTGAGCTCCCTATAGTCAACACATAGACGGAGTGAACCATCCGCCTTTGTAGCGAACACCACTGGAGCGCCCCATTCTGAAATGCTCCTCCTAATGAACCCCTTTTCTAGAAGCTCTTTAATCTGTTTACTGAGCTCTTTCCTTTCCCGTGGAGCCATATGTCTAACGGGCAACGCAACGGGCTTTGCATTATCTACAAGATATATGTGGAAGTCTATTTCCCGCTTCGGAGGTAAGCCCTTCACCTCTTCGAAGACATCCGGATATTCCCGGACCACTCTAACTGATTGCAAATTTTCAACAGAGGCATCTAGCGATTCAAGATAACTAAGCATAACCGCATACGAGGGATTACAAGAAATTTCCAAAGTATTACCGAGCTGGGTTAGGAGCCTAACAACCCTTTTCTCACAATCAAGGATGGCCCCATTACTGGATAGCCAAACCATACCCAAAATCAAACCATAACCCGAAAAGCCCAAAACAAAGGCACTACATAGAAATTCCACACTTAGGATAGAAATTTTCAAATCCAAACAGATCATAGACAAATGAGCTGGGCCCCCAATTGGGTTTGAAACAATTAAGGGGTCCTCTACCATACTAGTTTTTAGGTGCAGAGATTCTACTAAAGCAGACGAGATAAAGGAGTGTGATGCACCAGAATCAAATAAAGTGCGAACGGGGTGATCATAAAGATAAACTACACTTTCTACTGAAGTATTTATACCTCGCTGTTGCAGAGGTGGCGCTTCTAGCACATGAACCTGTGCCCCTGGGGTGGATCCAGCCCTCTGCCCCTGTCCTCGTTTCTTTGGGCAGTCCTTAGCCCTATGGCCTGTCTCACCGCAAGAAAAGCACACACCATTCTCCTTGGCCTTCTTTTTCCGGCAGTCCTTTACTAAGTGCCCCACTTTGCCACAGAAATTGCACTTCCTCTTCTCTTTGTTGCCTTTCCCGCCCTTCTTAAAGTCTGTCTTCTTGGGCTGCAAACCCTCTTTCTTTTTTCCCTTATCCTCTTCATTCAGCAATGCCATTTGCACCAATCTTTCATACGTGGCTCCCATAGGTATATGGGTCATGGCCAAACTGTGTAATGGCTCATTCAACCCATTGACGAAACATAGAGCATTCTTGTGCGGGGTATTGACTAGGTCAAGCCCAAACCTAGCCAGCTCATCGAACTGATTCACATATTCTCTGACAGTCTTGTCTCCTTGCTTAAGAAATAAGAATTTTTCCAACTGCAAACTTCTTTCCGTATCTGAGAGAAATTTGGTCTCAAACCTTGCCCTAAAGTCCTCCCATGTCTCCACTGGTCTTTCAGCATTAGTGACTTCCCACCAGTAGGAAGCCTCGCCCTTCAATAGCCATACTGCCAGTTGTACTTTTTGTCTATCCTCTACCTCAAAGATGATGAATAGGTCCTCCGTTTCTTTCAGCCAATTCCTAGCTGCTACGAAGGACTCAGTTCCATGGAAATCCCTTCCTCCCATAGCTTTAAAATCTTTACATATCTTAGCGAAAGTGTTTCCCCGAGGAGGAGGTGGAGGAAAAGGTGCTGCCGCAGCTGGATGATTTCCTTCCGCTGGGGAAGGAGGAATGGTAGGACCTGGCTGAGTGGCCCTTGCTTCTAAGAACCGTCTAAACCAACCAGGTATTGGCACCCCTTCCGGCAAGTTAAGTTCTTGGGACATGCTGAAACAAAAAGGATAGATTCAAAACGGAGGATAAGAGATAGTTCCTATGGCTTTGGGGGGTGGACTTTGCCTTTTTTAAAATAAAATAATATTTTTCTTTTAAAAATGCTTCTTTCAATTTCCTTTTTTTTTTTGAAAATAATTTTTCAAAACTTCTTATCTTATCTGGTAAACCTATGCTCTGATACCAAGTGAAACACCCCACCTCCGTTAGGGTCACTCTCAAAGGGAATGCCCTAATTTTGGTGGAGGTTTATAAGTTCAAATCACAGATATACAAGACAGATATAAGAACACATATTTATAAACAGCGGAAGAACAACAAACTTTTTATTTCATAAAGTCAAATACGTGTTACAACAACATCCTTTCCAAAAACATAACATAACACTTTCATAATCTGTCTTGAGTACATTATTTAAAGAAGCATAAATAAAACATAGATAAACTGCAAAAGCCCCATAGTGGATTGTCCAAAGCCATAGTTCAAAACAGGAAAGTCCAAGCAATACATTTCTCTACTTCAAGCTGGATGTCAAGGCTGATCAAGCTGCTGTGTTCCCTCCCTGAGGACCTGGGGGGGAGGAAACGGAAGAAAGAAGACGAAAGAAAAATAGAGTCAGACATAAAGCCTGAGTAAGTCAAGTACTATTTTGTCTATGAATAAAGAACTGGGTATGATAAGTAATAACAAGAAGTGGGCAAACACTATAACTTGGTTAAGTTGTCTAGGGTCGAATGTACTATCGTACCCATGTTAATCTCTGAACCCATATAAACTAGTTTCCAATTTGCACCCCAAAATCAGGGTGATGTGATCCATTCTATGATGATCGGCTCCTACTCGCAAAGTTACATGTGTCTTACGGCCCCCGATGTCTGTAGTTACCTATGCTGGTCCCACCATGGGGTGTATCAAGTCCCATAGTGGCAACCCCGACACAACCTTAGAGTGCACAGGTACGCTACTGGTGTCCAGTGCCTTATTTTTCTGCGCCGGAGTGTGTGCACGCCCGCACTCCGTTAGAACCTACACTGCTACACCACCGCCGTCGATTTGACCTCTTACAATCAGCCCAGTAATTGTGCCCCACCCTGCCTAGTTTCAGGGTATCCTGATACACCTTTTAGGGTTACTGCTGAAAAGGGTCCCCCGTTACTAGGTTTTCTATCTCTATCCAACATGCTAAGTTGGTTAAGTGTTTCTAACCTAACCCCCACCAGTCCGTTTAGTTTAGCATGTTCCATTTTGATTAAGTCTTTAGTCCACTTAATCCTAACAATCCTGACTCAGCCTTAATTGTCTTATTAAGGCCCGGACCTCTCACATTAGACAGGTATTGTTGTGGCTGCCTGTTGCCGGTTGGTTCCGGGCAGTCTTACGCCACAACTCAGTCTAACCTCGGGTCCTTATTGGGCTCCATGTTTAACCTCTCACATTGGATAGGTATTGTTGTGACTACTGGACAGCCGGGCGGTTCCGGGCAGGTTTACATCACAACTCAATCCAACTTCGGGTTAAACACATCGTATGTTCTACATTTACATATCTTGTCATTCTTCTTTATTTCTTATATGTAAATATTTGCGGCCCAACCCATACTTGAATTTGGGCCCTTCTATTTTATATTTTCATTCATTAATTAATTTTAACCCAACGTTATTTTCCCCCGTTTTACACGTCCGTTTATATATATATATATATATATTGGGCTTAGCCTTTTTAAAGCCCAATTTAGCCATGCGAAAAGGGGAGGCTTATGGCGTGATTACATACACAAAGAGGGGAAGGTGAGCGCATGAACTTGCATATGACGTTGGAAATACAAAATAGAAATTGGTGTACTTGCATAGTGGTAACATAGGTGACATGAATCAAAGCATGTGAACTTGCATAAGTTTAACTACAACATAAACCCATATTCTTATTTAGGCATAATGTCAAACATATAAATATTTCTAGCATAAGCATAGCATAATGTCAAACATAAGCATGGCATAAATTTTTAGCATAAACATGACATAATATCAAACATAAGCATGGCATAAGTAAAGTTAAATTTGTCCATGGCATAAACATAAACAAGTCATGTTCATAAGGTTTCTACATGTTTACAAAGGGGATACTTTGTTACTAACACAAAAACATAGATCAACTTAATCACGGTTTAAGTCTAATCACATAACGATAGCATAAACTTATGCATAAATATTCCTAATCATGGTGTTTGCTTTAAACTTAAAAAAAAGGGATTTTTGAGTCTAACCTAGCCATGTCTCACATATGTCATCATATAATTCTTTTAAACAAGATAGACTTAATCATAGATTTCAATTATGCCAAATATCATTCATAGCCTAGCCATATTCATAAGTTTTGCAAAAGCATGACTTAATACATGGATTATGGTGTCAAAATTCCAACATAGTTTCATATGAACTATAACAACCAAACTTGTTTCAATTACTTGCAAAATGATTTATGCACAAAAATATACATCATGTTGGCATAATAACAAAGCCCCAAACTCGCATGAATTTCAATCAACTACATACATGTAGCTTCAACATAGATTACATAATTTGCGCAATATTCCAAACGTATAATTGCATAGAACTACCGCATGTAGTTCTTTATAATGAATAACATAGTTCATAAATATCCAAACGTATATAATATTTCAAATTGATAAGAACGCACAAATATGAATAACTTTATTTTCCCAATTCAAGCATACAAATCAATACAGTTGTTTATTCATACCAAAGTAATACTCTACTTACAATGGTTGCGGCGAATTCTCTAATTAAGAGATATGATGCTGAATGGATTGGTTTTAGGTTGCTTGAATTGCTTTAGGCTTTAGAACTTTCTCCCTAATCCTCTCTCTAGTTGGCGGCTACTCTTAGTCGTTCCTCAGCAACATGGCGGCTATGTTCTTAATTTGAATGAATAGATTAGGGTTTAGTCTAGGGTTGTTTATATAGAGGTTAGGAATTGATTAGGACCATTGATGTTGCTAGGTTAGATCGTAGCCATTCATTAGATAGAGAGACCAATTGGAACCCGCCACCTAGCCCTAATGACAAAGCAGACCACAGAAATTCGACCAAACACAGACCTGGCCAGCCAGGTTGACTGGGCTCGACCAGGTCGACACCCCTGTCGACAGGGCTGTCGACAGCCCTGTCGACATGGATAGCCCAGGTCGACAGCCCAGTCGACCTAGGTGGCCTAGGCGGGTGTTTATCCGCCCTGGCCCATTGGGCCCGATTTTTAATTATTTTATTCTGTTTGAATTTTAAATTTAATTCAAAACTTCCGAAGGCCATATCTTCTTCATACGGACTCCGTTTTTCGAAAACTCGGACTCTATTTCACGTATTTTTTCGAGACGAACGCAATGGCGTATCCCGTTTCCCTTGGTTCTTTGATTTCAAATTAATTATACTTTAATTTGTTAATTTCACAGTTATAGAATTTTCGGGGTGTTACAGATTGCTTGAAACCCCACACGGGTATTGGGATGATATTTGACGTACACTAATCCCGATTTTTTAGTTGTATGTCGATCGATTGATTGACAGGCTGTTATAAGCGTTGAATATTTATATTTGATGCTTATACAGTGTAGAATGCACTTTGGATGATGGTTGATTATTCATCGTTGTTGATATATACCAGTGTTGTGGAGAATCCATATAATTAACGTTATATGGTAATTGTTTGGGCCTCATTCCAGTTTTGAAATAGAAATATTTGAAATGAAATATTTGAAATGGAAATATTTGAAATAAGATATTTGAATAGAAATATTTGAAATAAGATATTTGAATAGAAATATTTGAAATAGAAATATTCGAAATGGAATATTTGAAAATATCAATATATGAAGCCGTGTTGATTAGATTGACGCCATTTTGACGTAAACGATATTTATATCGATTTTATTCATTTTAAAACGAATATTGAGAAGTGATTTCGAAATCGAATATTTTGAAATGAAATTTGATTTGAATTAAATAGAAAAACGAATTGAATTCAAATTGAATAGAAAACGAATTGAATTCAAATTGAATAGAAAACCAAATTCGAATTGAATCAAATAGAAAACAAAATGAATTCAAATTGAATAGAAAACCAATTTGAAGTGAAACCGAATTGAAATGAATTCAAATTGAATTGAAACTTGAATTGAATAGAAATGAATTTTAAAACGAATTTATAAGGAAAGATTCAATTTTGATTTGAATTGAGATGGAAGTTGAAATTGTTTTTGAAACGAATTCAAAACTATTTATAAAATTCGTTTTAAATAGTAATCGACGAAATATATATTATATATATTATATATATGTAATATAATGGCCTGAATAGAACGCGCCGCGCCGCGGCAGTTTGCGAATTTCGACCATTGACTTTGAACGGATATTGCGGGAGATCCGACCGTCGGATTCTCCTAAAACCGGAACCGTTGGGTTCGTATCGAAAAGAGCTTTCTAATGGATATTTTAAATTTGAAATCTAACGGCTGGATCTGGGATTATGCCCAAATCAAATTTGAAAAAGGTCGCTGTAAGTGCAGTTCGATGGCCGTTGATGGAAATCGACTGTACGGGCCTTGATAAAATTATTAAAAATAGTAATAATTCGTGTTAAATCATAAGAAATGATTTAGAAAGGATTGGGATGAAAAATCCCATATGTGAAAAGACAAAAATAGATTTTTATCGAAATGAACTAGTTTTGAACTAGAATTATAATTCTATTTATTTTTAAATAAATAAATTGGATTTGAAATGGTTTTGAAAATAACCAGAATTTCCAATGATTGCATTGGAATGGATTTGAATCGAAATTGTCTTCGAAATATTTCGATGTTGGATTTCGTGATTATACAGATGTTGTTATGGAAATTTGAAAGATATATATATATATATATATATATATATATATATATATATATATTTATATCGTTATTTCCAATACGATATTTGTTAGTCGTAGAATTTGATATTGAACATAAGCCAGTATATTTTCTATTCAGAGCCTTGTGTTTAATATCAAATGTGATTTGGGTTTGTCGTGAATGGTGTCTTCACTAACACTGTTCTTGAACCCAGTTGAGAAAAGATTAAATCTTTTTATTTAGATTTAATGAAGTGTACCAATTAAATAATATTTAATTGAATTGATATTGATTTTTGGGTTTATCGTGGACAGTGTTTTTAAATAACACTTGTTCTTTAACCCGATAATTAATGGAATGTGATTTTGGGTTTATCGTGAACCGTGTTTTAAATGACACTGATTCTTTAACCCAGTTAGCGTTTAAAACTAAGTGGAGTTTTAATGAATCTTTAATTAGATTGAAATAATCGAGAATGGAGTATCACCAGTTTTACTCCAGGCGATAGTTAAATCTTTAATTAGATCTGAACGTGAAATGGTAATTGAATTTGCCGATAACACCGTGGTGTTAGATATGAAGTATTACCAGTTTTACTTCATGGGTTGAATAGGTTGGGATTGGGAAATTAAAACAAATGATTACTTCGGGAAGGTTTGTTAATCCCGACTAGTTGAATTGATATTCAAAAGTAGATTAAAGAATAAATTAAAGAATTTATCTTTGATAAAATTAATGGGAACCTTTCCCTATGAATGTGAAATTTAGAAACTAACTGTCGGTTAGCTAAGCAGAATGGTTTTCTGGATATTGATCTGATGTTGGTTTCGGCCTTCGGGGTTAATATTTGGGGAATTACTCTCTTGATTAATTTACAGTTAGTGACTGATGAATTGGAATGAGGCGTATGTTGTGTTTGTGTAACACTTATTTAAAATAATACGCGAGTTATTCGGAAAGACCGGGTTTATCCCATTCTGAATAACTGATACGACGATAAGTCGAAGATGAAGACGATGGTCGAAGACCGGAGGTCTTCACGTCGTTTGGGTGATTACTGATGATCTTGATTGGGCTGTACACCCAAGAAGATGGAAACAGTTGGTGATCGTCCAGTCGTACTTGGAGATCGACGGATATGCGGGGTACTAGGTGCCTCCGGTTTCGTTCAGACCCAAAACGGACTTGTAAATGGACTGTGTGTCTGACATTGGATTTTAGTCCGTGTGATTGATCTCTATTAAATATATATCTATTTGGCGGCGGAGAATTTATTCTCTCGCTTAACGCCCTTCTCTGAGACGTACGAGCTCAGGGGTTATATATTGATGGATATCAAACGCATGGAGTGAATTGCCTGTGTGGCATGCCTAAGTGGCAATTGATCGAGGCTTCTATTGAAAAGCAAAGTCTTGTGGTGATGATCAAAGCACAGCCTGTGTGGCACAGCTTTGTGTAACGTTTGCTTCGCGAGTTTCGCACCCCGGTTGTGAACCAAAAACGGGAGAGGACGTCAGGGAGGGCATGCGTTTCTTTCTAGCTAGGGTGGTGTCAGTGACCTACCAGCCCTGACATTTATATACTTTTCACCTGTGTGGTTGTTGTTATTGCGAGGCGCCTCGGTTTGATCGGACGATCCGGGTCCGATGGAGTCATTCGTTGGCTCATTGACGCCCCAAAGGGCGGGGAGACGTAGTGTTTAGGCATAATAATCCACATCGGTGGACCGGCCCTGAGGATCCAAGGGGCAGTTGCGGCTGTTCCTGAGACACGGGCTAGAGCCTCTCGAATTGGTTGAGGACTATCTTTTGCCTCGGTTCATAGACGGAAATCCAATTTCCAAATACGTGACATTTGCGGTTTTATTTGTAGAGCCTAGTATGGCGACATGATATATGGTACCCATGCCGCCTATGATTGATACTTATGATTTGAAGTTGTTTTATACACTATGCATTTATAATAGTATCAAATGATTTCTTTTAAACGTATCAAGCATTCTTTGGCTGTTATAAGGGAAAACCCTATCCCCCAGCTTGCGTTGCATTGTATGATAGGACCTGGGTCTTATAACAGCTTCATTTTTCTCTATTTAGCATTGCGCTGTTTGTTTTATGCACTGGTATTCTTGGGAGGAAACCCGTTCCGTGTTATACGGTGTGGTCCCTTGATTTATCTAACTTTGAAATAAAGATTAATAACTGTTTTAGTTCTCACACCAGTCACATGACTGACCTGGAGTTTATTGTTTTAACCTAAACTCTGGGTGCCCCTATTTTCGACATGGGCAGCTAGTAGTTTTGGTTTTGCAGATTTATATTCACAGGATCCTGGTTTACAGCTGGAACGATATCCGGAAAGCTTTGTATCCGTATATCTCCTTCTAGTTGTGTATTGTATTATTTTCCGCTGCTATGTAATTAAATGTAATTTAAATCTCTGGTATTTCTGTGTAATATTTATTTGTTTATACTCTGTATATTCTTGTAATCTGATGCATTGTTGTGATATACAGTGAAATGTTCTTTTGCATGCGTTCTATTTTGTGGCTTGTTCTCGAACTATCCGACGCTTTCCTTTACGGGGAAGTTACGGGTTTTTACATTTGGTATCAGAGCTTTGGTTTACAGAGCTCGAGAACAAGACACATTAGAACCATACGAAAGAATTCATCAGATATTGGATTAGTAATATCCAACTAGAATAACTCGTTAGAGATAGGATCAGTAGTATCCTAGAACGAGTGTGAAGAGTATATTTTTAAAATGAAAAAAAAAATTGTTTTGAAAATTTAAATCAATTATTCGTATTTGATTATTTATTTGTATTGATTAGGACAGTCCAGTATATAGAGATTTCGCATATACGTCTTGCAAACGTGTGTTCGAAATTTTAATATATTGGATAGATATAGAATCACACTCTAGTCGCCCGGAGATGATTCTGATGATGAGGCCTCATCATCAGTGTTTATATTCGAGTGACGAAAGTGAGATTTCTATATATTTCCTATTGACTGGTGTGAGAACCAAAATTAGATAGGGCTTATTGTTGTGTTTTGGCATCAAAAATGAGATTTTTGACTATATATCAAAGTTATGAATTTCAAATGATAATTCACTAATTGATTGATGTTTGGGTTGTTTGTTTATTTGTTTGCTAATTCTTAGCCATTTAGCCTAATTGAATCACATATTGAATTATATTGAAAATTTGGTCGCATTCGCTTGCATATACATGTATATCATTGAACAGGTCATAGCAAGGAGGCTAGAGCCGAGAATAAAATTTGTTTGCCCGACAAATAGGTACATGTTTACTACATTATTTATTGTTTTGTTTGGGTGATGATGATTTTATGAGCCTATTGGCTAGCCGCTTGGCTTTTTCTTTTTCTTTTTGAGATCTGAAGGCCTATATGGCAATTTCGGGATTTTCCCGTGGCTCCCGGTGCAGGGGAGGTTATGGCGAAATTTTTCAAAAATTTAGGGTGTTAGCCAAATTTTTGAAATTTTTGAAAATTCTCAGAAACTGAAAAGTTGGAGAATGGAAGCCAGATCGAGCGTAGAGTTGATTAATCAAACCACTTTCGACTTTGTTCCTTTTCGGGGACGAAAAGTTTTAAGTGGGGGAGATTGTAACAACCCGAAAATCTGGGCTAGTTTAAAATTTTTATTTTAGCAATTTTAGCGAATTTTGATTATTTAAAATAGATTATTTTAAATAATATCGACGAGAAATATATTTTGAACAAAATTCGAACGTATATATTATACACGTCGTCGTTAGAATATAAATAATTATATATAATTATAAAAGGAATTGGTAATGGCGCGGTAGTTCGATAATTCGATTTCAAACTTCAATTGAATGTACCGGGAGCAAAACAATCCGGATTTTAGTGAAACCAAAAATATTAGAATTTATTCGGGAATATCTTTCCAACGAATCCGAAAAATCAAAATTTCATAGCGGGAATCAAAAGATATGCCGGTTGAAAATTCTGAATAGTCGCTATGGAATTTAGGCCCTTAAAAATAGACATTTTGCAAACGACCTCGGATTTCGATGAAACCAATTTTGTTGTGTCCGCAGTGTCAAATTATTTCTAGATTCCAAATTTCATAATTTTTCGAATCAGTATGTGAGCGTGGCAATGGAAAACGCGTTTGACCAGTTTTAGTTGATTTTAATCGACTGGAAATTGGCCATTTTTCTAACGGTCTCAGAATTCGACGAAACTAGTTTTGTTAGGACCGTATCGTTAATACGAAGCTAGAAAATATTTTTCTGGAATTTTTCTAGTTAGTATGTGACCCCGGTAATTTGAAATGTGCGTTCAAATTCAATATATAGAGTTATATGTTGATTTTGACGGAAACTGATTGTAACTATCGAATCAGCCTACGATACACATCCTATTGTGTTCAGAATGGGGGTATAACGCTAGGGGCGACAGTCGTTGGGCCTCGTATAGAGGTCGTATGTAAAAGTCAACATTTAGGAATTAAAATAAATAATAATTAAAAAAAATCATTCTCTCTCCTCTCCCCTTTATCTCCCCCCCCCCCCGTTCATTTCGATCAAACAAAAAGAAAAAACGAAGCAACCCTCGGCGGAGCCGCCTCCAACCACCTCCGCGAAATCGTCGGAGGACCCCCACCACGCTGCCGACGCCCTGCTTCTCTCCCGCCATCTCGCGTCTCGTCCTCCCTCTTCTTCCCCAAACCGATTTCCCCTAAATCCCCAAGCCCACCTCGGACGCCCTGGCACCACCGCCTCCCCCTCCTGGAACCCTCTTCGACGCCCTCCGCTTCCCCCATCTCCGGCCTCCGTTCGAGCCTCCCCCCCCCCCCCCCCCAAACCCTGACGCGCCCAAACCCCACCGACCTCCCCGACGCCGCCAAGCACAGCACCAGTCCCCCCTTTCCCAATTAAATACTGTAAGTTTTTGTATTTTATTTTTATTCATTTTTATATAATGTAATTGATTTTTTTTAGCATAAATTTAAAATCATTTTTTATAAATATTATAGTATTAAAAAGCAATGATTTTTAAAAATAAAAAGTGAGGATTTTTATATGATAAAATATACGATTTTAAAAACTGAAAATATAGGACTTTTATTCAAGTAAAAATATGATTTTTATATATTGAACATCGAAGTAAAAATGTGATTTTTATATATTGAACATCGAAGTAAAAATTCGATTTTTATATATTGAATAGCGAAGTAAAAATTCGATTTTTATATATGTAGTGGCTACGGGCAAAAAAGTGATTAGAGACGAGAACAGTGAAGATTTCCTGCATTAGAAGTGCCATGGAGTTAGGATAGCTATTAGTGAGAACTTCTCACTCAAAATTCTTTGTCTAGTTATATATATATATATATATATACTAGGATGCAGACGGTGTTTAGTAGCACCCGACACCCGTCATCCACAGACCATGGATGGCTTGTTTGTTTAATTGTTTGGTTGTGTAGTTGGTTAGATTACTTGGTTTGAATTGAATTGTTTGGTGAAATGAAATTGATTTGATTGATTTGTGAATGGCGTGGGCCTTCACTAGACCGGGGATAAGGCTAGGCCTCGTCCCGTTTCTAGTATCGTGCCGTTATGCCGCCGAATTTTTCTAAAAATAAGTTAGAAAAATAAAGATAACATTTTATTTAATAAATGAACCGAATAGAATATTCATAGTCTGAATAAAATATTTTGGTCGTTAAAAATATAATTTTTAACGTGAATGTAAATAAATAAATATTCATTTACAAACCTGACGGTTTGTTTATGTACACCTATTTAAAGGACATTGATTGGGACGATAAATTTTACACATCGCCTAACTGCACAAATAAAAATCTGTGTTTGATTGCTTGAAACCCCACACGGGTATTGGGATGATATTTGACGTACACTAATCCCGATTTTTTAGTTGTATGTCGATCGATTGATTGACAGGCTGTTATAAGCGTTGCATATTTATATTTGATGCTTATACAGTGTAGAATGCACTTTGGATGATGGTTGATTATTCATCGTTGTTGATATATACCAGTGTTGTGGAGAATCCATATAATTAACGTTATATGGTAATTGTTTGGGCCTCATTCCAGTTTTGAAATAGAAATATTTGAAATGAAATATTTGAAATGGAAATATTTGAAATAAGATATTTGAATAGAAATATTTGAAATAAGATATTTGAATAGAAATATTTGAAATAGAAATATTCGAAATGGAATATTTGAAAATATCAATATATGAAGCCGTGTTGATTAGATTGACGCCATTTTGACGTAAACGATATTTATATCGATTTTATTCATTTTAAAACGAATATTGAGAAGTGATTTCGAAATCGAATATTTTGAAATGAAATTTGATTTGAATTAAATAGAAAAACGAATTGAATTCAAATTGAATAGAAAACGAATTGAATTCAAATTGAATAGAAAACCAAATTCGAATTGAATCAAATAGAAAACGAAATGAATTCAAATTGAATAGAAAACCAATTTGAAGTGAAACCGAATTGAAATGAATTCAAATTTAATTGAAACTTGAATTGAATAGAAATGAATTTTAAAACGAATTTATAAGGAAAGATTCAATTTTGATTTGAATTGAGATGGAAGTTGAAATTGTTTTTGAAACGAATTCAAAACTATTTATAAAATTCGTTTTAAATAGTAATCGACGAAATATATATTATATTATATAATATAATGGCCTGAATAGAACGCGCCGCGGCAGTTCGCGAATTTCGACCATTGACTTTGAACGGATATTGCGGGAGATCCGACCGTCGGATTCTCCTAAAACCGGAACCGTTGGGTTCGTATCGAAAAGAGCTTTCTAATGGATATTTTAAATTTGAAATCTAACGGCTGGATCTGGGATCATGCCCAAATCAAATTTGAAAAAGGTCGCTGTAAGTGCAGTTCGATGGCCGTTGATGGAAATCGACTGTACGGGCCTTGATAAAATTATTAAAAATAGTAATAATTCGTGTAAAATCATAAGAAATGATTTAGAAAGGATTGGGATGAAAAATCCCATATGTGAAAAGACAAAAATAGATTTTTATCGAAATGAACTAGTTTTGAACTAGAATTATAATTCTATTTATTTTTAAATAAATAAATTGGATTTGAAATGGTTTTGAAAATAACCAGAATTTCCAATGATTGCATTGGAATGGATTTGAATCGAAATTGTCTTCGGAATATTTCGATGTTGGATTTCGTGATTATACAGATGTTGTTATGGAAATTTGAAAGATATATATATATATATATATATATATATATATATATTTATATCGTTATTTCCAATACGATATTTGTTAGTCGTAGAATTTGATATTGAACATAAGCCGGTATATTTTCTATTCAGAGCCTTGTGTTTAATATCAAATGTGATTTGGGTTTGTCGTGAATGGTGTCTTCACTAACACTGTTCTTGAACCCAGTTGAGAAAAGATTAAATCTTTTTATTTAGATTTAATGAAGTGTACCAAATAAATAATATTTAATTGAATTGATATTGATTTTTGGGTTTATCGTGGACAGTGTTTTTAAATAACACTTGTTCTTTAACCCGGTAATTAATGGAATGTGATTTTGGGTTTATCGTGAACCGTGTTTTAAATGACACTGATTCTTTAACCCAGTTAGCGTTTAAAACTAAGTGGAGTTTTAATGAATCTTTAATTAGATTGAAATAATCGAGAATGGAGTATCACCAGTTTTACTCCAGGCGATAGTTAAATCTTTAATTAGATTTAAACGTGAAATGGTAATTGAATTTGCCGATAACACCGTGGTGTTAGATATGAAGTATTACCAGTTTTACTTCATGGGATGAATAGGTTGGGATTGGGAAATTAAAACAAATGATTACTTCGGGAAGGTTCGTTAATCCCGACTAGTTGAATTGATATTCAAAAGTAGATTAAAGAATAAATTAAAGAATTTATCTTTGATAAAATTAATGGGAACCTTTCCCTATGAATGTGAAATTTAGAAACTAACTGTCGGTTAGCTAAGCAGAATGGTTTTCTGGATATTGATCTGATGTTGGTTTCGGCCTTCGGGGTTAATATTTGGGGAATTACTCTCTTGATTAATTTACAGTTAGTGATTGATGAATTGGAATGAGGCGTATGTTGTGTTTGTGTAACACTTATTTAAAATAATACGCGAGTTATTCGGAAAGACCGGGTTTATCCCATTCTGAATAACTGATACGACGATAAGTCGAAGGTGAAGACGATGGTCGAAGACCGGAGGTCTTCACGTCGTTTGGGTGATTACTGATGATCTTGATTGGGCTGTACACCCAAGAAGATGGAAACAGTTGGTGATCGTCCAGACGTACTTGGAGATCGACGGATATGCGGGGTACTAGGTGCCTCCGGTTTTGTTCAGACCCAGAACGGACTTGTAAATGGACTGTGTGTCTGACATTGGATTTTAGTCCGTGTGATTGATCTCTATTAAATATATATCTGTTTGGCGGCGGAGAATTTATTCTCTCGCTTAACGCCATTCTCTGAGACGTACGAGCTCAGAGGTTATATATTGATGGATATCAAACGCATGGAGTGAATTGCCTGTGTGGCATGCCTATGTGGCAATTGATCGAGGCTTCTGTTGAAAAGCAAAGTCTTGTGGTGATGATCAAAGCACAGCCTGTGTGGCACAGCTTTGTGTAACGTTTGCTTCGCGAGTTTCGCACCCCGGTTGTGAACCAAAAACGGGAGAGGACGTCAGGGAGGGCATGCGTTTCTTTCTAGCTAGGGTGGTGTCAGTGACCTACCAGCCCTGACATTTATATACTTTTCACCTGTGTGGTTGTTGCTGTTGCGAGGCGCCTCGGTTTGATCGGACGATCCGGGTCCGATGGAGTCATTCGTTGGCTCATTGACACCCCAAAGGGCGGGGAGACGTAGTGTTCAGGCATAATAATCCACATCGGTGGACCGGCCCTGAGGATCCAAGGGGCAGTTGCGGCTGTTCCTGAGACACGGGCTAGAGCGTCTCGAATCGGTTGAGGACTATCTTTTGCCTCGGTTCATAGACGGAAATCCAATTTCCAAATATGTGACATTTGCGGTTTTATTTGTAGAGCCTAGTATGGCGACATGATATATGGTACCCATGCCGCCTATGATTGATACTTATGATTTGAAGTTGTTTTATACACTATGCATTTATAATAGTATCAAATGATTTCTTTTAAACGTATCAAGCATTCTTTGGCTGTTATAAGGGAAAACCCTATCCCCCGGCTTGCGTTGCATTGTATGATAGGACCTGGGTCTTATAACAGCTTCATTTTTCTCTATTTAGCATTGCGCTGTTTGTTTTATGCACTGGTATTCTTGGGAGGAAACCCGTTCCGTGTTATACGACGTGGTCCCTTGATTTATCTAACTTTGAAATAAAGATTAATAACTGTTTTAGTTCTCACACCAGTCACATGACTGACCTGGAGTTTATTGTTTTAACCTAAACTCTGGGTGCCCCTATTTTCGACACGGGCAGCTAGTAGTTTTGGTTTTGCAGATTTATATTCACAGGATCCTGGTTTACAGCTGGAACGATATTCGGAAAGCTTTGTATCCGTATATCTCCTTCTAGTTGTGTATTGTATTATTTTCCGCTGCTATGTAATTAAATGTAATTTAAATCTCTGGTATTTCTGTGTAATATTTATTTGTTTATACTCTATATATTCTTGTAATCTGATGCATTTTTGTGATATACAGTGAAATGTTCTTTTGCATGCGTTCTATTTTGTGGCTTGTTCTCGAACTATCCGACGCTTTCCTTTACGAGGAAGTTACGGGTTTTTACAGTGGTTTGAGGATTTCTCGTGTTGTGTGGCGTTCGATTTTTCACTAGAAAGGAGCCGGCTTTTGAGAGGGTTTGTGGGCGATTGGGGGAATTGGACGAGGGGGCGTTTACCATGGGGGTTGGTGGCACCTCGATGCGTCAGGTAGAGGAAGCGGATCGAAATACGGTCAAGTGGTTTGGCAGCGAGAACGAACCCTAGGTGGCGTCATTTTGGGTTTCTGTATATCGTGAGGAAGAGGGTATTAATGGAAAAAGATAATAATTATGTTCGTTTTATTTTTAATTATTTTAAATAATGTAATGAAATGTAATAAAGCCCATATACATTTTTCATATGAGATCGGATTCACGAACCGTCAGTTGCGTTGGGGTCGCGCAAACAAACTCTATAACATGGAACTAACCAGAATGGAAACGGAGCAAATCAGAATTAGAGGCAAATTCAAATTCAAAAAGAACAGAAATTCAGAAATAAAAGAATGGAGGAGTGCAAACGACGGTGAGATCTCTCTCGCACTCAAATTATCTTACAGTTAATCTATACTAGGATGCAGACGAGGCTCAGAAGCCCCGGCACTATTTTTTTGTACAGACCAGTCGATTGTTTGTTTGGATTATGAGTCGATTGTCATGTATTGATATTGTTGTAAATAAAAATTATTTATATAATATATATATATATATATTATAATGAAAATAAAATAAATATTCATTTACAAACCGGATGGTTTGTTTATGTACACATATTTATCTGATATTGATTGGGACGATAATTTTTACACATCGCCCAACTGCACAAATAATAAACAGTATTTGTTGTTTGAAAACCCCACACGGGTATTGCGGTAATATTTGACATGCACTGATCCGAATAATTAGTTTTATGTCAATCGATGGGTTGAAAGACTGTATAAGCGTTATTTATTTTAATGCTTATATAGTTGTAGAATGCACTCTATATGTTGTATGAATTTTTAATGATTGTTTATCATTATTGTGGTATATATGTGATGTTGAAATCCGCATAAATAAAATAATATGGTAACTGATTGAGTTTGATTCCGATTCAGAAAATAACGAATATTTTAAAATAAAGAATATTTTTAATTAATGAATATTTTAAAATAACATTTAGTGAATATTGAAATGTGAGGCCGTGTTAAGTCGTTAAACGCCACTTTAACATGAACGGGATTTTCTGTCAATTTTATTCATTTTATAATGAATATCGAAAAGTGATTTCAAAATATGACATTTTGAAAATATTATCATTTTAATATTAAATGATATGGAATATTCAATTTTGATTTAAATTTGAAAATGGAATTGAAACCGTTTTAAAATGAATTTAAAATGAATTTATAATGGAATATTCAATTTTGATTTAAATTTGAAAATGGAATTGAAATCTTTTTAAAAATGAATTTAAAACAAATTTATAATGGAATATTCAATTTTGATTTAAATTTGAAAATAAAATTAAAATCGTTTTAAAATGAATTTAAAACGAATTTATATTGGAATATTCAATTTTGATTTAAA
Organism: Allium sativum; assembly: GCA_030737875.1. Taxonomy (NCBI): domain Eukaryota; kingdom Viridiplantae; phylum Streptophyta; class Magnoliopsida; order Asparagales; family Amaryllidaceae; genus Allium; species Allium sativum. The sequence goes on along the minus strand of CM060916.1, from coordinate 387,338,813 downwards.
TTTGAAAATGGAATTTAAATCGTTTTAAAATGAATTTAAAACGAATTTATAATGGAATATTCAATTTGGATTTAAATTTGAAAATGGATTTGAAATCGTTTTAAAATGAATTTAAAACGAATTTACAATGGAATATTCAATTTTGATTTAAATTTGAAAATAAAATTGAAATCGTTTTAAAATGAATTTAAAACGAATTTATAATGGAATATTCAATTTTGATTTGAATTATAAAATGAAAATGAAATCATTTTAAAATGAATTTAAAACGAATTTATAATGGAAAAATCAATTTTGATTTAAATTTGAAAATCAAATTGAAATCGTTTTAAAATGAATTTAAAACGAATTTATAAGGGAAAATTCAATTTTGACGTAAATTTGAAAATCAAATTGAATGCGTTTTAAAATGAATTTAAAACGAATTTAAAATTTAAAATTCAATTATGATTGGAAATTAAAATGGAAGTGGAAATCATTTTTAAAATGAATTTAAAACGATTTTATAAAATTCGTTTTAAATGGAAATCGATGAAATATATAATATATACATTATATACATTATAATGGCCTGAATAGAACGCGCTGCGCAGTGACCGTTCGCGAATTTCGGCCATTAACTTCAAATTGATGTTACTGGATATGCGACCATCGAATTCTCCGAAAATCGGAACCGTTGGGTTCGTATCGAAAAGTGCTTTCCAATGAATAGAAGAGATTTGAAATCTAACGGATGGATTTTGAGATATGTCCAAATCAATTTCAGAAAAGGTCGCTATGGATGTAGTTCGGTGGCCGTTATTGGAAAAAGACTGTATGGGCAATAATAAAATTATTAAAAATATGGAAAAATTATGTAAAATCATAATAAATGATTTTGAAAGATTTTGGATGAAAATTTCCAGTTTTGAAAAGATAAAAATATACTTTTATCAAAATAAACTAGTTATTAACTAGAATAATAATCCAATGATTTTTAAATAAATAAATTGAATTTGAAAATGGTTTTAAAATAACCAGAAATTTCCAAAGTATAAATTGGAATGGATTTGAGTGGAAATAATCTTCGAAATATTTCAATATTGGATTCCGTGATTATATGGATATTTTTGAGGAATTTGGAAGATATATATATATATATATATATATATATATATATATATATATCGTTATTCCTAATACGATATTGGTTGGTTTCAGAATTTGATACTGAATATAAGCCGATATAATTTCTATTCAGAGCCTTATATTCGATATAAATTTGGATTTTGGGTTTGTCGTGAACGATGTCTTCATCAACACTGTTCTTAAACCCAGTTGAGAAAAGAATAAATCTTTAAATTAAGATTTAGTGAAGTTTTCCGATTAATTAATATTTGATTGGGATTGAATAAAAGAATTGGATTTTTGGGTTTATCATGAACGGTGTTTTAAATAACACTTATTCTTTAACCCAATTAACAGTAAAGAATATGATTTGGAATTTATAATCTTTTAATTAAGATTTATGGAATTTTCCAAAGTAAAGATTTCCAATTTAATATATTAAATTAGAATTGAATGGAATTCGATTTGGTAAAAATCGAGATGAGCTTCTGTGGAGGAAGACTGTTAATATATATGGAATTTAAAAGGCTTTATCGTTATTCCATTTATATTATCAATCGGATACAGAAATTGATATCGATTATATATTGATCTGTTTTCCGTGAAGATTTCATGATTAATGGAATGTGGTTTTGGGTTTATTGTGAACTGTCTTTTAAATGAAATTGGTTTTTTTAACCCAGTTTAAGACAGGATTTCATGTCCAACATTATATTTTATACTGTATTCGTTGATCTATGCTAAATATATATCTGTTTGGTGGCGGAGAATTTATTTTCTTGCATAACACTCTTCTCTGAGACGTATGAGCTTAGAGGTTATGTATCATTAGAAGTCAATAGTACGGTGTAGATTTTCGATGCGTCATGTTTGATTTCCCAAAGTTAAATAATCATTAATATTGTTTTTTTAGAAGATTAAAACTAAGTGGAGTTTTAATGAATCTTTAATTAGATTGAAAAATGAATGTGATAATTAAAATTATCAATTCAAGAAAATGATCGAGAATGGAGTATCACCAGTTTTGCTCCAAGCGATAGTTAAATCTTTAATTATATTTGAACGTGGTGTTAGATATGGAGTATTACCAGTTTTGCTCCATGGGATGAATTGGTTGGGATTGGGAAAATAAATAAATAATTATTTCGGTAAGGTTCGCTAATCCCGACTAGTTTGGAAAACATTAATTTGGTTTAAATTTTGAAAATAATATTTGAATAAAAGAATATTATGGATTGGAATGAGGCGTATGATGTGTTGTTATAACACTTGATTATAAGATACGCGAGTTATTCGGAAAGACCGGGTTTAACCCATTTCGAATAACTAGTACGATGAAAAGTTAAAGAGATTGAAGACGGTGCAAGACCGATGATCTTCACATCGAATGGATGGGTTGCTACTGATGCCCATGATTGGAGTAGCTACCTTGAAGGGGCTACGGTGGTAGCCGTCCGGACGTACTTGTTGATTGTACGGATATGCGAGGGCCTCTCTCCTGTATTGGACATACGAGACGAGGAATAAGGTGCCTCCGGTTTTGTTCAGACCTGGAACGGACTTGTAAATGGATGGTGTGTCTAACATTGTATTCCTTTATACTATATTCATTGATCTCTGCTAAATATATATCTGTCTAACAGGAATAAGGTACCCTTCTTTGAGACGTACGAGCTCAGAGGTTATATATTAGCAGAAACCAGTGGTACGGCATGGATTGATAGTGTGGCATGCTGAGATGCAGTGATCCAAACTTTTGTTGGAAAGCAAATTTTGGTGGATGATGATCAAAACACAGCTTTGTGTAGCGTTAATTCGTGAGCCTCACACACCGGTATGGTGGTAAACTGATGGTTAGATAAGTATACTTTAGAGATGAGGATAGACATCCTACGGGTTGTCATGGATTCGCTCGATCGAGGTGATACTGGTTGTGGTCGCTCCACACCAGTAGGGATAGGGCACACCCCCCGATTCCCAAATGGATAGTGCGGATGTGCATTACGGTGTTTTCGCATGCCTGCGACGTAAACCATTGGGTATTGCACTGCGCGATAGATCTTTCGAATCAGGAGCCACCAGTATGGAAATCCAACTTCCAATACGACATTTTGCGGCTTTCATTGTATACTATATATGGCGACATAGTGGGATGGGGCGCTCATTCCGTCTATGATTGATACATTTATATTTGAAGCTGATTTCTTCACTCATAGTAATAAAAAAATATTTGTTTAAAAACGTACCAAGCATATTTGGATATTTTAAGGTAAAGCTCTTTCCTCGAATGTGTTCATTGTATGATGGGACTCGAGTCTTATAATAGCTCCATTTTTCTTTATTTAGTATTGCGCTTGTCGTTTTAGGCACTGGTATTCTTAGGAGTAAATCTGTTCCGTGTTATACGCCGTGGTCCCTTGATTTACCTTATAATAAGGTAAAGTTTTAATAACTGTTTTAGTTCTCACATCAGTCCCATGACTGAACTGGAGTTTATTGTTTTAACCTAAACTTTGGGTGCCCATATTTTCCACATGGGCAGCTAGTAGTTTTGGTTTTGTAGATTTATCTATATAGGATCCTGGATTTACAACTGGAACTATATTCGAAACGCTCTGTATCCGTGTATTTCTTTCAGTTGTATTAGTTAATGTATTTCCTCTACGCATTGTATTTTTACATTTTATTTCCGCTGCTATGTATTTTAAATCTCCGATATTTTTCCATGTAATATTTATTCATACTCATATATATTCTTGTACTCTGATGTAAATTGTTGTAAATAGCAATGAAATGTTCTTCTGTTTGTGTTCCGATTAGTTTTGTTCTCAGACAATCCATTCTTTCTCTTCTCTTCGGAGACCGGGGAAGTTCGGGTCATTACAATCTTGATTTGATAGTTTCGTAATTTTTTTGAACTATTGCTTATTTCATGATCATCTTCGTTTTTCTATCATTTTTCTATCATTCACCACTTTTATATAATGTGGGGAGTTTAAATCATGTTTTGGAAATAAGGAAATATTTTTAAATTATTTTTATCCTTGGTATTCACTCTCATTAAAAAGCCCTCATGGTTATGAATGGGTGAATCACCTTAATCTTTGTGTACGTGCTTCCATTCTCATTTAAAGTCCCATGGTTATACATGGATGGAACCCATACAAGAGACGGATAAAAGTTAAGTATTCTCTTAATATCATTTGAAAAACCCATAACTGTTATGCATAGCTAGAAAATACTTAACAATTTTTATGTTACTACTAACCCCATTTAAAAGTCCTAACAGTTATGCATGGTTAGAAAATGCTTAAATTATTTAAATTAGTGCTAAAATTTAAATTTAATTTGAAAATTTTGGAATTCATATTCCGATATTTGAAATTCAAAAACTCTCTCCATTTTATAAAATCGATCGTACTGAAAAGTGAAATTTTATGATTTTTTTGATTAAATGAGATTACGATATATATTGTTTCCCCCTTGATTTGAATTTATATGTTAAGTCTTGTTCATTACCACTTCAATTTCTATTGTTCTTTTGTTGATATCAAAAGGGGGAGGATGGTTAAGATTTTGACTGATGAGCAAATAAATCAAGAATATTTAATATTTGAAATTCAATTGAATTTAAATTTTCTCATATGCATCAATGTAGGGGGATTTCAGTTGTAGGGAGAGCATATAAATAGGGGGAGTACTATATTTCATAGTCAAAAACATTTATCACATTCAAGATCTTAGTGTATGTTTGTCATCATCAAAAGGAGGAGATTGTTGAGTATAACAATTTGATTTTTGTTTGACGATAACAACATACTATTCAACATTACATCTCATATAGAAATAAATATTTATATTGAATAAAATTCTATTGCACAGAATTTGATATTCAAATAGTTATTTTATTCGATTAAAAATTTTATTTCAATATTTGAGATAATACAACTTTCTTATTTAACTTTTGTACAACTCACTATTATATAATACAAACGCACACTGATATACAAACATTCCTCACTATAGACTGATCACTTAGTTCACTTACATAAATGTTTACACATACTCACACTCTCACTCTATTTTTAGTTTTTGACTACTTGCACAAATTTCTGTCCAATCATCCGTTGTACCTGTCAAATTAGAAAAATGAAGTAAAATGGAAAAGAAACAATTTAATATGAAAATATAAAATTTAATTTTAAGTTTTTTCCTCAGTTATTTGGGTTGTTTCTCATCGTTTTTCTAGATAGAGTCATATCTATATGCTTATATGTCTCGATCAATGTATAATATTCAAAGTAATTCACTGTAAGTATCATAATTGTCAAGTACGAATTGTTTTTCCCTTTGTAAACGGCAAATGTCTAATCAACTGATTCATCACTGTGCAATTATATTTTTGGTCATGACAGAAATTTGTATTAAATTTCATGTTTGTCGTTCGAAGTGCTCACACACATAAATCTCATATTTGCACAAGCACGATACATGTATACATGTATATGTATATGCATACGCGCGTGCACCCACCCACACACACACACACACACACACACACACACACACACATATATATATATATAATGATAATGTGTAGGGAAATAGGTTGGGAATGCAAATCATTCAAGGCAATATCGCAAGTACACAGCCATGCAGGCTTAAACCAGCATTAATAAGACATCTACAACCACAAAGTCAAGTGCAACATGGTAGTGAACAACAAAGGTAGAAATAGATAAATATAATGTGTAGCAGGATCAACATAAACAATGAGCAAAAAGAAGTCAAATAAAACATTCGTGTTTCAAGCTACAACAACAGGCCAATGCCAAGTAAATAGCTCATGGAAAAACAAAAACAGATTCAAGAAATATGAAACATAAAATGGAAACGGGCCTCAAGTGCAAACATGGAATTATCAAGTGCCAGCATGGAATTATCAAATGCCAAGTTTTTTAGGTGAAGAACAAATATATTGGGTGCAACATCAAGGATGTTTAATACAAGACCAGCATGGATGGGTTACATGACCTCATATCAAATCAAAATAAAGAAGGCCATGTCATAATTCCACAACGACACATAGGTCATAGGTCATTTACAAGGATACAAGTCAAGGAAAAACAAGAAAATGACCAAGAAATGTCATAGCGTAGTGGACATGGCAACTTAGTGCAGCACAACTTAGTGACCCAACAAAAGTATACAGAGAAACATGGCATCAAATACAAGACACCAAGGCAACAAAACAAAACAATGCATGAAGCTGAAAGTAAAAATAGCCAAGAAGTGAGTGTATACAAATGCAATAGCAAGGAGCAGTGAAAGTGGCAATATGCGATAGTATACAAGTGCAACAATATAAAGACTGTGCTAAGCTCAAACCAAAGAGGTATCAAATTATACACCAACAAGGAAGGTGCAACAGTGAAGATATTAGGTTATGCAAACCTCAGCATTAAGTACACACATGATAAAAGCAAGATAAGTGTAGCATTTGTTCAAATTATCAAACTATAAAATTTTGCCTTTTTAGCATTCGAGAAAAAGGCGAAGAAAAAATTTATTCGAACAAGTATTACCAAGGAAGCAAAAAATAAATGGAAATTATCAAATTTAGAAATTGTTGAAATTGTCAAACACCAAACCGAACTAAAGGCAAGTTAAACATACAAAGATTCAGATCTTCTATTCATGGGAAAAAACAATGACCAACTCTTTATAGATGAAATCAGAGATCCAAATTGTTTATTTTCAGCAAGATTCAAAATTCTTTATTTGGAAAGCTGAGTAATTCATGACTTTCCAAAAATCATCGAACTCAAAATTGTTATTTATAGCAAGAAGAATACACTAATGTTTTCTAGAAATCTCTATATACGCAAGTGTTGATTTTTAACAAGTTGAATATTTCAAAGCTTTCTAGAAATTGCAAGTTTGTTTTTGACAAGAGAATAAATCAAAGTTTCCAGGAGATTGAAGAATTCAACACGTCTATTCACGACAACAAGATGACCAAGTTATAACATGAAATCAGAGGAAATAAAAGGGTTGAAACCCTATAAATAACCCTAGTCATCATTGTCACAATCAAGACAGTTCGAATACAATTTCATAGAATATCAGAATCAGAAACATACTAGCAATTTTCAATTATTAATCAGACTCTAGAATCAAACATCAAGAAAATTACAATGCACTCGATTGCCAGAGCATTCAGAGGATAGAAAATTACACAATCGATTGAAGTTAACAATGACAGCATATTCGGTTAAATTAAAAACCTTAATTTTAGTTTAGAGGAGCAAGACACTGAAGATAAATAGGGAAGCCACTTTAATACCGGAGTGACCTAGCTTAAGTGAAAATAGGGGCTAGCATATACACTATTTGTTTTAGTGTCTTGTTTATTAATTTTAAATTAAGGTTTATTTTCTTTGCTCTTGTTTTAGGAGTTTGGTTTTTCTTTTTTTATCATTTTCATTTCAGTTGAACTCTAGTTATTTAGTAGGTAGGTAGAAAAGTACAGGTTTTGTAGTTTGAGAATTAACAACACATGGGATTGAGTTATGGCAGGGTTTTGTGCATAGGGTTAGAACAATTGGGAGCGAGAGTCATGAGTTTCCAGGGATTGTAAGTGAAAAAATTGTCTAATTCCTAGTAGAATCCTTGGGGGTAGCAATAGGCAGGGTTTTGCCGAAGTTCGGTATATCTATGTGTCATTTACTTTATGCATTTACTCAGTTTTTGTCTTTGTTGTTTATTGTTATTTATTACATTGAAAAATTACAATAAACTCAATTCACTATCCCTTCTATGGTTAATTTAGTCGTGCATTAACACATGTGGCAACTTAGAGTAACCGATAATTAGATCTCTTGGATAAAAATACCATTTCAAAATATACTTGGAAAATAAGAAAATTCCAACTTAAATTTTTTTATTTAATAATCAAACAATATTGAACTCATAATTAAATAGTAAATTAACATTTAAATAAATTATTAAATAATTTAAATTAGTATTTAAATAATTAATTAAATAATTAAAACCCTCTTAAATAAATAACTAAACATTTATTTAACCTTTAAAATAATAATTAATTATTAAACATCCTTTTTAAATTAATAATTAAATATTAATTATTCCTTAATTAAATATGTAAAACTCAATTAAACCTTTATTAAGTAATTAAGTGTACATTTAGACCTTAATTAGCAATTAAATAAACCATAATTAAGTTCTTAAGTTAAACATAATTTAATTATTAATAATTTAATATGTAACCCTTACTAACTAAATAATTAATTAAAATAATATTAATTAAATTAATTAATTACTATTATTAATAAAATAAATTTATTATATTATGTTTAACTTTCATTAATTATAGAAATTAAATTAAACCTTACTTAGTTAAAACTCAAGTACAAAATTCTTAATTAATTGGTGACTTTTTCAATGCATCTTCGTCTCATCTCTCTATTCCCTCGTACTCCCCCAAATTGAGCTCTCATTCCCTTCACCTCTCTTTTATGCTTTCTTTTACCTGCGTGGGAGCTAATCAAACCTCGATATTTTATCTTTAGATCTGAACTCTCTCCTCCTGAAACACCTTTATTCCACGATCCTTACCGTAATCGCATCTTCATTCCCCTAACACTTATCTGTTTCCCTTTCTTTGCTGAGTCGTGGTGGCCCATCAATGGTTTTCCTTTCTTTTTGATTTTATTTTTGCAATTTGGATTCCATGTCATCCGGTTGTACGATTCCTATAATACATAGCACAAGGTTTTCTAGCGAGTCTGCTCCACACATTGCCAGTTGAAATAATGTCCGACGTTTATCTACCCCAAACCAGGAGAATGGGGACGGCTTTGGATCATTTGAGTCTCATGTGAACGTAATGTCAATTGGTTATGTTCTATTTTTTAGGTGGTTTCGACTTGCTCAATAAAGTCTGTTACGTTCCTATCGTGGAGGGTCAAGGTGCACAACAACATCCCAACCCTTGAGTAGTCATCGTGACTCGCTAATTTATGTATCGGGTATGCTTTTTCATTATTAACAAGTGTTTAGTGCTTCATCTCTCCTTGTTGAGTTGTTATATACTTCGGTTATCAAGAATTTTGGGTTGGAAGTGTTAGTTCTACTTGAGGTACCTGATATTCATTGTGTATCCTTGATGTCATCTTATTTGATTTAGTCTGCTGGCATTTTGAGTTGTTTTCGAGATGTAAGGAGTTCGACTGTGTATGTTTTAGGATCGATTTCTTGGGTTTCCAGGAGTTGTTCTGAAACAAATCAGGTGAGTTTTCTACGGGATGTATTGTTGGACAAGCTTGGTTGGGTGTGTAATGGTGTTTGGCCATTTCACATCTATCACCACTGATCGCAATATTGGTTAAGCCTTGCTCTCAACTTTGCTGATTTGGTTGATAGGTTTCCTCTTCCTTCTTTTACGCCCTGGTTCTGCTTTCCACCTCCTGAAGTCCTCATCATTTTAATCGTCTTCTTTCCATGGGATTCTTAGATGTGAATGGGTAGGGACTCACTGTCCTTACCCTACAGTTTGTACTGATGGCTTGTCTATTTATGTACCTTGTGTATTTAGTCCTTGTTTTGTGGGACTATGCTCTGGTGTGGTACTCGAGGTTGGGCATGAGGCTTTGTTGTATTGCCCTACTAAAGTGAAGTTATCTTACTCAGCTCTAGCTTAAGCAATGGTCCCTTTGGTGATGGTTTTGCAACTTTGTAGCTTGTCAATCTTGTTGTCTTATTTATTTTGACAGTGTATGTAATCTCTCCTGCGTGGAGTATGAAATTTGTAGTCTATGTATAATGTCTAGCCCCAAAGCTATAACCTAGATAGTTGACGGTGGACGGTCCACCTTTAAAACCGAACTTGTAGTTGTTAGACAATTTGTTTAACACCTGTAAAAATGTATTTATTATTTGTTATAATAATAAAAAATTGTGGTCACTTTAAAAACCGATCGGCTATGCCAAAAAAATTCTTAATTAATTGGTAATTAAGTGCTAATTACTCTATTTAATTAGTTAAATTATCATTAAATAACTAATTAAATTAAATTATGATAATCAATTATTAAAACTTAAAACAAAATTTTAAACTATTTTATAACATACCCATATAAGAAACAAGTTTTAAAACCAAACATTAGTTGTTTTTGCAAACTGCGCTTATAGTGGCTATTGCTATAAAACACGAAATTTTAAAAATGGATTTTTACACGAGGCAACTTTAAAAATTAAATCTTTAATAATTTTAAAAAAGCCTTGCTAATATGATTTTAAACCAAATTTAATAATTTTAAAACATTAAACAAGTTTGAACATGAAAATATTTCTTTATAAACACAGTCGGTAAAAGCATCGATCTTTCTTTCCATGGAGTCTCAAATCTAGTTTCAAGTCAAACATCATAATATTATTTTTGACTATGACATTAGTAATCATAACTTAGTAAAAATATTAACTTCCAAATTCAAACTAACTAACTTTGCTTATCAACTTTTCATAAACACATATTTTGCTTACTAACTTTTTCCAACTTCCAAACCAAACAACATACGACCAATATTCAAGCATATATCAACTAATAACATCTCAAACAACATCTTAACTTAAGAATTTAAAACAAAATATAAGCACAAACCAAACACAGTTTTAAGTTGGAAACTTAAGTAAAAATGTGAGCTATCTCATCTTAAACTTGACTACACTCTTCCTAACATTCAACCGTACCTAGATCTTCACATTTTCACTAAGGAAAATGTTATTTTGACCATAATAGTTCCATAAAGATTCGGTCTTAGCATAGAATGGGCTTGGCATAGCCATGTGTAGGTGGATTTAGCCTGGTTTTGAGGTTGAAATAAAATGAAGGTGTTTAAGGAGTTTTAAAAGTAAAAAACCAAAATTTTAAAATCAGAACAAAAAACTAAAGAATTCGTTAAAATTCTTAACAGAAGATTAAGGAAGAAGAAAAGAGTTTGGAAAAAAAATAAGAAAAATAAAATGAAAGAAAAGAGAGAGAAAAGAAGCTATTTTGTATAAAAAGAAAACATGGAAATTACCTAAATTTCCTCTAACAAGGTATGTCATACCTTTCTCCTCCATTTCCTCTTTATTTGACACATCATCCCCTCCTTTTTCATACCTTTCAACTTCCATTATGACTAAAGTATATATGTATATTCATTTGCATGTTTTAAGGGTATCGTTTTGTATTATTATTTCCATTTTCTTTTATTACTTTTCTTAGTCTTTCTTAACATCACATCACTTCTTTACTAACTAATTAATTTTGATTAATACTAAGTAAGTTTATTTTATATTTCTGTTTTATTTATTTATATATTTTAATTTTATTTTAAATAACTTTTACACTATAAAAAAATCAGCATTTTCGAAAGAGCTTTTTTTGTCATATTTTCTTTTTTCTTTGAAATATATATTTTTTTGCAAAACAAAATTTAAAATGATTTTCACATCATTCATTATTAATTAAAAAGTAGTATTTTAATTATAAAAATCAATATTTTGATTGCTTAAAATTAATAAAACATTCTCAATCAAGGAGATAAAATTCTGGATTGTTACAATTCCTTAAAAATGACATTGTTCTCAAGGTCATAAGTTAGCAATGATATCAACATGGTGGAGCCTAGATTATGATTGAGTTAAGAATATCCATGTCATCGTGCTATACACTCTTAAACTCAGTTTCGCCACCTAAAAAATTAATGGTTTATTTTTTACCATGTTTTATGAGGAAGCAATAGTGTTGTTTTAATTAGGTAAAAGTTTGTAGGGATGTAGGTGTATATTGTTGCTAATAATGATAGTGTTGACTTGTGTTTTGAGGAATAATACTTTGATATTTATGTTAAACCTTAAAATGAAGCTAGTTGGAGCCGGAGGAGGTGTAATGAAGGGAACACAATATAGAGGAACGTGGTAATGGATTTTTGGGGTTGGTGCGACTTACGACTGCACATTAGGAGGATTTGAAGGAAGGTAAAGGGAAGTATGGTAAAATAAAGCTAGTAGGAGTTGTCGAGGGCTTCAAAGAGGAATAAATTAGTAGTTTATTTCCCATGGTAGCAGTAGTCAATAAAGAGCTTGTAACAGCAATAGATGTACAGTTGGTGGACCCAAGAGAGAGGGAGAGGTAATGATAATGTGACTTGGTGGTCGAGTTTCATAGTGAGATTAGTTAATGATCAAATGATATAATTAACAGAGGTTTATATGTCGATGATGAGTGTTTTAATGTCGATGATATCATTTTGTCGGGTGTTAAGTGAGTTCGAATGAAGTTAATAAGCGTTCGTTGTCGGGGTGAGTAACACCCTAAAACTTAGTACACCATAAACATACTTTAAAGATAATAAATTGGGAATTGGTTAATTAGATATTCAAAATTATGTAAAACCAACTTTACTGTTGCGTTCGTCTCGGAATTCTGGTTCAGATAGACCCCAAGTTTTCGTAAAACAGATAACATATAAAGAAATTACGAACCCTAGAAGTTCGTATACATATAAAGGGCCTATATTAAATAAAATTCAAATAAAATTCAAACCGGAAATTAATGCAAAATTAACACGGGAATTAAGGGAGCATGGGACGACCAATAACATGTCCGAGTCGACCTATGGGTCGACCCAAGTCACATTGGGTCAACCTAGTGGTCGATCTCGTAGGTCGGTGGGTTGATCCAATGAGATCCGAGGCTGGATCTGGTTTCTGAATTTAGACTATTTTGTGGCTAGGTTTGTCGCTAACTCAACACTACATATACGATTTAGATTGAAAACCTAAATCTAATAGTTAAAGGTTGTCTCTGTTAATCTATATAAAGGGGCGCTCCCCCATTTTATCTACACACAATTCTTCACTATTCTCTCTGCCTCCATTACATATTCTAAATTAAATAATAAGATGGGGAGACTCTGCTGAAATCTTGAATCTCTACTGAAATCTAGATTTACAAAGATTCAAGATTTATAACAAAACTTCAACCCTACAATCAACAAACAGATAGAAGTGGACTTTTCTACAATGACTTATATATATCTTTACTAATAATGCCAATACTTTCCTATGGTGAAGGTTTTTTGCACTACTAATTTAACCCTTTCATGAACCTTGCAGATGCTTACGATAGAACAAAATAGGGAAGGAAAAAAGGGCGTATTTGTCATTTCTCCTCCCCAAGTTCTGCCTCCCACCAACTACAGGCAGTCCGCTAACTTTCCTCTAATCATTTTTTTCTTCCGTCTTCCTCTCACTACTTCTCCTTCTAATGTTTTTCTTTCCCAATAAAATAGCCTTCACTACCTGTCTTTCAAGAACCCACGACGATTGGAAGAACGGTGCACTATGCACTAATAATTCTACAACGATTGGAAGAACGGTGCACAAAGAACCCAGGGCGAATGGAAATCAATTTAAATTCCATGTTCACCACTTGTTACCTTCTCCTTCTCAAATCAACTAGCTTCCTTCTTACTTTTCCTTTGAATTTACGATTTTCCTCATATCTGCTAATCCTCTTCAAATCTCGTAGCGGATTAACCGTCTTATGCATTGACGACGATATCAATGGTAAAACTATTAAGACTTACTTGAATTTTGATTTGTGGTTTCTGTTTAATGCTTAATTATCATATGAATGATGCTTAACCATGATGTTTACTTTCTGCTTTCCCTCAGATATGCCAATCCTCTTCAGATCTGGAAGTGGCTGAACCGTCTTTAGCCTCCACGATGACGTCATCGGTAAAACCGTTATGCTTTAGTTCGATTTACGTTTTATGGTTCTGTTTCATGTTTTATTTCGTACGAAAACATAAGTTTTAAAATGCATGCTCCGCATAATATTAAATTGAGGACAGGTTTCCGCATATGATTTCCAATTATTGTGAAATGGAAACTAAGCTTAAAATCAAAGGCAGGCATCGACTACTTTGCATATACAATTAACAATAGACTAAACTGCAATATGGCAGTAAAGATTTTTGGTATTATTTCTTTCTTTTCGTTTGATTTCATATGTAGTTTTTATTATGTCAGTGGTAGCTGAAAATTGTGGATTTTCTTAAGCATTATTATTAGCTTAGAGATACGCGATTCTGTTGCTTAGTCATATATTATATTCTTATGATTATAAGATGTACAGATCTTAGAGTTACCTTTGTAATAGGGCTAAGTTACAATAGGTCTATAGAGGGTCAGGCAAGTGTTGTTCAAAGTTTCTCAAAGAAGACATGGACAATAATTAGTTTACACTTAAGGAGGTAAAATGTGGTGTGCTCTGCCATAATATAAACTGAAATTACTCTAGTTTATACATGTACAAGTAAATGTCAGCTCTGTTTCACAATTTCTTGCATTTGTTATTGATTGCTATAAACGTAGATGTCTGGAAAGCTAATGTATTAACACAACATTGCAAGATGGGGCCATTTTTGTTGGATCTAAAGAGAGAAAACTGACAAAAAAATTTCCAAAATTTAGGCATCGTTTATGCAATATTGATGTATTTAATTTTTTTTGTCCTTTTTTCTATCAGTAAGTGTTTAGTGATATAGTTGATTCTTTCAAGATTTTAGATGCATAACCAATCTATCTTGCATACTGTTTGCTAGCACAAATATGGTTTTTACAATCCTATAGATAGGAACCTTGGGCAGATCATTATCTTTATAAAAACATTCATTGCGAAAATATATATTCAATCCCCATTTGTGTGCCTCAGTGACCATTTCATTTGAACAACGATACATTCATGCAATCATCTATTTTTTTGCAGTTCACTCCCATTTTGTATCTCTGTATATAATTGAGAGATTGTCTGCCAATGCAGTAGCAGATACACATGAGTTTAGAGGGAATTATTGGATGGACTTAAATGAAGGATATTGAGATAACAGAAAAGAACCCAATATATTGAGTTAATTTGATTGCATATTATGGTATTTCTCTGCTAATTAGCCTAACATATATTTTTATATGTGAATTTTTTCTTTATATAACATTCATTATGTTTCCTGCTACTTTCAACTTCTATTTTCAATGTTCGATTCGAGCAACCATAGATCATATGCATTGGATATTGACTAGATTTACAGGTCCCATATTCTTTGCACTACCTTCTACCTTTTTAAAAGCATACGAGCATGTGGTAACAAGGACAGAGTATGATGGAACTAAGAGGATTTAAATGCAAGATCACGAATCTGAGTGTGAAGCTCTCTCTTTGAAGCAGTCGAACACAAGTGAAGGCTTGGTATGTTTATTCTTTTAGCCTATATAAATGCAACTTCTGCATGGTCAATGAGAATGCATTAATTATGACAATCAAATGAAATAAACTTTATCATTTCTGCTAGAAATGGCCAATAAAAACATGAGAAAACCATTAAGCTAGCTACTTACAATTTGCAATATAATATATTGCTTTCTATTTCATTAAGAATAAAATTGGTTGCTACTAACTCTTATTTTCAGAGACTTGATTTGTAATCTTACCGAAGTGTGTCACATATGATACTTTTTAATCCATTTTCCTAATTTATTTTGACTTAATTGGATTGTAAATATTGATTTTAGCCATTTAGGTTTTTGAATTAGGAAAGCAATAAATAATATTACATGTATTGAATGTTTTGAATATAATCATCGTAAAACAAGGTTTAATACTCAAGTGTCGATGCTAAAAGTGACCGCATGCATAAAATGTGTAATTAATTTTTAACCACAACAAAATGTTAATTCTTAAGAATTTCAACAGTTACAGTTTCTCAGCGTTTTGAATGATGTGGGTCATTTGGAAGTGGAATTGTTTCCTGTATTGAATTTCAATTTACTGGATGTAAGAATATATGGATTTAGATTTATGAATATCTTTGGTTTTTTGAAGAATTTGTTGCTCAAATTTATTCAGTGATGTCCATTTTCTGTTTTTCTAAATGTAATTCAATCTACTGGTAAACTATTAATTCGATGCGGTATTGAACATGTACTTGAAGCAAATTAGGAATCTTTAATGTGAAGTGAATTTTTTTTAATGCTCAGATGTATTTATAATCATATGCTACTTGTAACTTCTTCATAAGTGCATTTCTTTTCTTTTACTTTAAAGCTTATTTATGTGTTTTGTTAGAATTTATTATCATGCATGTTTTTCTAAATTCTCATTATATTTTGTTTATTTAATATATTGAAATGAAAACCGTCTAAAAATGTGTCTCTTTCTCATCACTGATGAATATATTCAATGGATGAATAAACATGTAAATACTTACTACTACTTTTTGGTAAGTTGTCATTGCCAGTTTACATGCAGACAACTATGTGCTATTTCTGTAGACAATGACAAGGTTGATATGAAACATACAAAGAAATACAAGAGATGATGAAACTTGAAATGTTCCAAAAGCCATTGTAACCTGCAGCAAAATCTGAAGGTGCTCTGCTGCATAGTAATTATAGATCATAAGTATTCAATGTTCATACTTTTTCGTAGTACGTCCTGCTCCTGATTTTTTGCCATATAATTACAACTGATTTTTCCAAACAACAACACTTTAAATTTGTTTACTTCTCTTCTCCTGAAGTGGTTATGAAATTTTTAACTCTCCTCTTTTACTTCATCAAAGTTATACTATGCTACATCCTTATTTTAACATTTTTATTATTAATGCAACTTGCAGAAGCAGACAGGATCGAGGCATCAACTTAATGCTCATGCAACTTCCTCCTACCAGCATTTCATTTTGTTCAATTCACTGTTTTTTTTCTATTTGTATTATGCGTCGAACGCTATTTATTTTTGTTTGTATTATGTATTGATAAGTTTTCGTTGTTTATGATTCGTATTTGAAATAAACATATATTCCCCCATTTTGTACATAACTATTACATTATACAACTACTACAAACAGTATAATAGCCATGAAAAAAATTGTCTTGCTAGCTGTACATTATTTAATTTTCTGCGTGTTTAATCTTTCCATTTTTCCCTTGTTGATGTTCTGATAAACATGACACTATACACATTTTTAATGTGTGCGGTGGTCTTTGGTCTTATTTCTCCACCCATCTTTGCAAAAACCCACTTTTTCTTAAGGTGTTTATGCACACGTCCAACGGACGTGCCTTTGTACTGGTGTGTGTGTGTGTATATATAAGAGATCTGATCTCTTCTTCACCGAGACCCGCTGTAAGTTCCCTGTTATTTCAAGATCTAATACCTAGAACTATATCATGATAGTTGAAAAATATTTGGGTTTAGAATATACAGTGTTTATAAGATAATTGTTAAGCTTGTTCTTCACTGTTAATCACCTATGACATTGTTATAAGTAAATATATGCCTTTACTATTAGATAATTAATTAGTAATGTGTATCTATCTTCCTTTTTACTTTTTTTTTTTTACTATTTTAGTTTATTTTCAATATTGCCTATATGCCTATGTAATTTGATTTTATTCTCCTTCCTATATTTTTTCCTTTTTATTTAAGCTAAGCCTAGGCACTTGAAGCCTAGGCCATGTCAGATTAAAGTTTGCCTATAGTAAGAACTGGGATAATAAGAAATGACATGGAAAAGGGAAATTTGGGCATATTGATAATTTGAGGACTGATTGACTGTAATTTGGGAAAGGGACATATACTTGTAGCTACTATAAATTGGGAATGTAATCGAAATGGATAATATGCATAATACATGCACATGCTGTAATTTGGGGACGAAATTGAATGGAATAGTATGCATATGTATAAACATGTTAAATTCGATTTAGTACAGACATAAAGTAAGAAGGACATGTTAAATAATGTAAGTACCAGATGTAGTTTAGTAAACTAAATCATTACAGTAGTTATACATACATTTGGGCACATGTTTTGGGGAAGAGTTTGTACACACATAATATCATGTAGTATTACAACCACACTTATTAGTAAAACTGCTAGGTTAAAAATAATTATTAATAAGGTAAGAGGTCCCTTGTTCTACCGTTGTATTGGGTTTTGGGGACTCTTAAATCCTAGTTACTTGGGGGCACAAGCTTAGTTGGTTTGGCTTGTGTCAATCTGCTGTTGGAACCCATATCAATCAATATCTCTGTTGGTTTTTGTTAGGGGGTCTCACACTAGGTATGGGTCAGGGCACGCTTTACTGAAACGGATAGTAAGAGGTTCAAATGGGGAAGGTGGGTACGGGCGCATTCCAATAGGGTCATGAGTGTGCTTGAGTTCGTTTAGGGAAACTAAGTCGCTGTAACACAAGTAAATAGGTCTGTGTTATATAAGTTGTCGAGTTAGCGAGTGATACACCCTACTGGCGGGCCTGACACAGGTTATTCATGCATTAGGGAGCCGATCACATGTATAGTACTTAGGGTACACCTAATCCTGCTGTTATGTTATTAAGGAAACACCCTAATCCTGTTATGTAATTAGGGTACACCTAATCCTGTTGTTTCTATTAAGTACTTAGGTTAAACACCTAATCCTATTATACTAGAATTGGTGCAGACACAACCTGTTTTTAGGGATATAAATGAGAAGCATTACTCGATCACTGTTTATCCTGTTATTCATGTTTATCCTGTTTATCTTACCTATTTCCTTATATGATACTATATTTTTTCTTCCAAATTTTTTAATATGTCTTTGTATCTCTACTTTATGCATATTTGAAAAATCACTGGAATTCGCTAGACTTTATGTGTGACCTATTTTCTTTCGCTTCTTTCTCTTCATTTCCCCTTAGACCTCAGAGTGGTAGCACTCCTCAGTGATTAGGACTTTCTCTTTCATCTTGGATCTGGACTTTCCGAGATGTTCCTCTTTGACTTACTTTCTACTTTGTTATGGCTTGCTATAAGGGATACGGTTTTATATTATTGCACTCTGTTATTTTGCATTGTGAGATAGACTTGAGATTCGTGGATTTTGATGTAACTAGTTTGATGATGTAACTAGACTGAGGCAAGGTTTTATTTTTAATAATAAAGTTGAAATTTCCGCTGCTTATTTTTATCTGTCTTGTGATATTCTGTACTTTTTACTTATTGCGCTTCAGAGAACTTAATGCATTCTCTTATGAGTAATATTAACCGACGTCGGGTGTCGCAGGGTGAATTTTTGCAGAGCTGATAGATGGATTTTTCGAATGGGTGGTTGATATTGATGGTTTGGACCATGGAGTCCATTAGTAAAGTTAAAAAACAATACTATTGGGATCACTGAAGAATATTGGAACCACTGAAGAATAAATGAAAGCATTAGGTTGAAGTAATGGAATAAAGGAAACGAAAGAAGAAATAATGAAGGAGCAAAGAAAAAAAATGCAAAATAACTGACCATTCACTCATTTCCATGCTCCATATGTTAGACTTGTTTAAAACACTTCTTGTGATACGTGGACCAATAAAAATAAGAGCTCAGTTCTAGGTTTCTAGTAATATAAAATAAGAGTATTAAAATAATTTGGCTACATGATTACTAGTTGTACATGCATTGTTTTGAAGAAAAGGCAGGGCACTAAAATAATAACTAATTCTAATGACCTCTTGATGTTACATTCGTGTTGATGTAGTACATGTATATACCTAGGATCGATATGATCGAACCATCAACAACTCAACTATATCAGCCGTTATGTTCATGCAACCACCACCTGTAATAGTAATGGTTATGACACCACTGACTATGTCAACCAAACATGATTTTTTTTAATATTTAACATTAACATATACAAATTAGTAATTTAAGTTTAAATAAAATTTCTTGTACATTAATAATATGGGTATTCATAATGTAATATAATGTGTATATATAGTCGTTTTATAAACCAATAAATAAATTTGCAAAAAAAAGAATTATATGAATTTATCATCAATAATACATATATATTGTACCTCAATGTTGAAAATGACGGTTAACCATCATAGACGGTTGTAATAATGATTATAAGAATTTAAAATCGTTGATAACAGTTATGGTTAGTGGTAACAACGATGGTTACCGCAACCTTATGGAATACACACACACACATATTGTAACAACCCATAATTTTAACAAAACATTAAAATGATAAATTAAGGAAAACTTAATTTAATATTCATAAATAAGGGAAACGAACTGCGCCATTGCGTCCTCTCGAGATTCTGGTCAAAATAGACATTCGGTTTGCGTAAAACGGACACCTTATGAAGGAGTTATAAAGGTTTGAAGTGTGTATACGCACAAGATATATATATATATATATAGTCCAGAAAATCAAAATTCAGTCCAAATTTCAAAAATTACGTTGCCGACAAAATTCTCTTCCTAGGGGTGTCGACCCCTAAGCAGGGGTGTCGACCCCATAAGGGGAGGGTCGACCCCTTAAGGTAGGGTCGACCCCGGGGTCGACCACCCTAGGGCTGAGGTGGCAGTCGGTTTTAGAGGGGCTGACAGCTATATATAGAGGTCCATTTCTCTTGTTTTCTTCATTGGAAATCATGGAGGCTAATTGCTACCAGTGTCTGAACTGAGACGGATCCTTTCTTCAACAATGATCAACTAAAGCTAGTCAATTAGAGATTCAAGCATAGATCTACAACCCAACAAGCTTCTTTTCTAGTTCTATCTTTTTAGCCAAACACTGTGAGTTCTAGGTTACTTTTAGATTTAAATGATTAAAAGTAAAGCCTGATAGTACTGTGATTTGGATCTGTCTTGAATCATGAATCTATGTTATTCTTGGATCTTAAACTTTATTATGCTAGATATATATTTATAGATCTAATTCACATGTGGTTAGTTTATCATGTCACCTTTGTGGATCTGAACATTTGTCAAGTTTGTGGTTAATTTGGAACTATCATTATTAGAACAGTTAAATCTTTGTCCACTACTACAAAAGTGGGCATATTCGACACTAATTTGTGTGCGTTGCATGAAAAGTGTGGCGAAAGCTATGCTTTCTTTGATCTTCTACAACAATATTCATATCTTGTTGCATTATATGTGAATGCACTATTGCGGTGGGAATTCTAGTGTTTTGACGTGCAACACCAGTTAAAAGCGTAGCATTACATATATATAATCCAGCTCAGCGATCCGCCTTATCAATATATTAAAACCCCAACCGTAGATGCAAGATTAATCCAACGGTTCAACCCATCTGTTGGTCTGATGATCTTAACGATAGCCATCATACAATCATTGACAACCACGTCATTGCATTATTTTGACGAAATTTTGGCGCGATCTTCTCCCTTCACGAAATTGTTTTCTTCTCTATCATCTAATCGTTTTCCCCCTTTTTACTATTGACAAAAATTTAAACCTAAATTCACGTCAGTATCACTCCTCTCCTCGACAGCAAATTCTATTCTGAAAAGGTTGAAGCTTTGAAATGCTTTCTAGCTTTGATTGCTCAGGGCATTGACATCGCCAGTTTTTTCACTCAGGTTCAGTTTGTATAGCACTGTGAATTAGTTACGCTTATTATAGATTGGATTATGAGTAATTAGTAAGTAGTTCATTTGTTACACTTTGGAAAACCCATTCGCTTATGAGTAATTAGTTGCTTGGACATCCCAAACTTAGGGAAACCCGTTCGCTTATGAGTGATTAGTCGATGAAATATTAGATTATGAGTAATTAGTTGCGTTTTGACCATTGATTTGGGATTTGGGATTATGCTGAGGTTTATTCGAAAATTGTACCCAGCAATAAACCATGAGAACCGGGCTATTGGCATGAAAAAGACATTGGTTTATTATAGAGATCGAGCTAGTTAAGGAATGGGGACTGTACAGTCGAAAGTGATTTGCACTTTGCGTTCATTTACACTGACATATAATTGTGATACATATACATATACATGTGTAGTAATGCGGTGTGTTTGCACTGCGGTGTGCTTGAGGCTAACAATTTCCCGATCCGGACGAGTCGTTCACCCGTATCTTATAACACGCACAGGTATTTTCCATTTGATTTTGGAAACTACCAATTTCAATGTTTCGATTTTGGAAACATATGCTCAGTTTTGCATCAGTTCATACCATACACATCCAAAAAATGACATACAACTGTATGCTTGAGGTTTTGTGATACAAATACATGTGTCGCACTGCGGTTTTGTGATACAAATACCCGTATCTAACACGCACGCACAAGTATCATAAGGCAGCATCAGTCCATACAATACACATTAGTTCATACCATACACGCACAAGTATACACACACGCACAAGTATCATAAGGCAGCATCGATCAGTTCATACCATACACGCACAAGTATATACACACGCACAAGTATAATAAGGCAGCATTAATCAGTTCATACCATACACATCCAAAAAATAACATACACATCCACATCCAAAAGTATCATAAAGTTAACTTAATATATACACATCCAAAAAATGAAATTATAGTAGCATCAATTCATACCAGATCAGGGTTGCGGGGCAGTGGAACTTCCAACTGATTTGTTAGGGCTTTGCGGCTGTGGGAGAGCCGGTCCGAAGTGAGCAGCCGCATGTGATGGACCCGCAGCATCAGGACAAGGGGTGAGGTAGTTTGGCCAGTCAAATTCCTGATCAACTTCTATATCTACCCACTGATCATTCCTCTGGTTCGTTGGGGCTTGGTTATCAACATGTATGTCATGGGCGGCTTCCGGAAATAAGCTTGGCAAGGGGGGTAGCTCAGCAGCTTCTTGTATCATTGCATTAAATCTTTCATCTGAATCCATTTCCCATTCCCATCCGTAATGATGCAAACATGGAACCACCTCTTCCTCCCTATTGCTCACAAAAAGAAGTTCAGGCCTTGTCCCAGGATGAGCATGGGTACATCGCTGAACCTTAATGAAGTAAACCTTGTTATTGATTTGAGCAGCAAAAGTATTTATATTTCCAATGCCTTCATAAAATTGCATTTTCAGGTAGAAAGATGTATGGTCATACTGAGACCAGTAACAGTCGTCAATTGCAAGCACACGTTCCATTGGCTTCATTACTTCTTCAACAGCAGGAACATTACTCTTTAGGAACTCGGGAAAGCCATCAACTTTAGCCCATGATTCCACTTCTAACGCTGGTGAGGGCTCAAATTCTTCATCAGACCATGATTGCAGGTAAATAGCACCACCAGATTTTGTAAAAACTTTCAACATTAGGGCATGATCACGAATTCTGTACGATGGGCATGATACTAGAAATGAGTTGTTGGGTATTACCCGTATAGGCCACGAATTATGATTGAGAGCCACCTTAAGAACGTCTTGCACAGCTTCGAAATTCCAATGTCCCTTAATAACAGTGGCTGTGATGTATAGAGACGAGTCCATTATTTTTGTTTCTTTTTAAAATTTCGAAGATTGGGGTTTAGGGGATATGGAGGAGATGATGTTCTGACGCTGGAAAGGATGTGCGAGGGACCCAATAGATGGTGTCAAGCAGATATGTGAACTGGAAATGCTTGCACAGAAGACGAAGCATACTCAATTCTATTTCTGATGAGGTGGCACGTAGTGACCAATGCTGATTGGTCAACTGTTATAATTGTATGCGTAAATCACTAAGATTTATAAGTTAATTAGATGGCCAAATGCACAGATGCATGCACACAGCACATATGCACTTATCAAATTAATAACTTGTAAATTCAAATTGCAGGATCTGAAATGACAAGGGGAGATACAGCCGGCAAGTGGAGGACCTGAAATGACATAGAGATACAGTTTCTGGTTCATGGCATTGCTACTTTGTAGAATGCACACTAATCGTATTTATTGGCACTTGTATTGAAGGTGGTATGTGTTGGCACTTTTACTACTTTTAAATTATGTATTTGATCGTATGTGTTATATATTTGATCGGATGTATTGAAGGCGGTATGTATTGAAGGTTTGAATGTGATGATGAATGTAACGGATGTGTTTCTTCTATGTAAAAAACTGATATTGCAAAATTTATAATCAAAGCGTTGTATTTGCCTTCTTTTACTGTTGCATTTGCTTTTTTCCTGATGTCGTGTTTCAAGATAATGGTGTCGCATTCCATAATACAGTGATGTTGCATTACGTAAAATAGTAGTAAGTCCACGTGGCACGTAAACGCCACAGCTGACATGGCATGTGACACGTGTGCAGCTGACGTGGAGATCTGACGTGTCGTGTGACACGGTGGCAGCTGACATGGAAAGCTGACGTGGCCGCCGCTATCGTGACCTGGTACCCAGGATCTAACTAATTTTCAAGCAACGCTGAATAATGTTGCATTATGTACAATTAGTGTTGCATTACGTCTATAACGCAACACTTTCTTTCTGTGGCAGTAGATGTGCTAAAGCGTTGCCTTAGATGGCTAATGCAACGGCCGCGGATGCCACGCCCCCCTGGTGTGTTGCCTATTTGAAAAAAGGGGCTACTACAACGCTTTTTTGATCTACGGCCATAGGAAAATAGTGTCGAATATGCCCACTTTTGTAGTAGTGGTCTAGATCTAGATCATCTTGTTGTGGTAAATTTATGTCATTTATTGGACATATAAATCTACTTATGCTTCTTATGACACCCTTGTTATGCTAGTTCTAGTTTAATTACCACAAGTTCATAGATCTACCCTTATATGTCCACCTTATCACCATTTCAGTATGTATACATTTGTTTATGCCAGTTATGTTGGAATAATCACTATTGTCATCTTCCCATCACCTTTCCCTGTTATTGTTTATGGCCAGGCTACTTTATAGCCTAGGCATGCCGCCAAAAATTATGCAAATGCATTAGTTAGGGAATGGGGGAATTGTTAGAATTGGCATAACTTGGTTAATGAATATGAATATGGACATATAATTCACTATGAGCATAATTGGGGAAAAGGGGCATGAAACCTGTAACCTATAACCTATCATGACATAAGTAAAAATTGGATAAGAATGAAATGCTTAGGATTACAACTATAAATTGTAATTGCACTTCTGACACGAGGTTAGGTTGCATTAGTGGTGGAAGTCTTCCCGGACCCGACCTGCATATCCAGCAACCACTATTGTTGAACCTAATGTAAGAGGACTAAGTGCACAAATACGAAGCGGGATAAGACACGAGGTTAGGCCCAACATGTGGAAGAAGTTTGCCCGGACCCGACTAGCATCATCCACAAGTTGTAGGCCTAATGTGGGAGGTCTAGCCCATTATAAGCCATAAATGGACATGGTAACGAATTGGACTAGTTAACTAATTTAATCCATAGGGATTGTATGATTATGAACTAAAGTTAGGGTTAAGTAAATTTGGTTGAACGATGGGTGGGTGAAGTAAATCTGAGGGGATGAGTAATATTTACATATAGGCCCACAAACTTATCCCGATAAGGTTATGTAATTAAAGACACCTAGTGGTAAGCATAACTGGTAGAAAGAATTGGGTTATATAATTAAAGACACACCTCTTAGGGTAAATATAACCTATGGAAAACCTAGTAAGGGATACAAGATAAAGGGGAGAGTTTGTATCACATTACGTGGGACTCGTTTCAGTCAGTAACCTGGAGTAGGTATCAAGTAGAGTACTCCGATCTAGGTCGTAGAAGGGGCACGCTTACTGAACTGATTGTAAGAGATCTAAACGTGAAGTTTGGTGCGGGCGGCGCAAACCGACCGGGCCATGTGCGTGCATGAGCCGGGCATAAGAGGATAAGATGACCGTGACACCTATAGATATGGGGCTGTGCATATCAGCGGAGGGTTGCCACATTAGGACGTGATACATCCTACGGTGGAGCCGGCATAGAGTATTTATGCAGATTAGGGAGCCGATCGATTAAGGGTAGTAGTTAGGATACTTTTGGATGAATACCCGAGTCTACCACCTTACAGTGGAAGGGATCATCTCATTCTGGATATACTAGTAATAGCGCAGAGTAATCATTAGAAGCATATACACCCTATCTTGTTTACCTTGTTATACCTGCCTTTTATGTATTTATCTCTCCCTTATCTACTTTATATGCCTGTCATGATACTTTTATTTATTTACTTGCTAAAAGTAACTGGACTCTCCAGACTTTATGTCTGACCCTTTTTGTTTCCTTTTCTTTCTTCCGTTCCCCCTCCCCCCAGGTTCGCAGGGAGGGAATTCTCAGGCTTAGTCAAGACTTGGTTATCGTCTTGTTGGAGCTACTTTTGAAGTATAGCTCAAGTTCTTATCTCTACTATGGCTTAGGTCTTTTTCTTAGGGAATTATGTTTTTTTTATATATTTATGTACATTGATGGTACAAGACATAAGTTATATTATTGTAATGGTTTTTGTGACTTATGGTATTTTGGACCACGATGTATGATTTATTTTTGAAATAAAAATGTGAATTTTCACTGCTATCTTATTTATATATGTCTTGTAATATTCTGAGTCTGTTTACCTATAACGGAACTTAATGCATTTCATTAGTGAGTGACATTAACGGACGTGGGGTGCCACAAACACACACACGCACACACACACACACACACACACACACATATATATATATTAATAGTTGTAATACCTTAGGTGTCACACTTTTTTGGAAACAGCTAAATTACTAGAAATGTCCCTATAGATAAATTAACAAATCTCGATATCTCTTTAAAATACGATTTAACAGTTACACTTCTTTACCCTTTCAATGTATCCCTCGATTCTTAAAATTAGATATTATAGTTAAACTGTAACGGCCAGTAAATCCGTACTCTTTGAGTTTACTAAATACACAACACGTCCAACCCAAATTGCATGGAACTACGAATCGTTATTGGTAAAGAAGAAAAGGATAGAAGAACGTAAACAACACAAAATCTCACATTACAGCGTAATAAAATATAACATATATAACAACTTTTAAATACATAATTATGTACCATATGTACATACCCTTATCAGAGTACAACATAACACATTATAGCCGAAATAATCAGTAGATATCTAACACTGAAGCCTCTTGCTCCAAGCTCCTCCAAGGGTATCTGCAAACACTTGAACTACCCGTACAAATTTGGGCCCCCAAGAGTTTAGGAAAAAAATAAACTCTTGGTCAGTCATGGGACCAGTGTGAGTAAAGTCAAATCACTTTATTTACTTTTAAAATCCTTTCTAAAGTAACGATAATCGTAAGACCGATACACACATAAACATGGACGTTTTTTTTACCTTACTATGACCCAGAACATTCTTTGTATCAAAACTATTCTGATATTATAATAGTGTCTAAATCAAATAAATAGCACTCTGGCAGAACGCTTGCATCTCATGCTCCACATACATAATATACCATCAAAACTATGGGCACTTATTGGAGAATGGATTTCCAACCATGACAAGGTATGGAACCACCTTCCGACAGTGTATCTCTAGAGAGGAATACACTGGGTTCAACAAGAACATCTTACAACCTGGCACATGGCCAACCAATCATTCCACTTGAGTGTACCGAATGTATTATCACTAATAGTAGGATCAATGACTGTTTTCGAAAGCATAAAGCAGCATTAGAAGAACAAATGAATTTTCTCAAAATTATGTGATAATACATCCTAATGGGTGCAACCCACATAGCCATGCTACCTGCCTAATATTTGTCAACTTTCTGGTTAATGAGGCCTGAGGCTACGATTACCTTAATGGCATTACATTCAAATTTTGAATGCCACATTGTCAGATCTGTCAATCACTAATTTATATGCAAAAATGCACACTAGATGTTAAGCTAAAAGAAGTTACCTTCACCACCATAATTGGTATGTTTGTAAAAAAACAATGTACGTAATCATTGGAAATACTCCATCAGACATTCGTCCATACAAGTTTGTTCTGGAATAAACAAAACCGAAGGTGTTAACACCAAAATTTGCACTGGCCAGATATAAAGAAGCAGAAGCTCCAAAGCCAAAAGAACAAAGGGTTTTGGGTAGTGAAACTAGGATCATGAAGAATAGGACAGAGCTAAGGAGCTGCCGGAAGCAGAGTCCGAGAGTCGAAGCAAACCAAAAGAAGTTTCCGGCAGCCAAGAAGATTTAAAGCACATTGATTTCAGTCAGACACCAATAACATCAAGAAAAGAGGAAGATGTAGCCAGTGTTCTATCAGTACAAGAATAATGGATGGAAGACTAGACCCATTACAAGGAAAGATTTTGGAAGGGCAACACCGAAACTTAATGAGATACAGAGGAGCGATCCCGGAAACACTCCATATAATACCGGGGGCCAGTGGCAAGAGGTTACCAGAAGGCATGTAGACCAGGACTAGGAGTTTCCGGAGAAAGAAAAGAGATGAAAGCGATAAAGAGACAAGAAACCATAACATAAGGATACCATCTGGAAGCCATCAACCGAGACCTGAGTTTGATGATCACCGAATGGCAACTTTAGCAGTCAACAAGAAATGCACTAGGAGTATCCCTCCTGAAAACCTGAAGTTACTTCAGAAACCTACTGTAAGAAAATCGGAGCCTTTGGGAAGAAAAGTCTTCCTCAATGACTTTCTCAGCGCCAATCCCGAAAAGGGGTGACGGCTCCCAAGACGTAAGTATCGAAAGCCCAAGGCCAAAAACATCATGAAGACCTAGAGCTAAAGTCGAAAGATATGGATATGGACTGAGACCAGTGGTCCCAAAATTGAGAGCCACCAAAGTCAAGTTCTCACATTTCGAGACCGATCTACCAAAAGGCATGTCAGCAGAACCACTCCCGAAAGCATGAGAATGATATTCTGAGGACAAGAAGACTTTAATGAAGGCATTCAATAAAAGAAAAGTCGGACGAGACCTTCCTGCCGGAACCGAAAGTCATAAGAGCAACTGAAGCTTTAGTCCAACATCCAAAGAGGCTTTTGCTGGGCTCACAACAGAAGGGGATCCGATTTTGCTATAAATAAGACCCCAAGGGTCCCATTTTGGGGGAATCTTTTTTCTCATTCCACAATATTGCTCTCATTTCTAAGAGAGCTAACCCTATTTTGTAAATCACTTTGGGGATTTCTTATGTAACATCCTCCATGGATAAAATCATTAAGCCTTTAAAGTGGACGTAGGTTCAATCTGATCCGAATCACTATAAATTGTTGTGTTCTTTACTATTCTACGTATTATAGTATATTATTATGCCACGTTAGTTAATGCTTCACATCTTAACCCTTTCAATGGGTGCCAAGCTACTTTATGCTTTCCCTTCATAAGAGCTTCATACGCAAGCCTTATCCTTGAACCTAGGTCTCCTAGACACCTTATGCTTTCTTCTCAACGAAAGCCTTCCCTCACAAACCTTACTTTCAACCTTAGGTCACTAAGTAACCCTTCTGCAAGCTGTTTGCTTCCTAACTTGTGTTGTGCTTAGGGAACCCTTATCCCAAGGTAACTATTGG
This sequence comes from Allium sativum, assembly GCA_030737875.1. Lineage (NCBI taxonomy): Eukaryota > Viridiplantae > Streptophyta > Magnoliopsida > Asparagales > Amaryllidaceae > Allium > Allium sativum. Next base: position 387,309,256 of record CM060916.1, on the reverse strand, counting down.
ACCTTGAGTCGCAAAAGCATGATACTCACTGTTTGAGGGAAGAGTAACTAATCTTTGTGCTCAAGACCTTGATATCTTGGAAATAGTGAACTAACTCAAGCTCGTGAGAGCTGAATAATCCTATTTTTCTCTTAGGTACATTTTCTTAGACCTATCTCCGGTGTTGATGAAAAATTTCATTAACATTTTGGCGCTAGAAAGAGGGCCTGAACCTCTGTCCCCAATCCTACCTCTAACCTTTCAGATAGTTGACCACATTTCTGACTGTGTTGTTCCATCTCGGGTTGGACTAAGCTTTGAAGAAGCAATATTATAGGTTAAGAGTCTCGGAAAGGAGCTCTGAATACCAAGTTACTACTTCAAACATCATTAATATAAGCTATTTGAAGAATAGGTTAACCTTGAACCTTCATCCTAATTGTGAACCCTCCATACTTATCTTAAACCTTCCAACCTTATTTCTCATTCCCTCTTAACAAGGTACTCTGAAAATCAATTAATGGATGACTCAATTAGGGAAAAGTGGTAAAGAAGTATCCAACTCATCATCCATTCCAGAAAACTACATCAACTTTGCAAAACTAGAAACCAGAGGATCTTCAACCTTAATGAAAAGAAAAAGTAATTAATTGGAAATTCTACACTAGGCTATGCAGATTAATGAAACTAGAGAATCCACCGAAGAAGACTTAGTCCGAAGGTACCTTGAAGTGGAACCTTATGAAGCAGAATAAAAAATAATGGCACCTCGAGAGCTTTATAGCCAAGTTAAGCCTTCGTCAAGTCTATAAGATAATCCACTTTCGCAGGGAAACAATCAAGAATCAAGAGCAGTGGTCACTTCAAAGGAAAGCAAAAGCCTAAAGTGGCTAGAGATAGGAAGTGGCAGGGAATCCCCTTCTCTGAAGGGATAATCGTGGCCAAAATTCCACCTAGTATAGAAGTACCATAGCTCAATTATGATGGTACAACAGACCTTGAAGAACATCTCACTATCTTTGAAAGTTATATGAATGCATATGACATTTCTGAAGCACTTCAATGAAAGATCTTTTTGACAACCCTTCGTAAAGAAGCTAGCAAATGGTGTAAACATTATTGAGGCCCTATCATTACTACTTGGAAACAATTATTCATGGCCTTTAGCACACATTTTCATGTGCAGAAAGACCCAAAAATTAACATCTATGATCTAGCTAGTATTAGATAAAGACCATGCAACATGTCGAGGAAAACCTTTTTAATAGTTGGAAGAGCTCAAAATGATTTTACCCCTTTTTCCCATGAGGTGCCAGTGCTTGGGATAAAAACTATACAGTTATCCGTTTAGGGGCCGTTTTTCTAGAGAATAAGGAATTCTTTCTCTTCAAGAAAGAATCAGACGTGATCAGTGGAAACAATACATCAATGAGAGGTTAATGAAATAAGTTCAGTAAATTCACTGATTGAGCCAAATCTTGATGAATCTCATGAATTGGATGCAAGGTGCGCAGCGACTTACATCATAGGAAGCGCTTTCTTTTAAGAATGCATATGGTTCCATCTTTCTGTCTTTAGTTTACCTACCTTTTTCTAAAAGTGCTTGTAGTAATTATGGAGTCTTTATTCATTACGCAAACAAATAGTCAATTAATTGCTGTTTCTCGCCAATAAGTACTTCCGGCTCCTCGGTGGAGGAGTAGAAGAGCTGGTCTCCTTCGGTCAAGTGCTTGTGTCTGCTGTTACCTACCGTAGGACCTCCGTTCCCGAAGCGAAGAAAGAGGAGCAGGAACAACATGTTGTCCTCTCCTGGCCCAGAGGAGTCGCTAAACTGTTATCTGAAGAGATTTTATAATGAGTCGCTCAAAGTACAAAGGGCGACAGATAGAGAAAAACTAATAGCTGTGCAGTCGGGATTATTAGTATCATCCCCCTTTGTGAAAGAGCTTAACTTAAAAGAATGCGAAAGCTTGGGTTATTTTTATTCCTGAGCCAAAAAATTCATTCGCATAGAAGAAATGCTTGACATAAGGAAAACTGTGAAACAAAGTCAGAAGGTGGTAAGCCTGATTCCAATCCTCTTGTAGATGCTCTTCAAAATTAAGCAAAGGAGAAGGTTATTGCTCTTATCACAAGACAAAAGGACACAAAACCAAACATTGTTGGAGTTTGATAAAGATGCACCAAGCCAAAAAGAAAAGAAGGATCATTTGAGAAATTCGAAGTAAGACCAGTGGGAAGCTGGTCAAAGACAACGTAACATGGGAATGAGAACTTAACAATTATTCTTCCATCTCAAATACTCACTTTCATTAGTTATTTCACTTCATATCTTGATTATGATCGAACAAATATTAATGTAACTTCTAGTGCTATTACTGGTAAAAACTAAACCCTGTTCAAGCTTATGCATATAATAAGAGCTCATGGAAAGCACTTAAAGCATGCACAATTTCTGTTTATGTCTCATCCCATGGAAGGGAATGAAAGCTTAATTGGGAGCACTTAAGAATGCAATCATGACTTAGTGCACAACAAAGTTATCATTCGATGGAAATCTTTGATAGATGCTGCCCAAAGGAATATGCAATGAAGAAACGATCAAATGCCAATCATTACCCGACTTAAATGAGATTGCTCTAATCTTATCTACTTTGTCCTAAAATTTTCATAAACATTTATAGTCAAATGCATTATACTAATATATCTGAAAATCACAATGAAGGGTATGGAACATAAAACTGATGAAGATAAATCAACAAAGCCTTTGGTAGAAAAGGCAATCCTGTGAAGCCTCCAGAAGGAAAGGCAAACCAATAAAGCCTTTAGAATAAAAGGCACATTAAACAAAGGTTCCAAGAGAGAAGCACCATCAAATATAGCTTCTGAGGAGAGAAGCACCATCAAACAAAGCTTACGAGAGAGAAGCACCATAAAATATAGCTTTCGGAGAGTAAAGTGCTGTAACGACCCGCATTCTACACATCGCAGGATCTAAGAATATTTATTTCCATCACATACAAAGTCGTATGGTCATGTAACTTTGGGAGACGACTATTGGAGTCATTTCCCATGTTCAACATTTTTGTCGATTTTTAAATGACCGTTTCGCCCCTAGCTAATCTTGTTTTGGCCATAACTTTTGATTGGAAAGGAGTTTTGACCTGAAACCACTTCCATTGGCTCCAGATGATGGTTTACAATTTCAAAGAGTGGTCATATAAGCCAAACGGACTCACAGTTTGGGAGATATGGCTGAAACAAGTTTCAGATAGTAAAAAAACAGCTTAATTGGGCTTAACCGGGTGATTAACAGCTAGGCCCAATGGGGGCTTTCGAGATTAGAGGTATCTAAGGGCTGCTAAGGTTAGGATTTTGGTTTTTTTACTCATTTTCCAGCCGCCACAAACCCTCTCTTCAACCTAACAATGACCTCCAACATCTAAAAACACCTCTAATCACTTCTTAATCAAGTTTTGGCTTAAACTACATCAAATTAAGAAGGAATAGCGCCAAAGCAAGGTTAGAGCTGCTATGTTGCATTGGGAACAGTGCCAAACAGACAATTATTTCAGATTTGGTATTTTATTTGTGACCAAGGTGAGTGATTTGCATAGTTTTGCACTAATTACGGTTGATTAAGGGTAATTAGTGAAGATTAACGAAATTAGACATGATAAAATTTTGGAAAAATATTTATAAATTTCGAAATATTATTTTAGACCTCTGTTACAAAATTTGGCTAGTTTGGTTTAGTTTTGCTAATCCTATCATTAGATTTGCTTAAACATGATTAAGGGGAAAATATGGGTTTTTGGGTATGTTTGATGCATTTTACATGCTATGATTGTTGTTTTGCTGTTTGTGGATGATTATACATGTTGCTATGATTGTATGGTATGATTTGTGGTTGTCTAGAATTGTTAGATTGGTCAAAAACGCTGTCGAATGGCGTAAACAGCTTGCTAGACAATGAGCAGGAAAGTGTGTAGGACCGGATCGGATGGGGGAAGCTCGACCCGAACCGAAGTGCCTCGACGAGCTGGTGATCCAAGAACCTACCTCCGATCCGAACCGATGCCACTCACGAACTGCTTCAGGAGCTAAGGAACCAATGGCCAAGGAGGAAACCGATGCTTGGGCCACGGCCTGAAGTCCTCCGATCCGAACCGCCTTTCATGAGAGCTGCTTGCACCATCCGATTCAGAAGCTCCGACCCGATCCGAAGGGTGAACACGATCTGGAGCTCACCATGATCCGAACCGCTTGGAGAGGTGGACCCCGACCCGAGCAGCTAGAGGAGCACGACCCGACCCGTATGGGGTATTCCGATCCGAACCGAGGAGCTGATGACCACGACCTGAAGCAGAGAAGTGAAGAAATGAAGACCGATCCGGTGAAGAAGGTAATGACCAAAACCCGAGATGCAAAGGTAGTCCAAGTGGGAAGTTTGTACTCAGGATCCAGTTGGGAACCAACAAGTTAACTTCATGAGTTGGGCTTTGCTGCGGGACGTGTGCTAAGGGGTTGTCGATGTCTATAACTTTGGATCACTATGTGTAGGGGGTACATTAACGGATTTAGGGCCACAGTGGCCTAGGTAGGACTAAAGAGCTATAAACAAATGAAGTAGGGTCATTTGTAAAGATTTGGTCATGACTCCATGGGGCAAGCTTGGTAGTAGCTGTAGTTGTACAAGTCGAACTCCGTCACTACTTCGATGGGTCTAGTGGTTGACAATGGTGGACATCGTATGCTTTACGCACTGAGTGAGAGATGTGATGATGGTTGCTATGGTTGATTTGTTTGCCATCATTATGACATGCACACCCCCACCCCTCCCCTCCCCCCCGTTATCTTTACACCATCTGTTCAGTGGCACCTTAGAGTATTGTACAGTATGTAGTGCTAACTCTTTGGTTGCAGGTCCAGGTTCAGGTATGGTTTAGTATACCTGTCATTGTTCTGTTTAGCTGCTTATCACTCATACCAGACTTTGTGTCTGACCTAGAGTTTTATGTCTCTTCTTATTACTCTGGGTGCTCTCACAAGCAGACTAGAGACAGGTTAGGTGGTATGCACGAGTAGCTGTACCGGAGACAAGCAGGAGGCTTCCACGTATGATACATATCTATAGATATTCTCCCTGTGTTGCTGCGGTCACTACTTTGGGCATTAGTGTGTACCTTTCTTTCTTTTGTTTAGAGACAGTAATTTGGAAAGTTGTAATAAGCTGTATTTGGATTTCCGCTGCTCTGATGATGATGATGATTTTGATGTTGGTTTTAGTTATCAGCTTATGCATTGTCTCACCTGTTTTATGTCTAGTATATTATTATTATATTTTGTTACATGCGATGTGAGACATTCTACTGGTTTTCGATTATTTCATTCTCTTCTTTCCTTTCTTTGGCGAATGTTCAGTGCTAGTCGGGCATGTGTACAGCGCACTTTCGGAGGAAATGTCGGCTGGTGCGGGGCGGGCCGTCACACTTGGTATCAGAGCTCTAGGTTGCGTAGTTAACCTATGGAAAGACACCGGGGAGAGATAATATGTATATGAGAGCGCGTATTTGTGATTATTTTGGTTTTCAAAAGCTATATATATATACTATTAGTATAGTTAAAAATGAAGTCGCACTGCACTGGCACCACTATGGAGATGGTTAATCGTTTTCTCTTTACAGATTGAATGATGAGCCGATACGCAAGAGGTGCTGGTAGAGGAGCCAATAATGGGAATGCTGCTGCCATGAGGATGATGTTTACTGACCTTATGAGAGAGATGCTTAGGGATGTGCAGAGGGCAGCTCCCAATGCTGGTAATAGTGGTGGTCCAATAGTGTAGGCGCCTAGGGCCGATTTCGCCAAGCTGAACAAGGATCATACTAGTCTTGGTGGGAAGCCGTTCCACGGAACGGAGTTGGCTACGGATGTTCAGGATTGGTTGGATAGCTGCGAGCGTATCTTCGAAGATTTTGGTATCGAGGATGCGATGAAAAGAAGGCTAACATCCCGTCAGCTGCAAGGACGGGCAATGAATTGGTAGAATGCTATAAAGGCAGCTACTCCCGAGGATCAGATTACTTGGGAGCAGTTTAAGGCTCTCTTTAGCGATAAGTTCATTCCAGCTGCTCAGAAGTCAGTGTTGTTTAAGAAATTCTTGGAACTCAAGCAGAATGGCAGAGCTGTCTCGGAGTATATTGCCAAATTCGACACTTTGTCGAAATATGGGTTATCCCTAATAGATACTGCCGAGAAGAAGAACGAGAAGTTCATAACTGGCTTGGATCAGTACTTGGGGGAAAGGCTTATTAACCACATCGATGAGACGTTTGAATCGAGTGTGGGGAAAGCATTGAGGTCAGAGAGTCTTTACCTTAAGTCGAAGACTGAGGTTGCATCTGCAGAGGAGCCAAAGCCGCAAGCAAGTGGTGGAGGAAAGAGTGGTCCTCAGAATAAGAGGAAGCAGAACCAGAATAAGGATGGCCAGAAAAAGAATAAGAAAGATGTTGAGTGCTTCAGCTGTGGTAAGAAGGGCCATTATGCTAGTACTTGTTGGGCCAAGCCAGCGGATAGGAAGTGCTTCAACTGTGGCCAAGTGGGACATCATAAGGATAAGTGTCCGCAACCCCCTAAAGAAAAGCTGATGTGAAAGCATATGCCCTTAATGCTATTCCTTCTTCGTCGATTGCCCCAGCTGCGATGGAGAAAGGAAAGAACGTCGTTATTCAAGGTATGCTTTCTGTTTATGATGTTCCTGTTAGAGTCTTTTTTGATACCAGAGCTTCTAGTTCTTTCATATCTAGTGACCTAGTAGATAGGTTGGGATTGGAGCCCGAGATTGTCGATAGAACTTTAGTAGTGACAAACCCGATTGGTGGTTCAACTAACCTTACATGATTTGTCGCAATGTGGTCTTATCGAGTCATGGATGCATGTTTGTTTATGATTGCTTTTTTTTAGGCTATATTGGGTTTGGCATTATTTTGGGAGTCGATTGACTCCAATGATACGGGGTGGTGGTAGACTGTGAGGGCTTTTTGGTGACAGCTAGAGCGGATGATGGGTGGAGGGTAGTGTTTGGTGGTCTACCCAGTGATGGGGTAATGGCTAGTTTTCTAAATTCCCTTGACATCCTGCATAGTGAGTTGTCAGGTTTGCCCGTGGTTGGCCAGTATCCGAATGTCTTTGAAGAAGTGACTGGGCTTCCACCACACCGTGAGATTGAGTTCCGTATTGATTTAGTGAAAGATGCCAGACCTATAGTGATGCCACTTCATCGTATGGCACCAAGGGAGCAGCGAGAGCTCGGGGTGCAAGTTAGCGATCTTTTGAAGAAGGGATTTATCAGAAGGAGTGTTTCTGAATGGGGAGCACCAGTTGTGTTTGCTACCAAGGCGGATGGTTCCCTTCGATTGTATGTAGACTACCACGAGTTGAATAAGGTAAAGAGGAAGAATAAGTATCCTCTACCGTGGATAGATGATTTGTTTGATCAGTTGAGTGGCGCGAGAGTATTCTCCCAGTTGGATCTTGCGACAGGTTTTCATCAGCTTAGAGTGGAAGCTGAGAGTATAGTTAAAACGACATTTCGGACACCATCTGGATTTTATGAGTGGTTGGTCATGCCATTTGGGTTGACCAATGTACCAGCATATTTTGTGGATCTTATGAATAGAGTATTCAGAGATCAGTTGAATAAGTTTGTTCTTGTGTTCGTGGACGATATACTTGTTTATTCGAGGACAGAGGAAGAGCACAAGGAACACTTGAGGATAGTGATGGAGGTGTTGAGAAAACACCAATTGAAAGCAAGTTTTCAAAGTGTCACTTCTGGAGGAGGGAAGTGAGATTCTTGGGCCATTTTGTTTCAGAAAATGGTATCGTCGTGGACCATGCGAAGGCGGCCACGGTACAAGATTGGTCTACGCCCAAGAATGCGACAGATATAAGAAGTTTCTTGGGGTTAGCTGGATATTATCGTAAGTTTATCCAATACTTTTCCAAGACAGCAGCACCGTTGACTCAGTTGACCAAGAAGAATCAAGCTTTCGTCTAGGACGAAGAGTGCGAGAATGCATTCAAGAGTCTAAAGGAAAAGTTGACATGTGCACCAGTGTTAGTCATTCCTAAGGGGGATGAAGAGATGACAGTATATACGGATGGACGTGGTACCAGACTAGGTGCTGTATTGATGCAAGGAGGTAGGGTTGTAGCTTATGCAAGCCGGCAACTGAAACCGCATGAGAAAAGATACCCTACCCATGATTTGGAATTGGCAGCGATCGTGTTTGCACTGAAGATGTGGAGACATTATCTCTTGGGAGAAAGATTCGAGTTGTTTACCGATCATAAATCGTTAAAGTATCTCTTCTCTCAGAAGGATCTAAATCTCCGACAGTAAAGATGGTTAAAATTCTTAGCTTCCTATGATTTCGACATCGCATATACACCGGGAAAGGGAAATGCGGTGGCTGATGCATTGAGTAGAAGGCATGCCAGTTTAGGGGCTATGTTTCTTGAATGGAAGCAACTAGAATACATCGCTGGGTATGATTTCAGACCAAAGTGCGAGTTGGATCCAGAAATGTTAGCAAGTTTGACGATCAAACCCACTTTGATTGAGCGGATTAGTTCCAGTCAGAGGGATGATCCTAACCTATTGGAAATCATCTCAAAGTTAGAGATGGGAATCAATGAAGAGATGAGCAAGTATGGGCTTGATCGAGATGGATGGCTTAGAAAGAATGGAAGACTAGTTGTACCCAATGTCAATGGATTGAGAGATGAAGTGCTTAGAGAATGTCATCACTCAAAACTGACTATACATCCCGGTGGTAGCAAGATGTACCGAGACATGAAGCAGACCTACTACTGGGAAGGGATGAAAAGAGATGTTGGGACATTTCCAAATGCATGAATTGCCAGCTTGTTAAAGCTGAGCAAAAGAAACCTGTTTGTTACAACCATTAGAAATTCCAGAATGGAAATGGGAACAAGTGTCAATGGATTTCATTGATGGGTTACCAAGGACTAGATCGGGCCATGATAGCATTTCGGTGATTGTGGACCGATTGACTAAGAGTGCAAGGTCTATACCCGTCAAGTCAAACAGGACGGCAGTTAAGTTAGCGAAACTGTATATAAGTGGGTAGTGAGATTTCATGGAATACCCAAAGGCATTGTGAGTGATCGAGATCCGTTGTTCACTAGTGGATTTTGGAAGAGCTTACAAGAGGCGTTAGGATCAGAACTACATCTTAGTACCGCGTATCATCCTCAAACCAACGGTCAAACAGAGAGGGTGAATCGTATATCAGAAGACCTCTTGAGAGCCTGTGTATTGGATTTTGGGGGATCATGGGATGACCATTTGCATCTAGTAGAGTGTGCATATAATAATAGTTATCAATCCAGTATTGGTATGGCTCCATTTGAAGCTTTGTACGGAAGACAGTGCAACTCACCATCATGTTGGGAAACTGGTGAGAAGTTTGTGCTTGGACCAGATATGATAAGAGAAACTTCAGACAAGATCAAGATCATTCAACAGCGAATGAAGGCTGCCCAAGATAGGAAGAAAAGTTATGCTGATAAGAGGATAAGAGAATTAAAGTTCTCCATTGGCGACTTGGTGTTTGTCAAGATTTCTCCGTTGAAGAGCGTGATACGATTTGGTAGGAGAGGCAAGTTAGCACCAAGATTTGTTGGTCCATTCCCAGTTCTTGAGCAAATTGGGAATTTGGCATACAAAGTTGAACTACCAGAGAAGATGGCAGGAGTTCACAACGTATTTCATGTTTCCTAGATAAGGAAGTTCGTACACGACCCAGATGTGACTATTTCACCTGAACAGTTGGATGATATCGAAGTTGAACCCGTGGCGGTTGGGAACCACAAGCCTATGCGTATTGTTGGGAACGATACGAAGCAACTTCGAAGAAAAGAGGTGAATCTAGTCAATGTTCAGTGGGGCGAGGATGAGAATGACTGTACTTGGGAGACAGAGGAGAGCATTAAGAAGACGTATCCAGAACTCTCCACTTAGTAAGATTTAAGTTTCGATTTAGTCTTTCTGCATGCTAGGATAGGTTTGTTTTACTTGTTTTGCATGATTGGTTGTTGTATATGGCTGGTAGGCATGCGGGATCCTTTGTATGTTTTGGGTTAAGGAATTTTGGAGACGAAATTTCTTAAGGCGGGAGAGTGTAACGACCCGCATTCTACGCATCGCAGGATCATAGAATATTTATTTCCTTCACATACAAAGTCGTATGGTCATGTAACTTTGGGAGACGACTATTGGAGTCATTTCCCATGTTCATGATTTTTGTTGATTTTTAAATGACTGTTTCGCCCCTAGCTGATCTTGTTTTGGCCAAAACTTTTGATTGGAAAGGAGTTTTGACCTGAAACCTCTTCCATTGGCTCCATATGATGGTTTACAATTCCGTAGAGTGATCACTTTAGCCAAACGGCTCACCGTTTGGGAGATATGGCTGAAACAAGTTTTCGAAAGTGAAAACAGCTTAATTGGGCTTAACCGGGTGATTAACAGTTAGGCCCAATGGGGGATTTCGGGATTAGAGGTATCTAAGGGCTGTTAGGGTTAGGATTTCGGTTTTTCACTCATTTTCCAGCCGCCACAAACCCTCTCTTCAACCTAACAATGGCCTCCAGCATCTAAAACCACCTCTAATCACTTCTTAATCAAGTTTTGGCTTAAACTACATCAAATTAAGGAGGAATAGCACCAAAGCAAGGTTAGAGCTGCTGTGTTGCATTGGGAATAGCGCCAAACAGAGAAACATTTCATATTTTGTATTTTATTTGTGGCCAAGGTGAGTGATTTGCATAGTTTTGCACTAATTACGGTTGATTAAGGGTAATTAGTGAAGATTAACGAAATTAGGCATGATAAAATTTTGGAAAAATATTTATAAGTTTTGAAATATTGTTTTAGACCTCTGTTAGAAAATTTGGCTAATTTGGTTAAGTTTTGCTAATCCTATCGTTAGATTTTCTTAAACATGATTAAGGGGAAAATATGGGTTTTTGGGTATGTTTGTTCCAATTTGCATGCTATGATTGTTGTTTTGCTGTTTGTGGTATACATGTTGCTATGACTGTATGGTATGATTTGTGGTTGTCTAGAAGTGTTAGATTGGTCGAAAACGCCGTCGAATGGCATAAACATCTTGCTGGACAAAGTGCAGGAAACTGTGTAGGACCGGATCGGATGGGGGAAGCTCGACCCGAACCGAAGTGCCTCGACGAGCTGGTGATCCAGGAACCTACCTCCAATCCGAACCGATGCCACTCACGAACTACTTCAGGAGCTAAGGAACCAATGGCCAAGGAGGAAACCGATGCTTGGGCCACGACCTGAAGTCCTCCGATCCGAACCGCCTTCCACGAGAGCTGCTTGCACCATCCGATTCAGATGCTCCGACCCGATCCGACGGGTGAACACGATCTGGAGCTCTCCACTATCCGAACCGCTTGGAGAGGTGGACCCCGACCCGAACAGCTAGAGGAGCACGACCCGACCCGTATGGGGTGTTCCGATCCGAACCGAGGAGCTGATGACCACGACCTGAAGCAGAGAAGTGAAGAAATGAAGACCGATCCGGAGAAGAAGGTGATGACCAAAACTTGAGATGAAAAGGTAGTCCAAGTGGGAAGTTTGTACTCAGGATCCAGTTGGGAACCAACGAGTTAACTTCATGAGTTAGGCTTTGCTGCGGGACGTGTGCTAAGGGGTTGTCGATGTCTATAACTTTGGATCACTATGTGTAGGGGATACGTGAACGGATTCAGTGCCACAGTGGCCTAGGTACGACTAAAGAGCTATAGACCAATGAAGTGGGGTCATTTGTAAAGATTTGGTCATGACTCCATGGGGAAAGCTTGGTAGTAGCAGTAGTTGTACAAGTCAAACTCCGTCACTACTTCGATGGGTCTAGTGATTGACAGTGGTGGACACCGTATGCTTTACGAACTGAGTGAGAGATGTGAGGATTGTTGCTATGGTTGATTTGTTTGCCATCATTATGACATGCACACCCCCACCCCCCGTTATCTTTACACCATCTGTTCAGTGGCACCTTAGAGTATTGTACAGTATGTAGTGCTAACTCTTTGGTTGCCGGTTCAGATTCAGGTATGGTTTAGTATACCTGTTATTGTTCTGTTTAGCTTCTTGTCGCTCATACCAAACTTTTGTCTGACCCAGAGTTTTATGTCTCTTCTTATTACTCTGGGTGCTCTCACGAGCAGACTAGAGATAGGTTAGGTGGTATGCACGAGTAGCTATACCGGAGACGAGCAGTGGGCTTCCACGTATGATACACACACACACACACACACACACACACACACACACACATATATATATATATATTCTTCCTGTTTTGCTGCGGTCACTACTTTTGGAATTTGTGTTGTACCTTTCTTTCTTTTGTTTAGAGACAGTAATTTGGAAAGTTGTAATAAGCTATATTTGGATTTCCGCTGCTCTGATGATGATGTTGATGTTGGTTTTAGTTATCAGCTTATGCACTGTCTCACCTGTTTTATGTCTAGTATATTATTATTATATTTTGTTCCATGTGCCGTGAGACATTCTACAGGTTTTCGATTAGTTCATTCTCATCTTTCCTTTCTTTGGCGACCGTTCCGTGCTAGTCGGGCATGTGTACAGCGCACTTTCGGAGGAAATGCCAGCTGGTGCGAGGCGGGCCGTCACAAGCGCCACTCAATAAAGCTTCCAGAGAGTGTAGCAACAACAATAAACACAACCTCCCAGAAACGGAGCATCGAACAATGCTTCCAGAGAGAGAAGCAACAACAAACACAACCTCCCTGAAAAGGAGCATCAAACAAAGCCTCTAGAAGAGGAGCAGCAAATAAAGCTTCCAAGAAGAGAAGCCACAAAGTTACATCTCCACCTAGTGAAGTCGCCTCCTAAGTGAGGCTAACAAACAAAGTTACATCTCCACCTAGTGGAGTCACCTACTTCGTGGGGCTAACAAAAAAAAGTTACATCTCCACCTTGTGGAGTCGCCTCCTAAGTTGGGCTAACAAACAAAGTTACATCTCCACCTAGTGGAGTCGCCTCCTAAGTGGGGCTACATATCTACCTTGTGGAATCGCCACCTAAGCGAGGCTAATAACCCCTACGAATTATAGTAACCCTAAGTGGAGCTAGTAATGCATACATCTTCCCATATAAATGGACTAGTGTCACTCTCTTAGAGAGCATTCATTCATTTGTATATCCTATAGGTTAGGAATAAGACAAGGCGTTAGATACCCAATAGATTGAAAACTGACAGGAATATCCACCGAACGACTAATTAACTCATGACATGATTAGTTTATTTTGAAAGCAGTCCTCTACATATGTGTCTAGGAATTATCCGTCGGTTTATTTACGACTCTTTCATTCGTGTGGTTTCTGTGAATAGGCTTATGAGAAGACCAAGATAATTTATGGTTGCTTGATCACTTTAAATAATGTTTGGATAAGTTGGCACTATGCGCATGTGTAATTGTTGGATGATCTATGGTGACTTTCATTAGATGTCTTTTGTTTAAACTTTCGATGTTTTCTTTATACTCTTATTAATACATTCCACTTACAACATTTTCCAGTAACTACCAATTGGTGCATGGTTTCTACATGGTTTCTACATGATTTCTGATTTCCACTAACCTGAGTGTGAGTCTCGGGGTTTACATATGGATTTCTATTTACCCTAGTTTGAGTCTTGGGGCTTCTATTATTATCTGATATGATGTTTGTCCTTCAAATTATCCGAGCGTGAGTCTTGAGGTTGTTGTGGTTTCTGACTTTCTACTGACCTGAGTGTGAGTCTTGGGATTTCTATATTATTTCTTCTTTCCACTAAGCCAATTGTGAGTCTTGGGTTTCTATAAGATTTCTGACTTTCATTTACCCGAGTGTGACTCTTGGGTTTCCTATATGATTCCTAATTTATACTTACTCGAGCATGAGTCTCCGGGTTTCCATGTGATTTATGATTTCTATTTTACCCATGTGTAAGTCTTTGGATTTTCTATATGATTTCTAATTTATACTTACCCAAGTGTGAGTCTTGGGGTTTTCTACTAATTTTGTACTTACCCGAGTATGAGTCTCGGGGTCTCTATAGGATTTCTGATTTCAATTTACCTAAGTATGAGTCTTGATGTTTCTATTATTAGATGTAATGTCTGACTTTTTACTTACCCAAGTGTGAGTCTTGGGGTTTACATATGATTTTCGGATTTTCTACTTACCCGAGTGTAAATCTTGGGTTTTCTACATGATCTCCAATTTCTACCTACCTGAGTGTGAGTCTCAGGGTTTTTATGCATTTATGATTTCCATTTATCTGAGCATGAGTCTTGGGATTTCTGCTTTCATATTTACCCAAGTATGAGTCTTGGGGCTTCTACTAATTTTAGTCTGCAGGGTTTCGATCTTCTATCATAAATACCTTGATTTAGGTGTTGGACTTCTATTATTGCTAAAAGGGATTTTGTTACACCAACTAAAAATTAGAGCTTTAGGCCTTTCCCTCATAATTCTAGAAGGAATTTCTGGACTTTTATGGTTATATCCAAATGTGAAATTCAGTCCTACTACCTTATTTCTTAAAAGAGAATTTTCATATCAATACTCAAGTTGGAACCTCAGGTCTCCTATTCTAGAACCTTCTGATGAGGGTTATGATTTCTCAAACACCGCACATAGGGAGGTTTTCCTAAACTTATGATAGGTGGAACCATTGTATTATGATCACAAGTTTTATTTGCTATGTGAATATGATCAAAACAATGCTTGACACATTGCATATGGAATCGTGAGAACTATGCCAATCATACTATTTTTGTTTGCCACACTATGTTTATCAGGAATAAACCCTTGATTTTCTATTGAGAATACTCAAGGATAAGAGTATTAATTTTCCTATTCATTGACAGAAGGGTGTTAAGCTATAGCATTCTGCATTGATACATGTTTGAGCCTGCACCTTATTCATAACTAGATTCATAAGGATTTATAACTTGAAAGTTATATTCAAGTTTTATCCATTAATCAAGTTCATGTTTCCGCTTTGCACCACTGTTTTGAAATTACATGAAACTAATGCTAAGAACCTTTCTAATATGTCTTAAGTTACAGAGAAGACATTACAGGAATCACATGATTTGTCCTAAAGAACAAAAGCTTCTTTATACTTGAGGGGGCTAACTGTTAACACCAAAAGAAGCTCCAAAGCTGAAAGAACAGAGGGTTTTGGTAGCGAAACCAGGATCATGAAGAAAAGGACAGAGCTAAGGAGCTACTAGAAGAAGAGTCAGAGAGCCGGTAGCAAACTGAAAGCAGATACCGGCGCCATGAAGATTCAGAGCACGGGAATTTCAGTCATACACCAATAGCAGCAAGAAAAGAGGAAGATGTTGTCAGTGTTCTATCAGTACAAGCATAATGGGTGGAAGAATAGACCTAATACAAGGAAAGATTTCGGAAGGGCAACACCGACACTTAATGAGATACAGAGGAGCAATCCCGGAAACACTCCATATAATACCAAGGGCCGTGACATGAGGTTGCCGGAAGGCATGTAGACCGGGACCAGGGGTTGCCGGAGAGAGAAAAGAGATGAAAGCAAAAAAGCCACAAGAAACCAAAACATAAGGATACCTTCCGGAAGCCATCAACCGAGACATGAGCTTGATGATCACCGAATGGGAACTTTAGCAGTCAATAAGAAATGCACCTGGAGTTTCCCTCTGGAAAATCGGAAGTTACTTCAAAAACGTACCAGAAGCAAATCGGAGCCTTTGGGAAGAAAAGCCTTCCTCAATGACTTACTCAGTGCCAATCCCTAAAAGGGAAACAAATCCCAAGATGTAAGTATCAAAAGCACAAGGCCAAAAGCATCACGAAGACCTAAAGCTAAAGCCGGAAGATATGGATATGGACCAAGACCTGTGGTCCCAAAACTGAGAGCCACCAAATTCAAGCTCTCAGATTCTGAGACCGATCCACCGAAAGGCATGTCCGCGGAACAACTCCCAGAAACCCGAGAATGATATTTTGAGGACAAGAAGACTTCAATAAAGACATTCGATAAAAGAAAAGGTAGTTGAGACCTACCTGCCAGAACCAAAAGCGATAAGAGCGATCGAAGCCTTAGTCCAGCATCTGAAAGAGGCTTCTGCTGGGCTCACAACAGAAGGGGGGCCGATTTTCTTATAAATAATACCCCAAGGGTCTCATTTTTGGGGAATCTTTTTCTCATTCCACAATCTTACTCTCATTTCTAAGAGAGCTAACCCTAATTTGTAAATCAATTTGGGGATTTCTTATGTAACCTCCTCCATGAATAAAATCATCAAAGCCCTTAAAGTGGACGTAGGTTCAATCCGAACCGAACCACTATAAATTGTTGTGTTCTTTAATATTTTACATATTCTGTAGTATATTATTGTGCTATGTTAGTTAACACTTCACATCTCAACCCTTTCAACGGCTGCCAAGCTACTTTTTTCTTTCCCTTCAATTAGAGCTTCGTACGCTAGCTTTATTCTTGAACCTAGGTCTCCTAGACACCTTATGCTTTCTTCTCAGTGAAAGCCTTCCCGCACAAACCTTACTTATAACTTTAGTTCACTAAGTAACCCTTCCACAAGTTGTTTGCTTCCTAACTTGTGTTGTGCTTAGGGAACCATTATTTCAAGGTAACTGTTGGTCCTTGATTCGCAGAAGCATGATACTCGCCCCTTGAGGGAAGAGTAACTAATCTTCGGGCTCGAGACCTTGATATCTAGGAAACAGTGAAGTAACTCAAGCTTGTGGGAGCTGAATAATCCTATTTTTCCCTTAGGTACATTTCCTTAGACCTATCTTCAGTGTTGATGAAAAATATCATTAATAGAAGACACTATCTACATTAATCCATCTTTGGCAATTTCTACCTAAGATAAACAAAAAAAACTTGCACTTCACCTCGTCTTCGATTATCTTCAAAATAATTTGATGCAATGCTTATGCCAAAACAGAGTGGTTTCGGATAATAAATCCAACTGGTCTCTCCGTATTGACAACAATAACATTTAATTGTCCAGAATTTCTGTAGTCGATTAATTAACTATCGAAGAAACAAACATTCATCCAAATACATTATTTCCAGAAGGAAATACTATTGATTTTCATCAAACAGTCACATTGCCCTTCTTAATTAAAATTTCATTTATTAAGTTCATCACAATATTCATTATCAAATCTCCTTACCGATATATTTTTCAAACCCGCTTGGAATCTCACTATACTTGGAACAAAATTCCATATTTCACAAGATAATTTATTTACTATACTTAGAAAACATTTCTCATTATTATTGAAAAACATTTCATTCACTTATCTCTTACATAAAACCATTCATTTTTTACAGTTAGAAAGTATTATATTCCAAATATTTATAAAATATTGGTTTCAAACCAATAGAATTCAATTTCGTGACTTCTCTTTAGACTTTATTAACCACTTTGGTTTCTAATTCTATATGCAATCAGTAAATTGATTTTTTATTATTAGGTTTTCTTAAAAAAATTCTAATCATTAAATTTTCAAAAAGTTTCGCCAACGTCTCCTTTGCACCGCTCAATCAGTACAATTACAAATTGCCTCTCTAGGCCTATTCTATTCGAAACAAAAAGCGAAGCATCTTGCTAATAATTCTCATACTGAATTAAATATGTACCTTTTTTGAGAATTCAGTTTATTTCCTTTACTCACTTCATTCCATACATATATAACATGCATTCAACCATTCCCAATTTATTCCAAATCAATTCAAGACTTTTAATTTAATCACTTTCTAGTCGCTACTTAATTTTCTAAGCTCCTTTGCTTAATCCACTTTTAGTTTTAACATATCACATTCAAATATATTTTAATTCGCTTATACTCAATTCGAACTCAAATTCCATGTTCGATTCAAGTTTTCATATTCAATTCCCAGTCTTAATTCACAAGTCTAATTTACTTAACCAAATTCAATTTCATTCCAAAGCTCCATTAACTAATTATTTGTCAATTAGTTAACTTTATTCAATAATTAAAAACCTGATTTTTGTTCAAAATTCTATTCATTTACTCCACTTGAGTTGGTATTCATTTTATACCTCAATTCAGGATTTTACGAATGGAAATTTAGGTTTTATTCGCTTAAAATCCTTTTATTTTATTAAATAAATCGTTATGGTTTATAACGGTTATACCGATTTTTTTTTTTGGAAATTTGATTTTAAAACAACTCAAAATCTATAAGACGAAATCCAGATTTTTCTCTTCCATTAGAAAACTATTATTTAATGGGTCCGGATGATTCTAGTTTCTAAGAAATCCGACTTATATTGACTTCTATATACTCAATTCAAGTTCGCAACGTAAAACTACGAACTACATCGCCATGTTAAGCTATTTTTGAATAAATTATAATTTCTACATTTAAACTTCGTTTATTATATAATTTAAAACCAAATTCTAATTAAACCATTTCCCTTTTCGAATCCATTTAGTTATACTTCAAATATTTTTCTAAAATTCCTTTATGGTACTTAGAAAAATAATTAAAATGTAATTTGAATCATCAGTTGAATTTTTACTTAGGAAATATTTCATAACTTCCTAGAATATTATCTAAGCTCGATTTAATTTCCTTTTACCATTTCTATACGATTATACTTCCTTACAATCTCAACTAATTTGCCCAAATAATTTCCTTTCCAATTTGTTTAACTAATCAATATCTCTTCTTTAAATGCTTTCCAAAGCCATAAACTTTATAGTTATTTTACTTTTACAAAACTTCCTCATTTAATAATTCCATTTTATGAAAATATTTTATTATTATAAAACTCATATATATACGTAGAATATAATTTCAAATCTTTAAATATTGTAATGCTATCTTCTTAAAATATTTAATTTTAAATTATAGTTTCAACTAAAAAAAACTTAGATATCCTTTCTGAAAATAAATTATTTTTATAAAGTTCGACATATTCGAATTCCAATTATAAATCCCTTGGATTTATCTCAATTCAGTTTACATTTCGAACATCAGAACAGAATTTCATTGTTTTCCTTTGAAACGATTTCCAATTCTCGTTTTAAAATTCACTCTTGAATCTACATTCCCAAATTATCCAATGATAATTATTTCAATTTATTTATAAACACCGTTTATAAAATAAACTACTTGTTTTTATTATTAAAAACAAGTTATTATTTCCTAGCATATTTGAAATTCAATTTCTATTTTGGAAAAATAGATTTTCCTTTTTAAAACCCAAATTCTTTTCCCTTTCATTCAAAAATATTTTTATGGTATTTTAAATACCAATATTTAGGGCCAACGTTATTCAAGCATCCAAAACACACAATAATCTATCTGATTTATTCAACATGTTGCACATATATAAATATATAAACAAACAATATTAAATTTGAGGAATCCTATGACACCCCACGTCCGTTAATATCACACTTAATCAAAATGCATTAAGTTCCGTGAAGCGTTATAGGTAAACAGAAACAAAAACATCATAAGACAGATATAAATTAACAATGGAATTTAAAGCTTTATTTTTCAAATAGAAAACATTGTGGTCCAAAATCCAGTTACAACATAAGTCTGAAATATAGAAAACCCATTACATCAATTTAAAATTATCCGCCTTGTACTAAAATCATCAGAGTACAGTAATATAAATCATAGTCCCAAAAGGTTCCATATCAGAGTTGACAAATAGTCAAAGCGGTACATCAAAGCAGCTCCAAGCAGAAACAGGAGAGAGAATCCTAATAAGCCTGAGTGTTCCCACCCTGAGAACCCGAGGGGAAAAGGAATAGAGAGAAAAGGAAACAAAACGGGTTAGACATAAAGTCTGGCGAGTCCAATGACTTCTAACATATAAATAAGTAAAAGCATCATGACAGGCATATAAACTAGATGAGAGAGATAATAATATCATAAGACATGTATAACATATTGAGCATGACAAATAGAATGAACAGAACAGAATAGATTACGCTTCCCAAATACTTTTTTTTTTGCACCAATACTAGTATAACAGAAATAGATTGATTCCAACTAAAACCAAATGGTAGACTTAGGTACACTTCTAGTGACGGGTTTTTCCCCCAAATGATGATAACAGGATGACCAATAGAAATAACGAGTGTTACCCCCCAAACGATAATAACGGGCACTTAAACAGGAAGGATAGATGTACGCTAATTACTACCCCAATCGATCGGCTCCCTATCCCGTAAATACCCTGTGCCGGCTCCGCAGTAGGATGTATCACTTCCTAAATTGGCAACCCCAAGATAAACATAGCCATATCTACTGGTGCTATAGCATCTTATTTTCTCGAGCAAGCGGATGCATGCATGCATGCACATGACTCCATTGGAACGCGCCATCAGACACCTCCACCCATATGGACCTCTTATAATCATCTCAATAAGCATGCCCTGACCCATACGTAGTTCGGGGTCCCCCTTTACATAACAGTATGGGTTACTGACTGATGCGGGTCCTACAAAACAGATGATACAAGCCACACCTAGGCTTGCATCCCCACTACTAGGATTTTGACAGGTTATGCCTAACAGATTAACAAGCCTGCATAACCCCAACTTATAAATCAGGTTAAGTTTGTCGGGTTCATATAACCCCCCATAGATTTAACATATTTACTTAACCTTCCATTGATTTCAACAAGTTTACTTAACCCTTACAAAATTTGACAGGTTTATGTAACCCCCACAGATTTAAAGAGGTTAAGTATTATAGTTTCGTTACAGGTTTTGCTTAATCTTCTAATTAAGCCTATGGGTTATTCATGCCCCTACCCTTAAGTCAAAAATCATCATATAGGATATCCCCCAAATTAAAGTCTTTGATCACATTATAGGTTATGCCCCCAAATCCCAGTCATGTTTTATAATACAAGTTATGCCCCAATTTATCATTCCCAACCATTCCCAATTTCATTCGTTCACATATTTCAGTGATAGGCCTAGGCTCGAAGGTATCCTGCCTATAAAAATAAAAGGGGAAAGAGGTAGAGAAGAGAACAGAAATAGGCATAATAAC
The DNA here is from genome assembly GCA_030737875.1 of Allium sativum. Taxonomy (NCBI): domain Eukaryota; kingdom Viridiplantae; phylum Streptophyta; class Magnoliopsida; order Asparagales; family Amaryllidaceae; genus Allium; species Allium sativum. The sequence continues at coordinate 387,288,089 of CM060916.1, read as the reverse complement.
AGAATAGGCATATGATAATGGAAATAGATATGTAAGGACTGAACAGTAGATCAAGTGTACATGTAATGGCAGATCTGTTTAGTTGTGATTCAGGTTATTAACAGATATAGATTTGGATTAAAACTTATAAACATGTCAAGATTACTTATTAAATGTTTATATATAAAAGTAACATGAACTCACAGAGACTGGATCTGAAGAACAGAGAAAAGAATGTTGATGTTGTAGCAGAGATTGTCGAATATGTATAAGTCGTTATTGCAGAAGAATAGGCTAATTCAATCCAAGCTGGGGTGGAGTCTCGGTGTCTCCTTGTTTTCGATGAATAAAACAATAGAAATGATGTCCTATTTATAGCTTATCGCCAAAGAATCTCGTTCAGAAATGCGTCCTGGTGCAGGATAGGAATCTTCCCTGGATCTGGGGTGGGGGGTCGACCCTAGGGTCGACACCCCCTTGTGGGGGTCGACCCTAGGGTCAACCCCCATGGGGTGCAGGTCGACCCCAACAGAACAGAATTCCACTTCAATTTCCCGCTTTGATTTTCCAGTTATTTTGAATTCTGAACTTGATTTGTTTATGTATAATTCTCTTATAAGCATATAAACTTCTAAGCTTAATAACTTCCTCATACGATGTCCGTTTTAAGCAACTCAGAGTCTATCCTAAGCAGAATTTCGAGACGAATGCAATGATGCAGTCCGTTTTACTTAATTTCTAAATATTTCATTACGTATTCTTGTTTATCATTATACTGTTCTTTAAAATTACCGGGTGTTACATTCTCCCCTACTTAAAGGATTTCATCCCCGGAATCTCCAAGTTAAGAAGAATGTATATTCTAACATCCATCAATCATCTACTCATCCACCAATCGCAGGCATCCATTGTCCTTAAAAGATTACTAATGTTTATATGAACATATTCAAAGGTGTATATATATGTCCCTATGCTAATGCAAAAAATTAGGCGGTCTACTGATTTAGTTGTCCTCTTTAATGCAATATATGTTAGTGCTATAAATCCAACATGTATGCAAGTAATCCTAATGTATCATGTAAACTCTAAATGTGTGCATAATCATACATCCAAATGTAACATCCATATGATGACGTACTCATTTCCATCCATAAAATGAAGGGAAAAAAGCACACTCATCCTAATGTAGTATGAGAGTGATTAAATAGATCTAATGCCTAATGTGTGTGTATATGCTTCCACAAGCAACCACTAACCAATATTTGCATCCACGTGCATCCATCAAACATAACATGTCTCAAACACGTGTTTACATCCATTGGTTCCCTACCTAAAGGTCGAAGATTCGATCGATAGGATATACTTAAATGATGGAAGCATGTATGAAATGAAACTCGGAAAAAGAAGTTGTAACGACCCGCATTCTACACATAGGTGGATCATAGAATATTTGTTTTATTTTCGTATGAGGTCGTATGGTCGTGTAACTTTGGGGAACGAATATTGGGGTCATTTCCAATGTTAACGATTTTTTCCAATTTTTAAATGACCATTTTTCCCCTGACGAATCTTGTTTTGCCTATAACTTTTGATTGGTAAGGAATTTTGACTTGAAACCATTTCACTGGATTCAGATGATGGTTTAGCTTTCCGTAGAGTGGCTACATTAGCCAAACGGACTTACCGTTTGGGAGATATGGCTGAAACAAGGTTTGAAAGGTGAAAAACAGCTTAACCAGGCCTAATTAGAGTGATTAACAACTAGGTCCATAACCCATTTCGGGATTAGGGTTATTGGGAGGCTGATAGGGTTTGAGAAATCATTTCTAATTAGTTTTCTAGCCGCCACTTACATCTCTTGAACCCTAGCCATGGCCTCTACTTTCTAAAACACCTCCAAATCACTTTCTAATTGAAGATTAAGCTAATTAGCATCAAACCAAGTTTAGTCAACATCAAATTAGAGGCAAAGGCTGCTGTGTGCATTGGAATACGTGCCATTTAAAGAATCATTTCAGATCTGAGTTTATATTTTGGCTAAGGTGAGTGATTAGTATTGTTTTTACACTAATTATGGTTAATTAGGGGTGATTAGTGTTGATTAGCGAAATTATAACTCAGAAAAATTTGGAAAAATATTCAGAAATTCTTAAGTATTATTTTAGGGCTCTGATAGAAATTTGGGTTAATTTGGACATGTTTTGCTAATTGTATGCTAAAACATGATTAAGGGGGATTAAAGGGAAAACATAGGTTTTTGGGTATGTTTGATCCATATTGACATGTTAAGTTGTTGTTTTGGTGTTTATTATTGATTCTCTATGGTATGCTTTGAGATTGATTAGAAAACTTAGAATGGTCGAAAACGCCATCGTATGGCGTAAAATATCCACTGGAAAAGTTGCAGGAATTGAGCAGTGGCCGGACCGGATCGGAGCCCCGGACCTACTCGTGGAGTATGTATCACGAACCGCATTCGAAGGCTCCAAACCGATCTTCTTATGGAGCACCCGAACTGTTCGCGTCTGAAGCTCTTCAACCTAATCCGCTCATACTTGGAGACTACGACCCGGAGCTATCACGAACCTCCTCCTCCGATCCGATGCACCACAAACCGACGCCTGGAGGAGGCATGAATTAATGGAAGGACACGAACCGAACCAGGGTACTGTATCGAACCCCGAACCGGTACCATGTGCCGACCCAAACTGATTGAAGAATGTGTCACGAACCGATCCGCCTTTGTTGGAATCTCATGAACCGTATTGGGATCATGAAACGAATAGATGACGATTGAGGCACTATGCATATCTGAACCGATCCGGATGAAGACCACAACCTGAGATGTAAAGGTAGTCCAAATGAGAAGTTGTGACTCAGGATCCAGATGGGAACCAATGAGTTAACTTCATGAATTGGACTTTGCTGCAGAACGTGTGCAAAGGGGTTATCGATGTCTATACCTTTGACTCACCACTGAGGAACAGATTATTGGCTATGGATCAGTGCAGTGAAGTTGTCATGACTTCATGGGGGCAAAGTGATCGTAGCAGGGCTATGAGCCAGTGCAGTGGGATTGTTATGACTCAATGGGGCAGAGTGGACATAGCAAAGTATTAGTGGTTGCGGATCAGTGCAGTGGAGCCGTTATGACTCCATGGGGCAGAGTGATCGTAATAAAGGATTGGGTGATCAAAATGGTAGATATCGTATGCTTTATGCACTGAGTGAGAGATGTGAGGATGATTGCTCTGTTTTACGTTTTGCTATCACCACCCCCTTCCCATTATTTTCACACCATGTGTTAGTGTCACCTTAGAGTATTGTACATCCTGTTGTGCTAACTTTTTGGTTGCAGGTCCAGGTTCTGTTATGGTTATGTATACCTGTTATTGTTCTTTTTGCTGTTTATCGCTCATACCAGACTTTCGCCTGACCCAGATTTTTATGTCTCTTCTTATTACTCTGGGTGCTCTTAAATGGGCAGACTAGATACAGGTCAGGTTATTATGCACGAGTAGCTGTACCGGAGACGAGCCGGGGGCTTCCGCGTATGATATATATATATATAATCTCCTTGTGTTATTGCGGGTCACTACTTTGGGCATTAGTAGTGTACCTCTTTTTTTTTTGCTTTAGAGACAGTATTTCAAAGTTGTAGTAAAGATGGATTAGAACATAAGCTGTATTTTGAATCTTTCCGCTGCTATGATGGTTTAGTTTTCATCTTATGCACTGTCTCGCCTATTTTGTGTCAAGTTAGGTTATTATTATATTTTATTCCATGTGCTATGAGACATTCTACAGGTTCCTTGTTAGTTCAAATTCTTTTCTTTTCCTTTCTTTGGCGACTGTTCCATGCTAGTCGGGCATTGACACAGCGCACTTTCATTGGAAATGTCGGTTGGTGCGAGGCGGGCCATCACACTTGGTATTAGAGCTCTAGGCTGCTTAGTTAACCTAGGGAAGGACACCAGGGAGAGATCGTATGTACATTAGAGCACGTATTTGTTATATTTTGGTTTTCAAAAGTTATACATACATACATACTATTAGTATATCTAAGGATGGAGTGGAATTGCACTGGCACCACTGAAGAGATGGTTAATTGTTTTCTCCTTACAGATTGAACGATGAGCCAATATACGAGGATTACTGGTTCAGTAGCCAATAATAGGAATGCTCCTGATATGAGGACGATGTTCGGTGACTTCACGAGAGAGATGCTTAGGGATGTTCAGAGGGCAGCTCCTAATGCTGCAAATGGTGGTGGTGCAGTGGTGCAGACGCCTAGGGCCGATTTCTCCAAACTCTGTATGGACTACAGTAGTCTTGGTGTGAAGCCGTTCCACGGAATGGAATCGGCTACGGAAGTTCAAGATTGGCTAGAAAGTTGTGAGCGCATCTTTGAGATTTGGGAATCGAGGATGCAATGAAGAGAAAGCTGGCATCCCGTCAGCTGCAAGGACGGGCAGTGAATTGGTGGAATGCTATTAAGGCAGCTACTCCTGAGAATCAAGTTACATGGGATCAGTTTAAAGCTCGCTTCAGTGACAAGTTTATCCCAGCTGCCCAGAAGTCAGAGTTGTTTAGGAAGTTCTTGGAACTTAAGCAGAACGGTAGGGAAGTCTCAGAGTATATTACTGAGTTTGATACTTTATCGAAGTATGGATTATCCCTTATTGACACTCATGAGAAGAAGAACAACAAGTTCATAACATGCTTAGATCAGCACTTGGGAGAAAAGCTTATAAACCATATTGATGAGACTTTTGAATCGATTGTTGGGAAAGCATTGAGATCAGAGAGCCTTTATCCTAAGCCCAAGACTGAAGTCGTTGTTGCATCTACAGGAGAGCCAAAGCTGCAAGCAAGCAGTGGAGGTAAGAATAAATCTCAGAATAGAAGGAAGCAGAGTCAGAACCAAGCTAAGGATGGTCAGAAGAAGAATAAGAAAGATGTTGAGTGCTTTAGATATGGTAAGAAGGGCCATTATGCTAAAGAATGTCGAGCAAAGACAGCGGACAGAAAGTGCTTCAACTGCGGCCAAGTGGGACATCATAAGGATAAATGTCCACAACCCCTAAAGAGAAGCAGATTGTGAAAGCATATGCTATTAATGTTGTTCCTTCTTCGTTAAATGCCCCAACTGCGACAGAGAAAGGAAAGAATATCGTCATTCAAGGTATGCTTTCTATTTATGATGTTCCTGTTCGAGTATTGTTTGATACCGGGGCTTCCCGTTCCTTCATATCTAGTGACCTGGTAGATAGGTTGGGATTGGAACCCGAGATAGTCGATAGAACCCGATTGGCGAATCGACCAGCCTTAGTATGATTTTTCGTAATGTGGTCTTATCGAGTCATGGATGTATGTTTGCTTGTGATTGCTTTGTTTTGGGCTTTACTGGGTATGGCATTATTTTGGGAGTTGATTGGCTCCAAAGGTACAGGGTGATGGTAGACTGTGAGGGATTTTTGGTGACTATTGGGGTGGATGATGGGCGAAGGGTACTGCTTGGTAGCCTACCTAGTGATGAGGTGATGGCTAGTTTTCTAAATTCCGTCGACATTCCGCAAGGCGAGTTATCAGGGGTTCCCATCGCTGGCCAGTATCCAGATATCTTTGAGGAAGTGACCGGACTTCCACCACACTAAGAGATTGAGTTCTGTATTGATTTAGTGAAAGATGCCAGGCCTATAGTGATGCCACTTCGTCGTATGGCACTAAGGGAGCAGCGAGAGCTCGGGGTGCAAGTAAGTGATCTTTTAAACAAGGGATTTATCAGAAGAAGTGTCTCCGAGTGGGGAGCACCAGTTGTATTTGCTACCAAGGCAGATGGTTCCCTTCGCTTATGTGTGGACTATCACAAGTTGAATAAAGTGACTAGGAAGAATAAGTATCCTTTTCCGCGGATAGATGATTTGTTTAATCAACTAGAGGGAGCAAGAGTATTCTACCAATTGGACCTCGCGACAGGATTTCATCAGCTCCGAGTAGCAGCTGGGAGTATTCCTAAAACGACATTTCGCATGCCGTCTGGATTCTATGAGTGGTTGGTCATGCCATTCTGATTGACCAATGCACCAGCATATTTTGTGGATCTTATGAATAGAGTATTCAGGGATCAGTTGAATAAGTTTGTTCTTGTGCTCATAGACGATATCTTGGTTTACTCCAGGACAAGAGGAATAACACAAGGAACATTTTAGGATAGTGATGGAGTTGTTAAGAAAACACCAATTGAAAGAAAAGTTTTCTAAGTGTCACTTCTGGAGGAGAGAAGTGAGATTCATGGCCCTACGAAGGTGGCTACTGTACAAGATTGGTCTACGTCCAAGAATGCAACAGACGTAAGAAGTTTCTTGGGATTAGCTATACATTATCGTAAGTTTATCCAAGACTTCTCCAAGATAGCGGCACCGTTAACTCAGTTGACCAAGAAGAATCAAGCTTTCATTTGGGACGAAAGGTGTGAAAATGCATTCAAGAGCCTGAAAGAAAAGTTGACGTGTGCACCAGTGTTTGTCATTCCTAAAGGGAATGAAGAGATGATGGTATACATGGATGCCTGTGGTACTGGACTAGGTGCTATGTTGATGCAAGGAGGTAGAGTTGTAGCTTATGCTAGTCGGCAACTGAAACCGCATGAGAAAAGATACCCTACCTAAAATTTGGAATTGGCAGCGATAGTGTTTGCGTTGAAGATGTGGAGAGATTATCTCTTGGAAGAAAGAATCGAGTTGTTTACCGATCATAAGTCATTAAAGTTTCTCTTCTCTTAGAAGGATCTAAATCTCCGACAGCAAAGATGGTTAGAATTCTTGGCTTCCTATGATTTCGATATTGCGTATACACCAGGAAAGAGTAATGCGGTAGTTGATTCATTAAGTAGAAGACATGCCAGTTTAGGGGCTATGTTTCTAGAATGGAAGCAACTAGAGTATATCGCTAGGTATGATTTCAGACCAAAGTGCGAATTGGATCCGGAAATGCTAAAAAGTTTGATGATTAGACCCACTTTGATTGAGCAGATTGGTTCTAGTCAGAGGAACGATCCAAACCTATTGGAAATCATCTCCAAGTTAGAGATGGGTCTCAGCGAGGAGATGAACAAGTATGGGCTTGATCGAGATGGATGGCTCTGAAAGAATGGGAGACTAGTTGCACCCAATGTCAATGGGCTGAGAGATTAAGTGCTTGGAGAATGTCATCACTCAAAACTAACTATACATCCCAATTGTAACAAAATGTATTGAGACATAAAGCAGACCTACTACTAGGAATGAATGAAAAGAGATGTTGGGAAGTTTATATCCAAATGCATGAACTGCCAGCTAGTTAAAGCTGAGAAAAAGAAGCCTAGTGGTTTGTTACAACCATTGGAATTCCAGAATGGAAATGGGAACAAGTCTCAACGGATTTCATTGATGGGTTACCAAGGACTAGATCGGGCCATGATAGTATTTGGGTGATTGTGGACCTGCTGACCAAGAGTGCAAGGTTTATACCGGTCAAGTTGAATAGAACAACAGCTAAATTAGCAGAACCGTATATGAAGTGGGTAGTGAGATTTCATGGAGTACACAAAGGCATTGTGAGTGACCGAGATCCATTGCTTACTAGTGGATTTTGGAAGAGCTTACAAGAAGCTTTAGGGTCAGAATTATATATCAGTACCGCGTACCATCCTCAAACCGACAGTCAAACAGAGAGGGTGAATCGAGTATTAGATGATCTCTTGAGAGCTTGCATTTTGGATTTAGGATTTTGGTGGATCATGGGATGACCATTTGCATCTAGTGGAGTTCGCATATAATAATAGTTATCAATCCATTATTGGTACGGCTCCATATGAAGCTTTGTACGGAAGACCATACAACTCACCATCATATTGGTTAGAAACCGGTGAGAAGTTTGTGCTTGGGCCAGATGTAATAAGGGAAACTTCAGACAGGATCAAGGTTATCCAACAGCGAATGAAGGCTGCTCAAGATAGGCAGAAGAATTATGCTAATAAGAGGAGAAGAGATTTAAAATTCTCCATTGGCTACTTGGTGTTTGTCAAGATTTCTCCGTTAAAGTGCGTGATTCGATTTGGCAGGAGAGGCAAGTTAGCATCAAGATTTGTTGGTCCATTCCCAGTTCTCGAACAAGTTGGGAATTTTGCATATAAAGTTGAGTTGCAAGACAAGATGGCAGGAGTTCATAATGTGTTTCATGTTTCCCAATTAAGGAAGTTCGTGCTCGACCCCGATATGACTATTTCACCGGATCAATTGGATGACATCGAAGTAGAACCCGAGGCGGATTGCGAGCCGCAAGCCGATTCGTATTATCGAGAACGATACGAAGCAACTACGAAGAGAGGCGGTGAAACTGGTCAAGGTCCAGTGGGGTGATAACGAGAATGACTGTACATAGGAAATAGAGGAGAGCATAAGGAAGTTGTATCCAGAACTTTTTGCCAGGTAAGATTTTAATGACCATTTAGTTATCCCCTTGTTAGTAAACCGCATGCTAGGATAGGCTTGTTATGTTGCTATGTATGTTTGATTTTTGCTAATGATTGATAGGCATGCGACACCCTTTGTATGTTTTGGTTAAGGAATTTCAGGGGCTAAATTTCTTAAAGGGTGGGGGGGGGAGGGGGGAGGGAGGAGGGATGTAACGACCTGCAGTTTACACATCGGAGGATGATAGAATATTTATTTTATTTTCGTGTGAGGTCGTATGGTCGTGTAACTTTGGGGAACGGCTATTGGGGTCATTTCCAATATTCATGATTTTAGCCAATTTTTAAATGTCCGTTTTGCCCCTTGCGAATCTTGTTTTTCCTATAACTTTTGATTGGTAAGGAGATTTGACCTGAAACCACTTCCATTGGATTCATATGATGGTTTAGCTTTCCGTGGAGTGGTCACATTAGCCAAACGGACTTACCGTTTAGGAGATATGGCTGAAATAATGTTTGGAAGGTGAAAAACAGCTTAATCGGGCCTAATTAGAGTGATTAACAGCTAGACCCATAACCCATTTCGGGATTGGGGTTACGGGGAGGCTGACAGAGTTTGAGAAATCATTTCTAATCAGTTTTCTAGCCGCCACTTACATCTCTTGAACCCTAGCCATGGCCTCCACTTTCTAAAACACCTCCTAATCACTTTCTTATTGAAGATTAAGCAAATTAGCATCAAACCAAGTCTAATCAACATCAAATTAGAGGCAAAGGCTGATGTGTGCATTGGAATATGTGCCATTTAAAGAATCATTTCAGATCTGAGTTTATATTTTGGCTAACGTGAGTGATTAGCATTGTTTTTACACTAATTATGATTAATTAGGGGTGATTAGTGTTGATTAACGAAATTATAACTCAGAAAAATTTGGAAAGATATTTATAAATTCTTAAATATTATTTTAGGGCTCTGATAGAAATTTGGGTTAATTTGGATATGTTTTGCTAATTGTATGCTTAAACATGATTAAGGGGGATTAAGTGGAAAACATAGGTTTTAGGGTCTGTTTGATCCATATTGACATGTTAAGTTGTTATTTTGGTGTTTATTGTTGATTCTTTATGTTGCTATGACTGTATGGTAGGCTTTGTGATTGATTAGAAAAGTTAGAATGGTTGAAAACACCATCGTATGACATAAAATTGCCGCTAGAAAAGTTGCAGGAATCGAGCAGGGACCGGATCAGATTGGACCCCCGGACCCACTCGTGGCGTATGTATCACGAACCACATTCGAAGGCTCCAAACCAATCTGCTTATGGAACACCCGAACTGTTCATGTTTGAAGCTCTTCAACCCAATCCGCTCGCACTTGGAGACTACGACCCGGAGCTATCACGAACCTCCTCCTCTGATCCGATGCACCACGAACCGATGCCTGGAGGAGCCACAAATCAATTAAAGGACATGACCCGAACCAGGGCACTATATCCAACCTCGAACTGGTGCCACGAGCCGACCCGAACCGGTTGTAGAATGTGCCATGAACGATCCACCTTTGGTGGAATCTCACGAACTGTATGGGGATCATGAAACGAACTGATGACGATTGAGGCACTACGCATAGCCGAACCAATCCGGATAAAGACCAAAACCCAAGATGCAAAGGTAGTCCAGATGAGAAGTTGTGACTCAAGATCCAGATGTGTACCAACGAGTTAACTTCATGAATTGGACTTTGCTGCGGGACGTGTGCAAAAGGGTTATCGATGTCTATAGCTTTGACTCACCACTGAGAACAGATTATTGGCTATGGATCAGTGCAGCGAAGTTGTCATGACTTCATGGGGCAAAGTGATCGTAGCAGGGCTATAAGCCAATGCAGTGGGGTTGTTATGACTCCATAGAGCAGAGTGGACATAACAAAGTATTAGTGGTTGTGGATCAGTACAGTGGAGCCGTTATGACTCCATGGGGCAGAGTGATCGTAACAAAGGATTGGGTGATCAAAATGGTAGATATCGTATGCTTTACGCACCGAGTGAGAGATGTGAGGATGATTGCTATGTTTGATGTTTTTCTATCTCCATGACATGCACACCCCTCCCCATTATTTTCACACTATGTGTTAGTGTTACCTTAGAGTATTGTACATCCTGTTGTGCTAACTCTTTGGTTGCAGGTCCAGGTTTAGGTATGGTTATGTATACCTGTTATTGTTCTTTTTGCAGCTTATCGCTCATACCAAACTTTTTTCTGACCTAGAGTTTTATGTCTCTTTTTATTACTCTGGGTGCTCTTAAATGAGCAGACTAGAGACAGGTCAGGTTATTATGCAAGAGTAGTTGTACCGGAGATGAGCAGGAGGCTTCCACGTATGATATATATATATATATATAATCTCGATGTGTTGTTACTGGTCACTACTTTGGGTATTAGTAGTGTACCTCTTTCTTTTTTGCTTTACAGACAGTATTTCAAAGTTGTAATAATGATGGTATAGAACATAAGCTGTATTTTGAATCTTTCCGCTGCTATGATGGTTTAGTTTTCAGCTTATGCACTGTCCTGTTTTATGTTAAGTTATGTTATTATTATATTTTATTCCATGATCTGTGAGACATTCTACAGGTTCCTTGTTAGTTCAAATTCCTTTCTTTTACTTTCTTTGGCAACCGTACCATGTTAGCCGGGCATTGGCACAACGCACTTTCATTGGAAGTGTCGGCTGATGCGAGGTGGGCCGTCGCAGAAGTTAAAAACATACCCTTGAAAAGGAAAGGGTACTGGGCATGAATCTTGTCTTCTATTTCCCAAGTTGCATCTTCTTTATTTTCTCCCCATTGAACTTTCATTAACTTGACCTCTCGGTTGCGTAGCTTCTTAACCTCTGATCCAAGAATACGGGTAGGAACTCATCTAATTGTCGCCTTTCATTCTATCTCTACTTTCTCAAGCATATTCGGCTCAACTACCTCTATTGTATCGTGTAGACAATTCTGCAAATGAGAAATGTGGAAAACATCATGAATACCCGTCAATCTCTCTGGTAGCTTCAACCTATACGCCATTTGGCCAGTTCTTTCTGTTATGGGAAATGTCCCTACAAACCTTGGCGCCAATTTCCCTATAGATCCCAAGCGAACCGCATTCCTCAAAGGTGATACCTTGATGAAAACCATGTCTCCCACCTCAAACTCAATATCAGTCATTCTCTTATCTACGTAGGACTTCTTCATGCGCCTGCGGATAAGATCAATCTTCTCTGAAGTTTCTCTAATCATCTCAGATCCGACTAGAAGCCTATCTGTAGACTCTCACCAACAAGTCGGTGGTATACAAGGTCGATCGTAAAATGTCTCGAAGGGTGTCATACCAGTACTAGCTTGATAACTATTGTTGTAGGAGAACTCTACCAAAAGGAAGATGCTCCTCCCATGTCCCTCCGAAGTCTGTGATACACAGTCTTAAAAGATCCTCAATAACTCTATTCATCCTCTCCGTCTTCCTGTCGGTCTAAGGGTGATAAGCGGTGCTCAAACACAATTATTTATCTAATGCCTCCTGCAAGCTCCTCCAAAACTCACTAGTGAATATGGGGTCACGATCACTGACTATACTGGAAGGTACTCCATATAGACGAACTATCTCATGAAGATAAACTGATGCCAACCATATTGTCATTCTCTTACTCTTAACAGGAATGACATGAGAGCTCATAGTAAGCATGTCAACTATAACCCAAATACTGGTGTTGTCTTTCCTCGATCCAGGAAAACCATCAATGAAATCCATAGATACGCTCTCCCACTTCCACTGTGGGACCTCTAAAGGATGAAGTAAACTGTCGGGATTCCTTTTCTCAACTTTGACTTGCTAGCAAATCAAACATCGAGAAACAAACTCCACTACATCTTTCTTCCTCCGAGCCCAAAAGAAAACCCTTTTCATATCTCTATACATCTTATTACTGCCTGGATGGATAGTCATCCTAGAATGATGGGCTTCCTCAAGAGTTGTCTTCAACAGACTCCCAACTTGGGGAACACAAAGCCTTCCATCTCGTCGCAACCACCCTCTATCATCCGTGGAATATCTACTGAGGTGGCTAGAAGTCTCCCCTCTACCGAGCGTATCCAAGATGTCTGTTATCTGTGGGCCTTCTCGCTGCGAAGTTCATATCTGATCCATAAGAGTAGGTCGCACCTCTAAGGATGCCAACAAACCAGGTATAAGATATGTAGATAGCCTAAAATCGAAGGTCTATATGTACTCCAAGCTCCTCCTCCCTACGAAAAGTGTACCCAAAGTCATCCTCTGCATACTCAATGCATCTGCCGCCACATTACCCTTACCAGGTTTAAGTAATCTCAAAATAATAGGATGCTAGGAACTCCATCCATCTCTATTGCCTCAAATTGAGATCCTTCTACAAGAACAAATACTTGAGAGATTTATGATCGATATACAACTCAAACTTCTCTCCAAGTAGATAATGACGCCAAGTCTTAAGCGCAAATACTATGGCAGCCAACTCTAAATCATGTGTAGGGTGGTTCTTCTAATGAACTCTCAATTGTCTACCAACGTAACATACTACCCTTCCCTCTTGCATCAAAACGGCACCAAGCCCTATGCCACATGCATTAGTGTATACTGTGAACACCTTGTCCCCATCAGGAAAAGTCAAAACTAAGGATGTTGTCAGAGCCCTCTTCAATCATTGAAAAGCATCCTCACAGTTAATATCATAAGAAAAGGTTAAATTCTTATTCGTTAGTCTGCTGAGTGGGGCCGATAACTTTGCAAAGTCCTTAAAGAACTTCCTATAATAGCCCACTAAACTGAGAAAACTCCTCACCTCTGTTGCATTCTTTGGAATCTTCCAATCTTGAACTGAAATTACTTTTGCGGGATCCACTGATATCCCATCCTTAGAGAACACATGCCCTAGAAATCTCACTTCCTTTCTCTAGAAATGACATTTGGAGAATTTTTCCCTCAGCTGGTGCGCTTGAAGAGACTTCAAAACCTCCCTTGAATGTAGGCATGCTCTTCCTCACTTTTCGAGAAGATCAGAATGTCATCCACAAAGACCACAATGAACTTATTTAGAAACTCCTGAAACACCCTACTCATCAGGTCCACAAAATAGGCAGGTGCATTTGTCAAACTAAAAAGGCATGACGAGCCACTCGAAGAAACCATCTAGAGTTCTGAAAGCGGTCTTGTCCATAATATCCTCGACCACCATCAACTGATGAAACCCCATGGCCAAGTCTAACGGGAGAAAACAAATGCACCAACAAGTTGGTCAAACAGATCATCTACCCATGAAAGTGGGTGCCTGTTCTTCTTAGTGAGTTTATTCAACTCCTTGTAATCCACGCATAAGCGAAGCGAGACATCCGTATTATTTGCAAATATGACTAGAATATCCTATTTAGATATGCTTCTCCTAAAAAATCCCTTCTCAAGTAGTTCACCTACTTGCTTGCTGAGCTCCCTCCGCTCTCCAGGTGCCATGTGGCGCATAGGCAATGCGACTAGCTTTGCATTGTCCACCAAGTACATTCGGAAATTGATCTCCTGCCTCGGAGGTAAGCCAATAACCTCCTCAAAAACATCTGAATACTCATAGACTACTGGCACAGATCGTAAATCATTGACAGAAGCATCAAGTGACTCTACAAAACTAAGCATAACACACCCCTTAGGGTCACAAAAAATCTAGAGAGCCCTCCAATGGCAAGTCAAAAAGCCTAACGACCCTCCTTTCACTGTAACACCCCATATTTTTCTATGAATATTAATAGATGAATTAAAAGAATACTTAATTTTAAAAGTGAGAATTAAGTAAAACAGGCTATACCACTGCGTTCGTCTCAAAATTCTGGTCAAGGTGGACCCAAAGTTTGCATTAAACGGATAATCTGTGAGAAAGTTATGACCTTGGAAGTTTGTATATATATAAGGGAAATATATTTATATATATGAATTAATAAAATAAAAATCAACCTAAAATTCAAGAAAAAAATTCAAAATAGCAGAAGCGGGAAGGCAAAACGGCAAACCGACCTATTTTATGGGTCGACCCGAGTCACGCTGGGTCGACCTTAGGGTCAACTCAGGGTATTTGGAATCAACCCCATCGGCCTAGAATGGTCTGTGATGAAATTTTGTGTTTTAGGGCTTATGTGTCACACAATGGTTGGCTGGGTGACATGTCTCTGTGGTTTAGATGGCTCTGATGACTTATATGCTAATCTATAGGCCATGGTTTGCCTAACGCACCTATAAATACATATACAAACCTAAACCCTAATTCTATTATTCACTCTCATGGTGCCTCCATGCCGCCAGACTCTCATCTAAACCTAGCCGCAACTAAAACCTAAATCAAATCAAAAAGTTCTTCATCAACCTAGAGGATTAATCAATATCAAGTTAGAGTTCTTCAACAACAAAAAGCGATTCAATTATCTTTTCTAATCCAAACGCTGTAAGTTCAGTTATTTTTAGATTTGAACACCTAAATCTAGTCTTGACATGTAATAAGATGAAATTGAGACTATGCTTGATTCTAAGTTGTTCTTTTGCTTTTATTCTTGTTCTTATGATGCTATTATCATCAGTTTATCTTGTTGTACATTAGTTTTTCATGTTCATGATGATGTTCTTATCAAGTCTTAGCCTTCATGCCTGTGATGATATTTTCATGCTATTTTCTCTCTGTTCTTATTTTATGCAACTTCTATCTCCCCTTAATTATTTTCTTTTATTGAACCTGGGTTAACTTCGAACTTAGGCTGAAATCATGAAATATGAATGTTTGGAATATGGGGAATATTGGGTATTGCCTATTTGTGTAAATTTACGGGCATAACATGTTTGGTGGAATTATTGGGCATAATTTGTGATGGATATGGGGTATTATTATTATATTTGCAAGTTTGGGTAAATTGGCATGTAAATCAATATTTGGGCATATGTATATTGTCATGTAAATACATATTTGGGCATTTGTAAATTGGCATGTAAACCAATAATTGGGCATATGTAAATTGGCATGTAAATCAATAATTGGGCATATGATAATTGGCATGTAAAAATTGGAACTTGGACATAATTGGCAAGTATGTAATTTAATTAAATCTAATGGCCGCCTAAGACACGAGGTTAGATTTGAGTTGTGTTGTAAGGCTGCCCGGAACCGCCCAGCACATCCAGCAACGACAACAATCTAATGTGAGAGGTCAAAGGCGAAGATTAGATGGGTAATAATGCCTAACACGAGGTTAGAATGAGTCTGTGGTGTTAGACTGCCCGGAACCGCCCGGCACATCCAGCAACCACAAACAACAAGTCTAATGTAAGAGGTTAGCGCATTGAATGCTTGAACCCAAGGTTGGAATGGGTTTGTGGCGTAAGAGTTCCCGGAACCGCGCAACATAATCCAGCTACCGCAAATAAGTCCAATGTGAGAGGTTGATGCATTAATAAATAATTAATTCTAAACAAACATGTTAAGTACGGTAGGGTTAAGTCAACATGCAACAGTTAACCAATATGACATGACAAGTGGGTGGGTTAAGTAACTCGACTGGATTAATGACACTTAACCAATATAACATGATGAATTGGTGGGTTAAGCAAACCTGAATTGATTGATTGATGACACTTAACCAATATGGGAGGTATACGAATATACCCTAGGAAAACCCTAGTAGCGGGACCCTTTTCAGCAGTAACCCACATTAGGTATCAACGGGGCCCTGAGCTAGGCAGGGTGGGGGCACAATTACTGGGCTGATCATAAGCAGTCAAAATAGCGGTAGGTGGTACGGCAGTGCAGGTTCCGACGGATTACGGGCGTGCACGTAATTCTAGCATGGGAAAATTTAGACATTGAGTACCAAGTTGGTATAAAGCTATGCACTCTAGAACTACATCGGGTTGCCACCCTAGGAAATGATACACCCTATGGTGGGACCAGCACAAGTATCTACAAGTATGGGCCGGGTTGATACAAACACATGCGGAACGTTATGAGTAGGAGCTGATCAATTAAGATAAGTATAGTAGGGACAGGTAAACTATCAATATGAGGTGGGACGCTCATCATGAGATATGTTCCTATAAAACTATCATCTGGGAAATAGGGATCACTTATCTTGTTTTGTAACAAATGGCATTAGTTGAACACTAGTTAGGTGATGCAGAGAAATTAGGAATCAGTACGATACCTTATCATGTTCTAGTCTTATCTTATGCTTATCTCATTATCTTGCGATGCTTATTATCATGGTTATGTCTTGTATCCAGTTTATTCATGTCATGATACCTTTACCTGTTTACAAGCTGAAAGTCACTAGACTTACCAGGCTTTATGTTTGACTCTGTTTTTGTTTCGCCTTCTTTCTTTCATCCCCCCCGGTCCATAGGGAGGGAATACCACCGTTTCGTTCAAATTCTTTTCAAGATCGAAGATTGTGATGTATTGCTTTGGACTCTTTGCTTTACTGCTATGGCTGGCTATTGCTTAATTGGGGAATTATGTTATGTTATTTTGTATTATGCTTCTTTTGAGAAATAAGACAGATATTTGATGTAATGGGTTTTGATGTTGATGTTTAAAACAACCCTTATGAAAGTTTATCCTATTACGCTACTATGGAATAAAAGTTCTAATTGTTTTCCACTGCTTAAATTTGTCTATTTTGTAATTTTATATGTTATATACTCTTATGACCCCCACTAAAGTTAATGCATTCCTTTTGTGAGTGACCTTAATGAAGGTGGGGTGTTACACGTGGTATTAGAGCTGAAGGTTACCAGAATGGATAAAAGATTTTGAAAACTATTTTCAAATGCATATTTTAAAGAAAATATTTTCAAAACCATGATTTAAAGAAGCATTTTCAAGGAAAAGTATTGTTATTTTAAAAAGGCGTATTCCCCAAAGCCATGTGCACTATCCTTCTTTTCTTTGTTTTGAATCCTTTCCTTTTTCTTTTCAGCATGTCTGGGGAACCCGAGATACCTAAGGGTGTTCCGGTACCCGCTTGGTTCAAACGATACCTAGAGGCTAGGGCCACTGCCGTGGGCCCAGCCAACGTTCCTCCTCCTCCTCCCCCAGTTGCTGTTGCTCGTCACGTAGATGCTTTTGCTAAGATTTGTAAGGAATTCCGTGCTATGGGCGGAAAGATGTTTAAGGGGACTGAGACGTTTGTTGAAGCACGGAACTGGCTCAAGGAAACAGAAGAGTTGTTTGCTATCTTTGAAGTGGATGATAGGAGGAAGATACAATTGGCCGCTTGGCTAATGAAGGAAGAAGCCTCTTACTGGTGGGAAGTTACTAGTGCTGAGCAACCAGTTGAGACTTGGGTAGACTTTAGGCGGAGGTTTGAGATGAAGTTCCTCTCGCCAGCTGAACAAAGTCTACAGATGGAGAAGTTTCTAGCACTCAAACAAGGGAGTATGTCAGTCAAGGAATACGTCAACAAATTCAATTTGCTTGCAAGATTTGGGTTGGTGTTGGTAGATACACCTCACAAGAAAGCTTTATGTTTTACTTGAGTCTTGAATGAATCATTGCATGGTCTAGCTATGTCCCATATTCCAATGGGAAAAACTTTTGTGAGATTGGTCGACATGGCGCTATTACATGAAGAAGACAAGGGTGGGAAGAAAGAAGTGAAGAAGGATGAACCTCAAAACAAGAAGTTGGATAATAAGAAGGGTGGAAAGAACAACAAGCCACGCGACAAGAGGAAGTGTAACTATTGTAGTATCAATGGCCACATCACTAAAGACTGTAGAAAGAAGAAGAGGAAGACGAGTGGTTGTTTCAATTGTGGAGAGACAGGACATGTGGTTAAGGATTTCCCAAAGAAGCAAGGGCAGGACCTTTTAGAGGGAAAGTTCATGCTCTCATGGCACCCACACAAGAGAGAGGTAGAAATATTTCCGTTGAAAGTTTAGTTTTCTTGTTGATCATCCTGTACGCACTCTTTTTGATTCTGGCGCATCGCATTATTTTATATCTGCTTCTATATTAGAGTCTCTGCACCTTAGTACATGTATGGTAGAGGATCCCAATGTTGTTTCAAATCTGATTGGGGGTTCGGCTCATTTATCTATGATTTGCTTGGATTTGGGAATATCTATACTTAGTGTTGAGTTTCGATGTAATGCATATGTTCTTGGTTTCATGGGCTATGGGTTGATTCTAGGGATGGACTGGTTATCTAGAAATGGTACCATTCTCGATTGTGAAAGGAGGGTAGTTAGACTTTTGACTCATCTCGGTAATACCCTCGAAATCTCATGTAACCTCAAGGGTTCTATCATGCTTAGTTACCTAGAATCTCTTAATGCATCTGTTGATAATTTGCAATCTATTCTAGTAGTCCATGAGTATCCCGATGTCTTTGATGAGGTAAAGGATTTACCCCCAAAATGTGAAATAGATTTCCGCATATACTTGGTTGATAATGCCAAACCAGTTGCTTTAATCGTACGACACATGGCTCTTAGGGAAGGGAAGGAGCTTAGTAAACAAGTTAAAGAGTTGCTTGAGAAGGGGTTTATTAGGCGAAGTATTTCTGAATGGGGTGCTCTAGTAGAATTCGCTACTAAGGCGGATGGTTCACTTCGCTTATGTGTGGATTATAGAGAGTTAAACAAGCCGACTAAGAAAAATAGGTACCCACTTCCACGAATAGATGATTTGTTTGACCAGCTTGTAAATGCGTCCATTTTCTCACAACTAGATTTGGCTACGGGTTTTCATCAGCTAAGAGTGGCTAAGGACAGTATAGACAAGACTGATTTTAGGACCCCTGTTAGTTTCTTTGAATGGATCGTCATGCCTTTAGGTTTGACTAATGCACCCGCCTATTTTGTTGACTTGATGAGTAGGGTTTTTAGGGAGTTCCTTAATAAGTTTGTGGCAGTCTTCGTGGACGACATCTTGATTTTCTCAAAGAACGAGGAAGAACATACTTTGCATTTGAGGGCAGTCATGGATACCCTTCGAGCACATCAGCTTAAAGCGAAGTTCTCCAAATGTCACTTTTGAAGAGAAGAAGTATGGTTTTTAAGACATGTGGTGTCCAAGGACGGGATAGCTGTAGACCCCGCAAAAGTAGTTACAGTGCAAGATTGGAAGATACCAAAGAATGAAATAGAAGTGCGAAGCTTTCTTGGATTAGCGGGCTATTATAGGAAGTTCATTAAGGACTTTACGAAGATATTAGCCCCACTTACTAGATTGACGAAGAAGAATCTAGCCTTTACTTAGGACATTGATTGTGACATTGCTTTCCAACGATTGAAAAGGGCTCTTACAACAGCCAGTGTTGACTTGCCAGAAGGGAGTAAAATATTTATAGTATACAGATGCATGTGGTACGGAAGTAGGAGATGTCTTGATGCAAGAAGGGAAGGTAGTAGCTTACGGTGGAAGAAAGTTGAAAGTACATGAGAAAAACTACCCAACCCACGATCTAGAGTTAGCTTCCATCGTTTTTGCACTTAAGTCTTGGCGCCATTATCTCCTAGGTGAGAAGTTTGAATTGTATACTGACCACAAATCATTGAAGTACCTTTTCTCGTAGAAAGATCTTAACTTGAGGCAACAAAGGTGAATGGAGTTCTTAGCATCCTACGATTTTGAGATTGCATATACCCCTGGCAAGGGTAACGTTGTAGCTGACGCCTTGAATAGGAAGAAGTTGACTTTGAGTCCTATGTTTGTGGAGAGGCAGAGCTTAGAGTACATAGCGGCCTTTGACTTTAGACCCTCTGTCGATTATGTGACCGGTTTGTTAGCATCCTTAGAGGTGAGACCTACGCTTTTGGGATGGACTGGAGAGGCCCAGCGAGATGACCCATAGTTGCTTGAGCTAGTAGAAAAGCTCATAGGAGGGGAGTCTTCGAGCTATCTTGATAGGTATACCCTAGATGACAAGGGTTGGTTACATAGGGACGGGAGACTTTGTGTACCACAAGACGAGAACTTGAGGAAGACAGCTCTTGAGGAAGCCCATCATTCTAAGATGACCATACATCTCGGTGGTGACAAGATGTAAAAAGACATGAAGCGATATTTCTTTTCGGCCGGAATGAAGAAGGACATAGCTGAGTTCATTTCTAAATGCTTGGTATGTCAGCAAGTCAAGGCTGAGCAGAAAAAGCCCAGTAGACTGCTTCATCCTCTAGAGGTTCCGCAATGGAAATGGGAGAGTATCTCGATGGACTTTATAGATGGGTTGCCTACGTCTAGAAGAGGCAATACCAGTATTTGGGTGATAGTGGACAGACTTACGAAGAGTGATCACTTCATTCCTATCAAGAGAAAGAGGACTGCATCATCGTTAGCACCTATTTATGTTAGGGAGATAATTCGTTTGCATGGGGTACCTGCTAGCATAGTCAGAGATCGTGATCCTATCTTTACTAGTGACTTTCAGAAAAGTTTTCAAGAAGCCATAGGGACTCAGTTGTGCTTGAGCACGACGTATCATCCTCAGACGGACGACCAAACCGAGAGGGTGAATCGGATTCTAGAAGACCTTTTGATGCTTTGTATCTTGGACTTTGGCGGGACATGGGAGGACCACCTTCCACTAGTAGAGTTTCCATATACTAACAGCTATCGGTCTAGCATTGGCATGGCACCATTTGAAGCTTTGTATGGACGACCATGTAGATCATCAACTTGTTGGTGAGAATCCACAGATAAGCTAGTACTGGGCCAGATATGATTAGAGCGACTTCGAAGAAAGTGGATCTAATTCGAAAACATATGAAGACCGCACAAGATAGGAAAAAGTTATATGCTGATAGGAGAAGGACCGACCTTGAGTTTAGTGTTGGAGACATGGTCTTTGTCAAAGTATCACTATTAAGGAATGTTGTTCGCTTTGGATCTGTAGGGAAGCTAGCACCGAGATTCGTAGGACGGTTTCCTATTACAGAGAGAGTTAAACAGATGGCCTACAGAGTAGAGTTACCCGAGAAGCTTAGTGGTGTACATAATGTGTTTCACGTATCACATTTGAGGAAGTGCTTACATGACACCGTGGAAGTGGTGGAGCCGAGAATACTTAAGGAAGTTGAAGTGGAGCGAGATGCCACGATTAGACGAGCCCCTACGTGCATCCTTGGATCGGAGGTCAAGAGTTTACGCAACAAAGAAGTCAAGCTAGTCAAAGTACAATGGGGAAGTGATGAAGGAGACGCTACTTGGGAGACGGAAGCTAAGATGCGTACGTTATATCCTTTTCTCTTTGAGGGTATGTTCTTAACTTCCCCTTTTTCTACCACTTTGCTTATAATTGTTCTATCGTTTAGGATGTTCTCTTGATTATATCATAGACCGTTAGCTAGGAATATCCTATGATTGTAAACATGTGTTTGAGACATGTTATGTCTGGTGGATGCAAGTGGATGCAAGTGGTTGCTCGTGGATGCATTTAGACACACCTTAGGCACTATATCGGCTCAAGTCACTTTCATATTGCATATGCATATATATGTTTGGTTATGGATGAGATTGAAATTGGACGTGTTATCATATGAATGTTGCATATGGATGAATGATTGTGCAATCATGTAGAGGTTATTAAGTACATTAGGAATAATTGCATACATAATTGGACTCATGGCACTAACATAATTTGCATTAAAGAGGTCAACTGAATCAATAGACCGCCTGATTTTGCATTAGATAAGGAACATATACCCGCACACTTTTGCATATGTTCATATAGCATTAAAAATCTTTTTTTAAGGATAATGGATGCTTGTGAATGATGGTTGAGTAGATGGATGTTGGATGGTAGGATGCATTCTTCTTCTTAACTTAGAGATTTTGGGGATGAAATCCTCCTCTAAGGAGGGGAGAATGTAACACCCCATGTTTTCTATGAATATTAACAGACGAATTAAAAGAATACTTAATTTTAAAAGTGAGAATTACGTAAAACAGACTATACCACTGCATTCGTCTCAAAATTTTGGTCAAGATGGACCTAAAGTTTGCATTAAACGGATAATGTATGAGAAAGTTATGGACCTTGGAAGTTTGTATACATATAAGGGAAATATATGTATATATATATACAAATGAAATAAATATCAACCTAATAATCAAGAAAAAAAAATCAAAATAGCGGAAGCGGGAAGGCAAAATGCCAAACCGACCTACTTTATGGGTCGACCCGAGACCCGCGGGTCGACCCCAGGGTCAACTCAGGATGTTTGGAATCGACCCCGTCGACCTAGAATGGTCTGTGACAAAATTTTATGTTTTAGGGCATATGTGTCACACTGTGGTTGGCTGGGTGACATGTCTCTTTGTTTTAGATGGCTTTGATGACTCTTATGCTAATCTAAAGGCCATGGTTTGCCTAACGCACCTATAAAAACATATCCAAACCTAAACCCTAATTCTCTTATTCACTTTCATGGCGCCTCCATGCCGCCAAACTCTCATCTAAACCTAGCCGTTACTAAAACCTAAATCAAATCAAAAAGTTCTTCATCTACCTAGAAGATTAATCAATATCAAGTTAGAGTTCTTCAACAACAACAAGCGATTCAATTATCTTTTCTAATCCAAACGCTGTAAGTTCAGTTATTTTTAAATTTGAACACCTAAATCTAGTCTTGACATGTAATAAATGAAATTGAGACTATGCCTGATTCTAAGTTGTTTCTTGCTTCTATTCTTATTCTCATGATGCTATTATCATTAATTTATCTTGTTGTACACCAGTTTTTCATGTTCATGATGATATTTTTATTAAGTCTTAGCCTTCATGCCTGTGATAATATTTTCATGCCTATTTTCTCCCTGTTCTTATTTTATGCAACTTCTATCACCCCCTATATATTTTCTTTTATTGAACCTGGATTAACTTCGAACATAGGCTGAAATCGCGAAATACGAACGTTTGGAATACGGGGAATATTGGGTATTGCCTATTTGAGTGAATTTATGGGCATAACATGTTTGGTGGAATTATTGGTCATAATTTGTGATGGATATGGGGTATTATTATTATTATTATTATTATTATTGCAAGTTTGTGTAAGTTGGCATGTAAATCAATATTTGGGCATATGTAAATTGGCATGTAAAACAATATTTGGGCATGTAAATTGGCATGTAAATCAATAATTGGGCATATGTAAATTGGCATGTAAATCAATAATTGGGCATATGATAATTGGCATGTAAAAATTGGAACTTGGACATAATTGGCAAGTATATAATTTAATTAAATCTAATGGCCGCCTAAGACACGAGGTTAGATTTGAGTTGTGGTGTAAAGCTGCCCGGAACCGCTCGGCACATATAGCAACCACAACGACAACAATTTAATGTGAGAGGTCAAAGGCGAAGATTAGATGGGTAATAATGCAGTTTGTCGTGTAAGACTGCCCGGAACCGCCCGACACATCCAGCAACTGCAAACAACAAGTCTAATGTGAGAGGTTAGCGCATTGAATGCTTGAACCCGAGGTTGGAATGAGTTTGCGGTGTAAGACTGTCCGGAACCGCCCGGCATAATCCAGCTACCGCAAATAAGTCCAATGTGAGAGGTTGATGTATTAATAAATAGTTAGTGCTAAACAAACATGTTAAGTATGGTAGGGTTAAGTCAACATGCAACACTTAACCACTATGACAAGACAAGTGGTAGGTTAAGTAACTCAACTGGATTGATGACACTTAACCAATATAACATGATGAATGGGTGGGTTAAGTAAACTTGAATTGATTGATTGATGACACTTTACCAATATAGGGGGTATACGAATAGACCCTAGGAAAACCCTAGTAGCGGGACCCTTTTCAGTAGTAACCTACATTAGGTATCAACGGGACCCTGAGCTAGGCAGGGTGGGGCACGATTACTGGGCTGATCATAAGCAGTCAAAATAGCGGTAGGTGGTACGGCAGTGCAGGTTCCAATGGATTACGGGCGTGCACGTAATTCCAACATGGGAAAATTTAGACACTGAGTACCAAGTAGGTATAAAGCTGTGCATTCTAGTACTGTATCGGGTTGCCACCCTAGGAAATGATACATCCTATGGTGGGACCAACATAGGTATCTACAAGTAGGGGCCGGGTTGATACAAACATGCGGAACGTTATGAGAAGGAGCCGATCAATTAAGATAGGTACGGTGGGGATAGGTAAACTGTCAATATGAGGTGGGACCCTCGTCATGAGATATGTACCTATAAAACTATCATATGGGAAATGGGGATCACTTATCTTGTTTTGTAACAAATGGCATTAGTTGAACACTAGTTAGGTGGTGCAGAGAAATTAGGAATCAGTACGATACCTTATCATGTTCTAGTCTTATCTTATGCTTATCTCGTTATTCTTGCGATGCTTATTATCATGGTTATGTCTTGTATCCAGTTTATTTATGTCATGATACCTTTACCTGTTTACATGTTGAAAGTCACCGGACTTACCAGGGTTTATGTCTGACTCTGTTTTTATTTCGCCTTCTTTCTTTCGTTCCCCCCATAGGTCCACAGGAAGGGAATACCGTCGCTTAGTTTAGATTCTTTTCAAGCTCGAAGATTGTAATGCATTGCTTTGGACTCTCTGCTTACTACTAAGGCTGGCTACTGCTTAATTGGGGAATTATGTTATTTTGTATTATGCTTCTTTTGAGAAACAAGATAGATATTTGATGTAATAGGTTTTGATGTTTTGGTGTTGATGTTTGAAACTACCCTTATGAAATTTTATCCTATTATGCTACTATGGAATAAAAGTTCTAACTGTTTTCCGCTGCTTAAATTTGTTTGTTTTGTAATTTTATCTGTTCTATACTCTTGTGACCCCCACTAAGGTTAATGCATTCCCTTTGTGAGTGACCTTAATGGGGGTGGGGTGTTACACTCACAGTGTAGAATGACACCATACATGGTAGCCAATCCATCCCTAGAATAAAACCATAGCCCATGAAACCAAGAACATATGCATCGTACTCAAATTCGATGCCCAATACAGATATTCTCAAACCCCGACAAATCATAAACATATGAGTCATGTCCCTATTGGGGTTTGAGACAACAACGGGATCCAAAACCATACTAGTACTAAGGTGTTGAGACTCGACCATAGAATCATACATAAAAGAATGCGAAGCTCCAGAATCAAAAAGATTTCTAACAGGATAATCAGAAAGAGAATTCAAACCTTCAACGAAAACTTTCCTACCTCTGTCCGGTATATTGGATATAAGAGCATGCACCTACCCTCCAAAAGTCCTTCCCTTTGGCCTTGTCTTTGCTTCTTCGGGAACTCCCTAGTATAGTGTCTGACCTCACCACAGTGGAAACAAGCATTCTTCCTTTTTCTGCAATCTTTGCTCAAATGACCCATGCGTCCACAACTATGACATTTTCTGTTGTCTTCAGCTTTGTCATTCTTTCCACCCTTCTTTTGTTGTTGTTGTTCTTTCTTGGGCCACGCCTTCTTCTTTTGTATCTCATCAATCTTAGCCTCATTCTTTTCGCCTTTATCTACTTCGTGCATTAATCTCATATCAACGAGTTTCTCAAAAGTGCCCCTATCGGAATATGAGACATAGTTAACCCATGAAGAGGTTCATTCAATCCTCTTGCAAATCTCAAAATTTTCTTATGCGGGGGTATTCACCAGCTCCAAACCAAACCTCCCCAATTGATTGAACTTATTGACATACTCTTTGACTAACATGCCTCCTTGCTTGAGTGCTAGAAACCTCTCCATTTGCATACTCTCTTCTACCTGAGAGAGAAACTTTATCTCAAACCTCTAATGAAAATTAGCCTAAGTATCTACTGGATGCCCTGCTTACATCACCTCCCACTGGAATGAAGCCTCATCTTTCAGCTTCCATGCGGCCAACTGAATCTTCCTACGGTTGTCAACCTCGAAAATCTCAAATAAGTCTTCCATCTCTTTAAGCCAGTTCCGAGCTTCTACAAAGCCTTTAGTTCTGCTGAATGTTTTTCCGCCCATAGCATGGAAGTCCTTGCATATCTTAGAGAAATTATCTGCTCCAGGAGGAGGAGGAACATCGGATGCAGCTGGGGAAGGGGCATTTGCTTGGCCTCCGACAGATGCCGTAACCTCGAGAATCTACGGAACCAAGCCAGTATCTGAACGTCCTCGGGAATATTCGGTTCCCCAAACATGCTGAAAAGAAAGGTAAAAGGGATTCAAACACAGAATCGAAAGATAATTTATATGGCTTTGGGGAATATGTCTTTCAAAAATAGACTATTCTTTTGAAAATGATTTCTTTTTAAAACCTTTTGAAAATAATTTTCAAAACCTTTTTATTTGATCTTATAACCTTCAACTCTGATATCAAATGTCACAACCCACGTTCGTTAATGTTAGTCTGTATCAAAATGCATTAAGTTCCATGAAGCGTTATAGGTAAACAAAAACATCACAAGACAGATATAAAATAGTAGCGGAATTTAAAACTTTATCTTTCAAATAGAAAACATCGTGGTCCAAAATCCAGTTACAACATAAGTTTGAAATACAGAAAACCCATTACATCAAATTAAAATTATCTGCCTTGTACTAAAATCATCATAGTACAGTAATATAAAGTCATGGTCCCTTAAAAGAGCTATTTTAGAGTTGACAACTTGTCAAAGCGGTACATCAAAGTAGCTCCAAGAAGATACATGAGAGGAAATCCTAATCAAGCCTGAGTATTCCCACCCTGAGAACCTGAGGGGAAGGACAGAGAAAGAAAATGAAACAAAACGGGTTAGACATAAAGTCTAGCTAGTCCAGTGACTTTTAGCATATAAATAAGTGAAAGCACATGATAAGCATATAAACTGGAGGAGAGAGATAACAATATCATAAGATAGATATAACATAGTGAGCAGGATAAGCAGAATGAACAGAACAGAATAGATTATGCTTCCCAATTACTTTCCTCAACACCAATACTAGTATAACATAAACAAAGTGATTCCAAATGAAACTGCTAGACGTAGGTGTAATTCTAGTGACGGGTTTTACCCCCCAACGATAATAATAGGCAGCCCAATAGAAATAATGGGTGTTACCCCCAAACGACAATAATGGGAACCTAAATAGGCAGGACTACATGTACCCTAATTACTACCTCAATCAATCGGCACCATATCCCGTAAATACCCCTTGTCGGCCCCACAATAGGATGTATCACTTCCTAAAGTGGCAACCCCCAGGTAGACACAGCCATATCTACCATCGCAATAGCGTCTTATTTTCCTGAGCAAGCGGACCCATGCATGCACATGACTCCGTTGGAATGCGCCATCAGATACCTTCACCCAAATAGACCTCTTATAATCAGCTCAGTAAGCGTGCCCTGACCCCTACCTAGTTTAGGGTCCCTCTTTGGATACCAGTATGGGTTACTGACTGATACGGGTCCCACACAACAAATGAGACAAGCCAAACCTAGGCTTATATCCCCACTACTAGGATTTTGACAGGTTATGCCTAATAGATTACCCCAACATATAAAATAGGTTAAGTTTGTTGGGTTCGTACAACCCCCTACAGATTTAACAGATTTACTTAACCTTCCATTGATTCCAACAAGTTTACTTAACCCTTACAAAATTTGATAGGTTTACATAACCCCCACAGATTTAAAGAGGTTAAGTACTACAGTTTCATTACATGTTTTGCTTAATCTGTTAATTAAGCCTATGGGTTTTCATGCCCTTACCCTCAAGTCAAAAATCATCATATAGGATATCCCCGAAATTAAAGTCTTTGATCACAGTATAGGTTATGCCCCCAAATCCCAGTCATGTTTTATAATACAAATTATACCCCAATTTACCACTCCTAACCATTCCCAATTTCGTTCGTTTTCGCATATTTCAGCGATACGCCTACGTGCTATAAAAAAGGGAAGAAGTAAGATAAGAGAACAGAAATAAGCATAATAACAGAACAGGCATATGATTATAGAAATATGTATGTAAGGACTGAACAGTAGATCAGGTGTACATGTAATGGCAGATTTGTTTAGTTATGATTCAGGTTATTAACAGGCATAGATTTGGATCAAAACTTATAAACATGTCAGGATTACTTATTAAATGTTTATATCTAAAAGTAACATGAACTCACAGAGGCTGGATCTAAAGAGCAAGGAAAAGAATGTTGATGCTGTAGCAGAGATTATTGAATATGTATAAATCGTTATTGTAGAAGAATAGGCTAATTCAATCCAAGTTAGGGCAACATCTCCGTGTCTCCATTGTTTTAGGTGAATAAGACAATAGAAATGTTGTCCTATTTATAGCCTACCGCCAACTAATCTCGTTCAGGAGCGCGGCCATGTGCAAGGATGGAATCTGCCCTGGATCTGGGGTGGGTCGACCCCTATAGCATGCAGGTCAACCCCCAATGGGCCAGAATCCCGCTTCAATTTCTCGCTTGGATTTTCCTGTTATTTTGAACTTGATTTGTTTATATATAATTCTCTTATATGCATATAAACTTCCAAGCTAAATAACTTCCTCATACGATGTCCATTTTACGCAAACTTGGAGTCTATCTTAAGCAGAATTCTGAGATGAACGCAATGGTGCAGTCTGTTTTACTTGATTTCCAAATATTTAATTACGTATTCTTTAGTTTATCATTATAATATTATTTAAAATTACGGGGTGTTACAAATCCAATTGGATCTCTCCAACCTATTTTTTCTTCATCCACAGATGCAAGATAACATAAACAATACCAATTTCGCTTTAAGGCGGGATATCACGGTATAGAAGGTCATCCACTATTATGTGGGGTGCATAGGGTCACATCCTCTAAATGTTTGTGGGAATATCCAACTACCAACCTTAAATATAACTGATATATATAATAGCAATCAACTGATAATACTCTATCAATCCATCAAAACAAGCATCAAACAGCATATAAAATTTTTGTACTAAATAAAAGTTTTGTTTATATTAAATTATAAATGAACCAAAGATAGTGAGTTTACTCACACTTGTTTTTTATCGCTGAAATAATAATTGGTTTATAATTAAAGTAAACGAGTGTTTAATGTAATCAAAATTTCCAACAGCCTTTAAAGCATTCCAAATTAGTGTCACTATGAAGTATTTTCCCATACGATCCCAACTTATTTTGTTTCATCGAAAACTGTTATCGTGTGAAATATATATACGCGTTAAAAATTTTAAATGAGTTAAAAGATCATTGACTAATTAATAGAATAATTAATTATGCCTAATCCCCTTTTTAAGTTAATACTCCGTCTTCCCCAAATACTTCATGCCTGCTATTGTATCATCCTTCACCATTGTCGACACTTATATCTCCTTCACGACCTTGGTTACTTCACGAAAACCTAATTCGAATATACCTATGGACTCCCCTTCTCGAAAGCAACCCTTCTGACACTGTCTCCTTCAACCTGGCGGTCTCCTTCCGATTGCAACCTATATGTCGCCTACTGATAACCAAAAAACCAGCGACCCTTTTGTGCTCGAATTCACATGTTTCAGGCCATAAGCGCACCTTGGTGCCAGAAACCCGACGACGATCGTCCTTCAACCCAACTACGACCTTATCCGCATAGAGACCCATCCCTAGCATGCTTCTCCAATTGTTGAACTTGCTAGGTAGAGTGCACGAGTTGAAAACAGGGTATAATACTAAGGCTAAAATCATTTCATAATCAAAGAATTAAGCCTTACACTTTTTTCTCTGATTTTTCGAATTTTTGCATGAGTTAAAAAGAGGGCGGCTTCAATTTTAATTTTGTTGCTTGGAGAAACGAACGAGGAAGAGAAATAAAAAGGGTTATAAGGGTATATTTACAGATGAATTTATTATTATAGTAATCTAATGAAACTTACGCCCAAAGTAACACGTTTAAACAACCACATATAAGCTCCAATCGCGATGAAATGTGTAATCTTATAATAACTTAATATTTTAGACACGATGGAACTAGCTTCGTCGAATTCCGAGATCGTTTATAAAACTTCCTTTTGATTTCTCAATATGATCGATATGCATTTAAATTGCACACGATCACAAAAAAAGTCCAATTGACTTGAAACTAGAAATCTTACAATAATTTACCAATACCGATTATATAAAATTAGTTTCGTTGAATTCTGAGGTCGTTTGAAAATCAACTATTTTTAAATTCTATATTGACTCGACGAAATATAATCGATGCCTAAACAATCAAATTATTGATAATAAATTGTTATTACCATTTATTTTCAAATAGAATTTTATATAACTTCCAAATGATTTAGCTTGGATTTTAAACTTGATATTTTCGTTTTCAAGTTAAATCAATATTCCATTTATTCAAAATCCTTTTATATTTCCAAATCAACATTTAAAACTAATTTAAATGTTCAAAATTAAATTGTTAAAAAATATGGATCGTTACATTCCTCCACCCTTAAAATAATTTCATCCTCGAAATTACTAATGTAGGAGAAATGTTATATAATCATTAACTTATCAAAAACCCATTTAGGTTGAAACTCAACTCTTCACATTTATACAATTTTAGCTCAAACAAAACTTTTGGTTCTCATTCATGTGAACCATCAATTTCTCATTTCTATTTATAAATCCTTCAAATTGAACCCATTTTGAAAATCATCTCTTTTAGCTTACAAATTTTTTCACAAGCTTTGAAAATTGTCCTAACTTCCTAAATTTTGGTAGAGTCTTTCTTGTATAACAAAAGAGATAAGAAGGTATACATTGACCCATATGGTCGGAAAATAGTTCATATACCCATATTTGGTACTTTTGCGTAGGCTACTTTATATAAGAGTTAATTTAGCGAGTTTTCTTCATTATTAAGCAATATGTGCAACCAAAATCAAGCCAGACAGCTCCATGTACATGTACTTACTTAGTTTAAACCCATAAGTCGCATAATATTGAGTTTCAATAACTTTCTTTCATTTTAAATGGTTAAACACCTGGATTCAACACAAACATGTCATGTTATTCATATTTAACATGTATATGCTAGTACGAGTCTAGACATTTAGTGAATACCTTATTTCATTCATATTACACACCGTGTCCTCACATTCATTAAATTTGAATGATTAACAACCAATATATTTACATTCAATTCATATTCCGCTCATATACATTCAAATCAATTTATTTACTTCGTTTACGTCAAACGAATTTTTTTATGCATATTTGGTGTCACTTGGTTAATAAAGTAGCCACTTATATTTTTGGCTACATTTTAATTTGATTCCAAATCAATTTATCCATTTTAATCCATTTAACTTGCTTGAGTTAAATTTAAATTCCTGAATTCAAATTCCCGGTTTTTATTTCAAATTAGCTTGAAATCGTATAATTATATATAACCATCTCAAATGAAAAAAAAAATTATTTTTTCAAAATAACATTCTTTCT
Organism: Allium sativum; assembly: GCA_030737875.1. Taxonomy (NCBI): domain Eukaryota; kingdom Viridiplantae; phylum Streptophyta; class Magnoliopsida; order Asparagales; family Amaryllidaceae; genus Allium; species Allium sativum. Next base: position 387,256,155 of record CM060916.1, on the reverse strand, counting down.
AAAATAAAATTCCATTGGAAATTTTACTAGCAATCCATCACATAGAAACTCGAAAATGAATACTTATAATACTCCAATCACCATCAGAATTATTTTCCAGCGGTTGAAGTGATTTCAATGCTTTATCACTCTAAAAATCCATTTAAAAATGACTTCTATTCAAGAATCCTTCCAAAACAAAGCTATATTATTTTAATATACTTCATAAAATATTTTTCGAACCTCCAGGGCTTTAAGTTCCAAATTCTAGTATGAATCCAATTTTAGTTCATCTTATTTGCATATTTTATTCTTATAAAAATTATATTTGGTCATATATAACCATTCCAATTTTATAATTCCATCTGACTATAATAATGACAACCAACAAAGCCATATATTATAATAATTTCATAAAACCATTCCTTTTATATCAAAATATAATTTTTGGGTAAAATTATTTCATTTGCCCACTTTAAAATAATATATGTCGAATTTCTCTATTCAAATGTTTAGAAACATCTATCAATGTAGTGGCGTCCCACGATTCAACTAGAATTCATAAGCCACTCAAAAGATAAGCAAATACAATATAAAACAACTTTTATATCAATTATCAAATACACGCTCTCATATATACACTCAAACTCACTCTAGGGTACTGTTGACCCTACCTCTAATGCACCAAAGCCTAGATTTCACTCAATTTAAGCTCTAATAGCAACTGTAATGGCCCACAAATTCGTACTATTTGAGTTGACTAAATACACCACACATCCAACGCAAATTGCAAAGAATCACGAATCATTATTGATAAAGAAGAAAAAGATAGAAGAATAGAAATAATATAGAATTTCACATCACAATGGAATAAAATATAATATATATAACAACTTTTAAATATAGAATTCTGTACCATATGTACATAGCATCAACAGAGTACAACACAACACATCACAGCAGAAATAAGCAGTAGATAACTAATGCGGAATCATCCTTCTCCAAGCTCCTCCAAGGGTATTTGTAAACAACTGAACCATTTGATTGCCCATACAAATTTGGGCACCCAAGAGCTTAAGTTAGAACAAAACAAATGAACTCTGGGTCAGTTATAGGACTGATGTGAGTAAACTCTAATCACTCGATTTAGTTTGAAAATCCTTTCTAAAGGAAAGATAATTGCAAGACTGATCCAAACATAAACATGGATGGTTTTTACATTACGATAACCCAAAACATTCTTTATATCAAAACTATTATGATATTATAACAGTGTCTAAATCAAATAATAGCAATCTAGCGGAACGCTTGCATCTCACGCTCCACAAACATAGTATACAATCAAAACCGCGAGCGCTTATTGGAGAATGGATTTCCAACCATGACAACTTATGGAACCACCTTCCGATAATGTATCTCTAAAGAGGAATACACTGGGTTCAACAAGAACATCTTACAACCTGGCCATACATGATCGACCAGTCATTCCACTTGAGTGTACCGAATGTACTATCACCATTGGTTGTGATCAGCAACCGTTTCTGAAAGCATACGGTTGCGATAAAAGAAGAACAAATGAATTTTCTCTAGATTAGGTGATAATACACCATAATGGGTGTGACCCACATAGGCATGCTGCCAACCCGATTTTTTTCATCTTTTCGATAGATGGGGCCTGAGACTACGATTACCATTTTGACATCACATTCAAATTTTGAATGCCACATTGTCAGCTCCGTCAATCACTAATTGACTTATACAAATGCACATGGGGTGTTAAGCTAAAAGTAGTTACCTTCTCCGCCACCATACTCGGTGCATTTGTAAAAGGGTGCATTTTTTATAGGTCCCTATTAAGGTTTTAAATTAGGCTCACATCCGGTAGTAAACTTATTGTAAATTTAGTCCCTATTTTTCAAAACTTCACTAAAAAAATATAAATTTTTTTTAAAAAAATATATGTAAATTCATATTTAAATTAAACATGCACTCGACAAAAATTCGGATATAAAAAACATCAAATAAGACGTCAAAAACCCAAAAACCAGCAAAACAGCGAAAAATGCAATAAAATGCATAATGGGATGCAATATTTGAATTTTTTTACATACATTTTTGCAGTTTTCAAGTCATGCATATGTATTTGAATTACTTGCATACATCTATTCACGTTTTGCATAATTCATGCATAAATGTGTGAAAAAATCCGCAGACTATAATTGGCTTAAGTTTTCTTCCTGAAAATACATTCATACATGCATGCAAAATTTTCAACTATTAGCACATATATATGCAAGTTTCGGTCCAGATTTCTAAGCCAAAAAAGCTTATGAAGTAATTGCACACATGTATGCAACTATAGGTAATAGTTGCATACATGTATATAAAACTTTTTTTTAATTTATGTGGATTTCCGAGAATATTTATAAATTTCAGAATTTTTTTTTAAAGTGGTAGCACCTGAAAATTTGGTCAGAACGAGGAAAAGGCGGAAGTATTATGATAGGAGGCGGACAGAGCAAAAGTAGGAGGGGGCAGTTTAATAATAGGGTGCGGGTTTACATTTCAAACTTGGGAGGGATGTGATGTGAATTAAGTTTGCTTTTAGGGATGTGACCCTAATTTTCACTTTGTGAAAACCAACATACGTAATCATTGAAAATACTCTATTAGACATTCATCCATACAAGTTCATTCTGGGACCGAACGAAACCGAAGGCACTATCCCCATTAATCCATCTTAGGAAATTTCTTCCTTGGATCAACAGAAAAAGCCTTTGCACTTTACCTCATCTTCGATTATCTTCAAAATAATTTGATTCGCAACGCTTATGCCAATGAGAAGTGGTTTCGGATAATAAATCCAAGCGGTCTCTCCATACTGACAATGATAACATTTAATTAGCCAAAATTTTGATGGTCGGTTATTTGATTATTGAAGAAAAAAAATATTCATCCAATTACGTTAATTCCAAAAGGAAATACTATTTATTTGCATCAAACAATCACTGAGCCCTTATTAATTAATATTTCAGTAATCGAATTCTTTCAAATATTCCTATCAAAACTCATTACCAAGATAGTTTCCAAACCTGCTTGGAATCTCACAGTACTTGGAAAACATTTCCAAATTTCATAAGATACTTTATTTTCTATACTTAGAAAATAATTCTTATTATTGTTGGAAAACATTCCGTTCACTTATCTCTTTCACAAAACCATTTATTTTCTATAGTCAGAAAGTATTTTATTCCAACCCGTTTAAAAGATATTGGTTTCAAACCAATAGGAATTCATTTCATAACTTCTCTTTAAATTTTTATTAACTACTTTGGTTTCTAATTCCATATGCAATCGATAAATCGATTTTTAATTATAAAATTTTCTTAAAAAAAATTTAACTCTTTAAGTTTTCAAATTTTTTTGCTAGCGTCTGCTTTGCGCAGCTCAATCGGTACAACAACAAATCACCTCTCCAGGAACTTTCCATTCAAAGAAAAACAAAAGGCAAAGCGTCTTGCAATTAGGCTCATAAAATTCTCATATTGAATTAAATATGTACCTTTTTAGAGCATTCAATTTATTTCCTTTATTCATTTCATTCCAACCTATTTAACATTCGTTCAACCATTCCCAATTTATTCCAAATCAATTCAGTACATTTAATTTAATCACTTTCCAATCACTAGTTAATTTTCTAATTAGCTCCTTTTCTTAATCCACTTTTGGTTTGAACATATCATTTTCGAATATATTTTAATTCACTTATACTCAAATCGAACCCAAATTTCATGTTCGATTCAAGTTTTCATATTCAATTCCCAATTTTAATTCACAAATCCAATTTACTTAACCAAAGTCAAATTTGATCCAAAACTCCGTTAACTAATTATTTGTCTAATTAGTTAACTTTACTCAATGATGAAAAATATGATTTTTGTTCAAAAATGAATTCATTTAATCCACTTGAGTTCATATTTATTTTATAACTCAAGTTAGGATTTTACTAATGGAAATTTAAGTTTTATTTGCTAAAAATATTTTATTTTATTAAATAAATCGTATGGTTTATAATTATACTGCGATTTTTCTGGAAAATTGATTTTGACATAACTCAAGATCAATAAGACGAAATCCTGATTTTTCTCTTCCATTAGAAAACTATTATTCAATAGGTCCTGACGATTTTTGTCTCAAAGAAATCCAACTTATATTGAGTTATATATACTCAAGTGAAGTTCGAAACATAAAATTACGAACTATCGCACTGCAGTGAGCTCGTTTTAATTAAATTTGAATTTCTATGTTTAAACTTCGTTTATTATATAATATACAACCATATCCTAAATAAACCGTTTCCATTTCAGAATCCATTTGGTTATACTTCAAATATATTTCTAAAGTTCCTTTATGATACTTGGAAAAATAATTAAATGTTATTCGAATCATCATTCGAATTTTTACTTAGGAAAATTTTCAAGATTTCCTAGAATATCATCGAAGTTTGATTTAATTTCATTTTACCATTTCTAAACGATTATACTTAATTATAATCTTAACTAATCAGTCCAAATCATTTCCTTTCCACTTTTTTTAACTATTCAATATCTCTTATTTAAATTCTGTCAAAAGCCATAAATTTTGTATTTATTTTACTTTTACAAAACTTGCTCGTTTAGTAATTCCATTTAACAAAATATTTTATTATTATAAAACTTATTGTTATAAACTAAGAAAACATGGACATGGAAATTAAAATGAAGAGAAAATAAACTTTTTCTCATTAAGTTCAAATCTGAGGTACACCGCCTATATTTACAGGAAAAATACAATGTGTAACTATTTTCATTAATGCCACTATCCGTTTTTCCCCTTGGTATCGTTCTTTCGGTACCGCATCAACTTGCTCTTGGTATTGCCTTGGGTGTCGGCATGGCTACAACTTCATAATTAGCTTCGCCTTTTCAGCTTCTTGGTTTTGGCTTCTTGTTATTGGCTTTTTGGTTTCGGTTTCTTAGTTTTGGCTTCTTAGTTCCGATGTATCCTTTTTATTGGCTTTGGCTTTGGTGTTACATTTTCCGGCTTCGGTACTGTCTTCAGCTTCGATACCGCCTTCTTGGTTTTGGTGTTGCATCCTTAGTATTCACATCAATTCCAATGTTGCCTTCTTGGCTTCGGTGTTGGCACCAAGCTGTTTGTTCGAACAGCTTGATGCCGATAGCATATTTACAAACCATGATACTATATACATATTCACACATATACAACTTCTACTCACAACACTCCCTCTCAAGTTGGTGTGTAGATATTCATCATGCCCAACTTGATTCATAAATACTTGATTCTAGCACCACTCGGTGCTTTTATCAGCCACATGTTCCTCAGTCTTGACATGCTCCGTCAGAACCAGACACTGTTGAACCTTATCTCTAATGAAGTCACAATCCACTTCAATATGGTTTGTTCTTTCATGAAACACTGGATTAGATGCTATATGGATTGCAGCCTGATTGTCACAATATAGAATTATTATTTTAACAATATTTATTTCAACTTCATGCACTAGATGGTCCACAGACATCACTTCACAAATTTCCATGGCCATAGCTATATATTTCGATCTAACACCTCATCTAGAGACAACATTTTGTTTCTTGCTTTTCCAATAAATCAAATTTCCTCCTAGAAATACATATAATCTAGACATAGACTTCCTATCAAGCTTTGTTCCTGCCCAACCAGCATTGCAGAAACACTCAACTCTTGCGTGTCCATGATTCTTGTACTCAATTCCTTTCCCAACGGTTCCCTTAAGATAACACTAGATATTCTTTAGTATGCTCCAATGATACACAGTAGGAGATGCCATAAACTGGCTTACAATATTGAGACGGCCCCCCATGCACCAGTCGACATTTCCAATGAAAGTGCGTTGTGCCAATGCCTGACTAGCACAGGACAGTCGCCAAAGAAAGGAAAAGAAAGGAATTTGTACTAACAAGAAACCTGTAGTATATCTCACAGCGCATGGAACAAAATATAATAGTAACATAACTTGATACAAAACAGGTGAGACAGTGCATAAGCTGAAAACTAAACCAACATAGCAGCGGAAAATTCAAAGTACAGCTTATGATCCAAACCATAATTATTACAACTTTGAGATGATATCTCTAAAGCAAAAGAAAGAGGTACACTACTAATGCCCAAAGTAGTGACCAACAACAACACAGGGAGATTATATATATATATATATATATATATATATATATATATATATATATATATATCATATGTGGAAGCCTCCTGCTCGTCTCCGGTACAACTACTCGTGCATAATCACCTTACTTATCTCTAGTCTGCCCGTTTAAGAGCACCCAGAGTAATAAGAAGAGACATAAAACTCTGGGTCAGAAAAAAGTTTGGTATGAGCGATAAGCAACAAAACAGAACAATAACAGGTATACATAACCATACCTGAACCTGGACCTGCAAGCAAAGAGTTAGCACAATAGGATGTACAGTACTCTAAGGTAACACTAGCATAAGGTGTAAAGATAACGGGGAAGGGGGTGTGCATATCATAATGATGGCAAACAATCAAGCATAGCAACCATCCTCACATCTCTCACTCAGTGCGTAAAGCATACGATATACACCGCTTTGATCACCCAAATCCTTGCTATGATCACTCTGCGCCATGGAGTCATGGTGACTCCACTTCACTGATCCATAGCCACTAGTCCTTGCTATGTCCACTCTGCCCCATAAAGTCATGACGACTTCACGGCACTGGCTCATATCCATGCTACAATCACTCTGCCCCCATGGAGTAATAACTACCCCTCTGCACTGATCTGTATCCTAGCATTCGTCTCTCGGTGGTGAATAAAAGCTATGGACATAGAAAATTCCTTAGCACACGTCCTGCAGTAAAGCCCAGTTACGAAGTTGTCTCATTGGTTCCCATCTGGATCCTGAGTACAAACTTCTCCTTTGGACTACCATTGCATCTCGGTTTTTGGTCATAATCTCTGGATCAGTTAGGTTCTTCCCTTCTCTTCGCTTCAGATCGTACCCCCGGTTCGGTTCGTGCTTTATGTCTCAAGTCCAATCTCCTCGGTTCAGATCAGAATGCTCCATATGGGCCGGGTCGTGGTACTCTGGCACTTTGGTTCTCGCTGGTTCGTGTCAAACTTCAGTCGAACGTTTCGTGGTGCATAGAGCACGAATGGATCGGGTTACTTCACAACAGGTCGGTCCAGAGCCTTCAGATGCGGTTCGTGACTCAGGTAGGCGAGCGGTTTGGTTTCCATGTCACAAACGGGTCGATTCGTAGGGGTCGATCGGATCCGGTTCCTGCACAACTTTCCTGCGACTTCCAACGACTAGTTTTACGCCATAGGACGGCGTTTTCGACCATTCTAACTGTTCTAAACAACCATAATACATGCCAAACAGTCATAGAAACATGTATAATCATCCACAAACACCAAAACCATAATTTAACATGTATGTAAAGATCAAACATACCCAAAAACCCTTGTTTTTCCCTTAATCATGTTTAACAACAACTAACAATAGGATTAGGAAAACTTAACCAAATTAACCCAAATTTCTAACGAAGGTCTTAAACAATATTTCGAAATTTCTGAATATTTTTCCAGAATTTAATAATGCCTAATTTTGATAATTATCACTAATCACCTCTAATTAGCCGTAATTAGTGAAAACAATTGCAAATCACTCACCTTAGCCACAAATAATTATCAAATCTAAAAACTCCACTGTTTGGGTCGAATTCTAGAGCCTAGCAGCAGCTCCAACTCTAATTTAGTGCTATTTCTCCTTGATTTGACGTAGATTAGCTTAATCCTTGATTAGAGAGCGATTTAGGATGAACTTAGAAGGTGGAGGCCATTGTTAGGGTTTCTAAGAGGTAAATGGCAGCTACTAAACTGAAATAGAATGAAAACTTAACTCATTTCAGCCTCCCCATAACCCTAGTCCTGAAATGGGTTACGGGCCCATTTGCTAATTAAGCTAATTAGCCCACTTAAGCAGTTTTTCACCTTCTAAACCTTGTTTCAGCCAAATCTCCCAAACGGTGAGTCTGTTTGACTAATGTGACCACTCTACGGAAATGTAAACCATCATTCGAAGTGATTTAGGTCAAAAATCATTACCAATCAAAAGTTATGGCCGAAACAAGATCAGCTAGGGGTAAAACGATCGTTTAAAAGTCGACAAAAATCATGAACATGGGAGATGACCCCAATAGTCATTCCCCAAAGTTACACGGCTATACTACCTCATACGAAAAAGAAATAAATATTCTATGATCCTGCGATGCATAGAATGCAGGTTGTTACACTCCCCCTTTAAGAAATTTCGCCCCTGAAATTCCTAAACAAAAACTTACAAAAGTGTACCGCATGCCTATCAGTCATTCACAAATAACCAAACATACACAACAAGCACAACAAGCCTACTCTAGCATGTGGTTCACTAACAAGAAAAGAAACTATCACTATTAAAATCTTACCAGGCATAGAGTTTTAGATGTGATTTCCTTATGCTCTCCTTTGTTTCCCAAGTACAGTCATTCTCATTCTTTCCCCACTGAACCTTAACTAATTTCAACGCTTTCCCTCGAAGTTGCTTCGTATCGCTCTTGACAATACGGATCGGCTTGCGGTTCCCAACCACCTCGGGTTCTACTTCGACGTCATCCAATTGATCCGGTGAAATAGTCATATCGGGCTCATGCACAAACTTCCTTAACTGGGAAACATGAAACACGTTATGAACTCCCGCCATCTTGTCTGGCAACACAACTTTATATGCCAAATTCCCAACTTGCTCGAGAACTGGGAATGGACCAACAAATCTTGGTGTTAACTTGCCTCTCCTGCCAAATTGGATCACACTGTTTAATGGAGAAATCTTGACAAACACCAAGTCGCTAAAAGAAAATTTCAAATCTCTTCGCCTCTTATCAGCATAACTCTTCTGCCTATCTTGGGCAACCTTCGTTCACTGTTGGATGACCTTGATCTTGTCTGAAGTTTCTCTTATTACATTTGGCCCAAGCAAAAATTTCTCACCGGTTTCCAGCCAACATGATGGTGAGTTGCACGGTCTTCCGTACAAAGCTTCAAATGGAGTCATACCAATACTGGACTGATAACTATTATTATATGCAAACTCCACTAGATGCAAATGGTCATCCCATGACCCTCCAAAATCCAATATACAAGCTCTCAAGAGATCCTCTAATACTCGATTCACCCTCTCTGTCTGACCGTCAGTTAGAGGATGGTACGCGGTACTGAGATGTAATTATGATCCTAAAGCCTCTTGTAAGCTCTTCCAAAATCCACTAGTGAACAATGGATCTCGGTCACTTTCAGTGCCTTTGGGTACTCCATGAAATCTCATTACCCACTTCATATACAGTTTGCTAACTTAGTTGTTGTTCTATTCGACTTAATCGGTATAAACCTTGCACTCTTGGACAATCGGTCGATAATCATCCAAATGCTATCATGGACCGATCTAGTCCTTGGTAACCCATCAATGAAATCCATTGATACTTGTTCCCGTTTCCATTTTGGAATTTCCAATGGTTGTAACAACCCACTAGGCTTCTTTTACTCAGCTTTAACTAGCTGGCAATTTATGCATTTGGATATAAACTTCCCAAAGTCTCTTTTCATCCCTTTCTAGTAGTAGGTCTGCTTCGAATCTCGATACATTTTTTACCACCGGGATTTATAGTCAGTTTTGAGTGATGACATTCTCCAAGCACTTCATCTCTCAATCCATTAACATTGGGCACAATTAATCTCCCATTCTTTCTAAGCCATCCATCTTGATCAAACTCATACTTGTTCATCTCCTCGTCGATTCCCATTTCTATCTTGGAGATGGTTTCTAATAGAGTAGGATCGTCCCTTTGACTGGAACCAATCCGCTCAATCAAAGTAGGTCTGATCGTCAAACTTGCTAACATCTCTGGATCCAATTCGCACTTTGGTCTGAAATCATACCCAACGATATACTTCAGTTGCTTCCACTCAAGAAACATAGCCCCTAAACTGGCATATCTTCTACTCAATGCATCGGCTACCGCATTGCCCTTTCCTGGTGTATATGCGATATCAAAATCATAGGAAGCCAAGAATTCTAACCATCTCTGCTATCGAAGATTTAAATCCTTCTGAGAGAAAAGATACATTAACAATTTATGACCAGTAAATAACTCGAATCTTTCTCCCAAGAGATAATGTCTCCACATCTTCAACGTGAACACGATCACAACCAATTCCAAATCGTGGGTAGGGTATCTTTTTTCATGCGTTTTCAGTTGCCGACTAGCATAAGCTACAACCCTACCTTCTTGCATCAATACAGCGCCTAGTCCGGTACCACATGCATCCGTGTATACTGTCATCTCTTCATTCCCTTTAGGAATGACTAACACTGGTGCACACATCAACTTTTCCTTTAGGCTCTTAAATGCATTTTCACAATTTCCGTCCCAGACGAAAGCTTGATTCTTCTGGGTCAACTGAGTTAACGGTGCCGCTATATTGGAGAAGTCTTGGATAAACTTACGATAATATCCAGCTAATCCCAAGAAACTTCTTACGTCTGTTGCATTCTTGGGCGTAGACCAATCATGTACCGTAACAACCTTCGCAGTGTCCACGGCAATACCATTCTCCAAAAGACATGGCCCAAGAATCTCACTTCCCTCCTCCGAAAGCGACTCTTAGAAAACTTTTATTTCAATTGGTGTTTTCTCAACACCTCCATCACTATCCCCAAATGTTTCTTGTGTTCTTCCTCTGTTCTCGAGTAAACCAAGATATTGTCTATGAACACAAGAACAAAATTATTCAATTGATCCCGGAATACCCTATTCATAAGATCCACAAAATATGTTGGTGCATTGGTAAACCCGAATGGCATGACCAACCACTAACAGAATCCAGACGGCGTCCGAAATGCCGTTTTAGCTATACTCTTAGCTTCCACCTTAAGCTGATGAAAACCTGTCGCGAGATCCAACTAGGAGAACACTCTCGCGTCACTCAACTGATCAAACAAATCATCTATCCGCGGAAGAGGATACTTATTCTTCCTAGTCACTTTATTCAACTCGCGATAGTCCACACATAAACGAAGCGAACCATCTGCCTTAGTAGCAAATACAACTGGTGCTCCCTACTCAAAGACACTTCTTCTAATAAATCCCTTCTTCAAAAGATCGCTTACTTGCACCCTGAGCTCTCTCTGCTCCCTCGGCGCCATACGACGAAGTGGCATCACTATAGGTCTGGCATCTTTCACTAAATCAATACGAAACTCAATCTCTCGGTGAGGTGGAAGTCCAGTCACTTCCTCGAAGATATCCGGATACTGGCCAACAATAGGAATTCTTGAAAACTCGTCCTAAGGGATGTCGAGGGAATTTAGAAAACTAGCCGTTACCTCATCACTAGGTAGGCCACCAAACACTACCCTCCGCCCATCATCCGCCCTAATATTCACCAAAAATCCCTCACAGTCTACCACCACCCCATATCTTTGGAGCCAATCGACTCCCAAAATAATGCCAAGCCCAGTAAAGCCCAAAACAAAGCAATCACAAGCAAACATACATCCAAGACTCGATAAGACCAAATTTCGACAAATCATACTAAGGCTAGTCGAACCACCAATCGGGTTTGTCACTGCCAAAGGTTTATCGACTATCTCGGGTTCCAATCCCAAACTATCTACCAGGTCACTAGATATGAAGGAACGGGAAGCCTCGGTATCAAACAGTACTCGAACAGGAACATCATGAACAGAAAGCATACCTTGAATGACGACATTCTTTCCTTTCTCCGCTGCAGTTGGGGCTTTCGACAAAGAAGGAACAACATTATTAGCATATGCTTTCACAATCTGCTTCTCTTTAGGGGGTTGCAGACATTTATCCATGTGATGTCCCACTTGGCCGCAGTTGAAGCACTTCCTGTCCGCTGGCCTTGCTCGACATTCTTTAGCATAATGGCCCTTCTTGCCACAGCTAAAGCACTCAACATATTTCTTACTCTTCTTCTGATCATCCTTGGTCTGATTCTGTTTCCTTTTGTTCTGAGAATTATTCCTGCCTCCACCGCTTTCCTGCGGCTTTGGCCCTTCTGCAGATGCAACAACGACTTCAGCCTTGGGCTTAAGATAAAGGCTCTCCGATCTCAATGCTTTTCCAACAATCGATTCAAAAGTCTCATCAATACGGTTGATAAGCCTTTCCCTCAAGTACTTATCAAAGCCTATTATGAGCTACTCATTCTTCTTCTCGGGAGTGTCAATAAGGGATAATCCATATTTTGATAAAGTATCGAACACAACAATATGCTCCGAGACTACCCTACCATTCTGCTTAAGCTCCAGTAACTTCCTAAACAACTCTGATTTCTGAGCAACTTGGATAAACTTATCACTGAATCGGGTCTTGAACTAATCCCAAGTAACTTGATCCTTAGGGGTAGCTTCCTTAATAGCATTCCACCAATTCATAGCCCGTCCGTGCAGTTGACAGGATGCTAGCTTCCTCTTCATCCCATCATCAATCCCTAAGTCCACAAAGATGCGCTCACAACTATCGAGCCAATCCTGAACTTCTGTAGCCGATTCAATTCCGTGGAATGGCTTCACACGAAGACTAGTGTAGTCCTTATAGAGCTTGGCGAAATCGGCCCTAGGTTACTGCACCGCTGCACCACCACCATTTGCAGCATTAGTAGCTGCCCTCTGAACATCCCTAAGAATCTCTCTCATGAAGTCAGTGAATATCGTCCTCATATCAGGAGCATTCCCATTATTATCTCCTCTACCAGTACCCCTCGTATGTTGGCTCATCGTTCAATCTGTAAGGAGAAACGATTAACCATCTCTTTAGTGGTGCCAGTGCAGTGCGACTCCATTTAGATATAATAATAGTGTATATATATTTTGTAAACCAAAATACCACAAATACGCGCTCTCATATACATACTATCTCTCCTTGCTGTCTTTCCCTAGGTTAACTATGCAACCTAGAGCTTTGATACCAAGTGTGAGCCCGCCCCACACCAGCCGACATTTCCAATGAAAGTGCGTTGTGCCAATGCCCGACTAGCACGGGACAGTCGCCAAAGAAAGGAAAAGAAAGGAATTTGTACTAATAAGAAACCTATAGTATATCTCACAGCGCATGGAACAAAATATAATAGTAACATAACTTGATATAAAGCAGGTGAGACAGTGCATAAGCTGAAAACTAAACCATCATAGCAGCGGAAAATTCAAAGTACAGGTTATGATCCAAACCATCATTATTACAACTTTGAAATAATGCCTCTAAACCAAAAGAAAAAGGTACACTACTAATGACCAAAGTAGTGACCAGCAACAACATAGGGAGACTATATATATCATATGTGGAAGCCTCCTGCTCGTCTCCGGTACAGCTACTCGTGCATAATCACCTGACTTGTCTCTAGTCTCCCCGTTTAAGAGCATCCAGAGTAATAAAAAGAGACATAAAACTCTGAGTCAGAAAAAAGTCTGGTATGAGCGATAAGCAACAAAACAGAACAATAACAGGTGTACATAACCATACCCAAACCTAGACCTGCAACCAAAGAGTTAGCACAATAGGATGTACAGTACTCTAAGATAACACTAGCATAAGGTGTAAAGATAACGGGGAAGGGGGTGTGCATGTCATAATGATGGCAAACAATCAAGCATAGCAACCATCCTCACATCTCTCACTCAGTGCGTAAAGCATACGATATCCACCGCTTTGATCACCCAAATCCTTTCTATGATCACTCTGCGCCATGGAGTCATGGCGACTCCATTGTACCGATCCATAGCCACTAGTCCTTGCTATGTTCACTCTGCCCCCATGAAGTCATGACGACTTCACTGCACTGGCTCATAGCCATGCTACGATCACTCTACCCCATGGAGTAATAACTACCCCACTGCACTGATCCGTAGCCTACCCTTCGTCTCTCGGTGGTGAATCAATGCTATGGACATCGACAACTCCTTAGCACACTTCCCAAAGCAAAGCCCAATCATGACGTTGACTCGTTGGTTCCCATCTGGGTCATGAGTACAAACTTCTCCTTTGGACTACCTTTGCATCTCGGGTTTTGGTCATCATCTCCGGATCAGTTAGGTTCTTCTCTTCTCTTCGCTTCAGATCATACTCCCGGTTCGGTTCGTGGTTCACGTCTCAAGTACAAGCTCCTCGGTTCGGATCGGAATGCTCCATATGGGTCGGGTTGTGCTGCTCTGATGCTCTGGTGCTTGCCGTTTGTGTCAAACTTCAGGCGAATGGTTCGCGGTGCATAAAGCACAAACGGATCGGGTTACTTCACAACAAGTCGGTTCAGAGCCTTCAGATATGGTTCGTGACTAAGGTAGGCGAGCGGTTCGGTTTCCATGTAATGAATGGGTCGGTTCGTAGGGGATCCGATCCAGGTTCATGCACAACTTTGCTACGACTCCCAGCGACTGTTTTTACGCCACATGATGGCATTTTCGACCACTCTAACTGTTCTAAACAACCATAAAACATGCCAAAAAGTCATAGCAACATGTATAATCATCTACAAACACCAAAACCATAATTTAACATGTATATAAAGATCAAACATACCCAAAAACCCTTGTTTTTCCCTTAATCATGTTTAACAACAACTAACAGTAGGATTAGGAGAACTTAACCAAATTGACCCAAATTTCTAACGAAGGTCTAAAACAATATTTCGAAATTTCTGAATATTTTTCCAGAATTTAATATTGCCTAATTTCGCTAGTTATCACTAATCACCTTAAATTAGCCATAATTAGTGAAAACAATTGCAAATCACTCACCTTAGCCACAAATAAAATATCAAATCTAAAAACTCCACTGTTTGGGTCGAATTCTAATGCCTAGCAGCAGCTCCAACTCTGATTTGGTGTTATTTCTCCTTGATTTGACGTAGATTAGCTTAATCCTTGATTAGAGAGCGATTTGGGGTGAAATTAGAAGGTGGAGGCCATTGTTAGGGTTTCTAAGAGGTAAATGGCGGCTTGAAAACTGAAATAGAATGTAAACCTAACTAATTTCAGCCTCCCAATAACCCTAACCACGAAATGGGTTGTGGGCACATTTTCTAATTACCCTCGCAGTTTTTCACCTTCTAAACCTTGTTTCAGCCATATCTCCTAAATGGTGAGTCCGTTTGGCTAATGTGACCACTCTATGGAAATGTAAACTAACATCTAAATCCAATGGAAGTGGTTTCAGTTCAAAACTCCTTACAAATAAAAAGTTATGGTGGAAACAAGAACAGCTAGGAGTAAAATGGTCATTTAGAAATCAACAAAAATCGTGAACATGGGAATTAACCCCAATAGTCGTTCCCCAAAGTTACACAGCTATACGACATCATACGAAAAAGAAGTAAATATTCTATGATCCACTGATGCGAAGAATGCGGGTTGTTACAAACGTTAACAACGAAAGCAATGTTAGGTCGTGTCATAGTTATGTAGTTCAAGTTCCCTACCAACCTTCTATACTTTTCTGGATCTTTGAATAACTCACTGTTTTCTACAATATTACAGTTCAATGGAATAGGACTAGTGCTAGGTTTAACATCTATATTTCTAGTTTCTTCTTGCAAATTAAGAACATACTTTTGTTGAGACATAACAATACTACCATTGTTTCTTGTAATTTCCAAACCTAGGAAATACTTCAAGTGTCCTTAATCATTAGTGTGAAACTGGTAATGAATAAAGGTTTGAAGAGATGAAATACCTTGTTCATCACTACCAGTTTTTTCAATAAGTAAAGAATATATAGAAAAAGGGAGAATAAAGCCATTCTCTAATGGATCACAAAAATAGTTAAGTAGTTAATAAATGACAACCTTAATTATAGTAAAGAAACAAAATGGAAAACAACAACAAAAATAGCAACACAAACTGTAAAACAAAAACTTCACCAAGGCAACATCCTGATAGAGAGCCAATCATAGAAGACCTCATAAGCCTCAATCATCCACATATCACTCGATGACAGGTCCATGGATCCTGATCCATACTTAGAAAGTGCTTGACCAAGGAGAAGAAGCCGCTTCCCTGATCCATCAACCTGAGACATGGTCCGCCCATTACTCACGTTCTAACTAGTAATCAAAATCTGAGACATCCAGCAACCAGAGGACCCTTGCAGCCTGAACCCCACCAAGTTCATATAACCTAACACCTGCACTTAGTAACAATTAAATAAGAGAAGTGGGGAAGAGTGATGAAAAATACCGAAAGCTCGTAGAAAATACACAAAGTACATACGCATACACACACAGATGCCACACTATCAACCAATACCCGCTCGGGGGCGAGAGGGAGGGGGAACAGAGGAAATATCGAAGATGCAAGATGTTAACGACTTTTTTCGTCAACACCAAAATGGGGGTTATGGTTATGGAACTAGGGTAATTTACGGTTATTTTGTTCCTACAAGCTTTAGTTAATTCATCATTTCCTAGATATTAAGGTCTTAAGCCCGAAGATTAGTTACTCTTCCTTCAAAAGGTGAGTATCATGCTTACGAGACTTATGGACCAACAATTACCTTGGAATAAGGATTTCGTAAGCTCACTGTAAGCAAAAAGCTAAAAGGTGTAGGAAGGGTTATTTTGGTCATTCGGAATCATAACAGAACACAGTATATGCATAGTAACGCATAATATAATATGCAAAATAATAAGAACACAACGATTTATAGTGGTTCATTTCGGATTGAACTTACGTCCACTTTAAGGACAATGATGATTTTATTCATGGAGGAGGTTATGTAAGAAATCCCCAAATTGATTTACAAATTAGGGTTAGCCCTCTTAGAAATGAGAATAAGATTGTGGAATGAGTAAAATTCCCCCAAAATGAGACCCTTGGGGTCTTATTTATAGAGGTTTCGGGTCCCTTTCTATTGCCGCTTAGCACTGGCTTCGATGTGAATATGCGGTTTTTTGGCCTGCTTCCGTATCTTAATTTCATGTTGAACTATTGTGTGTGCTACAATTTTAGATTCATTATTTTATGTCCTTTGTTCCTGACTTTTGTTGTCAAATTGTGGAGACTTCAGTGTTGGTGTCGAATAAATGCTCGGTGTCAGTTTAGTTGCCTCTATTTCTTCATACATTTGGCTTCCGTCTCTATTATCTATGATGATTGATGCTGCTTTTGCTTACCGGTTTTGGTATCGAAACTGTAGGTACTGATAGATTTTCTTTTGCTCTGTCTTGCAACCTTCTAGCCCCTTATTTCCTTTAAGGATTTTGGTCTCGGCTTCGCGCCCTTATCTTAAATATTAAGTGTCGACCCTTTGCCCTGTGTTAGGTAACGTTTCTTGTCATATTAGATCTCAGCCTTTGGATTTGGCCTCTACACTGAATGCCAAATTCATGATGCTACCTTTGATGTATTAGTTTTGTATCACTTTGGAGTCGGCCTGCTTATATGATACTTTCGTTACCCTAGTGCTGAACCTACGCTTAGATCTCGTTTCTCTTTCAATGCCAGTTTTCTGGGTATCACCTTTGTAAAGTTTCCCTCTCGTTCTGGTGTCGATGCCAGGATAATCATTTATAACACATTGGTATCGATACCAGGTCTTTATCTTCTTCATTTCTTATTCCGTTGGAATCATTGCTCTAGTTTCTCCCTTATGAATTTTCTACAATCTTGGTGTCGATTTTACACACTTGCTTTCCTGGTTTCGGTGTCGTCACTAAACTAGTGGTCAACTATATGCTGGTGCAGATACCTTACTTTGCTCTTTTCTTCCCTTCTGCCTTTGCATTATTACCGATGCTTCTAATCTCCTGTTATCAGTGTCAGACTGATATCCTTGTGCTTTTGTATCATCTCCCTAACAACACCGAGTGTTGAAGCCTGGTTGCAATCTGAACCTTTTTGCTTCCGGCATCAGCTTCCCAGCTCTTTGCTTTTGGTGTCAATATTAGTGTCCCTTAGGATTTTTCTCTTATACTTTTCTGGTATCGGTTCCACAGCTTTTGCACCTTGCTATCTGTGTCACCTTAGTTTCCTTCAAGGCTTTCTCTACTTGGTTCTGATTTCACTGTCTTAAGCCCTTTTCTTTTTCGGTTTTGGGGCTTTCGCTTCTTTATATTTGGCTGATGCAAATTTTGGTGTTAACAGCTCCCCCCTCCTCTAAGTATAAAGAAGCTTTCGTTCATTAGGACAAAATCCTGCAGTTCCTATACTATTTTTTTGCAACTCAAGAATCATTAGAAAAGTTTCGGCATTAATACCGTATAACCCAAAATAGTGATGCAGGAGGGAGTATTAATTTTCATTGGTGAGCAATGTTGGAATATAGACTTCAAGTTATGAACTTTTATGAATCTAATAATTCGTAATGTGCCAAACTCAAATATGCATCCATGGGGACTTTACAGTTTTAAGCCTAAACCATTTTCCTATCAAAATTGGAGGGGGGATCCGGTATTACTATTTAGGTATCTGGTTATCAAGGATTTATTCTGAGGAGTGAGAGAAAGAAAATCTACACTCTTATACTCAGGTATATGCAATAAGAAGTCAGAAGTTCACTTTTGAGAAGCATAATGTTTCAATAAAAGTAATATAACTTGCATCGTGTTTGATTTTTCAATTATGATATATTGAACATTATTCTGATAAAAACTCATAGTAGTGGATGTTAAGAGTAAATATGTCATGACTTTAGAAAACTTCCCTATTTGTGATGTCAAGAGATCTCAACCCTTGTCGTAAGACCCCGAAGTGGAGACTCGAAGTGCCAAGCTGGGCGTCGATCTTAAATATCTTTACTTTGGAACCATAGGGGCATATTGGAACTCCATACGCGAATATGATACAAGAGATTTAGACATTCATTTCGGGAAATAAGCATAGAAAGTTCATACCTAAATTTGTTTATTATAACAATGTAGGTTTAAAGGTTTATTTTCTAAAAGTATTTGTAGGTTTAAAAATATTCCTTTGGAAATAGCAATGAAAAAGGTTCGAAGCTTAGATTTAAACTTATGCCGTAGAAATCTAGAAACTTGAATATAATAAGAATTTTGAGACTCACACTAGGTTAAATATAGATCAGAAATCCACATATGAGATTAATAGAAATCCTGAGACTCATACTCGGGAAAATAGAAATCAGAAATTTACATCTGAAATTAATAGATATCTCGAGTCTCACACTCAGGTAAATAGAAATCAAAAATTCACATAGAAATCCCGAGACTCACACTCGTATTGTTGAGACAAGATTTTGATCGATGCCAACATATAAAGGTGCAATGAAGATCATTTCATAGAGATAAGGTTTTTTACTTTGAGTCGTGTAAGAAATATGTTAAAATCTATCTTCAAAGTATAACACGAATGCACAAAACAATATCATATCTTCGTTGCTGAAATCTGTATATTTGAGGAATTGAAAAGTCACGGAAAAAGCCAAAACGGTCCAGGATCCGACCGGGAAAGAGTGCAGAGTGATATAGACTGTGGACCGCGGTCCTCTGGTCCATAGCCATAAACCGGTCGACCGGTCCAAATATGGGCGGTCGACCGGTCAGGCTGTTTTTTGCACATAACGGCTATTTTTCTGGAATTTTTAATTTTACAGAAACTCAACCAGTCAACCGGTGATTTTCAACCAGTCGACCGTTTTCGAACAGCAAGCTTTTTTACGAAAGGTTACTTCTATTTGTGAAGAGATTTCTATTCAATAATCAAAGGAAATGGACATAACTTTTTATAGAAACTCTTCATGAAGAATTACTACCTTTCTACTATTATATAAACAACTTCAAACTTGTTTTACGAACACGAAATCATTCTATATTCTCTCTAATTTTTGAATTGCATTTTCATATTCTTTGCAAAACAAAAGCTCTCCAAATTTCAAATAATTGTTGAATCCTTGAATCAATTTAATATCATTTGATTCAACAAGCATTCTACTTCCTTAAATCTACGTGTTCAAAGTATATACTCAAGGATAAGATTATAGGAAAGGTGTACTACAAGTGACTAGTCTGTGTATTGAAGACACAATATATACTCAACCATCAACTACTTTGTATTGAAATTCCGGTAAGCCTGTAGCCGTTCAAATCAAGTGGGTAAGCTTGTGTCATGTGAAATCAAGTGGGTAAGCTTGTGGCCCGTGAAATCAGGTGGGTAAGCTTGTAGCCCGTGAAATCAAGTGGTGTATTGTGAACCTGCTCCTCCGGGTGAAGCGAGGTTGTTGATTAATGAAAATCCAGAGAGAGGTCTGGGACTGGACGTAGGACGGTGCTCCGAACTAGTATAAAAATCCCTGGTGTGATTTTTCTATTTTTACTACATTTACTGTTTTACAATTCTATGATTATTTATTACTTCATACTCGAATATTGTTTTTCATATTACACGATCCCAGTGTGTGTATTATACTTGACAAGTACACGCACACACTTTCAATTGGTATCAGAGCCTGGCGTTCTAGAGATCGCAACAACATCCTAGAACAAATGGCAATAAAGAAATCTAGTCAGGGAATGAGAAAATGGTAGAGCAACAAAGCAGGATCAGGAGAGCAAGGAAACAAATGTCTCATGGCTAAAGTCAGATCACAATCGGTAGTATAGATTCTTTATATAAAGATCTGTTCTTAAACCATGAAAAATTGTTGAAAGATTTTAAAAGTTTGAGTAAACTTAATGTAATCATTGTAGCCAAGGTTAAAAATTGTGAGCAAGAAAATTCCAAATTAAAAGAAGAAAACAATTTTTTGGTATAACAAGCCAAATGTTTTGAAAATACCTTAGAAAAGCTTGTTTCTCAAAAAGATTCCCTTCAAAAAGAAAATGGGCGACTAGAAGATAAAAACAATGTTCTTTTAAAGGAAATCGATCTTTTGCAAAATAGAAATAAATCATTAGAAGATTCTTTAAATAATTCAAGTTCTTTAATTTCATCTCTTGAAAAAGAGAATGGAGCTATAACTGAAAAGAATTTGGAATTATGTAAAGAATGTGAGACTTTAAAAGTTAATAATAATATTTTGCAAAAAGCAATCTCTGAATCAAAAGAAAATGTTGAAAAATTACAGTCATCTTTATATAATTCAGAATCTCAAATTAGTTGTCTCGAAAATGAGAATAGAACTTTAGAAAGGAAGAATTCTGAATTAAATAAGGGTATTAATAGCAAAGTTTCTTTTGAAAATATCAATCGCGACTGTGGAATCAAATGTACAAATAAATTCTCGAAATTTAATAAAGGTCAAAATGATTTAAACATGATTTTATCTAGATCTCGACCTTTACATGAAAAAAGTGGTATAGAATATAATAATCATAGAAATAGTTCTATATATGCTTTTATGTACAATAAGAATATAACTGCTCGTACTAATGCACATCCAAAACCCAATTATTATATAAATTCGAATACTTCGATGACTAGCGGTATTTATAATAAATATAGAAGTACAAAAAGGAATATTACTAGAGATTACTTAAGTATTTGGGTTCCTGTAAGTTGGAAAAACAGAGAAAAATATATCGATGATAATTTTGATTCAGTGGTTAATAATGAAAATTTTATATTTAAAGGTTCCATTAAATCCTCTTGGGTATGGTTACCTTCCATCTAACTCATGGACCCAAAAAAAGCAAGTGGGTACCAAAACTATATATCTTATACTTTTTGCAGGTACACCACAATAAAGAGAAGGTTATTCGACATCTCTGAATATCGTTGAAAACTCAGCTTATCAAAAAAAATCACATGATTCAATATCCCCTAAAGGTGCTATACTTATTTATATTCTCTACTACTCTCGATTACTGTGCTTATTATGGTATTTATTCTTTTTAATCGATGACAAAGGGGGAGAAATATTTCCTCTTATGATTATTCATATCATTCATGTCACATATACTATCATTTAAAATTATGTGCTTAACATGGTAATAGTATATGTGGTAATAGTATATGTGATCTAACATTTGTTAATGCAAGAATCAAAAGGTAAGATTATTTATATTATAAACTAACAAATGTTGCAGAAATTTAGGGGGAGCTTTATATTTAGAGGGAGAAAACCAAGGTGTTGTCATCAATCAAAAAGGGGGAGAATGTTGAGAAAAGATTTTGATCGATGCCAACATATAAAGGTGCAATGAAGATCATTTCATAGAGATAAGGTTTTTTACTTTGAGTCGTGTTAGAAATATGTTAAAATCTATCATCAAAGTATAACACGAATGCACAAAACAATATCATATCTTTGTTGCTGAAATCTGTATATTTGAGGAATTGAAAAGTCATAGAAAAAGCCCAAACGGTCAAGGATCCGACCGGGAAAGAGTGCAGAGTGATATAGACTGTGGACCGAGGTCCTCTGGTCCACAGCCATAAACCGCTCAACTGGTCCAAATATGGGCGGTCGACTGGTCAGGCTGTTTTTTTTTTTGCACATAACAACTATTTTTTTTTGGAATTTTTAATTTTACAGAAACTCAACTAGTCGAACAGTGATTTTCAACCAGTCGACCGTTTTTGAACAGCAAGCTATTTTTTATGAAAGGTTGCTTCTATTTGTGAAGAGATTTCTATTCAATAATCAAAGGAAATGGACATAACTTTTTATAGAAACTCTTCATGAAGAATTACTACCTTTCTATATTATATAAACAACTTCAAACTTGTTTTACAAACACAAAATCATTCTATATTCTCTCTAATTTCTAAATTGCATTTTCATATTCTTTGCAAAACAAAAGCTCTCCAAATTTCAAATACTTGTTGAATCCTTGAATCAATTTAATATCATTTGATTCAACAAGCATTCTACTTCCTTAAATCTACGCATTCAAAGTATATACTCGAGGATAAGATTTTAGGAAGGGTGTACTACAAGTGACTAGCTCGTGTATTGAAGACACAATATATAGTCAATCATCAACTACTTTGTATTGAAATTCCGGTAAGCCTGTAGCCGTTCAAATCAAGTGGGTAAACTTGTGGCCCGTGAAATCAAGTGGGTAAGCTTGTGGCCCGTGAAAGCAAGCGGGTAAGCTTGTAGCCCGTGAAATCAAGTGGTATATTGTGAACCTGTTCCTCCGGGTGAAGCGAGGTTGTTGATTAGTGAAAATCTAGGGAGAGGTATGGGACTGGACGTAGGACGGTGCTCCGAACCAGTATAAAAATCCCTGGTGTGATTTTCCTATTTTTACTGCATTTACTATTTTACAATTCTGTGATTATTTATTACTTCATACTCGAATATTGTTACAACCCGAAAATCCGGGCCAGTTTAATTTTTTATTATGGCAATTTTAGTGAATTTTGATTATTTAAAATAGATTATTTTAAATAAAATCGACGAGAAATTTATTTTGAATATAATTAGAACATATATATTATATACGTCGTCGTTAGAATATAAATAATTATATATAATTATAAATAGAATTGAAAATGGCGCGGTAGTTCGATAATTCGATTTCAAACTTCAATTGAATATAAAACGATTTCGAAATGAATTGAATATAAAATGATTTCGAAATGAATTGAATATAAAACGATTTCGAAATGAATTGAATATAAAACGATTTCGAAATGAATTGAATATAAAGCGATTTCGAAATGAATTGAATATAAAACGATTTCGAAATGAATTGAATATAAAGCGATTTCGAAATGAATTGAATATAAAGCGATTTCGAAATGAATTGAATTGAAAGCGATTTCGAAATGAATGGAATATAAAGCGATTTCGAAATGAATTGAATATAAAGCGATTTCGAAATGAATTGAATATAAAACAATTTCGAAATGAATTGAATATAAAACGATTTCGAATTGAATTGAATAGAAAACAAATTGATTTCAATTGAATATATAACGAATTTGATTCAAATAGAATATATAACGAATTTGATTCAAATAGAATATATAACGAATTTGA
The DNA here is from genome assembly GCA_030737875.1 of Allium sativum. Classification (NCBI taxonomy): domain Eukaryota; kingdom Viridiplantae; phylum Streptophyta; class Magnoliopsida; order Asparagales; family Amaryllidaceae; genus Allium; species Allium sativum. The sequence continues at coordinate 387,232,100 of CM060916.1, read as the reverse complement.
TTCAAATAGAATATATAACGAATTTGATTCAAATAGAAAACGAAACGAATTTGATTCAATTAGAAAACGAATTGAATTTGATTTGAATAGAAAACCAATTTGAATTGGATCAAATAGAAAACCCATTTGAATTGAATCGAATTGAATTGAAAATGAATTGAAATGAATGCAAATTGAATTGAAATTTGAATTGAATAGAAATGAATTTTTAAAACGAATTTATAAGGAAGATTTCAATTTTGATTTGAATTGAGATGGAAGTTGAAATTGTTTTTGAAACGAATTTAAAACTATTTATATAATTCGTTTTAAATAGTAATCGACGAAATATATATTATATATATAATATAATGGCCTGAATAGAACGCGCCGCGCCGCGGCAGTTCGTAAATTTCGACCATTTATTTCAAACGGACATTAAGGGAGATCCGACCGTCGGATTCTCCTAAAACCGTAACCGTTGGGTTCGTATCGAAAAGAGCTTTCTAACGAATATTAGAAATTCAAAATCTAACGGTTGGATTTGGAGATACGTCCAAATCAAATTTGAAAAAGGTCGCTGTAAATGCAGTTCGATGGCCGTTGATGGAAATCGACTGTACGGGCCTTGATAAAATTATTAAAAATAGTAATAATTTGTGTAAAATCATAAGAAATGATTTGAGAGAAATTGGGATAAAAACTCCATACTTGAAAAGATAAAAATAGATTTTTATCGAAATGAACTAGTTTTGAACTAAATTTAAAACCCAAATATTTTTAAATAAATGAATTAGATTTAAAAAGGGGTTTTAAATGAATCGGAATTTCTAATATATTTGATTGGATTTGAAATGAGGTTATCGTGAACGGTGTTTTAAATAACACTAGTTCTTTAACCCGATAATAAATAGAATGTGATTTGGGTTTGTCGTGAACTGTGTTTTAAATAACACCTAGTTCTTTAACCCAGTAAAAGGAGTTTTAACGAATCTGCAATTAGGTTGAAATGTGAATCTATAATCTAAATTATCAAATTTAGAAATGAGCGAGAATGGAGTATCGCCAGTTTTGCTCCAAAGCGATAGTTAAATCTTTAATTAGATTTGAACGTGAAATGGTAATTAATTTTACCGATAACACCATAGTATTAGATATGGAGTATTACCAGTTTTGCTTCATGGGATGAATAGGTTGGGATTGGGAAATAAAATAAATAATTACTTCGTTGTGGTTCGCTAATCTCGACTAGTTTAGAAAACCTTAATTTGGTTTGAAATGTCATCCAAAGAAAGATTAAAGGATAAATTTCAAAGAATTTATCTTGGATAAAATTAATGGGAACCTTTCCCTAAAAATGTGATTTTGTGAATAAAAGAATATTCTGAATTGGAATGAGGCGTATGTTGTGTTTGTGTAACATTTGTTTTTAATATACACAGGTTGTTCGGAAAGTCCGGGTTTATACCCATTCTGAATAACCGATTCGACGATAAGTCGAAGACGAAGACGGTGGTTGAAGACCGGAAGTCTTCACGTCGTTTGGATAATTACTGACGATCCTGATTGGGCTGTACACCCAAGAGGATGGAAATAGTTGGTGGTCGTCCAGACGTACTTGGAGATGGATGGATATGCGAGGAAAGAGCCTCCGGTTTCGTTCAGACCCAGAACGAACTTGTAAATGGATTGTGTGTCTGACACTGGATTTTATTCTGTATTAATTGATTTCTATTAAATATACATCTGTTTGGCGGCGGAGAATTTATTCTTTTGCTTAACGCCCTTCTCTGAGACGTACGAGCTCAGAGGTTGTATATCGATGGACATCAGTCGCATGGCACGAATTGCCTGTGTGGCACGCTGAGATGCAATGATCAAGGCTTCTGTTGAAAAGCAAAGTCTTGTGGTTGATGATCAAAGCACAGCCTACGTGGCAGCTTTGTGTATAACGTAAATTCGCGAGCCTCACACCTCGGTATGAGTTAAAAACGGGATAAGGACTGCAGGGAGAGCACGACGTTTCTTTCTAGCTTTGGTGGTGTCAGTGACTTACCAGCCCTGACATTTATATACTTTTCACCTATGTGGTTGTTGGAATGCGAGGCGCCTCGATTTTAGGTCTGTAAGGACCGGGAAACGTGTGTTCAGGCATAACTAATCCTCTAACGTAAGTGAGGACCGGCCCTGAAGATCCAGGGGTTGCCCAGAGTGCATAACCCTGAGATATTTGCTAGAGTGTCTCGAGCGCGGAGAGGAGCTTTCCCCTTGCCTCGACTCATGACGGAAATCCAATTTCCAATACGTGATATTGCGGTTTTAATTGTAGAACTAGTATGGCGACATGATATATGGTACCCATGTCGTCTATGATTTATATTTATGATTGAAATTGTTTTGACACTATACACTTATTATAGTATCAAATGATTTGTTTTAAACGTACCAAGCATGTTTGGCTATTATAAGGGAAAACCCTATCCTCCGGCTTGCGTTGCATTGTGTGATGGGACCTGGGTCTTATAATAGCTTCATTTTTCGAAAAAGCATTGCGCTGTTTATTCTATGCACTAGTATTCTTGGGAGGAAACCCGTTCCGTGTTATACGGCGTGGTCCCTTGAATTACTCTCTTTTAAAGAAAAGTTTTAAATAACTGTTTTAGTTCTCACACCAGTCACATGACTGACCTGGAGTTTATTGTTTTAACCTAAACTCTGGGTGCCCTTATTTTCGACACGGGCAGCTAGTAGTTTTGGTTTTGCAGATTTATATTCACAGGATCCTGGTTTACAGCTGGAATGATATCCGGAAAGCTCTGTATCCGTATATCACCTTCAGTTGTGCTTTGTATTATTTTCCGCTGCTATGTAATTTATTGTAATCTCTGATATTTATCGAATGTAATTTATTCATTATACTCTGTATATTCTTGTATCTGATGGAATTGTTGTAATAGCAATGAAATGTTCTTCCATCTGCGTTCATTTGTGTGTTGTTCTCAAAGTATCCGCTCTTTCCCTCACGGGGAAGTTACGGGTTCTTACAAATATTGTTTGTCATATTACACGATCCACGTGTGTGTATCATACTTGACAAGTACACGCACACACTTTCAAGTATAAGTAGAAATAGTAATCCGGAGACTTACGCCCCAGTAAAATAGAAATCATAAATTTAAATAGAAATCTTAAGACTCACACTCGGGTAAATAGAAAAAGTAATCCCGAGACTCACGCTCAAGTAAATAGAAATCAGAAATTCACATAGAAATCCCAAGACTCACACTCATGTAAGTAGAAATAGTAATATCAAGACTCACGCCCGAGTAAATAGAAATCCGAAATTCACATAGAAATCCTGAGACTCATACTCAAGTAAGTAAAAATAGTAATATCAAGACTCATGCTCGAGTAAATATAAATCAGAAATTCACATAGAAATCCCGAGACTCACACTCGGGTAAGTAGAAATAGTAGTCCCGAGACTCATGCTCGAGAAATAGAAATCAGAAATTCATATAGAAATCTTGAGACTCACTCTCGGGTAACTAGAAATAAAAATTCAAGGCTAACGCTTGAGTAAATAGAAACCAAAATTTCACATAGAAATCCAGAGTTTCACACTCAGGTAAGTAGAAGCAGTAATCTCAAGACTCATGCTCGAGTAAACAGAAATCAGAAATTCACATGGAAATCCCGAGATTCACACTCGGGTAAGTAGAAATAGAAATTTATATAGAAATCCCGAGACTCACACCCGGGTAAGTAGAAATAGTAATTCAAGACTCACGCTTGGGTATATAAAAATCAGAAATTCATATAGAAATCCTGTGACTCACACATGGGTGTGTAAAAATCAGAAATTCACATCTGAAAATAATAGAAATCCCGAGAATCATATTCAGGTAAATATAAAATGGAACCTCATATTGGTTCAAATCCTGATTTGGGGGTTATTAGGAAAGGTTATAGTTAAACAAGACACCTAAATAGAAATACAGAAGATTCATCGAACATTATTTAAAGGTCATCCAATGTAGGCGTTAAACATTATCTAAAGGTTATCTTATGTGATCAATGTTAAACAACCCAAATACAAGTGAAGGTGATCAACAACCATAAATTATTTGTGGGTTTCTCGGAAGCTTATTCAGAGAAAATCACGAGAGTGAAAGAGTCATAATTAACCCAAGGAATAATTTTTTGAATGCATATGTAGAGAAATGCATTTTAAAATAAATTAACCCTATCCTAAATCGACTAGACATTCAACAGTAGTTCCGTTCAGTTCACAAACCATTTGACCCTTCAGTAGTAGCTCCATTCAATTGTTCCATCATTTAACCATTCAGCTGGCAGTTTCACTCAGTCGCCCTATTTTTGAAGTGTTCAATTAGTAGGTAGTTCCGTTTGATTATCTGAGTCCACAATAGTTAAGTGAGAAGTTTCTTTAAGTCATATAACTATCAACCGTTCAACAAGAAGTTCTGTTTGACTATTCAATTATTGGGTATCTAATATCTAGCCTTATTCCTAACCCCTAAGATGTGAAAATGAATGAATACCCTCTAAGAGATCAACATAGACCCTTTATGGGAAAATGCATTCTATATAACAAGCCCAACATAGTGGCTACTCCACTAGCTGGAGATGAAGTTTTTAGCCCTACTCAAAGGTGACTCCCTTGCAGGAGATGAGAGTATTATACCCCTGCCCCAAAGGCAACTCCATTGTAGGAGATGTAGCTTCTCTTCTTGGAAGCTTTATTTGGTGCTCCACTTCTGGACGCTTTGTTTATTGTTGCTTCTCTCTATGGAAGCTTTATTTGATGTTGCTTCTCTTCTCAGAAATTTGATTGATGTTGCTTCTCTTCTTAGAAGTTTTGTTAGATGCTACTTCTCTTCTCGGAAGCATTGATTGATGTTGCTTCTTTTCATAGAATCTTTGTTTGATGTTTCTTCTATTCCTGAAAGCTTTGATTGATGTTTCTTCTCTTCTCAGAAGCTTTGTTTGTAAGCCTATCCCTCTAAAGACTTTACTGATTTGCCTTTTCTTCCAAAGGCTTTATTGATTCGCCTTTTCTTCCAAAGGCTTTGTTGACTGTATGCTCCACACCTTTCATAGAAGTATTCATACATATTTATAGATAAATCTAATGAGGGCATTTTATGAATTTTTAAGGTAAAGGAAATAAAGTCTTAGAGAATCATATTCAGTCCAAACAATAGTTGGCATTTAAGCTTGTGGTTGATTGATAATTTCGTCATGCTTTATTCAAGCATTGTTCTATTTGAGGGTTCCTTTTTCGCTTTCCTTCCTTTCTTGTAGGACAAGGCGTTAGCATAATTGAATTGTGCTTCAAGCGCTCCTTTGAGCTTTCGTTGCATGCATGAGCTTGAACAGGATTTGTTTTTTTACCTATAATAAAACTTGAACTTATATTAACATTTGCTTGATTACAAATAAGTACAAAGTGAAATGACAAATGAAAGTAATTATTTGAAATAGAAAACTTATTGTTTGATTCTGATCCCATGTCATGGTGCCTTTGACTATTTCTCTAACCGGTTATCTTATATCTTTCTTGAACATGCATTCTTTTCTTTTTTGCCCGATGTATTTTTATCAAATCACGACATTTACTAGTTAGATGTCCTTCTGTCTTGTGGTTTGAACAATAGTCTTTCCTATTATTTGACTTTGAAAAGTTTCCTACAAAGGAATTAGAACCAATCTCTTCTGCTTTTCGATTTTACCTAAGCTTTTCTTTATGTTGAGTATCTCCTCCATGCGGATGAATTTTTTAGCTCTAGAACAAAAATCATTCAAGCTTTCACATTCGTTTGGGATAAGTTCCTTCCTGAAAGGTGTTGGTGCAAGTAACCTTGAATGCACAACTATCAGCTTCTCTCTGTCTGTTGCTCCTTTTACTTTGAGTGATTCGGTATGAAATCTCTTTAGATAGCCATCAAATGATTCTTTTGGTCCCTGTTTAATAGTGGCTAGATCATTAATGTTGACTGTTGGATCCTTCCACACATGGAATTGTATGCTAAAAGCAGTGGATATTTGCTTCCAAGTTGAGATGGTCGTGCCACGATAATGTCTACACCAATTGATAGCTTCTTTAAGGAGCATTGTTAGAAAGATTGTAACACCCCCCTCGGGAGTGGGCCTAAATTTCGACCTAGAAAAGGCCCATCAAAACTTAGAGCCACTCTAAAAGGATTGTTGGTTCCTGTTAGGAATTACAATTGCATAGAATAATAGATGAACACAGCATTATGGAATCTAACACAGCGAAAAGAGAATACAATATCCAAATAAGATGAGCCATTTTATAAAAAGCCACATAATTCAAACACAGATTGTCAAGATACAATTATTTAATAGGAGCATCATTTAAAATTCATCATTTAGAGTTTCCACAAGCAATGCAGCAATGATAACTAATAATAGCACAATATCTCTATCATCCTCTTAAATCACCATCATTGCTTCATATATTGAATCTATCCCACCTACTGACCTGTTGGATACGTTAAGGAGAGAGGTCAGAACATAAGGTCTTATGTGACTGAAAAAAGTATTTACTTAAAGATGATGCCCTGGATTGTCTAGTTATATATGTCAAGGTATGTCTACGAAACACACAAGCATACACATAAACAAGAAGTATCAAACCAATGAGGTGGATATCAGAGTCAATTGCTTAAGACCTCCATTAGTGCATTTAGGGTAAAGACCCAACGAGGTGGGCATTCTCGATCACTTAAGGCCTTGACTTATTTAATAAAGGTGGATTCTTGTGATCTCTTATAACCCTATGGCGGACCCTAGCCCCTTAAGACCTTGTCCTAATATGTCAACGGTCTTAGGTCTATACTCTCACAAGTAATACGCGAGTAGTATTTCGTACGTTACTACTCAACTAATATTACGGTAGAACACTTATGTCGTTTAAGACTTCCTTTAGACAGTTGGTGAGCATGCTATGGCAACATATCATATATAAATCAATCATGTCCCTAGATTAGCCCTTCCAAGCTTGTAGAGAAAGCAGACATCCCCGTGAACGACCCTACTCCATTACCGTAATCCGTAACCACTTTTAGAGAAGGAGGACCTAAGACTTACTTTGAATCAAATAAGGGTGAGTTCCATGACTTTAGTACCTATCCGAGGAATAAACTTTCGGAAAGGATCCTAGTCCTAACCACTTAAGACCCAAATTAGACAAGAAGAGAGTCGGCCACTTAAGACATTCCCAAGGCATAATAAACCTACCTATTTTTACATACATAAGGTTCACATATACACATACATTAGACCTCTCACATCAAAACCGTCTTCTTGTAGATACTGGATATGCCGGGCAGTTCCGGGCAAACTTCTACTGCGGTTGGTTTAACCTCGTGTCATAGTGTACTGAACTTAAATGGCCCATGATACCCAGACCTCTCACATTAGCTGGACCCACTTGTGGTTGCTGGATTTGCCGATTGGTTCTGGGCAGACTTCTACCATAAATGAGGATTAACCTCGTGTATGTATGCCATTATTTAATGTATAGATAAGCCATTCTATGTACACACACAAGCAAATATTATATGGGGACATTTTAAATTCTAACCATATTTTAACGTATTTATAACATCATTATTACGTTGCATAACATTGATTACATTACATAAATAGAATATTAAATATGTATAATAAATGCTAGTTTTCGTTTGGGCGAAGAAACGTTTTAACGGTGTAAATTGTCAATTTAACCTATATCCAAGGCATACAAATTTATTTTCCACATTAAACTACTAAACACATGGCATAATGACATAAGGGCATAATTAACAGTAGCAGTAATGGGAAAATACTACATAAAATCAAAACTTGCATCCCTAGGCTTATTGGGATAACTCAAGTAAAAAACCAAGAACGAGTTGTAAATCATATACATATAAAAATATATACATCTATATACATAGACTTTTATTTATCTAATGTACCCTTTTCTTATGTTGTCCGAAAAAACGTTGACATTTGATTTGCTTCAAATCTGAATACATCTAGATTAACTATTTATAATGGAAATCCAAACCTATTCAAATAAATCCACAAACCCAATATAAATTGACAATTCATGCGAGATATATACATTAAAAACAGGAGATTTGGGGGTTTCATAGTTTGATATTATCGTTATTCAAATCTCTCCAGGCATACAATTTCATATAATAATCTACAAAGGTAGAATATCCCTAAGTAATTACTAATTCCACTCATTATGATTGGAAATGTTATGGATTTGACATTGTTTTGTCTATATTTTGTGAACTCCAATCCTTAGAGATCTATATACATAAGAATCAAATAATTAAAATTCCTATATACATAAATCATGTGATTCCATATCTATATTCTAATCTAAACCCTATAAGAAAAGAGATTAGAGAAAGAAGAATAGACTTGTAGGAGAAGAAGAGAAACCTATTTTGAATTCCTCTGAAATCAATGACAGAGTGGAGGCATAGATAGAGAGACTTGCTACGTTTATTTATGTAATCTAGTGGTTATTTATAGGTGTTTGTGTGAACAAGAACCGTCGGATTATTAAGATTTAATCCTGGTTGTATATACTTATTAGTTGTCCCCAAAACCTAAAACAAACCTAGACTTATTTTGAACTTCAGGTATTAAGTGGTCGACCATCCCCTAGAAGAGCGGTCGACCGATGGTCGACACCCATTCTAGGGGGAGATTGACCTCTTGGTCTCTGATTTGCCCTGTAAACGTATGTGGGGGATGAAAAGTTCTATTATATATAACGTTAATCAATTAGTTTATTTCTTAGCTTATACAGATTATTCTTGTCCCCGTATCCTTATTTCTTCATTTGAAATTCAAATTTACCAGATTATTTTATCTCTAGGATATATATATATATGATTAATCACACACATATATATATACACACATTTACCGTTTGATTTCTTTTTACTGTAATTTCTTTATATGAACACCGTTTTCAACATATTATATATGAAAACGTATCAGAATTTCTCCATGAATCTAAATAAAATATTTTCGTGACAAAATTCTTAATACTGCAAAATTTCATTTTTAGCCTATTTATATTTTATTATTTATTTGTTTATTTTCATTATTTATTATTATTATTATATTTAGATATATTTTTATGGGGTGTTACATTCCCTTCCCCTTAAAATAGATTTTGTCATGAAAAACACAACTCTCTTGAAATATCCATGTTGTACACCCATGTTATTTTTAATTCATCCAAAAACATCCATGACTGGCAATGATTATGAGCTATTGACTTATTAAAGTGAGCTTAATCTTAGCGTGTATGTGCAATAATTGATGCAGTATGTATGCAAAACAACGTAATATGCACATATTTTTATATGAATGCGCTATGCAATTGTGTTGCATCCATTTCCTAACATATAGTCTAACAACCACAATGCATCTATAAACGTAATTCAGAGGAAAAATTACCTGATAAAAGCTTTGGGTGGGTCTGTCTTATCTTATCTTCAATTTCCCATGTGCTTTCTGCATGATCATTTCTACTTGGACGAGGTGAATGTTTTTATTATAGTGTCCCTTTATTCCATGCTCTACCATCCTTGTAGTGGCATGGGGCACCCTGGAATCTAACTCGAGCTTTCCTATGTCCCTAATTTCATTAAACTCGAGTATGATAGCAGAATTGTGAAGGCATTTACTCAAATGAGATACATGAAAAATCCTAATAGATGTTCTGGGAGATCCACTCGATACGCTAAAGATTCTATCTTCTCGATGACGCGAAAAGGCCCAATAAATCTAGGAGCCAACTTCCCAGTCTTCCCAAACCGAACAGTCTTCTTTAGAGAAGATACTTTAACAAATACCAAGTCTCCAATATTGAACTCAAGTTCCCTCCTCCGCTTATCGGCATACGATTTTTGATGATCTTGAGCTGCCTTCATCCTCTGCCTAATCAAGGAAATCTTCTCCGTGGAATCACTAACGAAGTCTAGTTTGAGTAGAACCTTGTCGATAGTTTCCCACTAATAAGTTGGCAATTTGCATGGCCTCCCGTATAGCGCTTCAAAAGGGGCCATAACAATAATCGCTTGAAAACTATTGTCATACATAAACTCCACAAGCGGTAGGTGTTGCTCCAAAAGTTGTAACAACCCGTAAAATGCGAGCCAGTTTGAAATTTTTATTTTGGCAATTTTAGCGAATTTTGGATATTTAAAATAGATTATTTTAAATAATATCGACGAGAAATTTATTTTGAATATAATTCGACGTATATATTATACGCGTCGTCGTTAGAATATAAATATTTATATATAATTATAAATAGAATTGAAAATGGCGCGGTAGTTCGATAATTCGATTTCAAACTTCAATTGAATGTACCGGGTGCAAAACAACCCGGATTTTAGTGAAACCAAAAACATTAGGATCTAATTGATAATATCTTTCCAACGAATTCGACCAATCGAAATTTCATAGCGGGAATCAAAAGATATGTCCAGTTGAAAATTCTGAATAGTCGCTATGGAATTCAGGCCCTTAAAAATTGAAATTTTGCAAACGATCTCGGATTTCGACGAAACCAGTTTTGTTGGGTCCGTGATGTAAAGTTATTGCTAGATTCCAAATTTCATAATTTTTCGAATCAATATGTGAGCGTGGCAAAAGAAAACGCGTTTGACCAGTTTCAGTTAATTTTAATCGACTGGAAATTGGCCATTTTTCATACGGTCTCAGAATTCGACGAAACTAGTTTTGTTAGGACCGTATCGTCAATACGAAGCTAGAAAATATTTTTCTGGAATTTTTCTGGTTAGTATGTGACCCCGGTAATTTGAAATGTACGTTTAAAATTCAATATAATGATTTAAATGTAAATTCAGCGAAAACTGATTGTAACAGCCGAATCAGCCTACGATACATATCCCATTGTGTTCGGAATGGGGGTAATTAGCTATGGACGACAGGCGGTGGGCCCCGTTTTGAGGTCGAAAATAAAAGTTGCTTTTTGGGTGGAAAATTAAATTAATTAAATAATTAAAATAAAAAAAACCCTTTCTCTCTTTATACTTCTGGCCCCCCCTTCGAAATCAAAACTGACAGAACAAAAAAAAAAGAAAAAAAACACGATCTCTAAATCGCCCTCCCTCCCTTTTCCTGTGCGACGCCACCACTCAGGGCGCACCGTCCAACGCGCCGCCGACCTCCGAGGCTGCAGCTCCTCTCCCCCTCCCCGTTCACTCCCTCCTCCTCTACTCAAAACCCACGCACCCCATCAATTCCCGCCCCCTATGATGTTTCCGCACCTTCTAGACCCACCTCGGCCAGCCGCCTACCACCAGAGGTGCCTCCGCACCACCAGAGACACCCGACCCTCCTCTGACCACCACTCCGACGTGGACACCTTCCTCCATCAACAAATTGAATTTTTGTAGGAATAATAACAAGGTGATTTCTTTTTTTTACTTTGCTAATTACGTTATTTAGAAAGTAAGCATCATTTTGAAAGCTAGATTTTTATATATAGAATAGCATAGTAAAAATTTGATTTTTATATATAGAATAGCATAGTAAAAATTTGATTTTTATATATAGAATAGCATAGTAAAAATTTGATTTTTATATATAGAATAGCATAGTAAAAATTTGATTTTTATATATAGAATAGCATAGTAAAAATTTGATTTTTATATATAGAATAGCATAGTAAAAATTTGATTTTTATATATAGAATAGCATAGTAAAAATTTGATTTTTATATATAGAATAGCATAGTAAAAATATGATTTTTATATATTGAACATCGAAGTAAAAATATGATTTTTATATATTGAACATCGAAGTAAAAATATGATTTTTATATATTGAACATCGAAGTAAAAATATGATTTTTATATATTGAAAATCGAAGTAAAAATATGATTTTTATATATTGAACATCGAAGTAAAAATATGATTTTTATATATTGAACATCATAGTAAAAATATGATTTTTATATATTGTATAGCGATGTAAAAATGTGATTTTTACATATGTAGTGGCTACGGGCAAAGAAAGTGATATCGACGAGAACAGTGAAGATTTCCTGCATTAGGAGTGTCGTGAAGTTGGGATAGCTTTCGGTGAGAATTTCTCACCTTTCAATTTCTTTTTCTAGTTATATATATATACTAGGATGCAGACGGTGTTTAGTAGCACCCGACACAATCGTCCACAGACCATGGACTTGTTTGTTTGGTTGCATAGATTAGTTTGATGATTTGATTTGAATTTGGTTGTTTGGTGAATATGATTGATGTGTGAACGGCGTGGGCCTTCAATAGACCGGGGATAAGGCTAGGCCTCGTCCCGTTTCTAGTATCGTGCCGTTATGCCGCCGAAATTTTCTAAAATAAGTTAGAAAAATAAAAATATCATTTTATTTAAAGAATGAACTGAATAGAAATTCATAAGTTAAAATAAAATGTTTTGTCGTTAAAAATATAATTTTTAACGTGAAGTGAATAAAATAAAATATTCATTTACAAACCGGACGGTTTGTTTATGTACACCTATTTGAATGACATTGATTGGGTCGATAAATTTTACACATCGCTCAACGACACAAATAAGATATGCGTTTGATTGTTTGAAACCCCACACGGGTGTTGGGATGAAATTTGAAGTTCACTCATCCTGATTGATTAAATATGTCGATCGATGGATTGACAGGCTGTTATAAGCGTTAGATATCTATATTTGATGCTTATACAGTGTAGTGCACTTTGGTTGATGGTTGATTATTTTTCAATGCTATTATATGTGTGTAATGTATGAAAATCCATATAATTAACATTATATGGTGATTGATTGGGCCTCATTCCAATATGAAAAATAAAGAATTTGAAAAATAAAAGTTCATGTGTTGACAGTACTCATCCATTGAGATTGGTCATGTGTTGAACGAAATATTTTAGTAATAAAATTTACATCTTTATCAATATAAAATAAAGGTTCATGTGTTGACAGTACTCATCCATTGAGATTGGTCATGTGTTGAACGAAATATTTTAGTAATAAAATTTACATCTTTATCAATATAAAATAAAAGTTCATGTGTTGACAGTACTCATCCATTGAGATTGGTCATGCGTTGAACGAAATATTTTAGTAATAAAATTTACATCTTTATCAATATAAAATAAAAGTTCATGTGTTGACAGTACTCATCCATTGAGATTGGTCATGTGTTGAACGAAATATTTTAGTAATAAAATTTACATCTTTATCAATATAAAGTAAAGGTTCATGTGTTGACAGTACTCATCCATTGAGATTGGTCATGTGTTGAACGAAATATTTTGATAATAACAACTATTTTGAAATAGAATATTTGAAAATAGAAATTTATGAAGTCGTGTTGATTAGATGGACGCCATTTTGACGTGAACGATATTTATATCGATTTTATCGATTTCGAAATGAATTGAATTAAAAACGATTTCGAAATGAATTGAATTAAAAACGATTTCGAAATGAATTGAATTGAAAACGAATTCAAATTGAATTGAAAGCGAATTGAAATTTGAATTGAATAGAAATGAATTTTAAAACGAATTTATAAAGAAGAATTCAATTTTGATTTGAATTGAAAAGGAAGTTGAAATTGCTTTTGAAACGAATTTAAAACTATTCATATAATTCGTTTTAAATAGAAATCGACGAAATATATATTATATATATTTATATATATAATATAATGGCCTGAATAGAACGCGCCGCGCCGCGGCAGTTCGTAAATTTCGACCATTTGTTTCAAACGGACATTACGGGAGATCCGACCGTCGGATTCTCCTGAAACCGGAACCGTTGGGTTCGTATCGAAAAGAGCTTTCTAACGAATATTAGAAATTTGAAATCTAACGGTTGGATTTGGAATTATGTCCAAATCAAATTTGAAAAAGGTCGCTGTAAGTGCAGTTCGATGGCCGTTGATGGAACTCGACTGTACAGGCATTGATAAAATTATTAAAAATAGTAATAATTTGTGTAAAATCATAAGAAATGATTTAGAAAGAATTGGGATGAAAAACTCCATATTTGAAAAGATAAAAATAGATTTTTATCGAAATGAACTAGTTTTGAACTAGGATTATAATTCTATTTATTTCTAAATAAATAAATTGAATTTGAAAAGGGTTTTAAAAATAACCAGAATTTCCAATGATTGCATTGGAGTGGATTTGAATCGAAATTGTCTTCGGAATATTTCGATGTTGGAATTCGTGATTATACAGATGTTGTTATGGAAATTTGAAAGATATATATTTATATCGTTATTTCCAATACGACATTTGTTAATCGTAGAATTAGATATTGAATATAAGCCGATATATTTTCTATTCAGAGCCTTATATTGAATATCAAACGTGATTTGGGTTTGTCGTGAATGGTGCCTTCACTAACACTGTTCTTGAACCCAGTTGAGAAAAGATTAAATCTTTTTATTTAGATTTAATGAAGTGTACCAATTAAATAATATTTTAATTGGAATTGAATTGATATTGATTTTTGGGTTTATCGTGAACAGTGTTTTAAATAACACTTGTTCTTTAACCCGATAATTAATGGAATGTGATTTTCGGTTTATCGTGAACCGTGTTTTAAATGACACTGATTCTTTAACCCAGTCGAAGATTAAAACTAAGTGGAGTTTTAATGAATCTTTAATTAGATTGAAATGATCGAAAATGGAGTATCACCAGTTTTGCTCCAGGCGATAGTTAAATCTTTAATTAGATTTGAACGTGAAATGGTAATTGAATTTACCGATAACACTGTGGTGTTAGATATGAAGTATTACTAGTTTTACTTCATGGGATGAATAGGTTGGGATGGGGAAATTAAAATAAATGATTACTTCGGTAAGGTTCGCTAATCCCGACTAGTTTGAATTGATATTCAAAAATAGATTAAAGAATAAATTTTAATGATTTATCTTGGATAAAATTAATGGGAAGCTTTCCCTATGAATGTGAAATTTAGAAACTAACTGTCGGTTAGCCAAGCAGAATGGTTTTCTGGATATTGATCTGATGTTGGTTTCGGCCTTCGGGGTTAATATTTGGGGAATTATTCTCTTGTTAATTTACGGTTAGTGACTGATGAATTGGAATGAGGCGTATGTTGTGTTTGTGTAACACTTATTTAAAATATACGCGAGTTATTCGGAAAGACCGGGTTTATCCCATTCTGAATAACTGATACGACGATAAGTCGAAGATGAAGACGATGGTCGAAGACCGGAAGTCTTCACGTCGTTTGGGTGATTACTGATGATCTTGATTGGGTTGTACACCCAAGAAGATGGAAACGGTTGGCAATCGTCCAGACGTACTTGGAGATCGATGGATATGCGGGGTACTAGGTGCCTCCGGTTTCGTTCAGCCCCAGAACGGACTTGTAAATGGACTGTGTGTCTGACATTGGATTTTAGTCCGTGTGATTGATCTCTATTAAATATATATCTGTTTGGCGGCGGAGAATTTATTCTCTTGCTTAACGCCCTTCTCTGAGACGTACGAGCTCAGGGGTTATATATTGATGGATATCAAACGCATGGAGTGAATTGCCTGTTGGCATGCCTAAGTGGCAATTGATCGAGGCTTCTGTTGAAAAGCAAAGTCTTGTGGTGATGATCAAAGCAAGGCCTTTGTGGCGTAGCTTTGTGTAACGTTTGCTTCGCGAGTTTCACACTCGGTATGAACCAAAAACGGGAGAGGACGTCAGGGAGGGCATGCATTTCTTTCTAGCTAGAAGTGGCGTCAGTGGTTTTACATGCCCTGACGAGTTTGACTTATGTGGTTGTTGCTGTTGCGAGGCGCCTCGGATTGATCGGTCGTTCTCGAACCGATGGTGTCATTTAGTTGGCTCATTTACGCCCCATAGGGCGGGGAAACGCATGTTCAGGGTTTAAGTTTAATCTACATCGGTGGACTGGCCCTGAGGATCCAAGGGTCACTCGAGCTCTGATCCTGAGACATGGGCTAGATTGTCTCGAATCGGTTGAGGACTATCTTTTGCCTCGGTTCATAGACGGAAATCCAATTTCCAAATAAGTGACATTTGCGGTTTTATTTGTAGAGCCTAGTATGGCGACATAGTGGGATGGGGCACTTATGCCGCCTATGATTGATACTTATGATTTGAAGTTGTTTTATACACTATGCACTTATAGTAGTATCAAATGATTTGTTTTAAAACGTATTAAGCATGTTTGGCTATTATAAGGGAAAACCCTATCCTCGGCTGCGTTGCATTGTGTGATGGGACCTGGGTCTTATAATAGCTTCATTTTTAGAAAAGCATTGCGTTGTTTACTTATATGCACTGGTATTCTTGGGAGGAAACCCGTTCCGTGTTATGCGGCGTGGTCCCTCGATTTACCTAGCTTTAAAAATAAAGATTAATAACTGTTTTAGTTCTCACACCAGTCACATGACTGACCTGGAGTTTACTGTTTTAACCTGAACTCTGGGTGCCCTTATTTTCGACACAGGCAGCTAGTAGTTTTGGTTTTGCAGATTTATATTCACAGGATCCTGGTTTACAGCTGGAATGATATCCGGAAAGCTTTGTATTCGTATATCTCTTCTAGTTGTGTATTGTATTATTTTCCGCTGCTATGTATTTAAATGTAATTTAAATCTCTGATACTTCTGTGTAATATTCATTTATACTCTGTATATTCTTGTAATCTGATGCATTGTTGTAATATACAATGAAATGTTCTTTTGTATGCGTTCTGTTGTGGCTTGTTCTCGAATTATCCGCCGCTTTCCTTTACGGGGAAGTTACGGGTTTTCACAAAAGTCCTCCAAAGTCGATAATGCAAGCTCTGAGCAAGTCTTCTAGGATCCGATTTACTCCTTCTATTTGGCCATCAATTTGCAGGTGATAGGCTATACTTAAGTTAAGGGTTGGTCCCAATGCTTCTTGTAAACTTCTCCAAAATTCACTTGTGAATAAGGGGTCTCTATCACTCACTATATTGGATGGGATACCATCTAATCTGACTATTTCTCTAACATATAAGTGGGCTAATGAGGTTGCATCCTACTCTTTTTGATTGGTATGAAGTGAGCACTCTTGGTCAAATGGTCTACTACAACCCAAATGGCCTTATTTCCCTTCTAACTTCTTGGAAGTCCAACAGTGAAATCCATGGAAATATGTTCCCACATCCATATGGGAATCACTAAAGGTAATAGCAATCCTCCGGGTTTTCCTTGCTCCGCTTTTACTTTTTGGCATGTTAAACATTTAGCTATAAACTCGGCTACATCCTTTTTTCATTCCTTCCCAAAGGAGATTCTTCTTCATATCTTTATACATTTTATCCCTGTCATGGTGTATTGTCATCTTTATCCTATAACACTCCTCTATTTTTCTTCTTCTAATTTTCTCATCTTTAGGGATGCAGAGTCGTCCATCACTAAACAAACTTCCATCATTTCACAATGAATATCTAACCAAATAGGGAAAAGTCTCCTTCTTTCTCACTTTCTCCTTCAAGTTCCTTATTTCTTCGTCAAGGTCTTGTGTACTCCGAATTATTTCACTTATAGTGGGTTCAACAAGAATAACTCCAAGAAAACTATTAGAGGTTATGGGCAGGGGGATGCAATTTAAAATTAGAGAGAAACTCTAACCATTTCCTTTTAGAGATTGCATTCAAGGATGCATGTTTTCTACTTAATGCGTCTGCTAAGACGTTACCCTTTCCTAGGATATACTGGATTATGAAATCAAAAGAGGCAGTATATTACGTCCACCGTTGTTGTCTCAAATTCAGGTCATGTTAAGAGAATAAGTACTTTAGGGATTAATGTAATTAATAAAGATCAAATTTATCCCCTAAAAGATAATGCCTCCACATTTTTAAAGCGAACACTACTGGGACTAACTCAAGGTCATGAACTGGGTGCCTCTTCTTGGGATCTTTGAGTTGTCAAATGGCATAAGCAACTAATCTTCCTACTTGCATAACGATGGCCCATAAAACAGTTCTGCAAGCGTCAGTGTAAACAATGAACATCTTTGAGCCATCGAGTATAATAAGAACTAGCGCACAAGTTAATACTTTATTTAATTTCTTAAAGGCTATATTGCATTTATTACTCCAAGAAAATACCAAGTTCTTCTTCGTTAATTGGGTCATAAGAGTAGCAATCTTTGCGAAGTCTTTAATAAAATTCTTCTAATATCCAGCCAATCTAAATAAGCTCCTTACTTTTGTAGCATTTAGGGTATTCTCCATTCCTTAATTGCCTCGATCTTTGTAGGGTCTACTTCCAAGCCTTTGCTTGACATGATATATCCCAAAAATATAACTTCTTCCCTCCAAAAACGACACTTCGAGAATTTTTCTTCCAAGTGGTTCATTCTTAATATCCCTAGAACATTTCTTAAGTGATTCTCATGTTCTTTATGGTCCTTTGAAAAGATAAGTATATCATCTACAAAGACTACCACAATTTTATTCAAAATGCCCCTAAACACTCTACTCATGAGGTCAACAAAGAAGGCAAGCGCATTCATCAGTCCGAAGGGAATAATTTCCCATTGGAACAATCCATCCGGCGTCCTAAATGCGGTCTTATCTTTAATGTCCTCCGAGATACTTAATTGGTGAAATCCAATCGCAAGTTAGAATTGGGAAAATACTCGAGCTAAACCCAAGGGGTTGAATAGATCATAAATTTTAGGTAAGGGTTACCTATTCTTCTTGGTCAGCTTATTAAGTTCTCTATACTCCATTAAAAGTATTAGAGATCCATTTGCTATGGTGGCAAACACAATAGGTACACCCCATTCAGAGGTACTTTGACGAATGAAGCCTTTTTGTAGTAATTTCGAAATATGCTTATCAAAGTCCCTTCTTTCTTTAGACGCCATCGCCTTAAAGGTAAAGCTACTAGTCTAGCGTCCTTCTGTAGGTCAATACGAAAAAAGATTTCTCTGTGGGGTGGAAGTCCCTTGGCTTCCTCAAAGACATCCAGGAATTCACATACTATGGGGACCGAAGATGGCCCTTCTGAACTAGGAGATAAGGAATATAGTAAGGCTCTATCCTTCTTCCTAACATTAGAAGGTACACTCAGACAATGTCCTCCTCGGCTACTAAGACAAACGATTCTCTTGTTATAATCTAGGACGGCCCCATAAAAGGATAGCCAATCCATACCTAGGATAAGGTCATATACTATATAATCCAACGCACATGCTTCATAGAGGAATTCGACATCATCGGATCACTAGAGATAGATAAGGGAAGGTTCAACAGATTAACTAGACTCTTAGAGATAAAAGAATGGGTAGCTCCCAAATAGAACAAGGTGCACATGGAAATTCCTAAAATAAAGGTTATACCTTCAAGTGCGGGTTGACCTTGGTCTCTGAAGGTTGGCTTTGTATCGGTTGCATCTAATGCATAGTTCTAACCGCTTCGAATAACTTTAGGCTTTGCGAAGTTCTTAGATATGTTCCCTTCCTTGTGACATTTGAAACACTTTCCTTTAAATTCTTTCTTTACTAAAGAAGTCCTGTAATCCTTGGATCATGGCCCTTGCGGTTGCACCTCGTACAAATCTTAACTTCCTTCTTGAATTTACCCCTTTCTTTCTATTCTTCCACCATTCCTTATTCTTATTCTTATTAGAGCTTCCTTCTGCCTTCTCACCGTCCTTATTCTCCTTGGACCCTTCAGCTGTGCATAAAACGGTCGTTCCATCTAAGGTTTCAAAGGTTGCTCCAAACGTTACTTGTGCTAACAAGGTGTCCTTCAATGGGGAGTTTCAATCCCTTAACAAATCTTAAGGCTTTGTTCATTGGGATATCAACCAATCCCCTACCAAACTTACTTAACTCGATGAATTTGGCCACATACTCTTGTAGGCTCAAGCTTTCTTGCTTGAGATGGATAAACTTCTCTAACTAGATTGTCATCTCAGCTTTTAGCAGAAACTTTGCTTCAAAGCGAGCTTTGAATTCGGCCCATGTAAATATATGGCCTCATTCTCTCCTAATACTTAGTTCCACAATCAAGGGCTTCCTCCTTTAAGTGCTAGGTCGCAATTCTCCTTTCTAATCGTCTGGTCATCCAATGGCTTCAAAAATCCTTTCGTAGTCTATTACCCAAGCTTGGGCATTAGTAAAACCTTACGTTCCTGAGAATGATTTCCCACCAAGAGTCGCAAAATTTTACAAAATCGAGAAAAATCAAAGGCTACCTCTGCGGTAGGAGCTGTAGGCACCGCTAGGGCGGGATTAGAAACAAGGACTTTCTCCACAGTATGGAGATACTTTTGGAACCATTCTGGCAAATACGTATGCCTTGCAAGGTTCCACTGTTCGGAAGGATGATTTACTATTCTAGTATCTAAAAAGAAAATGAAGAATCCTTTAGTTGATAATCCTGAGATAGTATTTAAAGTGGAAAAACAGAAGAAAACAATAAGGTTGCCTGGTATAGATGCGTTACTTATCGGGTTGAGTATATATTATATATATAGTTTGAAAACTTTTTTCATAATAAAATATGTCTCTCATACGTATAATTTCCCTATAATCGGGTAACCTATGTTCTGGTACCAAATGTAACAACCAGCCCAGAGTGGGCCTAAATTTCAATGCAGAAAAGGTCCATCGAAACTTAGAGCCACTCTAAATAGATCGTTGGTTCCTATAAGGAATTACATTTGCATAGAATAACAGATAAACATAGCATTACGTGATCTCACACAATGGAAAGAGAAAATATAATATCCAAATAAAATGTGCCATTTTATAAAAGGCCACATAATTCAAACATAGATTTTCAAGATAAAACTATTCAATAGGTGCATCATTTAAAATTCATCATTTAGAGTTTCGATAAGAAATACATCAATGATAACTAATAATAGAATAATATCTCTACTGTCCTCTTCAGTCTCCATCACTGCTTCGTCAATTGAATCTACCCCACTTACTGACCTGTTGGATATGTTAACGAGAGGGGTCAGAACATAAAGTCTGGGTGATTGAAAATAGTATTTACTCAAAGATCATACCCCAGAATTGCAGGTTACACATGTCAAGGTATGTCTATGAAACACACAAGCACACACATAAATAAGAAGTATCTAACCAATGAGGTGAATATCTAAGTCAATCTCTTAAAACCTCCATTAGAGCATTTAGGGTAAAGACCCAACGAGGTAGGCAATCTTGGTCACTTAAGGTTATATCGGCTTATTTAATAAAGGTGGATTTTTATGATCTCCTATAACCCTGAGGCGGACCCTAGTCCCTTTTCTTAAATATAAACTCTCACAAGTAATAAGAGAAGTAGTATTTCGTATGTTATTACTTAACTGATATTACGGTAGAACACCTATATTGCTCAAGACTTTCTTTAGATTATTGGTTAGCATGCTATAGCCACATATTATATATAAACTAATCCTGTCCCTAGATTATCCGTTCCAAGCTCCTAGAGGAAGTGGACATCCCCTATGAACTAACCTACTCCGTTACCGCTATTCCTAATAACTTTTAGAGAAGGAGGATCCATAGACTTACTTCGAATCTAAAAAGGGTGGGTCCTATGAATTTGGTACATATCCAAGGAATACACCTTTGTAAAGGATCCTAGTCCTAACCACTTAAGACCCAACCAAGATAAGAAGAGAGTCAGCTACTTAAGACCTTCCCAAGATGTAGTAAAGCTGCCTATTTTCACACACAATATGTTTTTATATATATACATACACTAGACCTATCACATTAAACTGTCTACTTGTAGATGCTGGATATGCCGGGTGGTTCTGGGCAAACTTCTACTACAGGTGGGTTTAACCTCGTGTCATAGTGTAATAAACTTGAATGGCTAATGGCATTCAGACCTCTCACATTAGCCGGACCCACTTGTGGTTGTTGAATTTGCCGATTGGTTCCGAGCAAACTTCTACCACAAATGACGACTAACTTCGTGTCTGTATGTCATTATTTAATATATACATAATTCATTCCTTATACACACACAAGCAAACATTATATAGGGACATTTAAAATTCTAACTGTATTTTAACATACTTATTACATCATTATTACGTTGAATTAAGTTGATTACGTTACATAAATAGACTATTTTCATTTGGGCTAAGAAATGTTTTAACTGTGTAAATTGTCAATTTAACCTTTATTCAAGGAATACAAGTTAAATTTCCACATAGGCTGCTAAACGCATGGCATAATGGCATAAAGGCATAATTAACAATAGCAAAAATGGGAAAATACAACATAAAAATCAAAATTTGGATCCCTAGGTTATTAGAATAATTCAAGTAATGAACCAAGAATGACGTGTAAATCATATACATATAAACATACATACATACATATACGTATACACACACACATTTATATACATAACCTTTATTTACCTAATTTACCCTTTTCTTATGTTGTTCATAAAAACGTTGACATTTGATTTGCTTTAAATCTGAATACGTTTAGATTATCTATTTATAACAGAAATCCAAACCTATTCAAATAATAAAACTAGTCAAATATAAACTCTTTTTACATCACAAATTATGTTTTAGATAGAAAGGATAATCAAATCATATAAAAGTATAGCAACCAAATATGCTTCATCCGCTACTCAAATAAATCAACAAACCCAATATCAGTTGATAAATCAATGCAAGATATATACATTAAAAACAAGAAATTTGGGGGTTTCATAGTTTGATATCATCGTTATTCCAAATCTCCCTTGGCATACAATTTCATATAATAATCTAAAAAGGTAGAATATGCCTAGGTAATTACTAATTCCACTTACAGTGATTGGAAATGTCATGGATCTGATGGTGTTTTTCCTATTTGATGTGAATTCCAATCCCTAAAGATCTATATACATAAGAATCAAATAATTAAAATTCATATATACATAAATCATGTGATTTCAGATCTATACTCTAATCCAAACCCTATAAGAAAAGTGGTTAGAGAAAGAAGAATAGATTTGTAGGAGAAGAAGAAAAAACCTATTTTGAAATCCTCTAGAAGCAATGGAAAAGTGGAGGCACAAATTGAGAGAGTTGCTAGGTTTTGGTATGGAGTCTAGCGGTTATTTATAGGTGTTTATGAAAACAAGAACCGTTGGACTATTAAGATTTAAACCTGGTTGTTTGTTCTTACAAATTAGCTCCAAAACCTAACTCAAACCCTGCCTTGTTGGGCACTTCTGGTGCCAACCGTCGATCTTCCCCCTAAAACGGCAATCAACCGGCGGTCGACACCCCTTCTGGGGGGAGGTTGACCTCTTTGTCCCTGATTTGCCCGATAAACGTATGTAGGGGCTACAAAGTTTTATTATATATAATGTTAATCACTTAGTTTATTTCTTACCTTATAAGGATTATTCTTATCCCCTTATCCTTAGCTTTTCGTTTGAAATTCAAATTTACTAGATTATTTTATCACTTGGATATTTTTTTATTTAATCACATATATATATATGCGCATTTACTGTCTGATTTCTTTTGACTGCATTTTCTTTATACGAACACCGTTAACTTGTCAGAATTCCACCACGAATCTAAATAAAATATTTTTGTAACCAAATTCTTGATGCTGCAAAATTTCATTTTTCAGCCAGTTTATATTTCATTATTTAATGTTTATTTTCATTATTTATTGTTAACACATTTGGCTATATTTTTATAGGGTATTACAAAGATCTTGCAATGAAGTGTTTCAGGTGTGTTATACAAATTCGTGTAACCCTCAAAGATGTAAAGGTAGTTTTCGGGGTCTGTAGTCCCATCATACATAAGCCGTGGCGTTCTTATCTCAAATGGAGATTTATCTATCATTATTTCATAGGATAAGGAGATTCCTTATAACTCCTTATTTTCTGATGGCATTGGGCTTTGCTTTCTTCCGAATTGACCATCTCTCTTAATGCTTGATTGCTTCTTTGTTAAACTAAACTGTCTAGCAAATTTAGTGTAGTGCTAATTTGGCTATTAAGCTCATGTGGTGCCATCGTTTTTTACTCTGCTTCTTAAGTTTATGCTTCAGAAGACCTTTTGACTATGTCTTCTTTAATAAACTTCATTGTGGTATCGATTTGTGAAGCTAAGCGCATATTTCCAAATCATCATCCGCTTATTTCAATAAGCTTGAAGGTTCCCCAGTTTGCAAATTTGCTAAGTTGAAGTCTGGAAGTATACCCTCTTCTAGGGTTGATGACACACTAAAATCTTGTTTATGGTTCTTTCTTAGTTTGACAATCTTTAATGTTTATCGAGGGGATCAATTCCGATAGGGAAGGAAATAAGGAAGGGGATTTTATAATGAAAAAATAAATAAGGATGGAGGTTCAAGCTCTCCTTCTAGCGCCAAAATGTCAACGATATTTTTCGTCAACATCAAAATGGGGGTTATGGTTGTGTAACTAGGGTAATCTAAGGATTATTTAGTTCCTACAAGCTTGACTTAGTTCCCCGTTTTCTAGATATCAAGGTCTTAATCCCGAATATTAGTTATTCTTCCTTCAGTAGGTGAATATCACCCTCGTAACACCCTGTATTTTCTATGTTTATTAAGGTAATGAATTATATAACACTTTTAAAAGTGAGAATTAAGGGAAACAGGATACGCCATTGCGTTAGCCTTGGAACTCTGCTTGAGATAGAGTCCGAGTTTACGTGAATCAGACTCTGTATGAAGAAGTTATGGAGTTCAGAAGATTTCATGTTTAAACAGAAAATTATAATTAAATAATTTAATTAAACAAAAACAGTTTAAATTTTGAAAATTACATGGCTCAGCTGGGTAAGAAAAATCCTGCCCATACCGATCGACTCCCACCGGGGGGTCGATTGGGTTGTCGACCGCCTTATAGGATTGACCCCCTCGCCCAGATCCAAACAGTGACGATTTTCGGGATTTGTTGCTGAGTGTTTTCTGACTTGCTGATAAGTCACTAAGGATAACTCTATAATATGTGGCAATTTCTGGATAACTCTATCTAGCCTGGACGGTTGTGATCGCTCCTAGGATGATCTAACGGAACACATAAGTTTAAACCTCTATAAAAGCAACCCTAGTCCTCAACCCTAAATCACAAAAATTCATTCCAAGGAGCCACCATGCAGTCCGTGATCGACCTAGCCTTGCCACCATTTCTTCTCAACTTGGAAACAAGTTAGAAGCTACGAATCAAATCAAAATTAGATAGTCTACGTCAAGGGATTGCTTTTCAGTTTCAGAAAACAGATCCCAGAAAATAAGACTTTCTTTTGTTTGTAAGTCCTGTTATTATTTAGATGTGAACAATTAAAAGTTATGATTTGTAATAAAGTGATAACTAGAGTTGTGCCTTAGTTGTAAGATAATGGTAATGCTGATTCATGTCTATTCTTCTAACGATTCTATCATATATACCTATAAGATTATTGTGGTTTATTGGACTTATTATGTATGTTAAACCAATCATCTATTATGTAAATTTGGCGACTCTTTCATGTTATGTTACATGCAAGTTTTTAGGCTAAGTTATATATATGTTTAGATCTACATTTTCCTATGTTAAGATTCATGCTTATTGGATCCAAAATAAAAGTTCATATTTACATGCCTAGTTGGATTTGGGTAATTTCATATGCTTAAGACTCATGTTAATTGGATCCAAAAATGCAAGTTCATTATTTTATGCCAAGTTTACATGACACATGTTTAGTTAGATCCTTATTATTTTATGTTGTATGAATGATACATGCTCCTTTCTTTCCCCTTTTGTACATAAGTTAGGCTAAGTTGCGAGCCTAACATTCTATGTGAATTTTGCGGGCGTATAACGGGGGTAACGTTGGGGAAAAACCTTTAATTTCAAATTATTCACATAATTTGGCCCAAAAATGTATGAATGATTAGTGGCATAAAAATGGTATAATTTATATACCTAAAAATTATGAACATGATTTAGTGGTTAAATGGGGCATGACTTCAATGGCAATAATTATGGATAATTTACATATATATATATATATATATATATATATATAAAGAGTAGATATGTAAATTAAGCAAAAGACGAATATACCTAACCCGAGGTTAGATTGAGTTACGGTGTAAGACTGCCCAGAACTGCCCTGCACATCCAGCAACCGTAACAATGTATATCTAATGTGAGAGGTTTGTGCATCAAGCCCAAAAGAACCCGAGGTTAGATTGAGTTGCGGTGTAAGACTACCCGGAACCGACCGGCACATCCAGCGACCGCAACAATACATATCTAATGTGTGTGGTTGGTGCTTTAATAAATGAATTAAAGCTAAGACAGGAATGGTAGGGTTAATTTAATTAAGGCAACACTTAACCAATACAACATGTTAACTAAACTGATGGGTGGGGTTAAGTTAATTTGAGAACACTTAACCATTTTAACATGTTGATTAAGAAACCCTAGTAACGGGGACCCATTTCAGCAGTAACCCACATAGATGTATTATGGTACCCTGAACTAGGCAGGGTAGGGCACGATTACTGGGCTGATTATGAGCGGTCAAAACAATGGCGGGTGGTGCGTCAGTGTAGATTTCTACGCAGTACGGACGTGCACGTACTCCGGAGTGGAAAAAGCAGGCACTGGGCATCAGTAATTATACACTGTGCATCTTGAATTGTGTCGGGTTGCCACCATAGGATTTGATACACCCTATGGTAGGACGAGCACATGTATCTACAATCAAGCGGGGCCGAATGACACAAGTTGTAAACGTATACGTGTAGGAGTCGATCGATAGAGGGGATCATTTAACATGAACACATGGTGCTAGCTGAAACACTTGTAAGTGGGTGCAGAGAAATAGAAATGGGTGCGATAGCATATTCAGTTTTATTATCTTATTTCTAAGGTACTTTCCTAGGTTCAGTTTATTCATGTCATAATCCTTTTTCCTATTTACATGCTAAATAATCACTGGACTTACCAGACTCATGTCTGACCCATTTTCTTTCGTCTTCTTTTCTTCTGTTCCCCTTCCCCTCGGTCCGTAGGGAGGGAATACTTCAGCTTAGTTCAGACCATTTCCAGCTCGAAGAGAGTAGATGTATTTCTTGGATTCTCTTTCCTTGGGCTATGGCTTTGGATACTCTCTTATTGGGGTTTATGCGGCCTTACTGTTGTTTTAATGCTTCTTAATGTTTTAATTTAACACAGAGATTTTGTTGTAATAATTTGGAAGTTGGTTTGAGACAGTTGTTGTAATGGTTTAACTGAACCACGAAATAAATTTCCTTTTTTCGCTGTTTGTATGTCTGTCTTGTAAATTATCTGTATCTTTTACCTATAATGCTTCACCGAAGTTAAGGCAATCCCTTTGTGAGTGACCTTAATGAAGGTGGGGTGTTCCACTTAGTATCAGAGATGATGGTTGCCAGATCAGATAAAAATTTTGGAAACTAATTTTCAGAAAGGAGTTTAAAGAAGCATTTTCAAGAAAAAGTGTTGCTTTTATTTTAAAAGGCATAATCCCCCAAAGCCATATGCATTATCTTTCTATCCTTTATTTTGAATCTTTTTTTTTCATTTCAGCATGTCTGGGGATCTTAACCTTTCAGAGGGCGTACCGGTACCTGGCTGGTTCAGAAGGTACCTAGAAGCTAGGGCTAATGATACAGGCCCAGCAGAAGTTCCTCCTCCCTCGGTTGCAGCTATTCCTCTTCCTCCTCCTCCCCCTAGTGCAAATGCTTTCTCAAAGACATGTAGAGATTTTCGAGCCATGGGTGGAAAGAACTTTAATGGGGCTGAGTCATTTGTAGAAGCAAGGAACTAGCTCAAAGAAACCGAGGACTTTTTTGTTATCTTCAAAGTGGACGATAGGCAGAAGATACAGTTGGCCGTATGGTTGCTTAAAGACGAAGCCTCTTATTGGTAGGATGTTACTAATGCTGAGAGACCAGTTGAAACTTGGGAGGATTTCAGAGTGAGGTTTGAAATGAAATTCCTCTCACAATCTGAGCGTAGCCTACAGATGGAGAAGTTCTTAACTCTCAAACAGGGAAGTATGTCGGTCAAGGAATACGTCAACCAATTCAACCAGCTGGCTTGATTCAGACTGGAGTTAGTAAACACACCCCATAAGTAGGATCTCCGTTTTGTCAAAGGGTTGAATGAGCCACTGCACAACCTCGCTATGTCCCATATAACTATGGGTGCAACTTATGTAAGACTGGTGGACATGGCACTGTTACAGGAGGAAGACAAGGATGGCAAGAAAGAGGCAAAGGTGGAAGTTCCTCAAGATAAGGAAGTGGAGGGATCGCATAATAAAAAGACAGAGTCAAAGAAGGGTGGGAAGAACAACAAATCCCGTGACAAGAGGAAGTGTAATTTTTGTGGCATTCCTGGACATCTGATTAAGGACTGCATAAAGAAAATGAGGAAGATGGGTGGTTGTTTTCACTACGGTGAGACAGGACACATGGCTAAGGACTGCCCAAGAAAGCAAGGACAAGGGAAGAGGAATGGATCTACTTCTGGAGGGCAGGTTCACGCTCTAATAGCACCTCTGCAAGAACGAGGTAAAAATATTTCTATTGAGAGTTTAGTTTATCTTTTTGATCATCCTGTTCGTACACTCTTTGATTCTGGCGCATCGCACTCTTTTATATCTAGTGCTTTAGTTGAATCTCTACACCTAGACACCTGTGTAGTAGAGGATCCCTTGGTTGTTTCAAATCCAATTGGGGGCTCGGCATATTTGTCAACGATTTGTTTGGATTTGTAAATTTCTATACTAAGCGTTGGGTTTAGATGTAATGCCTATGTTTTGGGCTTCACGGGCTATGGGTTGATTCTATGCATGGATTAGTTATCTAGTAATGGTACCATCCTCGATTGTCAAAAGAGAGTGGTTAGACTTATGACTCGCCTCGGTAACACTCTTGAAATATCTTGTAATCCCATTAATTCTGTTATGCTTAGCTACCTAGAATCTCTTGATGCGTTTGTTGAAAACTTGCAGTCTGTTAGGGTAGTCCGTGAATACTCAGATGTATTTGAAGAGGTGAAGGGCTTGCCTTCGAAGCGGGAGATAGACTTCCGCATATAACTTGTTGAAAATGCAAAATTTGTAGCTCTACCTATTAGACACATGGCTCCAAGGGAGAGGAAAGAGCTCAACAAGCAAGTTAAAAAGCTGCTCGAAAAAGGGCTCATAAGGCAGAGTATTTCTGAATGGGGTGCTCCAGTAGTGTTCGCAACCAAAGCATATGGTTCACTTCGCCTACGCGTTGACTATAGGGAGATAAACAAGCTGACCAAGAAGAATAGGCACCCACTTCCAAGAATAGACGACTTGTTTGAATAGCTTGTAGGTGCATCGGTTTTCTCCCAACTAGATCTGGCTACAGGGTTTCATCAGCTAAGAGTGGATGAAGATAACATTGAGAAAACCACATTCAGAACCCCAGATGGTTTCTTCGAATGGCTTGTCATGCCTTTCGGCTTGACAAACGCACCCGCTTATTTCGTTGACTTGATGAGCAGGGTGTTCAGGGAATTCCTTAATAAGTTTGTGGTGGTTTTCGTAGATGACACTTTGATTTTCTCGAAGAATGAAGAAGAGCATGCTCTGCATTTAAGGGAAGTCATGGATACTCTTCGTGCACATTAGCTGAAAGCCAAATTCTCCAAATGCCATTTCTGGAGAGAAGAATTGAGGTTTCTTGGACATGTGGTGTCCAAAGAGGGTATAGCTATGGACCCCGCAAAGGTAGTTGCGGTGCAAGATTGGAAGGTTCCACGGAATGCAACCGAAGTCCGAAGCTTTCTCGGGCTAGTGGGCTTTTACCTAAAATTCATTAAAGACTTTGCGAAAATCTCAGCCCCACTCACATGATGACAAAGAAGAACCTAACTTCCGTTTGGGATTTGGACTGTGATGTTGCTTTCCAACGTTTGAAAAGGGCTCTAACAACAGCCCCAGTTCTGACATTGCCTGATGGGGGAAAAATGTTTACCATATACATAGACGCATGCGGTACAGGGTTAGGCGCTGTCTTGATGCAAGAAGGCAAGGTGGTTTGTTATGGGGGAAGGCAATTGAAGGCACATGAGAAGAACTAACCAACTCATGATTTGGAGCTAGCTGCCATTGTTTTCGCTCTTATGTCATGGCGTCATTACTTACTAGGAGAAAGGTTTGAATTGTTTACTGACCATAAATCATTAAAGTACCTTTTCTCACAGAAAAATCTTAACTTAAGGCAACAAATGTGGATGGAATTTCTGGCCTCATCTGATTTTGAGATTTCCTATACCCTAGGCAAGGGCAATGTGGTAGCAGACGCATTGAGTAGAAAGAAGCTGAACTTGAGTCCTCTCTTTGTAGAAAGTCAAAGCTTGGAGTACATAACAAACTTTGACTTTAGACCCTCCTCTAAATTTGTACCTGGTTTGTTTGCATCGCTAGAGGTGCGGCCTACTCTTTTGGACTCAATAGGATCCGCGCAACGTTAAGACACTCAGCTAGTTGATATGATGGATAAACTAATTAGGGGTGAGACTTCTAGTCACCTCAATAGATACTCCATCGATGATAAGGGTGGCTTGAGACGGGATGGAAGGCTATGCGTCCCATAATCAAGGGATTTGGTGAAGACGGTTCTCGAAGAAGCACACCATTCTAAGCTGACCATACACCCAGGTGGAGACAAGATGTATAAAGACATAAAAAGGGATTTCTTTTGGAATGGCATGAAGAGGGATGTTGCTGAGTTCGTCGCTAAATGCTTAGTTTGCCAGCAAGTCAAAGCAGAGCAGTAGAAGCCTGGTGGTCTGCTTCATCCTCTAGAGGTCCCACAGTGGAAATGGGATAACATTTCGATGGACTTTGTTGATGGGTTGCCTAGGTCAAGAAGAGGCAATACCAGTATTTGGGTAATAGTGGACATGCTCACTAAAAGCGCTTACTTTATACCTGTTAATAGTAAGAAGGACTGCCTCGTCGTTAGCATCCATTTATCTTAAAGAGATAGTTCAACTCAATAGGATACCCTTTAGCATAGTGATTGATCGAGATCCTATCTTTACGAGCGAGTTTTGGAAGAGTTTGCAAGAGGCTGTAGGCACACAACAATGCTTAAGCACGACCTATCACCCCCAAACCGATGGTCAGATGGAAAGGGTGAACAAAGTATTAGAAGTCCTCTTGAGATTGTGCATTCTTGACTTTGGAGGAACATGGAAGGATCATCTTACTTTGGTAGAATTCGCTTACAATAATAGCTACTAAGCCACCATAGGCATGGCACCCTTCGAGGCTTTATATGGAAGACCATGCCGATCACCAACTTGTTGGTGGGAGTCTACATACAAGCTCGTACTTGGGCCAGACATGATTAGAGAAACTTCAGAAAAGGTGGACTTGATAAGAAGACAGATGAAGACTGCACAAGATAGAAAGAAATCCTACGCAGACAAAATAAGGACCGACCTTGAGTTTGAGGTTGGAGATAGGGTGTTCCTTAAAGTATCTCCTTTGGGGAATGTCATTCGCTTTGGGTCCGCAGGAAAGTTGGCACCAAGATTTGTAGGACCATTTCCTATCATTGAAAGGATTGGGACGATGGCTTACAAAGTAGAGCTACTCGAAAGATTGGCCGGAGTTCGTAATGTTTTTCATGTTTCTCAACTATGAAAGTGCTTACGTGAGTCTGCGGAAGTTGTGGAGCCAATTATACTAGAGGAAGTAGAAGTGGAACGAGAAACAGCTGTGAGAAGAGTTCCAACTCGTATCTTGGGTACGGAAGTCAAAAAGTTACGCATCCATGAAGTCAAGCTTGTTAAAGTTCAATGGAGTGACGCTGAGGAAGACGCAACTTGGGAAACTGAGAGAAAAATACGCGCATCCTACCCTTTTCTTTTTGAGGGTACCTCCTTGATCTCTTTTTCCATAAGTTCATACACGCTTATATCTATCTTTTAAGTATATCTCCTCGGTCCTATTCTTTATCCTTAGGTAGAAACCAATGGATGTTAATATGTATTTGAAACATGTTATGGTTGATGGTTGCAAGTGGTTGCTCGTGGATGCATATTCACACACACATTAGGTACTAGAGCGGCTCAGTCACTTTCATATTGCATATTCATATATATGTTTGTGTATGGATTGAAACTTGGAATGTTATCATATGGACGTTGCATTTGTATGGATGATTGTGCACTCATGTAGAAAGTATGATTAGGAATAATTGCATGCATAACGGACTCATGGCACTGACTGATCGACGCTTTCCTATGGATTAGAAAAGCGCAGATTTTGAAATAAATTCTGCAAGCGCACAGATCGTGTGGTATGCAGGTCGAATCACAGGGAGGTAAATTAAATTATTTATAAAATTTCTTGGGAGACTTAGACAAATCTTCGAGTTGGTTTTGAAAGCAAATGAAATTGAAACTGGAATTAAACTATTATAGAATTGAATCAGATCTGAATCTAATCAAATCTATATTCAATCCAATTGACCTAAGGAAGCAGTAAAAAGAACAGAAATAGAAATTGCAGAAATTAAAATACCTAACAGGAATTAAAATTAGGATTACCGCTAAATCTAATCAGACGGTTAATCATTAATGAAAAAGACAAATAGTGTTCTACTAAATCTAATTGTGTAGACAACACTAATTGCTAAGAAAATAAAAAATGCAGAAAGGAGAAGAAGAAGACTTTATTAATTCTGGGGTCATCTTTACAATGAGAATACAAGGGTATTTATAGGATAGATAACCAACCCTAACCCTAACCCTAATACAATGACAAATGGGCCTTCGGGAATTCACGAAAGAGTTTACAATGAGAATTACAATTGGGCCTTAGTGAAATCTAGTAAATTTGGGCCTTTCCTCTTTTTCTTTTGCTCCTTTGATAATTCTTCATTGATTTGTGATATATATGGCCTTTCTACCAGTTATTTTCTTGTCCAAAAAGCAACTGGATGTGAGGTCTTCATCAATAAATATTCAAATGTAAATATGCAACAATTTGATCTCTATTTTCCATTTTTCTGACTGTACCGGCATACCTGTAACAATGACAAAACAATACCCAAGTAATATTTATTTGTATACAAAAGATAAGATATAAGAGGATAAAATAAACACATTTCTATGTTAATCAAATACCCCCACACTTATCTTTTACTCATCCTCGAGTAAAACAAAAAATGAAAAACTACACCGGATATGTCACAATTTCGTAGGAAACACAATTGCATTGAGCGTATGCAACGAGCCATTAAACCTCTAGGTGTCCCTAGTAGGACGAGTGGTGTCTCGTGAGGGTTTTCAATGGATAATACGCACAAAATCCAAATGTAGTATGATATGGTTCTAATGTAACTACATGAATGCAGAGGACTAATGCAATTGAAGAAAAAAAACACGACTTATTTCAGGAATGTGGTACAAAAAATTAAATTAACAATTTCTAGTTAGTTGATTTTATTTTAGATATCTCAAATTGTCACAAATTTTCAATATATATCAAGTTTTCAAATGTTAAATTCCAGTTTGGCCAGTTAGTTCGGTCGATAACATAGTGCAGCCATGAAATAAATTCTTAGTTTGCTTGTCATAGTGACTGAATTGGTATTCTAATTTCCTTGTGTATGGCTAGTCAAATCAATAAGGTCAAGAAATGTTTGGGCATCATCGCTTTCTTTATCTCTATCTCTATAAAAGTTAAAATTTATGTTTAATTACATACACCTAACTTAAAAATGAAGGTATACCACCCATACACTGCCTTGCAGACTGACGTAGAGTTAGGACAGAGCTTGGCAGATTGTACAGACCGACGCTGACTTTGTCAACAACATGTCGGTAATCCTTAGGTGTCCAATCTCATAAAAATGAGTCCAAGATATTCCAACGCTGACTTTGTCCATAACATGTCGGATAGAGCTTGGCGGGTTTGCACACCAACGCTAGATATACAAGCAATGTTGGATACCCTTGGATTACTATTATTATTTAGATATAAGCACAAAAGAGAGTTATGCGAATTCAACTTAAGATGACTTAGTTTTAAAGATTCGTAAAGCCAATATAAGTGTTTTAAGTCCTCCACTTATTTAAACAAAGACTACAATATAGAATAGATTTCATGGCCATCGCCTAAGAATCTCCCTATGTACCGGTTACACTATTATCCCTCAAAATTTAACTTTTCATTTTATTTCTTATTTGATCTTAGTTGAGAGAAAAAAATACTATCAACTGATTAACAATCGTTAACTTATTATGTTGTATCAAACTAAAATGTGTCGTATTTTCGAAAATAAATAAATTATGGTATGTTACGTTACTACGATCTAAAATGCATGATGGTCCTACTTAAATGATGAAGATGAACAGAAGAAAAATAAATAAATATAAAAAGGATGCAATGCAGATTCCCCCACACTAGATCTAAGCAGTATCCACACTGTAAACGTTTCCTAAATTTGAAAGATAAAACCCAGAGACGGATGAGATGCAAAATTATTTGCAGAATGAAATGCAGTCTAACTATATGTAAGAATGGATCATATGTACAATGATATATGTGTTTACGATGCATGCGATGCAAAGAATGCCAACAACTTTTCCCTCCACACTTGGTTCTATCTAGACGAAT
Source organism: Allium sativum (assembly GCA_030737875.1). Classification (NCBI taxonomy): domain Eukaryota; kingdom Viridiplantae; phylum Streptophyta; class Magnoliopsida; order Asparagales; family Amaryllidaceae; genus Allium; species Allium sativum. The sequence continues at coordinate 387,197,339 of CM060916.1, read as the reverse complement.
CCCATTCCCACTATGTCTAGGCATGTTTTCTAATAGGAAAAGGTTTTTGAAAACCATCTCATCTTTATACCTAGATTTGTAGTCCAGTAGATAAATGTCCAGGGTCATCCTAACATGAAGTTTTTCAAGCAAGATAGCATTCCAAAAATAATTCATATGTTCCACAAATTTATCAGTGTACTTGTTCAAAAATTTGTGATCGTATATAAACTCAGTTGCAATCGTGAAATTTAAATTCTAAGTGTTGTTTAAGACTATCTGATCACATTTCTCAGTTTCATTCATTGACAACGTATTTTTGACACTGGTAATTCCAAGTTCGTTGGAAGTTTTCTCAAAGTTAAAATTTTCGAACTTGGATTGGTGGCTTGATTCTATTTCATCCTCATTTGTCAACTCTTCCTTATACAATCAAAAAAATTCATATTCATTAAAATCCTTTTCCAATTTTGAGTTTTTAGAAAATTCAACATTTTCATTCTGTTCAATTTCAAAAATTTCAAGTTTCTCACAGCCCGAAAGAGGAAGAACAAAATCTGAGCTTAAATCTTTTTCTTGAAAAGAATCGACGTCCAAATCATTTGTTGAATTTCGAACAACTTCATTTAAATCATCATTCTCAATTTCCAAAGTTGTTATTTGAAAATTTTCACTATCAGTGAAGAATGGATTATTTTCTGAATCATCACGTGTTTGAATTTGATTTTGTTGCTTGATTTGTTCTTTAAAAGATGTCATTAAAGAAAGAAGTTCATCAAGCTATCTATCTTTTTCATCAAGCTGTCTATCTTGCTTTTCTATCCTCTCTCTAAGAATGTTAAGATGATATTCTTCAGAATCGTTGACTTGAGAGCTCTCGTTTTGGATTTCTTGATTCTCAAAATTATAGTCCACATCTTCATGATCAATATTACTTCCAATGAGATGGTTGTTTGAATTTTCAGAAAAATGACAATGATGTTGGAAATCATTTTGATTATAAAAATTATGTTCGTAACCAAAATTGTTGGAATTCGAGGAAAAATTGCAAATTTGGTTATTTTCAAAATGTTGATATGGGCTATAATTTTGAAAATTTTGGTTTTCAACCCCATAATGACGTGGATCAAAGTCATATTGAGATTCAAAGCTATTTTCATGTGTATGTGTACCATAACCGAAATTATTGAAATTTGAGTTGAAATCAAAATTTCGATCATATCCATGGTTTTGAAAATGTTGGTCATTTGTTAAATTTTGAAAATTGTCAACATTGGGCTCACGAAATTTCGGAAAATCTTGTCTCATGAGTTGTAATTCATACTCATACTCTTCAAGAGAACATCTACTCGGATTATTATCCCACGTTTCTCTCAAAGATTTTTTTTGAATCAGACATTTTAAAGAATTCACGGTAAGATAGAAATTATTTTCACTTCAAAATAGTATAAAATACTAAGCTGTGCTCTATTAATGAACTGCCTTAATTAGAAGGCGGAAGAGGGTCTTATAGCCGTTCACGTATAATATAAATACTAAGGGATACGACCAATGTTTTACAGGTAGTATGCAACCTATTTTGCTAATAGTTTGGTAAATTGAACTACTATATATCGGCAATCCAATTATACGAGACAATCAACTTCACAAAACACCACTTTTCAATTATATTATTTTACAACGTTTATTTTTGTTCTTGAAAACGATGAGAATGAAAATTTCAGTTATGGAAATATCAGCCAATAACAATAATCAGACAATAATAACTGCAGAAATTTAAAATATTGTATAAGCAAGCCGTTGCCCTACATAAATTTTTTTACAAGCAATTTCTATATTTTTAAAACAGCTGCAGAATCTGTAGAGTTTAGAGAATTTTACAGAGCTGGGTATGGCAGTTTGTCGAGAGCAGTTGAGTGGCTATAGCGATTAAAATCCCAATGTTTGCAATTTGTTCACCCCTAAATTCCTGCTTGTTTGCTTGAATCTGTTCCTTCACTTTGATTTTTGAACAGACTCCTTTTTTCTTTTTCTTTTTTCCTTTTTTTTAGAAACAAATGAAACAAACAAAAGAAAAAAAAACTAACTAACAAATTGATTAAAAGAATAATATAAACCAAGCAAGGCTAATCAGCTTAAAAGAAAAACTAAACTCAAAGAATTATCACACAAAACTTAGACTCAAGAACTAAAAAAACACAAAGAAAGACAAAAGACTCACTCCCCCTAAATTAACATGACCAGGCCGAACTCAAATGGAGACATGTGTCCACCAAAACCAAAGGCCATACCCAAGAATCAAGCAACTTTAAAACAGAATCCACACGACATTTTCTCCCAAACCAGCTAGAAAATAGAAGAAAATAATTTCCAAACAAATCAAAAATTCTTTCCTTTTAGAAATCAAATCATGTTTTGTTTTGCTATTTTTTTGAAAAGAGAACTAAAATTTTGGGAATTGGAAAGAAATGCAAAAGGGGAAAGAAACAGAAAGAACGGGAATAGAGTAGGGACAGAGAAAGAAAGAAATATAAGATAAAAAATTGAAAAGGAAACAAAGAAGGGAAAGAATTGGAAAAGAAAAGGCAAGATATATTTTTTTGCCTTTTTTTAAAAACAAAATCAAACAAAAAATAAAAATAAAACAAAAACTAACACGAATCGGGAATTAAACAAATAATGAAATTTAATCGTTACCTCCCTGGCAACAACGCCAAAAACTTGATCGACGCTTTCCTATGGATTAGAAAAGCGCAGATTTTGAAATAAATTCTGCAAGCGCACAGATCGTGTAGTATGCAGGTCAAATCACATGGAGGTAAATTAAATTAAATTATTTATTAAGTTTCTTGGGCAAGTTAGACAAATCTTCGAGGTTTGTTTTGAAAGCAAACGAAATTGAAACTGGAAATAAACTATTATTGAATTTGAATCAGATCTGAATCTAATCAAATCTATATTCAATCCAATTGACCTAAGGAAGCAGTAAAAAGAATAGAAATTGAAATTGCAAAAATTAAAATAACAAACAGGAAATAAAATTAGGATTACTGCTAAATCTAATCAGACAGTTAATCATTAATGAAAAATAAATGAAAAAGACAAATAGTGTTCTACCAAATCTAATTGTGTAGACAACACTAGTTGCTAAGAAATAAAATAATGCAAAAATGAGAAGAAGAAAGCTTTATTAATTCTAGCATGATCTTTACAAAGAGAATACAAGGGTATTTATAGGATAGACAGCCAATCCTAACCCTAACCCTAATACAATGACAAATGGGCTTTAGGGAATTCACAGAAGAGTTTACAATGAGAATTACCATTGGGCCTTAGTGAAATCTAGTAAATTTGGGCCTTTCCTCTTTTCCTCAAGCTCCTTTGATAATTCTTCATTGATTTGTGATATATATGGCATTTCTACTAGTTATTTTCGTGTCCAAAACGCAACTGGATGTGAGATCTTTGTCAATAAGTCTTCAAATGTAAATATGCAGCAATTTGATCTCTATTTTCCATTTTTCTGACTGTATCGGCATATCTGTAATAATGACAAAACAATACCCAAGTAATATTTATTTATATACAAAAGATAAGATATAATAGCATAAAATAAACACATTTCTATGTTAATCACTGACATAATTTGCATTTAGGAGGTCAACTGAATCAATAGACCGCCTAATTTTGCATTAGATAAGGACGTATACACACACTATGCATGCAATCATGAAAGCATTAGAAATCTTTTAAGGACAATGGATGCCGATGTTTGATGGTTGAGTAGATGGATGATTGGATGGTAGGATATACATTCTTCGTGACTTGAAGATTTCGGGGACGAAATCCTATAAGGAGGGGAGTATGTAACACCCTGTATTTCTATGTTTATTAAAGTAACGAAATATAGAACACTAAATTTTAAAGTGAGAATTAAGGGAAACTGTAACACCCCACCTCCGTTAAGGTCACTCACAAAGGGAATGCCTTAACTTTGGTGGAGCATTTTAGTAAACAGAACAGAAATTTACAAGACAGATAAAACAGTACTTGAAAAATATATAACTTTATTTCAATAGAAGCTTGATTACATCCTTTCAAATCACAATACCAGAATTCAAGTACAAAATATCAGTCTTGTACAAAAGCCTTTAGAATGCATAGTTTAAAATCATAATCCCCACAGAAGAAGACAAGCCATACTTTAAGCACTGCAAGCGGAAGAAATCTGGATCAAGCTAGAGTATTCCCTTCTGCAAAACCGGGGGGGGGGGGGGGACGGAAGAAAGGAGGCGAAACAACAAGGGTCAGACAAAAAGTCTGGCAAGTCCAGTGATTTTCAGTTATGAACAAATAATAATAACATGACATGAACATAAAACTAGATGAGAGATAACTGAACAGGTGTAGCAGATATAACAAAAGAACAGAATGATATAAGCTATTGCTTTACACTTCTCTGCACTAATACTAGTATAACAGGATTAGGTGTCACCATAATGTCTAAACTGAAACAGAAACGGGTGCAGAATAATTTCCACAGAAGAGAGTGCTAGTAATGGGCCTTTACCGCCCGAACAGAAATAGACAGAAGCAGAACAGATTAATCCCTACGGAAACAGAATGTAGAATTAGGTGTACACTAGTAATGGGCCTTTACCACCAGAACAGACGGTACCACACAGAAACAGACAGGTGTTACCACCCAACATAAACAGACGGTACCAACAGAAACAGATAGAACTAAGTGTACCCTAAAACCCTACCCCAAGCGATCGGCTCCCTAATACATAAATACCCTGTGTCAGCCCCACAGTAGGGTGTATCACTCCCTAAAGTGACAACCAATTGGCACAGACCTATTTACAGATGTCACGGCGTCTTACATCCTCAGAAGCAGACCGGGATCCATGCACGCACATGACCTGGTTGGAACGCACCATCAACACCCCTCGCCATTATTAGAATGAACCGCTTATAATTAGTTCAGTAAGCGTGCCCGGACCCTACGTACTGTTGGGTCAAAGTTTTGATACCAGAAAGGGTTACTGACTAATATGGGTCCCAAACAACAGATGACACAAGTAATTCCCCTCCTAACCTTGTGTCCCCAGACTAAAAGATTTCAGATTAACTTGTTTACAAGTTTCAGACATACAGAGTTTAGATCAACTAGTTCACAGATTAACAGACTTACAGATTTACTGGTCACAGATTAACCGGTTACAGATTGTCTAACTTTGTATTGGGCCTACAGATTCATGAAACGGGTTTATCAGATTCATTGGTCTAATTGGTTTAACCTTACCTACCCAACACGTTTTAGACATCATATTTATCTCAGATTTTCATTAATTAAATATTAATGCCTAGCCCTCTCACATTAGACTGACAGTTTGCGGCTACTGGTTAGGCCGGTTGGTTCCGGGCAGGTTTCTGTCGCAAACTGAGTTTAACCTTGGGTTTCAAGCACGTTACGACTAACTTCTCACATTAGAACCAATTGTTTGCGGACACTGGAATATGCCGGGCAGTTCCGGGCAGAATTACGCCGCAAACTCATTCTAACCTCGAGTTAGCCATGTTTATCTTTGCGGCCAATTAATTAATGATTTACCATTTATACCCATGCCTAATATACATGTCAATTGTTCATAACTATAGCCAATTCAGATTATGTCAATAACGGACTAATGATATCAACTCAACAAATATAGCAGATAACAGATTTTGCAGATTAGGCGACCAAATGGATTTAGCAGATTAAGCAAACTAGCAGATTTAGCAGACAACAGATTAGGCATCTCAACAGATTTAGGCATTTTCAACAGACTTAGAAGATGACAGATTTGGCAGATGAACCAATCTAGCAGACTAGGCAGTAGAGCAGAACTAGCAATATAACAGAAAGGCCATATAACAGAACTAGCAGATTAGGCAAATATAGCAGAACTAGCAAATTAGGCAAATATAACAGATTTAATCATTCCTTAAAGTTTCACAAACATATCTTGCCTAATTATAAATCTTGCCTAAGTTCACATGCATAAATAATAGTCATGATTCACAATATGATCATATACCCCATGTTTGCATTAAATTTACATGTCACAGATTATGGTCATAATTTACATGTCCCAATTTAGTTCAACTTGCCTAGTACAAAAGATTCACATATAAATTATACCAAATATAGCCATCGACAAAAATCTCCTACTTAGGTATTATTCACATTTGATAGATATCCTACTTTAATGTAAATCTTTATACCTAAACCATATTCTCTTTATCTCAAGTCATATGTTCAATACAGTCTATATTTATGTCCAATTATATACCTTTCTATGTCATGTCCTCAAATCATATGTTCAATACCCTTTATGTTATAACATGTCCAGTCATATGTCTCAGTTTTACATTCTAGCTACAGCCCATGTTCTTTCCTCAAATCAGTCACCTATTGGTCATGCCCAATTTATGCGTCATTCATTTTACTGTCCCAAACATTTTAGCGTATGTTAATCTCTTATGAGATTGGCTCAGGCTCGTGGTAGCCTGGCTATAAAACAGAAAGAGGAAAGAGATACAGAATAAGATAGATCTAAACAGAACAGAACAGATATAACCTCAGATTCAGATTTACAATTCATGTCATAATCAGAATTAATGTTTATATCGAAAAATAACTGTACTTGCCTTGGTTGGATTAAAGAAAGAACTTTAATTGTTGTAGAATCATTGCAGAAGCTTTAATCTCTAATTTGAATTGAGTTGCTTAGGTTGATGTTGGTTAGCTTCTAGTTTTGATTCCAGCAGAGTAGCGACGCCATTTTGATTTTTATTTAGAACAGAAGCAGAGAAGAAGCAGAATAGAATTGTGTGTAGAGAAGGCTAGGTCTTAGGATGTATTTATAGGTGTAGGAACTCATTTAGGCCCTCAGATTAACCCTAGAACTCATCAGGTCCGTCAAAACACGTCACAGCCTTCAAAATCGCACACACGCACCAGGTTCGACCAGGGCTCGACCCCCAGGTCGACTGCCCAGTCGACCTGGTCTGGGGGGTCGACTGCCCAGTCGACTCCCCAGTTGACCTGGGTCCTGGGGGGTCGACTGCCCAGTCGACTCCCCAGTCGACTTGGGCCCTGGGCGGGAAATTTCCCGCCCAGCCCGCTTCTGGGTTTGAATTTGAATTTTGAATTCGAATTTCGGGTTGTTTTCAATTCTGAAATTTCCTGAAACTTCGGAGGGTCATATATCCTTCATACGGACTCCGATTCTCGCAAACTCGGACTCGTTTTCAAGCAGAATTCCGAGACGAACGCAATGGCGCAACCTGTTTCCCTTGATTCTTATTTTAAAAAAATTAATTATCCTCTGATTTGTTACTTATACGTTCCCAGAAAATACGGGGTGTTACATTCTCCCCTCCTTAAAGGATTTCGTCCCCGAAATCTTTAAGTTAAGAAGAATGTGTCCTACCATCCAACATCCATCTACTCAATCATCAATCACTGGCGTCCATTGTCCTTAGAAACTTCTAATGTTGTATGAACATATGCAAAGGTGTGTGTATATGTTTCTTATCTAATGCAAAGATCAGGCGGTCCGCTGATTCAGTTGACCTCCTTAATGTGAATTATGCCAGTGCCATGAGTCCAACATGTATGCAAATTTTCCTATTTGATACATATCATTTCTATATGAGTGCACAACCATTCAGTCATATGCAACATCCACGTGCTGAGTCAATCATTTTGCATCCACAAAAATCGAAAATGCTCACACATCCATATGCAGTATGAGAGTGTTTTCGAGCCGATCTAGTGCCTAGTGTGTGTATATGCATCCACGAGCAACCACTAGCAACCACTTGCATCCACTTGCAACCATCAAACATAACATGTCTCAAACACATGTTTACACTCATTAGTTTCTACCTAAAGTTCGAAGATTCGATCGATAGGATACAGTCGAATGATGGAAGCGAGTACAGATAAAACAAAAACTTGGTTCCCATTAGACATGGGTCCTAAGTATCGGCCCCGAAGACCGAAACCAACATCAAATTGACACCCAGAGGATTACCCTCTTTAGACAATGTCAAAACTGGAAATCTTAACCTTATCGGGAATATTCAGATATTTACAGACTACTAGTACAGATCAGGTTCCCTAATGATTCTTAGGAAGCTAAGCATGATAAAACCCAGAATGTATGCGTCCTACTTGACACCTAACACAGATATCTCTCAAAACCCAATCTATCACAACAGATGAGTCATAACCCTTATGGGTCTGAGTCTATAACGGAATCAGAAATAACACTAGTATTAAAGTGCAGAGTATCGATTACAAAATCAAAATACCAGAATCAGAAAGAGTCTTAACTCCATAATCAGATAAAGAAATTAAACCTACTATAGGAATTTTCCTATTTCTATCCTAGCCACTAGCCTCAAGAGTGTTCGCCTGCCCTCCTTGCCCTCGTCTCTTCGAGCAGTCCCTAATGAAGTGTCCCATCTCACCACAGTTGAAGCAAGTGCCCTTCCTTTTTCTGCAATCCTTGTTCAGATGAGTCGAGCTTCCACAAGTAAAGCACTTTTTCCCCTTCTTATCTTCAGACTTCTCATCCTTCCTTTGTGTTTCCTTTTTGGGCCCTGCTTTCTTATTCTGTGGTTCTTCCTTCCTTGTCTCTTTCGGGCCTTTGTCTTCTTCGTGCAGTAGTGCCATGTCCACCAATCTCTCGTAAGTCGCTCCCATGGGTACATGGGTCATGGCTAGGCTGTGCAGTGGCTCGTTCAATCCTTTAACAAAGCAGAGAGCCTTTTTATGCTGAGTGTTGACTAAATCCAATCCGAACCTAGCCAGTTGGTTGAACTGGTTGACGTATTCCTTGACCGTCATACTTCCTTGCTTAAGAGATAAGAACTTTTCCAGTTGTAGACTTCGCTCAGCTTGCGAGAGGAATTTTGTCTCAAACTTTGTTCTGAAATCCATCCATGTTTCAACTGGCCTCTCGGCGTTAGTGACTTCCCACTAATAGGAAGCTTCGTCTTTGAGCAGCCATACCGCCAACTGTACCTTCTGCCTATCGTCCACCTCGAAGATAACGAATAGATCCTCAGTTTCTTTGAGCCAGTTCCTCGCTTCTACGAATGATTCAGTTCCTTTGAAATCCTTCCCACCCATGGCCCTTAAATCTCTACAGATCTTTAAAAAAGCAATTGCACGAGGAGGCGGTGAAGGAGGGGGATCATTAGCTGGACCTGCGGCGGCGGTCCTAGCCTTAAGATATTGATGAAACCAACCGGGTACGTGAACACCCATTGGTATCTCGGACGCTTCAGACATGCTGAAACAAAAAAGGATAGGTTCAATACAAAAAGGACTGAAAGAAAGATATATGGCTCTTGGGGATCATGTTTTTCAAAATAAGCTTTATTTTTGAAAATACTTCTTTTCAAAACCTTTTTGAAAATAGTTTTCAAAAACTTTACCCAATCTGGTAACCTTCAGCTCTGATACCAAGTGTAACACCCCACCTCCGTTAAGGTCACTCACAAAGGGAATGCCTTAACTTTGGTGGAGCATTTTAGTAAACAGAACAGAAACTTACAAGACAGATAAAACAGTACTTGAAAAATATATAACTTTATTTCAACAGAAGCTTGGTTACATCCTTCCAAATCACAATATCAGAATTCAAGTACAAAATATCAGTCCTGTACAAAAGCCTTCAGAATGCATAGTTTAAAATCATAATCCCCACAGAAGAAGACAAGCCATACTTTAAGCACTGCAAGCGGAAGAAATCTGGATCAAGCTAGAGTATTCCCTTCTACAAAACCTGGGGGGAACGGAAGAAAGGAGGCGAAACAACAAGGGTCAGACAAAAATTCTGGCAAGTCCAGTGATTTTTAGTTATGAACAGATAATAATAACATGACATGAACATAAAACTGGATGAGAGATAACAGAACAGGTGTAGCAGATATAATAGAAGAACAGAATGATATAAGTTATTGCTTCACACTTCTCTGCACTAATACTAGTATAACAGGATTAGGTGTCACCATAATGTCTAAAATGAAACATAAACGGGTACAGAATAATTTCCACAGAAGAGAGTGCTAGTAATGGGCCTTTACCGCCCGAACAGAAACAGACAGAAGCAGAACAGATTAATCCCTACGGAAACAGAATGTAGAATTAGGTGTACACTAGTAATGGGCCTTTACCACCGGAACAGACGGTACCACATAGAAACAGACAGGTGTTATCACCCAACAGAAACAGACGGTACCAACAGAAACAAATAGAACTAACTGTACCCTAAAACCCTACCCCAAGCGATCGGCTCCCTAATACATAAATACCCTGTGTCGGCCCCACAGTAGGGTGTATCACTCCCTAAAGTGACAACCAATTGGCACAGACCTATTTACAGATGTCACGGCGTCTTACATCCTCAGAGGCAGACCGGGATCCATGCACGCACATGACCCGGTTGGAACGCACCACCAACACCCCTCGCCATTATCAGAATGAACCGCTTATAATTAGTTCAGTAAGCATGCCCGGACCCTACCTACTGTTGGGTCAATGTTTTGATACCAGAAAGGGTTACTGACTAATATGGGTCCCAAACAACAGATGACACAAGTAATTCCCCTCCTAACCTTGTGTCCCCAGACTAACAGATTTCAGATTAACTTGTTTACAAGTTTCAGACATACAAAGTTTAGATCAACTAGTTCACAGATAGCCAATCCTAACCATAACCCTAATACAATGACAAATGGGCCTTAGGGAATTCACAGAAGAGTTTACAATGAGAATTACCATTGGGCCTTAGTGAAATCTAGTAAATTTGGGCCTTTCCTCTTTTCCTCTTGCTCCTTTGATAATTCTTCATTGATTTGTGATATATATGGCATTTCTACTAGTTATTTTCTTGTCCAAAACGCAACTGGATGTGAGATCTTCGTCAATAAGTCTTCAAATGTAAATATGCAGCAATTTGATCTCTATTTTCCATTTTTCTGACTGTATCGGCATATCTGTAATAATGACAAAACAATACCCAAGTAATATTTATTTATATACAAAAGATAAGATATAAGAGCATAAAATAAACACATTTCTATGTTAATCACTGACATAATTTGCATAAAGGAGGTCAACTGAATCAATAGACCGCCTGATTTTGCATTAGATAAGGACGTATACACACACTATGCATGCAATCATGAAAGCATTAGAATTCTTTTAAGGACAATGGATGCCGATGTTTGATGGTTGAGTAGATGGATGATTGGATGGTAGGATATACATTCTTCGTGACTTGAAGATTTCGGGGACGAAATCCTTTAAGGAGGAGAGAATGTAACACCCTGTATTTCTATGTTTATTAAAGTAACGAAATATAGAACACTAAATTTTAAAGTGAGAATTAAGGGAAACTGTAACACCCCACCTCCGTTAAGGTCACTCACAAAGGGAATGCCTTAACTTTGGTGGAGCATTTTAGTAAACAGAACAGAAACTTACAAGACAGATAAAACAGTACTTGATAAATATATAACTTTATTTCAACAGAAGATTGGTTACATCCTTTCAAATCACAATTTCAGAATTCAAGTACAAAATATCAGTCTTGTACAAAAGCCTTCAGAATGCATAGTTTAAAATCATAATCCCCACAGAAGAAGACAAGCCATACTTTAAGCACTGCAAGCGGAAGAAATCTGGATCAATCTAGAGTATTCCCTTCTACAAAACCTGGGGGGAACGGAAGAAAGGAGGCGAAACAACAAGGGTCAGACAAAAAGTCTGGCAAGTCCAGTGATTTTTAGTTATGAACAGATAATAATAACATGACATGAACATAAAACTGGATGAGAGATAACTGAACAGGTGTAGCTGATATAACAGAAGAACAGAATGATATAAGTTATTGCTTCACACTTCTCTGCACTAATACTAGTATAACAGGATTAGGTGTCACCATAATGTCTAAACTGAAACAGAAACGGGTACAGAATAATTTCCACAGAAGAGAGTGCTAGTAATGGGCCTTTACCGCCCGAACAGAAATAGACAGAAGCAGAAAATATTAATCCCTACGGAAACAGAATGTAGAATTAGGTGTACACTAGTAATGGGCCTTTACCACCCGAACAGACGGTACCACACAGAAACAGACAGGTGTTACCACCCAACAGAAACATACGGTACCAACAGAAACAGATAGAACTAAGTGTACCCTAAAACCCTACCCCAAGCGATCGGCTCCCTAATACATAAATACCCTGTGTCGGCCCCACAGTAGGCTGTATCACTCCCTAAAGTGACAACCAATTGGCACAAACCTATTTACAGATGTTACGGCGTCTTACATCCTCAAAGGCAGACCGGGGTCCATGCACTCACATGACACGGTTGGAACGCACCATCAACACCCCTCGCCATTATCAGAATGAACTGCTTATAATTAGTTCAGTAAGCGTGCCCGTACCCTACCTACTGTTGGGTCAAAGTTTTGATACCAGAAAGGGTTACTGACTAATATGGGTCCCAAACAACAGATGACACAAGTAATTCCCCTCCTAACCTTGTGTCCCCAGACTAACAGATTTCAGATTAACTTGTTTACAAGTTACAGACATACAGAGTTTAGATCAACTAGTTCAAAGATTAACAGACTTACAGATTTACTGGTTACAGATTAACCGGTTACAGATTGTCTAACTTTGTATTGGGCCTACAGATTCATGAAACGAGTTTATCAGATTCATTGGTCCAATTGATTTAACCTTACCTACCCAACACGTTTTAGACATCATATTTATGTCAGATTTTCATTAATTAAATATTAATGCCCAGACCTCTCGCATTAGACTGACAGTTTGCGGCTACTGGTTAGGCCGGTTGGTTCCGGGAAGGTTTCTGTCGCAAACTGAGTCTAACCTCGGGTTTCAAGCACGTTATGACTAACTTCTCACTTTAGAACCTATTGTTTGCGGCCACTGGAATATGCCGGGCGGTTCCGGGCAGAATTACGCCGCAAACTCATTCTAACCTCGAGTTAGCCATGTTTATCTTTGCGGCCAATTAATTAATGATTTACCATTTATACCCATGCCTAATATACATGTCAATTTTTCATAACTATAGCCAATTCAGATTATGTCAATAACGGACTAATTTTATCAACTCAACAGATATAGCAGATAACAGATTTTGCAGATTAGGCGACCAAATGGATTTAGCAGCTTAAGCAAACTAGCAGATTTAGCAGACAACATATTAGGCATCTCAACAGATTTTGGCATTTTCAACAAACTTAGCAGATGACAGATTTGGCAGATGAACCAATCTAGCAGACTAGGTAGTAGAGCAGAACTAGCAATATAACAGAAAGGCCATATAACAGAACTAGCAGATTAGGCAAATATTGCAGAACTAGCAAATTAGGCAAATATATCCGATTTAATCATTCCTTAAAGTTTCACAAACATATCTTGCCTAATTATAAATCTTGCCTAAGTTCACATGCATAAATAATAGTCATGATTCACAATATGATCATATACCCCATGTTTGCATTAAATTTACATGTCACAGATTATGGTCATAATTTACATGTCCCAATTTAGTTCAACTTGCCTAGTACAAAAGATTCACATATAAATTATACCAAATATAGCCATCGACAAAAATCTCCTACTTAGGTATTATTCACATTTGATAGATATCCTACTTTAATGTAAATCTTTATACCTAAACCATATTCTCTTTATCTCAAGTCATATGTTCAATACAGTCTATATTTATGTCCAATTATATACCTTTCTATGTCATGTCCTCAAATCATATGTTCAATACCCTTTATGATATAACATGTCCAGTCATATGTCTCAGATTTACGTTCTAGCTACAGTCCATGTTCTTTCCTCAAATCAGTCACCTATTGGTCATGCCCAATTTATGCATCATTCATTTTACTGTCCCAAACATTTTAGCGTATGTTAATCTCTTATGAGATTGGCTCAGGCTCGTGGTAGCCTGGCTATAAAACAGAAAGAGGAAAGAGATACAGAATAAGATAGATCTAAACAGAACAGAACAGATATAACCTCAGATTCAGATTTACAATTCATGTCATAATCAGAATTAACGTTTATATCGGAAAATAACTGTACTTTCCTTGGTTGGATTAAAGAAAGAACTTTAATTGTTGTAGAATCGTTGTAGAAGATTTAATCTCTAATTTGAATTGAGTTGCTTAGGTTGATGTTGGTTAGCTTCTAGTTTTGATTCCAGCAGAGTAGCGAAGCCATTTTGATTTTTATTTAGAACAGAAGCAGAGAAGAAGCAGAATAGAATTGTGTGTGGAGAAGGCTAGGTCTTAGGATGTACTTATAGGTGTAGGAACTCATTTAGGCCCTCAGATTAACCCTAGAACTCATCAGGTCCGTCAAAACACGTCACAGCCTTCAAAATCGCACACACCCGCACCAGGTTCGACCAGGGCTCGACCCCCAAGTGACTACCCAGTCGACCTGGTCTGGGGGTCGACTGCCCAGTCGACTCCCCAGTCGACCTGGGTCCTGGGGGGTCGACTGCCCAGTCGACTCCCCAGTCGACTTGGGCCCTGGGCAGGAAATTTCCCGCCCAGCCCGCTTCTGGGTTTGAATTCGAATTTCGAGCTGTTTTCAATTCTGAAATTTCCTGAAACTTCGGAGGGTCATATCTCCTTCATACAAACTCCGATTCTCGCAAACTCGGACTCGTTTTCAAGCAGAATTCCGAGACGAACGCAATGGCGCAACCCGTTTTGCTTGATTCTTATTTTAAAAAAAAATTAATTATCCTCTGATTTGTTACTTATACGTTCACAGAAAATACGGGGTGTTACAGAAATGAGTTACACCATTGCGTTCGTTTTGGAACTCTGCTTGAGACAGAGTTCGAGTTTGCGTGAATCGGACTCCGTATGAAGAAGTTATGGAGTTCAGAAGATTTCATGTTTAAATAGAAAATTGTAATTAAATAATTTAATTAAACTAAAATAGTTTAAATTTGAAAATCATGTGGCTCAGTTGGGCGGGGAAAATACCGCCTATAGGGGTCGACTCCTCCTTGGGGGGGGGGGGATCGACATAGGTGTCGACCCCCCAAGAGGGTTGTAGATTGGGGTGTCGACCCCCCTATAGAGGTCGACCCCCTCGCCCAGATCCAAACAGTGACGATTTTCTGACTTGTTGCTGAGTGTTTGCTGACTTGCTGCTGATTCACTAGGGCATTGGTGGCAATTTCTGGATAACTCTATCTAGTCTGGACGGTTGTGATCGCTCCAAGGATGATCTAACGGATCACATAAGTTTAAACCTCTATAAAAGCAACACTAGTCCTTAACCCTAAATCACACAAATTCATTCCAAGGAGCCACCATGATGTCCGTGATCGACCTAGCCTTGCCACCATTTCTTCTCAACTAGGAAACAAGTTAGAAGCTACGAATCAAATCAAAATTTGATAGTCTACGTCAAGGGATTTCTTTTCAGTTTCAGAAAACAGATCCCAGAAATCAAGACTTTCTTTTGTTTGTAAGTCCTGTTATTATTTAGATGTGAACAATTAAAAGTTATGATTTGTAATAAAGTGAAAACTAGAGTTGTGCCTAAGTTGTAAGATAATGGTGATGCTGATTCATGTCTAATCTTGTAACGATTCTATCATATATGCCTATGAGATTATTGTGGTTTATTGGACTTATTATGTATGTTAAACCGATCATGTATTATGTAAATTTGGCGACTCTTTCATGTTATGTTACATGTATGTTTTTAGGCTAAGTTATATATATATATATATATATATATATATATATATATATATATATATGTTTAGATCTACATTTTCCTATGTTAAGATTCATGTTTATTGGATCCAAAATAAAAGTTCACATTTACATGCCTAGTTGGATTTGGGTAATTTCATATGCTTAAGACTCATGTT
Source organism: Allium sativum (assembly GCA_030737875.1). Taxonomy (NCBI): domain Eukaryota; kingdom Viridiplantae; phylum Streptophyta; class Magnoliopsida; order Asparagales; family Amaryllidaceae; genus Allium; species Allium sativum. Next base: position 387,181,336 of record CM060916.1, on the reverse strand, counting down.
AATTGGATCCAAAAATGCAAGTTCATTATTTTATGCCAAGTTTACATGACAAATGTTTAGTTAGATCCATATTATTTTATGTTGTATGAATGGTACATGCTCCTTTCTTTCCCCTTTTGTATATAAGTTAGGCTAAGTTGCGAGCCTAACATTCTATGTGAATTTTGCGAATGTATAACGGGGGTAACGTTGGGGAAAAACCTTTAATTTCAAATTATTGCCATAATTTGGCCTATAATATATGAATGATTAGTGGCATAAAAATGGTATAATTTATATACCTAAAAATTATGAACATGATTTAGTGGTTAAATGGGGCATGACTTGAATGGCAGTAATTATGGATAATTTACATATATATAAAGAGTAGATATGTAAATTAAGTAAAAGACGAATATGCCTAACCCGAGGTTAGATTGAGTTACGGTGTAAGACCGCCCGGAACCGCCCGGCACATCCAGCAACCGTAACAATAATGATCTAATGTGAGAGGTTAGCACATCAAGCCCACAAGGACCCGAGGTTAGATTGAGTTGCGGTATAAGACTACCCGGAACCGACCGGCACATCCAGCGACCGCAACAATACATATCTAATGTGAGTGGTTGGTGCATTAATAAATGAATTAAAGCTAAGACAGGAATGGTAGGGTTAAGTTAATTAAGGCAGCACTTAACCAATACAACATGTTAACTAAACTGATGGGTGGTTTTAGGTTAATTTGAGAACACTTAACCATTTTAACATGTTGATTAAGAAACCCTAGTAACGGGGACTCATTTCAGCAGTAAACCACATAGATGTATCATGGTACCCTGAACTAGGCAGGGTGGGGCACGATTACTGGGCTGATTATAAGCGGTCAAGACAACAGCGGGTGGTGCGTCAGTGTAGGTTCCGACGGAGCGCGGTCTTGCATGTACTCCAGAGTGGAAAAAGAAGGCACTAGGCATCGATAGTTATACACTGTGCATCTTGAATTGTGTTGAGTTGCCACCATAAGATTTGATACACCCCATGGTGGGACCAGCACAGGTATGTACAATCAAGCGGGGTCGAATGACACAAGTGGTAAACGTATACGAGTGGAGCCGATCGATAGAGGGGATCATTTAACTTGAACACATGGTGCTACCTGAAACACTTGTAAGTGGGTGCAGAGAAATATAAATGGGTGTGATAGCATATTCAGTTTTATTATCTTATTTCTAGGGTACTGTGCTAGGTTTAGTTTATTCATGTCGTAATCCTTTTTCCTGTTTATATGCTAAATAATCACTAGACTTACCAGCCTCATGTCTGTCCCATTGTCTTTTGTCTTCTTTTCTTCTGTTTCCCCTCCCTCCCCCCCCCACCCCCGGTCCGTAGGGAGGGAATACTTCAGCTTAGTTCGGACCTTTTCCAGGTTGAAGAGAGTAGATGTATTGCTTGGATTATCTTTCCTTATGCTATGGCTTTGGATACTCTCTTATTGGGGATTTATGTTGCCTTGCTGTTGTTTTAATGCTTCTTTATGTTTTAATTCAAGACAGAGATTTTGTCGTAATAATTTGGATGTTGGTTTGAGATAGTTGTTGTAATGTTTTAACTGAACAACGTACTTCTAAAATAAATTTCCTTTTTCCACTGTTTATATGTCTGTCTTGTAAATTATCTGTATCTTTTACATATAATGCTCTACCGAAGTTAAGGCATTCCCTTTGTGAGTGACCTTAACGTAGGTGGGGTGTTTCAACGCTTACAAGCCTTAAGGACCAATAGTTACCTTGGGATAAAGGTTTCGTAAGTTCATCGCAAGTGGAAAGCAAAACGGTGTAGGAAGGGTTATTTTGGCCATTCAGAAGCATATCAGAACACAGTTAGAAGCATAGTAAATAACAGTATAATATGCGAAAATAATAAGAACACAACAATTTATAATGGTTCGGTTCGGACTGAACTTACGTCCACTTTACAGCTTTGATGATTTTATCCATAGAGGAGGTTACATAAGAAATCCCCAAACTGATTTACAAATTAGGGTTAGCTCTCTTAAAAATGAGAACAGTATTGTGGAATGAGGGAAAGTCCCCTAAAATGAGACCGTTGAAATATTATTTACAGCTGTTTTGGGTGCCCTTCTGTTGCTGCTGCTTAGCACTAGATTGGATGTGAACTTGAGGTTTTTCGGCCCAATTCCGTATCTTGATTTCGGTGCCAAAATATTGTGTGCTACGATGTCGGCGACTTCATTATTTTCTATCCTTTGTTCCCGACATTCGGTGATGAATTATGGAGACTTTGGTGTCGGTATCGGTGTCGAACGAATGCTCGGTTTCGGTTTATTTGCCTATATTTCTTCATGCATTTGGCTTTTGTCTCTATTGCTTTTTTCGTTTATCAGTTTCGATATCCAAACTATAAGTATTGCTAGCTTTTCTTTTGCTTGCTTCTAGCCCTTTATTTCCTTTAAGGAGTTTGGTCTCGGCTTCGCGCCCTTATATTATATATTTGGTGTCGACCCTTTGCATTGTGTTTGGTATCGTTTCTCGCGATACTCGATCTTAGCTTTCTGTTTTGGCCTCTATACTGAATGTAAAATTCATAACACTACCTGTGATTTTTTGGCTTCATTTCACTTTGGATCCCCCTGCTTATTTGATACTTCCATTACCGTAGTGCTTCCCCTATGATTTGATCTCATTTCTCTTTCAATGTCAGATTTCTTGGTATCGCCTTTGTAAACTTGCCCTCTTGTTCTGGTGTCAACACCAAGCTAATAGTTCATCATACATTGATATCAATAATAGGTCTTTATCTTCTTCGTTTCTTGTTCTATTGGAATCATAGCTACAGTTGCTCCCCTATGAACATTCTGTAATCTTGGTGTCGAATTTACATACTTTCTTTCCTAGTTCCGGTGTCGTCACCAAACTAATAATTAACTATATGCTGGTGCTGACACCTTACTTTGTTATTTTCTTCCCTGCTGCCTTAGCATTATTACCGCTGCTTTTAATCTCCTGTTATCGGTGTCAGATCGATATCCTGGCGCTTCGGTATCGTCTCCCTAACGACACCAGGTGTTGATGCGTGGTTGCATTCTAAACCTTTTTGCTACTAGCATTAGCTTCCAAGCACTTTTCTTTTGGTTTCAATATTAGTGTCCCCTAGGCTTTTTCTCTTGTGCTTTCCTGGCATCGGTTCCATAGCTTTCGGACCTTGCTATCGGTGTCACCTTTGCTTCCTTTAAGTCTTTCTCTACTTGGTTCTGATTTCACCACCTTGAGCGTATTGCTTTTTCGATTTTGGGGCTTTCTCTTCTTTATATTTGGCCGATGCAAATTTTGTCGTTAACACAGGCCATGACCTATGAGCAAGAGTGCAAATCCCCCTTGAAAGGCCTTCCGTGAATGGCAAGAAAAACGTTACTCTTGACCCTTCTGATAATGGTGGGAGGGTCCATAGACACCTCATCAAAGATAGCTTTATTATGCAAGCACTAGAGATGCCAACAGACAAGGCATAGAAACAGATGGAAAAGAATAGAAGAAAGAGACTTCCGGGATCTACCTTCCGACCAAAAGAGAAGCAGGTCTAGGAGAGAGAGGCGTTAACTCAGAGACCAAACAGATTCTTGAAGTAAATCTAGAAAGACACGACACAGGAGCCTTGGAAAAAAAATGAGCTACGGATTCCACTCCACCTGCTCTACAACACCGACAACGAGACACAATGGGAATCCCGTTCCGCATAAAATTTTTGCCTAGTGCTAAACCTTCATGGATGGTTTTACACATTAATAGCGAAACCTTAGTAGGGATACGAGAATACTAGATGAAAGAAAACAAAGGATTTGCAGGCCTTAGAATTCGATCCGAGTTCCATGTGACACAAACCAAAAAAGGACCACCATCCCACCTGATTACCGCTATGAGAATCAGCAAAGGACTTCACAACTTGCATCCTTTTCCATGTATCACTAGCATAAGATAGGGTGACCGAGGAGTTCTTGGACAAGAGACCACGAAACTTGGCATGAAGAAACAACGCTCAAAGGAAGTTGTTAGAGTGAAACCGAACCCACAGCTTACAATCGTAAGCCGTACAAAGATCCAACGGATTATAAAGACCCAAGACACCTTTTCTTTTTAGCCGACAAATGATATCCCAATAAATCCATTGGTGTCGATTAAAATTGTCCTTTTTCCCATAGAAAAAGGACAATGAAAAAGATTGATAGGAACGGAAGAAGGAAGAAGTTGGAGTCATGGCAGCGAAAACATGCAACCCTATGCAGTCAATTACTGACTTTATAAGAACCAGTCTTGCTGCTTGAGAAAGAAGCGTCGCATTCTAGCAAAGAATCTTTCCCCTAACCTTGTCAGTTATGGGATCAAAAACTGCATTAAGTTTCCTACTGCGGTAAAGAGCTATGCCGAGATACAACATTGGAAGAGAAGCTAATTTGAAGTCGGAGAAGGTTTCAAACCAAGAGATCCTCTCCAGAGAAAAGCCATGAGCAGGGACGAAACAACTCTTGGAAGTGACTAGTGCACCTCTCGTACTGGTGAACGAAGTCTAAAAGCCGGCTAAGAGATCGTCGGTCACCGTTTGAGAAGATGATAATTTCATCAGCAAATGATAGCGATGAGATAAGAGGACATCCAGTTGGTAATCCAAAGAGGTGGATTTGGCTAACAATTGTAATCGAGTGCAAGCCTCGAATGGAAGCCTCTGTAACAATGGAAAACAAATTCGGGGATAAGGGATCCCTCTGACCCCTAACCGAACAGAAGTACCTATTGGATGATCCATTAATAAAAATGGAGAATCAACAGTTCGAAATAAGTCTCCACACTACGTCAATGAAAATCTCTGGAAAACCGAAATCCCATAGGACTTTGATGACAAACACCCAAGACATACAGTCGTATGCCTTAGTCATGTCAAGTTTGATAACAACATTGGATCCCCTTGCGATCAACCTGGGAAATAAGCTTTGGAGCTAAAAGAACATTATCCGTGATTAGATGACCTTTAACAAAGCTAGCTTGGGACGAGGAAATAGCACGATCTGAATAAGGTGCCAGTCCAGAAGATAACACTAGCACCTTAGAAATGATCTTGTTAAAGAAATTACATAGGCTGACTGGGGTAAAGTCCGAACATTCGGTAGGACTTTCACTCTTAGGGATGAGAATCAAATTAGTGGAGGTCCAGCCTTATGGAAGCACTCCACTCGAGAAGAAATACTGGATATCCAAGCAAAGACACGCCTGGATGATTAGCCAAACACAATGGTTAAAAAAACCCTTTAAACCCATCAAGCCCACTCGCACATTCTTTACTAAGAGAAAACATGCAAGAACGAATCTCATTTGAAGATGGAGGGTTGGAAGTCCCGTTACCCTCCCCAAAAGGAACAATCCTCGGAATAAAACCCAAAATAGAAGGATCAGAGACACAAACTAAAGGGCAACCCAGAAAGAACCAGAAGTGGTTCAGAATAGTCTCTTTGACTTCCACTTAGGTGATTTCCAGTGAGAGATCAGGGAGAAGGATCTAGTGGATCGACAAGAGCATGTTCTACTTACGAATAGAGGAATGGATAAATTGGGAGTTCACATCTCCTTCCACTACCAACTTAATCTTGGTATTCTGATGCAGGAAGTCATTTTAGATGCGAAGTTTGGACGAGAAAGCAATTTGGACAAGCATCCATGCTTCCTTGTTAGTGACATAGGAGATTTCATTGAAGGAAGACTCCGCGAAGATAAGGGTTTCTTCTGCCGCCCTAACTCGATCGAAGATATTCTTAAAGACCTACATGTTCCAAAGCTTGAGACAATATTTATGGCGCTTAAGCTTGCAAGAGAACATAAAAAAAAGATCTCCTAACATGGGAGAATTCTAAGAATATTCAACCAGTCGAAAGAAAGAATGGTGGGAAGTCCATATAGCCTGAAATCGGAAAGAAGATGGACTAGACTGGATAGATGGAGAACAACTAAGGATCATCGAAGCATGATCCGACAAGGCACAATGCAAGTGCGAGATAGAGAACGAGAATGGGAGTGAGAACCATCCCTCGAAGCAGATGAGAGAGTATCCAGATAGGGCCATCCTGGTTATTACACCAAGTAAAAGCAGAACTAACAAAGGAAACCTCAAAAAGACCAGAACTGTCTCTGAAAGAGTTTAAGTCCCCTACCATTGCCCGATCAATTTAGGCACTTCCCCGTTTCTCATCTTGGAAAGAGATGAAGTTAAAGTCGCCACCTACCACTAATGCCACAAAGCCCATGTTGGTGAGAGAGAAGATATTAGTCCAAAGACCTCGCCTCTCTACATCACACTTAGCTTACACAGCTGAGAACAGAAAGAAGGGAGCTAATACGCAACATAAAGAAGCTAGTCGAAATCAAGGATGGGCCTGACTACCATAGATTTGGACCAAAGGATCTAGATCTTATTGGAAGCATGGGTTAAATCACCCTGAAACCTAGATAAAGCATAGAATTGGTGAGCGTCTCGGGGCCCATAAAAGGCTCCAGGAATGCCACCATACAGACCGAGTGTTTCTTGACGGTGCGTTTAAGCCTTGCCAAGGAAGCATCATTACTGATGCCACGAATGTTCCAAATCAAAAGGTTTGCCATGCTGAAAGATGGAAGTAGGAAAACCAAAAATAAGAGGTAGAGACATAAAATACAACAAAAGAAAAATAAAACCTCTCAGAGCAGACATAGTGTGAATCAAGTAGGTCTAACAATTTACTTTGACATCGCTATAGAGCATTTACGAACGGTGCAGGGGGTGCATGTTGTCGGTCTCCAACTCCTACTGGAAAAACTAGAATGGATAGAAGAATAGAAATCGCATGACTACTGGTTGATTGAGAGCGCAACAGTCTCTCTAGGGATAAGGTTAGGCGAAGAGGATGTCGTCGCCCTTGACCTTGGGGGGAGGGGGCATAAATTCTTAGTAAGGTGAGAAAGACAATCATTAATGATCATAATATCCACCTTGCTAAGAAGATGGGAAACAGAGGCAGAGGTAGGGGAGCCCACCCCTGAATGAGGATACGACTACAAGTCATCAGAGACAAGGACATAGATGAAATGTAAGGACGCATATGAATCACAACACTGATTCTTGTATGGATGTTACCAATGCGGGTTGCCATAGGATTGACAACCCCATAGAAATGGTAATGTCTGGTAACTAACCGAGGGCCTAAGCCTTGACAAATTGGCTGGCGAAGGGAAAACCAAGAAGCCCCTAAGGAAAATAGATGAATAGTTCTACGTGGGTCAGTATTCACCAAGTGAGGCTGTATAGTGATCCAGAACCGGGACAACTATACGGTCTTGAGCAAACGTCCACCCCACCCTAGTTGAGACTAACCTAACTATCAACCTATAAAGCCCACGAACACCAAAAGACAAAAATGGGAAAACACCTGTCACAAACGAGACATAGGATGTCTCACTGTTACTAAACCATAAAACCAAGACCGAGAAGCATGAAACATAACCAACCTTAACCGTGCAACAATAAACCAAAACTAATCCGATAACAAAAGAGTTCCAAAACAAGAACCCGAAACTCCCACCGAGCAAAAAACCAAACAAAAAACCCATGGGGCCAGGCCACAATACAAAATCGATACCCAAAGCACACATATGGACTGGGGTAGCAGGGCACAAAGCCCGATTAGTGCACAACATAGGCTTAGAATAAGCTAAGGCTACAGAACATGGGATAAGAAGCCCGGAAATGGGACCAACAAGAACTACACAACCGAAGAAAGGGAAAAAGAAGAAGATACACCCTACTGGAGTAAAAGTAACATCAAAAGTAAACCAAACCTTCCTAGGGAGATAAGAACCTAGTGTAAAACTTCTGGAATCCAAAATTACTTGCGTATTATACCCCCACAAAGCATTTTGATGCATCGCCTAAAGCCTTAAACTCTGGCTACATACATATAGCCGGCCGAGTAGGCAGAACCTTCCAATCATCCGCAACCAACAAGCGGGATTTATGCCTGCTCCTAAACTTTGTGCCTTGAAGCCAACTCTAAGGAGGAGAAGAAACTACCAAAAGTTACGTTCCCATCGGAATGCAAGACGAACTCTCCCTTATAACCGAGGATATAAGGATAGAGATAGTGTGACGATCCGAAATTTCGCTCGGTCCGAACCAGTCGCTAAACTGACCCAGACCATTCGAAACGCCCTATCGTTTGAGAACACGACAAAATAGAACGCATACAAAAGAACATTTCACTGTATATTACAACAATGCATCAGATTACAAGAATATACAGAGTATGAATGAATATTACACAGAAATATCAAAGATTTAAATTACATTTAAATACATAGCAGCGGAAAATAATACAATACACAACTAGAAGAGATATACGGATACAAAGCTTTCTGGATATCGTTCCAGCTGTAAACCAGGATCCTGTGAATATAAATCTGCAAAACCAAAACTACTAGCTGCCCGTGTCAAAATAGGGGCACCCAGAGTTTAGGTCAAAACAATAAACTCCAGGTCAGTCATGTGACTGGTGTGAGAACTAAAACAGTTATTTAAAACTTTACTTTAAGAGAGAGTAATTCAAGGGACCACGCCGTATAACACGGAACGGGTTTCCTCCCAAGAATACTAGTGCATAGAATAAACAGCGCAATGCTTTTTCGAAAAATGAAGCTATTATAAGACCCAGGTCCCATCACACAATGCAACGCAAGCCGGAGGATAGGGTTTTCCCTTACAATAGCCAAACATGCTTGGTACGTTTAAAACAAATCATTTGATACTATAATATGTGTATAGTGTCAAAACAATTCCAATCATAAATATCAATCATAGACGGCATGGGTACCATATATCATGTCGCCATACTAGTTCTACAATTAAAACCGCAATACACGTATTGAAAATTGGATTTCCATCATGGTGGCTCCTGATTCGAAAGATCGATCGCAGAATGCAATTCACCACGGCTTACGTCCCCACAAGAGAAAACACCGTCTGCATCCGCACATTTGGGACCAGAGTACCACCGCGGCTTACATCCCAGCGAGAGAAAACACCGCCTACTCTATATATCCCTGAGCACTAGGCTCATCTCGGTCGACCGAATCCACGACACCACTAAGGTGCCCATCCACGAAAAATCATACTGATCAAACCATCAGTTTGCCACCATACCGGGGTGTGAGGCTCGCGGATCAACGCTATACACAAAGCCATGTTATATCAGCTGCGCTTTGATCATCAACCACCAAACTTTGCTTTTCAACAAAAGTCTGGATCACTGCATCTCAGCATGCCACACTATCAATCCATATCGTATTACTGATTTCTGCCAATATATAACCTCTGAGCTCATATGTCTCAGAGAAGGGCGTTAAGCAAGAGAATAAATTCTCCGCCGCCAAACAGATATATATTTAGCAGAGATCAACAAATACAATATAAAGGAATACAATGTCAGACACACCATCCATTTACAAGTCCGTTCTAGGTCTGAACGAAACCGGAGGAACTTTCCTCGCATATCCATCCATCTCCAAGTACGTCTGGACGACCACCAACTATTTCCATCCTCTTGGGTGTACAGCCCAATCAGGATCGTCAATAATTATCCGAACGATGTGAAGACTTCCGGTCTTCAACCACCGTCTTCATCTTCGACATATCGTCGAATCGGTTATTCAGAATGGGTATAAACCCGGCCTTTCCGAACAACCCGCGTATATTAAAAATAAATGTTACGCAAACACAACATACACCTCATTCCAATTTATTAGTTACTAACCGTAAATCAGTAAGAGAGCAATTCCCCAAATATTAACCCCGAAGGCCGAAACCAACATCAGATCAATATCCAGGAAACCATTCTGCTTAACTAACCTTCAGCTAGTTTCTAAATTTCAATTCTTAGGGAAAGGTTCCCATTAATTTTATCCAAGATAAATTCTTTAAAATTTATCCTTTAATCTTCCTTTGGATGTCATTTCAAACCAAATTATGGTTTTCCAACCTAGTCGAGATTAGCGAACCACACCGAATTAATTATTTATTTTATTTCCCAATCCCAACCTATTCATCCCCTGAAGAAAAACTGGCAATACTCCATATTTAACACTATGGTGTTATCGGTAAAATTAATTACCATTTCACGTTCAAATCTGATTAAAGATTTAACTATCGCTTTGGAGCAAAACTGGTGAAACACCATTCTCGCTCATTTTCTAAAGTTGATAATTTAAATTATCAATTCCCCATTTCAATCTAATTGCAGATTCATTAAAACTCCTTTTACTGGGTTAAAGAACTAGGTGTTATTTAAAACACAGTTCACGACAAACCCAAATCACATTCTATTTATTATCGGGTTAAAGAACTAGTGTTATTTAAAACACAGTTCACGATAAACCCATGAATCAATTCTAGTTTAATTTAATTCAAATATATTAAGAATTCCGATTATTTAAAACCCCTTTTTTAATCTAATTTATTTATTTAAAAACAAATCGGGTTTTAAATTTAGTTCAAAACTAGTTCATTTTGATAAAAATCTATTTTTATCTTTTCAAATATGGAGTTTTTCATCCCAAATTTTCCCAAATCATTTCTTATGATTTTACACAAATTATTGATATTTTTAATAATTTTATCAAGGCCCGTACAGTCGATTTCCATCAACGGCCATCGAACTGCACTTACAGCGACCTTTTTCGAATTTGATTTGGACGTATCTCCAAATCTAACCGTTAGATTTCAAATTTCAAATATTCGTTAGAAAGCTCTTTTCGATACGAACCCAACGGTTCCGGTTTTAGGAGAATCCGACGGTCGGATCTCCCGTAATGTCCGTTTGAAATAAATGGTCGAAATTCACGAACTGCCGCGGCACGGCGCGTTCTATTCAGGCCATTATATTATATATAATATATATTTCGTCGATTACTATTTAAAACGAATTTTATAAATAGTTTTGAATTCGTTTCGAAAACAATTTCAACTTCCATTTCAATTCAAATCAAAATTGAATCTTTCCTTATAAATTCGTTTTAAATTCATTTTTATTCAATTCAATTTGAATTCATTTCAATTCGTTTTAAATTCAATTCGAATTCGTTCTATATTCAATTCATTTCGAAATCGTTTTCAATTCATTTCATTTCGAAATCGTTTTCAATTCAATTCATTTCGAAATCGTTTTATATTCAATTCATTTCGAAATCGTTTTCAATTCATTTCATTTCGAAATCGTTTTATATTCAATTCATTTCGAAATCGTTTTATATTCAATTCATTTCGAAATCGTTTTATATTCAATTCATTTCGAAATCGTTTTCATTTCATTTCATTTCGAAATATTCGATTTCAAAATTACTTTTCAATATTCATTTTGAAATGAATAAAATCGATATGAATATCGTTCACGTCAAAATGGCGTCAATCTAATCAACACGGCTTCATATATTCCTTTATTCTATTCAACAAATGAATAATTATTTTTGTCAACACACGACTAATCTCAACGAATGAGTACTGTCCACGTGTAACTATTTTTGGTTAAATTATTTCGTTCAACACATGACTGATCTCAACGGATGAGTACAGTCAACACATGAACCTTTATTTAATAGTGATAAAGATATAAAATTTATTGTTAAAATATTACGTTCAACACATGACTAATCTCACGAATGAGTACAGTCAACACATGAACCTTTATTTAATAGTGATAAAGATATAAAATTTATTGTTAAAATATTACGTTCAACACATGACTAATCTCACGAATGAGTACAGTCAACACATGAACATTTACTTTATAATATTCTTTATTCTCTAAATTGGAATGAGGCCCAATCAATCACCATATAAAATTAATTATATGGATTTTCATACAACACATGTATATAATAGCATTGAAAAATAATCAACCATCACCCAAAGTGCACTACACTGTATAAGCATCAAATATAGATATCTAACGCTTATAACAGCCTGTCAATCAATCGATCGACATATTTAATCAATCAGGATGAGTGAACTTTAAATTTCATCCCAACACCCGTGTGGGGTTTCAAACAATCAAAAACAGATTTTTAGTTGTGCAGTTGGGCGATGTGTAAAATTTATCGTCCCAATCAATGTCCTTCAAATAGGTGTACATAAACAAACCGTCTGGTTTGTAAATGAATATTTATTTATTCATATTCACGTTAAAAATTATATTTTTAACGATCAAACTGTTTTATTCAACCTATGAATTTTCTATTCGATTCATTTATTAAATAAAATGTTATCTTTATTTTTCTAACATATTTTAGAAAATTTCGACGGCATAACGGCACGATACTAGAAACGGGACAAGGCCTCGCCTTATCCCCGGTCTAGTGAAGGCCCACGCCATTCACACATCAATCAATCCATTCATTTCACCAAACAATCCAATCAAATAATCTAACTAATTTGCAATCAAACAAACAAGTCCATGGTCTGTGGACGATTGTGTCGGGTGCTACTAAACACCGTCTGCATCCTAGTATACATATATAAATAGAAATGAAATTGAAAGGTGAGAAATTCTCACCTATAGCTATCCCAATTCCATGACACTTCATTTATAGAAATCTTCATCGTTCTCGCCTTTTTGTCACCTTCGTTGCCCGTATTCTCTACATATGTAAAAATCGAATTTTTACTTCGCTATACAATATATAAAAATCGAATTTTTACTTCGCCATTCAATATATACAAATCGAATTTTTACTTCGCCATTCAATATATAAAAATCGAATTCGGCACGAAATCGAACGATTTTTAAAACCATATCAGATCACATCGATATAGATTTGAAGCCCTCCCTTCGTTCTTCCATTTGCTTCAGGAATTTTCGATTTTAACTGAGGGGATTGGGAGATCTTTGAGGGAGAAGTTTCGAACGATAATCACCGTTCGTTTTCTAGGGCCGGCGTGGGTTTTGAGTTATGAGGAAGAGAGAGGGTTTTATTTATTTTTATTTCTTTTTTTTTAATTTCCAATATTAGTGGTTTATCGATCCTATCTCCAAATCAAGCCTAACGACTGCCGCCCCTAGATAATTACTCCCATTCCGAACACAATGGGATACGTATCGTAAGCTGATTCGACTATTTCGATCAGTTTCCGTTGAATTTACATTTAAAACATTATATTGAATTTTAAACGTACATTTCAAATTACCGGGGTCACATACTAACTAGAAAAATTCCAGAAAAATATTTTCTAGCTTCGTATTGACGATACGGTCCTAACAAAAGTGGTTTCGTCGAATTCTGAGACCGTTGGAAAAATGGCCATTTTCCAGTCGATTAAAATCAACTGAAACTGGTCAAACGCGTTTTCCTTTGCCACGCTCACATATTGATTCGAAAAATTATGAAATTTGAAACCTAGCAATAACCTGACATCCCGGACCCAACAAAACTGGTTTCGTCGAAATCCGAGGTCGTTTGCAAAATCTCCATTTTTAAAGGCCTGAATTCCATAGCGACTATTCGGAATTTTCAACTGGACATATCTTTTGATTCCCGCTATGAAATTTTGGTTGGCCGGATTCGCTGGAAAGATATTATCAATTAGATCCTATCATTTTTGGTTTCACTAAAATCCGGATTGTTTTGCACCCGGTACATTCAATTGAAGTTTGAAATCGAATTATCGAACTACCACGCCATTTTCAATTCCTTTATAATTATATATAAATATTTATATTCTAACGATGACGTATATAATATATACGTTCGAATTCAATTCAAAATAAATTTCTCGTCGATATTATTTAAAATAATCTATATTAAATAATAAAAATTCGCTAAAATTGCCAAAATAAAATTTTAAACTGGCCCAGATTTTCGGGTTGTTACAGATAGCCTCAAAAAAGTTGTGTGTAAGGATTAGAGATGGAGCTTGAGCACTCTCCCTTGTTCATCACTACCGATTATCACAATAGCATCAACATAAACCACAAATAAAATTATGCTAGACTTAGTATTTTTATGGAACACTAAATATCACATTCATTCTTCACTATTCCAAAGATTTCTATTGCATTACTGAACTTTCTGAACCACGCTTTAGGGCTCTATTTTAATCCATAAAGCATCTTCTTCAACTTACACACTAGACCATTCTTCCCTTGTGCAATGAAACCAGGGGGCTGAATCATGCAAGCTTCTTCTTCTACGAAACTGTGAAGAAATGCATTCTTTGTATTAAGATGATGCAATTTCCATTTATATGTTGCTGCTAATGAAATAAACATTCGAATAGATGCTAACTTTGCTGCTAGGAAAAAAGTTTCAGAATAATCCACTCCATAAGTTTGTGCATATCCTTTTTGCAACCAATCGTGCCTTCAATCTAGCAACTGAATCATCAGAGTTTGCTTTTATAGTGAATACCCACTTACACCTAATAGGTCTCTTATTTTCAAGCAACCTGACTAGACTCCATGTTTCATTATCTTCAACAACATTCATTTCTTCAACCATAGCAGTTTGCCATCCAGGATTTGATAATGCTTCCCCAACAGTTTTAGGTATAGAAACAGATTCAAGAGACGTTATAAGTGAATGAGTTGATGAGGAAAAATGTTTATACGAAACAAATGAAGAGATGGGATATGTGCACAGACGTTTTCCCTTTCGTATAGCAATAAGAAGATCAGTTTTGGAATTAAATGTAGAAAGAGGTTCATTTTCAAGTGGAGGAATTGCATCAGATGTAGATGGAAATGTATCACGAGAAGGTCATGAACTTGTTTCAATGGAACCATTAATATTGTTCTGTTCTTGTATAGAATATATTATTTCATACATAAGAAAATCATCATCCCCCTCCCCACCCCCCCGGACTTTTCTGACTATGATAGGGTAAGCTCGATGATGACTGAAAGAATGGTGTTTCTTCAATAAAAGTAACATCAATGGGTATAAGACATTTATTTAAAGAGGGACAAAGGCATCTATATACTTTTTGCAAACGAGAATAACCAAGGAATATACACTTGACAGATTTTGGATCAAGTTTAGATATTTGTGGTCTGACATCTCGAACAAAACATGTACATCCAAACATTTTTGGCTTAATAGGATATAATGATTTGTAAGGGAAGAGAGTTGAGTATGGTATATCAGCATTAAGAACAGTTGAAGGCATACGATTTATTAAAAAGAATTATGTGGAAACAACACTATCCCAGAAACTTTTAGGCACATCTATATGGAATAATAGTGATCATGCTGTTTCTAGCAAATGTATGTTCTTTCTTTTAGAAAAGAGGTGATGTATCAATACATGATGTTTCATGTAGCATTCCATTTTGACTCATGTAAGTTTGAAATAAACTTGAAGTATACTCCTTTAAATTATCACTCCTTAGAGTTTTAATAGAAGCACTAAATTGAGTTTTGATTTCATCACAAAATGCACAAAATATTAAATACAACTCAGATCGATTTTTCATAAGAAACAACCAAGTCATGCATGAGTAATCATCTACAAAGGTAACGAAGTATCTAAACCCTAGTTTAGAAATCATAGATGATGGACCCCAAATATCAGGATGAACAGGTTCAAAAGGACAATTTGCTCTTTTATTTAGTCTAGGACTCAATCTTACACGATGATGTTTAGCATACTGACATGATTCACAGTTAGAAGATTGTAATGATTTAAATTGTGGACACAATTTCTTTAAAAAGGGTAACGATGGGTGCCCTAATTGACAGCGTGTCTTTAAGGCTTGAGAAATACTTGAACAAACAAATGATCTTTGATTTGCAGAAGGAACATCAAGTACATATAGTCCCTTTAACTGACTACCTCTACCAATGATTTCCCAAGTCATAAGATCCTGGAATATACAATAAAATGGAAAGAATGAGATAGAACAATTTAATTGTTTCGTTATTTTACTAACAGAGAGCAGATTTAACGCAGATTTAGGTATTTGTAAGACAGATGTTGATAGAGAAGTTGAATAGGTTGAACTTATTGTTCCAAACCTTTGAATGTATAAAGAGGAACCATCGGGTAAAGTGACATAATTAGGAGTTTGTGATAAAAACTCGAGAAAAGAGTACGATTACCTATCATATTATCTATAGCACCAAAATGACCCATTGATCTCTCCCTAGATTGGAAAAAATGTTATTATCTGCATTGGTTGAAATAGATTGAACTAAATTTTTGAGACCATTATGATATTTAGCAAATTTTGCAAATTCCTCGGTTTAAACCATAACATTTTGATTAGCTTGACCTTGAATCTTCACAAAATTAGCTACTTGTTGATTTTCAGGCAGTTTCTTCTTATTTTATAGCTTCCAACATTCAAATTTAGTATGTAATTGTTTCATGCAATATGCACATGACTTCATTGTCTGATTCTCATATCCAGGCATAATAACCTCCATTTTGTATGAGTTCTAATTAGGTTTCCATGGTAGATGTTTATTAGCTGTACCAATCAAAGCACTGTTGTGTTGAGTTGATGGAGTTGAATTTGAACTTGATATTTCAGTTCTAAGAATCCTCCTAAACACATCATTCAATGTTGTCATAGATGATCCAGATAAAACATGAGATTTAGCAGATTCATACTTAGATGGGAGACCTGCCAAAAAACTCATAATAGCCATTTGTTCCCATTTGCTTCTATTATACTTTAACATTAACACTGATAGGAAGTAGCAAATAAAACTCTTCATAAGTCTTCTTTAATGTCATAAAATAATTCATCAGTGATTGATCTTGTTTCTCCACTCGATAAAATGTCTTGCATATTTCGTACAGCCAGTTTATATTTCCTTTTCCAAATAATAAAAACTCTATGTAATCCATAAGTTCTTTTACAAACTCACAATGATTCTCCAAACTGATGATATCACTCTCAATCGTATTTCAAATTTGAATAAATAAACGAACATCGTTCCGGAGCCACAGTACCGCGTCCTTATCAGATGGATCGGCTTTCGGTGGATCTTTAACCAGATGATTATCTCGATCAATACTTCGTAAATGCAATCGAATTGTTTTACTCCAATCGAAGTAATTCGACTCACTTAACTTGTGCTTAGTTATCTTAGAAATCATTGGCATGACATCCATCACGGATTTGGTTTCTCCCATGATTCACGAATAAGATTGGAAAACAGGTTTGAGATCTTGAAATTAATTCAAGGATCAAAGCTTTGATACCATGTTATAAACTAAGAAGACATGGACATGGACATGGAAGTTTAAATGGAAGAGAAATTAAACTTTTTCTTATTAAATTCAAATTTGACATAATTATAGGCAAAATACAGTTGGTAACTATTTACGTTAATGCCACTATCCCATTTTTTCATTGGTATCATTCTTCTGGTTCCGCATAACCTTGCTTGTGGTATTGACTTTGGTGTCGGTATAGCTGCAGCTTCATTATCGGCTTCTCCTTCTCAACTTCTTTGTTTTGGCTTCTTGTTATTGATTTCGGCTTCTTGGTCCTGGTTTCTTAGTTTTGGCTTCTTAATTCCGATGCTACCTTTTTATTTGCTTTGTCGTTGGTGTTACCTTCTTTGGCTTTTGTACTGTCTTCAACTTTGATACCACCTTATTGGGTTTAGTGTTGGATCCTTAGTGTTAACTTCAACTTGGTGTTGTCTTCGGTGTCGGCATCAAGCAGTTTGTTCTAACAGCTTGATGATAGCAGATTTACAAATCATGATACTATATAAATATTTACATATATAAAACTTCTACTCACAACACTTATATATATACATAGAATCTAATTTCATATCTTTAAATATTTGAAATGCTAACTTCTTAAAATATTTAATTTTAAATTATAGTTTCAGCTAAATACAATTCAAATATTCTTTCTAAAAATAAATTATTTTATAAATTTTGACATAGTCGAATTCCAGTTGTATATCCCTTGGATTTATCTCAATTCAGTTTACATTCCGATCATTGGAATATAATTTCATTATTTCCCTTTGAAATGATTCCAATTCCCCTTTTAAAATTCACTCTTGAATTTACATTTCCAAATATCCAATGATAATAGTTTCACTTCATTTATAAACATCATTTACAAATTAAACAACTTGTTCTTATTATTAGAAACCAGTAATTATTTCCTAGCCCATTCGAAAATTAAATTCTACTTTGGAAAAATAGATTTTCCTTTTTAAAACCCAAATTCTTTTCCCTTTCACTCGAATAATTTTTTTGGTATTTTGAATACCAATATTTAGGGCCAGTGTTATTCAAGCATCCAAAACACATAACAGTCTGTCGGATTTATTCAACACGTCACATAAATATAAATATGTAAACAAACAATAATAAATCTGAGAAATCCAGTTGGATCCGTCCAACCTATTTTTCCTGCATCCACAGATGCTAGATAACATAAATAATACCAATCCCTCTTTAAGGTGGGATATCATGGGATAGAAGGTCATCTGCTATTATGTGGAGGTATATAGGGTCTCATTCGTTAAATTAGTGCGGGAATATCCAACTACCAACCTTAAATATAACTAATATATATAATAGCATTCAATTGATAATACTCTATCAATCCATCGAAACAAGCATCAAACAATATATATAAATTCTATAATAAAAATTACGTTTATAATAAATTATAAACGAGTTACTTACCTTGGTTTTTATCACTGAAATAACAATTGGTTTCTTATTAAATTAAATGAGTGTTTAATTTAACCAAAAATTCCAACAACCTCCAAAGCATTCCAAATCGGTGTCATTGTGAAGTATTTTCCCATACGATCCCAACGTACTTCATTTCGTGGAAAATTGTTATCCTATGATATATACGCATTACAAATTTTAAACGAGTTAAATGATAATTAACTAGTTAATAAAATAATTAATTATATCTAATCCTATTTCACGTTAATACTCAATCAACCTCAAATAGTTTAAACCTGCTAGCATATCATACTTCACCATTGCGGATACTTAGATCTCCTCCATGTTCTTGGTTACTTCACAAAAACCCAATTTGAATATACCGATGGACTCCTCTTCTTGAGATCAACACTTCCGATACCATCTTCTCCAAGCCGGTGGTCCCTTTCTGTAACGACTGGGAATTTCGCTCGATCCGAATCAGTCGCTAAACCGACCAAGACCATTCAAAATGCCTGATTGTTTTTAGAACACGACAAATTAGAACGCAGACAGAAGATCATTTCATTGTATATTACAACAATTCCACCAGAATACAAGAATATACAAAGTAGGAATAAATATTACACAGTAAAATATCAGAGATTTAAATTACATTTAAATACATCACAGCGGAAAATAATACAATACACAACTAGAAGAGATATACGGATACAGAGCTTTCCGGATATCATTCCAGCTGTAAACCAGGTTCCTGTGAATATAAATTTGCAAAACCAAAACTACTAGCTGCCCGTGTCAAAAATAGGGGCACTCAGAGTTTAGGTTAAAACAATAAACTCCAGGTCAGTCATGTGACTGGTGTGAGAACTAAAACAGTTATTAATCTTTATTTTAAAGTTAGGTAAATCAAGGGACCACGCCGTATAACATGGAACGGTTTCCTCCCAAGAATACCAGTGCATAAAACGACAGCTCAATGCTAAATAAAGAACAATGAAGCTATTATAAGACCCAGGTCCCATCACACAATGCAACACAAGCCGGAGGATAGGGTTTTTACCTTATAATATCCAAAGAATGCTTGATATGTTTAAAACAAATCATTTGATACTATTATAAGTGCATAGTGTATAAAACAACTTCACATCATAAGTATCAATCATAGATGGCATAAGCGCCCCATCCAACTATGTCGCCATATATAGGGTTACAACAAAAACCGAAACGTCACGTATTGGAAGTTGGATTTCCATCTGTGAACCGAGGCAAAAGATAGTCCTCACCGAATTCGAGACGCTTTAGTCCGCCCCTCAGGCAAGTACTCAATCAATCCTTTGGATCGTCAGGGCCGGTCCACCGATGTGGATTAAAATGCCTGAGCACTGCGTTTCCCCACCCTTTGGGGCGTAAATGAGCCAACGAATGACTCCATCGGCTTCACATAGTCACCGGTATATCCGACGCGCCTCGCAACAGCAACAACCACATAAGTCAAACTCGTCAGGGCGTGTAAAACCACTGACGCGACTTCTAACTAGAAGGAAATGCATGCCCTCCCTGATGTCGTCTCCCATTTCTGGTTCACAACCAGGGTGTGAGGCTCGCGAATCAACGCTACACAAAGCTATGCAACACAGGTCGTGCTTTGATCATCAACCACAAGACTCTGCTTTTCAACAAAAGCCTTGATCATTTGCATCTTAGCATGCCACACAGGCAAACCACTCTATGCAACCGATATTAGTCACACAGAATGATATCCAATGTCAGACACACAATCCATTTACAAGTTCGTTCTGGGTCTGAACAAAACCGGAGGCACCTAGTACCCCGCATATCCATCGATCTCCAAGTACGTCTGGACGATCACCAACTGATTCCCTCCTCTTGGGTGTACGACCCAATCAAGATCATCAGTAATTATCCAAACGACGTGAAGACCTCCGGTCTTCAACCATCGTCTTCATCTTCGACTAATCGTCAAATCAGTTATTTAGAATGGGATAAACCCGGTCTTTCTGAATAACTCGCGTATATAATAAACAAGTGTTTCACAAACACAACATATGCCTCATTCCAATTCATCAGTCACTAACCGTAAATTAGCAAGAGAATAATTCCCCAAATATTAACCCCGAAGGTCGAAACCAACATCAGATCAATACCCAGGAAACCATTCTTCTTAGCCAACCTACAATTAGTTTCTAAATTTCACATTCTTAGGGTTAGGTTCCCATAAATTTTATCAAAGATAAATTCTTTTAAATTTATTCTTTAATCTTCCTTTGAATATCACTTCAAACTAGTCGGGATTAACGAACCTTACCGAAGTAATCATTTGTTTTATTTCCCAATCTCAACCTATTTATACCATGAAGTAAAACTGGTCATACTTCATATCTAACACCACGGTGTTATCGGTAAATTCAATTACCATTTCACGTTCAAATCTAATTAAAGATTTAACTACCGTCTGGAGTAAAATTGGTGACACTCCATTCTCGATCTTTTCAATCTAATTAAAGATTCATTAAAACTCCACTTAGTTTTAATCTTTGACTGGGTAAAAGAATCAGTGCCATTTAAAACACGGTTTACGATAAACCCCAAAATCACATCACATTTCAATCCGTCCCTAATCGTAAATTAGCAAGTGAGCAATTCCCTAAGTATTAACCCCGAAGGCCGAAACCAACATCAGATCAATACCCCAGAAACCATTCAACTTAACTAATCTCCTGTTAGTTTCTGATTTTCTTAACTCCTTTGGGTCTAAGAACAGTATTATTGAAGATATCGTTCACGACAACCCAAAATCACATTCCATTAATTATCAGGTTAAAGAACAAGTGTTATTTAAAACACTGTTCACGATAAACCCAAAAATCAATACAAATTCAATCCCAATTAAATAGTATTTAATTGGTACACTTCATTAAATCTAAATAAAAAGATTTAATCTTTTTTTTTCTAAACTGGGCTTAAGAAAAACGTTAATGAAGACACCATTCACGACAAACCCAAATCACATTTGATATTAAATACAAGGCTCTGAATAGAAAATATATTGGCTTATATTCAACATCAAATTCTACGACCCACAAATATCGTATTGGAAATAACAAAATCTATATATCTTTCAAATTTCCATAACGCTATCTGTATATTCACGAAATCCAACATCGAAATATTCCAAAGACAATTTCGATTCAAATCCATTCCAATTCACTTATTGGAAATTCTGGTTACTTTTAAAACCCTTTTCAAATTCAATTTATTTATTTAAAAATAAATAGAAGTATAATTCTAGTTCAAAACTAGTTCATTTCGATAAAAATCTATTTTTATCTTTTCAAATATGGAGTTCTTCATCCCAATTCTTCCCAAATCATTTCTTATGATTCTACACAAATTATTACTATTTTTAATAATTTTATCAAGGCATGTACAGTCGATTTCCATCAACGGCCATCGAACTGCACTTACAACGACCTTTTCCAAATTTGATTTGGACATAATTCCAAATCCAACCATTAGATTTCTAATTTCTAATATTCATTAGAAAGCTCTTTTCGATACGAACCCAACGGTTCCGGTTTTAGTAGAATCCGACGGTCGGATCTCCCGTAACGTCCATTCGAAGTCGATGGTCGAAATTCACGAACTGCCGCGACGCATTCTATTCAAGCCATTATATATACATATATTATATATATTTCGTCGATTTCCTTTTTAAAACGTATTTTATAAATCGTTTTAAATTCGTTTTCAAAACGATTTCAACTTCATTTCAAAATCGGATTTTTCAATATAAATTCATTTTAATTTCATTTCAAATCAATTTCAATTCAATTTCAATTTAATTCGAATTTCAATTCATTTCAATTTAATTCGAATTTCAATTCAATTTAATTTGAATTTCAATTCTATTCAATTTAATTTGAATTTCAATTCTATTAAATTTAATTCGAATTTCATTTCTATTCAATTTAATTCGAATTTCATTTCTATTCAATTTAATTCGAATTTCATTTCCATTCAATTTAATTCGAATTTCATTTCAAAATATTCGATTTAATTCGAATTTCATTTCTATTCAATTTAATTCGAATTTCATTTCAAAATATTCGATTTAATTCGAATTTCATTTCTATTCAATTTAATTCGAATTTCATTTCTATTCAATTTAATTCGAATTTCATTTCAAAATATTCGATTTAATTCGAATTTCATTTCTATTCAATTTAATTCTAATTTCATTTCTATTCAATTTAATTCGAATTTCATTTCAAAACATTCGATTTAATTCGAATTTCATTTCAAAATATTTGATTTTGAAATCACTTTTCAATATTCATTATAAAAATGAATATAATCGATATGAATATCGTTCACATCAAAATAGCGCACATCTAATCAACATGGCTTTATATATTTCTGTTTCAACTATTCTATTCAAATATTTCCTTTCAAATATTCTATTCAAAACTGGAATGAGGCCCAATCAATTTCCATTGATTTTATTTTTATGGATTTCCACACAACGCATGTATATATCAACAATGACAAATAATCGACCATCATCCAAAGTGCATTCTACACTGTATAAGCATCAAATATAAATAATTAACGCTTATAACAGCCTGTCAATCAATCGATCGACATACAACTAATTATTGGGATTAGTGTACGTCATATATCATCCCAATACCCGTGTGGGGTTTCAAACAATCAAACACAGATTTTATTTGTGTAGTTGGGCGATGTGTAAAATTTATCGTCCCAATCAATATCAGTCAAATATGTGTATATAAACAAATCGTTCGACTTGTTTATATTTATTTCATTTTTAATACACGTTAAAAATTCTATTTTCAACAATAAAATATTTTTAACTATATAAATATTTTATTTCATTTCACGTCACATCACACAATCGACTACACATCAAAATCAAACAAACAAGCATACAAGCCATCCATGGTCTGTGAACGACGGGTGTCGGGTGCTACTAAACACCATCTGCATCCTAGTATATATTTCAACTAGAAATAGAAATAAAAGTGAGGAGTTCTCACCTTGGGGTTCCACTCCTCCATTTCATTATTTCTGAACGGTTTAGATTTGCTCCAGCGTTTTGTATTCTACAGAGATTCCAACCTTTATCTGTTTCACGCAGTATATATATTAAAAACCATATTTTTAATAACATTATTTATATCTTATCTATTTTCACCCTCTATTTTCTTTCATTAACTATCCGGTATTTCGGATGCTTGGATTGCCGACATTGAGTTTATGTCGATAACCAGGATCATGAAAACCCGGGTCGTTACACTAAGGTTATGAAATTATTACATGACTAAAGATCAAATAAACAGTTGGGGAAATTATATTATTCCTGAGGGATAGGTGTTAGAGAAGGTGCCACTGGACATGTTTTGAAAAAATTACCAGACTCGAGAACTTTAGGAGCCCAACAAGATCAGTAGGCTTCGTAGAATTATAGGCTTCAATGATAAAAGCATATTTCCCTGCCTCAGAAGCATTACGACACTCGGGTGATTGGTGATCTTTTTCAAAATATCTGATCGGGTAGGCTTAAGAACCCTCGGTACCAGTTGTTAGCACTAAAGTTGATGGGGCTACCCTTTGGGATTCCATTGTCATCATCATCACTATTAGACAAGCTCTGTATATTGCCATCCGAAGCCTCGGCATCATCTACTTCCGAAGCATCCTCGTCAATGTTGGGTAACTCAATGGAAAGAAGGTTCTCAACATCCACAATTTCCTTTTGAGAAATTTTACCCCTTTCTCGATAATATCCACTTTCCTTTGAAATTCACTCACTATCTCCGAGGGAAGATTCGGGGAAGCTAAAATGAGGACATTTATCTTTGTTCTCAAAGTACGTAGCTACACGGGCATTTGTAAAGGTAATCGTCAAAACATCATCAAATGAGTGAGCCAAGAGGTCATAGACCTTACTTTTTGCATCGTTAAAAGCAATGAAAACCTTTGAAAGATATCTCTGTCCCTTTTAGACACTCTCCTTAAGATTAGAAGAAAGAGATGCATACTTTGAACCAAAGTCTTCTAGCTCCCTCTTGGACTTGTCCATCGCAATGCTTAGGTCCAATTTTTGACTTATCAGAGACTGAATCGAATCTTCCCTCTCCAAAAGGGAGGTCTTCGTAACATCCATCTCCTTTAAGGCCTTATCCGTTACGACAAATAACTTGGCATTTTGGGCTTTCAAAGCTCAATTCTCTTCCTTAATAGCAAGCAAATCAACAACCTCTTTCTATCTAGGAGGGAATGTGAGAAAGATAAAATATAATAACCAAGAGAATACCAAAATAATCAAGGAATTATCGAAAGATGATGATCAATAACATTTTTCTATTTTGAAGAAGAGCTAGGAAAAATAAAGGATATGCAAAGGAACGGGAGTCAACTACTGCTTTAACCAAATCGGGAAAGGAAACTTCTAGTAGAGGACTCGTTGAAGGCCCAACAATGTCAACATAGATAGAAGCGAAAGGTGAAGACCCTAATATAACAAATATATCCTCCAAGAGGATATGAGAAGTAGAAAGTTAAGGAGGTGGCAAGGGAGCTGCCCCAGTAGAAGGAACCCTGGCTCGAACTTCACTTTTAAAAGTTTGTTGGGAAGTAAACAGAGGCAGTAAGGAATCCAAAACGGAAACTATCAATATATCGCCTTCATCTCTTGAAGTTTCCACCAAAGTTGAATCAGTAACTTTGGATTTATGGATTATCCATATGCATGAGATTCGGAAAGCCTCTTCCATGTCGCACTTCTAAAAGTTTGTTGGGAAGTAACCAGAGGCAGTAAGGAATCCAAAACGGAAACTATCTATATCTCGCCTTCATCTCTTGAAGTTGCCACCAAAGTTGAATCGGTAACTTTGGATTTATGGATTATCCATCTGCATGAGATTCGGAAAGCCTCTTCCATGCCGCAACTTTGATATTATAAATGTCCTTTTTTATTCCATGCTTCTGAGAGGGAGCATAGGTTACATTGGAAAGAGGGGCGACGCCTGTGGTGTCGGAGGCATTAACTATGAATGGAAAAGTAGTATAAGGAATTTAATAATGAGACTTCATTACATCCAAAAGGAAATTTAAAGCTTACTAGATGAGTCCAGTCGAATGAGTGACATGGAAGAAAAATTATGTGGGTCGCCCTTCACTATATAACAATCACTTGATAACTAGTTGTACATTACTAGCGGATGACTAGAGATCCTTTAACCAGACAGTAGTATTGAATGCTTTGCGAGAAAACCGAAGATCAGTAGAGAGGACCTCTTTCCCAAAGATGATGAAACTTTCGCCATCTCTTTTATGATGAATTTGGTCTCGGCACTTAAACCTTCGGCATCTCACATGGAAATAAAATTGTGACATTAGTAGACGAAGGAAGGCTGTGTATGCTAACTTCATAAAATCATAACAATAAAGAGCTTTGAAATGTTTTCCAAGCCGGGAAAAGCTTCTGGAGATGCCGGGAGGATATCTGACAAAGAAAA
The DNA here is from genome assembly GCA_030737875.1 of Allium sativum. Taxonomy (NCBI): domain Eukaryota; kingdom Viridiplantae; phylum Streptophyta; class Magnoliopsida; order Asparagales; family Amaryllidaceae; genus Allium; species Allium sativum. Next base: position 387,155,057 of record CM060916.1, on the reverse strand, counting down.
ATTGATGTTCTCACTCCTGAGACATATTAATTCTTCCTTCAACCAACTTCAGCGAAGGATTAGTCCTATAAATTTGAGAATTCACTTGGATTAATTTTTCCAAGTGGACTAATTGCTCTAGATCAATGGCGCCATGAGAATAACTCTTGAATCCTCGAGAGAGGACTTCTAATCCAAGAATGTATGTATAGGCATTGGGGGGAAGCTGTATCGGAGCGATATTCAGATCATGGAGGAAGTCGGGAATGGAAGGCAAAAAAGGAATGAAACCCCCATGTCATATATGGATAGCAGTATTTGCAAAAAAAAACCTTCAGGGGGTGATTGATAATATCTTCAGCATTCGGAGGAAAAGCTTCAGCTCTAGAAATGCTGAAGTCCCCTATTATGGCATCCTATTTTTAAATCAAAGCTAATTTCTTTCAAAATCACATTTTATTATCCTATAGCAATTTTATTTAAAAAAATATACATTTTTAAAACAAAGATTTTTAGTTTCAAAACAATACTATTTTTATATATTTCAAAACAACGCTAATTTTATATTGTAAAACTCAATGCAAATTTTATTTTAAAACTTAATGCAAAATTTATTTTAAATCATAATTAAATAATTTTCTAATTTAACTAGGGTTTAACATTGACCTTAATCTCGTTAGTAAACCATCTTCCCCATTCTCGTTTTACTCCTGAGCACGTCGAACCCACCTTCCCCTCTCCTCTCTCCTCCTTGCGCACCACCAGGGCCACCGGACCCTCATCAAAGATGACTACCGTCGGCGCCTATTTTTATATATTTCAATACAACGCTAATTTTATATTGTAAAACTCAATGCAGATTTTATTTTAAAACTTAATGCAAATTTTATTTTAAATATTAATTAAATAATTTTCTAATTTAATTAGGGCTTAACAATGACCTTAATCTCGTTAGTAAACCATCTTCCCCATTCTCGTATTACTCCTGAGCACGTCGAACCCACCTTCCCCTCTCCTCTCTCCTCCTTGCGCGCCACCAGGGCCACCGGACCCTCATCAAAGATGACTACCGTCGGTGCCTTCGCACCACCTCGCTCCGCCTTGAGTGGCGTCGAGCTCGGCCCCATTTTTGGCTGTGAAAACTCGTACAAACGACGCCCCTTTGAGGCAGAAATTGGAGAAATACAGGCATCGATGATCGGTCAGCCCTATATAGAAACGAAGAGCACATAATTGTCTTTAATTCTTGTTGTATATAACGGTGTTCTATACACAATTATATGACTTTTGTTTGATGATAACAACCAAATATATTTTTATTGTAAATGTGTTTGTACTGTTTCATATATTTATCACAGACAGAAATATAATAATTATATTTAAATAGAATACGACTGTACAGACATTCATATACTCATACAGTATTTTATTTAAATATAATATTATTTCTCAAACATTCAAACAGTACAACTGTTTATAACTCCACTATTTAAACACTTCACAGGAATTTGTACTTGTAAATAATCTGAATAAATTAGACAAGTTTGTTTGACAACAATAGAATGATATTTTATTTCAAACAAATTTGTTTATTACAAATAGTTGTACAATTCTCTCGTTCTTATACAAAGCTCTTCGCTACATTACTGATCATTTACATACAACTCAATATACACACTTTTTTTATTGACATTGTTGCTTATACAATGACACATGCTGTCTTCCTTCTTTAGTCTTCTTTCTCCAGCCTCCTAGTCAGTCAGCACTGTCAGTCCAGTCTTCACAGCTCAATCAGTCCAGTCATCATCTTCTTACCTGTCACATGAAACACACACACAGTACACTGCAATAGAAATACACTATATATAGGCGAATATAAATTTTATTTTTAAAATTTTATTTGCCTCAGATTTATGGTGTGTTTCTCATCATTTTTCATGACTTGATCTGATCTGTGTCTAGCTAGTTTGTATATGAACAGGGACAGAAAACATCGTCTGATGGCTGCATGTACACACGTGTATACACGTGTGCACTGCCTCGCCAATCAGTTTGCAACTGAGGAGTAGCCGCAGTGGACCTTCTCGACTCAGTTCAATTGAAAAATCATGTGAACAAGCCAACAAATGAAAAATACAATGTTTCAGCCAAGAAATATACATGACAAGTCAAAGTGGCCAAGGCAACAACATCAAATAGTCGAGACAACAAATACATGGTCGAGATATGTCAAAGCACTAATCAACATGTTAATATGGTTCTGCAGAAGTATGTACAAGTGGCATGATTCAAGTGTACAAGTGAGAGCAGCAAGTGATTCAGTCATGGATAGTGCAAGTGTGCAAGTTCAAAAGCAAGCGGCAACACAAGTGAACAAGAGCATGTGCGTGGATGTGATCATTTCAGCAAGGCAATATGAAGCTCAAGCCAGTTTAGTCCAGCATAGTACATGGTTCATTTCAGATGGTACATGCATAATCAGGTCTACACAGTGTACATGACCAAACAATACAGCAATGCAAATGAGAAAATGTATAGCCAGTCTGCAAGTGTTCATACTACATGCCAATACAGTGATCAAAGCAATATCAGATGGCAAAACAGAGCATGGAGAATGGTGCAAATGTTACAGGGCAGTTTAAATGTTGTCGAGCAACAATGGATGGATGTACATACTGCATGGTGGAGCTACAACATAAATGAAACAGAACAAAGTACCAAGTCACAAATACATGATGTCATAGCACCATGGTGAAATTAGTTCAAACACAAGCTAAGTGTACACAAGTGTTAAACCAAAATCATATTTATACAGCAGCTTCATAGTCTAGCAAACAAGAAGGAAGTACACAATTTGAAACAGTGCAGGTGGGCAAAAATAGGAGCAGTTTCATGTTTCTTTTGAAATCTGTATGTCACTCTTGGCAAGAAATTTGTTGATTTAATCTATCCATAAAACCAGAATTTCAAGATTTCCAGAAATGGCCGAGATATGTGCAAGAAAAGTTTCACATAAATATGGCAATGTGTTAATCAGCTAATTGAAATGCAAGGAACAAATTCAAAGCAATTTTAAATGTTCCCAGAAATAATGCAAAGAAGGGACAGATTTTCTTTTTGCAAGTATGAAATTTCGGGAAAGTATTCATCTAGAAAGTTATTTCAGGAATGTTTCAATTCAGATTTAAATCGAGAAATTCAGACAAGTATTAATTTGTTTCTAGAGTATTTAGCAAAGAAAAATTCATTTTTTTCCAGGAATCTTCGAGCAAAAAGGGGAAAGAATTTTTCAGCAATAACTTTGTTGTTTAACAATATCGAAATCAAAGTTATATACGGCAAAAATCTTTCCAAGAATGATTCAAGATTTTACAGCAACAAATTCACGTAAGGGAAAAGCAAGGGGCCACAAATTAGATTCCAGAATTACCCAAATTTCATAAAAGCTGATTCGATAATCAAGCAACAATAAATCCACAAAATCACGCGGGACAATCAGATCGAAGTCATATATATGAAATCAGAGGAATTAAAGGGTTTTCGATTACCCTATATAAATTTCACCCATCATAATTGGCCAAATTGAGAGATCGAAACAACAAATATTTTCAAGAGAAATTCGAAGAGATTGAACAGAGAACTCACATCGTTTTTTTTAGTGTTTCGATCAACACAACTCCAAAATCGAAGAACCAGATAGCCACAGAGAAGTCGAGCACCAGAAAACATCATTCAATCAAGCATCGAAATTGATTTGGGGAAGATTGAGGAAACCCTAGTTTTAATTTCCAGTTCCCTACCGCCATTTTTCACAGAGAAGAGATCGGGCAAATGCTAAATGGAGTGAGCCGGTCTACTTTGACTTGGCTAAGCCAAGATAAATAAAAAAGGGGGGAGTTTTTATTTAGACTAATTCAAAGGGGTTTTGTTTTTCTTTTATTTTGTTGTATTTTCCTTTTTTATTTGTAAATCAATTCTGAACAGTTCTAGATCTGCAAAATCTAGGGAGAATCAGTCAGGGTGTTGACTGACAGTTGACAGAGTCTGTAAAATCTGAGTTACTGATTACGGTGTCGTAAACAGGGAAATCTGATCGAGTGGATATCGACCAGTCTATGGTTTTGAACGTAGGTTTAGAATAGGAGCATGGTTTGCAAGTGTACATGGTCTTGTATGCGGGAACTGTTCTATCACCTAGTAGAAACCTTAGAAATGCAGCAGTAGGCAGGGTTTTTGCCGAAGCTGGGTATATCTGTGTGTAATTTATTTTTTGTATTTCTGTTTCTGCTATATTCTGTGATCTGTTTATTATTATATACCTCGTTAGAATTTTAATTCAGTTAAAAACTGTGATAAACCCTATTCACCCCCCCTCTAGGGTTAATCTAGATCCAACAAGTGGTATCAGAGCAGGTATTCTGTTAACTCTAGAGCAATGGTGACTTCTAGTTGTCAGTCAATAGAGTGTCAGTCCAGTTCGTTTCCAACTATTTTCGATGGAACAGACTTTTTAAAATGGAAATCCAAAATGGAATTTTATTTAAAATCTGTTAATATTAAATGTTGGAATGTTGTTATCCATGGATTTGATAGTGTAGATATTAATTTCAAAACCCATGCTATGAAAATTATATTTGATTATCTTAGTACTGAACAGTTTAATCTTATCTGCCATTGTTTATCTACACAGGAAATCTGGGATACTCTAAATACGAAGTTTGGAAGATCTGACAACAGTAGCTCAAAACCCGAGAAAGTCAACTCAGATTCAGAGTTCAGTTTAACAGGATTTACAAATGAAAATTCAGAAGGATCAGATGATGGAGAATCAACAGATGCTGAAGTTGAAAATTTCTCATACGAAAATTTGGTTTATATGTGTGTTGATTTAACTAAATCTATTGATAAACACAAATCTAAAAACAAATCTCTGAAATCTAGAAATTCTGAGTTGATCAGCAAAATTGATGTTTTGGAATCACAGCTTGAATATTTTAAAAATTCTTCAAATTCAGTTTGCAAAAATTGTCTGAAATTGAAAACTAATCTTGTTCATCTCAATAAAAATATTGAAAAGTTTGAAAATGAAATTTTGATCTTAAATGAGAACAAGACTGAGTTATCAAATTTGAATAATCTTTTGCAAAAGGAATTTGAAAGTTTTATGACTGATATATATTCCAAACTTGAAATTGCTGAAAAGGAGAATTTGTTGAAATCCGATTTGATTTTGAAAGAACTGGAAAACGAGATTGAAAAATCCAAGAAATTTGGGTTTGAAAAACAAAAACTTTTTGAATCTGAGATTGCTGAGTCCCAAACCAAAATTAATCTGCTTAAAGATGAAAGTTTGGTTTTGAAATCTAATTTTGAAAGATGTAAGATCACTGAAAATAATTGTTCAGATTTATTGAAAGAAAATGGTGATCTTAAAACTAAAATTCAACAACTTGAAACAACCCTAGCAAAATTTTCAAATGGTGAGAAATCCTTAAATATGTTGTTGAAAAATCAATTTTCATTGGGAAATAGAAGTGGACTTGGTTTTGGGAAATCTGAGTTTTCTGAAAGGAAAAGCTCAAATGATTTTAAAAATCCTTCAACTTTATTTTGAAATGAATCGTCTTGATAATTTGAACTTTGTTAATTCCAAAGGATTTTTGAATCAAAAGCAAAATTTGAATTTGTTTTGTAATAATTCATCTAAACAATCCTGGATCCCAAAAGGAGATAAAACAAACCTCGTTAAATTCAAACAGATATGGGTTTCAAAGGGAACAAAGGTAAATTCAGATGGATTGTTATACAAACAAGTCTGGGTACCGAAATATGTTAATAAAACTACGAGTGGTTTTTCTAATTTTGTTAGACCACTCAATCCTCTCAACTGTTAGGTACCAAAGAAGGGTGGCTGAGGAACTACTGTGCTGAAAAGAAATTTGAAATCAAGCTGATTTATACTCCTGTATCTTTTACAGTTCCTTCAACCAAAATCTGTTGAGATAGATATTCTGATTTACACCGGATTCTGGTATGATCTCTACACTCACCTCTGTACATATTTTTCTGGTTTGATTCTTTTTCTTTTGTTTTTTTTCTTCTTCTTCTCTCTTCTATCTCTTTCCCATGTCTATTCTGATTTGATTTATCACTGCCATATTTTTTGTGTTTCTTGAATTGCAGTATTCATGATATTCTGGAAATTTGTTTTGTGTGTATAGAACTCTGGTGTTTTTAATTATTTCCAGATCTTGTACTTAATCTTGTAAATATCTGCAATTGTTTTGAAGTATATTTTTATTTCTGAATTCATAACAGTGTTGATGTATTCGTGCCATATCTTGAACACTGTTAATTAGAATTCTAAATTTTTGATGATCTGAAAATTGGATGAAGTTTCACACACCTCTGCTGCTTTGAGTTTCTTCTAATTCATTTTAGAAAAGCTTAAAATATTATACTCATTACAACATACTACTACTTCTCAGTCGTGATAATTTCATAAATTTTCAGATTGGCTTGAATATGTTGATTTATCTTGAATCAGTGATACATCCTGAAATTCATCTTTATTCATGATTATTATGGTTGAAATTTGCTTGTTTGAAATCATTTGAAATCCTTGATATTTTGAACCACACACACCTCCTAAAATTTGAAATTATCAATCTTGTGTGACTGATTCATTATATCTCAAAATTTGACATTGATTCAAGTGATTTCAAATAAATTATTTTTTAAATTTTCATGATCATGAATATCTCTTAATTCTGATGAAAATGATTAAAATTACTCTTGTGCTTGTCAAAAATATTTGTGTAAATTCTTTGAGAATCGAGACTCGAATGTCATTGTTATTTCATGAATATTTGACTTGAATACTAGTTTGTTTAAAATCATTTGAATGTATTGATTTATTGAATCACACACATATTCTGAATTTAAAATTTATAAATCGTGCGATTGATTCATTGAATCCTGATATCTTTACCATTCGTTCAAATGATTTAAAATAAACTATGTTTAAACTTGGATTATGAACCATCCTTTGATTGTTTGAAAAATCTTTGAAACATCTCATTAACAAGTTTGGTTTGAAAATGATTTTTGTGCTGCTCAGATATAGTTCTGGAAAATATTTTTTGGTGACTGCTTGTTTTGGTATCAAATACATACCATGCTCTGATACATGAAATTAATGTTCTTGATCCTCCTGAGCATTGTATTTAAAATTCTTTTGTCTGTGTCAAACTTGTCTGTCTCAAATGTCTTGTTACCATCCTCATAAATAAAGACACCAAGTGGTATCAGAAGTGCTTATATTTGTTTCACCCATCTGTACTGAGATTCAAATTTTCACCTTGTATAGATCCACACATATTTTTTTGCCTTATACAAATAAATGTGCTAAATTTGTCTGGCTGGGTTTGTGTTTAAATTTCTTTAGCTGAGATGGCCATGATAGTCCATCAAGGTGTAATTAAATTCCTCGATAAAGGAGACTACAATTGGTATCAGCTTTTTTTTTACTTATCTGTTTTTTGAATTATCACCCTGTATAGATTCATTTTTTTGTATAAATCTGTTTAATTTCCTCTTGTAATTGATTTTCAATTTTAAAATTATTTATTGATTATTCATTCAGAAATTGAAATCAATATCCGGATTGAACTGTATTTATAATTCATCAAAAAATATTATCAGAATTTGAAATTGTGATGAATTGTGACTGCAGTATATTTCACAATAAGAGGAGATTTGATTTAAATTTTTTTCATGATGGTTGAACGTTTATTATAATATCTTTGAACTGGCAATTATTTCACGACCATCTTCATTATCTATCATCATTCTGCCATCCGTTATGATTTTATATAAATATGGAGAGTTAATATTTTAAAAATCTTTTTGAATAAACAGTGAAAATATTTGTGATAGAAATTGGGCTATATTTTTATTCAGAATTAGTGATAATTGAAAATTTTTAATGATCCCGGTACAGTAGAGCATATTTCATAATATAAATAATTTAGATATTTATATCACAGTCCATTTTTGTACCTACCACTTTTCTATCATTCATATTGGTTTCATATACCGAGGAGTTTTTCGTTTATAAAGCTGAAAATGATAAAAAATAATAATTAATATATAAGAGTGTCTCTAACCTCATTTAAAAATCCAAGCTCTGGTTATGCATGGTTATGAGACGTCTTATAATTTAGGCTGCGACTGACCCTATTTAAAAACCCAAGCTCTGGTTATGCGTGGTCAGTGTGCTCTTAAATAAAAAAAAGAAATAAAATAGAAATAAATTTGAAATTCTCCTCTGAGTATAAAAACCAGCCTATCAATCCATCTTCTAATCTATGAAATGTGTTAAAATTTTATGACGTATTATGATTTGTTGATTGACAGGTATTGGGATTTGAGATTATTCAATTTTCTCACTTAAGTTGAATTATTAATTATAGTCCAAATCTGTCATTTTTTTGTGCTCCTTTTTTATATAAAATTCTTTGAAAATAATTATAACTCTCCCCGTCTATATAAATTTCATTGTAAATCCGTCATTATCTGAAATGTGAAATATGTCACTAGTTCTCAGAATATTATGATTTTTGTTTGACTGATTGAGATCTATGATGATCGTTCTTCCTCTTATGCTGAAATTTTAGTCTTTTTTCATCTGTATTTTAAATTCTGTATCCTTTTGATGATAACAAAAGGGGGAGAATGGGTTTAGATTTTGATTTATGAGTGAATAGTTTATAAATATTTTTAATTTTGAAAATTAATTATTATTCATTTATTTTCACTCATGCACAGTTATATGGGGAGTCTCTGTTGTAGGGGGAGCTTTCAAATAGGGGGAGTTGTGTTCTTTGTGTTCTTCTCTGTCAAACACATTTATTGTATTCAAAATCTTAATATTAGTTTATCATCATCAAAAGGGGGAGATTGTTGTATATAACGGTGCTGTATACACAATTATATGATTTTTGTTTGATGATAACAACCAAATATATTTTTATTATAAATGTGTTTGTACTGTTTCATATATTTATCACAGACAGAAATATAATATTTATATTTAAATAGAATACGACTGTACAGACATTCATATACTCATACAGTATTTTATTTAAATATAATATTATATCTCAAACATTCAAACAGTACAACTGTTTATAACTCCACTATTTAAACACTTCACATGAATTTGTACTTGTAAATAATCTGAATAAATTAGACAAGTTTGTTTGACAACAATAGAATGATATTTTATTTCAAACAAATTTGTTTATTACAAATAGCTGTACAATTCTCTCGTTCTTATACATAGATCTTCGCTACATTACTGATCATTTACATACAACTCAATATACACACTTTTTTTATTGACACTGTTGCTTATACAATGACACATGCTGTCTTCCTTCTTTAGTCTTCTTTCTCCAGCCTCCTAGTCAGTCAGCACTGTCAGTCCAGTCTTCACAGCTCATTCAGTCCAGTCATCATCTTCTTACCTTTCACATGAAACACACACACAGTACACTTCAATAGAAATAAACTGTATATAGGCGAATATAAATTTTATTTTTAAAATTTTATTTGCCTCAGATTTATGGTGTGTTTCTCATCGTTTTTCATGACTTGATCTGATCTGTGTCAAGCTAGTTTGTATATGAATAGGGACAGAAAATATCGTCTGATGGCTGCATGTACACACGTGTATACACGTGTGCACTGCCTCGCCAATCAGTTTGCAACTGAGGAGTAGCCGCAGTGGACCTTCTTGACTCAGTTCAATTGAAAACTCATGTGAACAAGCCAGCAAATGAAAAATACAATGTTTCAGCCAAGAAATATACATGACAAGTCAAAGTGGCCGAGGCAACAACATCAAATAGTCGAGACAGCAAATACATGGTCGAGATATGTCAAAGCACTAATCAACATGTTAATATGGTTCCGCAGAAGTATGTACAAGTGGCATGATTCAAGTGTACAAGTGAGAGCAGCAAGTGATTCAGTCATGGATAGTGCAAGTGTGCAAGTTCAAAAGCAAGCGGCAACACAAGTCAACAAGAGCATGTGCATGGATGTGATCATTTCAGCAAGGCAATATGAAGCTCAAGCCAGTTTAGTCCAGCATAGTACATTGTTCATTTCAGATGGTACATGCATAATCAGGTCTACACAGTGTACATGACCAAACAATACAGCAATGCAAATGAGAAAATGTAAAGTCAGTCTGCAAGTGTTCATACTACATGCCAATACAGTGATCAGAGCAATATCAGATGGCAAAACAGAGCATGGAGAATGGTGCAAATGTTACAGGGCAGTTTAAATGTTGTCGAGCAACAATGGATGGATGTACATACTACATGGTGGAGCTACAACATAAATGAAACAGAACAAAGTACCAAGTCACAAATACATGGTGTCATAGCAGCATGGTGAAATTAGTTCAAACACAAGCTAAGTGTACACAAGTGTTAAACCAAAATCATGTTTATACAGCAGCTTCATAGTCTATCAAACAAGAAGGAAGTACACAATTTGAAACAGTACAGGTGGGCAAACATAGGAGCAGTTTCATGTTTCTTTTGAAATCTGTATGTCACTCTTGGCAAGAAATTTGTTGATTTAATCTATCCATAAAACCAGAATTTCAAGATTTCCAGAAATGGCCGAGATATGTGCAAGAAAAGTTTCACATAAATATGGCAATGTGTTAATCAGCTAATTGAAATGCAAGGAACAAATTCAAAGCAATTTTAAATGTTTCCAGAAATAATGCAAAGAAGGGACAATTTTTCTTTTTGCAAGTATGAAATTTCGGGAAAGTATTCATCCAGAAAGTTATTTCAGGAATGTTTCAATTCAGATTTAAATCGAGAAATTCAGACAAGTATTAATTTGTTTCTAGAGTATTTAGCAAAGAACAATTCATTTTTTTTCAGGAATCTTCAAGCAAAAAGGGGAAAGAATTTTTCAGCAATAACTTTGTTGTTTAACAATATCGAAATCAAAGTTATATATGGCAAAAATCTTTCCAGGAATGATTCAAGATTTTACAGCAACAAATTCACGCAAGGGGAAAGCAAGGGTCCACAAATTAGATTCCAGAATTACCCAAATTTCATAAAAGCTGATTCGATAATCAAGCAACAATAAATCCACAAAATCACGCGGGACAATCAGATCGAAGTCATATATATAAAATCAGAGGAATTAAAGGGTTTTCGATTACCCTATATAAATTTCACCCATCATCATCTGCCAAATTGAGAGATCGAAACCACAAATATTTTCAAGAGAAATTCGAAGAGATTAAACAGAGAACTCACATCGTTTTTTATTTTAGTGTTTCGATCAACACAACTCCAAAATCGAAGAACCAGATAGCCACAGAGAAGTCGAGCACCAGAAAACATCATTCAATCAAGCATCGAAATTGATTTGGGGAAGATTGAGGAAACCCTAGTTTTAATTTCCAGTTCCCTACCGCCATTTTTCACAGAGAAGAGATCGGGCAAATGCTAAATGGAGTGAGCCGGTCTACTTTGACTTGGCTAAGCCAAGATAAATAAAAAGGGGGGAGTTTTTATTTAGACTAATTCAAAGGGGTTTTGTTTTTCTTTTATTTTGTTGTATTTTCCTTTTTTATTTGTAAATCAATTCTGAACAGTTCAAGGTCTATAAAATCTAGGGAGAATCAGTCAGGGTGTTGACTGACAGTTGACAGAGTTTGTAAAATCTGAGTTACTGATTACGGTGCTGTAAACAGGGAAATCTGATCGAGTGGATATCGACCAGTCTATGGTTTTGAGCGTAGGGTTAGAATAGGAGCATGGTTTGCAAGTGTACATGGTCTTGTATGCGGGAACTGTTCTATCACCTAGTAGAAACCTTAGAAATGCAGCAGTAGGCAGGGTTTTTGCCGAAGCTGGGTATATCTGTGTGTAATTTATTTTTTGTATTTCTGTTTCTGCTATATTCTGTGATCTGTTTATTATTATATACCTCGTTAGAATTTTAATTCAGTTAAAAACTGTTATAAACCCTATTCACCCCCTCTAGGGTTAATCTAGATCCAACAATTCTTGCTTTGATTTTCTGAAGTAATTCAGTGTAATTGGCGAACGATTTGGTGTTTTATTTTCGAGGGTTTTGACCATTAATTCGGTGGAGGGCGGCGGCCTTAATAAGTGATTAGGGTTTGCCCCCCTCTCCCCTTTTATATAAAATATTTTATTTTATTTTAATCTCCAAAATACCCTTGTGCTGGTATGGATACCAAATCAAGCCCAACGACTGTCGCCCCTAGCTAAATACCCGTATTCCGAGCACAATGGGATATGTACCATAGGCTGATTCGACTGTTTCGATTAGTTTTTGTCAAAATCAAAATATAAATCTATATATTTGAATTTGAGTGCACATTTCAATTTACCGGGGCCACATACGCACTCTAAAAATTCCCAAAAAATATTTTCTAGCATCGTATTGGCGATACAGTCCTAACGAAACTAATTTCGTTAAATTCCTAGGCCGTTTGAAAAATGGCCATTTTCCAGTCGATTAAAATCAACTTAAACTGTCAAAACACGTTTTCCTTTGCCACGCTCACATATTCATTCAAGAAATTATGAATTTTGAAACCTAGCAATAACTAGACATCCCGGATCCAACAAAAGAGGTTTCGTCGAAAACAGAGGTCATTTGCAAAATTTCCATTTTCAAAGGCCTTTATACATATTGAAATATATATAAATTCCACAGTGACTTTCCTGAATTTTAAACTGGACATATCTTTCAACTTCTAAAGTGAAATCTCAGTTTCTTACATCCGTTAGAAAGATATCGTCAAACAGATTTAGATATTTCTGGTTTCGTCCAATTCCGACTTAAAACGAATTCTGTATATTCATTTGAAAATTGAAATCGAAATTTCAAACTACCGCGCCATTTCAAGCTTGTTATATAATTAAAATAAATTTATTCGTTTTAACTTCATCGAAAATAAATTTTTCGTCGTTATTATTTAAAATAATTCATTTTAAATAATCAAAATTCATTAAAATAGCCAAAATAAAAATTTTAAATTGGCTTGGATTTCCGGGTTATTATAATCTCCCCCACTTAAAACTTTTCGTCCCCGAAAAGGAACAAAGCCGAAAATTGTTTAGCTAATCAACTCAACTTTCCTATTTTCATTACGGCTTAAGTTCTTCAACTTTTCAGTTTCTAAGAACTTTTCAAAATTTTCAAAAATTTGGCTAACACCCTAAATTTTCTAAAAATTTCGCCATAACCTCCCCTGCACCGAGGACTTCGGGATATTTCATATAGCCTCCCATGGCCTTCTTCAATCCAAAAGAAAAAGAAAAAGCCAAGCGGCTAGCCAATCGGCTCATAAAATCATCCAAACCCAAAGAAATACAATAAATATGTACCTATTTGCCGGGCAAACAATTGTATTCCTCTTCTTTAGCCTCCTTGCTATTACCTGTTCAATGTAAGTACATGTATATGCGTGAAAATGCGACCAATTTTCAATACAATTCACTATTTGATAAAATTTGGCTAAATGGTTCAACTTTAATTAATCAAACAACACAATCAGCAATCAATTAGTTGATTATCTTTTCAAATTCATAATTTTGATATATAGTAAAAAAATCATATTTTTGGTGCCAAATCACAACAATATATTCTAATTATATTTTGGTTCTCACACCAGTCAATTGGAAATATATAGAAATCCCACTTTTGTCCCTCGAACATAAGTATTGATGATGTCATGACAATCATCAGTACCATCTCCGGGCAAATCGAGTGTGATTCTATATCTACCCAGTATATTTGAAATTTCGAATACACGCTAGCTAGGCGTATATGCAAAATTTTCATATACTTGATTGTCCAAATCAATACAAATAAATTATTCAAATACGAATAATTCGATTTAAATTTTCAAAATAAAAATCGTTTTAAATTTTATTTTTAAACATCACTCTTCACACTCGTTCTAGGATAATACTGATCCCATCTCTAATGAGTCATTCTCATTGGATATTACTAATCCAATTTCTGATGAATTCTTTCGTTTGGTTCTAACGTGTCCTGTTCTCCGAGCTCTGTAAACCAATGCTCTGATACCAAAATGTAATGACCGGGAATTTCGCTCGATCTGAATCAGTCGCTAAACCGAACAAGACCGTTCAAAACACCTGATTGTTTTGAGAACACGACAAATTAGAACGCAGACAGAAGAACATTTCATTGTATATTACAACAATTCCACCATAATACAAGAATATACAGAGTAGGAATAAATATTACATAGTAAAATATCAGAGACTTAAATTACATTTAAATACATCGCAGAAGAAAATAATACAATACACAACTAGAAGAGATATACGGATACAGAGCTTTCCTGATATCATTCCAGCTGTAAACCAGATTCCTGTGAATATAAATCTACAAAAACAAAACTACTAGCTGCCCGTGTCGAAAATAGGGGCACCCAGAGTTTAGGTTAAAATAATAAACTCCAGGTCAATCATGTGAGTGGTGTGAGAACTAAAACAGTTATTAATCTTTATTTTAAAGTTAGGTAAATCAAGGGACCACGCCGTATAACACGGAACGGGTTTCCTCCCAAGAATACCAATGCATAAAACGATAGCGCAATGCTAAATAAAGAACAATGAAGCTATTATAAGACCCAGGTCCCATCACATAATGCAATGCAAGCCGGAGGATAGGGTTTTTACCTTATAATAGCCAAAGAATGCTTGATACGTTTAAAACAAATCATTTGATACTATTATAAGTGCATAGTTTATAAAACAACTTCACATCATAAGTATCAATCATAGACGGCATAAGCGCCCCATCCCACTATGTCGCCATATATAGGGTTACAACTAAAAACGAAATGTCATGTATTGGAAGTTGGATTTCCATCTGTGAACCGAGGCAAAAGACAGTCCTCACCGAATTCGAGATGCTTTAGTCCGCCCCTCAGGCAAGTACTCAGTCAAGCCTTTGGATCGTCAGGGCCGGTCCACCGATGTGGATTAAAACGCCTGAACACTGCGTTTCCCCGCCCCTTGGGCCGTAAATGAGCCAACGAATGACTCCATCGGCTTCACATAGTCACCGGTATATCCGAGGCGCCTCGCAACAACAACCACATAAGTCAAACTCATCAGGGCGTGTCAAAACACTGATGCCACTTCTAACAAGAAGCAAATGCATGCCCTCCCTGATGTCCTCTCCCGTTTCTGGTTCACAACCAGGGTGTGAGGCTCGCGAATCAATGCTACACAAAGCTATGCCACACAGGCCGTGCTTTGATCATCAACCACAAGACTCTGCTTTTCAACAGAAGCCTTGATCATTTGCATCTTAGCATGCCACACATGCAAACCACTCTATGTAACCGATATCATTCACACAGAATGATATCCAATGTCACACACACAGTTCATTTACTAGTCCGTTCTGGGTCTGAACGAAACCGGAGGCACCTAGTACCCCTCATATCCATCAATCTCCAAGTACGTCTGGACGATCACCAACTGATTCCCTCCTCTTGGGAGTACGGCCCAATCAAGATCATCGATAATTATCCAAACGACGTGAAGACCTCCGATCTTCAACCATCGTCTTCATCTTCGACTAATCATCGAATCAGTTATTCAGAATGGGATAAACCCGGTCTTTCTGAATAACTCGCGTACATAATATACAAGTGTTACACAAACACAACATACGTCTCATTCCAATTCATCAGTCACTAATCGTAAATTAGCAAGAGAATAATTCCCCAAATATTAACCCCGAAGGCCGAAACCAACATTAGATCAATACCCAGGAAACCATTCTTCTTAGCCAACCTACAGTTAGTTTCTAAATTTCACATTCTTAGGGATACGTTCCCATTAATTTTATCAAAGATAAATTCTTTTAAATTTATTCTTTAATCTTCCTCTGAATATCACTTCAAACTAGTCGGGATTAATGAACCCTACCAAAGTAATCATTTGTTTTATTTCCCAATCCCAACTTATTTATCCCATGAAGTAAAAATGGTCATACTAAATATCTAACACCATGGTGTTATCGGTAAATTCAATTACCATTTCACGTTCAAATCTAATTAAAGATTTAACTACCGTCTGGAGTAAAACTGGTGATACTCCATTCTCGATCTTGTCAACCTAATTAAATATTCATTAAAACTCCACTTAGTTTTTATCTTTGACTGGGTAAAAGAATCAGTGTCATTTAAAACACGGTTCACGATAAACCCCAAAATCACATCACATTTCAATCAGTCCCTAACCGTAAATTAGCAAGTGAGCAATTCCCTAAGTATTAACCCCGAAGGCCAAAACCAACATCAGATCAATGCCCCAGAAACCATTCGACTTAACTAACCTCCAATTAGTTTTCGATTTTCTTAACTCCTTTGGGTCTAAGAACAGTATTATTGAAGATACCGTTCACGACAACCCAAAATCACATTCCATTAATTATCGGGTTAAAGAACAACTGTTATTTAAAACACTGTTCATCATAAACCCAAAAATCAATACCAATTCAATCCCAATTAAATATTATTTAATTGGTACACTTCATTAAATCTAAATAAAAAGATTTAATCTTTTTTTTCTAAACTGGGCTTAAGAACAGCGTTAATGAAGACACCATTCACGACAAACCCAAATCACATTTGATATTAAATACAAGGCTCTGAGTAGAAAATATATCGGCTTATATTCAATATCAAATTCTACGACCCACAAATATCATAATGGAAATAACAATATGTATATATCTTTCAAATTTCCATAACGCCATCTGTATAATCATGAAATCCAACATCGAAATATTCCAAAGACAATTTCGATTCAAATCCATTCCAATTCACTTATTGGAAATTCTAGTAACTTTTAAAACCCTTTTCAAATTCAAATTATTTATTTAAAAATAAATAGACGTATAATTCTAGTTCAAAACTAGTTCATTTCGATAAAAATCTATTTTTATCTTTTTGAATATGGAGTTTTTCATCCTAATTCTACCCAAATCATTTCTTATGATTTTACACAAATTATTACTATTTTTAATAATTTTATCAAGGCCTGTATAGTCGGTTTCCATCAACGGCCATCGAATTGCACTTACAACGACCTTTTCCAAATTTGACTTGGACATAATTCCAAATCCGACCATTAAATTTCTAATTTCTAATATTTAATAGAAAGCTATTTTCGATACGAACCCAACGGTTCTGGTTTTAGGAGAATCCGACGGTCGGATCTCCCGTAACGTCCATTCCAAGTCAATGGTCGAAATTCACGAACTGTCGCGGCGCGTTCTATTCAAGCCATTATATATATATATATATATATATATATATATATTATATTTCGTTGATTTCCTTTTTTAAACGAATTTTATAAATCGTTTTAAATTTGTTTTCAAAACGATTTCAACTTCATTTCAAATTCAAATCAAAATCGAATTTTTCAATATAAATTCATTTTAATTTCATTTCAAATTGATTTTAATTCAATTTCAATTTAATTCGAATTTCAATTCATTTCAATTTAATTCGAATTTCAATTCTATTCAATTTAATTTGAATTTCAATTCTATTCAATTTAATTAGAATTTCAATTCTATTCAATTTAATTCGAATTTCATTTCTATTCAATTTAATTCGAATTTCTATTCAATTTAATTCAAATTTCATTCTATTCAATTTAATTCGAATTTCATTTCAAAATATTCGATTTAATTCGAATTTCATTTCAAAATATTCGATTTAATTTGAATTTCATTTCTATTCAATTTAATTCGAATTTCATTTCAAAATATTCGATTTAATTCGAATTTCATTTCAAAATATTCGATTTAATTCGAATTTCATTTCTATTCAGTTTAATTCGAATTTCATTTCAAAATATTCGATTTAATTCAAATTTCATTTCAAAATATTCGATTTTGAAATCACTTTTCAATATTCATTATAAAAACGAATATAATCGATATGAATATCGTTCGCGTCAAAATAGCGCGCATCTAATCAACACGGCTTTATATATTTCTGTTTCAACTATTCTATTCAAATATTTCCCTTCAAATATTCTATTCAAAACTAGAATGAGGCCCAATCAATTTCCATAGATTTTATTTCTATGGATTTCCACACAACGCATGTATATATCAACAATGACAAATAATCAACCATCATCCAAAATGCATTCTACACTGTATAAGCATCAAATATAAATATTTAACGCTTATAATAGCCTGTCAATCAACTGATCGACATATAACTATTTATTGGGATTAGTGTACGTCATATATCATCCCAATACCCGTGTGGGGTTTCAAACAATCAAACACAGATTTTATTTGTGCAGTTGGGCGATGTGTAAAATTTATCGTCCCAATCAATATCAGTCAAATATGTATATAAACAAATCGTCCGACTTGTTTATATTTATTTAATTTTAAATACACATTAAAAATTCTATTTTCAACAATAAAATATTTTTAATTATATAAATATTTTATTTCATTTCACATCACATCACTCAATCAACCACACATCAAAATCAAACAAACAAGCATACAAGCCATCCATGGTCTGTGGACGACGGGTGTCGGGTGCTACTAAACACCTCTGCATCCTAGTATATATTTCAACTAGATATAGAAATAAAAATGAGGAGTTCTCAACTTGGGGTTCCACCACGCCATTTCATTATTTCTGAACGGTTTAGATTTGCTCTAGCGTTTTATATTCTACACAGATTCCAACCGTTATCTATTTCACGCAGTATATATATATATTAAAAATCATATTTTTAATAACGTTATTTCTATTTAAAAATCCTATTTTTAAATCAAAGCTAATTTCTTTCAAAATCACATTTTATTATCCTATAGCAATTTTATTTTAAAAAATCTACATTTTTAAAACAAAGATATTTAGTTTCAAAACAATACTATTTTTATATATTTCAAAACAACGCTAATTTTATATTGTAAAAACTCTATGCAAATTTTATTTTTAAAACTTAATGCAAATTTTATTTTAAATCTTAATTAAATAATTTTCTAATTTAACTAGGGTTTAACATTGACCTTAATCTCGTTAGTAAACCATCTTCCCCATTCTCGTATTACTCCTGAGCACGTCGAACCCACCTTCCCCTCTCCTCTCTCCTCCTTGCGCGCCACCAGGGCCACCGGACCCTCATCAAAGATGACCACCGTCGGCGCCTTCGAACCACCTCGCTCTGCCTTGAGTGGCATCGAGCTTGGCCCCTTTCCTTGCCGTGAAAACTCGTACAAATGATGCCCCTTTGAGGCAGAAATTGGAGCAGTACAGGCATCAATGATCGGTCAACCCTATATAGAATCGAAGAGCACAGAATTGTCTTTAATTCTTGCTTCGATTTTCTGAAGTAATTCAGTGTAATTGGCGAACGATTTGGTGTTTTATTTTTGAGGGTTTTGATTGTTAATTCGGTGGAGGGCGGTAGCCTGGAATAAGTGATTAGGGTTTGCCCCCTCTCCCCATTTATATAAAATAATTTATTTTATTTTAATCTCCAAAATACCCTTGTGCTGGTACGGATACCAAATCAAACCCAACGACTGTCGCCCCTAGCTAAATACCCCCATTCCGAGCACAATGGGATATGTACCATAGGCTGATTCGACGGTTTCGATCAGTTTTCTTCAAAATCAAAATATAAATCTATATATTTGAATTTGAGTGCACATTTCATTTTACCAGGGCCACATACGCACTCTAAAAATTCCCAAAAAATATTTTCTAGCTTTGTATTGACGATACGGTCCTAACGAAACTAATTTCTTCAAATTCCGAGACCGTTTGAAAAATGGCCATTTTCCAGTCGATTAAAATCAACTAACACTGTCAAAACACGTTTTCCTTTGCCACGCTCACATATTGATTCAGACAATTATGAATTTTAAAACCTAGAAATAACTAGACATCCCGGATCCAACAAAAGAGGTTTCGTCGAAAACAGAGGTCATTTGCAAAATTTCCATTTTCAAAGGCCTTAATACATATTAAAATATATATAAATTCCACAGCGACTTTTCTAAATTTTAAGACATATCTTTCAACTTCTAAAGTGAAATCTCAGTTTCTTACATCCGTTAGAAAGATATCGTCAAACAGATTTAGATATTTCTGGTTTCGTCCAATTCCGACTTAAAACGAATTCTGTATATTCATTTGAAATTTGAAATTTGAAATCGAAATTTCAAACTACCGCGCCATTTCAGGCTCGTTATATAATTAAAATAAATTTATTCGTTTTAACTTCGTCGAAAATAAATTTTTCGTCGTTATTATTTAAAATAATTCATTTTAAATAATCAAAATTCATTAAAATAGCTGTAACGACACAGATTTCGCTAGGTCCTAATCGATCGCTAAATCGACCAAAACCGTTCTAAACCCGCATGCGCTAACTCGGGGCATATAACACATCAGAAAAAATAACAGAAGACTTTAATAAACATCATAATAATGTTACATCAGAGTACAGAATATATCAGAGTATATCGAAATATAATACAGCGGAAGATTTATTTACAATAAATGTAATACAATGCAGCGGAAATATAAAATAACACAGCGGAAGACGTTAAATGCACTGGATACAGCTTAAAGCTTCAATCCCGAATCCTGCTTATATATCTGCAAAATAGACTACTCGACTGCCCGTGTGGAAAATAGGGGCACCCGAGTTTGCAAGGGAAAAGCAAACTACAGGTCAGTCATGGGACTGGTGTGAGAAACTCTAAATAATTATAATTAACTTATTTAATAATATGGCATATCACGGGACCACGCCGCTAACGCGGAATGGGTTTACCCCCATGAATGCCAGTGTATAAACAACAATCAATATAGATATATTGATCTACTATGCATCAATCAATATGCAATATCCCAATCTACCCATTTAGATTAATCACCACACTTAGATTTTCCAAATCCAATTCAATTTACAGAAATTATTCCTTTGGATTTTATTCCCGATTTCTTATTTCAAATCATTTGAAATACATATCTAACTTTCTATATCAAAGTAGATTTCACTTCGGGATCTCAAATCAAATCGTCTGGAAATATGAATTCCAAAACATAACAATGCATACAAACAAGTATGCAACCAAATATCGTGCTCCCCATCGATAAGGCAAAGGGTACGCACCTCGTAACTCGATATATAAATGTGCACCTACCCCACGTAGGAGAAGGCTACACCGACGATGCACCTACCCCACATAGGAGCAGGCTACACCGCCCTCTCACCCATACTTTTAGTCTCAGGATTACCCGAATCTTTAGCCACATACTAAATCATTTCATATCCCAAAGTAGGGAAAATCATTTGACAACATAATAACCATAAGTACTTTCAAAATATAGTACTTCACATCAGTAATTCACACATATGATCAGTCACTATTAATCACATAACCTTTGAGCTCGTACGTCTCAAAGAAGGGTGTTAAGCAAGAGAATAAATTCTCCGCCACCAAACAGATACATCATCAATAGCAACTAATCGAATATGCGATGAACCACAATGTAACACATAATACATTTCTAAATCATTTTAGAAATCATTGGGTTTTGGGCCTTGAAATCCTTTCTGTTTTATAAAACATTTTTATAAAACATTCCCTGTCCAAAATCGGGAATACATTTCTTTTCACTTAAGAAAAATATCATTTCACAATCATTCATTAAATTTGGAATGAACACAACATCGCTAAACACCTTATCATCAATCGTGAAGTGTTTCACAAGGTGTTAGCACACAGATATTTCTACCCAACCCAATGCTAAATGTAAAAGCATATTTTGCTCATAAATTTGTCGAGCACAATCCAAACAATCAATCAATCCAATTTGACATTAAATATAAGGTTTTGAATAGAGATAGTATCGAGTTATATTCAACATCAAATCTTGAAACCAACAGATATCATATAAGGAATAACGATATCGATATCTTCCAAATTCCCATCACAATATCTGTTTAATCACGGAATCCAATATCGAAATATTCCGAAGATTATTTCCATTCCAGTTTATTTATTTATAAACATTGGATTATTTTTCTAGTTATAAACTAGTTCATTTCGATAAAAATATATTTTTATCTTTACAAACATGAAAATTTTCATCTCAACTCTTTCCAAATCATTTACTATGATTTTACACTAAATATTAATATTTTTAATAATTTTATCAAGGTCCGTACAGTCGATTTCCATAAACGGTCATCGAACTGCACTTACAACGACCTTTTCCAAATTTGATTTGGACATAATTCCAAATCCAAACATTATATTTCAAATCTCTAGTATTCGTTGGAAAGCACTTTTCGATACGAACCCAACAGTTCTAGTTTTAGGAGAATCCGACGGTCGGATCTCCCGTAACGTCAGTTCGAAGTCAATGGTCGAAGTTCGCGAAAGGTCGCTGCGCGGCACGTTCTATTAAGGCCATTTAATATATATAGTATATATGTTTCGTCGCTTTCAATTCAAATCGTATTTATAAATTGTTTTAAATTCGTTTTAAAAACGATTTCAACTTCATTTTCAATTTTTAATAAAAATTGAATATTCCATATACATGATAATTTTATACAGTGTACATATATGTTAAAAATTATATTTTTAACAATTCAATATTTATTTCATTACATGAACATTTTATATATCGTATATATAAGCGAAAAATAATATTTTTAGCGAACAATTATTTTTCACATCGCATATACATATTTTCACATATCATATATATATAATTTTCATATCGCTATATATATAATTTTCACTTCTCTATATATATATATAATTTTCTCATCTCTATATATAAAATTTTCATATCGCTATATATATATTTTTCACTTCGTTATATATAAAATTTTCTCATCTCTCTATATATAATTTTCATATCGCTATATATATAATTTTCATATCGCTATATATATAATTATTTCAAATCAGATATATATTTTATTTCAACTCATATATATATTTTATTTCAAATCATATATATATTTTATTTCAACTCATATATATGTTTTATTTCAACTCAGATATATATTTTATTTCAACACAGATATATATTTTGTTTCAACTCATATATATATATATATATTATTTCAACTCAGATACATATTTTATTTCAACTCATATATATATATTTTATTTCAACTCATATATATATTTTATTTCAACTCATATATATTATTTATTTCAAATCAGATATATATTTTGTTTCAACTCATATATATTTTTTATTTCAACTCAGATATATATTTTGTTTCAACTCATATATATATTTTATTTCAACTCGGATATATATTTTATTTCAACTCATATATATATATATTATTTCAACTCATATATATATTTTATTTCAACTCAGATTTATATTTTGTTTCAACTCATATATATATATATTTTGTTTCAACTCATATATATATATTTTATTTCAACTCATATATATATATTTTTCACTTTTCACATTTCGTATATATATACAATTCACAGTCACAACACAATCAAATAAATCGTCCTTGGTCTGTGGACGTATGTGAGCAGTTCAGATATGCAGTTATAATATAAATAACTGTACAAGAAAAATTATAGTGAGAGAATTCTCACTTTGGGATCCAATCCGTCAGTTTTAATCTGAATTTCTGAATTACTGTTCGGATTTGAATTTTCCAGAAATTATGATCTGCTCGGTTTTGATTCCAGTTGGTTCCATGTTGAAGAGCTTTCTGATATGAATCCAACGCAAGTGCGCTGAAATCTGATCTCGTATGAGATAGTTACGGTGTTACAAACATTTGACAATTTAAATGAGAATTAAATTAATTAATTAATTTTAAAATTCTTTAATTAACCTTGGCCCCCCCTTCTTCCTCTTTTTATCTGAAACCATTGAATCGTTGAAACCCAAACCGCTTCCCCTCTTTGACCCGAAATCGCATGCACCACAGCCACTTCACCGTCGATCAGACTTCACCCCTCCGACCGCCTTCGCACTAGCCGCCGCCGCTCAAAACAAATAGAAGGCGGAAAAGGCTCGGGATTTCAAATCCGAAAATCTCCCAATCCATCTGAAATTACACCAAAATTATGAACAAAGATTGTAGATCCCTTTATGATCTACAAATCCATACTCAAATCAGCAACTTTCATGTTCTATTCGGGGAGAACAGGGAGCTCAAAGTCATCAACTTCAGGCGCCATTTCCGGCGGCAATGTGGCAGCGAGCTGGCTGCTCTTCCTAGCGACGACGGCTGGCGCGAAGGCGGTCGAAGGGGTGAAGTCTTATCGACGGTGAAGTGGCTGTGGTGTGTGCGATTTCGGGTCAAAGACGGGAAGCGGTTTGGGTTTCAACGATTCGATGGTTTTAGATAAAACGAGGAAGAAGGGGGGCCAAGGTTAATTAAGGAATTTTAAAATTAATTAATTAATTTAATTCTCGTTTAAATTGTCAAATGTTTGTAACACCGTAACTATATCATACGAGATCGGATTTCAGCGATTTCACTTGCGTTGGATTCGTATCAGAAAGCTCTTCAACAAGGAACCAACTGGAATCTAAACCGTGCAGATCAGGTTTCTGGAAAATTTAAATTCGAATAGTAATTCAGAAATTTAGATCAAAACTGACGTAGTGGATCCCAAAGTGAGAATTCTCTCACTATAATTTTTCTTGTACAGTTATTTATGTTATAACTGCATATCTGAACTGCTCACATACGTCCACAGACCATGGACGATTTATTTGATTATGTTGTGACTGTGAATTGTATATATATACGAAATGTGAAAAGTGAATATATATATATATATATATATATGTATGTATGAGTTGAAATAAAATATATATATGAGTTGAAATAAAATATATATCTGAGTTGAAATAAAATATATATATATATATATATATATATATAAGAGTTGAAACAAAATATATATCTGAGTTGAAATAAAATATATATGTATGAGTTGAAATGAAATATATATATGAGTTGAAATAAAATATATATATGAGTTGAAATAAAATATATATCTGAGTTGAAATAAAATATATATATGAGTTGAAACAAATTATATATCTAAGTTGAAATAAAATATATATATGAGTTGAAACAAAATATATATCTGAGTTGAAATAAAATATATATATGAGTTGAAATAAAATATATATATGAGTTGAAATAAAATATATATCTGGGTTGAAAAATAAAATATATATATGAGTTGAAATAAAATATATATCTGAGTTGAAATAAAATATATATGTATGAGTTGAAACAAAATATATATTTGAGTTGAAATAAAATATATATATCTGAGTTGAAATAAAATATATATATGAGTTGAAATAAAATATATATATGAGTTGAAATAAAATATATATCTGAGTTGAAATAATTATATATATATATATATATAGCGATATGAAAATTATATATATAGCGATATGAAAATTATATATATAGAGATGAGAAAATTTTATATATAACGAAGTGAAAATTATATATATAGCGATATGAAAATTTTATATATTGAGATGAGAAAATTATATATAGAGAGAAGTGAAAATTATATATATAGCGATATGAAAATTATATATATATATATATATATGAGATGTGAAAATATGTATATGCGATGTGAAAAATATTTGTTCACTAAAAATATTATTTTTCGCTTATATATACGATATATAAAATGGTCATGTAATGAAATAAATATTGAATTGTTTAAAATATAATTTTTAACATATATATGCTGTTAGCCTACTTTGTGAACTAGGCAACACAAAGTCGAGATGTAAAATGTTGAAGAACTTAGAAAGCATCATAGCGGATCGGATTGGAGAGATGTTGCTGTTCGGATCAGAGAGATATTGTTGTTCGGATCGGAGAGCTGCTACTATTTGGATCGAAGAGACGCTGCTATTCGGATCGGAGGTCTACCTACTATTCGGGTCGAAGAGCTATCACCAGTCGGATCGGAGAGTTATCATCAATCAGATCGACGAGCTACTACCAGGTTAGGACGGAGCAGAGCGAAATGGATAAGAACTTAGTTTCAGCATTAATTCGGGTTGGATCGGATGTCCCGATCCGAACCCCTTCTGCATGCTCCTCCGATCCGAACCCATATTCCACATCACTTTCCCCCATGATCGCCTGATTGTTCGGGGCGGTTATGACCAGTTCCTACCCACGATGACCACTACTCTGATGCGCTGTCAGCACTAGAATCCATCCGAACCCGAGGACGATGGGATGGAAGACACGTGGCTCCGATCCGGATCGGGTTCTGACCAAATTTTCACCTATAAATACCTTGCCTGGAGACAATTAAAGGGATCTTCTTTTTGGCACTTTGAGAGTTCAACCACTTTCATAAACCGAATTCCAGCACTCCCGGATAATCCAAATCGTCTTTCAACATGTGTTTTGAGACAATTGAGTGAATGTATGTGAGTTGTGAGTGAAATTGAGTGAATATCTCATTGTAATTGCAACTCTATCATCGAGAATAGTGATTGACAAGTGGACGTAGGCTTTTCAACGCCGAACCACTATAAATTCTGTGTCTCCATTTTACTTTTGATCTTATTTTAGTCTGATTTTAGTCAATTTGGGTGTTAGAACCACTTTTTGGTCTAACATTTTGGTGCTCTCACTGAGAATTATCTGAATTCTCTGTTTTTCGGGATTATCGTTCTACTTTTTGGACCGTTGAGTTCAAAGAAGTTAATCCTCAAGTTTCGACGCTCCTGAATATTTGTTGATTGATTGTTGAAAAACTATGGCCAAAGGAAAAGGCAAGGAAGTTCAAACTAGTCGAGGAAACGGAGTTGGCGAAGATCAGCAAAATGCAGTTGTGACAAGGTCTCGTGGGCAGAGCTCGGCAGTGGAACGAACTGATACAGGAAATCCGAACCGCACTCAAGGGGAGAGCTCCGATCCGATCCGGGTAGGAGAATCTGAAGAAGTACACTCCCCCAACCTGAACCGACCCGAGCAACTCGCACTACACCGATCCGACTTGGCTTCCCAGCTCCGACCCGAACAGGTCTCCCAGCTCTGACCCGAACTGATTGCAAATCTCCAAACCGACCCGACACTTGGTGATGTTGGAACCTCTACTCGAGCCCCCACAAATGCTCCGACTCCAGCCACCAGGGTCAATGATCAGGTCAATCCATCCGCGCCTATTACTCAAGGAGATTTCTCGTGCCTACTTGACATGCTTGAGAATAATAGGGAGGCTATGAAAATCCACGAGCGCACCAATCTCATGATGCAAGAAAACATAAGACTCATGAGCAGGGAAATTAGTGAACTCCGTAGACAGAGAACCCCATTCCCGGTTCGCCACACACCAATGGATCAGTCTTCTTCTTCCGAGGAAGAACGGCCCCGTGAAAGAAGGCCGCTCGAACGACCTCAGAATTTGGAGCAGCTGACGTTCAGATCTTTGGGGTCCCGCGAGGATGCTGCACGAGTACTAGGACCCAATGATCCAAGCTTGAGAGAGCCTATGTTGTTACCGATGCAGGGATCCCATGTATTACCTAGAGACCCTAACCTTACCAATCCTACTCAGGGGAAGATGCATCAGCCCCTTCCTCCCGAGATCAACCGGGAGCGTAGGGAACGAAGTAGAGCAGAAGCAGCTCAAAGAAGAATGGCGTCCCCTGAACAAGAGCCCAGAAGAAACCCAAACATCAGAAGAAGGGCATCTCCTGAACAAGAGCCCAGAAGGAACCCGGATACCAGGGCCAGGGAGCCTGAACGACCCCTGACTTATGCTGACGTATGGGCAATGGTACGCCAGATTATGTCCGAAAGCCGGAACTACACCAATGAAGATTATGGCATTGAGCGAAGCCATACTCCTTTCACTGATGACATCCTCAACTTTCAAATTCCCCGACGTTTTAACCTGCCGCAGATGGACAAGTACAATGGTAGAATCGATCCGGGACAGCATTTGATGCGATACTCATGGCTCATGAATGCTGCTGCTGCTCCTGACGCAGTGAAATGTAAAGCATTCCCGATCTATTTAGAAGATGTGGCGCTGCTATGGTTTACCCGACTTCCCCCTCATTCGATATCGAATTATAGGGAATAGAGCGAACGTTTTATGAATCAGTTCCGACTCCATACCCGAAAGTCTAAAAGTGTTATTGAATTATCAAAAATTAAGCAGGCACCGGGAGAGTCTTTGAGGTTATATCTCGACCGTTTCAACTTAGCTATGACTGAAGTTAGTGACCCGCACGAGCCCACCATCTTGATGGATTTGATGGAAGGAGTCGATCCTGACTCCGAGTTTGGAGATTACCTTTCTGGGAAGCCACCTCCCACGAGAGAGTTATTTTATGAAAAGGCCGATATTCAGTTGAGACGAGAGGAGGCCAGGGAAAACCGAAAGAGAAAGTCTGGAGCGGCTTCAAAAGAAAATGTTCAGAGTAATGTCGCCGTGAAGCAGTCTGGAGAAAGTTCCGGAAAAGTTGAGGTGAATGTGGGAAAAAAGAGTGGAAACGACAATAATGGAAACGGGGGCAACAACAACAACCGTAACGCGAATGGTAACAGAAGAAATAGAAATAGGGGAAGTGATCCTAACAAAAGACCCCAGTTCCAGACTTATGAGAATTATACACCGTTGAACGACACTCTGGAGAACATTTACTTGGATACATACAATGTTTTGCAATATAAAAGACCGCCACCTCGCGACTCAACGGAGAAAGAAATGGCAACATGAAAGTTTTGTTTATTTCATGGAACTCATGGGCATTCAACCAATGAATGTCGACATTTGAGAGACGTGATTGAGAAGCTACTGCACGAAGGGAAGTTGGATGAATATAAGGTTGCCCCGAGAGACATGGGGCAAGGAGAACAGGCTCCAAAACTGATCCAATCCGCTCCTAAGCCTACAGCGCAGCAGAAAGGCAAGGGAATTGTTATCAACTCCATAGTGGGTGGACCCCACCCAGCGATCCACAGTTTTAGAGAAATGGATCAATATGTAAATGCAGCCAAGCACGTAGATGTGGATGAATGTGATGATTTGGAAGATATCGCCCCCATAAAGCAACAGAAGACAATGTTTGACGACGTGGTATTCCGTAGCAGAGATAATACCGGGATCCAGTCACCCACGGACGATCCGTTGGTCATTACCACCACCATTGGGCCGGCATTGGTTCATAAGGTGTTAGTAGACAATGGAAGCTCTGTTAATATTTTATTTAAAAAGTCATTCGATCAGATGAAGCTTGAATCTGAAGATTTAAAGCCATGCGAAGGTTGGATCCGAGGCTTCAACGGAGCATCGACAGCTCCAATGGGGTACATAAAATTGCCCGTAACCTTGGGGCAAGGAGAACGCCGAAGAGTACGGATGCTTCAGTTCGTAGTATTGGACGTAGATTCGCCTTATAATGCATTTTTGGGAAGGCCTGCCCTTGCTGAGTTCAGGGCTTGCATCGCCCCTTGGTGCTTATTGCTTAAGTTCCCAACTGAAGCCGGAACCGGAGTAGTGAGAGGAGACCAAGTCTCCGGACGGGCCTGCTATGTTGCCGAATTAAAGATGTTGATGAAGGGACTTAACATCGAGAGTAAAGGTGCCTCGCCTCCTCCAAAGGAGGGCTCGGCGTAGCAATTAGAGGGATCGGCCCCGAAGGAGTTGCCCAAAGGAACGCCTAAAGACCTGGATCCCAGAAATGACGAGGAACAAGAGACTAGAAATGCAACTCCTAATGAAGCGACAGTGGACATTCCCATTGATGAAGCTGATCCAACAAGAGTTTTGAAGATTGGATCCCAGTTGGATCCACGTCGGGCCAAAGAACTAACTGACTTCCTGAAGGCAAACTTGGACGAGTTTGCCTGGACCCATGCCGACATGTGTGGGATATCGCCATCCGTCATAAGTCATTCACTAAATGTAAACCCGAAACACCCGCTTGTAAAGCAAAAGAGACGTATGCTAGGCCCAGAGAGGTCGGCCGCTCTGAAAGAAGAAGTGGAGAAGCTGAAACAGAACGGATTTATTAGAGATTCGACATATCCCGATTGGATATCGAATCCCGTCTTAGTAAAGAAGCCGAATGGAAAGTGGCGGACTTGCATTGATTTTTCAGATTTGAACAAAGCTTGCCCGAAAGATTATTTCCCACTTCCCAGGATTGACCAGCTTGTAGATTCGACAGCGGGACACGAACTTCTTTCTTTCATGGACGCATATTCCGGGTACAACCAAATTCCTATGCACGTGCCAGATCAAGAACACACGAGCTTCATTACAAATTTGGGGTTATACTGTTACGTGGTCATGCCGTTCGGATTGAAAAATGCTGGAGCCACTTATCAGCGCTTGGTGAACATGATGTTTTATAATCAAATAGGGAAGACTATGGAAGTTTATGTGGATGATATGCTTGTCAAATCGAAACAGTCCTCCAGCCATACGCAGGACTTGGCAGAAATGTTCGGTATCCTGCGAAAGTATCAGATGAAGTTGAATCCTTTGAAATGTTCATTTGGAGTGGCATCGGGAAAGTTTCTAGGCTTCATTGTTAGCTCCCGAGGGATTGAAATCAATCCCAGCCAAATAGCAGCGATAAGAAACATTGAAGAACCGAGGAGGATTAAAGATGTCCAAAGTCTTGCGGGGAAAGTAGCTGCGTTGAGTAGGTTCATCTCCAAAGCCACGGACAAATGTGTCCCATTTTTTGATTTGATTAAAAGGGGAAAGAAGAACTTTGAGTGGACTCCGGACTGTGTTGAGGCCTTTCGAAATTTATTGGAATTGCTAGAAAAACCGCCGATTTTGTCAAAGCCAGTGGATCACGAAGAGTTATTTGTTTACTTGGCAGTTTCGGCTCACGCTGTTAGCACAGCCTTGGTTCGAGAAGAAGACAAAGTGCAAAGGTCAGTATATTATGTAAGCAAGAAATTGGCAGCGGTAGAACGCAACTACCCAAAGATTGAGAAGCTCGCTTACAGCCTCCTAATCGCCTCCCGAAAACTTCGTCACTATTTCCAAGCTCAACCAATAACCATATACACTGACCAACCTCTAAGGCAGGTGTTGCAGAGACCCCAAGCATCGGGACGATTGATCAAATGGAATATTGAATTAAGTCAGTTTGATTTAAATTTTCAGCCGCGGAGGTCGATCAGGAGGCAGGCTCTGGCTAACTTTATAGCAGAGTTCACAAGTCCAGAGGAGGAAATAATCGATGACAAAGTGGTCAAGTCCGAAGATGAGTTAAAATTAGATCCATGGAAGCTATACACTGACGGAGCCAAGAATGACCGAAGGTCCAGAGCTGGAATCGTCTTAGTCACTCCTGAAGGACGGTCGTTATATTACGCTCTACGATTAGAATTTTCGGTGACTAACAATGATTCTGAATATGAAGCCCTGATTGCCGGTTTGAAGCTTGCTAAAGATCTCGGAATAAAAACGTTGGACATATTCTGCGACTCCAAAATCGTAGTTTGCCAAGTGCGAAAGGAGTTTATGGCTCGGGGACCTCGACTCATTGCCTACCTCGGGAAAGTGGAAAAGCTATTGAGCACCCTGGAGCGGTACAACATAACGCATATCCCAAGAGCCGAAAATCAGAAGGCAGACAGGCTGGCAAAGCTAGCTAGTTCCGACAACCCGGAAGAAACTGAAACAATTCCAATTGAAACGTTGGAAGCGCCAAGCTTTGAGTCGATGGAAATTGAGTTCGCTTTCGAAGCGGAACCGGAGAAGGAGTCGTGGATGACCCTAATTAAGAACTTCCTTAAGAATGGGACACTCCCATCAAAGAAGAGTGAGAGACAGACTATAGTTCGCAAGGCTACCAGATATGTCCTTCAAGATGATACTCTTTATAGACAAGGATTTTCTATGCCCCTGTTACGATGTATAGTGCACAACGACATCAAACGTGTACTAAGAGAAGTACACGAAGGTGAGTGTGGAGATCATACAGGAGGTCAGACTTTGGCGAAAAAGATATTGCGGTATGGATACTTCTAGCCCACAATTAATAAAGATGCAGCTGATTATTCACGACGCTGCGACAAGTGCCAGAGATTCGCCAAAATTCCCAGAGCACCGTCGACCCAACTCAAATCGATGGTGAGTCCTTGGCCTTTTGCCACGTAGGGAATTGATATCATCGGAGTTCTACCAATTGCTAAAGGAGGAGCGAAATATGCAATAGTCGTTGTGGATTATTTCACGAAGTGGGTGGAAGCTGAGCCCCTAACCAAAATCACGGCGAGAAAGGTGATAAGTTTTGTGGTTAGAAATATTATATGCCGATTCGGGATCCCAAGGACCACTATAACTGATAACGGAACCCAGTTCGATGGTGCTGAATTCAGAAATTTCTGCCAGAAATATAAGATCGACAAACGGTACACTACGGTTGCCTATCCGCAGTCGAATGTGCAAGTAGAAGCAATAAACAAAGTTATAAAATCCATCCTCAAGAAACGGTTAGAGAGCACAAAGGCAAAATGGGTTGACGAATTGCCCTTAGCTTTGTGGGCATATCGAACAACATTTAAGACAGCTACCGGTCATACCCCTTTCTCTCTCTCTTTTGGTTTAGAAGCAGTAATTCCAGTAGAGCTTGAGGTTCCCTCTCACCGGGTGATGTATTACGATCCGATGACGAATCGGGCACTGTTACTCGAGTCTCTTGATGAAATCGAAGAAAAAAGGGACGAAGCAGATTTGCGCGCGGCAAGACATCGACGTCAGATGGCACGCTATTACAACAAAAAAGTTCGCCTTAGGACTTTTGAACCAGGAGATTTGGTGCTAAAGAGAGTCTTTCCATCCCTTCCTCACCTCGGTCCAAAGTGGGAAGGACCCTTTGTCATCCAACGGAAACTTGAAACAGGAACCTTCAAGTTAACGACCGTAGATGGCGAAGAGGTACCTAGGGCATGGAATGCCCAACACTTGATGCGATATTTGGATTAGAAATGTTGTACTCTTTGTTATTTTTCTTATGAACTCTGTAAAAAGGCACGGCTTGCCTTAGGAGAATCTGATATGAATAAAGGACTATAAAGTGGATTTAGGCTATGACTTAGCCGAATCACTATAAAAATATCGTGTGTCATTTACTTTCATGCATTATATATATATACCTTCATCTACTATTCTGTTGCGATTATGGAATATAAGATGATTTAAAACCTGAAAGGTTGAAAATAGCTTATACGCGAGAAAAAGCACAACGATTGTTTGTGCGATAAGACATAAAAGAATGGGAAGACGACATTCTTAACTCTAACTCTCGAAAATTGAGAGAGAGTATAAAGGACGGGAAGACGACGTCCTCTGAGGCGTGAAGGTGCACCCAGATAAGAGACCGCCTCAGTAAGAACTCTAACCTGAGTATAAGACAGGAGAGTTTAAAAAATGCCAGAAAAAACGACAGGCATTGACGGCACAGAGAATGCAATCCCGTCGAAAAATCGGGGACATTCAGACTACTTGATTAAGTCTTGAATAGTTTTTTGAGATTGACTGGGGGCATATATGTATACACATATTTCACCCCCACCATAACTTCATTACACAACTATAGTAAGACATGCATTCTTACATAAGTGCAAAACTAATGGCTAACAGACATTGGAGAAAATGAATTATTTTTTATTTACAAATGAATGAATTTGTACAGGAAAACAGTCAAAAAGAAGGTGCAAGGGCCACCCTCATAGCAACAATTATTGGTCAACCAAATGCTAAAATAACGCAAGACAGCCCACTACTTAGACTTCGTAGGAGGCTTGGACTTCTTGGCGGCTTTCTCCGCATCCTTCGCCTCTTTTTCGGCCTCCGTCAAGATGCGCTTTAATTTTTTCTTTCCTGAAGCTGAGGGGCTGGAATCGGTTGACTTCTTCCCGAAGGGCGGAGCGCTGGAATCAAGAGAAGACTTTTTAGCGAGTTCCTCTGTAATAGATCTAGTTAAAAGCTTAACAACTAACCTTGATCCCGCATCCACAACTGCGAGAGGCTTGAGGCTTTCAGGGTCTAAGTCTTTAGCTTTTAACTGCAAGCGTTTATCTTGGTCAGCTTTCAGTGCAGCTAAAGTAACATCATCAGCGCTTTTCGACTCCCCGACTATGGCCACCTCCGGATCTTCCTCATGTCCCCCATCGCCGCAATCATCCTTTAAGGCATCTATCATTTCATCATCACGAGGAGTTTCAGCATTAGACGGTTCGCTTCCTTCTCCCAAATCTATGGGAGCAGCCTTGTCTTTTCCCCCTTTTGCCTTCTCCGTAGGCTCCGCCCCAGAGGCGGTTCCCTGGGACACATCTGTCTTTCCGGACGGCTCAATACCTACAGAGTGAGAAGCAACAGTTATCAACTCAGGAGAAAATAATGGGTTTTTCATCGATTTCTCAATCACGTGGCGAAAGGTAGAGATAGCCTTGACGAATTGAGGTGAAAATGTAGAGATACCTTCCGAAGACTTCTCGGCTGGAGTAACTGCTGTCTCCGATGCCGTTTCGGGAATAGGGGATAGAAGAGTTGTTTGAGGGATCCCCGGGTTTTTAGGATCATATCCCTCTACTTCAGAAGTTGCGGGGGTAGTAGAAGAGGAACCATCCTCGGGAACGTTCTTTTGCTTAGTCCTCCACCTTTCTTCGTCCATAGCGACATTAATGAGGCGGCACCCTTCAGCTAGGCGTTCTGGCTCATCGTCTCTTAAATATTTCTCCATCAGCTTGTCCTCGTCAATGGAATCAACCTTGAGCTCCTCTTTCTCCCACTCAACGATCTGACTCCATACTTGGACTAGAGTAGATGGATAGTCTTCAATCCAAGAAATGTTCCGGCGGTGGATGATATGCGCAAAGAATTCAATCATTAATTCGCCGAAACCTTGAATCTCTTCCTCAGCCTCTGACTATTGTTTGCGGGCCTCCTCAACGGATTTGATAGCACATTCAACGTTACCTTCCGCTAGGGCAGCTCTGGTCTCCGCCTCCATTAGCTTAGAAGCCAAGTCAGCATTTTTCTTTTCTAGTTCAGCATTCCTCCTTGCTAACTCGACATTTTTCCGTTCAAGGTCAGCGTAAGCAAGGCGCGTTTTAGCAGCATCTGACTTAGCATCTTCGGCTTGCTTTTTTAACTCAGAACGCTCTTGGGTATGGGATTCGAGCAAATCATGGTAACGTTTTTGCATATCTTCAAATTGTTGTTTGAAGCTAGTAGCATCCCGTTGAGCAACAGCAAGCTGGGCCTGTGTGTCCTCCAAATCTTTTCCTAGATTCTTTAAGGCCTTTGCATCATCCTCAGCGGTTTTTTGCATCGAGTCAGCATTCGTGATTAAAGTGCGGATAATTCTGGAAAGGTTGCGTGAATACTTGAACATTTCAGAATACTGTTTCTCAACCACATCTATCTTTGCTTTGGCCTCATCTGCCCACCTTGAAGAAATAGGCTCAAGAGCAGGTAAACAAGTCAAGTTTTCGAAGTAATGTTCGGGAAATTGCTCCTCCAGATACGCCCGCTTAACCGCAGTTTCAGCATCTAGTGGTGGAGGGGCGGGGATCGTCAGCTCAGTATCCCTGTGCGTGGAGGATTCAATAGCCTCTTTATCTGTTCTAGGCCGTTTAGCAGAGACCTTGCGTTTACTTCGCGACTCAGTATCTTTTGGCGGACTTCTCTCCCTGCTGCGCTTTTCTTGAGAAGAGGTTGAGTCTTTCGGTTGCGGCATGTCCTCTTCCCGACGACCTTGGTAACCTTTATATCTCTCCAGGTCCATCCGTACAGGAGAGCGAGAACGCGAGGTTCGAGAGTGATAGGGTTCATAGGGCCTTCTCTACTCCCTACTGCGATCGTCACGGCGATCATACTCAGTATCATAAGGTGGATTAGACATGCTGCGGTGGAGTTTCCTAATATCATAGTAAGATCGGGGCATCGTGCCTGCACAACAAGACAAATGAAATTCAGAATCAATATTTTCACAAAGAGAAAGATGCAGTGAGTTGTAATGTTATTGTGTAAAGTGTGTCCTAAGTGGTGTTTTCCCCCCAACCAACCCGAGTCCGAAGCTAGACTAGTATGGGCGGGCTCTTTGGCCTTAGCAGGAGTGGTCTCTTCGGAAGAAGTTAAAACTAAAGGATTCTTCCTAAAATCCTCTGAAGTGTAAATGGTTTTAGGTAAGGGGAGATCCCCCAAACCCTGAAACAGGGGGTCATCAGTGCTGGGAACATCTCCCTCAGAAGCATCGATCGGTGACTCTTTGGAAGACGTTGACTTTTCTGGAGAAATGGCATCCTCAAGAACAGTATACCCTTCGCGATGCTTTTCCTCCATGTTAGCCAATTCATCATCTTGGGTAGAAGAAGGAGAGGGTGAAGCTTGAAGAGGCACTGTAGGGGCTCTCGAACTTTCGCCCATTTCGAGGATTACGTCCACTGGGGGAATATATACGTATGGAGCCGTCCCATGGCCAATGCTACGAGTAACAGATAGCAACCCATGAAAATGAAGATATTCGTCCTTAAGGACTTCATCAATAGTTAAAAACTTCTGATCGCCATTTAGGAGCTGGTGCATCCGGTCAAAGAAAACTTGGTCTGATATTTGTTTTGGGTTATTGACTGCAAACAAAAAGAAAAACGAGTTAAGGCGATGGCTTGAATGTATAGAGTCGAGATTTAGAAAACCAGTGCTTTACTTGATTTCGTCCACCTCCTAGCACACCCTGGCTGTTGCTTCACATAAAACCATTCCAGCCTGGAATCCCCAGCTTTACTACTGAATGGCACTGGAATTATTTTCCTCTTAGGGACAGACTCAAAGTAACAGAAAGAAGGAGTCTCTCGAGTCCGATGCTTGAAGTTATAGAAGAAATGAACGTCATCAAAAGTGAGCTCTACGCCTAAGATCTCACGGTACGCTACATATAAGGTGTACAAGTAAGCATAAGAATTAGGGTGCAGCTGCATGGGGGCAATCCGCATTTGTCTTAGAAATTCGACGATGAAAGGAGAAAATGGAGGGATAGCACCGACCATGCACATCAACCGAGTAATTGCCATATACCCTTCTGGAGGATTGTGAGGACGGTCAGTTCTCGAAGGCACCAGGGTGTCCCTTTTTAGTATCCCGTGTTTTAGGCAAATTCGGATAAGTCTGTCGTTGTCGATCGTCGATTCAACAGAATCTTGGGGTGATTCCAATATGACGGCGGATTCAAATTCATCAGGAGCTCGGTCATCGCCAATCCCTCCTTCCTCTTCACAACCTAGGGAAACTCCACCCTCCGAAGACACATTGTCGCTTTCGCGAGTTCCAACCTCGTAGTCTGAGCCCTCATCATTCCATTCTGGATTCGAGGGAGAAGATATGTCCTCAAGAGTAATTTTGTTGGATGTCTCTGGGGCCTCCTTCTGCCCGGCTAGTCTAGAAGAGCGTCTGGGTCTCATGGTCACAAAACTATTGAAGAAGCAATAGCACAAGTTAGAGTAAATTAGCCCGTATCCCCCCGTGCAAGTGTGCAAACTAAAGTGTAAACAGTGTATGCGAAAAGTGTAAAGTCAATGTTCGAAAGTGCGATGCAAAATTTTGGCAAAATAATAAGGATCAAGGCAGTTCTTGATGTCCAGTTATGTTCACAAGGCACTATCCTAACTGTCCATTAAGTTGAAGATTATGCCAAGAGTTGATTGGGCCAGTTAAACGAGTTTTTATGCCTTTAGTTGGACTGATCTTCGGTTCGGTTCGGGCGCATTCATTGGGATCGGATCGGGGGTGTAGCCCTGTCTTGGACTCGGACAAACATTGAAGCCCAGGAATCAAAGTCAGGTCGGTTCGGGAGTGGATCCCCCGAACGGTTCGGATCGGATTAGGCAGACATGCTTATCTCCCCCTTAATTTTATAGTCCGATCCGACCCGGCGAGGTGAATTCTATTTCCCTCTTCAACTGCTTGCCCCGACCCGATCCGACCTTCTGGATTTTTCTCCCTTTTCTTTTCCTCTGTTCTCCATACTCCATCGCCCGAACCAACTCCCTGTGATCTTCTTCTTCTTCCACTTCTTTAATCTTAGGCCCAATCTCATCTCCAACGCCTCGAAGTAGCAACGAAGCCACCAACGACAATAACGAAGGAAGAAGATGTTGTAGCGTGGAAACCACATCCAGATCGGTTGAATTGACCATAGATTTCAATTAAAACCGGTTATCAAGAAGTCGATCAAGGATTCAAACCTACCGAGGTGTATAAGTTGGAGATTCGCGCAAGAATTGTAAAAAGTTTTTCTCTTTTGAATTCTGGAGTTTCAGAACAGAACTCGCAAAGCGATAGGATAAAAAGAAAGTGAAAGGAAAATCGAGGCCAGATTTATATAAAAACAAGGTGACTATTCGTATCCCCGTTTGGACCGGATCGAAAGCCCAGTAGCATAGCTTGGCCCACTAGTCCAATGAGAAATAGAAAGAAGAAGGGGATCTGTTTGGGTCGGAATCCGAACCGAACAGAATGTTGTAACTCAGCAGTAAATTAAACTGAAATTCGAAGAAGAGGATGAAAGCACAAGGAAAATCAAAGGAAAGATTACCTAGAAGGCGATATGCAATGATAATCAAAGCATGCTCCGTCTCCAACAGAAGCATCCTTTGAGGGGGCAAAATGTTAGCCAACTTTGTGAACTAGGCAACACAAAGTCGAGATGTAAAACGTTGAAGAACTTAGAAAGCATCATAGTGGATCGGATCGGAGAGATGTTGCTGTTTGGATCAGAGAGATATTACTGTTCGGATCGGAGAGCTGCTACTATTTGGATCAAAGAGACGCTGCTATTCGAAACGGAGGTCTACCTACTATTCGGGTCGAAGAGCTATCACCAGTCGGATCGGAGAGTTATCATCAATCAGATCAGCGAGCTACTACCAGGTTGGGACGGAGCAAAACGAAATGGATAAGAACTTAGTTTCAGCATTAATTTGGGTCGGATCGGATGTCCCGATCCGAACCCCTTCTGCATGCTCCTCCGATCCGAACCCATATTCCACATCACTTTCCCCCATGATCGCCTGATTATTCGGGGCAGTTATGACCAGTTCTTACCGACGATGACCACTACTCTGATGCGCTGTCAGCACTAGAGTCCATCCGAACCCGAGGACGATGGGATGGAAGACACGTGGCTCCGATCCGGATCAGGTTCTGACCAAATTTTCACCTATAAATACCTTGCCTGGAGACAATTAAAGGGATCTTCTTTTTGGCACTTTGAGAGTTTAACCACTTTCATAAACCGAATTCCAGCACTCCCGGATAATCCAAATCGCCTTTCAACATGTGTTTTGAGACAATTGAGTGAATGTATGTGAGTTGTGAGTGAAATTGAGTGAATATCTCATTGTAATTGCAACTCTATCATCGAGAATATTGATTGACAAGTGGACGTAGGCTTTTCAACGCCGAACCACTATAAATTCTGTGTCTCCATTTTACTTTTGATCTTATTTTAGTCTGATTTTAGTCAATTTGGGTGTTAGAACCACTTTTTGGTATAACATATACACTGTATAAAATTATCATGTATATGGAATATTCAATTTTTATTAAAAATTGAAAATGAAGTTGAAATCGTTTTTAAAACGAATTTAAAATGATTTATAAATACAATTTGAATTGAAATCGATGAAACATATATACTATATATATTATATATATTAAATGGCCTGAATAGAACGCGCCGCGTAGCGACCATTCGCGAACTTCGACCATTGACTTCGAACTGACGTTACGGGAGATCCGACCGTCGGATTCTCCTAAAACTAGAACTGTTGGGTTCGTATCGAAAAGTGCTTTCCAACGAATATTAGAGATTTGAAATCTAATGGTTTGACTTGGAATTATGTCCAAATCAAATTTGGAAAAGGTCGTTGTAAGTGCAGTTCGATGACCGTTTATGGAAATCGACTGTACAGACCTTGATAAAATTATTAAAAATATTAATAATTAGTGTAAAATCATAATAAATGATTTGGAAAGAGTTGAGATGAAAATTTTCATGTTTGTAAAGATAAAAATATATTTTTATCGAAATGAACTAGTTTATAACTAGAAAAATAATCCAATGATTATAAATAAATAAATTGGAATGGAAATAATCTTCAGAATATTTCGATATTGGATTCCGTGATTATACAAATATTGTGATGGGAATTTGGAAGATATCGATATCTTTATTCTCAATATGATATCTGTTGGTTTCACGATTTGATGTTGAATATAAGTCGATACTATCTCTATTCAAAACCTTATATTTAATGTCAAATTGGATTGATTGATTGTTTGGATTGTGCTCGACCAATTTATAAGCAAAATATGCTTTTACATTTAGCATTGGGTTGGGTAGAAATATCTGTGTGCTAACACCTTGTGAAACACTTCACGATTTGACGATAAGGTGTTTAGCGATGTTGTGTTCATTTCAAATTTAATGAATGATTGTGAAATGATATTTTTCTTAAGTGAAAAGAAATGTATTCCCGATTTTGGACAGGGAATGTTTTATAAAAAATGTTTTTATAAAACAGAAAGGATTTTGAGGCCCAAAACCCGATGATTTCTAAAATGATTTAGAAATGTATTATGTGTTACATTGTGGTTCATCGCATATTCGATTAGTTGCTATTGATGATGTATCTGTTTGGTAGCGGAGATTTTATTCTCTTGCTTAACACCCTTCTTTGAGATGTACGAGCTCAAAGGTTATGTGATTAATAGTGACTGATCATATGTGTGAACTACTGATGTAAAGTACTATATTTTGAAAGTACTAGTGATTATTATGTTGTAAAATGATTTTCCCTACTTCGGGATATGAAATGATTTAGTATGTGGCTAAAGAGTCAGGTAACCCTGAGACTAAATGAGATGACCCCGAACCCCGTATTGACGGTGGAAAGGGTAATCCTTGGAATATAACACATAAACAGATAATAGCAGGACAGAATTAAATAAATACACCAGATAATGCACAATAGAATATACTGGATCAACGTAATCATCAGAGTTTCAGCTATACATATATGTCTACAGTGGAAAAACAAACATAATGCACAATAAGAGTTGAACAGCATAAAAAGAGATAAATGATAGAATCCATCTTCAGCTCCAGCTATCCAGAGAAAGCCAGCTAAAACCTGAATACAAGGCTGCCCGTGTAGAAAAAGGGGCACTCGAGTTTGAAAGTGAAACAAACTACGAGTCAGTCATGGGACTGGTCTGAGAAATCTACTCAACACAATTATAATATGGCGAATCACAGGACCACGCCACTTTCGTGGAACGGGTTTACTCCATGGATTGCCAGTGCTTTAAAACAAATAATTCTTTTAAACATCGCAATGCTTTTTATAAAAATGAAGCCAATATAAGACTCAGTTCCCATCACACAATGCAACGCAAACCGGAGAATAGAGTTATACCTTATAATGGCCAAATTATGCTTGATACGAATAAAACAAAGCATTTGATATTATTACTAGTGTTTATATATTTCAAAAACAATTCGAATCATAACTATCAATCATAGACGGCATGGGTACCATATATCATGTCGCCATATATATATATACAATCAAAACCGCACAGTCACGTATTTGGAAATTGGATTTCCGTCATGAACCAAGGCAAAGGATAGTCCTTATTGACTTCGAGACAATCTAGCCCATGTCTCAGGGTCAGAGCGCATCAACCCTTGGATCGTCAGGCCCGGTCCACCGATGTGGATTAAAATTCTTGAACACTGCGTTTCCCTACCCTATGGGGCGTAAATGAGCCAACGAATGACTCCATTGGTCCCGGAACGACCGATATATCCAAGGCACCTCGCTATCCATCATCCACATAAGTAAAATGTCAGGCCGTGTAAAAACACCGACACAACTCCTAGCTAGAAAGAAACGCATGCCCTCCCTGAGGTCCTTCTCCCATTTCTGGTTCATACCGGGGTGTGAGGCTCGCGAATTCACGTTATACACAAAGCTACGCCGCACAAGCGGTGCTTTGATCATCAATCACAAGACTTTGCTTTTCAACAGAAGCCCTGATCAATGCATCTTAGCATGTCACACAGGCAATTCACACCATGCAACTGATGGCTATCAATCTCATAGAATAAATTCCAATGTCAGACACACAATCCATTTACAAGTCCGTTCTGGGTCGGAACAAAACCGGAGGCACTATATACCTCGCATATCCATCGATCTCCACGTACGTCTGGACGATCACCACTCATTATCCATATTTCGGGATGCCTCCCAATCAGGACATCAGTTACCATCCAAACGAGGTGAAGATCGGTCTTCGACTACCGTCTTCATCTTCGATTACTTATCGTCGATTCAGTTATTCAAAATGGGATAAACCCGGTCTTTCTGAGCAACTCGCGTATATAATAAACACGTGCTACACAAACACTACATACGCATCATTTCAATTCATTAGTCACTAACCGTAAATTAGTAAGAGAACGATTTCTCAAATATTAACCCCGAAGGCTGAAACCAACATCAGATCAAAATCCAGGAAACCATTCGACTTAGCCAACCTTCAATTAGTTTCTAAATTTCACATCCATATCGTTTATAATATTTTATAACGATTTATCACTATTTTTATTTATTTTAAAATAGCCAATTTATTCAAAACGACGCTTCGGGCCATAACGCGGCCGTGGCGCTGTTTTTCTTCAGATTTTATTTACACATATCTGAAAATCTAACCGTTGGATCTTCACAAAATTTACATCATTAGAAAGATCTTTTCAAAACGAATCCAACGGTTCCAGTTTCGCGAAAATCCAACGGTTGGGTCTCCCGATACAATCGTTTGAAGTTTCAATTTCAAAATACGAACTGCAGCGTCGTTATTCGATTTAATATATTTATATTTATATATATATATAAATATAATCGATTTTGGCGTTGTTTTTCCTCAGGTTTGAATTAAACATTCCATACAATCCAACCGTTGGATTTTAACAAAGTTGGTGCCGTTGGAAAGATATTTCCAAAGCGAACCCAACGGTTGCGGTTTCGGGAAAATCCGTTGGTCGGTTCTCCCGCACTAATCGTTTGAAATCACGGTTTCAAAATACGAACTGTAGCTTCGTTATTCGATATATTTCAGTTCTATTTATATATATATATATATATATATATATATATATATATATATATATCGATTCTTCGATTTCAAAACTATATGATTTTCATACATTTGATAAAAATGATATTTTTATCTAACTGTCTTCTATTTCAACACTTCACTATTGTATATAATAAAAATGTGATATTTAATGTAAAACAATTTATTTCAAAACACGACTATTTTATATAGTTCATATAGATGATAAAAATATGATTTTTATTATAAAACAATTTATTTCAAAATATGGATACCATTCAACACATGAATTTCAATTCAACAAATGAATTTCGATTCAACACATGAAGGTTTTCTATAGTTTATATATATAGATAAAAATGTGATTTTTATATTTAAAACACGAATACCATTCAACACATGAATTTCTATTCAAAGAATGAAT
This sequence comes from Allium sativum, assembly GCA_030737875.1. NCBI lineage: Eukaryota > Viridiplantae > Streptophyta > Magnoliopsida > Asparagales > Amaryllidaceae > Allium > Allium sativum. The sequence goes on along the minus strand of CM060916.1, from coordinate 387,111,286 downwards.
TTCAATTCAACACATGAAGGTTTTCTATAGTTTGTATATATAGAGTAAAAATGTGATTTTTATATTTAAAACACGAATACCATTCAACACATGAATTTCTATTCAACGAATGAATTTCAATTCAACAAAGAAAGGTTTTCTATAGTTTGTATATACAGATACAAAGGTGATTTTTATATTTAAAACACGAATACCATTCAACACATGAATTTCAATTCAACGAATGAATTTCAATTCAACGAATGAATTTCAATTCAACGCATGAAGGTTTTCTATAGTTTGTATATATAGAGTAAAAATGTGATTTTTATTGTTAAAACAATTTGTTTAAAACACGAATACCATTCAACACATGAATATGATTCAACGAATGAATTTCTATTCAACACATGAAGGTTTGCTATTCAACAGACGAATATAGTTTCAATGTAGGAAAATAATTCTAACACATGGATATTATTCAAAATTTCGGCAGCATAACGGCAGGGTAGTTAAAACCGGGACCGTCCCTAGTACGGCTCCTCGCTCTACCTTAAAGTCTCGCAGCTTTTGACAATGGGGAATCATGCATCTAGTTCGCACGCAGGTGGCATGTATATTTTTTTTCATTTCCACAAACTAATCCTATGTGGTTTCAACCAAATATTTCTCAACCGCAAACGGGTATTTTTCAACCACAATCAATCAATTTCAACCACAAACAATTTCAATCAACCATTCGCTATCAATCAATTTTCACACCAATCACAACCAATAAATATCGTCCATGGTTTGTGGACGAGGGGCGTACATATATATATATATATATATATATATATTAGATAAGCATTTCACTTCTATTTCAACACATATATAATTTTTACAACGCATATATAACTTATACATCGAACGTACAACTTATACAACGCTTATACATGAGGTGTACAATGCTTATATAACCCATACATCGATTATATAATTTATACATCATCGTTTTCCATATCGTTTATAAATTAGAAATCTCACATTGGGTTCCACTCCTCCAAAAATAGCAGAAGGCTCAGAAAAATATGCGGTCTCTTCTAGAATGTAGAAGACGTCCTCACGGTCACGATGTTTCCTGTTTCATCGAATTTCGTTAAAGAACGAAAAAGATACGATTTTTCAAAGTTTGCGACACTAAAAAGTGTTATATTCAGTTCAAACTAGAACAAAGCCGATACCTTTACTCCTCGTTCCAAACTAGGTTTCGAATCCATGCTCAATCCGCTTGGCTTGAGGCCGATCAGTTCATACCACCGTGTAGAGCGTCGAGAGAGCTTCCCGATGCTGTGCTCCACGTTGAGCTCGAGCTCCAGATGGCGGCGGAAACACCGTCGGCGCGGTCGAACTTTCCAGGTGCAGATCTCGACGATGGCGCAGCTACAAGCGTTTTATCGGGTATGGATGTGGAGAGGGGGAGAGGGGCTTCCGAATCTGGGTGGTGGCGGGGGCGTAGGATGATCGTGGAGGCCGGATTTGAGGAGAGAAGGCCACGAGCGGTTATCGCCGTCGATCGTGAGGGGCGAGGTTTTTTTTATTTTTAAATTATGAATGGAAATTTCCTATTGGCCGATGCTTTATAAAAAAATTTAAATAGTGTTATTCCACACGGACACCAATTCAAACCCAACGACTGTCGCCTCTAGCTAAATACCACCATCCCGGACACAATGGGATATGTTTCGTTGGCCAATTCGATTGTTACATTCAGTTATTTTTCAAATTAAAGTATAAAACATTTTATATTCAATTTGAACGTACATTTCAATTTGCCAGGGCCACAAACTGATTCGAAAAATTCCAGAAAAATAAATCTATCTTTGTTTTGACGCTACGGTCCCAACAAAACTAGTTTCGTCGAATTCTGAGATCGTTTGAAAAATGGCCCTTTTCTGGTCGATCCAATTTAACAGAAATTGACCAAACACATTTTCTTTTGCCACGCTCACATACTAGCTTCAAAAATTATGAAATTTGAAGCCTAGCAATAGTTTGACATCCCGGACCCAACAAAAGTGATTTCGTCGAATTTCGAGGTCGTTTGCAAAATGGCCATTTTCACGGCCTATATAATTTCTATAGCGACCTTTCTGAAAATTCATTTGGCCATAACTTTTACTTTCCGATATGAAACTTCGATTTTTCAGATTCATTAGAAAAGTATTCACTAACAGATTTAAATATTTTTGGTTTCACTCAAATCCGTTTTGTTTTGCACCCGGTATAGTCAGTCAAAGTTTGAATTCAAATTTTGAAACTACCGCGCCATTTCAGGCCTTGTTTATAATTAGAATTAATTATATTCCTTTTCAATTATCAGTTCAAACTCAGTTTTCATCTTTGTTATTTAAAAAATTTATTTTAAATATTTAAAATTCACTATTTTAGCCAATTTAAAATTTTTTACTTGGTTCAGATTTTCCGGGTCATTACAATCTCCCCCACTTAAAACTTTTCGTCCCCGAAAAGGAACAAAGTCGAAAGTGGTTTGATTAATCAACTGTCCGTTCAATCTGGCTTCCATTCTCCAAATTTTCAGTTTCTGAGAATTTTCAAATTCTTCAAAAATTTGGCTAACACCCGGAATTTTTGAAAAATTTCGCCATAACCTCCTTTGTACGGGGAGAGGTTTGGAAATTTATTGGGCCGTATTAGGTACCCAATAAATCCTATAAAGCATACACATATTTATAGTGATATATTCTGGTGTTTACAGGGGAGCGTGTATAGATAATAACTCTAGAGAATAAATTCTCGTCACCCTGTCAAAGCCTGAGGGAGTGTGTATTTTAATTGCTCCAGAGGATAAATCTTCGTCACCTCGTCCCGTGTGGGAAATAAATAATCCATGTGCCGTATCTAATAACTAGAGAGACGTGATTATTGTCAACTCCAGACCCGTGTGGGGTTTTTATTAATCTGGCAATTTATTGTTACAAATTTTATATGGTCATATCAGTCATCAGTTCAACCTGTAAAATATAGTCATCGCCATACAAGCCTCTCGCTCGTATGGTAAATATTCCACCTCGTCACACAAGCTCCAAATGCTTATGTGGTATATGATGAAGTATGCCTATCTTCAAGAAGTATGCCATGTAATGTAGTTCAAAATTAATTGTTACTATCCTATGGCGATGTTTATGACTACACACAAAACAACCAGCACTCCGCATCCAATGGCATTCATAGGAGTTGATATAATAATATTTCACATCCAACTCATTAAGGTTTACCTATTTGTCGGGCACGCAAATAAATTCTTTACTCAACAGCTATCCAATTACCTGTTCAAACATATATAATGCACAAGTATATATTTCTATATATTTTTTAATCAGTTCAATGTGTGATTTAATCGAATAAATCCTACCATTCATTCTATTATTGATCAAATTAACTATTGTTTCAATAATTTTAATTAATCAAATCTACTGTCACACAACACAAACAGCAATCAATTTGTTTTTAACTTTTCAAAATCATACAAATTAATTCATACACTCTTTTTAAATTAAGCAGACTATAGAATTAAAAGTGCACATCCATGGAAAGAAAATAACAACAAAGTAGATAAATATATGGTAATGCAAAGTATGGTAAATGTACCTTGCACCGGAGTCAATCAGAGATATCCACTCGACACTTAGGATAGGCTTTCTGAATGCTCTCCTTAGTTTCCCAAGTACAATCTCGCGGATCTCCACTCCATTGCACTTTGACTAAGTGAACCTTCTTGTTCCTCAGCTCTTTGGTTTCTTTGCCGATGATCTTTAGCGGCTCTCTTCTCACAGCCAATTCTGGGGTAATTTCAATATCCTGTTGAGTTGCTTCTTCCACGATCAAGTTTGGATCATGAACGTGCTTTCGAAGTTGAGATATATGAAATACATCATGCACCCCAGGCAACCAATATGGAAATTTAACCCTATAAGCGAGAGTTCCAATCCGTTCAAGAATAGGAAACGGACCAATGAATTTGGGCGCCAACTTCCCAGTTTTACCGAACCGGATAACTCCCCTCATCGGCGATACTTTCAAATATACATAGTCGCCAACAGAAAAAGATATATCTCTTCTTCTCCTATCGGCATAGCTCTTTTGTCGGCTTTGAGCGGCGAGTAATCGTTTCTTAATGAAATCGACTTTGTCGGCAGCTTCTCGGATCATATCAGGTCCCAATACAAGCCTATTTCCAGGTTCAACCCAACAAGCAGGGGATCGGCACAGTCTACCATATAATGCTTCGAATGGTGACATTGTCAGGCTCGCTTGGTAGCTATTGTTATAGGAGAATTCTGCCAAATGCAAATGGTCTTCCCATGATCCACCGAAATCTAGAACACAAGCCCTTAATAGATCTTCTAGTATATGATTCACCCTCTCAGTTTGACCATCTATCTGAGGATGATAGGCGGTGCTTAGATTTAGCTTTGTTCCTAGCTCTACTTGAAATGCCTCCCAGAATTTACTAGTAAATATCGGGTTTCTATCGCTGGCTATACTGAGTGGCACTTCATGGAGCCTAACAATTTCCTTGAAATATATCTGCGCCAGACTCTGAGCGGTTCTGTTCGATCTGACAGGTATGAAATGGGCGGTCTTCTTGAAGCGATCTACGATCACCCAAATACTGTCATTTCCTTTTCTGGTTCTGGGCAGACCATCTATGAAGTCCATGGAAATGTGTTCCCACTTCCAACCTGGAACGTCCAGCGGTTGCAATAATCCAGCCAGTTTCTGTTGGTCGCTCTTGACTAGTTGGCAAGTAGGGCATCGGCTAACATATAAAGAAATGTCCCTCTTCATCGACTTCCACCAGAAAGTGCGTTTGATGTCATTATACATTTTGCTTACTCCCGGATGGATACTAAGTTTTGACTTATGGCATTCATCCAGCACTTCCTTTCGGAGCTCGGAAATGTTAGGAATACAGATTCGACCTTTTAGCCTTAGAATCCCCTCATTATCAACTTGAGAACTCGAGGGCTCGCCTTTCTGAATTATCTCTCTGATCTTCTGAATGAAGTGATCATCCTTCTGAAAAGAAGATATTTTATCTATCAATGAAGTCGTGATAATAAAACTGGCGATCCTTACATCCTTTCGGCTTAACGCATCGGCCACGACATTGGCTTTCCCTGGAGTGTATATAATTTCAAAATCGTATGCTGCAAGGAACTCTAACCAACGTTGCTGCCTCAGATTCAAGTCTTTCTGGGTGAACAGATACTTTAGTGACTGGTGATTTGTAAACAGTTCAAATCTCTCACCCAGAAGATAGTGTCTCCAAATTTTCAAAGAGAATACGATAGCCAACAACTCAAGATCATGAGTGACATAGTTTTTCTCGTGCGGCTTCAGCTGACGACTAGCATAAGCAATCACTTGACCCCTTTGCATTAACACTGCGCCAAGGCCTTCTCTAGAGGCATCTGTCCAGACTTTTAAATCCTGATTACCGTCAATAATGGTTTACACTGGAGCAGTCGTTAATCTTAACTTTAGCTCTTCAAAAGCCTCTTCACATTCTGGAGTCCATTTGAATTTTGAGTGCTTCTTTGTAAGCTTCGTTAAGTGACCAGATATCTTCGAAAAGTTTTTAACGAACTTCCGTTAATAACTAGCCAATCCAAGAAAACTGCGGACTTCTGTAGGGGTACTGGGTTGTTTCCAGTTTGAATAGCTGTGATTTTACTTGGATCCACAACAATTCCTTCTTTCGATACGACGTGGCCTAGAAATTTCACTTCATCTTGCCAGAATATACATTTGGATAGTTTGGCTTTTATTACATTCCTTCTGAGGATTTCCAGAACCTATTCCAAATGTTTTTCATGTTCGGCTTTTAATTTAGAGAAGATTAGAATATCGTCAATAAAAACCAGAACAAACTTATTCAAAACCCATCTGAACAATCTATTCATCAGATCGACGAAGTAAGATGGAGCGTTACATAAGCCGAACAACATTACTAACCACTCGTAGAATAAATCTGGACCCCTGAATGCTGTCATAGGAACATATTCTTCGGCAATACGAAGTTGATGGAAGCCTGTAGCTAGGTCCATCCTTGAAAATACCTGTGCTCCATTTAGACGATCCAATAAATCATCGATTCGTGGCAATGGATATTTATTCTTTATGGTCTGGTTATTCAAATCACGATAATCCACACATAGCCGTAGAGTACCATCAGATTTTGGGACAAACACCACCGCTGCACCCCAATCAGAGAAACTAGGCCTGATCAGACCCTTCCATACGAGCTGTCTTGTTTGATTGTCTAATTCCTCTTTCTCTTTCAAGGACATTCTTCGAATAGCATGAACTACCAGCCTTGCATTCGGAATTAAAGCAATCTTGAAATCTACTTCTCTCCGCGGAGGTAAGCGAACAACTTCTTCAAACACATCCGCATAATTCTTGACGACAGGAATATCTTTTACGAGGTCGGGAATATTCTCTGTGACTCCAGGGATATTTTCTATTTGAACAGGAGAAATATCCAAAGCTGCCCAGAAGTCTTTTCTATTAGAATTCTGACCTTCACAGGGAATGGTTATATAATCACCTGATTTAATCTTCGCCTTAACGACTCTGTCCGCACATTTACCCTCAGCTTCATACTTGGTCAACCATTCTAACCCCAAGATAAGATCAAATTCTGTAAAATTCATGACGACTGCGATGGTAGGGAACCGACAACGAGAAAAAGAAACCGGCACCCCACAAACCCAACTGAGATTGATGGAACCCCCGACCGGATTTTGGACAGTCATTGGTTCTTTGAGCTTCTTCAAATTTAAATCCAGTTTCTTAACCGCATTCTTTGCAACAAAGCTTTGCGACGCACCAGTGTCAAACAGTACTTTAACTGGAATATCTTTGATAGTTAGCGTGCCTTCTAAGACATCTGGCCTTTCCTGACTAGCTGAAGGTGATGGAGTTTCTGCCACTTCATTCACTTGAACTACTTCGGGCTTGTTTAAGAGCGGGCAATCCTTTGCAAGATGACCAGCCTTATGGCATTGTTTGCACTCCCTATTCTCTTGAAACTCCCCATCAATTCTAAACCTCTTCTTCTTTTGCTTTCGATTGGCTCTATATCCATCCTTTCTTTGTTTCTTTAAAGATTTGCAATTCCCTTGCAAATGCCCTTGCTTATGGCAGTTATTGCATATGGCAGTTGTTACTGGTTCTTCCTCAGATCTGGCCCTTTTCCGATTGTCCTTGGGCTTCTTGCTCACCTTAGACATCGTACTGGCCTCAGGAAGATCAGTTTCAGACTCAATTTTATTACTAGATCTGAATCCCTCTTCGTACTGTAACATACCTTTCCTGTCGAGATCCTCGTACTGGTAAGCCATGTATATCATTTCAGAAAAAGGAAGCTTCGCATTCCTCATTACACCGTTCTGATATTATCTTTGAAGCCCGTTGAAAAATCTCAAATTCTTCCTCTTCGGATTTTGAATTAGATGAGGGGCAAAGTGAGAAATTTCATTGAATTTCTTATGATATTATGGAATGGTCATATCTCCTTGTATCAAATAAGAAAATTCATCACATAGTCTCTCAATCGCTTCAGTAGGAGTAAATCTTTCTAGGAAAATCACTTTGAATCTATCCCAGGTGATATCACCTTCTGGATTATCCTTGATAACCGAATCCCACCAGAACAAAGCTTCGTCTTTGAGTGCCCAGGAGGCCAGTAATCTTTTCTGGTCATCCCTCAGCTTTAATCCTTCAAAGATTTTCTCAGCCGAACGAATCCAAGCTTGTGTTTTCATAATTGATTCTTCACCCGAGAAGGGTTTTCCACCCAAATTTCTATATTTCATAAATATAGCTTCTATATCCGGGTCAGTATTACTTCTTCTGTTTCTGGCACTCATTTTCTAGTACTTCTGCAAATAACAGATCAAGTGTCAGGTCACAGAAAAGATATTTCAAAATATAGAGACAAATACTGGAATGTAAATGTGTCTATCTAGGTGTTATTTCATTCTGCTACTCATACTAGGATATTACTGATCCTATCTGTAATGAGTTACCCGTCCTAGAACACTGTTGGTTCTATTTCCGACGAGTTCGTTAATATGTTATATTCCAGCACTAAGCTTAACCAAAGCTCCGATATCAAATGAGATGACCCCGAACCCCGTACTGACGGTGGCAAGGGTAATCCTTGGATTATAACACATAAACAGATAATAGCAGGACAGAATTAAATAAATACACCAGATAATGCACAATAGAATATACTGGATCAACGTAATCATTAGAGTTACACAATATACAGGATCATACTTAGTACAAATACAGTTCAGCTATACATATATGTCTACAGCGGAAAAACAAACATAATGTACAATAGGAACTGAACAGCATAAAAAGAGATAAATGATAGAATCCATCTTCAGCTCCAGCTATCAAGAGAAAGCCAGCTAAAACATGAATACAAGGCTGCCCGTGTAGAAAACGGGGCACCGAGTTTGAAAGTGAAACAAACTACGAGTCAATCATAGGACTGGTATGAGAAATCTACTCAACACAATTATAATATGGCTAATCACAGGACCACGCCACTTTCATGGAACGGGTTTACTCCATGGATTGCCAGTGCTTTAAAACAAATAATTCTTTTAAACATCGCAATGCTTTTAATAAAAATGAAGCCAATATAAGACTCAGTTCCCATCACACAATGCAACACAAAGCTAAGGATAGAGTTATACCTTATAATGGCCAAATTATGCTTGATACGAATAAAACAAAGCATTTGATATTATTACTAGTGTTTATATGTTTCAAAAACAATTCGAATCATAACTATCAATCATAGATGGCATGGGTACCATATATCATGTCGCCATATATATATATACAATCAAAACCGCACAGTCACGTATTTGGAAATTGGATTTCCGTCATGAACCAAGGTAAAGGATAGTCCTTACTGACTTCGAGACAATCTATCCCATGTCTCAGGGTCAGAGCGCATCGAACCTTGGATCGTCAGGGCCGGTCCACCGATGTGGATTAAAATTCCTGAACACTGCGTCTCCCGCCCTATGGAGCGTAAATGAGCCAACGACTGACTCCAATGGTCCCGGATCGACCGATATATCCGAGGCGCCTCGATATCCATCATCCACATAAGTAAAATGTCAGGCCGTGTAAAAACACCGACACAACTCCTAGCTAGAAAGAAACGAATGCCCTCCCTTAGGTCCTTCTCCCGTTTCTGGTTCATATCGGGGTGTGAGGCTCGCGAATTCACGTTATACACAAAGCTACGCCACACAGGCGGTGCTTTGATCATCAATCACAAGACTTTGCTTTTCAATAGAAGCCTTGATCACTGCATCTTAGCATGTCACACAGGCAATTCACACCATGCAACTGATGGCTATCAATCACATAGAATAAATTCCATTGTCAGACACACAATCCATTTACAAGTCCGTTCTGGGTTGGAACGAAACCGAAGGCACTATATACCTCGCATATCCATCGATCTCCACGTACGTCCGGACGATCACCACTCATTATCCATATTTCGGGATTCCTCCCAATCAGGACATCAGTTACCATCCAAACGAGGTGAAGATCGGTCTTCGACCACCGTCTTCATCTTCGATTACTTATCGTCGATTCAGTTATTCAGAATGGGATAAACCCGGTCTTTCTGAGCAACTCGCGTATATAATAAACACGTGCTACACAAACACTACATACGCATCATTTCAATTCATTAGTCACTAACCGTAAATCAGTAAGAGAACGATTTCCCAAATATTAACCCCGAAGGCCGAAACCAACATCAGATCAAAATCCAGGAAACCATTCGACTTAGCCAACCTTCAGTTAGTTTCTAAATTTCACATCCATATTGTTTATAATATTTTATAACGATTTATCGCTATTTTTATTTATTTTAAAATAGCCAATTTATTCAAAACGACGCTTCGGGCCATAACGCGGCCGTGGCGCTGTTTTTCTTCAGATTTTATTTACACATATCTGAAAATCTAACCGTTGGATCTTCACAAAATTTACATCATTAGAAAGATCTTTTCAAAACGAATCCAACGGTTCCAGTTTCGGGAAAATCCGACGGTTGGATCTCCCGGTACAATCATTTGAAGTTTCGATTTCAAAATACGAACTGCAGCGTCGTTATTCGATTTAATATAATTATATTTATATATATATAAATATAATCGATTCTGGCGCTGTTTTTCCTCAGGTTTGAATTAAACATTCCATACAATCCAACCGTTGGATTTTTACAAAGTTGGTGCCGTTGGAAAGATATTTCCAAAGCGAATCCAACGGTTGCGATTTCGGGAAAATCCGATGGTCGGATCTCCCACACTAATCGTTTGAAATCACGGTTTCAAAATACGAACTGCAGCTTCGTTATTCGATATATTTCAATTCTATTATTATATATATCGATTCTTCAATTTCAAAACTATATGATTTTCATACATTTGATAAAAATGATATTTTTATCTAACTGTCTTCTATTTCAACACTTCACTATTTTTAACAATTCATGTATATAATAAAAATGTGATATTTAATGTAAAACAATTTATTTCAAAACATGACTATTTTATATAGTTCATATAGATGATAAAAATATGATTTTTATTATAAAACAATTTATTTCAAAATATGGATACCATTCAACACATGAATTTCAATTCAACGAAAAAATTTCAGTTCAACACATGAAGGTTTTCTATAGTTTATATATATAGATAAAATGGTGATTTTTATATTTAAAACACGAATACCATTCAACACATGAATTTCTATTCAACGAATGAATTTCAATTCAACACATGAAGGTTTTCTATAGTTTGTATATATAGAGTAAAAATGTGATTTTTATATTTAAAACACGAATACCATTCAACACATGAATTTCTATTCAATGAATGAATTTCAATTCAACACATGAAGGTTTTCTATAGTTTGTATATATAGATAAAAAGGTGATTTTTATATTTAAAACACGAATACCATTCAACACATGAATTTCTATTCAACGAATGAATTTCAATTCAATACATGAAGGTTTTCTATAGTTTGTATATATAGAGTAAAAATGTGATTTTTATTGTTAAAGCAATTTTTTTAAAACACGAATACCATTCGACACATGAATATGATTCAACGAATGAATATCTATTCAACACATGAAGGTTTTCTATTCAACAGATGAATATAGTTTCAATACAGGAAAATAATTCTAACACATGAATATTATTCAAAATTTCGGCAGCATAACGGCAGGGCAGTTAAAACCGGGACCGTCCCTAGTACGGCTCCTCGCTCTACCTTAAAGCCTCACAGCTTTTGACAATGGGGAATCATGCATCTAGTTCGCACGCAAGAGGCATGTATATTTTTTTTCATTTCCACAAACTAATCCTATGTGGTTTCAACCAAATATTTCATAACCACAAACAGGTATTTTTCAACCACAATCAATCAATTTCAACCACAAAAAATTTCAATCAACCATTTGCTATCAATCAATTTTCACACCAATCACAACCAATAAATATCGTCCATGGTTTGTGGACAAGGGGTGTGTGTGTGTGTATATATATATTATATAAGCAGTTCACTTCTATTTCAACACATATATAATTTTTACAACGCATATATAACTTATACATCGAACGTACAACTTATACAACGCTTATACATGAGGTGTGCAACGCTTATATAACCCATACATCGACTATATAATTTATACAACGTCATTTTCCATATCGTTTGTAAATTAGAAATCTCACATTCGGTTCCACTCCTCCAAAAATAGCAGAAGGCTCAGAAAAATATGCGGTCTCTTCTAGAATGTAGAAGATGTCCTCACGGTCACGATATTTCCTGTTTCATCGAATTTCGTTAACGAACGAAAAAGATACGATTTTTCCAAGTTTGCAACACTAAAAAGTGTTATTTTCAGTTCATACTAGAACAAAGCCGATACCTTTATTCCTCGTTCCAAACTAGGTTTCGAATCCATGCTCAATCCGCTTGGCTTGAGGCCGATCAGACCATACCACCGCGTAGAGGGTCGAGAGAGCTTCCCGAGGCTGTGCTTCTCGTTGAGCTCGAGCTCCAGATGGCGACGGAAACACGGTCGGGGCGGTCGAACTTTCCAGGCGCAGATCTCGACGATGGCGCAGCTACAGGCGTTGTATCGGGTATGGATGTGGAGAGGGGGAGAGGGGCTTCGGAATCTGGGTAGTGGCGGGGGCGTACGATGATCGTGGAGGCCGGATTTGAGGAGAGAAGGCTACGAGCGGTTATCGCCGTCGATCGTGAGGGGCGAGGTTTTTTTTTATTTTTAAATTATGAATGGAAATTTCCTATTGGCCGATGCTTTATAAAAAATTTTAAATAGTGTTATTCCACACGGACACCAATTCAAACCCAACACTGTCGCCCCTAGCTAAATACCCCCATCCCGGACACAATGGGATATGTTTCGTTGGCCAATTCGACTGTTACAGTCAGTTATTTTTCAAATTAAAGTATAAAACATTTTATATTCAATTTGAACGTACATTTCAATTTGCCAGGGCCACAAACTGATTTGAAAAATTCCAGAAAAATAAATCTAGCTATGTTTTGACGCTACGGTCCTAACAAAACTAGTTTCGTCGAATTCTGAGATCGTTTGAAAAATGGCCCTTTTCTGGTCGACCCAATTTAACAGAAATTGACCAAACACATTTTCTTTTGCCACGCTCACATACTAGCTTCAAAAGTTATGAAAATTGAAACCTAGCAATAGTTTGACATCCCGGACCCAACAAAAGTGGTTTTGTCGAATTCTAAGGTCGTTTGCAAAATGGCCATTTTCACGGGCTATATAATTTCTATAGCGACCTTTCTGAAAATTCATTTGGCCATAACTTTTGCTTTTCGCTATGAAACTTCAATTTTTCAGATTCGTTAGAAAGGTATTCACTAACAGATTTAAATATTTTTAATTTCACTCAAATCCGTTTTGTTTTGCACCCGGTACAATCAGTCAAAGTTTGAATTCAAATTTTGAAACTACCGCGCCATTTCAGGCCTTGTTTATAATTAGAATTAATTATATTCCCTTTCAATTTTCGATTCAAACTCCTTTTTCATCTTTTTATTTAAAATATTTATTTTAAATATTTAAAATCCACTATTTTAGCCAATTTAAAATTTTTAAATTGGTTCATATTTTCCGGGGCGTTACACTAAAAGTATGGGTGAGAGGGCGGTGTAGCCTGCTCCTTTGTGGGGTAGGTGCATCGTCGGTGTAGCCTTCTCCTATGTGGGGTAGGTGCACATTTATATATCGAGTTGTGAGGTGAGTACCCTTTACTTTGTCGATGGGGAGCACGATATTTGGTTGCATACTTGTTTGTATGCAATGTTATGTTTTGGAATTCATATTTCCAGACGATTTGATTTGAGAGTGAAATCTACTTTGATATAAAAAGTTAGATATGTATTTCAAATTATTTGAATTAAGAAATCGGGAATAAAATCCGAAGGAATAATTTCTGTAAATTGAATTGGATTTGGAAAATATAAGTGTAGTGATTAATCTAAATGGGTAGATTGGGATATTGCATGTTGATTGATGCATAGTAGATCCATATATCTATATTGATTGTTGTTTATACACTAGCATTCATGGGGGTAAACCCGTTCCGCGTTAGCGGCGTGGTCCCATGATATGCCATATTATTAAATAAGTTAATTATAATTGTTTAGAGTTTCTCACACCAGTCCCATGACTGACCTGTAGTTTGCTTTTCCTTTGCAAACTCGGGTGCCCCTATTTTCCACACGGGCAGTCGAGTAGTCTTTTTTTGCAGATATATAAGCAGGATTCTGGATTGAAGCTTTAAGCTGTATCTAGTGCATTTATCGTCTTCCACTGTTGTAACAACCCGAAAATCTGGGCCAGTTTAAAAATTTTATTTTGGCAATTTTAGCGAATTTTGATTATTTAAAATGAATTATTTTAAATAATATCGACGAGAAAATTTATTTTTAATATAATTCGACGTATATATTATACGCGTCGTCGTTAGAATAAAAATAATTATATATAATTATAAAAGGAATTGAAAATGGCGCGGTAGTTCGAAAATTCGATTTCTAATTTCAAATGAATATACAGAATTCAATATAAGTCAGAATTGAACGAAACAAGAAATATTTGAATCTGTATAACTATATCTTTGTAATGAAGTTGACAAACTGAGATTTCACTTTAGAAATGATAAGATATGTCCAGTAGAAAATTCAGAATAGTCGCTGTGGAATTTATATATATTTTATATAATATATAGCCCTTAAAAATAGCCGTTTTGCAAACGACCTCGGATTTCGACGAAACCAGTTTTGTTGGGTCCGAGATGTGAAGTTATTGCTAGGTTTCAAATTTCATAATTTTTCGAATCAATGTGTGAGCGTGGTAAAGGAAAACGCGTTTGACCAGTTTCAGTTGATTTTAATCGACTGGAAATTGGCCATTTTTCAAACGGTCTCAGAATTCGATGAAACTAGTTTTGTTAGGACCGTATCGTCAATACGAAGCTAGAAAATATTTTTCTGGGATTTTTCGTGTTAGTATGTGACCCCGGTAATTTGAAATGTACGTTTAAAATTCAATATAATGATTTAAATGTAAATTTAACGGAAATTGATTGTAACAGCCGAGTCAGCTTACGATACATGTCCCATTGTGTTCGGAATGGGGGTGAAACGCTATGGACGGCAGGCGGTGGGCCTCGTTTAGAGGTCGTACGTAAAAGTCAACTCTTAGCTAAATTAAATAAATAAAATAATAAAATAAAAAAAAAATAAAAAAATCTTTCCCCCCTTTTAACCGCTCTGCCCCCCCCCCCAATTTATTTCAGATCGAATAAAAAAAAAAAAAAAAAAGAGAAAAACGAAAATCGCGATCGCCCCCCCCGCTGTTGCCTCGACCGCCGCCAGAGGCGGGGCTCGCCACTGCGCCACCTCACTTCGTCGCCCCCTCCTCCTTCTCCACCGCACCGCTTCCCTCTCTCCTCTGCAACAGCCCTCCCCCCCTTTCTTCCATCGAAGACGGCAGCCACCCCCACCCCTCACCTCGAACCCTACCGCCATCGAAGACGAGCCGCGCCCCCCCCCCTCTTCGCAGGTATGTGGTTTTATCTTATTTCGTTTTTATTTTATTTATTTTTTTATCTAAAAATTTCGATTTTTAAAAGGATAATAAAAACTGATTTTTGTTTTAAAATATAAAAACTGATTTTTGTTTTAAAATATAAAAACTGATTTTTGTTTTAAAATATAAAAACTGATTTTTGTTTTAAAAGATAGAAAACTGATTTTTGTTTTAAAATATAAAAACTGATTTGCAAAAATAAAGTAAAAACTGATTTTATTCAAGATAGAAAACTGATTTTTAAAAAAAGATTAAAAAGAGTTGATTTTTAAAAGATTAAAACTGAATTGATTTAAAAAAAAAAAGAAAAAAAAAGCTTTGATTTTTATAAACGAGATGATAGGATTTTTCAAGGAAGAAAAAAATAGGATTTTTATCTATTGAACTTTGAAATAAAAATTCGATTTTTATATATTGAATAGCGAACTAAAAATTCGATTTTTATATATATAGTGACTACGGGCAACGAAGATGACGAAGAGGCGATAACGAAGAAGACTTCTGCAAAAGAAGAGCCGTGGAGCTAGGATAGCTATAAGTGAGAATTTCTCACCTTTCAAATTTATTTTCTAGTTATATATATATATATACTAGGATGCAGACGGTGTTTAGTAGCACCCGACACAATCGTCCACAGACCATGGACTTGTTTGTTTGGCTGTTTGGTTATTGATTGTGATATTGGTTTGAATGTGGTTTGTGGGGTGAAAGATCGAATCGATAAATTGGTTAGGATTAGACGTGCGCCGTTATAAGGCGAAGGAGTAAGGCTAGGTTAGACTCTTACTCCAAATTTTGTGGTTTGCATAATAAAATTGATATGATTGATGTGTGAATGGCGTGGGCCTTCACTAGACCGGGGATTAGGCTAGGCCTTGTCCCGTTTCTAGTATCGTGCCGTTATGCCGCCGAAATTTTCTAAAATATGTTAGAAAAATAAAAATATCATTTTTATTGAATAAATGAATTGAATAGAAATTCATATGTTGAAATAAAATGTTTTATCGTTAAAAATATAATTTTTAACGTGAAAGTGAATAAATAAATATTTATAAACAAATCGGCCGATTTGTTTATATACACTGATTTGACTGATATTGATTGGGACGATATATTTTACACATCGCCCAACTGCACGATTAAAATATTTGTTTGATTGTTTGAAACCCCACACGGGTGTTGGGATGAAACTCGAAGTTCACTCATCCTGATTGATTAAATATGTCGATCGATTGATTGACAAGCTGCTATAAGCGTTAAATGTCTATATTTGATGCTTATACAGTGTAGTGCACTTTGGTTGATGGTTGATTATTCATCGTTGTTGATATATACATGTGTTGTAGAAAATCCATATAATTAACATTATATGGTAATTGATTGGGCCTCATTCCAGTTTCGAAAAAAAATATTTGAAATAGAAATATTTGAAATAGAAATATTTGAAATAGAATAAATGAATATTGAAAAGCAATTTCGAAATCGAATATTTCGAAATGAATTGAATTGAAAGTGATTTCGAAATGAATTGAATTGAAAACGAATTCAAAGTGAATTGAATTGAAAACGATTTCGAAATGAATTGAATTGAAAACGATTTCGAAATGAATTGAATTGAAAACGAATTCAAAATAAATTGAATTGAAAACGATTTCGAAATGAATTGAATTGAAAACGAATTCGAAATGAATTGAATTGAAAACGATTTCGAAATGAATTGAATTGAAAACGAATTCGAAATGAATTGAATTGAAAACGATTTCGAAATGAATTGAATTGAAAACGAATTCGAAATGAATTGAATTGAAAACGAATTCGAAATGAATTAAATTGAAAACGAATTCGAAATGAATTGAATTGAAAACGATTTCGAAATGAATTGAATTGAAAACGAATTCAAATTTGAATTGAAAGCGAAGTGAAATAAATTCAAATTGAATTGAAATTCGAATTGAATAGAAATGAATTTTGAAACGAATTTATAAAGATGAATTCAATTTTGATTTGAATTGAAATGGAAGTTGAAATTGCTTTTGAAACGAATTTAAAACTATTTATATAATTCGTTTTAAATAGAAATCGACGAAATATATATTATATATATTATATATATAATATAATGGCCTGAATAGAACGCGCCGCGCCGCGGTAGTTCGCGAATTTCGACCATTTATTTCAAACGGACATTACGGGAGATCCGACCGTCGGATTCTCCTAAAACCGGAACCGTTGGGTTCGTATCGAAAAGAGCTTTCTAATGAATGTTAGAAATTTGAAATCTAACGGTTGGATTTGGAGATACGTCCAAATCAAATTCGAAAAAGGTCGCTGTAAGTGCAGTTCGATGGCCGTTAATGGAAATCGACTGTACGGGCCTTGATAAAATTATTAAAAATAGTAATAATTTGTGTAAAATCATAAGAAATGATTTGTGAAAGTTTGGGATGAAAAACTCCATATTTGAAAAGATAAAAATAGATTTTTATCGAAATGAACTAGTTTTGAACTAGAATTATAATTCTATTTATTTTTAAATAAATAAATTGAATTTGAAATGGTTTTGAAAATAACCAAAATTTCCAATGATTGCATTGGAGTGGATTTGAATCGAAATTGTCTTCGGAATATTTCGATGTTGGAATTCGTGATATTACAGGTGTTGTTATGGAAATTTGAAAGATATATATTTGTATCGTTATTTCCAATACGACATTTGTTAGTCGTAGAATTCGATATTGAATATAAGCCGATATATTTTCTATTCAGAGCCTTGTATTGAATATCGAATGTGATTTGGGTTTGTCGTGAATGGTGTCTTCACTAACACTGTTCTTGAACCCAGTTGAGAAATGATTAAATCTTTTTATTTAGATTTAATGAAGTGTACCAATTAAATAATATTTAATTGGAATTGAATTGATATTGATTTTTGGGTTTATCGTGAACAGTGTTTTAAATAACACTTGTTCTTTAACCCGATAATTAATGAATGTGATTTGGGTTTGTCGTGAATGGTGTCTTCACTAACACTGTTCTTGAACCCAGTTGAGAAAAGATTAAATCTTTTTATTTAGATTTAATGAAGAGTACCAATTAAATAATATTTAATTGGAATTGAATTGATATTGATTTTTGGGTTTATCGTGAACAGTGTTTTAAATAACACTTGTTCTTTAACCCGATAATTAATGAATGTGATTTGGGTTTGTCGTGAATGGTGTCTTCACTAACACTGTTCTTGAACCCAGTTGAGAAAAGATTAAATCTTTTTATTTAGATTTAATGAAGTGTACCAATTAAATAATATTTAATTGGAATTGAATGGATATTGATTTTTGGGTTTATCGTGAACGGTGTTTTAAATAACACTTGTTCTTTAACCCGATAATTAATGGGATGTGACTTTGGGTTTATCGTGAACCGTGTTTTAAATGACACTGATTCTTTAACCCAGTCACAGATTAAAACTAAGTGGAGTTTTAAATGAATCTTTAATTAGATTGAAAAGATCGAGAATGGAGTATCACCAGTTTTGCTCCAGGCGATAGTTAAATCTTTAATTAGATTTGAATGTGAAATTTAGAAACTAACTGGCGGTTAGCCAAGCAGAATGGTTTTCTGGATATTGATCTGATGTTGGTTTCGGCCTTCGGGGTTAATATTTGGGGAATTATTCTCTTGATTAATTTACGGTTAGTGACTAATGAATTGGAATGAGGCGTATGTTGTGTTTGTGTAACACTTATTTAAAATATACGCGAGTTATTCGGAAAGACCGGGTTTATCCCATTCTGAATAACTGATACGACGATAAGTCGAAGATGAAGACGATGGTCGAAGACCGGAGGTCTTCACGTCGTTTGGGTGATAACTGATGATCTTGATTGGGCTGTACACCCAAGAAGATGGAAACAGTTAGTGATCGTCCAGACGTACTTGGAGATCGATGGATATGCGGGGTACTAGGTGCCTCCGGTTTCGTTCAGACCCAGAACGGACTTGTAAATGGACTGTGTGTCTGACATCGGATTTCATTCTGTGTGACTGATATCGGTTGCATAGGATGGCTTGCCTGTGTGGCATGCTAAGATGCAAATGATCAAGGCTTCTGTTGAAAAGCAAAGTCTTGTGGTTGATGATCAAAGCACGGCCTTTGTGGCGTAGCTTTGTGTAACGTTTACCTCGCGTGTTTCACACCAGGTATGAACCAAAAACGGGAGAAAGGACCTCAGGGAGGGCCTGCGTTTCCTCCTAGCTAGAAGTGGCGTCAGTGGTTTTACACGCCCTGACGAGTTTGACTTATGTGGTTGTTGCTGTTGCGAGGCGCCTCGGATTGATCGGTCGTTCTCGAACCGATGGAGTCATTTAGTTGGCTCATTTACGCCCCAAAGGGCGGCGAAACGCAGTGCTCAGGCATTTTAATCCACATCGGTGGACCGGCCCTGTCGCTCCTAGGGTCACTCGAGCTCTGATCCTGAGACTCGGGCTGGGCAGTCTCGAATCGGTTGAGGACTATCTTTTGCCTCTGTTCATAGACGGAAATCCAATTTTCAAATACGTGACATTTGCGGTTTTAATTGTAAAACTAGTATGGCGACATGATATATGGTACCCATGCCGCCTATGATTGATACTTATGATTTGAAGTTGTTTTATACACTATGCACTTATAATAGTATCAAATGATTTGTTTTAAACGTATCAAGCATTCTTTGGCTGTTATAAGGGAAAACCCTATCCCCCGGCTTGCGTTGCATTGTGTGATAGGACCTGGGTCTTATAACAGCTTCATTTTTCTTTATTTAGCATTGCGCTGTTTGTTTATGCACTGGTATTCTTGGGAGGAAACCCGTTCCGTGTTATACGGCGTGGTCCCTTGATTTGCCTAATGATTTAAAATAAAGATTAATAACTGTTTTAGTTCTCACACCAGTCACATGACTGACCTGGAGTTTATTGTTTTAACCTAAACTCTGGGTGCCCCTATTTTCGACACGGGCAGCTAGTAGTTTTGGTTTTGCAGATTTATATTCACAAGATCCTGGTTTACAGCTGGAACGATATCCGGAAAGCTTTGTATCCGTATATCTGCTTCTAGTTGTGTATTGTAATATTTTCCGCTGCTATGTATTTAAATGTAATTTAAATCTCTGATATTTCTGTGTAATATTCATTTATACTCTGTAAATTCTTGTAATCTGATGCATTGTTGTAATATACAGTGAAATGTTCTTTTATATGTGTTCTGTTGTGGCTTGTTCTCGAACTATCCGACGCTTTCCTTTACGGGGAAGTTGCGGGTCTTCACAGTTGGTATCAGAGCTTTGGTTTACAAAGCTCAGAGAACAAGGCACATTAGAACCATACGAAAGAATTCATCAGATATTGGATTAGTAATATCCAATTAGAATGACTCGTTAGAGATGGGATCAGTAGTATCCTAGAACGAGTGTGAAGAGTATATTTTTCAAGTGAAAACAAATTTTGTTTTGAAAATTTAAATCAATCATTCGTATTTGATTTTCTATTTATATTGAGTTGGACAATCCAGTATATATAGATTTTGCGTATACGTCTGATCCGCGTGTATTCGAAGTTTTAATATATTGGATAGATATAGAATCACACTCTAGTCGCCCGGAGAAGGTACTGATGATAGCACGTGCATCATCAGTATTTATGTTCGTGTTTCGAAAGTGTGATTTTCTATATATTTCCATTGGACTGGTGTGAGAACCAAAATTAGATAGGGCTTATTGTTGTGATTTGGCATCAAAAATCTGATTTTTGTATATGTATCAAAATTATGAATTTGATAATCTAATTCACTAATTGATTGATGTTTGTGTTGTTTGTTTAATTGTTTGATAATTTTGAACCATTATGCCTAACTGAATCAAATATTGACTTGTATTGAAATTTGGTCGCATTTGCTTGCATATACTTGTATATCATTGAACAGGTCATAGCAAGGAGGCTAGAGCAGAGAATAAAATTTGTTTGCCCGACAAATAGGTACATGTTTACTACATAATTTCCTGTTTTGTTTGGGTGATGATGATTTTGTGAGCCTATTGGCTAGCCGCTTGGCTTTTTCTTTTTCTTTTTGAGATCTGAAGGACCGGGGAAGCTATTTGAAATTCCCCGATGCTCCCGGTGCAGGGGAGGTTATGGCGAAATTTTTCGAAAATTTAGGGTGTTAGCCAAATTTTTGAAATTTTGAAAATTCTCAGAAACTAAAGAGTTGGAGAATGGAAGCCAGATCGAGCGTAGAGCTGAATAATCAAACCACTTTCGACTTTGTTCCTTTTCGGGGACGAAAAGTTTTAAGTGGGGGAGATTGTAACAACCCGAAAATCTGGGCCAGTTTAAAAATTTTATTTTGGCAATTTTAGCGAATTTTGATTATTTAAAATGAATTATTTTAAATAATATCGACGAGAAAATTTATTTTTAATATAATTCGACGTATATATTATACGCGTCGTCGTTAGAATAAAAATAATTATATATAATTATAAAAGGAATTGAAAATGGCGCGGTAGTTCGAAAATTCGATTTCTAATTTCAAATGAATATACAGAATTCAATATAAGTCAGAATTGAACGAAACAAGAAATATTTGAATCTGTATAACTATATCTTTGTAATGAAGTTGACAAACTGAGATTTCACTTTAGAAATGATAAGATATGTCCAGTAGAAAATTCAGAATAGTCGCTGTGGAATTTATATATATTTTATATAATATATAGCCCTTAAAAATAGCCGTTTTGCAAACGACCTCGGATTTCGACGAAACCAGTTTTGTTGGGTCCGAGATGTGAAGTTATTGCTAGGTTTCAAATTTCATAATTTTTCGAATCAATGTGTGAGCGTGGTAAAGGAAAACGCGTTTGACCAGTTTCAGTTGATTTTAATCGACTGGAAATTGGCCATTTTTCAAACGGTCTCAGAATTCGATGAAACTAGTTTTGTTAGGACCGTATCGTCAATACGAAGCTAGAAAATATTTTTCTGGGATTTTTCGTGTTAGTATGTGACCCCGGTAATTTGAAATGTACGTTTAAAATTCAATATAATGATTTAAATGTAAATTTAACGGAAATTGATTGTAACAGCCGAGTCAGCTTACGATACATGTCCCATTGTGTTCGGAATGGGGGTGAAACGCTATGGACGGCAGGCGGTGGGCCTCGTTTAGAGGTCGTACGTAAAAGTCAACTCTTAGCTAAATTAAATAAATAAAATAATAAAATAAAAAAAAAAAAAAAAAATCTTTCCCCCCTTTTAACCGCTCTGGCCCCCCCCCCCAATTTATTTCAGATCGAATAAAAAAAAAAAAAAAAAAAGAGAAAAACGAAAATCGCGATCGCCCCCCCCGCTGTTGCCTCGACCGCCGCCAGAGGCGGGGCTCGCCACTGCGCCACCTCACTTCGTCGCCCCCTCCTCCTTCTCCACCGCACCGCTTCCCTCTCTCCTCTGCAACAGCCCTCCCCCCCTTTCTTCCATCGAAGACGGCAGCCACCCCCACCCCTCACCTCGAACCCTACCGCCATCGAAGACGAGCCGCGCCCCCCCCCCCCCTCTTCGCAGGTATGTGGTTTTATCTTATTTCGTTTTTATTTTATTTTATTTTTTATCTAAAAATTTCGATTTTTAAAAGGATAATAAAAACTGATTTTTGTTTTAAAATATAAAAACTGATTTTTGTTTTAAAATATAAAAACTGATTTTTGTTTTAAAATATAAAAACTGATTTTTGTTTTAAAAGATAGAAAACTGATTTTTGTTTTAAAATATAAAAACTGATTTGCAAAAATAAAGTAAAAACTGATTTTATTCAAGATAGAAAACTGATTTTTAAAAAAAGATTAAAAAGAGTTGATTTTTAAAAGATTAAAACTGAATTGATTTAAAAAAAAAAGAAAAAAAAAGCTTTGATTTTTATAAACGAGATGATAGGATTTTTCAAGGAAGAAAAAATAGGATTTTTATCTATTGAACTTTGAAATAAAAATTCGATTTTTATATATTGAATAGCGAACTAAAAATTCGATTTTTATATATATAGTGACTACGGGCAACGAAGATGACGAAGAGGCGATAACGAAGAAGACTTCTGCAAAAGAAGAGCCGTGGAGCTAGGATAGCTATAAGTGAGAATTTCTCACCTTTCAAATTTATTTTCTAGTTATATATATATATATACTAGGATGCAGACGGTGTTTAGTAGCACCCGACACAATCGTCCACAGACCATGGACTTGTTTGTTTGGCTGTTTGGTTATTGATTGTGATATTGGTTTGAATGTGGTTTGTGGGGTGAAAGATCGAATCGATAAATTGGTTAGGATTAGACGTGCGCCGTTATAAGGCGAAGGAGTAAGGCTAGGTTAGACTCTTACTCCAAATTTTGTGGTTTGCATAATAAAATTGATATGATTGATGTGTGAATGGCGTGGGCCTTCACTAGACCGGGGATTAGGCTAGGCCTTGTCCCGTTTCTAGTATCGTGCCGTTATGCCGCCGAAATTTTCTAAAATATGTTAGAAAAATAAAAATATCATTTTTATTGAATAAATGAATTGAATAGAAATTCATATGTTGAAATAAAATGTTTTATCGTTAAAAATATAATTTTTAACGTGAAAGTGAATAAATAAATATTTATAAACAAATCGGCCGATTTGTTTATATACACTGATTTGACTGATATTGATTGGGACGATATATTTTACACATCGCCCAACTGCACGATTAAAATATTTGTTTGATTGTTTGAAACCCCACACGGGTGTTGGGATGAAACTCGAAGTTCACTCATCCTGATTGATTAAATATGTCGATCGATTGATTGACAAGCTGCTATAAGCGTTAAATGTCTATATTTGATGCTTATACAGTGTAGTGCACTTTGGTTGATGGTTGATTATTCATCGTTGTTGATATATACATGTGTTGTAGAAAATCCATATAATTAACATTATATGGTAATTGATTGGGCCTCATTCCAGTTTCGAAAAAAAATATTTGAAATAGAAATATTTGAAATAGAAATATTTGAAATAGAATAAATGAATATTGAAAAGCAATTTCGAAATCGAATATTTCGAAATGAATTGAATTGAAAGTGATTTCGAAATGAATTGAATTGAAAACGAATTCAAAGTGAATTGAATTGAAAACGATTTCGAAATGAATTGAATTGAAAACGATTTCGAAATGAATTGAATTGAAAACGAATTCAAAATAAATTGAATTGAAAACGATTTCGAAATGAATTGAATTGAAAACGAATTCGAAATGAATTGAATTGAAAACGATTTCGAAATGAATTGAATTGAAAACGAATTCGAAATGAATTGAATTGAAAACGATTTCGAAATGAATTGAATTGAAAACGAATTCGAAATGAATTGAATTGAAAACGAATTCGAAATGAATTAAATTGAAAACGAATTCGAAATGAATTGAATTGAAAACGATTTCGAAATGAATTGAATTGAAAACGAATTCAAATTTGAATTGAAAGCGAAGTGAAATAAATTCAAATTGAATTGAAATTCGAATTGAATAGAAATGAATTTTAAAACGAATTTATAAAGATGAATTCAATTTTGATTTGAATTGAAATGGAAGTTGAAATTGCTTTTGAAACGAATTTAAAACTATTTATATAATTCGTTTTAAATAGAAATCGACGAAATATATATTATATATATTATATATATAATATAATGGCCTGAATAGAACGCGCCGCGCCGCGGCAGTTCGCGAATTTCGACCATTTATTTCAAACGGACATTACGGGAGATCCGACCGTCGGATTCTCCTAAAACCGGAACCGTTGGGTTCGTATCGAAAAGAGCTTTCTAATGAATGTTAGAAATTTGAAATCTAACGGTTGGATTTGGAGATACGTCCAAATCAAATTCGAAAAAGGTCGCTGTAAGTGCAGTTCGATGGCCGTTAATGGAAATCGACTGTACGGGCCTTGATAAAATTATTAAAAATAGTAATAATTTGTGTAAAATCATAAGAAATGATTTGTGAAAGTTTGGGATGAAAAACTCCATATTTGAAAAGATAAAAATAGATTTTTATCGAAATGAACTAGTTTTGAACTAGAATTATAATTCTATTTATTTTTAAATAAATAAATTGAATTTGAAATGGTTTTGAAAATAACCAAAATTTCCAATGATTGCATTGGAGTGGATTTGAATCGAAATTGTCTTCGGAATATTTCGATGTTGGAATTCGTGATATTACAGGTGTTGTTATGGAAATTTGAAAGATATATATTTGTATCGTTATTTCCAATACGACATTTGTTAGTCGTAGAATTCGATATTGAATATAAGCCGATATATTTTCTATTCAGAGCCTTGTATTGAATATCGAATGTGATTTGGGTTTGTCGTGAATGGTGTCTTCACTAACACTGTTCTTGAACCCAGTTGAGAAATGATTAAATCTTTTTATTTAGATTTAATGAAGTGTACCAATTAAATAATATTTAATTGGAATTGAATTGATATTGATTTTTGGGTTTATCGTGAACAGTGTTTTAAATAACACTTGTTCTTTAACCCGATAATTAATGAATGTGATTTGGGTTTGTCGTGAATGGTGTCTTCACTAACACTGTTCTTGAACCCAGTTGAGAAAAGATTAAATCTTTTTATTTAGATTTAATGAAGAGTACCAATTAAATAATATTTAATTGGAATTGAATTGATATTGATTTTTGGGTTTATCGTGAACAGTGTTTTAAATAACACTTGTTCTTTAACCCGATAATTAATGAATGTGATTTGGGTTTGTCGTGAATGGTGTCTTCACTAACACTGTTCTTGAACCCAGTTGAGAAAAGATTAAATCTTTTTATTTAGATTTAATGAAGTGTACCAATTAAATAATATTTAATTGGAATTGAATGGATATTGATTTTTGGGTTTATCGTGAACGGTGTTTTAAATAACACTTGTTCTTTAACCCGATAATTAATGGGATGTGACTTTGGGTTTATCGTGAACCGTGTTTTAAATGACACTGATTCTTTAACCCAGTCACAGATTAAAACTAAGTGGAGTTTTAAATGAATCTTTAATTAGATTGAAAAGATCGAGAATGGAGTATCACCAGTTTTGCTCCAGGCGATAGTTAAATCTTTAATTAGATTTGAATGTGAAATTTAGAAACTAACTGGCGGTTAGCCAAGCAGAATGGTTTTCTGGATATTGATCTGATGTTGGTTTCGGCCTTCGGGGTTAATATTTGGGGAATTATTCTCTTGATTAATTTACGGTTAGTGACTAATGAATTGGAATGAGGCGTATGTTGTGTTTGTGTAACACTTATTTAAAATATACGCGAGTTATTCGGAAAGACCGGGTTTATCCCATTCTGAATAACTGATACGACGATAAGTCGAAGATGAAGACGATGGTCGAAGACCGGAGGTCTTCACGTCGTTTGGGTGATAACTGATGATCTTGATTGGGCTGTACACCCAAGAAGATGGAAACAGTTAGTGATCGTCCAGACGTACTTGGAGATCGATGGATATGCGGGGTACTAGGTGCCTCCGGTTTCGTTCAGACCCAGAACGGACTTGTAAATGGACTGTGTGTCTCACATCGGATTTCATTCTGTGTGACTGATATCGGTTGCATAGGATGGCTTGCCTGTGTGGCATGCTAAGATGCAAATGATCAAGGCTTCTGTTGAAAAGCAAAGTCTTGTGGTTGATGATCAAAGCACGGCCTTTGTGGCGTAGCTTTGTGTAACGTTTACCTCGCGTGTTTCACACCAGGTATGAACCAAAAACGGGAGAAAGGACCTCAGGGAGGGCCTGCGTTTCCTCCTAGCTAGAAGTGGCGTCAGTGGTTTTACACGCCCTGACGAGTTTGACTTATGTGGTTGTTGCTGTTGCGAGGCGCCTCGGATTGATCGGTCGTTCTCGAACCGATGGAGTCATTTAGTTGGCTCATTTACGCCCCAAAGGGCGGCGAAACGCAGTGCTCAGGCATTTTAATCCACATCGGTGGACCGGCCCTGTCGCTCCTAGGGTCACTCGAGCTCTGATCCTGAGACTCAGGCTGGGCAGTCTCGAATCGGTTGAGGACTATCTTTTGCCTCTGTTCATAGACGGAAATCCAATTTTCAAATACGTGACATTTGCGGTTTTAATTGTAAAACTAGTATGGCGACATGATATATGGTACCCATGCCGCCTATGATTGATACTTATGATTTGAAGTTGTTTTATACACTATGCACTTATAATAGTATCAAATGATTTGTTTTAAACGTATCAAGCATTCTTTGGCTGTTATAAGGGAAAACCCTATCCCCCGGCTTGCGTTGCATTGTGTGATAGGACCTGGGTCTTATAACAGCTTCATTTTTCTTTATTTAGCATTGCGCTGTTTGTTTATGCACTGGTATTCTTGGGAGGAAACCCGTTCCGTGTTATACGGCGTGGTCCCTTGATTTGCCTAATGATTTAAAATAAAGATTAATAACTGTTTTAGTTCTCACACCAGTCACATGACTGACCTGGAGTTTATTGTTTTAACCTAAACTCTGGGTGCCCCTATTTTCGACACGGGCAGCTAGTAGTTTTGGTTTTGCAGATTTATATTCACAAGATCCTGGTTTACAGCTGGAACGATATCCGGAAAGCTTTGTATCCGTATATCTGCTTCTAGTTGTGTATTGTAATATTTTCCGCTGCTATGTATTTAAATGTAATTTAAATCTCTGATATTTCTGTGTAATATTCATTTATACTCTGTAAATTCTTGTAATCTGATGCATTGTTGTAATATACAGTGAAATGTTCTTTTATATGTGTTCTGTTGTGGCTTGTTCTCGAACTATCCGACGCTTTCCTTTACGGGGAAGTTGCGGGTCTTCACAACTGTGTTATTTTATATTTCCGCTGCATTGTATTACATTTATTGTAAATAAATCTTCCGCTGTATTATATTTCGATATACTCTGATATATTCTATACTCTGATCTAACATTATTATAATGTTTATTAAAGTCTTCTGTTATTTGTCCTGATGTGTTATATGCCCAGAGTTAGCGTATGCGGGTTTCGAACGGTTTTGGTCAATTTAGCGATCGATTAGGACCTAGCGAAATCCGTGTCATTACAATAGCCATAATAAAAAATTTAAATTGGCTCGGATTTCCGGGTTATTACACTTTCTGATTGCGACTTGTACGTCGCTTGCTGCCAACCAGAAAACTAGCGACACTTTTTTGCTCGAAAGTTCACAAATTTCATGCCATAAGCGTGCCTCGGTGCCAAAAACGCAACGACGATCGTCATTCAACCCAACTCTAACCCTATCCGCGCAGAGACCCAGGCTTAGCATACTTCTCCAATTGTCGAACTTGCCGAGTAGCATGCACTAGTTGAAAATAGGGTAAAGTATTGAGGCCAAAATCATTTGAAGATTAAAGGATTAAGCCTTACATTTTTTTTCTCTGATTTTTTGAATTTTTGAACGAGTTAAAAAGAGGATGACTTCAATTTTAATTTCGTTGCTTGGATAAACGAACGAAGGAGAGAAAGAAATGGGTTTATAGGGGTATATTTATAGATGAATTTATTATTAAAATATTCTAATGAAACTTACACCCAAAGTAACACATCTAAATGACCACATACGTGCTCCAATCATGATGAAACTTATAATCATAAAATAACTTAATACTTTGGACACAATGAAATAGATTTCGTTGAATTCCGAGATTGTTTGTAAAACTTCCTTTTTATTTCTCAGTGTGAATAAATACGTGTTTAAATTACGCACAATCACAAAATAACTCCAATTAACTTGAAACTGGAAATCTTACAATAATTTTCCATTAAGGACTTTTATAAAATTAGTTTTGTTGTAATCCGAGTTTGTTTGAAAATCGACTATTCTTTAATTCCATATAGACTTGATGAAATATAGTCGATACCAAAGCAATCTAATCTATTGATATTAAATTATTATTGTAGCGGCCCGCAAATCCGTACTATATGAGTTGACTACATACATCACATGTCCAACCTAAATATCACAAAAATACGCATCATTTTTTTAGAAGAGAAAGGTAGAAGAAGAACAGAAATAACAACACATAATCTCACATCGCAGCGGAACAAAATATAATATATCATAACTTTTGAAATACAAAATTTTAAATGTGTAACAAACAATTATCAGAGTACAACACTTACAACACAATGGAAATAAAAATACTATACATCTAACACTGAAGCCTCATGCTCCAAGATCTTTTAGATAGATCTGTAAAATCCTGAACTACTTGACTGCCCATACAAATTTGGGCACCCAAGAGTTTAGGTAAAACGAAAAAAAATAAACTCTGGGTCAGTCATGGGACTGGTACGAGTAAACAATTTAAAACAGTTTGAGAAAATAAATGATATCTCGTAAGACCGCGCCGTATAACACGGAACGGGTTTTCCATTATGAGAATCCAAAACACTTGATTTGACTTCCAAAATCCATTTGAAAGAAACAATAATCTTTATATCAAAACTCTTTTGATATTATAATAGTGTCTGAATCAAATAATTAGAAATTTAGTGGAACGCTTTCGTCTCACACTCCACATACATAATATACAATCAAAACCGCAGGTACTTATTGGGTAATTAATTTCCAACTATGACAAGGTATGGAACCACCTTCCGATAATGTATCTCTAGAGGAGAATACACTGGGTTCAGCAAGAACATCTTGTAACCAGACCGCACATGACCGACCACTCATTTCTCTTGAGTGTATTGAATGTATATCTCCAACGATTGGGATCAGCAGCCGTTTCTTGAATGGGACAACATCGAATAGAATAAAGAATGAAATGAATTTCTCTAGATAGGTGATAATACACCCTAATAGGCAGCTACCCACTTAGCCATGCTGCCTGCCCGATTTTTGTTATTTCCCGGTTGTTGAGGCCTATGGCTACACTTACTTCCTTTTCGTTGACAGCACAATCACTTTGAATGCCACATTGTCGATTCCATTAACCATTAATTGATTTTCACAAATATAATCTGGATATTACACTAAGAGTAAATTCTCGCCACCAGATATATTTATACAGACCAACATATGCGATCATTGGAAATACTCTATCAGACATTCATCCGTATACGTTCATTCCGGGATTAAATGAAACGGAAGGCACAATTTCCATTAATAGAAAAAGCCTCCGTCTCTGATTATCTTCATATAATCTGATTCGCAATGCTACTGCCAATACGGAGTGGTTCTCGGATAAAAATCCAACCGGTCTCTCCATATTGACAATGATATTGGAAAAACACTTCGATAGTCGGTTATTTAGCTATCGAAGAAAACAAACATTTCATACAAAGCATTAAACAATCAATAGGCCCCTTAATTAATATTTAATTAATTAATCACTTCTCAATTTCCTTATCACTATTCGTTAACATGAAAATTTCGACAATCATCTTGGCCTCTTACACTATTTGGAAGACATTTCCAAATATTAACCTTTTCATTTTATATATTTAGAAAATACCCTTTATTTGAAGTTAGAAAACATTCCAATTACTTATCTCTTTCATGACCATTTATTTCTATACTGAGGAAATATTTATTATTATATTCCAAAATTTTCACTTACTTGGGTTAAAATGACTATTGTGTAAAACACCATTACAACAACCCAAAATACCGCATTCAACTAACTCTTATTCAAACATTGATCTTCGAGATTGAACCTTGCTATTTATCGGTTAAAAATGAAATCAATCAAGTTAGGGTATAACTACCACTCAGACCTTGACTGAAAACATCTTTAACTTCAAAACAGACAAAACTACTTACCTCGAATAATCAACATCATATAAAGCCAATTATTCATTTTTAACCCGTATATGTTTCTCTTTCAAATTTTACCAGATTAAATTATAGATTTCCTTTTTGTTTGTAATATTCTATTTTTAAGTTTGTTTCCTTATCGAATTCTATATATATATATATATATATATATATATATATATATCGATATATTGATTTTCTAGTTATCCAATTTTCTTAAAAATATTCTAACGCCTGAAATTTTCTGAAAATTTCACCCTAGCCTCCTTTGTACAGGTCACTTAGAACAACTACAAAACGCCTCTCAGGGCCCTTTCCATTCAAAAAGAAAATCAAAAAGCCAAATGGCTTGCCGATTCAGCGCATAAAACCTCATATGGAAATTAAACGTGTACCTTTTTGTCAAGCACACAAATTATAGTCTTTATACACTTCATTCCGTACCTGTCTAACCCATATACTTCCATTCCTAATTTGTTCCAACTCAATGCACTAATTTATTCTTTAATTAGCTCTTTAGCCTGTCTCACTTTTTATTTGAACATAACATGTTCAGATATAAACTTTTACTTGCTTATAAACTAAATGAATTCCATTTCCAATTCAAATTTCATATTCGAATTCGAATATGAATTCAATAGTTCAATTTACTCAGCCAAAACCCAATTTCGCATCAAAACGCGATTATCTAATTATTCTTCAAAATATTTAGTTCTATTTAATAATTTAAAATTCAGCTTTTTGTTTCAAAAATCAGTTCACTTACTCCACTTGATTTCATACTTATTTTATATCTCTAGTCTGGATTTTTCTAATGGAAATTCGGGTTTTATTTACTTAAAATCCATTTATTTATTTAAATAAACCATTATAGTTTTATAATGGTTCTGGTGCTGTTTTTTTTTTGAAATTTTGATGTTGACATAACTCAGAATCTATAAAACGAAATCCATAATTTTCTTTTCCATTTGGAAACTATCATCAGATCGGTCCTGACGTTTCTTGTTTCAAAGAATTCCGACTTAAATTGTGTTCTGTATACTCAATTGAAGTTCGCAACGCCAAATTACGAAACTATTATCAAATTGTTCTTGTATATATATATCCAGTTTCCAAATTCTACTTACCATTTTCGATTATCTCTAATCGATGATTTTTCGTTACTCGGTTATAAATTTATTTATGACTCAATTTTTATACTGCACTCCAATTCCCTTCCAAACAAATGGTTTTGTAAAATTCGATATAATCAATATTCAATTATAAACCCATTGGATTTTTCTTAATTCAGCTTATATCCCAAACTGCGAAGTATAATCAATCATTCCATTTTCAACACGTTTTCTAATTTCGCTTTTTAAATTCTAACTTGAATTTAAACTTCTAAATTATCCAATGATAAAATTTATTTCACTAGATTTATAAGCATTGTTTATAAACTCAACTCCCTTGTTTTATATATTAAAACAAGTATTATTTCAAAAATCTATTTGAACTCACTTCATTTTATATTCCGAATTTTGGAATAAAACCCATCCTTTCTTTTTCAAAATGATTCGAAATTCTATTTTCAAATTCACATTTGAATTAAATATTTTAAATTATCTCTTGATAATCAATTCATTTATATTTATAAACACCATTTATAAATTTCTTGTTTTATACATTTAAAAACAAGTTCCATTTCGAAATCTATTTAAAACCAAAGTCTTATTTTGGAATATTTTATTTATTTTAGTTTATCTATATTAATATAGAATTTATTTTCATATTTTATATTCAATTTAATACATCCTAATATTTATTCTAGAAATATTTTATTTAAATAAATTCGATCTAATCGAATTCAAATCATAAATTTATATGGATTTTTTTTAGTTCAATTTACATTCTGAACATCAGAAAAACTTCATCGTTTATTTCTTTAGAATGATTTCACATTTCCATTTTTAAGTTCACAAATATTCAAATTATCAAATGATAATTTTTCCACTGCATTTATAAATAATGTTTATAAATTCATTTCAATTCCCTATATTATTTAATTTATAAACATCCCATATTTCTTTAATAGTTGTTTTATTTGTTCAAAACAAGTTAATATATTTTTAGCCCATTCGAAATTTAAATTCTATTTTAGAAAAATAGATTTCCCTTTTTATAAAACAAAATATCTTTTTCATGATATTTTTCTACATCAACATTTTAGCCCAGTGATATTTAAATACCCCAAAACACTCAGTTATCAATCATAGGTTTCCTACCACATCATACATGATAATATATGGAAACAAACAATAATAAAATTTTTAGGAATCCAGTTGGATCAGTCCAACATGTTTCCCTGCATCCACAAATGTTAGCTAACATAAATAATCCCCATCCTGCTTCGAGGCAGAATATCGCGGTATTGAAGGTCATCCACTATCATAGCATGGGACGCATAGGTTCATCTGCTAATGATACTGCAGGCATCCGCTAATGGTACTGCGGGAATCCAACCACCAATATATATATATATATATATATAATAACCAAAAACACCAATCCTAAATAACGAATATATATTTAATAGTCACAATAATATTTCAGTGCATGCAAACAACCAACGAATAATTATTTTAATGAATAAAATAATTCTAAATAAAAATATGAGTGAGATTTACTCACCTGATTTAATTTTGATGATTCCGCTCCATTTTAATCAAATTCTGAATATGCAATTGAATTTAGAAAAAATTTCTGACAACTCCAAATTCTACCACTCAACTTTATAGTGTAGTGGATAAACAAATCCAACACAAATTATGCATCTCGACTGGATCTAAAATGTGAAAAGTTACAGCATATATAAGAAAATGGGTTTATTCAAAACTAAACTAAACACTAACTACCCTTTTATTACTAATTATCCTTAATTATTCTATAAAATAGAACACAACTTACCTAGATATTCTTCTCAGTCACAAACACTACCTGGCCTCTGCTAACCCTTTCTTCCTCTATTTACAAGGCCAGTCACAAGACTGTAGGAACCACCACACTAACCTCCCCACATTCCAATTCACTGAACTTCCATCTTTTCATTGTTGAGCTCGCTGGGGGGTCACGAGCCCAATGCCACTCTTCTACATCACTGTGTCGTATCTCTCTGGTCACCTACCACCAATGTATGCCCTCCCTGAGACCCCACCGAACCACCCAACTTCACCTACAACCAACTCGCAACCCTTGATTCCCCAAAATCGCACGCTCCCAATTTAGATTATCGCGAACGTCCTTGACTACTCGTGTCATTGAGTAGCACAAAATCCCACCAAAAATGGAACCTTAAACTCGCCTTTTAGGGAATCGCACTGTAACAACCTGCATTCTACGCATCGGAAGATTGTAGAACATTTATTTCTTTCTTATATGAAGGCGTATGGTCATGTAACTTTGGGAAACGACTATTGGGGTCATTTCCCATGTTCATGATTTTTCCCGATTTTTAAATGACCATTTTGCCCCTAACTGGTACTGTTTTGGCCATAACTTTTGATTGAAAAGGAATTTTGACCTAAAACCACCTCCACTAGCTCCGGATGATGTTTACCTTTCCGAAGAATGGTCACATTAGCCAAACGGACTCACCGTTTGGGAGATATGGCTGAAACAAGGTTTAGAAGGTGAAAAACAGCTTAACCGGGCCTAATTAGGGGCTGATTAGGGTTAGAAAACATTTCTTTCAGCCGCCACTTCATTTCTTGAAACCCAAACAATGGCCTTCATCATCTAAAACACCTAAATCAACTTCTAATCACTTTCTAATCAAGTTTTGGCTTAATCAACATCAAATCAAGGAAGATCTTCCCCAAATCAGTAGTAGAGCTGCTATGTTGCATTGGTATTCGTGCCCAAACAGTAGAATTTCAGATCTAAAGGTTTTATTTGTGGCCAAGGTGAGTGATTTGCATAGTTCCTCACTAATTAAGGTTAATTAGTAAAGATTAGCGAATTTATACATTAATAAATTCTCGAAAAATATTTGTAAATTCTTAAATAATGTTGTAGACCTCTGTTAGAAATTTGGTTTAATTTGATTAAGTTTTGCTAATCATATCATTAGTTTTGCCTAAACATGCTTAAGGGAAAATATGGGATTTTGGGTAGGTTTGATCCAAATTACATGCTATGGTTGTTATTTTGATGTCTATGGTTGATTCGCTATGTTTCTATGACTGTATGGTATGTTTTGTGATTGATTAGAACTGTTAGATTTGTCGAAAACGCCGTCATATGGCGTAAAACAGTCGTTGGAAAGTCATAGGAAATATGCATGGTTCCGAACCGGATCGGATCGAATAATTGGGCTCGGATCGGATAGGAGAACTGGACAAGAGGACTCGATTCGGATTGGAACTTAGCATAAGAGGCTTGGCGAGAAGGAAGGCCATTTTCTTAGAGTTGGAGTTGGGCAGGGGATCGGATCGGCGAGATAAAAAGGGGGATCAGATCGGAGAGACCAGAAAGGGGATCAGATCGGGTGAATGGAGAAGGATGGGATCGGATCGGGAAACCAAGAGGGGATCAACCACCGAACCGAACAGAGGATGGGCACTATACTTCCGAACCGAACCGAGGAGGGATAGAGCACTGATCCAGGCATGGACTAGGACCACCGAACCGAACCGAGCTAGAGGGTTACACCGAACCGAATCGAGCTAGAAGGGGAACACTGTACCGAACCGTACGTGTATTATTACTACTACGCGACGGCTCTTTTGAAGACCAACTCCAATTCGACCAAAACCCGAGATGCAAAGGAAGTCCAAATGAGGAGCTTTGACTCAGGATCCAGTTGGGAACCAATGAGTGGGCTTCATGAGTTGGGCTTTGCTACGGGACGTGTGCTAAGTGAAAATGTATGTGTGTGCGTATATGCTTGTCGAGTAATATACACACAAGGATCGTGTAATATGGCAAACAATATTCGAGTACGAAGTAATAGATAATCACAGAACTGTATAATAGTAAATGCAGTAAAAAGAAAAAATCACACCAGGGCTTTTTTATGCTGGTTCGAAGCACCGTCCTACGTCCAGTCCCAGACCTCTCTCTGGATTTTCACTAATCAACAAACTCGCTTCACCCGGAGGAACAGGTTCACAACACACCACTTGATTTCACGGGCTACAAGCTTACCCACTTGATTTCACGGGCCACAAGCTTACCCACTTGATTTCACGGGCCACAAGCTTACCCAATTGATTTCACGGGCCACAAGCTTACCCACCTGATTTGAACGGCTACAGGCTTACTGGAATTCCAATACAAAGTAGTTGATGGTTGACTATATATTGTGTCTTCAATACACGGACCAGTCACTTGTAGTACACTCTTCCTATAATCTTATCCTCGAGTATATACTTTGAATGCGTAGATTTTAGGAAGTATATTACTTATTGAATCAAAAGATATGAAATAATTTCAATGATTCAATAAGCAATTGAAATATTTGAGAGCTTTTAGAATGCAAGAATGTTTAGAAAGTAAGATCAGAATTTAGAGCAAGAATCGGTGATTTGAAAGTATGATTTCAAGTCAATTTATAGTGTAGAATAGTTGCATTCCTTTATGAAGAGTTTCTACAAAAGATTGCATCTGTTTCCATTGAAAATTGAAGAGAAAACTCTTGATGAATGGAAGCAACCCTTCATAAAAAAGCTCGCTGTTCGGAATCGGTCGACTGGTTGAAAATCACCGGTCGACTGGTTAAGTTTTTGGAAATTTAAAGAATCAAAAAAATAGCCATTATGTGCAAACACAGTAAAACCGGTCGACCGGTCCTTTTTTGGGCGGTCGACCGTCTTCTAGCTATGGACCAGTGGACCTCGGTCCATAGTCTATATCACTCTGCACTCTTTCCCGGTCGGAGCCTGGAGCGTTTGGGCTTTCTCTATGACTTTTCAATTCCTCAAATATATAGATTTCAGCAACGAAGATATGATATTGTTTTGTGCATTCGTGTTATACTTTGAGGATAGATTTTAACATATTTCTAACACGACTCAAAGTAAAAAACCTTATCTCTATGAAATGATCTTCTCTGCACCTTTATATGTTGGCATCGATCAAAATCTTGTCTCAACGTTCTCCCCCTTTTTGATTGATGACAACACCTTGGATTTTCTCCCTCTAACTATAAAGCTCCCCCTGAATTTCTGCAACATTTGTTAGTTCATAATATAAATGATCTTACCTTTTGATTCCTGCATTAACAAATGTTAGATCACATATACTATTACCATGTTAAGCACATAATTTTAAATGATAGTATATGTAACATGAAATATATGAATAATCATAAGAGAAAATATTTCTCCCCCTTTGTCATCGATTAAAAAGAATAAATACCATAATAAGCACAGTAATCGAGAGTAGTAGAGAATACAAATAATTATAGCACCTTTAGGAGATACAGAATAACCTTCTCTTTGATGTGGTGTACCGATTGTGATCTGACTTTAGCCATGAGACACTTGTTTCCTTGCTCTCCTGATTCTGCTTTGTTGCTCTTCCATTTTCTAATTCCCTGAATAGATTTCTTTATTGCCATTTGTTCTAGGATGTTGTTACGATCTCTAGAACACCAGGCTCTGATACCAACTGAAAATGTATGTGTGTGCATGTACTTGTCAAGTATAGTACACTCACAAGGATCGTGTAATATGGCAAACAATATTCGAGTACGAAGTAATAGATAATCACAGAACTATATAATAGTAAATGCAGCAAAAAGGAAAAATCACACCAGGGCTTTTTATACTGGTTCGGAGCACCGTCCTACGTCCAGTCCCAAACCTCTCTCTGGATTTTCACTAATCAACAACCTCGCTTCACCCAGACGAACAGGTTCACAACACACCACTTGATTTCACGGGCTACAAGCTTACCCACTTGATTTCACGGGCCACAAGCTTACCCACTTGATTTCACGGGCCACAAGCTTACCCACTTGATTTCACGGGCCATAAGCTTACCCACCTGATTTGAACGGCTACAGGCTTACCGGAATTTCAATACAAAGTAGTTGATGGTTAACTACATATTGTGTCTTCAATACACGGACTAGTCACTTGTAGTACACCCTTCCTATAATCTTATCCTCGAGTATATACTTTGAATGCGTAGATTTTAGGAAGTATATTACTTATTGAATCAAGAGATATGAAATAATTTCAATGATTCAATAAGCAATTGAAATATTTGAGAGCTTTTAGAATGCAAGAATATTTAGAAAGTAAGATCAGAATTTAGAGCAAGAATCAGTGATTTGAAAGTATGATTTCAAGTCAATTTATAATGTAGAATAGTTGCATTCCTTCATGAAGAGTTTCTACAAAAGATTGCATCCGTTTCCATTAAAAATTGAAGAGAAAACTCTTGATGAATGGAAGCAACCCTTCATAAAAAACTTGCTGTTCGGAACCGGTCGACTGGTTGAAAATCATCGGTCGACTGGTTAAGTTTCTGGAAATTTAAAGAATCAAAAAAATAGCCATTATGTGCAAACACAGTAAAACCGGTCGACCGGTCCTTTTTTGGGCGGTCGACCGTTTTCTGGCTATGGACCAGAGGACCTCGGTCCATAATCTATATCACTCTGCACTCTTTCCCGGTCAGAGCCTGGACCATTTGGGCTTTTTCTATGACTTTTCAATTCCTCAAATATACAGATTTCAGCAACGAAGATATGATATTGTTTTGTGCATTCGTGTTATACTTTGAGGATAGATTTTAACATATTTCTAACACGACTCAAAGTAAAAAACCT
The DNA here is from genome assembly GCA_030737875.1 of Allium sativum. Classification (NCBI taxonomy): domain Eukaryota; kingdom Viridiplantae; phylum Streptophyta; class Magnoliopsida; order Asparagales; family Amaryllidaceae; genus Allium; species Allium sativum. Next base: position 387,072,312 of record CM060916.1, on the reverse strand, counting down.
TATCTCTATGAAATGATCTTCTCTGCACCTTTATATGTTGGCATCGATCAAAATCTTGTCTCAACACTAAGGGGTTGTCGATGTCCGTAACTTTGGATCACTATGTGTAGGAAGTACGTGAACGGATTCAGGGCCATAGTGGCCTAAGTACGACTAAGGGGCTATAGACCAATGAAGTGGGTTCATTTGTAAAGATCTAGTCATGACTCCATGTGGTAAGCTTGGTAGTAGCAGTAGTTGTACAAGTCAAACTCCGTCACTACTTCGATGGGTCTAGTGATTGACAGTGGTGGACATCGTAGGCTTTACGCACTGAGTGAGAGATGTGAGGATGGTTGCTATATTTGATTTGTTTGCCATATCTATGACATGCACACCCCCACCCCCGTATGCTAGTACACCATATGCTAGTGGCACCTTAGAGTGTTGTACAGTATGTAGTGCTAACTCTTTGGTTGCAGGTCCAGGTTCAGGTATGGCTTAGTATACCTATTATTGTTCTGTTTAGCTGCTTATCGCTCATACCAGACTTTTTGTCTGACCCAGAGTTTTATGTCTCTTTTTCTTACTCTGGGTGCTCACACGAGCAGACTAGAGACAGGTTAGCTGGTGATGCGCGAGTAGCGGATTCGGAGGCGAGCAGGAGGCTTCCACGTATGATATGTATAGATATTCTCCCTGTGTCGTTGCTGGTCACTACTTTGGGCATTAGTAGTGTACCTTTCTTGTTTAACTCTTGAGACAGTTTTAAAAGTTGTAATAATGTTGGCTTTGGATCATAAGCTGTACTTTGGATTTTCCGCTGCTATGATAGTTTGTTTTCAGCTTATGCACTATCTCACCTGTTTTATGTCAAATATGTTATTATTATTATATTTTGTTCCATGCGCTGTGAGACATTCTATAGGTTCCTTGTTGATTCTTCGTCTTCTTCCTTTCCTTCTGACGATCGTCCCATGCTAACTGGACATGTGTACAGCGTACTTTTGGAGTAAATGTCGGTTGGTGCGGGGCGGGTTGTCACATTTGGTATCAGAGCTCTAGGTTGCGTAGTTAACCTAAGGAAAGACACTAGGGAGAGATAGTACGTATATGAGAGCGCGTATTTGTAATTATTTTGGTTTTCATAAGCTATATATATTATTAGTATAGCTAAGGATGAAGTCGCACTGCACTAGCACCACTATGAAGATGGTCAATCGTTTTCTCTTTACAGATTGAACGATGAGCCAATACGCAAGAGGTGCTGGTAGAGGAGCCAATAATGGGAATGTTGCTGACATGAGGGCGATGTTTACTGACCTCATGAGAGACATGCTTAGGGATGTGCAAGGGGCATCTCCCAATGCTGGTAATGGTGATGGTCCAATAGTGCAGGCTCCTAGGGTCGATTTCGCCAAGCTATGCAAGAATTACACTAGCCTTGGTGGGAATTCGTTCCATGGAACGGAGTCGGCCACGGATGTTCAGTATTGGTTGGATGGTTGTGATCATATCTTCGACGACTTGGGTATCGAGGATGCGATGAAGAGAAGGTTAGCGTCTCGTCAGCTGCAAGGGCGAGCGATGAATTGGTGGAATGCTATTAAGACAGCCACTCCAGAGGACCAGATTACTTGGGAGTAGTTTAAGGCTCGCTTTAGTGAGAAGTTCATTCCAGCTGCTCAGAAATCAGTGTTGTTTAAGAAATTTTTGGAACTCAAGCAGAGTGGCAGAGCTGTCTAGGAGTATATTGCTGAATTCGACACTTTGTCGAAATATGGGTTATCTCTTATTGATACTACCGAGAAGAAGAACGAGAAGTTCATAACTGGCTTGGATCAGTACTTGGGGGAAAGGCTCATTAACCACATCGATGAGACGTTTGAATCGATTGTGGGGAAAGCATTGAGGTCAGAAAGTCTTTACCCTAAGTCAAAGACTGAGGTTGCATCTGCAGAGGAGCCAAAACCACAGGCATGTGGTGGAGGCAAGGTTGTTTCTCAGAATAAGAGGAAGCAGGACCAGAACAAGGATGGCCAGAAGAAGAATAAGAAAGATGTTGAGTGCTTCAGCTGTGGTAAGAAGGGCCATTATGCTAGTAATTGTCGGGCCAAGCCAGCGGATATGAAGTGCTTCAACTGTGGCCAAGTGGGACATCACAAGGACAAGTGTCCGCAAACCCCTAAAGAAAAGCAGATGGTGAAAGCATATTCCCTTAATGCTATTCCTTCTTCGTCGAATGCCCCAACCGTGGCGGAGAAGGGAAAGAATGTTGTCATTCAAGGTATGCTTTCTGTTTATGATGTTCCAGTAAGAGTTTGTTTGATACTGGGGCTTCCTGTTCTTTCATATCTAGTGACCTGGTAGATAGATTGGGATTGGAACCCGAGATTGTCGATAGACCTTTAGTAGTGACGAACCCGATTGGTGGTTCGACTAGCCTTAGCATGATTTGTCGTAATGTGGACTTATCGAGTCATGGATGCATGTTTGTTTGTGATTGCTTTGTTTTGGGCTTTACTGGGTTTAGCATTATTTTGGGAGTCGATTGGCTCCAAAGATACGGGGTGGGTAGACTGTGAGGGATTTTTGGTGACAGCTAGGGCGGATGATCGGCGGAGGGTAGTGTTTGGTGGTCTACCCGGTGATGGGGTAATGGCTAGTTTTCTAAATTCCCTCGACATCCCGCATAGTGAGTTGTCAGGTTTGCCCATGTTTGGCCAGTATCCGGACATTTTCGAGGAAGTGACCGAGCTTCCACCACACCGAGAGATTGAGTTCCGTATTGATTTGGTGAAAGATTCCAGACCTATAGTGATGCCACTTCGTCGTATGGCACCAAGGGAGCAACGAGAGCTCGGGGTGCAAGTCAGCAATCTTTGAAGAAGGGATTTATCAGAAGGAGTGTTTTTGAATGGGGAGCACCAGTTGTGTTTGCTACCAAGGCGGATGGTTCCCTTCGTTTGTGTGTAGACTACCGCGAGTTGAATAATGTGACGAGGAAGAACAAGTATCCTCTACTGCGGATAGATGATCTATTTGATCAGTTGAGTGGCGCGAGTATTTTCTCAGTTGGATCTCGCGATAGGTTTTCATCAGCTTAGAGTGGAAGCTGAGAGTATAGCTAAAATGGCATTTCGGATGCCGTCTGGGTTTTATGAGTGGTTGGTCATGCCATTCGGGCTGACCAATGCCCCAGCATATTTTGTGGATCCTATGAATAGGGTATTCAGAGATCAGTTGAATAAGTTTTTCCTTGTGTTCATGGATGAGATTTTGGTCTATTCAAGGACAGAGGAAGAACACAAGGAACATTTGAGAATAGTGATGGGGGTGTTGAGAAAACACCAGTTGAAAGCAAAGTTTTCTAAGTGTCACTTTTGGAGGAGGGAAGTGAGATTCTTAGGCCATGTTGTTTCAGAGGATGGTATTGTCGTGGACCCTGCGAAGGTGGCTATGGTACAGGATTAGCCTACACCCAAGAATGCAACAGACGTAAGGAGCTTCTTGGGATTAGCTGGATATTATCGTAAGTTTATTCAGAACGTGTCCAAGATAGCAGCACCGTTGACTACGAAGAATCAAACCTTCGTCTGGGACGGAGTGTGTGAGAATGCATTGAAGAGTCTAAAAGAAAAGTTGACGTGTGCGCCAGTGTTAGTCATTCCTAGAGGGAATGAAGAAATGACGGTATACACGGATGCTTGTGGTACCAGACTAGGTTCTGTATTGATGCAAGGAGGTAGGGTTATAGCTTATGCCAGTCGGCAAACAAAGCCGCATGAGAAGAAGTACCCTACCCATGATTTGGAACTGGCAGCGATCGTGTTTGCATTGAAGATGTGGAGACATTATCTCTTGGGAGAGAGATTTGAGTTGTTTACCGATCATAAATCGTTAAAGTATCTCTTCTCTCAGAAGGATCTGAATCTCCGTCAGCAGAGATGGTTAGAGTTCTTGGCTTCATATGATTTTGATATCGCATATACACCTGGGAAAGGTAATGCGGTCGCCGATGACTTGAGTAGGAGACATGCCAGTTTAGGGGATATGTTTCTTGAATGGAAGCAACTGGAGTATATCGCAAGGCATGATTTCAGACCAAAGTGCGAATTGGATCCAGTGATGTTAGGTAGTTTAACGATCAGACCCACCTTGATTGAGCGGATTGGTTCCAGTCAGAGGGACGATCCTAATTTATTGGAAATCATCTCCAAGTTAGATATGAACATCGACGGTGAGGAGATGAATTTGTATGGGCTTGATTGAGAAGGATGGCTTCGAAAGAATGGAAGACTAGTTGTACCCAACGTGAATGGTTTGAGAGATGAAGTGCTTAGAGAATTTCATCACTCAAAACTGACTATACACCCCAGTGGTGATAAGATGTATCGAGACATGAAACAGACTTACTACTGGGAAGGGATGAAAAGAGACGTTGGGAAGTTTATATCCAAGTGCATGAATTGCCAGCTAGTTAAAGCCGAGCAAAGGAAGCCTAGTGGTCTGTTACAACCATTAGAAATTCCAGAATGGAAATGGGAGCAAGTCTCAATGGATTTCATTGATGGATTAGCAAGGACTAGATCGGGCCATGATAGCATTTGGGTGATTGTGAACCGATTGATTAAGAGTGCAAGGTTTATACACGTCAAGTCGAACAGGACGGCAGCTAAGTTAGCAGAACTATATATGAAGTGGGTAGTGAGATTTCATGGAGTACCTAAAAGCATTGTGAGTGACCGAGACCCATTGTTTACTAGTGGGTTTTGGAAGAGCTTACAAGAGGCTCTAGGGTCGGAAGTACATCTCAGTACCGCGTATCATCCTCAAACTGATGGTCAGACAGAGAGGGTGAATCGTATATTGGAAGATCTCTTGAGAGCTTGTATATTGGATTTTGGTGGATCATGGGATGACCATTTGCATCTAGTAGAGTTTGCATATATTAATAGCTACCAATCCAGTATCGGTATGGCTCCATATGAAGCTTTGTACGGAAGACCGTGAAACTCACCATCATGTTGGATAGAGACTGGCGAGAAGTTTATGCTTGGACCAGATGTGGTGAGGGAAAATTCAGATAAGATTAAGATCATTCAACAACGGATGAAGGCTGCCCAGGATAGGCAGAAGAGTTATGCTGACAAGAGGAGAAAAGACTTAAAATTCTCCATTGGTGACTTGGCGTTTGTCAAGATTTCTCCATTGAAGAGCGTAATACGATTTGGCAGGAGAGGCAAGTTGGCACCAAGATTTGTGGGACCATTCCCAGTTCTCGAGCAAGTTGGGAATTTGGCATATAGAGTTGATTTACCCGAGAAGATGGCGGGAGTTCATAACGTATTTCATGTTTCCCAGTTAAGAAAGTTCGTACACGACCCAGATTTGACTATTTCACCTGATCAGTTGGATGATATCGAAGTTGAACCCGAGGCGGTTGGGAACCGCAGGCCTATGCGTATTGTGGGGAACGATACGAAGCGGGTTCGAAGAAAGACGGTGAAATTAGTCAAAGTTCAGTGGAGCGAGAATGAGAATAACTGTACTTGGGAGACAGAGGAGAGCATTAGGAAGACGTATCCAGAACTCTTTGCCTGGTAAGATTTATTTTGTAATTTAGTTATTCCGCATGCTAGGATAGACTTGTTTTGCATGTTTGATTGTTGTTTTATGGCTGATAGGCATGCGGGACCCTTTTGTGTGTTTTAGTTAGGGAATTTCGGGGACAAAATTTCTTAATGGGGGAAGAATGTAACAACCCGCATTCTACGCATCGGAAGATCGTAGAATATTTATTTCTTTCTTATATGAAGGCGTATGGTCATGTAACTTTGGGAAACGACTATTGGGGTCATTTCCCATGTTCATGATTTTTCGCGATTTTTAAATGACCATTTTGCCCCTAGCTGGTACTGTTTTGGACATAACTTTTGATTGGAAAGGAATTTTGACCTGAAACCACTTTCACTAGCTCCAGATGATGGTTCTCCTTTCCGTAGAGTGGTCACATTAACCAAACGGACTCACCGTTTGGGAGATATGGCTGAAACAAGGTTTAGAAGGTGAAAAACAGCTTAACCGAGCCTAATTATGGTGATTAGCAAGAGGGCCCATGACCCATTTCGGGATTAGAGATGAATAGGGGCTGATTAGGGTTAGAAAACATTTCTTTCAGCCGCCACTTCATTTCTTGAAACCCTAATAATGGCCTCCATCATCTAAAAACACCCAAATCAACTTCTAATCACTTTCTAATCAAGTTTTGGCTTAATCAACATCAAATCAAGGAAGATCTTCACCAAATCAGTAGTAGAGCTGCTGTGTTGCATTGGTATTCACGCCCAAACAGTAGAATTTCAGATCTAAAGGTTTTATTTGTGGCCAAGATGAGTGATTTGCGTAGTTCCTCACTAATTAAGGTTAATTAGTGAAGATTAGCGAATTTATACATTAATAAATTCTCGAAAAATATTTGTAAATTCTTAAATAATGTTGTAGACCTCTGTTAGAAATTTGGTTTAATTTGATTAAGTTTTGCTAATCATATCATTAGTTTTGCCTAAACATGCTTAAGGGAAAATATGGGATTTTGGGTAGGTTTGATCCAAATTACATGCTATGGTTGTTATTTTGATGTCTATGGTTGATTCCCTATGTTTCTATGACTGTATGGTATGTTTTGTGATTGATTGGAATTGTTAGATTCGTCGAAAACGCCGTCATATGGCGTAAAACAGTCGTTGGAAAGTCACAGGAAATATGCAGGGTTCCGAACCGGATCGGATCGGATAATTGGGCTCGGATCGGACAGGAGAACTGGGCAAGAGGACTCGATTCAGAATGGAACTTAGCATAAGAGGCTTGGCGAGAAGGAAGGCCATATGCTTAGAGATGGAGTTGGAAGGGGATCGGGTCGGAGAGACAAAAAGGGGGATCAGATCGTAGAGACCAGAAAGGGGATCGGATCGGGCGAATGGAGAAGGATGGGATCGGATCGGAAAACCTAGAGGGGAGCAACCACCGAACCGAACAGAGGATGGGCACTATACTTCCGAACCGAACCGAGGAGGGATGGAGCACTGATCCAGGCATGGACTAGGACCATCGAACCGAACCAAGCTAGAGGGTTACACCGAACCGAGCTAGAAGGGGAGCACCGAACCGTACGTGTGTTATTACTACTACGCGACGACTCTTTTGAAGACCAACTACAATTCGACCAAAACCCGAGATGAAAAGGAAGTCCAAATGAGGAGCTTTGACTTAGGATCCAGTTAGGAACCAATGAGTGGGCTTCATGAGTCGGGCTTTGCTGCGGGACGTGTGCTAAGGGGTTGTCGTTGTCTGTAACTTTGGATCACTATGTATAGGGAGTACGTGAACGGATTCAGGGCCATAGTGGCTTAGGTACGACTAAGGGGCTATAGACCAATGAAGTAGAGTCATTTGTAAAGATTTGGTCATGACTCCATGTGGTAAGCTTGGTAGTAGCAGTAGTTGTACAAGTCGAACTCCGTCACTACTTCGATGGGTCTAGTGATTGACAGTGGTGGACATCGTAGGCTTTACGCACTGAGTGAGAGATGTGAGGATGGTTGCTATATTTGATTTGTTTGCCATCACTATGACATGCACACGCCCACCCTTGTATGCTAGTACACCATATGCTAGTGGCACCTTAGAGTGTTGTACAGTATGTAGTGCTAACTCTTTGTTTGCAGGTCCAAGTTCAGGTATGGCTTAGTATACCTGTTATTGTTATGTTAAGCTGCTTATCGCTCATACTAGACTTTTGTCTGACCCATAGTTTTATGTATCTTCTTATTACTCTGGGTGCTCACACGAGCAGACTAGAGACAGGTTAGCTGGTGATGCGCGAGTAGCGGATTCGGAGGCGAGCAGGAGACTTCCACGTATGATATGTATAGATATTCTCCCTGTGTCATTGCTGGTCACTACTATGGGCATTAGTAGTGTACCTTTCTTGTTTAACTCTTGAGACAATTTTAAAAGTTGTAATAATGTTGGCTTTGGATCATAAGCTGTACTTTGGATTTTCCGCTGCTTTGATAGTTTGTTTTCATCTTATGCACTGTCTCACATGTTTTATGTCAAGTATGTTATTATTATTATATTTTATTCCATGCGTTGTGAGACATTCTACAGGTTCCTTGTTGATTCTTCGTCTTCTTCCTTTCCTTCTGACGACCGTCCCGTGCTAACTGGACATGTGTACATCGTACTTTTGGAGTAAATGTCGGTTGGTGCGGGGCGGGTTGTCACACGCACCCTCCTATAATCGTTGATCACACATGAACGAGATTTACGAAATCATGAAAAAATTGATTTGCTCCGCTCCCGCTTTGATTCATTTATTTATTTTGACGAGTGAACTTCGTCCGCTTGTCTGAATTTCGATTTTGAATTAGGAGCTGAAAGGGAAAGAAACAGATGCAGAACTGATTTTTGCTTTTGAAAGGATTCAGGATTCGGTTTACATTGGATATGTTCAGTCATTGTTTACTTTTCCAAGCTTTGAGTGTGGATTCAGAAATAACAGTGAATGGATCAAAGAAAAATAATAGGAGAAAGGGGACGCATTTATATATAAAGATGAAGACTTCACCTTTATGTAATTTGCCTGTGTTGTACATGTAATTAAATTCGATTTGATCTTTGATTTAATCTGATTGGATTTTGTTCTTATCTATTTAATTTGTATAATAATATATTTCAGGGTTCTGAACTCCAATCGAAGAACAACAACTGGTACTTCTAGGGTTTAACCACTATTCTGGACATATTGGAACAAGCAACGAATCTAATCATATGGAGAAGATATACATTTTAAACTGACTATTTAAAATTAAATTCAATTCATTAAAATATAAATTGATTTCAAACAATTAAATTCATCGATAATAAATAAATTATTATCGTTCTAATTCAAATAGAATTTCAATAATCATTTGAATTAATTTGACTCCATTTTAGTTTCGAATTGAATTATTTTAGACTCTATTATTACGATAATTATCTATATTCGAAATAAATCGTATTTCGATAATTAAATTGATAATTCAATATAAATATCCATTTATATTATCAACTCGATATTTAAAACTATATTAAATATTTCAAATAAATCAAATAAAAAATCTGGTTCGTTACATTCTTCCCCCCTTATAAGAATTTCGTCCTCGAAATTACTAAGGTAGGAAAAATGCAACTATCCCATTCTTTTCAAAAACTCACTTATGGTGAAACTGAACTCTTCATATTTTAACAAATTTAATTTCACCAAAACTTTTGGTTTCCATTCATATTGCATATCATATACACTTATATTCAATTCATATTCCTTTAAATTGATTTAAATCAATTTATTCACTTCGATCGATTTAACTTGCTTAAGTTGAATTTAAATTTCAGAATTCAAATACCTAGGTTTTCCTTACAAAGCTTTTTGAAATCACATAAGTATATACACATATATTTATAACCATTTCGAATTCAAAACATTTGAATTTCAAACCAACTTGTTTGCTTTCAAACAAATTTCCAACAGAAACTTTTCTAAGGTAGTAATCCTTCACTTAGAAACTCGAAAATGAACACTGATGATGTTGCAGTCATTATCAGTATTATTTCCCAACCACTGAAGTGAGTTTAATGCTTTAACAATTTCAAAATCCATTCAAAACAAAACTATGTTCTTTAAATATACTACAGAAAATATTTTTCCAAACACCCAGGATTTAAATTCCAAATTCTGGTTTGAATTCAATTTTAATTCATCTTATTTGTATATTTCATTCATATAAAATTTATATTTGGTTATCTATAACCATTCCAATTATATATTCTTATTGGATTATAATAATAATAATAGTCAACACATCCATATATTATAATAATTTTAGAAAATTATTCCTTTTCTATCAAAATAGAATTTTGGGTAAAATTATTTCATTTACCTACTTTTAAAACAATATTGTGTCAATTTCTCAGTTCAACTGTTTAGAAATTCATATCGGTTTCGTGGGGTACCACGATTGGAACAGAATCCATAAACCACTCAATAGACAAGCCAACATAATGTAAAACAAATTTTATATCAATTAACAAATACGCGCTCTCATATATATACACTCAACTCATTCTAGGGTACTATTGACCCTATCTCTAATGAGAATAACCCCGCTAAAGCCTAGGTATTCGCTCAACCTAAGCTCTAATACCACTGTAATGGCCCGCAAATCCGTGTTATCTGAGTTGAATACATACATCACACGTCCAACCCAAATATCACAGAAGTACAAATCATTTTTTTAGAAGAAAAAAGTAGACAAAAAACAGAAATAACAACACAAAATCTCATATCACAGCGGGACAAAAAATAATATATCATAACTTTTGAAATACAAAATTTTAACTGTATAACATACAATTATCAGAATACAACACTTACAACACAGCGGAAATATAAATACTATATATCTAACACTGAAGCATCATGATCCAAAATCCTTTAGATAGATCTGTAAATACTGAACTAATTGACTGCCCATACAAATTTGGGCACCCAAGACTTTTGGTAAAACAAAAAAAAAAAAATAAACTCTGGGTCAGCCGTGTGACTGGTACGAGTAAATAATTTAAAACAGTTTGAGAAATGATATGATATCTCATAAGACCACGCCGTATAACATGGGATAGGTTTTCCCTTATGAGAATCCAAAACACCTGATTTAACTTTCGAAATCCATTTGGAAGAAATGATAATCTTTATATCAAAACTCTTCTGATATTATAATAGTGTCTAAATCAAATAATTAGAAATCTAGTGGAACGCTTTCTTCTCACGCTCCATATACATAATATACAATCAAAACTGCGGGCACATATTAGGTAATGAATTTCCAACTATGAAAAGGTATGGAACCACCTTCCGATTATCTCTAGAGGATAATACACTGGGTTCAACAAGAACATCTTATAACCCGGCTACACATGACCGACCACTCATTTCTCTTGAGTGTATCGAATGTATATCACCAACGGTTGGGATCAATAATCATTTCCCGAATGTGACAACATCGAATAGAATAAAGAATGAAATGAATTTCTCTAGATGGGTGATAATACACCCCAATTGGGAGCTACCCACTTTTCCATGATGTCTGCATGATTTTTTACATTTACCAGTTGTTGAGGCCTGAGACTACACTAACTTACTTTTCATTGACAGCACAATCACTTGGAATGCCAATTGTTAGTTCCGTTAACCATTAATTGATTTGCACAAATATAATATGGATATTATGCTAAGTGAATAAATTCTCTACCAACGTATATATTTATACAGACCACATATGCGATCATTGGAAATACTCTGTCTCACATTCGTCCATAAATGTATGTTCTGGGATTGTGCGAAACCAAAGGCACAATTTCCATTAATAAGAAAAGCCCATGCGCTCTACTCCGTCTCCTATTATCTTCATATAATCTGATTCGCAATGCTACTGCCAATACGGAGTGGTTCTCGGATAACAATCCAACTGGTCTCCTCATATTGACAACGATATTGGCAAACACTTCGATAACTGGTTATTTAACTATCGAAGAAATTAAACATTTCATACAAAGCATCAAACAATCACTGGGCCCCTTAATTGATATTTCATTAATTAAATCACTTCTCCATTTCCTTATCACTATTCGTTAACACGAAAATTTCGACAATCATCTTGGCCTCTTACACTATTTGGAACACATTTCCAAATATCAACTTCTTTTATTTTCTATATTTAGAGAATATCCTTTATTTGCAATTAGAAAACATTCCAAATACTTATCTCTTTCACAACCATTTAATTCTATACTGAGGAAATATTTATTATTATATTCCAAAATTTTCAGTTACTTGGGTTAAAAAGACTATTGTGTAAAACACTGTTACAACAACCTAAAATACCACACTCAACTAACTCTTATTCAAACATTGATCTTCAAGATTGAATCTTGCTATTTATCGGTTAAAAATGAAATCAATCAAGTTGGCGTATAACTACCTCTCAAACCTTGACTGAAAACATCCTTAACTTCAAAACAGACAAAACCACTTACCTCGAATAATCAACATCATATAAAGCCAATTATTCATTTTAAACCCGTATATGTTTCTCTTTCTAATTTTACCAGATTTAATTATAGATTTCTGTTTTGTTTATAATATTCTATTTTTAAGTTTGTTTCCATATCGAATTCTATATATATCGAAACATTAATTTTCTAGTTATCCAATTTTCTTAAAAATATTCTAACTCCTTAAATTTCCAAAAAAAATCTCCATAACCTCCTTTTTCCGGGTCAATCGATACAACTACAAAATGCCTCTCAGGGTCCTTTCCATTCAAAAAGAAAATAAAAAAGCCAACTGGCTAGCGGATTCTGCGCATAAAACCTCATATGGAATTTAAATGTGTACATTTTTGTCGGGCACACAAATTATAATCTTCATACAGTTCATTCCATACCTGTCTAACCCATATACTTCCATTCCTAATTTATTCCAGTTCAGTGCGCTAATTTATTCTTTAATTAGTTCTTTAGCCTATCTCACTTTTTATTTGAACATAACATGTTCAGATATAAAATTTTACTTGCTTATGAACTAATTGAATTCCATTTCCAATTCAAGTTTCATATTCGAATTCGAATATGAATTCACCAGTTTAATTTACTCAGCCAAAACCCAATTTCGTATCAAAACTCGATTATCTAATTATTCTTCAAAATTGTTAATTCTATTCAATAATTTAAAAATCAGATTTTTGTTTCAAAAATCAGTTCACTTACTCCACTTGAGTTCATACTTATTTTATATCTCTAATCTAGATTTTTCTAATGGACATTCGGATTTAAAATCCTTTTATTTATTTAAATGAACCGTTATAGTTTTATAATGGTTATGGCGCTGTTTTTCTGAAAATTTGATTTTGATCAAAATCTGTAAAATGAAATCCATATTTTTCTTTTCCATTTGGAAACTATTATCAAATCGGTCCTGACGATTCTGGTTTCAAAGAATTCCGACTTAAATTGAGTTCTGTATACTCAATTATAGTTTGAAACGCCAAATTACAAACTACCACGCTGCGACGAGTTCGTTTTAATTATATTTATATATAAGCATTTAAACTTCATTTATAAAAAATTTTAGCTTGTTCTTGTAAATATATATATATATATATATATATATATCCAGTCTCCAAATTCAACTTACCATTTTTGATTATCTCTAATCGATGATTTTTCGTTACTTGGTTATAAATTTATTTATAACTCAATTTTTATACTGAACTCCAATTCCCTTTCAAAAAAATTATTTTTTAAAATTCGATATAATCGAATTTCAATTATAAACCCGTTGGATTTTTCTTAATTCAGTTTATATCCCAAACTCCGAAATATAAACAATCATTCCATTTTCAACACGTTTTCTAATTTCTCCTTTTAAATTCTAACTTGAATTTAAACTTCTAAATCATCCACTGATAAATTTATTTCACTAGATTTACAAGCATTGTTTATAAACTCAACTCCCTTGTTTTATATATTAAATAAGTTTTATTTCAAAATCTATTTGAACTCACTTCATTTTATATTCTGAATTCTGGAATAAAACCCATCGTTTCTTTTTTGAAATTATTTGGCACTTGAATTTAATATTTTAAATTATCTCTTGATAATTAATTCATTTATATTTATAAACATCGTTTATAAATTTCTTGTTTTATATATTTAAAAACAAGTTCCATTTCGAAATCTATTTAAAACCAAATCTTATTTTGGAATATTTTATTTATTTTAATTTATCTATATAAATATAGAATTTATTTTCATATTTTAACTTCTATTTAATACATCCTAATATTTATTCTAGAATTATTTTATTTAATTAAATTCGATCCAGTCGAATTCAAATCATAAATCCATACGGATTTATTTTTAGTTCAATTTACATTCTGAACATCAGAATAAACTTCATCGTTTATTTCTTTAAAATGATCTCACATTGCCATTTTTAAATTCACATTTGAATTTAAATATTCGAATTATCAAATGATAATTTTCCACTGCATTTATAAACATTGTTTATAAATTCATTTCAATTCCCTGTATTATTTAATTTATAAACATCGTTTATTTCTTTAATACTTGTTTTATTTACTTAAAACAAGTTAATATATTTTTAGCCCATTCGAAATTTAAATTCTATTTTAGAAAAATATATTTCCCTTCTTAAAACACAAAATATTCCTTTTCACGATATTTTTCTAGATCAACATTTTATCCCAGTGATATTTAAACACCCCAAAACACTCAACTATAAATCACAGGTTTCCTACCATGTCATATATGATAATATATGGAAACAAACAATAACAAAATTTGGAGGAATCCAGTTGGATCCCTCCAACCTACTTCCTTGCATCCACAGATGTTAGCCAACATAAATAATACCCATCCTGCTTCGAGGCTGAATATCGCAGTATAGGAGGTCATCCACTATCATCGCGTGGAGCGCATAGGGTCATCCGTTAATGATACTGCGGGCATCCGCTAATGGTACTATGGGAATCCAACCACCAATATATATAATAACCAAAAACACTAACCCTAAATAACTAATATATATTTAATAGTCACAATAATATTTCAGTACATGCAAACAACCAACGAATAATTATTTTAACGAATAAAATAATTCTAAATAAAAATATGAGTGAGATTTACTCACCTGATTTAATTTTGATGATTCCGCTCCATTTTAATCAAATTCTGAAAATCCGATTGAATTTAGATAAAATTTCTGACAACTCCAAATTCTACCACTCAACTCTATAGCATAGTGGATATACAAATCCAACACAACTTATGCATCTCGACTGGATCTAAACTGTGAAAAGTTACAACATCTATAAGAAAATGGGTTTATTCAAAATAAAACTAAACACTACCTACCCTTTTATTACTAATCATCCTTAATTAATCTATAAAATAGAACACGACTTACCCAGATTTTCTTCTTAGTCACAAACACTATCTGGCCTCTGCTAACCCTTTCTTCCTCTGTTTACAAGGCCAGTCACAAGACTGTAGGAACCACCACACTAACCTCCCCACATTCCAGTTTATTGAACTTCCATCTTTTCATTATTGAGCTCGCTGGGGAGTCACGAGCCCAATGCCACTCTTCTACATCACTGCGTCGTATCTCTCCGGTCACCTTCCACAACGTACGCCCTCACTGAGACCTCACCGCACCACCCAACTTCGCTTACAACCAACTCGCAACCCTTGATTCTCCAAAATCGCATGCTCCCAATTTAGATTATCGCGAACATCCTTAACTACTCGCGTCGTTGAGTTGCACGAAACCCCACCAAAAATCAAACCTTAAACTCGCCTTTTAGGGCATCGCACCCTCCTACAATTGTTGCTCACACATGAACGAGTAAACCACGAAAAAATTGATTTGCTCTGCTCTGGATTCGATTCATTTATTTATTTTGAAGAGTGAACTTCGTCCGCTTGTCCGAGTTCTTCGATTTTGAATCAAGAGCTGAAAGGGGAAGAAATAGATGCGGAATTGATTTTTGCTTTTGAAAGGATTTAGGGATTCGGTTTATATTGTATATGTTCACTCATTGTTTGCTTTTCCAAGCTTTGAGTTTGGATTCGGAAATAACAGTGAACGGATCAAAGAAAAATAATAGGAGAAGGGGGACGCGTTTATATATAAAGACGAAGACTTCACCCTAAAGTAATTTGTCTATGTAGTACATGTAATTAAATTCGACTTGATCTTTGATTTAATCTGATTTGATTTTGTTTTTATCCATTTAATTTGTATAATAATATATTTCAAGGTTCTGAACTGCAATCAAACAACAACAACTGACACTTCTAGGGTTTAACCACTATTCTGGACACATTGGAACAAGCAACGAAGTCTAATCTGATCAGATGGAGAAGATATAAATTTTAAATTGACTATTTAAATTAAATTCAATCATTAAAATATAAATTGATATCAAACAATTAAATTCATTGATAATAAATAAATTGTTATCGTTCTAATTCAAGTAGAATTTCGATAATCATTTGAATTAATTTGACTCCGTTTTAGTTTCAAATTGAATTATTTCATATTCTATTATTACGATAACTATCTATATTCGAAATAAATGGTATTTCAATTATTAAATCGATAATTCAATATAAATATCCATTTATATTATCAACACAATATTTAAAACTATATTAAAATTTTCAAATAAATCAAATAAAAAATCCTAGTCATTACAATTATTGTCATATATTTTCAAATAATTTTTTTTATATTACTTCCATGTGATCTAACTTGGATTTCAAATTCGATACTTTCATTTTTTTCAAGTTAAATCAATATTCCATTTATTCAAAGTCCTTTTATATGTCCAAAACAACATTTAAAACTAATTTACATGTCCAAAATTAAATGGTTAAAAATTTGTGTCTTACATAAACTAGTATGCAAATTCATAATATGCCTTCATACTTAAAATTAGTATCTAATAGATAAACATCCTTTAAACAAATTAACATCAGTAATATAAATAGAATTCAAACATATGAAACTCAAATGTTGTAGCTCAGAAATAAATTTTTAAATTAAATAGACATAATTTCAACATTAAGACACATAGCTAAATATTTATACAAAATATTTTTTCTTAAACGTGCTAATTGTAATGACCAGTAGTGTTTCACGTTTTTAATACATAAATATAAAATATCATTTTCATATTAGGTCGTACCAATCTATAATTTTGAGAGATGACTATTAGAGGTATTTTTCACCTTTAAAGTTTTTCTTGAGTTTTTTGTGAATGTTTTACCCTTGAGAAATTTTATTTCGTCCATAACTTTTGATAGAAATGAAATTTTGGTTTGAAACCACTTCCATTGAAGCGGGATGATGGCTTCCCTTTCCAAAATTATCATATGTTGAAAACAGACAAACTGTTTGACAGATATGGCTGTTTGGGGGATTTTTAAGATATAGGCCGTCCATTTCCTACCATCTGGGTCTATTTTCATGTAGGTCATTTCGGATTTTAGGATTACGTAGATAATAGCCTGGAATTAGTTACTGTAACTCGTTTCTATCAATACGTTTCCCTCTCCATCTTTTTCTAGTGATTTTAACTCCATTACAATAAAAATTTCTTCATCTAAAAACTAAATTCTCCATAAAACTTAAATTAAAATATATAGATTGATAGATCTAAACTAAAGAGGCATGTCTAAAATAGCTAGGAGGGGAGATCTGTTCAGATTACCAGCCTTATTTAGATTTTACATTTCAAAATCATAGGTGAGTGATATTAATCTTATTTACTAAATTCTAGATTTCCTACTCTTAAAATAATTCTGAGAAAAGTTAATTATGTTAGGAATCTTACAACTTTAAATTAAACTAAGAATTTAAATGGTTAGGAACTAGATTGCTACATTTTTCTACGAAACCACTTGCAAATCTGTTCAAATCTATGATTTCTATTTTTATTTGTTTTTTAATGTTATTTTAGATGATTTTTATGCTTGGTTTATTACCTTTGAATGTTTGAAAACACCTTCAAATAGCGACTTAAAACTAAGATTTGTGAAAAAGTCCATAAACAAAAGTTGCTCAGAATCATACCAAATTTAGAGGAGAGGAGTTGGAAGTATCAAAAGGTTGTATGCGAAGCTTGGAGTTCGTATAACAGAGGTAAAGCCAAGAATGTTCAGGTCGGCTAAAACTTAAAAGTTCCCAGAATTCGATGAAATTTTTATGGGCGCTAGAGGATGTGTTAGGAGGCTATGTTTCAAATTTCAAGTCTAGATCAAAAAAGAAGGAGATATGGAAATGGTTCGGACCAGTATAGGGGTTCAAGGGATGGATTGGTTGAGGTTTTGGGTGGTAGGTGTTCATATCGGCTGGAGTAGTGAAAACCTCGGGTCGGCATGAAGTTGGTGGGGTTCGAATAATTAAGAGGGTGCGCTCCAGATTGATAGAGTGATGAGGACTTCGATCGACCAAATAGGCATGCCAAGCTGGATCGGTGTAACTACATCGATCCGAGGTATGCTGAATCGGATCGATATATTTAGACTGATTTTGAGTATGTTGAACCAAATCGGTGTGGCTACACTGATCCGGAGAGGATCGGTTTGGTACCAATACCAATCATAGGATTGGTACCGATCCGAACACGGTAGGATTAGTGTCTAATGATACTAGGCGAGCGACGTACTTTATCGGCATGACTTCTCTGATGCATGGTGCTGGCTCAAGGAGGAATACTTCGTAGTGACATCGACATGAAGATTTCTCGTTTACATAGCTCAAAGGACCATTCATCTTTAAGAATATAACTCCAACAACGACTAAATAAACTTCTAGGAGTAGTGAAGTAAACTATGGATCAAGGTGGGAAAGTTGTGAGGAGGGGTTTAGGCATCAAAGTTGGATGACAGATGTAGTTTTCTAGATAGTTCCTGACCATAAGGCCCCAGATGGAATAGGACGACAGTTTTAGAGTAGCTCTGCAGTGGAGATACATATACAAAAGTGATTGTAAGTTTGTAGGTTCTGGCGGGTAATTAGAGAACTAAGGCTTGAGCATCTATCGAATCTTCGACCTGACGTAAGCCAATTTGGGATTTTTCCATGGGATATCCAACCAAAATACAGGTCGTTTATCCAAGGTGGTAGGACTCGTGAATACTACTTATGCTCATTCTCAACTAGACGAAGGTTGTCGGTCGAATGTTGACTATTTCATCTCAGATAAGGTACAATTACCGTGGAACCATAAATACTTTATATCCAATACATTAAGTGAGTGAATTGATGATGGATGATTTTTGTTATGCTTTTATAGTCATTTATCACCCTTAGGGATGTCAATAGATGTAAGAAGAATTGACATAGACACAAATAACGTAGATGCAGACATTTAGACCCCACAGTGCTCAAGTGTAGAGTAATCCCACATTGTTGATTCTATTAGAGTAGTATATACTACTATGTGTTAAATCGCAGGAATAGGGCGGGTATGGTTTACCATACTATTTGTTCCACTTATTTTCTATACTTGAGATTTTATGGCTCAAACAAGATTTTATCTGACCTAGAGTTTTATACTTTGCTTCTTATTATTTTTGGTACTCTCACATGAGCTGACTACAGAGTGGCTGACTGAGAGATGAGTAGTTGGCTATCTACCTATTATTTATATGTATCCTATCTCATTTCGCTGTTCACTACTGTGGGGCTCAGTAGTACTTTTATCATTTTACTTAGAGATGGTTTCTGTTGGAGTAATTTTCTTTGTATAAATTTGTGACGTTGTGGTTTACTATCTGGAATCTCTTACTCTGATTTTTGGGATTCATTTTAGCTATTTACTACCTTCCATGTTTTATATCTATATGTTATACTATTATATTTTATTCCATGCGCTGTGGGATATACGATAGGTTCTGAATAGTATTTAGTTATTTTCTTTATAAATTGTCAACTTACGTTGTCCGGATACTACAGCAGCGCTTTAATCAGATTTTAGTGTTAGAAGTGTTGGATAGTCGTTTCATTAATTAGGTATAATTTGAACAAAAACAATTCTCTTAAGAAACATGAATCATCGTCATCACGTGTGAAGCACGTGCCGTAATTCTCATATATATATATATACACATAAATTTTTAAAAAAATATGTAAACACATAGACATACTTACATACGTGTGTGTACATTCCTCTACGTTAGCGATGCTGGTGCAAACAATAATATATGTGTGTGTGTGTGTGTGTTAGACACGATATTGGTCCAATCGTGCCTAACATACTAACGAACAAAATTTTGATAAAAATAACATATTGTAACAATAATCCAAAACTTAGAATGCAATAAAAGTAAATCATACAAAAGGATTATAAATGTTCATAAATGTACCTATGCCCACTATGAGATAATCAATTATTAATACTATTAAATTACAATACAGTGCTTACTTGAGTACGAGAAAATGGAGAATAAGGAGTTGAGTTATGAAAATGTGGAGTCCCTACCTAGATAAGCCTAAAGGATCCCTACAATAAACCTCCAAGTCTTATATTTATCATTGTAAATGAGCTTGGCTCGGCCTAAAAAACTAAAATGGATAAGAAAATCCTTGAAAACCAAATCTAAGAGAAGAGCATTAAATGGACAATTGTATTAACTTCGAATCGGTACCGATCTTTGGACCCAAATTGATAATAGTCCGGGTCCTTTACAGAGGACCGACCTGAACCCTTAACCATATTTTCTGCATCCATTTTTGATTAAGTTCCAAGTATGTTTCTATAAATCCCAAGCATTAATCCAATGCATGTTTCCGTAACTAACCCAAGTTGTGTGTAATCAAGCCGATACAACCTGCAAGGCACAATGGTTGATCTGATCCGATGCAAACTAATTTTATTCAATCCAAGACATATGTCCTATATTGGTTAATTATTTGTAATCCAAAACTCCAATTAACATCCATATCCAATGCTTTATCCAAGCATATTCCGGTTTGCATAAGTCCATGTATCCAATTATACTTGAGTCCCAGCACACTCAGTCATTTGAATTCAAAGCGTGATGGACTTGTAAAAAAACAGGTTAATATTCACCCTCCAAAACATATCTTTCAGTGGAAGATGCATTTCCTATAATCCAAAAATCCAAAATTCAAAGTGCATAATTTGGGTTAAATTCATAAGGAATTTGTGGCAAATCCAAAAGAAACCTATAAGATGTCCAATATCTAAAAGAAATTTCGAAAACCATGATCACGTTAGATAGTTAATATAATTAAAGTCTAGATATATATATATATATATATATATATATATATATATATATGAAAAATACGTAGACTAATATATAATCCGAAATATCCACGATCTTGCCGGATTATATTTATAATAGAAGACCATGTCCAAAATCCAAGAAATCGGAGAAATCCCTAAATCTCAAATAGATCCGAAAAATCCACAACCAAAATCTATGTAACCATAAAATCCGATTGAAATTGAAAATCCATAGGCTCTCCAGACCTAGCCAACGTGGCATAATCCATACCTACAAAGTTTGATCGGGTAGCTTTTTAAAATCCTAACAGAACGACATGAACCTTCCTGACTATTATCCATACTTGAGGAACGAACAAGTGGCCTTGGCAAGTCCGAACAAGTTGGCCTGATTATTGTCAAGAATAATCCACACTTGGGGGTCGATTATTAAATTTTAACATCCAATTTTTGATTCCACACTTCATAGGCATTGTCCATACAAGTGAACTAATTTTATTATGGTTCCAAAATCTAGTTTATTACAAATTCCAATAGAAGATTTGATGGTCCATCACCGGGTACAGAGCATGAATAGGGATTAAATCCTGGTCTCGTACATCGGCAGGCCGACTTAGCCGCTTTTTATTATAAATTTATTAAGTAAAAAAGGTTGGATGGTTCATCATATGAAAAAAAGCATGCCTAGGGATTAGATCTAATCTCATACAAGAGTAGACAGATTTAGACATCCAAAATCCAGTTAATTGATGCATGTCCTGTCTTACTCTTGTTTCGGACGGTAGGTGGCTGCTCATGTTCCATCACTACAGTCCTATTCCAAATAAAATGTGCCAGTTTTTCGCATATGACGTGTTCCTCTATCATATCCCAAAGATGACAACACTTGTTTGTGTTATTACATTCCATGTCATGGAACAAACATCATCTTCCTGAATTCCTTTCTCTTTCTGTCAGTTCCCTCAGTCCTGGAACTTTCTAAATGAAAAAGTATTTTGAGTATCCAAATATATCTCCTCTGGAGTCGCAATAAGATCCATGTACAAAGAGAACTTAGATTCCTTCCATTGCTTATTATTCCGATCAAATCCATCAGTAGATTTTTTACCTTTATCTTATCTTTTTGGATCCAAATGGTCCTCTGTTTCTGATGATGTTGACCTCGAGAGCTTCTCTATTACCTATTGCACTCACTTGTTGAAGAAACTATTCACCTCATAATAAAACTCACCAAGATCTCTTGGAGGATCCCTTCGTAATGAAATTGAAATCAGAGTTATCCAATATGCCAGAAATGAAAGCCACTAAAACCATAGACAGGCCTGTCGATTCACCGACGTTACCAACGTATTAAACCTTTCCAATTTTTTTTTTTTATCAAGTCTTTGTTGTCTTCTTCTTTGTAGTAGCGAGTTTCATAACATTCTTAGATCGAGTGACCCAAAACCATTCAATACACCTTTCCTCTAAACCATTCCAACTTCCAATAGATCTAGTCTCCAACCATCGAAACCACATGGCAGCAGTATCCTATATAAACCATGGGAAGCATTTAGTCATAACATAACCTAATGTCCCTGGTACCTCCGATAAAAATATTAGCAAGCGTACCTTTGTACGCTTCCATAGCCGATAATTTGATTTCTGACGTATTCCTCGAATTTCATAGACATAGTCCAGATCCTTATGAGATAATCCACCTCTTGAAACTCTTCATACACCATCCACTATTTAATTACCATTATGCAAAAGGTGTTGCCAATCACCAAAGCCTATACCAGCATCCCTAGTTCCCAAACCAGTAGAGGTAGTGCTTTGGATCTATGATGCTTATACCAGGATTGGTGTCGACCCGAGGAACGGAATTGTTGCCAAGCCAGTTTCCAAAGAAATTTTTTATCCTTGACTGATCCAATCCAGCTTCCAATCTAGTGCACGCTTGTACTTCATTTCCAAAATACAAGACACAATTTACCGCAGTGTCGTGCACCAAGCCTAAGCCATCAGGGGGATTCCCCTGGTCTGAACCAATCCAGTATCAAACCGAGGAGTGAGATCGGTACTGATCCGAAGATATATTAAAGGATTTCCCCCCAATTCCTAATCCTTGTGAATTATTGGGTCCAGCTCTAGCGTTTTTTCCTGACCTATTGGCCTTCCATATCGTTCAAACTGATTGAGGAATTTAGCTACCATTTACCGTTATCTCTTGAGCAATCCTTCTTAGCATTCCAGCCGATATTCTAAATCCTTTACCATTCCATCCATCCCCTCCCAGGTGAGATAGACAGAGGGTTTTATCTAGAGGTAGCCTCCTGACTTCCTTTCAATCTAGCCTTTAGCTTGAGAATCTATCTTCATCCTCTTACCCATAACTAATTTCTTATAAATTTGAAATCCAAATCAAATGTGTACCCTTTCCTAGCACGCCAAAAATGTTAAATGCGATTTTGGTCCAATCGTGTCTGACACCCCAAATAAACAAAGTCAAAATAACAACCACATATACTGGCAATAATCTAGAACACATAATGCGGTAAAAGTAAAACACACGCAACAATTATAATGGTTTTGAAATGTACTTACATCCACTATTAGATAATCCATTATTTATACTGTTATATTATAATATAGTAATTTTTTGAATATACGAAAGTAGAGAACAAAAAGTTGATTTACGAAAGCTTGAGTCCTTATGTAGAGAACCCAAAAGGATTCACAAAATGAATCTTAAGGTCCAGTATTTAAAGTTGAAGATAGACTTAGAAAGTCTAAATTGCAGATTAAAATCAGCAATTCCATAAAGAAAAATCACAAAGAAGCGGGTCGGATCACCCACTGTAATAACTTCAAATTGGTATCGATTCGAGTACTTTACTTGGGACGGACCCAAACCCTTAACCATATTTTCCATATCCATTTTTGGTTAACCTTTAAATATGCTTCAAGAAATCCAAGCATTGGTCCAATGTATACCCTATATGAGTTGTGGGTAATCACGTCGACCTATGAGGCACAATGAATGATTTGATCCAACGTAAGATAGCTTTGACCGAACTGGGAATATGTCATATGCTAACCCGATTTCTTGAATCCAAAGTTGTAACACCCCATATTTCAACAACACTAAAAGATGATAAACTAAAGAATAATTAATATAATATTCAAAAGTAAGGGAATCGCATTGCGCCATTGCATTCGTCTTGGAATTCTGGTCAAAATAGACACCTGGTTTGCGTAAAACGGGGACTGTATGAAGAAGTTATTAAGGTTTGAAATTTGTATATGAATAAGAAGGATATATATGAATAAAATAAGTCCGGAAATTCAAAATAGTTCAAAATCATAGAAATTAAGGGAGCGGGAAAATTCCTGCCTATGGGTGTCGACCCCATAGAGGGGTGTTGACCCCATAAGGGGGGGGGGGTCGACCCCCTTATGATAGATCTGGGAAGATTAGGGTTTCTCCGGATGCCTATATATATGGCCTTATTTCTCTTGTTTCTCCACACCAAAAATAATGGAGAACTCGATGCTACCTCTGCCCAGATTAAAATCAAGTCTTTTCTTCTTCAGCAATCAACTAGAGTTTAGAATCTATGATTCAACATCAGCAATTCTTTCTTCTATTTTTCTAGATCCAATCACCGTGAGTTTAGGATACTTATAGATATAAATGTTTAAAAGTAAATCTTGACATGACGGTAACTTGGATCTATGCCTGTGACTGCTTGAATCATATCAGATCTGCTTTAACCTGTTTATCTAAGTTATTCTGACATGGCTATTGAACTAGATCTGAACCTATACCTATTTATCATGTCATATCTGCCATTGTTTGTAGATCTAATTCGCTGTTTAGATCACCTCATGCATGTTCCTATTATGATTGTGGCTAAATCAGATCTGTTACTAGTTAGATATCTAATTCATTGTTTAGATTTGATCATGCATGTTCATGATGTCCCTATTATGTTAGAATCAGTTCTATTTGTCCCATGTTCATTAGATCTATTCCTATATGCCTATCTTGTCATTATGCCACTATATGTTTATGCATATTTCTGCCATTATATGTAAAACTTGTTAGTATAATCATTTTTTCCTTCTTCCCTTCATCTTTACCCTTTTATTTACAGTCAGGCTACCTTCGAGCCTACGCATGTCGATGAAATATGAGAACGCATTAAATTGGGAATGAGGGGAAAACGGTAAAATTTGGGGAGTAACTTGTAATTGGAAATTTGGGCATAGCTTGAATGAAATATATGAACATGAATTTGGGGCATAAATCAACTTGTGATTAAATACCTTAATTTGGGGTATATGGTTCATTGTGAACATAACTTGGGAAAGGGGCATGAAAACCTATAATGACACAGGAACAATTGGTTAATAATGGAAATGCCTAGAATTACAGTAATTAGAAACTGTAACTGAGCTTAGATACGAGGTTAGATTACACTTATTGTGGAAGTATGCCCGTAACCAACCAGCATATCCAGCGACCTCAAGTGGTGAATCTAATGTGAGGGGTCTAAGTGTATAAACATGAGACGTGTTAAGAAATGAGGTTAAGTCCGACTTGTAGAAGAAGTTTGCCTGGAACCGACCGGCATATCCAACATCCACAAGTGTAGGCTTAATGTGGGAGGTCTAGCACATTATAACCATAAATGAATATGGTGATGAATTGGAATACTTAACCTAGCTGAATCCATAGGGATTGTATGAACATATAACTTGAGTAGGGCTTAAGTAAAATTGTTTGAAACGGTGCGTGGATTAAGTAAATGGTGGGTGGGTAATATTTATATATATAGGCCCACAAACTTAACCTGTAGGTTTATGCATTCTTTTAAGCTAGTATGACATAACCTGTGGAAAACCTAGTGGGGATGCAAGCGTAGGGGGAAGCATGTATCATCTTGTTTGTGGGACCCATTTCAGTCAGTAACCCATATACAGGTATCAAACAAGTACTCTAAACTAGGTCGGAGTCGAGAACACTTACTGGGCTGATTGTAAGAGATCCAAACATGGGGGACGGTGTGAGCGGCGCATTCCGATGGGGTCATGTGCGTGCGTGGGTCCGGCAGAGGAGGTTTAGATGCCGTGACACCTGTAGAAATTGTTGTGCACATCCTGAAAACGAAGGGTTGCCACTTTAGGGAATGATACACCCTACTATGGGGCCAGCACAGGGTATCTACGGATTAGGGAGCCGATCGACTAGGGTAGTAATTAGGGTACATCTAGACTCCAGTATAGTTGGGGAGCTCATTAATACCCTTAGGGGTAACTCTGGTATGTTAGGCTTTCTGTTTATTATATGGGGTGAAAACCTCTCATTGGAAGTACACCTAATTCTACCATCTTATACTTATTGGGGATCATCTTGTTAATAAGACACTAGTACTAGTGCAGAGAAATCATTAGAGAAGCGCAATATACTCTACCATGCTTGTCCTGTTTACCTTGTCATACCTGCCTATTATGATGTTATCTCTCTTATCCACTTTATATGCCTGTCATGATACTTTTACTTATTTATATGCTAAAAGTAACTGGACTCACCAGACTTTATGTCTGACCCATTTTCTTTCCTCTTCTTTCTCTTCCATTTATCCCTCCTAATTTCTCAGTGTGGAATACTCAAGCTTAATTAGGATTTTTCTTTCACCTTGCTTGGAGCTGCATATATGTACTGTTCGATTTCATGTTTCTCTACTATGGCTACGTTTTGGTGATTATGCTTCTTTTATTGTACTCTGATGTTTTAAGTACAAGACAGAAATTGTAATGATGTACTGGGTTTTATGTTTTTCAGACATATGATCTAACCATATTTTAAACCACGATGCTTTATGATTAATAAAGTTTTAAATTCCGCTGCTATTTTATATCTGTCTTGTAATGTTTCTGTTTACCTATAACGCTTCACGAAACTTAATGCATTCTCTTAATGAGTGACATTACCGGACATGGGGTGTCACAAAAGCTCTAAGTAACTTGCATGTCTGATGCTTCATCCAAGCATATTCGAGTTTTGCATAAACTTTCTAGTCAGGCCTAGTTTTGTAGAATAAAGATTTGCAGATGGCGAAGTTAGAGAGTGGTGAAGACGCTTGCCTTGGTTCGTTTTCTATAAAAAGAAATATAAAAAAATTTGTGTATTTAATATCCATTGTATAAAAATTTGTACAACTCTGATACTTTGTAACAAATTTTTCGCTGTGAGATATTATTAAACCGTGTTCTGATTTTATGTGTTGATTGTTAAACCCCATAAGTAATAACAACCTTCCACTTTGAACGATTCGAGTTGGTTTAATTACCGAATGGAAGCAGTCAAAAAAGCAGGTCATTACAATTGGTCCTTATTGTTCACTTCCAGGATTTTAGGCCTTCGCCTCAACTATCAGTTCATTAAGAGATTGGTATGCCTTATTTTTACTTACTTGGGGTCTGAGAGGGTAATATGTTGCTGAGGGATTGTGTTATCAAAACATTCTACATGAAACTTATATTACACACACACACATATGTATGTGTGTGTGTATCCCTGATGCTTGGGTTTAGGTTTACATGTTTTGGGTTTGGCTTGGGACAAGTATTAGTTTTCGGTAGCTTTAATATGATTATATATAAATTCCCAGTTGGCGTTAGAGCAACTTCTCCTGATTTACTTGCCTCATTACGTTCTTAAGGAAAAAAGAAAGGGTACATGTGAAAGCATATAGTGTAAAGCCTCTACTAAAATGGGTTGCGTGCACTAGATTCAAATATACATTAGTATGCACGTATGTCATTGTATCACGAGATTGTATTTAAGCAACTTTGAAAAATCATGCTCGTAATAAAAATTAGCTTAAAAATATTTTGAATACATGTTTTAGTTGGCAATAGGATATCCAAAAAAAGTAACAGAAATATTTGCATGATATTATGTGTGCATGTTGGTTCGTGTATGCACGCATGCACATTTGGGTGTCACCAAGTTCCTCTTGTTTACCTTGCAGTTATATTGTTTTAGCGCACATGTACTTGTGCACTCATTTTTTTCACTGATCTGAGATGATATTTATAAACTTTCCTATTTTATGTGCAATACTAAAAGTTGGGGTAGTAGTATGGTTTGATGTGTCACTCAAAACTAAGAGGTCACTAGTTCAAGCCAATTGTTGTATTTAAGTTTTGTGATTTTGTCAAAAGCACATTTTATGTTTTATTCGTGAAATTCCCATGCATCATTCTCAGAGTTTGTTCGTGCCTTTGATTTTAGAAAATTGGTCTCCTTTTGATTCATAGCCGAAAACATTAGCGTATTTTATTCGTGCATAATCCTGGTTCGGCTATTAGCGCAATTCCTCATTTTCAACGAAAGGTGAGTTTCTTCGCACTCACCACTAACTTATGATTAAGTAAATTAAATATTTGAAATGTAAAATGAAATGTTATGATTGCTATAGAAAATCCAATATTATTTGTTTATGCATATGTGACACACTCACTACCGATAATTGACACTATATGGATGCAATGGAACGACATTATCACCTTATAACCTCCGTGTAGATCTAGGAAAAATTTACTATGGGTTGAAATGATACATACACGAACGACTCTATTGATTTAGGAATAAAAATTGAATTTATAAAATAAGTTTGAAATGAAGAAAAATATGATTAGAGAAATTTGCTTAACAAAGTAAATGATGAATGGTTTGTGAAATATAATGAAATAAAGTGATTTTCAAAGTAAGCTACAAACCGGTTTAAGTAATAATTTGAAAAAACGAAATTCAATTTGAAAAATAATAAATGGGAAGTTGTATCTGGTTTTAATATAAACTGATTCGTATGAGAAATAGAAATATGAAATGAGAAATGAATTTATGTATGAAATACGGATGGTTGGTTCGAATTGGATTAGAATATATATTTTTCCAAACTTATTTAGATCAAACCGTTCTACTTAAACTAAATTTATTTTACCAATGTTATTTCAACTATTTTATTTCTACGTAAATTTAACTACCTTAATTTATCAAACTTTATAACTTTTTTTATAAATTATTTCAGCTAAGCAATTTTATATTAAACTTGAATTATACATATATTTTATACTTAAATTTAATGATTTTAAACCTAAGTTACTATTAAATTTTAATGTATCCCCGATTCGAACTAATAAGTCCTAAGTAATTTTAAATGAGCATTTCATATGATCATGTCATTTGAGAAATCGAAATCTAAACTGGAATTTGAATTGAAAGGAATAATATGAGAGTATAAGTTTTAAAGTCTGAACTTGAAACCAATAATAAGTTACTTTGAGTAAATAGGTTTAAAAAAAATTGATGTCGAAGTTAATCAATTTACGATACATGAATGTGATTTCAAATTTAGTGACCATGGTATGTAACACCACATAATTTTAATGAACACTATAATGATAAACAAAAGAATACTTAATTAAATATTGAGAACTAAGTAAAATGGACTGCACCATTGCGTTCATCTTGGAATTCTGCTTAGGATAAACTCCGAGTTTGGTAAAACAGACATCGTATGAGAAACTTATTAAGCTTAGAAGTTTGTATACATATAAGAGAAATAAATATAAACAAATCAGGTCTAGAATTCAAAACAGTTCAAAAATCAAAGTTGGAAGTTAACGCGGGAGTTAGACCCACTGGGGTTCGACCCATGCCACAATGGGTGTCGACCCACCCCAGATCCATCCAGGTTCATCTCTGAACCTGGACTTGTTTCTGAACGAGATTCGTTGACAATAGGCTATATATAGGACCCCATTTCTATTGTTTTTACACATCAAAAACAATGGAGCAACGAGATGCTGCCCCAACTTGGATTGAGTTAGCCTATTTTTCTTCAATAAGAGCTTATACACATACAAGAATTTTGTGACACCCCACGTCCGTTAATGTCACTCACAAAGGGAATGCATTAAGTTTCATGAAATCATAGGTAAACAGACACAGAATTTTACAAGATAGACATTAATAAGATAGCAGTGGAAATTTAAATTTTATTTCAAACACAGATCATACAACATAGTTTAAAATACCATGAGTCTCAAAAACCATTACAACAACATAACTTCTGTCTTTTAACATCAAAGTACATAAATACTGAAAAGAAAACATAATTCCCCAAATAAAAGAGACAAAGCCATAATGGAGATGAAAACTTGAGCCATACTTCGAAAGCAGCTCTAGCAAGATGATATCTGAGTCCTGACTAACCTGAGTGTTTCCTCCCTAAGGAACTAGGGGGAACGGAAGAAAGAAGGAGAAACAAGAGGGTCAGACATATAGTATGGCAAGTCTAGTGACTTTTAGCAAGTAAATAAATAGAAGTAGCATGATAGGCATATAAAGTGCATAAGAGAGATCACTACATAAATGGCAGGTGTGAAAAGGTAGACAGGATAAGGTGTATATGCTTCTAATGATTACTCTGCACTATTACTAGTATAACCAGAATGGGATGATCCCTTCCACTATAAGGTGGTAGACTTAGGGCATATGTCCAAATGTACCCTACCCACTACCCTAATTGATCGGCTCCCTACTTTGTAGATACTCTGTGCCGGCCACACAGTAGGATGTATCACGTCCTATAGTGGAAACCCCTCACTGATATGCACATCCCCATATCTACTGGTGTCACGGTCGTCTTATCCCCCTCTGCCCGACTCATGTACGCACATGGCTCGGTCGGTTTGCGCCGCCCACATCGTCCTCCACGTTTGGATCTCTTACAATCAGTCAGTAAGCATGTCCCATCTCCACCTAGTACGGAGTACTTCATTTGATACCTACTCTGGGTTGCTGACTGAAATGGGTCCTATACAATATGATACAAGCTCCCCCCTTTGTCTTGTATCCCACCACTAGGTTTTCACTGACTTTGTAAACAACTAGATGTCTTTAATTACATAGCCCTATAAAAGTTATGCTTACCCTAAAAGGTGTCTTTAATTACATAACTTTATTATTTCCTCTGGTTATGTCTACCGCTAGGTATCTTTGATTACATAACCTTATCGGGTTAATTTTGTAGGCCTATATGTAAACATTACCCACCCCCTCTAGAATTGCTTAATCCATCCACTATCCAACAAATTTTGCTAAACCCTAACTTTAGTTCATAATCATAAAATCCCTATGGATTAGATTTGGTTAAGTAGTCCAATTGATTACTGTGTCCATTTATGGTTTATATTGGGCTAGACCTCCCACATTAGGCCTACAACTTGTGGATGCTGGATATGCCAGTTGGGTCCAGGTAGTTTCATTCCACAGTTGTTCCTAACTAATGTCTTAGCCTGATTCGTATTTGCACACTTAGACCTCTCACATTAGGTTCAAGATTAGTGGCTGCAGGATATGCCGGTCGGGTCCGGGCAAACTTCCACCACTAATGCAACGTACCCTCGTGTCATAAGTGCAATTACAATTCCTAATTTTAATTACTAGAAATTCCATTTTTATTCAATTCTTTCCTATGTCTTAATAGGTGATTATGTCCCCACTTTTCCCCCTTTTGAATTATATGTCCAACTCATGTTTATATTCAAATTATGTCAATATTAATCTTTTTCCCTCCCCGTTCCTTAACTAGCATGTTCGCACCATTTACGGCATGTATAGGCTAAATAATATCATAATCATAAACAGTAAAAAGGGAAGGTAATGGAAATATGACAAAGATGAATGTTCAAACATAACTACCATAGGCATATACTAACATGGTGAACATATAAGCATAGATCTAATGAACTTGTAGCAGTTAACTTGTTGTAACATAGCAAAGGTGATAAGATGAACATAATAGGATCTAAATTTAATTTAGATGTCCAACAAATTCAGATCTAATACGAGAAGCACAAGGGGATCCAAATAATAAACTAGATCTAATTAATAATTTAGGTGTCCACATTATACAGATCTAATAGGCAAAGTTAGATCTAACTAAATTATAGTATGGACATAAAACAGATCTAACTTAATTACGATGACATAATAGCATGTTTAGATCTAAATATGGATTCACATGTCCAACTTACAACATATCTAAATTGACCATAATATGCAGGTGAAAGGTGATTTACATAAAGAATTAGATCTAGCCAATGTTGTAACTGTCCAAATTAACATTAACCACAATACAGTTACAAATTAAGATCCACAAAGGTGACATAATAGAATAACCAAAATTGAATTAGATCTAGAGAAGTAGATCTATCATGACATAGTGTAAGATTTAACACTAGCATAGATTCATAGTTTACAGCATATCCAAATCACAGTCTTTCACAATTTACTTTTATTCATTTAAACCTAAAAGCAACTATACTCACATTGTTTGGATTTTTAAGAAAATATATAAGAAGTGGGTGTTGAATCTATGCTTGAATCTCAAAATTTGATTTGCAATACTGATAGTTGAAGAATACAATGGGTTCAGTTCAGACACCGGTAGAGTTTGGCCCCATTAATTCATAATAAAGAAAATAAGAGAAATATCTACGTATATATAGCTGCAAAACCCTCTAAAACCGACTGTCACCTCAGCCCTAGGGGTGTCGACACCCCTATGGGTGGGTTGACCCATAGGTCGACACCCCATAAGGGGGGTCGACACCCCTCAAGGGGGTCGATCCCCTAGAGCGGGAAATTTGCTGCCGCTTTTCATTTTTTGAATTTGAACTGTTATAGATAAAATTCTGACTCATGTATACATATATATATATATATATATATATATTCTTTTTGCGTGTATACAAACTTAAAACTCTCATAACTTCTTCATATGTTGTCCGTTTTACGCAAACCAAATGTCTATCTTGACAAAATTTCGATGACGCAATGGTATTGTCCATTTTCCTCAATTCTGAATACTGAATTAATTATTATTTAATTTATCCTCTTTTATGTTAACAAAATTACGGGGTGTTACATTCCCCCTACTTAAAGGATTTCATCCTCGAAATCTCTAGTTGAGAAGAATGCATATCCTACCATCCATCATCCATCTACTCATCCATCAATCATTGGCGTCCATTGTCCTTAAAGATTTCCAATGCTTATATGAATATATGCAAAGGTGTGTGTATGCGTCCCAATACTAATGCGAAAATCAGGTGGTTTACTTATTCAGCTGACCTCCTTAATGCAATGTATGTTAGTGCAATGAATCCAATATGTATGTAATTAATCCTATTATAAGATTAAAGCCCTATGAGTGTGCACACTTATTCATCCAAGTGCAACATCCATATGCTAATTCATCCATTTCCATCCATAAAATAAAAGAAAATGCACACACATCCATATGCAATATGAGAGTGATTGAGCCGATCTAGTGTCTAATGTGTGTGTGTATGCGTCCACAGGCAACAATTGGCAAACACTTGCATCCACTTACATCCATCAAATATAACATGTCTCAAAAACATGTTTACATCCATAGGATTCCTATCTAAAGGTCAAAACACACTATGGATAAGATATACTCAAATGATAGAAACAAGCACTGATAAAACTTTGAAAAAAGGAGTTAAGAACATACCCTTGAAAAGGAAAGTGTACGAAGCACGAATCTTGTCTTTGGTCTCCGAAGTTGCATCCTCTAGGTTATCTCCCCATTGGACCTTTAGCAACTTGATCTCTTTATTGCATAGCTTCTTGACTTCTAGTCCAAGAATACGAGTAGGGACTCGCCTGACTGTCTCCTCCTGTTCCACTTCTACTTTTCCAACACACTCGGCTCCATAACTACTGCGATGTCATGCAGGCACTTCCATAGATGAGAAACGTGGAAAACATCATGAACGCCATATAGATTTTCTGGGAGCTTTAATCTATATGCCATTTGGCTAATCCTCTCAGTTATGGGAAATGGTTCCACAAACCTAGGTGCCAACTTCCCTGCTGATCCGAAGCGAACCACATTCCTCAGAGGTGATACTTTGATAAAAACTAATTCTCCCACTTCAAATTCGATGTTAGTCCTTCTCTTGTCTGCATAGAACTTCTGCCTATCTTGAGCTATCTTCATCCGCCATCAAATAAGGTCAATCTTTTCGGACGTTTCTCTAACCATGTCTGGTCCAAGTAATAATCTTTCTGTAGATTCCCACCAACAAGTTAGTGATCTACAAGGTTGTCCGTTCAATGCTTCGAAGGGTGCCATGCCGATGCTGGACTGATAGTTGTTCTTATAGGCAAACTCTACTAAAGGAAGATGCTCTTCCCAAGTTCCTCCGAAGTCTAGGATACACAGCCTCAAAAGATCTTCAAGAATCCTGTTCACACTCTCTATTTGTCCATCGGTCTGAGGATGATAAGTGCTGCTCAAACACAACTATGTACCTAATGCTTCTTGCAAGCTCCTCCAAAATTCACTGGTAAAGATGAGGTCACGATCTCTTACGATGATGGAAGGCACCCCATGAAGATGAACTATATCACGAACATAAATTACTGCCAACCATGATGCCGTCCTATTGCTCTTAACTGGAATTAAGCGAGCGCTCTTAGTGAGTCTATCTATCACAACCCAGATACTGGTGTTGCCTTTCTTTGACCTAAGAAAACCATCTATGAAATCCATAGAGACACTCTCCCATTTCCACTAAGGAACCTCCAAAGGATGAACTAGACCACTGGGCTTTCTTTGGTCAGCTTTAATTTGCTGGCAAACTAAGCACTGGGAAACAAATTCGGCCACACATTTATTCATCCCAGTCCAAAAGAAAACCCTCTTCAAGTCTCTGTACATCTTATCACCTCCTGGATGAATGGTTATCTTAGAATGGTGGACTTCTTCTAGGACTGTCTTTATCAAGCTTCCAGTTTGAGGAACACAAAGCCTTCCATCTCGTCGCAACCACCCCTTTTCATGTATGGCATATCTACTGAGGTGACTAGAAGTCTAGCCTCTTCTGAGCTTTCCCATGATGTCTAAAATTTGTGGGTCACCTTGTTGCGAAGCTCCTATCTGATCCATAAGAGTTGGTTGTATCTCTAAGGACGCAAACAAATCAGGCAAAATCTCGATAGAGGGTTTAAAATCAAAAGGTGATATGAACTCCAAGTTCTTTCTCTCTACAAACAGAGTACTCAGGGTCATCCTCTGCCTACTTAGTGCATCTACCACACATTACCCTTGCCAGGGGTATAAGTAATCTCAAAATCATAAGAAGCTGGAAACTCCATCCACCGTTGTTACCTGAAATTGAGGTCTTTCTGCGAGAACAAATACTTCAGAGATTTATGATTGGTGTATAACCCGAACTTCTCTCCAAGTAAATAATGATGCCACGTTTTTACTGCAAATACTATGGAAGCTAGTTCTAGATCATGGGTGGGGTAGTTCTTCTCATGAACTCTCAACTGTCTACCCCCATAACACACTACTTTCCCTTCTTGCATCAAAACCGCACCAAGCCTTGTAACACATACATCAGTGTAAACAATAAACACCTTACTTCCGTCAGGAAAGGTCAAGACTAGGGAAATTGTCAGATCCCTCTTCAGTCGTTGGAAAGCAACGTCATAGTCTATATCCTACAAGAATGCCAAGTTCTTCTTCGTTAGCCTGGTAAGTGGGGCAGATATCTTTGCAAAGTCCTTAATCAACTTCCTATAATAACCCGCCATCCCCAGAAAGCTCCTCACCTCAGTTGCATTTTTAGGAATCTGCCAATCTTGCACTTCAACCACCTTCGCGAGACCTACAACTATCCCTTCTTTGGAGACCACATGCCCTAATAATCTCACCTCTTTTCTCCAAAAATGGCATTTGGAGAACTTCGCCTTAAGGTCACGGAGAGTTTTAAGAACTTCTCTCAAATGTTGGGCATGCTCTTCTTCGCTTTTGGAGAAGATCAAAATATCATCAACAAAGACTTCAAAAAATTTATTTAGGAACTCCCGAAACACCCTACTAATCAGATTGACAAAACAGGTGGGTGCATTCGTCAGCCCAAATGGCATCACTAGCCACTCAAAGAAACCATTAGGAGTTCTAAAAGAAGTCTTATCTATGCTATCTTCAACCACCCTCAATTGATGGAACCACGTGGCCAAGTCTAACTGAGAAAATACTGAGGCACCAACAAGCTGATCAAATAAATCATCAATCCTCGGAAGCGGGTGCCTATTTTTCTTAGTGAGTTTATTCTGCTCTCTATGGTCAACACACAAACGAAGCAAACTATCCAACTTAGTCGCGAATACTATTGGAGCACCAATTCAAATATGCTTCATCTGATCAACCCTTTCTCAAGCAGTTCCCCTACTTGCTTACTCACCTCCCTCCTTTCCCTTGGAGCCATGTGGTGCACTGGCAATGCAACTGGCTTTGCATTTTCCACCAAATATATACGAAAGTCAATCTCATGCCTCATAGGTAAGCCCCGAACCTAATTAAAAATATCAGAATAATCTCGAACTACTCGAAAAGATTGCAAGTTATCAATATACACATCAAGAGACTCTAGGAAACTAAGCATAACTGACCCTTGTGGGTTACAAGAAATCTCGATGGTCCTCCCATGACAAGTCAAAAGCCTAACAACCCTCTTCTCACAATTCAGAATGGCACCATACGTGGTAAGCCAATCCATTCCTAGAATCAACCCATAGCCCATAAACCCGAGCACATACAGATCACATTCGAACTCGATGCCTAACACAGATATTTTCAAACCCTAACAAATCATAGATAAATGAGCCGAGCAACCAACGGGGTTTGAAACAACAACGGGATCCACTACCATACTAGTAATTAAATGCAGAGATTCAACTACGGAACTTTATATAAATGAATGTGAAACGCCAGAATCAAAAAGTGTTCTAATAGGATGGTTTGAAAGAGAAATTAAACCTTTCACAAAAAAAGTTCTACTTCTATCAGGAGCACTGACCGCGAGAGCATGCACCTGCCCTCCGGAATTCCCTGTCCTTTGACCCTGTCCCTGTGATCCCTATTTCTTCGGGCACTCTCTAGTAAAGTGTCTGACCTCTCTACAGTGGTAGCAAGAGTTCTTCCTTCACTTACAGTCTTTAATCAAGTGACCTTCCTTCCCACAATTGTGACATTTTCTCTTATCCTGGCCTTTATCATTCTTCCATCCTTTCTTCTTCTGTTGTTGCTGCTGCTGCCCCTTCTTAGGCCATACCTTCCTATTTTGCGATGTCTCCTCAGCCTTCTTTTCTCCCTTGTCTTCCTCATGCATTAGGGCCATATCATCAAGCTTTTCAAAGGTGTCCCCAATTGGATTATGGGACATGGCTAACCCATGCAGAGGTTCATTCAGCCCTTTAGCGAACCTCAAAGCCCTTTTGCACAACGTATCCACCAACTCTAACCTGAACCTACCTAGCTGTTTGAAATTATTCACATACTCTTTCACCATTATGTTTCCTTGTTTGAGTGCTAAGAATCTCTCCATCTGCATGCTTCTCTTAGCTTAGGAGAGAAATTTCAATTCGGACCTATGTCTAAAATCTTCCCAAGTTTCCACTGGACGTCCAAATCAGGTGACTACCCACCAAAATGAGGCTTAGTCTTTCAGTAGCCAGGCGGCTAACTGAACCTTCCTTCTATCCTCTACTTCAAAGATTATGAACAAGTCCTCGGTCTCTTTGAGCCAATTCCGCGCTTTCCCAAATGTCTCGTTCTCATGGAATGGCTTCCCTCCCATAACATGGAAGTCTTGCAGATCTTGTGAAGTTATCTGCACTTGGAGGGGGAGGAGGAGGACTAACTGGTGCAGTTGGGGAAAGAATATTTCCTTGGACTTCGGCAGGCGCCGTGGCCTCCAAATACCTATGGAACCATCCGGGTATTGTAACACCCACTGGGATATTAAGAATGTTTTGTTCCCCAGACATGCTGAAAAGGAAAAGGAAGAGATTTAGACAAAGGACCAAAGGATATTACATATGGCTTTTTGGGGAATGTTTTTCAAAACAGACTTTTCTTTTTGAAAATGCTTTCTTTTAAAATCTTTTTTGAAAATAATTTTCAAAAACTTTATCCAATCTGCTAACCTTTAGCTCTAATATCAAATGTGACACCCAACGTCCGTTAGTGTCACTCACAAAGGGAATGAATTAAGTTTCATGAAGCGTTATAGGTAAACAGACATAGAATTTTACAAGACAGACACAAATAAGATAGCAGCGGAAAGTTAAAATTTATTTCAAACACAGATCATAAAGTGTGGTTCAAAATACCTTGAGTCTCAAAAACCATTACAACAACATAATTTTTGACTTTTAACATTAGAGTACATAAATACTTAAAAGAAAACATGATTCCCCAAATAAAAGAGACAAAGGGATAGTGGGGATAAAAGTTTGAGCCATACTTCGAAAGCAACACTAGCAAGATGATATCTGAGTCTTGACTAAGCCTGAGTGTTTCCTCCCTGAGAAACTAGGGGGAATAGAAGAAAGAAGGAGAAACAAGAGGGTCATACATAAAGTATGGCAAGCCTAGTGACTTTTAGCAAGTAAATAAATAGAAGTAGCATGACAGGCATATAAAATGCATAAGAGAGATCACTACAAAAATGGAAGGAGTGACAAGGTAGACAGGATAAGGTGTATACGCTTCTAATGATTACTCTGCACTATTACTAGTATAACCGGAATGGGATGATCCCTTCCAATATAAGGTGGTAGACTTAGGGCATATGTTCATATGTACCCTAACCACTACCCTAATCAATCGGCCCCTACTTCATAGATACTTTGTGCCGATCCCACAGTAGGATGTATCACCTCCTACAGTGGCAACCACTCACTGATATGCACAGCCCCATATCTACTGGTGTAACGGTCATCTTATCCCCCTCTGCTCGGCTTATGCACGCACATGGCCCGGTTGGTTTGCGCCGCCCACACGTCCTCCACGGTTGGATCTCTTAGAATCAGTCATTAAGTGTGTCCCCTCTCTGCCTAGTCCGTGGTACTTCTTTTGATACCTACTCCGGGTTACAGACTGAAATGGGTCCCACACAATATGATACAAGCTCCCCCCTTTGTCTTGTATCCCCCGCTAGGTTTTCACTGACTTTGTATACAATTAGGTGTCTTTAATTACATAGCCCCATACCACTTACGCTTACCCTAAAAGGTGTCTTTAATTACATAACTTTATTACTTCCTCTGGTTATGTATACCACTAGGTGTCTTTAATTACATAACCTTACTGGGTTAAGTTTGTGGGCCTATATGTAGATATTACCCATGCCCTCTAGAATTGCTTAATCCATCCTCTATCCAACAAATTTTGCTTAACCCTAACTTTAGTTCATAATCATAAAATCCTTGTGGATTAGATTTGGTTAAGTAGTCTGATTGATTATCATGTCCATTCATGGTTTATATTGGGCTAGACCTCCCACATTAGGCCTACAACTTGTGGATACTGGATATGCCGGTCGGGTCCGGGCAGTCTTATTCCACAGTTGGGCCTAACCTAGTGTCTTAGCCCGATTCGTATTTGCGCACTTAGACCTCTCACATTGGGTTCAAAATTAGTGGCTGCAGGATATGTGGGTCGGGTCCGGGCAAACTTCCACCAGTAATGCAACCTACCCTCGTGTCATAAGTGCAATTACAGTTCCTAATTGTAATTACTTGACATTCCATTTTTATTCAATTCTTTCCTATGTCTTAATAGGTTATTATGTCCCCACTTTTCCCCCTTTTGAATTATATGTCCAACTCATGTTTACATTCAAATTATGTCAATTTTAATCTTTTTCCCTCCCTGTTCCTTAACTAGCATGTTCGCACCATTTACGGCATGTATAGGCTAAATAATAGCATAATTATAAATGATAAAAAGGGAAGGTAATGGAATGACAAAAGTGAATGTTCTAACATAACTAGCATAAGCATATACTAACATGTGAACATATAAGCATAGATCTAATGAACTTGTATCAGTTTACTTGTTGTAACATAGCAAAGTTGATAGATGAACATGACAAGATCTAAATTTAATTTAGATGTCCAACAAGTTCAAATCTAATATGAGAAGCACAAGAGTATCTAAATAATAACCAAGATCTGATTAATAATTTAGGTGTCCACATAATCTAAATCTAATAGGTAAAAGTAGTTTTAACTAAATTATAGTATGGACATAAAACAAATCTAACTTAATTAGGATGACATAATAGCATGTTTAGATCTAAATATGGATTCACATGTCCAACTTACAAGATATCTAAGTTGACCACAATATGGCGGGTGAAAGGGGATTTACATAAAGAATTAGATCTAACCAATGTAGTAACTGTCCAAATTAACATTAACCACAATACAGTTACAAATCAAGATCCACAAAGGCGACATAATAGAATAACCATAATTGAATTAGATCAAGAGAAGTAGATCTATCATGACATATTGTAAGATTTAACACTAGCATAGAATCATAGTTTACAACATATCCAAATCACAATCTTTCACACT
The DNA here is from genome assembly GCA_030737875.1 of Allium sativum. Classification (NCBI taxonomy): domain Eukaryota; kingdom Viridiplantae; phylum Streptophyta; class Magnoliopsida; order Asparagales; family Amaryllidaceae; genus Allium; species Allium sativum. The sequence goes on along the minus strand of CM060916.1, from coordinate 387,031,854 downwards.
TTAATTTTATTCATTTGAATCTAAAAGCAACTTTACTCACAGTGTTTGGATTGTTAAGAAATAGACAAGAAGTTGGTGCTGAATCTATGCTTGAATCTCATAATTTGATTTGCAAAACTGATAGTTGAAGAAGATGACGGGATCAGTTCAGACACCGGTAGAGTTTGGCCACCATGAATTTGTAATGAAGAAAATATGAGAGATAGCCACGTATATATAGTAAAAAAAACCCTCTGAAACCGATTGGCACCTCGGCCTTAGCGGTGTTGACACCCCTGTAGGTGGGTCGACCCATAGGTCGACGCCCCTTAAGGAGGGTCAACCCCGGCGTCGACACCCCTCTAACGGTGTTGACCCCCTAGAGTGGGAAATCTACCGTCACTTTTCATTTTTCAAATTTAAATTGTTCTAGATAAAATTCAGACTCATATCTGACTCATGTATATATATATTCTTTCTATGCGTATACAAACTTAAAGCTCTCATAACTTCTTCATACGGTGTCTGTTTTACGCAAACCAAATGTCTATCTTGATCAAAATTTCGATACGGACGCAATGGTGCAGTTCGTTTTTCTTATTCTGAATATTGAATTAATTAATATTTTATTTATCCGATTTTATGTTAACAAAATTACGGGGTGTTACAATTTTCTTCTGCAACATCTGCTTGTTATTCTCCGTTCTTTAAATCCAATCATTGTGAGTTCTTATTATTTTTAGATATAAACATTTAACAAGTAATCCTGACATGTTTATAAATCTAGATCTAAACCCTACGCCTGTTAAGAATCTGATTCATACCTAAACGGTTCTACCATTACATGTATTCATCTGTATACATGATCTACTGTTCAGTTCTTATGTGCATAGTTCTGATATGCTATTTCTATTATCATATGCCTATTCTGTTATTTTTCCTATTTTTGTTCCCTTCTCACCCTCTTTACCTTTTTTTATTTTTATAGCCTAGGCGACCTTCGAGCCTAGCTTATCGCTGAAATATACGAGCGAACGAAATTGGGAATGAGTGGGAAAGATAAATAGGGGTGTATCTTGTATTATGAATCATGATTGGGATTTAGAGTATAGCCTATACTACGATGTATGACTAAAATTTGGGGCATATCTTATAACTAAGAATTATGACTTGAGGGTTGGGGCATGTAAATCTATAGGCTTAATTAATAGATTAAGCAGAACTTGTAATGAAACTATAATACTTAACCTGTTTAAATCTGTAGGGGTTATATGAACCTGTTAAATTGTGTAAGGGTTAAAGTAAACCTGTTTGAATCTGTGGGGTTAAGTAAATATATTAAATATGTGGAGGCTTATACGAACCTGATACACTTAACCTATTTTATATGTTTGGGTTTTGCAGGCTTGTTGAACTGTTAGTCATAACCTATCAAAAATCCTAGTAGTGGGGAAACGAGCCTAGGGGGTGGCCTGTGTCATTCGTGGTGGGGGACCCGTATCAGTCAGTAACCTATTCTGGTATCAAAAGGGGACCTTGTTTCAGTCAGTAACTGGATTTTTGCACCACAATGTTTTCTGTTGAAAATAAAAGTTTTAAATGTCCGCTGCTATTTTATATATCTATCTTGTGAGATTCTATTTTTGTTTACCTATAACGCTTCACGGAACTTCATGCATTCTGATAAAGAGTGACATTAACATACGTGGAATGTCACATTTGGTATTAGAGCTGAAGGTTACAAGATCAGATAAAAAATTTTGAAAATTGTTTTCAAAAGGTTGCAAAAAGAAAGTACTTTCAAAGGAAAGTCTGTTTTTGGAAAAACATATTCCCCAAATCCATATGAAATATCTTTCGATTCTCTGTTTGAATCCCTTTTCTTTTCAGCATGTCTGGGGAACCGATTCTTCTCGACGGCATAACGATACCGGCTTAGTTTCGTAGGTATCTTGAGGCTACGACGCCTACAGGAGGCTCAGAAGTCGCCCCTCTCTCTACTGCAGCCACTGTTCCTCCTCCTCCTTCGCGAGTGGATAATTTCTCCAAGATTTGCAAGGACTTATGTGCTATGGGAGGAAAACCATTCAATGGAACTAAATTGTTTGGGATTTTTGAGGTTGACGACTGTAGGAAGATTCTGTTGGCCGCTTAGCAGCTAAAGGATGAAGCTTCGTTCTGGTGGAAGGTGATGTAAGCAGGGTGTCCTATTGATACTTAGGATGATTTCCAATAGAGGTTCGAACTAAAGTTTCTTTCTCAAGAAGAAGAGAGTGTGCAAATGGAAAGGTTTCTAGCACTCAAGCAAGGAAGCATGTCTGTTAAAGAGTATGTCAATAAGTTTAATCAGTTGGAGAGGTTTGGTTTGGAGCTGGTGAATACCCCACACAAGAAAGCTTTGAGGTTTGTAAGAGGATTGAATGAACTCCTACATGGACTGGCTATGTCTCATATTCCGTTTAGGGCAACTTTTGAGAAGCTCCTTGATATGGCATTGATGCATGAGGAAGATAAAAGAAAAAAGAGAGAAGCTAAGACCGATGAGACACAAAACAAGAAAGTGTGGCCCCGTAAAGAATAGCAAAAGAAGGTCAAAAAGAATGACAAAGCTCAAGGCGAAAAGAAATGTTATGGTTGTGAACGTATGGATCATTTGATCAAAGATTGCAGAAAAATTAAGAATGCTTGTTTCTACTGTGGTGAGGTCGGACAGTATTCTAGGGAGTGTCCGAAGAATCAAGGACAAGGCCAAAGGGCAGGATTTTCTGGAGGGAAGGTGCATACTCTCGAGGCCAGTGTAGAAGACAGAGCTTGGAAAGCCTTTGTTGAAGGTGTCATTTCTATTTCCGATCATCCTATTAGGACTTTTTTGATTTTGGTGCTTCGCATTCTTTTATATATGATTCTGCGGTTGGTTCTCTGCATCTTAATACTAGTATGGTTTCAAATCTCGTTGTTTTCTCAACCCTGTTAGGGCACGACTTATCTGTCTACGATTTGTCGGGATTTGAGGATATCTTTGTTGGGCGTCGAGTTTGAGTGCGATGCACATGTGCTTGGTTTTATGGGCTATGGTTTGATTCTAGGGATGGATTGGATGGCCATGTATAGTGCCATTCTAGACTGTGAGAGGAGGGTTGTTAGACTTTTGACTTGCCAGGGAAGGACTCTTGAGATTACTTGTGACCCAAAGGGGTCTGTCATGCTTAGTTTCCAAGTGTCACTAGAAGCTTCTGTCGATGATTTGCGATCTGTACTTGTGGTCTATGAGTATTCAGATGTTTTTGATGAGGCTAGGGGCTTACCTCCGAGGCGCGAGATTGGTTTCCAGATATATTAAGTGGATAATGCGAAGCCAATCGCATTGCCTGTGCGCCACATAGCTCCTTAGAAAAAGAGGGAGCTTAGCAAGCAAGTAGGTGAGCGACTTGAGAAGGGGTTTATTAAGCAAAGCATATCTAAATGGGGTGCTCCAGCCATCTTTGCAACAAAGGCGGATGGCTTGCTTCGCTTATGAGTGGATTACGGGAAGTTGAATAAAGTCACTATAACACCCCACCTCCACTAGGGTCATTCACAAAGGGAAAGCACTAGCTTTGGTGGAGTATTGTCTAGGTAAACATACACAGAAATATTACAAGACAGAACATAAATAAAACAGCGGAAGGAAAACCCAAATTTCATTGCTTTAAAATCTAGTAAGGTCTAAAGCCTTTTACATCAAAATGCTATTAAGTCAATTACATCGAAATCTGTCTTGCAATAGTAAAGAAGCATAAAACCATAGTTATAAATCATTCCCCAATAAAGCAAAGCAAGCCATAGCCAAGAGAAATCCAAGCCGTACATGAAAGAGCTTTGGAGCTTGGTAAGATCCGAACTAAGCTGTATTCCCACCCTGCGAACCTAGGGGGGAAACGGAAGAAAAAGAGGCGAAACAAAACGGGTCAGTCATAAAGACTGAGTAAGTCCTAGTGACTTTCAGCATAAAAACAGGTAAAGATAACATGGCATGAATAAAGTGAAAGTAAACATAAGCATGATAACAAGATAAGCTACAGGAAAGATAACTAAGAATAACCTCATATGGTTTTTGTCAAATATAACATCGCCAGATTTCCATTCAAGATAAACTAAGTATAATTTCGCAAGATTTCTATCAAGCATCGCAAGATTTCTTTGCTTTACCATTAAAATATTTCTATGATATCTATTTGCTCTGCACCAACCGTACTAGTATCCCAACCCGTGTCAAGTGTTGACTATAAAATGATCCCTTACCCAATGTCATGAAATGATCCATTACTTGGTCTCACGAAACGATCTATTAATCGATCAGCTCCCTACAAGTCCTATCTCGTTCATGTGTCTGTGTCATACGGCCCTATCACGAATGTAGTCACCTGTGCTAGGTCCACCATAGGGTGTATCAAGCCCTAGGGTGCCAACCACCGACACGAATCAAGCACGCACAGTGTAAACCTACTGGTGCCCAATGCCTGCTTTTTCAACTCCGGACTACGTGCACGACTGTAGTCCGCCTGAACCTACAATGGCGCACCAACTCAGCCGTCGTTCTGGTCGCTTACAATCAGCCCAGTAATCGTACCCCACCCTGCCTAGTTCCAGGGTACCATGATACATCTAGTGGGTTACTGCTGAAAAGGACCGCGTAACTAGGGTTTCCGTCCAGCAGGTTAAGTGTTGTCATTTAAATTCGAGACTTAACCCCATCAGTCTAGCATGTCAAGTTGGTTAAGTGTGGTCATTAAAGTTCGTGACTTAACCCGTCTACGTGTCATGTCAAATTGGCTAAGTGTTGTCGTTCAAGTTCATGACTTAGCCCTATGAATCATGTGTCAAGTTGATTAAGTATGTTCAAGCGGTTCGTGACTTAACCCTACCAAACCATCGTGTCAAATTGGTTAAGTATATTCAAGCGGTTCGTGACTTAACCCTATCAAGTCATTAATTCATTTATGCACCCCAACCTCTCACATCAGACCTGTTGTTGTGGTCACTGGATATGCCGGGCGGTTCCGGGCAGAATTACACCACAACTCAGTCTGACCTCGGGTTTTCAAGTGCGATATGACCAACTACCCACATTGGATCCTATTGTTTGCAGTAACTGGATTTGCTGGGCAGTTCCGGGCAGAATTACACTGCAAACTCAACCCAACCTCGAGTTGGCCATTTCTAGTTCATTCTAAATGTCATGTCTATGTTCAAGTTTCATGTCAAGTTCGTGTCTAGTTTCATGGCAAGTTTCATGTCAAGTTTCATGTTTTCACTTAAGCCTATTATCAAGTTAATGATTCATATTCATAACCAATTCATGTTTCAAGTTCATAAGCATGTTTACGTGCCTTCTAGATGTCCAATACATACCAACTACCCAGAACCCAACTTAGGCACGTTCATATTAAACTTTCTCCAAGTCATAAATTATCATATATGTTTCTACTCCAAATTTTACATGATTAACATATGCCCAAGTCCTAGGTTACATGTCAGTTTTTAAATATGCCCAATTCATACCAGATTTACATATGTTCAATTCATGTCGTTTTACATATGTCAAGATTCATGATTTTCATGTTTACAAAGCTATGCTCAATTTACATAGATCCAGTTTTATACCCAAAATTACATGTATAACATGTTTACACCAATTTACCCATAACGAGTTCTAGCCAAATTACATATATCAAGATCCATGTCATATTACATATATCAAAATCCATATCAAATTATATATGCCAATCCCCATTCTTGCAATTACTCTTATAATGATAATACCCAAATATTCAATTTTTATGTTATGCCATCAATTTCACCAAACACATATATCCAAATAGGTATTATCCCAAGATTCCCCCGTATTCAATCGTACGCAAATCACGGTTTATGCCTAGATCCGAAATTGATCTAGGTTCATCAAAGAAAATAAATAGGGGAAGGTAGAATTTGTATAACAATAGGTATAGAGAGGAAACTGGCATAAAAACGTCATCTCAGGCATAAAAGATAGATCTTGAGAATAACATTAACATGAACTGATTTACAACAAGCTGAATAGATCATGAACTTGACAAAAGAATAAAGATAGAAAAGCCCAAAACTCAAGATTCAAGAGGAAACAGAAATAGACTTGAACCGATGAACATGCTTACATCCAATTACACTTTATTCCATGGCCATATTATAATTAAGCATTTCAATCTGAAAAGTAACTAGAACTTACATTGATTGGCTAAGAGAGGACAAATCGATTCGTTGTCGTGTTGAAACGTCTAACTTGATTAATCTTCTGATTTGATTCAATATGGTCTAGGCGTCGTTGCTTGAAGCTATTGAATCTTTACTTGAATCCTAACTAGATTTGAATCTCCTCTTGAAAGACTTGAACAGCATATCCTCGTCTCAGACTTATGTATTATTTTATTCATTTTCTCAGAGGCAGCATAAGGACAGAATGAAATGGTGTAGAGAGAATGAGGCGAGAGGCTGTTTATATAGGATTAGGCGGACGAACCTAGGCAGAAAACGAGACCAGGTACATCAGAATGCACCCAGGCCCAAATCCAGATTCGGGGACCGGGTCGACACCCAAGTCGATTGCGCAGTCGACCTGGTCTTGGGGGTGTCGACTGCCCAGTCGACCTGGGTACTGGGCGGGAAATTTCCCGCCCAGTCTGTCTGGGTTTTGAAATTCGAATTTTGAACTCGAATTCGAGCTGTTTTGAACTCTGAAAATTCCTGAAACTTCGGAGGGTCATATCTTCCTCATACAGACTCTGATTCTCGCAAACTTGGACTCGTTTCCAAGCAGAATTTCGAGACGGACGCAATGGCGCAAACCGTTTCCCTTGATTCTGATCTTAAAATTTAATTCTGCCTTGATTTATGATTTTAACATGTTGTTAAAATTCGGGTTGTTACATTCTCCCCTCCTTAAAGGATTTCGTCCCCGAAATCTTCAAGTTAAGGAGAATGCGTCCTACCATCCAATCATCCATCTTCTCAATCATCAATCACAGGCATCCATCGTCCTTAATAGATTTCTAATGCTGTATGAACATATGCAGAAAGTGTGTGTACATGTTCCTTGTCTAATGCAAATGATCAGGCCTGATTGATCTTCTTAATGCAAAATACGTCTAGTGCCATGAGTCCAACATGTATGCAAATAGTCCTAGTCACAATAACACTACGTATGTGCACAAACATCCATCCATATGCAACATCCACATGATAACACATTCAAATTCATCTATAAACAAGTATAAACACTCATGCATATGCAATATGAAAGGTGACTGAGCCGATCTAGTGCCTAATGTGTAAATGCATCCACGAGCAACCACTAGCAACCACTTGCAGCCACTTGCAACCATCAATCATAACATGTCTCAAACACATGTTTACACCCAATTGTTCCTACCTAAAGGTATAGCCGAATGATAGAAGCAAGCAAAAACCTTGTGCCCATTAGGCCATGTCAAAACTGGAAATATGTGTCACATATATATTGATCAGGAGAAGAACTCCCTAAGCACCAGCCCCGGAGACCGAAATCAACATCAGGCTGACACCCAAAGAATTACTCAATCAAACCAATATACGTTTCGAGGAAACTAAGCATGATGGACTCCTTTTAGGTCACAAGGGAATCCCTTCCTAAAACCAACCCGTATCCTATAAAACCCAAAGAGTTTAGTCAACCCAACGGACACCCTCAAGCCCCAAAATATATTACTAGCAGATGAGTCATACTCCCTATGGGGTTTGCAACAGAAATTTGATTGAGAATAGGACCGAGAGGAAAAAGATAACATGCAAGTAAGCTCTACAGGAAAAGAGGGACCAAGGATATACTCTTAAAAAGAGATATGATGCACGTATCTAGTCTTCAATCTTCTAAGTCGCGTTTCCTTGAGCTTAACTCCATTGTGCTTTGACCGTCGTTAACTTCACAGATTCTTAATTCTTGTTTCCAAAATATGAGTTGGAACTCATTTCACTGTTGCCTCTCGTTCCACTTTCACTTATCGTCCTTCTAGTATACTCGGCTCAAACTTAACTACGTACTCATGGTTTCATGCAAGCTCTCCAAAATTCACTAGTGAATCTTGGATCTCGTTCACTTACTAAGAGGTATTCCACGCAGAAGAACTATCTCTTGAAAATAACAAATATCAACCATGTTGCCAAATGTACTTACTAAGGTGACTTTCTACAACTCATGCATAAGTGAAATGAACCATCCGCCTTAGTGGTGAACACTACTCGAGCGGATCAATAAATGTATCAAGAGATTCTAGGTAACTAATCATGAGAGAACCCTAAAGGTTACACGCGACTTCGAGGGTATTACCGAGGCAAGTCAAGAGTCTAACTACCCTCTTTTCAAAACCGAGAATGTCACCCTTAATGGATAACTACTCCATCGCTAGAATCAACCCATAGCCCAAAACATAAACATAAGCATTACTTCTAAACTCAACATTTAGCATAGACATTCTCAAATCCAAAAAAATCATGAATACATGAGCCGATTCCCCAATAGGATATGAGACAAAAAATGGGATCCTCTACTACGCTAGTACTAAGGTGCAGAGACTCAACTATCGAGGCCGAATTAAAAGGATGCGATGTATAAAAACAAAGTTCCCATGGTATGATAGAAAAGAGAAGCTAAACTTTTAACAGAAACGTTACCACCTCTCTTAGGTATGCTAGTAGTGAGAGCATACAATTGCCCTCTCGACGATCTTGTTCTTTGCCCTTGTCTTTGTCCTATGATACTTAACTACATTTCCCTTTTTACCATACCAACGATGTTCTTTCTTGTCATGGGTTTTATTATTCTTTTACTTTGACCTCTTCCCTTTCACCTTTTCCTCCTTTGTGGATTACGCCTTATCAACAAGTTTCTCATCCTTAGGCTTGTGTTCTTTATCCAAGTTCTTACTATCCTTGTATAGCTTGTTGACAAGTTTCTCGAAAGCTACCTCCATCGCACGACAACCCTACAAAGCTTGAAATAAGATTAGTCGCAGATGGAACTACTACGGCTACAGATGGAGGTTGGGCACTACTTTGCCCTCCGACATGTGTTGTATGCCTACAAACTATGGTGAAAAAGAAAGAGAGAAGAGACTCAAGGAGAGAATCAAAAGATAGTGCATATGGCTTGGGGAACATGCCTTTCGTAAAACAAAACTTTTCTTTAGAAAAATGCTTCTTTGTAAACGTTTTGAAAATAGTTTCAGAAGTTTTTTTTAAAAGCTTTTGCCCAGTCTGGTAACCTTCTGCTCTGGTACCAAATGTAACACCCCACCTCCGCTAGGGTCACTCACAAAGGGAATGCACTAGCTTTGGTGGAGTATTGTCTAGGTAAACATACACAGAAATATTACAAGACAGAACATAAATAAAACTGCGGAAGGAAAACCCAAATTTCATTGCTTTAAAATCTAGTAAGGTCTAAAGCCTTTTACATCAAAATGCTATTAAGTCAATTACATCGAAATCTGTCTTGCAATAGTAAAGAAGCATAAAACCATAGTTATAAATCATTCCTCAATAAAGCAAAGCAAGCCATAGCCAAGAGAAATCCAAGCCGTACATGAAAGAGCTTTGGAGCTTGGTAAAATCCGAACTAAGCTGTATTCCCACCCTGCGAACCTAGGGGGGAAACGGAAGAAAAAGAGGCGAAACAAAACGGGTCAGTCATAAAGACTGACTAAGTCCTAGTGACTTTCAGCATAAAAACAGGTAAAGATAACATGGCATGAATAAACTGAAAGTAAACATAAGCATGATGACAAGATAAGCTACAGGAAAGATAACTAAGAATAACCTCATATGGTTTTTGTCAAGTATAACATCGCCAGGTTTCCATTCAAGATAAACTAAGTATAATTTTGCAAGATTTCTATCAAGCATCGCAAGATTTCTCTACTTTACCATTAAAATATTTCTATGATATCTATTTGCTCTGTACCAACCGTACTAGTATCCCAACCCGTGTCATGTATTGACTATAAAATGATCCCTTGCCCAATGTCATGAAATGATCCATTACTGGGTCTCACGAAACGATCTATTAATCGATCGGCTCCCTACAAGTCCTATCTCGTTCATGTGTCTGCGTCATACGACCCTATCACGAATGTAGTCACCTGTGCTAGGTCCACCATAGGGTGTATCAAGCCCTAGGGTGCCAACCACCGACACGAATCAAGCACGCACAGTGTAAACCTACTGGTGCCCAATGCCTGCTTTTTCAACTCCGAACTACGTGCACGACCGTAGTCCGCCTGAACCTACAATGGCGCACCAACTCAGCCGTCGTTTTGGTCGCTTACAATCAGCCCAGTAATCGTGCCCTACCCTGCCTAGTTCCAGGGTACCATGATACATCTAGTGCGTTACTGCTGAAAAGGACCGAGTAACTAGGTTTTCCGTCCAGCAGGTTAAGTGTTGTCATTTAAATTCGAGACTTAACTCCATCAGTCTAGCATGTCAAGTTGGTTAAGTGTGGTCATTCAAGTTCGTGACTTAACCCGTCTACGTGTCATGTCAAATTGGCTAAGTGTTGTCGTTCAAGTTCATGACTTAGCCCTACGAATCATGTGTCAAGTTGATTAAGTATGTTCAAGCGGTTCGTGACTTAACCCTACCAAACCATCGTGTCAAATTGGTTAAGTATATTCAAGCGGTTCGTGACTTAACCCTATCAAGTCATTAATTCATTTATGCACCCCCAACTTCTCACATCAGACCTGTTGTTGTGGTCACTGGATATGCCGGGCGGTTCCAGGCAGAATTACACCACAACTCAGTCTGACCTCGGGTTTTCAAGTGCGATATGACCAACTACCCACATTGGATCCTATTGTTTGCAGTAACTGGATTTGCCGGGCGGTTCCGGGTAGAATTACACAGCAAACTCAACCCAACCTCGAGTTGGCCATTTCTAGTTCATTCTAAATGTCATGTCCATGTTCAAGTTTCATGTCAAGTTCGTGTCTAGTTTCATGGCGAGTTTCATGTTAAGTTTCATGTTTTCACTTATGCCTATTATCAAATTAATGATTCATATTCATAACCAATTCATGTTTCAAGTTCATAAGCATGTTTACGTGCCTTCTAGATGTCCAATACATACCAACTACCCAGAACCCAACTTAGGCACGTTCATATTAAACTTTCTCCAAGTCATAAATTATCATATATGTTTCTACTCCAAATTTTACATAATTAACATATGCCCAAGTCCTAGGTTACATGTCAGTTTTTACATATGCCCAATTCATACCAGATTTACATATGTTCAATTCATGTCGTTTTACATATGTCAAGATTCATGATTTTCATGTTTACAAAGCTATGCTCAATTTACATAGATCCAGTTTTATACCCAAAATTACATGTATAACATGTTTACACCAATTTACCCATAACGAGTTCTAGCCAAATTAGATATATATCAAGATCCATGTCATATTACATATATCAAAATCCATGTCAAATTATATATGCCTATCCCCATTCTTGCAATTACTCTTATAATGATAATACCCAAATATTCAATTTTTATGTCATGCCATCAATTCCACCAAACACATATATCCAAATAGGTATTATCCCAAGATTCCCCAGTATTCAATCGTACGCAAATCGCGGTTTAGGCCTAGATCCGAAATTGATCTAGGTTCATCAAAGAAAATAAATAAGGGAAGGTAGAATTTGTAAAACAATAGGTATAGAGAGGAAACTGGCATAAAAGATAGATCTTGATAATAACATTAACATGAACTGATTTACAACAAGATGAATAGATCATGAACTTGACAAAAGAATAAAGATAGAAAAGCCCCAAACTCAAGATTCAAGAGGAAACAGAAATAGACTTGAACCGATGAACATGCTTACATCCAGTTACACTTTATTCCATGGCCATATTATAATTAAGCATTTCAATCTAAAAAGTAACTAGAACTTACATTGATTGGCTAAGAGAGGACAAATCGATTCGTTGTCGCGTTGAAACGTCTAACTTGATTAATCTTCTGATTTGATTTAATATGGTCTAGGCGTCGTTGCTTGAAGCCGTTGAATCTTTACTTGAATCCTAACTAGATTTGAATCTCCTCTTGAAAGACTTGAACAGCATATCCTCGTCTCAGACTTATTTATTATTTTATTCATTTTCTCAGAGGCAGCATAAGGACAGAATGAAATGGTGTAGAGAGAATGAGGCGAGAGGCTGTTTATATAGGATTAGGTGGACGAACCTAGGCAGAAAACGAGACCAGGTACATCAGAATGCACCCAGGCCCAAAAGCAGATTCGGGGACCAGGTCGACACCCAAGTCGACTGCGTAGTCGACCTGGTCTTGGGGGGTGTCGACTGCCCAGTCGACTCCCAAGTCGACCTGGGTGCTGGGCGGGAAATTTCCGGCCCAGTCTGTCTGGGTTTTGAAATTCGAATTTTGAACTCGAATTCGAGTTGTTTTGAACTTTGAAAATTCCTGAAACTTCGGAGGGTCATATCTCCCTCATACGGACTCCGATTCTCGCGAACTCGGACTCGTTTCCAAGCAGAATTTCGAGACGGACGAAATGGCACAACCCGTTTCCCTTGATTCTGATCTTAAAATTTAATTCTACCTTGATTTATGATTTTAACATGTTGTTAAAATTCGGGTTGTTACAGTCACTAAGTAGAATAGGCACCCACTTCCGATGATAGATGATTTATTTGACTAGCTTGTTGGTGCAACTATTTTCTCTCAGTTAGACTTGTCCATGGGTTTTCATCAGTTGAGGGCGGCCGAGGACAGTATAGATAAGACTGCTTTCAGAACTCCAGATGGTTTCTTCGAGTGGCTAGTCTTGCCTTTTGTGTTGACGAATGCACATACCTATTTTGTGGATTTGATGAGTAGGGTGTTTTGGGAGTTTCTAAGTCAGTTTATTGTGGTTTTCTAGATGACATTCTAATCTTCTCGAAGAGCGAGGAAGAGCATGCCCTACATTTAGAGGAGGTTTTGAAGACTCTCTAAGAGCACCAGCTTAAGGGGAAGTTCGTCAAATGTCATTTTTGGAGAAAGGAAGTAAGATTTCTTAGGCATATGGTCTCCAAGGATGGGATAACGGTGAATCCCATGAAAGTAGTCGCAGTTCAAGATTGGAAGATTCCAAAGAATGCAACGGAGGTGAGGAGGTTTCTTGGTTTAGTGAGCTATTATAGGAAGTTTATTAAGGACTTCGCAAAGATATCAGCCCCACTCACCAGACTAACAAAGAAGAATCTGACCTTTTCTTGGGATATTGACTGTGAGGATGCTTTTCATCGATTGAAGAGTGATTTGACAACATACCCATTTTTTACTTTACCTAATGGGAACAAAGTGCTCACAGTGTACACTGATGCATGTAGCACAGGGATTGGTGTCGTCTTGATGCAAGAGGGAAGAGTAGTATGTTATGGTGGAAGACAGTTGAGAGTTCATGAGAAGAACTACCTTACCCATGATTTAGGATTGGCTGCTATAGTATTAGCGCTTAAGATTTGGCGACATTATCTACTTAGAGAGAAGTTCGAGTTGTATACCGATCACAAACCTCTCAAGTAACTGTTCTCCCAAAGGTATCTCAATTTGAGACAATAGAGATGGACGAAGTTCGTAGCATCCTATGATTTTGAGATTGCTTATACCCCTAGCAAGGTTAATGTGGTGGCAGATGCGTTGAGTAGGCAGAGGATGACTTTGAGTCCTCTATTCATAGAGAGGCGAAGCTTGAGTACATATCAACCTCCAATTTTAGGCCATCTATGGATTTTATACCTGGTTTGTTGGCATCCATAGAGGCGCGACCTACTCTTCTAGATCAGATAGGATATTCACAGTAAGAGGACCCATGGATAGCTGACATCTTGGATAGGATCTGTAGAGGGGATACTTCTAGTCATCTTTATAGATATTCCACGGATGGTAGAGGGTGGTTGCGACGAGATGGAAGGTTGTGTGTTCCCCGAATGGGGATTCTGTTGAAGACGGTCCTTAAGGTAGCCCATCATTCCAGGATGACTATCCATCCAGGCGGTGATAAGACGTATAAGGACATGAAGAGGGTTTTCTTTTGGACTGGGATGAAGAAAGATGTAGCGGAGTTTGCCTCTCGATGTTTAGTTTTCCAGCAATTCATAGCTGAGCAAAGGAAGCCTTGTGGTTTACTAAGAGCGCTCATTTTATTCCTGTTAAAAGTAAGAGAACAACAACATGGTTGGCATAAGTTTATCTTCATGAGATAGTCCGTCTACATGGAGTACCTTCTATCATAGTGAGTGATCATGACCCCATCTTCACTAGTGAGTTCTGGAAGAGTCTGCAAGAGGCATTAGGTACACAGTTGTGTTTGAGCACTGCATATCACCCTCAGACCGATGGGTAGACATAGAGGTTGAATAGAGTTCTTGAGGATCTTTTGAGACTATGTATCCTAGACTATGGAGGGACTTGGGAGGAGCATCTTTTGTTGGTGAAGTTCGCCAACAATAGTTATCAGTCTAGTATTAGCACGGCACCCTTCTAGGCATTGTATGAACAACCTTCTAGATCATCGATTTCTTGGTGAGAGTCTACAGATAGGTTTCTACTTAGACCTGAAATGATTAGAGAAACTTCACAAAAGATTGATCTTATCCGCAGACACATGAAGACAGCTCAGGACAGGCAGAATTCATACGCCGATAAAAGGACATTGAGTTTGAGGTGGGAGACATGGTTTTCATCAAAGTATCACCTCTGAGAAATGTGGTACGTTTTGGATCTGTAGGGAAATTGGCGCCGAGATTTGTAGGGCCATTTCCCATAGTGAAAAGGATAAGTCAAATGGCCTATAGGGTAAGACTACAAAAGGGATTAGCGAGTGTTTATGATGTTTTCCACGCTTCTCATTTGCAGAAATGTCTACACAATACGGTAGAGATAGTTGAGCCGAGCATGCTTGAAGAAATAGAGGTAGAATGGGAGGCAACAGTTAGACAAGTTCCTACCCATATTCTTGGACCAGAGGTTAAAAAGCAACACAACTGGGAAGTCAAATTGATGAAAGTTCAATGGGGAAAAGACTAAGAAGATGCAACTTTGGAGACTGAAGACAAGGTTCACGCTTTGTACCCTTTTCTTTTTAAGGGTATGTAACACCCCGAATTTTAAAGATAATAAAATAAGGATAACTTAATTAAATATTTAGGATTAAGCAAAATGGATTGCACCGTTGTGTCCATCTCGAAATTCTGGTCAATCAAAATCAACAAAAAGATTATTGAATCATGAAAGCAAAGTAAACTTCTTGATCCAATCTATTCAATTCTTCCTATTTCTTTCCCTTCTCTTTTAATGAAAATAGTCGATCCACGTTATTAGGTTTCAAATCAAATTAAAGGGGAAAGGAAAGCCATGGATGATAGAATAGATCAGGAAATTCATATGTTGAATCTATTAAATTGGGGGAATAATTAGCATGATATAACGTCAAATTGTTAATATGAATAATTTATATATTGAATCAGTTGAAATGTTGGAATGTTTACATGTTATAATATTAATTTGAACATGTGGGAAAAATTCATGTATTGGATTTGTTGGAGTGCTAAAAAGTTTACATGTAAATTTGCCCCAATTATATACAGGGAATAACTGGAGTAAGTATATGACTATATGGATTCATTAGAATCGAATGGGCATCGACCAAATTATGATTATAGATCTTAAATTGGATCATAAGTACAGAAAAATGATTTGGGTGCAAATGGGATCATATGTAAAATATGAATTGGCATAATTCGAATAATATGAATTTTGACATATAACCCATCATGAATATAATTGGGTAAATGGGCACTAACACCTATAAAGGCATAGGTTTAAATAATTGATTAATAATGAATGCCTAGGATTACAATTAGAAATCGTAGTTGCACTTATGACACGAGGTTAGGTTGCATTAGTGGTGGAAGTTTGCCCGGACCCGATCGGCGTATCCAACAGCCACTAATGTTGAACCTAATATGAGAGGTCGAAGTGCACAAATACAAGATGGGCTATGACACGAGGTTCAATAAAACTTGTGGAAGAAGTCTGCCCGGACCCGACCCGCATAACCAACATCCACAAGTTGTAGGCCTAATGTCAGAGGTCTAGCCCATTATAAACTATAAATGGACATGGTAATGAATTGGACTGCTTAGCCTAATCTAATCCACATGTATTGTATGAATATGAACTAAAGTTTGGGTTAAGTAAAATTGGTTGGATAGTGGGTGGGCTAGACAGATCTAAGGGAGTAGGTAATATTTACATATAGGCCCGCAAACTTAGCCTGATAAGGTTATGTAATTAAAGACACCTAGTGGAATACATAACCGGTAGAAATAACAAAGTTATGTAATTAAAGGCACCTTTTAGGGTAAGCATAACTTGTGGAAATGATAATCACCTATTATAAATAAATAACATTAATGAAAATGTTGTATAATAGGTAGACTTGTGCTAGGGACAAGTGAAGTTTATAACTTAGGTTATAAAACCAATAAGGGAATGGGATAACTTGCGAAATGAGTTAACGGACACTTAATTATAAATTAAGTAAGTAGTAAACGGGGAAAGCCAGAAACCATTTGAGAAAAAGGGGGAAATATATGAAATATAAGAAGTTGTACTTAATTTTTAATTAAGTAATCTGTAAGCTTGGAAGTCTGAAACCCATTGATAAGAATGTTTAGGCTTGTCCTAAGGATAAGAGCAAATTATGACATAAGTTGTAATAAACGGGTAGAGAAACTTATTAATGGACCTTAGTTAATAGAACTAAATTAATAAGTAAACGGCGATAAGTTGTATTGACAATGTAAGATGGAATTACGATTAAATGGGAAAGAATGAGGAAAACTTATGAAATGAAATAAGTTATATTTAATCATAAATGATAAGTGATGTGTTAATTAGAAAACATGTGAATTGGTTATACTTAATTACATATTAAGTGAAACATGTTATTGTAATGACGAAATCAACAAGAAGATAAAAAGGGGTTGTGGATTACAGACCTTGGGCCACAATCTACAGATTAAGAAGTTGTGGGCTTATTAATGAACATAAATGTATTAAGTTGTATGGCTGAAATTAATAAGCAAAAGAACTTGGTAATTTGAATAAGAATTCAATATGAATTGGAATAACCAAGTTAACTGGAAACCTGATGAGGTGAGACAAGCACGTAAAAAAATGTTTAGGGTCTAACAACACGCTAAAGTAAGGCATTTAGACTATTCCGTATGGTTGAGGGTGGATAACCCAATGGGGTAGATCATCGAGGTGTTATAAGGCACGAGCAGGGCGCACATTCATTTTATTGTTCTGACGGCTCCAAAGGACTGGAAGGGGAAGCACACGGTTTCCTGAGGTACGTAAGCTGCTCCCAGTAGTCCTCTGTGTGGTGACAGATGTCTTAGGCTGTGTCCGCGGAGGTTGGGTCTACGCGTAACTACTAGGTGGGTGGGCCTTGACTGTAGATGTAGCTATGAAGTCAGAATGCTATGACGAGGTGACACCAGGGTGGTTTGGGGGTTGCCTCACGAGGAGGTAGAGGGTCACGACCAATAAGGATAGTAAACCGTCGGACACCCATCATCGGTAGCCAGTGGAATACGGAAAGACTTGAGCTAAACCCAAGATATCATTTCACCCTTCACTATCGGGGTAAGGGCTGAGGGGAGACGCCACATGGATATTTAGATTGTTTGCGTAGGGGCAGTGACTTAGCTCTGGTAGTCTTTACTACTTGAGGGAGAGGCCGAGGTGGGGCCATAGCCACCACGAAAACAGACCCTAGGTATATCTGTATATACAGGATCTTTAAAGACGGGCATGTATAGATATGGAAAATCTCCCGACCGAGTTCTGTGCTTTTTGTATCGCCCTGCCACAGAACTCGGTGCACATTAGAGGACGTGTGATTGAGGCATCGAGCTACAATTGAAGATATGTATGGTGGACAGTCTAGAAACATGCATATCGGCTCTAGGTGGTGTATCGTAGACTTGAGGGCAGTACTCTGGTATGAAGTCTAATTCGAACAAAGGTGGTAGTCAGTATGTTTACGTAGCGTAGTAATGATAGATATATGTGGAATGTAATATTGTCATCCGTACGTCACTACGACGTAGGATAAGGGACTGCGTATATCTTCATAATGTTACTGTGGAGACCGTGCGAGTGGGGTACCATGGGGTGTACCTTAATACTGGGGGTAGCTACATATATACTATATTAGGTTAATCCACTGGAAAGTAAATGGGTATGACGTGTGTGTAAGCCTTGAGTGCTGATAACCCAAGTAACATAATAAATAAGAAAATATGATTGAACGGTATATGCAGGATTATCCAAAGTGTATAGTTTAAATCCAGTCACCAAAACTTGTGTTCTGGCCCCCTCCTCATAACATACTCGCAGGTTAGATTTGTGGTAGGGACATGATAGCCTTGGATACTGGTTAGGCAGTATTATTAATAAGGTAAGGCTATGTTTTGATTACATTATATTTTATCCATTCCGCTATGAGATATTTTCCGAGCTGTAACGTATTTTATGTCTCTATCTTTTCTGCAAGATACCAGAGCAAACCAATCCAAGTTTCGACAGATTGAAATTTTCAAAAAAAATTGGTCTGTCGAAATTAGGGTTGTCTCGTCTAGTATCGGAGCTTAGGTTTAGGATTCATATATAAATAGTGAGTGAACGTATTTGTACTTTTAAAAATATAAATATATTATATACATGTACCAAGATCCATAGAGGAACCCACTAAATAAAAAGAGTATAAGTGGGATGTCTGTTTTATAAACTAAAGGAATGAATAAGGAAATTTGAGACCCTTAGGTAATTGGGTGGAAAGTGTACAATGTATTTTGCATGGAAGGAAAGTGAATCCCATATGATTAGTATTTTGGGTTAGTGGGTTTGAAAACCTTATAAATTGGAAAAAGTTGAAAAGAGAAAAATTGATTAGGAAAATATAAAGTTAAGAGAATTGACCTTGGGGAGTGTCTTGGAAAGCCTATAAGACTTGGAAACCCGCTTTGAGTCTAACCCCATTATTAACTTTTAAGAACTTGAAATTATAAAAGTTTTGGGAAAATGGTTTACGGTGTTTTCAAGTTTTAATCTTAAAAATTATAAGTTTTAAATATGTAAAGTATACATATTGGGTATTCGAAGGAAAATGGGGTATATTTTGCAAACAGTGATTTCTTGCGGAAAATTTTATCTAAAGTAAAATTCTCTTAATAAAAGGTGCATAATATAGAGCATGTATAGCTTGCTGGTTTTCTCGTTATATTTCATACAAGAATCTTTAATAAAGAAAGATTTAAATCTCTATTCTTATGACAACCCTTTTTGATAAATTATTTTAAGATAATTTTGTTGGGTGGACAAAATAAGTGAAGGAATTAAGAATAGAGTGGATGTCTGCATCTTGCAGTAAGAGACTAAACCGGCCTTACAGGTGAGAACAAGTCATAAACCCGATTGAGAAAATAGTTGTCCGTATCTGCTCCAGTTTTTGTGATTTGAAAAAAATGATGATCTACAATTTTTTTGAGATGACATGTTTTTACGGTTTGGCAAAAGGAATTTTTCTTAAGGAAAATAAAGTGTTGACACTTTTAATTTTTGGAAGGAAATTTAAATGAAAAGGCCAAGCCGTGTTTTAAAAAGTATGGAGTAGGTAAGGATTAGTGCCTAGGGAATACGGGAAAAGTTTTGAGGCTATAAAGTAAATAGCGAGAATTATCTTGGAGCAATAGTAAGTTCCCATTGGACGCGTAAGCATTGAAAGCCTAGGATGTTGTTTGAAATAATTATTGGTACACAGCTAGGACAGTAGCTAGTACTAGAGAAAAGGGCAAATAAGTGTTTAGATCCCGTTACTAATTTTCATGTTAGGGGTAAAATCCGTTATCGCATTTCTGTGGGGATCGTCCCATTATTTTGTTGGGTAGTTAGGGTAACACCTAAACCTGTCGTGGATCCCATAGTTTGGGCTTTTTTGTCTAAGGGGGACATAGTCCCGAGATTCTTGGCCCTTAGTAGTAGCTATGTTGGGTGTATGTTCTCCTGTTTTAGTTGGAAGACTAGAAGCTAAGAAAAGAGAAAAGGAACAACCAAAAAGGAAGGAGAAAATTCAGTAAAGCAATAAAAATGGAAAATTATGAGAAAAGATGGATAAGAATGAAAACTTTCCAAGATAAGATGAAAAAGGATAACAATAACAAAGAAAATTTTCTTATGTGGGCTGTGCTTGGATAGGAAAATAGGGAATCTTTATAAATAGTTACATAAAAATCCAAATACGGTTAGAAAAATCTTGATAAAGAAAAGCGGGAGATGCAGAGTTTTCCATTTTCCACCTTTTTGTAACATAAGAAATCGAATTTAGAAAATTAGATTTTTCCGAAATTCGAAGAAAATAAAGTTGGTTGGTAGGATTATGGATGCAACAATTGGATGAACTATGCTCTTACTCAGTAAAAGTGTGGGAAAATTTGGATGAAAAAGTTTTTTGATTTTCAAAATATTGCATTCATATAGAACTGCCAGTATATTTAGGATGTGAACATCATATTTTAAAAAGATTTTTGAAAATTTGCATACACATAGTAGGTACCTCTTAGGTATACATGCATTATTATGTTGTACTTCACTTTGCACAAGTGCACAATTTTTGCAAGAATTGGATGCACACATGATGGAGGTATATTATGCGAGGTGTTAATTGATTTTACCCTTATCAAATTTCGGGGATGAAATTTCCTAAGGGTGGGAGAATGTAACACACCCCGTATTTTTAAGATAATAAAATAAGGATAACTTAATTAAATATTTAGGATTAAGTAAAACGGATTATGCCATTGCGTCCATCTTGAAATTTTGGTCAAGATAGACACCTGGTTTTGGTAAAACGGACACCGTATAAAGAAGTTGTGAGCATTAGATGTTTGTATACATATAAGGAGCTTATATGTATATATATATATATATATATATATATATTAAATAAATATATCCAGAAAATTCGAAAATCAGTTCAAAAAACAAAATAGCGGGCGGGAACATTTAGAGGGAAAATGGACCGTTGGGGGCCGACCTAGGAGTCGATCCACCAACAAGGGTGTCGACCTAGGGGTCACCCGAGGATCCAGAAAGTTCTTTTGATGTGTTCGGTTCTGATATCTTAAATTTTGATTTGAGGGTCCTGGTTCCTCCGCTACTCCTATATATATAACCCTAGACCTAACCCTAAACCTCATAATTCGGCGGCTACGCTGGAGCTATGCCATGGCTCTCTCTCTTCTCAAATCTATTCTAAAATTAAATACTAGCCTAGGAAAATTATGAATTCAGATCTGGAAGAGATAATCAACATCAATAAAAATATTATTGAATCATGAAAGCAAGATAAACTTCTTGATCCTATCTATTCAATTCTTCCTATTTCTTTCCCTTCTCTTTTAATGAAAATAGTCGATCCATGTTATTAGGTTTCAAATCAAAAATTAAAGGGGAAAGGAAAGCCATGGATGTTAGAACGAATCAGATCCAAAATTTGGGAAAATCATGAAAGGTCAGTGGGTTTAAAACTATAGTCTTTAGATAATTTTATGACTATCGTTTAGCATTCCCCTTTTAATAAATTGTGAAATTTCTAGTTTAATTATAAATTGCTGTTATAACGAGTTGAGACGTTAATATGAATAGATCAAGAAATTCATATGATGAATCTATTAAATTGGGGAAATGATTAGCATGATATAACATCAAATTGTTAATATGAATAATTCAAATATTGAATCAGTTGAAATGTTGGAATGTTTACATGTTATAATATTAACTTGAACATATGGGAAAAATTCGTATATTGGATTTGTTGGAGTGCTAAAAAGTTTACATGTAAATTTTTTCCAATTATATACAGGGAATAATTGGAGTAAATACATGACTATACGGATTCATTAGAATCGAATAAATATAGATTTGGGGCATCGACCAAATAATGATTAAAGATCTTAAATTGGATCATAAGTATAGAAAAAAGATTTGGGCGCAAATGGGATCATATGTAAAATATGAATTGGCATAATTTGAATAATATGAATTTAGACATACAACCCATCATGAGTATAATTGGGCAAATGTGCATTAACACCAATAAAGGCATGGGTTTAAATAATTTATTAACAATTAATGCCTAGGATTACAATTAGAAATTGTAATTGCGCTTATGACACGTGGTTAGTTTGCATTAGTGGTGGAAGTCTGCCTGGACCCGACCGGCATATCCAGCAGCCACTAATATTGAACCTTATGTAAGAGGTCTAACTGCGCAAATACGAGATGGGCTATGACACAAGGTTAAGCACAAATTGTGGAAGAAGTCTGCCCGGACTCGACCGGCATATCTAGCATCCACAAGTTATAGGCCTAATATGGGAGGTCTAGCCCATTATAAACCATAAATGGACATGGTAATGAATTGGACTACTTATCCTAATCTAATCCATAGGGATTGTATGAATATGAACTAAAGTTAGGGTTAAGTAAAATTGTTTGGACAGTGGGTGGGCTAGGCAAATCTAAAGGGGTGGGTAATATTTACATATAGGCCCGCAAACTTAGCCCGATAATGTGACAGCCCACCCCGCACCAGCCGACATTTCAAATGAAATGCGCTATGCCGATGCCTAACCAGCACGGGACGGTCGTCAAAGGAAAAGGAATTTGAAACTATGAATCATCGAGGAACCTGTAGTATATCTCACAGCACATGGAACAAAATATAATAATAACATAACTTGATATAAATAAGCAAGATAGTGCATAAGCTGAAAACTAAACCATCATAGTAGCGGAAAATTCAAAATACATCTTATGATCCAAACCATCTTTATTACAACTTTTGGAACTGTCTCTAAACCAAAATAGAAGGTACACTACCAATGCCCAAAGTAGTGACCAACAACAACATAGGGAGAATATATGGGAGTAATACGTGTAAGCCTCCTGCTCGTCTCCGGACAGCTACTCGTGCATAACCAGCTAACCTGTCTCTAGTATGCTCGTTTAGGAGCACCAAGAGTAATAAGAAGAGACATAAAACTCCGGGTCAGACAAAAGTATGGTATGAGCAATAAGCAGCAAAAACAGAACAATAACAGGTATACATAACCATACCTGAACCTGGACCTGCAACCAAAGAGTTAGCATAACAGGATGTACAAAACTCTAAGGTGATACTAACACATGTTATGGGAATGATGGGGAGGGGGTGTGCATGTCGTGATGATAGAAAACATCAAACATAGCAATCATCCTCACATCTCTCACTCATTGTGTAAAGTATACGATATCTACCACTTTTATCACCCAATTCTTTGCTATGTTCACTCTACCCCATGAAGTCATGACGACTTCACTTCACTGATCCATAACCACTAATACTTTGCTATGTCCACTCTGCCTCATGGAGTTATAACAACTCCACTGCACTGGCTCATAGCCCTGCTACGATCACTTTGCCCCCATGGAGTCATGACAACTCCACTGCACTTATCCATAGCCAATATCCGTCTCTCAGTGGTGAGTCAAAGCTATAGACATCGGCAACCCCTTTGCACACGTCCCGCAGCAAAGACCAACACATAACGTTAACTCGTTGATCCCCATTTGGATCCTGAGTAATAACCTCTCATTTGGACTTCCTTTGCATGTCGGGTTTTGGTCGAATTTGAGTTGGTCTTCTGAAGAGTCGTCGCGTAAGAGTAGGAACATATGTTCGATTCGGTTCGGTCATCCGGTTCGGTATATGGGGTCCTCCATGTCACATCGGTTCGGTTCGGCCCTCCTTTCCATGCTCCAGCTTCCGTTCAGTTTGGGTGTACTCATTCGGTTCGGTGCTTGCAATCCTAGCCCGGTTCGGGTTGTACTCACCATTTTCAATACGATCCCCCTCGCCCTCGTTTTCGATCCGAGCCCAACTCCATCCATATGCAAATGGCCTTCCTTCTTGCCAAGTCTCTTATGCTAAGTTCTGGTCCGTTTCTAATTTCTTTACCATGTTCTCCTTTCCGATCCAAGCCCTATAATCAGATCTGATCTGAAACCCTGCACATTTTCCAACAAGCATATATCGTCTATATTCGCTATACGACGGCGTTTTCAACCACTCTAACTTTCCTACAAGATTACTTAACATTCCAAACAGTCATAATAACATAAAGAATCAATCAACAAGGCCAAAACATCAAGCATATAGGTTATTTTAGATCAAACATACCCAAAACCCATGTTTTCCCCTTAATCTCCTTAATTTAACCATACGATTAGCAAAACATGCCCAAATTAACCCAAATTTTTATCAAAGCCCTAAAATAATAATTAAGAATTTTTACATATTTTTTCAGAATTTTAACATGCATAATTTCGCTAATTAACACTAATCACCCCTAATTAGCCGTAATTAGTGAAAAACAATGCAAATCACTCACCTTAGCCACAAATGAATTATAGGTCTGAAATTTTCTGCTATTTTGGGTCGAATTCCTATGCAACATAGCAGCTCCAACTCTGATTTGGTGTTGATTTGCCTTGATTTGATGTAGCTTAGCTTAATCCTCGTTTAGAAAGCGATTAGGAGTTATTTAGAAGAGATTTAGAAGGTGGAAGCCATTGTTAGGGTTGAAGAGAAAGTTTGTGGCGGCTGGAAACGATAAAAGAGGGTTTCTCTATCCCCTATCAGCCCTTATGCAACCCTAATCCCGAAATACCTAATGGGCCTAACGGCTAATCACCCTAATTAGGCTCGGTTAAGCTGTTTTTCACCTTCTAAACCTTGTTTCAGCCATATCTCCCAAACGGTAAGTCCGTTTGATTAGTGTGACCACTATAAGGAAAGGTAAACCCATCATCCGGATCCAATGGAAGTGGTTTCAGGTCTTACAATCAAAAAGTTATGGGCAAAATAAGATTCGCTAATGGCAAAATGGTCATTTAAAAATTGGCAAAAATCATGAACATGGGAAATGACCCCCAATAGTCGTTCCCCAAAGTAACAAGACTATACGACCTCATATGAAAATGAAATAAATGATCTACGATCCTTCGGTGCATAGAATGTGGGTCGTTGCCTGAAATTTCTTAACTAAAACATACAATGGGTCATGCATGCCTATCAGTCATTTACAAACAAGCAAACACACATAATAACACAACAAGTCTATACTATCATGCAGAATAACTAAATTGCAATTAAATCTTACCAGGAAAGATTTACGGATACGACTCCCTT
Source organism: Allium sativum (assembly GCA_030737875.1). Classification (NCBI taxonomy): domain Eukaryota; kingdom Viridiplantae; phylum Streptophyta; class Magnoliopsida; order Asparagales; family Amaryllidaceae; genus Allium; species Allium sativum. The sequence continues at coordinate 387,006,444 of CM060916.1, read as the reverse complement.
ATGCTCTCCTTTGTTTCCCAAGTACAGTCATGCTCGTTATCACCCCCACTGAACCTTTACCAGTTTCACCACCTTCCTTCGAAGTTGCTTCGTATCGTACTCGACAATACGCATTGGCCTGCGGTTCCCAACCGCCTCAGGTTCTACTTCGATGTCATCCAACTGATCTGGTAAAATAGTCATATCGGGGTCGTGTACGAACTTCCTTAACTTGGAAACATGAAATACGTTGTGAACTCTTATCATCTTATTAGGTAATCCAACTTTATACGTTGAACTCCCAACTTGCTCGAGAACTGGGAATGGGCCAACAAACCTTGGTGCTAGCTTGCCTCTTCTACCAAATCGAATCACGCTCCTTAACAGAGAAATCTTGACAAACACTAAGTCGCCAACTGAGAATTTCAATTCTCTTCGTCTCTTATCAGCATAACTCTTCTGCCTATCTTGGGCAGCCTTCATTCGTTGTTGGATAACCTTGATCTTATATGAGGTTTCTCTTGTCACATTCGATCCAAGCACAAATTTCTCACCGGTTTCTAACCAACATGATGGTGAGTTGCACGGTCTTTCGTACTTCAAATGTATCCATACCAATACTGGACTTATAACTATTATTATATGTAAATTCAACCAGATGCAAATGGTCATCCCATGACCCTCCAAAATCTAATATGCAAGCTATCAATAGATCTTCTAATACTCGATTCACCCTCTCTGTTTGACCATCGGTTTGAGGATGGTACACGGTATTGAGATATAATTCTGACCCTAAAGCCTCTTGTAAGCTCTTCCAAAATCCACTAGTAAACAACGGATCTCGGTCACTCACAACGCCTTTGGGTACTCTGAAATCTCACTACCCACTTCATATACAATTTTGCTAATTTAGTTGTTGTTCTATTCGACTTGACGGGTTCAAACCTTGCACTTTTGGTCAATCGATCAACAATCACCAAAATACTATCCTGAGCTGATCTAGTCCTTGGTAACCCATCAATGAGATCCATGGAGACTTGTTCCCATTTCCATCCAGGAATTTCTAGCGGTTGTAATAAACCACTAGGCTTCATGAATTGTCATCTTTAACTAGCTGCCAGTTCATGCACTTGGTTATAAACTTCCCAACGTCTCTCTTCATCCCTTCCCAGTAGTAGGTCTGGTTCATGTCTCGATACATCTTGTTACCACCGGGATGTATAGTCAGTTTTGAGTGATGACATTCTCTAAGCATTTCATCTCTCAATCTATTAACATTGGGTACAACTAGTCTCTTATTCTTCTGAAGCCATCCTTCTCGATCTAGTCCATAATTGTTCATTCTCTCATCATTGATGCCCATCTCTACCTTGGAGATGACTTCCAATAGATTAGGATCGTCCCTTTGAGTAGAACCAATCTGCTCAATTAAAGTGGGTCTGATCGTCAAACATGCTAACATTTCTGGATCCAATTCGCACTTTGGTCTGAAATCATACCTAGCGATATACTCCAGTTGCTTCCATTCTAGAAACATAGCCCCCTAAACAGGCATGTCTCCTACTCAATGCATCAACTACCGCATTGCCCTTTCCTGGTGTATATGCGATATCAAAATCATAGGGAGCCAAGAATTCTAACCAACTTTGCTGTTGGAGATTTAGATCCTTCTGAGAGAAGAGATACTTTAACGACTCATGATCGATAAACAACTCGGATCTTTCTCCCAAGAGATAGTGTCTCCACATCTTCAATGCGAACACGATCGCTGCCAATTCCAAATCATGGTTAGGATATCTTTTCTCACGCGGTTTAAGGTGCTAACTAGCATAAGCTACAACCCTACCTCCTTGCATCAATACAACACTTAGTCCAATACCACATGCATCCGTGTACACTGTCATCTATCTTTTCATTCCCTTTAGGAATGACAAACACTGGCGCACGTGTCAACTTTTCCTTTAGACTCTTGAATGCATTTTCACACCTTCCATCCCAGACGGAAGCTTGATTCTTCTTGGTCAACTGAGTTAACGGTGCTGCTATCTTGGAGAAGTCTTGGATAAACTTACGATAGTATCTAGCTAATCCCAAGAAACTTCTTACGCCTATTGCATTCCTAGGTATAGACCAATCCTGTACCGTAGCCACCTTTGCAGGGTCCACGGTAGTACCATTCTCTGAAACAACGTGGCCCAAGAATCTCAATTCCCTCCTCCAGAAGTGACACTTAGAAAATTTCGCTTTCAATGGGTGTTTTCTCAACACCTCAATCACTATCCTCAAATGTTTCTTGTGTTCTTCCTCTGTCCTCGAGTAAACAAGGATATCGTCCATGAACACAAGAACAAACTTATTCAATTGATCCCTGAATACCCTATTCATAAGATCCACAAAATATGCTAGTGCATTTGTCAACCCAAATGGCATGACCAACCACACATAGAATCCAGACGGCATCCGAAATGCCGTTTTGGGAATACTCTTAGCTGCCACTCGGAGCTGATGAAATCATGTCACGAGGTCCAACTGGGAGAACACTCATGCTCCTTTAAGTTGATAAAAAAATCATCTATCCATGGAAGAGGATACTTATTCTTCCTAGTCACTTTATTCAACTCGCGATAGTATACACATAAAGATGGGAACCATCTGGCTTAGTGGCAAATACAACTGGTGCTCCCCACTCGAAGACCTTCTTCGGATAAATCCCTTGTTCGAAAGATCACTCACTTTCACCCAGAGCTCTCGCTACTCCCTTGGTGCCATACGATGAAGTGGAATCATTATAAGTCTGGAATCTTTCACTAAATCAATACGGAACTCAATCTCTCGGTGTGGTGGAAGTCCGGTCACTTCCCCGAAGATGTCCAGATACTGGCCAGCAATGGGAACCCCTGATAACTCGTCCTACGGAATGTCGAGGGAATTTAGAAAACTAGCTATCATCTCATCACTAGGTAGGCCACCAAACACTACCCTCTACCCATCATCCGCCCTAATAGTCATCGAAAATCCCTCACAAACTACTATCACCCCATGTCTTTGGAGTCAATCGACTCTTAAAATAATTCCAAACCCATTAAGGCCCAAAACAAAGCAATCACAAGCAAACATACATCCATGACTTGATAAGACCAAATTTCGACAAATCATACTAAGGCTAGTCGAACCACCAAATGGGTACGTCACCACTAAAGGTCTATCGACTATCTCGGGTTCCAATCCCAACCTATTTACCAGGTCACTAGATATGAAGGAATGGAAAGCCCCGGTATCAAACAATACTCGAACAGGAACATCATAAACAGAAAGCATACCTTGAATGATGACATTCTTTCCTTTCTTCACCGCTGTTGGGGCATTCGGCGAAGAAGGAACAACATTAATAGCATACGCTTTCACAATCTGCTTCTCTTTAGGAGGTTATAGACATTTATCCTTATGATGCCCCACTTGGCCACAATAAAAGCACTTCCTGTCCGCTGGCTTTTCTCGACATTCTTTAGCATAGTGGCCTTTCTTGCCACAGCTAAAGCACTCTACATATTTCCTATCTTTTTTTTTGACCATCCTTAATCTGATTCTGCTTCATTTTGTTCTGAGAATTATTCTTGCCTCCACCGCTTGCCTACGACTTTGGCCCCTCTGTAGATGCAACAACGACTTCAGTCTTGGGCTTAGGATAAAAGCTCTTTGATCTCAATGCTTTCCCAACAATTGATTCAAAAGTTCATCAATATGGTTTATAAGCCTTTCTCCTAAGTACTGATCTAAACTAGTTATGAATTTCTCGTTCTTCTTCTTGGCAGTATCGATAAGAGATAATCCATACTTCGATAAAGTATCGAACTCAGCAATGTATTCCGAGACTGCCCTACCATTTATTTAAGCTTCAAGAACTTCCTAAACAACTCTGACTTCTGGGCAGCTAAGATAAACTTATCACTGAATCAGGTCTTAAACTGATCCCAAGTAACTTGATCCTCAGGGTTAGCTGCCTTAATAGCGTTCCACCAATTCATAGCCCGTCCTTGCAATTGGCGGGATGCTAGCTTTCTTTTCATTGCGTCTTCGATTCCCAAATCCTCGAAGATACGCTCACAACTATCAAGCCAATCCTGAACTTCTGTACCCGATTCCGTTCTGTGGAACGACTTCCTACCAAGAGTAGTGTAGTCCTAACAGAGCTTGGTGAAATCGGCCCAAGGCACATGCACCACCACCATTTACAACATTAGGAGTTGCTCCCTGAACATCTCTAAGCATCTCTCGCATGAAGGTAGTAAACATTGTCCTCATGTCAGGGACATTCCTATTATTGGCCCCTGAACCTGTACCCCTCGTATATCGGCTCATCGTCCAATCTGTAAAAAGAAAACGATTAACCATCTCCATAGTGGTGCTAGTGCAATGCGACTTTATCCTTAAATATACTAATAGTATATATATGTATAACTTTTGAAAACCAAAATATCACAAATATGCGCTCTCATATACGTATATTATCTCTCCCTGATGTCTTCCACTAGGTTAACTATGCAACCTAGAGCTTTGATACCAAATGTGATAGCCCGCCTCACACCCGCCAACATTTCCAATGAAACGCGCTGTGCCAATGCCTAGCCAACACGGGACGGTCGTCAAAGGAAAAGAAATTTGAAACTATTAATCATCGAGGAACCTGTAGTATATCTAACAGCGCATGGAACAAAGTATAATAATAACGTAACTTGATATAAAATAGGCGAGACAGTGCATAAGTTGAAAACTAAACAATCATAGCGACAGAAAATTCAAAATACAGCTTATGATTCAAACCATCTTTATTAAAACTTTTAAAACTGTCTCCAAAGCAAAATAGGAAGGTACATTACTAATGCCCAAAGTAGTGACCAGCAACAACATAGGGAGGATATATGGGAGTAATACGTGTAAGCCTCCTGCTCGTATCTAGACAGCTACTCGTGCATAACCAGCCAACCTGTCTCTAGTCTACTCGTTTAGGAGCACCCAGAGTAATAAGTAGAGACATAAAACTCTGGGTCAGACAAAAGTCTGGTATGAGCGATAAGCAGAAAAAACAGAACAATAACAGGTATACATAACCATACCTGGACCTGCAACCAAAGAGTTAGCACAACAGGATGTACAATACTCTAAGGTGACACTAACACATGGTGTCAGAATAATGGGGAGTGGGTGTGCATGTCGTGGTGATAGCAAACATCAAACATAGAAATCATCCTCACATCTCTCACTCAATGCGTAAAGTATATGATATCTACCACTCTGATCACCCAATTCTTTGCTATGATCAGTCTGCCCCATGGAGTCATGACGGCTCCACTGCATTGACCCGTAACCACTAATACTTTGCTATGTCCACTCTGCCCCATGGATTTATAACAACTCCACTTCACTGGCTCATAGCCCTTTTACGACCACTTTGCCCCCATGGAGTCATGACAACTCCACTGCACTGATCCATAGCCAATATCCGTCTCTTAGTGGTGAGACAAAGATATAGACATCGGTAACCCCTTTGCACACGTCCTGTAGCAAAGCCCAACTCATGACGTTAACTCATTGATCCCCATTTGGATTTGAGTAATAACCTCTCATTTGGACTTCCTTTGCATCTTGGGTTTTGGTCGAATTGGAGTTGGTCTTCAGAAGAGTCGTCGCATAGGAGTAGGAACATACGTTCGATTCGGTTCAGTCATCCTGTTCGGTTCAGTATATTGGGTCCTCCATGTCACGTTGGTTCGGCCCTCCTTTCCATGCTCCAGCTTCCGTTCGGTTCAGGTGTCCTCATCCGGTTCGGTTCGGTGCTTGCAATCCTGGCCCGGTTCGGGTTGTACTCACCATTTCCTATCTGATCCCCCTCGCCCTCATTTCTGATGCGAGCCCAACTCCGACGCTATGCAAATGGCCTTCCTTCTTTCCAAGTCTCTTATGCCAAGTTCTGGTCCGGTTCGAATTTCTTTACCTGGTTCTCCTTTCCGATCCGAGCCCTATAATCCGATCTGATCCGAAACCCTGCACATTTTCCAACGAGCATATATCGTCCATATTCGCCATATGATGGCGTTTTCAACCATTCTAACTTTCCTACAAGATTACTTAACATTCTAAACACTCATAGTAACATATAGGTTCAATCAACAAGGCCAAAACATCAAGCGTATAGGTTGTTTTAGATCAAACATACCCGAAACCCATGTTTTCCCCTTAATCTCCTTAATCATGATTTAACCATACGATTAGAAAAACATGTCCAAATTAACCCAAATTTTTACCAGAACCCTAAAATAATAATTAAGAATTTTTATATATTTTTCCAGAATTTTAACATGCATAATTTCTCTAATTAACGCTATTCACCCCTAATTAGCCGTAATTAGTGAAAAACAATGCAAATCACTTACCGTAGCTACAAATGAATTATAGATCTGAACTTTTCTACTATTTTGGGTCGAATTCCTATGCAACATAGTAGCTCCAACTCTGATTTGGTGTTGATTTGCCTTAATCTGATGTAGCTTAGCTTATTCCTCGATTAGAACGCGATTAGGAGTTGTTTAGAAGAGATTTAGAAGGTGGAAGCCATTGTCAGGGTTGAAGAGAAAGTTTGTGGCAGCTGGAAAACGACAACGGAGGGTTTCTCTAGCCCCTATCAGCCCTTATGCAACCCCAATCCCGAAATACCTAATGGGCCTAGTTGTTAATCACCCTAATTAGGCCCGATTAAGCTGTTTTTCACCTTCTAACCTTGTTTCAGCCATATCTCCCAAACGGTAAGTCCGTTTGATCAATATGATCACCCTATGGAAAGGTAAACCATCATCCAGATCTGTTGGAAGTTGTTTTAGGTCAAAACTCCCAACCAATCAAAAGTTATGGGCAAAACAATATTTTCCAGGGGCAAAATGGTCATTTAAAAATCGGCAAAAGTAATGAACATGGGAAATGACCCCAATAGTCGTTCCCCAAAGTTACATGACTATACAACCTCGTATGAAAATGAAATAAATGATCTACGATCCTCTGATGCGTAGAATGTAGGTCGTTACAGATAAGGTTATGTAATTAAAGACACCTAGTGGTATACATAACCGGTAGAAATAACAAAGTTATGTAATTAAAGATATATTTTAGGGTAAGCATAACATGTGGAAATAATAATCACCTATTATAAATAAATAACATTAATGAAAATGTTGTATAATAGGTAGACTTGTCCTAGGGACAAGTGAAGATTATAACTTAGGCTATAATAAACCAATATGGGAATGGGATAACTGGCGAAATGAGTTAAGGAACACTTAATTATAAATTAAGTAAGTAGTAAATGGGAAAAGCCGGAAACTAGTTGAGAAAAATAGGGGAAATATATGAAATATAAGAAGTTGTATTTAATTATAAATTAAGTAATCTATAAGCTTGGAAGTCTGAAACCTGTTATTAAGAATGTTTAGGCCACTCCTAGGGACAAGAGGAAATTATAACATAAGTTATAATAAATGGGTAGAGAAATTTATTAATGGACCTTAGTTAATAGAACTAAGTTAATAAGTAAACAGCGATAAGTTGTATTGACAATGTAAGATGGAATTATGATTAAATGGGGAAGAATGAGGAAAACTTATGAAATGGAATAAGTTATATTTAATCATAAATGGTAAGTGACGTGTTAATTAGAAAACATGTGAATTGATGTACTTAATTACATATTAAGCAAAACATGTTATTGTAATGATGAAATCAACAAGAAGATAAAAAGGGGTTGTGGATTACAGACCTTGGGCCACAATCTAGAGAATAACATGTTGTGGGCTTATTAATAAGCTTAAATGGATTAATTTGTATAACTAAAATTAATAAGCAAGAGAACTTGGTAATTTGAATAAGAATTCAATATGAATTGGAATGACTATGTTAACTGGAAACCTGATGAGGTGAGACAAGCGCATAAAAGAATGTTTAGACATAGGGTCTAACAACAAACTAAAGTAAGGCGCTTAGACCAATCCATACAGTTGAGGGTGAATAATCCAACGGGGTAGATCATCGAGGTGTTATAAGGCACGAGAGGAGCACACATTCATCTAATTGTTCTGATGGCTCCAAAGGACTGGAAAGGGAAGCACACGGTTTCCTGAGGTATGTAAGGTGCTCCTAGTAGTCCTCTGTGCGTCAGCAGATGTCTTAGGATGTGTCCGTAGAGGTTGGATCTGTGCATAACTACTAAGTGGGTGGGCCTTGACTGCAGATGTAGCTATGCAGTTAGAATGCTATGACGATGTGACACCAGGGTGGTTCGGCGGTTGCCTCACAAGGAGGCAGAGGGTCATGACCAACAAGGATAGTAGACCATCGGACACCCGTCATCGGCAGCTAGTGGGATATGGAAAGACTCGAGCTAAACCCAGGATACCATTTCACCCTTTACTATCGGGATAAACGGTTGAGGGCAGACGCACTACATGAAAAGCTGTAAATAGCGACAGATTTTTAGCAGTGGAAATATCCGTCGCTAATTAGCGATGGATTTTCGAGGACTTTGTAAGAGAAGATATTTTGGATTTTATATGTCACATTAGTTTAAATTATTACCATCGAAAATTATTTCTGTTGCTAAATCATTGGAAATTGCAGCAATTTACCGGCATAAAATATATAATGCTAAATTCTGTTAATAATAGAGTCGGATTACCGTCGAGAAAATTTTGAAGCTATTTTTGTAGCAGTTTTTCCAGAGATTTGAAAGGAATTTTATATTATTATTTATAAAATGTTTTAAATTTGTCTTATTACTTAGTAGTTAATAAGTAAATATAAATTTTAAATAATTAATGTTAATAATACTTTTAGTAATTAATAATAAATAATAACAATATGGAGTAAATAAAATTCAATAGTTAATGCTGATTAATTATTAGTTACTATATAATATAAATAAGAGGTAATAATAATTAATAAAAATACATTAACGTTCGATGTTTATTAAACTTGTTTTGATAATCAATGATTAATAAATAGTCTTTAATACGATTAAACAAATTAATATCAAGAAATTATTGATACATATTTTCTTTTAAGAAATTGATTGGTACGTATTAATTGATAAATAATTAGTAATTTTCAGGCATATTAATGTACTATTAAACAAATAATTAGCAATTTTCGTGCATGGTAATTTTCATGGTCAAGGTTTAATAATAAGAAGTTAAATAAATATTAAAGAATTTTGAAATTCAAAAAAAATTCAAACATTACCATACAAGTTATTATTTTCATGCATATTAATGTACTATTAAATAATTAATAACTGACATGTGATAGTTAATATAAGTATATAATAGTTATTATAAGTTAATATATACTATTAATAATTAGTTGTTGGTAATCTATAATTAAAATAAATATTTAATTAGTGATTAATTACAGCAGAGCATAAGTTATTGGCAAAATATAACATTAATAATATGTATATGGCGTTTTGTATAATACATTAAATATTGTGCAAAATAAAGTTAATACCATCCGCCTATTAGGTCTATTATCCACCTCTTCGCACTTGAGAACTCTAAACGTTTTTTTCATTTCCTCTTTATTACCCCTTTCTTACCACCACCGCTCATCATCTTTTCATCGCTCTTTAGCTATTCATCGCGTCACCTTCTTCGTCGAACCACCTTCTTCGTCCCGTCGCCGTCTTCGTCGCGCCGCCGCTTTGCAGGTAGTGAAGTTTTTCCGAGTTTAATTCAAAATTACGGCTTTATTATTTTATTTTCGTGGATTTTGTTAAATCTAGGGTTTTAGGTCTAAATCAGGGTTTTGTCATTCTGTAGATGTAACGATTTTACTGCCCAATTCAATTACTGCCCCTGCTTGTAATGTTTTAAGTCTAAATCAGGGTTTTAGGTCTAACAGTTCATGCCTTATTGTCATGTTGTAGGTCTGAATCTAGGGTTTTAGGCATTGACATTGCAAGTAATGTTCACACCAGTTCATGCCTTGTTGTCATGTTGTAAGTCTGAATCTAGGGTTTTAGGCCTTGTAATGTTTTGATGCTCAAAATGAGTGATTTGCACGTTGTTAACTTACCTAGAGGGATATATTCACATCCAGTAACTGCTTGGACAAGAATGCCTTGCATCCTTCATGTCTTTTATAAACAGTATTTACTAATATACTTCATATAAGACACACAGTTAAAACATCATACATGTATAACCTAACTATTAAATTTAATGTGATGTGTTCACAAGGAACAACTTGTAGTACATCCATTCACCTCAAGTGATATATATTGAAAAAAGCCAGCCTTCAAATTTGGTAAACTCCTAGCAGGCGACTAATACGTTAAAATTTTGATTAGCCTCTAATTATTCCATCACTGATAGCGGATGTCATTGAATTTTTATCAGTATCCTGAACTTTGACTCAATGCATGTTTGATTACATACATTAAAAAAACATTTGCAGAGAAATTGACAAAAAATACATTGTGCAAAGATTTAAAAATATGAAATCTCGACTTTAACAATTATAGTCGGAAAATTATAGATAGTGTAACTTTTTTAATGGAAAAATGGAACAAAAAATTCGTTAATTGATATAATTTTTTAATTCGTTTTTATTTATATTCCGACCCCTCTTATATACGATCTTGGATTCGCCCCTGCTTGTATTTAGCATTTGCTTGTTAGATTAGTTCATATATTCGTATTATATTCGATTCTTGTTGGGAAATCTGTGTGATTGTTGAATCAAATTCTTTGCAATTTATAACTGTCAACTCATAACCTTCGTGCAAATAATATTTGCACTGATTCATGTAAGGCTAGTGTCAACTTAAAATCTGATATGGTCAACTAATTCCTTCTTGAAGTTCTTGATAATTTTTGATATCAATTTGTTTGCACTTTATGTATTAGAGTTTTTTATTTGCCTCTGGCTTATGTATTGTGAGAGTTACTATATTCAAGCATAAATATATTTATGTAAGTTCTCTAGTGCTTTTGTTTTTCCTATTATGTACTGATCACATGCATTAATTTTTTTCCTTGTAAAGATCACATGTAGTTTTGAAATTTATACATTATTGTAGTATTAAAAGTTGAAATGGATTATATGAGGGATCATAATTGGATGTATAAGCGGAAAGATGGACACGGTGTAATATTGGAGGATTTTTTCAAGGGTATAGATGTATCTGTTGATTTTGCGTCTAGAGAGTTTGGAAATCAAGAAATTTGATGTCCTTGTCAAAAATGTAAAAATGAATCTCTTGGGGATGGTGAAACCGTTAAATACCGTTTGTGCAAATATGGATTTGTGCTTGGTTATGAGTTATGGAGATTTCATGGAGAACCTACTAGTGCTACCAGCAATAATGACGATGGAAATAGTAATTAGGATAATGATGATGATTATTTCCAAGATAATAGGATGGAAGCCTTGGTTTATGATGCTAGAGGTTCACTCCTTCACAAGATGTCTAAGGAGATTCAAATGTGGAGGAACCTCCTAATGCAGAGATGAAGAAATTTTTTGATTTATTACATGCTGCGAATCGACCTTTATGGAATGGTTGTGAAACCCATACAGAGTTATCTGCAACTGCTAGATATATTGCCATCAAAGAAAAATATAATAGTTCCAAAAGTGAATTTGATGAGTATCTTAAAACCAGTAAGGAAATGTTGCCTCCTGATAATGTCTCAGATGATAGGTTTTACAAGATGAAGAAGTTGGTGACGACATTTGGTTTCAATATCAAAAAATAGATGCATGTCGAAATGGTTGTATGTTGTTCTGGAAAGATGACAATGAGCTCAGAACTTGCAAATATTGTTCCGCTGAAAGATACAAAGCGAAGAAAAAAAAGACGTCCTATACTCAAGGTTGCACTACATGCCGCTTATTCCTAGGTTTCAAAGGATGTATGCGTCTATGGCAACTTCACCGCACATGAGATGGCATGCTAGTCGAAATTATAGTGATGGATCGTTGTGTCATCCACCAGATGGAGAAGCATGGAAGCATTTTGATAGAACATATCCTGACTTTGCGAAAGAGACACGTAATGTTAGATTAGGCATATGCACAGATGGATTTGCGCCATTTGACCAATTTGGTAAACAATATTCTTCTTGGCCAGTTATTTTTGTCACCTTATAATTTATCACCATGGATGTGCATAAAAAATCCTTATATGTTCTTAACTCTGATAATTCCTGGATCTAGACATCCTAAACAAGGAATAGACGTATATTTGCAACCACTAATTGATGAGTTGGATCTCCTTTGGAATGGAGTTCTTACGTATGACGTGCCAATGAAGAATAACTTTATCGTGCGTGCAACTTTGTTATGGACCATTAGTGACTTCCCAGCTTATGGTATGCTCTCTAGTTGGAGTACATCTGGTAGATTAGCATGTCCGTATTGCATGGAGTGGACATCGTCATTTCGTTTGGCTAATAGAAGCAAAATGACTTGGTTCGATTGTCATTATTGTTTTTTAGATTTCGATCATCCATATAGACAAAACAAGAAATATTTTCAATGAAACAGAGTAGTTACCGATGCAGCACCCTCGAAGTTTTCTTCATATGAACACGTGATATATTTTCCAAAAATATATAATAATCCGAGTGGGTTAAATTTCACAATTGATGGCAAAAGTTTGAGTCATAATTGGTGTAAACAAAGCATATATAGGAATTGCCATATTGGAAAAATCTATTAATTTTTCATAATATTGATGTCATGCATAATGAAAAAACTGTTTTTGAGAATGTGTTCAATACAATTCTTAATGTCAAAGGTAAAACTAAGGACGATTTGAGATCAAGACATGATATACGACTTTACTGCAAACGTCCCAAACTTGAGCTTGGTGAAGATGATAGTAACTTTAAACCTAAGGCATGTTACGAGCTAAGTCGGGATAGTTGTAAAATTCTATTGAAGTAGGTGGAGAATCTATGATTACCGGATGGTATTGCTTCAAATTTATGTAGATGGGTTGATTTGAGTAGCTTGAGAATGAACGGAATGAAAACCCATGATTGCCATTTATTTTTGAAGAATCTTTTTCCAGTTGCTTTCAAAGAGTTGCTTCCCCATAAAGTTTGGTGTAACAAGGAGTTATGCACAACAACACTAAAATTGGACCGAATTGAGAAGCTTGAGAAGATCATACCAGACCTAATTTGCAAATTGGATTCCTCCTGATTTGTTTAATGTAATGGAGCATCTTCCGATACATCTTCTTTTCGAAGCTAGAATGCGGGGACCTGTTCAATATGGGTGGTTGTATCCGTTTGAAAGGTTAATTTATAAAACTCATATCATATTAGTACATATTATATATTTTCAAATTCGTTTACACGTGACACTTTAGGTTTATAAGACTTGAAGAAAAAATTGACTAATAAGGCATGCGTGGAAGGATCAATTTGTAGTGCCTACATCATGAAAGAGGCAGCAACATTCTTTTCTTATTACTTTGAGGATCATGTAAAGAAATTATACAACTATCTCATGCAATGATCATAGTACAGATGAATTTTTCAATGATCGTTCATTATCCATGTTCAAAAAAGAAGGACGTCCCTATGGTAGTTGGAATAAACATTGGTTGACTGATGAGGAATATAACGCTGCTCGAAATTACGTTCTTCTTAACTACAAAGAAGTAGAACCTTATATAAGGTGAATTTTGGTAGCATTCAATGATTTTAATTTCAAAATTTAAGTATCTTACTCACTTTAGTGCTCTTGCAGAATGTTTGAGGAGATGAATCATGCCTTTCCACGAGCATCAAATTTTAGTGATTGGTTTCTCAATTATGTAAGATTAATAAAACAAAATCCAGCTACTTTTATTTGAGAACGTATCAAATATACTTATGTATATATTAATTTATGTTTATTATATTAGGTATGTGATCCTGCATGGATAAACGATTAAAGTTTATTGCATTTGGACCTCAAAAGGAATTGAGGAAATGAAAAGTATTATTCGTGAAAGGGTATAAATTTCAAATAGAGGAGTACGGATATGGAAAATCAACTTATAATTGTGGTGTATGTGTTAAAGGCAGCAATGACCCAGAAATGCATATGCAAGACTATTATGGTATTTTGAAGGAAGTTTATGAGTTGACTTACTCTATCGATCCGGAGTAGAAAACTTTCCTATTCAAATGTCATTGGTTTGACAATACACCTAAAACGGGAATTAATGTGCATCCTCTGTACAATCTCATTGAAATAAATCATAAGTCCAAGTATAAGACCTATGATCCGTTTATTCTAGCAACACAAGCAATTCAGGTCTATTATGCTGCATATCCATCAGAAAGGAGAAACAAAAATGATTGGTGGGCAGTGCTTAAAACGAAAGCTAGGTATACGTTTGATGAAAACATCTTGAATGATCAATATTATCAAGAAGACATCGATCATATCGTTGAATTCACCATGGACAAAGAAGGTGACTTTGGACCTCTTAATGACGGCATTCAGGTCACGGAAGTTTTTGATACAGATGAAGAAGATGATAATACAATTATACACCTTGAGAGTGAAAATGAAAGCTCAGAAGATGATGAATTATACGTTGATGGAGAATGATAGTTGATAATTCTGTTAACATTTGTGACTGAGAAATTTGATGTTTTGATTGTTTTCATTTCTCTGTTTCTATTTCAAGCAAACCATTGTTTTCATTACTCTACTTGTATTTTTGGTAAACCATTGTTGTCATTTTTCTGTTTTTCTATTTCTGTGAACTTGTATGTTGTCTTATATGCTTGAGCTTGTATGCTGTCTTATGTGCTAAACTTGTATGTTGTCTTATGTACGAATGTTCGATGTCTCCTTATATGTTGTTTTATGCAATACTGCTATACAGGAAAAAAAAGCAAGTCAAAAGAGTGTTATAAATAGGCTTGTTATTTGTAAGAAACAAATGAGTCAAAACATGGTTATATGCATAACAAATCACATTGATATCTTTTCCTTTTATTATGTACTCTGATTCCATTAAATTGGCAATGCTACCTCTGATCTGGTTATCAAGATATTCAAAAATCATGCCATACCAATGACTGTTATACTATTTAGTGATTATCTTATACAAAAGTGGATGAATGGGATGAATGTTGTGAATTTTTTCCTAAATCTATTGACTATATCATGTGCTATGCTAGTACTTATTGTTTTTATGCTTTTGAATGTATAGTACATATATTAGTTCTTAACACAATTAGTGTAAATAATTTTGTTGAAATGCTCAGGTAAAAGTGATGCAATGATGTACAAAATTATGAGTTTAAAATTTTATTTTTAGGTATCAACAATGAATATAATTGTAATGTTAAGTAAATTTATGATATTTATGGTGAAACGATTTTTAATTTTGATTAATTTTCAAAAGATTATCATATTTTAAAAATTCGGATTAAATCAGTTGGCGATCAGAGTAGTTTGACAAAGTTGATGTTAAAGAAGCATGGATCTAATTTTAATTTGTAGGTCTATGATTGAATATAGGAATAGGACAAAGAAAGAGTAGTAATTATAATGACTGTTTATGTGTAGAATAAAATGACTTTGCATGTGTAGCATATTATGAATGTTTTCTATTTCTGTTTTTTTGTTTATAAGATAATGCATGTTTGTATTATGACTATTTTTTCTAGTTTTATAATATGACTGTTTCTAAATATAATGCCTATTTCTAAATATTTCATGCATGATTGACAGATATGGTTGGCGCTACATGTGGACATTCGTATGTTTCCCAGGAACATGAGCAAGGAAAAGTAAGAGGACGAGGACGGGGAAATACTCTACTTATTCAGTCAACTCTACCACCTAGTCATACTCTTGAATCATATCCACAAAGTAAATTCTAAAATGATCAGTCGGCATTGCTGCGTCCTCGCTGCCCTACACGACTTTCATCACAGCATACTTCTTCCCATCCTCTCTCCCCGCTGCATAGGCAACGATCTACTACGCAGTCTCCGCAGCCTATTCCTTTGCATGGTGCTCCTCCACAAACGGATCGATAATCTACTTCTCTGAATCCTTCTCCAGAGCCAAATCCATTGCATGGTGCTTCTCCATAGCTTAATCGGCAATCTACTACTCCGTAGTCTTCATCACAGCATGATCCTCTTCATGTTGCTTCACAGCTTAATCGGCAGTCTACCGCTCCGCAGTCTTCATCACAGTATTCTCCGCAGCTTAATCGGCAATCTACATCTTCGTAGCCGTTATAGTAGCTTAATCGGCAATCTACTTCTTCGCAGACGTCTCTGCAGCAAGGTGCTTCTCCACAACCCAGTCCTCTACCAATAACGCAGCTTGGTGCTTCTCCGCATCATGCTAACTTTGTTGCTCAGAATAACTCTCAATCCAGTCCAAAAAATGTTACGAATGAGCATAGCCGTGCATGTTCGTCGGTAACACATGATGGTGCAACAATCCGCACAACAAAGTCGATTAATGCAGTAGGTCGTATCGAACTTTGACTTATAGAAGCAAAAGATAAGTAAGTGCTTTGCAGTGATTTGTATTTTACTTTTGTTTGATTTGTATTATGATAACATGGAATATATTCTATACAGCACTCTTTCAATGCATCCTTCCAGTGAACTTTCGAGGAGGATGACTGCGTCTTTTCATAAGCGTTTGGCTGATTTTTGGCCCACTTTTGGAAAAATACCGTCAAACTACAAGGATCTTCTTTTTGATGATTTTTGTAAGTTTTGACATCTCTTATAAGTATTAATAGTTTTTGGTATTGCTAGTTTCTGATTTTGGTAGTTTTTGATATTCTCATGCATTTGAATGGCTTAGACTCGTTTGGTTCAGGCTTTATGAATTTAGTTAGCCTGCCACAACATTCTTTTAAAATTTAACATTGCTATATATTAGATTAGTTACTCATAAGAGTAGAATTTGTAAATAGTGCAAACTGTCTAGATGTCCATTCATGGTGAAACAAAACTAAAGTAGATTGGGATGGTCAAAAAACAAAACTAAAGTAGAATAGTTGGTGGTGCGACTCAAGGTAAAACATTTTTTTGCTAATTTCCTATCATTTATCTAAAAAATAATTTCTCAAGATATAGTTTACATAGTTTTGAAATAGAAAGAAACTCCTATACCAGTTCTGAAATTATATAGAGTGAATACTCATAGTTATCGCTATAGAAAAGCATGCAATTCTCTCCTTTCAAGTAGAATTAGTCACTCTTGATGGCTATAAGCCGCTTTTCACAACACAGCTCCAAATCTAACTTCAAACAATATTTAGGAAGAGGAACTAATAACTGTAGAATGGAATGTTCCTCTCGGATCCCAGCCTATCCTTTTAGCTCTCAACTATATTAGAACCAGAAGATATGCTATATATTAGTCTAAGGGAAAGAAGTTGTCCTGGGTTGATGTCTTTAGAGAAATTCATGTACGAAATGTACATTTTGATTATATTAAAACCAGAAGATACTACATAGCTTTTATTAACGATAACATATTTTGTTATATTTTATTACCAGAAACATATCAATAATTTTTCATACTGCATGAAGCCAACATAACCAATATTTATATGCTTTCATCCAACTGGAATAATTCACAAAATTCTTTCTGCTTGTTAAAACCTGGACATGCACATGTTTGTTTGATCTAGTTTGCAAATTTGAATATTAACTCCTTGGTTTTTCATGTGATTCCATGATTTCCATCTATCTTCAAGCAAATTAATGAACACAATTGTTGTTGTCTCTACATTGAAAAGCAGAATCCATATATTCAATTCTCTAGAGGTGTAGTGGAAATGAAGACCGATGTATACATTAACCATACCGGCCATTGTTATTCTAGTACCAAGCAGCCAATGCACAAAATACCATATATTCTTCTTAATTTTGCCCCTGTAATTTGTGAAATAAAATAGAATAACTAGGAGTAGAAAACAAAAATATCAAGGGTAATGGTAAATAAGTTTAATTATGTACTTATTTGGTCTGCAAAAGTCAATCAGGAGTTGAATCCATAAGGACACGTAGAGTGAAAAATTTATCTTTTGATGAGTGTTGTTAAAGGTTTTTTCAAGTTTTCGAATTGCAACAATAGTGGCAAGAAAAATTGCACGTATTTGCAAGATAAAAGAGATATTAATTAACATCACAATGTACCTAATCATGTTATTATACATAAAATTAGTTATTCATTAAAAAGTTTATAACAAAAGATAGTAACAGTGTAACACCATCATTTATGATTTTCTAGTCAACAAAAAGAGCATATATTTCTTCATCCATTATGGTGTTTAAGTTTAAAAAAAAATAACAATATGTTAGAGGAGATTAAGATAGACTAGTCTATATAATTACATGAAAGTAGAAAGAAGAGTACGTTGATTTTGTTCGCACTTTCAATTATCTGAGACATTCTGATCATGACCATACCAAAAGAAGCGCCATGCAAGAAAAGCATGCACATATGGAGTAAGGTGATGTGTCATATTCATCTTGAATGTATGTACATCTTGAATGTATACTTTAGATTGCAAACATTGTAAAACGTATATATGCCTAGGATTAATCCTGTAATGATTTAGATATTAATGTTTGAGAAAATATTATGATTTGGAAACTGGTTCGAGATGCGGAATGATTTGACAAAGATACTGAAATGAAAAATATTTTTAGGAAACATCTTTTCAGAATAGCTGATTTTGGATTGCTTTTACTTTCGAATAGTTTTTTAAACCAAAATTTTAATTTAAGGAAAAAAGCCAATGTCTACATATTTCTATATTTATTTTTCCAAATGGACGCACAGTTTAAGTGAAAAATGTTTACATAATTCTGAAAATTCAATACATATCATTTTATATCGAAGCTGTTTGATACTTTATCGTGCACCATAGTAGTTGATTTGGATCATTGAATGAGGCTTCAAAAATTGTTTTCCTCATCGCTTTAATACATACTTATTTTGTATTATTGTCACATTATTTTTAATTAGCACGAAATAGTATAGGCATTGTTTTTCACATAAAAAATTAATTTGTAACAACTACAACTAACTCTGCAATTCTCTCTTTCACATAAAAATTTAAATCGTCGTTATGTATCTCATTCATTTTACGTAATGTCAAAAAAAAAATTGAGATGCTTCTTTAGCAGAATTGAATTTCAAGCCAATTTCAGATGTAATAACCTCTTTTTTAGATACAATTGAGTTTTCATTCATTGCCTCACATCTGTCAAGTTTTCTGATATCTCATTATTTAAAATGTAGGTATTGTATATGTTCGTTTCTACATTTAATGTCTCTCCTTCCGTATTTTAGAAATAGTTACTCAAGTACTCAAATTTTAGCTTACATTATTTCTAAATACTGGGCTGAAATTAAACGTATCATATACATATTGTAGGGTCAGGTGTATTGTTACGAAGCTTATCCAATAGAGACCATACGGGACGAAGGCTAGCAAATGATATTCCGATATGGTTAGCGATATAAAAGAAAAGAATGCTAAACCAATGTTTATGAGTTAAGCAATTTGGGAGCAGTGGCTTCAGTACTGGAATCTTCCAGAAGTTAAGGATAGATCAAAGAAAGCTTCAACAAATAGAAACTCTAATCCTACTTTGCATAGTTTTGGATCTATTTCTATCTAGAAGAATGCTGTAAAATTGGTAAGTTTTTTGTTTCATGTAACTCTATTTATTTTAGCATTCTGACAAATAAAACTACCGCTATTAACATAAAAAATAAATTATTTAGACCAAAGACTATGGTAGGCCTCCTCGTATGCTTGAAGTATTTGAACGTACTCGCATCAAAGCGGCAGCACGTAATAGCACCGACTCCTCTTCACATCTTGGATAGATCCTAAAGCAGCTAGTTTTTATGTATGTAACTGTTTTTTTGAGTAAAAATTATTGAGGATATATTTTAAAAATCTTTTAAAAAATTATTTCTTAACAGGACAATTTGATGAAAGCTTGCGCGGAGCATCTAAACGAACTTCGAGAGACATCCGGTGATGATGTCGGAGAATTGCCCCCGAAGATAGTGGATAGCTGTAACACCCCACGTCCGTTAGTGTCACTCACAAAGGGAATGCACTAAGTTCTGTGGAGCATTTTGGGTAAAAGATGCAGATAAATTACAAGACAGACAAATTATTAAACAGTGGAAAATAGAACTTTGCTTTATTGATAAAATAGTCTGTACAAGATTCTTTTACAATATCAGAGTATCATCTGTCTTTATAAAATAAAGAAGCATGAAAATACATTTATATATTCCCCAATGTAGCAAGAGCCAGCCATAGCATCTGGAAGAGAATCCAAAGACAACTTCGTCAAATCTTCAAGCTGGGAAAGAGCAACGGTCCAGTATAATCCTGGGTTATACTATTCCCTCCTCAACTACCTGGGGGGGGGGGGGAACGGAAGAAAAGAAGACGAAAGAAAAACAGAGTCAGACATAAAGCCTGAGTAAGTTCAGTAACTTCTAGCATGTGAACATGGAAAAACAAAACGACATGAATTAACTGAATACAAGATTACACCATGACGATAAGGTCAACAAGATTAGACAAGGTAGTCACAAGATATGCTAAGATGACTGGATACGCTCTAATACTTTCGCAGCTTCGCTATTTCCTTGTTATACTGGTTTCTATATCTCTGCACCACCTAACTAGTGTTCAACTAGTAACGATAACGTGATCCCAACCCCTGTAGTTTCCATTGCCTTCAGGCATACATTTATTATTTATTACCTAGATCTAGTCTAGGGTTTTCTATCAAGTGCTTTCTAGATTTAACTATAGTTTTACGCTATCTGCTGAACGCTTTTCGAGTTCAGGGTTTATGCCACCTAGTCCAACTAGGGATTACGCTACCTGTCGAACAATGCCCCCAAGTCTAGGACACACTACCTAGAGTGGTATATGTTCCTAGGCTTCCCCACGCATGTATCGCGAATCGTTATCGCTTGTCTAGATGCACATGTCCTGTAATGTGCGATCCGAGTCCTGTGACAGGGCAAATCAAGGAATACAGAACTCGGTCGGGAGCTTTCAGATATCTGCCGATGCAGATGCTAAGGTCTGTTTTTATTCCAGTGGCTATGGTCCCACTTGACCCCTCCCTCAGCTAATGAAAGGCACACCTTGTAAAATGAGAACTATACGCCGGCCCCCGGTGCCCCACTATCCTATGGCCATCCGCAACCATAACTAGATAGCAAGTATATGGTCTTTTGGAGTTCTCCGCCTTTCCGCTTCACGTATCTCGATTGACTCAAGATGGATGGTAGACGACGAGTTGCTATCACAGGGCTACCGTCTTCTCGCCGAATCACGCTGGTCCATCCTAGTCTTTAGGTTGCCACATATATATTGCAACCAAGGCATACCCTCGGTTCTTCTAACGCAGACCTTAACCTCTGTGAGCCCAGGATGATCATCTGCAGCCTCACAGAGGGATACCAAGAGTACCCTCACGTCCCCTCGAAGCGTCGAGCTTCGTAACCCAATTCGTTGGAGCCTTCTTAAAACCATATGGATGTCCGCTCCTTCGTGTTATACTAAGAATTACTACTTAGTTCTACTAACTAAGGTTTACCACTTAGTTTCCAAATTCCTTGTTTTCTTAACTAAGTTTTACTACTTAGTCCCTTTTTCAACTGAGGTTTACTACTTAGTTTTCTTTCTCGCCAGGTTGGGTTGGTTAAGTGTCTTTAGTCGATTCAAGCTATCTTAATCCTCTTCCCTTATCCTATTACACTGGTTAAGTGTTATCCCTTTATGCTTTTTACTTAACCCTATTCATTTATCATATTCTGATGGTTAAGCGTTCAAGTTTACTTAACCCTATGGTCTAGTCCAGCTAACATATTAATTTGGCTAAGTGTATTACTTAACCCCAACCTCTAGTCTAATTAACATGTTAAATTGGCTAAGTGTATTAACTTTACTTAACCCCACCTTCTAGTCTAGTCAACATGTTAATTTGGCTAAGTATTCCCATGGACTTAACCCTCCCATTCTAGCTTTAACTGTGCTAAGTTGGTTAAGTGTTCCTTAACCTTCCCATTCTAACTTAACCGTGTTAGGTTGGTTAAGTGTTCCTATGGACTTAACCTTCCCATTCTAGCTTAACTTTGTTAAGTCGGTTAAGTGTTCCTATGGACTTAACCCACCCATTCTTGCTTAACTGTGTTAAATTGGTTAAGTGTTTCTGTGGACTTAACTCTCCCATTCTTGTTCTAGCTTTAATTCATAAATTAAAGCCACAACCTCTCACATTAGACAGATATTGCTGCGGTTACTGGATGTGCCGGTCGGTTCCGGGCAGGTTTACACCGCAACTCAGTCTAACCTCGGGTTATGCATATTCATGTTTTCTAAGTTCAAAGGGTTTTTGATTAATTTCCAAATCTGGTTTTGAAAACAACCATCCCGTCCTTCGGATCAGTTAGGGATAGCCAGGGAGGGCAGGAAACTTGTATTTTCCCAACCCAAGCCTAGACACTATCCTCTCTGTCACCCTAGAACCTTCTGGTCTATGTGTTATAAAAAGGGATGTTATCAAAATACTTTTCTTTTGTTTATAAATTGTTAACAATTTATTCCAAAAGCCCATTTCCACTTTTTAGACAAATTTGGCCTATATTTATTTGTCAAGCCTACTAGTATACTTATATTCTAGGCCCAAGTCCTAACCCAACATGCAGTTTAGGCCATTTCCTATTTCATTGCCGAAACTAGATTAAATATCCTAGTTTATAATTTATGGCCAAAACTTAACCAAGTTACATATTTTGTGGTAAATGAACAATTTAACATTTATGACGAATTCTATAAGTAAATTACTCCTAATTTACTTATTTCATTACTACTCTTTTAATGTACATTGTCACATTTATTATTATAGCCCATTCTCTCTTATTTATCATATTTATACTTTTTGGTATGTAAATTATACCAAATTTAGTGTTGCTAACCATAATTTATTCTAAACATGACAATTGCTCACAATTATGAATAAATTCAAAATTGTGCTAATATACTTATTCCAAATCAACCTTAATTAACCCAATCTTGGTTTAACATCCTAATTCACAGTTTATGGCAAAACTAGAATTATTTTTCTAGTTTACATTTTATGCCTAAAATTTAGCTTACTTACTAACGCTAAATTTAATATGTCAAAATCACATATTCCCTAATCCATGTCAAATTTCCCCGTTTTCATTTTAATATGCATGTCATAATACATATTCCAAATTATGCCAATTTCCAAGTTTACAATTACGTTCATATTCATTTCCATGTTTTTCCCCAAATCGCATTCCCACCGTTCGAATAATCGTGATTCAACCTAGATTATAAATAAATCTAGATTCGTAAATAAAAAGGGAATGAATCAAAATGACAAGAAGGAATAATTGGCATAAAAAGGTTTGGATAACAATGCAGGTTCAAGAAGATGGGTAGACCTAACTAAATAGGTAAATTCCCACTGTCTTAAAACCAAAGAATGGGCAAAATAGGTTCAAGAACGTGGGTAGACCTAACTTAATAGGTAAATTCCCACTGTCTTAAAACCAAAGAAAAACCAAGGAACAGGTAGAATAAAAAATTGGGTTTAGACCCAACTTCTCAATCACAAAACTAAAGCAATATTTTCCTAATCATAAATCATGGGTGTCAAAATCACAGTTGTCCTCATTAGTTCATAAGTAATAATTTATGTCCAAATCAAAGGTATAGGCCTAGTCAAGGAAATAATCCTTGTAGTCAAAGTCACAGTCATAGGAAATGTCCATAGTCATATGCGATGTTCATAGTCCAAAAGGGAAAATAATTCCCATAGTCATAAGTCATTGTCATAGGCAATGTTTATATGTCCCAAAATCAAAGGCTTATGTCATAGTCCAAAGGCATATGCTTTCAAAGGCCACAGTTCTATAGTCATAGTCACGGTTACAGTCTTATTTGTCCTCGAATCATAACAGTTCTTAATTCAGTCCAAGAGTATAAACACAGATTCGAAGAGAGAGAGAGAGATTTGGCATATTCCTTTATTCCTTTAATTTCATGTCACAAATAAAACAAAATATTCAGATCTAGAAATAACCAACTTACAGAAAATAGATCTAGAAAAGAAGGAAAGCGTGGCTATGATTCGTGCGTCGTTGCTTGAAACTTGTTTGAGCTAGCCTTTGAATTCTTCACTTGAAACTTTGATTTGAATCCCTTCTTAAAAGTCTTTTAGCAGCATCTCCTCGTCTTGAATCATATTTTATTTTATTTATTAATTTAATTAAAGAGGAGAGGAAGAGGCTATGAATCTAAGCAGCATAAGGATAGAAGAGAGAGGTGCAAAGAGGAATGGAGACTAGGGCTGTTTATATAGCTGCTCAAGACCTTATCGTACACGCAGCGCTGAGTCAGCATTGAACCCAGTTAAGAAAATAGTCCAGGTACGTAGATGAATCTAGCCAAACCTTATCATACACGCAGCGCTGAGTCAGCATTGGGTCCCACAAGCTATTTTGGCGTAGAAATTTGAATTTCGAATGAATTGTTTTGGCGTAGAAGTTTGATTTTCGAACTTTTGAATTTCTGGAATTTATTTAACTGTTTTATTCACATGAAATATTCTTATATGTATACAATTCCTCTAACGACCATTTTACGCGTATATATATACGCACAACTTTCATTTTATTTTCAAAATTCAAATGATGTTTCCATATTTCATTGACTGTAGCCTTATCTTAAATTTTATCTTTTGCATATATATATATATATATATATATATATATTCTCATATGTATATATATATTTTCTTTATTTCCTTATATGTACGTTCTTATCCTTTCAAATTTTGAATTTGTATACGTACATATATTTGCATGTTCAGTTGGCCCTCTCTAAAACAAAGATAAAAAAATTATGCCGCCGCCGGGGTTCGAACCCCCGACCTCCATGCTACAAATCCAATGCCTTAACCAACTGAGCTACAGAGGCTTTTGTTAATAAGTCTTAGAACAATAATAATTATTGTTCTCTCCTTACTTCTCTTTTTTCATGTTAGTTACAATACTTAAATTAAACAACTACATGGATCTTTTTCTTTTAATTTTTCTTTTAAAAATTAATTATACTTTAATTTTAGAATCTTAATGTCACAGAATTACGGGGTGTTACATTCTCCCCCACTTAAAAGGATTTCGTCCCCGAAATCTTCAAGTTAGGAAGAATGTGTCCTACCATCCAATCACCCATCTACTCAACCATTCAATCACAGGCATTCATTGTCCTTAAAAGATTTCTAATGCTTTCATGTTCATATGCATAGTGTGTGTATATGTCTCTATCTAATGCAAAATCAGGCGGTCTACTGATTCAGTTGACCTCCTTAATGCAAATCATGTTAGTGCCATGCGTCCAATCATGCATGTAAACAACCCTAGTCATGTAAATACTACATGCGTGCACAGCCATTCAACCATATGCAACGCCCATATGATATCATATCAAGTTCAACTTATAAACAAATGCATATATGTAAATGCAATATGAGAGCGTCCGAACTTGATCTAGTGCCTAATACGTATGCATATGCATCCACGAGCAACCATTTGCAACCACTTGCAACCATTCAACCATAACATGTTTCAAATACATGTTTACATCCATTGGCTTCTACCTAAGGATCGCAGATACGACCTAGAGGATATACTTTGGAAAGAGAGAAACAACTACGCGTAAAGCTCCTAAATAGAGAAATCAAGGATGCACCCTTAAGGAAAAAGGGCATGTTGCTAGTATCTAGCCTTCTTGAGCTTTACTCCACTGTATCTTAACCAATTTATCTTCACGATTGTGAAGTTCCTAACCTCCATTTCCAAAATAAACAGATGTCAATCACGGTACCAAGTGTATGATTAGAGGTCTCTCCCTTATCCACCATGTCATAACTATAAGGGTTGAAAGATCACTACGCGCTTTTTAGAGCGCCTGTCACAACTATTCATCTCTCACGCAAACCATCCTAGTCGAACTCGACATTCCTCAAGTACAAGCCCCAAAGGCCTAAACCAATATCAGACAAGCATCCAAGGAATATCTCCTCCAAATTTAGACGATCTACGTGATATGATATAAACAAACTCGATAACTATTCTCAAACCCCTACTATCCAAAAATAAACGGGCCGAACCACCCACTGGGTTTGAGACTGATTGGGATCTTCTTACTATACAAGTACTAAGGTGCAGAGACTTAACTATGGAAGCAAATATGAACAGATGCGAAGCGCTAAAACCGAAGGAAAGAGTATGAACAGAAAACTAGATTCTTTCCAACAGAAACTTTTACCACCTATCTCCTAGGTATGCTTAGCATGTACTTGTCCTTCTAAAAATCTTGTCCCTCGTCCTTGCCCTTGTCTTTAATTATATGCCCTATCATACTCTAGTAAGGATACTTCCTCTTTTATAATTTCTTCCTCCTTCGTGAGCTAACCTATCTCCATGCATTCCTCATCCTAGGGTTTTGTCCCTTTTGCCAAACTCCTCATCCCTTTCCATGTATTGCTATTTTGGCAAATCTCTCGAAAACTGCTTCCATCATACAGAAAAACCTTATAAACTTGAAAGAAGACTGGCCGTAAGTGGAACGAATACGGCTATAGATGGAGGACGGGCACTACTTTGCCCTTCGATGAGGTTACCTCCCAGAAAGCCAGGAGCCCCAGAGACTAAAGAAAGAAGGAGACAAGAATTCAAACAGAGGAAGAGAAGACAGTGCATATGGCTTTGGGGAATATTCCTTTAAAACAAAACTTTTCTTTTGAAAATGCTTCTTTAAAAACCATTTTGAAAATTAATTTTTCAAATCCTTTATCTGATCCGGTAACCTTCAGCTCTGATACCACGTGTAACACCCCACGTCCGTTAGTGTCACTCACAAAGGGAATGCACTAAGTTCTGTGGAGCATTTTGGGTAAAAGATGCAGATAAATTACAAGACAGACAAATTATTAAACAGTGGAAAATAGAACTTTGCTTTATTGATAAAATAGTCTGTACAAGATTCTTTTACAATATCAGAGTATCATCTGTCTTTATAAAATAAAGAAGCATGAAAATACATTTATATATTCCCCAATGTAGCAAGAGCCAGCCATAGCATCTGGAAGAGAATCCAAAGACAACTTCGTCAAATCTTCAAGCTGGGAAAGAGCAACGGTCCAGTCTAATCCTGAGTTATACTATTCCCTCCTCAACTACCTGGGGGGGGGGACGGAAGAAAAGAAGACGAAAGAAAAACAGAGTCAGACATAAAGCCTGAGTAAGTTCAGTAACTTCTAGCATGTGAACATGGAAAAACAAAACGACATGAATTAACTGAATACAAGATTACACCATGACGATAAGGTCAACAAGATTAGACAAGGTAGTCACAAGATATGTTAAGATGACTGGATACGCTCTAATACTTTCGCAGCTTCGCTATTTCCTTGTTATACTGGTTTCTATATCTCTGCACCACCTAACTAGTGTTCAACTAGTAACGATAACGTGATCCCAACCCCTGTAGTTTCCATTGCCTTCAGGCATACATTTATTATTTATTACCTAGATCTAGTCTAGGGTTTTCTATCAAGTGCTTTCTAGATTTAACTATAGTTTTACGCTATCTGCTGAACGCTTTTCGAGTTCAGGGTTTATACCACCTAGTCCAACTAGGGATTACGCTACCTGTCGAACAATGCCCCCAAGTCTAGGACACACTACCTAGAGTGGTATATGTTCCTAGGCTTCCCCACGCATGTATCGCGAATCGTTATCGCTTGTCTAGATGCACATGTCCTGTAATGTGCAATCCGAGTCCTGTGACAGGGCAAACCAAGGAATACAGAACTCGGTCGGGAGCTTTCAGATATCTGCCGATGCAGATGCTAAGGTCTGTTTTTATTCCAGTGGCTATGGTCCCACTTGACCCCTCCCTCAGCTAATGAAAGGCACACCTTGTAAAATGAGAACTATACGCCGGCCCCCGGTGCCCCACTATCCTATGGCCATCCGCAACCATAACTAGATAGCAAGTATATGGTCTTTTGGAGTTCTCCGCCTTTCCGCTTCACGTATCTCGATTGACTCAAGATGGATGGTAGACGACGAGTTGCTATCACAGGGCTACCGTCTTCTCGCCGAATCACGCTGGTCCATCCTAGTCTTTAGGTTGCCACATATATATTGCAACCAAGGCATACCCTCGGTTCTTCTAACGCAGACCTTAACCTCTGTGAGCCCAGGATGATCATCTGCAGCCTCACAGAGGGATACCAAGAGTACCCTCACGTCCCCTCGAAGCCTCGGGCTTCGTAACCCAATTCGTTGGAGCCTTCTTAAAACCATATGGATGTCCGCTCCTTCGTGTTATACTAAGAATTACTACTTAGTTCTACTAACTAAGGTTTACCACTTAGTTTCCAAATTCCTTGTTTTCTTAACTAAGTTTTACTACTTAGTCCCTTTTTCAACTGAGGTTTACTACTTAGTTTTCTTTCTCGCCAGGTTGGGTTGGTTAAGTGTCTTTAGTCGATTCAAGCTATCTTAATCCTCTTCCCTTATCCTATTACACTGGTTAAGTGTTATCCCTTTATGCTTTTTACTTAACCCTATTCATTTATCATATTCTGATGGTTAAGCGTTCAAGTTTACTTAACCCTATGGTCTAGTCCAGCTAACATATTAATTTGGCTAAGTGTATTACTTAACCCCAACCTCTAGTCTAATTAACATGTTAAATTGGCTAAGTGTATTAACTTTACTTAACCCCACCTTCTAGTCTAGTCAACATGTTAATTTGGCTAAGTATTCCCATGGACTTAACCCTCCCATTCTAGCTTTAACTGTGCTAAGTTGGTTAAGTGTTCCTTAACCTTCCCATTCTAACTTAACCGTGTTAGGTTGGTTAAGTGTTCCTATGGACTTAACCTTCCCATTCTAGCTTAACTTTGTTAAGTCGGTTAAGTGTTCCTATGGACTTAACCCACCCATTCTTGCTTAACTGTGTTAAATTGGTTAAGTGTTTCTATGGACTTAACTCTCCCATTCTTGTTCTAGCTTTAATTAATAAATTAAAGCCGCAACCTCTCACATTAGACAGATATTGCTGCGGTTACTGGATGTGCCGGTCGGTTCCGGGCAGGTTTACACCGCAACTCAGTCTAACCTCGGGTTATGCATATTCATGTTTTCTAAGTTCAAAGGGTTTTTGATTAATTTCCAAATCTGGTTTTGAAAACAACCATCCCGTCCTTCGGATCAGTTAGGGATAGCCAGGGAGGGCATGAAACTTGTATTTTCCAAACCCAAGCCTAGACACTATCCTCTCTGTCACCCTAGAACCTTCTGGTCTATGTGTTATAAAAAGGGATGTTATCAAAATACTTTTCTTTTGTTTATAAATTGTTAACAATTTATTCCAAAAGCCCATTTCCCCTTTTTAGACAAATTTGGCCTATATTTATTTGTCAAGCCTACTAGTATACTTATATTCTAGGCCCAAGTCCTAACCCAACATGCAGTTTAGGCCATTTCCTATTTCATTGCCGAAACTAGATTAAATATCCTAGTTTATAATTTATGGCCAAAACTTAACCAAGTTACATATTTTGTGGTAAATGAACAATTTAACATTTATGACGAATTCTATAAGTAAATTACTCCTAATTTACTTATTTCATTACTACTCTTTTAATGTACATTGTCACATTTATTATTATAGCCCATTCTCTCTTATTTATCATATTTATACTTTTTGGTATGTAAATTATACCAAATTTAGTGTCGCTAACCATAATTTATTCTAAACATGACAATTGCTCACAATTATGAATAAATTCAAAATTGTGCTAATATACTTATTCCAAATCAACCTTAATTAACCCAATCTTGGTTTAACATCCTAATTCACAATTTATGGCAAAACTAGAATTATTTTTCTAGTTTACATTTTATGCCTAAAATTTAGCATGCTTACTAACGCTAAATTTAATATGTCAAAATCACATATTCCCTAATCCATGTCAAATTTCCCCGTTTTCATTTTAATATGCATGTCATAATACATATTCCAAATTATGCCAATTTCCAAGTTTACAATTACGTTCATATTCATTTCCATGTTTTTCCCCAAATCGCATTCCCACCGTTCGAATAATCGTGATTCAACCTAGATTATAAATAAATCTAGATTCGTAGATAAAAAGGGAATGAATCAAAATGACAAGAAGGAATAATTGGCATAAAAAGGTTTGGATAACAATGCAGGTTCAAGAAGATGGGTAGACCTAACTAAATAGGTAAATTCCCACTGTCTTAAAACCAAAGAATGGGCAAAATAGGTTCAAGAACATGGGTAGACCTAACTTAATAGGTAAATTCCCACTGTCTTAAAACCAAAGAAAAACCAAGGAACAGGTAGAATAAAAAAATTGGGTTTAGACCCAACTTCTCAATCACAAAACTAAAGCAATATTTTCCTAATCATAAATCATGGGTGTCAAAATCACAGTTGTCCTCATTATGTCATAAGTAATAATTTATGTCCAAATCAAAGGTATAGGCCTAGTCAAGGAAATAATCCTTGTAGTCACAGTCACAGTCATAGGAAATGTCCATAGTCATATGCGATGTTCATAGTCCAAAAGGGAAAATAATTCCCATAGTCATAAGTCATTGTCATAGGCAATGTTTATACGTCCCAAAATCAAAGGCTTATGTCATAGTCCAAAGGCATATGCTTTCAAAGGCCACAGTTCTATAGTCATAGTCACGGTTACAGTCTTATTTGTCCTCGAATCATAACAGTTCTTAATTCAGTCCAAGGGTATAAACACAGATTCGAAGAGAGAGAGAGAGAGAGAGAGATTTGGCATATTCCTTTATTCCTTTAATTTCATGTCACAAATAAAACAAAATATTCAGATCCAGAAATAACCAACTTACAGAAAATAGATCTAGAAAAGAAGGAAAGCGTGGCTATGATTCGTGCGTCGTTGCTTGAAACTTGTTTGAGCTAGCCTTTGAATTCTTCACTTGAAACTTTGATTTGAATCCCTCCTTAAAAGTCTTTTAGCAGCATCTCCTCGTCTTGAATCATATTTTATTTTATTTATTATTTTAATTAAAGAGGAGAGGAAGAGGCCATGAATCTAAGCAGCATAAGGATAGAAGAGAGAGGTGCAAAGAGGAATGGAGACTAGGGCTGTTTATATAGCTGCTCAAGGCCTTATCGTACACGCAGCGCTGAGTCAGCATTGAACCCAGTTAAGAAAATAGTCCAGGTACGTAGATGAATCTAGCCAAACCTTATCATACACGCAGCGCTGAGTCAGCATTGGGTCCCACAAGCTATTTTGGCGTAGAAATTTGAATTTCGAATGAATTGTTTTGGCGTAGAAGTTTGATTTTCGAACTTTTGAATTTCTGGAATTTATTTAACTGTTTTATTCACATGAAATATTCTTATATGTATACAATTCCTCTAACGACCATTTTACGCGTATATATATACGCACAACTTTCATTTTATTTTCAAAATTCAAATGATGTTTCCATATTTCATTGACTGTAGCCTTATCTTAAATTTTATCTTTTGCATATATATATATATATATATATATTTATATTCTCATATGTATATATATATTTTCTTTATTTCCTTATATGTACGTTCTTATCCTTTCAAATTTTGAATTTGTATACGTACATATATTTGCATGTTCAGTTGGCCCTCTCTAAAACAAAGATAAAAAAATTATGCCGCCACCGGGGTTCGAACCCCCGACCTCCATGCTACAAATCCAATGCCTTAACCAACTGAGCTACAGAGGCTTTTGTTAATAAGTCTTAGAACAATAATAATTATTGTTCTCTCCTTACTTCTATTTTTTCATGTTAGTTACAATACTTAAATTAAACAACTACATGGATCTTTTTCTTTTAATTTTTCTTTTAAAAATTAATTATACTTTAATTTGAGAATCTTAATGTCACAGAATTACGGGGTGTTACAATAGCATATTTGAATCGCTTGTAGCGCCAAACGCAAAAAAATGTACTGATCCCATTAAGAATTTGGAGGTACTTAATCGTTGTTTCTTCCTTACTGTCTTTTATTTTTACTGTCTAATTGGTGTCTTTTTTCTTACTATCTTGGCGTCTTGGTGTCTTTTATGTATAGTTGTATACTGTTATAGTGGGTTATACTAAGTGCATTGCAGCGTTAAATTGTTGTGTGTTAGCAGTAGCATCAGTTATCACTGCACCAGGTTCAATTTTTTAATTGGACTGGTGGCCTATAGAAAAAAATGGGCATAGAAGTTAACTATTGATAACTAGATTTGAGTAATATGATAGTTACGAGCATTTTAGGCATGGGGATTTGAGAAATAGCTTAGATTGGCCTACAGAAAAATAAGTTGACTCTCGAATCACTATATTTTTTTTCTTGGAAATATTAAAAAAAGAATTATTTAACTAAAAATTAACTAGCTCAAACATGAAGATGCTTGAATAATGCATGTAATGCACATAACCATAACAATCATCAATGTTGATATTATTAAGAATAATAATTAGGTTCATTAAATTTATACATTCATCTACGGCCGTGATCTCTTTGAACATGGACTTGGTTTTACATATTAACTTGCTACACTATATCTTAAATACATTGTTAACTACAACTCACTAACTCGGCTTATTTATTGTTGAAAGTTCGAGAGTATGCCATATCATAAAGACTAAAAGTTGATTTCTCTATAAAAAGTATTCATGTTTTCTAATAAAATCCGTAACTTATAAAATTGTTTTTGTCTATCTTTATACATTGTTTCCCATTATACTAAATCAATTAAATAAAGGTGGATGTTTATTTAGTATATACAATATTAACGAGAAAGAAATTTGGTAATTTTATTGGTTTAACATACTTTCAGGAATTCTGCATAGATATGGTAACGAGGGGTTAAATTATTTATAATACCTTAGATCTGCCTATTTTCAGCTATAAATAGTATAATATTACTTAAAGAACAAACATGTTACATTTTTCTTTTCTTCCTATTAAAGCTCCAGTTTAAATTGGCAGGAATTTTAAATCATATGTTTCTTTTGTGATATTCCGAAAATACAAATTTAAGTAATCAAGCTAAATCCTTTACTTGTAGTTGCTATAAATTAACTCGGTATTTTTAACGAAGTATTTGTATACATCGAAATTTACTAATTATTCTTGTGAAATAGAGGAAGATTATCATTTATAAGCTGTAAAATAGTTTTTGAGCCTGCATTACTTCAATAATCCTTCACTACAGTTAGAGGATGGAATAAGCTTTTTAACAATGCAACAGAAAGGTTGAATACAATCCAACACCCCAAATCCCGTTATCGCACTAGAGCCTCTTGCACTGGGTTCCACTTTATTCTTTATTATTTCATCCATGATTCTTTTTATCACGTATTTATTCAACCATTGATTTCATAAAAAATACTCATAATACTACTTTTATGGTACTTCAATACTTATGATTTAGATATGCCATTTACTGGCTGTTTAAGATTTCGCTATGAAAGTTAATTACCCGTAACATATAAATTTGGAATTCCTATACTATTTCGTCATTTATTGTACTTTTAGAAGTCTTTAACATACTATCTGGCATGTAATTGTCCCAACTTACTGAAAAATGCATGGGTGATGATATGTAAAATACATTGGATAATAATTGTTCACCAATATTTTAACTTATCACCTATTCATTTTTCAAAAAAAAAGAAAAAAAATGAAAGACTTGAAATATTCAAACATTATTGTTATCACATATGAGTATTTTTGATGTTCTAGACAAGAGTTAATCACTAATCATTATCTTTACGGCTTGATTAACAAACTAAATTGCAAGGATGTTCCATATCCAAATATTTGCTATCATGTTAATTAGGGTAATTGTAACTATTGATATAATTGTTAGCTTCCAAAATTAGTACGAACAAATCTTTAGTTTGAATGAGATTGGTAGCCACCAAGATGGAGATGAATGCAGTACAGGTTTTTTTTTCATAATTGTTATTATTATAATTAACTAATGAGGCCACAATAAGATCTAGATTTCGACAACTTATCTATTAATTTTTCGTGCTTAATATTTTTGTATGTAATTTCAGACAAAATTTACTTTAGAACAAGTTATATCATATTCAATTTGAAGGTCAGTCAACAAATTAAGTTGATCGCTGAAATCATTAATTCTGTTGGAATCAATTGTCATTAACTGAAGCAAATAGTTATACACTATTCTAAATAAAACTTTTATGGCACTTCACCATACATTTCTACTTGATGTTAAGAATTATTCTTTCTAACGATCCCTCTTAAATTCGTTGGTAGATTTTTGAATAATTTTCTCTTATTATTTTATCACTATCAAAATCTATCAAGTTTCTCTTCTATTTACCTTGCAAATCCCCAACTTTTGTATATATCTTAACCATCTTAAAACTTAACTCCTTCAAAAAAAATCTCTATTATTACTTAAAAGCTACTTATTTGACTCAAAATTTGTTGGAAGATGTATAATCTAAAATGTAGCCAATGAAATTATTTCAATAATATCGTTACCTTATACAATTTCTTGACTATTATACTGAATACCTTATCCACACAGTATGTTACTCATGTAATAATTGTAGAAACAACTAACTTGTGAAACTGCATGCATAAATAATGACAAGTACATCACTGTAAGTAAATCTGACTGCTTTTTTTGTAAAGCCATGCATAAAAGAAGGGCACAGCGGCCGTGGCCAGTGGCACAGGGAAAAAAAATAAACGGCGCATCATATGCAGGTTTTTTTTCTTTTGAAAATATAATTCCAAAAAAAAAAGTGTATAGAAGAACTGAGGGGAAAAAGGCAACATCCAAAAGAAAAGGGCGGAACTATTTAGCAATTTAAGGGTTTCAGGTTTTCGAAATATGTTTGAAAAGATTGCAACAGAGGTTTATGTGTTTTACATTTTAGAATCCCATAGTTGAAAATTACCACCTGCAATCAAGTAACAAAATTTTGGACCATGAAAATAGTGCTGCTTGAGAAATTTTCACAGTTATTATTTCATAATTGCACAAAATGGGTTGTTCCTTTTTCTAAGTAGAATATGATTATATTTTGGTTATAATACGTTTTTACATACTTTTATATTGGCTTAAATATAGTCGACCCAGAATAGGAGACCATTGTTAATGTCCAAAGAAATTGTACTACTCGCTATATACCCAGTGAAAGTTGTGATTTCATATTGGTCACTTTTATTGTTCTCACCATGAATAACTCAGGCCATATAATTAAGTTCTATTGAGCTAAACTTTTCACAAATGGTGTCATGAAAATTACTATATAGACTTATTTTGTTTCTTTAACGATATGAGACTACCTATGCTTGTTGTATGTTCGGATCCTCCTTAGGCTAAGCGGGATGCTACAAATATATCTGCAATGGGATGTGAAAAAAGTTGTTTTTTCTCCCTAGCAGATGAAATAAGTATTGACAGTTCTGAAGGGTATGATCCACCTATGTTGAACTTTAGGTTTGCGCTGTTTTCTAAAGGGTATGATCCATCTATGTTAAACTGTCATTACATGTTCCTCCCTGTGCATGTCTAATAGGTAATAAAGTTGTTTTGTCATCCCTTCAAAAATAGTTTACATTGTTACTGTCATTACATGTTCATCCCTGTGCATTGGCAATTCAAATATATTACCTATTGGATACCCTTCAGAAGTTCATGACAAAACTCTTCACAAATGGTGTCAGAATTTTTTTTGACGTTTACGCTGTCATTACATGTGCACTGCTGTGCGTTGACAATTCAATGTCCAAAGAGGAATTCAGGCCTCTTTTAGGTTTCTAGTATCATGTTGACTGCTTTTTTTGTTAAATAGTATTGATCAACTTTATTATCATGCAGTTTTTAAGGCTTTAACAGTATTAAAACTTTATTATCCAGCAGTTTTGTATCCTCACAAACTAAAAGTATTAATGCCTTAATGTCATTTTTACAATGTAGCTTCCATCGTCTTCTCAGCAATCAAAATGTCAGCTTGTTGGCATTGAAGATGACGTCCATGAGCTACAAAAAACTATCGAGGAGATGCGCATCGAGTTTGAGAGTGAGAGAGATGAACGAGCAAGACTCTTAGAACAACAGAAGGCAGATAAGAAGGCCTTTGAAGCACAACTGGAAAAGGTGATGGCAATGCTCAAAGGCCAAGAAAGAGTTTCACGTTCTCCTTTGCCATATATGTCTCGTTCGCCTTCGCCATCAATGTCTCGTTCGCCTTCGCCATATGCGTAGCTTGGTTGGTATGTTACGACTTATTTTGTAGTGATGTGGTTGTAGTACAACTATGAACATGTTTGTTATTTTGGTAGTTATGGGTTTTAGTACTGTTGTGATGGTCATGGGTTGTATGTGGTTTAACGTTCACACCAGCTGAATAATTTTGTTGTTCACAATTGTGAAGACCCGTAACTTCCCCGGTAAGGAAAGAGCGGATACTTCGAGAACAAGCCACAACAGAACGCAGACAGAAGAACATTACATTGCTTATTACAACAATTCCATCAGAATACAAGAATATACAGAGTATGAATAAATATTACACAGAAAAATATCATAGATTTAAATTACATTTAAATACATCGCAGTGGAAATAATACAAAACACAACTAGAAGAGATATACGGATATAGAGATTTCCGGATATCGTTCCAGCTATAAATCAGGATCCTGTGAATATAAATCTGCAAAACCAAAACTACTAGCTACCCGTGTGGAAATAGGGGCACCCAGAGTTTAGGTTAAAACAATAAATTCCAGGTCAGTCATGTGACTGGTGTGAGAACTAAACAATTATTAATCTTTGTTTTTAAAGTTAGGTAAATCAAGGGACCACGCCGTATAACACAGAACGGGTTTCCTCCCAAGAATACCAGTGCACAAAACAAACATCGCAATGCTAAATAAAGAACAATGAAGCTATTATAAGACCCAGGTCCCATCACACAATGCAACGCAAGCCGGAGGATAGGGTTTTCCCTATTAATAGCCAAATATGCTTGACACGTGAAATTTCATCTTATATTATTACTATAAGTGAAGAAAACAATTTCAAATATAAATGTATCAATCATAGACGACATGGGTACCATATATCATGTCGCCAATACTAGGCTCTACAATCAAAACCGCAAAATGCCATATTTGGAAATTGGATTTCCATCATGGTGGCTCCTGATTCGAAAGATCGATCACGTAGTGCCATCTACAACGGCTTACGTCTCAGCTAGAGAAAACATCGTAATGCACATCCACACTTTTGGGAAATCGAGTATCACTGCGGCTTACGTCTCGGCGAGAGAAAACATCGCTTACCCTATCCCTTTGAGCACTAAGCTCAATCTCGGTCGACCGAATCCACGACACCACTAAGGTGCCCATCCACTAAAAAGCATACTGATCAAACCATCAGTTTACCACCATGCCGGGGTGTGAGGCTCGCGAATCAACGCTATACACAAAGCGGCGCCATATTAAAGTTGTGCTGTGATCATCAACCACCAAACTTTGCTTTTCAACAAAAGTCTAGATCACCGCATCTCAGCATGCCACACTATCAATCCATATTGTACCACTGATTTCTGCCAATATATAACCTTTGAGCTCGTATGTCTCAGAGAAGGGCATTAAGCAAGAGAATAAATTCTCTGCCGCCAAACAGATATATATTTAGCAGAGATCAACGAATACAATATGAAGGAATACAATATCAGACACACCATCCATTTACAAGTCCGTTCTAGGTCTGAACGAAACCGGAGGCACTTTCCTCGCATATCCATCGATCTCCAAGTACGTCCGGACGGCTACTACTTTAGCCCCCTTCAAGGTAGCTACTCCCATCGTGAGCATCAGTAGCACCCATCCATTCGATGTGAAGATCATCAATCTTGCACCGTCTTCAATCTCTTCGACTCATCGTCGAATCAGTTATTCAGAATGGGTTATACCCGGACTTTCTGAATAACTCGCGTATCTTAATCAACAAGTGCTATAAAACACAATATACGCCTCATTCCAATTCAGAATATTCTTTTATTCAGATATTCACACTCCTAGGGAAAGATTCCCAATAATTTTATCAAAGATAAATTCTTTTAAATTTATTCTTTGATCTTCCTTTGGATATCATTTCAAACCATATTATGGTTTTCCAAACTAGTCGGGATTAGCGAACCACACCGAAGTAATTATTTATTTTATTTCCCAATCCCAACCTATTTATCCCATGGAGCAAAACTGGTAATACTCCATATCTAACACCACGGGGTTATCGGTAAAGTTAATTACCATTTCACGTTCAAATATAATTAAAGATTTTAACTATCGCTTTGGAGCAAAACTGGTAATACTCCATTCTCGCTCACTTTCCAAATTTGGTAACTTAAATTATCAATTCCCATTACAATCTAATTACCGATTCATTAAAACTCCTTTCACTGGGTTGAAGAACTAATGTCATTTAAAACACAGTTCACTATAAACCCAAATCACATTCTATTTATTATCGGGTTAAAGAACAAGTGTTATTTAAAACACCGTTCACGGTAAACCCACAAATCAATTCCAATTAAATATATTAGAAATTCTGGTTATTTAAAACCCATTTCAAATTCAATTTATTTATTTTAAAAATAAATTGATTTTAATTCTAGTTTAAAACTAATTCATTTCGATAAAAATCTATTTTTATCTTTTCAAATATGGAATTTTTTATCCCAGTTTTCCCCAAATCATTTCTTATGATTTTACACAAATTATAGATATTTTTAATAATTTTATCAAGGCCCGTACAGTCGGTTTTCAATAACTGCCACCGAACTGCACTTACAGCGACCTTTTCTGAAATTGATTTGGACATATCTCAAAATCCAACCGTTAGATTTCAAATTTCTAACATTCATCGAAAATCTCTTTTCGATACGAACCCAACGGTTCTGATTTCAGGAGAATCCGACGGTCAGATCTCTCCCAACGTCAATTCGAAGTCAATGGTCGAAATTCGCGAACTGCCGCAGCGCGTTCTATTCAGGCCATTATATAATATATACTTCGTCGTTTTCCTTTTAAAATGAATTTTATAAATCGTTTTAAATTCGTTTCGAAAACAATTTCAACTTCCATTTCAATTTCAATTCGATTTCAATTCGATTTCAATTCAAATTCATTCTTCTATTCAATTCAATTCAAATTCATTTTCTTTTCAATTCAATTCAAATTCATTTTCAATTCTATTCAATTCGAATTTATTTTCAATTTAATTCAATTCAAATTCATTTTCAATTCTATTCAATTCGAATTTATTTTCAATTTAATTCAATTCAAATTCATTTTCAATACTATTCGGTTCAAATTCTATTTGTATATCTCTTTCTAAATATTCATTTTAAAAACGAATATAATCGATATCAATATCGTTCGCGTCGAAATAGCGCATCTCTAATCAACACGGCTTTATATTTTTCAATAACTTCGTTATTCTATTCAACAAATGAATATTTATTCTATTCAACACATGAATCTATATTTCTTTCACCACATGACTAATCTCAACAAATGAGTACCGTCAACACGTGAATCTTTATTTCAAAATATTCTTTATTTTCCCAATTGGAATGAGGCCCAATCAATTACCATATAATGTTAATTATATGGATTCCATACAACACATGTATATAATAACAACGATAAATAATCAACCATCATCCAAAGTGCACCACACAACTGCATAAGCATTAAATATATATAATTAACGCTCACACAGTCTGTCGACCAATCGATCGACATACAATTAAATAATTGGGATTAGTATACGCCAAATATCATCCCAACACCCGTGTGGGGTTTCAAACAATCAAATACAGATTTTATTTGTGCAGTTGGGCGATGTGTAAAATTTATCGTCCCAATCAATATCAGTCAAATCAGTGTATATAAACAAATCGTCCGATTCATTTATAAATATTTATTTTATATACACGTTAAAAATTATATTTTTAACTATAGAATATTTTATTTCACTATATAAATATTTTATTACATTCCACATCACACAATCAAATTTCACAACATAGCAACCAAACAAACAAGTCATCCATGGTCTGTGGACGACGGGTGTCGGGTGTTGCTAAGCACCGTCTGCATCCTAGTATATATTTATAACTAGAAAAAGAAATTTAAAGTGAGAAGTTCTCACCTTTGGGATCCACTCTGCCTTTCTATTCTGAATGGTCTGGATTTCGTTCCGCTTTCAATCAATTCCATCGCACTCTTTTCTTTTCACTGTTCATAGTAAAAATCACATTTTTATTATGATGTTTATATATTTAAAAATTGAATTATTATATCGCTATCTTCATAATAAAAATTGTATTTTTGTTTTGTTCTTCCCATGATAAAAATCGTATTTTTATTTAGCTAAAAAAAATATTATTTACATACGATAAGAATCATATTTTTTTTCTTTCTAAAAATAATTCCATGTCATATGCTAGTTAAAAAAACATATTTTTTTCTTCGTTATAATCTATATGAAAATCATATTATTATTTTCTTCGCTATAATCATGTTATTTTTATTATAAAAAAAAAACAAAGCGGTTTTTATTTTTAAAAACAACATATATTTTTATTTTCAAAAACAATATTTATTTCAGTTTAAAAGCTATATTATTTTCTATTTTAAAAACTATTTATTTTCTATTTTAAAATCTGAAAAACAATTCAATGCTAAAACAATACTATATAAATTTTATAAAAACAGTGATGTATAAATTTTATACCTGAAAAAGGAAGAAAATGCTTACTGTAAAAAAAAGCTGTCGTTCACCCTAGGAACCTTCACCCTCAAAACTAGGGTTCCTCCTCATGGCGCCTGCAGATGATCGGATCGCCGTCCAGTGGGCCCACACGACGCGCCTCTGCCAGCACCACCTTCGGCCAGAGCAGCTCCGCCTCCGGTGGTCCACGCTCGCCTGAAAATGGCTTGAAAGTCGACTTCTTTGAGGAGCATTTCTAAGCGAAAGGGGGTACGAAAATTTATCATGCCTACATGCATCTGAAGATCGAAGATCCCTCAATGATTTTCATTTGTAAAGTTGATCGGATTATTTATGGATCGCGTGGAATTTGAGGAGGAAATGTAATAACCCGGAAATCCGAGCCAATTTAAAATTTTTATTTTGGCAATATTAGCGAATTTTGAATATTTAAAATGAATTATTTTAAATAATAACGACGAGAAATTTATGTTGAATAGAATTAGAACGTATATTTTCATTTGAATCGTCGATAGAATATAAATATTTATTTATATTTATAAAAGGAATTGAAAATGGCGCGGTAGTTTGATAATTCGATTTCAAACTTCAAATGGATGTACAGGATTCAAAATAAACTGGATTTTAGTGAAACCAAAAATATTTGAATCTAATTGAAAATATCTTTCCAACGAATCTGAAAAATTGAAATTTCATAGCGGGAATCAAAAGATATGTCCAGTTGAAAATTCAGAATAGTCGCTATGGAATTCAGGGCCTTAAAAATGGCCATTTTGCAAACGACCTCGGATTTCGACGAAACCGCTTTTGTTGGATCCGCAATGTCAAATTATTTCTAGGTTTCAAATTTCGTAATTTTTCGAATCAATATGTGAGCGTGGCAAAGGAAAACGCGTTTGACCAGTTTCAGTTGATTTTAATCGACTGGAAAATGAACATTTCTCAAACGGTCTCAGAATTTGACGAAACTAGTTTCGTTAGGACCGTATTGTCAATACGAAGCTAGAAAATATTTTTCTAGAATTTTTCGTGTTAGTATGTGGCCCCAGTAAATTGAAATGCGCGTTCAAATTCAATATATAGAGTTATATGTTGATTTTGACGAAAACCGATCGAAACGATCGAATCAGCCTATGATGCATATCCCATTGTGTTCGGAAAGGGGGTAATTAGCTATGGACGACAAGCGATGGGCCTTGTTTCGAGTTCGAATGAAAAAGTTACTTTTTAAAAAAATTAAAATGAAATAAAATATATATTATAAAACCTTAAACCCCCCCCCTTCTTTCTCTTCTGGTCAACGCAGTAGAAAATTAAAATGAAAAAAAACCTAAGCCCTAACTCGAGATCGACGGAACCCCTCGCGATGTCGCACCCCCCCCCCCCAGTCGCCTCCGCCGTCACCCTCTCCCCCTGCTTCGCCTCCTCCTTCCGATCAAACATGAGACCCCCCCCCCCCCCGAACCGCGAGACCATCACCCAAGAGCCACCGCGCCAACCACCACTACCCCGCACCTGCCTGAGCCCCACCGCACCGTCGAGGACCGCCTGCCACCACCAGAGCTGCGCCACCCTCCCAGTCATCAGCCACCGCCTCTCCACTTCAATTTAAAGAAAACCCCTTCTTTCTTTCCCAACCATTCAAGGTAAATTTTTATCTTTTATTTTCTTTCATATAGCGAGAAAAAAGATAGTATTTGTAATCTACAAAAATAGGATTTTTAATTCATAAAAATAATATTTTTGTATAGAGGTAGCTATTATTTCTATTCACATAAAGGTTTGTTTTTATTAATATGAAGTTTAGATTTTTATCGATACAAAGTTACAATATTTAAATTATATAAAACTATGATTTTTATTTGAATAGCGATATAAAAATTCGATTTTTATATATGAAGCGATTAAAAAGTTTGATCTTTATACTGTAAACTTTGAAATACAAATATAATTTTTATTGTGAAGGAAGTGAGATAAAAAAACGATTTTTATAAAATATACATCAATACAAAAATGCGATTTTTTATAATGCATGAAGTGATAAGATTTTTTTTTTAAGTTCAAAGATTAGATTTTTATAACTAAAGATCCGATTTTTATGTTATATAGATAGTAAAAATTTGACCTTTATATGTATAGCGA
This sequence comes from Allium sativum, assembly GCA_030737875.1. Classification (NCBI taxonomy): domain Eukaryota; kingdom Viridiplantae; phylum Streptophyta; class Magnoliopsida; order Asparagales; family Amaryllidaceae; genus Allium; species Allium sativum. Next base: position 386,963,275 of record CM060916.1, on the reverse strand, counting down.
AATAAAAATTCGATTTTTATTATATATATGTTGAAATAAAAATGTGATTTTTATAGCAATGAAATAAAAATCCGATCTTTGTATATGAAGTAGAAAGTTGAAAATATATATGAAGAAGAAATAAAAATACGATTTTTATTTATTGAATGAAGTGATAAAAATATAATTTTTATTTGAACAGCATGAAAAGAACTGCATTGGAATTTCGAACAGATCCAGACGGTTCAGCAGTTCAACAGCAAAGCACGGCGGAGTGGAACCCTCAGTGAGAACTTCTCACCTTAAATTTAGATTTCTAGTTATAAATATATACTAGGATGCATACGGTGTTTAGTAGCACCCGAAACCCGTCGTCCACAGACCATGGACAGCTTGTATGCTTGTTTGATTTTGATGTGTAGTTGATTGTGTGATGTGGAATGAAATAAAATATTTATATAGAAAATAAATATTGTATAGTTAAAAATAGAATTTTTAACGTGTATTTAAAATGAAATAAATATAAACAAATCGGACGATCTGTTTATATACACTGATTTGACTGATTGATTGGGACGATAAATTTTACACATCGCCCAACTGCACAAATAAAATATGTGTTTGATTGATTGAAACCCCACATGGGTATTGGGATGAAATTTTACATACACTAATCCCAATAATTAGTTGTATGTCGATCGATTGATTGACAGACTGTGTAAGCGTTGAATATTTATAGTCAATGCTTACACAGCGTAGAATGCACTCTGGATGATGGATTGCTGTTTTCATTGTTGCTATACACATTTGTTGTGTGAAATCCATATAATCAACCTTATATGGTAATTGACTGTGTCTGATTCCAGTTCAGAATAATCAAATATTTTGAAATAATATTCAGTGAATATTGAAATGTGAAGCCGTGTTAAGTAGTTAAACGCCATTTTAACACGAACGGGAATTGTGCCGATTTTATTCATTTTACAATGAATATCGAAAGTGATTTCAAAATCTGATATTTTGAAAAGATTTGAAATTCGAATTAAATTGAATAGAATTGAAATTCGAATTAAATTGAGAAGATTTGAAATTCGAAGTAAATTAAAATGAATTTAAATTCAAATTAAATTGAAACGGAATTGAAATCGTTTTGAATTGAATTTAAAACGAATTGAAATTGAATTGAAATCGATTTGAATTGAAATCAGTTTGAAATAAATTTAAAATGAATTTATAAGGAAAAATTCACTTTTGATTTGAATTTGAAATGAAGTTGATATCGTTTTGAAAACGAATTTAAAACGGTTTTTAAAATACGGTTTGAAAGGAAATCGACGAAGTATATATTATATATATAATATAATGGCCTGAATAGAACGCGCCACGCTGCGGCAGTTCGTGAATTTCGACCAATGACTTCGAATGGATATTGCGGGAGATCCGACCGTCGGATTCTCCTAAAACCAGAACCGTTGGGTTCATATCGAAAAGAGCTTTCAAACGAATATTAGAAATTTGAAATCTAACGGTTGGATTTGGAATTATGTCCAAATAAAATTTGGAAAAGGTCGTTGTAAGTGCAGTTCGATGGCCGTTGATGGAAATCGACTGTACGGGCCTTGATAAATTTTTTAAAAATAGTAATAATTTTTGTAAAATCATAAGAAATGATTTGTGAAGAATTGGGATGAAAAACTCCATATTTGAAAAGATAAAAATAGATTTTTATCGAATTGAACTAGTTTTGAACTAGAATAATAATTTATTTATTTTTAAAATAAATAAATTGAATTTGAAAGGGGTTTTAAAAGTAACCAGAATTTTCAATAATTGAATTGGAATGGATTTGAATCGAAATTGTCTTTGGAATATTTCGATGTTGGATTTCGTAATTATACAGATATTGTTATGGAAATTTGAAAGATATTTATATCGTTATTTCCAATAGAATATTTGTTGGTCGTAGAATTTGATATTGAATATAAGCCGATATATTTTCTATTCAGAGCCTCGTATGTAATATCAAATGTGATTTGGGTTTGCCGTGAATGGTGTCTTCATTAACACTGTTCTTAAGCCTAGTGGAGAAAAAGATTAAACCTTTTTGTTTAGATTTAATGAAGTGTACCAATTAAAGAATAATTAATTGGAATTGAATTGGTATTGATTTTTGGGTTTATCGTGAACAGTGTTTTAAATAACACTTGTTCTTTAACCCGACAATTAATGTAGTGTGATTTTGGGTTTATAGTGAGCCGTGTTTTAAATGACATTGGTTCTTTAACCCAATTAAAGACAGGATATTGATTTCTGTGAAGATTAAAACTAAGTGGAGTTTTAATGAATCTTTAATTAGATTGAAAAGATCGAGAATAGAGTATCAACCAGTTTTGCTCCAGGCGATAGTTAAATCTTTAATTAGATTTGAACGTGAAATGGTAATTGAATTTACCGACAACACCGTGGTGTTAGATATGAAGTATAACCAGTTTTACTTCATGGGATAAATAGGTTGGGATTGGGAAATAAAATAAACAATTACTTCGGTGTGGTTCGTTAATCCCGACTAGTTTGAAGTGATATTCAAAAGGAAGATTAAAGAATAAATTTAAAAGAATTTATCTTTGATAAAATTAATGGGAACCTTTCCCAAAGTATAAGAATATTTGAATAAAAGAATATTCTGAATTGGATTGAGGCGTATGTTGTGTTTGTGTCACACGTGTTTATTATATACACGAGTTGTTCAGAAAGACCGGCTTTATCCCATTCTGAATAACTGATTCGACGTGGTGTCGGAGATGAAGACGGTGGTTGAAGACCGGAGGTCTTCACGTCGTTTGGATAATTACTGATGATCTTGATTGGGCCGTACACCCAAGAGGAGAGAATCAGTTGGTGATCGTCCAGACGTACTTGGAGATCGATGGATATACGGGGTACTAGGTGCCTCCGGTTTCGTTCAGACCCAGAACGAACTTGTAAATGGACTGTGTGTCTGACATTGGATTTCAGTCTGTGTGATTGATTTCCATTAAATATATATCTGTTTGGCGGCTGAGAATTTATTCTCTTGCTTAACGCCCTTCTCTATGACGTACGAGCTCAGGGGTTATATACTGATGGATATCAAACGCATAGAGTGAATTGACTGTGTGGCATGCCTAAGTGGCGAATGATCGAGGCTTCTGTTGAAAAGCAAAGTCTTGTGGTTGATGATCAAAGCACGGTCTGTGTGGCGTAGCTTTGTGTAACGTTGATTCGCGAGCTTCACACCCGGTATGAACCAAAAACGGGAGAAGGACCTCAGGGAGGGCATGCGTTTCTTTCTAGTTAGAAGTGGCGTCAGTGGTTTTACACGCCCTGACGAGTTTGACTTATGTGGTTGTTGCTGTTGCGAGGCGTCTCGGTTTGATCGGATGATCTGGGTCCGATGGAGTCATTTAGTTGGCTCACCTACGCCCATAGGGCGGGTAAACGCATGTTCAGGCATTTTAATCCACATCGGTGGACCGGCCCTGACGATCCAAGGGTCACTCGAGCTCTGATCCTGAGGGGCGGACTAGAGCGTCTCGAATTGGTTGAGGACTATCTTTTGCCTCAGTTCATAGATGGAAATCCAACTTCCAAATACGTGACATTTGCGGTTTTGATTGTAGAGCCTAGTATGGCGACATGATATATGGTACCCACGCCGTCTATGATTGATATTTATGATTGAAATTGTTTTATACACTATGCACTTATAATAGTATCAAATGACTTGTTGTAAACGTATCAAGCATGCTTTGGCTATTATAAGGGAAAACCCTATCCCCCGGCTTGCGTTGCATTGTGTGATAGGAACTTGGTCTTTTAATAGCTTCATTTTTCTTTATTTAGCATTGCGCTGTTGTTTTATGCACTGGTGTTCTTGGGAGGAAACCCGTTCCGCGTTAGCGGCGTGGTCCCTTGATTTACCTAACTTTAAAATAAAGATTAATAACTGTTTTAGTTCTCACACCATTCCCATGACTAACCTGGAGTTTATTGTTTTAACCTAAACTCTGGGTGCCCTTATTTTGACACGGACAGCTAGTAGTTTTGGTTTTGCAGATTTATATTCACGGGATCCTGATTTACACCTGGAATAATATCCGGAAAGCTTTGTATCCGCATATCTCTTCTAGTTGTGTATTTTATTATTTTCTGCTGCTATGTAATTTATTGTAATCTCTGATATTTTCTGTTGTGTAATATTTATTTATACTCTGTATATTCTTGTATTCTGATGGATTGTTGTAATATACAATGAAATGTTCTCCCGCCTGCGTTCTGTTGTGTGTTGTTCTCGAACTATCCGCACTCTCCTCACCGGGGAAGTTGCGGGTTTTCACAGTTGGTGACGAAAAGGAACAAAGCCGAAAGTTGTTTTAAATACCAACTCAACTTTCATTATTTTGACTACGGCTTAAGTTCTTCAACTTTTCAGTTTCTAAGAACTTTTCAAATTTTTCAAAAATTTGACTAACACCCTAAATTTTCGAAAAATTACGCCATAACCTCCCCTGCACCGGGAGCACGGGAAAATCCCGAAATTGCCATACAGGCCCTCTAATCTCAAAAAGAAAAAGAAAATGCCAATCGGCTCATAAAATCATCATCACCCAAACAAAACAGTAAATTATGGTAAACATGTACCTATTTGTCGGGCAAACAAATTTTATTCTTCTGCTCTAGCCTCCTTGCTATGACCTGTTCAATGTAAGTACATGTATATTCAAGCAAATGCGACCAAATTTTAATATAATTCACTTTTTGGTCAATTTGGCTAAATGGTTAAAAAAATTAATTAATTCAAAAAATAATCAAACAACACCACCAGCAATCAATTTGTTGATTATCATTTCAAATTCATAACTTTGATATATAGTCAAAAATCACATTTTTGATGCCAAATCACAACAATAAGCCCTATCTAATTTTGGTTCTCACACCAGTCAATTGGAAACATATAAACATCAAACCTTCGAAACTCGAACATAAACTGTTGATGCTACGTAGTCATCAACAGAATCATCCCTGGGCGACTTGAGTGTGACTTTATATCTATCCAGTATATTAAAACTTCGAATACACGTGGATCAGACGTATAGGCAAAATCTATATATACTGGATTGTCCAAATTCAATGTAAATAAATATTCAAATACGTATATGGTTTAAAATTTCAAAACAAAGTTGATTTCATTTAAAAAAAATACTCTTTACACTCGTTCTAGGATACTACTGATCCCATCTCTAACGAGTCATTCTTATTGGATATTACTAATCCAATATCTGATGAATTCTTTCGTATGGTTCTAAGGTGCCTTGTTCTCTGAGCTTTTTAAACCAAAGCTCTGATACCAACTGTGAAAACCCGCGCTTTCCTCACCGGGGAAGTTACGGGTTTTCACAGGAAAGGCTGAGCAATTTCTGCCTCTAAATCGGGTTAAAAAGCGGCTTGTTTTGGGTGTTGACCGCAGAAAAAAGAAAGAAGGGGTTTGACCAGCTTTGAATTGATAAAGGTGTATATATATTATTTTATAATTATTTAATTCCAGAAATGCTCGTTTATCAGTTCGAACTCCAATTCAAACCCAACGACTGTCACTCCTAGCCAAATACCCCCACTCCGAACCTAATGGGATATGTTTCGTAACCCAATTCGGCTGTTACGATAGGTTTTCCTTTAAATTAAAATATAAATCACTATATATTTGATTTAAACGTACATTTCAATTTACTGGGGTCACATACTAACTCTAAAAATTCCCGAAAAATTATTTCTAGCTTCGTATTGACGATACGATCCTAACAAAACTGATTTTGTCGAATTCTGAGACTGTTTGAAAAATGGTCATTTTCTGGTCGACCCAAATTGTCTGAAACTGACAAAACACATTTAACTTCGCCACGCTCACATATTGACTCGAAAAATTACGAAATTTGGAATCTAGCAATAACTTGACATCCCGAATCCAACAAAAGTGGTTTCGTCGAAATCCGAGGTCGTTTGCAAAATTTCCATTTTTAAGGGCCTGAATTCCATAGCGACTATTCTGAATTTTCAACTGGGCGTATCTTTTGATTCCCCCTATGAAATTTTGATTTCTCGGATTCTTTGGAAAGATATTCTCAAATAGATTCTAATATTTTTGGTTTCGCTAAAATCCGGTTTATTTTGCACACGGTACATTCATTTGAAGTTTGAAATCGAATTATCGAACTACTTAGCCATTTTCAATTCCTTTTATAATTTAAAATAAATATTTATATTCTAACGACGATCTATATAATATATACGTTCGAATCCTATTCAAAATAAATTTTTCATTGTTATTATTAAAAATAATCCATTTTAAATAATCAAAATTTGCTAAATTTGCCAAAATAAAAATTTTAAATTGGCTCGGATTTTCCGGGTCGTTACAACAATTCAGCTTCGTGCACAAAAATGAAGGATTGTGGATGTTTTTTATGTGATATGTTAATATTATCAACGTTGTGTTGTTGCTTATGATAGTGTTATTTGTATGTGGATGACAATTTTATACTGTTTTTTCTAGCTTTTAATATCAGTATTTGTAACTGAATAAGCAGAATAATATTAATTTGGAAAGCTGAAAGAACAGGATGGTAAAAACAGTCAACGCCATATCAGAAAGGGAATAGCGACGTATTAGTATCAAAACAGGAAAGCTCAATAAATATATTCACAACATTCGGTCGTAAACTTGACACTAATTTGAAAGATTTTACCGTTAAATTACCAACGATGATAATAAAAAGGTAATTTAGCCCAATTTATTTCCTTCGCTAAACCTTTGCTGAATTGCAAGGGTTTACCAACAAAAAACTGAGCTAGATATTTTTGTCAAAACATTTTGTCCCTAATCCCTTGGTAATTAGTAAGGGTTTATCGACAGTTTTTATAAATAATATTTTATTCTAAATTAATAATCCATTGGTAAAACTTCGGTATATAAATTAAAATTAAAATAAAAGTAAATTAATAAATAATACTTATTTTTATTAATAAATTAGTAAAATAACGGTAAATTGTCGGAAATTTCATGTTGAATTCCATCGTAAAAATCTGAATAGATATTGTCATGGTTTTTACCGACCATACCTACAACAACAGTTATCAGTCTAATATTGGCATGGCACCTTTTTGGGCATTGTAAGGACGACCTTGTATATCATCGACTTCTTGGTGAGAGTCTACATATAGGCTTCTACTTGGACCTGAAATGATTAGAGAAACTTCAGAAAAGACTGACCTAATCCGCAGACGTATGAAGATAGCCCAGGATAGGCAGAATTCATACGCTAATAAATGGACATTGAATTTGAGGTGGGAGACATGGTTTTCATCAAAGTATCACCTATGAGAAATGTGGTATGTTTTGTATCTGTAGGGAAATTGGCACCAAGGTTTATAGGGCCATTTCCCATAGTGGAAAGGATAAGTCAAATGGCCTATAGGGTAAGACTACCAAAGGGACTGGCGGGTATTTATGACGTTTTCCACATTTCTCATTTGCGGAAACGTCTACACAATACGGTAGAGATAGTTGAGCCGAGCATACTTGAGGAAGTAGTGGTACAACAAGAGGCAATAGCTAGATAAGTTCCTACCCATATTCTTGGACCAGAGGTTAAAAAGCTACACAACTGAGAAGCCAAATTGATGAAAGTACATGTATATGCATGCATTTGTAATTATTTTTCAATACAGTTCAATATTTGGTACAATTAGGCTTAAATGGTTCAAAATATCAAATAAACAACAACACAACCATCAATCAATTAGTCGATTAGAATTTTAAACACATAACTTTGATATATATACAAAAAATCATGTTTTTGATGCCAAATCACTACAAATAATCCTATGTAAGTTTTGGTTCTCACACCAGTGTGATGGAAATATATAGATATCACACCTTCGAAACACGAACATAGATACTGATGATGAACGTGCTATCATCAGTACCATCTCCGGCCGACTAGAGTGTGATCCTATATCTATCCAGTATATTAAACCTTCGAATATACGTTCATGACGCGTATATGCAAAATCTTTATATACTAGATTGTCCAAATTCAAAATAAATAAATATTCAAATACGAATAAAACAATTTAAATTTCAAAACAAAATTGTTTTCATTTGAAGAATATACCCTTCACACTCGTTTTAGGATACTACTGATCCTATCTCTAACGAGTCATTCCAATTGGATATTACTAATCCAATATCTGATGAATTCTTTCATTTGGTTCTAATGTGTCTTGTTCTTGAGCTCTGTAAACCAGAGCTTTGATACCAACTGTGAAGACACGTAACTTCCCCGGTAAGGAAAGAGTGGATACTTCGAGAACAAGCCACAACAGAACGTAGACAGAAGAACATTTCATTGCTTATTAAAACAATTCCATCAGAATACAAGAATATACAGAGTATGAATAAATATTACACAGAAAAATATCAGAGATTTAAATTACATTTAAATACATCGCAGCGGAAATAATACAAAACACAACTAGAAGAGATATACGGATACAGAGCTTTCTGGATATCGTTCCAGCTGTAAATCAGGATCCTGTGAATATAAATTTGCAAAACCAAAACTACTAGCTGCCCGTGTGGAAATAAGGGCACCCAGAGTTTAGGTTAAATAATTAAACTCCAGGTCAGTCATGTGACTGGTGTGAGAACTAAAACAGTTATTAATCTTTGTTTCTAAAGTTAGGTAAATCAAGGGACCACGCCGTATAACACAGAACGGGTTTCCTCCCAAGAATACCAGTGCATAAAATAAATAGCGCAATGCTAAATAAAGAACAATGAAGCTATTATAAGACCCAGGTCCCATCACACAATGCAACGCAAGCCGAAGGATAGGGTTTTTCCTTATAATAGCCAAATATGCTTGATACGTGAAATCTCATCTTATATTATTACTATAAGTGAAGAAAACGATTACAAATATAAATGTATCAATCATAGACGACATGGGTACCATACATCATGTCGCCAATACTAGGCTCTACAATCAAAACCGCAAAATGTCATATTTGGAAATTGGATTTCCATCTTGGTGGCTCCTAATTCGAAAGATCGATCACGTAGTGCCATCTACAACGACTTACGTCTCAGCTAGAGAAAACACCGTAATGCACATCCGCACTTTTGGGAAATCGAGTATCACTGCGGCTTACGTCTCGGCGAGAGAAAACACCGCTTACCCTATCGCTCTGAGCACTAAGCTCAATCTCGGTCGACCGAATCCACGACACCACTAAGGTGCCCATCCACTAAAAAGTATACTGATCAAACCATCAGTTTACCACCATGCCGGGGTGTGAGGCTCGCGAATCAACGCTATACACAAAGCGGCGCCATATTAAAGTTGTGCTGTGATCATCAACCACCAAACTTTGCTTTTCAACAAAAGTCTGGATCACTGCATCTCAGCATGCCACACTATCAATCCATATTGTACCACTGATTTCTGCCAATATATAACCTTTGAGCTCATATGTCTCAGAGAAGGGCATTAAGCAAGAGAATAAATTCTCCGCCGCCAAACAGATATATATTTAGCAGAGATCAACGAATACAATATGAAGGAATACAATATCAGACACACCATCCATTTACAAGTCCGTTCTAGGTCTGAACGAAACCGGAGGCACTTTCCTCGCATATCCGTCGATCTCCAAGTACGTCCGGACGGCTACTACTTTAGCCCCCTTCAAGGTAGCTACTCCCATCGTGAGCATCAGTAGCACCCATCCATTCGATGTGAAGATCGTCGATCTTGCACCGTCTTCAATCTCTTCGACTCATCGTCGAATCAGTTATTCAGAATGGGTTATACCCGGACTTTCTGAATAACTCGCGTATCTTAATCAACAAGTGCTATAAAACACAATATATGCCACATTCCAATTCAGAATATTCTTTTATTCAGATATTCACACTCCTAGGGAAAGATTCCCATTAATTTTATCAAAGATGAATTCTTTTAAATTTATTATTTGATCTTCCTTTGGATATCATTTCAAACCATATTATGGTTTTCCAAGCTAGTCGGGATTAGCGAACCACACCGAAGTAATTATTTATTTTATTTCCCAATCCCAACCTATTTATCCCATGGAGCAAAACTGTTAATACTCCATATCTAACACCACGGGGTTATCGGTAAAGTTAATTACCATTTCACGTTCAAATCTAATTAAAGATTTTATCTATCGCTTTGGAGCAAAATTGGTAATACTCCATTCTAGCTCACTTTCCAAATTTGGTAATTTAAATTATCAATTCCCATTACAATCTAATTACCGATTCATTAAAACTCCTTTTACTGGGTTGAAGAACTAATGTCATTTAAAACACAGTACACTATAAACCCAAATCACATTCTATTTATTATCTTGTTAAAGAACAAGTGTTATTTAAAACATCATTTACAGTAAGCCCACAAATCAATTCCAATTAAATAAATTATAAATTCTGGTTATTTAAAACCCATTTCAAATTCAATTTATTTATTTCAAAAATAAACTGATTTTAATTCTAGTTTAAAACTAGTTCATTTCGATAAAAATCTATTTTTATCTTTTCAAATATGGAATTTTTCATCCCAGTTTTCCCTAAATCATTTCTTATGATTTTACACAAATTATAGATATTTTTAATAATTTTATCAAGGCCCATATAGTCGCTTTTCAATAACTGCCACCGAACTGCACTTACAGCGACCTTTTCTGAAATTGATTTGGATATATCTCCAAATCCAACCGTTAGATTTCAAATTTCTAATATTCATTGGAAAGTTCTTTTCGATACGAACCCAACGGTTCTGTTAGACCCAAAAGTGGTTCTAACACCCAAATTGATTTGAAACAAGATAAAATGAGATAAAAATAAAAATGAACACACAAGATTTATAGTGGTTCGGCGAACAAATGCCTACGTCCACTGATTCTTTACTATATTCAATAATTTAGTTGCAAATACAATGAAAAATTCACTCACAACTCACTTTTTGTTCACTCAATTGACTAAAACAAGAACTAAAAGATGATTTGGATTTTCCGGGAGTAATGGAGTTCGGATGTTGGAGGTGATTGAATTCTTTAAGTGCTCAAAAAAAAGATCCTTCTCTTTGTCTCCAGATGGGGTATTTATAGGTGTGAATTTGCTTGAGACTTGATCCGGGTCGGGCCACGTGTCATCCATCGCATTCTCTTCGGGTTCGGATGAACTATCAGGTTGACAACACATCAAAAGGGAGGACGTTAGGGGTAGGAATTAGTCATAGCCGGTCCGGTTCTCCAGGCGATTTTACAGGAGATTAACGTGGATCATGGGTGCGGGTCGGAGACGTGCAGGTAAGGGGTTCGGATCGGGATACCCGACCCGAACCGGACTGGTTTGGGCGCCTCTTCTTCTCTAACCTATTCCTCTCCGCTCCAGTGTTGTGGCAAGCAGATGGCCTTCCGATCCATTCGAGATTTAGTTGCCTTCCGATCCGATTGGATATGCCTTACCAATCTATCCAGTAAGAGATCACCGATCCGATCAGAGAATTCTATCTGATCCGAACAGGATTCTATCCGATCCGAACAGGATTCTATCCGATCCGAACAGTTGCAGCTCTCAATCTGAATTGTAGTGTTTTCCTTCAATCCGAACCGAAACCTTATAATTAAAAATATCATTCAATGTTTGGTTTCTTGACTTTGTGTTGCCTAGTTCACAAAGTAGGCTAACATTCTGCCCCCTCAAAGGATGCTTCTGTTGTATACGAAGCATGCTTTGATGTCATTCGAGATGCTAGTCCTTGAATCGGAACGGTCAGGAGGAATGCACAGATTTCTATTCGGTTCGGTGTCTGACTCGAGCACATTTTCTTCATTTCTGAACAAGTTTGGGAATTTTTCTCGACATATAGTGCTTCTCTCGGGTATGCGCTTCTTCTATCTCTCGTTTGAACTCAATTCGAGTCGGATGCTAAATTAATGTGTGAAGTTTGCTCGGTTCGGATTCCGATCCGAAGCGCTTTCGTGGGTTTGGTTCTTGGACGTTGGGCCTTCAGGCAGAGTTGTGCTACTGGGCCTTCACTCCGGTCCGAGCGGGTGAGAAAGAATAGGAATACGAGGAGTCAACATCACCCCTTATATAAATCCGCCACTGTCTTCCTTCTTTCCTTCTTCTTTTTTGCTGCCGCTCCCAACCCTAGTATTGAAAACGTCTGAAACTCCAATATCTTGAAATCATTCGTTGTAGATTTCTCAAATCGAACATATAGGTAGCTTTTTAATCTCGAATAACTTCGTTGTAACTGTTCTTGATTTCAATTCGTGGTTGATTGGGATGGTTTAGCCATGGGGCTTTGCTTGAACTCCACGTCGTCACTGGTGGATCCGCCATCACTTCGAGGCGTTGCGAGGCTGGAGAGGGCAAACATTTGTCCTCAACGGTAGCTTTGGTGATAGAACGGATTTGTTTGTGAGTAGGGGGGAAAGAGGAAGAAGATGAAGAGCGTGATGACAAATTAGAGTTGGTTCGGGTAGAAGACGAAGGAAAGGAAAGGAGAAGGACAGCGGATCGGTTCGGGTTGCATACTTTAGAAAGACGGGAAGGAAGGAAAATGTCGGTTCGGGTCGGAGACGAGAATGGGAAGTGATGCTGGTTCGGTTCGGACCAGGTCGCCCGATCCGATCAGATCAGTCCTGCTTCCGAACCCATTGTTTCCCTTGTCTTGAACTGACTTTGCTTTAATGAAGCATCCGAACCGACTGTTATCTGTATTTGTATCGAGCCAACTATTATATGCATATCCGAACCGAACGTATCAAACTTGGCACATAAAGACTACCCAACTAATTCAACTAACATTTACTCTAGACGATAACTTCGCGAACAGTTAGGATAGTGCCCTGTGAACATAAACGAGAATTAAGAACGACTCTGACTATCACTTTCTCTTCAAAGCTTCGTCTTACATTGTTGTACTTTTATTTTGCATTTCCCATATTTGCTGCACACACTTTAGTTCACACACATACACAGAGGGGGGCACGGGATAATTCACTCTAATCCATGCTATTGCTTCTTCAATAGTTCCATGACAATGAGGCCCAGACGCTCTTCCCGTCTAGCTGAGAGGAAAGAAGCCCCGGAAACTTCCAACAAAACCACTCTTGAGGATATATCTTCTTCGTCTGACCCAGAATGGGACAGTGAGGGTCCGGATTACGGAATTGGTCATTGGGAAAGCGACGAAATGTCTTCAGAAAACGAAGTTTCCCTAGGCTTTGAGGAGGAAGGAGGGATTGGTGACCATCGAGCACCCGATGAATTTGACTCAGCCATTATATTGGAGTCACCTCCAGATTCCGTAGAATCGACAATCGACAACGACCGACTTGTTCGAATTTGCTTGAAGTATGGAATAATGAAAAGGGACACCCTAGTGCCCTCACGCTCTGACCGTCCCCACAACCCTCCGGAAGGATATATGACGGTCACTCGACTGATGTGCATGGTCGGCGCCATTCCTCCATTCTCGCCTTTCATCGTTGATTTCTTAAGACAAATGCGGATTGCCCCCATGCAGTTGCATCCCAATTCATATGCCTATCTGCATACCTTATTCATAGCATATCATGAAATTCTAGGCGTAGAGCTCACGTTCGATGATGTTCATTTCTTCTATAATTTCAAACATCGGACTAGAGAAACTCCATCTTTCTGTTACTTTGAATCAGTCCCAAAAAGGAAGATAATCTCTACGCCATTTAGCAGTAAAGCTGGAGATTCCAGACTAGAGTGGTTCTATATAAAGCAACAGTCTGGATGCGCCAGGAGATGGACAAAATCAAGTAAAGCATTGATTTTCTGAACCCGGACTCTATACACTTGAATCATCACCCTGGCCTGTTTTCCTTTTTGTTTGCAGTCGACAATCCCAAACAGATATCAGATCAGGTGTTCTTTGATCGGATGCACCGTCTTCTTAATGGCGATCAAAAATTCCTGACTATCGACGAGGTCCTTAAAGATGAATACCTTCATTTTCACGGGCTGCTATCCGTTTTCCGTAGCATCGGTCATGGGACGGTCCCTTATGCATACATTCCTCCAGTGGAAACAGTTCCAGAGATAGGAGAAGGCTCGGGAATTCCTACAGCTCCTCTTCAAACTTCACCTTCTCCCTCTTCCACACAAGATGACGAACTGGCTAATCTGGCCGAAAAACATCGTGAAGGGTATATTGCCCCCGAGGAAACTACTTCTCCAGACAAGTCAAAATCTTCCCAAGAGTCGCCACTTCACGCTTCCGAAGGGGATATTCCTAGCACTGACGAACACATATTTCAGGGTTTGGGGGATCTCCCCTTACCTGAGACTATATATACTTCAGAGGATTTCAGGAAGGACCCTTTAGTCTTCACCTCTTCTGAAGAAACTACTCCTGCCAAGGCCAACGAGCCTGCCCGCACCAGTCTAGCTTCAGACTCGGGTTGGTTGGGGGGACACACACACCACTTAGGATGCACTTTACACCGCAGCATTAGCATTCATTGCACTTCTTTCTCCATGGATCCATCGATTCTAAACTTCGTTTATTTTATCGTGCAGGTACAATGTCTCGATCCTATTATGATATAAGAAAGCTTCGTCGCAGCATGTCCAATCCTCCTCAGGATGCCGAGTATGATCGCCGGGATGACCGTGGTAGGGAGGAGAGAAGACCTTATGATCCCTATCGATCCCGGTCCTCACGCTCCCGCTCACCAGTTCGACCGGAACAAGAGAAATACAAGAGCTATCAAGGTCGTAGGGAGGAGGATAGACCACCATCTAAGGATTCCACTGCCTCCCATGAAAAGCGGAGTAGAGAGAAAACTCCTCCAAAGGAAACCGGGTCTCGAAGTAAGCAAAAAGTTCCTGCTACTAAACGACCTAGGACAGACAAGGGTTCTACAGAATCTTCTTCAGGAAGGGACACCGAATTAACAATCCTCGCTCCTCCTCCACCAGATGCGGGAACCGCAGTAAGGCTGGCATATTTAAAGGAGCAATTTCCCGAGCACTACTTCGAGACTCTGACCTTTCTACCTACCCTTGAACCTATTTCGTCCAATTGGGCAGATGAGGCCAAAGCAAAGATTGATTTGGTGGAAAAACAATATACCGAGATGTTCAAGTATTCCCGCACTCTCTCTAGAATCATCCGCACTCTAAAGACAAATGCTAACTCAATGCAAAAGACCGCAGAGGAGGATGCTAAGGCCTTAAAAACCTTAGGAAAAAACTTAGAAGACACTCAAGCTCAACTAGCTGTTGCTCAAAAGAACGCTTCTAACTTCAAACAACAGTTTGAGGACATGCAGAAGCGCTATCATGACTTGCTTGAATCCCACACTCAGGAGCGTTCTGAGTTGAAGAAGCAAGCCGACGAGGCCAAATCAGAGGCTGCTAAGACGCCCCTTGCTTATGCTGAGCTTGAGCAGAAAAACGCCGAGTTAGCAAAAAGGAATGCTGAATTAGAAAAGAAGAACGCTGACTTGGCTTCAAAATTATTGGAGGCAGAGAACAGGGCTGCTCTGGCTGAGGGCAATGTGGAGTGCGCTATTAAATCTGCGGAGGAAACCTGCAAGCAACTATCAGAGGCGGAGGCTGATATTCAGGGCTTCGGCGAGCTAATGATTGAATTCTTCGCGCACATTATTCGTCGTCGAAACATTTCTTGGATCGAGGACTATCCATCCACTCTGGTTCAAGTGTGGAATCAAATCGTTGAGTGGGAAAAGGAAGAACTTAAGGTCGATTCCCTTGATGAAGATAAGCTGATGGAGAAATACTTGAGAGACGACGAACCGGAGCGCCTAGCTGAAGGGCGCCGTCTAATTGCTGAGGCCATGGAAGAAGAGAGGCGGAAGTCTAAACAGAAAACCATTCCCGAAGCTGGCTCCTCTTCTTCTGCTCCTGCAACTCCCGAAGTAGAAGGGTATGATCCCGAAAACCCGGGAATTCCCCGGACAACTTTGCTATCTCCCATTCCTGAAATAACTCCAGAGGTAGTAGTCACCCCCGCTGAAAAGTCTTCAGAAGGTATTCCTATCTTTTCTCCTCAATTTTCCAAGGCTACTACTACCTTTGGCTACATGATTGAACGTTCGATGAGAAATCCTTTGCTTTCGCCTGAGTTGATAACCGATGTTTCTCATTTTGTAGGCGTTGAATCATCCGCAAAGACAGATGTAGCTCAAGGAGCTACCGCTGGGACAAAGCCCGTAGATGGGACCAAACAAGGGGAAGACAAGGCTGCTTCTATAGACTTGGGAGAAGGAAATGAACCAACTAAGGTCACCACTCCTCATGATGAAGAAATGATCGCAGCTTTAAAAGACGACGGAGGAGACGAGGGGCATGATGAGGAACCGGAGGTTGCAATAACTGGGGAGTCGAAAAGCGCTGATGGCGTTACCTTGGCGGCCATGAAGGCCGATCAAGACAAGCGCTTGCAATTAAAGGTCGAAGAACTAGACCCTGAGGTCCTCAAGCCCCCCGCAGTTGTGGATGCAGGTTCAAGGTTAGTTGTTAAGCTCTCAACTAGATCTATTACCGAAGAACTTGCTAAAAAATCTTCTCTTGATTCCAGTGCCCCGCCCTCCGGGAAGAAGTCTGCTGGCTCCAGTACTACATCTTCAGGGAAAAAGAAATCAAAACGAATCTTGACCGAAGCCGAGAAGGAAGCAAAGGATGCGGAAAAAGCTGCCAAGAAATCGAAGGCTCATCCCAAACCCAAATAGTGGGTTCCCCTGTGTCTTTTTAGCATCTTTGTAAACCAATAAGTGCTGCTACAACAGCAGCTTCCGCACTTTCTTTTTTAGTTATTTCCCTGTACAAATTCATTCATTTGTAAATAAAAATAATTCACTTTTTGCAATGTTTATTTGTTAATAGTTCTGCACTTATGTAAAAATGCATGTCTATAGTTATGAAACGAAGTTGTGGAGGGGGAAATATGTGTATGCATATGTGTCCCCAGTCAATCTCAATAAGTTATTCAATGCTTAACCATGCAATCTGAATGCTCCCAATTCTCTAACGGGATGGCATTTCCTGTGTCGTCAATACCTGTTGTTTTTCCTGGCATTTTTTTTTATACTCTCTCTCATTCTCTTGAGAGTTAGAGTTCGAGCTTAGTCATCTATTCGTTCCCCGGTCTCTCAACGGGAAAAGATTTCTTTTTCGGCGCTCAGTCGGAGACGCCTTTATACTCTCTTTCTCTCTGGAAAGTTAGAGTTCGGAGTTGAATCTCTTTCTCAGCGCTCAGTGGAGACGCTTTTATACTCTCTCTCTTTCTCTGGAGAGTTAGAGTTAAGAATAGAATTTCTTTTTCAGCGCTCAGTCTGAGACGCTTTTATACTCTCTCTCTTTCTCTGGAGAGTTAGAGTTAGAATGTCGTTTTCTCATTCTTTTACGTCTTATTGCACAAATAATCATTGTGCTTCTTTTTATGTCCAGACTGTTTTCAACCTTTTTTAGGCTCTTAGTTATCCTGTATTTTACAATCACAACAGAACAACTAATGAATGTAAATGCATAAAAGTAAATAACACACAATATTTTTATAGTGGTTCAGCTAAGTCGTAGCCTACGTCCACTTTATAGTGCTTTATTCATATCATCAGATTTTCCCAAGGCCAGGCATGTCTTGTTACAGAATTCACAGTAAAAACGACAAAAAGTATAGCATTTCTAATCCAAATATCGCATTAAGTGTTGGGCATTCCATGCTCGAGGAACTTCTTCGCCATCTACGGTCGTTAACTTGAAGGTTCCTTTTTCAAGTTTCCGATGGATGACAAAGGGTCCTTCCCATTTTGGGCCGAGGTGAGGAAGGGATGGAAAAACTCTCTTTAGCACCAAATTTCCTGGTTCAAAAGTTCTGAGGTGAACATTTTTGTCATAATAACGTGCCATCTGACGCCGATGTCTTGTTGCACGCAAGTCTGCTTCGTCCCTTTTCTCTTCGACTTCATCAAGAGACTCAAGTAAAAGTGCCCGATTCGTCATCGGGTCGTAATACGTCACCCTGTGGGAGGGAACTTCCAGTTCAACTGGAATTACTGCTTCTGAGCCAAAGGAGAGAGAGAAAGGGGTATGACCGGTAGCCGTTTTAAATGTTGTTCGATATGCCCACAAAGCTAGAGGCAATTCGTCAACCCATCTTGCCTTTGCACGCTCCAACCGTTTCTTGAGGATGGATTTTATAACTTTGTTTACTGCCTCTACTTGCCCATTCGACTGTGGATAGGCAACCGCAGTATATCGTTTGTCTATCTTATATTTCTGGCAAAAATTTCTGAATTCAGAGCTATCAAATTGGGTCCCGTTGTCAGTAACAATCGTCCTTGGGATCCCGAATCGGCATATAATATTTCTGACCACAAAACTTATCACCTTTCTTGTGGTGATCTTAGTCAAGGGCTCAGCTTCCACCCACTTTGTGAAATAATCCACGGCTATTATTGCATACTTAGCTCCTCCTTTAGCGATCGGTAAAACTCCAATGATATCAATTCCCCATGTGGCAAATGGCCAAGGACTCACCATCGATTTAAGCTGGGTTGACGGTGCCCTGGGGATTTTGGCGAATCTCTGGCACTTATCGCAGCGTCGTGAATAATCAGCTGCATCTTTGTTGATCGTAGGCCAGAAGTATCCGTACCGTAATATTTTCTTTGCTAAAGTTTGACCTCCTGTATGATCTCCACACTCACCTTCGTGCACTTCTCTTAGTACACGCTTGATGTCGTCGTGTGCGATACATCGTAACAGGGGCATAGAAAATCCTTGTCTATAGAGAGTATCGTCTTGCATAACATATCTGGTTGCTTTGCGAACTACAACTCTTTTCTCACTCTTCTTCGATGGGAGTGTCCCATTCTTAAGGAAATTCTTAATTGGAGTCATCCATGACTCCTTCTCTGGTTCCGCTTCAAGAGCGAATTCAATTTCCATTGACTCAAAGCTTGGAAACTCCAACGTTTCAATTGGAATTACCTCAGCCCCTTCTGGATTGTCAGAACTAGCCAGTTTTGCCAGTCTATCCGCTTTCTGGTTTTCAACTCTGGGAATATGCGTTATGTTGTACCGCTCTAAGCTATTCAATAGCTCTTTCACTTTCTTGAGGTAGGCGATAAGTCGAGGTCCTCGAGCCACGAATTCCTCTCGCACTTGACAAACAACAATCTTAGAGTCACAAAATATGTCCATCATTCTTACTCCGAGGTCTTTAGCAAGTTTCAGCCCGGCAATCAGGGCTTCATACTCAGAGTCATTGTTAGTTGCCGAAAATTCTAATCGCAGGGCATAATATAACGACCGTCCCTCGGGAGTGACTAAGACAATTCCAGCTCCGGACCTTCGGTCATTTTTAGCCCCATCGGTATATAATTTCCACGGATTCATCTCTAGCTTATCCTCGGATTTGACCACTCGGTCATTGATTATTTCTTCCTCTGGAATGGTGAACTCCGCAATAAAGTCTGCTAGAGCTTGCCCCCTGATTGACTTTCGTGGTTGAAAATTCAAATCAAACTGGCTTAGTTCTATGTTCCATTTAATCAACCTTCCCGATGCTTCGGGTCTCTGCAACACCTGTCTTAACGGCTGATCGGTGTATATGGTTATTGGATGGGCTTGGAAATAGTGACGAAGTTTTCGGGACGCGATCAGGAGGCTGTAAGCGAGCTTCTCAATTTTTGGATAGTTGTGCTCTGCCGCTGCTAATTTCTTACTCACATAGTACACTGGCCTTTGTACTTTGTCTTCTTCTCGAACCAGGGCTGTGCTGACAGCGTGAGCCGAGACTGCTAGATAAACAAATAATTCTTCGTGATCTATGGGCTTTGATAAAATTGGCGGTTTCTCTAACAGCTCTAACAGATTTTGAAAGGCCTCAACACAATCGGGAGTCCACTGGAAGTTCTTCTTTCCCCTTTTTATTAAATCAAAAAACGGAACACATTTATCGGTGGCTTTGGAGATGAATCTACTCAGCGCCGCTACCTTCCCTGCCAGACTTTGGACGTCTTTAATTCTCCTTGGTTCTTCGATATTTCTAATCGCTGCTATCTGGCTAGGGTTGATCTCAATTCCTCGGGAACTCACAATGAAGCCAAGGAACTTTCCCGACGCCACTCCAAATGAACATTTTAAAGGATTCAATTTCATACGGTACTTTCGCAAGATACCAAACATTTCCGCTAAGTCTTGCGTATGACTGGAAGACTGTTTTGATTTAACAAGCATATCATCCACATAAACTTCCATAGTTTTTCCTATTTGATCATAAAACATTCTATTTACCAACCGCTGATAAGTAGCTCCAGCGTTTTTTAATCCGAATGGCATTACAACATAACAATATAGCCCCAAATTCGTAATGAAACTCGTATGCTCTTGGTCTGGTACATGCATAGGAATTTGGTTGTATCCAGAGTATGCATCCATGAAAGAGAGAAGTTCATGACCTGCTGTCGAGTCTACAAGCTGGTCAATCCTGGGAAGTGGGAAACTATCTTTTGGGCAAGCCTTATTTAAATCTGAGAAGTCAATACAAGTTCGCCACTTTCCGTTTGGCTTCTTTACCAGGACGGGATTCGATATCCAGTCGGGATAAGTCGAATCTCGAATAAATCCATTTTGCTTCAATTTCTCTACTTCCTCTTTGAGAGCAGCCGACCTCTCTGGGCCCAGCATGCGTCTCTTTTGCTTCACAGGCGGATGCTTCGGATTTACATTCAATTTGTGACTGATAATGGAAGGTGATATCCCACACATGTCAGCATGGGTCCAGGCGAACACATCTAAGTTTGCCTTCAAGAAGTCCGTCAGTTCTTCAGCACGACGTGGATCTAATTGGGAACCAATCTTCAAAACTTTCGTCGGATCAGCCTTATCAACAGGAATTTCCACTGTCGCTTCATTAGGATTTGCATTCCTAGCCTCTGGTTCCTCGTCTTTTCTAGGATCCAGATCTTCAGGTGTTCCTTTGGGCAACTCCTTTGGGGTCAATTTCTCTAATTGCTATGTCGAGTCCCCCTTTGAGGGAGACGAGGCATCCTTACTCTCAGCATTAACTCCTTTCATCAACATCTTCAGTTCGGCCACATAGCAGGCCCGTCCAGAGACCTGATCCTCTCTTATTACTCCAGTTCCGGCTTCGGTTGGGAACTTTAGTAACAAGCACCAAGGGGCGATACAAACTCTAAATTCAGCGAGGGCAGGTCTCCCTAAAAATGCGTTATATGGCGAATCTACGTCCAATACCACGAACTGAAGCATTCGCACTCTTCTACGTTCTCCTTGCCCTAGGGTCACGGGCAACTCTATATATCCCATGGGAGCTGTCGTCGCTCCGTTGAAGCCTCTAATCCATCCTTCACAAGGTTTCAGATCTTCAGGCTCAAGCTTCATCTGATCAAATGATTTCTTGAACAAAATATTAACGAAACTTCCGTTGTCTACTAATACCTTATGGACCAAGGCCGGCCCAATGGTGGTAGTAATAACCAACGGATCATTGGTGGGAGATTGTATCCCCGTGTTGTCTCGGCTGCGAAATACCACGTCGTCGAACATGGTTTTTTGTTGTTTTATGGGGGTGACATCTTCCAAATCGTCACCTTCATTCACATCTAGATGCTTGGCAGCATTCACATATTGGTCCATTGACCTAAAACTTCGGATTGCCGGGTGAGGTCCGCCTACTATGGAGTTGATGACAATCCCTTTACCTTTCTGCTGCGCGGTAGGCTTAGGAGCAGGTAGGATCTGTTTTGGAGCCTGCTCTCCTTGCCCCCTGTCCCTCGGGGCAACCTTGTACTCATCCAACTTTCCTTCACGCAGCAGCTTTTCAATTACATCCCTCAAATGCCGACATTCATTGGTCGAATGCCCATGTGTTCCGTGAAACAAGCAAAATTTCCCAGTCGCCATTTCTTTCTCGGTCGAATCACGAGGTGGCGGTCTTTTGTACTGCAACACATTGTACGTATCCAGGTAAATATTTTCCAGGGTGTCATTCAATGGCGTATAGTTCTCGTAGTTCTGGAATCGGGGCCTTTTGTTAGGGTCGCTTCCCCTATTTCTGTTTCTCCTGTTACCGTTCGAATTACGGTTATTGTTGTTTCCCCCATTTCCAGTATTGCTGTTTCCACCCTTGTTTCCTACATTTACTTCAACCTTGCCAGAACTTTCCCCAGACTGCTTCACGGCAATATTACTCTGCACATTCTCCTTTGAAGCTGTCTCAGACTTTCTCTTTCGGTTTGCCCTGGCTTCCTCTCGTCTTAGATAAATATCGGCTTTTTCGTAGAATATCGCCCTTGTGGGGGGTGTCTTCCCAGAAAGGTAGTCTCCAAACTCGGATTCAGGATTGACTCCTTCCTTCAATGCCATCAGAATAGTGGGTTCGTGCGGGTCACTGACCTCAGTTACGGCTTGATTAAAACGATCAAGATATGCCCTTAAAGATTCTCCTGGTGCCTGTTTGATTCTTGACAATTCAATAACACTCTTGGACTTTCGGGCATGTAGTCGGAACTGGTTCATGAAACGCTCGCTTAGTTCTTTGTAATTAGAAATTGAACGAGGAGGAAGTCGGGTAAACCAGAATAATGCCACATCTTCTAGGTAGATTGGGAACGCTTTGCACTTCACTTCATCAGGGGCAGCAGCGGCATTCATGAGCCACGAATACCGCATCAAATGCTGTCCTGGATCAGTCCTTCCGTTATATTTGTCCATCTGTGGCAAGTTAAAGCGTCGGGGAAACTGGAAGTCTAGGATATCGTCAGTGAACGGAGTATGGCTTCGCTCAATGCCATAGTCTTCATTTGTGTAATTCCGGCTCTCGGACATAATTTGGCGAACCATTTCCTGTACATCAGCACTAGTTAGGGGCTGCTCAGGTTCCCTGGCCCTAGTATCCGAGTTCCTTCTGGGCTCTTGCTCAGGAGACGCCCTTCTTCTCCGAGCTGCTTCTGCTCGATTCCGTTCCCTGCGTTCCCGGTCGATCTCGGGAAGAGGGGACTGGAGTCTTTGCCCCCGAGTGGGGTTATCGTTTCCTAATGCTCGTGCGATATCCTCGCGAGATCCCAAAGATCCAAATGTTAGCTGCTCCACATTCTGAGGTCGTTCGAGTGGCCTCCGTTCACGGGGCCTCTCTTCCTCGGAAGATGAAGATTGATCTACTGGTGTGTGACGAACCGGTGATGGAGTTCTCTGTCGACGGAGCTCATTGATCTCCCCACTCATGAGCCTCATATTTTCCTGCATCATGAGATTAGTGCGCTCATGAACTCTCATAGCTTCCCTCGTGCTCTCAAGCATATCAAGCAAGCGCGAGAAATCTCCTTGAGTGATGGACGCAGATGGATTGACCTGATCACCAACCCTGGCAGCTGGAATCGGAGCATTCGTAGGGACTCGAGTAGAGGTTCCAGCTTCACCAAGCATCGGGTCGGATCGGAGGTAGGAAGTCGGATCGGATCGGAGCTGGGGTGCCTGGTCGGATCAGAGCGCAGCAGGCAGTTCGGGTCGGTTCAGATTGGGGGAATGCACTGCTTCAGAGTCTCCTACCCAGATCGGATCGGAGCTCTCCCCCTGCTGGCGGTTCGGATTTCCGGCATTGATTCTTCCTGCTGCTGAACTCTGCCCCCGAGATCTTGTTACAACAGCATTTTGCTGATCTTCGCCAGCTCCATTTCCTCAAAAAGACTGAACTTCCTTGCCTTTTCCTTTGGCCATGAGTTTTTGACAATTACTTCAACGAATGTAAGAAAGCGGAGAAACTTAAGGATTCACTTCTTTGAACTCTACGGTCCAAAAAGTAGAAAGAGATCCCGGAAAATAAAGAATTTAGATGAGGATTCTCAGTGAAAGCACCAAAATGTTAGACCCAAAAGTGGTTCTAACACCCAAATTGATTTGAAACAAGATAAAATGAGATAAAAATAAAAATGAACACACAAGATTTATAGTGGTTCGGCGAACAAATGCCTACGTCCACTGATTCTTTACTATATTCAATAATTTAGTTGCAAATACAATGAAAAATTCACTCACAACTCACTTTTTGTTCACTCAATTGACTAAAACAAGAACTAAAAGATGATTTGGATTTTCCGGGAGTAATGGAGTTCGGATGTTGGAGGTGATTGAATTCTTTAAGTGCTCAAAAAAAAGATCCTTCTCTTTGTCTCCAGATGGGGTATTTATAGGTGTGAATTTGCTTGAGACTTGATCCGGGTCGGGCCACGTGTCATCCATCGCATTCTCTTCGGGTTCGGATGAACTATCAGGTTGGCAACACATCAAAAGGGAGGACGTTAGGGGTAGGAATTAGTCATAGCCGGTCCGGTTCTCCAGGCGATTTTACAGGAGATTAACGTGGATCATGGGTGCGGGTCGGAGACGTGCAGGTAAGGGGTTCGGATCGGGATACCCGACCCGAACCGGACTGGTTTGGGCGCCTCTTCTTCTCTAACCTATTCCTCTCCGCTCCAGTGTTGTGGCAAGCAGATGGCCTTCCGATCCATTCGAGATTTAGTTGCCTTCCGATCCGATTGGATATGCCTTACCAATCTATCCAGTAAGAGATCACCGATCCGATCAGAGAATTCTATCCGATCCGAACAGGATTCTATCCGATCCGAACAGGATTCTATCCGATCCGAACAGTTGCAGCTCTCAATCTGAATTGTAGTGTTTTCCTTCAATCCGAACCGAAACCTTATAATTAAAAATATCATTCAATGTTTGGTTTCTTGACTTTGTGTAGCCTAGTTCACAAAGTAGGCTAACAGGTTCCGATTTCAGGAGAATCCGACGATCGGATCTCCCGCAACGTCAATTCGAAGTCAATGGTCGAAATTCGTGAACTGCCGCAGCGCGGTGCATTCTATTCAGGCCATTATATTATATATATATAATATATACTCCATCGTTTTCCTTTTAAAACGAATTTTATAAATCGTTTTAAATTCGTTTCAAAAACAATTTCAACTTTCATTTCAATTTCAACTCGATTTCAATTCGATTTCAATTCAAATTCATTCTTTTATTCAATTCAAATTCATTTTCTATTCAATTCAATTCAAACTCATTTTCAATTCTATTCAATTCGAATTTATTTTCAATTTAATTCAATTCAAATTCATTTTCAATTCTATTCAATTCGAATTTATTTTCAATTTAATTCAATTCAAATTCATTTTCAATTCTATTCAATTCAAATTCTATTTGTATATCTCTTTCTAAATATTCATTTTAAAAACGAATATAAACGATATCAATATCGTTCGCATCAAAATAGCGCATCTCTAATCAACATGGCTTTATATTTTTCAATAACTTCGTTATTCTATTCAACAAATGAATATTTATTCTATTCAACACATGAATCTATATTTCTTTCACCACATGACTAATCTCAACAAATGAGTACCGTCAACACGTAAATCTTTATTTCATAATATTCTTTATTTTCCCAATTGGAATGAGGCCCAATCAATTACCATATAATGTTAATTATATGGATTCCATACAACACATGTATATAATAACAACGATAAATAATCAACCATCATCCAAAGTGCACCACACAACTGCATAAGCATTAAATATATATAATTAACACTCACACAGTCTGTCGACCAATCGATCGACATACAATTAAATAATTGGGATTAGTGTACGCCAAATATCATCCCAACACCCGTGTAGGGTTTCAAACAATCAAACACAAATTTTATTTGTGCAGTTGGGCGATGAGTAAAATTTATCGTCCAATCAATATCAGTCAAATCAGTGTATATAAACAAATCGTCCGATTCATTTATAAATATTTATTTTATATACACGTTAAAAATTATATTTTTAACTATAGAATATTTTATTTCACTATATAAATATTTTATTACATTCCACATCACAAAATCAAATTTCACAACATAGCAACCAAACAAACAAGTCATCCATGGTCTGTGGATAACGGGTGTCGGGTGCTACTAAGCACCGTCTGCATCCTAGTATATATTTATAACGAGAAAAAGAATTTTAAAATGAGAAGTTCTCACCTTTGGGATCCACTCCGCCTTTCTATTCTGAATGGTCTGGATTTCATTTCGCTTTCAATCAATTCCATCGCACTCTTTTCTTTTGGCTGTTCATAGTAAAAATCACATTTTTATTATGATGTTTATATATTTAAAAATCGCATTATTATATCTCTATCTTCATAATAAAAATTGTATTTTAATTTTTTTCTTCCCATAATAAAAATCATATTTTTATTTAACTAAAAAAAATATTATTTACATACGATAAGAATCATATTTTTTTCTTTCTAAAAATAATTCCATGTCATATGCTAGTAAAAAAAACATATTTTTTTCTTTGTTATAATCTACATGAAAATCATATTATTATTCTCTTCGTTATAATCATGCTATTTTTATTATAAATAAAAAAACAAAGCGATTTTTATTTTTAAAAACAACATATATTTTTATTTTCAAAAACAATATTTATTTCAGATTAAAAACTATATTATTTTCTATTTTAAAAACTATATTATTTTCTATTTTAAAATCTGAAAAACAATTCAATGCTAAAACAATACTATATAAATTTTATAAAAACAATGCTGTATAAATTTTATACCTGAAAAAGGAAGAAAAGGCTTACTGTAAAAAAAAAACTATCGTTCACCCTAGGAACCTTCACCCTCAAAACTAGGGTTCCTCCTCACGGCGCCTGCAGATGATCGGATTGCCGTCCAGTGAGCCTACACGACGCGCCTCTGCCTACACCACCTTCGGCCAGAGCAGCTCCGCCTCAGGTGGTCCCCGCTCGCCTGAAAATGGCTCGAAAGTTGGCTTCTTTGAGGAGCATTTCTAAGCGAAAGGGGGTACGAAAAATTATCACGCCTACATGAATCTGAAGATCGAAGATCCCTCAATGATTTTCGTTTGTAAAGTTGATCGGATTATTTATGGATCGCGTGGAATTTGAGGAGGAAATGCTGAGCAATTTCCGCCTCTGAATCGGGTTAAACAGCGGCTTGTTTTGGGTGTTGACCACGGAAAGGGGAAAGAAGGGGTTTGAGCAGCTTTGAATTGATAAAGGTGTATATATATTATTTTATAATTATTTAATTCCAGAAATGCTCGTTTATCAGTTCGAACTCCAATTCAAACCCAACGACTGTCACTCCTAGGCAAATACCCCCACTCTGAACCCAATGGGATATGTTTCGTAACCCAATTCGGCTGTTACGATAGGTTTTCCTTTAAATTAAAATATAAATCATTATATATTTAATTTAAACGTACATTTCAATTTACTGGGGTCACATACTAACTCTAAAAATTCCCGAAAAATTATTTCTAGCTTTGTATTGATGATACGATCCTAACAAAACTAATTTCGTCGAATTCTAAGACCGTTTGAAAAATGGCCATTTTCTGATCGACCCAAATTGACTGAAACTGACAAAACACGTTTAACTTCGCCATGCTCGCATATTGATTCGAAAAATTACGAAATTTGGAATCTAGCAATAACTTGACATCCCGGATCCAACAAAAGTGGTTTCGTCGAAATCCGAGGTCGTTTGCAAAATTTCCATTTTTAAGGGCCTGAATTCCATAGCGACTAATCTGAATTTTCAACTGGGCGTATCTTTTGATTCCCCCTATGAAATTTTGATTTCTCGGATTCGTTGGAAAGATATTCTCAAATAGATTCTAATATTTTAGGTTTCTCTAAAATCCAGTTTATTTTGAACCCGGTACATTCATTTGAAGTTTGAAATCGAATTATCGAACTACCGCGCCATTTTCAATTCCTTTTATAATTTAAAATAAATATTTATATTCTAACGACGATCTATATAATATATACGTTCGAATTCTATTCAAAATAAATTTTTCGTCGTTTATTATTAAAAATAATCCATTTTAAATAATCAAAATTTGCTAAATTTGCCAAAATAAAAATTTTAAATTTGCTCGGATTTTCCAGGTCGTTACAACAATTCAGCTTCGTGCACAAAAATGAAGGATTGTGGATGTTTCTTATGTGATATGTTAATATTATCTACGTTGTGTTGTTGCTTATGATAGTGTTATTTGTACGTGGATGATAATTTTATATTTTTTTTCTAGCTTTTAATATTAGTATTTGTAACTGAATAAGCAAAATAATATTAATTTGAAAAGCTAAAAGAACAGGATGGTAAAAACAGTCAACGCCATATCAGAAAGGGAATAACAACGTATTAGTATCAAAACAGGAAAGCTCAATAAATATGTTTACAACGTTCGGTCGTAAACTTGACACTAATTTGAAAGATTTTACCGTTAAATTACCAACGAGGATAATAAAAAGGTAATTTAGCCCAATTTATTTCTTTCGCTAAACCTTTGCTGGATTGCAAGGGTTTTCCAACAAAAAAATGAGCTGGATATTTTTGTCAAAACATTTTGTCCCTAATCCCTTGGTAATTAGTAAGGGTTTTTCGACGGTTTTTATAAATAATATTTTATTCTAAATTAATAATCCATCGGTAAAACTTCGGTATATAAACTAAAATTAAAATAAAAGTAAATTAATAAATAATACTTATTTTTATTAATAAATTAGTAAAATAACGGTAAATTGTCGGAAATTTCATGTTGAATTCCATCGTCAAAATCTGAATAGATATTGTCATGGTTTTTACCGACCATACCTATAACAGTAGTTATCAGTCTAATATTGGCATGGCACCTTTTTAGGCATTGTAAGGACGACCTTGTATATCATCGACTTCTTGGTGAGAGTCTACATATAGGCTTCTACTTGGACCTGAAATGATTAGAGAAACTTCAAAAAAGACTGATCTAATCCGCAGAAGCATCCCAGGACAGGCAGAATTCATAAGCTAACAAATGGACATTGAGTTTGAGGCGGGAGACATGGTTTTCATCAAAGTATCACCTCTGAGAAATGTTGTACGTTTTGGATCTGTAGGGAAATTGGCACCAAGGATTTTAGGGCCATTTCCCGTTGTGGAAAGGATAAGTCAAATGGCCTATAGGGTAAGGCTACCAAAGGGATTGGCGGGTATTTATGATGTTTTCCACATTTCTCATTTGCGGAAACGTCTACACAATACGGTAGAGATAGTTGAGCCGAGAATACTTGAGGAAGTAGAGGTACAACAGGAGGCAATAGTTAGACAAGTTCCTACCCATATTCTTGGACCAGAGGTTAAAAAGCTACACAACTGAGAAGTCAAATTGATGAAATTTCAATGGGGAGAACACTGCGAAGATGCAACTTGGGAGACTGAAGACAAGGTTCGCGCTTCGTACCCTTTTCTTTTCAAGGGTATGTAACACCCTATATTTTTAAGATAATAAAATAAGGATAACTTAATTAAATATTTAGGATTAAGTAAAACAGGCTGCGCCATTGTGTTCGTCTCGAAATTCTGGTCAAGTTAGACACCTGGTTTGTGTAAAACGGACACTGTATGAAGAAGTTGTGAGCATTAGAAGTTTGTATACATATAAGGAGCTTATATGTTTATATATATACATATATATATATATATATATATATTAAATAAATGTATCCAAAAAATTCAAAAATCAGTTCAAAAATCAAAATGGCGGCCGGGAAAGTTCGGAGGTAAAATAGACTGTTGGGTTCAGCCTAGGGGTCGACTCTCCCGAGGATCCAGAAAGTTCTTTTGACGTGTTCGGTTCTGATATCTTAAATTTTGATCTGAGAGTCCTGGTTCCTCTGCTACTCCTATAAATAATACCTTTGACCTAACCTTAAATATCATAATTCAGTGGCTACGCTGGAGCTATGCCATGGCTCTCTCTCTCTCTTCTCAAATCTATTCTGAAATTACAATACTAGCCTAGGAAAATTATGAATTCAGATCTGGAAGATAGAACCAACATCACTAAAAAGATTATTGAATCATGAAAGCAAGGTAAACTTCTTGATCCAATCTATTCAATTCATCATATTTCTTTCCCTTCTCTTTTAATGAAAATAGTCGATCCACATTATTAGATTTCAAATAAAATTAAAGGGGAAAGGAAAGCCATGGATGATAGAACGGATCAGATCCAAAATTTGGGAAAAGCATGAAAGGTGAGTGGGTTTAAACTATAGTCTTTAGATAATGTTATGACTATCGTCTAGCATTCCCCTTTTAATAAATTTTTAAACTGACAGTTTAATTATAAATTACTGTTACAACAAGTTAAGACGTTAAGATGAATAGATCAGGAAATTCATATATTGAATCTATTAAATGGGGGGAATGATTAGCATGATATAACGTCGAATTGTTAATATGAATAATTCAAATATTGAATCAGTTGAAATGTTAGAATGTTTACATGTTATAATATTAATTAGAACATGTGGGAAAAATTCATATATTGGATTTTTTGGAGTGTTAAAAAGTTTACATGTAAATTTGTCCCAATTATATACAGGGAATTACTGGAGTAAGTATATGACTATATGGATTCATTAGAATCGAATAACTATAGGTTTAGGGCATTGACCTAATTATGATTAAAGATCTTAAATTGGATCATAAGTATAGAAAAATGATTTGGGTGCAAATGGGATCATATGTAAAATTGAATTGGCATAATTCAAATAATATGAATTTAGACATATAACCCATCATGAATATGATTGGGTAAATGGGCATTATCACCTATAAAGGCATAGGTTCAAATAATTGATTAATAATGAATACCTAGGATTACAACTAGAAATTGTAATTGCACTTATGACACGAGGTTAGGTTGCATTAGTGGTGGAAGTCTGCCCAGACCCGACCGGCATATCCAGCAGCCACTAATGTTGAACCAAATGTGAGAGGTCTAAGTGCACAAATACGAGATGGGCTATGATAAGAGGTTAAGCCCAACTTGTGGAAGAAGTCTGCCTGGACCCGACCGGCATATCCAGCATCCACAATTTGTAGGCCTAATGTGGGAGGTCTAGCCCATTATAAACCATAAATGGACATGGTAAAGAATTGGACTACTTAGCCTAATCTAATCCATAGGAATTGTATGAATATGAACTAAAGTTAGGGTTAAGTAAAATTGGTTGGACAGTGGGTGGGCTAGGCAAATTAAAGGGGATGGGTAATATTTACATATAGGCCCGCAAACTTAGCCTGATAAGGTTATATAATTAAAGACACCTAGTGGAATACATAACCGGTAGAAATAACAAAGTTATGTAATTAAAGACACCTTTTAGGGTAAGCATAACTTGTGGAAATGATAATCACCTATTATAAATAAATAACATTAATGAAAATGTTGTATAATAGGTAGACTTGTCCTAAGGATAAGTGAATATTATAACTTTGGTTATAATAAACTAATAAGGAAACGGGATAACTGGCGAAATGAGTTAGGGGGCACTTAATTATAGATTAAGTAAGTAGTAAATGGGGAAAGTCGGAACCAGTTGAGAAAAAGGGGGAAAGTATATGAAATATAAAAAGTTGTACTTAATTATAAATTAAGTAGTCTGTAAGCTTGGAAGTCTGAAACCCGTTGATAAGAATGTTTAGGCTTGTCCTAGGGACAAAAGGAAATTATAACATAAGTTATAATAAACTGGCAGAGAAACCTATTACTGGACCTTAGTTAATAGAACTAAGTTAATAAGTAAACAATGATAAGTTGTATTGACAATGTAAGATGGAATTATGATTAAATGGGAAAGAATGAGGAAAACTTATGAAATGAAATAAGTTATATTTAATCATAAATGGTAAGTGACATGTTAATTAGAAAACTTGTGAATTGGATATACTTAATTACATATTAAGTAAAACAGTTTATTGTAATGACGAAATCAACAAGAAGATAAAAAGGGGTTATGGATTACAGACCTTGGGCCACAATCTACAGAATAACATGTTGTGGGCTTATTAATAAACATAAATGGATTAAGTTGTATGACTGAAATTAATAAGAAGAGAACTTGGTAATTTGAATAAGAATTCAATATGAATTG
This sequence comes from Allium sativum, assembly GCA_030737875.1. Classification (NCBI taxonomy): domain Eukaryota; kingdom Viridiplantae; phylum Streptophyta; class Magnoliopsida; order Asparagales; family Amaryllidaceae; genus Allium; species Allium sativum. Next base: position 386,931,108 of record CM060916.1, on the reverse strand, counting down.
GAATGACCATGTTAACTGGAAACATGATGAGGTAAGACAAGCGCATAAAACAATGTTTAGACATAGGGTCTAACAACTCGCTAAAGTAAGGCGTTTAGACCAGTCCGTACGTTTGAGGGTGAATAACCCAATGGGGTAGATCATCGAGGTGTTATAAGGCACTGGGGGAGCGCACATTCATCTGATTGTTCTAACAGCTCCAAAGGACTGGAAGGGGAAGAACGCAGTTTCCTGAGGTAGGTAAGGTGCTCCCAGTAGTCCTCTGTGTGGCGGCAGATGTCTTAGGCTGTGTCTGCAAAGGTTGGGTCTGCGCGTAACTACTAGGTGTGTGGGCCTTGACTGCAAATGTAGCTATGCAGTCAGAATGCTATGACAAGGTGACGCCAGGGTGGTTCGGCGGTTGCCTCACGAGGAGGCAGAGGGTCACGACCAACAAGGATAGTAGACCATCGGACACCCGTCATCGGCAACCAGTGGGATACAGAAAGACTCGAGCTAAGCCCAAAATACCATTTCACCCTTCACTAACAGGGTAAGGGGTTGAGGGGAGACGCCACATGGATGTTTAGATTGTTTGCGTAGGTGCAGTCGCTTAGCTCTGGTAGTCTTTACGAGTTGAGGGAGGGGCCAAGGTGGGGCCATAGCCACCACGAAAACAGACCTTAGTTATATCTGTATATAAAGGCTCTTTAAAGACGGACCTGTGCAGATATGGAAAAGCTCCCGACCGAGTTTCGTGCTTCTTGTATCGCCCTGCCACAGAACTCAGTGCACATTAGAGGACATGCGATTGAGGCATCGAGCTACAATTGAAGATACGTATGGTGGACAGTCTAGATACATGCATGTCGGCTCTAGGTGGTGTATTGTAGACTTAAGGGCATTACTCTGGTATGGAGTCTGATTCGAACAAAGGTAGCAGTCAGTACGTTTACATAGCATAGTAATGATAGATATATGCGGAACATAATATTGTTATCCGTACGTCACTGCGACATAGGATGAGGGACTGCGTATATTTCGATAATGTTAAGGTGGAGGCCATCTGAGTGGGGTACCATGGGGTGTACCTTAATATTAGGGGTAGCTACATATATACTATATTAGGTTAATCTACTGGAAAGTAAATGGGTACGACGTATGTGTAAGCCTTGAGTGCTGATAACCCAAGTTACCTGATAAATAAGAAAATATGATTGAAGGGTATATGTAGGATTCTCCAAAGTGTATAGTTTAATCCAGTCACCAAAAACTTGTGTTCTGACCCCCTGCTCATAACATACTCGCAGGTTAGATTTGTGGCAGGGACATGATAGCCTTGGATACTAGTTAGGCAGTATTATTAATATGGTAAGGCTATATTTTGATTACATTATAATTTATCCATTCCGCTGTGAGATATTTTCCAAGCTCTGACATATTTTATGTCTCTGTCTTTTTTGTAGGATACCAGAGCAAACCAATCTGAGTTTTGAAAGATTGAAATTTTGAAAAAAATTCGGTCTGTCGAAATTGGGGTTGTCACAGGTATGTTCTTAACTTATTTTTTTCAAAGCTTTCATTCGTACTTGCTTTTGTCATTTGAGTATGTCCTATCCATTTAATATTCGACCTTTATATAGAAACCTAATGGATGTAAACATGTGTTTGAGATATTTTATGTTTAATGGATGCACGTATTTGCTAGAGGTTGCTCATGGATGCATATACACACACTAGGCACTAAATCGGCTCAATCACCTACATATTTCATATGGATGTATGTGCATTTTTCTTTTTATGGATGAAAATGAATGTATCATCATATGGATGCTATATTTTGATGAATGATTGTGCACACACATATAGAACTTACATGATATACTAAGACTATTTGCATACATGTTGGATTCATGGAACTAACATACATTGCATTGAGGAGGTCGACTGAATCAGTAGACCACCTGATTTTTCATATTAATGTAAGGACATATACATATACCTTTGCATATGTTCATATAAACATTAGAAATCTCTCAAGGATAATAGATGCCTGTGATTGATGGATGTTGAGATATACATTCTTCTTAACATGGAGATTCGCCGTAATTTTAAAGAAAACAATAACGATAAACTCAAGAATGCATAATTAAATGTTAGGAATTAAGTAAACAGACTACACCATTGCGTTCGTCTCGGAATTCTGCTTAAGATAGACTCTAAGTTTGCGTAAAACGGACATCGTATGAGAAAGTTGTTAAGCTTAGAAGTTTGTATACATATAAGAGAAATATATAAACAAATCAAGTCCAGAATTCAAAACAGTTCAAAAAACAAAATGGGAAATTGCCACGGGAGTTGGACTCACTGGGGGTCGGGTTATACCCCAAGGGGGTCGACCCACTCAATGGGGTGTCGACCCTAGGGTCCACCCCGGGGTCGACCTACCCCAGATCCATCCAGGTTTATCTCTGAACCTGGACTTGTTTCTGAACGAGATTCGTTTGACTGTAGGCTATATATAGGACCTCATTTTTAATTTTTTTTTACACATAAAAAACAATGGAGACAACGAGATGTTGCCCCTGCTTAGATTGAGTTAGCCTATTTTTCTTCGACAACAACTTATACGCATACAAGAATTTCTTCTGCAACATCTGCTTGTTATTCTCCAATCTTTAGATCCAATCTCTGTGAATTCATGTTATTTTTAGATACAAACATTTGTAAGTAATCCTGACATGTTTATAAATCTGGATCTAAACCCTATGCTTGTTAAGACTCTGATTCGTACATAAACAGATATGCCATTATATGTATTCATCTGTACACCTGATCTACTGTGCAATTCTTATGTGCCTATTCCTGATATGCCTATTTCTGTTATCATATGCATATTCTATTCCTTTTCCTATTTCTCTTCTCTCCCTGTTTCCCTTCTTTATTTTTATATCCTAGGCTATCTTCGAGCCTAGACCTATTGCTGAAATATGCGAACAAACGAAATTGGGAATGGTTGGGAAAGATAAATAGGGGCATATCTTGTATTATGAATCATGACTGGGATTTGGGGCATAACCTATACCGCGATGTATGACTAAAATTTGGGGCATATATTATAACTAAGAATTATGACTTGAGGGTTTGGGTACGTAAGTATGTAGGCTTAACTAATAGATTAAGCGGAATATGTAATGAAACTGTAATACTTAACCTATTTACATCTGTGGGGGTTATATGAACCTATTAAATTGTGTAGGAGTTAAAGTAAACCTATTTGAATCTGTGGGGTCAAATAAATATATTAAATCTGTGGGGGATTATATGAACCCGATAAACTTAACCTGTTTTATATGTTGAGGTTATGCAGACAGCTTAAATTGTTAGGCATAACCTGTCAAAAATCCTAGTTGTGGGGACATGAGCCTTGTGGGTGGCTTGTTTCATATGTGTTGTGGGACCCGCATCAGTTAGTAACTCATTCTGGCATCAAAAGGGGGACCACACTAGGTAGAGATCCGGGCACGCTTACTGAGCTGATTATAAGAGTTTCATATGGGTGGAGATGTTGTGATAGAGCGTTCCAATGGAGCCATGTGCGTGCATGGGTCTGGCTTACTTGGGAAAATAAGCCGCTATAACATCAGTAAATAGGTCTATATCCTTCCTGGGGTTACCACTTTAGGGAGTGATACATCCTATTGTGGGGCCATCATAAGGTATTTACGGGATAGGGAGTCGATCGATTGGGGGTAGTAATTAGGGTACATCTAATCCTACCTGTTTAGGTGCCCGTTGTTTCTGGTTTAGGTAACACCCGTTATTTCTCTTTAGGTACCTGTTATTACTGTTTAGGTTAAAACCCGTTACCAGTAGTACACCTAAGTCTACTATATGTTTCAGTTGGGATCATATATGTTACACTAGTATTGGTGTAGAGAAAAGTAACAGAGAATATTATCTGTTCAGTTCATCCTACTTATCCTATTCAGTCTGTTATACCTATTATATGATATTGTTATCTATCATCTATTTTATATACCTATCATGATGCTTTTACTTATTTATATGCTAAATGTAACTGGACTCTCCAGACTTTATGTCTGACCTATTTTGTTTCCTTTTCTCTCTCTTCCTCTTTCCCCTTAGGTTCTCAGGGTGGGAACGCTCGGGCTTGATTAAGGACTCTCCCTTCTGTCTCTGCTTGGATTTGGATTTGGTTTGATGTACCGCTTTGACTTCTTATCTACTTATTTATGGCTACTTGTGGGGACTATGGATTTTACTTCTTTACTCTGAAGGTTTTAGTACAAGGCAGATACTTTCATTTGATGTAGTTGGTCTTCGGTATTTCAAAATAATGTTGTAACTGGATTTTTGGACCATAATGGTTTATGTTGAAAAATAAAGTTTTAAATTTTTGCTGCTATTTTATATATCTGTCTTGTGATATTCCGTTTCTATTTACCTATAACGCTTCACAGAACTTAATGCATTCTGATAAAGAGTGACATTAATGGACGCAGGGTGTCACATGGTGTGTAAAATGTAAGCATTTGGTTGTTAAAGAGACCCGAGTCTGTATTAACATACTCTCTACCAATACCGATACCACTTTAATAACTGTGCACGGTGGAGAATCTGAAACGAAGTAGGATGGTTTGGAGGTGATTACTAGATTTGAAGAAAGAGAACGATGATGGATAGCTTTGACCTTCGGGTCATAAATAAATGACTAAAACAAGAGCCATATCAGGGACAAGTGACATCGCGGCTCCGATCGGGCACGCATCTTCGATGCCATCTCTATTACATTATGGTCGATTCGGGCACCCTTTGATATGGGAGTGTTGTGTTGATTCACAAGATTTTTTATTCAAGACAACAATGAAACCAAGATCAAATCAAAGAGTTAGTTCATATATATATATATATATATATATATATATATATATTTATATATATATATATATATGTGTGTGTGTGTGTGTGCGTGCGCGCGTGCGTTTAGTTGTGTTAGATAAATTTTAAAATCTATCCTCATTTTATATAACCCAAATGCATGAAATATGATAAAATATGTATGCATAAATGGCTAGAAAAACAGCCATTACTGGGCAGCATACCCTGAACCAGTCGACTGGTTCATTTCAGATTAATCGATTGGTCAAGCAAATTTTGCCCAGTAACAGCTACTTTTTGCTATTTTTAAATATATATATATATATATATATAATTTATACTTTTTAACCGACTGGTGATTTTTAAACCAGTTGACTGATTCGAAAATAACAGCCATTTTCATGAAAGGATATCGTCTTTCATGAAAAGATTCCATTTTATTTCTGAATAGAAATGGGTGCATCTCTTTGATAAAACTCTTCATGAATGATCTCTACTCTTCAACTATTATATATACACTACAAACTTGGTTTTCAAATCATCGAATCTTTCCAAATCTATTCTATTTTCTGGTCTACATTTCTAAGCACTCTTGCATTCTAAAAGTGTGACGAAAAGGAATTTCGCTCGGCCCGAACCAGTCGCTAAACCGACCCAGACCGCTCGAAACGCCCCATCGTTGAGAACACGACAAAATAGAACATAAACAGAAGAACATTTCATTGTATATTACAACAATGCACCAGAATACAAGAATATACAGAGTACAAATGAATATTACACAGAAATATCAGAGATTTAAATTACATTTAAATACATAGCAGCGGAAAATAGTACAATACACAACTAGAAGTAGATATACGGATACAAAGCTTTCCGGATATCATTCCAGCTGTAAACCAGGATCCTGTGAATATAAATCTGCAAAACCAAAACTACTAGCTGCCCGTGTCAAAATAGGGGCACCCAGAGTTTAGGTTAAAACAATAAACTCCAGGTCAGTCATGTGACTGGTGTGAGAACTAAAACAGTTATTAATCTTTATTTTTAAAGTCAGGTAAATCAAGGGACCACGCCGTATAACACGGAACGGGTTTCCTCCCAAGAATACCAGTGCATAAAACAAACAGCGCAATGCTAAGTAAAGAAAAATGAAGCTGTTATAAGACCCAGGTCCCATCACACAATGCAACGCAGCCGAGGATAGGGTTTTCCCTTATAACAGCCAAAGAATGCTTGATACGTTTAAAACAAATTGTTTGATACTATAATAAGTGCATAGTGTATAAAACAACTTCAAATCATAAGTATCAATCATAGGCGGCATGGGTACCATATATCATGTCGCCATACTAGTTTTACAATTAAAACCGCAAATGTCACGTATTTGGAAATTGGATTTCCGTCTATGAACCGAGGCAAAAGATAGTCCTCAACCGATTCGAGACGCTCTAGCCCGTGTCTCAGGAACAGCCGCAACTGCCCCTTGGAGCGACAGGGCCGGTCCACCGATGTGGATTATTATGCCTGAACACTACGTCTCCGCACCCTATGGGGTGTAAGTCTGGTCCGTCAGCCGACCAGAATGCATCGGCCGAAACCGATATAACCGAGGCGCCTCGCAACAGCCACAACCACATAAGTCAAACTCGTCAGGGCGTGTAAAACCACTGACGCCACTTCTAGCTAGAAAGAAACGCAAGTCCTCCCTGTGGTCCGTCTCCCGTTTTTGGTTCATACCGGGTGTGAAACACGCGAGGTAAACGTTACACAAAGCTACGCCACAAAGGCCGTGCTTTGATCATCACCACAAGACTTTGCTTTTCAACAGAAGCCTCGATCAATTGCCACTTAGGCATGCCACACAGGCAATTCACTCCATGCGTTTGATATCCATCAATATATAACCCCTGAGCTCATACGTCTCAGAGAAGGGCGTTAAGCAAGAGAATAAATTCTCCGCCGCCAAGCAGATATATATTTAATAGAGATCAATCACACGGACTAAAATCCAATGTCAGACACACAGTCCATTTACAAGTCCGTTCTGGGTCTGAACGAAACCGGAGGCACCTAGTACCCCGCATATCCATCGATCTCCAAGTACGTCTGGACGATCGCTAACTGTTTCCATCTTCTTGGGTGTACAGCCCAATCAAGATCATCAGTTATCACCCAAACGACGTGAAGACCTCCGGTCTTCGACCATCGTCTTCATCTTCGACTTATCGTCGTATCAGTTATTCAGAATGGGATAAACCCGGTCTTCCCGAATAACTCGCGTATATTTTAAATAAGTGTTACACAAACACAACATACGCCTCATTCCAATCCATCAGTCACTAACCGTAAATTAATCAAGAGAATAATTCCCCAAATATTAACCCCGAAGGCCGAAACCAACATCAGATCAATATCCAGAAAACCATTCTACTTAGCTAACCGACAGTTAGTTTCTAATTTCACATTCATAGGGAAAGGTTCCCATTAATTTTATCAAAGATAAATTCTTGAATTTATTCTTTAGTCAACTTTTGAATATCAATTCAAACTAGTCGGGATTAGCGAACCTTACCGAAGTAATCATTTGTTATAATTTCCCAATCCCAACCTATTCATCCCATGAAGTAAAACTGTGAATACTTCATATCTAACACCACAGTGTTATCGGTAAATTCAATTACCATTTCACGTTCAAATCTAATTAAAGATTTAACTATCGCCTGGAGCAAAACTGGTGATACTCCATTTTCGATCATTTCAATCTAATTAAAGATTCATTAAAACTCCACTTGGTTTTAATCTTCGACTGGGTTAAAGAATCCATGTCATTTAAAAACACAGTTCACGATAAACCCAAAATCACATTCATTAATTATCAGGTTAAAGAACGAGTGTTGTTTAAAACACTGTTCACGATAAACCCAAAAATCAATATCAATTCAATTCCAATTAAATATTATTTAATTGGTACACTTCATTAAATCTAAATAAAAAGATTTAATCTTTTCTCAACTGGGTTCAAGAACAGTGTTAGTGAAGACACCATTCACGACAAACCCAAATCACATTTGATATTCAATACAAGGCTCTGAATAGAAAATATATCGGCTTATATTCAATATCAAATTCTACGACTAACAAATGTCGTATTGGAAATAACGATATAAATATATATCTTTCAAATTTCCATAACAACATCTGTATAATCACGAATTCCAACATCGAAATATTCCGAAGACGATTTCGATTCAAACCCACTCCAATGCAATCATTGGAAATTTTGGTTATTTTCAAAACCCTTTGCAAATTCAATTTATTTATTTAAAAATAAATAGAATTATAATTCTAGTTCAAAACTAGTTCATTTCGATAAAAATCTATTTTTATCTTTTCAAATATGGAGTTTTTCATCCCAATTCTTTCTAAATCATTTCTTATGATTTTACACAAATTATTACTATTTTTAATAATTTTATCAAGGCCCGTACAGTCGATTTCCATCAATGGCCATCGAACTGCACTTATAGCGACCTTTTTCAGATTTGATTTGGACATAATTCCAAATCCAACCGTTAGATTTCTAATTTCTAATATCCGTTAGAAAGCTCTTTTCGATACGAACCCAACGGTTCCGGTTTTAGGAGAATCCGACGGTCGGATCTCCCGTAATGCCCGTTTGAAATAAATGGTCGAAATTCGCGAACTGCCGCGGCGCGGCGCGTTCTATTCAGGCCATTATATTATATATATAATATATATAATATATATATCGTCGATTACTATTTAAAACGAATTATATAAATAGTTTTGAATTCGTTTCAAAAACATTTTCAACTTCCATTTCAATTCAAATCAAAATTGAATTCTTCCTTATAAATTCGTTTTAAAATCCATTTCTATTCAATTCAAATTTCAATTCAATTTGAATTCATTTCACTTCGCTTTCAATTCAATTTGAATTCGTTTTCAATTCAATTCATTTCGAAATCGTTTTCAATTCAATTCATTTCGAAATCGTTTTCAATTCAATTCATTTCGAAATCGTTTTTAATTCATTTCATTTCGAAATCGTTTTCAATTCAATTTATTTCGAAATCGTTCGAATTTCAAATCTATTCAATTTCAAATCCAATTCGAATTCATTTACAATCAATTCTTTTCAAAATATCAGATTTTGAAATCAGTTTCGATATTCATTATAAAATGAATAAAATCGATATAAATATCGTTCACGTCAAAATGGCGTCAATCTAATCAACACGGCTTCATATATTCCTTTATTTTCAAATATTCTATTTCAAATATTTCTTTTTCAAATATTTCTTTTTCAAATATTCTTTTTTCAAAACTGGAATGAGGCCCAATCAATTACCATATAAAATTAATTATATGGATTTTCATGCACCACATGTATATAATAGCATTGAAAATAATCAACCATCAAACAAAGTGCACTACACTGTATAAGCATCAAATATAGATATTCAACGCTTATAACAGCCTGTCAATCGATCGACATATTTAATCAATCAGGATGAGTGAACTGCATATTTCATCCTAACACCCGTGTGGGGTTTTCAAACAATCAAACAAATATTTTATTTGTGCAATTGGGCGATGTGTAAAATTTATCGACCCAATCAATGTCCTTCAAATAGGTGTACATAAACAAACCGTCTGGTTTGCAAATGAATATTTTATTTATTCACATTCACGTTAAAAATTATATTTTTAACTATAAAACATTTTATTCCAACATATGAATTTCTATTCAGTTCATTCTTTAAATAAAATGCTATTTTTATTTTTCTAACTTATTTTAGAAAATTTCGGCGGCATAACGGCACGATACTAGAAACGGGACGAGGTCTAGCGTTATCCCCGGTCTAGTGAAGGCCCACGCCATTCACACATCAATCAAATCAATTCCATTATGCAAACCACAAAGTTTGGAGTAAGCGTCTAACCTAGCCTTACTCCTTCGCCTTATAACGGCGCACGTCTAATCCTAACCAATTTATCGATTCGATTTTTCACACCACAAACCACATTCAAACCAATATCGCAATCTATAACCAAACAGCCAAACAAACAAGTCCATGGTCTGTGGACGATTGTGTCGGGTGCTACTAAGCACCGTCTGCATCCTAGTATATATATATAACTAGAAAAATAAATTGAAAGGTGAGAAGTTCTCACTTATAGCTATCCAGCTCCACGGCACTTCCTTTGCAGAAGTCTTCGTCGTTTCGCATTCTTGTCACCTTCGTTGACCGTAGCCACTACATATGTAAAAATCAAATTTTTACTTCACTATTCGATATATAAAAATCATATTTTTACTATAAGGTTTTCGCCTTTATAAAAAATAAAGTTTTCGCTTTTATAAAAATAAAATCTTCATCTTTATAAAAACCAATCTTTTCTATTTTTAAAAATCCTACTTTTTCTTCTAAACAAAAATCTCGCCCTTTTTGCTTTTCTATTTTAAAGATCAAATCTTTTTCTTTTAAACAAAAATCTCGCCTTTTTGCTTTTCTATTTTAAAGATCAAATCTTTTTCTTTTTACGTTTTCAAAATTCAGTTTTTAATCTTTTATAAAAAAAAATCAGTTTTTATTTTTCCTTTTAAATCAGTTTTTATTTTCCCTTTTAAATCAGTTTTTATTTTCCCTTTTAAATCAGTTTTTATTTTTCCTTTTAAATCAGTTTTTATTTTCCCTTTTAAATCAGTTTTTAATCATTTTATAAAAATCAGTTTTACATTTTTTTATAAAATCAGTTTTACATTTTTTATAAAATCAGTTTTTTTTTTATAACTTGAAAATAAAATAACAAAGCCAAAAAAAAACTTACAGATGGGGGGGGGTTTCTGCTGATCGTCGGAGGGCTTCAGGCTTCGAGGCGGCGGCACAGGCGCGCTGGCCAGGGATGCGGAGGCGTCGAACGATTTGGGGGGGGAGGGGGTCAGGGTTCGATGGATCGGGGTTTCGAGGGGGAGGGCAAGGCTTGAGGGAGGCGGGAGTTGGTGGAGGAGCGGTGGTCTGACGACGAGGTGGCGGGGAGGGAGGCGGCGACGGGCTCGAGATCTGTTTTTTTTTTTTTTTTTCTCTGAACTGAAATAGAAACGGGGGGGGGGGGCCAGAAATATAGAGGAAGAGATTATTTTTTTTTTATTTAATTATTAAAAAGTTGACTTTCACATACGACCTCTAAACGAGGCCCACTGCCTGTCGCCCATAGCGTTTCACCCCCATTCTGAACACAATGGGATATGTATCGTAAGTCGGTTTGATCGTTACAATCAGTTTCCGTTGAATTTACAATTTAAATCCTTATATTGAATTTTAAACGTACATTTCAAATTACCGGGATCACATACGAACTCTATAAATCCCAGAAAAATACTTTCTAGCTTCGTATTGACGATACGGTCCTAACAAAACTAGCTTCGTCGAAATCCGAGGTCGTTTGCAAAATTGCTATTTTTAAGGGCCTTATATATATAAAAATATATATAAATTCCACAGCGACTATTTCTAATTTTCAACTGGACATATCTTTTCATTCCTAAGATGAAATCTCAGTTTGTTAACTTCGTTACAAAGATATAGCTATACAGATTCAAATATTTCTTGTTTCGTTCAATTCTGACTTATATTGAATTCCGTATATTCATTTGAAATTAGAAATCGAATTTTCGAACTACCGCGCCATTTTCAATTCCTTTTATAATTATATATAATTATTATATATTCTAACGACGACGCGTATAATATATTCGTTCGAATTCCATTCAAAATAAATTTCTCGTCGATTTTATTTAAAATAATTCATTTTAAATAATCAAAATTCGCTAAAATTGCTAAAATAAAATTTTTAAACTGGCCCAGATTTTGCGGGTTATTACAATCTCCCCTACTTAAAACTTTTCGTCCCCGAAAAGGAACAAAGTCGAAAGTGGTTTGATTAATCAACTTTACGCTCGATCTGACTTCCATTCTCCAACTCTTTAGTTTCTGAGAATTTTCAAAACTTCAAAAATTTGGCTAACACCCTAAATTTTTGAAAAATTTCGCCATAACCTCCCCTGCACCGGGAGCATCGGGGAATTTCAAATAGCTTCCCCGGTCCTTCAGATCTCAAAAAGAAAAAGAAAAAGCCAAGCGGCTAGCCAATAGGCTCACAAAATCATCATCACCCAAACAAAACAGGAAATTATGTAGTAAACATGTACCTATTTGTCGGGCAAACAAATTTTATTCTTCGGCTCTAGCCTCCTTGCTATGACCTGTTCAATGATATACATGTGGATGCAAGCAGATGCGACCAATTTTCAATACAATTCAATATTTGGTTCAATTAGGCATAATGGTTCAAAATTAGCAAACAAATAAACAAACAACACAAGCATCAATCAATTAGTGGATTAACGTTTCAAATTCATAATTTTGATACATATACAAAAATCATGTTTTTGATGCCAAATCACAACAATAGGCCCTATCTAATTTTGGTTCTCACACCAGTCTAATGGAAATATATAGATATCACACCTTCGTCACACGAATATAAATTCTGACGATGAGTACTCAACCATCAGAATCATCTTCGGGCCACTAGAGTATGATTCTATATCTATCCAATATATTAAAACTTCGAATACACGCGGATCAGACGTATACGCAAAATCTATATATACTGGATTGTCCACACCAATATAAATAAATAACCAAATACGAATAATTGATTTAAATTTTCAAAACAAAACTTGTTTTCACTTTTATTTTAAAAATTTACTCTTCACACTCGTTCTAGGATACAACTGATCCTATCTCTAACGAGTCATTCTAATTGGATATTACTAATCCAATATCTGATGAATTCTTTCGTATGGTTCTAATGTGCCTTGTTCTCTGCTTTGTAAACCAAAGCTCTGATACCAACTGTGACGAAAAGGAATTTCGCTCGGCCCAAACCAGTCGCTAAACCGACCCAGACCGCTCGAAACGCCCCATCGTTGAGAACACGACAAAATAGAACATAAACAGAAGAACATTTCATTGTATATTACAACAATGCACCAGAATACAAGAATATACAGAGTACAAATGAATATTACACAGAAATATCAGAGATTTAAATTACATTTAAATACATAGCAGCGGAAAATAGTACAATACACAACTAGAAGTAGATATACGGATACAAAGCTTTCCGGATATCATTCCAGCTGTAAACCAGGATCCTGTGAATATAAATCTGCAAAACCAAAACTACTAGCTGCCCGTGTCAAAATAGGGGCACCCAGAGTTTAGGTTAAAACAATAAACTCCAGGTCAGTCATGTGACTGGTGTGAGAACTAAAACAGTTATTAATCTTTATTTTTAAAGTCAGGTAAATCAAGGGACCACGCCGTATAACACGGAACGGGTTTCCTCCCAAGAATACCAGTGCATAAAACAAACAGCGCAATGCTAAGTAAAGAAAAATGAAGCTGTTATAAGACCCAGGTCCCATCACACAATGCAACGCAGCCGAGGATAGGGTTTTCCCTTATAACAGCCAAAGAATGCTTGATACGTTTAAAACAAATTGTTTGATACTATAATAAGTGCATAGTGTATAAAACAACTTCAAATCATAAGTATCAATCATAGGCGGCATGGGTACCATATATCATGTCGCCATACTAGTTTTACAATTAAAACCGCAAATGTCACGTATTTGGAAATTGGATTTCCGTCTATGAACCGAGGCAAAAGATAGTCCTCAACCGATTCGAGACGCTCTAGCCCGTGTCTCAGGAACAGCCGCAACTGCCCCTTGGAGCGACAGGGCCGGTCCACCGATGTGGATTATTATGCCTGAACACTACGTCTCCCCACCCTATGGGGTGTAAGTCTGGTCCGTCAGCCGACCAGAATGCATCGGCCGAAACCGATATAACCGAGGCGCCTCGCAACAGCCACAACCACATAAGTCAAACTCGTCAGGGCGTGTAAAACCACTGACGCCACTTCTAGCTAGAAAGAAACGCAAGTCCTCCCTGAGGTCCGTCTCCCGTTTTTGGTTCATACCGGGTGTGAAACACGCGAGGTAAACGTTACACAAAGCTACGCCACAAAGGCCGTGCTTTGATCATCACCACAAGACTTTGCTTTTCAACAGAAGCCTCGATCAATTGCCACTTAGGCATGCCACACAGGCAATTCACTCCATGCGTTTGATATCCATCAATATATAACCCCTGAGCTCATACGTCTCAGAGAAGGGCGTTAAGCAAGAGAATAAATTCTCCGCCGCCAAGCAGATATATATTTAATAGAGATCAATCACACGGACTAAAATCCAATGTCAGACACACAGTCCATTTACAAGTCCATTCTGGGTCTGAACGAAACCGGAGGCACCTAGTACCCCGCATATCCATCGATCTCCAAGTACGTCTGGACGATCACTAACTGTTTCCATCTTCTTGGGTGTACAGCCCAATCAAGATCATCAGTTATCACCCAAACGACGTGAAGACATCCGGTCTTCGACCATCGTCTTCATCTTCGACTTATCGTCGTATCAGTTATTCAGAATGGGATAAACCCGGTCTTCCCGAATAACTCGCGTATATTTTAAATAAGTGTTACACAAACACAACATACGCCTCATTCCAATCCATCAGTCACTAACCGTAAATTAATCAAGAGAATAATTCCCCAAATATTAACCCCGAAGGCCGAAACCAACATCAGATCAATATCCAGAAAACCATTCTACTTAGCTAACCGACAGTTAGTTTCTAATTTCACATTCATAGGGAAAGGTTCCCATTAATTTTATCAAAGATAAATTCTTGAATTTATTCTTTAATCAACTTTTGAATATCAATTCAAACTAGTCGGGATTAGAGAACCTTACCGAAGTAATCATTTGTTATAATTTCCCAATCCCAACCTATTCATCCCATGAAGTAAAACTGTGAATACTTCATATCTAACACCACAGTGTTATCTGTAAATTCAATTACCATTTCACGTTCAAATCTAATTAAAGATTTAACTATCGCCTGGAGCAAAACTGGTGATACTCCATTTTCGATCATTTCAATCTAATTAAAGATTCATTAAAACTCCACTTGGTTTTAATCTTCGACTGGGTTAAAGAATCCGTGTCATTTAAAAACACAGTTCACGATAAACCCAAAATCACATTCATTAATTATCAGGTTAAAGAACGAGTGTTGTTTAAAACACTGTTCACGATAAACCCAAAAATCAATATCAATTCAATTCCAATTAAATATTATTTAATTGGTACACTTAATTAAATCTAAATAAAAAGATTTAATCTTTTCTCAACTGGGTTCAAGAACAGTGTTAGTGAAGACACCATTCACGACAAACCCAAATCACATTTGATATTCAATACAAGGCTCTGAATAGAAAATATATCGGCTTATATTCAATATCAAATTCTACGACTAACAAATGTCGTATTGGAAATAACGATATAAATATATATCTTTCAAATTTCCATAACAACATCTGTATAATCACGAATTCCAACATCGAAATATTCCGAAGACAATTTCGATTCAAACCCACTCCAATGCAATCATTGGAAATTTTGGTTATTTTCAAAACCCTTTTCAAATTCAATTTATTTATTTAAAAAGAAATAGAATTATAATTCTAGTTCAAAACTAGTTCATTTCGATAAAAATCTATTTTTATCTTTTCAAATATGGAGTTTTTCATCCCAATTCTTTCTAAATCATTTCTTATGATTTTACACAAATTATTACTATTTTTAATAATTTTATCAAGGCCCGTACAGTCGATTTCCATCAATGGCCATCGAACTGCACTTATAGTGACCTTTTTCAGATTTGATTTGGACATAATTCCAAATCCAACCGTTAGATTTCTAATTTCTAATATCCGTTAGAAAGCTCTTTTCGATACGAACCCAACGGTTCCGGTTTTAGGAGAATCCGATGGTCGGATCTCCCGTAATGCCCGTTTGAAATAAATGGTCGAAATTCGCGAACTGCCGCGGCGCGGCGCATTCTATTCAGGCCATTATATTATATATATAATATATATAATATATATATCGTCGATTACTATTTAAAACGAATTATATAAATAGTTTTGAATTCGTTTCAAAAACATTTTCAACTTCCATTTCAATTCAAATCAAAATTGAATTCTTCCTTATAAATTCGTTTTAAAATCCATTTCTATTCAATTCAAATTTCAATTCAATTTGAATTCATTTCACTTCGCTTTCAATTCAATTTGAATTCGTTTTCAATTCAATTCATTTCGAAATCGTTTTCAATTCAATTCATTTCGAAATCGTTTTCAATTCAATTCATTTCGAAATCGTTTTTAATTCATTTCATTTCGAAATCGTTTTCAATTCAATTTATTTCGAAATCGTTCGAATTTCAAATCTATTCAATTTCAAATCCAATTCGAATTCATTTACAATCAATTCTTTTCAAAATATTAGATTTTGAAATCAGTTTCGATATTCATTATAAAATGAATAAAATCGATATAAATATCGTTCACGTCAAAATGGCGTCAATCTAATCAACACGGCTTCATATATTCCTTTATTTTCAAATATTCTATTTCAAATATTTCTTTTTCAAATATTTCTTTTTCAAATATTCTTTTTTCAAAACTGGAATGAGGCCCAATCAATTACCATATAAAATTAATTATATGGATTTTCATACAACACATGTATATAATAGCATTGAAAATAATCAACCATCAAACAAAGTGCACTACACTGTATAAGCATCAAATATAGATATTCAACGCTTATAACAGCCTGTCAATCGATCAATCGACATATTTAATCAATCAGGATGAGTGAACTGCATATTTCATCCTAACACCCGTGTGGGGTTTTCAAACAATCAAACAAATATTTTATTTGTGCAATTGGGCGATGTGTAAAATTTATCGACCCAATCAATGTCCTTCAAATAGGTGTACATAAACAAACCGTCTGGTTTGCAAATGAATATTTTATTTATTCACATTCACGTTAAAAATTATATTTTTAACTATAAAACATTTTATTCCAACATATGAATTTCTATTCAGTTCATTCTTTAAATAAAATGCTATTTTTATTTTTCTAACTTATTTTAGAAAATTTCGGCGGCATAACGGCACGATACTAGAAACGGGACGAGGTCTAGCCTTATCCCCGGTCTAGTGAAGGCCCACGCCATTCACACATCAATCAAATCAATTCCATTATGCAAACCACAAAGTTTGGAGTAAGCGTCTAACCTAGCCTTACTCCTTCGCCTTATAACGGCGCACGTCTAATCCTAACCAATTTATCGATTCGATTTTTCACACCACAAACCACATTCAAACCAATATCGCAATCTATAACCAAACAGCCAAACAAACAAGTCCATGGTCTGTGGACGATTGTGTCGGGTGCTACTAAGCACCGTCTGCATCCTAGTATATATATATAACTAGAAAAATAAATTGAAAGGTGAGAAGTTCTCACTTATAGCTATCCAGCTCCACGGCACTTCCTTTGCAGAAGTCTTCGTCGTTTCGCATTCTTGTCACCTTCGTTGACCGTAGCCACTACATATGTAAAAATCAAATTTTTACTTCACTATTCGATATATAAAAATCATATTTTTACTATAAGGTTTTCGCCTTTATAAAAAATAAAGTTTTCGCTTTTATAAAAATAAAATCTTCATCTTTATAAAAACCAATCTTTTCTATTTTTAAAAATCCTACTTTTTCTTCTAAACAAAAATCTCGCCCTTTTTGCTTTTCTATTTTAAAGATCAAATCTTTTTCTTTTAAACAAAAATCTCGCCTTTTTGCTTTTCTATTTTAAAGATCAAATCTTTTTCTTTTTACTTTTTCAAAATTCAGTTTTTACTCTTTTATAAAAAAAATCAGTTTTTATTTTTCCTTTTAAATCAGTTTTTATTTTCCCTTTTAAATCAGTTTTTATTTTCCCTTTTAAATCAGTTTTTATTTTTCCTTTTAAATCAGTTTTTATTTTCCCTTTTAAATCAGTTTTTAATCATTTTATAAAAATCAGTTTTACATTTTTTTATAAAATCAGTTTTACATTTTTTATAAAATCAGTTTTTTTTTTTATAACTTGAAAATAAAATAACAAAGCCAAAAAAAAAACTTACAGAAGGGGGGGGGGTTCTGCTGATCGTCGGAGGGCTTCAGGCTTCGAGGCGGCGGCACAGGCGCGCTGGCCAGGGATGCGGAGGCGTCGAACGATTTGGGGGGGGGAGGGGGTCAGGGTTCGATGGATCGGGGTTTCGAGGGGGAGGGCAAGGCTTGAGGGAGGCGGGAGTTGGTGGAGGAGCGGTGGTCTGACGACGAGGTGGCGGGGAGGGAGGCGGCGACGGGCTCGAGATCTGTTTTTTTTTCTTTTTTTTTTTTTATTTTCTCTGAACTGAAATAGAAACGGGGGGGCCAGAAATATAGAGGAAGAGATTAATTTTTTTTTTAATTTAATTATTAAAAAGTTGACTTTCACATACGACCTCTAAACGAGGCCCACTGCCTGTCGCCCATAGCGTTTCACCCCCATTCCGAACACAATGGGATATGTATCGTAAGCTGGTTTGATCGTTACAATCAGTTTCCGTTGAATTTACAATTTAAATCCTTATATTGAATTTTAAACGTACATTTCAAATTACCGGGATCACATACGAACTCTATAAATCCCAGAAAAATACTTTCTAGCTTCGTATTGACGATACGGTCCTAACAAAACTAGCTTCGTCGAAATCCGAGGTCGTTTGCAAAATTGCTATTTTTAAGGGCCTTATATATATAAAAATATATATAAATTCCACAGCGACTATTTCTAATTTTCAACTGGACATATCTTTTCATTCCTAAGATGAAATCTCAGTTTGTTAACTTCGTTACAAAGATATAGCTATACAGATTCAAATATTTCTTGTTTCGTTCAATTCTGACTTATATTGAATTCCGTATATTCATTTGAAATTAGAAATCGAATTTTCGAACTACCGCGCCATTTTCAATTCCTTTTATAATTATATATAATTATTATATATTCTAACGACGACGCGTATAATATATTCGTTCGAATTCCATTCAAAATAAATTTCTCGTCGATTTTATTTAAAATAATTCATTTTAAATAATCAAAATTCGCTAAAATTGCTAAAATAAAAATTTTAAACTGGCCCAGATTTTGCGGGTTATTACAAAAAGGCTTTCAAATATTCAAATTACTTGTTGAATCATTGAAATCATTTTATATATTGATTCAATAAGTAATATACTTCCTTCAATCTTCACATACACATTATATAGTTGAGGACAAGATTATAGGAAGGGTTTACTCGATCGTTAGCTATTCAGTGTTGTTCAAGAACACAAGCAGAAGTCAACCTCTTATTTTTTGTTAAAGTCTTGTGTCGATGCTTAGGTAGGAAATACTTTTTGGGGCTTGGATTGTTGTGAACTTGTTCCTCCGGGTGAAAAGAGGGTGTTGATAGTAGAATTTCAGAAAGAGTCTGGGACTGGATGTAGGAGGGAAAGTCCAAACCAGTATAAAATTCCTGGTGTCAATTTACTTACTGCATTTACTTATTTGTGATATTTTATATTTTTTAATATTTACTTGCACAACTATTGTATTATAAAAGTTAGAATATCATAGTCAATTCCTCTATAAAAGATCCTACACTAAGTCATACGACTTTTTCATGTTGTTCGAGGTGGGCGGTAGTTGCAGTTATGTGTTATCACCATCCTGGGGGCCATAATTCGGTAGAATCCTACCGTTGGGTATTGCCTCAGTGCCTTATTATATTATCCTGATCGAGCCCCCGACAATTTTGATTTAGCATTGTCATATCGCGGTGCATCCCTATCCAATGACGTGCTTGTGTTTTATATGCAATATGTATAACATAAACGATGTAAGGGTAATATGGTAATCCCGCTTACGCTATTTAATATATTTACTTTACTGGATAGACATTATTATAAATGGCATATTATATTATATGTACTTTTTTCACGAATCCTTAAGGGATGGAATCCTAAACATTCTTTAAGTTACTGATGCATTTCGTTAAACATTTCACCTGAGTTGATTCACTTATATGAAGATGTTAGTCTTTACTTGAATATTTTGTTTTGTTTTTCTTGCAAATGCTTAAGTCAGCCCAAATTTCAACTTTGGGGTTTTTTGTTGGAACTTGTGATTCACTGGAGTTGTTTGCCTTTGGTCTATTTTATATTTCAGTGATATCTACCAGTCGTTATTCATGTGTTAATAAGCTTTGTATTTAGTCTTCCATTGTGTCTGAATTCATTCTATACTTTAATATGTATAATTTATTATTATTTTTCATTATTGTATAATTTTTTTACTTTCGCTACGAGATATTCTATGTTTGTGAATATTTATTTTTAACTCCATAGCAATTAACGATATGTTCATCTGAATGGTTTGAGTTGGTATAATTATTAACTTGAAGCTTAATTAACAATATTTTTAACTCTAATTTGTTGGAACCTTATCCTTTGTAAATCCATATCAATTGATTCAACTTTTAGCTTTTGTTCCTAATTTTACTTAAATCTAACTAAATAGATAAATACTGTATGAGAATTTAAAATAAACTTGACTGAATAAATAAATATAGTATTAAACATTTGGGTAAATAATAATAAATTTTGTGCTAACGGATAATAAAAATATTAGTATATGTTGCATTATTTACTAAACACTTGGTTGGGTAAATTAAACTAAGCAAAAAAATTATAGTATAAAATTTCTTAGGATTATTGGAAACACTTAACAAAATTGGTATTTATGAAATATATTGAAATGGGTTCTATGTTTATATATCTTATAAATTTCAATGATTAAAACTTTTGTGAACTTAAAGGCTATATCAACAAATATTGAATAAGTAGACTTATAAATGAATTTTTTTGAGATTAATAATCTTATTTAATTCATAATAATGTGAAGACCAATAATATTTTCTAGATAAAGGTAGTATAAAAGAAAGTTCACAAGTTTGAAATTTTATAAGTATAATGGTTTGGAATTAAATTTTCAAGGTAAAAAAGGTGTGAAATATAAATTGATTTTGAGTAAATATACATATAATACCAATTGATTTTAAAAAGAATAATTATAATTATGAAGGTCACTTACATGGATATAGAAATGTTAAGAATGTTGATTCGCATATATGTAAAACTCGGGAAGTTAAATAAATCTTGTTAAAAATAATCCACATAAGCATCATGTTTAAGGACACCACTTGAGAAGTTATTATAAAATTAATTTGTGTTCATTCGAACCGAGTTCCAATCATTTTTTTTTTAACTTAAGGATGTTTAAAATAAATGTTTACGATAAAATAAAACTTAAGTGAAATTAAATATAGTAACGGGAAATAGAGAGATATAACTAATCAATCTAGATTGAACTGTATATAAACTTATGTAGTATAATGATATATAAATCAAAACCTAATGAACAAATTCTTTAAGAAGATAAACTGAATGTTGCTAAAATAAAAAGAGTAATATAAGCTTTAGGATGATTAAAAGGGTATGAATTTAAATTATGAAACAAAAGTTTAAAGGAGAACTAATGTATCTTATGAAACCCTGTATATCAAATGCTTAAGAGTATTATTTTATTTGTATTGCCTTGTTAAAACAAAATAAGTGAGCTATATTTGAATAAATGATGTGAATTAAATTTAATATGTTTGAAGTTGAATATAAACATAAAGGGTAGGCTATTTTAAATAAGAACTCAAATGATATATACTTAACGATGACTAAGATTCGAAACTATATATACATTATGATTTGAAGAATCTTATTTTTTTTCATTTTAACTGATAAATGATATAAGACAAATTATAATAAATAACTGAGTGGATGACATATATAATTTTTTCCTTTTCAAGATTTCGTAAATGACTTAAAAATAATAAGGGATATTAGAAATTGCATATCTTTTGTTTAAAAAGAGAAAGGACTCAATATTTGCTATGACTTTGAGATTGGACTATCGAGTACGTAGAGATCTTGGGCAGGCATGTGGTAAACATGAGTGCTAAATCATACAAATAACCGATAGATATAGATTCACACTAGTCATTTGTGGACTATTTTGGTGTTTTCTTTAACATCATCGGAGTTTATTTCCGAGTTTCGAGAGTGGGATGAATATATAGTGCCAGGCGAGATGTCGAGCGAATACTTAAAATGTTCTGAAATATGTTGAAATATATTTAAATCAAAAGGTTTTTTGATTTAAATTGAATATTTGTACATATGATTAAGTAAGTAGCTTAATATGTATAACTTGGTTTGTGTAAGCACATATACATATAATTGCATGAAATATTGTTTTCTCTACCTCATTCCTTTTCGGGGACGAAAATGTTTGAGTGAGGGAGATTGTAAAAGCCTGAAATATATAGATTTCAAACTGACGTTTTACTGAGAAGTTAACTTGGAAAATGGCTAAATTAATCCATTTTGAATATATGAATTGGGTTTCTAAAGAAAAAAGAAAAACCTAAATTTAAAATATGCTTATCCAATTTGAAATTTTAAAACATTTAAGTTAAAATCAAAATTTGTGTATTGACAAACAAGTGTGAATCATGTATTAATTAAACAATGATTCCTAAAATTTGATATTTTCATATAGAAGTAGTCTATATAATGTTATAGTGAAAACATCAAAGTTCGCTCATTCTGTTTAGATTGTTTTAGTTATGGAATAGATGAAATAAATCCAAAATTGGGTTATTATTTTTTAAGAATGTAATCTTATTGGAATGGTCCATATCTGATTCGTCCTTCAGAGCCATATCACATTCCGGATCTGATGAAATAGGATGAATTGAGATGGTATTCTGTAAATACATAATTATCTTAAATTTACCAACCATTTCTTTATTTTTTGATCACTTGGAAGGGATAAAAGAAACACTTCATACCCGGCTAAAAAAACCAATCCTTGTTTACCAACCACGCATTATCTAACCAAATCCAATTCTCTCTTGATACGTTCCTCAAAAAATCCTGTAATGTCCCATATTTTATGGCAGTCAAATATTAAAATATTTTATTATTTATTTATATTTATAATATTAATGGATTTTAATATTGAATTAGTTTTTTAAAACGAAGTTTGAATGTTAAATTTATATTAAATTTAAAACGAGCTCGAAATGGCGCGGTAGTTCGTAATATTGAGGTTTGAACTTTAATTGAATGTACAGAATCCGTTCTAAGTCGGAATTCTATGAAACAAGAAATGTTGGAATCTTGTTGATTATAATTTTCATATAGAAGAGAAAAATCCAGCTTTTGTGTTATAGATTTTTTGTTATGTCCAATTCAAATTTTAAAATAGTTTTTATGGACATTGTTTTTTAAATATAATGTTCATTAACTAATATAATAGGGTTTTAATATAATTTGAATACTATTTTAACTCGAAATTGACGATATTGAGTTGTATAATTAATATTTGCAGCTATATGATATTTCTAGCTGTGTATTCATGATAATAATAATTTATAATTATTTTAATTGATTATTTTGGATTTTTATAATATTTATTTGATATTTTTTAAGCATTAAAAATGGTCATTTTGCAAACGATCTAATTTTTTGATAAAATTAGTTTCATGGAACTATAACGTTAAATTAATGTACAGTATTAAATTTCATGGAAAATCGATGTCGTATGTGAAAACGGTAGTCGTAAACTCCCAATCATTTTCTATAGCGTGCAATTAAATTAATTTACTAGAGGGGGCATTTGTGTATAACTTGAGCAGACGATCAAATTAAGCCACGAAACCAATTCCGTTGAGTTCGTTTCGACGTTTGGAGCTAGGATAGGCAGGTAGTTTGTTATTTTTGGACATCGGCTATTTCGGTGTCCGAAAAAGCGCTGTTTGGTGTATAAAATAGCGTACTGGGAACCAGTCTCGGAATGCGGAAAAACTTGTGCCATTGGATTCGTATTAATTAATTATTAGAAGATTTCAGTTTTCATGTTAATCGAACTTACTGTTTGACCGTGGCAACGATAAAAGTCATTGTTTTTATTTAATCGTTTATTTTATTTTGGACAATTTTAGATAGGGGTAACTTTAGAGGAGTAAACGATTGGCCAAGTGAACTCCGATTTTAACGAAACAAATTTCGTTGGATCGGTAAGTAAAAGGACAAGTAGAATATCAAATTTTCAAGTCGATTGGAATTATTTTATGATCGTGGGAAATTTAAACGCGTGATTTTTAGCCTGTGATTTATATAAGATTTTTTACAAACGACCTTTGAATTCGACGAACTGTCCCGTCGGGTCCAGAATATTTTTATGCTAAGATTAGGAGTTTCGTCTCGATTGGCCATTGTATGCGAGTGTTTTGACTTGATACTTTGCGTGCAAGTTTCATATAAAATAAAATATTAATATTTTCTCCCAATACTATATATATATATATTATCACATAGCCCTATCTGCAGTCAAACCCTTCTCAGCATGGTCAACAAAATAAACACCGCCACCCTACAACAAAACCAACGGCCAAAACTTCGATCCTCTCCTCCTCGATTTTGTTCCAAACCAAAAATCAAATCCAAAAACATTCAACATGAAATCTATCGAGCTAGGAGTGCTCTACATACTGGACATTTAAGATAGGGGTTAACTCACTTTTGTGGCCGATATTGGCCCTGAAAGGCGCCACCTTTCGAACGATTTTGAAGGAGCACGAGATGACCGAGTGGCGTTGGATTGTGGCTGATGGGCGGGGGTGTCTGGGCGCGTCTCTTGGTGAAGGTTGATGGATCTCCGGGATGGTCAGGAAGGTGCAGTGATCGAAAGATGGGAGGCAAAGTGGGTTTATCGAGTAAGGAATAAAGCGACGAAGCATACAAGGATGAAACTTTTTAAGGTTTAATATAATTTAATTAAAATAATTAGTTTTAATTAAGAAGATTAAATATCATACTGATATCAGTTTGGTCAACGATCGATGCGTGCATGGTCTGAAGCAATTACGGGAAGAAGAAAAAGTCATATAGCGGATCGACCGTATATTTTTACACCACGTAATTAACTAATATAAATCGTTAGTTAAGGACATTATTAAATTAATTAATTCGTGGATGTTTAAACATGTACTAATGTAAATGTAGTTTTGTACTGGCATATCAGGAAGCCTGAACGAACAGGCTGAAGCTAGAAAGAGGAGTCGGCCTTAATAATTTAAAATGTAATTGGTTTATAAATGGTTAGTTAAGCAGATAATTAATTTATTTAGATTATATTAACTTCATTCCTTAATAACTTATTCACGTATTATCAGAATAATACAAACCAAGTGTCATTATAATCATTTTGATGAACACTACGTCATGGAATATATCTAGATGGAATTGGAATCAAATAGATTTTCTGTTCAATTAAACACTTGTTTAATTTAACTGAGACCAGTTGTTTAAACAGAAAATCAAATCAGGCTGAGTTAAACTCACTTAGTACTTCCCACTTATGTTTTATGTAAGTCGGGTTTTAAAATTGTGTGCTATGGTTGCTAATGCCTGATTATTTGTTATTTGTATATTCATATATTGATTGAATTTCTGAAATTAAACGTTGTTTAATTTCAGTGAGAAACCAAATCATTATTTTAACAACTGGACCCAATTGAGGTAACTTACCTTGTTGATCACGTTTACAAAATAAATGTGTTTTGTTTGAACTGTTTTGTTGTGTTAAATAAATTGGTTTGTGTTAAATAGTCGTTTTTTACTGTTATAGAAATCATCAGTTTAAAATTTAATAATTCTTATTAAACAATATTATTTGAGGTGACGTATTTGATGTAGGTAAATAACAGGTTAGAGGGATCCAACTAGATTCCTCAAATATGTTAGATACTAATTATTCTCATATTATCATTATATGAACTATTCTGATTAGATTATTGATTTGGTTGTTGATCCTTGACTGAAAATTCACATTTGATTTGTTTTAACCAATGGGCAATATTAGTAGAATATTGGCAGCATATGGCCTATAAGTCAATCGTTTTATAAATACCGATTTACAATCAGGTAAAACGATAGAAGTGAAGTCATAAAATTTATTTTACAACTAAAGATAGAATTTGAAACCTATTATTTGGTATAAAAGTTTATTAAAAGGAAATAATTATTTATTATTTATTATTTATTATTTAAGTTTATAATAATTAGTAATTGATTTTATAAAGTAAATTCCGATGTTAATTAGATTTATAAGCAAGAGAGTTGAAAATTAACCTAACGGTTAAGAATTAATTATTTTTCAGCAAACAACTAAATGGAACTATTTAAATTTGAAGCGACCCGAACTTCCCCGGTCTCCGAAGAGAAGAGGAAGAACAAATTACTTTGTGGACAAGACGAATCAAAACACAATCAGAAGAACATTCTGTTGTTTATTACAACAATTCCATCAGAATACAAGAACATACATAGCATGAATAAATATTATACAACAGAGAATATCAGAGATTTAAGTTACATTTAAACACATAGCAGCGGAAAATTAATACAACACACAGCTGAAAGAAATACACGGATACAGAGCTTTCCGAATCACTTCAGCTATAACCAGGATCCTGTGAATATAAATCTGCATAACCAAAACTACTAGCTGCCCGTGTGGAAAATAGGGGCACCCAGAGTTTAGGTTTAAACAATAAACTCCAGGTCAGTCATGTGATTGGTGTGAGAACTAAAACAGTTATTAATCTTTATTTTTAAAGTTAGGTAAATCAAGGGACCATGCCGTATAACACGGAACGGGTTTCCTCCCAAGAATACCAGTGCACAAAATAAACAACGCAATGCTAAATAAAGAAAAATGAAGATATTATAAGACCCAGGTCCCATCACACAATGCAACGCAAGCCGGAGGATATGGTTTTACCTTATAATAGCCAAAGAATGCCTGATACGTTTAAAAATAGATTATTTTGATATTACTATAAGTATATAGTGTCAAAACAATTTCAATCATAAGTATCAATCATAGACGGCATAAGTGCCCCATACCACTATGTCACCAATACTAGGTTCTACAAATAAAATCGAAATATCATGTATTGGAAATTGGATTCCATCATGAGTCGAGGCAAGGGCAAGCTCCACTCCATTCGAGACACTCTAGCAAATGTCTCAGGACCACACACATCGATCCTTGGAATCGGTTGGGCCGATCCTCTCTTACTTTTGAGGATTGGCAATTCCTGAACACACGTTTCCCGGTCCTATCAGACCTATATCCGAGGTGCCTCGCATTACAACAACCACACAAGTAAAAAGTATATAAATATCAGGGCTGGTAGGTCACGGACATCACCCATAGCTAGAAAGAAATGTCGTGTTCTCCCAACGGTCCTTATCCCGTTTTTTACTCATTCCGAGGTGTGAGGCTCGCGAATTAATGCCATACACAAAGCTATGCCACACAGGCCGTGCTTTGATCATCAACCACAAGACTTTGCTTTTCAACAGAAGCTTTGATCAACTACCACTTAGGCATGCCACACAGGCAATTCATGCCATGCGATTGATATCTATCGATATATAACCTCTAAGCTCGTATGTCTCAGAGAACGGCGTTAAGCAAGAGAATAAATTCTCCACTGCCAAACAGATATATATTTAATAGAAATCAATCACACAGAATAAAATCCAATGTCGGACACACAGTCCATTTACAAGTTCATTCTGGGTCTGAACGAAACCGAAGGAACCTTATTCCTTGCATATCCATCGATCTCCAAGTACGTCTGGACGATCACCAACTGATTCCCTCCTCTTGGGTGTACAGCCCAATCAAGATCTTCAATAATCATCCAAACGACGTGAAGAGCTCCGGTCTTCAACCACCGTCTTTATCTTCGACTTATCGTCGAATCGGTTATTCAGAATGGATATAAACCCGGCCTTTCCGAATAACCCGTGTATATATTAAACAAGTGATACACAAACACAACATACGCCTCATTCCAATTCATAATATTCTTTTATCCAAATATTCACATTCTTAGGGTTAGGTTCCCATTAATTTTATCAAAGATAAATTCTTCTAAATTTATTCTTTAATTTTCCTTTGGATATCATTTCAAACCATGTTAAGGTTTTCCAAACTAGTCGGGATTAGCGAACCACACCGAAGTAATCATTTACTTTATTTCCCAATCCCAACCTATTCATCCCATGGAGCAAAACTGGTAATACTCCATTTCTAACACCACGGTGTTATCGGTAAATATTAATTACCATTTCACGTTCAAATCTAATTAAAGATTTGACTATCGCTTGAAGCAAAACTGGTGATGCTCCATTCTCGATCACTTTAATCTAACTAAAATTCATTAAAAATCCACTTAGTTTTAATCCTCCCAAAAATCAATATCATGTCTTTAACTGGTTTAAAGAACAAATGTCATCTAAAACACGGTTCACGATAAACCCAAAATCACATTCCATTGTTAATCGGTTTAAAGAACAGGTGTTATTCAAAACACCACTCACGATAAACCCAAAAACCAATTTAAATTCAATTCCAATTAAATACTAATTAACTGGACAATTTCACTAAATCTTAATTATAAGATTTATTCTTTTCTAAACTGGGTTCAAGAACAGTGTTCTTTAAGACACCATTCACGACGAACCCAAAATCCTGTTTGATATTAAATACAAGGCTCGAAATAGAAAATATATCGGCTTATATTCAATATCAAATTCTGAAACCTACAAATATTGTATTGGAAATAACGATATAAATATATCTTTCAAATTTCCACAACCATATCTATATAATCACGAAATCCAACATTGAAATATTCCGAAGATAATTTCGATTCAAATCCATTCCAATTCACGTAGTGGAAATTCTGATTATTTTTAAAACCACTTCAAATCCAATTTATTTATTCAAAAAAATTGGATTATAATTCTAGTTCATTTCGATAAAAATATATTTTTATCCTTTCAAATGTGGAATTTTTCATCCCAGTTCTTTCAAAATCATTTATTATGATTTTACACAAATTATTAATATTTTTAATAATTTTATCAAGGCTCGTACAGTCAATGTCCAATAACGGTCATCGAACTGCACTTACAGCGACCTTTTCCAAATTTGATTTGGACATAATTCCAAATCCAACTGTTAGATTTCAAATTTCTAATATTCATTTGAAAGCTCTTTTCGATACGAACCCAACAGTTTCGGTTTCAGGAGAATCCGACGGTCGGATCTCCCGCAATGTCAATTCGAAGTCAATGGTCGAAATTCGCGAATTGCCGCGACGCGTTCTATTCAGGCCATTAATATATATAATATATATATTATATATATGTCGTCGATTTCAATTCAGAACGTATTTTATAAATTGTTTTAAATTCGTTTTCAAAACAATTTAAACTTCATATTCAATTTCAAATCAAAATTGAGCATTCCATATCATTAATATATAAATGATAATATTTTCAAAACGTTATATTTTGAAATCACTTCTTTTTCTATATTCATTATAAAAATGAATATAATCGATATAAATATCGTTCGCATCAAAATGGCGCATCTCTAATCAACACGGCTTTATATATTTCAATACCTTCGTTATTCTATTCAACACATGAATATTTTCTTCAACACATGAATATATATTTTATTCAACACATGAATATTTATTAATTCTTACTTACAACAAAAATGTGAATTTTATTGTATAAACATTTCGTTCAGCACATGAATAGTTTCAACACATGAATATTCTCAACACATGAGTATTGTCAACACATGACTATTTATTATATTCAACACATGAATCTATATTTTAATATTATTTATTTTCCCAATTGGAATGAGGCCCAATCAATTACCATATAATGTTAATTATATGGATTCCATACAACACATGTATATAATAGCAATGATAAATAATCAACCATCATCCAAAGTGCACCACACAACTGCATAAGCATTAAATATAAATAATTAACGCTTACACAGTCTGTCAATCAAACGATTGACATACCACTAAAAAATTGGGATTATTGTACATCAAATATCATCCCAACACCCGTGTGGGGTTTCAACCCACAAACACAGATTTTTATTTGTGTTGTTGGGCGATGTGTAAAATTTATCATTCCAATCAATATCCTTCAAATGGGTGTACATAAACAAATCGCTTGATTTGTAAATGAATATTTATTTATTCACATTCACGTTAAAATTTATATTTTTAACAATAAATAATTTATTTCGACACATGATTATTTTTAACACTTCATACATACAATAAAAATGTTATTTTTATTGTTCAAACGATTTATTCAACATATGAATATTTTATTTGCTTCATATGTACGATAAAATTTAATTTTATCGTTCAAACAATTTATTCAACGTATGAATATTTTATTCAGTGTATATATATGTTAAAAATTATATTTTTAACACTCAAATCATTTTCACTTTTCATATATATATATATATATATATATATATTCATTTCGTGTATATATATATATATATATATTGATTTCACATCGTATATACATTTCATTCACATCGCATGTATATATAATTTAACATCGTATATACATTTCATCCACATCACATTTATATATAATTTCACATCGTACATACATTTGAAATTTGAAATCGAATTATCGAACTACCGCGCCATTTTCCAATTCCTTTTATATTTAAAATAAAATATTTTTATTCTAACGACGATTCAAATAAATATATACATTCTAGTTCTATTCAAAATTAAATTTCTCGTTGATATTATTCAAAATAATTCATTTTAAATATTCAAAATTCATTAAAATTGCCAAAATAAATTTTTCTTAATTGGCTCAGAATTTTCGGGTTGTTACAAAATTAATTATATTATTAATTAATTAAAAGGAAGAACTATAACTAGGATTGGTTAACGTATTAACCGTGTTTTAAGTTAACTAATTTAACCGTTTTAACTAAGATTGATTATTAAAGTAGTTTGTTTTGAATTAATCTAATGGAATAGTTTAACAACTATTTTTTAATTTTAATAAGATTTTACAAAGAAATTTATTACTTATTTTAGTTAATTAAGAAATTAACTATTGCTATTGTAGTTAATGATCGAAGTAAATTATTATTTAATTAATAATAATTTAGGAGATTACTTTTTATTTGAAACTCATTTAAAAAGTAATCGAAGTTGAAATAAAATCTAATTGAATTGTGAAAGGAGTTTATGAACGGGTTTGATATTAAAACCCGAGTTTTTATAACGAAGTTATAAAAGGAATTTTAGGCGAATAAGATAGCATAAATTGATGTTTACTTAATGTTTGAATTAGGTAAAAGAAAATTGAGACTTAAAGGGTTTATATTAAACTAGAATTTTATAAACGAAGTTTAAAAAAAGGAGATGAGGTGTTAAAGTGTTAATTTTAAATTAACGTTACTTAAAAATGGAATTAAGTAAAACTGGGGAAATTTAAATAAGATTTTCAAGCGGGAATGTTCAAATGAATCAGAAAAGGGATGGTTAAAAGAAAATTTGGTAAGAAGTGAGTAATAGTATTTTGGAACAAAAATCCGAGTTATAAAACAAATTGTTTAAAGAAAATTAAAAGGTGATGTTTTAGTAAGTAATTTCTTAATCAATGAATTAAGAAATAATAATTATACTTGATAAGAAGATTTTCAAATATAAGAAGTTTTATAAAACATATTATAAATAAAATAGTTAAATGAGATGCGTTTGGTATTAGAATAAATATTGGTTTTCGAATTACAACTCATGTATATCTTAAGATAAGAACATTGTTGATCAAGGTCTGAGAGGTAAATAAATACCCCAACTTAAACGACTTCGGGATTATTTGAGGGTGATATTAGTTTGTAATGGGAAAGAGGTTAAGAATAATATATTATTTCCATATGAGAAATAGTAACGCAATGTAAATAAAAGAGTCGAAAATATGTAATGAGAATTTTGAAGTAACAAAATAGGCAGACTTATATATATATATATATATATATATATATAATGATATTTTCGAAGTAAAGGAAATAAAAGGAGATTGTGTGAAATTAAAATGGTATTTTCGAGGTAAAAGGAAATTGAAAGGTTAAGTTTTTAGAATGAGTTTATTCTAAAAAAATGGAAATTGTTTTCAAGTAATAATGTTTTATGTGAAATTTGTTAAAACCAAGGTTGGGGATATATATATATGATTAATTCTAATGTATTTGAAATAGTTTTAAAAATAAATCTTATGTTAGATAAGAAGTAAATACTGTGTTAAAAATATCCAGATATTTAGTAGTTTAATTAGCTATTTGTTAATTAGTTTTAATTAAAAGGCCAAGTAATGCTGAGTACTGAATCAGTGGACTCATTTATTCTCATGATTATTTATTTGATAGTTAAATAATCGACTATCAAAGCTAACCCGTATGATTGTTGGTATGGGAAGACCGGGATCGAATTTATATTCGAAAATCATTCCAAACCAGCGAATACGTAAAATATGATGATTTAAGAAGGAGCAATTGAAGACCGCTAATTTTCATGAGCGGACGGACTACTTGTTGAATTTCTCTGGTTTAGCGACTGGAGATATTATGACTCGTGATTCTGTCGTGACTGGAATATATGGATTGCAAGGACTACTCGTTACTGATCTATAGGGTGATACCTA
This sequence comes from Allium sativum, assembly GCA_030737875.1. Lineage (NCBI taxonomy): Eukaryota > Viridiplantae > Streptophyta > Magnoliopsida > Asparagales > Amaryllidaceae > Allium > Allium sativum. The sequence continues at coordinate 386,898,375 of CM060916.1, read as the reverse complement.
GGATGTGATAAGAGGGTGCCTTCGGTTCATCCTGTTCCTAGAGGATTTGTATGGACGGGTGTTTGACTGAGTATTTCCAAAGGGATCGCGTCTGTTAATTTGTTCAAGTGTACCAAAGTTGTGGTGGAGAAGGGCCCGTCTCTTAACCTAACAACTAGAGTATTTTTAGGGATGTCAATTAGTGTTTTTTGACGAATTTGATGATGTGGAATTCAAAGTAAATGGTGGAAGGATATTCTAAAAAGTAAGTATAACCTCAAGCCTCATCAACCAGGAAATGACACAAAATCGGGTAGGTCGCATGGCTATGTGGGTCGCACCCATCAAAAAGGTATATCATTACCTGATCCGGAGAAGTCAAATTCCTATGGTTGTCCTTTTTTTTTATGTATGCTATCGGTTCAGCTGGTTGGCTGCCAACTGTGGTAATGATATATTAGGTACTCTCAAGAGAAGTGAGGGGTCGGTCATGTTTATCCTGGGTTGCAAGATGTTCTTGTTGAACCCCAATATATTCATCTCCAAAGGTACATTGTCGGGAAGGTAGTCCCATACCTTGCCAGGAAATCCATTCTCCAATAAACGCCCGTGGTTTTTATTGTATACTATGTATGTAGAGCGTGAGATGCAAGCGCTCTGCTAGATTGATATTTATTTGTATTTAGACACTATTATAATATCAGAAAAGATATTGATTTCAAAAATATTTTGGGTTATCATAAGATAAAAACAGTCTATATTTATTTGTGAATTTGGTCTTACGATTATCCTTTTCTTTCAAAAAGATTTTGACTTTTAAATCAAGTTGTGTGATACCTTTAAACTTAGTGTGTTTTTCTCACTTTGGTTCACCGGACTAATCTGGCGTTCGTAATGCTACCGGGTTTAGGTTACCGATACTATGAAGAGACAAGCTGGATGGGTTATGTAACACCCCGTAATTTTATAACATTAAAATTCACAAATTAAAGTATACTTAATTTTTAGAAAAGAATTAAGTGAAATGGGTTGCGCAGAGAAATATATATATTGATATATATATATATATAAATTAAAAATTAAATAAATAAATATGCGAAAAAGTTCAAAACAGCGAATTGGGAGGAGGAATAACCAAACCGGCCCATTTTTGAGGTCGACCCAAGCCCCGCTGGGTCGACTAGGGGTTAATCCAGGGTGTTTGGCTGTCAACCCGTGGGCCGATTCGCTCAAATGCAGATTTTGCATTTGATTGGTTCTCATGGTTCAGGGTTAATCTAATGGTCCTAAATAACTTCCTACACCTATAAATACATCCTAATGCTAACCCTAAACCTAACTAAAATAGAATAGTTACCGTCATACCATCGCCATGGAAATCAATGGAGCCGCCGCTAACTAAGAAAGAAGAAAAGCAAATTCAATTCTAATTCTCTCAACCCTAAAGCAAAGCAAAACTCTCTCTTTTCTTCTCTAAATTGTGAGTATGATGATCTTAACAAGATTATTATCATTTTAATTAGGTTGAGTTATGAATGGATTATGAGTAGATGATGTGAATTATCATATATGTTGTTGTAAACCCCTTTTGCTATCATGTATATTGTAAATCCAATGTTATGTGATGATGATATCTTATATGTTGTGAATCATGCTATGATGATGTTATGTATGTTGAAAGTTTCTATGCTAAGTTGTGATGAATCATACATGTTAAAAAGGCCATGATGTTACCATCTATGCTAGTTAGTTCATATTAATTAAATCATCATGTTTGGGTTATGTTGATCTATATGACAAGTCACATATGCAAGTTAGATTGATTAGAAAAGTTATGAACATATACCAATACATCTATTATGACATCTAGAATTATGCTATGACATATGTGATATCCTATGCTAGTTTACACCATCATTATGTTGCCTAAAAACCCCATATACAAGTTTATGTATAGATTTGGGCTATGATCATGTCATATAAATTGAGACATTTAACAAGTTGACACCTTTTGATCCTTAACATGTGTAGTTTATGCAAGTTTCACCCCTATTATGATTAGATTTATTTTAATTGTCTATATGTTGTGATAATTTGTCTTTGTGCTAGGTATTAGACTATACAAGTCTAGCCTATATTATGCGTTGAATAAGCGAACGTATAAACGTGGGGTAGGGGTAATATTAAGGATTTAATATTAAAAAGTTGGGGTGCAATTGATATGATTTGGCATGCCATAAGTGGATGGCCATAATTGAGTCAATTATGGACATCATTAAAAGTTGACTTAATTAATAATTTGAATAGGGAATTATTAAAACTGGGGTAAAAGATTTTAAGTGTTAATCAATGCTTAGGACACGAGGTTGGACTCGTTTGTGACGTAAACCTGCCCGGACCCGCCCGGCAAATCCCGTGGTCACAAATGCCGGCCCAATGTGAGAGGACCTAGGCCTTAACTAAAGCATAACGGTTGTAAAGACATGAGGTTAGACTCTTTTATGGTGTAAGACAGCCCGGACCCGCCCGGCAAATCCAGCTGCCAAAAATGCCAGTCTAATGTGAGAGGTCTTTGTGAGGTTATGGCCTGAATGAATTAAGAAATACTTAACCAGATAAACATGTAAGGTGGGACATGGGGGTTAAGTAGGTGCCTTGGGTGGCATGAGAAATCTAGGGGTGCCCTTAGTGGCATGTGAAATACGATTAGTAAGACTTAACCAAACACACATGTAAATGAACATGACTAAGAGGGTTAAGTGGGATATACTAGTGACAAGCTTAGGTGGGTAGTTTGTGGGGTCCCATTTCGACCAGTATCCCAAACGTATCTTTGTGGGCTCGACCCAAGTCGAGGACGGGACACGCATGCTGGGTTCGACTGTAAGAGGCCAAAACGGGGAGCGGTGGCAACGCAAGTCCAACGGGTTTCGTATGCGTGTGTGGACCCGGGCTGGTCGGTAAGACGTTGTTGCATCGTGTAGGTATAAGCCGTGCATTCTCAAGTTGTATCGGGTTGCCACTTTAGGGGAGTGATACACCCCACTGTGGGGCCAGCACGAGTATCTACGAGTAGGGAGCCGATCGAAAGTGGATAGTGGGGTACACCTAGTGGAGATAGGGGCAGACGGAACCTATGTAGTCAGCTAGGGGTACGTAATGCTATTTATAAAGTTTCTGTGTGAAGCAAGTGGGATCAAACAATAGGGTGACTGGTGTGGTGCAGTGTAGTAATGTGCGGTGCAGTGTAGTAATCATTCGTTAGTAATTAGGTGTGCCTTTACCGTTATCTTTAACGTTATCTTAAACGCTATCTTTATCTTCCTAAGAGTTCATAGACATTTACTTGTCTTCCAGCTTATGCCTTAGTCTAGTTATTTTGATAATAGTATTGTTAGAATTATCATACTCGCCAGACTTTATGTCTGACCCCCTCTATTTCTATCCTTTTTCCCCCTCCAGGTCCTCAGGTTGGGCCCAGCTCTAGTGGAGTTTGATTGAATTGCTTCATCTCTCTTTGGAAAGCTTGGACCGTTGAAGTAAAGTCCAGCTTGTTATCTTTTTAATGGCTATTTATGTAATGGGATTATGTATTTTGTTTTTATGAAGATGGATATTGTACTTGGTTATGATCTATGGTTTTGTGATGTAACAAACATGTTTAATTTCCGCTGCAATAAAATGAAGTTTTAGATTTCCAAGTACTATTTATCATCTGTTTTGTTGTATTTTTTCTGTTCTATATTCACTTATAACCTCCATGGAAGTTAATGCATTCCCTTTGTGAGTGACATTAATGGACGTGGGGTGTTACACGTGGTATCAGAGCTTAAGGTTACCAGAACAGATAAAAATACTTTAGAAAAATAGTTATTTTTGGAAGAAGTGTTTTCAAAAACATGTTTTAATGAGAAATTTAAAGAGAAAAGTTTTTAAGAAAAGCTTAATCCCCAATAGCCACATATCTTTATCTTTCGAATTCTCCATTTTGAATCTTTCCTTTTTCGTTTCAGCATGGCTGAAGATCTTAATCTACCCGACGGTGTAACGATACCAGGATGGTATAGGAGGCTATTGGAGGCTAGGGCCGCTGCAGGTCCAGCCAATGTTCCTCCACCACCAGTTGCACCCGTTCCTCCTCCTCGCATAGATACTTTTGCAAAGACGTGCAAGGAATTCAAGGCTATGGGTGGAAAACCATTTCAAGGGTCAGAAACGTTTGTGGAAGCTATAGATTGGCTTAAGGAGGTAGAAGAATTGCTAGAAATCTTTGAAGTAGAAGAAGGGAGGAGAGTTCATTTAGCAGCTTGGTTGATGAAGGGAGAGGCCTCGTTTTGGTGGGAGGTCACTAATGGGGAGCGTCCTGTTGACTCTTGGGCGGATTTCAGACGTAGGTTCGAGGCGAAGTTTCTCTCAAGGGCGGAAGAAAATCTATATATGGAAAGGTTCTTGACATTGAAGCAAGGAAGCTCATCAGTGAAAGAATATGTCAATAAATTTAATCAGTTAGCAAGGTTTGGCTTGGACTTAGTAAACACGCCGGAGAAGAAGGCTCTAAGGTTCGTGAATGGCTTGAATGAACCATTGCAAGGGTTGGCTATGACCCACATCCCGATGGGGGCCACCTTTGAGAAGTTAGTAGAAATGGCGCTCATGCATGAGGAGAAAAGCGCTAAAGCTGATAAGGCACCCGAGAAGAAGGGGGATCAGAAGGAACCACAACAGCAAAACAAGAAGGGTGGAAAAGACAATAATGGCAAGGGAAACAAGAAGTGCTTTAACTGTGGAACCCCAGGCCATCTCAGCAAGGATTGCCGAAAGAATAAGAAGACAGGCTATTTTCATTGTGGCGATGCGGGACATTTAGTGAAGGACTGCCCAAAGAAGGGGCAAAGGGCAGGAGCTACCTCGGGAGGACAGGTGCAGGCTCTTATGGCACCAGGGCAGGCTAGGGGACAAGTTCAGACTCTCGCGGTCCCACCGCTGCAAGAACGAGGTAGAACCATTTTTGTTGAAAGCTTAGTTTTTCTGTTTGATCATCTTGTCCGTACCTTATTCGATTCGGGCACATCACATTCGTTTATCTCTACATCATTAGTCGAATCACTGCACTTAAACACCAGTTTAGTAGAGGATCCCTTAGTTGTTTCGAATCCAATAGGGGGCTCAGCTTATTTGTCCATGATATGTTTGGATTTGAAAATTTCCGTACTTAGCGTTGAATTTAGATGTGATGCTTATGTGTTGGGCTTCACGGGCTATGGGCTAATTTTAGGAATGGATTGGTTATCCAGAAATGGGGCCGTTCTTGATTGTGAAAGGAGAGTAGTTAGGCTCGTGACTCGCCTTGGCAACACTCTCGAAATCTTCTGTAATCCCATAAATTCGGTTATGCTAAGTTATCAAGAATCGCTTGACGCGTCTGAGGAAAATCTACGATCTGTTAGAGTGGTCCGAGAATATTCGGATGTGTTTGAGGATGTGAAGGGCTTGCCTCCGAAGCGGGAGATAGATTTTCGAATATATCTTGTGGATAATGCGAAACCAGTATCTTTGCCAGTACGCCACATGGCCCCACGTGAAAGGAGGGAACTCGATAAGCAAGTGAAGGAGTTGCTTGAGAAGGGGTTCATAAGACGAAGTATATCGGAGTGGGATGCTCCAGTAGTATTTGCCATGAAGGCAGATGGGTCTCTTAGACTTTGTGTGGACTATAGAGAACTTAATAAGCTTACTAAGAAGAACAGACACCCACTGCCGAGGATTGACGATCTCTTCGATCAATTAGTTGGCGCCTCAGTGTTTTCGCAGTTGGACTTAACCACCGGTTTTCATCAGTTGAGAGTGGCTGAGGATAGCATTGACAAGACTGCCTTTAGGACTCTAGACGGTTTTTATGAATGGCTAGTGATGCCCTTCGGTTTGACAAACGCCCCCGCATACTTTGTTGATTTGATGAGTAGGGTGTTTAGGGAGTACCTTAACAAATTTGTGGTAGTCTTTGTAGATGACATCTTGATCTTTTCTAAGGATGAAGAAGAGCATGCCGTACATCTTAGGGAAGTGTTGGAGACTCTTCGAGCGCATAAGCTTAAAGCTAAATTTTCTAAGTGTCACTTTTGGAGGAAGGAAGTACGGTTCTTAGGACACGTGGTTTCCAAAGAAGGGATAGCTATAGATCCCGCGAAGGTGGTGGCCATCCAAGATTGGAAGGTCCCTAAAAATGCTACCGAAGTGAGAAGTTTCTTGGGGTTGGCTGGCTACTATAGGAAGTTTATCAAAGACTTCGCAAAGATATCAGCTTCATTGACACGCTTGACGAAGAAGAACCTAGTTTTCACATGGGACGTAGATTGTGATGATGCGTTCCAACGTTTGAGGAGAGCTTTGACTTCAGCCCCAGTCTTAGTATTGCCAGACGGGAGTAAGCCGTTTACCGTTTTTACTGATGCTTGTGGGACAAGACTAGGCGCAGTCTTAATGCAATAGGGTAGGGTAATAGCCTATGGTGGAAGGTAGTTAAGAGCGCATGAGAAAAATTATCCTACACATGACCTAGAATTGGCCGCTATTGTTTTCGCGCTTAAGTCTTGGCGTCATTATCTTCTTGGCGAGAAATTCGAATTATTCACTGACCACAAGTCTTTAAAATACCTATTCTCTCAAAAGGACTTGAACTTAAGGCAGCAAAGGTGGATGGAGTTCTTAGCATCCTACGACTTCGAAATAGCCTATAACCCTGGCAAGGGTAACGTGGTGGCAGACGCCTTAAGTAGAAAAAGATTATCCTTAAGTCCTTTGTTTGTTGAGCGGCGAAGTTTAGAATTCATTTCGATGTTTGACTTTAGACCTTCCGTTGACTTCGTACCCGGTTTGCTAGCATCCTTGGAGGTCAGACCTATGCTTTTGGGATGGATTGGCGAGGCACAGCGAGACGACCCGCAGTTGGTTGAGTTAGTAGAAAAACTCAAAGGAAGGGAGTCATCAAGCCATCTCCGTAGGTGTACCCTAGACGATAAGGGTTGGTTACGTAGGGACGGTAGACTTTGTGTACCAAAAGACGATGACCTAAGGAAGACTATTCTTGACGAAGCACATCATTCGAAGATGACCATTCATCCCGGCGGGGACAAGATGTACAAAGACATGAAGAGAGTTTACTTTTGGGCCGGCATGAAGAAAGATGTGGCCGAATATGTCACTAGATGCTTGGTGTGCCAACAAGTAAAAGCGGAGCAAAAGAAACCCGGTGGGTTGCTTCACCCATAGGAGGTTCCACTATGGAAGTGGGAAAGTGTCTCGATGGATTTTGTGGATGGGTTACCGCGATCAAGGAAGGGTAATACGGGAATTTGGGTTATAGTAGATAGACTTACTAAAAGTGCCCATTTCATTCCCGTAAAGAGTAAGAGGACTGCTCCATGGTTAGCCTCCATATACGTTCGAGAAATAGTCCGTTTGCATGGTGTTCCTTCTAGCATAGTGAGCGACCGCGATCCTATTTTCACTAGCGAATTTTGGAGAAGCTTACAAGATGCGGTAGGGACTCAGTTATGTTTGAGCACCGCATATCATCCTAGACGGACGGCCAGACTGAGAGGGTGAATCGCATTCTAGAGGATCTGTTGAGGCTATGTATCCTAGACTTTGGGGGTACATGGGAAGAGCATCCTCCATTGGTTGAGTTCGCATATAATAATAGCTTTCAGTCCAGCATTGGTATGACACCATTCGAAGCTCTTTATGGACGACCTTGTCGTTTACATGTTGGTGGGAATCTACGGATAAGATCTTACTTGGGCCCGATATGATTAGGGAGACTTCGGAGAAGATCGACTGGATTCAAAGGAGGATGAAAGCAGCGCAAGATAGGCAGAAATCTTATGCGGATAAGAGGAGGACAGATCTCGAGTTTGAAGTTGGGGACATGGTCTTTGTCAAAGTGTCTCCATTACGAAACGTTGTTCGCTTTGGGTCCGTTGGGAAATTAGCACCAAGGTTTGTAGGGCCATTTCCTATTAAGGAGAAAATTGGACGGATGGCGTATAGAGTGGAGTTGCCCGAGAGACTTAGTGGTGTACACGACGTATTCCATGTGTCACATTTGAGGAAGTGCTTGCACGAGACCGCGGAGGTGGTAGAGCCGAGCTTGCTTAGAGAGGTGGAGATAGAGCGTGATACGACAATTCGAGGAGCTCCTACGCGCTTTCTTGGGTCGGAGATCAATAGGTTGAGGAATCGAGAGGTCAGACTAGTCAAAGTGCAATGGGGAGATGATGAGAGCAACACTACTTGGGAGACAGAAGAGAAGATGCGTTCATGATACCCTTTTCTTTTTGAGGGTATGTCCTTTAATTTCTCCTTTATTGCTTAGCTTGTACATATCTTGTCTTTAGTATATCCTCTCGCTAGTATCTTTGACCTTTAGTTAGGATAATCCAATGGTTGAAACATGTGTTTGAGACATGTTATGTATGGTGGATGCAAAGTGGATGCAAGTGTTTGCTAGTGGTTGCTCGTGGATGCATATACACACACTATTAGGCACCAGATCGGCTCAGTCACTTCATATTGCATATTGCATATATATGGATGTATTTAGTAAAATGGATGTATAATGGTTGTATTATCATATAGTTGCTGCATTCGGGTGGATGGTTGTGCACGCATATAGAATTAATATGTATCATTAGGAATCTTTTGCATACATATTGGACGCATGGCACTATCATGAATTGCACTAAGGAGGTCGACTGAATCAGTAGACCACCTAATTTTGCATTGGATATGGACATATACACACACTGTGCATATAAACATTAAAGCATTAGAAGTCTTTTAAGGACAATGGATGCTGGTGTTTGATGGTTGAGTAGATGTACGATTAGATGGTAGGATATACATTCTTCTTGACTTGGAGATTTCGGGGACGAAATCCTTTAAGGAGGGGAGAATGTAACACCCCGTAATTTTATAACATTAAAATTCACAAATTAAAGTATACTTAATTTTTAGAAAAGAATTAAGTGAAATGGGTTGCGCAGAGAAATATATATATATATATTGATACATATATATAAATTAAAAATTAAATAAATAAATATGCGAAAAAGTTCAAAACAGCGAATTGGGAGGAGGAATAACCGAACCGGCCCATTTTTGAGGTCGACCCAAGCCCCGCTGGGTCGACTAGGGGTTAATCCAGGGTGTTTGGCTGTCAACCCGTGGGCCGATTCGCTCAAATGCAGATTTTGCATTTGATTGGTTCTCATGGTTCAGGGTTAATCTAATGGTCCTAAATAACTTCCTACACCTATAAATACATCCTAATGCTAACCCTAAACCTAATTAAAATAGAATAGTTACCGTCGTACCATCGCCGTGGAAATCAATGGAGCCGCCGCCAACAAAGAAAGAAGAAAAGCAAATTAAATTCTAATTCTCTCAACCCTAAAGCAAAGCAAAACTCTCTCTTTTCTTCTCTAAATTGTGAGTATGATGATCTTAACAAGATTATTATCATTTTAATTAGGTTGAGTTATGAATGGATTACGAGTAGATGATGTGAATTATCATATATGTTGTTGTAAACCCCTTTTGCTATCATGTATATTGTAAATCCAATGTTATGTTATGATGATATCTTATATGTTGTAAATCATGCTATGATGATGTTACGTATGTTGAAAGTTTCTATGCTAAGTTGTGATGAATCATACATGTTAAAAAGGCCATGATGTTACCATCTATGCTAGTTAGTTCATATTAATTAAATCATCATGTTTGGGTTATGTTGATCTATATGACAAGTCACATATGCAAGTTAGATTGATTAGAAAAGTTATGAACATATACCAAGACATCTATTATGACATCTAGAATTATGCTATGACATATGTGATATCCTATGCTAGTTCAAACCATCATTATGTTGCCTAAAAACCCCATATACAAGTTTATGTATAGATTTGGGCTATGAACATATCATATAAATTGAGACATTTAACAAGTTGACACCTTTTGATCCTTAACATGTGTAGTTTATGCAAGTTTCACCCCTATTATGATTAGATTTATTTTAATTGTCTATATGTTGTGATAATTTATCTTTGTGCTAGGTGTTAGACTATACAAGTCTAGCCTATATTATGCGTTGAATAAGCGAACGTATAAACGTGGGGTAGGGGTAATATTAAGGATTTAATATTAAAAAGTTGGGGTGCAATTGATATGATTTGGCATGCCATAAGTGGATGGCCATAATTGAGTCAATTATGGACATCATTAAAAGTTGACTTAATTAATAATTTGAATAGGGAATTATTAAAACTGGGGTAAAAAATTTTAAGTGTTAATCAATGCTTAGGACACGAGGTTGGACTCGTTAATGACATAAACATGCCCGGACCCGCCCGGCAAATCCAGTGGTCACAAATGTCAACCCAATGTGAGAGTTCCTAGGCCTAAGCTAAAGCATAACGGTTGTAAAGACACGAGGTTAGACTCTTTTATGGTGTAAGACTGCTCGGACCCGCCCGGCAAATCCAGCTGCCATAAATGCCAGTCTAATGTGAGAGGTCTTTATGAGGTTATGGCCTGAATGAATTAAGAAATACTTAACCAGATAAACATGTAAGGTGGGACATGGGGGTTAAGTAGGTGCCTTGGGTGGCATGAGGAATCTAGGGGGTGCCCTTAGTGGCATGTGAAATACGATTAGTAAGACTTAACCAAACACACATGTAAATGAACATGACTAAGAGGGTTAAGTGGGATATACTAGTGACAAGCTTAGGTGGGTAGCTTGTGGGGGTCCATTTCAACCAGTATCCCAAACGTATCTTTGTGGGCTCGACCCAAGTCGAGGACGGGACATGCATGCTGGGTTCGACTGTAAGAGGCCAAAACGGGGAGCGGTGGCAACGCAAGTCCAACGGGTTTCGTATGCGTGTGTGGACCCAGGCTGGTAGGTAAGACATTGTTGCATCGTGTAGGTATAAGCCGTGCATTCTCAAGTTGTATCGGGTTGCCACTTTAGGGGAGTGATACACCCCACTGTGGGGCCAACACGGGTATCTACGAGTAGGGAGTCGATCGAAAGTGGGTAGTGGGGCACACCTAGTGGAGATAGGGGCAGACGACACCTATGTAGTCAGCTAGGGGTACGTAAGGCTATTTATAAAGTTTCTGTGTGAAGCAAGTGGGATCAAACAATAGGGTGACTGGTGTGGTGCAGTGTAGTAATGTGCGGTGCAGTGTAGTAATCATTCGTTAGTAATTAGGTGTGCCTTTACCGTTATCTTTAACGTTATCTTAAACGCTATCTTTATCTTCCTAAGAGTTCATAGACATTTACTTGTCTTCCAGCTTATGCCTTAGTCTAGTTATTTTGATAATAGTATTGTTAGAATTATCATACTCGCCAGACTTTATGTCTGACCCCCTCTATTTCTATCCTTTTTCCCCCTCCAGGTCCTCAGGTTGGGCCCAGCTCTAGTGGAGTTTGATTGAATTTCTTCATCTCTCTTTGGAAAGCTTGGACCGTTGAAGTAAAGTCCAGCTTGTTATCTTTTTAATGGCTATTTATGTAATGGGATTATGTATTTTGTTTTTATGATGATGGATATTGTACTTGGTTATGATCTATGGTTTTGTGATGTAACAAACATTGTTAATTTTCGCTGCAATAAAATGAAGTTTTAGATTTCCAAGTACTATTTATTATCTGTCTTGTTGTAATTTTTCTATTCTAAATTCACTTATAACCTCCATGGAAGTTAATGCATTCCCTTTGTGAGTGACATTAATGGACGTGGGGTGTTACACATTAAGACATATGATATGACATAATTTTTCCATTGTGTGATTGTGTCTAAGGACATGATTATATAACTGTCCAGATGTGTTGATGTACTTTGATGATTGTACATATATTTTCAAAGCTTAGTAAAGATCTATTTTTATATTATATTTGGTTCTGCTGCGATGTGTGACTCTGTGTTGTTTTAGTTCTTCTTCTTCTTCTATTCTAATATTTCTTTCTTATCTCACCCTCTAATTTCTTTCTAATGATGTTCCACTGTTTTCGATGCTTGAATGTTCGACATGGTTTTTTTGTGTCGATTTTCGGGGTCGAAATTCCTTGTTCGTTACAAATCTGAATTGTATTGATTCCCATCTAACGAAGAGATCTTGGAGGAATTGCCACATATGAAATTGAGCACAATTTTGCAAAGAAATACCCTAGTTGTTTTCGAGAAGAGATAAGAAACATGCTCAATATCATTTGATTGAATAGTTGCCTCAGCTCCTTATAAATTAAGAAATTTAATATATGAGATACGTCAAATAAAACATGGTAAAGGAATAAATTTCTTAATAAAATATGGAAGCTTGTTATGTTTTCATCAATTTAATTAAACATTTAACAAATCGTTAATAGTGAAATGTTGTTGAAATTTAAATGAATTTTACCTAAAAATGTATTCTGAAGAGAATGTCATTTTTTGTTTTGCAAAATTCGAACGTCCATTGCTCCCTTGTCACGATTTTGTGTTTAAAACCCACAAAAAGGACAGTGTTGGTTGTGTAGCATTTTGGCGCATTCGTGCTGATACATTTTTTCCTAGTATAAATTTTCGTACAAATAAAAAATTTAAGTAACAAAACTGAATTTCACATGCGTAATCTTAATTGGGCACAAATGACTTTTGTTCTCATTTCTTTGATCATGTTAACACCTGTCAATAATGTTCTATACATAACACTAGTTCCAAACAATCTCCAACTTCCTGCTCTGTTTCTATGACATAAGTTACTGTTCGCATCCAAAATTTTCCATGTTATAGTTATGTTCACGTATGACGCACCAGAAACATATGCGTAGTAAACCATGCCCAGCAACGGTCAAATTGACCATAGGAAATGGACCATTAGCGTCCGAGGTGTCAGATCCTAGCTTGCAATGCAAGTTGGTGGTCCATTTTGCAGAACGTTCTTCCCTCCTCCATCTTTATAAACTCCTTCCCCCTTCTCCATATCTCCACCAAAAAAAACACCTTCTCTCTTCTACTCAATCTTTTTGCCGACAAATGGGCTGCCAAATGGTTTTTTTATACCATTATGCTTAAATTTTTTGATTCTTTAATAAATATTTTTCTTGGAATTTTTTTGATTTTTTTTGAAATTCATGATTTTCAAATACTACGCTCAAATACCTTGCTTGCAGTAAAAAATGCATTCCCCATTCACTAATGTGCCACGCTCAAATCCCCATTTATCATTCGCAAAAAAGAACCCTAAATCTTAATCATGTCTCGAGAAAAATTCCCAAAATGAGAGAAATGAAAAAATAAGGGGAAATGCCACAAGAAGGCAATACTCTATTCTAATGCATGCATGCGCCCGTAGCCCATCTCTTTCCTTATCTTTCTTTTGAAGTTCCCACCTAAAACATTTTTCCCTTCATTTTACCATTTTCGATCTCCTCAAACTTCAGCACCACAATCTACGCCACTACATGCACCAACAAGAACCACCTCTCCATGCTGGAGCTCTACCTGCCACCTCTTCCTGTTTTCAGATGCAAAAAGAACAAGAGAAAAAGAAGAAGCCTAGTTGAACCCGGGGTTTTCCTACCTCCACCATGGTGACCAACTAGCCACATTCCGACAATCGCCACCTGTAGTCCAGCTCCGGCCTACCTCCTTTTTGTGTTTGTTCACCGTTAACTTGTGGTTAAGGCCTTCCTAATTCCATAGAAAACAGAGCCCAAGCAGTAGGGAAGAAAAAGAGAACCAACTACCATGTTGCCTCAGCCACCAGAGACCGCTGAGTCATTACACTGACCACTAGGCTTCTCTGCATGTTGTTCACTCCCTGGCTTTCGGACCTTCCCACTACAAGACACGTAGTATATAGCAACGGAATGGGACAATGGCTGTTGGAAACGGCTTCCAACGGAAGTTTAATTCTGGATTTTTCTTTATGAAATAAAAAAACGTTGGAAGTCATTGGAAACCTTGGTATAAAAGTCGTTGGCGGCCATTGTTGGTCATTGTTTGTCGAGCAAAAGTTGACTGACCTTCTTCTTTCTTCCCCATTTCGATTTTCACCAAAAAAAACACTCCCCAAATCCTTCCCCCCTAATTCTAAAATTCGCCACCACCACATCCTTTGTCTCCTTTACTCTCTCCAACGTCTGTAAGGCTCTCTCTCCTCCTTTCTAGGCTCCAAATCATCTCTAATTTTAAAGGTATAAACACTATTTTCTTTTTAATACCCTAGATTTACTAATTTAAGGTTAATTAGTTTGTTAGATTATATGTTTGTATGTATAGTGTTGTTAATATGTGCAATATAGGTTGAATTAATCATTTTATTAATATATGTATAGTGTTGCTAATATAGAGTTAGTTAGTTCAAGTTGTATGTATATGTGAATATACAGTGCTGTATGTATAGTGTTGTTAATTAATATGTGTATAGATTGCAATAATTGAGGCCCAATTCTTGTTATTAGATTATGCATTGCAAGTTTATGTTGTTTGTATCACAATAGAATTATGTGCATGTATATATATGTTGAATTAATATATAAGAGATTTTAGACTTGTTAAGGGACACTTAGTGAAAATGGAAATAATTAAGTTTATGTTTTATAAAAAATTATCGAAAACGGTATTTAATTTTAGAACGTACGGTTAGTTCGAATGAACATTGAAAATATACGTATATGTGATATATGTATACATACAATTAGAGATTAAAATTAAGTCGTTGAAGGCATATTTGGTTTAAAATTTGATCTTTATGTAGGCGATCGATAAATAGGAGCACCGATCGTAATAAATTATATTCATAATGGCTTAGAGTGTTTTTCAGCCTCGTTTGATAAGTATTGTATATGATTGTCATATGAATGTTCGTTTTGTTAATAGAACGGACATCTATATTCATCGTACATAATATTTTTTGGATTTGTCCTTGTATTGGACAAGGTACAAAGACAATAACGAAATTAAATCTCATAAAGCATTTCATATTAAATGGTTCTCAAAATCCAGAAAGTGCTTTCTTTATGTTCCATGTGTACACACAATTGTGTACTGTTCAGGAAACTAAAGCATTGTGCTGCCGAAATTTTGCTGAATTATTTAAATAAAAATGATTTATGCGATTTAATTAAGTTATTGTATTTATAATGAGAGGTAAGATGACCTATCAACAAAGCGTAAATGATCAATTAACATAACATTCAGCAATAAAATATTAATGCAAATTTTATCATACTTTTTAATTATCTACTTAGAAAAAATGGACAATTATTTTATTGACCGAAGCTGGATTTACAAAAGAAGAGAAGTTTGAGGCACAATAAGTGAATAATTTATTAATGATGTTGACATGTTAATTGATTTCTCTTTGAGTTACAACGGAAATGGCGGCGAAATCCGTTGTCCATTTAGCGGATGCAAATTATTAAAGCATTTGATACCACAAATGGTTACAGTTCATTTGCGTCAGTACAGTTTTGTGTTGAACTATTTGGTTTGGGATGTCATGGAGAACCATTAGCATTTACTTCTATACAAGTTGAGGAGGTAGTAAATAATGAAATTGCTATTATGAATCTCATAGAACATATGGCTAAAGATGTTGCACGTTCAATGTTTTCGGTTTAACAGTTTACTGATAATGATGTTATGCTGAAGAAGAACCAAATATTAGAGCCAAAAAAATATATGATTTATTAAACGCCGCAAAGAAACCCCTTTGGGAAGACTGTAAAAGAAGAACCCAATTATCAGTAACGGTTGAATTCATTACGATGAAATCTAAATACAACCACACAGAAGCTGGATTTACAACTGTTGTATAAGCTGTGAAGTGGGATATGCCTCCCAATACTTTAATGTGCAAAAATCATTTTAAAGTAAGAAAAATGATGTCGACTTTTGGTTTACTGTAACAAAAAATAGATACAAACCCATATTTTTATGGCTTTTGGTTTACTATATGAAAAAATACAATACCGTTGTCCTTATTAAAGATAGTGATGGTCAAAATGACCATATAAATGATTTTTATGGCGTACTAACCCAGATTTTGCAATTCACATATTTCACATGACCCGCAGAAGAAGTATTTTTGTTCAAACGCAACTGGTTCAGTAACGCTCCAGATTCTGGTATCAACGTGCATCCAAAATATAATCTTATAGAAATAAAACAAACATCGCGTTATTATAAATACGATCCTTTTGTACTTGCCAAACAAGCTCTTTAAGTATATTATGCTCCTTGTTCATATCCAAGAAGAGACAAAATAGATTAGTCGCTAGTTTTTAAAACAAAGGTAAGGTTTACATTTGACGGACGAAATATTTCCAACGAACAAGCTTATCAAGCAGATGTTAAGGAAAGTAGAGGAATTGTATTAACCAATGATCGAACAGATTTTGTCCCTCTAAACGATGGATCAAATTCATTAATAGAAGCATTTGAGAATACAAGTGAACCAAATATAGAGAAGAAAATAGAGTCAGAATCCGGAAGTGACAAGGACTAATCAATATCCTCATTTTAAAAAGGTAATTAATTATTATTATTTTTAATGCGTTATTTTCATTAAAATGATATGCTATGCTAATATGATAAGTATCGCATAGTCTTCTTATGTTATGACATACTGTTTATTTTACATAGTTCTTTTATGTTATGTTATAATGTTTGTTTGTAACAGGTTCTACAGATATGACGTCACATATACATACAGCTTCTAGATCTCCTTATGCTTTTCATCCTCTAGCAGGTGGCGATGGTGGTGGTCCATCATCGAAGCTATCACGTCCTTTGATGCAGCTTGAGCCAAAAGCCAATAGAGTGTAAGTACTAACTTCAAGTATATATTTCATTTCTGTAAAATATATTATAAATATATATGTAGTAGCCATGAAATATTAAATGTTTTTTTTTCTTTTAACACAGTGGTTTTGAGTTAGAGCCCTCCAAAATAGTCTTGGGGATATCAAAATAGGCTTACACGGGTTGTATGACATCATGTTGGCCTAAGTGGACATTGGTACCAGATAATGTGAAGGAGACTATTTGGTAGGATGTTTCAGTACGTGTGATATATCATGCATTTACTACATTAACTAGTCATGCTCTTATTTGATCAGTTTATGCTTATGCTATTTTTAAAAAAAAATGCATGGTTCAGTGGACCTTCAGGAAATAGATATTTCTGAAACACCCCACCTCCATTAAGATCACTCACAAAGGGAATGCCTTAACTTCGGTGAAGCATTTTTAGTACAAGATGCAGAAAAATTACAAGACAGACAAATAAAGCAGCGGAAGATAAATAACCTTTATTGATTAAAACAGCTTGTACAAAGATTGTTTTACAACACCAATACTTATTATAAGAAAGCATCTGTCTTGTTTAATATATAAGACGCACAAATTGACAATGATATTCCCCAATAAATCATGAGTCAGCCATAGCAGTAGAAAATGGAGTTCAAAGCAATGCACCAAAGAATCTTCAAGCTCGGAGAGAGTAACGGCCCCAAACAAACCTGAGCTTTTCCCTCCCTAACTACCTGGGGGGAAACGGAAGAAAAGAGGCGAAAGCAAACTAGGTTGGACATAAAGTCTGGTAGGTCCAGTGATTCTTAGTATTTAAACGAGGAAAAGGGGTTATGAAATGAATAAACTAAATATAAGACTAAACCATAGTAACAAGATAACATGGGATAAACATGGCAAGATAAAATGAATGTGTCGATAAACTGAATGCGCTTCTACTACTTCTCTGCTTCGCAATTACCCTGTTTATATTAATTTCTATATCTCTGCACTACCTAACTGGTGTCCAAACTAGTAATCTATGATCATATGATAACGTGATCCCAATCCCCGTATTTGCGGTTGCCTTCAGGTGTACATCTATAATGGTGATTCCACTTATTACCTAGATCTAATCTAGGGTTTACTATCGAGTGCTTCCTAGATTCAACCAGGGTTTACGCTACCCAGGGCCACTGGGGTTTATGCTACCTATTAAACGCCTCTTGGATTCAGGGTTTACGCGACCTAGGTCCAACTAAGAATTATGCTACCTACTTGTATTAATTTTCCATGTGTCTGTGTCAGTCGGCCCTCTCTTGCGTGTAGATACTCTGTGCTGGCCCCACCATAAGGTGTATTAAGCCTTATGATAGCGACCCGACATGATTCAAGATGCACAGTGTATAACTACTGGTACCCAGTGCCTGCTTTTTCCCACTCCGGAGTACATGCACGCCCGTAAACCGTCGGAACCTACATTGACGTACCCCCTGCCGTTATCTTTGACCGCTTATAATCAGCCCGGTAATCATGCCCCACCCTGCTTAGTTTCAGGGTACCATGATACATCTATGTGGGTTACTGCTGAAATGGGTCTCCGTTACTAGGGTTTCCTTCTGGTTAAGTTTATGGGCCTATATTTACTAATATTACCCACCAACCCGATGTGTACTTAACCTTCCCACCGATTCAAGCATGTTTATTTAATGGTTAAGTTCTGTGGGACTATATTTACTAATATTACCCACCAACCCGATATGTACTTAACCTTCCCACCGATTCAAGCATGTTTATTTAATGGTTAAGTGCTGTGGGCTTATATTTACTAATATCACCCACCAACCCATATGTACTTAACCTTCCCACGGATTCAGGCATGTTTATTTAATGGTTAAGTTCTATGGGCCTATATTTACTAATATTACCCACCAACCCGATATTTACTTAACCTCCTACTCGTAAAGTTGTGTTGGTTAAGTGGTTCTTATTAACTTAACCTTTCTCGCTTATCTTGTTGGATTAGTTAAGTGTGATTTATTAACTTAACCTTGTTCAGTCATCAGGTTATATTGGTTAAGTATTGCTCTCTCGTGTTAACTTAACCCTTCCCATACATCATGTTATATAATTGGTTAAGTGTTTTCCTCTTGTATTACTTAACCCCACCACATGTCATTATATATTTTGGTTAAATGTTACCTTAACCCTATCATCTGCTTAATTAACATGTTACAACGGTTAAGTGTTCTAAATTTACTTAACCTCACCCACTTGTCTAATTAACATGTTGTAATGATTAAGTGTTCTAATTTTTACTTAACCTCACCCACTTGCCTAGTTAACCTGTTATGACGGTTAAGTGTTCTAAATTTACTTAACCTCACCATCCAGTCTAGTTGTCATGTTGAATTGGCTAAGTGTTTTCTCGATTACTTAACCCTACCCTTCTTGTCTTTGTTAACATGTTATTACGGCTAGGTGTTTCCCTAGTTACTTAACCTCACCATTTCTAGCTTGATTTATTCATGAGCCTTAATTAATTAATTAATTAAAGCACCAACCACTCACATTAGACAGATATCGTTGTGGTTACTGGATGTGCCGGTCGGTTCTGGGCAGGTTTATACCACAACTCAGTCTAACCTCGGGTCTTTCTGGGCTTGATGCACTAACCACCCACATTAGACAGGTATTGTTGTGGTCACTGGATGTACCAGTCGGTTCCGGGTAGTTTTACACCACAACTCAGTCTAACCTCAGGTTAGGCATATTCGTCTTTTACTAAATTTACATATTTACTATTTATGTAAATTTTCCGTAAATCAATTTAGCTTAGATCATATTCATCTGTCATTCAAACTAACATACTTATATTCTATGCCCAAAACTTGATTTACCAATCAATTAACCCAACTTGCAGTTTATACCAAATTTAGATTTAATATTCCCCTTTTTACCATTCATGCCCAATTTAGATTAATATTCCAATTTACGCTTCATGTCAAAACTAGATTTAATATTCTAGTTTATCGTTTATGTCCGAAACTTGGTTGCCATGCCAATTACACACTTTGCGGCCAATTGAATTTATCAACTTATGCCCAAGTCTAATATGCATGTAAATCATTCACTATTATAGCCAATTTAGATTATGCCAACATATTTATTATGCCAAACTAACTTAATTAAGATACGCCCAATCCCCGCATCATAATCGTACATATAACATGATTTCACAAGTTTTCTATGTACTCATGAAATGGCACTAATCAAAAGGAATAGGGGATAAGCACAAGAATTGATATAAAAGATTAGGCATGCAAAAATAGTGGCTCCAACAGGTTCGATGTACATAATAGTGAATAGGAATAAACTAGCTAAGTTAAACACTAAATATGAGATCCACATAATCAAGGGAATAGGCATAGGTGATTTGGTCCAGCATAATGCCAGTTCAAGGTACAACATGATCGGTTAATTGTAACAATGGGAATAGTCATAAGCAACTAACTACAATAGTCATAGGAAATTAACCACAATAGTCATGGGAGAATAATCACAATAATTTCTTAATCAATGTCATAGGCAATAGTCACATAGTTATGATTCATAGTCGTAGGCAATAATTTCATAAGCGACAGTTCATGGCCAAAGTCTTAGACAAAGGTCTCATATTCATAGTCATAGTCATAGGCAATAACTTCATAGGCAACAGTTTCATAGTCATAATCTTAGGCAAAAGTCTCACAGTCATAGTTGTAAATCAGATCCAAAGGCATAGATAACTTTTGATTTGACATAAGCACGAATCAAAGAATATTAACTTGCAAATTGGTATAGTTCTATATTTTGATTCATTACATTCACGATTCCAATTACACGTTCAAATCTAAGGAATAACCGAACTTACAAAGAAGGAATTCTTGATTTCTGGAATCTGAATTCTGATGTTGGTATGCTCGCCTTTGATGTAGATCGTTGTTCATATAATTCAGATTTGATTCACTTCGTAGCTTTCTAGTTTTCTTTTTAATTGAAAGAGAATGGTGGCTGTCCTAGGTTGAGTATGGCGGTATGACGGCTCTTAGAATGAATTAGTGCGATCTTAGGGTTGAGTGTTAGGTTGTTTATATAGAGTTTCAAATTCAATTTGAGCAGTCGGATGATCCTAGAGTTAATCACAACCATTCAGTCAGGATAGGCTGACACCTCAGCCTTAATGACTCAGCAAGGAGACAGAAAGGACACAGCAATGAGTCACAGTACGGATCAGAACACACCAGAAAGCTGTGCGGGTTTTCAACTCGACCTAGGCGTACTTGGTCGGTGCACCAATGCAATTTTTGTACTGGCGCACTTCCCAAGTGCGCCAGTACATTTTTTTCTCTTCTCTTCTTCTGGTTTTCTGCCTAACTTCGTTCGTCCATATCCCCTTCATACGGTGTCCGTTTTACGCAAACTCGGACTCTATCTCAAGCAGAATTCCATGAAGAACGCAATGGATTAAACCGTTTCCCTTAATTCTCGCATTTGAAATAAATTATTCTTTGAGTATATCTTATATCCTAATTTAAAATTGCGGGGTGTTACATTCTCCCCTCCTTAAATTCATGTTATACACAGAAGCCTTGATCAATGCAACTCAGCATGCCACACAGGCAATTCATGCCATGCGACTGATGTCCGTCGATATACAACCTTTGAGCTCATACGTCTCAGAGAAGGGCGTTAAGCAAAAGAATAAATTCTCCGCCGCCAAACAGATGTATATTTAATAGAGATCAATCAACATAGAATAAAATCCAATGTCAGACACACAATCCATTTACAAGTTCGTTCTGGGTCTGAACGAAACCGGAGGCACTTTCCTCGCATATCCATCGATCTCCAAGTACGTCTGGACGACCACCAACTGATTCCCTCATCATGGGTGTACAGCCCAATCAAAATCATCAGTAATCACCCAAACGATGTGAAGGCTTCTGGTCTTCGACCACCGTCTTCATCTTCGACTTATCGTCGAATCGGTTAATCAGAATGGGTATAAACCCGGTCTTTCCGAACAACCCGCATATATTAAAAACAAATGTTACACAAACACAATATACGCCTCATTCCAATTCATTAGTCACTAACCGTAAATCAGTAAGAGAGCAATCCCCCAAATATTAACCCCGAAGGCCGAAACCAACATCAGATCAATACCCAGGAAACCATTCTTCTTAACTAACCTATGGCTAGTTTCTAAATTTCAATTCTTAGGGAAAGGTTCCCATTAATTTTATCCAAGATAAATTCTTTAAAATTTATTCTTTACTCTTCCTTTGGATGTCATTTCAAACCAAATTATGGTTTTCCAAACTAGTCGAGATTAGCGAACCACACCGAAGTAATTATTTATTTTATTTCCCAATCCCAACCTATTCATCCCATGAAACAAAACTGGTAATACTCCATATCTAACACCACGGTGTTATCGGTAAAATTAATTACCATTTCACGTTCAAATCTAATTAATGATTTAACTATCGCTTGGAGCAAAACTGGTGATACTCCATTCTCGCTCATTTTCCAAATTTGATAATTTAAATTATCAATTCACATTTTAATCTAATTGCAGATTCATTAAAACTCCTTTTACTGGGTTAAAGAACTAATGTCATTTAAAACACAGTTCACGATAAACCCAAATCACATTCTATTTATTATCGGGTTAAAGAACTAGTGTTATTTAAAACACCATTCACGATAAACCCACAAATCAATTCTATTTAAAACTCGTTTCAAATCCAATTTATTTATTTAAAAATAAACGGGTTTAATTTTAGTTCAAAACTAGTTCATTTCGATAAAAATCTATTTTTATCCTTTCAAATATGGAGTTTTTCATCCCAATTTTTCTCAAATCATTTCTTATGATTTCACACATATTATTGATATTTTTAATAATTTTATCAAGGCCCGTACAGTCGATTTCCATCAACGGCCATCGAACTGCACTTACAGCGACCTTTTCCAAATTTGATTTGGACGTATCTCCAAATCCAACCGTTAGATTTTAAATTTCTAATATTCTTTAGAAAGCTCTCTTCGATACGAACCCAACAGTTCCGGTTTTAGGAGAATCCGACGGTCGGATCTCCCGTAATGTCCATTCGAAGTCAATGGTCGAAATTTACGAACTGCCACGGCGCGGCGCGTTTTATTCAGGCCATTATATTATATATATAATATATATAATATATATAATATATATTTCGTCGATTTCTATTTAAATCGAATTTTATAAATAGTTTTAAATTCGTTTCAAAAACAATTTCAACTTCCATTTCAAATTCAAATCAAAATTGAATTTTTCCTTATAAATTCTTTTTAAAATTCATGTCAATTCAATTCTAATTTGTTTTCTATTCAATTCAATTCAAATTCGTTTTCTATTCAATTCAATTCTAATTCGTTTTCTATTCAATTCAATTTAAATTCGTTTTCTGTTCAATTCAATTCAAATTCGTTTTCTATTCAATTCAAATTCGATTCGTTTTCTATTCAATTCAATTCAAATTCTAAAAACGAATATAATCGATATAAATATCGTTCGCGTCAAAATGGCGCATCTCTAATCAACACGGCTTTATATATTTCAATAATTCCGTTATTCTATTCAACAAATGAATATTTATTTTTGTCAACACATGACTAATCTCAACGAATGAGTACTGTCCACGTGTGACTATTTTTGTTATTTAATATATTTTATAAAAATTATGGTATCTATCGTTTGATTTAAATCAGACTCCAACCGTAAATTAGTAAGAGAACGATTCCCTGAATATTAACCCCGAAGGCCGAAACCAACATCAGATCAATATCCAGGAGACCACCCATCTTATCTATTTTCCAATTAGTTTCTAATTTTATATATGATAAAGATGTAAATTTTATTGTTAAAATATTTCGTTCAACACATGACTAATCTCAATGGATGAGTACTGTCAACACATGAACCCTTATTTTATAATATAAAGATGTATATTTTATTGTTAAAATATTTCGTTCAACACATGACTAATCTCAACGGATGAGTACAGTCAACACATGAACCTTTATTTTATAATATAAAGATGTAAATTTTATTGTTAAAATATTTCGTTCAACACATGACTAATCTCAACGGATGAGTACAGTCAACACATGAACCTTTATTTTATAATATTCTTTATTTTCTAAATTGGAATGAGGCCTAATCAATTACCATATAGCGTTACCTATATGGATTCCATACAACCAATTTATATAATAGCAACGATATATAATCAACCATCATCCAAAGTGCACTACACTGTATAAGCATCAAATATAGATATCTAACGCTTATAACAGCCTGTCGATCCATCGATCGACATACAACTAATTATTGGGATTAGTGTATTCCGTATTTTATCCCAATACCCGTGTGGGGTTTCAAATCAACAAACACTGATATTTTTTTATTTGTGCAGTTGGGCGATGTGTAAAATTTATCATCCCAATCAATATCAGTCAAATCAGTGTATATAAACAAATCGGTCGATTTGTTTATAAATATTTATTTATTCACATTCACGTTAAAAATTATATTTTTAACGATAAAATATTTTTAACTATATAAATATTTTATTTCCTTTCAACACATTAATTTATATTATCGATTTCACATCAACATCACAAACAAATTTCACAACACATCAATCAAACAAACAAGCCATCCATGGTCTGTGGATGACGGGTGTCGGATGCTACTAAACACCGTCTGCATCCTAGCATATATTTATATAACTAGAAAAAGAAATTTAGAGTGAGAAGTTCTCACTAATAGCTAATCCAAACATCTCGACACTTCTTGTGTAGAAATTTTCGTCGTTCTCTCCCTTTGTCACTTTCGTTGCCCGTAGCCACTACATACATAAAAATCGAATTTTTACTTCGCTATTCAATATATAAAAATTGAATTTTTACTTCGCGATTCAATATATAAAAATCGAATTTTTACTTCGCGATTCAATATATAAAAATCGAATTTTTACTTCGCTATTCAATATATAAAAATCGAATTTTTATTTCGCTATTCAATATATAAAAATCGAATTTTTACTTCGCTATTCAATATATAAAAATCGAATTTTTATTTCTCTAAAATCATTACTTTAACATCGTAACTATATATAAAAAAGAAAATCACTTCTTTATATTTTAAAAATCGAACCTTTATATTTTTAAAAATCGGATCTTTTCATTAACAAAAATCCAATCTTTTTATATATAAAATTCTATTCATGAAAAATCATTTCTTTTTATCCTTGAAGTTCATAACTTTATATTTTAAAGTTCCTAACTTTTTATTTTTAACTACAATGAAAAAAAAAATCCTATTTTCCCATCTAAGAAAAATATATTTCCAATTCAAGAAATCTATATTTTTAATAACATAAAAATTCAGTTTTTAATAACAAAGAATTTCAGTTTTAAAAACATATAAATTTCAGATTTATAAAATAAATAAAATCAATAAACTAAAAACGAAAACTCACTGTTCAAAGCGGGGAGGAGACCGGAGCATCGCTGGGGTTCGTCGGAGCGTCGGGGTGCTGAGAAGGCGCGGACGGCGATAGGCTGGCAGTGGGATCGGGCTCGGAGCCTTCGGTGGTCTTCAGCAACGATGGGATTGGGTTTGGAGGGGGGGGGTTCGATCAGCGGAGAGAGGAGGAAGAACGGAGGGGGGGCTGTGGCGGACGGCGACTGCGGGGAGGGGAGGCGATGGAGGTGGAAGCAGGGGGGTTCGGGTCTTCGATGCAGGCGGAGGGGAGGGAGGTGGAGGCGCTCGAGGTTGGGGGAGAGAAGAAGGAGGAGGCGACGGCTATGGCTTGGGGGGGCGATGTAGTGGCGGCGGCGGTGGTTCACCCCCCCCCCCCCCCCCCCCCCGTCGCCCCTTAATTTTTTTTTTCTTTTCTTCTGTAAAAATGAAAGAGGGGGCATATGAAAAATTTATATATATATATAATATAAAATATTTTAATTTTAAAAAGTAACTTTTTATTTCGAATTCGAAATCAAGCCCACCGCCTGTCGTCCATATCTAATTACCCCCATTCCGAACACAATGGGATATGTATCGTAAGCTGATTCGACCATTTCGATCAGTTTCCGTTAAAATCAACATATAACTCTATATATTGAATTTGAACGCACATTTCAATTTACTGGGGTCACATACTAACTCGAAATATTCCAGAAAAATATTTTCTAGCTTCGTATTGACGATACGGTCCTAATAAAACTAGTTTCGTCGAATTCTGAGACCGTTTGAAAAATGGTCATTTTCCATTCGATTAAAATCAACTGAAACCGGTCAAACACGTTTTCCTTTGCCACGCTCACATATTGATTCGAAAAATTATGAAATTTGGAATCTAGTAATAACTTGACATCACGGACCCAACAAAAGTGGTTTCGTCGAAATCCGAGGTCGTCTGCAAAATTTCCATTTTTAAGGGCCTGAATTCCATAACGATTATTCAGAATTTTCAACTAGACGTATCTTTTGATTCCCGCTATGAAATCTTGATTTTTCGGATTCGTTAGAAAGACATTCTCAATTAGATTCTATTATTTTTGGTTTCACTAAAATTCGGATTGTTTTGCACCCGGTACATTCAATTGAAGTTTGAAATCGAATTATCGAACTACCGCACCATTTTCAATTCTATTTATAATTATATATAAATATTTATATTCTAACGACGATCCATATAATATATACGTTCGAATTATATTCAAAATAAATTTCTCGTCGATATTATTTAAAATAATTCATTTTAAATATTCAAAATTCATTAAAATTGCCGAAATAAAAATTTTAAACTGGCTCGCATTTCCGAGTTGTTACACAATCGGTTCCGGGCAGGTTTATACCACAACTCAGTCTAACCTCGGATCTTTCTGGGCTTGATGCACTAACCACCCACATTTGACAGGTATTGTTGTGGTCACTGGATGTGCCGGTCAGTTCCGGACAGTTTTACACCACAACTCAGTCTAACCTCGGGTTAGGCATATTCGTCTTTTACTAAATTTACATATTTACTATTTATGTAAATTTTCCATAAATCAATTTAGCCTAGATCATATTCATCTGTCATGCAAATTAACAAACTTATATTCTATGCCCAAAACTTGATTTACCAATCAATTAACTCAACTTGCAGTTTATACCAAATTTAGATTTAATATTCCCCTTTTTACAATTCATGCCCAATCTAGATTAATATTCCAATTTACGGTTCATGTCAAAACTAGATTTAATATTCTAGTTTACCGTTTATGTCCAAAACTTGATTTGCATGCCAATTACACACTTTGTGGCTAATTGAATTTATCAACTTATGCCTAAGTCTAATATGCATGTAAATCATTCACTATTATAGCCAATTTAGATTATGCCAACATATTTATTATGCCAAACTAACTTAATTAAGCTACGCCCAATCCCCGCATCATAATCATATATATAACATGATTTCACAAGTTTTCTATGTACTCATGAAATGGCACTAATCAAAAGGAATAGGGGATAAGCACAAGAATTGATATAAAAGATTAGGCATGCAAAAATAATGGCTCCAACAGGTTCGATGTACATAATAGTGAATAGGAATAAACTAGCTAAGTTACACACTAAATATGAGATCCACATAATCAAGGGAATAGGCATAGGTGATTTGGTCCAACATAATGCCAGTTCAAGGTATAACATGATCGGTTAATTGTAACAATGGGAATAGTCATAAGCAACTAACTACAATAGTCATAGGCAATTAACCATAATAGTCATGGGCGAATAATCACAATAATTTCTTAATCAATGTCATAGGCAATAGTCACATAGTTATGAGTCATAGTCGTAGGCAATAATTTCATAGGCGATAGTTCATGGCCATAGTCCTAGACAAAGGTCTCATATCCATAGTCATAGTCATAGGCAATAGCTTCATAGGCAACATATTCATAGTCATAGTCTTAGGCAAAAGTCTCACAGTCATAGTCGTAAATCAGATCCAAAGGCATAGATAACTTTCGATTTGACAAAAGCACGAATCAAGGATAATTAACTTGCAAATTTGTATAGTTCTATATATTGATTCATTACATTCACAATTCCAATTACATGTTCAAATCTAAGGAATAACCGAACTTACAAAGAAGGAATTCTTGATTTATGGAATCTGAATTCTGAAGTTGGTATGCTCACCTTTGATGTAGATCGCTGTTCTTATAATTCAGATTTGATTCACTTCATAGCTTTCTACTTTTCTTTTTAATTGAAAGAGAATGGTGGCTGTCCTAGGTTGAGTATGGCGGTATGACGGCTCTTAGAATGAATTAGTGTGATCTTAGGGTTGAGTGTTAGGTTGTTTATATAGAGTTTCAAATTCAATTAGAGCCGTCGGATGATCCTAGAGTTAATCACAACCATTCAGTCAGGATAGGGTGACAACTTAGCCCTAATGACTCAGCAAAGAGTCAGAAAGGACTCAGCAATGAGTCACAGTACGGATCAGAACACACCAAAGAGCTGTGCAGGTTTTCAGCTCGACCTGGGCGCACTTGGCAGGTGCACCAGTGCAATTTTTGTACTGGCGCACTTCCCAAGTGTGCATTTTTTCTCTTCTCTTCTTCTGGTTTTCTGCCTAACTTCGTTCGTCCATATCTCCTTCATATGATGTCCGTTTTACGCAAGCTCGGACTCTATCTCAAGCGGAATTCCATGACGAAAGCAATGGCGTAACCCGTTTCCCTTAAATCTCGCATTTGAAATAAATTATTCTTTGATTATATCTTATGTCCCGATCTAAAATTACGGGGTGTTACATTTTCTCTCGTTCGACGTCATTGGAACAGTAAAGTTGCTAAAATTACAAGAAAACATAAAATGCCATAAACTCAATTAGGAAAAACCGAGTTGGATAAGCGCTAAGGTGTGGGATGATCTTCATGCTTGTGGAATAACGAGCAGTTTCAGGTAAATTTACTGCATGTTTAATTTAAATTGTTCTACTCAATTAATATATAAGTTAGAATTAAACATTTTTTTAATTTAAATTTATAGACTTAGTCTGCAAGAAATTCGACCAAGTGGGAGCAAGAACCCCGTTATACATTGTAGCGGTTCCAAGTCGTTCTAGCACCATCTCAACGACTCGGTTTATTTATTAATTACATGGTTAAAGATTTTAAGTTCTGAGTTTTTAAAATTAGTTAGTTAATTCAACTTAAAGTTCTAATTTACATATATGCATATTTCAGGAGAGAAAGTGTGGTGTTCCTACGTTGTATCGGGATGTATGTATTTGCACACACACATGCAGTGAGTTACATCGACGACACATGCTCAGTTTCCTCTTGGGACCACGATGTCGAAGAACTTGATGCATATGTAAGTATAAGATAGTTAACTTAAAGTTATAATTTAATTAAAATAATGTCATCTAAATTCATTTGTATTTTTTTTAATAGAGTAAAATTCCGCAACAAATGGCATGGATGCTTGAGGAGGCTAGGAAGATCGAGTTGATTGTCGAGGAAGAGGATTTTGTTTTAGAGGCTGTTATGGATCCACCAACCCGGAACAGATGCTATGGTTTTGGGAACATTGCGGTAATAGAAACTAAAATTTATAGTAGAAATTAAACTTTACTTGAATTGTTATTATGGAATGCTAAAAATCTAAAATTATTTACAAGTTAGGACGTCTCAGCAGTCGTACTAGAAGGCTTAGGACAAGGAGGTGACCGAACAACTATGATCTCAGATCAAAGAGCTTAATGAGTGTGATCTCCACTACGAAGAGCAGATAGAGCATCTTAAACAGCGTCTGGCAGAGTTCATTGCCTAGTACAGTACGCTTCCTTCATCATCTAGCGGTTCTAGGGGAGAATGAGTTGAGGTTAGTTAGTTTTGATGATATATATATATATATGTTTGTGTATGTATGTGTGTGTGTGTATACATTTATGTTTTGAGAGTGGGTAAGGATTATGCTTGATACATTATGATGGTTTGTATGTGTTGATGTTGTGTTGGTGATGATGGTTTGGACGTGGTGTTGGATGGCTATTTATTTTGACGCTCGGTTGACGAAGTTGAGATGTATGTACATATATGTTGTATTGATGACGTTGGATTGACGTATTTTGTAAATATTGGTATATGTTATGTGTTTTGCATGTTTAGTGTTTGATTTTGGTATAATAATATGTTTAGCTATATATGTGATTGTGACTGTGATGTATATGCTCGAAATGGAGCTATATTGATGAATATGAGATTGTGGGTGGCTAGAAGTCATTGATCTAAAATCGATAAAACAATATTTACCCAGATTTCCAACAGCGTCCATTGGTTCCCAATGGCTTAAGGGTCCATATATTTCATCGGCTATCAATGGTTCCTAACGGCTAGTTTTCATCGGTCTTTAACTGTTTCCAACGACTTATTGGCCCAACATGAAATTCATGTGACCAAGTTATAAAGGCGGAAGCCATTGGAAAATTGCCATTGGAAGTCGTTGGAAACCGTTGATGTGTATACCAACAACTTTCCAACGGCCCTTGTCCGTTGGATATAACTGTGTATCTTTAGTGTCCCCTCGACTATCCGCTCGCTGAGAGATTGGTACGTGGTTTTTTGTCCTTGGGATCTGAGATGGTAATATGTTGATGAGGGATTGTGTTATCAAAACATTCTAATATCTTGACATAGAAGAAATTTCTTTACGAGACATGTCATATATAAAACTTATATCACACACACACACACACACATATATATATATATATATATATATTCGCCTGATGCTTGGGTTTAGGTTTACAAGTTTTGGGTTTGGCTTGGGAGAAGTACTAGTTTTCGGTAGCTTTAATATGATTATATTTAAGTTACATGTTGTAGTTAGATCAAATTGTCCTGATTTAGTTGCCACATTACATTCTTAAGAAAAAAGAGGGGATATGTGTAAAAAGCCTGTAGCGTAAAGCTTCCGGTACAATGGATTACATGCGCTAGATTCAAATATACATGATGAGCATATGTCATTGTATCACGCGATTGTATTTGAGCAACTTTAAACAATCATGTCGGTATTAAACATTAGCTTAAAAATATTTTGAATTCATATTTTAGTTGGCAATAAGATATCACAAAAAAGTAATAAAATATTAAAACGATATTATGTGCGCATGCTGGTTCATGTATGCAAGTGTCCGCACCTGGGTGTCACCAAATTCCTCTTGTTCACCTTGCAGTTATATTATTCAAGCGCACATTGCTTGTGCACTCATTTTTTCCACTGATCTAAGTATCTATAAAGTTTCCTATTTTATGTGAACTAAAAGTTGGTGTAGTAGTATAATTCTATGTGTGTCACCCAAAACAAAGAGGTTACTGGTTCAGGCCAACTGTTGTATTCAAGTTTTGTGATTTTTTTCAAAAACGCATGTTATGTTTTATTCGTGAAATTTCTACGCATCATTCTTAGTGTTTAATCATGCCTTTGATTTCAGGTAATTGGTCTCCTTTTGATTCATATAGCCGAAAACATTAGAGTATTTTATTCGTGCCTATTCCCGCTTCAATTATTAACACAATTCCTCATTTTCCATGAAAGATGAGTTTCCACACACTTATGACTAACTTATGATTAAGTGAATTAAATATTTGAATATAAAATGAAATGTTAGGATTGTTATAGAACGTCCATTATTATTTGTTTGTGCATATGTGATACGCACACTACCGATAATTGACACTATATGGATGTCATGCTATGTTTAGACTGTTGTCACCTTGCAAGTTCCTTATAGATCTAGAAAAATCACTATGGTTGAAATGATACATACCCAAACGACCGTATAGATTTAGGAATAAAAATTGAATTTTTGGGATCCAGCTTGAAACGATATATACACAGAAATTTTAATAAACAGGTTGAAATAATATGTACCCGATTCACTTGATCATAGGATAGAAAACTATATATGGAGTCATGGTTAATAAAACTATTTTAAAATGTTATGAGTATGTATCAATCTTATTTAATTGATTTTGGAATATAATTTGAATATTGAGTTTAAATATTGCTTGAAATTAATTTAGCTTGAATTTATAAACTTGATTTATTTAATAATGTTTTAAAACATTTACAAAGTTTAAATTTTGAAGTTAAGACTTAATTTAACAAAAAAAAAATTGCAAATCAACTTTGTGTGATATAGCTAAAAATTACATGACAAGTTAATTTAAAGATAGTTTAGGTTAACTTAAAGGATTTCTAGTAAAAAAATTGTCTTAAAAAGGTTTAACTTAATTATTGTGATGGAGAGATTTTAAATTTACGACTTTAATAAAATTTAACTTAAAGGAACGGTTAAATGTTAAGTTTAACTTGATTAAATTTATGAAACGAAGGATTTGATTTTATCAAAGTCTTAGTTAATAAAAGATTTTACCTGGAAAAATTAATAAAATAAGTTTCAGAATGAAGAAAATATGATTTGAGAAATTTGGTTAACAAAGTAAACGATGAATGATTTGTGAAATATACTAAAATAAAATAATTTTCAAAGTTAGTAATAAACCGATTTAAGTAAAATTTGGAAACGAAATTCAATTTGAAAACTAACAAATGGGAAGTTGTATCTGGTTTGAATATAAACTAATTCATATGAGAAATAGAAATAAGAAATGACAAACAGGTTGACATATGAAATATGGATGCTTGGTTCGAATTGGATTAGTATATATATATATATATATATATATATATATATATATATATTTCTGAACTTTTTAGATCATTATTATTTATATCAAACCATTTTAGTTAAACTAAATTTTCTTTACCATTGTTATCTTAACTATTTTATTTCTATGTAAATTTAACTACCTTAATTTATCAAACTTTATAACTATTTTTATAAACTATTTCAGCTAAGCAATTTTATATTAAACTTAAATTATACATATATTTTGTACTTCAAATTAATGATTTTAAACCTATTTTACTATTAAAATTTTAATATATGTCTAATTCTAACTAATAATCCCGAAGTAATTTTAAATGAGGATTTCAGGTGATAATGTCATTTGAGAAATTGAAATCTAAACTAGAATTTGAATTGAAGGAAAATTACGCGAGTATAAGTTTTGAAGTCTGAACTTGAAACCAATAATGAGTTACTTTGAGTAAATAGATTTAAAAAAAATTGATGTCGAAGTAATTTATGATAAATAATTGTGATTTCAAATTTAGTGACCGTGGTGTGTAAAATGTAAACGTTTGGTTATTAAAGAGACCTGAAAAGGTATTGTCATACTCTCTGCCAATACCGATACCACTTTAACAACTATGCATGTGGTGGAGAATCCAGAATGAAGTATGATGGTTTGGAGGCAATTACTGGGTTTGAAGAACGAGAACGATGATGGATAGCCTTGACATTTGGGTCATAATTAAATTGACTAAAAAAGAAGCCATACACGGGACAACCAAGGTCGCATGTTCAATCGGGCACACTTCTTCGATACCATCTCTATTACATTGTGATCGATTTGGACGCCTTTTGGTATAGGAGTGTTGTTCGAGGTGGGAGGTAGTTGCGGTTATGTGTTACCACCATCTCAGGGGCCGCAATCCGAAAGAATTCTATCGTTGGGTATTGCATCGGTGCCTATTCATATTATCCTTATCGAGCCCGCTACGATCTTGATTTAACGTTGTCGTATCATTGTGCATCCTTATCCACCAACGTACTAGTGCTTTATATGTAATGTGTGCGATAACGATATAAACGGTGTAAGAGTAATATGGTAATCTCGCTTAAGCTATTTTAATATATTTACTTTACTGAATAGACATTATTATAATAGCGTATTATATTATATGTATTAGTTTCACGGATCCTTAAAGGATGGAATCCCAAATACCCTTTAAGTTACTGATGCATTTCCTTAAACATTTCACTTGAGTTGATTCAACCATATGAGAATGTTAGCCTTAACTCGAGTATTTTTGTTTTGTTTTTCTTACAAAATGCTCCGGTCAGCCTGAGTATTTCAGCTTTGAAGTTTATTTATTGGAGTTTGTGATTCACTATAATGACATGCTTTTTCAAACCATTTAAGTCGATAATAAATCAACTGAAATCGTTCGAAGCAACAGATTTTTATTGTGATGGGGTTTAATAAGAATCTAATCTCATAATCAAATATAGAAAAAAACTACAACATATCATTGTGGAATAAATCAATACTTGGGTCAGACTGAGTATTTCAGCTTTTGAGATTTATATATTGGAGCTAGGGATTTCTACAGTTTAGCCATATATCTATCATCTTATATTTCATTCCTATCATTTATTCATGTATTAGTTTGTATTCAGTCTTGCACTATATTTGTATTATTTCCATACTTTGATATGTATAAATTAAAATTTTTGTATTATCATATAAAATCTTTACTTCTGCTATGAGATAATTTTTGTTTGTGTCTACGATCCTGTGATGATTTATTTTAATCCCATAGCAATTAATAGTTTGTTGTTTCGAACGGTTTGAGTCGGTTTAAGTATCGACTTGAAGCGGTCGAAAGATACCAACCTGTAACGACCCGCCCTTTCAACCACTTCAAGTCAATAATCGAACCAACTCAATTGTTAGAAATGAAAAATTGTTAATTGCTATTGGGCTAAAATATAAATCATCATAGATACAAAACGCAAAATATCTCACAGCGAAAGTAAATTTTTTATACAATAATACAAATTTTTTAATTTATACATATCAGAGTACAAAATGAATACAGATATAGCGGAAGACAGGATACATAATACAAAATAATACATGAATAATAACTTAAACAGAATTTATGGAATACACAAGATAAATGATTGAACTCTAGTGATATTCAAGCTCCAATAAACGAATCTCCATTGTCGAAATACTCGGTTTGACTCGAGCATTTAGCAAGAAAAACAAAACAAAATACTTGATTCAGGACTAACATTCTCATATAAGTGAATTAACTCAAGTGAAATGTTTAATAAAATGCAAATAACTTAAAGGATATATGGGATTCCATCCTTTAAGGATCCGAAAAACTAATACGTATAATAATACGCTATTATAATAGTGTTAATGGTAAATATACGATTGAAAATAGCATAAACGGGATTACCATATTATCCTTGCACCGTTTATAGACGTTATCATACATCATCGCATATAAAACATTAGATACACCGATAGATAAAGATGTGTCGCAATACTACAATGTTAAATCAAAATGGTAGGGAGCTCGATCATGATAATATAACAAGGCACCTAGGCTATATCCAATAGTAGGATTCTATCGGATTACGGTCCTCGGGTTGGAGGTAACGCATAGCCACAACTACCACCCACCTCGAACAGGACTCTCATTTTCAAAGGGGCCCTAAATCAATCACATAGTAAGAGATAAGGTATCGAAGAAGTGTGTTCAATCGAAGGAGCGAACTTACTTAACCCAAGTATGGCTCCTGTTTTAGTCATTTTAATTATAACCCGAAGGTCAAGACTATCCATCATTGTTCTCTTTCTTCAAATCCATTAATCACCTCCAAACCATCCTACTTCGTTTTGGATTCTCCACCACGTACACAATTGCTAAAGTGGTATCATTATTGGCAGAGAGTATGATAACACCGACTCGAATCTCTTTAACAAACAAATGCTTGTTTCATGCCGTGGTCATTAAATTTTATAATCATATTTCGATCTCGTAAATCAACTAATTTTGAGTATTGATTTGAATTCATTTACTCAAAATATTATACTATTAATTAGAATTTTGGATTCCAAATCTTATATTATCAGAATTCCTCATTAAAACTGATTCAAGCTTAGGTTCTATTTTGCAATTGTTATTTCTTACTCAAAACCTTTACTATAAACCACTTCGGATTTCCTAGTTCCGATTGAACTTAGATTATTTTTATATCGAAAAATAGGTTTAAAATGGTTAAATTTATTATAGTTAATGTATTTGTATCAAAAGTTTATATGAAATCGTTTTACTGAAAAGTTTGGGATAGTTTTAATAGATATAACAATGCAGTTTAAGTAGTTGAAAAATAGTTTTGAAAGCAATATCAAAGAAGATTTTGTTTAACAAGATAATTTTGTATGAATAATAGAAATATAAATAGTCTGAATATATATTGATCCAATCCAAACCAACTATCCTTGGTTCATAATTCGACTTATTCTTAATTTCAGATTCTGAATTCCCGTACAAGTCAACTTACGTTTAAAAAGTGTAAAGTTCAAATTTTGAATCTAGAAACAGAATTTCATTTCTAAACTATGTCACTAATTTGCTTTATAAGTTATATTCTTAGTTCATTTCATTTCGTTTACATTTCAACAGTATTCAAGGTTTACTTTTTGTGTAAATTCTCAAAACACATTTCTTGATCTTCAAACTTATTATTTCAACGAATAAAATCTTATCTCAAGTAAAATTTAATAAAAGCAAAAAAAGATTGTTCTCAAGTTCGCCATGGTGACTAGGTTTCACAGCCGCCACCTTTACGGTCTTCCACCCTCTTTCTAACCTTATCTCTTCATCTCCCTTCCACAGATCTGTCTCATCTTTGTTTCTTCCTCTCTTCTTCTGTGAATCCCGGCTTTTACTCGTGTCGCTTGACCCGAACTTTCCTTTCTCCATTTTTCAACCCTAATGCCAAGCTCTTATCTCTCGATTCACTCAACCCGACCTTATCTTATTGATGCTCCTGGGCTCAGATCTCTTCAACCCT
This sequence comes from Allium sativum, assembly GCA_030737875.1. Taxonomy (NCBI): domain Eukaryota; kingdom Viridiplantae; phylum Streptophyta; class Magnoliopsida; order Asparagales; family Amaryllidaceae; genus Allium; species Allium sativum. The sequence continues at coordinate 386,861,651 of CM060916.1, read as the reverse complement.
AGAGTTACATATTTGCCAGTATGGTCTACCAAAGGTGGATCCGACCCTGCTTCTTGAGTGAATCGGTCGAATTAGACCGATTATCTTTGTGCTAGTTTGTACTGCCTAGTGGGTAAGCATCTCTTTATGGTTGTCTTAGATATAGTACGATAGATTTGTCATTACTTTAAGTAGTTGTTCATGTTTGGCAATTGAGATCTACTGATTCTTGTTGTGCTGGAGTTTGGTTTTGGCAGTTGGGGTTATTGGAATTCGGCTCAAGGTTCTGGGTGTGTGCGGTTTTGGTCATGCTTGGCTACCTTCTGACTAGGCATACAGGTGAAGCATTTACACTCTTGACATGCTGATGTTCGCTTAGTTGGCTTATATGTATTCCAAAGCCTGTACACTTTAGATCTGGCCAAGGAAGCAACTGCTCATGTCAAATTTTTTTCCAGTGGAAGTTAGATTTGGTCATTGTTATGCCAAAATTGAAGAAATTAGGTCAATGTAAGTGTTGTTCTTGACTAGCTTTATTCTTGGAGCTGGTTCAGGGAAATTTTGAAATGGAATGCTCGTGTAGCAACAATTGGAACGTGCTTGCAGACTATTGATGGTAAGAGCATCTCCAACAGTGGTAAATTCCTGTTCTGAATTCGTAATCAGAAGCAAAAATGCATCCCAACGGATATTGTTACCCTGAATATTTAGGGTAATATTCAGGGACCAATTCCGAATTGGTCCCAGGCGCCAATTTTTATGGCTCGCTACATGGCGAACCGAAAAAATCGGCGCGCGATGATAACATCATCGCAAGCTTTCATGTGGGAAAAGGTAAACAGCCAACTTTCACGTGGGAAAGCTTGTTTCCAGCAACCCTATACTTGCCGCGTGGCCTATTTTCTATGGACCCAATTTTCCCAGCAACCATATGCTTCCGCGTGTCATATTTTCCAAGACCCAATCTTCGTTTGCATGCCTAGTCAGCGCACGAAGAGAAAAGCTTGCCCAATTCTAGGCGCCGATAAAATCGGCGCCCATCTGTTGGGTTTTTTACTCAACATTACGTGAAATATTCAAAAACGTAATATTGTGACACTGAATTTTGTTGGAGATGCTCTAAGGGACTCTGTGTCCATATGTTGCTACTGCACGTCTGAAATGCAATGCTTGTATACTATTTTCCTTTAGCTTGGGATGTTTGTACTATGTTATATGTTACTAGCCATGTAATTATGTGTCTGTCGATCCCCCCCCCCCCAATGTGGTGTCCTTAGACTAGGAAATTTTTTTGTCTAGATACTTCTGTTTAGACTTAGTACTATAAGCTAGTATAGCTGTAGTGGACGATCCACTTTAAAAACCGTAGACGGTGGACAGTCCACCTTAAAAGCCAATGTTGTAGGTTGGTAACCGCCAACCTTCTGTATTATCCGTATTTATTATTGGTTATAATAAAAGTGTTTGCAGTCACTTTAAAAACCGGTCAGCTTTACGGAGAAAAAAATCAAATCTTTTTGTTTGTTAAACCTTTTTAAATCAAATTAACTTATTCATTTAATTGCCTGCTTAAGAAATTTATTAATGTTGTAAATTTAAATACCAACTTCATAGTAAATTAAGTCAAAATTTTTAAGTCAAATCTTTAAAATAAAAAAATCCATTATATTACCTTAAGATCATTTATAAATTAAATTAATATGTTAAATTATGTTATACTATACCAAATCAAATTACATTCCAAAAATCCAGTTAAAATTTAATCTTATCTTTAAATATTAACTTTGATAAACCGTTTTCAAAACACTATTTCATTAATTCGAATTTTTACCTAACTTATAAATTCAAGATAAATTCAAGTAAAATTCATTTCAGCATAAATTTAAAGTTCAGTATTCAAATTACATTCTAAAATCAATTCATACCTAATGTTTTACAAAATAGTCTTTATTTACCGCGACGTTCGTATATAATTTTCAATCATATGGTCAAGTGAATCGTGTATAAATCATTTCAACATGTTTATTAAATTTTTGGGTATATATCATTTCAACCCATTTATTAAATTTTCGGTTATATATCATTTCAACCCAAATCCAAATGATTCGATTTTATTCCTAAATCTATATAGTCTTTTCGGGTATGTATCATTTCAACCCATAATGATTTTTCAAAACCTGTAGGGAACTTGCAAGGTGATAACAGTTCAAACATAGCATAACTTTAATTGCATCTGTATCATGCCATATATCGATAGTGTGCATGTCACATGTGCACAACCAATAATTATAAGTTTTCTAGAGAAATTCTTACATTTTATTTTACATTTCAAATATTTAATTCACTTAATGTTAAGTTAGTTGTGAGTGAAGGGAAACTCACCTTTCGTGTAAAAGCGAGAAGATATGGAACGAGCACACAATGATGATGCTAACGTAAACAAATTGAGAGATCAACTACCTAAATAATTCAAATTGCTCGATTTAATATTATAATGATTTTTTTCCAAAAAATAAACACAAATGAGTTTTTGTTAAAAATTTACAAAACTGAGAAATAGCAAAGACTCAAACTAGTGACCTTTCAATTTTGAAACCCATGACAAACCACTCAACTATGCCAATCTTTTGTTAAGGCATAGAGAAGGGACCGATATTCAAAAATAACACTTCATATTAGTGAATAGAAAGTGCACAACACATATGTACATAACAACTAAGTGAACAAAAGGAGCAGAGATGCATGGAAAATGGCAGCATGGCAATAGCAGCAACAAGGTGACAAACAAGTGATTGGTGAGAAATTGAGTGACATAGCAAGTGAATGTATATTTCATTCATAGACACGACTTGGTTTCTTTTCCCACTTTTTCTCCTACTTGCATGTTTCTACAACAACATGAGTTCAACTTCAGCTTTAACATGCATAGGCAATTGAGTCGTGCAACAAGCATATGCTTAGGCCCAGAAGAGAAAATACAACCCATTCCCTGTTAGAAGCATAAATTGTAACAAAGATTGTATTTGCTTTCAGTTTACATTCGGTTGAAAGTATTTGCAAAGTGCATATATATATATATATATATATATATATATATGTGTGTGTGTGTGTGTGTGTGTACAAAACTACATTTGTACAGTTCAATGAAACTACTGCTTTACATTCTATTTCGCTTTCCTCAAATAATTGTTCATGGTATCAGAGCTCAGCACTAAGCGGTAACCAAATTCGAAATTCAATATCCTAAACCCCTAATCTCACCAGATCTGCATTAGATCCACTAACTCAATCTATTTTCTGTACAGATCTATATAGATTTGAGTCAAAATCATGGCTCAATGGTTAGATTCATTGCATATGGGGAATACAATCTCTGATCCAACCTCCAAAACGCTAGAAGAATCATTGAAATCGGTTGTAGATCCTCATACCCAGCTAATCACGGTGACTCTAGATGAGACTAATTTTTTGCTGTGGAAGTTTCGGGTCAAAACCGATATCAGAGTGTACGATCTTGAAAATTTTATCAACTCTATGACTGATGTTCCATAGCGGTTAATCGCTGGTCAAGAAGGGTAGCTTACTATCAATCCTGCATTCATAACACATTGGAGGCAAGATAGTCTATTATGTTCTTGCCTTTTATCCTCTATCAACACCAGTTTATTGACACAGATTGTTAGTTGCAAGACTTCTCTAGGGGTATGGAATGCAATACATCAGAATTTTACCTCATAGGACATTGCTCGAATTATGAGTTACAAGAGATAATTACATAACATTAATAAGGAGAATATAAGCATTAGAGAGTATTTGAGTAAGGTGAATACACTATGTGGCCTCTTAGCATCTTCAGGTTATAAATAAGTGAGATATAACAAGTTTTATCTATTCGTAATGGTCTTGATGATAGTTTTGAAACAGTTGTAGTGGTGATTTCATCGAAGAAAACAACACTATCAGTCCAGTATGTGACATCAGTTCTTATGGGACATGAAGGCGGATTGGAACAGAAGCAAAGTGCAACCCAAGACTTCCTATCAACTATGTAGCAGCCTCAAAGAACAGAAACACACGGTACAGTTTCAAGGTAGATCCATCAACTCAAACAACAAGAAGTGATCAAATGTTTGGAAGAGGAAGAGAAAGAGAAAGAGGTAGAAGCACAAATAACCGACCGAAGTGTCAGATATGCGAGAAGATAGGTCATACTGCCTCATGTGCTATTTCATATTTGATAATAGCTACACCAGTAGTCAACAAAACTCACCAAATCAGACTATGTCAAGACAACACTACAATGATGGTAACTCAAATCAAGTGCAGGCTGGTACAAAATCTAATGTCAAGGGACATATCTATGTTGTTAAGAATCAAGATGTGCTAGCTAAAGACGTTGATATACAGAATGAAGTGTGGTTTACAGATTCTGGAGCAACTCATCATGTCACAAACAACCTTCAGAATCTAAACCTAGGAGGAGCTACATGCAAAGGTAAAAGTTCAATTTATATGGGAAATGGCACACCGCTAGATATTACGCACGTAGGTCATGCATGCTTTGAATCATTCGGGATGGATAAAACCTTACTATTAAGAAATTTACTCAGAGTACCTCAAATTAAAAAGAAAAACCTAATTAGTGTTTCATAGTTCACCAGAGACAACAAAGTTTTCTTTGAATTTCATCCTAAAATTTGTCCACTCAAAGGTAATTTGAATCAAGAAATCCTACTGCATGGGGTGCTGCATAATGGACTATACATGTTTGATTTCAAGGCTGATGAGAGGAATGATGGAGATAGGTTGATAATAAAGTAGATGATGAATATGATATATGGCGTAAAAATTTGGACATCCAAATGTAAGTTTGATGAATAAAGAAAATTTGCAACATGTGAGTTCTATCTCACCATAATATGTAGTCAGTGTCAACTAGGTAAGAGTCATAAACTACCATTCAAGCAGTCTGAAACCACATATAAGTATCCTCTCACTACAACATATATGCTAATTATGCTATGTTTTTAGCCGTATCTAAAGCAGTTGGACACGGTAACAAGCCATATCAAAAAATGACGCGTTAAATTATTAGATACGGCTCTTAACCGTATCCCAGTGTAATAACATACAGTTATTGGTTGTATCTAAATGATCAGTAGATACGGCTATAAACCATATCTTATATATGTGTGTGTATATATATAAGCAGAAACTGCAGCACATATTATTTGTAACACAAAGCATATATAACACAATATATACACAGGATACACTAATTCACAATTGTAATGGTAAACGAAACAATTGTATGAAATATTTCATTACATTACAACATATAATGATACATGGTATTTGGTTACATTGCAATAAATAAGATACACGTTGTTTCATTACAATAAAGAAGATACATAATGTTACATTACAATAAAGACGATATGTACCGTTTCATAATTACATTACAATAAAGAAGGTAAACTTCAGCGATCAGCCACTTTCCGCTTTTCGACTTCAGTGATCGACCACTTCGATCTGCAGCTAATGCATTCACTAAGATGAATGTGTAACTTTCTAGTTAAGAATTTAGGGGGTGATTCACTAGGTGAATGCACTTTAGCTCACGCACCGGGGTTGGGTATTTTTCCTAAATTATGCACTTAACTAAGCGTCAAGACTAGTAAAGGGGATAATATATCAAGTCTCATATGTTGTTGCACTAAACCTTAGGAAAAAGTAATTGACACTTAATATTATCCCCTTTGCTAATCCTGGAGCTTAGTTAAATGAATAAGCTGGGATAAATACCCGAACCGGCATCGTGAGATAAAGTGCAGCCACATGTTGAATCATCTAGTGACTCTTAACCAGAGAGTTAAAGCCTTCATCTTGGTAAGGCTTCACCGGTGGATCACCCAGTAAATTCTTAACCAGAATGCATCATCTTCGTCTATACTTGCAACCTAATTTGCATTAGAACAATAATGAGTCAGAACACACGTATTTACACATAAAAGAACATATTTCCACAAGACTAAGTACTGACTTGAATGCACAAGATAACAGAAGAATATACAATTACAACACTCACACCTACTCTGCACAACAACATCATGAACATACAAGCAAGAAGAACACATTCAGGTCATGGATGAATACAATAAATCGGTGCACAAGCACATGCACATACTTGATGCGCATAATGTCATATACATGAGAACAAATCAACTTAGTTCAAGGCAGCAAATCATAAATGGAAAAGCAGTTCAGGTGGAGCTAGGGTAAATAAGCACCAGATTTCTCAGTTCTCTACATATGTAACCAAGGTAAATGAGCAAATTGCTAGTCTGATTTATAAATTCTGAAAGAGACAGTGTAAAATAATGCCAAAATATGTATCCATATATGTATATAGTATCAAATTATGTATTTTTTTCCTCCTAATTATTATTTCCTTAAGCAATTCTATAAATCTAGATATCTTAGTTTGCAAGGCATTTAGTTCTACGCCTTTACTCTCATGCAGTGTGATACACATGACACACTAAACAAATTGACTAAATCTCAACCTATGAAAGCCATTCTATTTTTGTTCATGCATCCATCACCGACATTTCTACTCAATCAAAACAAATTTCCCAATATTAATTACCAAATACATGCAGCTCAGTCAACAAAACTAGTATGCTTTAGTTCTCAAATCATACCACATGATTTTTTGTCACAAGCCAGAAATGACACATGCACTTCAGATCAGTAAGGATCAGTGTACATGGTGCAATAATACACACAAATGAGCAGGGCATCACAAAGTAAAAGTGCTTAAATTCAAGGTAGACAAATACAGCACAAGTAAATGATAGAAAATACACTACTGCACTATAAAACTGTAACGACCCAGAAAATCTGAACCAATTTAAAATTTTTAAATTGGCTAGAATAATGGATTTTAAATATTTTAAATAAATATTTTAAATAATAGCGATGAAAACTGAGTTTGAATCGACAATTGAAAACGAATATAATTAATTATAATTATAAACAAGGCCTGAAATGGCGCTACAGTTTCAAAAATTGAATTCAAACTTTGTCGGACTGTACCGGGTGCAAAACAAAACGGATTTGAGTGAAACCAAAAATATTTAAATCTTTAGTGAACACCTTTCTAACGAATCTGAAAAATCGAATTTTCATAGCGGAAAGCGAAAGTTATGGCCAAATGAATTTTCAGAAAGGTCGCTATGGAATTTATATAGCCCGTGAAATTGGCCATTTTGCATACGACCTCAGAATTCGTTGAAACCACTTTTGTTGGATCCGAGATGTGAAGTTATTGCTAGGTTTCAAATTTCATAATTTTTGAAGCTAATATGTGAGCGTGGCAAAGGAAAACGTGTTTGGATCAATTACAGTTAAATTGGATCGACCAGAAATGGGCCTTTTTGCAAACGATCTCAGAATTCGACGAAACTAGTTTTGTTGGGACCGTATCGTCAAAACATAGCTAGATTTATTTTTCTGGAATTTTTCGAATTAGTTTGTGGCCCTGGCAAATTGAAATGTACGTTCAAATTGAATATTGAATGTTATATATTTTAATTTGAAGGAAAACTGACTGAAACAGTCGAATGGGCCTACGAAACATATCCCATTGTGTTCGGAATGGGGGCAAAACGCTAGGGACGACATTCGTTGGGTTTAGATTGGTGGTCATGTCAGAAAACCCCTTTAAAACTTCCCCGACCAATCAGAATTTTTATTAAAAAAAAAAAGGAAAAATCCTTTTTCTCTCTCCCCGATCGAAGGCGGAAACCGTTCGAAATCTTCCCGTCCACTTTCTGATCAATCCACGCAAAATTAGCCCCTTCTCCAGTTGAAGATTTTGTAGAGCTCCTCACGATCTTCACATCCATATAAAGATTGGATTTTTTTCGTGGCCTGTAGCGCCTGGATCGACGCCTAGAAGTTGGCGAATTCCAACCGCCGCCGCCGCCTCCTGCCAGTGTCGAACTGGCCAACTCCCCCCGGCGCCTGAGCGCCTCTCCTCCCCCTTCGACACTGCGTAGCCCGATCGAGCTATCGATTCACGGATTGCACGAAAACTTCAAACCTAGTTTTGAAGATTTCAGAAAGGTAACGGCTGTTTAATTTAAAACTGATTTTAACAGTTTAAAACCGTTGCAAACTTTGTAAAATCATATCTTTATCGTTTGTTGTCGAAATTCAGTGAAACAAGAGACAGTGGACTCGTGTGGACGTCTTCTACCTTCTAGAAGAGACCGCATATTTTTCTGAGCCTTCTGCTATTTTTGGTGGAGTGGAACCCAAAGTGAGATTTCTAATTTTATAAACGATATGGAAAACGACGATGTATAAATTATATAGTTGATGTATGAGTTATATAAGCGTTGTACACCTCATGTATAAGCGTTGTATAAGTTGTACGTTCGATGTATAAGTTGTATATGCGTTGTAAAAATTATATATGTGTTGAAATAGAAGTGAATTGCTATATATAAATATAAATATAAATATATATATATATATATACGCCCCTCTTCCACAAACCATGGACGATATTTATTGGTTGTGATTGGTGTGAAAATTGATTGATAGCGAATGGTTGATTGAAATTGTTTGTGGTTGATATTTATTGATTGTGGTTGAAAATACCCAATGGTGGTTGAGAAATATTTGGTTGAAACCACATAGGATTAGTTTGTGGAAATGAAATAAATATATACATGCCGCCTGCGTGCGAACTAGATGCATGATCCCCATTGTCAAAACCGCGAGGTTTTAAGATAGAGCGAGGAGCCGTACTAGGGACGGTCCCGGTTTTAACTACCCTGCCGTTATGCTGCCGAAATTTTGAATAACATTCATGTGTTTGAATTATTTTCATTTGCTTAAACTATATTTATTCGTTGAATAGAAAACCTTCATGTGTTGAATCGATATTCATTCGTTGAATTGAAATTCATGTGTTGAATGGTATTCGTGTTTCAAATATAAAAACCACCTTTTTATCTATTTATATAAACTATAGAAGACCTTCATGTGTTGAATCGATATTCATTCGTTGAATTGAAATTCATGTGTTGAATGGCATTCATATTTTTGAAATAAATTGTTTTCTAATAAAAATCACATTTTTATCATCTATATGAAATGTATAAAATAATATCATTTTGAAATAAATTGTTTTCTAATAAAAATCACATTTTTATCATCTATATGAAATGTATAAAATAATATAGTTTTGAAATGAATTGTTTTACAATAAAAATCACATTTTTATCTATACATGAATTGTTAAAAATAGTGAAATGTTGAAATAGAAGATAGTAGATAAAAATATCATTTTTATCAAAAGTATGAAAAGAATATAGCTTTGAAATAGAAGAATCGATATATATTTATTAATAGAATTAAAATATATCGAATAACGACGCTGCAGTTTGTATTTTGAAACTGTGATTTCAAACGATTAGTACGGGAGATCCGACCATCGAATTCTCCTGAAATCGCAACCGTTGGGTTCGCTTTGGAAAAATCTTTCCAACGGCACCAACTTTGTAAAAATCCAACGGTTGGATTGTCTGGAATGTTTAATTCAAATATGAAGAAAAACAGCGCCAGAATCGATTATATATATATAAATATAATTATATTTAATCGAATAACGACGCTGCAGTTCGTATTTTGAAATCGAAACTTCAAACGATTATACCGGGAGATCCGACCGTCGGAATTTCCCGAAACTGGAACCGTTTGATTCGTTTTGAAAAGATCTTTCTAATGATGTAAATTTTGTGAAGATCCAACAGTTAGATTTTCAGATATGTGTAAATCAAATCTGAAGAAAAACAGCGCCACGGTCGCGTTATGGCCCGAAGCGTCGTTTTAAATAAATTGGCTATTTTAAAATAAATAAAAATAGCGATATGTCATTATAAAATATTATAAATGATATGGGTGTGATTTAGAAATTAACTGATGGTTGGTTAAGTCGAATGGTTTCCTGGGTGTTGATCTGATGTTGGTTTCGGCCTTCGGGGTTAATATTTGGGAAATCTTTCTCTTACTAATCGACAGATAGTGACTAATGAATTGAAATGATACGTGTGTATGTTAGTGTTGCACTTATTAATTATATACGCGAGTTGCTCAGAAAGACCGGGTTTATCCCATTCTGAATAATTGAATCGACGATAAGAAATCGAAGATGAAGACGATGGTCGAAGACCGGAGATCTTCACCTCGTTTGGATGGTAACCGAGGTCCTGATTGGGAGGCATCCCGAAATATGGATAATGAGTGCTGATCGTCCCGACGTACGTGGTGATCGATGGGTTTGCGAGGTATTTAGTGCCTCCGATTTCGTTCAGACCCAGAACGGACTTGCAAATGGACAGTGTGTCTGACATTGGGATTTATTCTGTGTGATTGATAGCCATCAGTTGCACGGTGTGAATTGCTTGTGTGGCATGCTAAGATGCAGTGATCAGGGCTTCTGTTGAAAAGAAAAGTCTTGTGGTGATGATCAAAGCACCGCCTGTGTGGCATAGCTTTGTGTACAACGTGAAATCGTGAGCCTCACACCCCGGTATGAACCAGAAACGGGAGAAAGGACCTCAGGGAGGGCCTGCGTTTCCTCCTAGCTAGAAGTTACGTCAGTGGTTTTACACGCCCTGACGAGTTTGACTTATGTGGTTGTTGCTATTGCGAGGCGCCTCGGTTAGATCGGACGATCCGGGTCCGATGGAGTCATTTGTTGGCTCGCTTAGGCCCCAAAGGGCGGCGAAACGCAGTGCTCAGGCATTTTAATCCACATCGGTGGACCGGCCCTGACGATCCAAGGGTCACTCGAGCTCTGATCCTGAGACTCGGGCTAGGCAGTCTCGAATTCGGTAAGGACTATCTTTTGCCTTGGTTCAAGACGGAAATCCAATTTCCAAATACGTGACTGTACGGTTTTGATTGTATATATATATATATATATATATATATATATATATATATATATAGCGACATGATATATGGTACCCATGCCGTCTATGATTGATAGTTATGATTTGAAATTGTTTTCAAAGCATATAAACACTAGTAATAATATCAAATGCTTTTGTTTTATTCGTATCAATCATATTTTGGCCATTATAAGGTAAAACTCTATCCTCCAGTTTGCGTTGCATTGTGTGATGGGAACTGAGTCTTATAATGGCTTCATTTTTATAAAAAGCATAGCGATGTTTAAAAAGGATGATTTTTTTTTTAAGCACTGGCAATCCAATGGAGTGAACCCGTTCCACGAAAGTGGCGTGGTCCTGTGATTGGCCATATTATAAATGTGTTGAGTAGATTTCTCATACCAGTCCCATGATTGACTCGTAGTTTGTTTCACTTTCAAACTCGGGTGCCCCTTTTTTTACATGGGAAGCCTTGTGTTCAGGTTTAGCAGGCTTTATCTGGATAGCTGGAGCTAAAGATGGATTCTATTATTTATCTCTTTTTATGCTGTTCAGCTCCTGTTGTACATTATGTTTGTTTTCCGCTGTAGACATATATGTATAGTTGAACTGTATTTGTACTAAGTATGATCCTGTATACTGTGTAACTCTGATGATTACTTTTATCCAGTATATTCTATTATTCATTTTCTGGTGTATTTATTTAATTCTGTTCTGCTGTTATCTGTTTCTGTGTTATATTCCAAGGATTACCCTTGCCACCGTCCGTACGGGGTTTGGGGTCGTCTCATTTGGTATCAGAGCTTTGGTTAAGCTTAGTTCTGGGATACAACATATTAACGAACTCGTCAGAAATAGAACCAGTAGTGTTCTAGGATGGGTAACTCTATACAGATAGGATCAGTAATATCCTAGTATAAGTAAAGCAGAATGAAAATACACCCCAGTATACACATTTACATTCAAGTATTTGTCTCTATATTTTGAAATATCTTTTCTGTTGACCTGACACTTTGTCTGCTAATTGCAGACGTACTAGAAAATGAGTGACAAGAGCAGAAGAAATAATCGTATGGCTTGACCAGCTAATGAGCCATTTGTGCTCCCGCAGCCAGAATCCGATATAGAAGTTCTATTCAAGAGATTTCGAAATCTGGGTGGATCGCCATTCTTAGGCAAGGAGTCCATTATGAAAACAAAAGCTTGGATTCGTTCTACAGAGAAAATCTTTGAGGGTTTAAAGCTGAGAGACGATCAGAAAAGACTACTGGCGTCTTGGGCACTCAAAGAAGAAGCTTTGTTTTGGTGGGATTCAGTTGTTAAAGATAATCTAGAAGGTGACATCACCTGGGATAAATTCAAAGTGATTTTCTTGGAAAGATTTACTCCTCCCGAAGCAACCGAGCGATTATGTGATGAATTTTCTTATTTGATACAAGGTGATCTGACCATCCCAGAATATCACAAGAAATTCAACGAACTTTCTCACTTTGCTCCTCATCTGATTCAAGATCCAAAGAGGAAGAATCTGAGATTTATTTATGGCCTGCAAAGGAAATATCAGAATAGTGTGATGAGGAATGTGAAACTTCCTTTCTCAGAAATGATTTATATGGCTTACCAGTATGAAGATCTCGACAAGAAAGGTATGTTGCCTTACGAAGAAGAGGTCAGCTCTAGTAAGAAAGTTGAGTCTGAAACTGATCGTCTGGAGGCCAGTACGATGTCTGAGGTCAGTAAGAAGCCCAAAGTCAATCGAAAAAGGGCCAGATCTGAAAAGGAACCAGCAACGACGGCCACCTGCTCTAATTGCAGGAAACCAGGGCATTTGACCAGGAAGTGTAAAACCTCGAAGAAACGAAAGAAGGGGTTTAAACCCAATAAGAAGTTTCAAGAGAATAGAAAGTGCAGTCAGTGCCATCAGACTGGTCATCTTTCAAAGGCCTGCCCGCTATTCAGAAAGCCTGAAGCAGTACGTATAAATGAAATAGCAGAAACTTCTGGGCCCGTAGATGTTCTGGAAAGGCCAGATGTTTTAGAAGGCACGCTAACTGTCAAAGACATCCCAGTTAAAGTACTGTTTGACACTGGCGCGTCACGCGGCTTCATTGCCAAGAATGCAGCTAAGAAACTGGATTTAAATTTGAAGAAGCTCAAGGAACCAATGACTGTCCAGAATCCGGTTGGGGGTTCCATTGATCTCAGTTGGGTTTGTGGAGTGCCGGTTTCTTTCTCTCGTTATCGGTTTCCTACCATCGCGGTCGTCATGAATTTTAAAGAGTTTGGTCTTATCTTGGGGTTAGACTGGTTGACCAAATATGAAGCTGAAGTTAAATGCGCCGACAGAGTCGTAAAGGCGAAGATTAAATCAGGTGATTATATAACCATTCCCTGTGAAGGTCAGAATGCTAATAGAAAAGACTTCTGGGCAGCTTTGAATGTTTGTCCAGCCCAAATAGAAAATATCCCTGAAGTTGCAGAGAATATTCCTGACCTCGTCAAAGATATTCCTGTCGTCAAAAACTATGCGGATGTGTTCGAAGAAGTTGTTCGCTTACCTCCGCAAAGAGAAATAGATTTCAAGATCGCTTTGATTCCCAATGCAAGGCCGGTAGTTCACGCTATTCGAAGAATGTCCTTGAAAGAGAAGGAGGAATTAGACAATCAAACACGACAGCTAGTATGGAAGGGTCTGATCAGGCCTAGTTTCTCTGATTGGGGTGCGGCAGTGGTCTTTGTCCCGAAATCTGACGGTACTCTACGTCTATGTGTGGATTATCATGATTTGAACAAGCAGGCGATAAAGAACAAATATCCATCGCCGCGGATTGATGATTTGTTGGATCGATTAAATGGCGCACAAGTATTTTCACGAATGGACCTAGCTACAGGCTTCCATCAACTTCGAATTGCCGAAGAATGTGTTCCAATGACAGCATTCAGAGGTCCCGACTTATTCTACGAGTGGTTAGTAATGCCGTTCGGCTTATGTAACGCTCCAGCTTACTTCGTCGATCTAATGAATAGAGTGTTCAGAGAGGTTTTGAATAAATTTGTTCTGGTTTTCATTGACAATATTCTAATCTTCTCTAAATCAAAGGCCGAACACGAAAAGCATCTGGAACAGGTTCTGGAAATCCTCAGAAGGAATGTATTGAAAGCCAAACTATCCAAATGTATATTCTGACAGGATGAAGTGAAATTTCTGGGCCACGTCGTATCGAAAGAAGGAATTGCTGTGGATCCAAGCCAAATCACAGCTATTCAGAATTGGAAACAGCCCAGTACCCCCACTAAAGTCCGCAGTTTTCTCGGATTGGCTAGCTATTACCGGAAGTTCGTTAAAAACTTTTCGAAGATATCTGGTCATTTAACGAGGCTTACAAAGAAGCACTCTAAATTCAAATGGACTACAGAAAGTTAGGACGTTTTTGAAGAGCTAAAGTTAAGACTAACGACTGCTCCAGTGTTAACCATTATCGATGGCAATCAAGATTTGAAAGTCTGGACGGACGCTTCTAGAGAAGGCCTTGACGCAGTGTTAATGCAGAGGGGCCAAGTGATTGCTTATGCTAGCCGTCAACTGAAGCCGCACGAGAAAAACTACGTCACTCATGATCTTGAGTTATTGGCGATAGTATTCGCTTTGAAAATCTGGAGGCACTATCTTCTGGGTGAGAGATTTGAACTGTTTACAGATCATCAGTCGCTGAAGTATCTGTTCACCCAGAAGGACTTGAATCTGAGGCAGCAACGTTGGCTGGAGTTTCTTGCAGCATACGATTTTGAGATTATATACACTCCCGGAAAAGCCAATGTTGTGACCGATGCATTAAGCCGAAAGAATGAAATGATCGCCAGTTTTATTATCACGACTTCACTGATAGATAAAATATCTGCTCTTCAGAAGGATGATCACTTCATTCAGAAGATCAGAGAGGTAATTCAGAAGGGCAAACCCTCGAGTTTTCAGGTTGATAATGAGGGGATTCTAAGGCTGAAGGGTCGAATCTGTGTTCCTAACATTGCTGAGCTCCGAAAGGAAGTTCTGGATGAATGCCACAAGTCAAAACTTAGTATCCATCTGGGAGTAAGAAAAATGTATAATGACATCAAACGCACTTTCTGGTGGAGGTCGATGAAGAGGGACATTTCTTTATATGTTAGCCGATGCCCTACTTGCCAGCTAGTCAAGAGCGACCAGCAGAAACTGGCTGGATTGTTACAACCGCTGGACGTTCCTAGTTGGAAGTGGGAACATATTTCTATGGATTTCATTGATGGTCTGCCCAGAACCAGAAAAGGGAATGACAGTATTTGGGTGATCGTAGATCGCTTCACGAAGACCGCCCATTTCATACCTATCAGATCAAACAGAACTGCTTAGAGTCTGGCGTAGATATACTTCAAGGAAATAGTTAGACTACATGGAGTGCCGCTCAGTATAGTCAGTGATAGAGATACAATATTTACTAGCAAATTCTGGGAAGCATTTCAAGTCAAGCTGGGAACGAAGTTGAACTTAAGCACCGCTTATCATCCTCAGACAGACGGCCAGACTGAGAGGGTAAATCGTATTTTAGAAGATCTATTGCGGGCTTGTGTTATAGATTTCGGTGGATCATGGGAAGACCATCTGCATTTAGCTGAATTCTGATATAACAACAGCTACCAGGCGAGCCTGACAATGTCGCCATTCGAAGCATTATATGGTAGACCGTGCCGATCTCCTACTTGTTGGGTCGAACCCGGAAATAGACTTGTGTTGGGGCCAGATATGATCCGAGAAGCTGCCGATAAAGTCGATTTTATTAAGAAATGATTACTGGCCGCTCAAAGCCGACAAAAGAGCTATGCCGATAGGAGAAGAAGAGATATATCCTTTGTTGTTGGCGACTATGTATATCTGAAAGTATCGCCGATGAGAGGAGTAATCCGGTTCGGTAAGACTGGAAAGTTGGCGCCCAAATTCATTGGTCTGTTTCCTATTCTGGAACGGATCGGAACTCTCGCTTATTGGGTTAAATTGCCTGATTGGTTGCCTGGAGTCCATGATGTATTTCATATATCCCAACTTTGAAAGCACGTTCATGATCCAGACTTGATCATGGAAGAAGCAGCTCAACAGGATATTGAAATTACTCCAAAATTAGCTGTGAGACGAGAGCCGCTAAAGATCATCGGCAAAGAGACCAAAGAACTAAGGAACAAGAAGGTTCACTTAGTCAAAGTGCAATGGAGTGGAGATCCACGAGATTGTACTTGGGAAACTGAGGAGAGCATTCAGAAAGCTTATCCTAGATGCCGAGTGGATATCTCTGATTGACGCCGGTGCAAGGTATATTTACCATACTTTGCATTACCATTTAGTTCTCTACTCTATTGTTATTTTCTTTCCATGGATGTGCACTTTAAATTCTATAGTCTGAATGATTTTAAAAGAGAATAGAAATTAATTAGTATATTTTGAAAAGTTAAAAACAATTGGAGTGTTGTTTGTGTTGTGTGATAGTAAATTAGATTAAATAAATTATTAGAGCGATAGTTAATTTAATTAGTAATAGAATGAATGGTAGAATTTATTCGATTATATCACACATTGAACTGATTTAAAAATAGATAGAAATATATACATGTGCGTTTTATATGTTTGAACAGGTAAATGGATAGCTGTTGAGTAAAGAATTTATTTGCGTGCCTGACAAATAGGTAAACCTTAATGAGTTGGATGCGAAATATTATTATATCAACTCCTGTGAATGCCATTGGATGCGCAGTGCTGGTTTTTCTGTGTGAAATAATAAACGTCGCCATAGGATAGTAACAATTAATTTTGAACTACATTACATGGCATACTTCAGAAGATAGGCATACTTCATCATATACCACATAAGCATTTGGAGCTTGTGTGACGAGGTGGAAGATTTACCATACGAGCGAGAGGCTTGTACGGCGATGACTATATTTTAAAGGTTGAACTGATGACTGACATGGACTATTTAAATTGTAACGATTAAATTGCCAGATTAATAAAAACCCCACACGGGTCTGGAGTTGACAATAATCACGTCTCTCTGGTTATTAGATACGGCACATGGACTATTTATTTCCCCACACGGGACAGGGTGATGAGAATTTATTCTCTGGAGTTATTATCAATACACCCTCCCCTGTAAACACCAGAATATATCACTATAAATATGTGTATGCTTCTTAGGATTTATTAGGTACCTAATACGGCCCAATAAATTTCCAAACCTCTCCCAGTACAAAGGAGGTTATGGCGAAATTTTTCGAAAATTCCGGGTGTTAGCCAAATTTTTGAAGAATTTGAAAATTCTCAGAAACTGAAAAGTTGGAGAATGGAAGCCAGATCGAACGTAGAGTTGATTAATCAAACCACTTTCGACTTTGTTCCTTTTCGGGGACGAAAAGTTTTAAGTGGGGGAGATTAACGACCCAGAAAATCTGAACCAATTTAAAATTTTTAAATTGGCTAGAATAATGGATTTTAAATATTTAAAATAAATGTTTTAAATAATAGCGATGAAAACTGAGTTTGAATCGACAATTGAAAACGAATATAATTAATTATAATTATAAATAAGGCCTGAAATGGCGCTGCAGTTTCAAAAATTGAATTCAAACTTTATCGGACTGTACCGGGTGCAAAACAAAACGGATTTGAGTGAAACCAAAAATATTTAAATCTGTTAGTGAACACCTTTCTAACGAATCTGAAAAATCAAATTTTCATAGCGGAAAGCAAAAGTTATGGCCAAATGAATTTTCAGAAAGGTCGCTTTGGAATTTATATAGCCCGTGAAATTGGCCATTTTGCATACGACCTCAGAATTCGACGAAACCACTTTTGTTGGATCCGGAATGTGAATTTATTGCTAGGTTTCAAATTTCATAATTTTTGAAGCTAATATGTGAGCGTGGCAAAGGAAAACGTGTTTGAATCAATTACAGTTAAATTGGATCGACCAGAAATGGGCCTTTTTGCAAACAATCTCAGAATTCGACGAAACTAGTTTTGTTGGGACCTTATCGTCAAAACATAGCTAGATTTATTTGTCTGGAATTTTTCGAATCGGTTTGTGGCCCTGGCAAATTGAAATGTACGTTCAAATTGAATATTGAATGTTATATATTTTAATTTGAAGGAAAACTGACTGAAACAGTCGAATGGGCCTATGAAACATATCCCATTGTGTTCAGAATGGGGGCAAAATGCTAGGAACGACAGTCGTTGGGTTTAGATTGGTGGTCATGTCAGAAAACCCCTTTAAAACTTCCCCGACCAATCAGAATTTTTATAAAAAAAAAAAAGGAAAAATCCTTTTTCTCTCTCCCTGATCGAAGGCGGAAACCGTTCGAAATCTTCCTGTCCACTTTCTGATCAATCCACGCAAAATTAGCCCCTCCTCCAGTTGAAGATTTTGTAGAGCTCCTCACGATCTTCACATCCATATAAAGATTGTATTTTTTCGTGGCCTATAGCGCCTAGATCGACGCCTGGAAGTTGGCGACTTCCAACCGCCGCCGCCGCCTCCTGCCAGCGTCGAACTGGCCAACTCCCCCCGGCGCCTAAGCGCCTCTCCTCCCCCTTCGACACTGCGTAGCCCGATCGAGCTATCGATTCACGGATTGCCCGAAAACTTCAAACCTAGTTTTGAAGATTTCAGAAAGGTAACGGCTGTTTAATTTAAAACTGATTTTAACAGTTTAAAACCGTTGCAAACTTTGTAAAATCATATCTTTTTCGTTTCTTGTCGAAATTCAGTGAAACAAGAGACAGTGGACTCGTGTGGACGTCTTCTACCTTCTAGAAGAGACCGCATATTTTTCTGAGCCTTCTGCTATTTTTGGTGGAGTGGAACCCAAAGTGAGATTTCTAATTTTATAAACGATATGGGAAATGACGATGTATAAATTATATAGTCGATGTATGAGTTATATAAGCATTGTACACCTCATGTATAAGCGTTGTATAAGTTGTACGTTCGATGTATAAGTTGTATATGCGTTGTAAAAATTATATGTGTTGAAATAGAAGTGAATTGCTATATATATATATATATATATATATATATATATATATATATATATATATATATATATATAAGCCCCTCGTCCACAAACCATGGACGATAATTATTGGTTGTGATTGGTGTGAAAATTGATTGATAGCGAATGGTTGATTGAAATTGTTTGTGGTTGATATTGATTGATTGTGGTTGAAAATACCCATTGGTGGTTGAGAAATATTTGGTTGAAACCACATAGGATTAGTTTGTGGAAATGATATAAATATATACATGTCGTCTGCGTGCGAACTAGATGCATGATCCTCATTGTCAAAAACCGCAAGGTTTTAAGGTAGAGCGAGGAGCCGTACTAGGGACGGTCCCGGTTTTAACTACCCTGCCGTTATGCTGCCGAAATTTTGAATAATATTCATGTGTTTGAATTATTTTCATTTGCTGAAACTATATTTATTCGTTGAATAGAAAACCTTCATGTGCTGAATCGATATTCATTCGTTGAATTGAAATTCATGTGTTGAATGGTATTCGTGTTTCAAATATAAAAACCACCTTTTTTTATCTATTTATATAAACTATAAAAGACCTTCATGTGTTGAATCGATATTCATTCGTTGAATTGAAATTCATGTGTTGAATGGCATTCATATTTTTGAAATAAATTGTTTTCTAATAAAAATCACAATTTTATCATCTATATGAAATGTATAAAATAATATCATTTTGAAATAAATTGTTTTCTAATAAAAATCACATTTTTATCATCTATATGAAATGTATAAAACAATATAGTTTTGAAATGAATTGTTTTACAATAAAAATCACATTTTTATTATATACATGAATTGTTAAAAATAGTGAAATGTTGAAATAGAAGACAGTAGATAAAAATATCATTTTTATCAAAAGTATGAAAAGAATATAGCTTTGAAATAGAAGAAACGATATATATTTATAAATAGAATTGAAATATATCGAATAACGACGCTGTAGTTCGTATTTTGAAACCGTGATTTCAAACGATTAGTACGGGAGATCCGACCATCGGATTTTCCTGAAATCGCAACCGTTGGGTTCGCTTTGGAAAAATCTTTCCAACGGCACCAACTTTGTAAAAATCCAATGGTTGGATTGTCTGGAATGTTTAATTCAAATCTGAAGAAAAACAGCGCCAGAATCGATTATATTTATATATATATATATATATATATATATATATATATATATATATATATATATATATAATTATATTTAATCGAATAACGACGCTGCAGTTCGTATTTTGAAATCGAAACTTCAAACGATTATACCGGGAGATCCGACCATCGGAATTTCCCGAAACTGGAACCGTTGGATTCGTTTTGAAAAGATCTTTCTAATGATGTAAATTTTGTGAAGATCCAACGGTTAGATTTTCAGATATGTGTAAATCAAATCTGAAGAAAAACAGCGCCACGGTCGCGTTATGGCCCGAAGCGTCGTTTTAAATAAATTGGCTATTTTAAAATAAATAAAAATAGCGATATGTCGTTATAAAATATTATAAACGATATGGATGTGATTTAGAAATTAACTGAAGGTTGGTTAAGTCGAATGGTTTCCTGGGTGTTGATCTGATGTTGGTTTCGGCCTTCGGGGTTAATATTTGGGAAATCTTTCTCTTACTAATCGATAGTTAGTGACTAATGAATTGAAATGATGCGTGTGTATGTTAGTGTTGCACTTATTAATTATATATGCGAGTTGCTCAGAAAGACCGGGTTTATCCCATTCTGAATAACTGAATCGACGATAAGAAATCGAAGATGAAGACGATGGTCGAAGACCGGAGATCTTCACCTCGTTTGGATGGTAACCGAGGTCCTGATTGGGAGGCATCCCGAAATATGGATAATGAGTTGTGATCGTCCAGACGTACGTGGTGATCGATGGGTTTGCGAGGTATTTAGTGCCTCCGGTTTCGTTCAGACCCAGAACGGACTTGCAAATGGACAGTGTGTCTGACATTGGGATTTATTCTATGTGATTGATAGCCATTAGTTGCACGGTGTGAATTGCCTGTGTGGCATGCTAAGATGCAGTGATCAGGGCTTCTGTTGAAAAGAAAAGTCTTGTGGTGATGATCAAAGCACCGCCTATGTGGCGTAGCTTTGTGTACAATGTGAAATCGCGAGCCTCACACCCCGGTATGAACCAGAAACGGGAGAAAGGACCTCAGGGAGGGCCTGCGTTTCCTCCTAGCTAGAAGTGGCATCAGTGGTTTTACACACCCTGATGAGTTTGACTTATGTGGTTGTTGCTGTTGCGAGGCGTCTCGGTTAGATCGGACGATCCGGGTCCGATGGAGTCATTCGTTGGCTCGCTTACGCCCCAAAGGGCGGCGAAACGCAGTGTTCAGGCATTTTAATCCACATCGGTGGACCGGCCCTGATAATCCAAGGGTCACTCGAGCTCTGATCCTGAGACTCGGGCTAGGCAGTCTCGAATTCGGTAAGGACTATCTTTTGCCTTGGTTCAAGACAGAAATCCAATTTCCAAATACGTGACTGTGCGGTTTTGATTGTATATATATATATATATATATATGGCGACATGATATATGGTACCCATGTCGTCTATGATTGATAGTTATGATTTGAAATTGTTTTCAAAGCATATAAACACTAGTAATAATATCAAATGCTTTTGTTTTATTCGTATCAATCATATTTTGGCCATTATAAGGTAAAACTCTATCCTCCGGTTTGCGTTGCATTGTGTGATGGGAACTGAGTCTTATAATGGCTTCATTTTTATAAAAAGCATAGCAATGTTTAAAAAGGATGATTTGTTTTTTTTAAAGCACTGGCAATCCAATGGAGTGAACCCGTTCCATGAAAGTGGCGTGGTCCTGTGATTGGCCATATTATAAATGTGTTGAGTAGATTTCTCATACCAGTCCCATGACTGACTCGTAGTTTGTTTCACTTTCAAACTTGGGTGCCCCTTTTTCTACACGGGCAGCCTTGTGTTCAGGTTTAGCAGGCTTTATCTGGATAGCTGGAGCTGAAGATGGATTCTATTATTTATCTCTTTTTATGATGTTCAGCTCCTGTTGTACATTATGTTTGTTTTCCGCTGTAGACATATACGTATAGTTGAACTGTATTTGTACTAAGTATGATCCTGTATACTGTGTAACTCTGATGATTACTTTTATCCAGTATATTCTATTGTTCATTTTCTGGTGTATTTATTTAATTCTGTTCTGCTGTTATCTGTTTCTGTGTTATATTCCAAGGATTACCCTTGCCACCGTCCTTACAGGGTTTGGGGTCGTCTCAAAAACTAAGGTAAATACCCAATTTAAACACAATAGCAGCATGAATTCTAGGCAGACAAGCACATGCAAATATTTATCATTCATATTTTTGAACTAAGGCATGGAAATTCAAATTAAACCCAATTTAAACCCAATTCGAATTTAATTTAGACCGAATTCATATTTAAATTTAACCATGTTCTAGTACTCACCTCCAGTGGCGACGAGAAGGATGGACATTGGTGGACTGAGGCTTCGCCGATCAGCTAAAGGCAACGCGAGCTGACGATAAACCATGGACTACGATGGATGAATTATTGACAAAGGAAGTCGGACGAGTACCAAAATTCTAATTTGGGTATTCCGTAGTCGCCATTGCAAAATAAAAAGAATGATAATTCATCCAAAAGTTTTAATGTTTCAAAACTCGATTGTGCCAGAATGGAAGTAGGGAGGGAAAATTTTGATATGCATTTCACATGGTCCAAAGTTGTATCCCGGGGCTTCGTCGATGGACGATCAGATTAAGTGTGTTTGGGGTGGTGCAGATCGCAAAATGTAGTTTGATACGGATCTGAGCACTATCAAATTTTACACGGCTTACAACCGAATTGTATATTTGCGTCCTTGTATGCCAAATTCATTGATATTGTGTAGTGTCTAGAATTAGTCAAATGTGATTTATGGGGTCCAGCCCTAACAAAATCAAATTATGGATATAGATACTATGTTGCATTTGTAGATTCTCATACGCACCTGGATTTACTTCCTGAAACAAAAGTTAGAAACGGGTGCAGCAGTAAAGCAATTAATCACCCATGCAAAAAGGCAACTTAAAAGAAAACTAAAGATGTTTAAAATAGATGAGGGATCTAAGTTTAAACCATTGAATAAGTTCTTTAATGAAAAAGGTAACATTCGTAGATACACATGTCCATATACATCTCAGTAGAATGGAGTCGTTGAGACAAAACACAGACACGTGGTATAATTGGGTTTGACACTAGTTGCACAGGGAGCATTATCCTTGAAGTTTTGGCTAGAGGCCTTCACGACAGCAATTCATTTGATAAATGTCCTACCTACAAAGCCATTAAAGGATGTGAGTCCATCAGAAGCGTTGTTGAGTGTAAAACCAGATTACAAGAGGTTGAAGGTATTCAGATGCTTATGCTTTCCGTTGTTAAGACCTTATAAGTTATAAAAGACGTAAACTGAATTTTAGATTAATTGCTTGTACATTCCTCGGGTATGGAACATGCAAGAAGGGATACAAATGTTAAACAAGTAACAGAAAAATTATCATGTCTAGGCATGTCGTGTTCAACAAAAAAAAATCCATTTACTTGCAACGAAGTGAAGACGACTAGCAAAGTCACAATTGCTTGGAGACCAATACCATCCATTCCCTTGTACATAGAAGATGAGGAGAAACATAGATTATATATACAAGGAGAGGAAGAAGTTAACAGCTTACCCATGACTGACACAATAACTAGAAGCAATGAAAATGATCGAGGTAACTGTTTTTAAAGTGAAAGAGTTGATGGAAATACCGATAGCACAAATGAAGCATCATCACAGGGTCAACAATCAGAGAATATGACTGAGAATGCTCAAGCAAATTCATCCAGCGGAACATAGGAATTACATCAGGGGCATCACATGAAAACAAGAGCAAAAAGGGGTATGTTTAAACCAAAGATATATACAACTCAATGAACATCATATAAGCCAGTAACGTATGAGCAGGCAGTGGAATACTGTGAATGGAGAATAGTTGTGGAAGATGAATACAAAGCACTGGTGAGTAACAACACATGGAAATTGGTGGTACTTCCAAAAAGTAGGACAGTGATAGGATGTAGATGGACTTGCAAACTGAAGCACAATGCAGATGGTTCTATAACCAAATACAAAGTACGGTTGGTAGAGAAAGGGTATACAAAACAACCAGGATTTGATTTCAAGGAAACATTTTCACCTATTATTAAACCCATCACCGTAAGGGTAATACTCACCATAGCATTACATAACAACTGGCCAATTAAGCAATTAGATGTGCACAACGTTATCTTGAATGGGGAGTTGGAAGAAGAAGTGTATATAGAGAAGCTTAAAGGGTTTAAATGTAGCAGCGAAAGGTAGATGGTATGTAAGCTGAATAAGGCGTTGTATGGATTGAAATAGGCACCTAGAGTATGGTTCGAAAAGTTGAAAAGGACATTAATAAGACTGGAGTTCCTCCCTCTCATGTCAGATAATTCATTGTTCATACAAAGAAGCAATCACAACATCATTTATGTACTGATATATATAGATGACTTCATCATATGAGGGAATGGCAGCAGTGAGATTGAAAAGCAAATTAAATATCTAAATGATGAATTTAAATTGAAAGATCTTGGAGAGTTGACTTCTTCCTGGGAATTGAAGTAAAGAAAGAGAAGGGAACGTTGCATCCAAGCCAGTAAAGCAATATCTAGTCGGTATTGAAAAGAGCAGGAATCGAAAAAGCAAAAGAACCGCCTACACCAATGATTACGAACTTATAACTGACGAAGGATAGTGGAGATCCTGTTGAGAATTCACATCATCACAGAAGCATTGTAGGGGCGCTGCAATACATTACAATTACAAGACCTGAAATTTCTTTCAGCATGAACAAAGTCTGTCAGTTTATGAAAAATCCATCGAATAGCCATTGGAAAGAGGTGAAATGAATTCTCATATATCTGAGCGGAACACTGAATTATGGAAAGAAGTTGTATGTTAATAAGTCCCTAAGCATTAGTGCATTTGCAGATGCTAACTGGGAAGTCACACTACAAGAAAAACCGCAAATAGCAGCGGTAGAACCTGCTTCAAATTCGTCGCTAAACAGGCCTTAGCGATGGATTTCCTACGTATCTCTATGGTCAGTAAAAACCATGACAGTATCTGTGTCAGATTTTGCGACGGAATTTTGCAAGAGGTTTCTGACATTTTACTAAATCTATAATAAAAATAAATATTATTTATTAGTTTAATTTTAATTTAATGTTAATTTATATACCGATTATTTATCGATGGATAATTAAATTATAATAAAATATTTCTTACATAAGGAGTTGGTAAACCCTTACTAATTACTAAGGGATTAGCGATAAAAAAATTTGACCAAACAACAATCTAGCTTTTTATTTTGTCGGTAAACCCTTACAATTCAGCAAAATATTAACGATGGAAATTAAATTAGGGTAAATTACATTTTCATTGTTTTTGTTGGTAATTCGACGGTAAAATCTTTCAAATTAGCCTCGAAATACCGATGCCACGTTGTCGATATTTTTTTAGCTTTCCTCTTTTGATACTAATACGTCTCTATTCCCTTTTTTATATGACAATAACTGTTTTTACCATCCTCTCCTTTCAGCTTTACAAATTAATATTATTCAGTTACATATATTGATATAAAAACTAGCAAAAAACAGTATAAAATTTCCAACCACATACAAACAACACTATCATAAGCAACAAAACAACGTAGACAATATTAACATATCATATAAAAAACATCCACAATCCTTCATTTTGTACACCAAGCTGAATTATAAACAACAAAATTATTCAGCTGGTGTGAACGGTAAACCACATACAGCCCATAACCATCACAACAGTACGAAAACCCCATAACTACAAAAATAACAAGTATATCCCTAGTTGTACTACAATCACATCACTACAAAATAAGTCTTAACATACCAATCAAGCTACGCAGATGACGATGGCGAAGGCGCGAACGAACGAGAAATATATGGCGAAGGCGAACGTGAAACTCTATCTTGACCCTTGAGTATTGCCATCACCTTTGCCAGTTGTGCTTCAAAGGTCTCCTTATCTGCCTTATGTTGTTCTGAGGGTCTTGCTCATTCTACTCTCTCATTCTCAAGCTCAATACACATCTCCTCGACAGGTTTTTATAGCTCATGGACATCATCTTCATTGCCAACAAGCTGACATTTTGAATGCTGAGAAGACGATGGAGGCTGCATTGTAAAAGTGACATTAAGGCATTAATACTTTTAGTCTGCAAGGATACAAATATTGTACTTGTCCTTGAACTCTATAAATAAGACCACGTTAAACAGATAATATACTGATGAATATACTTTCCTTGAACCGAACTGTATAATAATGTATTATAATATACTAACGAATATAATAATGTACTTTTCCTTGAACTGTATAAAGTGACACTCAGGTTTACTCTAAAGAGCTTACTGACGTACACATTCAATTGAAAACATAGTAATGAAATATACTTCCAATGTAAAGTCGAAATGAAAATCGCACAACATGCACCTTAAACTGATAATATTTACACAAATCTACACTAACAAATATTTTAAGGACTCTACCTATCAAAAACATTATATTATGATTCTCTATTTTAGTGCTTTATCATTTGAATTGAAGTAGTCACTGTGCACCCCAGTAATTAAAAAATCATTTAGTTACAACCATAAGTTGTGCTCTTATATTGATCATTTCTACTTGACATGATCATGAATGAAAGTGGTTATCGTTTATATGTTTTAATATTGTTAAAGCCTTAAAAACCGCAAGATAATAAAGTTGATCAAAACTATTTATTTTTAAAAAAGCAGTCATTACACAAATTAAAAGAACGGTTCTAAGGGCAGTTTTCAGAATGTCTACATGTAACAATCCAATAAAACAAACGTGCTTCAACCCAAAACATATCAATGTATGTGAATATTTTTGGTACAATGAACAACATTGTGCTTTGTACATGTACATATAAATCCCTAAGCTGACAAAACTTAATTATCTGATTTAATACCTGCACAAAGACAGCTATTTGGTTATTAGTGTGTCCTTGTTTGATATCCAACAGCAGGATAATTAACAACTTCAAACCCTCTGTCCCCCGGAGACAACATTGCAATTGCCTATTTGGTACAAATCGGCTAATTAATTAAGCATATCATTATATCATATAATAAGAACATTTGCCTTGGCTATCGCTCTCTCAACTCTTAGCTTCAACTCATGGATTGACTCGAGTACTCTTTGAGATGGGCTTGCTTATAGTACTATTTTAGTCAAAGCATTTCTATTTCTAATATTTTTCATCTTAGCTTTATCTTTTTTTTCTTTTAATATCATTACTAAAATATAACATAAAATATTACAACATACTTGTTTTGATATTGGATTTTTTTTAATAGGTTAACAAACACATTACTTTCAATTATTCTGCAAAACCCAACAAATGTTGATCGAAATCATTTTTTGTACAATCAACCAACAAACAATAGTAATCCAATAATTGATGGTCATGAAAAACGATATTATCATGGTTGTTTGTTGGACAACACCACCTTATAAGATAGCTGATTTTCGTATAAAAAATGACTTTGGTACTACGATGTATACAATTTTTTTATATTTATTATTATTGTCTGTTGTATCATGAAAAGAAAGATACGATGGCTTTAACAATGCACTAAGTACGTTAAGTTTTTATCCTAGCTAATTTTTTTGAACGTGACTTTCAAGAAAGCCAAATATATTTTACTAGATTTTGGACCTATCTTGATAAAATTATTTGAGTAATGTTCTCAATGATTTGAGTTTACACGTACCTTCGTACTTGCAAGATTGCTCTCAGCGATTCGAGCTTACCTAGATTTTAAATTTAGTACTAGGATAACAACTTGAATGAAAATATCGATTCTAATCGTTGTATGTACTTCAGTGGGCTGTTTCGACCCTGAAAACTCTAGGGACTTTAAACTAGTTGAGAAAAGGCAGCTTAGCCATAATGTCGCCAAATTTCGATTTGCTCTTCCTACGCCAACATCAGTTTTTGGTCTTCCCATTGGTTAACACATTAATTGCAGGTTGGCTCTCGTTTCAAATGATCTATGATATTCAGTTCTATGTAGTTTTCTTTATATTCAACATGTTATGTCAAAATTTGCTATAATCATATAGAGGAAAGGACGGTGCTGGAGAAGAAGTAGTCAAGCCTTACACCCCTACCACTTTAGACTCAGATATTGGGTATTTTAAACTTGTTATAAAGGTAAATTTTGTTTTTAATCTACTTTGTATGAAAAATGGAAAAAAAATACCCACTAGACTTATCTACCTCTTAATCTTAATTTTTTATAATTTAGATGTATCCTCAAGGAAGAATGTCTCATCATTTCCATGAGATGAAAGTTGGTGATTACTTGTCCGTAAAAGGGGATTTTATTTGTACTTATTGTACAAATGTTTATGACTAGATAAAAGGGGATTTTATTTGTAGATTTTGCATATTAACGTTTATTTTCTTTACATCAAATTGCCC
The DNA here is from genome assembly GCA_030737875.1 of Allium sativum. Classification (NCBI taxonomy): domain Eukaryota; kingdom Viridiplantae; phylum Streptophyta; class Magnoliopsida; order Asparagales; family Amaryllidaceae; genus Allium; species Allium sativum. The sequence goes on along the minus strand of CM060916.1, from coordinate 386,832,986 downwards.
TTGTTTTGTTCTTCAGTTTTTGGTTTTTCCTTGTCCGACTATTCAGTGTTTATCTATTGTTCACTAGGGGGCAAGATTCCTGTGACCATTGAAAAGTTACTAAATAGGATTTGCCTATCAATGCATACCATGAGGCATTTAGCTAAAAATGAAAAATAATTTTTACACTAAGAATTATGATAGTTTTTTAGGACACATTTCGGTTTATGATTGAGATCGCGTTTCATGAACTGTAAAAACAAAAGGCATGGATTCAAATGAAAATGTATGTGTACTTGCCGAGTATAATACACACAAGGATCGTGTAATATGACAAACAATATTCACGTATAAAGTAATAACTATTCACAGATAAGTAAATATAGTGAATGAAGTAAAAAGGAAAAATCACACCAGGGATTTTTATACTGGTTCGGAGCACCGTCCTACGTCCAGTCCCAGACATCTCTCTGGATTTTCACTAATCAACAACCTCTCTTCACCCGGAGGAACAGGTTCACAACACTACTTGATTTACAGGCCACAAGCTTACCCACTTGATTTCACGGGCTACAAGCTTACCCACTTGATTTCACGGGCTACAAGCTTACCCACACAGGAAAATTACAAGAGTTTGACTTTTGAATGTGTTCTTGCTTCAACACTGATTAGTCAATAATTGAGTACACCCTTCCTATAATCTTGTCCTCAAATGTAATTTGATGTTTGCGAAGATTCGGAAGTGGATTATCGTTGAATCACAAGTGTATTAAATATGCTTGGAGATTCAAACGATAATATAATGATTTTGAGTGCTCTTTGAATGCAAAATAGAATGCAAAATAGATCAGAGAATAGAGAGTGAAATTCGGTGGTTTTGATAAATGAATCACGATGTATTTATAGTGATTGAAAAGTTCTAATCATTAGTGAAAAGTTGCAATAAAAAGAGATGATTCCTGATGAAGAGAAATGGATGCAACCTTTTCATAAAAGAAGATGACTCTTCAAAAATATGCTTTGTTATTCAAAAAGCTATTGACAAGTAAAATGTACAGGTATACAGGTTTTTGACCGTTACCTTTAAAAAGATGTTGACAGGTTAATTTTTACAGGTAGACAGGTTTCATTTGAAATCCTGTTGGCAAGTTAAAAATAACCTGTTGACATGTTTTTGTCAACTTGCTACAGAAAAGAGTTTTCATGAATATTTTTAAAAGCAATGAGAAGTATGATTATTTGAGGATAGATTTTAACATTTATAACTCTAAATAACCAACTTCTAACCTATGAAAAAAAATCAATTCTTCTTTTTGTCGATCATGAAGCTTCTTCTTGTCATTAATCAAAATAATCATTGAAATCTTTGACTCAACATTCTCCCCCTTTTTGATTGATGACAATATTGCTTGATATTTCAATCTCCATTGCTATCTCCCCCTGTTTATATGCTCCCCTGAATTATATAACTAAATCTCTGCAAGAAGGAATGTTAGTAACATTTTCTCCCCCTTTGTCATCGACAAAAAGGGTACACAACAGTGAATGAGATTATAGTCGTAACATCACAACATTATGTAGTTAAAACATAGAACATCACACATAAATTGTAACAAATATTACAAACCATACAAGACCAAACATACCAAACTAAGTTATGTAGCATACGTACTTAATTAAAAAACAGCACTAATTATGTACAAAATATAGATAGAAGGGACTACTCGGATGGTCAGTCCGAATCAGTTTCTTCTTCTTCTCCTTCTGTGTCTCCTTCTTCACTTTCTTCCTCGTCTCTGTCTTGTTCTTCCCCTTCCTCATTTCCACCTTCTTCAATATGTGATGTTCCACGACCACGACCATGTTGAGTACTTGCTCCAGAACTAGTGCCCTCCTCCGAAGTTGACCATGTAAATGTAGGAGGCATTGGACGTTTTTCGGGATCTTGGGAAAGTGTGGTAGAGGACGAGGCACAAGAAATTGCTTCCCAAATTATACCGAAGAAAGACTTGAGTTTATTAAACCGCTTGTCGAGTTTTGTGTCCAAACGATCAAGCTTATTATCAGTTCTTTTAAGTCTTGCTTCCAGTAAAAATTGATTTCTTGCAATTTGCTCTTGAAATTCTTTTGTTGACGAAGTAGGTGGAGGAATTCTAACGTCTTCCGGTCTTTGCGTAGTAATTTGTGAGGAAGAAACCTCTGGAGGACCTTGGTGTACATATTGCTCAAAAGGAATAGTATTTAAGTATGGCTCGGGAAGTTTCATTCTCTTATTTGATGCTTTATTAATACACTTTGGTTTTGAAATTTTGGACTCGGGAGATGGAATTCCGCAATCCATTAGGAGGCGCATAATATATTCGTTGTAAAACAGGCGTGGTCGGGAAAGTTTGTTTACCATTGAAATCTCATCAAAAATCATTTCAACCCAATTAACACTGATATCTCCATAAATAGCGTATAATGCCTTAAAATTTTCTCTATAAACGGCATCGAAATTTCCAGTCCTTGGCAACAAGGAATGTGTGATACAGAGATGAAGAATTCTAGCCGGGGGTATTAAATTGATTCCTTTTGTACTTGACTTATGATCTTCAATGAACAAGTGACTAATTTTATCTTTAATATGAATAGGACAGAAATCACTAGAGAATTTAATACCATTATTTGGAGAATGAAGAACTTGTCCCATTCTATCTTTGGAGATAAAAACATGTTGTCCACAAACTACTGACCATAAACAATCGGATGGGTTATCCGGTTTAAATTTCTCTAGGTTGAGATTAGCGTAGAACAATTTAATCGTTATATGATTAATTTCTATGTTGTTGTCATCAAAATTAAGGACAGAATCAATACCTGCTCTATTCGCTATATCTCTAACATCATAGAGAAAGAAATCAGAGAACTTAATGAAAGATCCTTGATGAATGGTGTAATCCTTCATTTTATTCCATCTTTTCACAGCAATAGGATCCATTAACCAATGTTTAATGTGTGAATCGATAGGTTGGAGATGTGAGGAAGAAGAAGATGTTTTTGTTTTCTTATGTTTTGGAGCCATTGGAATATGATTTGAATTGAAATTGAAGAGATTAGGGCTGATAGGAATGGGTATTTTAAAGGGAGTTGAAAACGAAATGGTGTGTTAGATTTGATTGTGAACCATCATTTGTATATATAAAAACAGAATTATTCGCGATCGGTCGACAGGGAGGAAAAGGGCGGTCGACAGGAAATGTTTCTGTTTTGAAATTGAAAACAGAAACCGGTCGACAGGGGGGAATAGGGCGGTCGACAGGAAATGTTTCTGGTTTGAAATTGAAAACAGAAACCGGTCGACAGTGGGGAACACGACGGTCGACAGGAAATGTTTCTGGTTAGATATAAAACAGTTTAAATATAAACCGGTCGACAGGTGATGTGCAAGCGGTCGATAGGAAAACTCTCTGGATTGTATTTGAATAAAACCGGTCGACAGGTTATTTTGACCGGTTGACAGGTACTGTATATTTTTGTTTTACTCACTTCTCTTGTCTATATATTTGAACTCTATTAAAACTTCATTATAAATTATAATAAATTATGAGGAATAAAACATAAATACACCAAATAAATCAATATAAATGATCTCCTTAAAAACGATATATAGAAATTATTTTCTTGGTTCCCAAGGAGATTTTTCGCTTGCTTCTTCATTTTTGTTGTAATTCCTATCCCATGAGTTGGGTGTTCTTGATGATGATGGCATATGTGTGGGCTCATGAACGTTGGGCTTATTAGAGCAATAGAAAAATGAAGCTATTTGTTCGAGATACGTGAGCCGAGAAGCTGTTAACTTCTGCTCGTAATACATCTCCCTCTGGAGATCAACTTGATGCTTTTGATAATGGTGTATCTCATCTTTTTTTTTCTCATGTACGTGGAGAACAAAGTAACGCTTTCTTGCAATGTTTTGAGTTAGGTGTGGTGCCAGGTGTACGTGAGTTTTGATGGAAACCAGGAGGATGTTCCGGTGTCTTCGGGGAGTAGTGCTCGTCTGATTCGGAGCTAGTTATGGTGATGTGTGATCTTCCAGCACATTCTTCGCAAATATGAGCCATTACAAGATGAATGAAGATTGAAATGATGAATTCAGAAAGCACTCAACGAAGAGGTATATATAAGACTACTTCTATTTTTAGAAGTGGTCCATATTAATCTCACCACAAAATAACACTTTATTTTAGGAGAGAAAATAGTTAAATAATAACTATATGTATTAGATAGAAAAGAACTCTGCTACATTTAAAATATTGTTTAATTTTCAAGTTCCTTTCTAGATAATAAGCCTAGCTCTCTACGTAATTTTATGAAACTTGATTCGAGTAGAGGCTTGGTAAATATATCAGCTAGTTGATTCTCTGTGCTTACATATTCAAGATTTATATTTCCTTTTTCAATATTATCTCTTAGAAAATGATGTCGAATGTCGATATGTTTAGTCCGAGAGTGGTTAACTGGGTTTTTGGATAAGTTTATCGCACTTGTGTTATCATAATATATGATTGAATTTGATAAATTTATTCCAAAGTCTTTAAGTGTTTGTTGCATATATAAAATTTGTGTACATGCAAGAGCCGCTGATATATACTCTGCTTCACACGTCGAAAGTGAAACACAATTTTGTTTCTTACTAAACCAAGAGACAAGTGATTTTCCAATAAAATGGCCAGTACCACTTGTGCTTTTTCTATCCGTTCGAGATCCTCCGAAATCAGTATCACTATATGATACTAACTCAAATGAACAATCTTTTGGATAGAAAAGACCAAAATCTTTGGTATTATTAAGATAACGAATTATACGTTTCACTGTAAGTGTGATTCTTTAGGATTGGCTTGAAATCGTGCACATGAACAAACACTCATCATAATGTCAGGACGACTAGCCGTTAAATATAAAAGAGAACCTATCATACTACAATAAGTCTCTTGGTCTACACTTTTACCATTTTCATCTTTTTCAAGTTGAGTAGATGTACTTATAGGAGTAGTTTTTCCGGAAGTATTTTCAAATCCAAATCTTTTAATAAGATTTCCACAATATTTTTCTTGATTTATGAAAATACCATTCGGAAGTTGTTTAATTTGAAGACCAAGAAAGTATGATAATTCTCCCATATGTGACATTTCAAATTCTTTGGTCATAACTTCTACAAATTCTTTACAAGGTTTTTCATTTGTTGATCCAAAGATTATATCATCCACATATATTTGAATAACCAATATGTCTTTTTGCGAATGTTTAATAAATAATGTTTGATCAACCTTCCCTATATGAAAACCCGAATCAATAAGATAACTTCGTAAACGTTCATACCAAGCACGTGGTGCTTGTTTTAAGCCGTACAAAGCTTTTTTAAGTTTAAATACATGATCCGGATATTTTTCATGTTTAAATAAAGGAGGTTGTTCAACATATACTCTTTCTTTTATAAACCCATTTAAGAATGCACTCTTGACATCCATCTGATATAATTTAAACTTGTGATGACAAGCAAAAGATAATAAAATTCTAATAGCCTCTAGTCTTGCGACAGGTGCGAATGTTTCTTCATAATCGATACCTTCTTCTTGATTATAACTTTGTGCTACTAACCGTGCTTTATTTCTAGTGATATTCCCTTGTTCATCGGCCTTATTTTTATAAACCCATTTAGTTCCTATAACCGATTGGTCAGTTGTCCTTGGAACAAGTTCCCATACATCATTGCGCTCGAACTGATTTAGCTCTTCTTGCATGGCAATGATCCAGTAGTCGTCGGTAGCAGCTTCCTTAGGATTTTTCGGTTCGATATTCGAAATAAACGCAACATGACCCATTTGATTAAGTTGACTCCTTGTCCTGATCTGTGAGGTTACTTCTCCGGCCAATAACATTTTGAACCAAATGATCTCTTAGAATTCTCGGAGGAGATCTAAATCTAGGTGGAGAGGGTGCCACAGAAGGTTGAGGAATATCTTCAATAATTTCTGAGTTAGAGTCATTATTTGTGATGGTAGGATTATTGGTGACCATATTTTCTTCGTCATCTGATATATTATGAGATGGCTTATAAAATTCGTCAAAAGATACATGAAGTGATTCTTTAATAGTTTTAGTTCTCTTATTGAATATACGATAGGCCTTGCTTCATTTCGAATATCCGACAAATATACCTTTATCGGATTTTGGATCAAATTTTCCCAGATGGTCTTTCGTATTTAAAATAAAACATTTAGAACCGAAAACTTTGAAATATGAGATATTTGGCTTTTTCTGATTAAATAGCTCATAAGATGTATTTTTTGTGAGAGGTCGAATAGATACACGATTCAAAACATAACACGCAGTTGCAACAGCTTCTGCCCAAAAATGTTTTGGTAAAGTGGATCCATTTAATAATGTTCTTGCACATTCTTGTAAAGTCCGGTTTTTCCGTTCTACAACTACATTTTGTTGTGGAGTTCGAGGAAACGAAAAATTATGATTGATACCTTTCTTTGTACAAAAATGTTCAAATTCATTATTTTCGAACTCTCCGCCATGATCACTTCTTATATTCTTAACCTTAAGTCCTTTTGACTTTTGAATTTTCTTGACGAAGGATTTGAAATGATTAAACGTGTCACTTTTATTTTTCAAGAAAATTACCCATGTATAACGAGAATAATCATCAACAATTACAAACACATACCGTCTATGATTTATTGACTGAACCTGTGTTGGTCCGAATAAATCCATATGTAATAACTCAAGCGGTTGTAATGTTGATATGACTTTCTTGGATTTGAAAGATGATTTAGTCAATTTTCCTAGTTGACATGCATCACAAATATTATTAACCGTAAAGCTCATTTTGGGTAGACCTTTAACTAGATCATTTTTGGCTAGCTTGTCAATAGTTCTGAAGTTTATGTGACAGAAACGTTTGTGCCATAGCCATGGATCATTATCATTTGCTACAAGACACATATTTGAATTATGATTGATGTTCATATTCAAAATATAGATATTTTTGTCTCTATAACCTTCAAAAACTAGATTTCGATCTTTATCTAAAATACTACATTTATTATCCGAAAAAGAAATGATAAAACCTTTGTCGCACAGTTGACTAATACTTAGTAAGTTATGTTTCAAGTTTTTAACTAGCATGACATTAGTAATAAGAGGTAAGTTAGATGTACCGTAATTGCTCACATCGCCTTTGCCGATGATATAGCCTTTTGAATTATCTCCAAAAGTTACAGAGCCACCATCTGAATAAGTGATACTTGTTAATAGAATCATGTCTCCAGTCATATGCTTTGAGCAACCACTGTCCAGTATCCACTTTCCTCTTTTCTTGAGTGGGTCCTGCAAAAAATAAAATTAAGTCCATGGTACCCACCTTTCTATAGGGTCCTAAGAGTTAGGCCTTAGGAGTCCAAACCCATACGGGTCCGGTATCCCCCTTATATAAAAAATTTGGATTATGATGCACAGAATTCAAAAAAATTTGAATTACTTGTTCCTAATCAAATTGTTATTTGTTTTAGGAACCCATATTTGTATAGTTTTGACATTCTTCTTTTGAAATTTCACAATCGATTTTGGTTTGGAATATAATAAACTAAGATTTTTCTTAGCTTCAGTTTCTTGTACTATCTTATTTTTCCTTTTTCTTTTACCAAGATGTTTCTTGATAACTTGTTTTTTATATCCCAACCCTTGTTTATTTGTAGCAGATTGTGAACTTTCAATAATTTTTGTCAAATTTTCTCAACCTTTATTAAAGTTAGAAACATTTTGAGTAATGTCGTCTAACTTTGTTTGTAAACTAGCTTTTTCAAGGTCTAGCATTTTGACTTTTGCCTTAAGCTCATGATTTTCGATAGTAAGAGCATCATTTTTCTCTTTTTGAGTTTCAATTTCTTGACTTAAAAGAGATAGTTGAGAATCAATATTAGATGATGATTCTTGAGCTTTTTCAAGTTCCTCCTCTAATATTTTCTTCTCGTCTTTTAGCATATCACGCTCCAATTCTGCTCTACGTAAGTCTGCTTGAGCTTGTTTGCACTGTCGTTTCATATCTTTGAATTTATATATCAATTCAGCATTTATATCATCTTCAAAAGAAGGAATTTGTACCTCATCTTCTTTTGCCATAAAACATATATTTGCTTGTTCATCGTCTGAGTCACTTTCACTATCAGACGAAGATGAGTCTGAATCATCCCATGTTACTGAGAATGCTCGTTTCTTTTACTTGTCCTTCTTGTGTTTGAATTTTTCATTTTCTGTCTTCTTCTTATGCTTCGGACAATCCTTTTGCATATGTCCCTTCTTGTTACAATTGAAACATTCTACATTTGATGAAGATGGTTTATTTGATCCGAACTTCTTTCTGTTGTAACGACTAGCCTTTCGTTGCTTTAAGAATTTCTTGAATCCTTTTGCAATGAATGTTAGATCTTCATCTTCAGAATCTGAGATGTCTTCATCCTTTTCGGCATGAAATGCAACATTTTTCTTTTCTTCTTTTTGTTCTTTTCTAGCCTGCAAATTTGCTTCATAGGACATTAGGTTTCCTATTAATTCATCTGGCTTCATGACAGAAAGGTCATTAGCTTCTTCAATCGCTAATACTTTTCCTTCCCATTCACTAGTCAGAGAATGTAGGACTGTCGAAACTACATCAAAATCAGAATATTTTTGCCCTTATCCGATAAGTGCATGATGAATGGTTTCAAACCGTGAATACATCTCATTGATAGTTTCATTTGGCTTCATTTTGAAATTTTGAAATTGACTTTTCAACAAAGCTATTTTTACTTGTTTAACCTTGTTAGTACCTTCATGAGTAGTTTTTAGCGTTTGCCAAATTTGATAAGCAGTGGTACAAATACTAACATGGTTATATTCGTTTTGATCTAATGCACAAAACAACATATTAATTGCTTTTTCATTTACAACAACTGCGGTTTTCTCAGCAGCCGTCCATTCAGCATACTTAGTCGTTGGATTGACTATTTCTTTCTGAGTAGCATTCCAAGCATCATAGTTAGTTGATTGCATGAAAAAGGCCATACGTGTTGCCCAATAAATATAGTTAAGACCATTGAAGAAAGGAGGTCTTTGTATCGATTGACCTTCAGTGTAAGTGGTGTTTGTGCTGCTACTTGGGTTATTTGCCATATTACTAGAAATATATCAAATAACTGTGTTACGGTTATGAGATAACCTGGCTCTGATACCAATGAAAATGTATGTGTACTTGCCAAGTATAATACACACAAGGATCGTGTAATATGACAAACAATATTCACATATAAAGTAATAACTATTCGCAGATAAGTAAATATAGTGAATGCAGTAAAAAGGAAAAATCACACCAGGGATTTTTATACTGGTTCGGAGCACCGTCCTACGTCCAGTCCCAGACCTCTCTCTGGATTTTCACTAATCAACAACCTCTCTTCACCTGGAGGAACAGGTTCACAACACTACTTGATTTACGGGCCACAAGCTTACCCACTTGATTTCACGGGCTACAAGCTTACCCACTTGATTTCACGGGCTACAAGCTTACCCACACATGACAATTACAAGAGTTTGACTTTTGAATGTGTTCTTGCTTCAACACTGATTAGTCAATAATTGAGTACACCCTTCCTATAATCTTATCCTCAAATGTAATTTGATGTTTGCAAAGATTCGGAAGTGGATTATCGTTGAATCACAAGTGTATTAAATATGCTTGGAGATTCAAACGATAATATAATGATTTTGAGTGCTCTTTGAATGCAAAATAGATCAGAGAATAGAGAGTGAAATTCGGTGGTTTGGATGAATGAATCACGAGTATTTATATTGATTGAAAAGTTATAATCATTAGTGAAAAGTTGCAATCAAAAAAGATGATTCCTGATGAAGAGAAATGGATGCAACCTTTCATAAAAGAAGATGACTCTTCAAAAATATGCTTTGTTATTCAAAAAGCTGTTGACAAGTAAAATGTACAGGTAGACAAGTTTTTGACCGTTACCTAAAAAGTTGTTGATAGGTTAATTTTTACAGGTAGACAAGTTTCATTTGAAATCCTATTGACAAGTTAAAAATAACTTGTTGACATGCTTTTGTCAACTTGCTACAGAAAAGCGTTTTCATGAATATTTGTAAAAGCATTGAGAAGTATGATTATTTGAGGATAGATTTTAATATTTATAACTCTAAATAACCAACTTCTAACCTATGAAAAAAAATCAATCCTTCTTTTTGTCATCGATTCTTCTTTTTGTCGATCATGAAGCTTCTTCTTGTCATTAATCAAAATAATCATTGAAATCTTTGACTCAACATCAAATGCAATAGAGCAATATTTGTACCTTCCTATAAATTAGAGAAATTGTGGATAATGAATGTTTGTGATGGGGCCTGAGGACATATCCTTGACAACCTTAAATAGTGTTTCACAGTGAATTAGTGAAATCAAGGTTGCAAAATCACTAGGTGGACACAAGGCTGAAAACATTCATTGTCCACAAAACGAGATAGGAATTAATTGCCTAGGAGAATATTAATTAGGGATCAATTGAAATAGGCATTTTGGATGAAATTTGTATTCGGGTTTGTATTTACTAACCCAAAATGAGATTTTATACATTTACGACATTTTTGGAAGCAATAATGGAGATAAAAACCACTTGAGTCAAAAAAATGATGCTTATAAGATAAACAACCAAATCTAAATTAGTGCAAAGCAGTTCTTACGTGGTTAGGTAAAGCAGTAAGTTTCATGTGGACGGACTGGTAAAATAGTTAGGTGGTAAGGCTAGCCTAGCACGGACGGGGGCCTAGAAGGATTTTTACATAACTGAGTGAAATAAACACTTCTACAAAGGGTTAATTTCATTCTTATCAAAATGAAATGACAGCGTAAACGTCAACAAAATTTCTTGATATCAGATTGGTTTAATGATTTCTAGTTGTTTTGTAAACTCCGGGAGAAATACTAATAATTGTCATTTATATATGACATGTGCTTGATTTTGGTATTTCATACTGATGCGCACACATCAGTTCTTGGAGCATACACACAAAGTTAAAAGGGATGACCAACACAATTGTCCTAGTGTTTAGACTCTCAAACTTCAGTTCGAAATGCCACAGGTTTGAAGATTACGTAGCGTGATTCAGATCTTTGACATACATTGTCATGTAGTGTGCAACATATTACCTAAGACTTGTAGTATCAATAAGTGCGACCCTCTAAAAACCATATTGTACGAGTACACAATATATTCTTAACATTTTTTATATAATGAAGCTCTTTCAACTGTTGTAATCATTACTTGTAATGTCAATGCCAATATAATGAGTTTATTCATTTCAAAGCTCTATACAGCACACCACTCATCAAATACATTCGGGGAATAATTAAGTGCAGTTGAAATGAGCAGTCGCCACTGCTAGTCAGTGATTGCAACTAGTATAAAGTTTCAATTGACATGTTGTGCGTGCAGGCTTTGATTTATGCTGGCTTTGGTGGCATATTATTACAAGTACGTAGTGTTAAATTTAAAGTTTCAATCACTACTAATTGCCAGGAATTGGAAACTACTTACTTTGATGTATGCTAGTTTTGTTGCAGAATAATTCGTGAAGAAAAAAAGCACTACAACTATTTAAGCCACACAAACAGATTTGAAGTGATTCGCTAGAGAAGAACAGAAGAGAATTGCAGCAGTAACTAGAACACCAAAGGAGAAGTACATTCACCCCTGACTACAACCACATGCAAGAGTATACAACCGTATAGTTTACTACATCTTATCACAAAATCCTAATTTTGACTGAAATCATTACATCTAAAACGCAAAATCGTTAGATCTACAACATGAAAAAAACCTTGATTTAGACCTAAAATCCTAGATTTAACACATTCAAGGTTTTAAATATCATATATCGATCGTGTTTCGTCTCGGGGATTTTATAGACTCGGTCTCGTATCGGGGGAGATCTCGGACGAGATGAGTCTAACTCGGGAGTTCGCCTCAGATTTTCATCTCGGGTCTGAAAGTTCATATCGGAACAATCTCGGGGTACATGATATGTTAAAAATGATATTTTAACAAAATGATTTTTATGAATGTTATCAAAAACATAGTAACTTAAACTTAAAATGCAAAATAACTTTATTATTCTTTATTTTGCGAAAGATCATTCATACTCTAAATCGTAATATGCTTAAAATTGGTAGACAAGAAACATTAAAAGGATCCAAAACATTAAAAAATTCAGAATAAATAGACCATAAAATACATAATTTCATAAGTAACATGTATGTAAAAAGACGAATATGAAAATCATAAGCAATGTAAAACATATACGAACATACAATATAGTCATTTAACATGCAAAATGTAAAATAACAAAAGATTGATATGGCTAGATTTGAGTTTTTTTAATTATAGTTCTAGTTCAGGCACAAATTTAAATTTTAACCGAAAAAACTAAGATCTCGGATGATATTCCAGTATTTCATCTCGGTTGATATATCGTTCGATATTGCAATATCTGGAGCGATATATTCGAAAGGAGATTTTGAGTGATATTTGTTGTTTCGTTTCGTAAGGAGCCCAAAACGAGATATCGGAGGAGATCTCGGGCGATATTTGCGAGATTCAAAACAGTGAACACAATCCACGAAAATAGAATAATAAAACCATAATCTTGAATCAAAATCAGAAAAACTTCACTACGAGAAGAGTGGTGGCGCGACGAAGAGGGCGGCACGATGAAGAGCTGAAGAGCGAAAAAGAGATGAAAAGATGTGTGGTAAGAAAGGCGTAGTAAAGAGGAAATAAAAAAACGTTTAGAGTTCTTAGTGCGAAGAGGTGAGATAATAGACCTAACAGGCGGGATGTATTAACGTTATTTTGCACAGTATTAACGTATTTTACCAAAACGATATATACAAATTATTAATGTTATATTTAGCAATAACTTTTGCTCAGTTGTAATTAATCACTAACTAAATATTTATTATTAATTATAGATTACCAATAACTAATTATTAATAGTAGATATTAATTTACAATAACTATTATATATTTATAATAGCTATCACATATCAATCATATCGCCACCAGTTGGGCTTGTCAACTAGATTATCTATTATATATATATATATATATATATATATATATATATATGTATGTGTGTGTGTGTATGTGTGTGTATGTGCTTTGATCGGCTGTGTAGCATTGTGCTACACATCCATCTTCCTTAAAAAAAACAAATTTTTTTTATCACATATGAATTATTAATTATTTAATAGTACATTAATATGCATGAAAATAATAACTTGTATGGTAATGTTTGAATTTTTTAAATTTCGAAATTCTTTAATATTTGTTCAACTTCTTATTTTTAAGCTTTGGCAATTTTGTTTTTCTTAATTACTAATTATTTATCAACTAATATGTACCATTCTATTTCTTAAAAGCAAATATGTATTAATAATTTCTTGATAGTAACTTCTTTAATTGTATTAAAGATTATTTATTAATCATTAATTATCAAAACAAATTTAATAAATATCAAACATTAATGTATTTTATTAATTATTATTACCTCTTATTCATAATTTATAGTAATTAATAATGAATCAACATTAACTATTGAATATTATTTACTTCTAATAGTTATTATTTATTACTAATATATTATTAACATTAATTATTGAAAATTTATATTTACTTATTAATTACTAAGTAATAACACAAATGTAAAACATTTTATAAATAATAAATATAAAAGTTCTTTTCAAATCTCTTGGAAAACTGCAGCATAAATAGCTTCAAAATTTTGTCGATGGTAGTCCGACTCTATTAGCAACGGAATTTAGCATTAAATATTTTATAACGGTAAAGTGCTGCAATTTCCAATGATTTAGCGACAAGAATAATATTCGATGGTTATAATTTAAAATAAGGTTACATATAAAATCCAAAATATTGTCTCTTACAAAGTCCACGAAAATCCGTCGCTAATTAGCGATGGAATTTTTAGCTGCTAAAAAGTTGTCGCTATTTACAGCTTTTCTTGTAGTGTAAATAGAGAGATGATAGTAGATTAGTTAGTGGATATTGTATGTATCTTGGAAGAAATATAGTATTGTGGTGCACAAAGAAGCAGACAACATTGTCAAGATCAACCATGGAAGTAGAATATCGAAGTGTAGCTAGTGTTGTATCAAAGATTACGTGGCTCAAATCCTTGTTGTTTAAAGTTCTGGGTGAAAAGGTGAAAACAACAACAGTTTGGTGCAATAATGCAAGCGCAGTATTACTAGCTGTAAACCCATTTTTGCATTCAAGAACAAAACACATTGAGTTAGATTTGTATTTTGTTAGAGAACAGGTTGCGAGAGGAGAAATATGCATCAATTACATGCTTGGAATGTACCAGCGGGCCGACATTTTTAAAAAAGCAGTGTCTCTGGGTCATTTTGTAAAAATGAGAAAGGAACTGAATGTAGGTGACGAAGCTGAACTAACATAATAAAAGAGCAGAGAAGGAAGGAGATTATGAATTGAGGGAAGGTATTAGAAGTATAAATTGTAACACATTTTGTATTTTCTTTTTGTTTACATTCGGTTGACAGTATTAGTAGTGCGCACGCACACACGCACACAGATACACACACACACACACACACACACACATATATATATATATATATAAGTGCACAGCTACATTTTTACAGTTTAAGGGCACTTCTAGCCGTGGCAGTTGGGGAAGAAGTGGGGAGATTTCCCCTTTTTTCTTTCCCTCGCGCTGCAGTTGCGTAAACTTGAGCATAGGGAAGAAAGGAAAGTGGGAACTCCTTGTTAGGGATTACATTGCATGTTGTTAACAAGGAATGATGTTTTGGATGCAAAGTCTCACATCATGAAATAAATTAGATGAGGCAAGTACAAATATGAGTTGGTAGGCACGTAACAATAGGGATTCCTTTTGTTACAATGATGTATGTACCAACTCATATGCGTGCACCGTAATAAATGCAGACTAACCATTATCCATTTGATCAGTTTCATATATATCCAACCATCAAAGAATATCCAGACCCGCATATTACACAGGCCTTATTATTATTGGGTTGTGGATCAAAACGTGTTTTCCATTGCTAGCACACGTTATTTTTGGCATTCTTCTACTAGCCATTACATCCTATTACTATATATTAACATGCCTTTGTATTCAATCTCTGTATCAAACATAATTACATTTTCTTCAATAATAATTATTATCTTTGCAAATTCTTCAATTTGGTATAAAGCGACCATTGCCGAAAGGCTTAAGCGTCAAACAGAAAGTTGATTTCATTTTTCTCTCCTCAGATTTTATCTTCATCACCGGAGATATATCGAAGGGACATCTAACTTTCTTTTGAGTTTGGATCATCAATCTCAAACCAGCATCGCTTAGTTGCAACTGGCTGCTGATTTGAGATCTCATCTCGTTCTCTGAAGACTGTAGCGACTTCTATTAAAGTCTCGACTTGCCAAGCACTAAAGGCGGCTACGATATCCAAAACTGTCGTGCCAAGCATACATCTTCACCATTCTTTTTTTTTTCCTTCGCTCTCAACACCTTTCTTTCAAGAATCGGGTGCAACCTTTCAGTCACCTCGCCAGAACCCTGATCCATAATGGCCAACGATAATGAAACAACATCCGTCGTTTTTGGCAGTACTGGGAATGGGACTCCATCAAAGCACCATGACCTAATCAAACCAAAAAGCCAAATTATCACCACATCTTTAGACGAAGACAATTATATACTATGGAAATATCAAGTAGAATTCACACTAAAAGGATATGGCTTGCAAGAGTATATTAATAGGACAATCGCAGTTCCACCGGTGATGATAACCAATCTAAGGGGAAATATTTTGTCTAACCCAGATACACAAAGTTTCAAAAACAAGACAGCCTTCTCTCCTCATGGCTCCTATCATCAATAAGCTCGAATTTGTTATCAAAAATAGTCGGATGCGACACATCTTATGAAATATGGAAAATAGTTGAACAAATTTTCAGTTCCCAATCGGCAGCTAAAGTTATGCAATACAAGAGGGAGTTACAAAATATTAGAAAAGAAGGCGTAAGCATAAAAGAATACTTGGGCAAAATCAAAAACATATGCGGTAGATTGAATGGTGTAGGTCATAAAATTAATGATAATGAGCAGATATTATTTATTACGGCTAGGCTGGATGAGGAATATGAGTCTTTAACAACAGTTATAGCAACACAACAAAATTTACTTGACTTACAGTTTGTACGATCTGCACTCCTCGAACACCAAAGAAGAATTGAACAGAGGAAAATAACACAGGGAGTGTTTTCAGCTAACTATGCTGCAGCTAAAGGAAAACAGATACAAAACAAAAACTATGGCAACATCAACAAGCAGGAAAACCAATATCAACGTGGAAACCGGTCACAAAGAGGAGGATACCAACCCAAAAGAGGTCGTGGACGTGACAGATGGAACAACAATAACTGAGTAAAATGTCAGATATGTCAAAAATTTGGGCACATGGCAAACAAATGCTATTTTAGGTACAACTCTGAAGGCAATCAAGGTAATTCCTTGTAGAGAAATGTTCAAGCCAACATAGCAACCATGGGAGGTCCAAATAGGAATAGCAATGAATTAAACAGAAGTCAAGGTACAAACAATGATGATGCAGACAAAGGTGATAACAACTATCATGAAGAATGGTACCCAGATTCAGGTGCAACCCACCATATCACCAACAATCTCCAAAACTTAAATATAGGAAGCAAGAGTTACTCATCTATGAAATATCTATACATGGGAAAGGGTGAAACCGCTAGTATAACACATATTGGTAGAGGCACTATACTTGGTAAAAGACAATTCAAACTAAATAGTCTACTTAGAGTGCCCACTATCAAAAGAAATTTATTAAGCATGTCGAAATTTGCCGATGATATAATGTATACTTCGAGTTTCACCCTAATTTATGTTTAGTTAATGATTCACTGAGTCAGGACATATTATTACAGGGTAATAATCTACATGATGGTCTATACAAGTTCAGCAATTTGAAGACTGCAAATTCTAATGAAGGGTTTTTGTGCAACAATCTAGATGTTAGCAATATTGATGATTGTACTAATAGTAACAATAGTGAAGGATTAGGAATACCAGTCAATGTAACTCTATTGAATCATGGCATATTAGATTGGGGCATCCAAACCTTGAAACTGTTAAAATTATTTTAAATAGTAATAATATTTCTTTTATTGATAAATTACATGTCAAGCACACATGCACACACTGCCAACTCGGCAAAAGTCATAAACTTCCATTCAATGATTCTGAAACCATTTATGATAAGCCACTGGAGCTTATAGCTGCTGATTTGTGGGGACCAACATCACCAAATTCATATCAGGGACACGGGTACTATCTTTCCTTTGTTGATGCATATTCAAGATATACTTGGATATATATGCTTAAAAATAAATCTGAAACATGCAACACAGTCATACAATTCATAACACATGTAAAAAAAAAAACTTAATCACAATGCCAAAATTATGCAAATGGATGGGGGGAGGGGGGAAGAATTCAAACCGCTAGCTAATTACTTTTCCAAAAGAGGAATAAAACACATGCTAACCTTCCCTCACACATCTGAACAAAACCGTTTAGTTGAAAGAAAGCATAGGCATATTGTAGAAACCGGTCTAACATTGATGTCACAAGGGTTTTACCCATGAAATAGTGGAATGAGACGTTCTATACTTCAGTTTTTCTCATTAGTAAGCTGCCCACTAGAGTTCTAAACAACAAAACACCACATGAATTAATATATAATACTAGACCAGATTATAACTTCTAAAAGTCTTATGGTTTTTTATGCTTTTCATGCCTAAGAGACTACAACAAACACAAACTAAGCATGAGATCAAGTCCACGCACGTTTATTGGGTACACTCAAAATCAGAAAGGGTATAAATGCTTAGATAAAAATGGGAGAATTTATGTTTCAAGGAATGTTATATTTGATGAAAATATTTTTCCATTTGCAGAAAAACAAGAAGTCAAAGACAGAAATGAGCATTGCACAACAATGGCTGAGCAGTTTAAATCTTTTGTCATTGATCCACTCACAGTGAACACTGGTCAAGAGACACATAACATAACAAATACCAACATGCAAGGGGAGTACAAAGGAGATACGAATCCAAACACAAATGCATCTGAACATGACTCAGAAGAAATGAACACTAAGCAATCTTATCATGACATGGACAACAACAACATGGAGGGGAACAACATTGCCAATGCAGACTCAACTACACAGCAGGAGGCACAACGGACACAAACTAGACAGCACATGACTACAAGATCAAAAAGTGGCATTTTCAAGCCTAAAGTATATAATTTTTCAATGGATAAGGCTGAACCAATAAATTTTGGCCAAGCAATAAAATCAAGCAACTGGAAAGAAGCTATGGACATTGAATATGAAGCACTTGTGAGAAATAAAACATGGAGTCTCGTACCACCACCAAAACATAAAAACATCATTGGCTGCAAATGGACAAACAAAATAAAAAGGAAAGAGGATGGAACCATTGACAAATATAATGCGAGATAGTGGCTAAAGGTTACGCGCAACAGTTTGGCTTTGATTTTAACGAAACTTTTCCCCAGTCATAAAACCCACAACCACTAGAATAATACTAACTATAGCCTTAAGTCAAGATTGAAATGTGAAGCAACTAGACGTCAACAATGCGTTTTTGAATGGAGAATTGAATGAGGAAGTGTACATGCAGCAACCGGAAGGATATACTAATAGTGACAAAGTTTGCAAACTACACAAGGCCATCTATGGTTTAAAACAAGCCTCAAGGGTATGGTATAAGAAACTGAAATCGACCTTATCCAACATAGGTTTCAATCAAACAAGATCAGACAATTCCTTATACATGAAAAAGAATACACTAGGAACTATTGACATATTAGTGTACATTGATGACATGCTTATAACAGGAAACATCAACCAAGAGATAAGCAGAAATGTACACGTGTTAGATAAAGGTTTTGCTATCAAAGATCTGGGTGAGCTGAAATTTTTCCTAGGGATACAAGTGATCAAAAGGAAAAAAGAATTAATCTTGTCACAACATAATTACATTTCAAAAATCTTATGAAGAGCAAACATGCATCATGCAAAACATTTACCAATGCCAATGATTAGTAATCTACGATTATCTAAGTACAAAGTTGAAGCCATAGACAATGCCAAGCAATACAGAAGTATAATCGGGACACTACAATATGCAACCATCACATGGCCAAACATATGTTACAGTGTGAACAAATTAAGTCAGTACATGCAAAATCCACTATTATAACATTGGACAACACTAGAAAGAATCCTAAGATACTTGCAAGGTACGAGACATCATGGAATAATTTTGAAATCAGAAAGGGAATATAACTTACAGTGTTTCAGCGACGCCAACTGGGCGAATGACCTTGATGATAGAAAGTTGTTGTCTGGATATTGTGTTTATTTAGTATCCAACATCATTTCATGGTGCACGAAGAAGTAGTAGACTACCTCCAAATCCAGCGCAGAAGCCGAATACAGAGCACTAGCAAGCGCAACGGCGGAAGTGTTATGGATAGAATCACTCATGGAGGAGCTAGGGCTTGCCTTGAAGAGAAAACCTGTCATCTAGTGCGACAATAAGAGCACAATCTCGTTGTCACTTAACCCAATCCAACAAGCAAGGACAAAGCACCTCAAAATTGATCTTCATTTCATAAGAGAAAAGGCACAAGATGGACGATTAACAGTTTCACATGTACCAGCTTACTATCAAAGAGCAGATGCACTCACTAAAGCTCTCTCGAGTAATAATTTCATTAGAATGAGAGAGGAGCTCAGAGTAATAGATGGAGGTAGAAATGAAAACGAGAATGGAAAATCTAGATCGAATTGAGGGGGCGTAATAAAAGTAGACCAACCATTATCCATTCGATCATCGGTTTCATACATATCCAACCATCAAAGAATATCCAGACCCGCATATTACACAGGCCTTATTATTATTGGGCTTTGGATCAAAACGTGTTTTGCATTGTTGGCACACGTTATTTTTGGCATTCTTTTACTAGCTGTTGCATCCTAGTATTATATATTTACATGCCTTTGTATTCAATCTCTGTATCAAACATTATTACATCTTGTTTAACAATAATAATTATCTTTGAAAATTCTTCAATTCACCGTATGCAGGAGGAGGAGGGGCTTTGTGCCGACTATTACATAACAGTAGTATTAGAGTCGGAGGTTATGGACTGGGCCATGCAGGCAAGGCAGTGCTCTCAAAAGTTACTCGTAGAATACGAGTCAAGGGAGAAACTGTTAGGGATTGCCTCACATGTTGTTAAAGAGGAATGATGGTTTGGATGCAAAGTCCCACATCACGAAACAAATTAGAGGAGACAAGTACTAATATGAGTTGGTAAGCACGTAGCAACATGGGTTCCTTTTGTTACAATGATGTGTGTACCAACCCATATGTGTGCATCCTATGCAAAAGGAGGAGCGGCTTTATTCCGACCGTCATTACATAACACTCCTCACACTTTTTTTTCAAAATTGGGATCCATAAAGAGTAATGTGAACACCCTTTAGGGCTGGTTAACGTAAAAAAAGGAAAAGAACACTAAATGGGAAACTGATTCTGGTATAGTTAATTTTTGTCCCATTCACTATTGGATTGGTGGGAAATGCTTGTCTTAAGGTTCCTCCCACTAAAATCCAAGTTTCTTCTATTAATGCTCTATTGAAACTACTACATTTCATTCTATTTTGCTTTCCCCAAATATTTCTTCATCTCCCTTTTTATATATAATTAACACTCATATATCTACAGGAACTAACACACGCCATGCAAGTATACAAATAATGCACTGAAACGACAACGTGCATCAAGATTAGAGCTATTAGAAGCAACATTCGTTAATATATACATTTTCTATAGGGCTCTTAACTTAGTTAGCCTTGTTTGTAAAGAGTATTACACGAAAATCCTTGTTCTAAAAGTAATTACAGGAATAGACCTGTTTCGACTTAACGAAGTAAAGTTTTCAAAACTCACACGAATGCGAGCTTTCAAAGCGTGCCTGTATTTATTTTGGTATTAAATTCCATAGCGACTTTCTAGAAGTTTGATTTGGACATAACTTAATATCTATAATATGAAATCTCCATTTTTTTTGTTCCATTACTAAAATACAGTTCTATAGATTCGAACTTTATTTGTTTCAATGAAATCCGATGTATACTTATTCATATATATTCGAACGAAGTTCAAAACGTTAAACTACGAACTACCACGACATCTAAATAGTATATATAGCTTAATTAAATAACATAAAACGAATACCAAATTCTAATATTCAAATATAATAGATATACATAGTCCGATTAAGGACAGATAAGTTCGAAACATAATAAATACAGATACACGAAATGTAACACTGGCATAGCATCAAGAAACATACGTCTCCATTTTAGGCTACTGAAATACATCGCTTTCGGTTATGTCCCTACGATCCACATTTGCTGCACCTGTTTGTTTTGGGTGTTTGATGCTCGTCCATAACATTTTTGAATCTCACTGATTTTGGTCGTCCGACTTATCTTCTTACACGCAGAGCAAATATATGTGGCTCATTGTACGGGTCCCAGTATTTCTTATCGCGTATGGGATTAAACTTTGGGTCGTATGTAGCTTTATAATTTTGGAAGGAGTACCATTCAGAAGCAAAATCGTAATGTGCTCTATTACTACCAAAATCTTTTGCTAAACAAGCCGCCATCACATGAACACATGGTATCTTCTGCAGAAGTGGGATTCTGCATGTACAGATAACATTAGAACCGTCAATCTCAACATCAAATTCATCTTCGTAATAGTGAGTCACTTGCCATTTATATCGACCAAATCGAACAAGCCTACAATGCCTTGCTTCAATAGCACGAGCATCAATTTTTGCTTCCCATTTAGGAGTGAGTTTTGAATTCAGACCCTCCCCTTTTTCCCGCCTCTTATAGAAATATTCAACTGATCGGAAGAACGTTCTTGCGACCAACGCCTTTATAGGCAAGGATCTAGCGCCTTTTAGTACACCATCAAAACTTTCAGATGCATTGGTCGTCATAATATGGAAGCGGCCACTGTCATCTCTGCAAAGAGCCCATTTATCTTCGCAGTTCCCTAGACTTCTTCAATCCAGGTATGCGCTTCCAGCTTAGTTGCCTTGATTTCTTCTCTAAGTTTAGTGTATTCAACCACTTCTGAAGCACATGCAGCAGCATAAAACAAGCCCACAAGTCGCTTGTCCCGATAACCTGCAGCTTTCAAATGTCTTGCACGGAACCTATGTTTGTGAGGTTCTTCCCATCTATCCTGCAAAGCACTTGGGATCCCTTTCATTTTGTCAGATATAAATGTAATGTGTTGATTTCGTATGCTATAAATGAACGCATGCATGCATGAAAAGAACCAGACCCAACTGTCATATGATTCGGATTCGACCACCCCATAAGCTAATGGGAAAAGGCAGTCATCCGCATCTACAGCGGTAGCAACTAGCAGTATTCCTTTGTACTTACCGTACAAATGTGTCCCGTCAATAGAGAGAACCAGACGCCAGTGTACAAATCCTGAAATGAAAGGACCAAATGCCTAAAAAGCACGCTCAAATACCCCAACATCATCATGTACTATATGTCCTACTGAACCTGGATTGCTTCTTTTTATTTCCTCAAAATACCGAGGCAAGTAAGAATACGATTCAGCCCCGTCACCGTATATTTTTTCCAATGCTTTATTCAATGTTCGCCAAGCTTTCATGTAACTGATTTTGATGAAGAGTTACTCGTCCACAAGCAGTTGCACCGTTCCAGCTGAGATATCCAAATTGGCCTTCACAAAAGACATGATTTTGGATACAAGAAACCCAGAAGTGGCTTGCTTGTGGTTGGAATTAATCGTAGGGTTGACACAGTTATGTTCATGAGGCAGCTTTCTGATTTTCCACCATCAGTTTGTGATTTCTTCGATACTATAGCATGTATTCGCCACAGACAAGTAACATCAACATTACATATAGCGGTGTATATTGTTTTGTTCGACTTGATTGGCTTGCACGAAACACCGTGCAGAATAGACCATTCCGCAAGTTGGTGAAGAAATTGTTCCTTGCTTTGGAATACCATCCCAACAGCAAAACCATTTTGTACGCATGCAGCCAAGAATTTTTCGCCAGAAAACTGTAGAATAACCACCACGGATCTCTCCATCATTTGCGCGAGCAGAGACCATCGTCCATGGGTACTTCCATTTGAACTTCATCACCATATTTTTTGGCGATCTACTATGTTTGGAAAGTTATAGTTCAGTGGTTCATTGTTGACTTTGGTCCAGCATGTATCATCAACAGTTGCCGTGGCAACCGCCATGCTGTCAATTTGTTCGACCTTTTGTGAAGAACCTGCACCCCAGTCTTCTTCGGGTTCTATAACCAATCTGTTAATAAATGCATTTCAGTTACATCTAACATTTCAATGATTAGGTATAAAACTAAAATGATGTGGAACACATACCTTTGGCTCATATCTAACAGTTCTGACTGATTATTTTGTTGTTCTTGTTGTTGTTGTTGCTGCTCAGCCACATTTGGTGGACAATACGGATTTGTGTGCAAAGGAGAACTAAAGATGAGTGATGGATCATGAGTTTGCAACATTTCTCTGAAATAACATAAACCGCTACTAACTATAGGCAGTGTGATTATTTCTTCCACGATTTCTTTTTCTGTTTTTCCAACAAACAACTCAATCGATTTCTTAACAGCAAAAAACATTACTAGCACATCTTCATCTTCTAAAAGTGCTACGGCTCTCGTCCCCGAGTTAGTAGGTCAGCTGACCGACAACTCGATATCATATTCGAGAGGGTTAATTTTGGTTGCTTGGAAAACTGTTTCTTTCAAAGCATCAAGTGTGCAACCCCTTCGAACTCTCTCTGGTTTGCAGAATCCTCCAACATAACTTCCATTTTGTTGCTCATCCACGACCAATTCACCATCGTAGTAGTAAAGTAATAAAAATAGGCGTCATTGTTGAGTGAGTTTATTTTTCTTGAAGTTATTTGAAGATAGGATTGAAGTGTTTGAGGAATAATGTGCTGAAGAGCTATGAAATAGGAAAACCATCTAAGCAACGTCACCATCAAATCAACTTTAATCAACTCAGAACAGTCGTTGTCAAGTCAAAATTGGTGGAGCTTTAATCATGTCACCAATTTCAAAATAAAGAAGAATCAATTTCAAAAAAAAACAAGCCTTGAATCAGAATTGAGACAACTTTAATTGTATCATCAAATTCGAAATAAAGCATTGGCATTCGTCCATACAATGGCTTTATCACAATGGACGAACATTGAGTCAGATTTGGTAGATGCTTGTCAACTCAACCATTTTGAAATATTGGACCAACTTTATCAGTGTCTAGTCAAATCACCTGATCATATCATCAAATATTTGACATATCGTACTGTTCATAAACAGAACGACCCAACTTTTATTTGTGGCAGCTAGTTGTCAATTCATCTTTATGTCATAATGTGTAGTGTACAAACCCGCAAACAAACAAAGCTTTAATTCAAACTTCAAAAACAAAAAATAAATTATTAGAAAAACTCAAACATATGGTATTTCGTATTAATCTTCCAAGTTCTACAAACTCACAAATAATAATTCAAACTAAACTTCAGAAACATACAACAACAACGGATGATACAATAATTCAAAGTAAACTTCAGAGTCCTTCAACGACGACGAATAATAGAGAATTTCCCAATTTATATAATGAAAACATCTCAAATATAAAATTTCCTAATTTATTCACATTTTAAAACTACAATGTTATTTGCGATATGTCAGTTGCTATTACCGCGGTCAACCGTATAATATAAATAAAGCGAACACACTAGGACGTTTTCATTATATAATTATTTAAATTACTTCTAAATAATATATTTAATTTAAGAATTAATTTTTTATAACTTATTGATTCACATTTGTTTCAATAGATAAATTCTAAATTAGTTCTAGTTTTAAAATTCTATATTTTAAAACGACATATACGTTTAAGTTTACATTTAGAAATCAAATTCATATCTTTCAACATATTTCGTGTTTTCTAATTCAAATTCTAATTTACTTGTTTTCTAATTCAACTTCTAATTTACTTTATAACTAAAGACGTTTGAATTATCGAGTCATTGCATTCTCTCCCACTCAGTGTTTTTCATTCTTGAAATGGAAACGCCATATAAAATCGTACGTATATATGTAATTATACCAATACGTATATTTTACGAGCCTTTTAATTAGCTTAAAATTTATTAGAAGGAAAACAAGTTATAAAAAGTTTAAAACTCAAAAAATTTCATTCATGTCGACCTATATTCTTTCATTCAATATATAATTCAAATGATTCACAAAATCTATGCTACATTTAAATGCATGTTTCATTTTTTGTCTCATTCAATTCATTCTTCATTCAAGCTTATTACATCATTTCTATTCCATTAGATTTTCTCAAGTGAACTTTCAAGTTCAAAGATTCATTTCATTACTTTATTTCATTAGTAACGATTTATTAAATTTCCATTTATTTATAATGATTCATTTATTTATAATTTGAATGGGGAAAATTAGTTGTCTCCCCCACTCGAAATTTTGTTATAATTTAATTCCAATCATTATTGTAAATACACTAACTAAAATATGAAAACATATAAAGTGATGCTCTCAACATATTTTTCCACATGATTTTCTTAAAAAAAAAATGTTTTTGCTTCAGTTACCTTTTCAAAATCCCAATTCGTTTCTTTAAATTTTTATCAAATTTATATTCAAATTCTTTAAAGCGAGTTTTAAATTTTATTATCATAGAGGAGGTATTTCTAAGTTCTTAACCAAATTTTGTTCACCTTCATACATTAACATATAAGTGTATGCATATATATATATATATATATGTGTGTGTGTGTGTGTGTGTGTGTGTGTGTGTGTGTGTGTGTGTGTGTGTGTGTGTGTGTGTATGTATGTATGTATGTATGTATGTGTGTACAATCACAGTTTTTCATTACAATATAATTATGTATTTATTCCTAATGTCACACATGTCAAATTCTATCTTCATTATTTATTTCAAAGTTTTTCTTAAGTTTAAAAGGTTTATTTCAAAACAATTAGAATTCTATTCAAATGAACATAAATGAATTTTCTAATTTCTTTTCAACCCTTTCTCTTTTGAAGCTTATGCTTACATTGATTATGCTTTTTCATAGTGCATTGAACTTCTAAATTTTATGTATTAGCAAGTTATCATCATATGAACCTTGTTTACATAAACTTCTTTTACATTACATTTTACAGTTCAAAACATGTGTTAATATTATCTTTAAAATGCCTTAAGGTAAATGTGTGTTTATTACATTAGAAAAATCATTTAATTTCATAAGGTAAAATAAGTAATAAATAACTTATACAAAATACTATTTTACACTTCCTATTTATATAAGGTAAATTATTGTTATTATTAATATTACACACACACACACACACACATATAAGGCTTCTATTTAGACAAAAAACACAAGATTCAAACCGTTGGATTAGTTTGTCTTTATGTGAGGAGTGAAAATCAGGGGAAAATCTAATGATGAAGATTTTGTGTCTTCAAATTTATGTCTACTTTTTTTGTTTAGATAAACTTTCATATATATGTATATTGGGGGACTGCCATTTAGATGCAAATTCAAACAGAAAAAGAAAGATGCAAGCCTCGATCATTGGATCGTTTTGTCTTTATATGAAGAGTGAAATTCATGGGGTGATCCAATGGTGCAAATCAATTGTGTCAAAGTAATTTTGTATTTAATAGATTTTCTTGGTAAAGTCGACCGGTTTTTAAAGTGACCGCAAACACTTATTATTTAAAAAATAATAATTATAATAGTTTCAGGAGATTAGTCAATTAAAAATCTACTACAATAACGGTTTTTAAGGTGGACCACCGTTCACTGTTCAGTTTTTAAGGTGGATGACCACCACTATCCTATCAAGTTTACAGACTGGAGCTAGATTTTATTCTAGACTATAAATTGACCTAAAACTCCACGTAGGGAGAATAGACAAATAACATTTCTTACTTCAAAAGAAGTACAATAACATAACAAATACAAAGCCACTAAGGCATAACTATACATACAAAAAACATTCGTTGGTTTACAACAGCATCACAACAGTTTAGTCTACAAAGTAGGTACAACCACTTAGCGTTACATCAATGCACTGGGTATTCGACCATTGCAAAAGCAAGTGTCGTACCAGACAGTGTCACAAGAAGTGATCACACAGCAAAACCAGGGCCACCTCGAGCACCACACGATCCTCGTCCAATAGAACAAGGATGAGGGAAGTACCGGATTACATATTCCAACAAAGCAAGTTAGGACATGTCCCAATCGATCACCACCTACTGCATGGCAAGAGCATCTAACATGAGTTATCTCACTTGAGACCAGAACTAAAGGGTACCGGTATCGGAAAGGCATAAGGTCTCCTAGCAGTCAACTGCAAGTTGAGAGCAAGCTTCACCTGTTTGCCTAGATTGAAGGAAACTGAGCATAACCTAATACTCACACCCCCTAGGAACTGGTACCAAAGAATGAAAATTCCTCAATCTCCTAAAGCATACAACCCAAGTATCTCGAAAAACAGAACATTTAACCAACACCACACGAACTGCCACCAGAACAATACCCACAAGACGAAATGCTAAGCCACATTGAATATCAAACACAGTAAAGTACCATCTCAGTCCTAACTCTTAGCCATTGACACCATAATTTCACAATGAACTCACCAAGGTAGAGAATACACATCATACTCAGTTATTAGGTAAACATAGCATGCTAGTTCAGGAGTCAGGCGAGACGTGTGACCAAACATATGTGAGAAGTTGCTGCGAGCATAGCATATTGCACGAAAATGCCGTACATATCAGTCCCAAACAAGTCGAACCACCACCTTAGCAAACACAGACCAGCTGCCAAAACCAAAGCATGCGACCTAACAAAGCCACTCCATCCCCATCCCTCCTAACACATATCAGACTATCACGAGACAATAGACATCAAACGATGTTAAGATCTGACTCGCAAGGAAACCTGGTGAAGCACGTTACAGGGAATCGTACGTAGTGGAAGTCGCGAATCAACGAAACAAAGGTTAAAACAACAAGCGTATGAACTAAAGAGGGGCCACCGTGCAAGGAAAAATAGGGATGACAAGCGCATGTATGGTTAAAGGTTTGCAGACAAGGTAAGGATTGGAGATAAAAAGGGGGAATTGAGGAGCAAAGAGGGTTAGATCTGAAATCGAAAACAAAGTTCGGATCTGAGAGCACGCAGGCACTTTAGCACCCCTAGAGTTACAATTCAAATCCAATACAGTTTTGTAGATGTTCAATTCACATATATATTATAACCTATCCAAAATTTGAGCTCGTTCTGACATTCGTAGAATAATATATTTGATGTTTAAATTTAACGGTTGGAATAAATGTCTAAACGGTGAATAATTTAGCTAAGATTTTGAAAATCTTACGAATGTCGGAACATGCTAAAATTTTGAATGAACAACTACAAAATCTTGTTGGATTTGGATTAATATAGCTCGTTGTAGGGTAGAAGTGGTAAATGAGTGCTGCAAAACAGAGATGACTCGGACCGCTTCTCATATACATGTATGTATGTTTTTCTTTTAAAGATCCATAACTACTATTATCAAATTAGTATTTATTTGTTCCGCATCAAGTTATATTCACTCCCTTTATCAAATCAGCATTGTTGATGTAGCCAAATATAACACGAAGCTTGCACGTGGGAGAAAGTCGTCGTTATAACACGAAATTACAGTATAGGACGGTGAATTACAAGATGCTACAAATAAGTGTTATGGTTGGACTTGAAATCTGAGTCGGTGGAAAAATTAGGTATTACCGCGGTTTAATTTAGCAAAATTGGGTATCTCAAAAAATAGAGAGATGCTGCAGTATCAAAATTTGTTTTTGTTAAAATACCCGAATAGTTATTTATTTTTATTTTTTTAATATTTTTTTTAATTCAAAGCGCAAGTTGAGAGAGTTCATGGAGCCATCGGATTTTTGGGAGGGATAAGCAATGCAAAGGTGGTGATTGCTACCTCAGTTTTTTGACAAAATTATTTTCTGGTACATTACCTATTTTTTTTTTTTCAAAAAAATAAATGCCCGAAGAGCCGCTACAAGACCGTTAGAACGGCGGAAGTAACTCGTCTCCGTTCACATTTGGTCCAACTAATGTTGATCCACGCGTAACTCTTTTCTTAATTAGACACCTAAGGTATTTAATTTTATCATCTGTAACGCCACTAAATTGCCAGCCCTTCAAATCTCACCCAATATTCTCTATTCCTTCCCCTTCACTGGTCACAATAATATGATCCAAATATAAACTCCGATTTCCCCAATTTCAGTTTGCTTAATCCATGGATCCAGTTCTACGATGATGCTGCATCAAGCTCAATTTTCTACGTCGTATCAGTAAGTTCTATTTATTAATCTTGTGCATTTTTGGTATTCGCCTTCTTCGTTAATCATGCCATCAAAACTGAACGCGAGAAGATCTAGCAATGAATTCTCATCAGATGAAGAATGTAATCCAAGAAAGCTTGAAACAAAATTCTGTATTTCCAAAAGATCAACGAGAAATGTATCCCAAAAAGTTAGACTAAAGAAACCCAGAAGAAAACAACTTTTTAGGTATCTTACTGAAGAAAGAGCAAGGGAAACGCAAAAGCCACAAAACTGCATGAGTTTCTATATCATAAGTAGTGGATGCAACAGAGTTGTTTCCTGTGAAGACATTGATTTAGACAGAATTAAAAGCTTAAGCATTTCAGATGATTGTCTCCCTGTCAAAGCATTAGACAAGAAAAACTCAAGGAAAACGAAGAATTTAGATCAATGTTTACATGAAATCTCACTCCCAAATGACATAATTGAGATGATATTACTTAGAAGTGATTTCAAAACTGTTGCAGTTGCTCGTGTTGTGTGTAAAAAATGGAATGATATGGTAACTTCGTTTCAATTTCTGCAGTTAAGGCAAAAGTTAAACTATAGTTCTCCATGGTTGTTTGTGTTTGGACTGAGCAGAAAAGGAGAAAATCACGGAGAAGTCTTTGCCCTAGACATAGTCAATGATAGTTGGGTTACTATTCCAAGTGATGCATTAAAGAACAAGTTTCTATATTCGGTTACAAAGGTCGACGGCGACATATACATCGTAGGTGGATGTAGCGCCTTGACCACGCATAAAGAAGTTACCGTATTTAGCCCTTTAACCAATTCATGGCATGAGATTTCTCCTATGAACGTGGCAAGGTCCGAATCTATTTTAGGCGTTTTTGAATTCGACTCCAACTTTAGCATCTATCAAGATCGGAAAATAATTCAAAATAGGCCAAATGCACGTACTTTTAGGTCATCCGAAGTGTACGGAGACCCTCATAAGCTCTCCTTACGTCGAGAAAGTAGCTCCTTGCTAGATTCTAAAAGAAAAGCATCAAATACGAGCAGTAAGAAGTTTGCATTGATAGTTGTAGGTGGGAGTGGACTTCACAATGAGCGTTTACTTTCCGGAGAAATATACGATCCTTACAATGATAAATGGATCGATATACCTTACATTCCCGAAGAATTGGGATCATCAGTCAGTTCTGGCGTCGTACACGGTAGTTTGTTTTACGCCTACTCGATTGCATCCAACAAACTAACGAGTTATAATGTGGCAAGCGGGTCTTGGACTTTGATCCAAACAGAGCAACCGCCTTGCATTAGGAATTTCAAGCCGAGGTTGTTATGCTGTGAAGGTAGGTTGTTAATGTGTTGTGTGTGTTGGTTGGACAGAACAGAGCAAGCAGCAAGGATGGTATGGGAGTTCAACCCGGAGATGAATAGTTGGAGGGTGGTCTCGACACACCCTGATGCGCCTATGGATAAGAACGCTATGTATTGTGTGGGTGGAGATAGGGTTTACGGGTTGGAGATGTTCAAAGTGTTCGGACAAGGGTTGGACTTTTTGACTGTGGGCCGGATGTGTGATGGTGGGCTTGAGTGGAGCCGGGTCTCGAGGAAGCGGGTGGGGCATGAAGGGTGCGTGGATTCTGGTTCAGTAAAATCTATGCTGGTGATGAACTTGTGATAATGGTTGAATGGGTAAAACTTGCGTTCAAGAATCATTGTCATACAAGCCTGCATTATTGTGAGCAAGAATTGCTGTTTACATCTTATTTTTAAAGTTTACTCTTAAAGTTTTGTGCATTATTTGTTTTTCAGAAATTTTCAATTTGTGAAAAGGGCTTATATTTGAATGAACCATTGATTTACGAACTTTACAAGTGTATATCTGGAGCTGACAACTCAATCATTACACAACTGTTAGAGAATGGTAGTCGTTATCAAAACTGTGAATTCTTTTTTGTACTGCTAGCGTGATTGGTATTTTTATGCGAGGGAGTGG
The DNA here is from genome assembly GCA_030737875.1 of Allium sativum. Taxonomy (NCBI): domain Eukaryota; kingdom Viridiplantae; phylum Streptophyta; class Magnoliopsida; order Asparagales; family Amaryllidaceae; genus Allium; species Allium sativum. Next base: position 386,801,223 of record CM060916.1, on the reverse strand, counting down.
TTCGTAAATTGTTTTTGATAAACATGTTTTGTTCGAATATGCTATTTAAAATGCTGAAAGGGGCGGGTAATATAGCTATATTGCAGCGGTACAGTTTGCAAAATTCTGTTTGATGGAAAAGTGTTGAGTTGTGTTTCATGAATAAATATCTCCAGGTCCTTTTCAGTTGGATTTCATTCAGGTTAATGGAAGAATAATTTTGGTTTTACGCTGAAATCAAAAGCTATATTTTCCTATTTGGTAATAGTCAATCATCACGAGCAACTACACGTCGAATGGGTGAAACAATGCATAACAGCTTAAGTGTGATAACTTCCAGATATCTTTAAATTTTCTAAAATACTCGTATATATTACTTTTAGATTGTTATTTCATGTGATCTCCGCTGTAAAATCTTCTTGCAATTGCTTTAGACACATTCAAACAAATGCACTTTAACGTCCCTTAAAAACCGAATGTAATACTTATAATTTTTTTATAAATTCATACTGTATCTTCACTAAACAATAATAAAATTTAAAATTACTTGCAAATAAGATTTAATAAATTTCTATTACAAAATATTTCTTCGCACATTAAAATTAAAATTAATTAAAAAAGATGTTATAATTTAAAAATAAATATTCAAACTAATAACATGTACAATATTCAAAAAAATCATTTCTTTTTAATATGTTAAACAAATATACAGTTTATAAGAAAACAATTCACGTACAAAAAATATGGTATAATCACAGACGAAGTGTATACCGTAACCTTCGTAGGTTAGATTTACGACAATGCAACGTTTGTTTTATACAGTATAATCAAGCAAGACCATTTAGATACAGTGTATCGCGATTGTCACATAATTTGTGTACGAATACAGTAATGTTTTCATTGCAAAATATCAAGGGTAAAGTATTAATGCCAAGTCCAACTTAGGTGCCTCTTAGCCGATCCCAAGCCTATCTTGTTAAGGCGGTTAAGGATAGGTTTTGGCAAATTTAGGTTGCTGCTATGATTCTATGATTATCTTTTTCGGTTTGGCTTGATTTAGGTTTGATAAGATTTAATTATTTATTTATCAGAGGACAAATTTTCAAAATATACTTATTTTTAAAACAAATAGCAGATTTATACTAATTTTGAGACTATTAGCAGAAATAAGTTTGTTTTAGTCATCTCAACGCTGAAATGACTGATACTTAAAATAAATATATGGGGCGCACTTTAAAAAAATACATGGTCTTACTTCACAAATGCTTCAATGTGTTGCTGAGGATTTGATATAGTTGTTGGAATCTTTGTTGGTATTCTTAATCTTAAAGCCGCAGTAAATAAGTATCAGCTGGTCACATTATGACTGTATGTTGTAAATAAGGCAAAAACGTGCTGAAGGTCCGTAAGTCCTTTGTTTCCTTGTTTACAGATCTTCTATATGGTCGAAGGATGTTACAACATTGAGTAGAAATTCTATTAGACCACATGCCCCCAAAGTTAGCTTCTTATGATAAATACAAAGTGGACTATGGTTTTATAGGAAGAGTTATACTATACATATGCACTCAGTTATCTTTCTCCTTCCCTTGTATTAATTTCCCATCGCTATTGAACTTAATCAATGTTAAATTGAAATTTTGAAATCCTCCGAGGATTTTGGGTTAGAGAACCTATAGTCACGTATAGTAGAGTATCATAAAGAAAAAAGTGGTTCGATGGAAAAGAAAATGTACAATAGTGGTTGAAAAGCCAAAGTACTTGAATGTCCGGGGATACGTATGGTAGTAACTAAAGAGCCAAATTATTTGAATGTTGATAGCTATATATGGCCAGAAATGCTAGAAGGCCAGAAAATAAGTTTTCGGGCAAAAGTGCGGCCAAATTGGGAAAGAATGATTGGTTAAAATTTTGTATCGGGAGAGAAACTGACAATATTTAGAGGAAAAAAGACAAATATACCCCCCCAATTCAACATGAAGGATATATTTCAGGCAAATTCGGGCCTATTTTGGTTCGGACTCTCTAGCACAGTTCATGTATGGCAATAACTGAAAAAATAAGCATTCGAATATGGGTTGCTGTTAAGAAACATTACGAAATAGAAGTTGCTGGTAAGAGCAGCTTGTAGCAGGTGCGCACCTAGCAGGTGCGTCTATACAAAATTTCATGGGTGCGTTTGTGAAATGCGCCCATTGGAAGGGCACACTTCGTAAGTGCACCATTTTATATTTTAAGTGGCGCATTTGACAAGGTTGTCAAAACAAGTCTATTTCTGCTAATAGTTTCAAAGCTAACCTAAATTTGCTATTCGTTTTAAAAATAAGCCTATTATGAAAACTTGTCCTTTATTGAAAAATAAGAGTTTGCATGTTGTTTGTTTTATGTTTATTTATCCAAATATATAAAACTTGCCTATTCTTTTACAATGTTTTTTCGCTATCCAATTTTTTTCAAACATTATGTGCTAATTTTAAGTAGTTAATGAGTTAAAATGATACCTATGATATCAATATTTAGGTACAAATGTAACTTATCACCCAACGAATTTAAATTATTCGGTGGATCAAACTTGAGTGATGGTTTTAAAATAGTAAAATTTTCATGTATATCCAAAGGTTATGAAAAATTAACCTTAATTTTTAAAAAAAAATATAAAGTACATTCTCATCTTTAGAAAAAAAAAAAGCTAATTCAGTGGAGTATTTAGGTAATTTTACCAATCTTAATATGTACTTTAGGTTTTATATGTTCATAACTAATAACCCTCTTAGTCCACGCTATAACGGTCACGTTTAAATTTTGAAATGGAAATAAGGAGCTAAAGGTTAGTTTCTAAATAGAAGGATGTAAATCAAACAGGTGAAGTTATTTTATATTCCACTTTAGAATATCCATCAAAATCGTATTGGGCTTCGGTAATGGTATTAGCGAATGTCACTAGATTGGATTCTAAGCTAGTTTGGCCGAATTCCCCTAGGTAGATATTGTCGATTTGTACTTTGGAGCGCTTATTCTTATATTAATAATACTAGTGTGTAACCCGTCTATTGCAAAGATAACACGAAATATAGTTTTTTAAATTTTGATGTTAAAATTAGAAATTTATTGTACAACATAGATGAATCCGCTAAATAAATATAATATAAATTATTGTTATTGTTGCAGTTAATATATGGATGTGTTATGTAGCTTATATTTCTTTGAAGTAAAACAATAATTTATTGTTCTTGCCACTATGAACATGTATACCTATTGAAATAGACATTTTATAATTATTTTAGATGAATTAACAAATATTATTTAACTTGTTTTTTTTTATATGTGTTAAATTTGAAATCATTAAGTTAGTTAAAACATATTGACTTAAGAGTAAATAGTATTAATAAATTGCTAATTATTTTATAAAAATATTACAGAGACTTTAATGTAGAGTTATTTAAAATTAAAAATATTTATTTTTAACATTGAGTGTGATAAAATTGTTTATGTACATGAATGATTATATTTAATTTACAAATTAACTTTATTATTATTGTTTATTTACACTAATATATATATATACATACATATATATATATATATATATGCGTGTGTGTGTGTGTGTGTGTGAGATATATATACATATCTATATAGTTAGTTACAATTTTTTTGTTGTTTTTATTTGTCTGTATACATATACGACGGATGTATAGATTATTAAAATACTAAGCAGTTTAAATACATGGATCTAAAATGAAAGATTGGGAAATAGTCGATGTTGTACGTAACTTTAAATTTGAGATTTCATACTGTCTTTCACTAAACAATAATAAATTTTAAAATTACTTGCAAATAAGATTCAATAAATTTCTATTACAAAATATATCTTCACACGTTAAAATTTAAATTAATTATAAAAGATGTTATAATTTAGAAATAAATATTTAAACTAACAATATGTACAATATTCAAAAAAATCATTTCATTTTAAATATGTTAAACATATATACAGTTTATAAGAAAACAGTTCACGTACAAAATATATGGTATAATCATGCATGAAGCGCATACCGTAACGTTTGTAGATTAGATTTACGACAATGCAACATTTGTTTTGTACAGTAATCGAGCAAGACCGTTTAGATATAGTGTATCGCGATTGTCACATAATTTGTGTATGTAATAACCTGGAAATCTGAGCCAATTTAAAAATTTTATTTTGGCAATTTTATTGAAATTTGAATATTTAAAATGAATTATTTTAAATAATAACGACAAGAAATTTATTTTGAATAGGATTCGAACGTATATATTTATATAGATCGTCATTAGATCATAAATATTTTATTTTAATTATAAAAGGAATTGAAAATGGCGCGGTAGTTCGATAATTCGATTTCAAAGTTCAAATGAATGTACATGATTCAAAATAAACCGGATTTTAGCGAAACAAAAAACAATAGAATCTATTTGAGAATATCTTTCCAACAAATCCGAAAAATTAAAATTTCATAGCGGGGATAAGAAGTTATGCCCAGTTGAAATTTCAGAATAGTCGCTATGGAATTCTGACCCTTAAAAATGGAAATTTTGCAAATGACCTCGGTTTTCGACGAAACCACTTTTGTTGGATCCGTAATGTCAAGTTATTGCTAGATTCCAAAATTCGAAATCTTCTGAATCAATATGTGAGCGTGGCAAAGGAAAACGCGTTTGACCAGTTTTAGTTGATTTTAATCGACTGGAAAATGACCATTTTTCAAACGGTCTCAGAATTTGACGAATTTGGTTTTTTTAGGACCGTACCGTCAATACGAAGCTAGAAAATATTTTTTGGGAATTTTTCTAGTTAGTATGTGGCCCCGGTAAATTGAAATGTGCGTTCATATTCAATATATAGAGTTATATTTTGATTTGGACGGAAACTGATCGAAATGATTGAATCAGCTTATGATACATATCCCATTGTGTTTGGAATGCGGGTAATTAGCTATGGACGACAGTCGGTGGGTTCGATTTCGAAATAAAAAGTTGCTTATTGAAATCAATAAATAATTAAATATATATATATTTTATATAAAAAAACCCCTTATATTCTCCTATAATTGGTCAACTCGGCTTTCAATAATAATAATAATAAATTAAGAAAAGGGGGGGCCAATCGCGATCGACGATCGCGGGGGGGAGGGGGGGTGCTCGCCGCTGCCTCCCTTGGCTTGCGCCTCCTCTCCTCTTATCTAATTGAAACCGACCTCCTCCTCCTCCACGCGAGACCGAACCCCTTTCATGAACCACAAACCGCCATGCACCCCCCCCCCCCCCCCCACGTCGAGATCCGCTACTGCCAGCGACGACGCAAGCCTCGCACCCCCTCCCCTTCAGCTCCTCCGACGCACTGACGAACCCCCCTTCTAATTTTCAACTGTAAGTTTTCTTTTCTTTTATTTATTATTCTTCTTTATTTATTTAATGTAAATAAACTTCAAAATGATTAGAAAAAAAATCAGTGTTATATATATTATGATTTACTACTTTTATTTAGACAATAAACTATAAAGTTTTGATTTTTTTTATGAAGTATAAAATATAAAGTTTCGATTTTTATTATGAAGTATAAAATATAAAGATTTGATTTTTAGAAATAAAAAGGTTAGATTTTTTATTCTAGAAAAGAGGGGATTTTTATGGATGAAAGCTATGATTTTTAACATAGGAAAGGTTAGATTTTTATCATTAAAAAGATTCGATTTTTAATCGTGATAAGGGGGGATTTTTATATGTAGAAGGATCATTAAAAATTCGATCTTTCTTATGTAGAAGGAGCAAAGATGTGATTTTTATATGATGGCGATATAAAAATATAATCTTTATTATATGAGCACCGTTATAAAAATAGAATTTTTATCTATATAGCAGCGGTATAAAAATAGAAATTTTATCCATATAGCGTAGTTATAAAAATATGATTTCTATATAATAGAAAATATAAAAATGTGATTTTTTTTATATACGTAGTGGCTACAGACATTGAAAGTGAAAAAAGGCGGGAACGGCGAAGATTCCTACATATGAAGAGTCGCGATGTATTGGTTTAGCTTATCGGTGAAAACTCCTCACCTTTAATTTATTTCTAGTTTGAAATATATACTAGGATGCAGACAGTGCTTAGCAGCACCTGACACCCGTCGTCCACATACCATGGATGAATTGTTTGTTTGATTGCTGTGTTGTGAAATTTGATTGTGTGATGTTGAATGAAATAAAATATTTTATAATGGAAAATATTTTATAGTTAAAAATATGATTTTTAATGTGTATGTAAAATAAATATTTATAAACAAATCGGAGATTTGTTTATATACACTGATTTGATTGATATTGATTGGGACGATAAATTTTACACATCGCCCAACCGCACAAATAAAATATGTGTTTGTTGATTTGAAACCCCACACGGGTATTGGGATGATATTTAACGTACACTAATCTCGATTGTTTAGTTGTATGTCATTCGATGGGTTGACAGACCGTGTAAACGTTAATTGTTTATATTTAATGCTTATGCAGTTGTGTGGTGCACTCTGGATGATGGTTGATTATTTATCGTTGCTATTATATACATGTGTTGTAGAAAATCCATATAATTAACATTATATGGTAATTGATTGGGCTTCATTCCAATTTGGAAAATAGAAAAGTATAAATTCATGTGTTGAATAGAAATAGAAATATATATATATTCATATGTTGAATAGAAGTATAAATTCATGTGTTGAATTGAAAATAAATTCATGTGCTGAATTGAAAAATATTCATGTGTTGAATAGAATAAACATTCATGTGTTGAATAAAAGTCGTGTTGATTAGATTGACGCCATTTTGATGTGAACGATATTTATATCGTTTTATTCATTTTTATAATGAATATAGAAAACGAAGTGATTTCAAAATATAACATTTTGAAAATATTATCATTTGTATATCAATGATGTGGAATATTCAATTTTGATTAGAAATTGAATATGAAGTTGAAATCATTTGGAAAAACGAATTTAAAACGATTTATAAAATACGTTTTAAAAGTAAATCAATGAAGTATATATTATATATATTATATATATAATATAATGGCCTGAATAGAACGCGCCGCGTCGCGGCAGTTCACGAATTTAGACCATTGACTTCGAATGGATATTGCGGGGGATCCAACCGTCGGATTCTCCTAAAACCGGAACCGTTGGGTTCGTGTCAAAAAGAGCTTTCTAACTAATTTTAGAAATTAGAAATCTAACGGTTGGATTTGGAATTATGTCCAAATCAAATTTGGAAAAGGTCGCTGTAAGTGCAGTTCGATGGCCGTTGATGGAAATCGACTGTACGAGCCTTGATAAAATTATTAAAAATAGTAATAATTTGTGTAAAATCATAAGAAATGATTTGTGAAGAATTGGGATGAAAAACTCCAAATTTGAAAAGATAAAAGTAGATTTTTATCGAAATGAACTAGTTTTGAACTAGAATTATAATTCTATTTATTTTTAAAATAAATAAAGTGGATTTGAAATGGTTTTAAAAGTAACCAGAATTTTCAATAATTGAATTGGAGTGGATTTGAATCGAAATTGTCTTTGGAATATTTCGATGTTGGATTTCGTGATGGTACAGATATTGTTATGGGAATTTGAAAGATATATTTATATCGTTATTTCCAATACGATATTTGTTGGTCGTAGAATTTGATATTGAATATAAGCCGATATATTTTCTATTCAGAGCCTTGGATTTAATGCCAAATGTGATTTGGGTTTGTCGTGAATGGTGACTTCATTAACACTGTCCTTAAACTCAGTTGAGAAAAAGATTAAATCTTTTTATTTGGATTTAATGAAGTATACCAATTAAATAATATTTAATTGGAATTGAATTGAAATTGACTTTTGGGTTTATCGTGAACGGTGTTTTAAATAACATCTGTTCTTTAACCCGAAAATTAATGGAATGTTATTTGGGTTGTCGTGAATGGTATCTTTAATAATACTGTTCTTAGACCCAACGGAGATAAGAAAATCAGAAACTAACTAGAGATTAGTTAAGTTGAATGGTTTCCTGGGTATTGACCTGATGTAGGTTTCGGGGGCTATTACTTAGGGAATTGTTCACTTGCTAATTTATGGTCAAAGGCTGATGGAAATGAAAAGTGAATTTGATAATTAAAATTATCAAATTCAAGAAATGATCGAGAATGGAGTACCACCAGTTTTACTCCAAACGATAGTTAAATCTATAATTAGATTTGAACGTGAAATGGTAATTGAAATTACCGATAACATCGTGGTGTTAGATATGAAGCATTACCAGTTTTACTTCATGGGATGAATAGGTTGGGATTGGGAAATTAAAACAAATGATTACTTCGGTAAGGTTCGTTAATCCCGGCTAGTTTGGATAAACCATAATTTGGTTTGAATTGATATTCAAAAGAAGATTAAAGAATAAATTTAAGGCATTTATCTTTGATAAAATTAATGGGAACCTTTCCCTAAGAATGTGAAATTTAGAAACTAACTGTAGGTTAGCTAAAAGGAATAGTTTCCTGGGTACTGATTTGATGTTGGTTTCGGCCTTCGGGGTTAATGTTTGGGGAATTATTCTCTTGCTAATTTACGATTAGTGACTGATGAATTGGACTGAGGTGTATGTTGTGTTTGTGTAACACTTGTTTATTATATATGCGAGTTATTCAGAAAGACCGATTTTATCTCATTCTGAATAACTGATTCGATGTGGGGTCGAAGGGGAAGACGGTGGTTGAAGACTAGAGGTCTTCACATCGTTTGGGTGATTACTGATGATCTTGATTGAGCCGTACACCCAAGAGGAGGGAATCAGTTAGTGGTCGTCCATACGTACTTGGAGATCGATGGATATGTGAGGTACAAGGTGCTACCGGTTTCGTTCAGACCCAGAACGGACTTGTAAATGGACTGTGTGTCTGACATTGAATATCATTCTGTGTGATTTATGGATATCGGTTGCATGGAGTGGTTTGCCTATGTGGCATGCTAAGATGCAAATGATCAAAGCTTCTATTAAAAAGCAAAGTCTTGTGGTAGATGTTCAAAGCACAGCCTGTGTGGCACAACTTTGTGTAGCGTTAATTCGCGAGCCACACACACAGGTTGTGAACCAGAAACAGGAGAGGACATCAGGGATGGCATGCGTTTCCTTCTAGATAGAAGTGGCGTTAGTGGTTTTACATGCCCTGACGAGTTTGACTTATGTGGTTGTTGCTGTTGCGAGGCGCCTCAGATATATCGGTGACTGTGTGGAGCCAATGGAGTCATTCGTTGACTCATTTACGCCCCTAAAGGGCGGGGAAACGCAGTGTTCAGGCATTTTAATCCACATCGGTGGACCGGCCCTGACGATCCAAAGGTCACTCGAGCTCTGACCTGAGACATGGGCTAGATTGTCTCGAATCGGTGAAGACTGTCTTTTGCCTCGGTTCACAGATGGAAATCCAACTTCCAATACGTGACATGTGCGGTTTTGATTGTAGAGCTTAGTATTGGCGACATGATATATGGTACCCATGCCGTCTATGATTAATACTTATGATTGAAATTGTTTTAACACTATACTTTTATAGTAATAATAAAAGATGAAATTTAGCGTATCAAGCATTCTTTGGCTATTATAAGGCAAAACCCTATCCTCCGGCTTGTGTTGCATTGTGTGATGGGACCTGGGTCTTATAATAGCTTCATTGTTCTTTATTTAGCATTGCGTTGTTGTTTTATGCAGCGGTATTCTTGGGAGGAAACCCGTTCCATGTTATACGGCGTGGTCCCTTGATTTACCTAACTTAAAAATAAAGATTAACAACTGTTTTAGTTCTCACACCAGTCCTGTAACAACCCGAATTTTAACAACATGTTAGAATCATAAATCTAGGCAGAATTAAATTTTAAAGTAAGAAACAAGGGAAATGGGTTGAGCCATTGCGTTCGTCTCGGAATTCTGCATGAAATTGAGTCCGAGTTTTCGAAAATCGGAGTCCGTATAACCAAGTTATGGCTCGCCAAAGTTTCAGAAATTCGAATTCGAGTTCAAATTCGAATTTCGAAACCCAGACAGACTGGGCGGGAAATTTTCCGCCCAGCACCCCAGGTCGACTGGGGAGTCGACCGGGCAGTCGACACCCCAAGGACCAGGTCGACTGTGCAGTCGACTTGGGTGTCGACCTGGTCCCCGAGCCCATTTTTGGGCCAGTGTTCGTTCTGATGTATCTAGTCCGATTTTTGTCCAGATTCATCTGCCTAAACCTATTTAAAGAGCCCCAAACCTAGCCTTCTCTACACACAATTCTATTCTGCTTCTACTCTGCCTCTGTTCTAAATAAAAATAAAAATGGCTCGCTACTCTGCTGGAATCAAAACTAGAAGCTAATCAACATCAACCTAAGCAACTCAATTCAAAACTAGAGATTAAAGCTTCAAGCAACGACACCTAGGCCATATTGAATCAAATCAGAAGACAAATCGAGTTAGACGTTTCAACGCGACAACGAATCGATTTGTCCTCTCTTAGCCAATCAATGTAAGTTCTAGTTTCTTTTCGATTTAAATATTTAACAATAATATGGCCATGGAATAAAGTGGAATTGGATTTAAGTATGTTTATCGATTCAGATCTATTTCTGTTGCTTCTTGAACCTTGAGTTTTGAGACTTGTTCATCTTTATTCTCATGTCTAGTTCATGGTCTATTCAGCCTATTGTAATCTTAAAATGCCTGTGATGATGTTTTTCTCTCCGATCTTATTTTGATGCAAGATTCTACCTTTCCCCTATTTATTTTCTTTCGATGAACCTTGGTCAATTTCGGACCTTGGCCTAAAATCACGACTTGCGTACGATATGTATACGCGGGAATTATGGGATTTTTGCCTATATGAATATGATGGAATTATTGGCAACATGAAATTGGATATTGTCATTGTATTTGCGAGTTTGGCCTTGATATGTAAATTTTGGTATAATCTTGTTATGAGGAAATTTGCATAAATATTATATGCATGGAATTTGGCATAAATTTTGGATCTATGTAATGTAACATGTAAATCAAATCAAAAAGGTTGGACAACTGGCTTGTATTGTAATAAAAAGGTTATGGTTTGGGGTAACCACATCATGAATCACGATTTGGGTTTATTAGATATGAAACTTAATACATGTAATGTTGGCTAGATCTTGACATATGTAAAAGAGCATGAAATTTGGTATAAATGTAAATTGTCTAGGATTAGGCATATATAAATTGGCATATGTAATTTGGCATGGATCCTGATAAATGTGTAAATTGGCATAAAATTAGCATACATGTAAAACGACATGAATTGAACATATGTAAATTTGGTATGAATTGGGCATATGTAAAACTGACATGTAACCTAGAACTTGGGCATATGATAATTATGAAAAACTTGGAGTAGAAACATATATGATAATTTACGACTTGGAGAAAGTTTAATATGAACGTGCCTAAGTTGGGTTCTGGGTAGTTGGTATGTATTGGACATCTAGAAGGCATGTAAACATGCTTATGAACTTGAAACATGAATTAGTTATGAATATGAATCATTAACTTGATAATAGGCATAAGTGAAAACATGAAACTTGACATGAAACTCGCCATGAAACTAGACATGAACTTGACATGAAACTTGAACATGGACATGACATTTAGAATGAACTAGAAAACGGCCAACTCGAGGTTGGGTTGAGTTTGCAGTGTAATTCTGCCCGGAACCGCCCGGCAAATCCAGTTACTGCAAACAATAGGATCCAATGTGGGTAGTTGGTCATATCGCACTTGAAAACCCGACGTCAGACTGAGTTGTGGTGTAATTCTACCCGGAACCGCCCGGCACATCCAGTGACCACAACAACAGGTCTGATGTGAGAGGTTGGGGTTCATAAATGAATTAATGACTTGATAGGGTTAAGTCATGAACCGCCTGAATATACTTAACCAATTTGACACGATGACTTGATAGGGTTAAGTCATGAACCGCTTGAACATACTTAACCAATTTGACACAATGACTTGATAGGGTTAAGTCAGGAACCGCTTGAATATACTTAACCAATTTGACACGACGATTTGGCAGGGTTAAGTCAGGAACCACTTGAATATACTTAACCAACTTGACACATGATTCGTAGGGCTAAGTCATGAATTTGAACGACAACATTTAGCCAATTTGACATGACAGTAGACGGGTTAAGTCACGATCTTGAATGACCACACTTAACCAACTTGACATGCTAGACTGATGGGGTTAAGTCTCGAATTTAAATGACAACTCTTAACCTGCTGGATGGAAACCCTAGTTACGCGGTCCTTTTCAGCAGTAACCCACTAGATGTATCATGGTACCCTGGAACAAGGCAGGGTGGGGCATGATTACTGGGCTGATTGTAAGCGACCAGAACGACGGCTGAGTTGGTGCACCATTGTAGGTTCAGGCAGACTACGGTCATGCACGTAGTCCAGAGTTGAAAAAGCAGGCATTGGGCACCAGTAGATTTACACTGTGCGTGCTTGATTCGTGTCGGTGGTCGGCACCCTAGGGCTTGATACACCCTATAGTGGACCTAGCACAGGTGACTATATTCGTGATAGGGCCGTATGACACAGACACATGAACGAGATAGGACTTGTAGGGAGCCGATCAATTAATAGATCGTTTCGTGAGACCAAGTAATGGATCATTTCATGACATTGGGCAAGGGATCATTTTATAGTCAACACATGACACGGGTTGGGATACTAGTACGATTGGTGTAGAGCAAATAGATATCATAGAAATATTTTAATGGTAAAGCAGAGAAATCTTGCGATGCTTGATAGAAATCTTGCGAAATTATACTTAGTTTATCTTGAATGGAAACCTGGCAATGTTATACTCGACAAAAACTATATGAGGTTATTCTTAGTTATCTTTCCTGTAGCTTATCTTGTCATCATGCTTATGTTTACTTTCAGTTTATTCATGCCATGTTATCTTTACTTGTTTTCATGCTGAAAGTCACTAGGACTTACTCAGTCTTTATGACTGACCCGTTTTGTTTCGCCTCTTTTTCTTCCGTTTCCTCCTCCCCCCCCCCGGTTCGCAGGGTGGGAATACAGCTTAGTTCGGATCTTACCAAGCTCCAAAGCTCTTTCATGTACGGCTTGGATTTCTCTTGGCTATGGCTTGCTTTACTGTTTTATTGGGGAATGATTTATAACTATGGTTTTATGCTTCTTTACTATTGCAAGACAGATTTCGATGTAATTGATCCAATAACATTTTGATGTAAAAGGCTTTAGACCTTACTAGATTTTAAAGCAATGAAATTTGGGTTTTCCTTGTGCTATTCTATTTATGTTCTGTCTTGTAATATTTCTGTGTATGTTTATCTAGACAATACTCCACCAAAGCTAGTGCATTCCCTTTGTGAGTGACCCTAGCAGAGGTGTGGTGTTACGTTTGGTATCAGAGCAGAAGGTTACCAGACTGGGCAAAAGTTTTCAAAAACCTTCTGAACTAGTTTTCAAAACATTTACAAAGAAGCAAATTTTCAAGAAAATTTTATTTTGATTAAAAGGCATATTCCCCAAAGCCATAAGCACTGTCTTTTGATTCTCTCTTGAAATCTCTTCTCTCTCTTTTCACCATAGTTTCGTAGGCATACAACACATGTCGGAGGGCAAAGTAGTGCCCAACCTCCATCTGTAGCCGCAGTAGTTCCATCTGCGACTAATCTTATTTCAAGCTTTGTAGGGTTGCCGTGCGATGGAGGTAGCTTTCGAGAAACTTGTCAACAAGCTATACAAGGATAGTAAGAACGAGGACAAAGAACACAAGCCTAAGGATAAGAAACTTGTTGATAAGGCGTAATCCACGAAGGAGGAAAAGGTGAAAGGGAAGAGGTCAAAGTAAAAGAACAATAAAACCCATGACAAGAAAGAACATCGTTGGTATGGAAAAAAGGGACATGTAGTTAAGTATCATAGGACAAGGACAAGGGCAAAGAACAAGATCGTCGAGAGGGCAATTGTATGCTCTCACTACTAGCATACCTAAGAGAGGTGGTAACGTTTCTGTTTAATGTCTAGCTTCTCTCTTCTATCATACCGTGGGAACTTTGTTTTTATACATCACATCCTTTTAATTCTGCCTCGATAGTTGAGTCTCTGCACCTTAGTACTAGCGTAGTAGATGATCCCATTTTTGTCTCAAATCCTATTGGGGAATCAGCTCATGTATTCATGATTTGTTTGGATTTGAGAATGTCTATGCTAAGTGTTGAGTTTAGAAGTAATGCTTAAGTTTATGTTTTGGGCTATGGGTTGATTCTAGCGATGGAGTAGTTATCCAGTAAGGGTGACATTCTCGGTTTTGAAAAGAGGGTAGTTAGACTCTTGACTTGCCTCGGTAATACCCTCGAAGTCGCGTGTAACCTTTAGGGTTCTCTCATGATTAATTACCTAGAATCTCTTGATACATTTATTGATCCGCTCGAGTAGTGTTCACCACTAAGGCGGATGGTTCATTTCACTTATGCATGAGTTGTAGAAAGTCACCTTAGTAAGTACATTTGGCAACATGGTTGATATTTGTTATTTTCAAGAGACAGTTCTTCTGCGTGGAATACCTCCTAGTAAGTGAACGAGATCCAAGATTCACTAGTGAATTTTGGAGAGCTTGCATGAAACCATGAGTATGTAGTTAAGTGAAAGTGGAACGAGAGGCAACAGTGAAATGAGTTCCAACTCATATTTTGGAAATAAGAATTAAGAATCTGTGAAGTTAAAGATGGTCAAAGCACAATGGAGTTAAGCTCAAGGAAATACGACTTAGAAGATTGAAGACTAGATACGTGCATCATATCTCTTTTTAAGAGTATATCCTTGGTCCCTCTTTTCCTGTAGAGCTTACTTGCATGTTATCTTTTTCCTCTCGGTCCTATTCTCAATCAAATTTCTGTTGCAAACCCCATATGGAGTATGACCCATCTGTTAGTAATACATTTTGGGGCATGAGGGTGTCCGTTGGGTTGACTAAACTCTTTGCGTTTTATAAGATACGAGTTGGTTTTAGGAAGGGATTCCCTTGTGACCTAAAAGGAGCCCACATGCTTAGTTTCCTCGAAACGTATATTGGTTTGATTGAGTAATTCTTTGGGTGTCAGCCTGATGTTGATTTCGGTTTCCAGGGCTGGTGCTTAGGGAGTTCTTCTCCTGATCAGTATATATATGACATATATTTCCAGTTTTGACATGGCCTAATGGGCACAAGGTTTTTACTTGCTTCTATCATTCAGCTATACCTTTAGGTAGGAACAATTGGATGTAAACATGTGTTTGAGACATGTTATGATTGATGGTGGCAAGTGGCTGCAAGTGGTTGCTCATGGATGCACTCACACATTGGGCACGAGATCGGCTCAATCACCTTTCATGTTGTATATGCATGAGTGTTTATACTTGTTTATGGATGAATTTGAATGTGTTATCATGTGGATGTTGCATATGGATGGATGTTTGTGCACACATGTAGTGTTATTGTGACTAGGACTATTTGCATACATGTTGGATTCATGGCACTAGACGTATTTTGCATTAAGAAGATCAATCAGGCTTGATCATTTGCATTAGACAAGGAACATATACACACACTTTCCGCATATGTTCATACAGCATTAGAAATCTATTAAGGATGATGGATGCATGTGATTGATGATTGAGTAGATGGATGATTGGATGGTAGGACACATTCTCCTTAACTTGAAGATTTCGGGGACGAAATCCTTTAAGGAGGGGAGAATGTAACAACCCAAATTTTAACAACATGTTAAAATCATAAATCTAGGCAGAATTAAATTTTAAAATAAGAACCAAGGGAAATGGGTTGCGCCATTGCGTTCGTCTCGGAATTCTGCATGAAATCGAGTCCGAGTTTTCGAAAATCGGAGTCCGTATGACCAAGTTATGGCTCCCCAAAGTTTCAAAAATTCGAATTCGAGTTCAAATTCGAATTTCAAAACCCAGACAGACTGGGCGGGAAATTTCCCGCCCAGCACCCCAGGTCAACTGGGGAGTCGACACCCCCAGGACTAGGTCGACTGCGCAGTCAACTTGGGTGTCGACCTGGTCCCCGAGCCCATTTTTGGGCCAGTGTTCGTTCTGATGTATCTAGTCCGATTTCTGTCCAGATTCATTTGCCTAAACCTATTTAAACAGCCCCAAACCTAGCCTTCTCTACACAAAATTCTATTCTTCTTCTACTCTGCCTCTATTCTAAATAAAAATAAAAATGGCGTCGCTACTCTGCTGGAATCAAAACTAGAAGCTAATCAACATCAACCTTAGCAACTCAATTCAAAACTAGAGATTAAAGCTTCAAGCAACGA
Organism: Allium sativum; assembly: GCA_030737875.1. Taxonomy (NCBI): domain Eukaryota; kingdom Viridiplantae; phylum Streptophyta; class Magnoliopsida; order Asparagales; family Amaryllidaceae; genus Allium; species Allium sativum. Next base: position 386,784,800 of record CM060916.1, on the reverse strand, counting down.
CGCCTAGACCATATTGAATCAAATCAGAAGATTAATCGAGTTAGACGTTTCAACGCGACAACGAATCGATTAGTCCTCTCTTAGCCAATCAATGTAAGTTCTAGTTGCTTTCCGATTTAAATATTTAACTATAATATGGCCATGAAATAAAGTGGAATTGGATTTAAGTATGTTTATCGATTCAGATCTATTTCTGTTGCTTCTTGAACCTTGAGTTTTGAGACTTGTTCATCTTTATTCTCATGTCTAGTTCATGGTCTATTCAGCCTGTTGTAATCTTAATATGCCTGTGATGATGTTTTTCTCTCCGATCTTATTTTGATGCAAGATTCTACCTTTCCCTTATTTATTTTCTTTTGATGAACCTTGGTCAATTTCGGACCTTGGCCTAAAATCATGACTTGCGTACGATATGTATACGGGGGAATTATGGGATTATTGCCTATATGAATATGATGGAATTATTGGCAACATGAAATTGGATATTATCATTGTATTTGCGAGTTTGGCCTTGATATGTAAATTTTGGTATAATCTTGTTATGAGGAAATTTGCATAAATATTATATGCATAGAATTTGGCGTAAATTTTGGATTTATGCAATGTAACATGTAAATCAAATCAAAAAGGTTGGACAACTGGCTTGTATTGTAATAAAACGGTTATGGTTTGGGGTAACCACATCATGAATCACGATTTGGGTTTATTAGATATGAAACTTAATACATGTAATGTTGGCTAGATCTTGACACATATAAAAGGGCATGAAATTTGGTATAAATGTAAATTGTCTAGGATTAGGCATATATAAATTGGCATATGTAATTTGGCATGGATCTTGATAAATGTGTAAATTGGCATAAAATTAGCATACATATAAAACGGCATGAACTGAACATATGTAAATTTGGTATGAATTGGGCATATGTAAAACTGACATGTAACCTAGAACTTGGGCATATGATAATTATGAAAAACTTGGAGTAGAAACATATATGATAATTTATGACTTGGAGAAAGTTTAATATGAACACGCCTAAGTTGAGTTCTGCGTAGTTGGTATGTATTGGACATCTAGAAGGCACGTAAACATGCTTTTGAACTTGAAACATGAATTGGTTATGAATATGAATCATTAACTTGATAATAGGCATAAGTGAAAACATGAAACTTGACATGAAACTCGCCATGAATCTAGACACGAACTTGACATGAAACTTGAACATGGACATTTAGAATGAACTAGAAAACGGCCAACTCGAGGTTGGGTTGAGTTTGCAGTGTAATTCTGCCCGGAACCGCCCGACAAATCCAGTTACTGCAAACAATAGTATCCAATGTGCGTAGTTGGTCATATCGCACTTGAAAACCCGAGGTCAGACTGATTTGTGGTGTAACTCTGCCCGGAACCGCCCGGCACATCCAGTGACCACAACAGCAGGTCTGATGTGAGAGGTTGGGGTGCATAAATGAATTAATGACTTGACAGGGTAAAGTCATGAACCGCTTGAACATACTTAACCAATTTGACCCGATGACTTGATAGGGTTAAGTCATGAACCGCTTGAACATACTTAACCAATTTGACACGATGACTTGATAGGGTTAAGGCAGGAACCGCTTGAATATACTTAACCAATTTGACACGACGATTTGGCAGGGTTAAGTCAGGAACCACTTGAATATACTTAACCAACTTGACACATGATTCGTAGGGCTAAGTCATGAATTTGAATGACAACATTTAGCCAATTTGACATGACAGTAGACGGGTTAAGTCACGATCTTGAATGACCACACTTAACCAACTTGACATGCTAGACTGATGGGGTTAAGTCTCGAATTTAAATGACAACACTTAACCTGCTGGATGGAAACCCTAGTTACGCGGTCCTTTTCAGCAGTAACCCACTAGATGTATCATGGTACCCTGGAACAAGGCAGGGTGGGGCATGATTACTGGGCTAATTGTAAGCGACCAGAACGACGGCTGAGTTGGTGCACCATTGTAGGTTCAGGCGGACTACGGTCATGCACGTAGTCCAGAGTTGAAAAAGCAGGCATTGGGCACCAGTAGATTTACACTGTGCATGCTTGATTCGTGTCGGTGGTCGGCACCCTAGGGCTTGATACACCCTATAGTGGACCTAGCACAGGTGACTATATTCGTGATAGGGCCATATGACACAGACACATGAACGAGATAGGACTTGTAGGGAGCCGATCAATTAATAGATCGTTTCGTGAGACCAAGTAATGGATCATTTCATGACATTGGGCAAGGGATCATTTTATAGTCAACACATGACACGGGTTGGGATACTTGTACGGTTGGTGTAGAGCAAATAGATATCATAGAAATATTTTAATGGTAAAGCAGAGAAATCTTGCGATGCTTGATAGAAATCTTGCGAAATTATACTTAGTTTATCTTGAATGGAAACCTGGCAATGTTATACTCGACAAAAACTATATGAGGTTATTCTTAGTTATCTTTCCTGTAGCTTATCTTGTCATCATGCTTATGTTTACTTTCAGTTTATTCATGCCATGTTATCTTTACCTGTTTTCATGCTGAAAGTCACTAGGACTTACTCAGTCTTTATGACTGACCCGTTTTGTTTCGCCTCTTTTTCTTCCGTTTCCTCCCCCCCCCCCCGGTTCGTAGGGTGGGAATACAGCTTAGTTCGGATCTTACCAAGCTCCAAAGCTCTTTCATGTACGGCTTGGATTTCTCTTGGCTATGGCTTGCTTTACTGTTTTATTGGGGAATGATTTATAACTATGGTTTTATGCTTCTTTACTATTGCAAGACAGATTTCGATGTAATTGATCCAATAACATTTTGATGTAAAAGGCTTTAGACCTTACTAGATTTTAAAGCAATGAAATTTGGGTTTTCCTTCCGCTATTCTATTTATGTTCTGTCTTGTAATATTTCTGTGTATGTTTATCTAGACAATACTCCACCAAAGCTAGTGCATTCCCTTTGTGAGTGACCCTAGCGGAGGTATGGTGTTACGTTTGGTATCAGAGCAGAAGGTTACCAGACTAGGCAAAAGTTTTCAAAAACCTTCTGAACTAGTTTTCAAAACATTTACAAAGAAGCAAATTTTCAAGAAAATTTTATTTTGATTAAAAGGCATATTCCCCAAAGCCATAAGCACTGTCTTTTGATTCTCTCTTGAAATCTCTTCTCTCTCTTTTCACCATAGTTTCGTAGGCATACAACACATGTCGGAGGGCAAAGTAGTGCCCAACCTCCATCTGTAGCCGCAGTAGTTCCATCTGCGACTAATCTTATTTCAAGCTTTGTACGGTTGCCGTGCGACGGAGGTAGCTTTCGAGAAACTTGTCAACAAGCTATACAAGGATAGTAAGAACGAGGATAAAGAACACAAGCCTAAGGATAAGAAACTTGTTGATAAGGCGTAATCCACGAAGGAGGAAAAGGTGAAAGGGAAGAGGTCAAAGTAAAAGAACAATAAAACCCATGACAAGAAAGAACATCGTTGGTATGGAAAAAAGGGACATGTAGTTAAGTATCATAGGACAAGGACAAGGGCAAAGAACAAGATCGTCGAGAGGGCAATTGTATGCTCTCACTACTAGCATACCTAAGAGAGGTGGTAACGTGTAAAGACCCGCAACTTCCCCGTAAAGGAAAGCGTCGGATAGTTCGAGAACAAACCACAGCAGAACGCATACAGAAGAACATTTCATTGTATATTACAACAATGCATCAGATTACAAGAATATACAAAGTATAAACGAATATTACACAGAAATATCAGAGATTTAAATTACATTTAAATACATAGCAGCGGAAAATAATACAATACACAACTAGAAGTAGATATACGGATACAAAGCTTTCCGGATATCGTTCCAGCTGTAAACCAGGATCCTGTGAATATAAATCTGCAAAACCAAAACTACTAGCTGCCCGTGTCAAAATAGGGGCACCCAGAGTTTAGGTTAAAACAATAAACTCCAGGTCAGTCATGGGACTGGTGTGAGAACTAAAACAGTTATTTATCTTTATTTTCAAAGTTTGGTAAATCAAGGGACCACGCCGTATAACACGGAACGGGTTTCCTCCCAAGAATACCAGTGCATAAAACAAACAGCGCAATGCTAAATAAAGAAAAATGAAGCTGTTATAAGACCCAGGTCCTATCACACAATGCAACGCAAGCCGGGGGATAGGGTTTTCCCTTATAACAGCCAAAGAATGCTTGATACGTTTAAAACAAATCATTTGATACTATAATAAGTGCATAGTGTATAAAACAACTTCAAATCATAAGTATCAATCATAGGCGGCATGGGTACCATATATCATGTCGCCATATATAGGTTTACAAATAAAACCGCAAATGTCACGTATTTGGAAATTGGATTTCCATCTATGAACCGAGGCAAAAGATAGTCCTCAACCGATTCGAGACTGCCTAGCCCGAGTCTCAGGATCAGAGCTCGAGTGACCCTAGGAGCGACAGGGCCGGTCCACCGATGTGGATTAAAATGCCTGAGCACTGCGTTTCGCCGCCCTTTGGGGCGTAAATGAGCCAACTAAACGACTCCATCAGTTCGAGAACGACCGATCTATCCGAGGCGCCTCGCAACAGCAACAACCACATAAGTCAAACTCGTCAGGGCGTGTAAAACCACTGACGCCACTTCTAGCTAGGAGGAAACGCAGGCCCTCCCTGAGGTCCTTTCTCCCGTTTTTGGTTCATACCGGGTGTGAAACACGCGAGGTAAACGTTACACAAAGCTACGCCACAAAGGCCGTGCTTTGATCATCACCACAAGACTTTGCTTTTCAACAGAAGCCTTGATCATTTGCATCTTAGCATGCCACACAGGCAAACCATCCTATGCAACCGATATCAGTCACACAGAATGAAATCCGATGTCAGACACACAGTCCATTTACAAGTCCGTCCTGGGTCTGAACGAAACCGGAGGCACCTAGTACCCCGCCTATCCATCGATCTCCAAGTACGTCTGGACGATCACTAACTGTTTCCATCTTCTTGGGTGTACAGCCCAATCAAGATCATCAGTTATCACCCAAACGACGTGAAGACTTCCGGTCTTCGACCATCGTCTTCATCTTCGACTTATCGTCGTATCAGTTATTCAGAATGGGATAAACCCGGTCTTCCCGAATAACTCGCGTATATTTTATAAAAGTGTTACACAAACACAACATACGCCTCATTCCAATTCATTAGTCACTAACCGTAAATTAATCAAGAGAATAATTCCCCAAATATTAACCCCGAAGGCCGAAACCAACATCAGATCAATATCCAGAAAACCATTCTGCTTGGCTAACCGACAGTTAGTTTCTAGATTTCACATTCATAGGGAAAGGTTCCCATTAATTTTATCAAAGATAAATTCTTGAATTTATTCTTTAATCTATATTTGAATATCAATTCAAACTAGTCGGGATTAGCGAACCTTACCGAAGTAATCATTTGTTTTAATTTCCCAATCCCAACCTATTCATCCCATGAAGTAAAACTGGTAATACTTCATATCTAACACCACAGTGTTATCGGTAAATTCAATTACCATTTCACGTTCAAATCTAATTAAAGATTTAACTATCGCCTGGAGCAAAACTGGTGATACTCCATTTTCGATCATTTCAATCTAATTAAAGATTCATTAAAACTCCACTTAGTTTTAATCGTTAACTGGGTTAAAGAATCCGTGTCATTTAAAAACACGGTTCACGATAAACCCGAAGTCACATTCATTAATTATCGGGTTAAAGAATAAGTGTTATTTAAAACACCGTTCACGATAAACCCAAAAATCAATATCAATTCAATTCCAATTAAATATTATTTAATTGGTACACTTCATTAAATCTAAATAAAAAGATTTAATCTTTTCTCAACTGGGTTCAAGAACAGTGTTAGTGAAGACACCATTCACGACAAACCCAAATCACATTCGATATTCAATACAAGGCTCTGAATAGAAAATATATCGGCTTATATTCAATATCGAATTCTACGACTAACAAATGTCGTATTGGAAATAACGATATAAATATATATCTTTCAAATTTCCATAACAACATCTGTATAATCTCGAATTCCAACATCAAAATATTCCGAAGACAATTTCGATTCAAATCCATTCCAATGCAATCATTGGAAATTTTGATTATTTCTAAAACCCTTTTCGAATTCAATTTATTTATTTAAAAATAAATAGAATTATAATTCTAGTTCAAAACTAGTTCATTTCGATAAAAATCTATTTTTATTTTTTCAAGTATGGAGTTTTTCATCCCAATTCTTTCTAAATCATTTCTTATGATTTTACACAAATTATTACTATTTTTAATAATTTTATCAAGGCCCGTACAGTCGATTTCCATCAACGGCCATCGAACTGCACTTACAGCGACCTTTTTCGAATTTGATTTGGACGTATCTCCAAATCCAACCGTTAGATTTTGAATTTCTAATATTCGTTAGAAAGCTCTTTTCGATACGAACCCAACGGTCCCGGTTTTAGGAGAATCCGACGGTCGGATCTCCCGTAATGTCCGTTTGAAATAAATGGTCGAAATTCACGAACTACCGCGGCGCGGCGCATTCTATTCAGGCCATTATATTATATATATAATATATATAATATATATTTCGTCGATTTCTATTTAAAACGAATTATATAAATAGTTTTAAATTCGTTTCAAAAGCAATTTCAACTTCCTTTTCAATTCAAATCAAAATTGAATTCTTCTTTATAAATTCGTTTCAAAATTCATTTCTATTCAATTCAAATTTCAATTCAATTTCAATTCAATTCATTTCGAAATCGTTTTCAATTCAATTCATTTCGAAATCGTTTTCAATTTTTATTTGAATTCGTTTTCAATTCATTTCGAAATCGTTTTCAATTCAATTCATTTCGAAATCGTTTTCAATTCAATTTGAATTCGTTTTCAATTCATTTCGAAATCGTTTTCAATTCAATTCATTTCGAAATCGTTTTCAATTCAATTCATTTCGAAATCGTTTTCAATTCAATTTGAATTCGTTTTCAATTCATTTCGAAATCGTTTTCAATTCAATTCATTTCGAAATCGTTTTCAATTCAATTCATTTCGAAATCGTTTTATAATCGATATAAATATCGTTCACGTCAAAATGGCGTCAATCTAATCAGCACGGCTTCATAAATTTCTATTTTCAAATATTCTATTTCAAATATTTCTTTTTCAAAATAGTTGTTATTATCAAAATATTTCGTTCAACACATGACCAATCTCAATGAATGAGTACTGTCAACACATGAACTTTTATTTTATAATATTATTTATTTTTCAAATTGGAATGAGGCCCAATCAATTACCATATAAAGTTGATTATATGGATTTTCATACAACACATGTATATCATAGCATTGAAAAATAATCAACCATCAACCAAAGTGCACTACACTGTATAAGCATCAAATATAGATGTTCAACGCTTATAACAGCATGTCAATCAATCGATCGACATATTTAATCAATCAGGATGAGTGAACTTCAACTTTCATCCTAACACCCGTGTGGGGTTTCAAACAATCCAACACATATTTTATTTGTGCAGTTGGGCGATGTGTAAAATTTATCTTCCCAATCAATGTCATTCAAATAAGTGTACATAAACAAACCGTCTGGTTTGTAAATGAATATTTATTTATTCACATTCACATTAAAAATTATATTTTTAACGCTAAAACATTTTATCCCAACCTATGAATTTCTATTCAATTCATTTACACAATAAAATGATATTTTTATTTTTCTAACATATTTTAGAAAATTTCGGCGGCATAACGGCACGATACTAGAAACGGGACAAGGCCTAGCCTTATCCCCGGTCTAGTGAAGGCCCACGCCATTCACTCATCAATCAAATTCACTTTCGTTATGCAAACCACAAAATTTGGAGTAAGGGTCTAACCTAGCCTTACTCCTTCGCCTTATAACGGCGCACGTCTAATCCTAACCAATTTATCGATTCGATTTTTCACACCACAAACCACATTCAAACCAATATCGCAATCAATCACCAAACAGTCAAACAAACAAGTCCATGGTCTGTGGACGATTGTGTCGGGTGCTACTAAGCACCGTCTGCATCCTAGTATATATATATATAACTAGAAATAAAATTGAAGAGTGAGAAATTCTCACATATAGCTATCCTAGCTCCTCGGCTCTTCTTTTGCAGAAGTCTTCGTCGTTTCGCCTTTTTGTCACCTTCGTTGCTGCTTTCACTACATACGTAAAAATCACATTTTTACTTCGCTATTCAATATATATAATAATCGAATTTTTACTTCGATGTTCAATAATTAAAAATCGAATTTTTATTTCAAAGTTCAATATATAAAAATCGAATTTTTATTTTAAAGTTCAATATATAAAAATCGAATTTTTATTTTAAAGTTCAATATATAAAAATCGAATTTTTATTTCAAAGTTCAATTTATAAAAATCGAATTTTTATTTTAAAGTTCAATAGATAAAAATCATATTTTTATTAGTTTAAAAATCGAATCTTTTATCATTTAAAAATCATAACTTTTATCGTTTAAAAATCATTACTTTTATAGTTTAAAAATCATAACTTTTATAGTTTAAAAATCATTACTTTTATAGTTTAAAAATCATAACTTTTATAGTTTAAAAATCATTACTTTTATAGTTTAAAAATCATAACTTTTATAGTTTAAAAATCATTACTTTTATAGTTTAAAAATCATTACTTTTATCGTTTAAAAATCATTACTTTTATAGTTTAAAAATCATAACTTTTATAGTTTAAAAATCATTACTTTTATAGTTTAAAATCATAACTTTTATAGTTTAAAAATCATTTATAAAAAATCAAATTTTGCCTAATTTTATATATAAACAAAGCATTGTTTTATATATAAATAATTTTTCAAGGGTTTCAAATAAACAAATAAAATCAGATCTAAAAGAAAAAAAAATATAATAAAAATAAATAGGAAGGCTTACTGTTGTTTTTTTTCTTTTTCTCTTCAGCGAAAGGGGGGCGTCCGGCGCTCACGGAGGGGGGGGGTTCTCCACATCGGCGGCGGCTATTGAATGGTGGCGGCGCTCACTGGATTGGGGGGGGGGGGGCGAGTTCTGCAGAGGAGGAGAGGAAGGCGTCGCGAGATAGGAGGTTGGAGGAGGTGGAGGAGAGGGATCAGAGGTCAGCGATTGGAACTGGGGGGGGGGGGGGGGGGGCGGCGCCACGTTGGCGGCGGCGTGGAAGCTCCGACGACGGGAAGAGTTTTTTTTTCTTTTATTTCTTTTTTCTGCTGAAATCGGTTATGAAGGGAAAAGAGGGGGGCCAGCGGGTTAAAGGAGGAAGGTTTTTATTTTTATATTATTTAATTTCTAAAAGTTGACTTTCACATACGACCTCGAAACGAGGCCCACCGCCTGTCGTCCATAGCGTTTTACCCCCATTCCGAACACAATGGGATATGTACCGCAAGCTGATTCAATCGTTTCAATCAGTTTCCGTTTAATTTACTTTTAAATCAGTATATTGAATTTTAAACGTACATTTCAAAATACCGGGGTCACATGCTAACTCTATAAATTGCAGAAAAATATTTTCTAGCTTCGTATTGACGATACGGTCCTAACAAAACTAGTTTCGTCGAATTCTGAGATCGTTTGAAAAATGGCCAATTTCCAGTCGATTAAAATCAACTGAAACTGGTCAAACGCGTTTTCCTTCGCCACGCTCACATATTGATTCGAAAAATTATGAAATTTGAAACCTAGCAATAACTTGACCCTGCGGATCTAACAAAAGTGGTTTCGTCGAAATCCGAGGTCGTTTGCAAAATGTCCATTTTTAAGGGCCTGAATTCCATAGCGACTATTCAGAATTTTCAACTGGACATATCTTTTGATTCCCGATATGAAATCTTGAGTTTTCGGATTCGTTGGAAAGATATTCACTATTAGATTCCATTATTTTTGGTTTCACTAAAATCCGGATTGTTTTGCACCCGGTACATTCAATTGAAGTTTGAAATCGAATTATCGAACTACCGCGCCATTTTCAATTCTATTTATAATTATATATAATTATTTATATTCTAACGACAACGTGTATAACTATATATGTTCGAATTATATTCAAAATAAATTTCTCGTCGATATTATTTAAAATAATTCATTTTAAATAATCAAAATTCGCTAAAATTGCCAAAATAAAAATTTTAAACTGGCCCAGATTTTCCGGGTTGTTACAATCTCCCCCACTTAAAACTTTTCGTCCCCGAAAAGGAACAAAGTCGAAAGTGGTTTGATTATTCAGCTCTACATTCGACCTGGCTTCCATTCTCCAACTCTTTAGTTTCTGAGAATTTTCAAAATTTCAAAAATTTGGCTAACACCCTAAATTTTCGAAAAAATTCGCCATAACCTCCCCTGCAATGGGAGCATCGGGGAATTTCAAATAGCTTCCCCGGTCCTTCAGATCTCAAAAAGAAAAAGAAAAAGCCAAGCGGCTAGCCAATAGGCTCACAAAATCATCATCACCCAAACAAAACAGGAAATTATGTAGTAAACATGTACCTATTTGTCGGGCAAACAAATTTTATTCTCTGGCTCTAGCCTCCTTGCTATGACCTGTTCAATGATGTATATGTATATGCAAGCAAACGCGACCAATTTTCAATACAGTTCAATATTTGATTCAAATTAGGCATAATGGTTCAAAATTACCAAACAATTAAACAAACAACACAAACATCAATCAATTAGTGAATTAGAGTCTCAAATTCATAATTTGATATCTATACAAAAATCAGATTTTTGATGCCAAATCACAACAATAGGCCCTATCTAATTTTGGTTCTCACACCAGTCAATAGGAAATATATAGAAATCTCACTTTCGTCACTCGAAAATAAATACTGGCGACAGTGCCCCATCACCAGAATTACTCCCGGGCACTAGAGGGATTCTATATCTACCCAATATATTAAAACTTCGAATACACGTTTGCAAGACATATATGCAAAATCTTTATATATCGGATTGTCCTAATCAATATAAAATAAATAATCAAATACGAATAATTGATTTAAATTTTCAAAACGAAATTTGTTTTCATTTGAAAGAAATATACTCTTCACACTCGTTCTAGGATACTACTGATCCTATCTCTAACGACTCATTCCCATTGGATATTACTAATCCAATATCTGATGAATTCTTTCGTAGGGTTCTAATGTGTCTTGTTCTCTGAGCTTTGTAAACCAAAGCTCTGATACCATGTGTAAAGACCCGCAACTTCCCCGTAAAGGAAAGCGTCGGATAGTTCGAGAACAAACCACAGCAGAACGCATACAGAAGAACATTTCATTGTATATTACAACAATGCATCAGATTACAAGAATATACAAAGTATAAACGAATATTACACAGAAATATCAGAGATTTAAATTACATTTAAATACATAGCAGCGGAAAATAATACAATACACAACTAGAAGTAGATATACGGATACAAAGCTTTCCGGATATCGTTCCAGCTGTAAACCAGGATCCTGTGAATATAAATCTGCAAAACCAAAACTACTAGCTGCCCATGTCAAAATAGGGGCACCCAGAGTTTAGGTTAAAACAATAAACTCCAGGTCAGTCATGGGACTGGTGTGAGAACTAAAACAGTTATTTATCTTTATTTTCAAAGTTTGGTAAATCAAGGGACCACGCCGTATAACACGGAACGGGTTTCCTCCCAAGAATACCAGTGCATAAAACAAACAGCGCAATGCTAAATAAAGAAAAATGAAGCTGTTATAAGACCCAGGTCCTATCACACAATGCAACGCAAGCCGGGGGATAGGGTTTTCCCTTATAACAGCCAAAGAATGCTTGATACGTTTAAAACAAATCATTTGATACTATAATAAGTGCATAGTGTATAAAACAACTTCAAATCATAAGTATCAATCATAGGCGGCATGGGTACCATATATCATGTCGCCATATATAGGTTTACAAATAAAACCGCAAATGTCACGTATTTGGAAATTGGATTTCCATCTATGAACCGAGGCAAAAGATAGTCCTCAACCGATTCGAGACTGCCTAGCCCGAGTCTCAGGATCAGAGCTCGAGTGACCCTAGGAGCGACAGGGCCGGTCCACCGATGTGGATTAAAATGCCTGAGCACTGCGTTTCGCCGCCCTTTGGGGCGTAAATGAGCCAACTAAACGACTCCATCAGTTCGAGAACGACCGATCTATCCGAGGCGCCTCGCAACAGCAACAACCACATAAGTCAAACTCGTCAGGGCGTGTAAAACCACTGACGCCACTTCTAGCTAGGAGGAAACGCAGGCCCTCCCTGAGGTCCTTTCTCCCGTTTTTGGTTCATACCGGGTGTGAAACACGCGAGGTAAACGTTACACAAAGCTACGCCACAAAGGCCGTGCTTTGATCATCACCACAAGACTTTGCTTTTCAACAGAAGCCTTGATCATTTGCATCTTAGCATGCCACACAGGCAAACCATCCTATGCAACCGATATCAGTCACACAGAATGAAATCCGATGTCAGACACACAGTCCATTTACAAGTCCGTCCTGGGTCTGAACGAAACCGGAGGCACCTAGTACCCCGCCTATCCATCGATCTCCAAGTACGTCTGGACGATCACTAACTGTTTCCATCTTCTTGGGTGTACAGCCCAATCAAGATCATCAGTTATCACCCAAACGACGTGAAGACTTCCGGTCTTCGACCATCGTCTTCATCTTCGACTTATCGTCGTATCAGTTATTCAGAATGGGATAAACCCGGTCTTCCCGAATAACTCGCGTATATTTTATAAAAGTGTTACACAAACACAACATACGCCTCATTCCAATTCATTAGTCACTAACCGTAAATTAATCAAGAGAATAATTCCCCAAATATTAACCCCGAAGGCCGAAACCAACATCAGATCAATATCCAGAAAACCATTCTGCTTGGCTAACCGACAGTTAGTTTCTAGATTTCACATTCATAGGGAAAGGTTCCCATTAATTTTATCAAAGATAAATTCTTGAATTTATTCTTTAATCTATATTTGAATATCAATTCAAACTAGTCGGGATTAGCGAACCTTACCGAAGTAATCATTTGTTTTAATTTCCCAATCCCAACCTATTCATCCCATGAAGTAAAACTGGTAATACTTCATATCTAACACCACAGTGTTATCGGTAAATTCAATTACCATTTCACGTTCAAATCTAATTAAAGATTTAACTATCGCCTGGAGCAAAACTGGTGATACTCCATTTTCGATCATTTCAATCTAATTAAAGATTCATTAAAACTCCACTTAGTTTTAATCGTTAACTGGGTTAAAGAATCCGTGTCATTTAAAAACACGGTTCACGATAAACCCGACATCACATTCATTAATTATCGGGTTAAAGAATAAGTGTTATTTAAAACACTGTTCACGATAAACCCAAAAATCAATATCAATTCAATTCCAATTAAATATTATTTAATTGGTACACTTCATTAAATCTAAATAAAAAGATTTAATCTTTTCTCAACTGGGTTCAAGAACAGTGTTAGTGAAGACACCATTCACGACAAACCCAAATCACATTCGATATTCAATACAAGGCTCTGAATAGAAAATATATCGGCTTATATTCAATATCGAATTCTACGACTAACAAATGTCGTATTGGAAATAACGATATAAATATATATCTTTCAAATTTCCATAACAACATCTGTATAATCTCGAATTCCAACATCGAAATATTCCGAAGACAATTTCGATTCAAATCCATTCCAATGCAATCATTGGAAATTTTGATTATTTCTAAAACCCTTTTCGAATTCAATTTATTTATTTAAAAATAAATAGAATTATAATTCTAGTTCAAAACTAGTTCATTTCGATAAAAATCTATTTTTATTTTTTCAAGTATGGAGTTTTTCATCCCAATTCTTTCTAAATCATTTCTTATGATTTTACACAAATTATTACTATTTTTAATAATTTTATCAAGGCCCGTACAGTCGATTTCCATCAACGGCCATCGAACTGCACTTACAGCGACCTTTTTCGAATTTGATTTGGACGTATCTCCAAATCCAACCGTTAGATTTTGAATTTCTAATATTCGTTAGAAAGCTCTTTTCGATACGAACCCAACGGTTTCGGTTTTAGGAGAATCCGACGGTCGGATCTCCCGTAATGTCCGTTTGAAATAAATGGTCGAAATTCACGAACTACCGCGGCGCGACGCGTTCTATTCAGGCCATTATATAATATATATAATATATATTTCGTCGATTTCTATTTAAAACGAATTATATAAATAGTTTTAAATTCGTTTCAAAAGAAATTTCAACTTCCTTTTCAATTCAAATCAAAATTGAATTCTTCTTTATAAATTCGTTTCAAAATTCATTTCTATTCAATTCAAATTTCAATTCAATTTCAATTCAATTCATTTCGAAATCGTTTTCAATTCAATTCATTTCGAAATCGTTTTCAATTCAATTTGAATTCGTTTTCAATTCATTTCGAAATCGTTTTCAATTCAATTCATTTCGAAATCGTTTTCAATTCAATTCATTTCGAAATCGTTTTCAATTCAATTTGAATTCGTTTTCAATTCATTTCGAAATCGTTTTCAATTCAATTCATTTCGAAATCGTTTTCAATTCAATTCATTTCGAAATCGTTTTCAATTCAATTTGAATTCGTTTTCAATTCATTTCGAAATCGTTTTCAATTCAATTCATTTCGAAATCGTTTTCAATTCAATTCATTTCGAAATCGTTTTATAATCGATATAAATATCGTTCACGTCAAAATGGCGTCAATCTAATCAGCACGGCTTCATAAATTTCTATTTTCAAATATTCTATTTCAAATATTTCTTTTTCAAAATAGTTGTTATTATCAAAATATTTCGTTCAACACATGACCAATCTCAATGAATGAGTACTGTCAACACATGAACTTTTATTTTATAATATTATTTATTTTTCAAATTGGAATGAGGCCCAATCAATTACCATATAAAGTTGATTATATGGATTTTCATACAACACATGTATATCATAGCATTGAAAAATAATCAACCATCAACCAAAGTGCACTACACTGTATAAGCATCAAATATAGATGTTCAACGCTTATAACAGCATGTCAATCAATCGATCGACATATTTAATCAATCAGGATGAGTGAACTTCAACTTTCATCCTAACACCCGTGTGGGGTTTCAAACAATCCAACACATATTTTATTTGTGCAGTTGGGCGATGTGTAAAATTTATCTTCCCAATCAATGTCATTCAAATAAGTGTACATAAACAAACCGTCTGGTTTGTAAATGAATATTTATTTATTCACATTCACGTTAAAAATTATATTTTTAACGCTAAAACATTTTATCCCAACCTATGAATTTCTATTCAATTCATTTACACAATAAAATGATATTTTTATTTTTCTAACATATTTTAGAAAATTTCGGCGGCATAACGGCACGATACTAGAAACGGGACAAGGCCTAGCCTTATCCCCGGTCTAGTGAAGGCCCACGCCATTCACTCATCAATCAAATTCACTTTCGTTATGCAAACCACAAAATTTGGAGTAAGGGTCTAACCTAGCCTTACTCCTTCGCCTTATAACAGCGCACGTCTAATCCTAACCAATTTATCGATTCGATTTTTCACACCACAAACCACATTCAAACCAATATCGCAATCAATCACCAAACAGTCAAACAAACAAGTCCATGGTCTGTGGACGATTGTGTCGGGTGCTACTAAGCACCGTCTGCATCCTAGTATATATATATATAACTAGAAATAAAATTGAAGAGTGAGAAATTCTCACATATAGCTATCCTAACTCCTCGGCTCTTCTTTTGCAGAAGTCTTCGTCGTTTCGCCTTTTTGTCACCTTCGTTGCTGCTTTCACTACATACGTAAAAATCACATTTTTACTTCGCTATTCAATATATATAATAATCGAATTTTTACTTCGATGTTCAATATATAAAAATCGAATTTTTATTTCAAAGTTCAATATATAAAAATCGAATTTTTATTTTAAAGTTCAATATATAAAAATCGAATTTTTATTTTAAAGTTCAATATATAAAAATCGAATTTTTATTTCAAAGTTCAATTTATAAAAATCGATTTTTTATTTTAAAGTTCAATAGATAAAAATCATATTTTTATTAGTTTAAAAATCGAATCTTTTATCATTTAAAAATCATAACTTTTATCGTTTAAAAATCATTACTTTTATAGTTTAAAAATCATAACTTTTATAGTTTAAAAATCATTACTTTTATAGTTTAAAAATCATAACTTTTATAGTTTAAAAATCATTACTTTTATAGTTTAAAAATCATAACTTTTATAGTTTAAAAATCATTACTTTTATAGTTTAAAAATCATTACTTTTATCATTTAAAAATCATTACTTTTATAGTTTAAAAATCATAACTTTTATAGTTTAAAAATCATTACTTTTATAGTTTAAAAATCATAACTTTTATAGTTTAAAAATCATTTATAAAAAATCAAAATTTGCCTAATTTTATATATAAACAAAGCATTGTTTTATATATAAATAATTTTTCAAGGGTTTCAAATAAACAAATAAAATCAGATCTAAAAGAAAAAAAAAATATAATAAAAATAAATAGGAAGGCTTACTGTTGTTTTTTTTCTTTTTCTCTTCAGCGAAAGGGGGGCGTCCGGCGCTCACGGAGGGGGGGGGGGGGGTTCTCCACATCGGCGGCGGCTATTGAATGGTGGCGGCACTCACTGGATTGGGGGGGGGGGGCGAGTTCTGCAGAGGAGGAGAGGAAGGCGTCGCGAGATAGGAGGTTGGAGGAGGTGGAGGAGAGGGATCAGAGGTCAGCGATTGGAACTGGGGGGGGGGGGGGGGGGCGCCACGTTGGCGGCGGCGTGGAAGCTCCGACGACGGGAAGAGTTTTTTTTCTTTTATTTCTTTTTTCTGCTGAAATCGGTTATGAAGGGAAAAGGGGAGGCCAGCGGGTTAAAGGAGGAAGGTTTTTTTTTTATATTATTTAATTTCTAAAAGTTGACTTTCACATACGACCTCGAAACGAGGCCCACCGCCTGTCGTCCATAGCGTTTTACCCCCATTCCGAACACAATGAGATATGTACCGCAAGCTGATTCAATCGTTTCAATCAGTTTTCGTTTAATTTACTTTTAAATCAGTATATTGAATTTTAAACGTACATTTCAAAATACCGGGGTCACATGCTAACTCTATAAATTGCAGAAAAATATTTTCTAGCTTCGTATTGACGATACGGTCCTAACAAAACTAGTTTCGTCGAATTCTGAGATCGTTTGAAAAATGGCCAATTTCCAGTCGATTAAAATCAACTGAAACTGGTCAAACGCGTTTTCCTTCGCCACGCTCACATATTGATTCGAAAAATTATGAAATTTGAAACCTAGCAATAACTTGACCCTGTGGATCTAACAAAAGTGGTTTCATCGAAATCCGAGGTCGTTTGCAAAATGTCCATTTTTAAGGGCCTGAATTCCATAGCGACTATTCAGAATTTTCAACTGGACATATCTTTTGATTCCCGATATGAAATCTTGATTTTTCGGATTCGTTGGAAAGATATTCACTATTAGATTCCATTATTTTTGGTTTCACTAAAATCCGGATTGTTTTGCACCCGGTACATTCAATTGAAGTTTGAAATCGAATTATCGAACTACCGCGCCATTTTCAATTCTATTTATAATTATATATAATTATTTATATTCTAACGACAACGTGTATAACTATATATGTTCGAATTATATTCAAAATAAATTTCTCGTCGATATTATTTAAAATAATTCATTTTAAATAATCAAAATTCGCTAAAATTGCCAAAATAACAATTTTAAACTGGCCCAGATTTTCCGGGTTGTTGCATAACGTTTCTGTTTAATGTATAGCTTCTCTCTTCTATCATACCATGGGAACTTTGTTTTTATACATCACATCCTTTTAATTCTGCCTCGATAGTTGAGTCTCTGCACCTTAGTACTAGCGTAGTAGATGATCCCATTTTTGTCTCAAATCCTATTGGGGAATCAGCTCATGTATTCATGATTTGTTTGGATTTGAGAATGTCTATGCTAAGTGTTGAGTTTAGAAGTAATGCTTAAGTTTATGTTTTGGGCTATGGGTTGATTCTAGCGATGGAGTAGTTATCCAGTAAGGGTGACATTCTCGGTTTTGAAAAGAGGGTAGTTAGACTCTTGACTTGCCTCGGTAATACCCTCGAAGTCGCGTGTAACCTTTAGGGTTCTCTCATGATTAATTACCTAGAATCTCTTGATACATTTATTGATCCGCTCGAGTAGTGTTCACCACTAAGGCGGATGGTTCATTTCACTTATGCATGGGTTGTAGAAAGTCACCTTAGTAAGTACATTTGGCAACATGGTTGATATTTGTTATTTTCAAGAGACAGTTCTTCTGCGTGGAATACCTCCTAGTAAGTGAACGAGATCCAAGATTCACTAGTGAATTTTGGAGAGCTTGCATGAAACCATGAGTACGTAGTTAAGTTTGAGCCGAGTATACTAGAAGGAGGATAAGTGAAAGTGGAACGAGAGGCAACAGTGAAATGAGTTCCAACTCATATTTTGGAAATAAGAATTAAGAATCTGTGAAGTTAAAGATGGTCAAAGCACAATGGAGTTAAGCTCAAGGAAATACGACTTAGAAGATTGAAGACTAGATACGTGCATCATATCTCCTTTTAAGAGTATATCCTTGGTCCCTCTTTTCCTGTAGAGCTTACTTGCATGTTATCTTTTTCCTCTCGGTCCTATTCTCAATCAAATTTCTGTTGCAAACCCCATATGGAGTATGACCCATCTGTTAGTAATACATTTTGGGGCATGAGGGTGTCCGTTGGGTTGACTAAACTCTTTGCGTTTTATAAGATACGGGTTGGTTTTAGGAAGGGATTCCCTTGTGACCTAAAAGGAGTCCACATGCTTAGTCTCCTCGAAACGTATATTGGTTTGATTGAGTAATTCTTTGGGTGTCAGCCTGATGTTGATTTCGGTTTCCAGGGTTGGTGCTTAGGGAGTTATTCTCCTGATCAGTATATATGTGACATATATTTCCAGTTTTGACATGGCCTAATGGGCACAAGGTTTTTACTTGCTTCTATCATTCAGCTATACCTTTAGGTAGGAACAATTGGATGTAAATATGTGTTTGAGACATGTTATGATTGATGGTTGCAAGTGGCTGCAAGTGGTTGCTCGTGGATGCACTCACACATTGGGCACGAGATCGGCTCAATCACCTTTCATATTGTATATGCATGAGTGTTTATACTTGTTTATGGATGAATTTGAATGTGTTATCATGTGGATGTTGCATATGGATGGATGTTTGTGCACACATGTAGTGTTATTGTGACTAGGACTATTTGCATACATGTTGGACTCATGGCACTAGACGTATTTTGCATTAAGAAGATCAATCAGGCTTGATCATTTGCATTAGACAAGGAACATATACACACACTTTCCGCATATGTTCATACAGCATTAGAAATCTATTAAGGACGATGGATGCATGTGATTGATGATTGAGTAGATGGATGATTGGATGGTAGGACACATTCTCCTTAACTTGAAGATTTCGGGGACGAAATCCTTTAAGGAGGGGAGAATGTAACAACCCAAATTTTAACAACATGTTAAAATCATAAATCTAGGCAGAATTAAATTTTAAAATAAGAACCAAGGGAAATGGGTTGCGCCATTGCGTTCGTCTCGGAATTCTGCATGAAATCGAGTCTGAGTTTTCGAAAATCGGAGTCCGTATGACCAAGTTATGGCTCCCCAAAGTTTCAGAAATTCGAATTCGAGTTCAAATTCGAATTTCAAAACCCAGACAGACTGGGCGGGAAATTTCCCGCCCAGCACCCCAGGTCAACTGGGGAGTCGACTGGGCAGTCGACACCCCCAGGACTAGGTCGACTGCGCAGTCAACTTGGGTGTCGACCTGGTCCCCGAGCCCATTTTTGGGCCAGTGTTCGTTCTGATGTATCTAGTCCGATTTCTGTCCAGATTCATCTGCCTAAACCTATTTAAACAGCCCCAAACCTAGCCTTCTCTACACAAAATTCTATTCTGCTTCTACTCTGCCTCTGTTCTAAATAAAAATAAAAATGGCGTCGCTACTCTGCTGGAATCAAAACTAGAAGCTAATCAACATCAACCTTAGCAACTCAATTCAAAACTAGAGATTAAAGCTTCAAGCAACGACGCCTAGACCATATTGAATCAAATCAGAAGATTAATCGAGTTAGACGTTTCAACGCGACAACGAATCGATTAGTCCTCTCTTAGCCAATCAATGTAAGTTCTAGTTGCTTTCCGATTTAAATATTTAACTATAATATGGCCATGAAATAAAGTGGAATTGGATTTAAGTATGTTTATCGATTCAGATCTATTTCTGTTGCTTCTTTAACCTTGAGTTTTGAGACTTGTTCATCTTTATTCTCATGTCTAGTTCATGGTCTATTCAGCCTGTTGTAATCTTAATATGCCTGTGATGATGTTTTTCTCTCCGATCTTATTTTGATGCAAGATTCTACCTTTCCCTTATTTATTTTCTTTTGATGAACCTTGGTCAATTTCGGACCTTGGCCTAAAATCATGACTTGCGTACAATATGTATACGGGGGAATTATGGGATTATTGCCTATATGAATATGATGGAATTATTGGCAACATGAAATTGGATATTATCATTGTATTTGCGAGTTTGGCCTTGATATGTAAATTTTGGTATAATCTTGTTATGAGGAAATTTGCATAAATATTATACGCATGGAATTTGGCGTAAATTTTGGATTTATGCAATGTAACATGTAAATCAAATCAAAAAGGTTGGACAACTGGCTTGTATTGTAATAAAACGGTTATGGTTTGGGGTAACCACATCATGAATCACGATTTGGGTTTATTAGATATGAAACTTAATACATGTAATGTTGGCTAGATCTTGACACATGTAAAAGGGCATGAAATTTGGTATAAATGTAAATTGTCTAGGATTAGGCATATATAAATTGGCATATGTAATTTGGCATGGATCTTGATAAATGTGTAAATTGGCATAAAATTAGCATACATATAAAACGGCATGAACTGAACATATGTAAATTTGGTATGAATTGGGCATATGTAAAACTGACATGTAATCTAGTACATGGGCATATGATAATTATGAAAAACTTGGAGTAGAAACATATATGATAATTTATGACTTGGAGAAAGTTTAATATGAACGCGCCTAAGTTGAGTTCTGGGTAGTTGGTATGTATTGGACATCTAGAAGGCACGTAAACATGCTTTTGAACTTGAAACATGAATTGGTTATGAATATGAATCATTAACTTGATAATAGGCATAAGTGAAAACATGAAACTTGACATGAAACTCGCCATGAATCTAGACACGAACTTGACATGAAACTTGAACATGGACATGACATTTAGAATGAACTAGAAAACGGCCAACTCGAGGTTGGGTTGAGTTTGCAGTGTAATTCTGCCCGGAACCGCCCGACAAATCCAGTTACTGCAAACAATAGGATCCAATGTGCGTAGTTGGTCATATCGCACTCGAAAACCCGATGTGAGAGGTTGGGGTGCATAAATGAATTAATGACTTGATAGGGTAAAGTCATGAACCGCTTGAACATACTTAACCAATTTGACCCGATGACTTGATAGGGTTAAGTCATGAACCGCTTGAACATACTTAACCAATTTGACACGATGACTTGATAGGGTTAAGCCAGGAACCGCTTGAATATATTTAACCAATTTGACACGACGATTTGGTAGGGTTAAGTCAGGAACCACTTGAATATACTTAACCAACTTGACACATGATTCGTAGGGCTAAGTCATGAACTTGAATGACAACACTTAGCCAATTTGACATGACACGTAGATGGGTTAAGTCAGAACTTGAATGACCACACTTAACCAACTTGACATGCTAGACTGATGGGGTTAAGTCTCGAATTTAAATGACAACACTTAACCTGCTGGACGGAAATCCTAGTTACGCGCTCCTTTTCAGCAGTAACCCACTAGATGTATCACGGTACCCTGGAACTAGGAAGGGTGGGGCACGATTACTGGGCTGATTGTAAGCGACCAGAACGACGGCTGAGTTGGTGCGCCATTGTAGGTTAAGGCGGACTACTGTCATGCACGTAGTCCGGAGTTGAAAAAGCAGGCATTGGGCACCAGTAGATTTACACTGTGCGTGCTTGATTCGTGTTGGTGGTCGGCACCCTAGGGCTTGATACACCCTATGGTGGACCTAGCACAGGTGACTACATTCGTGATAGGGCCGTATGAAACAGACACATGAACGAGATAGGACTTGTAGGGAGCCGATCGATTAATAGATCATTTCGTGAGACCAAGTAATGGATCATTTCATGACATTGGGCAAGGGATTATTTTATAGTCAACACATGACACGGATTGGGATACTAGTACGGTTGGTGTAGAGCAAATAGATATCATAGAAATATTTTAATGGTAAAGCAGAGAAATCTTGCGATGCTTGATAGAAATCTTGCGAAATTATACTTAGTTTATCTTGAATGGAAACCTGGCGATGTTATACTCGACAAAAACCATATGAGGTTATTCTTAGTTATCTTTCCTGTAGCTTATCTTGTCATCATGCTTATGTTTACTTTCAGTTTATTCATGCCATGTTATCTTTACCTGTTTTCATGCTAAAAGTCACTAGGACTTACTCAGTCTTTATGAATGACCCGTTTTGTTTCGCCTCTTTTTCTTCCGTTTCCCCCCCAGGTTCGCAGGGTGGGAATACAGCTTAGTTCGGATCTTACCAAGATCCAAAGCTCTTTCATGTACGGCTTGGATTTCTCTTGGCTATGGCTTGCTTTACTGTTTTATTGGGGAATGATTTATAACTATGGTTTTATGCTTCTTTACTATTGCAAGACAGATTTCGATGTAATTGATTCAATAACATTTTGATGTAAAAGGCTTTAGACCTTACTAGATTTTAAAGCAATGAAATTTGGGTTTTCCTTCCGCTGTTCTATTTATGTTCTGTCTTGTAATATTTCTGTGTATGTTTACCTAGACAATACTCCACCAAAGCTAGTGCATTCCCTTTGTGAGTGACCCTAGTGGAGGTGGGGTGTTACAAGTCCCATGACTGACCTAGAGTTTATTTATTTAACCTAAACTCTGGGTGCCCTTATTTTGATACGGGCAGCTAGTAGTTTCGGTTTTGCAGATTTATATTCACAGGAAACTGATTTACGGCTGGAATGATATCCGTAAAGCTTTGTATCCATATATCTCCTTCAGTCGTGCTTTGTATTATTTTCCGCTGCTATGTAATGTATTGTAATCTCTGATATTTTATGATGTGTAATATTGATTCATACTCTGTATATTCTTGTATTCTGATGGTATTGTTGTAATTAACAATGAAATGTTCTTCTGTTTGCGTTCTGATCTGTTGTGTTCTCATAACAATCAGGGGTTTCGAACGGTCTTGTTCGGTTTAGCGACTGATTCAGATGGGGAGAAATTTCTTGTCGTGGCATTTTGGTATCAGAGCTTTGGTTTACAAAGCTCAGAGAACAAGACACGTTAGAACCAAATGAAAGAATTCATCAGAAATTGCATTAGTAATATCCAATAAGAATGACTCGTTAGAGATAGAAAACAGTTTTTGTTTTGAAAATATAAACCCTATACGTATTTGAATAATTTATTTATATTGAATTTGGACAATCCAATATATAAAGATTTTGCATATACGTCTGATCCACGGATATTCAAAGTTTTAATATATTGGGTGGATATAGAATCACACTCTAGTCGCCCGGAGATGGTTCTGATGATTGAAGCTTCATCATCAGAATTTATGCTCAAGTGACGAAGGTGGGATTTCTATATATTTCCATTAGACTGGTGTGAGAACCAAAACTGGATAGGGCTTATTTTTATGATTTGGCATCAAAAATCTGATTTTTTGACTATGTATCAAAATTATGAATTTGAAATGATAATCAACTAATTGATTGCTGGTTGTATTGCTTGATTAATTAAAGGTTGAACCTTTTGCCAAATTGAACCAAATAATGAATTGTATTGAAAATTTATCGCATATGCATGCATGTACATGTACTTACATTGAACATGTCATAGCAAGGAGGCTAAAGCAGAAGAATAAAATTGTTTGCCCGACAAATAGGTACATGTTTACAAATTTATTGGGTTTGGATGATTTTATGAGCTGATTGGCTAGCCGCTTGGCTGTTTCTTTTTCTTTTTGGATTGATGAGGTCCACGGGAGGCTATTTGAGATATCTCGAAGTCCCCGGTGCAGGGGAGGTTATGGCGAAAATTTTGGGTGTTAGCCAAATTTTTTGAAAAATTTGAAAAGTCCTTAGAAACTGAAAAGTTGAAGAACTTAAGCCGTAAAGAAAATAATGAAAGTAGAGTTGATTAGTTAAACAACTTTCGACTTCGTTCCTTTTCGGGGACGAAAAGTTTTAAGTGGGGGAGATTGTAATAACCCGGAAATCTGAGCCAAATTAAAATTTTTATTTTGGCAATTTTATTGAAATTTGAATATTTAAAATGAATTATTTTAAATAATAACGAAGAGAAATTTATTTTGAATAGGATTCGAATGTATATATTTATATAGATCGTCGTTAGATTATAAATATTTTATTTTAATTATAAAAGGAATTGAAAATGGCACGTTAGTTCGATAATTCGATTTCAAAGTTCAAATGAATGTACAGGATTCAAAATAAACCGGATTTTTGCGAAACCAAAAATATTACAATCTATTTGAGAATATCTTTCCAACGAATCTGAAAAATTGAAATTTCATAACGAGGATAAGAAGTTATGCCCAGTTGAAATTTCAGAATAGTCACTATGGAATTCTGGCCCTTAAAAATGGAAATTTTGCAAACGATCTCGGTTTTCAACGAAACCTCTTTTGTTGGATCCGTGATGTCAAGTTATTGCTAGAGTCCAAAATTCGTAATTTTCTGAATCAATATGTGAGCGTGGCAAAGGAAAACGCGTTTGACCGGTTTTAGTTGATTTTAATGGATTGGAAAATGACCATTTTTCAAACGGTCTCATAATTTGACGAAATTGGTTTTTTAAGGACCGTACCATCAACGGAAACTGATCGAAACGATTGAATCAGCTTACGATACATATCCCATTGTGTTCGGAATGAGGGTAATTAGCTATGGACGACAGTCGGTGGGTTCGATTTCGAGTTCGAAATAAAAAGTTGCTTTTTAAAATCAATAAATAATTAAATATATATATTTTATATAAAATCCCCCTTATATTCTCCTATAATTGGTCAACCCGGCTTTCAGTAATAATAATAAAAAATAAGAAAAAGGGGGGGCCAATCGCGATCGACGATCGGGGGGGGGGGGGGGGGGGGGGGGCTCGCCGCCGCCTCCCCCTGGCGTGCGCCTCCTCTCCTCTTATAATAACCCGAAATTCTGAACCAGTTTAAAAATTTTATTTTGGCAATTTTAGCGAATTATTAATATTTAAAATAGATTATTTTAAATAATAACAACGAGAAAAATGTTTTGAATATAATTCGAATGTATATATTATACGCGTCGTCGTTAGAATATAAATAATTATATATAATTATAAATAGAATTGAAAATGGCGCGGTAGTTCGATAATTCGATTTCAAACTTCAATTGAATGTACCGGGTGCAAAACAATCCGGATTTTAGTGAAACCAAAAACAGTAGGATCTAATTGATAATATCTTTCTAACGAATCCGAAAAATCGAAATTTCATAGCGGGAATCAAAAGATATGTCCAGTTAAAAATTCTGAATAGTCGCCGTGGAATTTAGACCCTTAAAAATGGGAATTTTGCAAACGACTTCGGATTTCGACGAAACCACTTTTGTTGGATCCGTGATGTCAAATTATTGCTAGATTCCAAATTTCATAATTTTTCGAATCAATATGTGAGCGTGGCAAAGGAAAACGCGTTTGACCAGTTTCAGTTGATTTTAATCGACTGGAAAATGGCCATTTTTCAAACGGTCTCAGAGTTCGACGAAACTAGTTTTGTTAGGACCGTACCGTCAATATGAAGCTAGAAAATATCTTTCTGGGATTTATAGAGTTCGTATGTGACCCCGGTAAATTGAAATGCGCGTTCAAAATTCAATATATAGAGTTATATGTTGATTTTGACGAAAACAGATCGAAACAATCGAATCAGCTTGCGGTGCATATCCCATTGTGTTCGGAATGGGGGTGAAACGCTATGGAAGACAGGCGGTGGGCCTCGTTTTGAGGTTGAAAATAAAAGTTGCTTTTTGGTGGAAAAATAAAATAAATAAAAAAATAATAAATACCCCCCTCTCTTCCTTTACCTTCCCCGTTGACCATTCAAAATCATTAAAAAAAAAAAAGAAGGCGCAGCCGCAGCCGCGCCGTGGCAATCACCACCGCCGCCGCTCCACCAGCCAAGCCCCCCATCCACTCCGATCCACTCTCCTCTTCCTTCCCTGTTACTTCCTGACGCGAAGAAGCCCCCCCCCCCCAAATCGATCGTTACAACCGCGAGCCCCCCCTGTGCCGCCGCCCCCCTCTTCTCTTCTTCCTCTTCTTCCTTTCTCCCCGACCGAACCCGCACCCTCTCCCTCTGGCCTCGCGTCAGCCACCTCCACGAACCCCAATCCGACCCCGCCTCCCTCAAATCTGAACGCAGCAAAAGGAACCCCTCCCCCCTTCTATAATCGGTAAATTTTATTCTGTTTTATTTCATTTTTATTTCAGTTTTATTTTAGGTTATTTAACCAACAGAAAATCTATTTATATATATATATATATATAAGTAGCGGAGGAAAGATTAGATTTTTAAAATAGAAAAGATTAGATTTTTAAAATAGAAAAGATACGATTTTTAGCGAAGTAAAAATTCGATTTTTATATATTGAATAGCGAAGTAAAAATTCGATTTTTATATATTGAATAGCAAAGTAAAAATTCGATTTTTATATATTGAATAGCAAAGTAAAAATTCGATTTTTATATATTGAATAGCAAAGTAAAAATTCGATTTTTATATATTGAATAGCAAAGTAAAAATTCGATTTTTATATATTGAATAGCGAAATAAAAATGTGATTTATATATATGTAGTGACTACGGGCAACGAAGGTGACAAAAAGGCGAAAAGGACGAAGGTTTCTGCAAAAGAAGAGTCGTGGTATTGGAATAGCTATTGGTGAGAATTTCTCACTCTTCAATCTCTTTTTCTAGTTATATATATATGTATATATATATATATATATACTAGGATGCAGACGGTGTTTAGTAGCACCTGACACCCGTCATCCACAGACCATGGATGGCTTGTTTGTTTGATTGATGTGTTGTGAAAATTGGTTGTGATGTTGATGTGAAATCGATAATAAATGTAGATAGTTGAAATAAATTAATTATCGTTAAAAATATATTTTTTAACGTGAATGTGAGTAAATAAATATTTATAAACAAATCAGCCGATTTGTTTATATACACTGATTTGACTGATATTGATTGGGTCGATAAATTTTACACATCACCCAACTGCACAATATAAAATATGTGTTTGATTGTTTGAAACCCCACATGGGTATTGGGATAAAATACGGCATACACTAATCCCAATAATTAGTTGTATGTCGATCGATGGATCGACAGGCTCTTATAAGCGTTAGATATCTATATTTGATGCTTATACAGTGTAGTGCACTTTGGATGATGGTTGATTATTTATCGTTGCTATTATACACATGTGTTGTATGGAATCCTAATTAACTTTATATGGTAATTGATTGGGTCTCATTCCAATTTAGAAAATAAAGAATATTATAAAATAATGGTTCATGTGTTGACTGTACTCATCCGTTGAGACTGGTCATGTGTTGAACGAAATATTTTAACAATAAAATTTACATCTTTATCATATAAAATTAGAAATTAACTAGAAAATAGATGAGATGAGTGGTCTCCTGCATATTGATCTGAGGTTGGTTTCGGCCTTCGGGGTTAATATTCAGGGAATCGTTCTCTTACTAATTTACGGTTGGAGTCTGATTTAATATCAAACGATAGATACCCTAATTTTTATAAAATATATTAAATAACAAAAGTAGTCACACGTGGACAGTACTCATTCGTTGAGATTAGTCATGTGTTGACAAGAATAAAATATTCATTTATTGAATAGAATAACGGAATTATTGAAATATATAAAGCCGTGTTGATTAGAGATGCGCTATTTTGACGTGAACGATATTTATATCGATTATGTTCGTTTTTATGAATTGAATCGAATAGAAAACCAATTTGAATTGAATCGAATAGAAAACCAATTGGAATTGAACTGAATAGAAAACCAATTTGAATTGAATCGAATAGAAAACCAATTTGAATTGAATCGAATAGAAAACCAATTTGAATTGAATCGAATAGAAGACCAATTTGAATTGAATTGAATATAAAACCAATTCATAATGAATTACATATAAAACGAATTCGAATTGAATTGAAAACGAATTCGAATTGAATTGAAAACGAACTCGAATTGAATTGAAAACGAATTCGAATTGAATTGAAAACGAATTGAAATGAATTCAAATTGAACTGAAATTTGAATTGAATTCAAATGAACTTTAAAACGAATTTATAAGGAAAAATTCAATTTTGATTTGAATTGAAATGGAAGTTGAAATTGTTTTTGAAACGAATTTAAAACTATTTATATAATTCATTTTAAATAGAAATCGACGAAGAATATATTATATATATTATATATATATATATATATAATATAATGGCCTGAATAGAACGCGCCACGCCGCGGCAGTTCGCGAATTTCGACCATTGACTTCGAACGGACATTACGGGAGATCCGACCGTCGGATTCTCCTAAAACTGGAACCGTTGGGTTCGTATCGAAAAGATCTTTCTAACGAATATTAGAAATTTGAAATCTAACGGTTGGATTTGGAGATACGTCCAAATCAAATTTGGAAAAGGTCGCTGTAAGTGCAGTTCGATGGCCATTGTTGGAAATCGACTGTACGGGCCTTGATAAAATTATTAAAAATAGTAATAATTTGCGTAAAATCATAAGAAATGATTTGGGAAAAATTAGGATGAAAAACTCCATATTTGAAAAGATAAAAATAGATTTTTATCGAAATGAACTAGTTTAGAACTAAAATAAAAACCCATTTATTTTAAATAAATAAATTGGATTTGAAACGAGTTTTAATAGAATTGATTTGTGGGTTTATCGTGAATGGTGTTTTAAATAACACTAGTTCTTTAACCCGATGATAAATAGAATGTGATTTGTGTTTATCGTGAACTGTGTTTAAATGACATTAGTTCTTTAACCCAGTAAAAGGAGTTTTAATGAATCTGCAATTAGATTGAAATGGGGAATTGATAATTTAAATTATCAAATTTAGAAATTGAGTGAGAATGGAGTATCACCAGTTTTGCTCCAAAGCGATAGTTAAATCTTTAATTAGATTTGAACGTGAAATGGTAATTAATTTTACCGATAACACCATAGTATTAGATATGGAGTATTACCAGTTTTGCTTCATGGGATGAATAGGTTGGGATTGGGAAATAAAATAAATAATTACTTCGGTGTGGTTCGCTAATCCCGACTAGTTTTGAAAACCATAATTTGGTTTGAAATGACATCCAAAGGAAGATTAAAGGATAAATTTTAAAGAATTTATCTTGGATAAAATTAATGGGAACCTTTCCCTAAGAATGTGAAATTTAGAAATTAGCTGTAGGTTAGCTAAGAAGAATGGTTTCATGGATATTGATCTGATGTTGGTTTCGGCCTTCGGGGTTAATATTTGGGAAATTGTTCTCTTGCTAATTTGCGGTTAGTGGCTGCTGAATTGGAATGAGGCGTATGTTGTGTTTGTGTAATATTTGTTTTTAATATACGCGGGTTGTTCGGAAAGTCCGGGTTTATACCCATTCTGAATAACCGATTCGACGATATGTCGAAGATGAAGACGGTGGTTGAAGACCGGAAGTCTTCACATCGTTTGGGTGATTACTGATGATCTTGATTGGGCTGTACACCCAAGAGGATGGAAACAGTTGGTGGTCGTCCAGACGTACCTGGAGATCGATGGATATGCGAGGAAAGTGCCTCCGGTTTCGTTCAGACCCAGAACGGACTTGTAAATGGATTATGTTTCTGACATTGGATTTTATTCTGTGTTGATTGATTTCTATTAAATATACATCTGTTTGGTGGCGGAGAATTTATTCTTTTGCTTAACGCCCTTCTCTGAGACGTACGAGCTCAGAGGTTGTATATCAATGGACATCAGTCGCATGGCATGATTTGCCTGTGTGGCACGCTAAGATGCAATGATCAAGGCTTTTGTTGAAAAGCAGAGTCTTGTGGTTGATGATCAAAGCACGGCCTACGTGGCAGCTTTGTGTATAACGTGAATTCGCGAGCCTCACACCTCGGTATGAGTTAAAAATGGGATACGGGCCGTTGGGAGAGCACGACGTTTCTTTCTAGCTTTGGTGGTGCCAGTGACTTACCATCCCTAACATTTATATACTTTTCACCTTTGTGGTTGTTGGACTGAGGCGCCTCGATTATAGGTCTGTAAGGACCGAGAAATGTGTGTTCAGGAATAAATAATCCTCTAACGTAAGTGAGGACCGGCCCAACCGATCTAAGTGGCTGTCCAGAGTGTGTAGTCCTGAGCATTTGCTAGAGTGTCTCGAAGCGGAGAGGAGCTTGCCCCTTGCCTCGACTCATGACGGAAATCCAATTTCCAATACGTGTATTTCGGCTTTATTTGTAGAGCCTAGTATGGCGACATAGTGGGATGGGGCACTCATGCCGTCTATGATTTATATTTATGATTGAAATTGTTTTGACACTATACACTTATTATAGTATCAAATGATTTGTTTTAAACGTATCAAGCTTGTTTGGCTGTTATAAGGTAAAACCCTATCCTCCGGCTTGCGTTGCATTGTGTGATGGGACCTGGGTCTTATAACAGCTTCATTTTTCGAAAAAGCATTGCGTTGTTTATTCTATGCACTGGTATTCTTGGGAGGAAACCCGTTCCGTGTTATACGGCGTGGTCCTTTGAATTACTCTCTTTTAAAGTAAAGTTTTAAATAACTATTTTAGTTCTCACACCAGTCACATGACTGACCTGGAGTTTATTGTTTTAACCTAAACTCTGGGTGCCCTTATTTTCGACACGGGCAGCTAGTAGTTTTGGTTTTGCAGATTTATATTCACAGGATCCTGGTTTACAGCTGGAATGATATCCGGAAAGCTCTGTATCCGTATATCACCTTCAGTTGTGCTTTGTATTATTTTCCGCTACTATATAATTTATTGTAATCTCTGATATTTATCGAATGTAAATTATTCAATTATACTCTGTATATTCTTGTATCTGATGGAATTGTTGTAATGGCAATGAAATGTTCTTCTGTCTGCGTTCTGTTGTGTGTTGTTCTCAAAGTATCCGCTCTTTCCTTCACGGGGAAGTTACGGGTCCTCACACCTCTTCTCTAATTGAAACCGACCTCCTCCTCCTCCACGCGAGACCGAACCCCTTTCATGAACCCCCAAACCGCCACGCACCCCCCTCGTCGAGATCCGCTACTGCCACCGACGGCGCAAGCCTCGCACGCCTCCCCTTCAGCTCCTCCGACGCACTGACGAACCCCCCTTCTGATTTTCAACTGTAAGTTTTCTTTTCTTTTATTTATTATTCTTCTTTATTTATTTAATGTAAATAAACTTCAAAATGATTAGAAAAAATCAGTGGTATATATATTATGATTTACTACTTTTATTTAGACAATAAAAATATAAAGTTTCGATTTTTATTATGAAGTATAAAATATAAAGTTTCGATTTTTATTATGAAGTATAAAATATAAAGATTCGATTTTTAGAATTAAAAGGTTAGAATTTTTTTATTCTAGAAAAGATGGGATTTTTATGGATGAAAGCTATGATTTTTAACATAGGAAAGGTTAGATTTTTATCATTAAAAAGATTCGATTTTTAATCGTGAAAAGGTGGGATTTTTAATCGTATGAAGTAGCGAAGAAAATATAATTTTTCCATGCATGTAGCAAAGTAAAAATATAATTTTCATATAGCAAAGAAAATAAAAATACGATTTTTATATGATAGGAAGATTAAAAATATGATTTTATATTATAGAAATATTAAAAATTCGATCTTTATTATGTAGAAGGAGCAAAGATGTGATTTTTATATGAGTGGCGATATAAAAATATAATCTTCATTATATGAGCACCATTATAAAAATAGAATTTTTATCTATATAGTAGCGGTATAAAAATAGAAATTTTATCCATATAGCGTATTTATAAAAATATGATTTCTATATAATAGAAAATATAAAAATGTGATTTTTATATATGTAGTGGCTACGGACAATGAAAGTGAAAAAAGGCGAGAACGACGAAGATTCCTACATATGAAGGGTCGCGGTGTATTGGTTTAGCTAATCGGTGAGAACTCCTCACCTTTAATTTATTTCTAATTTGAAATATATACTAGGATGCAGACGGTGCATAGCAGCACCTGACACCCGTCGTCCACATACCATGGATGACTTGTTTGTTTGATTGCTGTGTTGTGAAATTTGATTGTGTGATGTGGAATGAAATAAAATATTTTATAATGGAAAAATTTTCATAGTTAAAAATATAATTTTTAACGTGTATATAAAATAAATATTTATAAAAAAATCGAAGATTTGTTAATATACACTGATTTGATTGATATTGATTGGGACGATAAATTTTACACATCGCCCAACCGCACAAATAAAATATGTGTTTGTTGACTTGAAACCCCACACGGGTATTGGGATGATATTTGACATACACTAATCCCGATTTTTTAGTTGTATGTCAATCGATGGGTTGACAGAGTGTGTAAGCGTTAATTATTTACATTTAATGCTTATGCAGTTGTGTGGTGCACTCTGGATGATGGTTGATTATTTATCGTTGCTATTATATACATGTGTTGTAGAAAATCTATATAATTAACATTATATGGTAATTGATTGGGCCTCATTCCAATTTGGAAAATAGAAAAGTATAAATTCATGTGTTGAATAGAAATATATATTCATGTGTTGAATAGAAGTATAAATTCATGTGTTGAATTGAAAATAAATTCATGTGTTGAATTGAAAAATATTCATGTGTTGAATAGAATAAACATTCATGTGTTGAATAAAAGTCCCGTTGATTAGATTGACGTCATTTTGACGTGAACGATATTTATATCGATTTTATTCATTTTTATAATGAATATAGAAAACGAAGTGATTTCAAAATATAACGTTTTGAAAATATTATCATTTGTATATCGATGACGTGGAATATTCAATTTTGATTAGAAATTGAATATGAAGTTGAAATCATTTGGAAAAACGAATTTAAAACGATTTATAAAATACATTTTGAAAGGAAATCAATGAAGTACATATTATATATATATATAATATAATGGCCTGAATAGAACGCGCCGCGCCGCGGTAGTTCGCGAATTTCGACCATTGACTTCGAATGGATATTGCGGGAGATCCGACCGTCGGATTCTCCTAAAACCAGAACTGTTGGGTTTGTATCGAAAAGAGATTTCTAACTAATTTTAGAAATTATAAATCTAACGGTTGGATTTGGAATTATGTCCAAATCAAATTTGGAAAAGGTCGCTGTAAGTGCAGTTCGATGGCCGTTGATGGAAATCGACTGCACGGGCCTTGATAAAATTATTAAAAATAGTATTAATTTGTGTAAAATCATAAGAAATGATTTGTGAAGAACGGGGATGAAAAACTACAAATTTGAAAAGATAAAAGTAGTTTTTTATCGAAATGAACTAGTTTTGAACTAGAATTATAATTCTATTTATTTTTAAAATAAATAAAGTGGATTTGAAATGGTTTTAAAAGTAACCAGAATTTCCAATAATTGAATTAGAATGGATTTGAATCGAAATTGTCTTTGGAATATTTCGATGTTGGATTTCGTGATGGTACAAATATTGTTTTGGGAATTTGAAAGATATATTTATATCGTTATTTCCAATACGATATTTGTTGGTCGTAGAATTTGATATTGGATATAGGCCGATATATTTTCTATTTAGAGCCTTGGATTTAATATCAAATGTGATTTGTGTTTGTCGTGAATGGTGTCTTCATTAACACTGTCCTTAAACCCAGTTGAGAAAAAGATTAAATCTTTTTATTTGGATTTAATGAAGTATACCAATTAAATAATATTTAATTGGAATTAAATTGAAATTGACTTTTGGGTTTATCGTGAACGGTGTTTTAAATAACATTTGTTCTTTAACCCGAAAATTAATGGAATGTGATTTGGGTTGTCGTGAATGGTATCTTTAATAATACTGTTCTTAGACCCAACGGAGTTAAGAAAATCAGAAACTAACTGGAGATTAGTTAAGTTGTATGGTTTCCTGGGTATTGATCTGATGTTGGTTTCGGCCTTCGGGGTTATTATTTAGGGAATTATTCACTTGCTAATTTACGGTTAAAGGATGATGGAAATGAAAAGTGAATTTGATAATTAAAATTATCAAATTCAAGAAATGATCAAGAATGGAGTCCAGAAGATAGTTAAATCTTTAATTAGATTTGAACGTGAAATGGTAATTGAATTTACCGATAAAACCGTGGTGTTAGATATGAAGTATTACCAGTTTTACTTCATGGGATGAATAGGTTGGGATTGGGAAATTAAAACAAATGATTACTTCGGTAAGGTTCGTTAATCCCGGCTAGTTTGGATAAACCATAATTTGGTTTGAATTGATATTCAAAAGAAGATTAAAGAATAAATTTAAGGAATTTATTTTTGATAAAATTAATGGGAACCTTTCCCTAAGAATGTGAAATGTAGAAACTAACTGTAGGTTAGCTAAGAGGAATGGTTTCCTGGGTATTGATCTGATGTTGGTTTCGGCCTTCGGGGTTAATGTTTGGGGAATTATTCTCTTGCTAATTTACGGTTAGTGACCGATGAATTGGAATGAGGCGTATGTTGTGTTTGTGTAACACTTGTTTATTATATACGCGAGTTATTCAGAAAGACCGGGTTCATCCCATTCTGAATAACTGATTCGACGTGGAGTCGAAGAGGAAGACGGTGGTTGAAGACCGGAGGTCTTCACGTCGTTTGGGTGATTACTGATGATCTTGATTGGGCCGTACACCCAATAGGAGGGAATCAGTTAGTGGTCGTCTAGACGTATTTGGAAATCGATGGATATGCAAGGTACAAGGTGCCTTCGGTTTCGTTCAGACCCAGAACGGAGTTGTAAATGGACTATGCGTCTGACATTGGATATCATTCTGTGTGATTGATGGATATCGGTTGCATGGAGTGGTTTGCCTGTGTGGCATGCTAAGATGCAAATGATCAAGGCTTATGTTGAAAAGCAGAGTCTTGTGGTTGATGATCAAAGCACAGCCTGTGTGGCACAACTTTGTGTAGCCTTAATTGGCGAGCCTCACACCCCGGTTGTGAACCAGAAACGGGAGAGGACATCAGGTAGGGCATGCGTTTCCTTCTAGATAGAAGTGGCATTAGTGGTTTTACACGCCCCGACGAGTTTGACTTATGTGGTTGTTTCTGTTGCAAGGCGCCTCGGATATATCGGTGACTATGTGGAGCCGATGGAGTCATTCGTTGACTCATTTACGCCCCAAAGGGCGAGGAAACGCAGTGTTCAGGCATTTTAATCCACATCGGTGGACCGGCCCCGACGATCCAAAGGACACTCAGCTCTGACCTGAGACATGGGCTAGATTGTCTCGAATCGGTGAGGACTATCTTTTGCCTCGGTTCACAGATGGAAATCCAACTTCCAATATGTGACATGTGCGGTTTTGATCATAGAGCCTAGTATTGGCGACATGATATATGGTACTCATGCCGTCTATGATTAATACTTATGATTGAAATTGTTTTAACACTATACACTTATAGTAATAATAAAAGATGAAATTTAGCGTATCAAGCATTATTTGGCTATTATAAGGTAAAACCCGATCCTCCGGCTTGCGTTGCATTATGTGATGGGACCTGGGTCTTATAATAGCTTCATTTTTCTTTATTTAGCATTGCGCTGTTGTTTTATGCACCGGCATTCTTGGGAGGAAACCCGTTCCGTGTTATACGGCATGGTCCCTTGATTTATCTAACTTTAAAAATAAAGATTAATAACTGTTTTAGTTCTCACACCAGTCCCATGACTAACCTGGAGTTTATTGTTTTAACCTAAACTCTGGGTGCCCTTATTTTGACACAGGCAGCTAGTAGTTTTGGTTTTGCAGATTTATATTCATAGGAACCTGATTTTCAGCTGGAATGATATCCGGAAAGCTCTGTATCCGTATATCTCCTTCAGTCGTGCTTTGTATTATTTTCCGCTGCTATGTAATGTATTGTAATCTCTGATATTTTATGATGTATAATATTGATTCATACTCTGTATATTCTTGTATTCTGATGGTATTGTTGTAATTAACAATGAAATATTCTTCTGTTTGCGTTCTGATCTGTCGTGTTCTCATAACAATCATGGGTTTCGAACGGTCTTGGTCGGTTTAGCGACTGATTCGGATCGAGCGAAATTTCTTGTCATGGCA
Source organism: Allium sativum (assembly GCA_030737875.1). NCBI lineage: Eukaryota > Viridiplantae > Streptophyta > Magnoliopsida > Asparagales > Amaryllidaceae > Allium > Allium sativum. Next base: position 386,747,826 of record CM060916.1, on the reverse strand, counting down.
GTGTACGAATACTGAAATGTTTACATTGCAAAATATCAAGAGTAAAGTATTAATTCCAAGGTTAAAAATAAATCTTTGAGCTAGTTTCGGCCATGGTGACCTCATCGTCTCCCTCGTCCATTCCTTCATCTCCTCCGCTTCTCTTTCACATTCCAACCAAATGCAAATCTTTCCTTCTTCCTTATTCTTCGTTGCCATCTTCTACTTCATCTTCTTGGCCTCGTTCATATTCTCATCGTCCCTCTCTTCAATGCCTTTCTCCTCGTTCCATTCCTCATCTCATCCAGTCACGAAGCATCATAGTCAGTCAGCAGCTGCTGACTATGGTCGTCCCAAACCATATGTCCGCTCCAATCATAATTATCCTCTTCCTCCAGCTTCTTTTAATCGATTCTCCGTTTTTTCTGATTTTCCAACTAAGCCTTCTCCACCTCCTCTGTCTAACCCGGTCAGGTCCTACGCCCAGGTGGCCAGAACCCCTCACACCGCTGCGCCACCCAAACAACCACCAAGGAAACCCAGAAACCCGTTACCAATTTTCAAATCCATTTTTCAAACAGTCATTTAAAAAAAAATGAAAAATGTTGCTTGGGATGTGCAAGTAAGGTACACGTGGCAAAAAAATGTAGGGAACCAACGATATGTTATAATTGTGGGTTTTTCGGTCATGCAGCTCCACGTTGTCCAAAGAAAAACAAACGCTCGCATGCTTTGACTTCTGCGCAACATACCGCCAGCAGGAATAATGACATGAAAATACACTGGGTCCCAATAAAATCTTTTCAAAACATAGATCCGTCACATCACACATCGATTCGAGAAGCCACCTGTCTTCATAATTACCACAACAATTCAAATAATAACCCTAAATCAGTCATTAATCGTCATTCTCCTCCTCCTTTTCCATAAAAACTGAAATTTCTGATCATTATCGAATGGCGAATTCATCCAAATGCACACAACTACTATCCTCAATGAAAAATGGAGCATCAAATCTCTCCATTACGTACTGGAAACGATGACTGCTGGCCAATGGCGTTGATAAACAACAACTCTTTCCTTATTTACTGCCCCACATACCTAACACGTGACCATGCCCTATACCTAAATATTTTAACTAAAACTGGAGCTGCTATCTACTTGGATGCTTGGGATGATAGTGTAAGTGAGCCAGAACCAGCTTTGGAAATTGAATCATGGGCTAAAATTGAAGGTATTCCCAAATTCTTAAAACATAACGAAGATGCGGTGGCTGAGATCTTAAAGCCCATGGGATGAGTCTTGGCATTTGATGATTGCGACTGGCGTCACTTGGATAATTGTCAATTCCTCGTCAAAATTCAGTTTTTTGAAGGCATTGGTGCAATAAGCTCTTTTGCTGCACGTTTCAATAATAAGATCTACATTATCAAAGTGAAACGAAGTAGCCATTCACACCCTGGCATAAGGCCTGAAAGACTGTTCTTAGGCAATGAAGATGAACAGATTGTCAGATGTATGCATGAAAACCACTCGGTAATGGACATAGAAAATAGATTTGTTGCTATGATCAACAAAGCAGCCATGCTCCCCCCTCTTCCACCAATTTTCCACGAAAACGTGTTCAATGCTTACCCTAACCCTCCTGATTTTGTAAGCCATGAAGTCAACCAACTTGAACCTGTTGAAGTTGGCCAAGAAATGGATGACAACCTGAATGTGCCTCTAAACCAACTTATCCCCTTTCCATCCGACATTTTTCCTCCACCATTCAATTTAGCTTTGCTCCTCATCCAATCCGTTCCACCAGCTGATATTCTTCAATATCCACCCCAACAACAATGGATGGAAGAACAGTTTAACACCCCTAAGTCCCACATCGTGTAAGCCTGTGTAAAGTGGGTACTTATATAGTAGAGCCCATCTCTTACTAACGCCGAGGCCTTTGGAGAAACAAAACCCCACACCTATGCGGTCGCTAAGTTGGGGACAATATCTTGCATGAACAGAGGTACGGGTTGTTACAGTGGTATTAGAGCCAATACCCAGCCGGAATTGTGGCTCCTGTGTGGACCACAGCGCCTGGGTGAGGTGTTTGTGAGCCAACTGGGACGTTGAGCTCTGTAGGAGGGGAGAATTTAACACCCCTAAGTCCCACATCATGTAAGCCTGTGTAAAGTGGGTACTTATATAGTAGAGCCCATCTCTTACTAACGCCGAGGCCTTTTGAGAAACAAAACCCCACACCTATGCGGTGGCTAAGTTGGGGACAATATCTTGCGTGAACGGAGGTACGGGTTGTTACAACCAGGATTGGCCACAATATCTTTCACCTATCTTCGTCCACCGAAGCGCCATACACAACAATCCTGGTGCCATTGGTAGCTTTTTAACCCCTATTGTTTTCTCATCGTCCAATAAGCATTTAAATAAGAGAATTTCTGGTTGCATGGGTGTGAGTTTGTGTGACTCACATTATGATGCCATGCATGCATTAGAACAGGAGCATATTAATAATCATTAATGAAATTAGTCACGTGGAATGTACGTGGTTTAGGCGACCACTCAAAATGCCATGCAATTAATCTTGTTTTATCCCTGCTTAACTTAGATATTTTATTGCTTCAAGAAACCAAATTAGTTGATCCCACCAATTACCACTTCAGACTTATAGGTGGATCCTTTTTATCTAGGTAGACCTATGTTAATGCCATTGAATCATGAGGGGGTCTTATAACATCATGAAATGAATCAGTTTGGTCTCTTCATCAAACATTCTCAAACCAATCTGCCTTGCATATTGCCCTCAAACACATTGCTTCGAACACTATCTATTTCTTTTCAAATAATTATGGTCCTCAAAATGAACAAGAGAGAATAAACCTTTGGGAACATTGTAAACAACTTGCAAATCAATTTACAGGACCATAGGTCATTGATGGTGATTTTAATACCACAAGAACAGTGTTTGAAAGAAATACTGGCAAAATTTCAGTGGACTCTGAAGCTTTCAATGCTTTCATCTTTGATTGTTGTCTAATAGACCCCCCATATTAGCAACTGTTCATTCACTTGGTCTAGTCATAGATCTGAACCTACTCTGGTAAAGCTTGATTACTTCCTTTTTAATGTAGCATGGGAAGATCAATTCCCTCTATCAATGGTCCATGCCAAGTCACCATTATCTCTGATCATTGTCCCATCTTGTTAGATACTGGCTCGCTTAATATATCCAAATGTCCCTTCAAATTCAAGTGCTTTTGGCTCCTTGAACCATCCATTTCAGATTTTGTCCAAACAGTTTGGGCCCAACCAGTTCTGGCCCAATCTACAGCCCATCGTATCGTTTTGAAATTGGGATCATCGAGAAAATTAATAAAACCTTGGGCTAAGCACATTTAGGGTTCTATTCGATCACGCATTTCTGATATTCAGGATGCGATCCTTGACCTCAATATCACTGAAGAATCTCGCCCCTTGAGCAACGATGAAAGAAATTCACTGAAAAATCTAGAAAATGAATAGACGGACTCTTTAAACAAGAGGAAAGTGGATGGAAGCAAAGATCAAAAGCCAAATGGATTGATGAAGGGGATCGGAATACAACTTACTTTCATCGTTTAGCTAATAGACGGTGGAGATCATGCATCATCACTAAAATCATTCATAATGGCCAATTGATCACTAATCAACCTGACATTCTCCAGCTTTTCACAAATTACTATAGCTCCATCCTTGGCAGTTCTCCTCCTTCATTTCCAATTATTGATCTGCAATATCTATACCCTAATCCCTCTACTCTTTCTATTGATCAACCATTTTCTGAAAATGAAATTTGGGCCTCAATAAAAAAAAAAGTGGATGATGATAAGGATCCTGGGCCTGATGGTTTTGGGCCATCCTTCTTTAAACATTTTGGGCCTTCGTTAAACACGGTATCATTGAAATGTGCATGGAATTCTATGAAAACCATGAACATATCTCTAGATTAAATTATGCCAACATTGTCCTCATTCCTAAATCTGTTGGTGCTAACTCTCTTTCATCTTTCCGTCCTATCAGCTTGCTCAATGCCCCTTCAAAATCATCACCAAAGTGCTTGCTAATCGTCTTCACTCTGTCATCTCTCCCCTTATTGGTCCTGAGCAATCTGCTTTTATCCATGGCCGAAACATTCTAGATTGCATTGCAGCCATGCAAGAGGTTATTTCATTCTGTCACAACAATTCAAACCCTGGAGTTCTCCTGAAATTGGATTTTTCCAAAGATTTTGATTCTGTCAATTGGGATTTTATTATGCAGATGTTGAAACAAAGAGGTTTTCCACATAGATGGTGCAATTGGATAGAAAGTAATATGAAAACAAGCTTCTCATCCGTTACTATCAATGGTAGCCCAGGTGGTTTAATCAAATCATCCAGAGGACATAGACAAGGAGACCCACTATCTCCTCTAATATTTGTTCTTATAGCTGATGTCTTTAATCAAATGATGAAGAAAGCTATAACTAATAATCTTCTTGATGGAATTCATCTCCCTAAGTCAATTGCTTCAATTTCCAACTTGCAGTTTACTGATGATACCATCATCTTTTCCTCAACTAAACCTAAACATATTTATTGCCTTAAGGTCTTGTTGTATGTTTTTAAGTTGGTCTCTGGCCTTTCCATCAACATCATGTTTGGCAATTCTGATCATCTGGGTCCTACATTTTTTTCTCTTCCTTAATTGCCACATTGAGCACTTCCCCATTGTTTACCTTGGCATTCCCTTTAGACCCACAAAATTATTGAAAAATGATTGGTATCCTCTCATACACAAGGTTGAATCTAGATAATCTTCATGGAAGGCTAGCTCTTTATCTTATGTCGGGTGTCTTGTACTTGTAAAATTAGCGCTTTCTGCCATCCCTACTTTCTGGTTGTCATTCCGTAAGTTATCAAAATGGGTGATCAATAAGATTGATTCAAATAAAAGTTCATTCTTGTGGAATGGTAGTAATATCAAGAGATTTGTTAACTAGCAAATGGTATGCTTACATAGCAAACAAGGAGGTCTGGGCATTGTTAATCTCTCAAATTTCAACACAGCATTGCTTTCAAAATGGATACGGTGTATAATTTCCTCTGATTCTTTCATTTGGAAAAAGTGGATCCTCTCTCTTCATTATTTCTTTAATCCTCGTTTTGTCTTACATTTCCCTCCTTCTGCCAAGCCCTCTCCCTTTTGGTTAGGTGTTATTTCAGCTTTACCCATAATCAAAAACTTGTTTCATGTCAAACTAGGCAATGGTGCGTCGTGTCTCTTTTGGCTTGATATTTGGCATGATGAGCTTCCTTTATCTCAATCCTTCCCTGCTCTTTCCTCTTCAATCCCTCATTCAAAACTGTTGCTCTTACCTTGTCCTCTTCCCCTACTAGTCTTTCTCCTTCTTCAATCTTTGATATTCCTATTTTTCTGGAACTTCTTGCTGTTTCGAATTTGCTTCGCCATATTCATCTCTCTGATTCTCTGACTATTATATTTGGGCCTTATCCCCCTCCAAAGGATTTTCTGTTGCATCCTTATATCAATTCCTTAACTTTGTTGGGCGATCTTTCAACATTACAAGAATTTGGAAAAGTAAACTGCCTCCAAGAGTTATCTTCTTCCAATGGTGCCTCATTCATGAAAGGATAAACAATAGAGCTAGACTTTATCGGGATAACCTAATATCAAACCCTAATTGTGCCCTATGTTGCAACCATGAGGAAACCTCTGTATCATTTATTCTTTGACTGTGATGTATCCTATCCTATTTTTGCTGTAACTAGTGCTCATTTACTTGGCCATATCCCTGTTATTTCATCGGTTTTTGATTATTGGCAATATAATCCAGTTGATCCTTCCTTGTATGTTTTTCTAGCCATTTATTGTTTGTGTATATGGAAAGAGAGAAATGCTTTAACATTTGATAAGCCTCGTAATTACTTCGATGGAATTTGTAAACTCATTATTCACCTCTTTCATACTTGGTCAGGTTCGGCATCTCAGGCTCACTTCAGAGTTGTTGTGCCACTACCAAATAGCCCTGTGGAATCTGTAGGATCGAATCATGGAAGCTCTAGTTTGACTTACACTAACTGGATGAACTATTGAAGCTTGGAAGTAATTGTGGTGCTCAATGAAGAGCAGTTTATATGTTATGCATGTAAGTTGTGTGTAGGTTTTTGTTAGTTTGTAATTCTTTGGACATTGCTTGTTCTACTTGAACTGCCAGTTGGGCATATCAACTGGCTTATATACTATATATTTTTATATTGATCGACTGGGTAGCTCCACGCTACTCATCCGTCTTCCTCAAAAAAAAGTATTAATGCCAAGTCCAACTTAGGTGCCTCCTAGCCGATCCTAAGCCTATCTTGTTAATCCGGTTAGGGATAGGTTTTGACAAATATAGGTTGCTGCTATGTTTCTATGATTATTTTTTTAGTTTGGCTTAATTTAGGTTTGATAAGATTTAATTATTTATTCATCAAAAAATAAGAGTGTGCATGTTGTTTGTATGTTGTTTATTTATCCAAAAATATAAAACTTGCGTATTCTTTTATAAAGTTTTATCGCTATCCAATTTTTTTCCAAACATTATGTGCTAATATTAAGTAGTTATGAGTTAAAATGATATACTTATGTTATCAATATTTTGAGTACAAATTTAACTTATTACCCAACGAATTTAAAATGTTCAACGGATCGAGCTTAAGTGATGGTTTTAAAATAGGAAAATTTTAATGTGTATCCAGAGGTTATGAAAAATTAACCTTAATTTTTATTTTTGTTTTTTTAACATAAACTACATTCTTATATTTAGAAAAAAGCTAACTCAGTGGAGTATTTAGGTAATTTTACCAATCTGAATATGTACTTTTAGGTTTTATATGTTCATAACTGATAACCATCTTAGTCCACGCTATAGCGGTCACGTTTAAATTTTGAAATGGAAATAAGGAGCTAAAGGGTAGTTTCTAAATAGAAGGATGTAAATCAAACAAGTGAAGTTATTTTAAATTCCACTTTAGAATAGCAATCAAAATCGAATTGGGCTTCGGTAATGATATTAGCCAATGTCACTAGATTGGATTTTAAGCTAGTTTGGCCGATCCCCTAGGCAGATACCGTCGACTCGTACTTTGGAGCGCATATTCTTATATTAATAATACTAATGTGTAACATGTCCATTGCATACGATAACACAAAATATAGTTTTTTAAAATTTTGATGTTAAAATTAGAAATTTATTGTACAACATAGATGAATCCAAAAAAATAAATATAATATAAATTATTGTTATTGTTGTTGTTAATATATGGATGTGTTATGTAGTTTATATTTCTTTGAAGTAAAACAATAATTTATTGTTCTTGCTACTATGAGCAAGTATACCCATTGAAATATACATATTATAATTATTTTAGATGAATTAACAAATATTGTTTAGCTTATTTCTTTTATATGTGTTAAATTTGAAATCATGCGGTTAATTAAAACATATTGACTTAAGAGTAAATAATACTAGTAAATTGCTAATTATTTTATAAAAATATTACAGAGACTTTAATGCAGAGTTATTTGAAATTAAAAATAGATTTTTCTTAACATTGTGTATGATAAATTTATTGTTTATGTACATGAATGATTATAGTTGATTTACAAATTAACTTTGTTATTATTGTTTATTTACACTAATATTTATGTATGTGTGTCTGTGTGTATATATGATCTATAAATATTTATATAATTACATATAAATTTTGTTGTTGTTTTTATTTGTTTTTATACATGTACGACATATGTATAAATTATTAAAAGTGAAAATTATTCATACCTCCTTAAAAAGTTTGGAAACATAATCGACATCCTCCCCATTTTTCATTTGTAAAGCGGGTCCCTATTTTCACATGTTACGTGTTTTCTGGAAAAAAGATATGCGGTGCTATATTAAAAAAATAAAAAAATCAGAAATATTCCCAAAAGCATTCGTAAAAAAAAAGTTGCATACATCTATGCAACTATTACCAATAGTAGCACACATGTATGCATATATTCATCTAGTGTTTTCTATTGAAAATCTGGACAAATATATGCATATATGTATGCGTATACTTGTAATAGTTGCATACATGAATGCGTATAAACTTGAACTGTGATGCATGTCTTATGAATAGTTTTGCATACATGAATTCAACTATTCTGTATATACGCATACATGTATGCAACAAATTTGAAAGGGATGAAGGCTTCTGCATATGTGCATGAATGTATGCACGTATTCTGTATAAGTGCATGAATGAATGCAACAATGTCTGAAAATCGTGAATGCTTGAAAAAACAGGCCAGATTTGAATGTATGCATAAAATGAAGCATATATTACTATTTAACTGCATACATGTATGCATGTATACTGCAGTTTGATGCAACACTGAGATATATGCATGAATGTATGCAACTATATACAAATAGGTGCATCTTTTGATGCATAAACCTGTTATTTCGCTGTTATTCTGTATTTTTGAGTTTTGATGTGGTTTTTGATTGTTTTAATACCTGAAGTTTTTGGCGTGTACGTGTTTTGTTTAATAATGAATTTTCATGATTTTTTTTATTTTTTTGGTGATTTTTTGATGAATTTTCGAAAAATAAGGATGTAATTTATAATAAGTTTAGTATCGGATGCGAGCCTAATTTTGAAACTTAATAGGGACGTATGTCAAATGGACCCAAAAGTGAGATTTCATAAGCAATTTAAATACATGGATCTAAAATGAAAAATTGGGAAATAGTCGATGAAGATGTACGTAACTATAGAAATGTCAAAGTATGGACATTTAATGTTAAAAGTAGAATTCTAAAAGGCTGATAAATTTGTTGAGATAAATGAATAGTAAATTAGTATCGTTAATGTTATTCATGTATATTATTTATGATATCTGAATTATATATCTTTATATTAAAATGAAAAATCTATTTGACTGCTTTTTTTAATGTGAATTTGATATATAAATTGAAACCGTCACATTTAAGGATTTATTAAATGAATTAACGAATATTTATCAATTAAATTTAGTAAAATAAATTAAAACCAAGATTATTTGGTTAATTAAAAATATATTGATGTAAATGTATAAAATTATGTGACACTGAGGTGGGTTTTGTAAGCAATCATAGAGATTTTGAAATGTAGGCACTTTAGTTAAAATATGAATTTTACAATGCAATGCATCGATTAGGTGAATCTAAATTAAATTTGCATTTAATGCTTACTTATGTAATTATGTTATGTGACAGATGTATTTGTTTTTTCAAATGAATTTATACCCCTTTTTGTTAATATGAATATTATGCAATTGAAATTTTCATATTTTTATGATTTATCTGTCACGTCAACAACTAATAGTTTTTTTAGTAATATATGAAGTCAAGTATAAAATATTAGAAGAGAACTCAAATAGTTTGGCAAGAGGTAGTAGAGATTTTAAGTTAAGGTTTTTGCTATAAAAAACATAAATTTGTAGTGCTTGAAGTATTTACTGATACTTTTGCCCATGTTATTTTTTATATTCTCTCAAAAAACAATTTTTGTAACACCCCGTATATTCTATAACCGTGAAAGTCATAAATTAAAGTATAATTAATTTGAAATCAAGGAACTAAGGGAAACGGGATACGCCATTGCGTTCGTCTCGGAAAAATACGCGAAATAGAGTCCGAGTTTTCGAAAAACGGAGTCCGTATGAAGAAGATATAGCCTCTGGAAGTTTCTGAATTAAGTTTAAAATTCGAACAGCTCAGAATAAAACAGTTTAAAATTAAAACCGGGCCCAATTGGCCAGGGCGGGAAAAATCCCGCTAGATGCACCCAGGTCGACTGGGCTGTCGACCTGGTCTAACCAGGTCGACAGGGCTGTCGACAGGGCTGTCGACCTGGTCCAGAGACAGGTCGAACCCAGTCCAACCCGGCTGGCCTATTCTCTGTTAGTCGATTTTCTGTGGTCTGCTTTGTCATTAGGGCTAGGTGGCAGGCTCTAATTGGTCTCTCTTTCGAATGAATGGCTACGACCAATCCAAGCAACATCAATGGTCCTAATCAGTTCCTAACCTCTATAAAAAGGACCCTAGACTCTACCTAGGTTTCTTGCACAATTCTCTAGCCTCCATTGCTCTCTTCTTCTAATAAAAAAATAAAAATGGCGTCTCTGCTCTGCTGGAATTAAAACTAGAAGATAATCAACATCAGCCTAAGCAACTCAATTCAAACTAGAGGTTAAAGTTCTGCAAAGATTCTACAACAAGTTAAAGTTCTTTTTTTAATCCAATCAAGGCAAGTACAGTTATTCTCCGCTATAAACGTTAATTATAATTTTGATATGCATTTAAATCTGAGTTTGAGGTTGTATTCCCTTCTGTTAGATCTGTTTTCTGTGACTGTTCTATATTCCTTTCTTCTTTTCTGTTTCTATAGCCAGGCTACCACGAGCCTGTGCCTAATCTCATAAGAGATGAACGTATGAACGCAAGTTTTGGGATGAATGATGAGAAATTTGACAAAACCAAATTGAATGTATGACTTTAGGTCTGAGTCATAAAATATATTGGACATATGACTTGGGATTGGATGCATAAATTTGACTATGAACATATAATTTATGCATGTTGTATGCATAGTTATGTTGTAATCTAGACCTATAATTAATTAGAAAAAAATAGCATATGTTATAAACTAGTTTTAGACCTATGCATATTTTGTGATAAAAGAAGAAGAGGAACCACTGTAAAGATTACATATGATTTGAGACTTTGGAAAAAATGCATATAAAAAGGCAAGATCTGATTTTTAGAAGGTATGGTTTAAAGATTTATATTATTGGGGATAGTTTGCATAATAATTCATGACATGAAAAGAAGGAAGATATGGAAACTTAAGATTTACATTAATTAGGGATTTTTGGATATATGACATGCATTGAAATTAATGGTTATATTTGGTATAATCTATATTGGAACATATGTTATATGGCAAATTATGTCCATATTCTGCGCTTAAGCAAACATGGAATATATGTTGTGAAACATGAAAAAATTATGTAGGCATATGAATTTAGGCCTAATTTATGACTAGGCAAGGCATGTAAATAGAACCTTTAGAATTATTAGGTTTGCTAAATCTGCTAATTTGCTAAGTTGCCTAAACTGCTAGTTTTGTTATATTGCCTAGACTGCTAATTAGATTGAAATGCCAAATCTGTTAAATTTGTCTGTTGAGATGCCTAATCTGTTATATGCCGAAATCTGCTAAGTGCTAAATCGGTTAAATCTGTTAAGTCACCCAATCTGCTAAAATCTGCTATCTGCTATATCAGTTGAGTTGATGTGATCATTCTGTTATTGATATAATCTGAATTGGCATATATATTGGGTGTGCGCATAAACGGTAAATAATTAATTAATTGGCCGCAAAGATGAATATGGCTAACTCGAGGTTAGAATGAGTTTGCGACGTAAATCTGCCCGGAACCGCCCGGCACATCCAGTGGCCGCAAACAATAGGTTCTAATGTGAGAAGTTAGTCATAACATGCGTAAGACACGAGGTTAGGTCTGGCTTGTGGCAGAAGTCTGCCCGGAACCGCCCGGCATATCCAGCGGCCACAAGCTACCGACCTAATGTGAGAGGTCTGTGCATTAAAAATTAATTAATGCAAATCTAAGATAAGAATGACGTCTAAAACGTATTGGGGAAAATAGGGTTAAACCAAAGGGATTAATAGATGTAGTAAAACCCGTCCATGAATCTGTAGGCCCAATACAAAGTTAGACAAATCTGAAAAATCTGTACATCTGATCCGTTAGTCTGAAAACTTGTTAACTCAATTTGTGAACTAGTAAATCTGAATTCTGTATGTCTGAACTTGTAAACAAATAAATCTGAAATCTGTTAGTTTGGGGACACAAGGTTAGGAGGGGAATTACTTGTGTCATCTGTTGTTTGGGACCCATATTAGTCAGTAACCCTTTCTGGTATCAAAACTTTGACCCAACAGTAGGTAGGGTCCGGGCACGCTTACTGAACTAATTATAAGTGGTTCATTCTGATAATGGCGAGGGGTGTTGATGGTGCGTTCCAACCGGGTCATGTGCGTGCATGGATCCCGGTCTGCCTCTGAGGATGTAAGACGCCGTGACATCTGTAAATAGGTCTGTGCCAATTGGTTGTCACTTTAGGGAGTGATACACCCTACTGTGGGGCCGACACAGGATATTTATGTATTAGGGAGCCGATCGCTTGGGGTAGGGTTTTAGGGTACGCTTAGTTCTGTCTGTTTCTGTTGGTACCGTCTGTTTCTGTTGGGTGGTAACACCTGTCTGTTTCTGTGTGGTACCGTCTGTTCGGGTGGTAAAGGCCCATCACTAGTGTACACCTAATTCCACATTCTGTTTCCATAGGGATAAATCTGTTTCTTCTTCTGTCTGTTTCTGATCGGGTAGTAAAGGCCCATTATTAGCATTCTGTTTCTGTTAAAGTATTCTGTACCCATTCCTGCTTCAATTTAGACATTAGGGTGACCCCTAATTCTGTTATACTAGTATTAGTGCAGAGAAGTGTAAAACAATAGTTTATATCATTCTGTTTTTCTGTTATATCTGCTACACCTGTTATAGTTATCTCACATCCAGTTTTATGTTCATATCATGTTATTGTTATCTGTTCATATGCTGAAAATCACTGGACTTGCCAGACTTTTTGTCTGACCCTTGTTGTTTCGCCTTCTTTCTTCCGTTTCCCCCCCAGGTTATCCAAGGAGGGAAATACTTTAGCTTGATCCGGATTTCTCTTTGCTTGAAGTGCTTAAAGTATGGCTTGGCTCTGTATAGCTTCCGTTCCATGGGGATTATGATTTTAAACTATGCATTTTGAAGGCTTTTGTACAAGACTGATATTTTGTACTTGAATTCTGAAATTGAAAGGATGTAACCATACTAATTTCCGTTTCCGCTGTAATAAAGTTAAAAATTTTCAAGTACTGTTTTATCTGTCTTGTAAGTTTCTGTTCTGTTTACTAAAATGCTCCACCAAAGTTAAGGCATTCCCTTTGTGAGTGACCTTAACGGAGGTGGGGTGTTACACTTGGTATCAGAGCTGAAGGTTACCAGATTTGATAAAGAATTTTTGAAAACTATTTTCAAAAAAAGTTTTGAAAAGGAAGTATTTTCAAAAGTAAAGCTTATTTTGAAAAACATGATCCCCAAGAGCCATATATCTTTCTTTCTGTCCTTTTTGTATTGAACCTTTCCTTTTTCGTTTCAGCATGTCTGAAGCATCTAAGATACCAGAGGGTGTCCATGTACCCGGTTGGTTTCGTCAATATCTTGAGGCTAGGACCGCCGCTGCAGGTCCAGCAAATGATCCCCCACCCCCTCCTCGTGCAATTGCTTTCTCAAAGATCTGTAGAGATTTTAGGGCCATGGGTGGAAAGGATTTCAAAGGAACTGAATCATTCGTAGAAGCGAGGAATTGGCTCAAAGAAACTGAGGATCTATTCGTTATCTTCGAGGTGGACGATAGGCAGAAGGTACAGTTGGCGGTATGGTTGCTCAAAGACGAAGCTTCCTACTGGTGGGAAGTCACTAACGCCGAGAGGCCGGTCGAGACATGGATGGATTTCAGAACAAGGTTTGAGACAAAAATTCCTCTCGCAAGCTGAACGAAGTTTACAACTGGAAAAGTTCTTATCTCTTAAGCAAGGAAGTATGACGGTCAAGGAATACGTCAACCAGTTCAACCAACTGGCTAGGTTCGGATTGGATTTAGTCAACACTCAGCATAAAAAGGCTCTCCACTTTGTTAAAGGATTGAACGAGCCACTGCACAGCTTAGCCATGACCCACGTACCTATGGGAGCGACTTACGAGAAATTGGTGGACATGGCACTACTGCACGAGGAAGACAAGGGCCCGAAAGAGACAAAGAAGGAAGAACCACCGAATAAGAAAGCGGGGCCCAAAAAGGAAACACAAAGGAAGGATGAGAAGACTGAAGATAAGAAGGGGAAAAAGTGCTTTACTTGTGGAAGCTCGACTCATCTGAACAAGGATTGCAGAAAAAGGAAGGGCGCTTGCTTCAACTGTGGGGAGATGGGACACTTCACTAGGGACTGCCCGAAGAGACGAGGACAAGGAGGGCAGGCGAATAATCTTGAGGCTAGTGGCTAGGATAGAAATAGGAAAATTTCTATAGTAGGTTTAATTTCTTTATCTGATTATGGAGTTAAGACTTTTTCTGATTCTGTTATTTTGATTTTGTAATCGATACTTTGCACTTTAATACTAGTATTATTTCTGAATTCCGCTATAGGCTCGGACCCATAAGGGTTATGGCCCATCTGTTTGAGATTAAGGTTTGAGGGATATCTGTGTTAGGCGTCAAATATGACGCATATATTCTGAGTTTTTGTGGGATATGATTTTATCATGCTTAGCTTCCTAAGAATTATTAAGGAACCTGATCTGTACCAGTAGTCTGTAAATATCTAAATACTTTTGATAGGATTTCCAGTTTTGACATTGGCTAAAGAAGGTAATCCTCTGGGTGTCAATTTGATGTCGGTTTCGGTCTTTGGGGCCGATACTTAGGACCCATGTCTAATGGGAACCAAATTTTCGTTCTACCTGTACTCGCTTCCATCATTCGACTGTATCCTATCGATCGAATATTTGAACTTTAGGTAGAAACTAATGGGTGTAAACATGTGTTTGAGACATGTTATGTTTGATGGTTGCAAGTGGATGCAAGTGGTTGCTAGTGGTTGCTCGTGGATGCATATATCGGCTCGAAAGCACTCTCATACTGCATATGGATGTGTGAGCATTTTTAAATTTTTATGGATGCAAAATGGTCGAATCAGCGTATGGATGTTGCATATGAATGAGCAGTTGTGCACTCATATAGAAATGATATGTCTCAAGTAGGAAAATTTGCATACATATTGGACTCATGGCACTAACATGATTTGCATTAAGGAGGTCGACTGAATCAGTGGGCCGCCTGATTTTGCATTAGATACGGACATGAACACACACTGTGCATTTAAACATGAAAGCATTAGAAGTCTATAAGGACAATGGATGCCTGTGGTTGATGATTGAGTAGATGGATGTTTGGATGGTAGGACACATTCTTCTTAACTTGAAGATTTCGGGGACGAAATCCTTTTAAGTGGGGGAGAATGTAACACCCCGTATATTCTATAAC
Organism: Allium sativum; assembly: GCA_030737875.1. NCBI lineage: Eukaryota > Viridiplantae > Streptophyta > Magnoliopsida > Asparagales > Amaryllidaceae > Allium > Allium sativum. The sequence goes on along the minus strand of CM060916.1, from coordinate 386,732,561 downwards.
CGTGAAAGTCATAAATTAAAGTATAATTAATTTGAAATCAAGGAACTAAGGGAAATGGGATATGCCATTGCGTTCGTCTCGGAAAAATACGCGAAATAGAGTCCGAGTTTTCGAAAAACGGAGTCCGTATGAAGAAGATATAGCCTCTGGAAGTTTCTGAATTAAGTTTAAAATTCGAACAGCTCAGAATAAAACAGTTTAAAATTAAAACCGGGCCCAATTGGCCAGGGCGGGAAAAATCCCGCCAGATGCACCCAGGTCGACTGGGCTGTCGACCTGGTCTAACCAGGTCGACAGGGCTGTCGACAGGGCTGTCGACCTGGTCCAGAGACAGGTCGAACCCAGTCCAACCCGGCTGGCCTATTCTCTGTTAGTCGATTTTCTGTGGTCTGCTTTGTCATTAGGGCTAGGTGGTAGGCTCTAATTGGTCTCTCTTTCGAATGAATGGCTACGATCAATCCAAGCAACATCAATGGTCCTAATCAGTTCCTAACCTCTATAAAAAGGACCCTAGACTCTACCTAGGTTTCTTGCACAATTCTCTAGCCTCCATTGCTCTCTTCTTCTAATAAAAAAATAAAAATGGCGTCTCTGCTCTGCTGGAATTAAAACTAGAAGATAATCAACATCAGCCTAAGCAACTCAATTCAAACTAGAGGTTAAAGTTCTGCAAAGATACTACAACAAGTTAAAGTTCTTTCTTTAATCCAATCAAGGCAAGTACAGTTATTCTCCGCTATAAACGTTAATTATAATTTTGATATGCATTTAAATCTGAGTTTGAGGTTGTATTCTCTTCTGTTAGATCTGTTTTCTGTGACTGTTCTATATTCCTTTCTTCTTTTCTGTTTCTATAGCCAGGCTACCACGAGCCTGTGCCTAATCTCATAAGAGATGAACGTATGAACGCAAGTTTTGGGATGAATGATGAGAAATTTGACAAAACCAAATTGAATGTATGACTTTAGGTCTGAGGCATAAAATATATTGGACATATGACTTGGGATTGGATGCATAAATTTGACTATGAACATATAATTTATGCATGTTGTATGCATAGTTATGTTGTAATCTAGACCTATAATTAATTAGAAAAAATAGCATATGTTATAAACTAGTTTTAGACCTATGCATATTTTGTGATAAAAGAAGAAGAGGAACCACTGTAAAGATTACATATGATTTGAGACTTTGGACAAAATGCATATAAAAAGGCAAGATCTGATTTTTAGAAGGTATGGTTTAAAGATTTATATTATTGGGGATAGTTTGCATAATAATTCATGATATGAAAAGAAGGAAGATATGGAAACTTAAGATTTACATTAATTAGGGATTTTTGGATATATGACATGCATTGAAATTAATGGTTATATTTGGTATAATCTATATTGGAACATATGTTATATGGCAAATTATGTCCATATTCTGCGCTTAAGCAAACATGGAATATATGTTGTGAAACATGAAAAAATTATGTAGGCATATGAATTTAGGCCTAATTTATGACTAGGCAAGGCATGTAAATAGAACCTTTAGAATTATTAGGTTTGCTAAATCTGCTAATTTGCTAAGTTGCCTAAACTGCTAGTTTTGTTATATTGCCTAGACTGCTAATTAGATTGAAATGCCAAATCTGTTAAATTTGTCTGTTGAGATGCCTAATCTGTTATATGCCGAAATCTGCTAAGTGCTAAATCGGTTAAATCTGTTAAGTCACCCAATCTGCTAAAATCTGTTATCTGCTATATCAGTTGAGTTGATGTGATCATTCTGTTATTGATATAATCTGAATTGGCATATATATTGGGTGTGCGCATAAACGGTAAATAATTAATTAATTGGCCGCAAAGATGAATATGGCTAACTCGAGGTTAGAATGAGTTTGCGACGTAAATCTGCCCGGAACCGCCCGGCACATCCAGTGGCCGCAAACAATAGGTTCTAATGTGAGAAGTTAGTCATAACATGCGTAAGACACGAGGTTAGGTCTGGCTTGTGGCAGAAGTCTGCCCGGAACCGCCCGGCATATCCAGCGGCCACAAGCTACCGACCTAATGTGAGAGGTCTGTGCATTAAAAATTAATTAATGCAAATCTAAGATAAGAATGACGTCTAAAACGTATTGGGGAAAATAGGGTTAAACCAAAGGGATTAATAGATGTAGTAAAACCCGTCCATGAATCTGTAGGCCCAATACAAAGTTAGACAAATCTGAAAAATCTGTACATCTGATCCGTTAGTCTGAAAACTTGTTAACTCAATTTGTGAACTAGTAAATCTGAATTCTGTATGTCTGAACTTGTAAACAAATAAATCTGAAATCTGTTAGTTTGGGGACACAAGGTTAGGAGGGGAATTACTTGTGTCATCTGTTGTTTGGGACCCATATTAGTCAGTAACCCTTTCTGGTATCAAAACTTTGACCCAACAGTAGGTAGGGTCCGGGCACGCTTACTGAACTAATTATAAGTGGTTCATTCTAATAATGGCGAGGGGTGTTGATGGTGCGTTCCAACCGGGTCATGTGCGTGCATGGATCCCGGTCTGCCTCTGAGGATGTAAGACGCCGTGACATCTGTAAATAGGTCTGTGCCAATTGGTTGTCACTTTAGGGAGTGATACACCCTACTGTGGGGCCGACACAGGATATTTATGTATTAGGGAGCCGATCACTTGGGGTAGGGTTTTAGGGTACGCTTAGTTCTGTCTGTTTCTGTTGGTACCGTCTGTTTCTGTTGGGTGGTAACACCTGTCTGTTTCTGTGTGGTACCGTCTGTTCGGGTGGTAAAGGCCCATCACTAGTGTACACCTAATTCCACATTCTGTTTCCATAGGGATAAATCTGTTTCTTCTTCTGTCTGTTTCTGATCGGGTAGTAAAGGCCCATTATTAGCATTCTGTTTCTGTTAAAGTATTCTGTACCCATTCCTGCTTCAATTTAGACATTAGGGTGACCCCTAATTCTGTTATACTAGTATTAGTGCAGAGAAGTGTAAAACAATAGTTTATATCATTCTGTTTTTCTGTTATATCCGCTACACCTGTTATAGTTATCTCACATCCAGTTTTATGTTCATATCATGTTATTGTTATCTGTTCATATGCTGAAAATCACTGGACTTGCCAGACTTTTTGTCTGACCCTTGTTGTTTCGCCTTCTTTCTTCCGTTTCCCCCCCAGGTTATCCAAGGAGGGAAATACTTTAGCTTGATCCGGATTTCTCTTTGCTTGAAGTGCTTAAAGTATGGCTTGGCTCTGTATAGCTTCCGTTCCATGGGGATTATGATTTTAAACTATGCATTTTGAAGGCTTTTGTACAAGACTGATATTTTGTACTTGAATTCTGAAATTGAAAGGATGTAACCATACTAATTTCCGTTTCCGCTGTAATAAAGTTAAAAATTTTCAAGTACTGTTTTATCTGTCTTGTAAGTTTCTGTTCTGTTTACTAAAATGCTCCACCAAAGTTAAGGCATTCCCTTTGTGAGTGACCTTAACGGAGGTGGGGTGTTACAATTTTGTACTTAACCTCAAGTTTCTGCAAACATTTTTTTAATTTTTCTTTGCTGAAGTGTAGTTTTGTTTTGCAAAAACGAAAATATTTTCTGTTTTTATGCAATTATATACAGACTAGCTGGAACCAAAAGTAATAGTGTATCTTAAACATATTTTTGAGAAAGAAAATATGTGTATTTTGAAATTTAAAGAGTGTATTTTGCAAGAGTTTCATTTTGTTTATGTTATACTGTAATGTCACGTGACTTATGTGTTTTAGTTTAATGAAAATGCAAATTTATTGTATTTTGTTGATACGAGTATGACATATATTATCGAAAATATAATATTGTCATTTGTGACTGAACTAACGAATGTCACTCAATTACATTTATTTTATTTTTTTAAACTTAAGACCGCTTAAGTAATTTAAACAAATGGATTGAAATGTAAATCATAGAGTAATCGAGGTGGGTTTTGTAAATAATTATGGCAATTTTAAATATAGGAATTTAAGCTAAATGTAGAATTTATAATGAAATGCACAATAAATATGTTTTATCGTTTTAAATATAAGTATTTTAAGTTAAATGATAAAAAAAATTAAGCTTGTTATTGTTGTTTTATGTGATTTACATATCGTAATAGAATAAAAAAATTTAATTTTACCATTTTTCTTAGTAGAAATGCTACTATAACCGATTTTTTTTGGTCAAATCCTACACCAGAGACATAATTTAGGAGTGGCTACACATCCAATTACTATACTACCCCCTGAATTTCACCAATTCCCCCTTACATACATTATTCTGGCATTTTAACCCAAAAAATATGTCATAGTAGCAAAAATCCTTTTTTTAGTACAATAGTGGTATACATATTGAATTATGGATCTTTAATATCTAATAGAAATATTAATATATATTAGCTGATTAAATTTATTTAAATAGTTTAAATTATATATTATGTAATTATTATAAACATATGGAACTGAACATAAACTGTTAGAAGTTAATAGAGTAATCATTTATAGGTAACTATACATGTTTTAAATATACATATCATTATTGCAATGGAAGGTTTAATTAAATAGTTTAATTGATAATTAAAAGACTTAAATATTAAATATCAGAAGAGAATTAAGCAGAAGAGATATAACTCCTAGAATTAGGGAGAAAGCAAAAAATTCTTCTACTTTATTATTATTTAATAAATTGTGCCAAGTAACATGTTGTTTAGTTTAAGTCCGAGCAGGATTCAACCCTTTTGTTAATGATTTTTTATTATTTCAACAGGGTTGAAGACACAAAGTTTTGTTACACAATATGTTTTAACTATTCGATCTCCATTTTTAGCTTCAATTTAAATACAAAACATCCAAATTGTCTATTTTATTTTGTGCTCTAATAGCCACTTAATTTATAAATATAGGTACCAATAAAAAAGCATTATAAACTCTTTTCACCTTCCATTATCTTTATTTTAAGTACTCTAAACTGATTTTTTGTTTTAAAGAAAATGTTATTTGTAACAATAGGCAATTTTAAACATACCTATCCAATGCCCGAAAATGACTTTTGAACTTGGGTTGTGCAATAGATCATTAGGTTTTTGTGGTTTACATGATGCAAAAGATAATGACAAGAATGTTCTACGAGTTCAGATATTACAGCGGAGAGAATCAAAATATAAGTTTTGAAAATAACTTATAATAATACAATTTTATAAGTCCATAAGATGATTAGAATATAGTGTATTCAAATGATGATACAACAAGAGTCTAACTGATAGATATTTCATAATGCGAAATACATAGGATATCAGCTATAAATGAATATGCCTCTAAGGCATCAAGTCACCTTCTCCACGGGCCTTACTGAAATCACTTCACATATTTCCGTAACTTCCTGTAATAGTTATAAAGAGGTAAAAATAGTGAAGGTTAGACATTATTTAGTGAGTGAAACAAATCGCTGGTGGCTTAAAAAATAATTAAATTGCTATTATAATCTATAGAGGCCGAGGGTGTTCATTAATGTTCATTTACTGAATATACGAGAAATTATAAATTTACACACTAAAAGTAACTATCCCTAATAAGCCTTCATCCAGTTAGAATTTGTGAAAATTTCAACCATAGTTTGAAAAACTAGAAAATAAGTAAACCAGGAATGTCTTTAGTATACAGTCCTAAGAAAAAGTTGCGTAAGTATACATCGAGTTAAATTCTCAATGAAAAACTGCTTAAACTGCGTATATGCACTAAATGAACATCACAATCCTAAGCACACACAAAGTATGCTACTTTAATGATTTATGGCTCACCAAAGCATTCCTATAACCTTTTCATGGTAATGTGTCTTTATACTATATTCCACCATCGGTTCATGCCGTTTGCACTTAATAAGTCATAAAGAAAAGCTAAATATGTGCCAATCTGATAAATGAGACAATCATCAAAGAACAAAAAGAGTAAAACAACATGTTGTCTAACTTATAGCGCATGAACCAAGATATAATGGATTAAAATACAATAGAATAATGAGTAATAACCAATGAAGAAATCCGATCTACCAATATCACTGAGTTATATAAAATGCATATCATCATCAACATACAACATAGTCTCGCTACATGGTCTCTCGGAGTACATAACAAAACAAACAACATAAATTTCAACAAATATAGAGCAAAAATGTCAATATCTTCTAACTTGTCTCCAACGCAACAACAATGTCGCCAAACCTGTCATATGGTCTACTAAGTACCCAAGATAATAAGAAACGAAAATATAAATTCTTGGTTTAGGCAATTTTCTGGTGTGAGCAGTAAGTGACTATTAAAAGCTATACTGAAAAATATGGTACTAGACACAAACATTTGAACTATATTCGTCATGCCACTGCAATCAAAGAGTTAACACATTATAATAAGATAATATATGCTACTCAAATAAAGCCATAGATGATACAGTAATAGAATAAAATTGAAGAATCAAAACAACTTCCTTCACTGTCTATATTTCCCCATCTCTTCTCCGGTGTCCTATAGGTGATAGTCTACCCAGGAAAACGAAGTAAGTGCAATCATAACATTCACCAAACAAGGCATAACCGTAACCTTCTAAAGCCTCAAATACATGATAACATGTATGAATATTCCCACTTTGTCAGGGACTAATGGAAATCCCGGTTCTTATTGTACCCCTATAGAATATCTTCGAAATAGGCAATGCACACATCCCAACCTTTACTGACAAGACTCTAGACCTTCAAAATAGGTCCAAGGTACATTAAATGGGCGTCCCCGGCAGGGGTACCTAAGTTACAATGAGACACCCAGACTAGCTACTGATTCCTTGGCACTTCCACTCATTTTAGCCTTTCCACAACTACACTCTAGCCATTGGATCAAAACATTGGGTCCTGTGCATTATTCCGCTGCCTCATCCCATCTCAAGTTGCCTTTCAACTCCTTTGATCGTACTCCTTATCTGAACTCTCGATCGTAAAGTCAAAAATTCATCATAGAAGAATCAACGTGCCACTGCCTCTAACATGACCATTAAAAAACCAGCCTCCCACCATGAGTCACATGCTACCAGGTTCCTAAATTTTATTCAGTGTCGAATTAATCCATATAAATTAGCGTCAAGTTTATTACATAGCCATTTTCTGCTCCATTCCTTTTATGGCCTTAGGTGTACTCTTTTATGATGTTAGTGACCTCAACTCATCCCTCTTAGCCTTCAGGTTTCCCTTCTGTGCATGGGAATCTGAATTACTTAAGATAACTCATATATCCATCAATCAATTGGCATATTCATCAACCCACAAATTCAGAACCCTTTTATTAAGCATGCTCTTTCAAGCTATGCGAGTAGTCAAGGAGTCACGGAATAAATTCGACACATATCTAAATTCTATGAGTCATCATTGACCAAGTACTTTGCTCTTATGAAGTTACGACTCACATGATCAACTCTCTTCGTGCTTCAAAGCCTACCTTCTAAGTTTCATGAATTCGGATGAACTTTGCTTTTGATATGCTCCAATCCTCAATTTAAGTCCCAAATCAAGCATAAAACTAAAATAAATCATGCATAACATCCAAATTAATCATAACAACGATTCAAATACTAAATTGCATGCAATTTCATCAAACTAAAAGCATGCAATCATGTCAATACACGATCACTTCATCTAGCATAAATCATGCACATACATACACTAATTACATTAGATCTAACTAGTTAACAAATCATATGCACAGTTAGGTTAACATAAGTTTTTTAAATCTAATTTTTTTTAGATCTAATCTATTATAGGTTTAATTTGACAATTCTAATATGAATTCACCTAACTGCAACATATAATCCATCATAAACAGGTGAGATACCACCAACACTCACAAAAATCAACAAAATATATGAAATTGATATAATATCCAATTGGAACAGTAAGAGATCGTATGAGAATGCAACCAAAATGATGAAATCCATTCAGACTGTGAAATCTAGCCTCTAGATAGATGTTAGTGAAAATCATGGATGAAACTGAATGACAATTGATGATTTAATTGAAAAAATAACATAGATCTGGGGTTCGAGGCTGATATGAAATAATAAAGGAAATTTCAAATTATCTCTCAAATCCCATATTCGTTAATAAAGGTCATTAGACTAATGGGCTTGCCAATTCATCCCACTAGCACTACGGTAATTCTGGCTTGCAATTTTGAAAACTTAAAATTGCCATAACATCGTTACCACTTACCTGAATATCCTACATGTCAACTCTACATAGTGAGAAACAACCATCTTGAGGCAATGGGATGGGCTAGAGCATTTAATATGGCTTCTATCAAAAGTTATAACTGAAATACGATTCTTAGGGGCAAATGGTCACATATAAATTTGGGAAAATAATGGAAGTATAAAGCTTCCCAAGGAACCATATCCCAAAATATTTGAATCATACGACCATAACTAAATTAAATAAAGTTATTTTACAACCCTTTGATACCTAAAATACAGGTTGTTACATCTCTTCTTCCTCTCCCTTTTAGGATTTTTCCCCTCAAAATACCTAAGCAAACATAAGAATCCAAGGATATCCTACATGCGTACCACTCACGAGCAATCTCGTAGCCATACAAACATTAGCAATCAAACATATCCTAGCATGTGTAATTATAATAATATAAGACACAATGGTGTAATGGATACAACAAATAGGTCTTGCCATTCAAAGATTTTTGAATAAGCCATCCTCATACTTTGTCTAATCTCCCATATGCACTCACTATCATTCTTGTTCCATTCCACCATAATTAGCTTAGTTATCTTCCTCATAAGCTATTTCGAGTCATTCTCGATGACTCGAAGCGGCTTACAAGGTCTTGAAACTTATAGCTGTCTAGTTGATCTGATGCCACTACAATGGTTGATTCATGCAAAACTTCAATAGGTAAGAAACACAAAAAGAATTGTACGCATCTGCCATTTTTGGAGATATTCCTCCATATGGGCTAATTATCCACTATTAGAAAAGGGCCAACAAATTTAGGAGCCAACTTACCATACCTACCAAACAAGACAACATTCCTTAGAGTAAAAACTTCAAAAAATCTATATCCTCTACAAAGAATTTCAATTTGGTGATGCTCATGCCTTATCAACTACTAGCTATGCTAGGATGTCATAGATTGCTTCTGTATTGTATAATGTAAAACTTGTTGTTGGTATCACAGTGTAGTGCCTTAAGAAAGTGGATCTGCTGAATGCTCCAATCATGGTTGTTGTCTAGTATAACACTTACTTGTGGTATTTGTACGTTGGTACCTATTGCAATGGCCTTTGTATCCTATGTAGCTTGTACTTACTGCTAATTGTAATCTACTCTCCCTGTGTAGAGATGTGATTTGTAGTCTAGTATAGCAACTAGCTCTAGTGCTGCAACCTAGATAAGATGGTGGTGGATGGTCCACCTTAAAAACCGTTTTATTTGTAGGATGACACTCTGTCATTATCGTGTGTAAACTGTAATTATTATTTGTTATAATAATAAGTGTTTGCGGTCACTTTAAAAGCGGGCCGGCTGTGCAAAAAATAAAATAAAAAAATCCAAGTCTCTTCTTCTCTTACCTGCATCGCTCTTTTGATCATCCTAAGCAGTTTTTATTTGTTGCTAAATGATCTCTATCTTCTCTTATGTCTCTCAAATTTTAATAACCTGCACCCCAATGAGCCTAATTTTTGCAAAAAGAAGAAACCCCAAGTCCACCTAACACAAATCGTTTGTCTGGTATTGTAACAACCTAAATTTCAACTGGTTTGATTTTTTTGTAAATGTTAAAATCCAAGTCTATTGGAACTTGAGTTGGTTTGTCTGGTATCCTGTAGAAAGGCAAAGATAAATATATCTGAGCTCAAAATAAGTATCTCACAGAGGAATGGAATAAAAATAATAATAGGTAAATACTTACCATAATAATGAAAATATCTAGCTAGTGTCTCTAAGCTGTAAAATCTCCTCCACCTGTCTAAGATGCAGGTTTTTCATGAAGAGGGGATCATACCGAAATTTCTGATGAATGGACAAATTGGACTTTTTATAAATAGCCCTACATGTACCATTCTATCACCATTTTGTAACACCTCACCTCCGTTAAGGTCACTCGCAAAGGGAATGCCTTAACTTTGGTGGAGCATTATAGGTAAAAGACACAAATAATTTACAAGACAGATATATAAGCAGCGGAAAACAACATTTATTTCATACGTGGTTCAATACCAAAAACATTACAACAATTTGTCTCAAAATAACCTCCAAAACATTACATCATAATTTCTGTCTTGATTAAAACATAAAGAAACATAGAACTAAAACAAAACAGCTTAAATCTCCATAGAATGTGTCCAAAAGCCATAGCCAAGGAAAGAGAGTCCAAGCCATACATCTACTTTCTTGAAGCTTGCAAAGAGTCTGACTAAGTTGGAGTATTCCTTCCCTATGGACCTAGGAGGGGGGGAGGGCGAAAGAAAAATGGGTCAGACATAAGTTTGAGTAAGTCTAGTGACTTTTTAGTGTGTGAATAAGGAAAACGTCATGATAGGAATAAACTAAAAAATAGGACAGTTCCAGAATAACAATCTAACATAAAACTATACAAGGCCGGATAAACCGAATATACATCGCACCCATGTCTATTTCTCTGCACATATTTATACTTGTCCCAACTGGCACCCCGTATACATGGTGAAATGATCCTTTTTTATCGATCGGCTCCTACTCGCATACATTTATCACGTGTGTCATTCGGCCCTCGCTTGATTGTAAATACCTGCGCTGGTCCCACCACGGGGTGTATCAAGTCCTATGGTGGCAACCCGACACGATTCAAGATGCATAGTGTATGACTATTGATGCCTAGTGCCTGCTTTTCCCACTCCGGAGTATGTGCACGCCCGTACTCCGTCGGAACCTACACTGATGCACCAACTGCCGACGTTTTGACCGCTTACAATTCAGCCTAGTAATCGTGCCCCACCCTGCCTAGTTCAGGGTTCCATGATATATCTATGTAGTTTACTGCTGAAATGGGCCCCCGTTACTAGGGTTTTCTAGCCAACATGTTAAATTGGTTAAGTGTCCAAATTTACCTAACCTGACCCATCAGTTTAGTTAACATGTTGAATTGGTTAAGTGTTTCCTCAATTGACTTAACCCTACCAATCTTGACTTAGCTTTATTAAAGCACCAACCACTCACATTAGACAGGTATTGTTGTGGTCATTGGATGCGCCAGTCGGTTCAAAGAAGTTTTACACCACAACTTAGTCAAACCTCAGGTCCTTTTTGAGCTCAATGCACTAACCACCCACATTAGACAGGTATTGTTGTGGGTACTGGATGTGCCGGTCGGTTCCAAGCAATTTTACGCCACAACTCAGTCTAACCTCATGTTAGGCATATTCGTCTTTTCTAAATTTACATATTTATCCTTTTATGCTTATATATAAATTTGTCAACAATTTATTGTCATGGTCCACTTTCCCTCTAATTCAAGTTCATGGTTTTTGGCATAAAAACTATACCATTTTTATGCCACTCGTTAATTACATGACTATGAGCCAAATATGTCAGTTATGTGTAATTTCCAAGTTTTTCCCAATGTTACCTCCGTTGTATGTTCGCGTTAATCACATAAAGTCATTAGGCCCGCAAATTAGCCCAATTTATAAACAAGAGGTAAAAGAAGGGAACATTCAATCAAACATACGTCACGTAAATTTAAATTAACATGTCTCACGAAACTTGCAATTAGATTGGATAGAACTAGTATAAGCCTAAGCATGTGAACATGTAGGTCTAGGCAAAGGTGAACACAACTTGGTTTATAAATTAGCATAATTTAGGAGAATCATGACATGTACATTCCAGAGCATGTATAAGTTTAACTTTAACATGTAGATGTGAACTAGATCTAACAATAATGATTATATGAACTTGCATGAATCCACTTTACAAACTTGCATATACATATAGATCTAATTTTTGGATCTAACACAGTTCATGAAACTTGCATATGAACATATATATATATATACATATGTGTGTGTGTGTGTATATATATATATATATCTTGACTAACATAAAACATGTATCTTGCATATAAACGTATATATATATATATATCTTGACTAACATAAAACATGTATCTTGCATATGAACGTATATATATATATATATATATCTTGACTAACATAAAACATGTATCTTGCATACGAACATATATATATATATATATATATATATATAGATCTTGACTAACATAAAACATGTATCTTGCATATGACACATCATGAAAGGATTGTCAAACTTATATGCGGTATGATGGTTTTTTTCCCCAAATCATAATAAATTTGTCACCAATTTCCACATGATACAATATGTTCAAATAAACCACAATCATTCCAAGACATACATGACCAAATTATCGCAAGAATTCGACATGAATTCACATCGTCAATCACATACAACTTGTTTCAAATTCTATTTTCCAATTCATTACAAATCACGTCTTTAATTTATTCACATCTGAATGGTAATTATACTTACAAACAAAAAGGAATTCTTGAGTTCTGGGATCTGTATTCTTAAATTGAATTGCTCGCCTTTGATGTAGATCGTTGAATTCTCTTAGTTGAATTAGATTAGATTAGATTTAACTTGATTTTGGTTTTAGTGGAGGCTAGGTTTAGATGAGAGTGAATAATAGAATTAGGTTTAGGGTCTTTATATAGTTGTCGAGAGTGTTTTAGGACCATTAGATTAACCCTGAACCATGAGAACCAATCAGATGACACATCTGCCTTAGAGCGAATCTGCCCACGGGTTGACAGCCAAACACCATGAATCAACCCCTAGTCGACCCAGTGGGGCTCGGGTCGACCTCAAAAATGGGCCGGTTCGGTTATTCCCCCTCCTAATTCATTGTTTTGAACTTTTTTGCATATATATATATATATATATATATTTCTCATATGCATACAAACTTCAAGGCTTAATAACTTCTTCATAAGGTATCAGTTTTATGCAAACCAAATGTCTATCTTGACCAAAATTTTGAGATGAACGTAATATCGCAACCATTTCACTTAATTCTTCTTCTAAAAATTAAGTGTTCTTGAATTTGTTAATTTTAATATTCTCAGAAAATTTGGGGTGTTACATTCTCCCCTCTTTAAAGTATTTCGTCCCCGAAATCTTCAAGTTAAGAAGAATGCATCCTAACATCCAATCATCCACAAGCATCCATTGTCCTTAAAAGACTTCTAATGCCATACAAACATATGCAAAAGTGTGCGTATATGTCCCAATACTAATGCAAAAGATCAGGCGGTCCACTGATTCAGTCGACCTCCTTAATGCGAATTATGTTAGTGTCTTGAGTCCATTATGTATGCAGTCATCCCTAATCATTACTTTCTACATAAGTGCACAATCATTCATACAAATGCAACAACCACATGATAACACATCAAGTTTCAATCATATACAAGTACATATATGCATATGCAACATGAAAGTGACTAAGCCGATCTAACACCTAATGTGTGTGTATGCATCCACGAGAAACCACTAGCAATCACTTGCAACCACTTGAAACCATCAATCATAACATGTTTCAAATACATGTTTACATCCATTGGTTTCTACCTAAGGATCGAGAAAAACACTGAGAAAAGTACTAAAAAGATAGATACAAGCATGAACAAACTTAAGGAAAAAGAGATCATAGATGTACCCTCAAAAAGAAAAGGGTAGGCTGCGCGTATCTTGGCCTCAGTCTCCCAAGTCGCGTCTTCCTCAGCGTCACTCCATTGAACTTTAACAAGTTTGACTTCGCGGTTGCGTAGCTTTTTGACTTCTGTACCCAAGATACGAGTTAAAGCTCTTCTCACAGTCGCTTCTCGTTCTACTTCTACTTGCTCTAGTATGCTTGGTTCCACCGCTTCCGCAGACTCATGTAAGCACTTCCGTAGGTGAGAAACATGAAAGACATTATGAACTCCAGCCAATCTTTCGGGCAACTCTACTCTATAAGCCATCTTTCCAAACTTCTCGATGATAGGGAACGACCCTACAAATCTTGGTGCTAACTTTCCTGCGGATCCAAAGCGAACGACGTTCCTCAAAGGAGATACTTTAAGGAACACCTTGTCTCCAACTTCAAACTCAAGGTCGGTTCTTCTTTTGTCTGCACGGGACTTCTGCCTATCTTGGGAAGTCTTCATTCTTCTTCGTATCAAGTCCACTTTCTCTAAAGTTTCTCTGATCATGTCTGGTCCAAGTATGATCTTGTCTGTATATTCCCACCAACAAGTTGGTGATCGGCATGGTCTTCCATATAAAGCTTCGAAAGGTGCCATTCCTATGGTGGCTTGGTAGCTATTGTTGTAAGAGAATTCCACCAAAGGAAGATGATCCTCCCATGTACCTTCAAAGTCAATAATGCATAGTGTCAAGAGGTCTTCTAATACTCTGTTCACTCTTTCCGTCTGACCATCGGTTTGGGGGTGATAGGCTGTGCTTAAGCATAACTGTGTGCCTACAGCTTCTTGCAAACTCCTCCAAAACTCGCTCGTAAAGATAGGATCTCGGTCACTAACTGTGCTTGAGGGTATCCCATGGATTCGAACTATCTCTTTAAGATATACGGATGCTAGGGATGAGGCAGTCCTTCTACTCTTAACGGGTATGAAGTGAGCGCTTTTCGTGAGCCTGTCCACTACTACCCAAATATTGGTATTGCCTCTTCTTGACCTAGGAAGCCCATCAATAAAGTTCATCGAGATGCTATCCCACTTCCACTGTGGGACCTCTAGAGGATGAAGCAAACCACCGGGCTTCTTCTGCTCTGCCTTGACTTGTTGGCATATCATGCACTTAGAAACGAATTCAGCTACATCCCTCTTCATGCCATTCCAAAAGAAAACACTTTTGATGTCTTTGTACATTTTGTCTCCACCGGGGTGTATGGTCAACTTGGAATGGTGTGCTTCTTCAAGAACTTTCTTCACCAAATGCCTTGCTTGTGGGACGCATAGTCTTCCATCCTGCCACAACCAACCCTTATCATCGATGGAGTATCTATTGAGGTGACTAGAAGTCTCATCCCTACTCAGCTTATCTAGCACATCAACTAGATAAGGGTCTTTACGTTGTGCAGTCCCTAGTGAGTCCAAAAGAGTAGGCCGCACCTCTAGCGATGCTAACAAACCAGTCACATGATAGATAGAGGGTCTAAAATCAAAGTTTTCTATATACTCCAAGATTTTCCTTTCTACAAAGAGAGGGCTTAGGGTCAGCTTCTTTCTACTCAAAGCGTCTGCTACTACATTGCCCTTGCCAGGAGTATAGGAAATCTCAAAATCATATGAGGCAAGGAACTCTATCCATCTTTGCTGCCTCAAGTTGGGATCTTTCTACGAGAAAAGATACTTCAACGATTTATGGTTAGTAAACAATTCAAACTTCTCACCAAGGAGATAATGGGCTAAGACTTAAGCGCAAAGACGATGGCAGCCAACTCTAGATCGCGGGTTGGGTAGTTTTTCTCATGTGCTTTTAGCTGTTGGCCTCCATAAGCTACTACTTTCCCTTCTTGCATTAGGACAGCACCCAGTCCCATACCGCATGCATCTGTATATACGGTAAACATCTTGCTTCCATCAGGCAATGTCAGAACTGAGGCTGTTGTTAGAGCCCTTTTCAAGCGTTGAAAAGCAATATCGCAATCCAAATCCCAAGTGAAAGTTAAGTTCTTCTTTGTCAACCTTGTAAGTGGAGCTGAGATTTTCACAAAATCTTTGACGAACTTTCGATAAAAGCCTGCTAGGCCGAGAAAGCTTCGGACTTCGGTTGCATTATGTGGGACCTTCCAATCTTGCATCGCAACTATTTTTGCGGGGTCCACAGCTAATCCCTCTTTGGACACCACATGTCCAAGAAACCTTACTTCTTCTCTCCAGAAGTGGCATTTGGAGAATTTGGCTTTTAACTGATGTGCACGAAGAGTATCCATGACTTCCTTTAGATGCTGAGTGTAACACCCCACCTCCGCCAGGGTCACTCTCGCAAGTACACTAGCTTTGGAGGGATGTTGGACAAGGTAAACATGCATAAAGATATCACAAGACAGAACATATAAGTAAAACAGAGTAAGTAAAGCAGCGGATAAAACTACTATTTCAAAACCATAGTCAACTTACATCAAAAGTATTGAGTCATTATTTTCCAACTACTACAAGTCTAGAAACATAAACTGAAAACTGGAAATAACATAAAATAAACTATCCCCAAAGTAGACGTGGTAAACCCATAGCGAGCTCAAGTCCAAACCGTACATGAGCTATCCAGTAAGCAAGCTAAAGATCCAAGCTAGGTGCTAGTGTTCCCACCCTGAGAACCTGGGGGGGGGGGGGAACGGAAGAAAAGAGGCGAAAGAAAACGGGTCAGTCAAAAAGACTGGTAAGTCCTACCTACCATTAGTATAAAAACTAATAAAGTTAACTGGACATGTAAAACAGAGATGAAACATAGGATGATAACTGGCATGGTGAAAAGTTAACAAGATAGATCAAGTATGGCATCGCATATACAAGGTTAAGTCGCACCAGGTGTACTAGTGTTCTAATCCATGTCAAGTATAAACAAGAAATGATCCCTTGGCCCAAAGTTGGCCCAACATCATGAGATGACCTAAATCAAGGTCCAACTACTCAGTCTAGTCAATCGGCTCCCTATAAGCCTAACTCGTCATGTATCGGTGTCATACGGCCTAATCATGGAATGTAGTTAACTGTGCAAGGTCCACCCTAGGGTGTATCCAACCCTAAGGTGTAGACCACAAACAAAATTCAAGCACGCACAGTCTAAACCTACCGGTGTCCATGTTCAACTCCGGACTTAATGTGCACGACCATGGTCCGCCTGAACAACCGGTGCACCATTCAGCCGTCTCTTTTGGTCTCTTACAATCAGTCCAATAATTGTGCCCCACCCTAGCCTAGTCCAGGGTATCCAGATACTCCCAAGTGGGTTACTGCTGAAAAGGACCACGTAACTAGGATTTCAAGTAGGTTAAGTGTGGTTAACCCTATCCTAACCATGTATTGAGTTGGTCAAGTGTATTCAAGCAGTTCATGACTTAACCCTATCAATACATCGTGTTTAATTGGTTAAGTATTCAAGTAGTCCATGACTTAACCCTACCAACCCATCGTGTTTAATTGGTTAAGTATTCAAGCGGTCCATGACTTAACCCTACCATGTGGCATTAATTAACTTAATGCACCCCAACCTCTCACATTAGACTTTGTTGTGGTTACTAGTTAAGCCGGGCGGGTCCGGGTAGCTTTACACCACAACCTAGTCTAACCTCGGGTTTTAAGTGCGATGTGACCAACTACTCACATTGGGTCCTATTGTTTGTAGCCACTAGTTAAGCCGGTCGGTTCCGGGTAGATTTATGCTACAAACTCAACCCAACCTCGAGTTGGCCACCTTCATGTTTTCTACATGTCATGTCCACATTCATGTTTTCAAGCATAATCACATGTCATATTTTCAAGTCATGTTTCATGTCATTTAAGTTTACCCATGACGTAACCCCATCGCACGTAAGTTCGCATCAACGCACATAGATCAAAAAGGGGAACATAATGATATGACAAGTTGGGCATAAAGTGGCAAAGTCTATCACAAGTTCAACATGGTGATATATGAGGCAAAAGGGGTTCAACATACTAGCATATAGCATTATTAGCCTCAAAACATGCATGGCATCCACTTAGCAAATAGATGATAACATGATCATAGTTGACATAGGGTGAAAACATGTGATTAGCACATAGTTCAAGATCATATGCGGGTTAACATCAAGCTTATAAGATGGTTCTATGTTGCATTTATGCATAACTACCAAGTTCTATGTTGCATTATGCATAACCAACAAATAAAGCTCATAGCTTTCTACCCAAAAATCAAGGTAAATAATACTAGGTTCATGATAGTGCCACAATCATAGATCAAAAGAGTCATACATGGATCTATGCATACAAATATAGCCCAAAAATCACATTTCAACTTGCTGCATGATCATATTAACTTCATAGTTTAAATCTAAGAGTAGAACAGGGCTTACAATTCACGGCTAAGTGATTTAGAATAATATATAATAAGATTGAGACGAAGCCACTAGCATATCCGCAAAGAGAATAATATGCTCCACTCTAAGCCTTGAGAAGTAAGTAAAATAGCTTCTATGACGAAGAAAGATGGCTCTTTGAACTAAGAAAGATAGCTTCTTGGACTTAGATTTGATTTGGAACACTCATGCTCTCATGAAGAAGGTGGATGCCATGATTAGAGAGCCGTTTGGCAGCACTTAGTTGTAGGATTAGTTTGTGTGAGTTTAGGGTAGGCATAGGGGTCTTTTTATAGAGTTTAGGATTAGTTTTAGCCATAGGATTAAGCCTAAATAGAATCTAAGCCATCAAATCACGTCACTAGCCAACGAAACAGGTCTAAACAGCCAAAATAAGTGCACCAGGCCGGCCTGGCCGACCAGGGAGGTCGACCCCCAGGTCGACTCTAGTGTCGACCTGGTTGTTGGGGGGGGGGTCGACCCTAGTGTCGACCCCCCTGTCGATTTGTCTGGGCGGGAATTTTCCCGCCCAGTCTGTTTTGGCTGAATTTGAATTCTGAATTTAAATTTGAACTGTTTTTGAACTTGAAATTTTTTGAAAACTTTTACGGGTCATAACTTGGTCATGCGGGCTCCGTTTTTCGAAAATGCGGACTCTATTTCGCGTATTTTTCCGAGATGAACGCAATGGCACAGCCCGTTTCCCCTGATTCAGATTTAACATTTAATTCTGCCCTGTTTTAAGTTATAACGTGTTGTTTAAAAATACGGGTTGTTACACTGAGCATGCTCTTCCTCACTCTTCGAGAAAATCAAAATATCGTCCATGAAGACCACTACAAACTTATTGAGGAACTCCCTAAACACCCTGCTCATCAAATCGACGAAATAAGCGGGTGCGTTTGTCAGGACGAAAGGCATGACAAGCCACTCGAAGGATCCATCCGGAGTTCTGAACGCGGTCTTATCAATGTTGTCTTCAGCCACTCTTAGCTGATGAAACCCGATAGCCAAATCTAGTTGGGAGAAAATCGATGCACCTACAAGCTGATTGAACAAGTCATCTATTCTTGGGAGTGGGTGCCTATTTTTCTTGGTCAGCTTATTTAGCTCCCTATAACCAACGCATAGGCGAAGAGAACCGTCCGGTTTAGTTGCGAACACTACTGGAGCACCCCATTCAGAAATACTCCGCCTTATAAACCCCTTTTCTAGCAGCTCTTTAACTTGCTTGCTGAGCTCTTTCCTCTCCCTTGGAGCCATGTGCCTAACGGGTAAGGCAACGGGTTTTGCATTATCAACGAGGTATATGCGGAAGTCTATCTCCTACTTCGGAGGTAAGCCCTTTACCTCTTCAAACACATCCGAGTATTCACGGACTCCTCTAACAGACTGCAAGTCCTCAATAGACGCATTGAGAGATTCTAGATAGCTAAGCATAACAGAGTTCATGGGATTACAAGAAATTTCAAGAGTGTTACCGAGGCGAGTAATGAGTCTAACCACTCTCTTTTCACAATTGAGGACGGCACCATTACTGGATAGCCAGTCCATGCCTAGAATCAACCCATAGCCCATGAAGCCCAAAACATAGGCATTACATCTAAACCCAACGCTTAGTATAGAAATTTTCTAATCCAAACAAACCATTAACAAATAAGCTGAGCCCCCAATTGGTTTTGAAAAAACCAAGGGATCCTCTACTATATTGGTGTTTAGGTGCAGAGATTCAACTAAAGCAGTAGATATAAATGAGTGTGATGCGCTAGAATCAAAGAGTGTACGAACATGATGATTAAAAAGATAGACTAAACTTTTGACAGAAATATTTATACCTCATTCTTACGGAGGTGCTGTGAGAGTGTGAACTTGTCCTCCAGAAGAAGGTCCAGCTCTCTGCCCTTTCCCTTGCTTTCTTGGGCAGTCCTTAGCCATATGTCCTGTCTCGCCGCAGTGGAAACAGCCACCCATCTTCCTCTTCTTCTTCCTGCAGTCTTTGACCAGATGTCCAGGAATGCAACAAAAATTACACTTTCTTTTGTCATGGTGTTTTTTGTTCTTCCCGCCCTTCTTGGAGTCTGTATTCTTGCCCTGCGATCCTTCCCCTTTCTTATCTTGAGATACTTCCAACTTGGTCTCCTTCTTGCCAGCCTTATCTTCTTCTTGCAATAGTGCCATGTCCACTAACCTCTCGTAAGTCTCATACATAGGTATATGGGACATAGCTACGCAGTAATGTGGCTCATTCAGTCCTTTAACAAAACGGAGAGCCTTCTTATGAGGAGTTTTTACTAACTGCAATCCGAACCTAGTCAGCTGGTTGAATTGGTGGACGTATGTAACACCCCGAATTTTCTATTAACACTAAAGTTGCTAAAATAATAATAAGTGTGTAGAAGAGGGGACGTATCTATTATGAATACAAAAATATTAATAAGTATGTAAGAGAGGGGATGTATCTAATATGAATATAAAAATATTAATAAGTATGTAAGAGAGGGGATGTATATATTATGAATATAAAAATATTAATAAGTATGTAAGAGAGGGGATGTATCTAATATGAATATAAAAATATTAATAAGTGTGTAAGAGAGGGGATGTATCTAATATGTATATAAAAACAATAATAAGTGTGTAAAAGGGGGGGGGGATGTATCTAATGTGTACATTGTAGAATATATATATATATATATATATTGCTGAGTGTTTGCTGAGTCACTTCTGACTCATTGCTGAGTCAACAAGATAAACCCCATCTTGTCTGAACGGCTGCGGTTATTTCTAGGTTAAATCTAATGGCCTAAATGCATTCTAAAATCTATAAATAAGTGGGTAGACCCTAAACCTAAATCACTTGTAAAATTAGAGAAGCTACCGTCATGCTGCTGCCATGGAGTTCAGCGTAGCCGTCACAAACTAAGAAGAGGAAGCCTAATCATCTACAACTAAATCTACACAAATCAAATCAAAAGATCTCTCTTTCTCTAATTCTTTTCTTTTGTTGGTGAGTATGATGATTCTCACAAGACTATTACAAACTAATTTGACTCAGTTATGAATGGATCACAAGAAAGTGACGTGATTTGTAATTGTAAATTCTATATATTGTGGATCTCTTATTATGTTATTATGTTGTCGTATGATGTAAATTATATATGCTATGTCATGCTATGTTGTAAATTATCTTATGCTATGTTGTGCTATGTTGAAAATCATGTCAAGCTATGTTATACTATCATACTATGCCATGTTATAAATCATGCTATATTATGTTGTAAAATCATGATGTTGTTGGAACATGCTTAAAGTTATGTTTTTTTTAATTTAAATGGATCTTGTTTATGGGAATTTGCCTATTAGGTTAGGTGTACCCATAAACTTGAAACTATAATTAAATAAAACTTGATTATGGGAATTTGCCTATTGAGTTAGGTGTACCCATATAAAACCATGTTGTTAAAAAAATTAGATGATGTTGATTCACACATGTTCATATGTAAGTTTATGAAAATTGATTGAGATTATATTAGGTGAATTTTGAACAAGTTGACACCTTTAGGTCCATGACATGTATAATCTATGCAAGTTGGACATATGCAAGTTTCACCCCTTATTATGATTCATTTGGTCACATATACATGTTGTTATTATGATAATCTCTTTTATGCTATGAGTTAGGCTATTCGAGTCTAACATATATTTTGCGAATAAACGTTCAAACGTGGGGTAGGGGTAATATTAGGAATTAATAAATTGGGTGCAATTTTGTAAGATTTTGCATACCATGAATGGATGTCCATAATTGAGTCAATTATGGACATTGTTAAAAATTGGAAGTAATTAATAATTCAAGTAGGGAATTATTAAAATTGGGGGAAAGTGGATTATTATTAATAATCAATGCTTAGGACACGAGGTTGGACCCGTTTGTGATGTAAACCTACCCGGACCCGCCCGGCAAATCCAGTAGTCACAAATGTCGGCCCAATGTGAGAGGTCCTAGGCCCAAACTAAAGCATAACAGTTGTAAAGACACGAGGTTAGACTCTTTTATGGTGTAAGACTGCCCGGACCCGCCCGGCAAATCCAGCTGCCATAAATGCCAGTCTAATGTGAGAGGTCTTTATGAGGTTATGGCCTTAATGAACTAAGAAATACTTAACCAGATAATCATGTAAGGTGGGACATGGGGGTTAAGTAGGTGCCTTGGGTGGCATGAGGAATCTGGTGGTTGCCTTTAGAGGCATTTGAAATACGATTAGACTTAACCAAACACACATGTAAATGAACATGACTAAGTGGGTTAAGTGGGATGGACTAATGGGGACAAGCTTAGGTGGAATGCTTGTGGTAAATAGTGGGGGCCCATTTCAACCAGTATCCCAAAACGTATCTTTGTGGGCTCGACCCAAGTCAAGAACGGGACACGCATACTGGGTTTGACTATAAAAGGCCAAAACAGGGAGCGGTGGCAACGCAAGTCCAACGGGTTTCATATGCGTGTGTGGACCCGGGCTGGTAGGTAAGACGTTGTTGCATCGTGTAGGTATAAGCCGTGCATGTCCGTTGTATCAGGTTGCCACTTTAGGGAGTGATACACCCCACTGTGGGGCCAGCACGGGTATCTACGAGTTAGGGAGCCGATCGAATAATGGGAAGTAGGGTACACCTAGTGGAGATAGGGGCAGGCGGCACCTATGTAGTCAGCTAGGGGTACGTAAAGCCATTGGGAAAGTTTCTAAGTGAAGCTAAGTGGGATGAATCTTTAGAGTGACTGGTGTGGTGCAGTATAGTGTTTATCCTTTATTATTTAGGAGCGCCTATAACGTTGCCTTTAGCGATTGTCTATGTCCTTAATCTGCTCTTCATAGACATTTTCTTGTTTTCCAGCTTATGCCTTAGTCCAGTTATTTTGGTAATAGTATTGTAGAATTATCATATTCACCATACTTTATGTCTGACCCCCTCTTTTCCATCCTTTTTCTCCCTTCAGGTCCGCAGGTTGGGCCAAGTTCTAGTGGAGTCTAGTTGGATCGCTTATCTTCTGGAAAGCTTGGACTGCTGAAGTAAAGTCCAGCTTGTTATCTTTCTTTTTAAATGGCTATTCATGTAATGGGATTATGTACTTGTTTTATCAAGATAGATATTGTACTTGACATTGAATATGGTGTTATGATGTAATCAAACATGTTTTGACTTCTGCTACAATGAAATAAAGTTTTTGAATTTCCAAGTACTATTTTATATCTATCTTGTTGTAATTTTACTGTTCTATATTCACTTAAAACCTCCATGGAAGTTAATGCATTCCCTTTGTGAGTGACATTAATGGACGTGGGGTGTTACATGTGGTATCAGAGCATAAGGTTACCAGAACAGTTAAATTTTTTTTTTTAGAAAAATATTTTTTTCTAAAGTATTTTTGGAAGAAGTGCTTTCAAAAAAAAAACATGTTATTTAAAGAGAGTTTTTATGAAAAACATAATCCCAAATAGCCACATCCTTATCTTTATCTTTCGAATTCTCCATTTTGAATCTTTCCTTTTTCGTTTCAGCATGGCTGAAGATCTTAATCTCCCAGAAGGTGTGACGATTCCAGGGTGGTTTAGGAGATACTTGGAGGCTAGGGCCACCACTGCAGGCCCAGCGGATACTCCTCCACCCCTAGTTGCACCCATTCCTCCTCCTCCTCCTCCTCGTGTTGACACTTTTGCAAAGACGTGCAAGGAATTCAAGGCTATGGGAGGAAAAACTTTTCAAGGGACTGAGACGTTTGTGGAGGCCAGAGATTGGCTTAAGGAGACTGAGGAATTGTTGGATATCTTTGAAGTGGAAGATGGGAGGAAAGTCCGTTTAGCTGCTTGGTTAATGAAGGGAGAGGCCTCGTTTTGGTGGGAGGTCACTAACGGGGAACGTCCAGTTGATTCATGGGCGGATTTCAAACGAAGGTTTGAGGCAAAGTTTCTTTCAAGGGCAGAGGAGAACTTAAATATGGAAAAATTCCTGGCACTAAAGCAAGGGAGCTCATCAGTAAAGGAATATGTCAATAAATTTAATCAGTTAGCAAGGTTTGGCTTGGAGTTGGTGAACACGCCAGAGAAGAAAGCTTTGAGGTTCGTTAGAGGCTTGAATGAACCGTTGCAAGGGTTGGCTATGACCCACATCCCTATGGGAGCCACCTTTGAAAAGCTAGTAGAAATGGCACTTATGCATGAGGATAAGGCAGTTGAAAAGAAAGGGGATCAGAAGAAACCCCAACAGCAAAATAAGAAGGGTGGTAAAAACAATAATGGCAAAGGGAAGAAGAAATGCTTCAATTGTGGGACGCCTGGCCATCTCAGCAAAGATTGTAGAAAGAAAAAGAAGACTGGTTGTTTTCATTGTGGAGATGCGGGACATTTAGTGAAGGACTGTCCAAAGAAGGGGCAGAGGGCAGGGTCTACCTCGGGAGGACAGGTGCAGGCTCTTATGGCACCAGGGCAGGCAAGGGGGCAAGTTCAGGCTATTGCGGCCCCACCGCTGCAAGAAAGAGGTAGAACAATTTCTGTTGAAAGCTTAGTTTTTCTGTTTGATCATCCTGTCCGTACCTTATTCGATTCTGGCGCATCTCATTCGTTTATCTCTGCATCATTAGTTGAATCACTGCACTTGAACACCAGTTTAGTAGAGGATCCCTTGGTCGTTTCAAATCCAATTGGGGGTTCGGCTCATTTGACCATGATATGTTTGGATTTGAAAATCTCTATACTTAGCGTTGAATTTAGATGTGATGCTTATGTATTGGGCTTCACGGGCTATGGGCTAATTTTAGGAATGGATTGGTTGTCTAGAAATAGGGCCATTCTTGATTGTGAAAGGAGAGTAGTTAGGCTTGTGACTCGCCTTGGTAATGCTCTCGACATCTTTTGTAATCCCATAAATTCCGTTATGCTAAGTTATCTTGAATCGCTTGACGCGTCTGTAGAGAACCTGCGATCGGTAGAAGTGGTCCGGGAATATCCGGATGTGTTTGAGGAGGTGAAGGGCTTACCTCCAAGGCGGGAGATAGACTTTCGAATTTATCTTGTGGATAATGCTAAACCCGTATCTTTGCCAGTGCGCCACATGGCTCCTCGTGAAAGGAGGGAACTCAATAAGCAAGTAAAGGAGTTGCTTGAGAAGGGGTTCATAAGACGTAGTATATCGGAGTGGGGTGCTCCAGTAGTTTTTGCCACAAAGGAGGATGGGTCTCTTAGACTTTGTATGGACTATAGAGAACTAAACAAGCTTACTAAAAAGAACTGACACCCACTGCCGAGGATTGACGATCTCTTTGATCAGTTAGTTGGCGCCTCAGTGTTTTCGCAGTTGGACTTGGCCACTGGCTTTCATCAACTGAGAGTGGCTGAGGATAGTATAGATAAGACTACTTTTAGGACTCCTGACGGATTCTATGAATGGCTAGTGATGCCCTTTGGTTTGACAAACGCCCCTGCATATTTTGTTGATTTGATGAGTAGGGTGTTTAGGGAATACCTTAACAAATTCGTGGTAGTCTTTGTGGATGACATCTTAGTCTTTTCTAAGAATAAAGAAGAGCACTCCCTACATCTTAGGGAAGTGTTGGAAACCCTTCGAGCGCATAACCTTAAGGCAAAATTTTCTAAGTGTCACTTCTAGAGGAAGGAAGTACGGTTCTTAGGGCACGTGGTTTCCAAAGAAGGGATAGCAGTGGATCCCGCAAAGGTGGTGGCCATCCAAGATTGGAAGGTCCCTAAAAATGCAACCGAAGTAAGAAGTTTCTTGGGGTTGGCCGGCTATTATAGGAAGTTTATCAAAGACTTCGCAAAAATATCAGCTCCATTAACACGGTTAACGAAGAAGAACCTGGTTTTTACGTGGGACAAAGATTGCGATGATGCGTTCCAACGTTTAAAGAGAGCCTTAACTTCAGCCCCAGTCTTAGTGCTGCCAGACGGGAATAAACCGTTTACCATCTATACCGATGCTTGTGGGACGGGACTTGGCGCGGTCCTCATGCAAGAGGGAAGAGTAATAGCCTATGGTGGAAGGCAGTTGAGGGTTCATGAAAAGAATTACCCCACGCATGACTTAGAGCTAGACGCAATTGTTTTCGCGCTTAAGTCTTGGCGTCACTATCTTCTTGGTGAGAAATTCGAACTGTTCACTGACCACAAATCATTAAAATACTTATTCTCTCAGAAGGATTTGAATTTAAGGCAGCAACGGTGGATGGAATTCTTAGCCTCCTACGATTTTGAAATAGCATATACCCCGGGCAAGGGTAACGTGGTGGCAGACGCCTTAAGTAGGAAAAGGTTGTCCTTGAGTCCGTTGTTTGTTGAACGACAAAGCTTAGAATTCATCTCTATGTTTGACTTTAGACCCTCCGTTGACTTAGTACCCGGTCTGTTAGCATCCTTGGAGGTTAGACCTACACTTCTAGGACGGGTTGGTGAGGCACAGCGAGACGACCCACGGTTGGTTGAGATAGTAGAAAAGCTCAAAGGGGGGGAGTCGTCAAGCCATCTTCGTAGGTATACCCTAGACGATAAGGGTTGGTTACGAAGGGATAATAGACTTTGTGTACCACAAGACGAAGACTTAAGGAAGGCCATTCTTGATGATGCTCATCGCTCAAAAATGACCATTCATCCCGGCGGGGATAAGATGTACAAAGATATGAAGCAGGTTTTCTTTTGGGCCGGTATGAAAAAGGATGTGGCCGAGTACGTCGCTAGATGCTTGGTGTGCCAACGAGTTAAAGCAGAACAAAAGAAACCAGGTGGGTTGCTTCACCCATTAGAAGTTCCACTATGGAAATGGGAAAGCATCTCAATGGATTTTGTGGATGGATTACCAAGATCAAGGAAGGGTAACACGGGGATTTGGGTTATAGTAGATAGACTTACTAAAAGCGCCCATTTTATTCCCGTGAAAAGTAAGAGGACTGCTCCGTGGTTGGCTTCTGTATACATTAAGGAGATAGTTCGTTTGCACGGTATTCCTTCGAGTATAGTAAGCGACCGTGACCCCATCTTTACTAGAGAATTTTGGAAGAGTTTACAAGAGGCGGTAGGGACTCAGCTATGTTTGAGCACCGCATATCATCCTCAGACAGACGGCCAGACCGAGAGGGTTAATCGCATTCTAGAGGATCTTTTAAGGCTTTGTATCCTAGACTTTGGGGGTACATGGGAAGAGCACCTTCCGTTAGTAGAATTCGCATATAATAATAGCTTTCAGTCTAGTATTGGCATGACACCTTTCGAAGCTCTTTATGGAAGGCCTTGCCGTTCGCCTACATGTTGGTGGGAATCTACCGATAAAATCCTACTTGGGCCCGATATGGTTAGGGAAACCTCGGAGAAGATTGAGTTGATTCGAAGGAGGATGAAAGCAGCACAAGATAGGCAAAAATCGTATGCTGATAAGAGGAGGACAGATCTTGAGTTTGACATTGGGGACATGGTTTTTATCAAAGTATCTCCGTTACAGAATGTTGTTCGCTTTGGGTCCGTGGGGAAATTAGCACCAAGGTTTGTAGGGCCGTTTCCTGTAAAAAAAAAGGATTGGGAAGATGGCATATAGGGTGGAGTTGCCTGAGAAACTTAGTGGAGTACACGACGTATTCCATGTATCACATTTGAGGAAGTGTTTGCACAAGACCGCGGAGGTGGTAGAGCCGAGCTTGCTTAAAGAGGTGGAAATAGAGCGTGATGCAACAATTAGACGAGCTCCTACATGCATTCTTGGGTCGGAGATCAAAAAGTTGAGGAATCGAGAGGTCAGACTGGTTAAAGTGCAATGGGGATATGATGAGACCAACGCAACTTGGGAGACAGAAGAGAAGATGCGTTCGTTGTACCCTTTTCTTTTTGAGGGTATGTCTTTTAGTTTCTCCTTTATCGCTTAGCTTATATTATCTTATCTTTAGTATGTCCTCTCATTAGTATCTTTGACCTTTAGTTAGGATAATCCTATGGTTGAAACATGTGTTTGAGACATGTTATGTATGATGGATGCAAAATGGATGCAAGTGTTTGCTAGAGGTTGCTCGTGGATGCATATATACACACACTTTAGGCACTAGATCGGCTCAGTCACTTCATATTGCATATTGCATATATATGGATGTATTTAGTATAATGGATGTATAATGGTTGTACCATCATATGGATGCTGCATCCGGTTGAATGGGTGTGCACGCATATAGAAGTAGTATGTAAGCAATTAGGATCTTTTGCATACATAATGGATGCATGGCACGATCATAGTTGCATTAAGGAGGTCAACTGAATCAGTGGACCGCCTGATTTTGCATTAGATACGGACATATACACACACTGTGCATTTAAACATGAAAGCGTTAGAAGTCTGTAAGGACAATGGATGCCTGTGTATGATGGATGAGTAGATGGACGTTTGGACGGTAGGATATACATTTTTCCAGACTTGAAGATTTCGGGGACGAAATCCTAAAAGGATGGGAGAATGTAACACCCCGAATTTTCTATTAACACTAAAGTTGCTAAAATAATAATAAGTGTGTAGAAGAGGGGATGTATCTATTATGAATACAAAAATATTAATAAGTATGTAAGAGAGGGGATGTATCTAATATGAATATAAAAATATTAATAAGTATGTAAGAGAGGGGATGTATCTATTATGAATATAAAAATATTAATAAGTATGTAAGAGAGGGGATGTATCTAATATGAATATAAAAATATTAATAAGTGTGTAAGAGAGGGGATGTATCTAATATGTATATAAAAACAATAATAAGTGTGTAAAAGGGGGGGATGTATCTAATGTGTACATTGTAGAATATATATATATATATATATATATATATATATATATATATATTGCTGAGTGTTTGCTGAGTCACTTCTGACTCATTGCTGAGTCAACAAGATAAACCCCATCTTGTCTGAACGGCTGCGGTTATTTCTAGGTTAAATCTAATGGCCTAAATGCATTCTAATATCTATAAATAAGTGGGTAGACCCTAAACCTAAATCACTTGTAAAATTAGAGAAGCTACCGTCATGCTGCTGCCATGGAGTTCAGCGTAGCCGTCACAAACTAAGAAGAGGAAGCCTAATCATCTACAACTAAATCTACACAAATCAAATCAAAAGATCTCTCTTTCTCTAATTCTTTTCTTTTGTTGGTGAGTATGATGATTCTCACAAGACTATTACAAACTAATTTGACTCAGTTATGAATGGATCACAAGAAAGTGACGTGATTTGTAATTGTAAATTCTATATATTGTGGATCTCTTATTATGTTATTATGTTGTCGTATGATGTAAATTATATATGCTATGTCATGCTATGTTGTAAATTCTCTTATGCTATGTCGTGCTATGTTGAGAATCATGTCAAGCTATGTTATACTATCATACTATGCCATGTTATAAATCATGCTATATTATGTTGTAAAATCATGATGTTGTTGGAACATGCTTAAAGTTATGTTTTTTTTAATTTAAATGGATCTTGTTTATGGGAATTTGCCTATTAGGTTAGGTGTACCCATAAACTTGAAACTATAATTAAATAAAACTTGATTATGGGAATTTGCCTATTGAGTTAGGTGTACCCATATAAAACCATGTTGTTAAAAAAATTAGATGATGTTGATTCACACATGTTCATATGTAAGTTTATGAAAATTGATTGAGATTATATTAGGTGAATTTTGAACAAGTTGACACCTTTAGGTCCATGACATGTATAATCTATGCAAGTTGGACATATGCAAGTTTCACCCCTTATTATGATTCATTTGGTCACATATACATGTTGTTATTATGATAATCTCTTTTATGCTATGAGTTAGGCTATTCGAGTCTAACATATATTTTGCGAATAAACGTTCAAACGTGGGGTAGGGGTAATATTAGGAATTAATAAATTGGGTGCAATTTTATAAGATTTTGCATACCATGAATGGATGTCCATAATTGAGTCAATTATGGACATTGTTAAAAATTGGAAGTAATTAATAATTCAAGTAGGGAATTATTAAAATTGGGGGAAAGTGGATTATTATTAATAATCAATGCTTAGGACACGAGGTTGGACCCGTTTGTGATGTAAACCTGCCCGGACCCGCCCGGCAAATCCAGTAGTCACAAATGTCGGCCCAATGTGAGAGGTCCTAGGCCCAAACTAAAGCATAACAGTTGTAAAGACACGAGGTTAGACTCTTTTATGGTGTAAGACTGCCCGGACCCGCCCGGCAAATCCAGCTGCCATAAATGCCAGTCTAATGTGAGAGGTCTTTATGAGGTTATGGCCTTAATGAACTAAGAAATACTTAACCAGATAATCATGTAAGGTGGGACATGGGGGTTAAGTAGGTGCCTTGGGTGGCATGAGGAATCTGGTGGTTGCCTTTAGAGGCATTTGAAATACGATTAGACTTAACCAAACACACATGTAAATGAACATGACTAAGTGGGTTAAGTGGGATGGACTAATGGGGACAAGCTTAGGTGGAATGCTTGTGGTAAATAGTGGGGGCCCATTTCAACCAGTATCCCAAAACGTATCTTTGTGGGCTCGACCCAAGTCGAGGACGGGACACGCATACTGGGTTTGACTATAAGAGGCCAAAACAGGGAGCGGTGGCAACGCAAGTCCAACGGGTTTCATATGCGTGTGTGGACCCGAGCTGGTAGGTAAGACGTTGTTGCATCGTGTAGGTATAAGCCGTGCATGTCCGTTGTATCAGGTTGCCACTTTAGGGAGTGATACACCCCACTATGGGGCCAGCACGGGTATCTACGAGTTAGGGAGCCGATCGAATAATGGGAAGTAGGGTACACCTAGTGGAGATAGGGGCAGGCGGCACCTATGTAGTCAGCTAGGGGTACGTAAAGCCATTGGGAAAGTTTCTAAGTGAAGCTAAGTGGGATGAATCTTTAGGGTTACTGGTGTGGTGCAGTATAGTGTTTATCCTTTAGTATTTAGGAGCGCCTATAACGTTGCCTTTAGCGATTGTCTATGTCCTTAATCTGCTCTTCATAAACATTTTCTTGTTTTCCAGCTTATGCCTTAGTCCAGTTATTTTGGTAATAGTATTGTAGAATTATCATATTCACCAGACTTTATGTCTGACCCCCTCTTTTCCATCCTTTTTCTCCCTTCAGGTCCGCAGGTTGGGCCAAGTTCTAGTGGAGTCTAGTTGGATCGCTTATCTTCTGGAAAGCTTGGACTGCTGAAGTAAAGTCCAGCTTGTTATCTTTCTTTTTAAATGGCTATTCATGTAATGGGATTATGTACTTGTTTTATCAAGATAGATATTGTACTTGACATTGAATATGGTGTTATGATGTAATCAAACATGTTTTGACTTCTGCTACAATGAAATAAAGTTTTTGAATTTCCAAGTACTATTTTATATTTGTCTTGTTGTAATTTTACTGTTCTATATTCACTTAAAACCTCCATGGAAGATAATGCGTTCCCTTTGTGAGTGACATTAATGGACGTGGGGTGTTACAACGTATTCCTTGACCGTCATACTTCCCTGTTTGAGAGCTAAGAATTTCTCCATCTGAAGGCTTCTTTCAGCTTGTGAGAGGAATTTCATTTCAAATCTCATTCTAAAATCCATCCAAGTTTCAATTGGTCTTTTAGCGTTAGTGACTTCCCACCAATAAGAAGCTTCGTCTTTGAGCAACCATACTGCCAACTGTATCTTCTGCCTATCATCCACTTCGAAGATATTGAACAAATCCTCAAATTTCTTTGAGCCAGTTTCTTGCTTCCACAAAAGATTCATTTCCATTGAAGTTCTTTCCACCCATGGCTCGAAAGTCCTTACATATCTTTGAGAAAGCATTTGCACACAGAGGAGGAGGAACTGTTGTAGCTGGGGGAGGAGGAATGTCTGTTGGACCTGCGTCATTGGCCCTAGCCTCTAGGTACCTCTTGAACTAGCCAGGTATCGGTACACCCTCTGAAAGGTTAAGATTCCTAGACATGTTGAAACGAAAAAGGAAAGATCCAAAACAAAGGATAAAAAGATAGTGCATATGGCTTTGGGGGATTATGCCTTTTAATGTAAAATAACACTTTTTCTTGAAAAATGCTTCTTTATACTTCTTTTTTGAAAATAGTTTTCAAATTTTTTATCTGATCTGGTAAACCTTTGCTCTGATACCAAGTGTAACACCCCACCTCCATTAAGGTCACTCGCAAAGGGAATGCCTTAACTTTGGTGGAGCATTATAGGTAAAAGACACAGATAATTTACAAGACAAATATATAAGCAGCGGAAAACAACATTTATTTCATACGTGGTTCAATACCAAAAACATTACAGCAATTTGTCTCAAAATAACCTCCAAAACATTACATCATAATCTCTGTCTTGATTAAAACATAAAGAAACATAGAACTAAAACAAAACATCATAAATCCTCATAGAATGTGTCCAAAATCCATAACCAAGGAAAGACAGTCCAAACCATACATCTACTTTCTTGAAGCTTGCAAAGAGTCTGGCTAAGTTGGAGTATTCCCGCCTTGTGGACCTGGGGGGGAGGGGGGTGGAATGGAAGAAAAGAAGACGAAAGAAAAATGGGTCAGACATAAGTCTAAATAAGTCTAGTGACTTTTCAGTGTGTGAATAAGGAAAATGTCTTGATAGGAATAAACTAAAAAACATGATAGTACCAGAATAACAATCTAACATAAACTATACAAGGCAGGATAAACCGAATATACATCACACCTATGTCTATTTCTCTGCACCTATTTATACTTGTCCCAACTGGAACCCCATATACATGGTGAAATGAACCCTTTTTATCGATCAGCTCCTACTCACATACATTTATCACATGTGTCATTCGGCCCCCGCTTGATTGTAGATACCTGTGCTGGTCCCACCATGGGGTGTATCAAGTCCTATGGTGGCAACCCAACACGATTCAAGATGCACAGTGTATGACTACTGATGCCCACTGCCTGCTTTTTCCCCTCCGGAGTACGTGCATGCCCATACTCCGACGGAACCTACACTGATGCACCAACCACCGACGTTTTGACCGCTTATAATTCAGCCTAGTAATCGTGCTCCACTGTAACGACCCAGCAGTTTCCGGCCTCGAAAATCGACATAATTACCTATACTGTATCCCATGTCGATCCTCCATGCACCGAAATACTGGATAGTTATTAAAAAGAATTTAGAGGGTGAGATAAGAAAGAAAGAAATATTAGAATAGAAGAAGAAGAAACACCACGACACAGAGCCTCACATCGCAGCGGAACAAAATATAATACAGAAATAGATCTTTACTGAAAGCTTTTAAAATACTTACATATCAGAGTACATCACACATCCGGACAGTGGTAATAATCTGTCCTACACAACACAGCGGAATAATAGCTATATCATACGTCTGGACTCTTCCAGCTCGTCTCTTCACAGCAGTCGATAACCTGAACCTGTACAACATGGCTAACCCGAGCATTTACAAAACACCGGGTCAGTCTGGTGAACCAGAGTGAGAAAAACTCGTACAGTAACAAGGGTAAATCATCCAATCATGATTTTAAAGTTCAAAATCTTTACAAAAGAAAAAGATAATCGTAAGACCAAATCCACACATAAATATGGACGGTTTTTACCTTACGGTAACCCAAAACAGTTTTGAAACCAATATATTGTCTGATATTATAATAATGTCTAAATACAAGTAATATCAAATCTAGTAGAACGCTTGCATCTCACGCTCTACATATATAGTATACAAACAAAACCACGGGCGCTTATTGGAGTTTGGATTCCAACTATGACAAGGTATGGGACCACATGCCGATAGTGTATCTCTAGAAGCGAATACACTGGGTTCAACAAGAACGTCTTGCAACCCGGCCCTCACATGACCGACCACTCATTTCGCTTGAGTGTATCGAATGTATATCACCGACGGTTGGGATCAGCAACCGTCTCCCGAAAAGGGATAGCATCGAATCATATATTAAGGAAGCAAATAGGATTGTTCTAGATAGGTGATTATACACCCTAATGGGAGCGACCCACATAGCCATGCTGCCTGCCCGATTTTTGTCATTTCCCGGTTGATGAGGCTTGAGGTCAGAGTTTATTCTTGAAACATATGATCACCATTCACTTTTAATGCCACATCGTCAGATCTATCAGATATCACTAATTGACGTCCACAAAAATACTCTAGTTAGAAGCTAAGAGAACGGCAATTCTCCGCCAACAACTATAGCACGTTTGAAGAAATCAACGTACGTGACCCTTTGGAAATACTCTGTCAGACATCCGTCCATACAGGTCATCCAGGAACAGGATGAACCGAAGGTACTCTCCTACTGCATCTAATATAGGAATCGCCCCATGGATCAGTAGCGAGAAGTCCTTGCAACCCGTAGATTCCAACTACGACAGAATCACAGCTTATCTCTGCTTGCCAGGCAGAGAATATTAGTGGTTCTTCCGTTTGTGAAAATCCACGGTCTTCACAGCACCATCTTGATCATCTTCTGATATCTTCACGTATTTGTTGGTCGGAATGGTTTTCGAATATAAATTCGATCCCGGTCTTTCCATACCAACAATCGTATTGGACAGGTTTGATAGTCGGTGTTTTAACTATCAAAATATACAGTGTTTCAATCATGACACTCCAATGAGTTCACTGGTTCAGTATTCATCATCACTTGGCCTTTAAATTAAACAAATTTATTCACTTCTGCTTAATTAAAACTTCTAACTCTTTTAATATCTTGAAAATACGATATTCGATCCTTAATAAATATACAAATGTTCTCAAAACCGTTTCTTTGTATTACGTAGTAAAATAACTTATGACCATATTCAATTCTCTCTTATTTCTCCTTTCAAAACGTATGTTACGTCATGCTCTATTATTTAAACTTGGAAAAATCCGTTCAACTTATTATTTCACTAATGGAAATAATAAATTATGACTAACCCCTTTTCGATTACCAACCAACATCATCTTCAGATAATCCTGATGTCGTTCAAGTTGGGGTATTTTAATTACCTCTCAGACCTTAATCAACAACATTCATATCTTTAGATAAATATAAGTTGTAATCAAAACCCAATATTTCATTTCAGTCTCAAAACAATTTCCATCATAACTTGGATTTGGTTATACAACACTATAACCCACATTTTTACCCAAATTCACTCTTACCAATCTCCTTTCAAACATATCCAACCATTACCCACTTTGGAAATCTTATTTCAACTTCCCCTTTTTACTTGATTTCAATTTCAAATAACGTTAATCGAATATCAACGGTTTTACACTTAAAATCTCATTTACATAACCCTGGTTTTATATAAACCCTTTATTTTACATTCCTCTAACTTAATTCAAATGATCAAGTATCATTTATTCCAAGCTATTTTATTCGCTCGATCTTCTCTTTATAACTTCGTTATAAAAAGTTCGGGTTTTAAATATAAAACCCGTTCATAATTCCTTATACCATTCAAATATATTACATTTCCCCTTCGGTCACCTTTTTAAATGCATACCCATTTAAAAAGTAATTTTTCTAAATTATCATTAATTAGAATAATCATTTATTTCAATCATTAACTACATTAGTAGTTAATTCCTTTATTAACTAAAATAAATAGTAAATCCCTTTAAAAACCTTATTTAAAGTTTAACAATATTCTTTTAACTGTTTTAATCAAAACACGTTAATTTGAAAATCAATTTCAATTCAAATTGGTCGATTTAATTAACCCAAAACTCGATTATCTCGTTAATCGACTCCAATTCACTTTAAATTAATTAAAAATATAATTAATTTAAATAATTCCATTAATTTGTTTCTTGATCAAATAATTCTCCAAGCTTAACCATTCGGTTTATTTCTTATTCTCGTACTTATAGATCTGATCAATATCAGGATTAACTTTATAAAATAACTTAATAATAGACCAAAGCCTAAATAAATAAAATATTTATTTATTTCTCTTTATAGAGCTTTTATTCAAAATAACACATTTCAAAATCCATCTCTAGTTATAAAATAAATTTTATAACTCCATCTATATCGCCTCACCTGACGGTGAATCAATATTTATTAAACGATTGGTTTTATAAGTCATATGCTGCCAAATACTCAACCAATATCGCCCATTGGTTTAACAAAACATAGGTTGACTTTTCAATAAATGATCACAAAACAATCAATCATCAATCATGACAGTTCATATATGATAATAAATAACATATTTAAGGAATCCGGTTGGATCCCTCCAACCTGTTCTGCCCTGTATTCAAATGGTTATCTCAAATCAGACTGTTCAGTTTTGTTTAACTGATAAACTAAATAACGACCATTTAACCACAAGCAATTCAAACAATTCAACCATTTAAACACATTTATAAATAAATGTGACCAACCAAGGTAAGTTACCTTTATTGGAACCAATCGTTAAAAATAACGATTTGGTATTTCACTGAAATTAAACACAGTTTAATTTCATCAACAAACAATGTATAACTAGCAAACAGGCAACCATCGGCAAGCAAGGCACACAAAATAATGTAATAACCCGCAAAATCTGGGCCAGTTTAAAAATTTTATTTTGGCAATTTTAGCGAATTTTGAATATTTAAAATAGATTATTTTAAATAATATCGACGAGAAAATTTATTTTGAATAGAATTCGACGTATATATTATATACGTCGTCGTTAGAATATAAATATTTATATATAATTATAAATAGGAATTGAAAATGGCGCGGTAGTTCGATAATTCGATTTCAAACTTCAATTGAATGTACCGGGTGCAAAACAATCCGGATTTTAGTGAAACCAAAAATAATGGGATCTAATTGATAATATCTTTCCAACGAATCCGAATAATCATGATTTCTTAGCGGGAATCAAAAGATATGTCCAGTTGAAAATTCTGAATAGTCGCTATGGAATTCAGGCCCTCAAAAATAGGCATTTTGCAAATGACCTCGGATTTCGATGAAACCAGTTTTGTTGGGTCCGAGATGTAAAGTTATTGCTAGGTTTCAAGTTTCATAATTTTTCGAATCAATATGTGAGCGTGGCAAAGGAAAACGCGTTTGACCCGTTTCAGTTGATTTTAATCGACTGGAAATTGGCCATTTTTCCAACGGTCTCAGAATTCGACGAAACTAGTTTTGTTAGGACCGTATCGTCAATACGAAGCTAGAAAATATTTTTCGGGAATTTTTCTAGTTAGTATGTGACCCCGGTAATTTGAAATGTACGTTTAAAATTCAATATAGTGATTTAAATGTAAATTCAACGGAAACTAATTGAAACGATCGAATCAGCTTACGATACAAATCCCATTGTGTTCGGAGTGGGGGTGAAACGCTACGGGCGACAGGCGGTGGGCCTCGATTAGAGGTCGTATGTAAAAGTCAACTTTTTGAATTTTAAATTAATAAAAAAATTAATTAATTTTTCTCTCTCTCCTCCCCTTTATTATTGCTCGCCCCCCCCCCCCCCGATTCAAAACCCTTTCTGGAGGAAAAGAAAAGAAAAAAAAAAGACGGAGGCGGAATCCGTCGCGCCCCTAGGCGGCGCCGACCACCGCAGCTCCCCCATCGAAACCCCACCCCCCCAATGCCGCGGCGAGCCACCGAAGCACCCCCCCATCGCGAAGCAACCCCCCCTGAATCGATGCACGCAGACCCCCCCCCCCTAGTGATGTCCGCCGACCTCTCCCCCCCTAGCCACCTCCGGCGAACTCAAAGAGACCCCCCCTGAAGACGGCGCTGTAAGTTTTTTTTTTGTGTTTTTGTTGTTTTATTGTTTTATTTTATTTCATTTCTTTTAGAGAAAAAAATATAGCTTTAAAAATCAGTTTTAAAAATAAATTTACATTGGTTAATTTTCTGTTTTTTTATATATAATTAGCAGTGTTTAAAAATATAAAATACCTTTTGTTTTTAAAATATAAACATAGAAATAGCGAGAACTAAAAATTCGATTTTTATATATTGAACTTTGAACTAAAAATTCGATTTTTATATATTGAACTTTGAACTAAAAATTCGATTTTTATATATTGAACTTTGAACTAAAAATTCGATTTTTATATATTGAACTTTGAACTAAAAATTCGATTTTTATATATTGAACTTTGAACTAAAAATTCGATTTTTATATATTGAACTTTGAACTAAAAATTCGATTTTTATATATTGAACTTTGAACTAAAAATTCGATTTTTATATATTGAACTTTGAACTAAAAATTCGATTTTTATATATTGAACTTTGAACTAAAAATTCGATTTTTATATATTGAACTTTGAACTAAAAATTCGATTTTTATATATTGAACTTTGAACTAAAAATTCGATTTTTATATATTGAACTTTGAACAAAAAATTCGATTTTTATATATTGAACTTTGAACTAAAAATTCGATTTTTATATATTGAACTTCGAAATAAAAATTCGATTTTTATATATTGAATAACGAAGTAAAAATGTGATTTTTACATATATGGTGGTTACAGCAACGAAGATGCGATGACGATGAAGATTTCTATCAATGAAGTGCCGTGGAGCTTGGATAGCTATAAGTGAGAACTTCTCACCTTTCAATTAAATTTTTCTAGTTATATATATATACTAGGATGCAGACGGTGCTTAGTAGCACCCGACACAATCGTCCACAGACCATGGACTTGTTTGTTTGGCTGTTTGGTGATTGATTGCGATATTGGTTTGAATGTGGTTTGTGGTGTGAAAAATCGAATCGATAAATTGGTTAGGATTAGACGTGCGCCGTTATAAGGCGAAGGAGTAAGGCTAGGTTAGACTCTTACTCCAAATTTTGTGGTTTACATAACGAATTGATTTGATTGATGTGTGAATGGCGTGGGCCTTCACTAGACCGGGGATAAGGCTAGACCTCGTCCTGTTTCTAGTATCGTGCCGTTATGCCGCCGAAATTTTCTAAAATATGTTAGAAAATAAAAATATCATTTTATTGTGTAAATGAATAATAGAAATTCATATGATAGAATAAAATGTTTTATCGTTAAAAATATAATTTTTAACGTGAATATGAATATAGTGAAAGTGAATAAAATAAATATTCATTTACAAACCAGACGGTTTGTTTATGTACACCTATTTGAAGGACATTGATTGGGTCGATAAATTTTACACATCGCCCAACTGCACGAATAAAATCTGTGTTTGTTTGTTTGAAACCCCACACGGGTGTTGGGATGAAATATGAATTTCACTCATCCTGATTGATTAAATATGTCGGTCGATTGATTGACAGGCTGTTATAAGCGTTGAATATCTATATTTGATGCTTATACAGTGTAGTGCACTTTGGTTGATGGTTGATTATTTTTCAATGTAATTATATACATGTGTTGTATGAAAATCCATATAATTAACTTTATATGGTAATTGATTGGGCCTCATTCCAATTTGAAAAATTAAGAATATTATAAAATAAAAGTTCATGTGTTGACAGTACTCATTCATTGAGATTGGTCATGTGTTGAACGAAATATTTTGATAATAACAACTATTTTGAAAAAAGAAATATTCGAAATGGAATATTTGAAAATATCAATATATGAAGCCGTGTTGATTAGATTGACGCCATTTTGACGTGAACGATATTTATATCGATTTTATTCATCTTAAAAATGAATATTGAAAAGTGATTTCGAAATCGAATATTTTAAATTGAATTGAAAACGATTTCGAAATGAAATGAATTGAAAACGAATTTGAATTGAATTGAAAACGATTTCGAAATAAATTGAATTGAAAACGATTTCGAAATGAAATGAATTGAAAACGAATTCAAATTGAATTGAAAACGATTTCGAAATGAAATGAATTGAAAACGAATTCAAATTGAATTGAAAACGATTTCGAAATAAATTGAATTGAAAACGATTTCGAAATGAAATGAATTGAAAACGAATTCAAATTGAATTGAAAACGATTTCGAAATGAAATGAATTGAAAACGAATTTGAATTGAATTGAAAACGATTTCGAAATAAATTGAATTGAAAACGATTTCGAAATGAAATGAATTGAAAACGAATTCAAATTGAATTGAAAACGAGTTCGAAATGAAATGAATTGAAAACGAATTCAAATTGAATTGAAAACGATTTCGAAATAAATTGAATTGAAACGATTTCGAAATGAAATGAATTGAAAACGAATTCAAATTGAATTGAAAACGATTTCGAAATGAAATGAATTGAAAACGAATTCAAATTGAATTGAAAACGATTTCGAAATGAATTGAATTGAAAACGATTTCGAAATGAATTGAATTGAAAACGAATTGAAATGAATTCAAATTGAATTGAAATTTGAATTGAATAGAAATGAATTTTGAAACGAATTTATAAAGAAGAATTCAATTTTGATTTGAATTGAAAAGGAAGTTGAAATTGCTTTTGAAACGAATTTAAAACTATTTATATAATTTGTTTTAAATAGAAATCGACGAAGTATATATTATATATATTATATATATATAATATAATGGCCTGAATAGAACGCGCCGTGCCGCGGCAGTTCGTGAATTTCGACCATTTATTTCAAACGGACATTGCGGGAGATCCGACCGTCGGATTCTCCTAAAACCGGAACCGTTGGGTTCGTATCGAAAAGAGCTTTCTAATGAATGTTAGAAATTTGAAATCTAACGGTTGGATTTGGAGATACGTCCAAATCAAATTCGAAAAAGGTCGCTGTAAGTGCAGTTCGATGGCCGTTAATGGAAATCGACTGTACGGGCCTTGATAAAATTATTAAAAATAGTAATAATTTGTGTAAAATCATAAGAAATGATTTGTGAAAGTTTGGGATGAAAAACTCCATATTTGAAAAGATAAAAATAGATTTTTATCGAAATGAACTAGTTTTGAACTAGAATTATAATTCTATTTATTTTTAAATAAATAAATTGAATTTGAAATGGTTTTGAAAATAACCAAAATTTCCAATGATTGCATTGGAGTGGATTTGAATCGAAATTGTC
This sequence comes from Allium sativum, assembly GCA_030737875.1. Classification (NCBI taxonomy): domain Eukaryota; kingdom Viridiplantae; phylum Streptophyta; class Magnoliopsida; order Asparagales; family Amaryllidaceae; genus Allium; species Allium sativum. Next base: position 386,691,261 of record CM060916.1, on the reverse strand, counting down.
TTCGGAATATTTCGATGTTGGAATTCGTGATATTACAGGTGTTGTTATGGAAATTTGAAAGATATATATTTGTATCGTTATTTCCAATATGACATTTGTTAGTCGTAGAATTCGATATTGAATATAAGCCGATATATTTTCTATTCAGAGCCTTGTATTGAATATCGAATGTGATTTGGGTTTGTCGTGAATGGTGTCTTCACTAACACTGTTCTTGAAACCAGTTAAGAAAAGATTAAATCTTTTTATTTAGATTTAATGAAGTGTACCCATTTAAATGATATTTAATTGGAATTGAATTGGTATTGATTTTTGGGTTTATCGTGAACAGTGTTTTAAATAACACTTGTTCTTTAACCCGATAATTAATGGAATGTGATTTTGGGTTTATCGTGAATCGTGTTTTAAATGACACTGATTCTTTAACCCAGATAATGATTAAAACTAAGTGGAGTTTTAATGAATCTTTAATTAGATTGAAAAGATCGAGAATGGAGTATCACCAGTTTTGCTCCAGGCGATAGTTAAATCTTTAATTAGATTTGAATGTGAAATTTAGAAACTAACTGTCGGTTAGCCAAGCAGAATGGTTTTCTGGATATTGATCTGATGTTGGTTTCGGCCTTCGGGGTTAATATTTGGGGAATTATTCTCTTGATTAATTTACGGTTAGTGACTAATGAATTGGAATGAGGCGTATGTTGTGTTTGTGTAACACTCATTTAAAATATACGCGAGTTATTCGGAAAGACCGGGTTCATCCCATTCTGAATAACTGATACGACGATAAGTCGAAGATGAAGACGATGGTCGAAGACCGGAGGTCTTCACGTCGTTTGGGTGATAACTGATGATCTTGATTGGGTTGTACACCCAAGAAGATGGAAACAGTTGGGGGTCGTCTAGACGTACTTGGAGATCGATGGATATGCGGGGTACTAGGTGCCTCCGGTTTCGTTCAGCCCCAGAACGGACTTGTAAATGGATTGTGTGTCTGACATTGGATTTTAGTCTGTGTGATTGATTTCTATTAAATATATATCTGTTTGGCGGCGGAGAATTTATTCTCTTGCTTAACGCCCTTCTCTGAGACGTACGAGCTCAGGGGTTATATATTGATGGATATCAAACGCATGGAGTGAATTGCCTGTGTGGCATGCCTAAGTGGCAATTGATCGAGGCTTCTGTTGAAAAGCAAAGTCTTGTGGTGATGATCAAAGCACGGCCTTTGTGGCGTAGCTTTGTGTAACGTTTACCTCGCGAGTTTCACACCCGGTATGAACCAAAAACGGGAGACGGACCTCAGGGAGGGCATGCGTTTCTTTCTAGTTAGAAGTGGCGTTAGTGGTTTTACACGCCCTGACGAGTTTGACTTATGTGGTTGTTGCTGTTGCGAGGCGCCTCGGATTGATCGGTCGTTCTCGAACCGATGGAGTCATTTAGTTGGCTCACTTACGCCCCAAAGGGTAGGGAAACGTAGTGTTCAGGCATTTTAATCCACATCGGTGGACCGGCCCTGTCGCTCCTAAGGTCACTCGAGCTCTGATCCTGTGGCTCGGGCTAGAGAGTCACGAATCGGTTGAGGACTATCTTTTGCCTCGGTTCATAGACGGAAATCCAATTTCCAAATACGTGCCATTTGCGGTTTTATTTGTAAACCTATTTATGGCGACATAGTGGCATGGGACGCTCATGTCGCCTATGATTGATACTTATGATTTGAAGTTGTTTTATACACTATGCACTTATAATAGTATCAAACGATTTGTTTTAAACGTACCAAGCATTCTTTGGCTGTTATAAGGTAAAAACCCTATCCCCCGGCTTGCGTTGCATTGTGTGATAGGACCTGGGTCTTATAACAGCTTCATTTTTCTTTATTTAGCATTGCGCTGTTTGTTTTATGCACTGGTATTCTTGGGAGGAAACCCGTTCCGTGTTATACGGCGTGGTCCCTTGATTTACCTAACTTTGAAAATAAAGATTAATAACTGTTTTAGTTCTCACACCAGTCCCATGACTGACCTGGAGTTTATTGTTTTAACCTAAACTCTGGGTGCCCTTATTTTGACACGGGCAGCTAGTAGTTTTGGTTTTGCAGATTTATATTCACAGGATCCTGGTTTACAGCTGGAACGATATCCGGAAAGCTTTGTATCCGTATATATTCTTCCAGTTGTGTATTGTATTATTTTCCGCTGCTATGTATTCAAATGTAATTTAAATCTCTGATATTTCTGTGTAATATTCATTTATACTCTGTATATTCTTGTAATCTGATGCACTATTGTTATATATAGTGAAATGTTCTTCTGTATGCGTTCTGTTTTGTCCTGTTCTCAAACGATAGGGCGTTTCGAACGGCTTGGATTGGTTTAGCGACTGGTTCGGACCGAGCGAAATCCCTGCTCGTCACACGTGGTATCAGAGCTTTGGTTTACAAAGCTAGAGAACAAGACACATTAGAACCATACGAAAGAATTCATCAGATATTGGATTAGTAATATCCAATGGGATGACTCGTTAGAGATAGGATCAGTAGTATCCTAGAACGAGTGTGAAGAGTATATTTTTCAAATGAAAACAAATTTTGTTTTGAAAATTTAAATCAATTATTCGTATTTGATTATTTATTTATATTGATTTGGACAGTCCAGTATATAAAGATTTTGCATATACGCCTTGCAAACGTGTATTTGAAGTTTTAATATACTGGATAGATATAGAATTACACTCTAATCACCCGGAGATGATTTTGATGATGGAGCTCCATCATTAGAATTTATGTTCGAGTGACGAAAGTGAGATATCTATTTATTTCCTATTGACTGGTGTGAGAACCAAAATTAGATAGGGCCTATTGTTGTGATTTGGCATCAAAAATCTGATTTTTGTATATGTGTCAAAGTTATCAATTTGAAAACTCTAATTCACTAATTGATTGATGTTTGTGTTGTTTGTTTATTTGTTTGCTAATTTTTAGCCATTTAGCCTAATTGAATCACATATTGAATTATATTGAAAATTGGTTGCATTTGCTTGCATATACATATACTTACATTGAACAGGTCATAGCAAGGAGGCTAGAGCCAGAGAATAAAATTTGTTTGCCCGACAAATAGGTACATGTTTACTACATAATTTCCTGTTTTGTTTGGGTGATGATGATTTTGTGAGCCTATTGGCTAGCCGCTTGGCCTTTTCTTTTTCTTTTTGAGATCTGAAGGACCGGGGAAGCTATTTGAAATTCCCCGATGCTCCCGGTGCAGGGGAGGTTATGGCGAAATTTTTCAAAAATTTAGGGTGTTAGCCAAATTTTTGAAATTTTGAAAATTCTCATAAACTAAAGAGTTAGAGAATGGAAGCCAGATCGAACGTAGAGTTGAATAATCAAACCACTTTCGACTTTGTTCCTTTTCGGGGACGAAAAGTTTTAAGTGGGGGAGATTGTAATAACCCGCAAAATCTGGGCCAGTTTAAAATTTTTATTTTGGCAATTTTAGCGAATTTTGAATATTTAAAATAGATTATTTTAAATAATATCGACGAGAAAATTTATTTTGAATAGAATTCGACGTATATATTATATACGTCGTCGTTAGAATATAAATATTTATATATAATTATAAATAGGAATTGAAAATGGCGCGGTAGTTCGATAATTCGATTTCAAACTTCAATTGAATGTACCGGGTGCAAAACAATCCGGATTTTAGTGAAACCAAAAATAATGGGATCTAATTGATAATATCTTTCCAACGAATCCGAATAATCATGATTTCTTAGCGGGAATCAAAAGATATGTCCAGTTGAAAATTCTGAATAGTCGCTATGGAATTCAGGCCCTCAAAAATAGGCATTTTGCAAATGACCTCGGATTTCGACGAAACCAGTTTTGTTGGGTCCGGGATGTAAAGTTATTGCTAGGTTTCAAGTTTCATAATTTTTCGAATCAATATGTGAGCGTGGCAAAGGAAAACGCGTTTGACCCGTTTCAGTTGATTTTAATCGACTGGAAATTGGCCATTTTTCCAACGGTCTCAGAATTCGACGAAACTAGTTTTGTTAGGACCGTATCGTCAATACGAAGCTCGAAAATATTTTTCGGGAATTTTTCTAGTTAGTATGTGACCCCGGTAATTTGAAATGTACGTTAAAAATTCAATATAGTGATTTAAATGTAAATTCAACGGAAACTAATTGAAACGATCGAATCAGCTTACGATACAAATCCCATTGTGTTCGGAGTGGGGGTGAAACGCTACGGGCGACAGGCGGTGGGCCTCGATTAGAGGTCGTATGTAAAAGTCAACTTTTTGAATTTTAAATTAATAAAAAAATTAATTAATTTTTCTCTCTCTCCTCCGCTTTATTATTGCTCGGGCCCCCCCCCCCCCCCCCGATTCAAAACACTTTCTGGAGGAAAAGAAAAAAAAAAAGACGGAGGCGGAATCCGTCGCGCCCCTAGGCGGCGCCGACCACCGCAGCTCCCCCATCGAAACCCCACCCCCCCAGTGCCGCGGCGAGCCACCGAAGCACCCCCCCATCGCGAAGCAACCCCCCCTGAATCGATGCACGCAGACCCCCCCCCCTAGTGATGTCCGCCGACCTCTCCCCCCCTAGCCACCTCCGGCGAACTCAAAGAGACCCCCCTGAAGACGGCGCTGTAAGTTTTTTTTGTGTTTTTGTTGTTTTATTGTTTTATTTTATTTCATTTCTTTTAGAGAAAAAAATATAGCTTTAAAAATCAGTTTTAAAAATAAATTTACATTGGTTAATTTTCTGTTTTTTTATATATAATTAGCAGTGTTTAAAAATATAAAATACCTTTTGTTTTTAAAATATAAACATAGAAATAGCGAGAACTAAAAATTCGATTTTTATATATTGAACTTTGAACTAAAAATTCGATTTTTATATATTGAACTTTGAACTAAAAATTCGATTTTTATATATTGAACTTTGAACTAAAAATTCGATTTTTATATATTGAACTTTGAACTAAAAATTCGATTTTTATATATTGAACTTTGAACTAAAAATTCGATTTTTATATATTGAACTTTGAACTAAAAATTCGATTTTTATATATTGAACTTTGAACTAAAAATTCGATTTTTATATATTGAACTTTGAACTAAAAATTCGATTTTTATATATTGAACTTTGAACTAAAAATTCGATTTTTATATAATGAACTTTGAACTAAAAATTCGATTTTTATATATTGAACTTTGAACTAAAAATTCGATTTTTATATATTGAACTTTGAACTAAAAATTCGATTTTTATATATTGAACTTTGAACTAAAAATTCGATTTTTATATATTGAACTTCGAAATAAAAATTCGATTTTTATATATTGAATAACGAAGTAAAAATGTGATTTTTACATATATGGTGGTTACAGCAACGAAGATGCGATGACGATGAAGATTTCTATCAATGAAGTGCCGTGGAGCTTGGATAGCTATAAGTGAGAACTTCTCACCTTTCAATTAAATTTTTCTAGTTATATATATATACTAGGATGCAGACGGTGCTTAGTAGCACCCGACACAATCGTCCACAGACCATGGACTTGTTTGTTTGGCTGTTTGGTGATTGATTGCGATATTGGTTTGAATGTGGTTTGTGGTGTGAAAAATCGAATCGATAAATTGGTTAGGATTAGACGTGCGCCGTTATAAGGCGAAGGAGTAAGGCTAGGTTAGACTCTTACTCCAAATTTTGTGGTTTACATAACGAATTGATTTGATTGATGTGTGAATGGCGTGGGCCTTCACTAGACCGGGGATAAGGCTAGACCTCGTCCCGTTTCTAGTATCGTGCCGTTATGCCGCCGAAATTTTCTAAAATATGTTAGAAAATAAAAATATCATTTTATTGTGTAAATGAATAATAGAAATTCATATGATAGAATAAAATGTTTTATCGTTAAAAATATAATTTTTAACGTGAATATGAATATAGTGAAAGTGAATAAAATAAATATTCATTTACAAACCAAACGGTTTGTTTATGTACACCTATTTGAAGGACATTGATTGGGTCGATAAATTTTACACATCGCCCAACTGCACGAATAAAATCTGTGTTTGTTTGTTTGAAACCCCACACGGGTGTTGGGATGAAATATGAATTTCACTCATCCTGATTGATTAAATATGTCGGTCGATTGATTGACAGGCTGTTATAAGCGTTGAATATCTATATTTGATGCTTATACAGTGTAGTGCACTTTGGTTGATGGTTGATTATTTTTCAATGTAATTATATACATGTGTTGTATGAAAATCCATATAATTAACTTTATATGGTAATTGGTTGGGCCTCATTCCAATTTGAAAAATTAAGAATATTATAAAATAAAAGTTCATGTGTTGACAGTACTCATTCATTGAGATTGGTCATGTGTTGAACGAAATATTTTGATAATAACAACTATTTTGAAAAAAGAAATATTCGAAATGGAATATTTGAAAATATCAATATATGAAGCCGTGTTGATTAGATTGACGTCATTTTGACGTGAACGATATTTATATCGATTTTATTCATCTTAAAAATGAATATTGAAAAGTGATTTCGAAATCGAATATTTTAAATTGAATTGAAAACGATTTCGAAATGAAATGAATTGAAAACGAATTTGAATTGAATTGAAAACGATTTCGAAATAAATTGAATTGAAAACGATTTCGAAATGAAATGAATTGAAAACGAATTCAAATTGAATTGAAAACGATTTCGAAATGAAATGAATTGAAAACGAATTCAAATTGAATTGAAAACGATTTCGAAATAAATTGAATTGAAAACGATTTCGAAATGAAATGAATTGAAAACGAATTCAAATTGAATTGAAAACGATTTCGAAATGAAATGAATTGAAAACGAATTTGAATTGAATTGAAAACGATTTCGAAATAAATTGAATTGAAAACGATTTCGAAATGAAATGAATTGAAAACGAATTCAAATTGAATTGAAAACGATTTCGAAATGAAATGAATTGAAAACGAATTCAAATTGAATTGAAAACGATTTCGAAATAAATTGAATTGAAACGATTTCGAAATGAAATGAATTGAAAACGAATTCAAATTGAATTGAAAACGATTTCGAAATGAAATGAATTGAAAACGAATTCAAATTGAATTGAAAACGATTTCGAAATGAATTGAATTGAAAACGATTTCGAAATGAATTGAATTGAAAACGAATTGAAATGAATTCAAATTGAATTGAAATTTGAATTGAATAGAAATGAATTTTGAAACGAATTTATAAAGAAGAATTCAATTTTGATTTGAATTGAAAAGGAAGTTGAAATTGCTTTTGAAACGAATTTAAAACTATTTATATAATTCGTTTTAAATAGAAATCGACGAAGTATATATTATATATATTATATATATAATATAATGGCCTGAATAGAACGCGCCGCGCCGCGGCAGTTCGTGAATTTCGACCATTTATTTCAAACGGACATTGCGGGAGATCCGACCGTCGGATTCTCCTAAAACCGGAACCGTTGGGTTCGTATCGAAAAGAGCTTTCTAATGAATGTTAGAAATTTGAAATCTAATGGTTGGATTTGGAGATACGTCCAAATCAAATTTGAAAAAGGTCGCTGTAAGTGCAGTTCGATGGCCGTTAATGGAAATCGACTGTACGGGCCTTGATAAAATTATTAAAAATAGTAATAATTTGTGTAAAATCATAAGAAATGATTTGTGAAAGTTTGGGATGAAAACTCCATGTTTGAAAAGATAAAAATAGATTTTTATCGAAATGAACTAGTTTTGAACTAGAATTATAATTCTATTTATTTTTAAATAAATAAATTGAATTTGAAATGGTTTTGAAAATAACCAAAATTTCCAATGATTGCATTGGAGTGGATTTGAATCGAAATTGTCTTCGGAATATTTCGATGTTGGAATTCGTGATATTACAGGTGTTGTTATGGAAATTTGAAAGATATATATTTGTATCGTTATTTCCAATACGACATTTGTTAGTCGTAGAATTCGATATTGAATATAAGCCGATATATTTTCTATTCAGAGCCTTGTATTGAATATCGAATGTGATTTGGGTTTGTCATGAATGGTGTCTTCACTAACACTGTTCTTGAACCCAGTTAAGAAAAGATTAAATCTTTTTATTTAGATTTAATGAAGTTTACCCATTTAAATGATATTTAATTGGAATTGAATTGGTATTGATTTTTGGGTTTATCGTGAACAGTGTTTTAAATAACACTTGTTCTTTAACACGATAATTAATGGAATGTGATTTTGGGTTTATCGTGAATCGTGTTTTAAATGACACTGATTCTTTAACCCAGATAATGATTAAAACTAAGTGGAGTTTTAATGAATCTTTAATTAGATTGAAAAGATCGAGAATGGAGTATCACCAGTTTTGCTCCAGGCGATAGTTAAATCTTTAATTAGATTTGAATGTGAAATTTAGAAACTAACTGTCGGTTAGCCAAGCAGAATGGTTTTCTGGATATTGATCTGATGTTGGTTTCGGCCTTCGGGGTTAATATTTGGGGAATTATTCTCTTGATTAATTTACGGTTAGTGACTAATGAATTGGAATGAGGCGTATGTTGTGTTTGTGTAACACTCATTTAAAATATACGCGAGTTATTCGGAAAGACCGGGTTCATCCCATTCTGAATAACTGATACGACGATAAGTCGAAGATGAAGACGATGGTCGAAGACCGGAGGTCTTCACGTCGTTTGGGTGATAACTGATGATCTTGATTGGGCTGTACACCCAAGAAGATGGAAACAGTTGGGGGTCGTCCAGACGTACTTGGAGATCGATGGATATGCGGGGTACTAGGTGCCTCCGGTTTCGTTCAGCCCCAGAACGGACTTGTAAATGGATTGTGTGTCTGACATTGGATTTTAGTCTGTGTGATTGATTTCTATTAAATATATATCTGTTTGGCGGCGGAGAATTTATTCTCTTGCTTAAGGCCCTTCTCTGAGACGTACGAGCTCAGGGGTTATATATTGATGGATATCAAACGCATGGAGTGAATTGCCTGTGTGGCATGCCTAAGTGGCAATTGATCGAGGCTTCTGTTGAAAAGCAAAGTCTTGTGGTGATGATCAAAGCACGACCTTTGTGGCGTAGCTTTGTGTAACGTTTACCTCGCAAGTTTCACACCCGGTATGAACCAAAAACGGGAGACGGACCTCAGGGAGGGCATGCGTTTCTTTCTAGTTAGAAGTGGCGTCAGTGGTTTTACACGCCCTGACGAGTTTGACTTATGTGGTTGTTGCTATTGCGAGGCGCCTTGGATTGATCGGTCGTTCTCGAACCGATGGAGTCATTTAGTTGGCTCACTTACGCCCCAAAGGGTGGGGAAACGTAGTGTTCAGGCATTTTAATCCACATCGGTGGACCGGCCCTATCGCTCCTAGGGTCACTCGAGCTCTGATCCTGTGGCTCGGGATAGAGAGTCACGAATCGGTTGAGGACTATCTTTTGCCTTGGTTCATAGACGGAAATCCAATTTCCAAATACGTGGCATTTGCGGTTTTATTTGTAAACCTATTTATGGCGACATAGTGGCATGGGACGCTCATGTCGCCTATGATTGATACTTATGATTCGAAGTTGTTTTATACACTATGCACTTATAATAGTATCAAACGATTTGTTTTAAACGTACCAAGCATTCTTTGGCTGTTATAAGGTAAAAACCCTATCCCCCGGCTTGCGTTGCATTGTGTGATAGGACCTGGGTCTTATAACAGCTTCATTTTTCTTTATTTAGCATTGCGCTGTTTGTTTTATGCACTGGTATTCTTGGGAGGAAACCCGTTCCGTGTTATACGGCGTGGTCCCTTGATTTACCTAACTTTGAAAATAAAGATTAATAACTGTTTTAGTTCTCACACCAGTCCCATGACTGACCTGGAGTTTATTGTTTTAACCTAAACTCTGGGTGCCCTTATTTTGACACGGGCAGCTAGTAGTTTTGGTTTTGCAGATTTATATTCACAGGATCCTGGTTTACAGCTAGAACGATATCCGGAAAGCTTTGTATCCGTATATCTTCTTCTAGTTGTGTATTGTATTATTTTCCGCTGCTATGTATTCAAATGTAATTTAAATCTCTGATATTTCTGTGTAATATTCATTTATACTCTGTATATTCTTGTAATCTGATGCACTATTGTTATATATAGTGAAATGTTCTTCTGTATGCGTTCTGTTTTGTCCTGTTCTCAAACGATAGGGCGTTTCGAACGGCTTGGATCGGTTTAGCGACTGGTTCGGACCGAGCGAAATCCCTGCTCGTCACAAATAAAAACCCAATTTATATAAAATATAAATGGGAAAAAATGAGTGAGTTTAACTCACCTTAATTGATTCCATTGTCAACGGTTTGTTTTAACTAAATTAAACGATCGTTTAATTTAATTAAAATGCCGGTTGATTCAAGCCGTGTCCAGTTCCATTCCATGATGTTGTGCTTGTAAAAGCCTTTCCAACGACATCTGGTTTGTTCACTTCTGGTGATATACAAATAAGTCATTAATGATATACGATTTAATTATAATAAAATTATCTCCTTAAATAAGGTTTAACTTAAATTAATTACTTGTTTAAACAAAATAGGCCAACTAAATCTTTGTATATGCTGCGTCGTTCACGATGGTAACATCGCGCTGCCGTGTTTGAACTGCACAATATATAACTATATTAGTTTATGATTTTAAATTAAAACCGTTAACCCCTTTTCATCTTAAAATTAAATAAACTAATTATGTTAATTACCATTAGGATAATCATATAGGCTGAATGGTGTTTCCCTTTGCTTCTTCAGTTCTTTAGTCCACTACCCGATACGAACCAAGGTACAGACTGGACTACCATTTCTCCATTCATTTGTGTTGAACAGTATAATTTTTTCTTCTCTTGGACACTGCTCCTTTTTCGTGAAAGCCTCCCTTCGTTCTGGTCTCTTTACATGTTACGGTTCCCTTCTTTGCTTCTGATATCAGCATGGTCTGGCATTCACTTTGAAATGGAAAAAAACACCAACTTCAAAGCTAGAACCCACCCCACCGCTTCACCGTGATGGTCCCTTCCTCAAGCTAACGCCCCCTCCCTTCTTCTGTTGCTCACGCAACTCTTTCCACGTTGCTCTCCCCTTCCGCATGCTATCATGGCCAATGATCCCACGTCCTACCCATTTCCACTGTACTTTCTTCCATCCCATATCCTTTGATTTAAACATCACCGCTCACTGCAGCGTCCTCCCATTCTTCTTCTTTATTTCTTTTTTTTTCTTTTTTTATCTTATAACCCAAACGTGCACAGTACTCGGATCCCTCAGCATGCTCAGCAACCCCAAAACGTGGCTTCTTCACCTTTCTTTTTCCATGCGGTCAGTGTTCATATATTTGAACCCTCCTCCAGATCTTCCTCTGGAAACGTTTCTATCCTTCTTTTGTTTGAACTCCACCGCCCAAGCATGAATCCAAGACCGCCACGTCCCCCTGAGTCCACCATCATATGCTTTCTTGAATTCGGTGAGGGTAGCTTTCTTGTTAGTATATTATTGTTCCATATTTTTTTTTCGAATACTGGAGTTTGAGTTTTAAATCTTGAAAAGGGAGTTTTCTTTTTTGTTCGCAGAGGGTGAAAAAGAAGGAAGAAGAGGAAGTCTGCCTTATATATGAGTGAGAGACATTGGCATCACGTTTTAGGGAGCTAGGTGTGCAACGAATAGGGTAGGGCGGGGATATCAAAATCGTGCTTCCCACAGCTTTAAGATTGGGGCGCAAGTTATTATGACAAAGTGTGGGACGCAAGAAAGAACACAAGTTATACGGTATAAATAATATTATTATATTTTATATTGAAACTTCATCGCGAAGTAACGTGCCGAAACCACAACAAACAACTTCCGTTTTACTGATAAAAAGGTTAATCTTGGTATAAAAAGGTATTCCGGACCCAATGGGACAAGTTTCGTCGAAATCCGAGGTCGTATGAAAAAAATTCCTTTATAAAACCAGAAATAAACACGCATTTAATTTTTCCACGATCACCAGGTAAATCAAACCAACTTGAAACCTTGAAATCTTGCAATAACTTTTCGATACGAACCCAACGGCACTAGTTTCGTCGCATTCTGAGACTGTTTGCCCGATAGGCTGTTTTACCCCGAACCGCCCTACCCTTTTTAACGCCAAATTTCTCGATCTCTAAAAATAACAAACTATATACCTATCCTGACTCTAATCGACGATACAAACTCAACGGAACTGGTTCCACAGCCTAATTCGATCGTCTGCTCAAGTTACGCCCAAATACTCCTTATATTTATTTGAATGCGCGCTATAGAATTTGAACGGGCGTTTACGGTTGCTGTGGTCACATACGACATCTGTTTGCCACGCCGTTTGACTTTCTGACAATAATTTAGCGATACGGTCCCAATGAAACTAATTTCATCGAAAACAGAGTCCGTTTGCAAAACGGCTATTTTAACGGCCGATAACGATTTCCACGGCGTTTTTTCCAAAATTTGATTTAGCCATAACTCGCAACCAATAACACGGAATCTGGATTTTTCTCTTTCGTATGAAAGCTATCATCAATACGCTCCCAACGTTTCTTGTTTCACAGAAATCCGACTTATATCGGATTCTGTATGTCCAGTTGAAGTTCAAACTCGAATTTTCAAACTGCAGCGCTATATTTCAAGCTCTATTTATAATTATATAAATAAATAACGTTGAACTTTGTTTAAATAGCGAATTAGATATTAATTCCATCGATATTCCAAATATAATATTTAAATTAAATAAATTAAATTACATATTCGAGTGCCAAAAACACGGGTCGTTACACCCACCCTGCCTAGTTCATGGTTGCGTGATACATCTATGTGGGTTACTGCTGAAATGGGTCCCCGTTACTAGGGTTTTCTAGCCAACATGTTGAATTGGTTAAGTGTCCAAATTTACCTAACCCCACCCATCAGTTTAGTAAACATGTTGAATTGGTTAGTGTTTCCTTAATTGACTAAATCTTACCAATGTTGACTTAGCTTTATTAAAGCACCAACCACTCACATTAGATAGGTATTGTTGTGGTCACTGGATGTGCCGGTCGGTTCCGAGCAGTTTTACACCACAACTCAGTCTAACCTCGGGTCCTTTTTGGGCTCAATGCGCTAATCACCCACATTAGACAGGTATTGTTGTGGTCACTGGATGTGCCGGCCGATTCTGGGCAGTTTTACACCACAACTCAGTCTAACCTCATGTTAGGCATATTCGACTTTTCTAAATTTACATTTTTATCCTTTTATGCTTATATGTAAATTTGTCAACAATTTATTGTCATGGCCCACTTTCCATCTAATTCAAGTTCATGGTTTTTGGCATAAAAGCTATACCATTTTTATGCCACTCGTTAATTACATGACTATGAGCCAAATATGTCAGTTATGTGTAATTTCCAAGTTTTTCCCAACATTACCCCCGTTGTACGTTCGCGCGAATCACATAAAGTCATGGGCCCATAAATTAGCCCAATTTATAAACAAGAGGTAAAAGAAGGGAACATTTAATCAAACATATGTCACGTAAATTTAAATTAACATGTCTCACGAAACTTGCAATTGGATTGGATAGAACTAGCATAAGCCTAAGCATGTGAACATGTAGATCTACACATAGGTGAACACAACTTGGTTTATAAACTAGCATAATTTAGGAGAATCATGACATGTACATTCCAGAGCATGTATAAGTTTAACTTTAACATGTAGATGTGAAATAGATCTAACAATAATGATCATATGAACTTGCATGAATCCACTTTACAAACTCGCATATAAATATAGATCTAATTTTTGGATCTAACACAGAACATGAAACTTGCATATGAACATATATATTGATCTTGACTAATGTAAAACCTGTATCTTACATATGATCATATATAGATCTTGACTAACATAAAACATGTATCTTGCATATGAACATATATATATATATATATATATATATATATATATATAGATCTTGACTAACATAAAACATGTATCTTGCATATGACACATCATGAAAGGATTGTCAAACTTATATGCGGTATAATGGCTTTGTTCCCCAAATCATAATAAGTTTATCACCAATTTCCACATGATACAATAAGTTCAAATAAACCACAATCATTCCAAGACATACATGACCAAATTATCGCAAGAATTAGACACGAATTCGCATCATCAATCACATACAACTTGGTTCAAATTCTATTTTCCAATTCATTACAAATCACGTCTTTAATTTATTCACATCTGAAAGGTAACTATACTTACAAACAAAAAGGAATTCTTGAGTTCTAGGATCTGTATTCTGAAATTGAATTGCTCGTCTTTGATGTAGATCGTTGAATTCTCTTAGTTGAATTAGATTAGATTTAATTTGATTTTGGTTTTAGTGGCCGCTAGGTTTAGACGAGAGTGAATAATAGAATTAGGTTTTAGGTTTAGGGACTTTATATAGTTGTGGAGAGTGTTTTAGGACCATTAGATTAACCCTGAACCATGAGAACCAATCAGATGCCACATCCGCCTTAGAGCGAATCAGCCCATGGGTTGACAGCCAAACACCCTGAATCAACCCCTAATCGACCCAGCGGGGCTCGGTTCGACCTCAAAAATAGACCGGTTCGGTTATTCCCCCTCCCGATTCGCTGTTTTGAACTTTTTGCATATTTATTTATTTAATTTTTATATATATCTATATATATATTTTTCTTATATGCGTACAAACTTCAAGGCTTAATAATTTCTTCATAAGATATCCGTTTTATGCAAACCAAATGTCTATCTTGACCAAAATTTTGAGATGAACGTAATAGCGTAACCCATTTCACTTAATTCTTCTTCTAAAAATTAAGTGTTCTTGAATTTGTTAATTTTAATACTCTCAGAAAATTCGGGGTGTTATAGGTTTACCTTTATTAAGTTATTTGAGTTTATAATAACAACCCAAATTTTAACAAACAATAATCAATTAATTAAAGAATAAGTTGGAAATAATGGGAATTGGGAAATTGGGTTTATGCCATTGGGTCCGCTATGATTTTCTGGTCCAAATAGACATTTGGTTTGCATAAAATAGATTTGAAACGGAGAAATTATGATAGTTTGAAATTCGAATTCAAAATCGGAAAATTAAATAAAAAGAAAAAAATAAACGTTGCCACTGGGGTGACCCAAAGTCGGTCGGATCGACCAATGGGTCAACCTAGAGGTCGACCTATATGTTAACCGAGCTAGGTACTGGACCGACCCAGTGTTTTTCCAAGTATGTTTTCGTGCCTGGCATGAAATCAAGAGTTGCTGGGTGATTCGAGATTTTTCTTTTCTAGCGTGGCTTGATTGGCTGGGATAAAAAACCTATCATCTAAGAGCCTGAAATTCCCTACCTCCACTATAAATAAACATATACTCCCCCCCATGTCACACATACCGTTTTCTTCATTTCTACACCTTCACTACACCCTTTCTTCTCCAAATAAAAATAAAGTTTGTTTGCGCAAAAACTCTGGAGAGAGGATTATTTATTCTGGAGATTCATATAGGGACATTAGATAAGCATATTTTTGTGAGTAACTATTGTAATTGTTAGATTAGTAAAATTTTGGGAATATTTAGATGGTAGAATAGTTTGTTAATTCCCTTACAGTAAATTACGGTTTTATGTGTTTATTTTCTATAGATAATTTTTATAGGTTTAATTACTATCTCTATACCTATTTCTATTTATTTCAGTAATTTACCGTTTACTGTTTTACATTTGGGGCTACGCCCTATTTCGTTTATAATTCCATTTTATTTGTTTTGAGTTTAGGCCATGCGAGAACCTAAACCTTTACCCTTTTATTTACGTAGTGTTTAGGCCATTCGAGAGCCTAAACCTCTACCCTATTATTTCTGCGTGTATTGGGAAAATAATTATTTTGGGTGTAAAAGATTATTTAGGGGAATATTGAGTAAACGTAGTAATTAGCTAATGAACTATAGTTTTGGATAATAGCTAATAAACTAAATAATTGGAAGATATAACTAGAATATGTTAACTTAGTAATTCACTAAGTAACGAAGGTTGGAGTTGTATAATAAATATGAAAACCATATCATAAAATAAACAGGAATTTTAATACAATCTAAAATATAACAAAATGTTATATTGAATGAGTAGGCTTATTAAGTAAACTTAAAATGTGTGTTAAGTTTAATATGGAAAAAATTAATAAGCGTGTAGTAGGAGTCCGTTCTGGCAGCGATAACTGATTAGGGAAAACAATTGGATCATAGTTGTGGTCTGTCCCGACAGCATAGGTTGATCAGGGAAAATAATTTGCCAAACAAAATAATTAATATATGGTAGCTTTGGTGTTCATTGACAATTCTATAGGGGTCTAGGTAGTTAGGCGGTCACTGATAATTCTATGCTGGCCTTAGTGTTCGTTGACAATTCTATGGGATTTATATTAGTAGGTGATCAACGATAATAAATTAAATGATGGAGATGAAGTCTAGGGGTGACTTAAGTCAAATTGCAGTTTTGGTTAGGGACTCATATTAGGCAGTATTTCTTTTATCATTCTATGAGATCTCACATGAGGAGGTAAGGGTACACTTTATTGCGCTGGATAGTAGAGGTCCAAATGAGGTGGGTACAGGAGTGTTCCAGTGAGATGATAAGCGTGCGTCTCACCAATTAGGGTAAATAGGATGATGTAACGTCTGTGATGAACACTATGTCTTTTAAAGCTGATGGGTTCGGGCCTGATAAACCCGAGGCCCATAGTGGGAATAGGTTATCACGCTATGGTGTAGGGGACTACTGATGGATAGAAATTAGGTAACAACCTAGTTGTGACTTGTAGTGAGTTGGTACATAAATCATAGTATATGAATGAGATGAAAATTGACTTTACGTATGCTTATCTTTCCATTGTTTTATTTACTAGCTTTATGCCTTTATGATCTTGAAACTGTTATTCTATCTAAACTTCCTTATATAATACTCATGCTAGTAATTATGGGAATCACCAGACTTATGTATAACTAGTTTTCTTTCTTCCTTCTCTTTTCCCTTCCCCCTAGGTTCACAGGGTGAAGGAACTTAGAGTTGACAGAGATTTGGTTCAACTTGAATTTCTATTTGATTCACTTTCCACATATTCATGTTGTGTTTCACTCTTGATTTGCTTCCGGTTATTGTTATTGATGATGAAGGGGATGACTTTATATTGTACTCTGATTATGCCAGTTTTTTTCATGAGATAGTTATGAGTTTTTGTAATGATGGATATTGTTATGATGTAATGACAGTTATAATGTGACTTTATAGTAAAAATTTTAATTTTGATGTGTTTCATATATTCTGTCTTGTGAATTTTAGTCTCTGTAATGTTTATTTATACCTATACGCTTTACATTCCTTAGTAAAATCCTCATAGGTGGCATTAAATGGTATGGGGTGTTTCATTTATTACACATAAATCATACCCATATACTCCCAAGTAGATTAACATAATAAATCACATATATATATATATATATATGTAGCTATATGCCCAACATATCAAGGTACCTCCCATAGTACCCTCCTCAAATGGTCTCCATCGTCGTGCTACGAAAGCGAACTCGATATCCATCGCTAAGCTATGAAAGCATAATAGGCCACACTAGGAAAGCGTACCGAGTCTCCATTGCTACGCTACGAAAGCGTACTATTTACCATCGTCACGCTAACGAAAACATACTATCTATAATCCAAGTTCTAGTGATAAAACTCAGTCAGGGGATTTATATATTTGTAAATGACAGTTTCATTAGGCCTATAGTAAAAATATCCATAGATTGGTAATCTCTTTTCTCGGTGGCTATTGGCCCAGTTACCCCTCACCCAACTAATGAAAGACCATTCTAACAGCTAAGCGACCATGTCCCTCGCAACATTTGAAACATCCAATTTGGTGTTGTCCCTCATCCACTGTCTTGATAGCTAAAGATCACTGATCTATTGGTTTAGCTCCGAACTTTCCCGTGGACTGATGATGACAGGTATTCGACGACTCGCTATCCTTGTTTGGTTCTGACCACAAAGTCTACACTCGGAGTCGTGATACCCTCCGAATCCTAAAAATCATCCCATCAGTCTTCTGGTTACCCTCAACATAAATTCAACCAAGGCATACTCTATGGGTGAAACTGTATATACATGCCTCTAGGGCACAACTTCGTTAGGCCTACCCCAGAGGGCCGTCTCAGAGTATCGTCATGTCCGATAGAAATCTCGAACTTCCTTCCAGTACCATCGAACATTAAGTTGGATGTGCTCCCATCGTATCTCCGGATACTTATGATGATTTTCCCCATTGGACTCTTTATTCCTTCAGATAGGTTCAAATGCATATCGATCCTTATTTCATTACACCTTATGCCTAATTTATCGTTATGCGTTTTGCTTATTTATTTTTTCATTGATTTATAGTATTATTCAGTCCATTTAATCTGAATCTTAATTACTTGTTTATCAACTTTATTAGTTACCATAAAACTATCAGATAACCACTGAATTTCCTAGTCACAAGGCCACCATAGCATTACTTAATCACCGAGCCACCATGAAACCATAGAATTGCATAATCATAAGGCCACCATAAAATTTTGCTTATTAAACTGAATTCATAATTTTAAGTTTATTTATAATCCGCTTCCCTTACCATTTCACTTTTTAAATTATAACTTTTCTGTTATAATCTTACTATCACCATAGAAACCATAGCCATGGACTAACCATAGAATGAGGTTTACAAATTAATTGTTAATTTAAGTTTAATTTTATATTAAGCCTAATTGTCCTCTTATTTACAATAGAATTATACCCCATTACCTTAGAATTGCGCTTGTTAAATTTACAATTGTAAGGTTATGATAAGCTTTTCTTATTTCTTTACGTAACAACTTTCATTTATGTTACCCTTTTTCTACCCGCCTCTGGAGTTATCCTTTAAGAAGCTAGGCATGTTCCTAATTGATTAGTTATTAAATACAAAATCTATTTTCACACCTAAGTTAATTACTGCAATAGAAACCCATAATTGTAAGACATTTCTTTTAATTTTTTGTAGGATATTAAACAGTGAGCAATACAGCAAAATCCCTATTTTCGAACTAATCCACTCCTTTATTTATTTTTGAACTTGCAATTAAGTTTCCTGCTTCTTTCACAAACCAAACTATGGAAATACATTACCTTTTCCTATCCAATCAATTTAGGTATTTCTGACTTCCTATTTTAATTGGTATACATTAATTCATGTTCTTAACTTGTTTTTCCTTTTTTGGCATAAATACAGTAAATTTGGACACAGTTAGGTTTATACCTTTTTTCTTTCAATCCCAATAATTTATATATTCATTCCATTCTAAATCTAAAAGGTACTTTTAACAAATACTATGGAAATTCTTAGATTTACCATTTAACTACAAATTTATTGTACGTAATATTAATTATGCCATGTCAACTTGTGTCACGATTATTCAGCAATTTTATCAAGTTCGCCTATTTTTAGTCCAATATTCCCTTTTTGTTACATTTTAACATTTAGGACCAAATCATCAAATTCTTTTTCTCATGATTCCAACGGAGACATATTTTCCCCACGTAAGAAAAATAGAAAGGATTTTAACCAGTCAAATATATATGTCAGTATTGCAGATTTAGGCATATTTTGTGCATAACCAAAAATTAACATAAAATTGTGAGATCAGACATAAATAGGGGGAAGAGGACAGAGAAAATATCTTATTAATTTAACAGGAGTCAAAAGATGAAATATACCGCTATTAAAATGAATAACTTAAATCCACCAGCTATAGTGCTTCCTAACGTCTGGATCTATTTTGGACCTAGGTTTATTATCCGTTTTCTTTTTAGGTTGAATCTACAAATCTATTTGGATATGAAATCTGGACATCGAAATCTTATATCCACTACTTTTGCCTTCAAATCTTGAATTAAATAACCTAAATATATTTTTATTTTATTTTTGAAGAGTTTGGAGGAGAAAGGGAATGACAAGGCACCGACATCCTCTCACCAAATTTGAGTTTGACGGCTAAGCCTTGTAGGTTTATTTATAAATGTCTAGATATACTATGTCTATCGAATTTAAACCAAAATAAAATTTTCCATCAAAACAAGCCGAGTCCCCCTAAAAAATGATGTTATATAACATGGTCGACCAAACCCATGCTTGGTCGACACACGGATTAACCCAACCTATACATTGGTCGACCCATGGGTCGATCCAAACGTGTATTAACATGTTGGACTTGGCTGCTTTGATTGTGCATGATTTATTTATTCTAAAAGTTGTTTTAACATTATTTTGGCTTCCTGTTTTGTTTGATTTCCTTTTGTTTTTTTATCTAATTTTAATTTTAAATGCTTGTTGTTTATGCAATTAATATGCACATTAATTTTCTTCTGTTTCTAATTCATGCGTGTTAATCCATGTTACCATTATCCAAAATGTTTATTTTTAATTCTGGTTTTTATTAAATTTTCTCCCATTCTTAGCACACATTTAATTTAAATTCAAACACAGTTATTTCTGGAATTTTATATTTATTAATTTCTTAGTAGTGTTAAGTTTATTAATATGTTAACTTTACTATTTTCTTTACTTTCTGATTTAACTTTGTTTAAGATATGCATTTATTTTTAAATTCAAATGCACGTTAGTTCTGAAATTTATGTCTATATTTGTATATAAACATATTGCATGTTGTGTTCACATTTGTGCCAACATTCCAAGATTAATTATCTGCTTCCAACTTTGACGTTTTTACTATTTATGTTCCTATTAGTGGTTTTAGTGACGCATATTGTTAATTTAAATGAATATTGCAATTTATTTTTAATTAGTTTCTCTTTCTTACATTAACTTTTTTTCACATGCGTTTTCTTTTGAATTTCTAATGCACATTATTCAAGTAATTATTTTGATTTTTTTTATTATTTAAAATGCAAGGTGTTACATTCTCCCATCCTTTAAAAAAATTGGTCTCCGAAAATTAGCAAGGGTAAAATAATGTAATTCCTCGCATAATTTATAACTGTCATGTGTACATCCAGTTTTGCAACAATTCGTTTACTAGTGCGAAGTGCAATACATGATAAAAATTCATGAATGCCTGAGCGGTACCTCCTATATAAATGCACTTTTCTTTCAAAAATCTTTTGAATACATGATGCACACAACCCAAATATACTGGCAATTTCTACATGAATGCAATAATTTTAGATATAAAAATATATTTTCATCCAATTTTTTCCACACTCTTACAGAACAAATGCATTGTCCATCTAATGCTTGTATCCAAACCCTACCAACCAACTTTAAATTTGCGAGTTTTAGACAAATCTATTTTTCCGAATACGATTTCTCATGTTAGAAAAATGTAGAAAATGGAAAATTTTATATTTTCCACTTCAATTTTACACACCTTTTCCCCTATACTTGGAACCTTCCATCTCTACTCTCTAAAATTTCCTATTTTCATTTCCAAGCACAATTTACATAAGAATAATTTCATTTACTATTACCCTAACTTATTTTGGAAGAATTTATTTTCTCTTCTTGGTCCTATTTATCGCATTCATTACATTTTGTAAAAAAAATTTGTTCTTCTTTTAGTTATTTATCTTTTGCATTCATTTTCATTTCATTTACAATATCCTATGCCTTTATTCTTTTCTAGCGATCATTACAAATACCTAGAAAGAGAATATCACACTAAAGTATTCTATTTTAAATAATAAAATAGAACACTACATTGTAGTGCGAATCTATATACTGAAAGAAAACATGCTCTACTGCAATAACTACTAGGCAAAATATATAATGGCTAATTGTGGCTACCCATAAGGACTAAAAGGCCTAGGACCATGCTGTGTAGTTAAAGCGCTTAGCGGTTCTATAGCGGTGGAGGTGCAAAAAGGTGTAGCGGGGATAAAGCGGGGAAATAGCGGGGATAAAGTGGAGGTGCAAAAATGTTCATTAGATGTAAAAACAAATATTTAAAAATTAATAATCATCTTTCTTACATTATATGTGTACAAGAAACTAATATCTGTTAATCTTATATAACAAAATCACGGAATAACATAGTTATGCAAGCTAAATTTGATGAGCGTAATTGATTGTTACAATATATTAGGCACCTATGCCTTAAATTTAGTCATTTACGCTACCTTTACTGAATTTTTTGAAAAAGAGAACTAGTCAAATCAAGCTATATATATTAATATTGCTAAAGCGGACGCTAAAAAGCCTTGATTTAGCGGATGCAGCGGAAAAAAGCGGGGCTAGAAGCGGATCTACTGTTCATCAACGCTAAATTAAAATAGCGTAGCGGTTGAAGAGCGCTATGGGCTATAGCAGGGATATTACGGGGCTTTAGTGGGGCTTTAACTGCATATGGACCATGTCCCTCTTACATAAAGAGGTCCTCATCACTGAATCTAGACAAGCATAACGTACTTTTTTTCAATATACCACTCTCTACAAACTCATGCCGCGTACCCTTAGTTCTCATTCCATAGTAAATTGAGATAACATGTCTACCAAAAAGGATTTTTCTCTTAATTGCAAACCATGACATAATTTCACTTACAAAACTCCCAAACTTGTTTTTCCAATCCATTTCCTCTTTATCCTTTCCATGTAAACCATGCATGTCTAAAATTACTTTTGGCCTCCCTCTATTAAATAGTAACCACTTTGAGAGATATCTTTTCAAAAAAAAAATTCTCAATTCCCATGCATTATTATATGACCTTTGAGTGTTGACCATTTCCCATTCTTACATTTTAATTTTTCCCTTAAGACTTTTTTATGATTATTACTCAAGTTTTAAGGCTTACTCACATACTGAAACAATATCTCAAAACCGCTACCAATTGTTCAAACACACTACTAGACTCATTCTACTAAACCATCTTTAATTCAATAAAATTTTATATTCTTAAGACCTTTCTCAAAATTAAAAAAAAAGTTAGCAAGATAGGATTATGCACTTTAACTCGGTTGAAGCTCTTATTTATTCTAATACATATTTCTTTTCCAAAAGGAATTAATAAGATCAAGTTTCTATAAATCATTTCTAAGGAGGACTTTTGTGTTATATGTAAAATAACAAGAAAGCTTCATTAGTTTAATATCTTTCATTTATTTGTTGAAATAGGTAGCACAAAATATGGTGTTTCACCTATATTTTGTACACCTCTTTCGCTGCACATTTGCTTACAAACTTATTGATTCATAAAAAATTATCTTATGATTCTTCCTGTTCCAATAAGTTAAAGTGTGTCACAATCCGTTGTTTATAACTAAGCTTTTATATTTTCTTTAACTCAAGATCACTATGTACCACTTATGTCTACTTCATTTATATTCGCACTTTCTTTTAACCACTTATATTGCTTAACCCCACAAATTGCATATGCACTTTATTATTTTGAAAATAAAATTGCATAATTTTCTCAAAATTATTTTAATACAACTCTTAATATTACAAACCAGTAAATTTCTAAAACTGCTAACTTTTTAAACTTGAAAACTTTTCCAGAAAATCTTTTTCTATTTTTTTTTTTCAAATTCTTTTGTTTTAAGTTTAACTATAGGGCTAAGTACAAAGTGGTTTCTTAACTGTTATTCCCAAATCCTTTGCACAAAATTACTTTTATATATCCAATTTTTCTTTCACACTAATTCGTCCAAAGATATGTTTGTCTGGAATCTGTGCCTAATATCACTTTTGCATCGAATGTATATACATAAGTTCCTAATCCATTTTCTTTTATCTTCTTCAATTTCCAAGGCTCTACTGCCCAAACCACTAATCTGCAATACCAAAATTTTAGATATCAACACACGAAAATTTCTTTTATTTCAAAATATATAGTACACTCTTTATTCTAGACATTCATAGGACTACTATTCTGAAATTTCCATAGCCATTTCCTTAGTGTACAAAACTGACATTCAAACTTCTTACATGTATTGCTTCACTTATCCAGTAGGTTCCTCTATGGATCTAGATGTATTTGTGTGTGTGTGTGTGTATATATATAATAATTTTATTTTGAAAATACAGATACGTTCGCTCACAATCTAGATATATATCCTAAACCTAAGCTTTGATAGCAGATGTAACAACCCAAATTTCAGCTATGGACTAACCATAAAATTAGGCTTACAACTTAATTATCAATTCAAGTTTAACTTTATTTTAAGCCTAACTGTCCTCTTATTTACCATTGAATTACACCATATTGCCATAGAATCATGCTTATTAAATTTAAAATAATAAGGTTATAATAAGCTTCTCTTATTTATTTTCTTTACATAAAATCTTTCGATTATGTTACCCTTTTTCTTCCTACCTTTGCAATTTATTCATGAGGACGCTAGGCTTTTTCCTAATTGATTAGTTATTAAACTATACAAAATCTATTTTCATTGCTTAAGGTAATTACTGCAATAGAAATCCATAATTGCAAGATGTTTCTTTCAATTTGTTAGGATATTGAATAGGGCACAATACGGCTAAATCCCTATTTCGCGTTAATCCATGCCTTTTGTTTATTTTTGAACCTGCAATTATGTTTCCCACTTCTTTTACAAACTAAACCATGGAAATATATTACCTTTTCCTAACTAATCAATTTAGGCTATTTCCGACTTCCTATTTTAACTGGTATATATTAATTTCTATTTTACCCATTTTGGCATAATTACAATAAATTTGGACACTCTTGGGTTTATACTTTTTTTATCTATCAATCCCAACAATTTCTATATTCATTCCATTCTGAATTTGAAAGTAGTTTTAACAAATACTATGGAGATTCTTAGATTTATCGTTTAACTACAAATTTACTATACATAATTTTAATTATGCCATGTCAACTTGTGTCATGGTTATTCGATAAGTTTTATCAGGTTTGCCTATTTTCTGTCCAATGTTCCCTTCTTATCATAATTTAACATTTAGCCCCAAATCGTCAAATTGTTTTTCTTATAATTCCAATTGAGTCATATTTTTCCCATGTGAGCAAAACAGAAAGGATTTTGATCAGTCATATACATATACCAATATTGCAGATTTAGGTATATTTGGCACATAATCAAAAAATTAACATAAAACTGTAAAAGCAGACATAGAAAAGGGGAAAGAGGACTAAGAAATTGTCTAATTAATTTATCGGAATCAAACGATGATATATACTACTACTAAATTTTTTTAAATCCACTCACCATTAGTGCATCCTAATGTTTGGATCTGCTTTGGATCTAGGTTTATTATCAATTTTCTTTTCAGTTTGAATCTACAAATTTATCTGGATAGGAAATCTGAATATCTAATTCTTGGATCCACTGCTTTTGCCTTCAAATACCGAATTAAATAACATAAATCTAATTTTTTTTATTTCTGAATAGTTTGGAGGAGAAAGGGAATGATGGGTCCTAAACGCCTTCATAGAAAAAATGAGTTTGGCGGCTAAGCCATGTAGGTTTACTTATAGATTTTTAGATATATCACGCCCATCGGATTTAAATTAAAATAAATCTTACCATCAATACAGTCCCCAGCCCACTAAAAACAACAATGTTATATAACACGAGTCAACACATGGGTCGACCCACCTCAAATTTGAGTTGATGTGTATTAACACGTCAGGTCTTGCTGCTTTAATCGTGCATGATTTATTTATTTTGAATGTTTTTATAGCATTATTTTTGGATTTCTTTTTTATTTGATTGTCCTCTGTTTTAACATGTGTCTAATTTTAAATTTAAATGCACATTGATTTTCTTCCGTTTCAAATTCATGCTTGTTAATCCTTGTGACTGCTACCCAAAATGTTCAGTTTTTATTAAAATTTCTTCCACTCTTATAATGCATTTAATTTCAATTTCAAACACAGTTATTTCTAGAATTTTTTATATATTAACGCCTAGCTTATTAATATGTTAACTTTAATAAATTTCCTTCACTATCTGATTTAATTATGTTTATGATGCACATTTATTTTTAAATTCAAATGCACGTTACTTTTGAAACTTATGTCTGTTTTTATATATACATGTGCATTGACATGCATGTCAACATTCCAAAATTAGTTATCTGCTTCCAACTTTGACTTTATCATCATTTATGTTCCTATTAGTGTCAATAATTACGCGCAAAGTCAATTTAAACGAATGTTGCTATTTAATGTTAATTACTTTCCCTTTCTTACTTTAATATTTTTTCACACTTGTTTTCTTTTGAATTTCAAACACAAATTATTACTGTAATTATTTTGTTAATAATTTTATTATTTAAAATGCGCGGTGTAAGAGGTGTTGTGCATGTAAGCAAAGATATTCATCAAGATGAGGCTGCCGCAGGGAGGTGGATGTGGAGATGGTGGATGAGGAGGTGTTAATGACTCAATACTTGACCGAAGAAGAGCATCGGGTATTAGCAAAGGGAAAGGTGATGGTGTAGGAAGACATCGAAGCAGAAGCAGCGAAAGAACTTGCTACAGAAAATGGGAAGGCCATCATTACCGAAAGCATTGTAGTTGCTCACGAAATTAAAGGTAGTGCTTCCCAGCAAAAAGTCGTTCCATCTACTTTCACTGGTGTCTCGACTATACAAGCTTCTAAATATTTGGAGTATGATCTCGAGCATCCAGAAATGGGCACCAAGAGTTTCCTTTTCCAAATAGTTGAAGGCACCGCGTCTATAGGGGTCACTCAGTAAATGCTTGGAGGTATATCCACTTTCTCACCAGTATTTGAGAAGATGATAGCAAGAAGCACACATCTTTCTCTCGGACATGCAGATATTTTTGAATTGGGGATCCCGACCAGCTTCGAGACAACCATGGCTATCGGGTCGACATTTGATGTTGAGGTGTATAAGAGAAAATTGTGGAAGAGTTTGGGCTTGTTGACACCTATGAGGGCTTGGGTTAGAGTGAGACTTGTCAAAGCTAGCTGTCTGGGGAGATGCGGAGTTCTCCCACCTTCTGGAGGAGGAAAAAGGGGAAAATAAGGTGGAACCAAGGTGGTTGAACTGATAGAAGCAACCGGGTCGTCGACGCATGATTTGTTTGAACGACAACGGGATCTAATGCTAGTGAAGTCAGAGGAGCTTGGGGTGAAAAGGAAGGCAAATGAGGAAACAAGGGGTCAAAGCTCAAGAGGAGGCCAGAGCAAAAGACGAGGATGATGCCTAGGAAAAAGTCCAGGAGGAAGCCCGAAAATAGGCCGAAGAAGAGGCATCACGCAAGAGAGAAGAGGAGGAGTTCAGGAAGCTTAAGGCCGCGAAAGAGGCTTGTCTAAAAGCCGAGTAGAAGGCTTGTAAAAAGGCTGAGAAGGTGGCCCGGAAAGCCAAGAAGGAGGGCACAAAAACTCAGACTTTCGAAGCCACAGTTGAAGCTACCCCTCCTCCATTGAATGTAGTCCTCCATAGAATAACGAGGATTTATGATGAAAAAGTGTAGGAACTTTTATCATCCTTTAGTAGTGGCTTTAAGCTAAGGCCTCATTCCACTCTTACTGCACCAAATGAGCAAAAAGGATTAGAAAGGATTGGAGAGAAGAGGAAAAGGAATAGGAAGAAGGATGAGGATGAGCCACACAAGTCCGAGTCTGAGAAGAAGAAGAAGGGTGGCTTGTCTATGTGATTGTTATAAAACAGTTTTGTTTTTGTAGTCCAATAGGATACGCTAGCTGACCCTCACTTTTGGATATTTGATGTGGATTTTATATTCACTTTACAAGCATCTCAATAAAGAGAAAGCTAGGTTTGCAATTGAATTTAGTTGGATCTTTGAATGTAGAAGCTCATCCAATTCATAATGCGTTTAGGGAGAAGTATCAAATAAAAGATGTTGGATGTGCGACACTGACTTTAACTGTTTATCATGTGTGGATTGAAAGGAATGCACGTCAATTTAACCACAATGTCATTTCTAAAGAGGTTAAACCGAAGATCATTAAAAAGGAATAGTGTTACTTGGTTAACGACAATGGTAGCAGGGCGTACAGATCTTTGCAGAATGAGGAGTTCTTGTGGAGGTGGGGTATTGAACTGAAAGACACAGGCTGAAGAAGGAATCGAATGAAGATTTGTTAGAGACAGAGCTTATTATAGTTTTATAATGAGTTTTCAATTCATATTGTATACAGTCTATAGTGGCACTATTTTGAGATGCTTGTAATATGAATATATAGAGTTTATATGTACTCTTTTTCCTTGTGTTGCACCCACATAGGTTAGGGGGCACAAGGTTTTGATGAGGCATATAAACAAAATATATGATTGCTACTCATAATAAAGTTATAAATTTTCAAAAAAAAAATTGATTTATTTATTTATTTGACATGTGAATGAAAGTTGACTTTGCTTATATCACATATTATTCGAAGTGTTCGGGTTTCTTTTATGCTTTCTAGTTATTGTACTTACATAATGTACTCGTCGCTATACTTAGATTAAACTAGCTTGAATCTCCACTCTCAAGAAATTTGATTCATGTGAAATTCGAGTTTGTTTCCTCCATTCTCGAGACTTCCTTTCGGTCGTTAATCTCGAGTTGTATGGAATCGAAATGTACGAACTTTGCTCTCGAGACTTCCTTTTTATCGTTAGTCTTGAGTCATGCAAAATTTGGTTTGATAACTCCAATCTTGTTTTGGTTGTGGATCCTAAGTTGTGAGGATTTATGGGTTAACGTCGTTGGTTCGTCGGTTTGGTGCACTCATGTATGCCAACCGATCAATTTCACAATTTAACATACTACACACAAAAGAAGATCACCGGTAGTGCGGTTTGATGAGTAAATGTACGGATTACATTTGACTCTAGCCACACCGTTGTTTGGTAAATTTGAGGGTCGTACCGACGGTTAGGCTCCTAATCATGCGAGGACATGAATTAGTCATGCTACAACCATCAGGCTTAAGGTTGTACCAACATAAGGACTCTAAAATATGCCAAGGCATAAATTGTTTATATACCAACCATCAAGTTTAGGTGGTTCCAACGGATACACACCTAGATTTGCCTAAGAATAAATAAGCCGTGAAATACCCATCAAGATTTGATTTTCTACCAACGGATAGCCTCCAAAATATGTCGGAGCATAAATCAATCATGTACCAACCTTCGGCTTAGGTGGTGCTAGCGGATAGACTCCTAGATATGCCTAAGAATAAATAAGTCACGTCGTACCTATGGGCTTTGAGTGGTGCCATCTGAAAGACTTCCAAACATGCCTGGGCATGGATAGGTCATGTCATGCCCGCCGGGCTTTGAGCGATGCCGTCGGACACATGCCCAAACATTTTTGGGCATAGATAGGTATG
Organism: Allium sativum; assembly: GCA_030737875.1. NCBI lineage: Eukaryota > Viridiplantae > Streptophyta > Magnoliopsida > Asparagales > Amaryllidaceae > Allium > Allium sativum. Next base: position 386,661,741 of record CM060916.1, on the reverse strand, counting down.
CCATGCCTGTTGGTTCACGGTGATGCCGACGATAAGCTCCTAGATACGCTTTAGCATAAGTACATATCGTATCCATCGGGCTTGCAGTATTTTCCCCCAATTTAGGAGATGAATGAAGTGGTGCTAACATGCCGAGTCTTGAGTATGCCGAAGCATAGGTAGGTCATGTCAAGCCTATTGGGAATAAAGTACTTGCTTGTACAACTCAAACTTTTTGTTGTAGAAGAGCTTTTCAATAACATCTCCTGGGTGGCGATAGTCATTTGTGTCATAACTATACATGTCGTGATACTTGTAGTATTTGGTAGTTCATTTCTCCCTCCCTCCCTCTCTCTCTCTCTCGCGATTCTCTCGAAGTAGTTTTTGTGTATTGCATGGCATTGCAGGTCGTAAGGTGTATGGTCTTGATGGGGATATTAAGTGGAGTGTAAGTGTTGAGGATTGGACCCTGGTTGATTCTTCTTTTTTTCGACACTCCTCCTTTGTTTCCGCCTTGAGCAGGTTTTTTTCTGAGCATTATCGTTGTATTTTTAGGAGTTTTCTCCGGTTTGTTTAGCGACAAAGTTGTTTAACAAAAAGTCTTGCTGGATATTACCAGGATGGACACTGTAAGTAGCTCAATTCATGCGTATTTCCTATTGACGTAGGAATTGGTTAGCTTTTTCGTAGAAGAATTCTAGAGTTTTCGGTTGTTGTCTATCGATCCATGCCCCAAATTCAGAATTTGGAAGTATGCTCTTAGCAAGTTGAATGAGGACAATGCGGGGTTCTGGATCGTCCACTTGTACCAGGGCATTGTTGCATATTTTGAGGTAGCTCTTAAGAGTTTTCCCGATGTCCTGGTAGATGTTTGAGATGGTCAGGATCTCTTAAGGCATTGTGACACGCATTCTGAGCTGCTTAATCAACTCCTTGGCGAGCTAATATAAAGTCGATATAGTTCTCGGTAGAAGTCAAGAGAACCATAATAGAACCATGCCTTCATGAAAGATGGGTAAGAAATTTTACTTTACCGCGTTTGTGGCGCGGAAGGTGTCCATATGCCGTTCATATCAATTTATGAAGTTACAAGGATCGATCTTCCCCAAGTAAACCGTGAGGGCATATGTATTGAATCTTCTTGGCCATTCAGCGTTGAGGACATCTTAGTGAAAGAGTTACGTCTCGAACTGGATTCCCTATCGTCGTTGATGTTCCCCCGCGATTCCCTCATGAGCCTATGGACCATCTCAGTGAGAACTAGGTGTTGGATTCCAGCGGTCGTTATCTAACTCTGAGGTGCGAGGCCTATGACACCTCCTGTGATGGACATCTTCATCCATTTGAGGATCAACCACCTCCACCTGTTGGGTTCGCGGAGGTAGGATGGAAGCATGTTGGGCCTAAGTACTCGTTTTAAACATTGGTTCTAAGTTGGGAACAGAGACAGGCAGAGGTTGTCTAGTCGTGGGTTGAGAACTAGTTCTTAGAGCATTACTAAGGCCCAACCAGGAGCAGTCAGAATGAAGGGCTCCCTCCCTGATAGTAATTGTAGCACATCATTGTTTATTTTCTACCTTTGGCTATGGCTATTATAGTGGGTGTTCGAAGAACTTTCCAAAATGTATAGAGAAGGATGAGCATTACTATTGGCTTGAAGACAGGTATCCCTGTGAGGACTGCCCATAACTCCTGCACTTAACAAAGGAAATAATGCATCAGAAGATATGCCAGGCAGTTATGGGCGATCATCAAGGTAGAATAACACCAACGGAACATGTCGTATAACTCACAACGCATGGATAAAATATAATATAACGTATAAAATAGGAAATAACAATGAAGCATAATAGAACATAATTCCAACTTTTCATATCTTCATGAAAATATCCAATACCAAACAACCATATTACACGAAATCTGTATAAAGAGCCACACTACAATTTCTCTCAGAGTAACACATCAACAACATCAGCAGAAACAACATCTATGAATAGTAGGTAGCAATACATTTGCCTTCTAATCGTCTTCACTTGACAGCATTGTCCTTGTCAAGATCTACTACATGTCACTCTGTCTGCTCGTCAACAACATTGATGAACAACCCAAGGTAATAAGAGGAAAACATAAAACCTTGAGTCAGACAACAGTCTTAATGAGCATAAAACAACTATCAACATCAATAGTAAAGCATATGGATAATAGGAAGTTCAATCATCTGATCTTCCCACTACATCGACTATACAGGATACCCAATCCCACTTCTCTTCCATAACCTACGGTGATAGCCTTCCCGGAGAAGTAGAGAAGAAACAACCAGTAACATCCATAGCAACCAATTATCAAGTATGGACCATCCTAATCAAATTTAATACCCCTCAAGCAAAAATGTCGAAGGCCGAAACCAACATCAGATAAGAACCTAAGAAATATCTCCCTAACCGTCAAATAATCGACAAAAGAGGATGCAAGCAAATAATGACATCCATAGCCTTGGATATCACCATCTACCTTAACTTAAATCCATCGTTAATAGTATGACTGGCCCATCCTGCCATCCGTTAAGGGATAATGGTAACCCTGTATCTAGCAAAACTCCATACACCATCGTGACTCGTATCCATGCCCATCGTGACTGCCCAAGGTAATCAACTAATCACCTAGTCTTTTAGGTGTCCTCATTATAGCCCTGCTTTAAGTCCGCTAGAACCTCCGACAAATGATGATCCCTTGACACTTAAAAACTCTAGCCATCCATCCTAATGACTATATCATAAGCTCAGGCACCTTCTCAAGCAATCTATTGTATACGAGTTCAAACCACCTTTTGAGTAGTCTTCATAACCTCGTTGAATCATCCCACGATCAGGGATCACTAGACCATGCTTCGAACATTCCATCAAAATTCAACATCGAAATCATAACATTCGTTGAGTCTCGTCTTCATCATGTTAGGTTCAATGACTACACAACCTCACAATTAGCCTTCCTAAACCATGCTCATTAACCTCACCAAAAACCAACACATTCTGATCATTCTCTGATGGGTCGTTTATGACCCATTACATGGATCGCACCCCGATCCACCCAACGAACCGATTACCCATCCCCGGCCGATCCATCACCAAGCCTCGGTTCTCATCCTTCTTATGCTTGGACAGATCCACACAACCTACAGTCCATGCAATCACAACCAAGCTGATTCGATCCATCCCCTTATTTCAACCTAGCCGACCCAAAGCATGTCACGACCCGACCTAATTCCATGCGACCCAATCCACTTTAACCCCTTTACCAAGCTTTTGCACATTGTGTTGACTCGTGATGGACAGTACACGACCTAGAGAAGGTCATTAGCGACCCATCACCCACGACCCATTGAAAACATGGAGTTTAGAGCTCCAACTTTCAGGATCTTCTCGACTCCTCCTCCAGAGCTCCTCAACCAAGTTTCGTTCTATTCTGATCAGGCGATCCTCCGATTTCCTCCTACCAACCAGTCTAAGCTTTAATGACGAACATATGTACATATGATTCATCCAAAACATCCATATCTGACCAAACAATTGATAGCATCACAAAAAATCATTATCATAGCAAACAATCTTCATACAATCGTACCAAATTCACCAAATCATGGTAAAATGATAAAAGCATCAATAATTCGACCTAACTTAGATATAATCAATAATGAATATGCGATTTCAATATTAACATGTGAATTTCCGTTATAATTAACTAGATTAGGTCCTATAGTGTGATTCGAATTCAAAATATACTTACATTGATTAGATCTAGGTGAACGTAAGTTGTATGGATGAAATTAAGATCAAACAAACCCATATACTCGATAAAATCCGTGTGAGAGATGGTTATCACTGACCAAATCCGCAAAATAGCCACGAATCAATAACCTATAATCCTGGACTATGAAGAACAACGAAGATTGACATCTGAATCAATCCAATTGATGTGATCTACCTTTCCTGGATGTCAATCATCAATCCTAGTTCACAAAACTATGAATTGAAATGGAATGAAGGTGTATTTGATTGGACCAGAGAATCACAGGCACCTAACCAAATGAGCAAGCAAAGAGACTAAACAAATATCTTTACCCCTACCCCCTATTCATAGCCAACCACTCGTAGCCGTAATGGGCCTTACTAATCATCCCACTAACGAATAATTAGCTTATCCTGAAAAGAAGCAACACAAAAACAACATTTTCTCCCAAACCGCTCAGCCAAATCCTTAATGTGATCATTCTACGGAATTGGAAGCACCATTCCTGACCCAACGAGATCGATCTCAGCTCCTGATTTGATACCATTCAGAAGTTATGACCTAAAAAAATAACAAGGGCAAAAATGGTCACAAAAAGAATTGGTAAAATTCATGGACTTGTCTCACATTCCATGAACAGCATATCAAAAGATGAGAATGGTCTAACCATTGGAGAATTAAATAAAAATATTTTATGATCCTTCGGTACGTAAAATACGGGTTGTTACATTTTCCCCCTTAGGAATTTCGCCCCCAAAATTCCAAGCAATGCAATAATAACAATTCTGCATGCTTACCGTCTACGACCGGCCAATTTACCATCCAATCTAGCATCCAACAAGCCAAACAATCATAGCCTTAACTTAGCATGCAGAATTCTAATAATAGTACAAGTTACCGTGGCATAAGTGACACGATATCTATAGGTCATACCACATGAAGAATTCTGGATAGGTCGCCTTCATACTCTCTTCTGTTTTCCATGTGCAATCGTCATCATCGTTTCCCTATTGTACCTTGACTAGCTTAACCACCTTCCTCTTAAGCTGTTTCATGTCATTCCTCACAACCTCCAAGCTCTTTACGAGGCCTTGAAACTACGGACTTGACTAAGTCTTCATATTTACTCGAAGATACCACTACATTCGAATCATGCACACACTTCCCTAGAAAAGACACGTGAAAAACATTGTGCACATTCAACATATTCTCAGGTAAAACCAACCTATATGCGAGCTTTCTGGTTCGATCGATTATCCGAAATGGATAAATGAACCTTAGAGCTAACTTTTCTATGCTTCCGAATCAAACAATGTTCCTTAAAGGTGACGAAATCCATATCGTCAATGTGGAATTACAAATCTTTTCTACACTCATCGGCATAACTTTTCTGGCGATCTTGGGCCGCTTTCATTTGTTGTCGAATAGTCTCAACACAATTTGATGTCTCTCTTATCATCTTAGGCCCAAGCATCAACTTAATCCCAGTTTCTACCTAACATGCAGGACAATTGCATGGCCAGGATGGCCTACCATACAACACCTCGTATGGTGCTATTCCAATACTTGACTGGTAACTGTTATCATATGAAAAATCAACAAAATGTAGGTGGTCTTCCCATGATCCCTCAAAATTCAATACACAAGCTGTAAGGAGATCCTCCAATACCCAATTAACTCGCTCGGTTCTGACCATCAGTCTGTGGATGATAAGTCATACTCAAACATAGCTCGGTTCCCAAACCTCTTACGAACTCTTCCAAAATCCACCAGTTAACAATGGGTCTTAATCACTCACAATTCTCTTTGGGATACCATGGAATAGAACTATCAATTTAATGTATAACTCAGCCAACTTCGTTGCTGTCCTAAACGATCTGATAGGGATAAACCTTGCGCTTTTGGTCAAGCAATCCATTATGACCCAAATCCCTTCATTTCCCACCCTGGTCCTAGGTAGTCCATCGATAAAATCCATCAATAATTTCTCCCATTTCCGCATAGGAACTTCTAATAGCTGAAGCAATCCACTCGGTTGTTGATTCATGAGTTTTTAAAGCACGACAACAAGGATGAAGATCGAACTGAAGAGTTAGTGTGTGTGTGTGTGTGTGTGTGTGTGTTTAGTGTGTTATATGAATGTTAAATATATCCTCATTTTATATAACACAAGTACACAAAACACGAATATATATATTTATGTAAATGGCTTTAAATAGCCTTTACTGGGCTTTTTGCCCTAAACCAGTCGACTGATTCATTTTATACCAGTCGACTGGTCAAGAACAAAAATTCCAATAACGACTATTTTAATCATCTTTCAAATATATATACGATTCATATTTTCAACTAGTTGACAGGTGATTTTATACCAGTCGACTGACCGACAATAACAACCATATTTCTGAAGGGTCACTTTCTTTCATGAAAAAAATTTCTCTTGATTTCTGAAGGAAATGGTTGTTTCTTTTCAATAAAATCTTCATGAATATTTACTACTCTTCACTATAAATACATCACAAATTTGTTTATTAAATCACCAATTCTTATTGATTCTATTCTATTACTTGATCTATATTTCTAAAGCACTCTTGCATCCTGGAAAGCTCTCAAATATTCAAATTACTTATCGAATCTTTGAATGTATTTCAAATCTTTTGATTTAGTGTGTAATATACTTCCTTCAATCTTCACATACACATTATATACTTGAGGATAATTTTATAGGAAGGGTGTACTCAATCGTTGGCTATTTAGTGTTGTTCAAGAACACAATCAGAAGTCAATTCTTATTGTTTGTTAGAAGTCCTATGTCGGTGCTCAGGTTAGAAATCCTTATTGGGGCTTGGATTGATCCTTGTTGGGGCTCAGATTGTTGTGAACCTATTCCTCCGGGTGAAGAGAGAGTGTTGATAGTAGAATTCTAGAAGGAGTCTGGGGCTGGACAGAGGACGGGAAGTCCAAACCAGTATCAAATTCCTGGTGTCACTTTACTTAATGCATTTACTTATCTATGATATCTTTTATTATTTTATATTTACTTTCATAACTATTGTATTAGACAAGTTAGAATATCATAGTCAATTCCGCTATATTCCATATATAAAGATCCTACACTAAGTCACACGACTTTTCAATTAGTATCAGAGCCTGGTGTTCTGGAGATCGTAACAACATCCTAGAACAAATGGAAATAAAAAAGTCTAGTTAAGGGATTAGGAAGTGGAAAAGTAACAAAGAAAAATCAATGGAGCAAGAGAGCAAATGTTTCATGGCTAAAGTTAAACCATAATCTGTATGTGCAGATTCATTATATAAAGATCTTTTGTTATACCATGAAAAATTATTGAAAGATTTTAAAAGTTTGGGTAAACTTTATGCAATTATTTTAGCCAAGTTTAAAGACCGTGATAAAGAAAATTCCACATTAAAAGAGGAAAACAAATTTTTAGTAAAACAAGCCAAATATTTTGACAATACCTTAGATGAGCTTGTTTTTCAAAAAGATTTCCTTTAAAAGAAAATGAGAACCTAGAAGATAAAAACAGTGTTCTTTTAAAGGAAATCGATCTTTTACAAAATAAAAATACATCTGTAGAAAATTCTTTAAATAATTCTAGTTCCTTAATTTTGTCTCTTAAAAAGAAGAATGAAGCTTTAATTGAAAAGAATCTAAAATTATCTAAAGAATGTGAGTTTTTAAAGGTGAATAATTATATTTTGCAAAATGAAATTTATGACTCAAAAGAAAATCTTGAAAAATTACAATCTTCTTTAGATAATTCAGAATCTCAAAATTTTGGTTTCAAAAATGAGAATGGTACTTTAGAAAGGAAGAATTCTATATAAATAAGGAAAATGATGATTTAAAAAATAATAAAGTTTCTTTTGAAAATGTCAATCACAACTTTGGAATCAAATTTGATAAATGTACAAGTAAGTTTGCAAAATTAATAAAGGTCAAAATGATTTAAATATGATTTTATCTAGATCTCGACCTTTACATGACAAAATTGGTTTATGATATAATAAAACTAATCATAGAAATAGTACTGGATATGCTTTTATGTACAATGAAAATATCACTGCTAGTAGTAATGCACATTCAAGATCCAATTATTATAGATTTTTGAATACTTCTATGAATAGAGATATTTATAATAAATTTAGAAGTACAAAAGGAAATACTAATAGAAGTTGTTTAAGTATTTGGGTTCTTGTAAATTGGAAAATTAGAGAAAAATATATTGATAATTACTTTAATTCAGTAGTTAATACTGGAAGTTTCATTTTTAAAGGTTCCATTAAACCCTCTTGGGAATGGTTACCTTCCATCTAACACCTAGATCTGAACGAAGGAAGTGGGTACCAAAGTATACATATCATATTTTTTACAGGTACACCACAACAAAAAGAAGGCTATTTTCGGTATCTCTATATATCTATGAAAACAAAATTCAGTTTATCGAAATGCACATGATCCAATATCTCCTATAGGTGCTTTAATTATTTATGTTTTATGATCGATTACTATTGTTTATCATTGTACATATTACTTTTAATCGATGAAAAAGGGGAAAAAATAATTATGTTGTATATGCTAACATTTGTTATAAGAATTAAAATGGTTATTATTGTTTATATATGCATTAATAAGATGTTGCAGAGAAGTTTTTTTCTGGGGGGGATAAAAATATGCAAGCATACATTCAGTGGGAGTAAATAAATAATTCTATACAAGTGAAAGAGGTTGTCATCAATCAAAAAAGGGGGAGAATATTGATTCACAAGTTTTTGATTCACGACATCAAGGAATTGAAGATCAAATCGAAGATCTGGGGGGGGGGTGTGTGTGTATATATATATGTGTGTGTGTGTGTGTGTTTAGTATGTCAGATGAATGTTAAAATCTATCCTTATTTTATATAACACAAGTACACAAAACACTCGACTGGTTCATTTCCTACCAGTCGACTAGTCAGGAACAAAAATTCTAGTAACGGCTATTTTTAGTCATTTTTCAAATATATATTTGATTCATATTTTCTACTAGTTGACTGGTGATTTTTATACCAGTCGACTGACCCGACAATAACAGCCATATTTCTGAAGGGTCACTTTCTTTCATAAAAAAATTTCTCTTGATTTCTAAAGGAAATGGTTGTTTCTTTTCAACAAAAATCTCCATGAATATTTACTACTCTTCAACCACTATAAATACATCACAAATTTGATTATTAAATCACCAATTCTTACTGATTCTATTCTATTACTTGATCTATATTTCTAAAGTACTCTTGCATTCTAAGAAGCTCTCAAATATTCAAATTACTTGTTGAATCTTTGAATTTATTTCAAATCTCTTGATTTAATGAGTAATATGCTTCCTTCAATCTTCACATACACATTATATACTTGAGGATAAGATTATAGGAATACTCAATCGTTGGCTATTCAGTGTTGTTCAAGAATACAATCAGAAGTCAAACTCTAATTGTTTGTTATAAGTCCCATATCGGTGCTCAGGCGAGAAACCTTTGTTGGGGCATGGATTGTTGTGAACCTGTCCCTCTGGGTGAAGCGAGGGTGTTGATAGTAGAATTCCAGAAGGAGTCTAGGACTAGACGTAGGACTGGAAGTTCGAACTAGTATAAAATTCCTGGTGCCACTATACTTACTACATTTACTTATATATGATATCTTTTATTTTTTAATATTTACTTGCATAAATATTGTATTAGACAAGTTAGAATATCATAGCCAATTCAAGTTTATTACATTTATAAATATCCTACACTAAGTCACACCATTTTCATCGGCTACGTCTATTCAACTTTCACTAACTAACAAATTCATACATTTGGAAATAAAATTTCCAACATCCATCTTTATACCTTCCTAATAATAAACTCGATTCATGTCCCGATACATCTTATTACCACTAGGTTGAATCGTCGACTTAGAGTGATGACGTTCTCTCAAAATCTCATTTATCAATCCTTCTATATCAAGAAAAACCAATGTTCCTTTCTTCCAAAGCCAACCATCTCGATCGACCTCGAATTCCTTATCCTTTTCTGGTTCCACTCTTGCTTCCATCCTCTGAATGATCTCGACAACCTTTCCATCACGTTTTTGGCTTTCGCCAATCCTTTCAATGAGAGTTGTTCTTATCGATAAGCTCGCCAACATTTTAGGCACTAACTCGCACCTAGGTCTGTAATCAAATCCTACCAAAAACTCAAGGTGCTTCCATTCCGAAAACATTGCTCCCAAACTAGCATGCCTTCGACTTAACACATCTTACACAACATTACCTTTAGTAGGAATATAGGCAATACCAAAATCATAAGATGGCAAAAGCTCTAGCCACCGCTGCTGCCAAAGATTCAAATCCTTTTGGTAGAAGAGATACTTTAAAGACTTATGATTCATAAATAGTTTGAATTGAACTCTGAATCGGGAACATCTCCACATCTTCAGAGAAAACACGATCGCTGCTAACTCCAAATCATGAGTCGGATAATTTCCTTCGTGCGACTTCAGTTGTTGACTCGCATAGGCCATAACTCTATCCTTCTGCATAAGCACTGCCCTAAGTCCAGTACCACACGCATCAGTATATACCACCGTTTCCTCATTCCCACTTGGAAAAGTCAAAACAGGAGCACTTGCCAGTCCCTCTTTTAGGATTCTGATAGCTTGCTCACACTTCTTATCCCATGTGAACAGTTGATTCTTCTTCATCAATCCTATTAATGGTGCATCTATATTAGAGAAATACATGATAAATCGACAATAATATCCCATCAACCCAAGGAAACTTTTAACATCTGTCGCATTTTTAGGTCTATCTAAATCCTAGATTGTTTCTACCTTAGCAGGATTCATCGCTATTCCATTTCCAGAAACAAAGTGGCTTAAGAACCTCACTTCATTCTTCTAGAAGTGACATTTCGAAAACTTAGCTCTCAGCTGATGCTTTCGCAAGATTTCCAAAACAATTCGCAAGTGCGTCTTATCCTCTTCCTCAATCCTGGAGTAAACTAGGATATCATCCACGAACACAAGCAGGAATTTGTTCAATTGATCTTTGAATACCCTATTCATAAGATCCACGAAATACACTGGTGCATTGGTCAATCCAAATGGCATCATTAACCACTCAAAGAAACCGGATAGTTTCCTAAAAGCGGTCTTCGGCACACTATCCTTTGCCACTCTCAACTTGTGAAATCTCGTCGCTAAATCCATTTGGGAAAACACCTTGGCTTCATGAAGTTGACCAAACAAGTTATCTACTCTCGATAATGAATACTTGTTCTTCTTAGTCTCCTTGTTCAGCTCATGATTATCCACATACAATCTCAATGATCCATCAGCCTTGGTTGCAAACACAACTGGAGCTCCTTATTCGGACACGCTCCGCCAAATGAATCCTTTTCCCAAAAGGTCACTTACTTGCACCTCTAACTCTCGCTATTCTCTAGGCGCCATCCGCCTAAGGGGCATAATGATAGGTCTGGATCCGTCAACTAAATCGATGATGAGCTCAATCTCGTGATGTGACGGAAAACCTTTGATCTCGTCAAAGACATCATCAAACTCACTAGCGATCAACATAGATGACAATCCCTCCCGTGGAATCATAAGCGAATACAAAATGCTTATGAATACCCCATCTTCTGGCTTACATTGAATCACAACCATTCACCCTTCCACATTCTCGACTACCACCTCAAGCTTCTCGCAATCCACTTTAGTTGCATACCTCTTGATCCACTCCATTTCCAAAATAGTCCCAAACCCAGCGAAGTTCGAAACAAAGTAATCACATACAAAAGAGAAACCATGATTTGATAACACTAGACCACGACAAAGCATACAAAGTCTAGACGAACCCCTACTGGCTTAGTCATAACTAAAGGTCTATCAGCAATCTCGGGTTCCAAACCTAACAGGCACATAAGCTCATTGCAAATGAAAGAATGTGATTCTCCAGTATCAAACAACATTCAGACTGAAACATTACCAATAAAAAGATTACCTTGAACAATAACGTTCTTCCCTTTCTCCTTCGTCATAGAAGCTTTTGAAGAAGTTGGCATTGCCTCTAAAACATACGCCTTCACTATTTGCTTAATCTTCGACGGTTGTCGACAATCCTTCTTGAAACGCCCAGGCTTATCATAATTACGACGCTTCTTCTTGACTTTCGGATTCTTAGAATCCTTGTAATAATGGCCCTTTTGCCAGCAGTTGTAGCAAGTCACCTCACCTTTTGGCTTCTTCTGGCCATCCTTTCCTTTCAATTGTTCTTGCTTCATATTTCCATTCCCCTTCTTCTTATCACCACCCTTCTGTGATTTTAGATCCACGTTGGTTGCAATAACTTTTTCGTTGGGAAATAGACTATCGTGCCTCAAGATTTTTTCAACAATTTTGTCGTAAGGGTCATCCAAAATGATCAACCAACCGCTTCCTAAGATATGTATCCAAGCCCATGATGAATTTCTCGTTCTTTTGATAAGGAGTTTCAATATATGAAAGAGCATACTTAGACAAAGCGCCAAACTCAGAAACGTACTCCAACACTAGTCGACTTCTCTGCTTTAGCTCAAAAAACTTTTTTAATAGAACTAACCTCTGGGCTGTAGAAATGAACTTCATCTCAAACTTGATTCGGAATTGTTCCCAAGTGATCTCATCACCAAAAGTCTCTAAAGTGATAGAATTCCACCAATCCGCTCTGCCATATAGCTGTCTCGATACAAGCTTCCTCTTAAGTGCATCGTCAATACCCAAATTTGCGAATATCCACCCTTGAATCTCGACAGTCGGCTCTTTCCCAAAAAACGACTTCTCACCAAGAGAAGTGAAATCCTTACACAGCCTAGAGAAATCAGCCACCCAAGGCACTTACACTTGAATACCTACATCTACCGCAGTTGCTTCTGGAGTGGGTACCCACCTCGTGATCGCTGCCATTATGACCTCAAACATAGATGGGTAATCGGTTTGATCTCCTCACGATCCCCTCCCTGAGCAGGTTCCTCCCTAGTAGTATGTCTCGAAGACTGACGACTCATTCTAAATATGAAAATAGAATGATTAGCCCACACATGTGAAAAACTGCAATGGAGTTCAAGCGTTACTATACTATACGCAATACTATGGTGATCATCCATTAGAAAAGTACAAATACGTCTCTCGTACGTCATTAAACCCACGAACTTTGGATAAAATCGATTAACTAAAGCTGTGATGTAACGACTCAGATTTCTGGGGTTATTTTAAATATTTGATATCATTTTAAATATTATATTGATAATATAAATGAAATTTTTATATTCAGTTATCGATTTAATAATCGATTTTGATTTAATATCGAATATATTAAATTATCGTAGTACGGAAAATAATTCAATTAGAGAGTTAAACACCGAATCGAAACAATCCAGATGATCAATATTAATTGTATTTGAATATAGATGATAATAAAAATAATTTATTACCAGCGAACTGATTAGTTCTGAATTTAAAATGATATATAGGTTGAAATTTAATTTCAGAATATATATAATGTTCAGTTCAGAATGACGTTATAACATTTAAACGACAGTGGTTACGTTAAAATAGCGGTTCGTGTGTGAACCCTGAGATATTTTAATAGATAAGATCGAAATCGAATCAGAAATCAAATCGATATCTATTTAAAAAGGATAAAAATCACTTTATATCAAATCATATTAATTATAAAATCAAATCAAATTTAATTAAAACATTTTTAATATCAAATCAAAATCTATTTAGTTTGTTTCAAAATCGTAAGGACATTTTAGCCGACCTATTTCCCTGTACTTCAGCCAACCTACTCCTCAATTATAAATAACGCGATATTCCCCCTTTGTTTCCTTTTGATTTCATTTGTAAAAATAAAAATCAGAGTTTCAGAAGAAATTAAAATGGCCGATCCATTCTAAATCCTCCCCAATAATATAACTCTTCCCCATTATAGTCTTTGCTCTCTTCCCAATTTATTTTTCTGGAATGAAATTGAAAAAGATTAGAAAAGAAAAAGGGGGAAGAGCGGAATCTCGATCGAAGCGCTAGAATCATACAGAGGCTCGACTCAATAGTGAAGGCATTTACGAATTAGGTATTGTGATTTGAAGATCTCCAGAACCAATGAAACTCGATGGCGAGTGGATGCACTCACGTATGAGGAAAGGAGGGGGTACGCGGTGGAGTTCGAAGGGATTCTGTGTGGCTCGATGGTTGAGTTGTGGTTAACTGAGGGATCGATTTTCGTACAACATGGAGTTGGAGATGGCAGAAGAGGGGTTCGATTTTGATTTCTGTTAGCTTGATCGTTCATTTGCAACCAAGGAAGTATGTTGCGAATGGTATTCGGGTCAGGAAGCTTCGACAGTATTTCTCGCGTTGGAACTATCGTGAGTTAGGAATTCAATGGTGATGTCAGTTAGGGATTTACTGGGTGAAAAGTCACGATGGTTTGTTTGTTGTTAGAGCTTAAAGCATGGCATGCTTTTTAAAGAGGATGATTTTTTTCTCTGTTCGAAAAGAAGCAGCAGTTAATGGAATTGCAAGAGGGGGTACAGGATTGGAATTCGATAGTTTGGCAATGGGAATTCAAGGTTCTAGTCTGAAGGGTAAGATGTTGATGGGCTTGTTGGTGTTGAAGTGAACTGGATGGCTGTTAGATCAATAATGAAGTCAACTTGTGGTAAAGATTCAGCTACAAGGTGGACTTCTTAATGGGTTTGTTTGGGTGAATGTTCTAGTGGTCCTAATGGAGTTCGAGACTAGGTATACTACTTAAAACAATAGGGTAATCAAGGGAGAGATGTGTTATTAATGGATTAAGGTAAATTAATTTTATCTAATTTAGTTAAGGTCTTTTATTTAATTAGATTAGTTGAATTTACTTAGTTAAATAATTAATTTAAAATTTATAATAGTTGATCGATAATTTAAAATTAAATAATCACAGGTGTACGATGGAATTATTCGAGATGATTCATGGATGCGACAATATGGAATTTAAACTGGTATTCGACAAATAAATATCAATGTGAGTAATTCTCACCCAAGAATTTTATTTAAATTATTTTTATCGTTAAAAACAATTGTAGGTTGTTTGGTTGCATTATAATATTATTGTGGCTATTAAATATGTACTAGTTATTTAGGATTGGTGGTTGTGGTTATTATATATATATATATTGTTGGTTGGATTCCCGCAGTACCATTAGCGGATGCCCGTAGTATCAATAGCGGATGACCCTATATGCCCCACGCTATGATAGTGGATGACCTTCTATACCGCGATATCCTGCCTCAAAGCAGGATGGGTATTATTTATGTTGGCTAACGTCTGTGGATGTAGGAAAACAGGTTGGAGGAATCCAACTAGATTCCTCAAAAATATTATTGTTTGATTGTTATCACATATATTGTTATATATGATGTGTTTGAAAAACTATGGTTGATAAATTGGGTGTTTTGAATTGTTGGATGTCACTAGCTCAAAAATGTTGATATATAAAAATATCATGAAAAGGATATTTCATATTTTTAATGAAAAATCTATTTTTCTAAAGACAAAATTTGAATTTTGAAGGGGCTAAAAATATTAACTTGTTTTGAATAAATAAAACAAGTAGTGAATTTATAAACGTTGTTTATAAATTAATAATACAAGATTTGAAATGAATTTATAAATAAAGTGGAAAATTATCATTGGGTAATTTGAATATTTAAATTCAAATGTGAATTTAAAAATAGAAATGGGAAAATCGTTTTAAAGAAATAAATGATGGAATTTATTCTGATATTCAGAATATAAATTGAACTAAAATAAATCCGTAAGGATTTATGATTTGAATTCGATTAATTCGAATTTATTTAAATAGAAGTTAAATTGAATATGAAAATAAATTGGGTGTTATATATATGTTATTATAAATAGAAATTTCCAAATAAGATTTTAGTTATAAATAAATTTCGAAATAGATTTGTTTAAATATAAAACAATGAAATTTATAAAATGGTGTTTATAAATATAATAAATTAATTATCAGGAGATAATTTGAATATTTAAATTCAAATATGAATTTAAAAATAAAATTTAAAATCATTCGAAAGGGAACAACTATTTTTATTCCGCAACCCGGAATATCAAAGGGATGGAGTTTCAAACAGAATTTGAAAAGGGAACTTGTTTGAATATATGCAACAAGGAAGTTGAATTTATAAATAGTGTTATAAATTTGGTGAAATAAATTATCATTTGGATAATTTAAACCATTTAAATTCCAATAGGAATTTAAAAGTAAATTGGGAAGTGTTTTGAAACAAAACGATTGATTACATTTCGGAATTCGGAATATAAGATGAATTGAGAAGAATCCAACGGGTTTATAATTGAAATTCGATTATATCGAATTTTATAAATAATTTATTTATAAAAGGAGTTGGAATTAAATATAGAAAATCGAAGTATAAATAAATTTATTACCGAGTAAAGGAAAATCGACGATTATTGAAAATCGGAAATATTAAGTTGAATTGGGAAACTGATTTGATATATGTTAAAAATATATCAGAATGGAGTTGAATTTATTATAAATGAAGTTTAAACGTTTATATATATATATAATTAAAACAAACTCGCCGCAGAGCGGCAATTCATAAATTAGCGTTTCGAGCGTCAGTTAAGTATATAGAACTCAAATTAAGTCGGAGTTCTTTGAAACAAGAATCGTCAGGTCCGTTGGAATAATAGTTTTCTAATGGAAAAGAAAATTCTGGATTTCGTCTCATAGATTTTGAGTTATGTCAAAATCATATTTTCAGAAAAGCAGCGCCAAAATCGTTTAAAAACCATAATGGTTTATATAAACAAATATAAGGATTTTTAAGCAAATAAAATTCCGAATTTCCATTTGAAAAATTTGAACTTGAGTTATAAAATAAATATGAACTCGAGTGGAGTAAATGGATTGATTTTTGAAATAAAATCAATTATTTATTTTTGAATAGAATTAACTAAGTGGAAGAATAATTTGTTAATCGAATGTTAGATCGAGGTATTTCTTTTAATAAGTAAATGAGACTTGTGAATTTCATATATGAAATCGAATATGAAATCTGAAATGAAAATGGGATTTAGGTTATTTATAAGCAAACTAAAAAACATATGAACATAATACGTTCAAATAATAAGTGAAATAGGCTAAGAAGCTAATTAAAGAATGGAGAAAATGAATTCAAACGATTGGAATGAGTTGAATTGAATGAAAATAGGTGAACATGTGTTAAACAAGTATGTAATGAAGAGAATGAAGTTTATAAATTTAGTGCCCGATAATAAGGTACATGTTTAAATTTCATATGAGGTTTTATGTACCGAATCGGCAAGCCACTTGGCTTTTTGATTTTCTTTTTGAATGGAAAGGACCTAGAGAGGTGAGTTGAGGTTTGAACTATTTGCTGGTACAAAGGAGGTTATGGAGAATTTTTCTAGAAATTTAAGGAGTTAGAATATTTTTAAGAAAATTTGATAGTTAGAAATCAATGTATCAATATATATAGAATTCGATAAGGAAATGAACTAAAAAACAGAATATTATAAACAAAAAGAAAATCTATAATTAAATTTGGTAAAAATAGAAAGAGAAGCGTACACGTGTTTTAAACTTGAATAATGGTTTTTATGATGTTGATAATTTGAGATAAGCAGTCTTGTCTGTTTTGAAGTTAATAATATTTTTAGTCAAGGTCAGAGAGGTAATTATACCCCCAACTCTATTTATTTCATTATTAACTGATAAATAGCAAGATTCAGTCTCGAAGAGAAATGTTTAAAGGAATTTAGTCGAATGCCATATTTTGGGTTGTTGTAGCGATGTTTTACATAACATTCCTTTTAACAAGTAAGTGGAATTTTGGAAATATAAAAATAAATATATCCTAAATATCGAAATGAATGGTCGTGAAACGGAGAAGTAATTGGAATATTTTCCAATTATTAATAAAAGATATTTTCTAAGTATAGAAAATAAAAGACGGTGAAATATGGAAATGTTTTCCAAAATAACGAAAAAGGCCAAGATAATTGATTGAAATATTTGATTAACAAATATTGATAAGGGAATGGAGTAGTGATTTAGTTATTGAAATATTAATTAAAAGGGCCAGTGATTTGTTTGATGCTTTGATTGAATGTTTGTTTTTCTTCGATAGTTAAATAACCGACTATCGAAGTATTTGCCAATATCGTTGTCAATATGGAGAGACCAGTTGGATTATTATCCGAGAACCACTCTGTATTGACAGTAGCATTGCGAATCATATTATATGAAGATAATCGAAGATGGAGTAAAGTGCAAGGGCTTTTTCTATTGATAGAAATTATGCCTTCGGTTTCGTTCAGTCCTAGAACAAAGTGTATGGACGAATGTCTGACAGAGTATTTCCAATGATCACACATGTTGGTCCGTATAGATATATATGGTGGCAGGGAATTTATTCTCTTAGCATAATATCCAGAATATATTTGTGCAAATTAATTTAATGATTAACGGATCTGACAATGTGGCATTCAAAGTGATTGTGCTATCAATGAATGATAAGAAATCGTAGCCTCAGGACTCAACAACCAGGAAATGACAAAAATCCGGTAGGCAGCATGGCTATGTGGGTCGCTCCCATTACGGTGTATAATCACCTATGTAGAGAAATTCCTTTTACTTCTTTAATCTATCGATGTTGTCCCTTTTCGGGAAACGGTTGCTGATCCTAACCGTTGGTAATATACATTCGATACACTCAAGCGAAATGAGTGGTCGGTCATGTGTGGGCCGGGTTGCAAGATATTCTTGTTGAACCTAGTGTATTCCCCTCTAGAGATGCACTATCGGAAGGTGGTTCCATACCTTGCCATGTTGGAAAACCAATCCCCAATAAGTGCCCTGCGGTTTTAGATTTTATATTATATATGGAGCGTGAGATGCAAGCGTTCCGCTAGATTGTTATTTATTTGATTTAGACACTTTATAATATCACTGAATTTTCATATCAAAGTATATTGGGTTATAGTAAGGTAAAAACCGTTCATGTTTATGTGTGGGCTGGTCTTACTATTATCCTTTCTTTCGTAAAGATTTTGAAAGTTAAACAAATGGTTAGAGTTTACTCACACCAGTCCCATGGCTGACCCAGAGTTTATTTTGTTTGTTTTCCCTAAACTCTTGGGTGCCCAAATTTGTACGGGCAGTCAAGTAGTCGGGATTTTTCAGATTCACTTGGAAGAGCTGGAAGCAGCAGGCTTTACCGGTTAGCTATAGACTATCATATATTCTGCTATGTACCATGTTTTTATCTAGAAACAAGTGTTTATAACTGTTCCAGGAATAACTGTAATGCTCTGATAGTGGTATGTATATACAGTTACTGATTTGTTTTTCAAAAGTTATGTTATCAAATACATTTTATTCATTCCGCTGTGAGTTTGTGATCTTCGTTTTCTTCTGTTCTAATATTTCTTTCTTTCTATTTCTCATCCTCTAACTTCTTTCTAATAATGATTCATAATTCTGTGCAATTTGGGTTGGACGTGTGATGTATGTAGTCAACTCAGATAGTACGGATTTGCGGGCCATTACATTTGACACCAAATGTGAGGACCGCCAATAACACCCACACTTAACAAAGGAAATAGTGCGTTGGAAGACGTGCCATGTAGCTATGGACGATCATCAAGGTAGAATAACACCAATGGAACCTGTCATATAACTCACAACGCATGGATAAAATATAATAGAACATGTACAATAGGAAATAACAGTAAAAGACAATTTAAAAGAATTCCAACTTTTCATATCTTTATGAAAATATCCGATACCAAATGACTATATCACATGAAATCTATACAAAGAGCTTCATTAAAATTTCTCTTTGAGTAACATATCAACAACATCTGCATAAACAACAACTATGAATAGTAGATAGTAATACATTAGCCTACTGCTCGTCATCGCTCAACAGCATCGTCCTTATCAAAATCTACAACATGTCACTTAGTTTGCCTATCAAAAATGAAATGAACAATCTAAGGTAATAAGAGAGAAACATAAAACCTTGAGTCAGACAACAGTCTTGAAGAGCGATAAAATAACTATCAACATCAACGATAAAGCATATGGATAATAGGGAGTTCAATCATCTGATCTGCCCACTACATCAACAAAATAGGATTCCCAATCCCACTTCTCTTCCACAACCTACAGTGATGGACTTCCCAGGTAAGTAGAGAAGAAACAACCAGTAACATCCATAGCAACCAATTATCAAGCATGGACCATCCTAATCAAGTTTCTTTGAAGGCTGAAACCAACATCAGATAAGCACCCAAGAAATATCTTCCTCAAAGTCGAATAATCCATACAAAATTATACCAGCAAAAAATAACATCCATGACCCTAGCTATCACCGTCTTCCTTGCCTTGAATCCATCGTTAATCGTATAACTGCCCCCCGCCATCCGTTAAGGGGTAATGGCAACCCTGGTTCTAGCGAAACTCCATACGCCATGATGACTCGTATTCAGGCCCATCATGACTGCCCGGGTACTCGTCTAATCACAAGGTCTTTTGGGCATTCCCATTATACCCATTCTTTGAGTCCGCTTGAACCTTCGACTAACAGCGATCCCTTGGCACTTCAAAACCTAGCCCTCCATCCCGCGAATATATCATAAGCTCAAGCAACTTCTCGAGCAATTCATTTTCTACGAGTTCAAACCACCTATTGAGTCGTCTTCATAACCTTATTGCATCATCCCACGAACAACGATCACTCGACCGCTTCGAACGTTCCATTTGAATTCAACATCAAAGTCATAACATTCGTCGATTCTCATCTTCTTCATGTTAGGTTCAGTGGTCACAAAACTTCATAATTATCCTTCCTAAACCATGCTGATTAACCTCACTCAAAATCAACACATTCTAGTTATTCTCTGATGGGTCGGTCACAACACATCAAATAGATCACACCCTGATTCACCCAACGACCCAATGACCCATCCCCGACCGATCCATCACCAAGCCTTGGTTCTCATCCTTCATATGCTCAGACCGATCCATGAAACCCACAATCCATGTGATCACAACCAAACTAATTCGATCCACCCCCTTATCGCGTCTTGGTAGACCTAAAGTATGCCACGACCTGACCCATGCCCATGCGACCTAATCCACTTTAGCCTCTTTACCAATCTTTTGCACGCTCTATTGACCCAGGATGGACCATACTTGACCCATTGAAGGTCGTTAGCGTCCCAATATCCCGACCCATCGAAATCGTAGAGTTTGGAGCTCCAACTCTCAGGATCTCCTCGACTCCTCCTGAGCTCCTCCGCTAATTCTCATCTGATTCCGATCAGACGATCCTCCGATTTGCTTCGACCAACCAATCTAACCTTTAATGACGAACACCTATGCATACGGTTTATCCAAAATATCCATTTTTGACCAAACAATCGATAGCACCTCAAATAATCATCATACAATCATTAGCACAACAAATAATCTTCATACAATCATACCAAATTCACAAAATAATGATAAAATGATAAACGAATCAGTAATTGGACCTAACTTATATGTAATCAATAATGAACATGTGATTCTAATATTAACGTGTGAATTGCCATTATAATTAACAAGATTAGGTCCAATGGTGTGATTCGAATTCAAAATATACTTGCATTGATTAGATCTAGGTGATGTAGCTTGTAAGGATGAAATTAAGATCAAACAAACCCATATACTCGATTGAATTTGTGTAAGAGATGATTATCACTTACCAAGTTCACAAAATAGCCACAAATCAACAATCTCTAATCTCGAACAGCAAAGAATAACGAAGAATAGCCTCCGAATCAATCTAATTGATGTGACCTACCTTTCCTCAATCTCGATCCTCATTTCTAGTTCATAAAACTATGAATTGAAATGGAATGGAGGTGTATTTTATTATGCTGGAGAATCATAGACACCCAACCAAATGAGGAAGTGAAGAGACTAAACAAATCTCATTACCCCTACCCTTTATTTATAGCTAACCATCCCTACCATTAATGAGACTTACAAACCAGCCTGTCTCGAAAAGAAGCAAAACAAAAACAATGATTTCTTCCAAACCGCTAAACCAAATCCTTGATGTGACCACTCTACGGAATTGGAAACACCATTCTCAATCCAATGAGATCAATCTTAGCTCCTGATTCTATCCCATTCAATATTTCTACCAAAACAAAAATAAAAGTGGAAAAAATGGTCATAAACAGAATTGGTAATAATCATGGACATGTCTCACATCCCATGAAAAACATATCGAAAGATGAGAATGGTCAGACCCTTGGAGAATTAAAAAAAAAATCACAATCCTTCGATACATAAAATATAGGTCTTTACAATCCCTATGGGTATTCTCTCAAAGCCTTTCCATCAAGTCAATGTTTTGCTTAATTTGCTCATTAAGAAATCTCCATGTTACCTCTAATTCCTTAGTTACTTCAAAGAACCGAGCTTGAGTAACCAGGAGATTAAAGATTGAAGAAGTTGTTATATCCATGGTAGCTGGAGCTTTAAAAGGTTGTTGTTAAAGCCAGGTTTCTTAGTCTACAGTAGAAGGTCCAAGCGTCTAGGGTAGAGGTGAACTTCTTCTTTTCAAAGTGATGGGGTGGGCTCGAGAGTCTAAAGTAGCAAAAATTCTTCCCAAGCTGTCAAGAGAGCAAGGAACCAACCCTTAATTCATATTTGAAGGGGGTATTTATATGAACAAAGGAGTAGGTGAGTAGCAGGAACACGGAAAGTACGTGGGCAAGAAGCCCAAGAAAAATGTTTTCGTGGATCTGCACCAGCACCTATTGCCTTAGCTGTTTTCCACTTCTTCTTGAAGCCTTGAATCCACTTCCAAAGTTGAAATCGTATTCGAGGATACAAATTTGTTGATGTCGATCTGAAATACCTTGGTGGAATCTAGGGTTGCACCGCATATACCGATCCAGGAGGCTTCATTATTTACATCGATCCAGTATGCTTTCGTAAATACCGATCCCATATCACTTGTATTTTTCTTGTGATTCTTGAGGAAGCTGGAAGGCAAACAGACTGTAACGGTCTTGAAGATTTAGAGAGACATACAGATCCCAAAGGACTTGACATACTTACAGGGTTACTTGGAGCTTAGGGATACGTACTGATCTCTGAAGGTGTAAATTATTGATACCTAACATTTAGCTATTTAAGAACTATTTTGGCAAGCAGGGGCGACCGTACTGGCATGATTACATTTGTACTTGACTTCTGGGTGCTTGGGCATCACTTATGAGTCGTTTAATAATGTGATGGTCAAGTCTTGTCATCCTGGATTATTTCTGGTAACTAGGCCAAAAGGCCAGGTGATACGTATGGAGCGACACTGGTCCATGTTGTTGAGTCAGGTGGGTAGAGGCTTTGGTAGGACCATGGTGGAGTCTTGGAGAAGCTTTGATGCAAATATGGTTGAGTTTGGATAGGTGAAGCACTTGCAACTTGATGAAAACTTGGTCGGCAACATAATTTTTTTAGGAAATCGGGTGTGCATGCAAATTGGTCAAGAGCAATTTCGAGGAGATAGGAGGGAAATGTTGCTAACACTTAGCCAAAATTAGCAAAGTGTAAGATTCTACATAAGTCCATCGGGAATGGATCGACACCGGTCCATTAAATTTGATCGCAGGGGCCAAAGGTCCACAGTGAACTAGTTGGGGTCTTCGGTGTGTGTTGTAGGTCTTAGTTCATTGATCGCTTCTACAAAGTGGAAGTTATAGGATGAGAAGTGTTAGCTCTTCAATTGTGAATTTGGACGAGAGCAGTCAATGGTGAATGTGATAGGAAGCTCAGGATGGAACAAAACTGCAAGATAACAAGTTGACTCGTGTAGGACTTGACATAAAGATGGAGTTGTAGATAGCTTATATGAGTGGAAGTGCCAAAGAATAGTTGATATCTCGTAGTGTTTTAGGTGTAGACTTGAAGCAGAGGCATCGTTGTGACACCATCATAAGTGGCAGCGATTGTCGAGTACCTTGGATCGCTTGGAAAGTGATATATTTGTCCAGAGAAGACAAGCGTACATAGGATGTACAACAGTCCAACTAGAACTATGGCGCTCTGCTAGCCTTTGACATAAGAGAGGATTGTCATATAGGTTATAAGTGAGGATGGTCACATAGGTTATCTGAATATTCAAGGCTCTAGACGGTGAGCTGGATTTTATATGATATGGATGTTATGATTTCTTTGAAGGCTCTCTTTTTATTTCTTTGGTTTGACTATCACTGTAGGATACTAAAATGAAGAAAGTATTGATAATTCTATTATATGCATTGTCTATTTCTATTGTTTGAGTAACATGTTTTATTTAGTTATTATGTGCTAACTCATTGGTTGCAAGGATGGGCTGAAAGGTTTCTAGGGTTCATACACGCAACGGATAAACACTAAATCGAAACCAAGATTAACAGATCTATGTAAAATTCTGCAAATCAAGTATTATACCTGTCATTGCTTTCATGATCGTTGGAATTTAACCTTGATTTGTTGATTAGAATTGGATCTGATTGTATCGACTTCGTGCCCTCCAAACGTCAAGCCTTTGTAGTAATCCACACGAACATGATCTTCGATTTTCATACGAATTGAAGGGGAGGAGAAGATAATCGTTCTAGCCACCATTTCTAATTTTATTTTTTTAGGGAGTTTAGATGAATCAAATGATTCAAATAAAAAAATGTGTACCCGTGTACTTTATAAAAGATTAAAGTCCCCTTTAACATATAAACATGTACCCTAAATAAGGAGCCATTCCTTATACCCATTCAAACAAAATATCAACATTTGATATTTTTTTACTCCAAAACAAAACCAGACTTCCCCTTAAAAAAATCTAAGTGTGTGACCAGTGACCCTATAGGTTATTACAACGTTGGCAATGATTTTAAATCGTATTTAAGAACATAAACAGTGGTTGGCATCTAGCAATAAGTCGCTGCTACCGAAGTTATAATAAGATCAATGATTCGATACAACCTTTTCATGACCAGTGTATCAATGTAATATAATCCTTTTAACCAACATATTCATGATTAAACTCAGGACATGGATCATATCATGCTCATTATAATTTAGTCCTTATATCTTGATCGATGAGTAGACTATATAAAACAAATCAATACTTGAGCATAACCGTGCATTTCACAGTCTCACTCAATCAAGAAGCCCATGGATCGGATATCACTACAAATATATATTGTATGGTTAAATTCCATCTAGATCATTCATAATTTTCATTCGATTCGAGATGTATCCAATAATCATTGTTATCGTCTACTCTGTCACAAGTAACTTTAGATGATATCAAATTACCAATATCCTCAAATAAAATTATAATGATTTCAGATTTGAGGACAATTACATCACTGTCATTATAAGAATAACTTATGATACTGTTAATTATATTCCATGTAGTTTTCTGATGGTGGGTTAGCCCAATACGCTATTCTCTAATACGTATTTATATCTTGATATTAATATCACGTATATTAATGATCAGTGAGATGTGACCATCAGTCAATCAACATACTAGTCTCAATGTTTTATTGTTGTTTTACATAAAGGATAAAACTTGACTAGGAACATTTAAGAATTATAATACTCAGTATACTATATTATATCAAATCAAGTCTTACTCGAATTATATAATTCCACATTATTATTCCGAGGACTTCTATTATGCTAATATTTATATTACGCAGTAAATATAACATAATAGAATAATTTTTATTCCAAATAAAACAATAACATCAACAATGTTATTAATCACATCAAATGGATTTCCTCTAGGGCATAAACTCTGGTAATCTCCGACTTGCACTAGAGTCAATTATTCATGTATTATATACTCATGAAACTGGTGTGACTATTAAACTTCTACTGCGATAATTTAATTCAGCAGGTCTGCAACATTACAACTTTTATAGGTTTTGCATGTGTGTTTATTTCCTCTTTGAACAACTTCATATAAGGAATTATATTACTTAAATATATGTTTGGATCAATAACGAGTTTAAGGTTTTAGGCCTGAGCAATATCTACATTGTTATTGCAATGTAAACCATTGGATCAACAATGAATTAAGTTCATTTATGAACTTCGAACCTAAACATTTTCTTTCTCAGAATCAGTATCTATTTCTTATTTTAAAATTTAACATTATGTACAATAACTAACGTGTTATCAATATATAACATTAGAATTATTATGTCACTCCCACTCAATTTCTTGTCCGTACAAGATTTAATGGTATTTCATGGTTTTCGTGACATTTCGAATTCTATTTCATTCCCATCGGCATCTTAGAGACTGACTCTCCTTTGAAAGGGATACCAATTCGAGCAGTAAACATTTTATTCTCAAAGGATTTATAGAAATTATATCCACTTGTTTCTTATGGATATTCCACCAAATAGTTATCTGATTTGGGTCCAATCTTATCAGATGAAGGACGTTTAATAAACGCCTTGCATTCCAAATCTTTGCATTAGGCACACTAGGATATTTCCTAGCCATATCTTATATAGCGTCTTCAAACTCGTTTTTGTAGGATTAAATGCAATTTTTCTAAATTTATTTACTGGAAGATCTATATGATTTATTATTAATCGTACTATATCTTACAAGTTGCGATTTTTCCTTTCAGACACACCATTCCAATATGGTGTTTTAGATGGAGCGAGATGTGAAACAATTTCAAACTCATCTGGATAGTCATTAAATAATTGGCTTAAATATTCTCTTTAATCTGTTTGAAGAGAATTTATTTTCTACTAAAATAGTTTTTGAATTTCATTTTTGAATTCTTTGAACTTTTCAAAGGATTCTGATTTGTGTTTCATAAGATACACATATCTATATCTACTGACATTATCAGTAAATATAATGAAGTAATAAAACCTGCCTCTAACTTATGTATTCATTGCTCCATATACATCATTTTGTACGAGACCCAATACTCATCAACCATTCATTGTGTCTAGTGAAAGGTGATTCAGTTATTTTTCCTAATCAACAAGATTTGCATTCTTCATATGAGTCGAAATCAAATGATTTCAAAATTCCATCACTGTGGAGTTTTGATATACTTTCTTGTTTATATGGGTTAACTGGCATTGCTAAAGCTACGCGGTTTTAAATCATTAAATTTAAACTGCCAGTCTTTATATCAAGTACATCATAGTTAAAGATCATTAACTATTTGTGAAATTCCATAAGATAGTTCATTTAAATAAAATAAATAACAATTGTTCTTTTATTACAAATAAAATTTAAACTTGTCTGAACAAGATTTATAATAAAATTAATTTTAAATGGAATTTCATAATAACAATTATTTTATTTATTTAGCTAAGCCAATATATAGAACAAGAATCAACTTCCTATGGATAATTTAGCAACGTTTGCTTCATTTCCAATCGTAAGTCCATTTGTCATTTTATTAAATTTCTTGTAACAACCCGTATTTTCAGCAGTCATATATTTAATTTATTATTTTAAATATTACATTTGAAATATTAATGGATTTTAAAATTTAATCCGTTATTTAAAACAGAGTTTGAACATTATATATTTGTATAATTATAAATCGAGCTCGAAATGGCACGACATTTCCTAATATGGAGTTTTGAACTTTAACTGTATACGCATGATCCGATATAAGTCAGATTTCTATGAAACAAGAAACGTTGGAACCGTGATGATTATAATTTTCGTATGAAAGAGAAAAATCCGTACTTCGTGTTATAGAATGTTAGTTATGGCTAATTTAAATTTTTAAATAATCGCTATGGAAAATCATTATTAAAATATAACGTTTAAAAAGGATTTTAATATAATTTGGATACCGGTTAACTTGGTATTATTAATATTGAGTTAAATTCCATATCGGTTAAGTTTGGAGTGATATATTATTCCATTCGGATAGAGTTGACGATAATGATTTATATATATTTAGACCCAACTTGTGTGTGTGTATATATATATATATATGTGCAAATGCCTAAGATTTGGGCCTTTGTGTATAAAAGTAAACGATATGACATACAAAACACATATACAATCATCCTTTGGTGAATATTTAGTTTCTAAGTGTATGCGTAACCAACCAAATAAACGAAACATACCATTTAGTAAGTAATGAATCATGATAATCAAACATATAGGAGTTATCAAGGAAATAAAAACAGTGTATAACATGAAAAAGAAATCATCTAACCAAATCTATTCAATAACTAAGCTAAGTATTAAACAAACGGGAAAAAAAGGGAAAAGAAAAGCATTTTGCAAATGTATTAACTTTATAAAAATAGAAACAATATTTAGTTTCATTTACTTCTAGCTAGATCATTTCCAAGTCAGATCTAACAAACTTTAATACCAACATATACTCATTCCAAAACATCAACTAGATACATGTGAAAGCTGGTCCACGTCAATACAAAAAAAACCAACATATTCATGCATTCTTGTCCGTACTAATACAGGACCGAATGGACAAAACAGTTCATTTTAAATTACAATGTTGGCATGCCTTGTTCTTTCAGTAAGAAACAGTAAAAACAAACAATAGAGAAAATGGCCAGAAAACTATAGTAAATCACCTAATGAACAGCTGAATATATTAATACATCAAATCTCTGTAGATCTTGAGCAACTAAAGAAAATAGGTACGAAGAGTAAAATGAAAAAAATATACATATATTATGCAGGAATGTAGTCATTTACACAGCTAAAGCAGATGAAATTATATACAGGAAATGAACAGCCAAAAACATACTATGAACAACTAAGGAACAGTAGCTAAGTAACTAAAGATATGTATATATTCATACATCAAGAAGAAAAGAAAAATATGTATAGATGCATGAAATATGATGTAACGACACGAATTTCGCCCGGACCTAATAGATCGCTAAATCGACCAAGACCGTTCGAATCCCGCTTACGCTAACTCTGGGTATACAACATATCGGAAAAAATAACAGCAGACTTTTATAAACATCATAATAATGTTACATCAGAGTACAAAATATCAGAGTATATCGAAAATAATACACAGCGGAAGATAAATTTACACAGATGTAATACAATGCACAGCGGAAATATAAACTACACAGCGGAAGACTGTAAATGTCTGGACACAGCTTAAAGCTTCAATCCAGAATCCTGCTAAATATATCTGCAAAATAAAACTACTCGACTGCCCGTGTGGAAAATAGGGGCGCCCGAGTTCGCAAGGGAAAAGCAAACTACAGGTCAGTCATGGGACTGGTGTGAGAAACTCTAAACAGGTATAATTAACTTATTTAATAATATGGCATATCACGGGACCACGTCGCTAACGCGGAACGGGTTTACCCCCATGAATGCTAGTGTATAAATAACAATCAATATAGATATATGGATCTACTTGTTGTATATAACAGTGTTGTATACACAATTATATGATTTTTGTTTGATGATAACAACTAAATATATTTTATTACTGAATGTGTTTGTAAATGCACTGATATACTACACAATAGACATGAATATAATATTTCTATAAAATATAACTGTGTAGAAATTTAAACAATCACATGGTATTTTTTAGATAAAAATATTTTATTTCAATATCAAAAAGTACATCTTTTACAACTCCACTATTTGACATACTATATTTCATTCTTACAAATCTGTCACTCTATACAACTATATTTGCAGACTTTGTTATACATTGACACCGGTATTTTTCCACTGACTTTTGTCTTCAATCTTCAGTCTATACAGCCTTCAGTTCAGTCACCATCTTCTCACCTGTCACATACAGAAGAAAACACACAGTAGACTGCAACAAAAATAAAATTAAATACAACCAAATAAAAATTTAGTTTTAAATTTTATTTGCCTCAGAATTACGGTATGTTTCTCATCACTTTTCTAGACTTGGTCTGATTTGCAGGGACAGAAAAACTCTTCTGGATGGCTGCATATACACACGTATGCATTGCCACGCCAATCCAGTGTTGCGACTGAGGAGTAGCCACTTGGACCATCTCGACTCAGCGCAATATTCTCATGAACATGAACAAAGTCAAAAGAAAATGGCCAAGGACATAGTCAAAGTAAAATGGTTGACAAGTTAACACACAAGAGAGTCATAAACAAGTCAAACATGAATGAAACACAGTACAAATGAAAAAACAGCAATAAGATGAATCATAGCACAAGCAAAATGGAGCAAGTCAGGTTTACATCGCATGCTGAACACAAACTCACTCAAGCAACTCAGCGGCATGAAGGTTAACACAACACAGCAAGTCAAAGTCAAGAAACAACATGGACAAATGGATGCAAACAATACTGGTAAAATGGGATGAAGATCAAATTACAGAGGTATTCAAAAAGGAATAAAATCACGGCATCATGAAGCAGCATGTTCAATAAATGATCATGGACAGGTCAAACACACGCAGTAGCAACTGGCCAAGCATGGACTTGCATGAGCACAAAAGGGAAGTCAACAGTGGTCTAAAATGTCGAATGATACATGTAACAAGCAATGATGGTGTATACAAAGCCATCGGATCAAAGTTAAGGCTTTAACTAGTGTTCATGGGTGTACTACAAACTAAGCAAAAGACAGGATGATGCAGTATGTAAGTATGTACAGGTCATGTCCAAACAACAAGATAGTATGGTGCAAACTGCATGACACATATACATACAAGTGGATAGTAGAACATAAATGGTAGTATCTGTTTTTATCTAATCATATAGAACAGTTCAAAAGCAGTAAAAGTATGATCAAGAATTATATCAGTTTTTATTCAAGGTGCAAAACAGTTCAAATTACAATGACAAGGTCGATACAACTCAAATGGATTCAAGTATCTGTTCAAAAGATGATCAAGTATAGTAATTGATCTTATCAGATTTATATCAGAAAAATTACGAGAATGGAATCCAAGTAATGTGGAAAACAAAGTATAATATATGTTCAAGATGAAATTAATGATTCCGATCAAATTTGTTGGAAAATATTAAAAGTCCAGAACTATCACAAGTGCTAAAAATACAAGATTGCATTCAAATTCAAAATCACTCACGAATAAAGGTTGAAGATTTCAAATCTATTCTCAGGGAGGACCAACTCAAAAATCAGTTAGTCAAATATGGCAAGCAAATATTCTCGTTTTTCAAAAACGGACGAAAATTACCACAAATCCATCCACGAAGACTCCAGAATCAGAAGATTTCAAAATTCAAGTGAAAATTCTCGTATATATCATGACGAAAACAAAGCAAAATATTAGCTAGAATCGAGCCCAAAATCCACGAATATATTCAAGACCAAGTCTACACTGAAATCAGAGATTTATTCTTCTTCTAGAGTGTTCATAACACCATTTATAATTACCAATTCATCATAGGCAAAGGGGATCGAAAAAAGACCAAGTAATATGGGGAATCAGAGAATATTCAGGATTTTAATCCTATAAATACACCAATTCATCACTGGTTTCAAATCATCGAAGATCAAGTACAACTAAAGCATAAAATCGAATAGTAAAAACCATACCAGAAATCGAGAAAAGCTAGAATCCGAATCAGAGTCTACAAATTCGATCGAAGAAGATACAAGCCGCCAAAGATTGAAGCCAAGAAGAATCGAACAACAGAAAACTGATTTTGATCAACCAGCGATCTCGATTTAGTGATTTCATAGAAACCCTAGTTTTACTTAAGCCGCCATTTCTATTTCCAGAAAGAGACAAAGGAAGATCGGGCTAAACAAAGTAAAGTGGTGGAGCAATAAGGGAGCCGCTTTTTTCTTATGATAAAAAGGGGATAACCCTAAACTTTTAAACTCCTAGGGTTTTAATTTTTTGTTTTGTTTTAAAATTCAATTTCGTTCCTTAAAGTCAATAACTACTAGTGTTTGTAGTTGGAAAAATCACAACTTAACGGATCAAGTTGTGTCAGGGTCTTGAGCGTAGGGTTTAAACAGTCGGGAGCGAAGGTCGTAAGTTTACAAGAGTCTGTAAGCGAAGAGATTGTTTAAAATTCCTAGTAGAAACCTTGAATGCAGCAGTAGGCATAGTTTTGCCGAAGCTGGGAATGTTCTGTGTGTGATTTTTCTTTCTGCAATTTTTCTGTGACATTTTTATTTTGCAATAAATCCTATTCACTCCCCCCCTCTAGGGTTAATTTAGATCCTACAAGTGGTATCAGAGCGGGTATTTTTAACTCTAGAGTCATGAATTTGTCTAACAACGCTTTTTCTGAGGGTCAGTCCATAGCTAGGCCACCAATGTTTAATGGAACTGATTATGCCTATTGGAAAGCTAGGATGAAAATTTACTTAAGTTCAGTTGATTATGATGTATAGGATATCGTTGAAACAGGCTACAAACCTCCTGTTACGATTATCAATGATATTGAAATTCTTAAACCAAAAGATAAGTGGGATGCTAATGATAAAAAATTATTCTCAACTGATGCCAAAGCAATGAATGCTTTAATTTGTGCTCTTGATAAAACTGAATTTAACCGTATATCTCACTGTTCAACTGTGCAGGAAATTTGGCATACTTTGGAAGTTACACATGAAGGAACATCTCAAGTCAAGGAATCTCGTCTCGCACTACTCTGCAACGAATATGAAAATTTCACAATGCGGAAGGACGAAGATATAAAAGAGATGTATGGTCAATTCTCCACACTAATTTATAATGCAAGGGCTCTTGGAAAAGTCTACACTGAAGTAGAATTAATACGCAAGATACTGAGAGTACTGCCAATGAATTTCGAAGCCAAAGTAACTGCCATTCAAGAATCAAAAGATCTAAATAAGTTGAAAATAGAAGAATTGATTGGAAACCTGATTGCTTATGAAATGGAGTTAAAAGCCAAAGAAGGACGCGATGGTTCAGAATCAAAGAAAAAGACAATTGCTCTAAGCAACACTGTTGAAAGTAACGATGAAGCCGAGAATCCTATCGAAGAATTGGCCATGGTTCTTAAAAAGTGGTCTAACAAAAAATACAAGTCACGAAAGAAGAACAAATCCAAGAATTTAGACAATTCAGACGATGAAGTCATATGCTACAACTGCAATAAACCAGGCCATATCAAACCAAATTGTCCATTACTTCAGAAAGACAGAAAGAAGAAGAAGAAAAAGAAAGCTTTTGCAGCTACATGGGACGATGAAGAAGGAGAAAAAGAAGACTCTGACAGTGATAAAGAGGAAGCCAATTTGTGTCTTATGGCACAGTCAGATTCAGAAAGTAGCGAAGATGATTCCACTGAGGTACCAAATTACTCTTATAAAGATTTAATTTTAATGTGTCATGATCTTACCAAAACCGTTGATTCTCTTGAACTAAAAATCAAGAAATTAAAATCTGATAGGTTAAAATTGGTCCACGAAAACGATAGGTTAGAAACTGAGCTTGAAAAAGTGACAAACCTTGATTGTGAAAACTGCAAGTTATTAAAACAAGAGCAAACAGAATTTAAGGCAAATTTTGAAAAATTGAAACAAGAACACTTGGCCTTAAAAGAAAGTGATGACACAAAAAGAAAGAACCTCATTAACAGATGCACTTCTCTTGTAAATGAAAATGAAGCACTTAAAACCAAAGTAAAAAATCTTGAAATAACATTGAGTAAGTTTTCAAAAGGGGAAAAATCATTTAGAATGCTGCTTGGAAACCAATTATATGCTAATAATAGAAAAGGATTAGGATTTGGGAAAACACACATTAATATAAATGACAATGCGAAGGGTGGAAGTGTTTTTCCTAAATGTACAAAATGTGGAAACATTAGACATAGCTATGAAAAATGTGAAAGTAGGAACAACAATAAAAAATTCATACAAATTTGGGTTCCAAAAGGGTTGACAAGCAATTGTTATAGATTTGGATTTGGTAAAAACAAACAAATTTGGATTCCAAAAGGATCTGTTGTTCAGAATCAAAAAATTTCAGTTACTAATTTTGCTAGACCTATGAGTCTCTCTAGGTCAATCTCTCTTTCTCGTGTGTAGGTATGTTGGCGAGCTAAGGAGCAACAAGAATGGTACTTGGATTCAGGTTGTTCCAAACATATGACAGGAGATAAATCAAAGTTCCTTAGCCTTGAAAAATATAAAGGAGGAAGTGTGATAATGGGCGATAACAGAAAATGTAAAATTATCGGTAAAGGTAAAGTAGGTAATAGTACTTTCTCCTTAACTGATGTTTTTTATGTTGAAAACTTGCATCATAATCTCATTTCCATAAGCCAACTATGTGACAAAGGAATGAGTGTGATATTTGATAATGAATCTTGCAAAATTATTGAAAAATCCACAAACAGTATTGTGTTCACGGGAAAAAGAAAAGGAAATGTTTATACGATTTCTTTTGATGATTTGACTCTCTCACGATGTTTAGTAGCTACGGATGAGGAAGTTTTCTTATGGAATAGGAGATTGGGTCACGCTAGTATGAGTCTCTTAGAAAAACTTGAATCAAAAGAGTTGGTAAGAGGACTACCACATCAGAAATATAAAAATAATAAAGTGTGTAAATCATGTGCTATGGGAAAATTCAGTCGTTCATCATTTCGTCCCAAAAATGTTGTTAGTACTAATAGGGTACTTGAATTGATTCACATGGATTTATTTGGACCAAATGAAATCGCTAGCTTGAATGGAAAACGGTATTGTTATGTGCTGGTTGATGATTATTCTAGATTTACATGGGTTTATTTTCTAGCCAAAAAATCCGAAACTTTTGATTACTTTTCAAAGTTTGCAAAACTCGTTCAAAATGAAAAAGGTGTTTCAATAAAAACTTTAAGAAGTGATCATGGTGGTGAATTTGAAAATTTGGATTTTGAAAATTTTTGTGAAGAAAATGGTTTTAAACATGAATTTTCTGCTCCTCGAACACCCCAACAAAATGGGGTAGTCGAAAGGAAAATTCGTACACTACAGGAATTGGCTAGATCTATGTTAAGTGAATATAATTTGCCTTTGACTTTTTGGGCAGAGGCAGTTAATACATCCTGCCATGTAATGAATAGAGTAATGGTTAGACCAATACTTAACAAAACATCCTATGAAATGTGGTTTGACAGAAAGCCTAACATTTCATATTTTAGAGTTTTTGGATGCCCTTGTTTTCTTCTTAATTCAGGTGATCATCTTGGTAAGTTTGAATCAAAGGCCGACGAGGGAATTTTCATGGGTTACTCTTCAAGAAGCAAGGCTTATCGAATCTTCAACAAACGATCAAAAACTATTGTTGAAACCATAAACGTGAAATTTGATGAATCAGATCTGGATACGGTGGACAAAGAGAAAAACGATGAGGAAATTACATATGAAGGTGAAAAAGAAAATAGAAAAGAGAAGACTGGCAGTGATGATCCAACAAAACAAACATTTGAAGTTGAGAAGTTGAAATTCAAAGCCAATCATCCTCCAGAATTGGTAATAGGAAATCCAACGGCAGGTATACGAACTCGTTCATCATTTAATAAAGATATCTGTACTTTTTGTATTCACAGTTGTTTTATCTATGAAATCGAACCTAAAAATGTTGAAATTGCACTTAATGGTGAAAGTTGGATTTTAGCGATGCAAGAAGAACTTAATCAATTTGAGCGGAATAAAATTTGGAAATTAGTTCCTAGACCGAATGACTATCCAGTAGTAGGAACTAAATGGGTGTTCAAAAATAAACTTGATGAATCCGGAAATGTAATTAGAAACAAAGCTAGGTTGGTTGCAAAAGGATATAATCAAATTGAAGGCACTGATTTTGATGAGACATTTGCACCAGTAGCTAGGTTAGAAGCCATTAGAATTTTACTCAGTTTTGCGTGTTATAAAGGTTTCAAACTTAAACAAATGGACGTAAAAAGTGCGTTTTTAAATGGAGAATTAAAAGAAGAAGTTTTTGTGGAACAACCCCCCAGTTTTGAAAATCATGAATTTCCAAATCATGTATTCAAACTTGAAAAAGCATTATATGGTCTTAAACAAGCTCCTAGAGCTTGGTACGATTGTTTAAGTGCATATCTTTTGGAAAACGGTTTTAAAAAGGGCAGTGCTGACACTACATTGTTTCTATTACATGAAGGTGATGACTTTTTAATAGTCCAAATTTATGTTGATGATATTATATATGGTGCTACTAATGATTGTTTATGTGAGAAATTTGAAAAAGTCATGCAGGATAAATTCGAAATGAGCTTAGTAGGTGAATTAAAATACTTCCTTGGATTTCAAATCAAACAAAGCTCCAAGGGTATTTTCATATCACAAACAAAATACATTGCTGAATTGCTGAAAAGATTTGGACTAGAAAATGCAAAACCACTCAGAACACCGATGAGTCCTTCAACCAGGCTTGACAAAGACGAGAAAGGAGTTGCAGTTGATCAGAAAAAATATCGTGGAATAATTGGTTCACTTCTTTATCTCACTGCATCTAGGCCTGATATTATGTTTGCTGTTTGTTTATGTGCACGCTTTCAATCTAATCCAAAAGAATCTCACTTAAAAGCCATAAAAAGAATATTAAGATATCTTTTGCACACACACAAATTTGGTTTATGGTACCCAGCATGCAATAATTTCAAATTAATTGGATATTCTGATGCTGATTATGCTGGATCCCTTGTTGATAGAAAAAGCACTAGTGGGACTTGTTTTATACTAGGACACTCGTTAGTCTCATGGTCAAGTCGGAAACAAAACTGTGTTGCTTTATCCACAACTGAGGCTGAATTCATTGCCTTAGGAAGTTGTTGTGCACAAATACTATGGATGATGCAAACTCTTTCAGACTTTGGTCTAATTTATAAAAAAGTACCACTAAAATGTGACAGTAAAAGTGTTATAGACCTGTCTAATAATCCCGTTCATCATTCACGCACTAAACACATAGATGTGAGACATCATTTTATTAGAGATCACATTTCACGAGAAGATATTTGTATTGAGTTTATTTCAACTGACTGTCAACTTGCTGATATCTTTACAAAACCTCTTCCCGAAGATAGATTTTCACGATTACGCTTAGATTTGGGAATTATAGAAATTAATTAATCATTATCCATTTAAAAAAAAAATTCTTAAATGGTTATTCAAAAGTTAAATGATTGATCATTTGAACTATTTTGGAACTCGTTGAAATTATGACAGATCTTGGAATTGTGATGAGTATTGACTATAATATTTTTTATCATGAGGAAATATTTTTAAATCTCATGATGATTGGACAGATTTTATAATATTTTTGAATTAAAGCTTATTTCACGACCATCTTCTATATCTACCATACTTCTGTCACTCATCATGGTTTTATTTAATTTGGGGAGTTCTAATTATTCTTGGAATTTAGAAATAAATAAATAAATAAATAATAATTTATCCTTGGTACTCACTCCCATTTAAAAGTCCTCGCGGTTATGCGTGGGTGAATTACCTTAATCTCTATGTGCTTCCATTCTCACTTAAAAGACCTTCGGGCTGTGCATGGATGGAACTCATCAGAGAGGATAAAGTTAAGTTACTACTAACCCCATTTAAAAGACCTTTGGGCTATGCGTGGTTAGGAAGTGCTTAACACATTTTTAAGCATATTTAAAATCTTTAAATTTTATATTCAAATATTCAATTTTTATTGAACTCTCCTAATTCTATAAAATCCATAGTAAATCCATTCATTCTGAAAGTGAAATTTGTCTCTGACTTGAAGAATATTATGATTTCTGTTTGATTCAATGAGATTTACGATATACTATCCTCTTGATCTGAATTTATATTTCTAGTTTATATTCATCACTGTTTTAATTTCTGTTATTCTTTTAATGATAACAAAAGGGGGAGAATGATCAAGATTTTGATGGATGAGTAAGCATTTATAGAATATTTTTGAAATTGGGTGTTTGATTAATTTATTTCAAAATTTTCAAATCTATGCATCAATAAGCGAAGCTTAGTTATAGGGGGAGCATACAAATAGGGGGAGTGACATACTTCATGTTTTCAAACACATTCACACATTCAAAATCTTTTATTTGTTTGTCATCATCAAAAGGGGGAGATTGTTGTATATAACAGTGTTGTATACACAATTATATGATTTTTGTTTGATGATAACAACCAAATATATTTTATTACTGAATGTGTTTGTAAATGGACTGATATACTACACAACAGACAGGAATATAATATTTCTATAAAATATAACTGTGCAAAAATTTAAACAATCACACGGTATTTTTTAGATAAAAATATTTTATTTCAATATCAAAAGGTACATCTTTTACAACTCCACTATTTGACATACTATATTTCATTCATACAAATCTGTCGCTCTATACAACTATATTTGCAGACTTTGTTATACATTGACACCGATATTTTTCCACTGACTTTTGTCTTCTATCTTCAGTCTATACAGCCTTCAGTCCAGTCACCATCTTCTCACCTGTCACATACAGAAGAAAACACACAGTAGACTGCAACAAAAATAAAATTAAATAAGACCAAATAAAAATTTAGTTTTAAATTTTATTTGCCTCAGAATTACGGTATGTTTCTCATCACTTTTCTAGACTTGGTCTGATATGCAAGGACAGAAAAACTCGTCTGGATGGCTGCATATACACACGTGTGCATTGCCATGCCAACCCAGTGTTGCGACTGAGGAGTAGCCACTTGGACCATCTCGACTCAGCGCAATATTCTCATGAACATGAACAAAGTCAAAAGAAAATGGCCAAGGACAGTCAAAGTAAAATGGTTGACAAGTCAACACACAAGAGAGTCATAAACAAGTCAAACATGAATGAAACACAGTACAAATGAAAAAACAGCAATAAGATGAATCATAGCACAAGAAAAATGGAGCAAGTCAGGTTTACATCGCATGCTGAACACAAACTCACTCAAGCAACTCAGCGGCATGAAGGTTAACACAACATAGCAAGTCAAAGTCAAGAAACAACATGGACAAATGGATGCAAACAATACTGGTAAAATGGGATGAAGATCAAATTACAGAGGTATTCAAAAAGGAATAAAATCATGGCATCATGAAGCAGCATGTTCAATAAATGATCATGGACAGGTCAAACACACGCAGTAGCAACTGGCCAAGCATGGACTTGCATGAGCACAAAAGGGAAGTCAACAGTGGTCTAAAATGTTGAATAATACATGTAACAAGCAATGATGGTGTATACAAAGGCATCAGATCAAAGTTAAGGCTTTAACTAGTGTTCATGGGTGTACTACAAACTAAGCAAAAGACAGGATGAAGCAGTATGTAAGTATGTACAGGTCATGTCCAAACAGCAAGACAGTATGGTGCAAACTGCTTGGCACATATACATACAAGTGGATAGTAGAACATAAATGGTATTATCTGTTTTTATCTAATCATATAGAAACAGTTCAAAAGCAGGAAAAGTATGATCAAGAATTATATCAGTTTTTATTCAAGGTGCAAAACAGTTCAAATTACAATGACAAGGTCGATACAACTCAAATGGATTCAAGTATCTGTTCAAAAGATGATCAAGTATAGAAACTGATCTTATCAGATTTATATCAGAAAAATTACGAGAATGGAATCCAAGTAATGTGGCAAACAAAGTATAATATATGTTCAAGATGAAATTAATGATTCCGATCAAATTTGTTGGAAAATATTAAAAGTCCAGAACTATCACAAGTGCTAAAAATACAAGATTGCATTCAAATTCAAAATCACTCACGAATAAAGGTTGAAGATTTCAAATCTATTCTCAGGAAGGACCAACTCAAAAATCAGTTAGTCAAATATGGCAAGCAAATATTCTTGTTTTTCAAAAACCGACGAAAATTACCACAAATCCATCCACGAAGACTCCAGAATCAGAAGATTTCAAAATTCAAGTGAAAATTCTCGTATATATCATGACGAAAACAAAGCAAAATATCAGCTAGAATCGAGCCCAAAATCCACGAATATATTCAAGACCAAGTCTACACTGAGATCAGAGATTTATTCTTCTTCTAGAGTGTTCATAACACCATATATAATTACCAATTCATCATAGGCAAAGGGGATCGAAAAAAGACCAAGTAATATGGGAAATCAGAGAATATTCAGGATTTTAATCCTATAAATACACCAATTCATCACTGGTTTCAAATCATCGAAGATCAAGTACAACTAAAGCATAAAATCGAATAGTAAAAACCATACCAAAAATCGAGAAAAGCTAGAATCCGAATCAGAGTCTACAAATTCGATCGAAGAAGATACAAGCCGCCAGAGATTGAAGCCAAGAAGAATCGAACAACAGAAAATTGATTTTGATCAACCAGCGATCTCGATTTAGTGATTTCATAGAAACCCTAGTTTTACTTAAGCCGCCATTTCTATTTCCAGAAAGAGACAAAGGAAGATCGGGCTAAACAAAGTAAAGTGGTGGAGCAATAAGGGAGCCGCTTTTTTCTTATGATAAAAAGGGGATAACCCTAAACTTTTAAACTCCTAGGGTTTTAATTTTTTTTGTTTTAAAATTCAAATTTCATTCCTTAAAGTCAATAACTACTAGTGTTTGTAGTTGGAAAAATCACAACTTAACGGATCAAGTTGTGTCAGGGTCTTGAGCATAGGGTTTAAACAGTCGGGAGCGAAGGTCGCAATTTTACAAGAGTCTGTAAGCGAAGAGATTGTTTAAAATTCCTAGTAGAAACCTTGAATGCAGCAGTAGGCATAGTTTTGCCGAAGCTGGGTATTTTCTGTGTGTGATTTTTCTTTCTGCAATTTTTCTGTGACATTTTTATTTTGCAATAAACCCTATTCACCCTCCCTCTAGGGTTAATTTAGATCCTACACTACTATGCATCAATCAACATGCAATATCCCAATCTACCCACTTAGATTAATCACTACACTTAGATTTTCCAAATCCAATTCAATTTACAGAAATTATTCCTTTGGATTTTATTCCCGACTTCTTATTTCAAATCATTCGAAATACATATCTAACTTTCTATATCAAAGTAGATTTTACTTCGGGATCTCAAATCAAATCGTCTGGAAATATGAATTCCAAAACATAACAGTGCATACAAACAAGTATGCAACCAAATATCGTGCTCCGCATCGACAAGGCAAAGGGTACACACCTTGCAACTTGATATATACATGTGCACATTCCCCACATAGGAGTAGGCTACACCGACGATGCACCTCCCACACATGGAGAGCATACACCACCCTCTCACCCATACTTTTAGTCTCAGGGTTACCCGACTCTTTAGCCACATACTAAATCATTTCATATCCCGAAGTAGGGAAAATCATTTCATAACATAATAATCACAAGTACTTTCAAAATATAGTACTTCACATCAGTAATTCACACATACGATCAGTCACTATTAATCACATAACCTTTGAGCTCGTACGTCTCAAAGAAGGGTGTTAAGCAAGAGAATAAATTCGCTACCACCAAACAGATACATCATTAATAGCAACTAATCGAATATGCGATGAACCACAATGTAACATATAATACATTTCTAAATCATTTTAGAAATCATCGGGTTCTGGGCCTCGAAATCCTTTCTGTTTTATAAAACATTTTTATTAAACATTCTCTATCCAAAATCGGGAATACATTCCTTTTCACTTAAGAAAAATATCATTTCACAATCATTCATTAAATTTGAAATGAACACAACATCGCTAAACACCTTATCATCAAATCGTGAAGTGTTTCACAAGACGTTAGCACACAGATATTTTCAACCCAACCAATGCTAAATATAAAAGCATATTCTGCTCATAAACTGGTCGAGCACAATCCAAACAATCAATCAATCAAATTTTACATTAAATATAAGGTTTTGAATAGAGATAGTATCGACTTACATTCAACATCAAATCCTGAAACCAACAGATATCATATTGGGGATAACGATATCGATATCTTCCAAATTCCCATCACAATATCTGTATAATCACGGAATTCAATATCGAAAATATCCGAAGATAATTTCAATTCAAATCCAATCCAATTTATTTATTTATAACTATTGGATTATTTTTCTAGTTAATAACTAGTTCGTTTCGATAAAATATATTTTTATCTTTTCAAATATGGAATTTTTCATCCCAATTCTTCCCAATTCATTTCTTATGATTTTACAAAAATTATTACTATTTTTAATAATTTTATCAAGGCCCGTACAGTCGATTTCCACCAATGGCCATCGAACTGCACTTACAACGACCTTTTCCAAATTTGATTGGGACGTATCTCCAAATCCAACCGTTACATTTAAAATTTCTCATATTCATTAGAAAGCTCTTTTCGATACGAACCCAACGGTTCCGATTTCAGGAGAATCCGACGGTCGGATCTCCCGTAATGTCTGTTCGAAGTCAATGGTCTAAATTCGCGAACTGCCGCAGCGCGACGCGTTCTATTCAGGCCATTATATTATATATATATAATATATATTTTGTCGATTTCTATTTAAAACGAATCTTATAAATTGTTTTAAATTCGTTTTCGAAACAATTTCAACTTCATTTTCAAATTCCAATCAAGATTGAATTTTTCACTATTAATTCGTTTTAAATTCATTTATATTTGATTTCAATTCAAATCGATTTCAATTCTATTTCAGTTCATTTTCAATTGAATTCAATTCAATTCGAATTCGTTTCCTATTCAATTCAATTCGAATTCGTTTTCTATTCAATTTAATTCGAATTCGTTTTCTATTCAATTCAATTCGAATTCGTTTTATATTCAATTCAATTTGAATTCGTTTTCTATTCAATTCAATTTGAATTCGTTTTCTATTCAATTCGAATTCGTTTTATATTCAATTCAATTCGAATTCGTTTTCTATTCAATTCAATTCGAATCGTTTTCTATTCAATTCAATTCGTATTCGTTTTCTATTCAATTCAATTTGAATTCGTTTTCTATTCAATTCAATTCGAACTCGTTTTCTATTCAATTCAATTCGAATTCGTTCTCTATTCAATTCAATTCGAATTCGTTTTCTATTCAATTCAATTCGAATTCGAATTCGTTTTCTATTCAATTCAATTTGAATTCGTTTTCTATTCAATTCAATTCGAATTCATTTTCAATTCAGTTCGTTTTCAATTCGTATATATATCGTTTTCATTTCATATATATATATATATATATATATATATATATATATATATATTATTTCCACCTTTCATATATATAATATTTTCACTTTCAATATATACGATATATTCACTTTCAATACATACGATATATTCACTTTCAATACATACGATATTTTCATTCACCATATATAATATTTACACTTTCACTATATATAATATTTTCACTTTCACTATATATAATATTTTCACTTCAATATATATGATGTATTCACTTTCAATACATACGATATATTCACTTTTAATCTGTACGACATTTTCACTTTTCAATATATATGATATTTTCAATTTTCAATATATACTTACCCTTCGCATTTCATATATATATCGTTTTCATTTCATATATATATATATCGTTTTCATTTCATATATATATATATCGTTTTCATTTCATATATATGCAATATTTTCACTTTCAATATATACGATATTTTCACTTTCAATATATACGATATTTTCACTTTCAATATATACGTAATTTTCACTTTCAATATATATATAATTTTCACTTTCAATATATACGATATTTTCATCTTCAATATATATATATTTATTTTTCATTCCATACATATATTTTTCACATCGCAAATATATATTTCATTCACATCGTACATAAATATAATTTTCACATCGTGTGTATATATATAATTTTCACGTCGTATTTCACATCACAATCACGGCCAATTTCTATAAGATAATACAATCAAACAAGTCGTCCATGGTCTGTGGACGACGAGGAGCAGTTCATATATGTAGTTAAAAATAAGTAACTGTACAGAAATAATTTTAGTGAGAGAAAT
This sequence comes from Allium sativum, assembly GCA_030737875.1. Lineage (NCBI taxonomy): Eukaryota > Viridiplantae > Streptophyta > Magnoliopsida > Asparagales > Amaryllidaceae > Allium > Allium sativum. The sequence continues at coordinate 386,617,764 of CM060916.1, read as the reverse complement.
TCTCACAGTGGGATCCACTTCGTCAGTTTTATCTGAATTTCTGTTCTGTTTGAGTTTGAATTTGCCACAAATTCAAATCTGCTCTGTTTTGATCCTGGTCGTTTCTGAAATGTAGTGCTCTTCGTCACGGTTCTAACGAACTCAGTTTTGTTGAATTTGGTTTCTGTTTGCACAAGTTACGGTATTTTAAACATTAATAAACTTTAATAATTAATTAAATAATTAATTAATCTAATTAATCACTTAACACATGTTCAGGTCATTCTCTTCTGTCTTCTTCCTAGAGACAAAGCTGACCACAAAAACTTCAAACACGCAATCTAGGGTTGCTTCCATCTCCTCAATGAGTTGACCGGAGTTCGATCCGACGTGTCCACGCCATATGCCTTGGCGTGCGCCTTCACCAGCCGGAGGGTGGGCCAGCTCGTCGGCCTTTCTTGGCCAGAAAATCAACACAAAGTCGACGGGTTCAGCAACCACTTTTGAACGATTTACCCTATTGATTTCGATCTTGCTTGTACGGATTAGAAGCTGGAGAAAATCTCGTTCATATATGTTTTGATTTCCTCTCTAATTCGATTTGAGTAGGGAGAATTTTGGGGATGTATTATCGAGCAGTATCGGCTGTCAATGAGAAGGGCTGGCGGCGTGTTTAATGAGAAGGGGAATTTAGGGTTTCAGGGCTATTTATAATAATTAAATATTAATATTTTAATTCAATTAGTTTCTTTATTGTGAAATTTTCGTCCGAACACCAAATCGAACCCAACGACTGTCGTCCCTAGCTAATTACCCCCATCCCGAACACAATGGGATATGTTTCGTAACCGATTTCGGCTGTTACGATTAGTTATTCTTCAAATTAAAATATAAAACATTCAATTTTAGATTTGAATGTACATTTTAATTTGCCAGGGCAACAAACTGAATCGAAAAATTCCAAAAAAAATAAATCTAGCTATGTCTTGACGATACGGTCCCAACAAAACTAGTTTCATCGAATTCTGAGACCGTTTGAAAAATGACCCTTTTCTGGTCGATCCAATTTAAAAGAAATCGACCAAACACATTTTCCTTTGCCACACTCACATACTAGCTTCAAAAATTATGAAATTTGAAACCTAGCAATAATTTGACATCCCGGATCTAACAAAAGTGGTTTCTTCGAATTCTGAGGTCGTTTACAAAATGGCTATTTTCAAGGCCTTTATATATATTAAAATATATATAAATTCCATAGCGACTTTTCTGAATTTTAAACTGGACGTATCTTCTCATCTCTAAAGTGAAATATCAGTTTCTTGGCTTTGTTAGAAAGATATGATTAAACAGATCCGAATATTTCTTGTTTCGTTGAAATCCGATTTATTTTAAATCCTGTACATTCATTTGAAATTTGAAATCGAATTATCGAACTACCATGCCATTTTCTATTCCTTTTATAATTTAAAATAAATATTTATATTCTAACGACGATCCATATAATATATACGTTCGAATTCCATTCAAAATAAATTTCTCGTTGATATTATTTAAAATAATTCATCTTTAATAATCAAAATTCACTAAAATTGCCAAAACAAAAATTTTTAAATTGGCCCAGATTTTCGGGTTGTTACATATGAACAGAAACAGATACATAGGAACAGCTAGCGAACGACTAGAGAAATTGAAAGAAACAACGTAGAAATAGAGACATGGTTGAACAACACAGAAAATGTACAATGCAAGCTAGAGGAAAATAAATATGTATATTTATACTTTTATACATCAATCAAGGACAGCTATAAAATATAGCTAAAACAGCTACTTATAATCACAGCTAGACAGCTAATAAATAAAAATATATATAGCTAAACAGTTATATATGAACACGGCTAAATGAAACAATAAGGCAAAGATCTTCCCATAAGCACAGATAATAGAAGATTTAGCAAATGAAAACAGCGAATAGATGTACAAATTTTTATACATCAATTTGTACAGTCAAAATCGAATATATATATATATATATATATATATATATATTTCATATATAAAGTGGATTCCACTTTTCAACCACTGTTTTCATACATATTAAAATGGAACTTAAACCTAATCTATGGTTTCAAACCTCTGAATTGAATAGACAATTCATCTCCTCAATCGCCTAAGCTATACACCTACACTAGATCGATCAGATTCAAGTCGTCCAACCGTACTGAATACAATACAAAAATTCAACCAAAATCTATGCTAACCCATCACAGATCCATCAACAATACCATCACCAGTACGAAATCTGCAAACGAAAAAGGTGCAATGGTAGCTGAACCTAGCTACGATCAGTCCCTGATGGACGTTGATCTGATCCAAAGCTACTACTATACATATACGTATCCACGCACAAGTGTTTCACCAATTCCAAGAACGATATGAATAAACACAGTAAACAAAACCCTCCGAACCACTAAAGAAAATCAAAAGTAAAATCATACAGCAAGGAAAAACCTAACAAAATAATTATCTGATTCTTATGGCTACCCTCTTCATCTCAGAATTTTTTTGATGGATTTCGTAACATCTTTGTTCAGAACCAAAGAATTAGGGTTGGGCCAATCTTCATATTGAAGCCTCGGTTTGGATTTTGTAGAGTTTATAGTGGATATGGGTAGGAAGCTCCTTCCTCCTGAGTTGATCAACGAGGTTTTGGGTGACACAATTGGTTGCAGAAAGGGGATGATGAGCTAGGGTTTGGCAGATCAACCGAAGCAGGAGGGCGAAGGGACAACTAGAGAAGGATTGCGTAGGGGAGATGCATTACATCTTCACTAAAGAAAGTAGAATGGAAGATGATATGATTTCGGCATGGGAGGTTTTTCTTTAGGAGGCGACAGATGTTTTGTAAGGGAAGGGGGGATCCGATGTTTATGTAGAGAAGGTGGAACGAGCTCTTCTAATTCTAATGGGCTGGACGAAAATGGTGTAAGGTCCAAGACTACAAACTAAATTAATGTTTTTAATTTAAATGTTCTTCTAAACTTAGAGTTTTCATATCGAATGTCTACCTAGTCAGAATTCGATGAGACGGGAAGTGTCATAACCGCACCGACGAGCGCCTCAACATGGATCTGGTCAGTGATGGAAGCAATGGTAAAATTCTGGTCAAATTAAACTCTATCTAATTCGACTTAACTAGAACATTTTATCGACAAATCAATTCAAGGTGAGTTAAACTCACTCAGTTCTTCCCATTTATATTTTATATAAATTGGGTTTTTTATTTCGTATGCTATGGTTACTGATGGTTGGCTGTTTGCTAGTTATATATTTACTTGTTTATTTAACTGATGAAATTAAACCGTTGTTTCTTTCAGTATTTAAAACCAAATCGTTATTTTAATGATTTGGTCCAATGAAGGTAACTTACCTTATTGTCGCGTTTATTTATAAACGTGTTTAATTGTTTGAATTGTTTGAATTGTTTTGTTGACTTAGTTGTTATTTACGATTATAGATATTTTCAGTTAAATGGCATTTAATGATCTGATTTGAGATAACCGTTTTGAATACAGGGAAGAATAGGTCGGAGGGATCCAATGGGATTCCTTAATGATATTATTTATTTTCATATTATCATATATGAACTGATCTAAAGGGATGACTAATTTGGTTATTGATTGTTCACTGAAAATTCAACATCTGTTTAATTTAAACCAACGGGCGATATTGGTTGAGTATTTGGCAACGTATGGCCTATAAAATCAATTGCTTTATAAATGTTGATTTACCGTCAGGCAAATCGACGAAGATGAAGTTATAAAAATTTATTTTATAACTGGATCTAGATTTTTAATTAAATTATATTGAAAATAAGTTTTGAAAATAAAATAAATATTTATTATTTATTTTTTAAATTTATACTTAATTATTAACTGATTTTATTAAGCAAATTTTGATGTTAATCAGATTTATAAATACGAGAATAGAAATTAACCTAATGGTTAAAATTTGATAATTGTTTTTATTAAAAAACAATTAAATGGGATTATTTAAAATTAGTTATATTATTAATTAATTTAAAGGGAAAACGAAATAGAATGAGTTAATGAGATAATTGGATTTGAGTTGACTAAGTTAACAATTTTAACTGGAATTGATTACTAGATTAGTTTGCATTGAATTAATCTAATAAAATAGTTTAATGAATATTGTTTTAATTTAATAAGTTTTTAAAAAAGAAATTACAATTTTTTTGTTAATAAAGAAAGTAACTATTGAAATAGTTAATGATTTAAGTAAAGCATTATTTTAATGATTTAGGGAATTACTTTTTAATTGAAATTCATTTAAAAAGTAATCGAAGGTGAAATGATACAATTGAATGGTTAAAGGAGTTTTGAACAGATTTTATTTTGAACCTGAGTTTTTAACAAAGTTATGATGGAATTTAAGCAAATACGATCGCTTAATTTAGGATGACTTAAATATTTGAATTAAGAAAAAGGAAATTAAGATCAAGGGGTTTAAGATAAACCAGGATTTTGTAAGAGAGGCTAGAGGTGTTGTATCATTAATTTTTAATTAACTTTACTAAAAAATGAAATTAACAAAAATGGGGAAATAATAATAAGATTTCCAAAGTGGGAATGGTCGAATTGGTTTAAAAAGGATTAGTAAAGGTGAATTTGATGAAAAAAGTGGGTCGTGGGATTGTGTGAACAAATTCGAATATTAAATGAGTGTGGTTAAACACGCAGAGTTAAGAGTGGCATTTATTAAAGAAATTACCTAATCATTGAATTAGGAAAGAATGGATATATTTGAGAAAGAGATTTTCAAAAGGATAAGTAGGTTTTACGAAACCGTATTTTGAATAGTTCAGTTAAATGGAATTTGAATTGTTATTAGAATGAAGTATTAGTTTTTGGATTACAACTTGTATCTATCTTTAGATGTTAACGTGGTTGATCAAGGTCTAAGAGGTAATTAAAATACCCCAACTTGAATGACATCGGCATTATCTGAGGTGGATACGAGTTGGTGATGGTAAAAGGAGTTAGTAATAATTTATTATTTCCATTACAGAAATAATAATGCAACGTGTAATTAAGATTTGGAAAATATATAATGAGGATTCCAAAGTGGAAAGAGGAGACAAAAGGGGTTGCATGAAATTATAACGACATTTTCGAGTTAGAAAAAGAAACGTAAAGTTGAGTTCTATTCTATAAGAATAAGCATGGATTATTGTTTTCAAGTAATGAATTAAAGATATTTTGTAACGTTGTTTTACGAGTTATAAGTTGAATTGATTAGATAATAATGTGGCTAATGTTTTGAAAATGAAAATAGAAAACTGGATAGGATATAGGATTTTCCTAAGTAATAAAAATGAGTTTGTTTAAAGAATAATATTATGTTAAATAAGAAGCGAAAACTATATTCATAATATCGAAGTATTTAAGAGTTTTAAATTAACATTTGTTTTAATTAAAAGGCCAAGTGATGCTGAATACTGAACCAGTGAACCCCTTGGATTTTCATGATTGAATCATTGTTTATTTTGATAGTTAAATCACCGACTATCAAATCTTTCCAATACAATTGTTGGTACAAAAAGACCGGGATCAAATTTATATTTGAAAACCATTCCGACCAGCAAATACGTGAAGATATTAGAAGATGATTGAGATGGAGCAATAAAAATTGTAGATTTTCATAAATGGAAGAACTGCTAATAATCTTCGGTCTACAGCCAAAGATGTACTGTGGATCTGTCGTGGTTGGAATCTACGGATTTGCAAGGACTACTCGCTACCAATCTATAGGGTGGTTCCTTGGAAGTGGTAGGAGAGTACCTTCGGTTCATCCTGTTCCTGGATGACTTGTATGGACGGATTGTCTGACAGAGTATTTCCAAAGGGATCGCGTACGTTGATTTCTTCAAACGTGCCATAGTTGGGTAGCTCCCAACTAGAGTATTTTTGTGGACGTCAATTAATGACAGCTGGCGGAGCTGACAATGTGGCATTCAAAGTGAATGATGACCAAATGGTCCAGAAGATAATTCTGACCTCAACCTTCGCAACCGGGATATGACAAAAATCGGGTAGGCAGCATGGCTATGTGTGTCACTCCTATTAGGGTGTATAATCACCTATCTAGAGAAATTCCTTTTGCTTCTTTAATCTATCAATGTTGTCCTTTCGGGAAACGGTGGTTTGAGCATAACCATTTGTGATATACATTTGATACATCCGAACGAAATGAGTGTTCGGTCATGTGTGGGCTGGGTTGCAAGATGTTCTTGTTGAACCTAGTGTATTCCCCTCTAGAGATACACTATCGACAGGTGGTTCCATACCTTGTCATAGTCGGAATCCAATCTCCAATAAACGTCCGCGATTTTGATTGTATACTATGTATGTGGTGCGTGAGATGCAAGCGTTCCGCTAGATTGATATCTACTTGTATTTAGACACTATTATAATATCAGAAAGATATTGATTTCAAAAATGTTTTGGGTTATCATAAGGTAAAAACCGTCCGTATTTATGTGTGGATTTGGTCTTATGATTATCCTTTTCTTTCGAAAAGATTTTTGAACTTTAAAATCAAGTTGGATGATCCCCCTTAATACTGTGCATGTTTTTCCCACTCTGGTTCACCAGACTGACTCGGTATTATGTAAATGCTCGGGTTAGACCAAGGTATACAGGTCCAGCTTATCAGATGCTGCGAAGTCCAGAGACGAGCTGGAGATGTTCAGACATATGATATTATATCTACTATTCCGTTGTGTGTTGTATATGAGGACAAGTTATTATAACTGTCCAGATGTGTGATGTACTCTGATGATTGTAAGTATTTTTTTAAGTTCTCAATAAAGATTTATTTCTGTATTATATTTTGTTCCAGCGATGTGAACCTCTACGTTGTGTTGTTACTTCTTCTTCTTCTTTCTTCTATTCGAATATTTCTTTCTTTCTTATCTCACCCTCTAACTTCTTTCTATAAACGTTCTAGTGTTTTCGGTGTTTGGAAGGTCGGCATGAGATATGGTAAATGTACTTATGTCGATTTTCGGGGCCGAAAATTCCTAGGCCGTTACATTTCTGCTTATCTTACAATTACCGTTAATTTACATACGTTTATGTGATTCATATCTAGTATCTAATACTAGAGATGTATAAGTAGATTGTTATAAAATTTATATCTTATTCGGTTGAAGTCATATTTCAACTTTCAATTTAGGTTCTCTATATTTATTAAAACAATTAAGTTTTAATTTGTTTGAGGGCAATCCTCAACATTCAATGTTAGACAAGAAATTTGGTTTAATTCAATTTATCCTTCTCAAGAATTAATTTAAATGATCGTAGTTATTTGTTATTTAATATCTATAGTAGATAATAAATAATAACCGATTCTTTAATATTTACTTAATATAAATACAAAATTTTTGACAATCAAAATTTATATTTATATTAACATATAATTTTAAACTAAAACACACTCCCACTCAAAATAACACCTCTCTCTCTCTTTATATATATATATATATATATATATATGTGTGTGTGTGTGTGTGTGTGTGTGTGTGTGTAATGGTGCTCCAAGACCATATCTAGTCATGCCTTGACCTAGCATTGGCTAACACCCAAAATCACAACCTTTTAAGTACACATCTTATGTCAATTATATTTTGTGTGTGCGTGTGTGTATATCTTGGATCGCATGTTGAACATTTTGTTCATTAAATTATTCGTTTGCTCAAATATAGAATAATACATGCTCTTTGTCGCTAAGGCCATAAATACTATTATGCAGCCTTAGTTAAGTCAGACCCAATAATACCGTCGATGCACGAAAATTGATCCTACCCCATATAACCAAAATAAAAGGTGCACAATGTTTTGGCATTAGTTACATCCAATGAGATTAGTATTGATGGGTGTACTATTGGAAGACGTCACCTTGTCTTAATATAACAAAATTTTCTATAAAAGGAATTTATAACTTTTAGCGGTAAACAATATTAGAGTTATTTATTTACATATATCAAAATATATGTATTCTATTTTCGTAAAATAAATGGATTTAAATAAAATATATATGAAATAGGGGTTTTTAGCCTCAAGGACAAAATAAACAAAAAATGTTCCGTAAGGGTAAGGGGGTAGAATTTTAACCATAAGGACAAAATTTAGTGTAAAGGGAGGAATTAAGGGGCCCACTATAATTCCACCCTTTACACTAAAATTTGTTTTTATGAACAAAATTTTAGCCTCTTATCCTTATGGAATAATTTTTAGTTCATTTTGTCCTTCACGGTATGTTCCTGTATGAAATATATATTTATTTAAATTCAACGATATGTAAGAATCATAGCTATATATTTCAAAACAATTGGTTGCCTCTAGAATTATAGATTATATTTAAATTAACCAATTCCATTTCCAAACTTATAAGATATACAACCCATTATTAAAACCAATATTAACTTACATGTCAAATAGCTTGTTACTCCAAGATTTCATGTTCAAAACAACATGTATATTTCCATATATTTAACACTAATAGGAAATGGTACATTTACACATTCTGTTTCCAGTATAGCTAGATAAGGCACAAATATATACGTCCATGTTTAATGACCCATTTTGAGTTCAAAGCAAAACAAAGTTAAAAGGGTATGCATGCAATATCAATAAAGTGATGAAGACAGAACATTTCAAACTGATATAGAATACACAACATTTTTCATGAATATGTAGGGTCAGATCCTATCATAAAAGATAATACATTGTCCCTGTTACAAGTATTCAGTCACTCAATCCTTACTAAACATTATCTTATATGAGATACAACGCTTATAATAAAACATACATGTACATGTATGTATAAAACAATACATTCGGTTGAATTTTAATAGATTAATATGTATTTGTATACATAGTACCACAGATCTAACTTCCACAAAAATACAATTTACATTTGCTTTTGGAGTTTCCATGGAATCTGCATTAGCATGTTTATCCATATTTGCATATAAGCTTAGTCACACTGATTTATGTTGCAAGACCAAATCTACATATATACAACGACATGTAATAGCAGATTATATCACATTACAAAGTATATGGTGCATCATGTATGCATTACATATATATATACAAGCGTCACAGCACGCAATTCATAAATGGCCCGTAAATCCATACTATCTGAGTTGACTAATAACACCACATGTACAACCCAAATATCACAGAAATACGAATCATTGTTAGAAAGAAGTTAGAGGATGAGAAATAGAAAGAAAGGAATATTAGAATAGAAGAAAACGAAGATCACAAACTCACAGCAGAATGAATAAAATATATTAGGTAACATAAACTTTGAAATACAATTCGTTAACTTTATATACATACTATCATCAAAGCACAACAGTTATTCCTGGAACAGTTATAAATACATGTTTCCAGATACCACATAGTACACAGCGGAAATATGATAGTCTATAGCTAACAGGTGAATCCTCCTACTTCAAGCTCCTCTAAGTGAATCTGTAAAATCACGACTACTTGACTGCCTGTACAAATATGGGCACCCAAGAGTTTAGGGAAAACAAAACAAAATAAACTCTGGGTCAGTCATGGGACTGGTATGAGTAAACTCTTACCAATTGTTTAAGTTTCAAAATCCTTTTGAAAGAAATGATGATTGTAATACCGATCCACACATAAACACGGATGGTTTTTACCTTACGATAACCAAAAATATTTTTGATATCAAATCCAGTGATATTATAATAATGTCTACATCAAATAAATAGAATCTAGCAGAACGCTTGCATCTCACGCTCCATATATAATATAAAATTTAAAACCGCATGGCGCTTATTGGAGATTGGATTCCGACTGTGACAAGGTATGGAACCACCTGCCGATAGTGTATCTCTAGAGGGGAATACACTAGGTTCAACAAGAACATCTTGCAACCCGGCCCACACATGACCGACCACCCATTTCGCTTGAGTGTATCGAATGTATATCACCAACGGTTGGGATCAACATCCGTTTTCCCAAATGGGACAGCATCGAATAGAATAAGGAATTAAATGAATTTCTCTAGATAGGTGATAATGCACCCTAATGGCAGTGACCCACATAGCCATGCTGTCTGCCCGATTTTTGTCATTTCCCGGTTGTTGAGGCCTGAGGCTATGATTTTTTCTCATTTATTGATAGCACAATCACTTTAAATGCCACATTGTCAGATCTGAAAATCATTAATTGATTTGCACAAATATATTCTAAATATTATGCTAAGGGAATAAATTCTCCGTCACTATATATATATATATATATATATATATATATATATATAGACCAACATATGCGATCATTGGAATTACTCTGTTAGACATCGTCCATATATGTTCATTCTGGGATTGAACGAAACCGAAGGCACCATTTCTATTAATAGAAAAAGTCCTTGCACTTTACTCCGTCTTCATTATCTTCATATAATCTGATTCTCAATGCTATTGCCAATACGGAGTGGTTCTCGAACAACAATCCAACCGGTCTCTCCATATTAACAACGATATTTGCAACACTTCGATGGTCGGCTATTTAACTATCAAAGGAAAACAAACATCCATTCATAGCATCAAACAATCACTGGGCCCCTTAATTAATATTTCGTTAATTAAATCACTTCTCCATTTCCTTATCACTATCCGTTAACACGATAATTTTGACAATCATCCTGGCCTCTTACACTATTAGGGAAACATTTCAATATATCAACTTCTTTTACTTTATATATTTAGAAAATATATTCTATTTATAACTGGAAAACATTCCAATTACTTATCTCTTCCACGGCCATTCATTTATTTCTATACTCAGGAAATATTTATTATTACATTTCCAAATTTCCACTTACTTGGGCTAAAACGAATGTTGTGTAAAACATCGTTACAACAAGCCAAAATACTGCATTCAACTAACTCTTATTCAAAAATTTATCTTTCAGACTGGATCTTGTTATTTACCGGTTAAAGATGAAATCAATCAAGTTGGGGTATAGCTACCTCTCAGACCTTGACTGAAAACATCATTATCTTCAAAACGTACAAGACCACTTACCTCGAATAATAAACATCATACAAAACAATTATTCATTTTTAATCCCGTATATGTTTCGCTTTCTAATTTTTACCAGATTTGATTATAGATTTTCTTTTTGTTTATAGTATTCTATTTTCAAGTTCATTTCTATTAGCTAGCTTTTAGACTAATCCACCAAGATCCAAGCACATGTCTAATACGAAGCCTTGTTCATGAAGATGCATCCTTCACGGTTCGCGATCGCCCCCCTTGACCACGACCCGATCTGCTCACACCAGCTCGATCCGATCCGATCCGTCCACTTAAGCACTCCACAATCCGACCTCTGAAGATGAGAACTAAAGGCCACGACTGAGTCATACACGCTCTGATAATATAGGATATCACGACACCTGTCTACAACGACTATATTGACAATTTCTCCATAATGCCACGAACCAGTCCGAGATCTTCGGGATTTGTGCCATGTATGATCACGATCCGTCTGCAGATATCACCTATAAATAGCCCTAGGCTTGGCATTTTTCAGGATCTTTTTGACAATTCTGAGCTCTGATTCCACCATTATCATACTCCATTATTCCTATTCAGAGTTGTCTTGAATTTACTGAGTGAACCAACATTGTAAAAGTGAGGTTGAGAGATAAATCATTGATTGTACTCGAATCTTAAGTATAATCACAGATATAAAGTGGACATAGGCTCGTTAACGCCGAACCACTATAAATCTCATGCCTTTTCCGTATTTCTTGCATTTTTTCTGATATTAATCTCTGCATAATTGAACAATTTGAGTGTTGGAGCCAATTTTGGATCTAACATTTTGGTGCTTTCACTGAGAACGAAGTCTCAGCATATTGGATTGTAGTTCTATTATTTGGATAGTCAAGTCCAAAGAAAATAGTCCAAAACTCCACTGTTTCGATTTTGGAAGATTTCAGTAAAGCTCAAATATCATGGCTGGAAAGAAGTCTAAGGAAGTACGAGCTTCCCAAGTGAATGAAGCTACGAACGAAACAATTGAAGAAAGCGTGCACGAACAGGCCGAGAAAGAGCTTTCGGATCGTGGAAACGTTGGGGTGATCCGATCCAGTGATGAACCAACAAACCAAGCAGCTGAAGGAGTCACTATCCGATCGCAGGACCACGCCGCGATCCCTCCTGCACCCATCATCACAATCCGATCCCAGGAGACCACCACGACCCGACGTTAAGGGGGTACCATGACCCACCAGCCTAGGAGGACCACGATCCAAACTGACAATCAGACTACTACCCGACCTAGGAAGGAAATTATGGCTCACTCTGCTTATGCTGGTACTTCTGCTCAACCCGGTTCAAGTTTCTTGCGTATAAGAGAAGATGAAGATGACTGGTTCGACCCTTCTGCCCCAGTTACCGAAGGACATCTGACTTGAATACTTGAAGCATTGGACATGCAAACTGATGAATTAGCCGCTCAGAGGCAGGAGAGCTCGTAGCTGCGTCAGAATATTACTACCCTAGGCAAATGAATTGATGATATTCAAAGACAGGTTTCGTCACCTCCAGCTTACCCTTTATCCCTGGAACATACATCCTCATCTGAAGAGCCTCGGAGGAACCGACGATGGCCCTCATTAGAAAGGGCTAAGAACATAGAGCAGCTTCGATTTGGGTCACTTCCATCTCGAGAAGAAGAGGTACTTAATCATGGAACTAGTAACCGCAACTTAAATGAGCCCGCTTTACCACCAAGAAATGGCGTTCCTCCCGCTCGTCGCATGATCGACCACGACAACAGGGGGTAAGGGAGTTCTACTCAGGGCTCATACTTTGCAGTAGCACGTCAAAGAAATGCTGGAGGGGGTTGTCGGGCAAGAAGTGCTGATCCCGAATCTACCTTGACCCATGAAGAGGTTGAAGCAATGATTAGGCAAGTCATGGTAGATATCCGTGGACAGAGGAACGAAGATTGGGGCATAGATCGCAGTCATATGCCTTTTACTAACGACATACTGGATGTTAATTCCCGAGGTGCTTCAATATGCCAACCATGAATCGCTATACGGGAAGGACTGACATAATCCAGCATCTAATGCGATACTCCTGGTCAATGAATGCCGCTGTAGCTACAGACACAGTAAAATGTAAAGCGTTCTCTATATTCCTGGAAGATGTTGCGTTATTGTGGTTTACCCGCTTGCCAGCACGGTCAATATCCAGCTTTAGGAAATTGAATGAGAAATTCGTGAACCAATTCCGTCTTCATGCCCAGAGTTCTAAGAATGTGATTGAGCTATCCCTTATTAAACAACGACCGGACGAAAGCCTGAGGTTGTATTTGGATCATTTCAACTTGGCTGTCATAGAAGTCAGAGATCTGCATGAGCAAACTATGTTGATGGCCCTGAAAGATGGCGTCGATAAGGATACCGAGTGTGGAAGATATTTGGCCGGCAAGCCAGCCTTGATAAGAGAAATATTATATGAAAAAGCTAATGTTCGCTTGCGTCAGGAGGAGATATACGCTAATAGGAAAAGAAAGGCTACTGATAAGGAAGATATCCAAAGCAACGTGGCCATCAGGCAAACAAGAGATAGCTCAGGAAAAGTTGAAGTCAATGTCGGGAACAAGAATCAAGGCAGTGGTCGCCAATCGGGAAATAGTAATAACAATAATCGGAAGAGAAATCGAGGGAATGACTCTCAGAGAAGATCCCGGCCCAGACCATTTGATAGCTTCACACAGTTAAATGATATGTTGGAGAACAACTTCTTGGATACATATAATGTCCTCCAATACAAAAGGCCTCCTCTAAGAGATTCTACAGAAAAGGAGCATGAAACTGGGAAATTCTGTCTTTTCACCAGATCCATGGTCATTCCACAAATGAATGTCGTCATTTGAGAGACGTGATTGAAAGGCTGCTCCGAGAAGGGAAGCTTGATGAGTATAAGGTGGCTCCTAGGTACGGGGGCAGGCCGTACAGTCCCCAAACATGAACAAAAACCAACCCGTTACCAAACCAACGGTTCAACAGAAAGGAAAGAACCTCGTCATCAACACCATCATCGGATGGATTCACCTGGCAGGGCATAGTTTCAGAGCTATGGATCAATACGTGAATGTAGACAAATAACATTTTGAAACGGGGGAGTGTAGCAATCCCGAGGATAATGCTCTGATTAAGCAACAAAAGACGATGTCCGATGACATCATATTTCGTGAGCGAGAGAGTATTGGAGTACACTCCCCAACTGAAGACCCATTGGTGATCACCATCACCATCGGCCCAGCTACAGTCCATAAAGTTCTAGTGGATAATGGAAGTTCGGTCAACATTCTGTTCAAGAAAACATTCGACCAAATGAAACTCAAGCCGAAGGATTTGAAACCCTGTGAGTGCTGGATACGTGGATTTAATGGGGCCACGACCGCTCCAATGGGATACTTGGAATTATCAGTAACCCTTAGGGAAGGAGAACACCAGAGAGTGAGGATCCTCCCCTTCGTGGTCCTGGATATTGAATCGTAGTACAATGCCTTCTTAGGTCGACCGGCCCTAGCCAAATTCAGGGCTTGTATCGCACCCTAGTGCTTATTGTTGAAGTTCCCAATGGATGTCGGTGTAGGTATAGTTAGAGGAGATCAAGCTGTTGCGCGAGCATGCTACATTGCAGAGTTAAAGTTGCTTCGCAAAGGGAAAGATGTAGAAGCAAAAGGTGGTTCTTCCACTCCGAGGGAGGAATCGTCGTAGCAACTAAAGTCGGGCGGGTCGCTCAGATAGTTGCCCAAGGATATAAATCCCAGAGAGGATGAAGAACTTGGGGGCAGAATGGCGACTCCCAATGAAGCGACTGTGGACATACCAATCGATGATAGTGAACCAGAGAAGGTCCTGAAGATTGGATCCCAGTTGGATCCTGTTCGAGCCAAAGAATTAACAAGTTTCTTGAAAGCTAACTTGGATGTATTCGCTTGGACCCATGCGGACATGTGTGGAATATCTCCCTCGATTATGAGTCACTCACTAAGCATCAACCCGGAACATCCTCCTGTCAAACAAAAGAGGCGAATGCTTGGCCCAGAGAGGTCTGCTGCCATGAAGGAAGAAGTCGAAAAGTTGAGAAGTTACGGGTTCATTAAAGATTCATACCCTGACTGGATTTCAAACCCTGTTTTGTTAAAGAAGGCCAATGGAAAGTGGCGTACGTGCATTGACTTCTCAGATCTAAACAAAGCCTATCCGTAGGATAGCTTCCCATTGCCTAGAATCGATCAGTTGGTAGATTCGATAGCGGGTCATGAGCTCCTTTCTTTTATGGATGCCTACTCAAGGTATAATCAGATCCCCATGCATGTCCCAGACCAAGAGCATACAAGTTTCATTATAGATTTGGGATTATACTGCTATGTGGTGATGCCTTACGGTTTGACGAATGTCGGCGCTACATATCAGCGATTGGTGAATAGAATGTTCTACAACCAAATGGGGAAAACGATGGAGGTATACGTTAACGACATGTTGGTAAAGCCCAGACAATTGTCAAATCATACAAACGATTTAACAGAGATGTTTGAGATTCTCTGAAAATATGGGATGAAACTGAATCCTTTGAAATGTTCATTTGGGGTAGCATCTGGAAAATTCCTAGGATTCATTGTCAACTCACGCAGAATTGAGATCAATTCAGATCAAATTACAACAATCCGAAATATTCAAGAACCAAAGCAGATTAAAGATGTGCAAAGCCTTGCTGGAAAAGTGGCAGCACTCAGCATATTTATCTCAAAAGCTACAGATAAATGCATCCCTTTTTTCGAACTGATAAACCAAGGCAAACACAACTTTAAATGGACTCCCGATTGTATAGAAGCATTCCAGAATCTGTTGAACCATTTGGAAAGACCCCCGATACTACCTAAGCTTATGGATCACGAGGATTTATTTGTGTACCTGGCAGTGTCATCTCACGCAATCAGTTCGGCTTTGGTAAGAGAAGAGGATAAGGTACAAAGACCGGTGTACTATATGAGTAAGAAATTGGCAGTCGCAGAACGGAATTACCCAAAAATAGAAAAGCTTGCGTACAATTTGCTGATTGCATCTAGGAAGCTTCGTCACTACTTCCAGGCTCACCCCATTACTGTTTACACTGATCACCCGCTTAAGCAAGTCCTGCAAAGGCCAAAAGCATCAGGAAGACTACTCAAGTGGAACAATGAGCTAAGTCAGTTCGACTTGAATTTCCAGCCCCGAAGATCAATAAGGGGGAAAGAACTTGCAGACTTTATAGCAGAGTTTACCATCCTAGAAGATGATGTGGTAACCGAAGAAGCTGATCTGCCAAAGCTACTCCTTGACCCTAATGCCTGGAAACTATATAGTGATGGAGCTAAAAATGATAGACGATCTGGTGCCGGAGTGGTTCTTGAAACTCCAAAGAAACAGATAATATACTACGCTCTTAGATTAGAGTTCCACGCCACCAATAACGATTCCTAGTATGAAGCTCTAATTGCTGGGTTGAAGCTTGCAAAGGAATTGGGGATAACAAAGCTAGACATCTTTTGCGACTCCAATTTAGTTGTGAACCAAGTTAATGAAAAGTTTTAGGCTAAGAGTCCAAGGTTGATATCATATTTGGAAAAAGTGAAGAAGTTGCTGGATGGTTTTGATCACCATAGAATATCTCACATTACCCGAGCGAAGAACCAAGGAGCAGACAAGTTAGCGAAGATGGCTAGTTCCGATAATCCAGAACATACAGAGCTAGTCCCGATTGAAGTGCTACAGTTCCCTAGCATGGATCAGATGGAAGTTGATCCGATACTAGAGATTGAACCCGAGAGGGAGTCATGGATGACCCCTCTAAATAATTTTTTGATGAACGGAACGCTCCCAACAAAGAAAAGTGAGAGGCGTGCAGTTATCTGAAAGGCTTCCTGATATGTGTTGCAAGGCGAAGTCTTGTACAAACAAGGTTTCTCGATGCCTCTCCTCTGGTGCATCGCCCATGACGACATCAAGCGTGTACTGAAGGAAGTCCACGAAGGTGAAAGTGGCGACCACACTGGAGGGCAAACATTGGCAAAGAAGATTTTGCAACATGGCTATTTCTGGCCTACCATAAACAAGGATGTAGCTAAGTATGCACGACGTTGTGATGCTTACCAAAAATTCTCCAAGTTTTCTAGGGAGTCACCTAGCTAGTTGAAGACAATGACAAGACCGTGGCCTTTTTCTATGTGGGGAATTGACATTGTTGGGAGCCTTCCCATAGCAAAGGGCGGAGCAAAGTTCGCTATTGTGGCTGTAGATTATTTCACTAAATGGGTAGAAAAAGAGCCTTTGACCACGATCACAACCAAGCGAGTGATCACCTTTGTCGTTAAGAACATTATATGTCGGTTTGGGATTCCAAAAGTCATCGTAACCGATAATGGGACCCAATTCGACAGCACCGAGTTTCAAGATTTCTGTCGGAAGTATCACATTGTGAAAAGATACACCTCTGTGGTACATCCGCAGTCGAACAGACAAGTTGAAGCGGCAAACAAGGTGATCAAATCCATTCTAAAGAAAAGATTGAAGAGGGCCAAAGCCATGTGGGTTGATGAATTACCCCTGGCACTATGGGCCTATAGAACAACGTACAAGTCAGCAACGGGTCACACCCCGTTTTCCCTTGCTTTTGGAGCTGAAGCGGTCATTCTGGTCGAGTTGGAAGTACCATCTCATCGAACCATTTATTACAATCTAATGACCAACAATAAGCTGCTCCTTGAATCCCTGGACATGGTTGAGGAAAAAAGGGACGAAGCCGACTTACGTGCCTTGAGGCATAAACAACAAATAGCTCGGTATTACAACAAAAGAGTCCGAGCTCGAACATTTGAACCCGGAGACTTGGTTCTAAAGCACGTCTTTCCGCCCCCAGTACATATGGGCCCGAAATGGGAAGGACCATACTCCATTTTATGAAGGCTTGATAATGGAACCTTCAAGCTAGCAACCGTAGATGGAGATGAAATCCCCAAAGTGTGGAATGCCCAACATTTGCGGACTTATCTGACATAAAATTTTCAGTTTTACTCTTTTGTTTTTAGGACATGTAAAAAGGATCGACTTGCCTAGAACATTCTGGTTATTTGAACAAAAGATTATAAAGTGGACATAGTTCATGATTCGACCGAACCACTATAAAAATATCGCGTGTCATTTACCTTTACTGCATCGTTTCTTATATACTCTTTTATTTTGATCAACATAAACTGTTACCATTTTGAAATTTGTTTTAAATTATGCAGTAATCTCAAAATAGCTAATTCAAAATGCCATCTATCAGATCGATAGGCTAACGGTAACTAAAGCTCCAAAAGGTGCAGCGAAGTAAGTCACACTACTGTTTGCACTCTAACTCCCGAGATCAGGGAGAGAGTATAAAGGATGCGAAGATAACGTTCCAAAGGCATGAAGGTGCACCATGATAGAACCGCCATGATAACACTCTAACCCGCTGAAGGATCGGGAGAGTATAAAGGCGCTAGAGACTTAGCACCCCCCAGAACTTCTGCCCCGCTAAAGGATCGGTGAGCAGACCAAGAATCGAGCTCGAACTCTAACCCGCTGAAGAATCGGGAGAGTATAAAGGCGCTAGAGACTTAGCGCCACAAGAACTCTAACCTGCTGAAGGATCAGGAGAGTATAAAGGCTCTAGAGACTTAGCGCCACAAGAACCATTACCCCGCTGAAAGATCGGGATAGTACAAATATAATCCTAATCGATCGCCAATAAGCCATGGCCAGGCTCTATAATGACGATTGATGGGGGCATATACGTGCACCACTACACATTTACTTAGCACGCATATTTCTCGATGATTGTTTTGGTTATGATTAATGATTTTTACTCATGAATTTAGTATTTAACTACGAATGTTTCGGGCATGACTATTTAAACTCTGCTAACACGATGAATTTGCAGGAACGCAATGGCACAAAAAAATAGATTTTCATTTACTAAAAGCAGATTTGCAAGAATAAGAAGCTAAACAAAAGTGAGGGCCACTCTCACAACTACAATTTCTGGCTAGTGGAAAGCCTAAAAGATAAAATATGAGCTAATAAGTGCATTCTATTTGCGCTTGGGAGACGATTTTGATTTCTTTTCCTTCTACTGTTTCTCCAACCCCTCTTTGTCGGCATCAGGGCGGTCACTTTTCTTCCTCTTCCTCTTATCAACAATAGGCTCCGGGGGTGGACTAGAAGGTTGGGAGACAAGTTGTGAAGTAAATGATTTGGAAGAGAATCTTATAACCAACCCAGTCTTGGGGTCGATTTCAGAAATAGGGGGCACGAATACAGGGTCCTGTTCCCCCTTCCTAAGAACCAACTGCTTCTCTTTCCCAGCCTACATGTCAGCCAAGGTTTCATTATCATCATCCTTGGCCTCATCTGTGATGACAACCTCCTCTTCCTCGTATTCGTGACCACCATCTGTGTCTTGCAAAGCCTCAATAATCTCAGCGTCTGCAGGAGCGCCCGTGCCGGATTCCATGGGTGCTACCATGACTCTCTCACTTGTTATACCCTCGGGTTGCTTCGGAATCTCAAAAACTTCGACATCAATTCTCGAGGGGACATCAACTTTTTCTGATGTTGCCTTCTCTCCTATATCTTTCTCGGCCAGTTTGACACCTATATCATGAGAAGCAAATGTTAGTGAATCAGGAGGAGATGAGACCATGTCAGTTGTCTGTCCCGTGAGATGACGACAAGTTACGATTGCTTTGATGAAATGTGGAGAGAATATAGAGATACCTTTAGCCGACTCATCTCCCAATTTGTAGTGGTGGTCCCGACAATTGGAAGGGTTGGAGCCAAGGGGATCAACGGATCATCAGGGTTATATTCCTCAACTTCAGAGTTTTTGAGCTCCACCACCGAGCTCGAGCTTTCGCCAACTTTATCCTTGCCCTTGAGCCTACTCTTCTCCTTCTTGATCTCTTCATGGATTAAGCCCCTGCCTTTCTCCAAAGCCTCAGGTTCTCCACCTCTAAGAAATGTCTGCATTAGCTGGTTTTCGTCAATCTCGTCGACCATCAATCGCTGCTTCTCGCCTTCGACAATTACATCCCATACATTGGCTAAAGTAACATGATAGTCCGGAATCCAAGAGATGTCTCGAGTCTTGATGACTTGACCAAAGAAGTCGAACAACAGCTCCTCAAAACCAGCTACATCTTTCTCTTTTTCGGTGAGCTTATCGGCAATAGCAGTGGCCGACTCAAGAGCATTGTTGGTGTTACTTTCAGTGAGAGCTGCACGCTCCTCAGCTTAGGCAAGTTAATCATTTAGAACCTCCTTTTCCTTTTTGGCAAGAGCGAGGTCATCTTTTAAGCTCTCCCTCTCTTTCTCCCAGGCATCTTTCTCAGCAGCAAAGCGTTCCTATGCTGTCTTCAGTTCAGTATTAATTTCCTTGAGATCTTCCATTTCCTTCCTCAGAGCCACCCGTTCCTGGCTGTTTAAGTCAAGCTCACTGCGAAAACTCTCCCTAGTGCTCTCCATCTCGGGCCTTAATTCTCTGCATCTCGCCGAGCTAAAGCATGTTGGGCCTATGCATCCTCTTGTTCATTTTCCATTTTGCTCCTAGCCCTGGCATCATTATCAATCTTCACTCTGGCTCTTGCTGCTTCCGTCTTCGGCTGGCGAATGGCAGTAGAAAGTGTGGCAGCATGCTTCATCATTACCCCGCATTGTTTAGCCACATGGAACACATACCCTATCACCTATGTGTCCCAATCCTCTGGGACCGGTTCAAGATTTGGGACAAACATCATTCTCTCAAAGAAAATATCAGGGAATTGCTTTTGCAAGCACTCCAGCCTGGCCATAATCTCAGAATTGGGGCAACATCCTTTGCGGCAGTAGTATCCAAGTCGTGATCACTAGAGGAAACAAGAGTTGTCTTCCCCTTCTCCACGATCTTTCCCTCATCTTTGTTCTTGACCTCTAGCTCGAGGTGTTTTTTAGAAGACTGGGCGTGAGAAGGCGTACTTTTTGGAGGAGTAAAATCTCTAGGAAGTTGCTTACCCCCAGCCGGTGGCAATGGACGACTGTGTGACTTTCCATAACCTTTCTTTGATGGAGATCGAGATCGTGTAGAATAGGATTGATGAGAATCCTGGGGCCGACAACTATCCCTTCCCCGACTATCACTACGAACATGCTCGGGATCTGGAAGGAGGCATGGTGTGCCCTCGCGAAGGGAACGATAAGAATAAGACCGTTTGCGAGACATTTTCCTTGCAAAAGAAACAAGTGCATGTTAAAACAACGAACGACAGTAGTAAAAGAGTGTTATGGTAAATGGTGCATGTGATTTGTGCATCCCGTGAAATCCCCTTTTTAACAGACCAACGCCCAGAGTTAGGCTCGTTTGGATGACTTCTTTTTCTCCAACTGGGGCACTCGTCTCTTCAAAGATGGGAAAGATTGGTTCCCCTCTGAAATCTTCCTGCGTATAAATATCGTCTAATAAAGGAATCTTATTTAATTCCCCAAGTATTTGTTCCTCCGTAAACTCATCCTGAGTGGCAGACTCAATCGGTGATGAAGTTCTTAAGGGAGACTACCCCCCAGAGGTCGGGACCTCCTTTGATTCGTCAGCTCGCCCCTCGTCTCCTTTCTATACATTTAAATCCTCGTCATCCTGATTAATCATTGACGAAGGACTCTTGCGAAGGGTAGTTGTCTTTACAGCTTGAGAAGTTCCTTCTCCTTCAGTCGGAGGTATATACTTGTAAGGTTTGCCGCCCTCTTCAAGTCCGAATCTTATATCTAAAAGACGGTGTTTGTGAAAGTTCTCGTCGGTGATACATTTCTTAATCCTTAAGAAATCTGAGTTACTATTGAGAAGGCGGGACATTCGGTCTTCATATATCGATCCTTCCATCCTTTGGAAGTTGTGATCTGTATAGAACAAAATGATTCGTTAGTACTGAAACTATGCAT
Organism: Allium sativum; assembly: GCA_030737875.1. Lineage (NCBI taxonomy): Eukaryota > Viridiplantae > Streptophyta > Magnoliopsida > Asparagales > Amaryllidaceae > Allium > Allium sativum. The sequence continues at coordinate 386,595,647 of CM060916.1, read as the reverse complement.
TCGAATCAAACGCGGGAAACTTGAAAACATACTCGCTTGTAGCCACTTCCTCACACATCCAGCTTGGTGTTTTATATAAAACCAGTCGGATTTGATATCCCCTGTGTTACTATAACCATCCGTCATAACTTTTCTGTTCGCAACTGATTCGAAGAAAGAAAAATTGGGTGCCCCTGCGGAACGATGCTTGAAATGATAATAGAACTTCAGATCTTTAAGGGTAAGTTCGGTCTGCAGAATCTCCATATAAGCAATATACAGAGTATACAAAGCCGCATAGGCATTCAGATGGAGTTGCATGGGGGCAATGTGTAACTGTCTTAAGAGATCAACGACTGGGGGAAAAGGAGGAATAGCCCCTACACAACACATGAGTTGACTAACAGTCATGTACCCCTCTGGGGCAGAATGAGGACTATCTTCGCTTTCTGGAGCTTTCACATCGTCTCAGGGAATTTCGTGTCTTAAATATATCTTCTTAAGTTTTATATCATCTAACTTAGAAGGTAAAGAATCAGTGAACTTCTCTATTTCCTTAACACCCAGAATTTCATCAGGAGCTCGATCATCCTCATCTTCAAGGGATGTGCTCTCAGAAGTCGTTGACTCTATATCGGTACCCGTCTCGTAATCAGGATTGAATTTTTCCTCATCTGAATCCGAGGGAAGCACATCAGGGTTGTGATGTACTGATGTCTCTGATTCGATACTTTTATTCAGTGTCTCAACAACTTGTTTATCCGACATAGCTGTGTTGGCGAGTAAAAATTAGAACACAAGTTACATGTTCCCCGTATGTGTAAGTGCAAGTGTGTGCTTGTGCGTACATATAAGAAAAGAATGAAGTTAGTTAAATGAACAGGATATTGGTCGTGATATGCCATCAAGTTAAGTTGTTCAGTCCAGAAAGTTCATCTCGAAGGCCCTAACCTAACTGTCCGTTGGAATATCAGAATTAAATCGAATTATTTAGTCAACATGTACATCGGATCGTTCATCTGACTGGATCATGAGATAGGGTTCGGATCGTTATGTGTCGATGGTCCGTGAAGAATGTACTGGATCGCGGAAAATCTCCGGATCGTGGAAAAGCTTTGGATCGTGGAACGCTGAAATACTTGACCTATTGTTCTCTATCTGAATAGGTCGTGACAAAACCCCCACGATCCACCTTAATGTGCAACGCCACGACCCAATGCTTCTCTATTACTGCGATCCGATCCGCTATCCAGTATTACATCACAGTTTCCTCCCTGGTCCTCCTGTTTCCACGACCCGAGCCAAGGCCTCGCCCATGAATTGACCCAATCCAGTCGACACCAACCACATCTGCGATCAGAATTGACCAACTCCTTCTTCCTCTTCTTTCCTCCTCTTCACTCACAAACTCGAACAGCTGAACCCATCAACCATCGTCGCCTTTAAAGCCTTGGACACCACAAAATTCCGCCATCCTATCCTCTCAAATCAGTGAAAATCAAGAAAAACGAGGATGAAATTGCATGAAAACATTTTTAACATTATTACCTTTCTAAAGTTAGGAGACGAGTAGGTTTTTGGAAATTTAAAGTTAGGATTTCACTCAGGAGAATTGGTAGCGGCTGCAAAAGGAAGAAGAAAGGGGAAGGAGGAGAAGGGTCCGATTTATATAGGGGAAACAGTGTCCACTCGTATTCCCTTTTTTGTCTTATTTGAAGCAAACGGGTCGTGAATAGGAGCCCATTTCGATTCGTGATAGGGCCCGTTCCGCTAAAAGTCTATGACTGAAACCAAAAGAGCCGTCGCAACTCAAAAAGAAGCCCGCTTGGCCATCGATTCGTGATGAACGTTGTGCTCACGGACTGTGATAAGGCCCGACAACCTGAACTCAAGAATGACCAAGGGAAAACATAAAAATATTTATAAAAATTTGAAGGCTTACCTCGCAAATTATCAGTAACTCAATCAAAAGATGAAAGTTAATCGATGAATAAAGGAATGATCGGAGAATCAATTGGATATTTATACCGGTCAGAGAACGCAGCTCTTCGGAGTAATGCACGTCCCAAATAGGCACGACCGATGGTTCACGTCGTTTCATGAAAAGATAACTTAGTAATTTCGAAGCATGTTCCATCCTTGATAAAACATACTTCGAGGGGGCAAAATGTTGGCTAGCTTTTAGACCAAGCCACCAAGATCCAAGCACATGTCTAATACGAAGCCTTGTTCATGAAGTTGCTTCCTTCACGGTTCGCGATCGCCCCCCATGACCACGATCCGATCCGCTCACACCAACTCGATCCGATCCGTCCACTCAAGCACTCCACGATCCGACCTCTGAAGCTGAGAACTGAAGGCCACGATTGATTCATACACGATCCGATAAATAGGATCTCATGACACCTGTCCACAACAGCTATATTGACTATTTCTCCATCAAGCCACTAACCAGTCCGAGATCTTCGGGATTTGTGCCACGTATGATCACGATCCGTCTGCAGATATCACCTATAAATAGCCCTAGACTGGGCATTTTTCAGGATCTTTTTGACAATTCTGAGCTCTGATTCCACCATTATCATATCTCCATTATTCCTATTCAAAGTTATCTTGAATATACTGAGTGAACCAACATTGTAAAAGTGAGGTTGAGAGATAAATCATTGATTGTACTCGAATCTTAAGTATAATCATAGATACAAAGTGGACGTAGGCTCGTTAACACCGAACCACTCTAAATCTCGTGTCTTTTCTGCTTTTCTTGCATTTTATCTGATATTAATCTCTGCATAATTGAACAATTTGGGTGTTGGAGCCAATTTTGGATCTAACAATTTCCTTATCAAATTCTATATAAATCGATACATTGATTTCTAACCATCAAAATTTCTTAAAAATATTCTAACTCCTTAAATTTCCGAAAAATTTCGCCATAACCTCCTTTGTATGGGTCAATTGTTCAAACCTCAACTCGCCTCTCTAGGCCCTTTACATTCAAAAAGAACACATAAAGCCAAGTGGCTTGCCGATTCGGCGCATAAAATATCATATGGAATTTAAACATGTACCTTTTGGTCGGGCATTTCAATTTATATTTCTTCATATACTTCATTCCAAACCTGCTTAACACGTATCCCAATATTCCGATTTGGTTTCAACCCAATCCAATCGTCTTAACCCAATTTGCTAATTTATTTTCTAATTAGCTATTTTGACTATTTCACTTCTTTGTTTGAACATAACATGTTCAAATATAATATCAACTTGCTTATAAACAAATTGAATTCCAATTTCAATTCAGGTTCCCTTTTCGATTTCGAATATAAATTTCCAAATCGAATTCACTTATTCAAAGCCCAATTTCAATTCAAAAATCTCATCAACTAATTATTATCCAAATTAGTTAATTTTATTCAATAATTAAAAATCTGATTTTTTGTTTCAAAAATCAATTCATTACTCCACCCAGATATATTTTACAACTCAAGTCTGGATTTTTCTAACGTATATCTAAGTTTTTATTTGCCTAAAACCCTTATATTTAATTAAATAAACCATTATGGTTTTATAATGATTATGGCGCTGTTTTTCTGAAAATTTGATTTTGACATAACTCAAAATCTATTCGCTGATAATCTAGTTTTTTCTCTTCCATTAGAACACTATTATCTAATTGGTCCTGAAGATTCTGGTTTCAAAGAATTCCAACTTAATTTGAGTTGTATATACTCAGTTGAAGTTTGAAACACCAATTTACGAACTGCCGCACTACGGCGAGTTTGTTTTAATTATATTAAATATATAAACGTTTTAAACATCGTTTATATAAAAATTCCAACTCTATTTTAATATATTTTAATATATATTAAATTAATTTTTCCAATTCAACTTAATATTTCCAATTCTCTATAATTGTCGATTTTTCGTTACTCGGTAATAAATTTATTTATACTTCGATCTTCTATATTTAATTCCAAATCCTTTTATAAATAAATTATTTATAAAATTCGATATAATCGAATTTCAATTATAAACCCGATTAATTCTTCTCAATTCAGCTTATATTCCGAATTCCGAAATATAATTAATCGTTTTGTTTCAAAACACTTCCCAATTTACTTTTAATTTCCTATTTGAATTTAAATGGTTTAAATTATCCAAATGATAATTTATTTTACCAAATTTATAACACTATTTATAAATTCAACTTCCTTGTTTCATATATTTAAACAAGTTCCCTTTTCTAATTTCTGTTGAAACTCCATCTCTTTGATATTCCGAATTGAGGAATAAAAACTATTGTTCCCTTTCGAATGATTTCAAATTCTATTTTTAAATTCATATTTGAATTTAAATATTCAAATTATCTCTTGATAATTAATTCATTATATTTATAAACACCATTTTATAAATTTCCTTGTTTCATATATTTAAACAAGTCTATTTCGAAATCTATTTAAACCAAAAATCTTATTTTGGAACTTTCTATTTATAATAACTTATATATATAACCCCTAATTTATTTTCATATTCAATTTAACTTCTATTTAAATAAATTCGAATTAATTGAATTCAAACCATAAATCCTTACTGATTTATTTTAGTTCAATTTATATTCTAAACATCAAAATAAATTCCATCGTTTATTTCTTTAAAATGATTTCCCAATTTCTATTTTTAAATTCACATTTGAATTTAAATATTCAAATTATCAAATGATAGTTTTTCCCATTACATTTATAAACCCCATTTATAAAATCAGTTTAATTCATTTCCCTGATTATCCAATGAAAATCATTCCATTTCATTTATAAATACCATTTAAAAATTTACTTAAATTTCTTGTGTTATTTAATTTATAAATATGATTTATAAATTAAATACTTGTTTTATTTATTTAAAACAAGTTAATATCTTTGTGGTCCACTCGAAATTCAAATTCTATTTTTGAAAAATAGATTTCCCTTTCTTAAATCTCAAATATCCTTTTCACGATATTTTTATATATCAATATTTTGGCCCTAGTGATATTTAAACAATCAAACCACTCAATTATCAATCAACACATCATATATGATAATATATGTGGAACAAAAAAAAATATAATATTTTTGAGGAATCCAGTTGTAATGTCCCGCATTTTTATCGATTTGTATTTGAATATTTAAATCAGTTTAAATATTAAATTTGTAAAATAAGTGGATTTGTGTGTTAACTAAAACGAAGTTGAACGTATAAAAATATATATTAAATATAATCGAGCTCATAACGACGCTGCAGTTCGTAGTTTATCGTCCTGAACTTCAATTGAGTGTACAGGATCTGTTACAAGTCGGATTTCTTTAAAACAAGAAACGTTGGAATCCGTTAAACTGTATGCTTCTAACAAAAGTGAAAAATCAAGATTTCTCGTTATAGATTGCAAGTTATATCCAAATCAAATTTTCAAATAGTCGCTATAGAATCGTTTATCGACCATAACGGTTATTTAAATATATTTAAATATCTGTTTCGAATTTAGACAAGATTCTTTTGAGGCGTAGTGAAAATTTAATTTTTAGAATTTTACTGTAATTTTTAATTAATTTAATACGTAACTTTTTTTGGAGTATTTTGCACCCTATATCAATATTTTGGGCTTTCACAATATGAGTTAAACGACTGATATTATTATAATTTTGGGATTGTGGCATCTTGCTGAGTACAACCGTATTTTTAATTTTGTCCATAGCAATACATATATGAATGGAAATTTATGTAACCAGTATACATATATGTATATATTTGTTCCTTGGCAAGTAAGGAATTGTATAACCCTTTTACTCATGCATCAAGCTACCTAGATTTAGCACAAGACCTAACGAAAACTACTAAAGGAAAACACATGCAAATAAAATCCAAAGTAAGCCTAACCTACCTCTTACAAAATCCTGTATAAGCATGGCCACGGAGTCTTCATATTCTATAAATGCGCTATGTCCGATTCTCTGCAAACGAAACAAATCAAATGAAGGAAAAAGAATAAAACTAAAATATACAAGTGTCATACCTTTTCCCATACCCAATCATGAAGACCCATCCTCCTAGTGACCTATACCTTTGCCTAACTCTTCACGTCCAAGCCTTCATGGCTTACAAAAAGTCAAAAATCAAATTTAAATTACTGTACATCTATGTCTAAACGTGCATGCAAAGTAATCAAAGCATCGACTATATAAGTGTGAAGTCTTTTTTTTGACAGAACATTTATATATATTTTATAGAAGCTTCATGATGAAGGGAACCATCCCATGTGACTTAAAAGCAACCTCACCACATACAGTACATGCTACTATGCTAGTTCACGTAAACCAAAAAAGTATGAAGATGACCAGGAAAAAACATGTTGCTCCTTAATTTACACCTACTAGCTCGTGTACCCTACTTTCCTTGGCAAGCACGGTACTCAAACCTTATATAAGCGTAGCTATTCCCTGGATTTCTTGGTTCCCTCAAAACTTAATGGCCAAACACAGAAATAAATAAAGATAGTCAAAACAAAATCGTATAAAAACTAAAGTAATACATTTCATCTCGTATCGACCCTCTTTTCACTTTGGTATGACATTTGTTGCACTCAGCAGAGTTACTGTCGCACTACAGTATGACATGGTTTGGGGGTATTCAAGAAACCAGAGGGGGTCGAGTGGCGGAGACAGTCAGAGATGGTGGAGCATGGCAGCGTGAGGATCTGAAGCCGGGTTCTGATAAGAGGAAGGTTGCGTGGAATCATGTACGGCGTGGAAATGTTTAGGCTTCAACAGGAAATGTGATGTAAGGGAATCTAATGATTAAGAGTTGGAATGTTAAATCAGTTGGTGAATGAACAGGAGCATTATTTTGAAGGGGGTGTAGAGGTGAATGCGCGTGTATAGGGAGGTTTTTTTTTGTTGATTTCAGTTTGGGATTTCATAGGTAAAGAAGGGTGTTTACGTGTATTTTAGAGAAGGGAAATCTGAAGTGAGGTTAGAGAAAGGGGATGCGGTTCAGTCTATATGCGAAGAAGAGGAGTTAATAGCTAAAACATGAGTTGTGTGAGGATTTTAAAGAGCATGACATTGACTGTGCAGTTCTTTTTGGCACTTGTTTGAAGAAATGGGGTTGGTTGTTCATTTCCAAAGGGGTGTACGGGGTTGTAGTTTCATGAACAAGGTGAAGGCGCGTGTACAAATGGATGGCGTATGAATGTTGGAAGGGAGATGATACATGAAATGAAGTGGCGAAAAGGATATATATTTATAAAGAAGAGTTTGAATGTGTTCAAGCATGAAGTTTTTGAAGTGGGGTATTTCACAGAAGGAGCAACCTGGGGAAGATGCAAGAACTATGGGGCGGTGAAATTATCATGGATGGGTGAAATAATAGATGGGCCCTAAGTAAACGTGTAAAGCCCAGAGAACAAAGAGGGGTGAAGCCCAACATTTGAAAATTTAAATAAGGGATGTGGTCACTTGCTAGTATACCGGAGATGGAGTTAATCGTGGAGGAGATATAAGTTCAGCTGGTACGATACAGTAGGGTCTTAGGTCGAGCGATATAAAATGAATCATGAATGGTCCGGTCCGTGGAGATCGTATGGATGCTGGCTACGCGATGAAGTTGAGTTGGAGCGCTTCAGAGCACGTTGGAATGTGAGGCAGAATAAAACGCCTGGTTTATTCGACTGACGCAAATTGTTATTTAACGGTTAATGCGCTATGGTGAGTAAATTCACTCACTTTGTTCTATTTAAATTATTTTAATTATATTTTAATAATGGTTGAATGCTGTGTGATGGTCGCTTAGGCAGATTACAATCAAATTGGTTGAAATAATATAAACCGTTATATATCTAAACTGTCGATTGAACACTGATGTTGTTTACCATTATATTTCATAATGATATGAAACTGGTGATATTTATTGTGACTAACATCCGTGGATACAGGAAACCGGTTGGAGGAATCCAACCGGATTCCTCAAATATTTATATGTACTATTTGTTTTATATTATTTATATATGCACTGTTTAAACCTAGATGACACTGAAACCCTGTGTGAATATTAATGTTGAATAGCAATTCAACGTTATTTTGTTTTAGGCAATAAACGATACCGATTAAGAAATTGGCAGCAGTCGACCATAAAATCCATCATTCTGTTAAGAAGTTGATTGGCCGTCAGGCTAATCAGCAAAGATAGTTATATAAAATATATTTTTATAATTGAAGTTGAAGTTTAAATTATAATAGAAGTTCTATTATAAACTGGTATTTTGTAGTTCGTTTTTATAAAGTAAATATAAACGATTGTTTTGACATTCTATATAAGGTATAAATATATAAAACCTGTAAATTATCCTACAAGTTAATCTTTTGGATAATTAATATATGACAAATAATTTAGAAATATTATTAGATTAATTATATAAATCTAATAAAGAAAAGTAATTAAAAATCAATTAACGAATTAACTGATGGTTTGAAGTTGGTTTAATCAACTGCCTTATTGGAAATTGATTTTTAGATTAATTTGTCTTTAATAAATCTAATGATAACAACTTAGAAATAAATTGATCAAAATTAATAAGACTTCTTATTAATTACCTTTGTAATTAATGAAGTTTAAAGAATTATTGAACTAAGATAATTAGTTATGGTTTATTAAATTAAGCAACTAATCTATTTTAGGTGAATAATGATGTAAATTGTTTTACTTCAGTAATGATGAAGTTAATTACCATTTAATCATTTTAATTAAATTAATGGATTTCATTTAAGATAATATTGAATTCATAATGAGATGATTACTTTAATTATGTATACTAATTCGAAAGGAAATAAAACTATCAAAAGACGAAGAACGTTAATGGACTTGGTGAAGAAGTTATAAGTGGAACTATATAATGAAGATAAAGCGAAGAGTTAATGTCTGAAATAAATAGTTATGAACAACAGAAATTTCAAAGTAAGGTTATGGTGTTACAAAAGCGTATTCGAAATAAAAAAAGCAAGACATACAATTTGATGAATATTATAAGTAATATGGGGTTAGAGTTACGAACTTATATATATTCTGAGATAAGAATGTCATTGATCAAGGTCTGAGAGGTAATTAAAATACCCCAACTTGAACGACTTCACTATTATCGAGGGATGGTATTTGTTTGTAACTGAAAGAAACGTCGAGATTAGTTATAAAGTGGAATATAGTAGCGTATTTCAAGTATTTGAACTATAACGATAAAATGATGTTGTTGACTAGGCTTAAGCATGACTGTTATGTCGAGATTGGTTATAAAGCGGAATATTACAGCTATGACAAGTTTTTGAACTATAACGATAAATTAGCATTGTTGAACAAGCTTAAGCGTGATTTTTATATGTAGCACTACTCCCTATGAAATGAAAACAGTTTGGTTTGAAATCCACTTATTATAAAGTAATAAGGAACGATGTTTGTCCAAAGAAATATAAGAGTGAGTTTAGAAAGAGAATTGGAGAATCGTTTCAGAAAACGATGACATCATTTTGATGTTTGGAATATGATTAGAACTAAATAACATTATTAGGAATTAGAACTATAATTTGATGATGTCGAATCTATTAAAGTAAATCATTTTTAGGAATTATAAATGTGATAGGATAATTATTATTTATTTTAAACTGGTAAATTATAATAGGATAGGTAATCAATATTTAGTTATAAACTTGATATTGAGTTAACAAGAAGTTGATTTAGATACAGAGTTTGTAAAGTGGAATGGGAATATAGAATTATGAAAGAGATTCGGTAAACAAGGTAAGGGTATTTATTTCTTAAATGAAGATTTATTTGATAAATGTGTTTAGATTCTATAAATGGATTATATTCACATTTTAAAGTGAATAGTGTTTAAAAGGGCGAATGATGCAAATTAAATAGTTATAATGAAAACTGGAAATGTTTTCCAAGAAGTGTAAAGCTTAAACGGGTTTTGGGGAAATATCAAGGAAGATATAGGAAACTGGAAATTTAATGTTAAAATAAAAGGGCCAGTGATTGTGTGATGTTTAGTTATACATTAGAATGGATGTTTGTTTTTACTACGATAGTTAAATAACTGACTATCGAAGTGTTTTGACCATTATTGTCAATACGGAGAGACCGGTTGGATATATTATCCGAAAACCACCCCATATAGGCATAAGCGCTTATTATGATGAAGACAATTGAAGACAGAGTGAAATACAAGGGTCGTTCTGTTCCAGAATGGTGCTTTCAGTTTGTCCAGTCCCAAGACAACTTTTATGGACGAGTGTATGATAGAGTATACCTAACAAATCACGTACGGTTGATCTCTTAAAGGTATTACGTCTGGTGGCGGAGGAATTCGTTCCTCTTAGCTTTTTATACCTGTGATATTTTTGGAAATCGATTTGTGAATTGATGGGTTTGACGATATGACATTCAAAGTGAATGGTGGCCAGATGTTCTGAATATATACGTAGCCTCAAGCCTCACAACCCGGAAATGACAGAAATCGGGCGGGTAGCATGGCTAGTTGGGTCATACCCAAGCAGGGTGTATTGTCACCGATCTAGAGAAAATTCATATTTGTTCTTCTTTTCGGTTCTGTATCTTCGGATATCGGTTGAATGGCCAACAACCGTGGATGACAATATATTCGATACACTCAAGCTAAATGAGTGGTCGGTCATGTGTGGGCCGGCTTGCAAGATGTTCTTCTTGAACCCTTGTGTATCCCCTCTAGAGTACACTGATCATGAGGTGGACCCATACCTTGTTATAGTTGGAATCCAATCTCCAATAAGCGCCCTGTGGTTTTTAATTTTATACTATGTATGTGGAGCGTGAGATGTAAGCGTTCTTCTATTTGGTTATTTATTTGATTAGACATTATTATAATATCCCTGGATTTTGATATCAAAGTATTTTGGGTTATAGTATGGTAAAAACCGGTCATGTTTATGTCTGGGCTGGTCATACTATTATCCATTCCTTTTAAAAGAATTTTCAAAGTTAAATGATATGGTTGGAATTTACTCACACCAGTCCCATGACTGACCCAGAGTTTATTTTGTTTGTTTTCCCTGAACGCTTGGGTGCCCGAATTTGTACGGGCAGTCAAGTGTTTCAGGCTTTTACAGATACACTTGGAGGAGCTCAAAGTAGGAGGCTTCACCATTAGTTATGTAGAGTTATTTCCGCTGTGATATATCATGTGTTTTACTCTGATATGGTATGTATATATAAATCCATATTTGTATTTCAAGATTATGTTATATAATATATTTTATTCGTTCCACTGTGAGATTCGGGTTTACTCTGACTCTGATGTTCTTCTTCTTCTATTCTATTAGTTCTATCTCATCCTCTAATTTCTTTCTATTAATGACCTGAATTTTCGTGCACTTTGAGTTGAATGTGTAGGATATTAGTCAGCTCAAATTGGTACGGACTTACGGGTCATTACACCAGTTGGACCCCTCCAACCTATTTTCCTACATCCATAAACGTTAGCCAACAGAAATAATACCCATCCTGCTTTGTGGCAGGATATCGTGGTATAGAAGGTCATCCACTATCATAGCGTAGGGCATATAGGGTCATCCGCTAATGATACTGCGGGCATCCGCTAATGGTACTGCGGGAATCCAACCAATCACCAACATATATATAATAACCACAAACACCAATCCTAAATAAATAATATACATTTTAAATAGCCACAATAATATTTAAACACATCCAAACAAGCAACCAACAACATATAAAAATTATTTAAATAAAATCCAGGTAATGAGTTTACTCACCTGATTTTATTGGCTGAATATCCAATGAAGCTTATTATATAGATTTCACAGTGATTTCTCCAACTGTCTGTTTTTCAATGTAAAACAATATAAATAAAATTTCAGTTATTGAATTAGACTAATTAAATTTAATTAATTACCACATGTAAGTTAATTCCAATTTAAACATAAATCTTACTCGCCCGATTAGTCTATAAATTTTATTCCATTACTAACAAATTTCCTTTATATAAATAAATTATACAACCTAAATTTACTTTAATTAGTCTTCAATTATATAAACTAATTTCCTATCATAAATGTTAAATTTGTTTCACAATAATTAAAATACTTAAGTTAATTATCTATTTTGAAATAAATTATACCTTAATCATGGTGTAAGCCTTCTGCTTCCAAAAAGAATTCGAACTTCCTTGTGCCAGATTCCCTTCACTCACGTGCTCTTTCCATCTTCCTTCTTTTCACAAACTACAGTGAGCTATCCCCTTTTCTCCAAGCTCGTAACCTTCCAAAAACCAACGCAATTACTCCGTTCTCATTCCACTCCAGTTACAACATTCACGCCCCCACATCATATGGAACTCGAACCAACCACATCAAAGGTAACTCGGTCTCCAACAGTGTAACAAGCCGCCCACTCCAACCTAACTCGCAGCCTTTAAAAACCCATCGCTTTCACTGGTTCGAATACCGAAAGAGAACAGGACCATCGCACCCCATCGCAACTTCAAAGAACCGCATATACTGTAAAAATCGTGAACCCTAAATCATCATTGGCCATCTATATCACCGCGACTCCAAAATCAAAAAGCCCCAATTGTTTTCCCTTGTTTCGAACAACTCTAGTAAGCATCGCACCTTCACCCTTTCCTCCGCTACTTGTCGCGACCCCATCCTTTTCAAAATCAAACGCACACCACCACTGTCGAATGCTCACAGAACCCTTGCAACATCGAGCCTCGAATTGAACTCCGTGTACTCCTTTGAAGGTCAGCCTCACAGAAAATCGCACTTCCTATACCGAACCTAAAACAATATATACTCGTGAAAAGCCCTCGAGGAATCAATCTCATTAAACCCAAAATCGATCGATTCTCTTTGTAGTATTGGATTTTCGATTTCATTTGTTTGAATGTTTGAGAGACAAGCTAATTTGGTTTCCAGGGGATTGCGATTGGATTTATTTCTGCATAATGAAAATGAGAAGGAAATTATAAAAGGGCGCGATATATAGAAGGAGCAGGAAACGGAATGTACACGATATTAAATGGTTGTCTAGTGAAGTACAAGCAAATTCAATGCCGATTAGATTTAAAGGGAATTTTATCCTTTTTAAATAGATATTGATTTGATTTTCGATTCGATTTCAATCTTATCCATTGCAATTACCTCGTGGTTCGCAACTTGAGATCGTAACCGCTATTTTAATGCAACGACCGACATTTCAATGTTATAATGCTACTCTGGACATTACGGGATATATTCTGAAATTTATTTCGAATGTGTATATATAACATAACCATATTAAATCTATATAATATAATTTAAATTTAGAAATAAATAAATTCTCCGAGAATAAAATATATTTATTATCATCTATATTAAAATAGAATTAATATTGATCATCTGAATTGTTTTGATTCAGTTTTTAATCACGAATTGAATTATTTTTCGTATTACGATAATTTAGTATATTCGATATTAAATCAAAATCAATTATTAAATCGATAGCTAAATATAAAATTCATTTATATTATCAATTCAATATTTAAAACATATTAAATATTTAAGATAAACTGTTTGAAAAATCCGGGTAGTTACATTCTTTCCCCCTTAAAAGAATTTCGTCCCCGAAATTACGAAGGTAGGAAAAATGCTTCAATCCCATTAATTTTTCTAAAATCCACTTTAGTGAAATCAACAATTCCTATTTATACATATTAAGTTCTACCAAAACCTTTGGTTTTTTATTCACATTTCACATCATATATGCTTTCATTCATTTAATCTGAATGATTCCCAATCAATATGTTCATAACTAACTCATATTCATTCAAATTGTTTCAAATTGATTTTAATCGATCTATTCATTTTTATTCAAATTGAATTTAATCAATTCACTTCGATCCATTTAACTTGCTTGAGTTAAATTTAAATTCCAGAATTCAAATTCTCTGGTTACTATTTCAAATCTTTTCGAATTCACATAGATATATACATATATTTATTTCCATTTCAAATTCAAAACATTTGAATTTTCAAACCAAATCATTTTTCTTTCAAACAAATTTCCAGTAAAAACTTTTCTAAGGTAGCAATCCATCACTTAGAACTTGAAAATTAACACTAATGATGCTCCAGTCATCATCAGAATTATTTTCTAGCCACTGAAGTGAGTTCAGTGCCTTATCACTTTCAAAATTCATTCAAAAATGATTTTAATCAGAAATCCTTTCAAACCAAGCTATACTATTTTAATATACTTCAAAAGGTATCACACTTCCCAGGATTTAAAATTCCAAATTTTGGTTTGAATTTAATTTTAATACCAGTTCATCACATTTGCAAATTTCATTCTTATACAAATAATATTTGGTTATAATTAACCATTTCAATTTTATAATCTCATTTGATTATAATAACAATCAATTCATACATATAATATAATAATTTCAGAAAACTGTTCCTTTTCTATAAAAATAGAATTTTGGGTAAAATTATTTAATTTGCCCACTTAAAAACAAAATAGTGTTCAATCTTCTGTTCAAGTATTCATAAATTCTTATCGACGTCATGGCGTCCCACGATTCGATCAGAATTCATAAACCACTCAATAGACTAACCAACACAATATAAAACAACTTTTATATCAACTAACAAATACGCGCTCTTTTATATATATACACTCAACTCATTCCAGGGTACTACTGACCCTATCTCTAATAATAACATGCCACCAAAGCCTAGGTATTCGCTCAACCTAAGCTCTGATACCAACTGTAACACCCCGGATTTTTGAATAATCGAATCAACTAAATTAAAGAATAAATGTTTAGAATTGTTCTAAGGTTTGTAAACAAAAGACTTAGTAGCTCATTAGGTTAGAACATGCGACTTGCATACAAGAGGTACATAGTTCGATCCCTGCCAACGCCATATTTTTGTTTTAGGGGAATGGCTAAAAAGCGGCTTAGTGTGAACGCGGTTCAAAAAGTAGTTTAGTGTGAAAATGGTTTATTAGGAAGATAGAAATATATATATATATAAAATAAAATCCAACCAAAAATTTAAGAAAAAAATTCAAAACAGCGGAAGCAGGAAGGCAAAACACTAAACCGACCTATTTTATGGGTCGACCCAGCGCCCCCAGGGTCGACTCAGGAGGTTTGGAATTGGTCCGGCCGGCCCTAAATGGTCTACGATGAAATTTTATGTTTTAGGGCTTAGGTGGCGATTTCTGGTTGGTGTGTTGACATCATTTCTTGGTTTCTAAGGCCTAGATGGATTCTAGAGTGATCCGACGGCTTAAATTAATTCAAAGCTCTATAAAAAGACCCATAGATTCAAACCCTAAATCAGAATTAAAACTAAAACTATGGTCGTCATGCTGTCGTCTTGAACCCTAGAGTAACCGCCACCAATTAGAGAGGAAGAACAGCAAATCAAATCAGTTCTATTCAACCCTAACAATGAATCTTCTTCAAAGGAGAGCTAACACAACTTCAGAAATCAGAATTCAGAACTCAAGACCGCTTTTGAGTTGTGAGTTTGATAGTTTTAATAAAATAATTAGTAATTTAATCGTATTAAGTTGTGATGCAAATTGTATGGATGTGATGTGAATTATTGATCGTATGTTGTAATTATGTTGTAGAATTGTGTTGAAATCTCTATGACGTTATGTTATGATGCTATCATTCATGATGTAAAGTTATGATGCTATCACCCACGTTGTAATTCAATGATTAGCCTATGTCTAGTTGAATCATCATGTTGTACATATGCTAAGTTTGGTTATGTCGATTCATGTGATAAATCATATTATGCAAGTTTAGATTTTTATGTAAACATAAATCATATACAAGTTGGGTAAAATTATATGTGACCTTACATGGTTATGACATCTAGTTTATGTGAAAATTTGATTAAAAGTTAGGCTATGACATGTGTGAGTTATATGCTAAATTCTACATGATATTTTACATGTTAGATGCAAGTTTACACCATTGTTATGATGCATAAATCACATATGCAAGTTTATGTAAATATACGAGTTTGGGATATGAATCATGTTATGCAAGTTTAGGGTTATTGCCTATGCAAGTTTACACCTTTAGATGTAGATCTATGACATACATGATTTATGCAAGTTCACACCTTTAGATTTGGATCCATGACATATGTTGTTTATGCAAGTTGTAACTTTGGCCTATGCAAGTTTTAGATGTAGAACATCATTCACATATGCAAGTTCATCCCTATGTTTAGATCTATGTTTTTATTATGTGTATATTGTGATGTTTTCTCTTTGTTCCATAAGTTAGACTATTCGAGTCTAACGTATATTTTACGTTAAACAAACAAACGTACAACATGGGGAAAAGGGGATAATATTAAAAGATTTAATTGGTATAAATGCCTTAAAAGGCATAAAATAAGTTGTGGTGAAAATTGGTATGATTTTACATACCATAAATGGATGGACATAATTGAGTCAATTATGGACATCGTTAAATTTGGAATTGATTGATAATTTGAATAGGGAAAGTAATTCAAATTGGGGAATGATTAATTAGGAGTAATTAATCGTATAAGACACGAGGTTAGGCTCTTTTGTGGTGTAAGACTGCCCGGACTGTAACACCCCATCTCCTTTAAGGTCACTCACAAAGGGAATGCCTTAACTTTGGTGGAGCATTTTAGTAAACAAAACAGAAACGTACAAGACAGATAAAACAGTACTTGAAAAATTTATAACTTTATTACAACAGAAATCGAAATAAGCTTGGTTACATCCTTTCAAATCACAATATCAGAATTCAAGTACAAAATATCAGTCTTGTACAAAAGCCTTCAGAATGCATAGTTTAAAATCATAATCCCCAGGAAGAAGACAAGCCATACTTTAAGCACTTCAAGCAGAAGAAATCTGGATTAAGCTAGAGTATTCCCTTCTACAAATCCTGGGGGGGGGGGAACGGAAGAAAGGAGGTGAAACAACAAGGGTCAGACAATAAGTCTTGCAAGTCCAGTGATTTTCAGTTATGAACAGATAATAATAACATGACATGAACATAAAACTGGATGAGAGATTACTGTAACAGGTGTAGCGGATATAACATAAGAACAAAATGACATAAACTATTTCTTTACACTTCTCTGCACTAATACTAGTATAATAGAATTAGGTGTCACCCTAGTGTCTAAACTGAAACAGAAACGGGTACAGAATAATTTCCACGCTAGTAATGGGCCTTTACCTCCCGATCAGAAACAGACAGAAGCAGAATGCAGATAATGGGCCTTTACCACCCGAAACGAAACAGAAACAGATTAATCCCTACGAAGCAGAATGTAACATTAGGTGTACACTAGTAATTGGGCCTTTACCACCCGAACAGACGGTACCACGTAGAAACAGATAGATGTTGCCACCCAACAGAAATAGACGGTACCAACAGAAACAGACAGAACTAAGTGTACCCTAAAACCCTACCCCAAGCGATCGGCTCCCTATTACATAAATACCCTGTGTCGGCCCCACGGTAGGGTGTATCACTCCCTAAAGTGACAACCAATTGGCACAGACCTATTTACAGATGTCATGGCGTCGTACATCCTCAGAGGCAGACCGGGATCCATGCACGCACATGACCCGGTTGGAACGCACCATCAACACCCCTCGCCATTATCAATGAACCGCTTATAATTAGTTCAGTAGGCGTGCCTGGATCCTACCTACTGTTGGGTCAAAGTTTTGATACCAGAAAGGGTTACTGACTAATATAGGTCCCAAACAATAGGTGACACAAGTAATTCCCTTTCTATCCTTGTGTCCCGCGGCTAACAGATTTCAGATTAACTTGTTTACAAGTTCAGACATACAGAATTCAGATCAACTAGTTCACAGACAAGTTTTCAGACTAACGGATCAGATATACAGATTTAACAGACTTACAGATTAACAGGTTACAGATTAATAGACTTACAGATTAATCGGTTACAGATTATCCGGTTACAAATTGTCTAACTTTGTATTGGGCCTACAGATTCACGAAACGGGTTTTATCAGATTCATTGGTCCAATTGGTTTAGCCTTACCCACCCAACACGTTTTAGATGTCATATTTATCGCAGATTTTCATTAATTAAATATTAATGCCCAGACCTCTCGCATTAGACTGACAGTTTGCGGCTACTGGTTAGGCCGGTTGGTTCCGGGCAGGTTCCTGTCGCAAACTGAGTCTAACCTCGGGTTTCAAGCATGTTATGACTAACTTCTCACATTAGAACCTATTGTTTGCGGCCACTGGAATATGCCGGGCGGTTCCGGGCAGAATTACGCTGCAAACTCATTTTAACCTCGAGTTAGCCATGTTTATCTTTGCGGCCAATTAATTTATGATTTACCATTTATACCCATGCCTAATATACATGTCAATTATTCATAACTATAGCCAATTCAGATTATGTCAATAATGGACTAATTATATCAACTCAACAGATATAGCAGATAACAGATTTTGCCGATTAGGCGACCCAATGGATTTAACAGATTAAGCAAACTAGCAAATTTAGCAGACAACAGATTAGGCATCTCAACAGATTTAGTTTAGCAGATTTGACATTTTCAACAGACTTAGCAGGTGACAGATTTGGCATACGAACAAATCTAGCAGATTAGGCAGTAGAGCAGAACTAGCAGATTAAGCAATATAACAGAACTAGCATATCAGGAAAATATAACAGAACTAGCAAATTAGGCAAATATAACAGATTTAATCGTTCTTTTAAAGTTTCACAAACATATCTTGCCTAATTATAAATTTGGCCTAAGTTTGCATGCCTAAATAGTTGTCATGATTCACACTATGATCATATACCCCACGTTTGCATTGAATCTACATGTCATAGATTATGGTCATAATTTACATGTTCCAATTTAGTTCAACTTGCCTAGTACAAAAGATTCACATATAAATTACACCAAATATAGCCATCGATTTCAATGCATGTCATATATTCAAAAATCTCCTACTTAGGTGTTATTCACATTTGATAGATATCCTACTTTAATGTAAATCTTTATACCTAAGCCATATTCTCTTTATCTCAAGTCATATGTTCAATACAGTCTATTTTTATGTCCAATTATAGGCCTTTCTATGTCGTGTCCTCAAATCATATGTTCAATACCCTTTATGTTATAAATATAACATGTCCGGTCATATATCTCAGATTTACGTTCTAGCTACAGTCCATGTTCTTTCCTCAAATCAGTCATCTATTGGTTATGCCCAATTTATGCATCATTCATTTTACTGTCCCAAACATTTTAGCGTATGTTAATCTCTTATGAGATTGGCTTAGGCTCGTGGTAGCCTGGCTATAAAACAGAAAGAGGAAAGAGATACAAAATAAAGATCTAAACAGAACATAACAAATATAACCTCAGATTCAGAGTTACAATTCATGTCACAATCAGAATTAACGTTCATATCGGAAAATAACTGTACTTGCCTTTGTTGGATTAAAGAAAGTACTTTAATTGTTGTAGAATCGTTGCAGAAGCTTTAATCTCTAATTTGAATTGAGTTGCTTAGGTTGATGTTGGTTAGCTTCTAGTTTTGATTCCAGCAGAGTAGCGACGCCATTTTTATTTTTATTAGAATAGAGGTAGAGTAGAAGCAGAATAGAATTGTGTGTAGAGAAGGCTAGGTCTTAGGATATATTTATAGGTGTAGGAACTCATTTAGGCCTTTAGATTAACCCTAGAACTCATCAGGTCCGTCCGAACACGTCACAGCCCTCAAAATCGCGCACACACGCACCAGGTTCGACCAGTGAGGTCGACCCCTAGGTCGACTGCCCAGTCGACTTGGTCTGGGGGATCGACTGCCCAGTCGACTCCCCAGTCGACCTGGGTCCTGGGGGGTCGACTGCCCAGTCGACCTGGGTCCTGGGCGGGAAATTCCCCGCCCAGCCCGCTTCTGGGTTTGAATTCGAATTTTGAATTCGAATTTCAAACTGTCTTCGATTCTGAAAATTTCTGAAACTTCGGAGGGTCATATCTCCCTCATACGGACTCCGATTCTTGCAAACTCGGACGCGTTTCCAAGAAGAATTCCGAGACGAACGCAATGGCACAACCCTTTTCCCTTGATTCTTATTTTAAAAATTAATTATCCTCTGATTTGTTTCTTATACGTTCATAGAAAGTACGGGGTGTTACATTCTCCCCTCCTTAAAGGATTTCGTCCCCGAAATCTTCAAGTTAAGAAGAATGTGTCCTACCATTCAACAACCATCTACTCAATCATCAATCACTGGCGTCCATCGTCCTTAGAAACCTCTAATGTTGTATGAACATATGCAAAGGTGTGTGTATATGTTCCTTATCTAATGCAAAGATCAGGCGGTCCACTATTCAGTTGACCTCCTTAATGCGAATTATGCCAGTGCCATGAGTCCAACATTTATGCAATTTTCCTACTCGATACATATCATTTCTATATGAGTGCACATCCATTCAGTCATATGCAACATCCATGTGCTGAGTCAATCATTTTGCATCCACAAAAATTGAAAATGCTCTCACATCCATATGCAGTATGAGGGTGTTTTCGAGCCGATCTAGTGCCTAGTGTGTGTACATGCATCCACGAGCAACCACTAGCAATCACTTGCATCCACTTGCAACCATAAAACATAACATGTCTCAAACACATGTTTACACCCATTAGTTTCTACCTAAAGTTCGAAGATTCGATCGATAGGATATAGTCGAATGATGGAAGCGAGTACAGATAAAACAAAAACTTGGTTCCCATTAGGCATGGGTCCTAAGTATCAGCCCCGAAGACCGAAACCAACATCAAATTGACACCCAGAGGATTACCCTCTTTAGATAATGTCAAAACTAGAAATCTTAACCTTATCGGGGATATTCAGATATTTACAGATTACTGGTACAAATTAGGTTACCGAACTAAGTATGATAAAACCCAGAATGTATGCGTCCTACTTGATGCCTAACACAGATATCTATCAAACCCCAATCTATCACAACAGATGAGTCATAACCCTTATGGGTCTGAGTCTGCAGCGGAATCAGAAATAATACTAGTATTAAAGTGCAGAGTATCAATTACAAAATCAAAATACCAGAATCAGAAAGAGTCTTAACTCCATAATAAAATAAAGAAATTAAACCTACTATAGGAATTTTCCTATTTCTATCCTAGCCACTAGCCTCAAGAGTGTTCGCCTGCCCTCCTTGCCCTCGTCTCTTCGGGCAGTCCCTAGTGAAGTGTCCCATCTCACCACAGTTGAAGCAAGTGCCCTTCCTTTTTTTGCAATCCTTGTTCAGATGAGTCGAGCTTCCACAAGTAAAGCACTTTTTCCCCTTCTTATCTTCAGACTTCTCATCCTTCCTTTGTGTTTCCTTTTTGGGCCCTGCTTTCGTATCCTGTGGTTCTTCCTTTTTTGTCTC
This sequence comes from Allium sativum, assembly GCA_030737875.1. NCBI lineage: Eukaryota > Viridiplantae > Streptophyta > Magnoliopsida > Asparagales > Amaryllidaceae > Allium > Allium sativum. The sequence continues at coordinate 386,574,119 of CM060916.1, read as the reverse complement.
TTTCGGGCCCTTGTCTTCCTCGAGTAGTGCCATGTCCACCAATTTCTCGTAAGTCGCTCCCATGGGTACATGGGTCATGGCTAGGCTGTGCAGTGGCTCGTTCAATTCTTTAACAAAGCGGAGAGCCTTTTTGTGCTGAGTGTTGACTAAATCCAATACGAACCTAGCCAGTTGGTTTAACTGGTTGACGTATTCCTTGACCGTCATACTTCCTTGCTTAAGAGATAAGAACTTTTCCAGTTGTAAACTTCGTTCAGCTTGCAAAAGGAATTTTGTTCAAACCTTGTTATGAAATCCATCCATGTCTCAACCGGCCTCTCGGCGTTAGTGACTTCCCACCAGTAGGAAGCTTCATCTTTGAGCAGCCATACCGCCAACTGTACCTTCTGCCTATCGTCCACCTCGAAGATAACGAATAGATCCCCAGTTTCTTTGAGCCAGTTCCTCGCTTCTGCGAATGATTCAGTTCCCTTGAAATCCTTTCCACCCATGGCCCTAAAATCTCTACAGATCTTTGAGAAAGTAATTGCACGAGGAGGGGGTGGAGGAGGGGGATCATTTGTCGGACCTGCGGCGGCGGTCCTAGCCTCAAGATATTGACGAAACCAACCGGGTACATGAACACCCTCTGGTATCTCAGATGCTTCAGACATGCTGAAACGAAAAAGGAAAGATTCAATTACAAAAAAGGACTGTAGGAAAGGTATATGGCTCTTAGGGATTATGTTTTTCAAAATAAGCTTTATTTTTGAAAATACTTCCTTTCAAATCCTTTTTGAAAATAGTTTTCAAAAACTTTTATCTGATCTGGTAACCTTTAGCTCTGATACCAAATGTAACACCCCACCTCCGTTAAGGTCACTCACAAAGGGAATGCCTTAACTTTGGTGGAGCATTTTAGTAAATAGAACAGAAACTTACAAGATAGATAAAACAGTACTTGAAAAATTTATAACTTTATTACAACAGAAACCGAAATAAGCTTGGTTACATCCTTTCAAATCACAATATCAGAATTCAAGTACAAAATATCAGTCTTGTACAAAAGCCATCAGAATGCATAGTTTAAAGTCATAGTCCCCACGGAAGAAGACAAGCCATACTTCAAGCACTTCAAGCGGAAGAAATCTGGATCAAGCTAGAGTATTCCCTTCTATAAAACCTGGGGGGAGACGTAAGAAAGGAGGCGAAATAACAAGGGTTAGACAAAAAGTATGGCAAGTCCAGTGATTTTCAGTTATGAACAGATAATAATAACATGACATGAACATAAAACTGGATGAGAGATAACTGTAACAGGTGTAGCGGATATAACATAAAAACAGGATGACATAAACTATTTCTTTACACTTCTCTGCACTAATACTAGTATAACAGAATTAGGTGTCACCCTGATGTTTAAACTGAAACAGAAACGGGTACAGAATAATTTCCACGCTAGTAAAGGGCCTTTACCACCCGATCAGAAATAGACAGAAGCAGAATGCAGATAATGGGCCTTTACCACCTGAACCGAAACAGAAACAGATTAATCCCTACGGAAGCAGAATGTAGCATTAGGTGTACACTAGTAATTGGGCCTTTACCACCCGAACAGACGGTACCACGCAGAAACAGACAGGTGTTGCCACCCAACAGAAACAGACGGTACCAACAGAAACAGACAGAACTAAGTGTACCCTAAAACCCTACCCCAAGCGATCGACTCCCTAATACATAAATACCCTGTGTCGGCCCCATAGTAGGGTGTATCACTCCCTAAAGTGACAACCAATTGGCACAGACCTATTTACAGATGTCACAGCGTCTTACGTCCTCAGAGGCAGTCCGGGATCCATGCACGCACATGACCCGGTTGGAACGCACCATCAACACCCCTCGCCATTATCAGAATGAACCGCTTATAATTAGTTCAGTAAGCGTGCCCAGACCCTACCTACTGTTGGTTCAAAGTTTTGATACCAGAAAGGGTTACTGACTAATATGGGTCCCAAACAACAGATGACACAAGTAATTCCCTTCCTATCCTTGTGTCTCCCGGCTAACAGATTTCAGATTAACTTGTTTACAAGTTCAGACATACAGAATTCAGATCAACTAGTTCACAGACAAGTTTTTAGACAAATGGATCAGATATACAGATTTAACAAACTTACAGATTAACAGGTTACAGATTAACAGACTTACAGATTAATCGGTTACAGATTTCCTAACTTTGTATTGGGCCTACAGATTCACGAAACGGGTTTTATCAGATTCATTGGTCCAATTGGTTTAACCTTACCCACCCAACACGTTTTAGACGTCATATTTATCTCAGATTTTCATTAATTAAATATTAATGCCCAGACCTCTCACATTAGACTGACAGTTTGCGGCTACTGGTTAGGCCGGTTGGTTCCGGGTAGGTTTCTGTCGCAAACTGAGTCTAACCTCGGTTTTCAAGCACGTTATGACTAACTTCTCACATTAGAACCTATTGTTTGCGGCCACGGGAATATGCCGAGCGGTTCCGGGCATAATTACGTCACAAACTCATTCTAACCTCGAGTTAGCTATGTTTATCTTTGCGGCCAATTAATTTATGGTTTACCATTTATACCCACGCCTAATATACATGTCAATTATTCATAACTATAGCCAATTCAGATTATGTCAATAACGGACTAATTATATCAACTCAACAGATATAGTAGATAATAGATTTTGCAGATTAGGCGACCTAACGGATTTAACAGATTAAGCAAACTAGAAGATTTAGCAGACAACAGATTAGGCATCTCAACAGATTTAGTTTAGCAGATTTGACATTTTCAACAGACTTAGCTGATGACAGATTTGGCAGATGAACAAATCTAGCAGACTAGGCAGTAGAGCAGAACTAGCAGATTAAGCAATATAACAGAACTAGCATATCAGGAAAATATAACAGAACTAGCAAATTAAGCAAATATAACAGATTTAATCATTCTTTTAAAGTTTCACAAACATATCTTGCCTAATTATAAATTTGGCCTAAGTTTGCATGCCTAAATAGTTGTCATGATTCACACTATGATCATATACCCCACGTTTGCATTGAATCTACATGTCACAGATTATGGTCATAATTTACATGTTCCAATTTAGTTCAACTTGCCTAGTACAAAAGATTCACATATAAATTATACCAAATATAGCCATCGATTTCAATGCATGTCATATATTCAAAAATCTCCTACTTAGGTGTTATTCACATTTGATAGATATCCTACTTTAATGTAAATCTTTATACCTAAGCCATATTCTCTTTATCTCAAGTCATATGTTCAATACAGTCTATTTTTATGTCCAATTATAGGCCTTTCTATGTCGTGTCCTCAAATCATATGTTCAATACCCTTTATGTTATAAATATAACATGTCCGGTCATATATCTCAGACTTACGTTCTAGCTACAGTCCATGTTCTTTCCTCAAATCAGTCATCTATTGGTTATGCCCAATTTATGCATCATTCATTTTACTGTCCCAAACATTTTAGCGTATGTTAATCTCTTATGAGATTGGCTCAGGCTCGTGGTAGCCTGGCTATAAAACAGAAAGAGGAAAGAGATACAAAATAAAGATCTAAACAGAACATAACAGATATAACCTCAGATTCAGATTTACAATTCATGTCACAATCAGAATTAACGTTCATATCGGAAAATAACTGTACTTGCCTTTATTGGATTAAAGAAAGAACTTTAATTTTTGTAGAATCATTGCAGAAGCTTTAATCTCTAATTTGAATTGAGTTGCTTAGGTTGATGTTGGTTAGCTTCTAGTTTTGATTCCAACAGAGTAGCGACGCATTTTTATTTTTATTAGAACAGAGGTAGAGTAGAAGCAGAATAGATTGTGTGTAGAGAAGGCTAGGTCTTAGGATGTATTTATAGGTGTAGGAACTCATTTAGGCCCTCAAATTAACCCTAGAACTCATCAAGTCCGTCCGAACATGTCACAGCCCTAAAAATCGCGCACACACGTACCAGGTTCGACCAGGGAGGTCGATTGCCCAGTCGACCTGGTCTGGGGGGTCGACTTCCCAGTTGACCTGGGTCCTGGGGGGTCGACTGCCCAGTCGACTCCCCAATCGACCTGGGTCCTGGGCGGGAAATTCCCCGCCCAGCCCGCTTCTGGGTTTGAATTCGAATTTCGAACTGTCTTCGATTCTGAAAATTTCTGAAACTTCGGAGGGTCATATCTCCCTCATACGGACTCCGATTCTTGTAAACTCGGACTCTTTTCCAAGCAGAATTCCGAGACGAACGCAATGCGCAACCCCTTTCCCTTGATTCTTATTTTAAAAATTAATTATCCTCTGATTTGTTACTTATACGTTCATAGAAAGTACGGGGTGTTACGCGGACCCGCCCGGCAAATCCAACTGCCACAAAAGCCAGTCTAATGTGAGAGGTCTTAGGCATAAATTAAATACGTAACAATCGTAAAGACACGAGGTTAGGCTCTTTTGTGGTGTAAGACTGCCCGGACCGCCCGGCAAATCCAGCTACCACAAATGCAGTCTAATGTGAGTGATCTCTATGAGGTTACGGTCTTAACGAATTAAGAAGCACTTAACCAGATAAACATGTAGTGGACATGAGGGGGTTAACTGGGTGCCTTGGGTGGCATGTGGAATCTAGTGGGTGCCTTGGGTGGCATTTGGAAATACGATTAGAAACACTTAACCAAAATTGAAACATGAATAAGAAGTGGGTTAAGTGGGATGTACTAGAGGGGACCAAGCTTAGGTGGATATCTTGTGTCAAGTAATAGGGGCCCATTTCAACCAGTAACCCAAACGTATCTTTGTGGGCTCGACCCAAGTCGAGGACGGGACACGCATACTGGGCTTGATTGTAAAAGGCTAAACCGGGTTAGCGGTGGCAACGCAAGTCCAATGGGTTCATATGCGTGTGTGAACCCGGGCTGGTAGGTAAGACATTGTTGCATCGTGTCGGTATAAGCCGTGCATTGTTGGTTGTATCGGGTTACCACTTTGGGGAGTGATACACCCCACTGTGGGGCCAGCACGGGTATCTACGAGTTAGGGAGCCGATCGCTTGAGGGTAGTGGGTACACCTAGTGGAGATTGCGGCAGGCGGCACCTATCAAGGCAGCTAGGGGTTCACGAAACTACCAATATCATTATTAAATCTTTAGGCGGGATCAACCTTAGGGTGACTAGTGTTGGTGTAGCTAAGTAATTATCTTACAGTGGGTTAGGTGCGCTTTAACGATATTGTTGTTCATCTTGCTTCCTTATTTACTCTTCCATATTCAATGGTTCATAGTTATTTCCTTAATTTCCAACTTATGCCTTATCCTAGTTACTTTGTTAATTATATTGTTAAAATTATCGCACTCGTCGGACTTTATGTCTGACCCCCTTTGTTTCCTCCTCTTTTCTTCCTTTTCCCCCCGATGCTCAGGTTGGGACCAGCACCAGTGGAGCTTGATCTTGGACTGCTGTTTCTCTGCTTTTAGAAGATTACTTGGATGGTGAAGTAAAGTTCAGCTTCTCTTTTATTTATGGCTATTTTGTATTGGGGATTATGTCTTTTAGTTTATGTACTTTTGGTAGTCAAGATGGATATTATGTACTTTGACTCTGGTTTTTGATGATGTAAGCAAACATATGCGTTTTCCGCTGCAATGAAATAAAGTTTTAAATCTTTGAGTACTATTTATATCTGTCTTGTTGTTAAGTTTCTGTTCTATACTTACTTAAAACGCTCCATAGAAGTTAATGCATTCCCTTTGTGAGTGACATTAATGGACGTGGGGTGTTACACCAACTATAACGGCCTGCAAATCCATACTATCCGCGTTGACTAATAACACCACACGTCCAACCCAAATATCACAGAAATACGAATCATTATTAGAAAAAAGTTAGAGGAAGAGAAATAGAAAGAAAGAAATATTAGAATAGAAGAAAATGAAGATCACAAACTCATAGCGGAATGAATAAAATATATTAGGTAGCATAAAATTTGAAATACAATTCGGTAACTTTATATACATACCATCATCAGAGCACAACAGTTATTCCTGGAACAGTTATAAACACCAGTTTCTAGATACCACATAGTACACAGCGGAAATATGATAGTCTATAGCTAACAGGTGAAGCCTCCTGCTTCAAGCTCCTCCAAGTGAATCTGAATAATCCCGACTACTTGACTCTCCATACGAATATAGGCACCCAAGAGTTTAGGGAAAACAAAATAAACTTTGGGTCAATCATGGGACAGGTGTGAGTAACCTGTGAGTAAACTCCAACCAATTGTTTAACTTTCAAAATCCTTTCGAAAGAAATGATGATCGAAAGACCGATCCACACATAAACATGGATAGTTTTTACCTTACGATAACCAAAAATATTTTTGATATCAAATTCAGTGATATTATAATAATGTCTACATCAAATAAATAGAATCTAGCGGAACGCTTGCATCTCACGCTCTATATATAATATAAAATTTAAAACCGCAGAGCGCTTATTGGAGATTGGGTTCCGACTATGACAAGGTATGGAACCACATGCCGATAGTGTATCTCTAGTGGGGAATACACTGGGTTCAACAAGAACATCTTGCAACCCGGCCCACACATGACCGACCACTCATTTCGCTTGAGTGTATCGAATGTATATCACCAATGGTTGGGATTAGCAACTGTTTTCCCGAATGGGACAACATCGAATAGAATAAGGAATTAAATGAATTTTTCTAGATAGGTGATAATACACCCTAATGGAAGCAACCCACATAGTCATGCTGCCTGCCCGATTATTGTCATTTCCCGGTTATTGAGCCTGAGGCTACGATTTCTTACCATTCATTGATAGCACAATCACTTTAAATGCCACATTGTCAGATCCGTAAATCATTTATTGATTTGCACAAATATATTCTGGATATTATGCTAAGAGAATAATTTCTCCGCCACCATATATATATATATATATATATATATATATATATATATATATATATATACACAGACCAACATATGCGGTCATTGGAAATACTCTGTCAGACATTCGTCCATATACATTCATTTTAGGATTGAACGAAACCGAAGGCACCATTTCTATTAATAGAAAAAGTCCTTGCACTTTACTCCATCTTCGATTATCTTGATATAATCAGATTCACAACGCTACTGCCAATACGGAGTGGTTCTCTGATAACAATCCAACCGGTCTCTCCATATTGACAACGATATTAGCAAAACTTCGATAGTCGGTTATTTAACTATCGAAGAAAAACAAACATCCATTCATAGCATCAAACAATCACTGGGCCCCTTAATTAATACTTCACTAATTAAATCACTTCTCCATTTCCTTATCGCTATTCATTAACATGATAATTTTGACAATCATCCTGGCCTCTTACACTATTGGGAAAACATTTCAAAATATCAACTTCTTTTATTTTCTATATTTAGAAAATATATTCTATTTATAGTTGGAAAACATTCCAATTACTTATCTCTTCAACGACCATTCATTTATTTCTATACTTGGGAAATATTTATTATTATATTTCCAAATTTCCACTTACTTGGGTTAAAACAAATGTTGTGTTGAACATCGTTACAACAACCCAAAATATTGCATTCAACTAACTCTTATTCAAACATTTCTCTTCGAGACTGGATCTTGTTATTTATCAGTTAAAAATGAAATCAATCAATTTTTGGTATAACTAACTCTCAGACCTTGACTGAAAACATCGTTAACTTCAAAACGGACAAGACCACTTATCTCGAATAATCAACATCATACAAACCGATTATTCATTTTTAAACCCATATATGTTTCGCTTTCTAATTTTTACCAGATTTAATTACAGATTTTCTTTTTGTTTGTAGTATTCTATTTTCAAGTTCATTTCCTTATCGAATTCTATATATATCGATACATTGATTACTATCAAAATTTCTTAAAAATATTCTAACTCCTTAAATTTTCGGAAAATTTCACCGTAACCTCCTTTGTACGGTCGATAGTTCAAACCTCAACTCGCCTCTCTAGGCCTTTTCCATTCAAAAAGAAAATCAAAAAGCCAAGTGACTTGCCGATTCGGCGCATAAAATCTCATATGGAATTTAAACATGTACCTTTTGGTCGGGCATTTCAATTTATATCTCTTCATATACTTCATTCCAAGCCTGCTTAACATGTATCTCAACATTCCCATTTGGTTTCAACTCAATCCATTCGTCTTCACCCAATTTGCTAATTTATTTTCTAATTAGCTATTTTGCCTATTTCACTTCTTTGTTTGAACATAACATGTTTAAATATAATATCAACTTGCTTATAAACAAATTGAATTCCAATTTCAATTCAAGTTCCCTTTTCGATTTCGAATATAAACTTCCAAATCGAATTCACTTATTCAAAGCCCAATTTCAATTCAAAAATCTCACTAACTAATTATTATTCAAATTAGTTAATTATATTCAATAATTAAAAGTCTGATTTCTGTTTCAAAAATCAATTCATTACTCCACTTGAGTTCAGATATATTTTACAACTCAAGTCTCGATTTTTCTAATGTATATCTAAGTTTCTATTTTCCTAAAACCCTTATATTTAATTAAATAAACCATTATGGTTTTATAATGGTTATGGCGCTGTTTTTCTGAAAATTTGATTTTGACATAACTCAAAATCTATTCGACGAAAATCAAGATTTTTCTCTTCCATTAGAAAACTATTATCTAATTGGTCCTGACGGTTCTTGTTTCAAAGAATTTGGACTTAATTTGAGTTCTCTGTATTCAATTGAATTTTGAAACGCCAATTTACGAACTGCTGTGTTGCGGCGAGTTCGTTTTAATTATATTAAATATATAAACATATTAAACTTTGTTTATATATAAATTCCAACTCTATTCTAATATATTTTAGTATATATTAAACAAAATTTCCCAATTCAACTTAATATTTCAAATTCTCTATAATTGTCAATTTTTCCTTACTCGGTAATAAATTTATTTATACTTCGATCTTCTATAGTTAATTCCAATTCCTTTTATAAATAAATTATTTATAAAATTTGATATATTCGAATTTCAATTATAAACCCGTTGAATTCTTCTCAATTCGGCTTATATCTCGAATTCCGAAATATAATCAATTGTTTTGTTTCAAAACACTTCCCAATTTACTTTTAAATTCCTATTTGAATTTAAATGGTTTAAATTATCCAAATGATAATTTATTTTACCAAATTTATAACACTATTTATAAATTCAACTTCCTTGTTTCATATATTTAAACAAGTTCCCTTTTCAAATTTCTATTTGAAACTCCATCCCTTTGATATTTCGAATTGTGGAATAAAAACCGTTGTTCCCTTTCGAATGATTTCAAATTGTATTTTTAAATTTATATTTGAATTTCAATATTCAAATTATCTCTTGATAATTAATTCATTATATTTATAAACACCATTTTATAAATTTCCTTGTTTTACATATTTAAACAAGTCTATTTCGAAATCCATTTAAAACCAAAATCTTATTTTGGAACTTTCTATTTATAATAACTTATACATATATAATCCCTAGTTTATTTTCATATTCAATTTAAATTCAATTTAAATAAATTTGAATTAATTGAATTCAAACATAAATCCTTACGGATTTATTTTCGTTCAATTTATATTCTGAACATCAAAATAAATTCCATCGTTTATTTCTTTAAAATGATTTCCCCATTTCTATTTTTAAATTCACATTTGAATTTAAATATTCAAATTATCAAATGATAATTTTTCCCACTACATTTATAAACCCTATTTATAAATTCAGTTCAATTCAATTCTCTAATTATCCAATGAAAATCATTCTATTTCATTTATAAATACCGTTTATAAATTTACTTAAATTTCCTGTGTTATTTAATTTATAAATATCATTTGTAAATAAAATACTTGTTTCATTTATTTAAAACAAGTTAATATCTGTATAATCCACTCGAAATTCGAATGCTATTTTTGAAAAAAAGATTTCCCTTTTTTAAATCTCAAATATCCTTTTCACGATATTTTTATATATCAATATTTTGGCCTCAGTGATATTTAAACAATCAAACCACTCGATTATCAATCAACACATCATATATGATAATATGTGTTGAACAAACAAATAATAATATTTTTGACGAATCTAGTTGGATCCCTCCAACCTATTTTCCTGCTTCCACAGACGTTAGCCAACAGAAATAATACCCATCCTGCTTCGTGGCGGGATATCATGGTATAAAAAGTCATCCATTATCATAGAATGGGGCATATTGGGTCATCCACTAATGATACTGCAGGCATCCGCTAAGGGTGCTGTGGGAATCCAACCAATCACCAATGTATATATAATAACCACAAACACCAATCCTAAATAACTATTATATATTTTAAATAGCCACAATAATATTTGAACACATACAAATAAGCAACCAACATCATATAAAAATTATTTAAATAAAATCCAAGTAGTGAGTTTACTCACCTGATTTTATTGGCTGGATATCTAATGAAGCTTATTATATAGATTTCACGGTGATTTCTCCAACTGTCTGTTTTTCAATATAAATCAATATAAATAAAATTTCAGTTATTGAATTAGACTAATTAAATTTAATTAATTACCACGTGTAAGTTAATTCCAATTTAAACATAAATCTTACTCATCCGATTAGTCTATAAATTTTATTCCATTACTAACAATTTTCCTTTACATAAATAAATAATATAACCTAAATTTACTTTAATTAGTCTTCAATTATATAAACTAATTTCCTAGCATAAATGTTAAATTTGTTTCGCACTAATTAAAATACTTAAGTTAATTATCCATTTTGAAATAAATTATACCTTAATCATGGTGTAAGCCTTCTGCTTCCAAAAAGAATTCGAACTTCCTTTTGGCAAATTACCTTTACTCACGTGCTCTTTCCATCTTCCTTCTTTGCACAAACTACAGTGAGCCATCCCCTTTTCTCCAAGCTCGTAACCTTCCAAAAACCAACGCAATTACTTCGTTCTCATTCCATTCCAGTTACAACATTCACGCCCCCACATCATATGGAACTCGCATGAACCACGTCAAAGGTAACACGGTCTCCAACAGTGTAACTGGACACCCACTCCGACCTAACTCGCAGCCTTTAAAAACCCATCGCCTTCACAGGTTCGAACACCGAAAGAGAATAGGACCATCGCACCCCATCGCAACTTCAAAGAACCGCATATACTTTAAAATTTGCGAACCCTAAATCATTGTTGGCCATTCCAGATCACCGCGACTCCAAAATCGAAAAGCTCCAATAGTTTTCCCTGGTTTTGAACAACTCCCGTAAGCATCGCACCTTCACCCTTTCCTCTGCTACATATCGCGACCCCCTCCTCTTCAAAATCGAATGCACACCACCACTATCGAACTCTCATAGAACCCTTGCAACCGCGAACCTCGAATTGAACTCCGCGCTCTCCTTTGAAGGTCAGCCTCACAGAAAATAACACTTCCAATACCGAACCCAAAACAATATATACTTGTGAAAAGCCCTCGAGGAATCAATCTCGTTAAACCCAAAATCAATCGATTCTCTTTGCAGTATTGGATTTTCAATTTCATTTGTTTGAATGTTTGAGAGACAAGCTAATTCGACTTCCAGGGGCTTGCGATTAGATTTATTTCTGCATAATGAAATGAGAAGGAAATTATAAAGGGGCGCAATATATAGAAGGAGAAAGGAACAGAACGTACACAATATTAAATGGTTATCTAGTGAAGTACAAGTAAATTTAATACTGATTTGATTTAAAGGGATTTTTGTCCTTTTTAAATAGATATCGATTTGTTTCTTGATTCGATTTCGATCTTATCCATTACAATTACCTCGAGGTTCGCAACTTGAGATCGTAACCGCTATTTTAACGCACCGACCGACATTTCAATGTTATAATGCTACTCTGGACATTACGGGATATATTCTGGAATTTATTTCGAACGTGTATACATAACATAACCATATTAAATCTATATAATATAATTTAAATTCAGAAACTAACAAATTTTCCGAAAATGAAATATATTTATTATCGTCTATATTCAAATATGGTTAATACTGATCATCTGAATTGTTTTAATTCAGTTTTAAATCACGAATTGAATTATTTTTTGTATTACGATAATATAATATATTCGATATTAAATCAAAATCAATTATTAAATCGATAGCTAAATATAAAATTCATTTATATTATCAATTTATTTCAAACCATATTAAATATTTAAAATAAACTTTTCGAAAAATCCGGGTCGTTACACTTTGTGCTTGATCGTGGCACGCGCTCCGCGCATGGATTGTTATTGAGTCATTATTCAACGGCTAGTGCATAAAAAAATAAAGTTTTAAATCTATAAAAAAAGTCTAAGATCAATGCAAGTTCAATCTATGCTCAAAGTTTGTGGGTAATCTTAACTTTCATCATCATGAAATTGCAAGAACAACAGATAATTATAGTGTCAAATGTTCACAATCTCTATTGCTTCTCTTGGACAAATGTGGCTTTTGATTCTCAATAACAACCAATTTAGACGAGTTTTAAGATCAATGCAAGTTCAATCTATGCTCAAAGTTTGTGGGTAATCTTAACTTTCATCATCATGAAACTGCAAGAACAGCAGATAATTATAGTGTCAAATGTTCACAATCTCAATTGCTTCTCTTGGACAAATGTGGCTTTTGATCCTCAATAACAACCAATCTAGAGGAGTTTTTCTTAATCCTCAAAGATATCAATATATTCGAACCAATTCCAATTAAAGGAAAAAGACAGGAAGAAATCTTATATTTCTGTGAGCCAGTAGAATAATTTACTACAGCTTCAGCCATCCTTTTCGACTCCTTGAGTGAGTAAATGAAAGTATTTGCTGCTTTTAGCCTAGTCCATCACCGATTGTGAACACCGGAAAATTAAACATCTGATGTAGAAGGAAAGAGAAGCCCCAACAATTTTTGCCAGAAAAAACAAAGAGAACAGCAGGCAAAAATCCAAACAACAAAGATGCTCTAGCATCAAAAAACATGGCATAAGGCAAACATCTTGATGGTATAAAGTATATCAATAAGGTATGAAGTAGTAAGTACCTGAGTTATGGTGGTAGGAACAGCAGTACTAATTTGAATAAGAAAAATAATTATAAATAAGATAGTACATATGTTTATATATAATAACATACCAAAAAGAGAGTATTTATGACTACACAATCTAACTTGAAGCTTGAAACCATAGCAGTAGTAACCAAGAGAAGTGAATAATAAAGATTAACGAAAATCAAGAGAGAAGTGGGGATTACAATTGGTATTTAAAGCGTGATAAGATATTCTATTGTGCTATTTTTGTGGAGATTTGAGTATCTGAGAAAAAGTAAAAAATTAAATACCTCCTTAATTTGTGGGGATTCGGCTAACTTTACTTTATTAGATTGTTTAGAAGATTTTGTTTAATTTGGCAGAATTGCCTTTAATTTTGTGGAGAATGTGGAAATGGATGACGAAGGAAATTAAATGCTTTCCATTTTAATTTGAAAATGTTAATACGTCAAATCCTAAATACAATTTAATAATTATCCATGTACGTTTTATAAGGTATTAAATCTGATTTGATTAATAATAAATGCACGACAAAACCTAACATGTATTTCAAATCTTTAATTCAAGTAAACAAATAAATGGAAATTTTCTTAATTTATTGCAAGAAAAGTTCAGAAATAGATTGAGATAAAGGGCATATTTGAAAATGCTTATTTAAAATCAGCATATACATCAATTTCCTTTATTTTTTTGGAGAACGTGAAAATGGACAATGAAGGAAATTAAATGCTTTCCATTTTAATTTGAAAATGCTAATACGTCAAATCGTAAATACAATTTAATAATTGTCCATATACATTTATAAGGTATTAAATATGATTTGATTAATAAAAAACTGCACAACAAAACCTAGCATGTATTTGAAATCTTTAATTCAAGTAAACTAAATAAGTAGAAAATTTTCTTAATTTATTGCGAGAAAAATTAGGAAATAGATTGAGAAAAAGGGCATATTTGAAAATGCTTATTTAAAATCAGCATATACATCAAATCCTAAATACAATTAACTCGGCATGTACTATTTATTAATTATTCATATATGTTTTATAAGGTATTAAATTTGATTTTGATTAATAAAAAATGCACTACAAAATACAACATGTATTTCAATTCATTAATTCAGGTAAACCGAATAAATGGAAAATTTTCTTAATTTATTGTGAGAACAATTAGGAAATAGATCGAGATAAAGGACATATTTGAAAATGCTTATTTAAAATCAGCATATATGTCAAATCCTAAATACAAATAACTCAGCGTATGCAATTTAATAATTGTCCATATGTACTTTATAAGGTACTAAATCTGATTTGATTAATAAAAAAATGCACTACAAACACAGCTTGTATTTTAAATCTTTGATTCAAGAAAACTAAATAAATGAAAAAAATTCTTAATTTATTGCGAGAAAAAAATAGGAAATAGATAGAGATAAAGGGCATTTTTGGCACTTCACGTTTACACAAAAAAAGTATGATACCAAACCTATTCCAACTATTATTAAAGATATGTATCATATATATATGTATATATAACATTGTTTAAATTCAACCATATATATATCAAAACATATGTAAGCAAAAAATATTAATAAATATTGTAAACTGGTGGATATATGGGTACTTGATTCTTTTAAGCGTGTATGTGTTCAAGAATCAACAATCCTTCTCACAATATTTAAACTATTTAAATCATTTGAGCATTAATTTTGTTATATATACATGTATAGAGTTATTTCATTAGACACAAATTCAGATTTAAGAGTCGAGTCCATATAATACAACCAATAAGTAAATAAAAGATTAACGTCATATAGATTAACCTCATATATGGATAACACTTATTCAGGAAGGTTTCATTTACGATATATTATCAGATATTATCGTATATTAATCAGTATAAATATATGATCAGTTCAACGGAGTTCATATGCATTTTACATGATATGTCGAGTACATATGTGTCAGATGTACATAGGCAATATATATATATATACACACACACACACACACTCAAACAAAATAATGTAATATATACATATTACAATGTTAGCAAATCACAATTCCTTTATTATGATTTGAGGCACTTGAGTTTATCATTATTATAAAGTAAATGAAAGATCAAAATGATGCCAAGTTTTCCGCATTATAAGTAAGACCAAAAAAAGTATGTCTGAACAATGAACAATTTCATGTAAACAAATATTATTGTACTTCAAAAACCTGAACAGTTGGACATTAAAACTAGTCCTTAATCAAAATTTTATAATAAACTAATTTATGAATTCAGCTATATTAAAGAAGTAATATTTCACATAAATTACACATTTAATATATATTCATATATATAGATATATCTATAAAATTCTGATCCAAAACAATTTTAGATATATACATTTCTTAGATATAATAGATAAATGAAAGTTCAAAACTTCATTAAAGCCATTGATTTACTTTAGAAATAACAATGGTATATAATCAAAGAATATGTATAAGTCAATTTCAAATATACACATATTCATATATGAACACCATCCTTGAGATTTGACCATGTTTTAAAGACCAGGGTATGGATGCTACATATGTCATACTATGTACATGGAAAAAGATTTTACAAAACAGGTCTGTATTATCCAGTCACAAGTTATTTAACACAACTTCATTATACAATAAATTCATGCACTCTATATTAAACCTATTTTGAAAACAATTTAAAATCCAGTAACATATTCAATTGCATGTGCATTTTCATATATACAACACATGCTTAACATAGTTGGCAAAATTATCATAGGCTTGACATTCAAAATGATATTACAAACCAGCATGTGAAGACCCGCAACTTCCCCGTAAAGGAAAGCGTCGGATAGTTCGAGAACAAACCACAACAGAACGCATACGAAAGAACATTTCATTGTTATTACAACAATGCATCAGATTACAAGAATATACAGAGTATAAATAAATATTACACAGAAATATCAGAGATTTAAATTACATTTAAATACATAGCAGCGGAAAATAATACAATACACAACTAGAAGTAGATATACGGATACAAAGCTTTCCGGATATCATTCCAGTTGTAAACCAGGATCCTGTGAATATAAATCTGCAAAACCAAAACTACTAGCTGCCCGTGTCAAAATAAGGGGCACCCAGAGTTTAGGTTAAAACAATAAACTCCAGGTCAGTCATGGGACTGGTGTGAGAACTAAAACGGTTATTAATCTTTGTTTCAAAGTTAGGTAAATCAAGGGACCACGCCGTATAACACGGAACGGGTTTCCTCCCAAGAATACCAGTGCATAAAACAAACAACGCAATGCTAAATAAAGAAAAATGAAGCTGTTATAAGACCCAGGTCCTATCACACAATGCAACGCAAGCCGGGGGATAGGGTTTTCCCTTATAACAGCCAAAGAATGCTTGATACGTTTAAAACAAATCATTTGATACTACTATAAGTGTATAGTGTATAAAACAACTTCAAATCATAAGTATCAATCATAGGCGGCATGAGCGTCCCATGCCACTATGTCGCCATATATAGGTTTACAAATAAAACAGCAAAGTCACGTATTTGGAAATTGGATTTCCGTCTATGAACCGAGGCAAAAGATAGTCCTCAACCGATTCGAGACTGCCTAGTCCGAGTCTCAGGATCAGAGCTCGAGTGACCCTAGGAGCGACAGGGCCGGTCCACCGATGTGGATTAAAATGCCTGAGCACTGCGTTTCGCCGCCCTTTGGGGCGTAAATGAGCCAACTAAGTGACTCCATCGGTTCGAGAACGACCGATCAATCCGAGGCGCCTCGCAACAGCAACAACCACATAAGTCAAACTCGTCAGGGCGTGTAAAACCACTGACGCCACTTCTAACTAGGAGGAAACGCAGGCCCTCCCTGAGGTCCTTTCTCCCGTTTTTGGTTCATACCGGGTGTGAAACTCGCGAAACAAACGTTACACAAAGCTACGCCACAAAGGCCGTGCTTTGATCATCAACCACAAGACTTTGCTTTTCAACAGAAGCCTTGATCATTTGCATCTTAGCATGCCACACAGGCAAGCCATCCTATGCAACCGATATCAGTCACACAGAATGAAATCCGATGTCAGACACACAGTCCATTTACAAGTCCGTTCTGGGTCTGAACGAAACCGGAGGCACCTAGTACCCCGCATATCCATCGATCTCCAAGCACGTCTGGACGATCACTAACTGTTTCCATCTTCTTGGGTGTACAGCCCAATCAAGATCATCAGTTATCACCCAAACGACGTGAAGACCTCCGGTCTTCGACCATCGTCTTCATCTTCGACTTATCGTCGTATCAGTTATTCAGAATGGGATAAACCCGGTCTTTCCGAATAACTCGCGTATATATTATAAAAGTGTTACACAAACACAACATACGCCTCATTCCAATTCATTAGTCACTAACCGTAAATTAATCAAGAGAATAATTCCCCAAATATTAACCCCGAAGGCCGAAACCAACATCAGATCAATATCCAGAAAACCATTCTACTTAGCTAACCGACAGTTAGTTTCTAAATTTCACGTTCAAATCTAATTAAAGATTTAACTATCGCCTGGAGCAAAACTGGTGATACTCCATTCTCGATCTTTTCAATCTAATTAAAGATTCATTAAAACTCCACTTAGTTTTAATCTGTGACTGGGTTAAAGAATCAGTGTCATTTAAAACACGGTTCACGATAAACCCAAAGTCACATCCCATTAATTATCGGGTTAAAGAACAAGTGTTATTTAAAACACTGTTCACGATAAACCCAAAAATCAATATCCATTCAATTCCAATTAAATATTATTTAATTGGTACACTTCATTAAATCTAAATAAAAAGATTTAATCTTTTCTCAACTGGGTTCAAGAACAGTGTTAGTGAAGACACCATTCACGACAAACCCAAATCACATTCATTAATTATCGGGTTAAAGAACAAGTGTTATTTAAAACACTGTTCACGATAAACCCAAAAATCAATATCAATTCAATTCCAATTAAATATTATTTAATTGGTACACTTCATTAAATCTAAATAAAAAGATTTAATCTTTTCTCAGCTGGGTTCAAGAACAGTGTTAGTGAAGACACCATTCACGACAAACCCAAATCACATTCATTAATTATCGGGTTAAAGAACAAGTGTTATTTAAAACACTGTTCACGATAAACCCAAAAATCAATATCAATTCAATTCCAATTAAATATTATTTAATTGGTACACTTCATTAAATCTAAATAAAAAGATTTAATCATTTCTCAACTGGGTTCAAGAACAGTGTTAGTGAAGACACCATTCACGACAAACCCAAATCACATTCGATATTCAATACAAGGCGCTGAATAGAAAATATATCGGCTTATATTCAATATCAAATTCTACGACTAACAAATGTCGTATTGGAAATAACGATATAAATATATATATCTTTCAAATTTCCATAACAACACCTGTATAATCACGAATTCCAACATCGAAATATTCCGAAGACAATTTCGATTCAAATCCACTCCAATGCAATCATTGGAAATTTTGGTTATTTTCAAAACCATTTCAAATTCAATTTATTTATTTAAAAATAAATAGAATTATAATTCTAGTTCAAAACTAGTTCATTTCGATAAAAATCCATTTTTATCTTTTCAAATATGGAGTTTTCCATCCCAATTCTTTCTAAATCATTTCTTATGATTTTACACAAATTATTGCTATTTTTAATAATTTTATCAAGGCCCGTACAGTCGATTTCCATCAACGGCCATCGAACTGCACTTACAGCGACCTTTTTCGAATTTGATTTGGACATAATTCCAAATCCAACCGTTAGATTTCAAATTTCTAATATTCGTTAGAAAGCTCTTTTCGATACGAACCCAACGGTTCCGGTTTTAGGAGAATCCGACGGTCGGATCTCCCGTAATGTCCGTTTGAAATAAATGGTCGAAATTCGCGAACTGCCGCGGCGCGGCGCGTTCTATTCAGGCCATTATATTATATATAATATATATTTCGTCGATTTCTATTTAAAACGAATTATATAAATAGTTTTAAAATCGTTTCAAAAGCTATTTCAACTTTCTTTTCAATTCAAATCAAAATTGAATTCTTCTTTATAAATTCGTTTTAAAATTCACTTCTATTCAATTCAAATTTCCATTCAATTTGAATTCATTTCAATTTGCATTCAATTCGTTTTCAATTCAATTCATTTCGAAATCGTTTTCAATTCAATTCATTTCGAAATCACTTTCAATTCAATTCACTTTGAATTCGTTTTCAATTCAATTCATTTCGAAATCGTTTTCAATTTAATTCATTTCGAAATCACTTTCAATTCAATTCACTTTGAATTCGTTTTCAATTCAATTCATTTCGAAATCGTTTTCAATTCAATTCATTTCGAAATCACTTTCAATTCAATTCACTTTGAATTCGTTTTCAATTCAATTTATTTCGAAATCACTTTCAATTCAATTCACTTTGAATTCGTTTTCAATTCAATTCATTTCGAAATCACTTTCAATTCAATTCACTTTGAATTCGTTTTCAATTCAATTCATTTCGAAATCACTTTCAATTCAATTCACTTTGAATTCGTTTTCAATTCAATTCATTTCGAAATCGTTTTCAATTCAATTCATTTCAAAATATTCGATTTCGAAATCACTTTTCAATATTCATTTTAAAATGAATAAAATCGATATAAATATCGTTCACGTCAAAATGGCGTCAATCTAATCAACACGGCTTCATAAATTTCTATTTTTAAATATTCTATTTCGAATATTTCTATTTTAAAACTGGAATGAGGCCCAATCAATTACCACATAAAATTAATTATATGGATTTTCACACAACACATGTATATAACAGCATTGAAAAATGATCAACCATCAACCAAAGTGCACTACACTGTATAAGCATCAAATATAGATATCTAACGCTTATAACAGCCTGTCAATCAATCGATCGACATATTTAATCAATCAGGATGAGTGAACTTCAAATTTCATCCTAACACCCGTGTGGGGTTTCAAAACAATCAGACACATATTTTATTCGTGCAGTTGGGCGATGTGTAAAATTTATCGACCCAATCAATGTCTTTCAAATAGGTGTACATAAACAAACCGTCTGGTTTGCAAATGAATATTTTATTTATTCACATTCACGTTAAAAATTATATTTTTAACGATAAAAACATTTTATTTCAACCTATGAATTTCTATTCAATTCATTCTTTAAATAAAATGATATTTTTATCTTTCTAACTTATTTTAGAAAATTTCGGCGGCATAACGGCACGATACTAGAAACGGGACAAGGCCTAGCCTTATCCCCGGTCTAGTGAAGGCCCACGCCATTCACACATCAATCAAATCAATTTCATTATGCAAACCACAAAGTTTGGAGTAAGCGTCTAACCTAGCCTTACTCCTTCGCCTTATAACGGCGCACGTCTAATCCTAACCAATTTATCGATTCGATTTTTCACACCACAAACCACATTCAAACCAATATCGCAATCAATCACCAAACAGTCAAACAAACAAGTCCATGGTCTGTGGACGATTGTGTCGGGTGCTACTAAGCACCGTCTGCATCCTAGTATATATATATAACTAGAAAAGAAATAGAAAGGTGAGAAATTCTCACATATAGCTATCCTAGCTCCACGACACTTCATTGATAGAAATCTTCATCGCTATTGCATCTTCGTTGCTTGCTTTCACTACCTATGTAAAAAACGAATTTTTACTTCGCTATCCAATATATAAAAATCATATTTTTATTTCGAAGTTCAATATATAAAAATTCTATTTTTATTCTGCGACTTCTTATTTTAAAAACAATGTATATCTTATAGTTCAAAACAAAGCAAATTTTATAGTTTAAAAATCTCTATGCTAATTTTATCTTTATGCCATAAAAACAATGTTAATTTTATTTCTAATGACAATGTATCTTTTTATTTTTAAAACATCGCTAATTTCTATTTTGAAAACAAAGCATATTTCTATTTAAACCAATCCTAATTTTTCTTTTTAAAAACTTTGGCATTTTTATTTCTAACAATCGCATTTTTATAAAAAAAAACACAACTATTTATATATAAAAAAACAATGGTCTATTTATTTTTAAAACAAATTTAAACTGAATTCTAAACTGAATTTAAACTGTTAAAAACTGATTTTAAAAACTGTTAAAATACTGAATTTAAAAACTGTTAAAAACTGAATTTAAAAACTGTTAAAAACTGAATTTAAAAACTGTTAAAAACTGAATTTAAAAACTGTTAAAAACTGAATTTAAAAACTGTTAAAAACTGAATTTAAAAACTGTTAAAAACTGAATTTAAAAACTTAACCTAAATAAACTAATAAACTAACTAATTAAACAAAAACAACAAAAAAAACTTACTTTCATTCTCTAGGTCAAGGCTTCATTGCTGGAGGGGGGGGGGGGGGGGGGGAGTGTTTCACGGCGACGCTGAGGTGGTCATCGGAAGGGGGGCGAAGTTTGGCAGCGGCCAGGTGGTCACGGCAGATTTGGGTGCAGGTTTTATGGGTAGGGTTTTACGGGTTTCGGGGGGAATACGGTTCTCGAGCGCAGGAGGAGATGGAGGAGGAGAAACGGAGGAGACGGGGTGTACTCAGGCGGTGGTGGCGCGTGGGGGGGGCCTCCGTCGATCTCGATTCGGGATATTTTTTTTTTCTTTCTTTTCGATCTGATCGAATAGAGGGGGGGGCCAGAGTAAAAAAAGGGGGAAAGGAAAATATATTTTATTTTTTTTTATTATTATTTTATTATTTAATTTTTCAAAAAGGTTGACTTTTACAAACGACCTCGAAACGAGGCCCACCGCCTGTCGTCCATAGCGTTTAACCCCCATTCCGAACACAATGGGATATGTATCGCTGGCTGATTCGATCGTTTGAATCAGTTTCCGTTGAATTTACATTTAAATCACTATATTGAATTTTAAACGTACATTTCAAATTACTGGGGTCACATACTAACTCTATGAATTGCAGAAAAATATTTTCTAGCCTCGTATTGATGATACGGTCCTAACAAAACTAGTTTCGTCGAATTCTGAGACCGTTAGAAAAATGGCCATTTTCCAGTCGATTAAAATCAACTGAAACTGGTCAAACGCGTTTTCCTTTGCCACGCTCACATATTGATTCGGAAAATTATGAAATTTGAAACCTAGCAATAACTTGACACTGCGGACCCAACAAAACTGGTTTCGTCGAAATCCGAGGTCATTTGCAAAATGTCCATTTTTAAGGGCCTGAATTCCATAGCGACTATTCAGAATTTTCAACTGGACATATCTTTTGATTCCCGCTACGAACTTTTGATTTTTCGGATTCGTTGAAAAGATATTCACTATTAGATTCCATTATTTTTGGTTTCACTAAAATCCGGATTGTTTTGCACCCGGTACATTCAATTGAAGTTTGAAATCGAATTATCGAACTACCGCGCCATTTTCAATTCTATTTATAATTATATATAATTATTTATATTCTAACGACGACGTATATAATATATACGTCGAATTCTATTCAAACTAAAGTTCTCGTCGTTTTTATTTAAAATAATCCATTTTAAATATTCAAAATTCGTTAAAATTGCCAAAATAAAAATTTTAAACTGGCCCAGATTTTCGGGTTGTTACAATCTCCCCCACTTAAAACTTTTCGTCCCCGAAAAGGAACAAAGTCGAAAGTGGTTTGATAATTCAACTCTACGCTCGATCTGGCTTCCATTCTCCAACTCTTTAGTTTCTGAGAATTTTCAAAAATTTGGCTAACACCCTAAATTTTCGAAAAATTTCGCCATAACCTCCCCTGCACCGGGAGCATCGGGGAATTTCAAATAGCTTCCCCGGTCCTTCAGATCTCAAAAAGAAAAAGAAAAAGCCAAGCGGCTAGCCAATAGGCTCACAAAATCATCATCACCCAAACAAAACAGGAAATTATGTAGTAAACATGTACCTATTTGTCGGGCAAACAAATTTTATTCTCTGCTCTAGCCTCCTTGCTATGACCTGTTCAATGATATGTATGTATATGCAAGCAAACGCAACCAAATTTCAATACAATTCAATATTTGATTCAATTAGGCTAAATGGTTAAAAATTAGCAAACAAATAAACAAACAACACAAACATCAATCAATTAGTGAATTAGAGTTTCAAATCCATAACTTTGATACATACCCAAAAAATCATGTTTTTGATGTCAAATCACAACAATAAGCCCTATCTAATTTTGGTTCTCACACCAGCCTAATGGAAATATATAGGTATCACACCTTCGTCACTCGAAAATAAATACTGGTAACGCTGCAGCATTATCAGAGTCATCCCCGGGCAACTAGAATGCGATTCTATATCTACCCAATATATTAAAACTTTGAATACACGCGGATCAGACGTATACGCAAAACCTATATATACTGGATTGTCCAACTCAATATAAATAGATAATCAAATACGAATAATTGATTTAAATTTTCAAAACAAAATTTGTTTTCATTTTCAAAAATATACTCTTCACACTCGTTCTAGGATACTACTGATCCCATCTCTAACGAGTCATTCCATTGGATATTACTAATCCAATATCTGATGAATTCTTTCGTATGGTTCTAATGTGTCTTGTTCTCTGAGCTTTGTAAACCAAAGCTCTGATACCAACTGTGAAGACCCGCAACTTCCCCGTAAAGGAAAGCGTCGGATAGTTCGAGAACAAACCACAACAGAACGCATACGAAAGAACATTTCATTGTTATTACAACAATGCATCAGATTACAAGAATATACAGAGTATAAATAAATATTACACAGAAATATCAGAGATTTAAATTACATTTAAATACATAGCAGCGGAAAATAATACAATACACAACTAGAAGTAGATATACGGATACAAAGCTTTCCGGATATCATTCCAGCTGTAAACCAGGATCCTGTGAATATAAATCTGCAAAACCAAAACTACTAGCTGCCCGTGTCAAAATAAGAGGCACCCAGAGTTTAGGTTAAAACAATAAACTCCAGGTCAGTCATGGGACTGGTGTGAGAACTAAAACGGTTATTAATCTTTGTTTCAAAGTTAGGTAAATCAAGGGACCACGCCGTATAACACGGAACGGGTTTCCTCCCAAGAATACCAGTGCATAAAACAAACAACGCAATGCTAAATAAAGAAAAATGAAGCTGTTATAAGACCCAGGTCCTATCACACAATGCAACGCAAGCCGGGGGATAGGGTTTTCCCTTATAACAGCCAAAGAATGCTTGATACGTTTAAAACAAATCATTTGATACTACTATAAGTGTATAGTGTATAAAACAACTTCAAATCATAAGTATCAATCATAGGCGGCATGAGCGTCCCATGCCACTATGTCGCCATATATAGGTTTACAAATAAAACAGCAAAGTCACGTATTTGGAAATTGGATTTCCGTCTATGAACCGAGGCAAAAGATAGTCCTCAACCGATTCGAGACTGCCTAGTCCGAGTCTCAGGATCAGAGCTCGAGTGACCCTAGGAGCGACAGGGCCGGTCCACCGATGTGGATTAAAATGCCTGAGCACTGCGTTTCGCCGCCCTTTGGGGCGTAAATGAGCCAACTAAGTGACTCCATCGGTTCGAGAACGACCGATCAATCCGAGGCGCCTCGCAACAACAACAACCACATAAGTCAAACTCGTCAGGGCGTGTAAAACCACTGACGCCACTTCTAACTAGGAGGAAACGCAGGCCCTCCCTGAGGTCCTTTCTCCCGTTTTTGGTTCATACCGGGTGTGAAACTCGCGAAACAAACGTTACACAAAGCTACGCCACAAAGGCCGTGCTTTGATCATCAACCACAAGACTTTGCTTTTCAACAGAAGCCTTGATCATTTGCATCTTAGCATGCCACACAGGCAAGCCATCCTATGCAACCGATATCAGTCACACAGAATGAAATCCGATGTCAGACACACAGTCCATTTACAAGTCCGTTCTGGGTCTGAATGAAACCGGAGGCACCTAGTACCCCGCATATCCATCGATCTCCAAGCACGTCTGGACGATCACTAACTGTTTCCATCTTCTTGGGTGTACAGCCCAATCAAGATCATCAGTTATCACCCAAACGACGTGAAGACCTCCGGTCTTCGACCATCGTCTTCATCTTCGACTTATCGTCGTATCAGTTATTCAAAATGGGATAAACCCGGTCTTTCCGAATAACTCGCGTATATATTATAAAAGTGTTACACAAACACAACATATGCCTCATTCCAATTCATTAGTCACTAACCGTAAATTAATCAAGAGAATAATTCCCCAAATATTAACCCCGAAGGCCGAAACCAACATCAGATCAATATCCAGAAAACCATTCTACTTAGCTAACCGACAGTTAGTTTCTAAATTTCACGTTCAAATCTAATTAAAGATTTAACTATCGCCTGGAGCAAAACTGGTGATACTCCATTCTCGATCTTTTCAATCTAATTAAAGATTCATTAAAACTCCACTTAGTTTTAATCTGTGACTGGGTTAAAGAATCAGTGTCATTTAAAACACGGTTCACGATAAACCCAAAGTCACATCCCATTAATTATCGGGTTAAAGAACAAGTGTTATTTAAAACACTGTTCACGATAAACCCAAAAATCAATATCCATTCAATTCCAATTAAATATTATTTAATTGGTACACTTCATTAAATCTAAATAAAAAGATTTAATCTTTTCTCAACTGGGTTCAAGAACAGTGTTAGTGAAGACACCATTCACGACAAACCCAAATCACATTCATTAATTATCGGGTTAAAGAACAAGTGTTATTTAAAACACTGTTCACGATAAACCCAAAAATCAATATCAATTCAATTCCAATTAAATATTATTTAATTGGTACACTTCATTAAATCTAAATAAAAAGATTTAATCTTTTCTCAGCTGGGTTCAAGAACAGTGTTAGTGAAGACACCATTCACGACAAACCCAAATCACATTCATTAATTATCGGGTTAAAGAACAAGTGTTATTTAAAACACTGTTCACGATAAACCCAAAAATCAATATCAATTCAATTCCAATTAAATATTATTTAATTGGTACACTTCATTAAATCTAAATAAAAAGATTTAATCATTTCTCAACTGGGTTCAAGAACAGTGTTAGTGAAGACACCATTCACGACAAACCCAAATCACATTCGATATTCAATACAAGGCGCTGAATAGAAAATATATCGGCTTATATTCAATATCAAATTCTACGACTAACAAATGTCGTATTGGAAATAACGATATAAATATATATATCTTTCAAATTTCCATAACAACACCTGTATAATCACGAATTCCAACATCGAAATATTCCAAAGACAATTTCGATTCAAATCCACTCCAATGCAATCATTGGAAATTTTGGTTATTTTCAAAACCATTTCAAATTCAATTTATTTATTTAAAAATAAATAGAATTATAATTCTAGTTCAAAACTAGTTCATTTCGATAAAAATCCATTTTTATCTTTTCAAATATGGAGTTTTCCATCCCAATTCTTTCTAAATCATTTCTTATGATTTTACACAAATTATTGCTATTTTTAATAATTTTATCAAGGCCCGTACAGTCGATTTCCATCAACGGCCATCGAACTGCACTTACAGCGACCTTTTTCGAATTTGATTTGGACATAATTCCAAATCCAACCGTTAGATTTCAAATTTCTAATATTCGTTAGAAAGCTCTTTTCGATACGAACCCAACGGTTCCGGTTTTAGGAGAATCCGACGGTCGGATCTCCCGTAATGTCCGTTTGAAATAAATGGTCGAAATTCGCGAACTGCCGCGGCGCGGCGCGTTCTATTCAGGCCATTATATTATATATAATATATATAATATATATTTCGTCGATTTCTATTTAAAAGGAATTATATAAATAGTTTTAAAATCGTTTCAAAAGCTATTTCAACTTTCTTTTCAATTCAAATCAAAATTGAATTCTTCTTTATAAATTCGTTTTAAAATTCACTTCTATTCAATTCAAATTTCCATTCAATTTGAATTCATTTCAATTTGCATTCAATTCGTTTTCAATTCAATTCATTTCGAAATCGTTTTCAATTCAATTCATTTCGAAATCACTTTCAATTCAATTCACTTTGAATTCGTTTTCAATTCAATTCATTTCGAAATCGTTTTCAATTCAATTCATTTCGAAATCACTTTCAATTCAATTCACTTTGAATTCGTTTTCAATTCAATTCATTTCGAAATCGTTTTCAATTCAATTCATTTCGAAATCACTTTCAATTCAATTCACTTTGAATTCGTTTTCAATTCAATTTATTTCGAAATCACTTTCAATTCAATTCACTTTGAATTCGTTTTCAATTCAATTCATTTCGAAATCACTTTCAATTCAATTCACTTTGAATTCGTTTTCAATTCAATTCATTTCGAAATCACTTTCAATTCAATTCACTTTGAATTCGTTTTCAATTCAATTCATTTCGAAATCGTTTTCAATTCAATTCATTTCAAAATATTCGATTTCGAAATCACTTTTCAATATTCATTTTAAAATGAATAAAATCGATATAAATATCGTTCACGTCAAAATGGCGTCAATCTAATCAACACGGCTTCATAAATTTCTATTTTTAAATATTCTATTTCGAATATTTCTATTTTAAAACTGGAATGAGGCCCAATCAATTACCACATAAAATTAATTATATGGATTTTCACACAACACATGTATATAACAGCATTGAAAAATGATCAACCATCAACCAAAGTGCACTACACTGTATAAGCATCAAATATAGATATCTAACGCTTATAACAGCCTGTCAATCAATCGATCGACATATTTAATCAATCAGGATGAGTGAACTTCAAATTTCATCCTAACACCCGTGTGGGGTTTCAAAACAATCAGACACATATTTTATTCGTGCAGTTGGGCGATGTGTAAAATTTATCGACCCAATCAATGTCTTTCAAATAGGTGTACATAAACAAACCGTCTGGTTTGCAAATGAATATTTTATTTATTCACATTCACGTTAAAAATTATATTTTTAACGATAAAAACATTTTATTTCAACCTATGAATTTCTATTCAATTCATTCTTTAAATAAAATGATATTTTTATCTTTCTAACTTATTTTAGAAAATTTCGGCGGCATAACGGCACGATACTAGAAACGGGACAAGGCCTAGCCTTATCCCCGGTCTAGTGAAGGCCCACGCCATTCACACATCAATCAAATCAATTTCATTATGCAAACCACAAAGTTTGGAGTAAGCGTCTAACCTAGCCTTACTCCTTCGCCTTATAACGGCGCACGTCTAATCCTAACCAATTTATCGATTCGATTTTTCACACCACAAACCACATTCAAACCAATATCGCAATCAATCACCAAACAGTCAAACAAACAAGTCCATGGTCTGTGGACGATTGTGTCGGGTGCTACTAAGCACCGTCTGCATCCTAGTATATATATATAACTAGAAAAGAAATAGAAAGGTGAGAAATTCTCACATATAGCTATCCTAGCTCCACGGCACTTCATTGATAGAAATCTTCATCGCTATTGCATCTTCGTTGCTTGCTTTCACTACCTATGTAAAAATCGAATTTTTACTTCGCTATCCAATATATAAAAATCATATTTTTATTTCGAAGTTCAATATATAAAAATTCTATTTTTATTCTGCGACTTCTTATTTTAAAAACAATGTATATCTTATAGTTCAAAACAAAGCAAATTTTATAGTTTAAAAATCTCTATGCTAATTTTATCTTTATGCCATAAAAACAATGTTAATTTTATTTCTAATGACAATGTATCTTTTTATTTTTAAAACATCGCTAATTTCTATTTTGAAAACAAAGCATATTTCTATTTAAACCAATCCTAATTTTTCTTTTTAAAAACTTTGGCATTTTTATTTCTAACAATCGCATTTTTATAAAAAAAAAAACACAACTATTTATATATAAAAAAACAATGGTCTATTTATTTTTAAAACAAATTTAAACTGAATTCTAAACTGAATTTAAACTGTTAAAAACTGATTTTAAAAACTGTTAAAATACTGAATTTAAAAACTGTTAAAAACTGAATTTAAAAACTGTTAAAAACTGAATTTAAAAACTGTTAAAAACTGAATTTAAAAACTGTTAAAAACTGAATTTAAAAACTGTTAAAAACTGAATTTAAAAACTTAACCTAAATAAACTAATAAACTAACTAATTAAACAAAAACAACAAAAAAAACTTACTTTCATTCTCTAGGTCAAGGCTTCATTGCTGGAGGGGGGGGGGGGGGGGGAGTGTTTCACGGCGACGCTGAGGTGGTCATCGGAAGGGGGGCGAAGTTTGGCAGCGGCCAGGTGGTCACGGCAGATTTGGGTGCAGGTTTTATGGGTAGGGTTTTACGGGTTTCGGGGGGAATACGATTCTCGAGCGTAGGAGGAGATGGAGGAGGAGAAACGGAGGAGATGGGGTGTACTCAGGCGGTGGTGGCGCGTGGGGGGGGGGGGGGGCCCTCCGTCGATCTCGATTCGGGATATTTTTTTTTTCTTTCTTTTCGATCTGATCGAATAGAGGGGGGGGGGCAGAGTAAAAAAAGGGGGAAAGGAAAATATATTTTATTTTTTTTTATTATTATTTTATTATTTAATTTTTCAAAAAGGTTGACTTTTACAAACGACCTCGAAACGAGGCCCACCGCCTGTCGTCCATAGCGTTTAACCCCCATTCCGAACACAATGGGATATGTATCGCTGGCTGATTCGATCGTTTGAATCAGTTTCCGTTGAATTTACATTTAAATCACTATATTGAATTTTAAACGTACATTTCAAATTACTGGGGTCACATACTAACTCTATGAATTGCAGAAAAATATTTTCTAGCCTCGTATTGATGATACGGTCCTAACAAAACTAGTTTCGTCGAATTCTGAGACCGTTAGAAAAATGGCCATTTTCCAGTCGATTAAAATCAACTGAAACTGGTCAAACGCGTTTTCCTTTGCCACGCTCACATATTGATTCGAAAAATTATGAAATTTGAAACCTAGCAATAACTTGACACTGCGGACCCAACAAAACTGGTTTCGTCGAAATCCGAGGTCATTTGCAAAATGTCCATTTTTAAGGGCCTGAATTCCATAGCGACTATTCAGAATTTTCAACTGGACATATCTTTTGATTCCCGCTACGAACTTTTGATTTTTCGGATTCGTTGAAAAGATATTCACTATTAGATTCCATTATTTTTGGTTTCACTAAAATCCGGATTGTTTTGCACCCGGTACATTCAATTGAAGTTTGAAATCGAATTATCGAACTACCGCGCCATTTTCAATTCTATTTATAATTATATATAATTATTTATATTCTAACGACGACGTATATAATATATACGTCGAATTCTATTCAAACTAAAGTTCTCGTCGTTTTTATTTAAAATAATCCATTTTAAATATTCAAAATTCGTTAAAATTGCCAAAATAAAAATTTTAAACTGGCCCAGATTTTCGGGTTGTTACACAGCATGTACAAATTTCATGTTGCAAACATTTACGCAGATTCAATGAAACTGATCTGTTCACACAAAATTATTTCAGACCTATTCAAAAAAAATTAATTGTACAAATTAGAAGATTTAAAATGTTTTATTAAATCTGATCCAAAAGGATTTGATATGCCTGATTAATTAAAACTGGATTTTGATTATTCTACCAGGTTGCTTGGTTCATCGAATAGGAATATTAATCTAAGTTAATATTTCTAATTTGAATTCATTTCATGATTTTATACCAAATGTAAAATTATTTATTATAAAACAATTTTATGTTATGTATCAAATACAAATTACATTATTACAATGAAACATTTTTCACAGATTAACATTGAAACATTGTCAGGTTAAAAGTGAAATGATTTCAGATTAACAGTGAACCAATTTCATATTTACAATGAAACAATCCCTAGTTAATTATTCAATGCTTAACTCCTTATGTTGTTATGGAGTTTATAAATAATACTATACATTTATATATTGTTATAATGAGTTTAGCAACACTAGTTTCGTAAAACAATTTAGTCCTTAATAGCCTAAATATGTTTATAAGTATATACACAAAATCAGTGGTGTATTTATAATATTATATAGATACTTATGACTTTGTATGCGAATGTAATTCAATAATTGAATTTAGTTTATAAATATTTTAAACTACTAGATCCATTTGCATATAATAGGATCTAAACTTGTATAGTATGTATATATTTATGCAACCAAGTCCCTTCATTGTTCACTTGTATTTGTACAGATATTCAAACACGTATAGAATGAATATATGACAATAGAAGTATTAAAATTGTAAGTCACATATGCTTCAAACCATATATATTAGAAACAGATGAGGGTTCAGGAGGCTATGTGATTCATTTTAGAAAAACAATCCAAATCCATCTCCAATTAAAATAGCATATCATATTTACTAAAACCTTTAAATCATTTCTGGTTTTGTATCCAAAAACTGATAATTCAACCAACAAAATTGATGTAACATTTTAAATAGAGTCCTACTTGATATAACAGAGCATTATTGTAACAACCGGGAATTCTAGAACCAATTTAAAAATTTTATTTTAGCTATTTTAATGGATTTTGAATATTTAAAATGATTTGTTTTAAATAATAACGACTAAAAATTTATTTAAATCAATGTAAGAACATATAAATTTATTTTAATTATAAAACGAACTAGAAATGGCGCGGTAGTTTAAAATTTTG
Organism: Allium sativum; assembly: GCA_030737875.1. Classification (NCBI taxonomy): domain Eukaryota; kingdom Viridiplantae; phylum Streptophyta; class Magnoliopsida; order Asparagales; family Amaryllidaceae; genus Allium; species Allium sativum. The sequence continues at coordinate 386,542,029 of CM060916.1, read as the reverse complement.
GTTTTGACCTTTAAATAAATGTAAAAGATTTAAAATAAATCGAATTTTAGTAAAACCAGAAATATTTGAATCTGTTTAATTATATCTTTCTAATGAATGTAAGAAACTGAAATTTCATAATATAAATTGAAAGTTATGTCCAGTCTAAAATTTAAAATAGTCGTTATGGAATTTATATATATTTTAATATAATATATAGCCCTTAAAAATAGTCATTTTGCAAACAACCTCCATTTTTGACAAAACCACTTTTGTTGGATCTGGAATGTCAAATTATTGCCAGATGTCAAATTTCATAATTTTCGGAATTAGTATATGAGTGTGGTAAATTTAAACGTGTTCCGTAACTTCAATTTGAGTTGGATCGACAAGAAAATGGCCATTTTTCAAATGGTCTCCAAATTCGATGAAATTAGTTTTGTTAGGACCGTATCATCAAAACATGGTTGGGTAAATTTTTCTGTAATTTTTGGAGTCAGTATGTGGCCCTAGTAAATTAAAATGTACGTTTAAATTTAATTTATATTTTAATTTATAGAAAACTAATCGAAACAATCGAATTGGCTTACGAAACATATCCCATTGTGTCCGGAATGGGGGTATTTGTCTAAGGGCGACAGTCATTGGGTTTGATTTGGAGTTCGAATATTGGAATTAAATTAAATTAAATAATACAGTATATATATTATCATGGTCAAAATAAAAAGTCAAACCCTATCTGTATTTCCACCATGGTCAAAGCTCTCCCTAGAGCCGTCGATCGAACGATTTTCTTGGCCGAAATTGTCCAATTTTTAAACCTTAATCATCCCCAATCCATACAATAATTTTACCAACTCAAATAGGGAAAATCCAAGAGCTAAGTCCGATTTTCAATCCCATATGGTGATGATCGTTATTGGTTCAGATTTTTGAGTGTTCTCGTTAATCAAAGGCACAACGTTGAAGCCCAAATTCCGATGCCATCGGACGTGCGAGTCTGCCCACCTTCCAGCTCTAGGAGGTGTCCACGAGCTTCGCTTTGCATGTTCAGATCTGGCTCTGGCGCTTGGTGGTGACCACGATGTGGAACCCTAAAAATCAGAAATGGGTTCGGCTTCACCTGTAGATGTAGAACGAGGAAAGAAGAGAGCGGCCCATGTTTTTAAAGCAAGGTTAAGAAATTAATGTAATTAATTATAAATTTAATTATATTAATTGCGTAATTAAAGTTTATAATATCATATCTTGTTCATACAACATCAGAACTCAATAAACCCAGTTGCGTTGGATACATATCAGAAAACTCTACAACATAGAACTAACTAGATCATAAATGGAGCAAACTAGAGTTTGATGCAGATTTAAATCCAAACCATCCAATCAAGAATGACAGAGTGGAAACTGACTGTGAGAACTCTCTCTCACTCAAATTATTTTACAGTTATTATATCATAGGTTGCAGATGGGGTTTAGTAGCTCCCGACACAATTTTTTTGGGCATACCATGGTCGATTGTTTGTTTGGATTATGATTGCAATTGTCATTGATTTATATTGTTGTATATACAAAATTATTTATATGAAATGTATGTAAAATTATCATGAAAATAAAATAAAATAAATATTCATTTACAAATCGGATGGTTTGTTTATGTACACCCATTTAACTGACATGGATTAGGACGATAATATTTTACACATCGCCCAACTGCACAAATAATAAATGGTATTTGTTGGTTGAAACCCCATACGGGTATTGGGATGATATTTGCCATACACTAATCCCAATAATTAGTGCTATGTCAATCGACGGGTTGACAGACTATATAAGCGTTATTTCTTTATTTTAATGCTTATGTAAAATGCACTCTGGATGTTGTATGGATTTTTAATGATTGATTATCATTATCGTTGTATACATGCGATGTACGAAATCCTTATAACTGAAATTATAAGGTAATTGATTAAGTCTGATTCCAATTCAGAATTAATGAATATTTTAAAATAATATTCAGTGAATAATCAAAATGTGATTTTGATGTCCAATTTTGGACGGACAGGAAAATATTGAAATGTGAAGCCGTATTAAGTAGTTAAATGCCATTTTAACACGAATAGGATTTTCTGTCAATTTTATTCATTTTATAATGAATATCGAAAAGTGATTTCAAAATCTGATATTTTGAAAATGTTATCATTTTAATATTATAATGATATAGAATATTCAATTTTTATTTAAAATTGAAATAGAAGTGCGAATCGTTTTTAAAACGAATTTATAAAATAAGTTTTGAACGAAAATCAATGAAATATGAAACACCTCACCACCGTTAAGGTCACTCACAAAGGGAATGTCTTAATTTTGGTGGAGGGTTATAGGTACAAGACACAGAAAACTTTACAAGACAGATAAATATAAGCAGTGAAATCCGATTATTTATTCCATACGTGGTTCAATACAAAAGCATTACATCAAATTGTCTTAAAATAACTTCCAAAACATTACAATATAATTTCTATCTTGATTATTTAATAAAGTAGCGTAAACCATAAATAAAACTGTATAAATCCCCAAGGATAATATCCAAGAGCCATAGCCAAGGTGAGAGAGAGTCCAAATCATACATCTTGTTTCTTGAAGCTTGCAAAGAGTCTGACTAAGCTGCAGTATTCCCTCCCTGTGGACCGGGGGGGGGGGAGGGGCAGGGAAGAAAAGTGGACGAAGGGAAACGGGTCAGACAATAAGTCTGGTAAGTTCGGTGATTACTAGTATTTAAACACGGAAAGGGATCATGACAGTAATAACAGAACATAGGACAATACCCTAATATAAGATAAGAGGAACATGTGATCGCACCCATTATTATATTCTCTACACCTACTTAACCATTGGTTCAACCAGCCTTACGTGTTCATTACAAACGATCATCTTAATGATCGGCTCCCACTCGTATGCATTCATATCATGTGTCATTCGGCCCCGCTTGAATGTAGATACCTGTGCTGGTCCCACCATGGGGTGTATCAGTCCCTCTGGTGGCAACCTGACACGATTCAGGATGCACAGTGTATACTACTGATGCCCAGTGCCTGCTTTTCCATTCCGGAGTACGTGCACGCCCATACTCCTTCGGAATCTACACTGGCCCACCAACCACCGACGTTTTGAGCGCTTATAATCAGCCCAGTAATCGTGCCCCACCCTACCTAGTTTCAGGGTACCATGATACATTTATGTGGGTTACTGCTGAAATGGGTCCTCGCTACTAGGGTTTTCTAATCAACATGTTTATTTGGTTAAGTGCCCAAGTTTACCTAACCCCACCCATTCGTTTAGTTAACATGTTGAGTCAATTAAGTGTCTCCCAAATTGACTTAACCCTACCATTCCTGAGTTAGCTTTAATTTATTAAAGCACAACCACTCACATTAGATAGGTATTGTTGTGGTTACTGGATGTGCCGGTCGGTTTAGGGCAGATTTACAACACAACTCAGTCTAACATCGGGTTCTTTTTGGGCTTGATGCGCTAACCACCCACATTTGACAGGTCTTGTTGTGGCCACTGGATATGCCAGTCGGTTCCGGGAAAATTTACACCACAACTCAGTCTAACCTCGGGTTAGGCATATTCGTCTTTTTCTAAATTCACATTTTTCTATATATGTCTAATTCCTTTATGTAAATTTAATTTAATTTAATCATGCCATAATTATCCTTTGATTATGCTCACCATAAATGGTATATTAAAATTCCATTTTATGAACAAATCTATGCCATGAATTTTCATATTTTCCCATCGCTACCCCCGTGGAACGTACGCATGAATCACATAAAATGTTGGGCTAGTAAATTAGCCCAAACCCATAAACAAAAAGGGTAATAAACAAGGGACATGAAATAAACATAAAATAGCATGCATTTCAACTTGTCATGTGTAACTTGGCATAGAAGTATCATTAACTTTAATAAAATGAGTAAAGTTGAACTTGTGACTAAGTTGGGTATAATTGTCATGTAAACTTGGCAAAGGTCTAGCATGGAGATTTAACATCTAATCATAGTTTTAAACCACAACTTAACTTATGTATGTCAAAACATAAGAAAGCTACTATAATCATTTTCAAATCGCAACTTAGCATATTAACTTATGTGTGTTAAACATAAGAGAACAATTATCAATATATTCGAATCATAAATTAACATGATGACTTATGTGTTTTAAACATAAGAGAACTATTATCAACATATTCGAATCACAACTTAGCATGATATACTTATGTATTAAAACATAAGAGGACTACAATTCCAAATTTTTCAACATAAATAGATTCAACCTAACATGAATATACATGAGTGTGGATCTAACATATAAGCATGTGTTTTAAATCATAAACTTGCAAATAACCACCAATTTATAACATGACATGTTTCACCATTTAATTGGCAAAATAAATCCATTACCCAATCATAATAGATTCCAATAACATACAATATGTTCATCACCACAAGCATATAGACATGATTAATATATAATATGTTCATCACCACACGCATATAGACATGATTAATATACAATATGTTCGTCACCACAAGCATATAGACATGATTAGTTACAACGATATTTTAAGATAAATGAGAATCAAATCTTATACAGAAGCATCATTATATATCCAAATTACAACGTGTCATGATTCAATTGAAATAATGTATAAATCTGCGTAATAACCAACTTACAAACTAAGAAGGAATTCTTGCGTTCTGAATTCTGAAATTGGTAAGCTCGCCTTTGATGTAGATCATTGAATTTGATAAATTTTAATTTGATTCTTGATTCAAGTTCTTATTTTGTCTTTGAATTGGTGACGGCTACTCCAAGTTTTCTATTGACAGCATGATAGTTCTAGGATTATTTTTGTGTGAATTTTTAATTTTGAGTATTGGGTTGTTTATATAGAATTTCAATTCAATTTGAGCCATCGGATGATCCTAGGGTTAACCACAACCATCCAGTGAAGATAGGGTGACACCTCAGCCCTAGTGACTCAGCACTGAGTCACAAAATCATCACCTTTCAGATATTCCCGGGGAGGGGGGGCAGGTCGACCTGTAGGGGGGAGGTCGACACTAGGGTCGACCCCCTGTTCGACCTGGGTCCTGGGCGGGAATTTTCCTGCCTAGCCCGCTTCTGACTTCTGATTTGAAATTTGAATTTGTTTTCGAACTGCTTGAACTTATTTGAATTTTCTGGAAACTTCCGACAACCATAACTTCTTCATACGAAGTCCAATTTACGCAAACTCGGACTCTATCTTAACCAGAATTCTGAGACGAACACAATGTTGTAACCCGTTTCCCTTAATTCCCACATTTTAAATTAAGTATTGTTTAATTCGTTACTATACCGTTCATAAAATACGGGTGTTACACTCTCCCCTCCTTTTAGGATTTCGTCCCTGAAATCGTCAAGTCGAGAGGAACTTATATCCTACCATCCAATCACCCATCTACTCAACCATCAAACGCAGGCATCCATTGTCCTTAAAAGAATTCTAATGCTTCGTGATCATATGCATTGTGTATGTACATGTCCTTATCTAATGCAAAATCAGGCGGTCTACTGATTCAGTTGACCTCCTTAATGCGAATTATGTCAGTGCCATGAGTCCATTATGAATGCAAACTTTCCTACTCAAAATTTCATACATGAGTGCACAATCATTCATACAAATGCAACGTCCATATGATAACACATCAAGTTTCAATCCATAAACCAATACATATATGCATACGCAATATGGAAGTGACTGAGCCAATCTAATACCTAATGTGTGTGTATATGCATCCACTAGCAACCACTTGCAACCACTTGCAACCATCAATCATAACATGTTTCAATTACATGTTTACATCCAAATGGGTTCCTACCTAAGGATAAAGGATAGGATCGAGGATATAAAAGATAGATACGGGCATAAACTTAAGGAAAAAGAGATTAAGAATGTACCCTCAAAAAGAAAAGGGTAGGCTGCGCGTATTCTGTCCTCAGTTTCCCAAGTCGCGTCTTCCTCGGTGTCGCTCCATTGAATTTTGACGAGCTTAACTTCACGATTGCGTAGCTTTTTGACTTCTGTTCCCAAGATACAGGTTGGAACTCTCCTCACAGTTGCTTCTCATTCAACTTCAACTTACTCTAGCATACTTGGTTCTACCACTTCCACAGAATCGTGTAAGCATTTCCGCAGGTGAGAGACATGAAAGACATTATGAAACCCGACCAACCTTTCGGGGAGCTGTACCCTATAATCCATCTTCCCAATCTTCTTGATGACAGGGAATGGCCCTACAAATCTTGGTGCTAACTTTCCTGCGGATCCAAAGCGAACGACGTTCCTCAAAGGAGATACTTTAAGGAATACCTTGTCTCCAACTTCAAACTCAAGGTCAGTTCTTCTTTTGTCTGCGTAGGACTTCTGTCTATCTTGGGCAGTCTTCATTCTTCTTCGTATCAAGTCTACTTTCTCTGAAGTTTCCCTAATCATGTCTGGTCCAAGTATGAGCTTGTCTGTGGACTCCCACCAGCAAGTTGGTGACCTGCACGGTGTTCCTTATAAAGCTTCGAAAGGCGCCATGCCTATAGTGGCCTGGTAGCTATTGTTGTAAGAGAATTCCACCAAAGGTATATGATCCTCCCATGTACCTCCGAAGTCAAGAATGCATAGTCTCAAGAGGTCTTCTAATACTCTGTTGACTCTTTCCGTCTGGCCATTGGTTTGAGGGTGATAGGTCGTGCTTAAGCATAACTGTGTGCCTACAGCTTCTTGTAAACTCTTCCAAAACTCGCTCGTGAAGATAGGGTCTCGATCACTTACTATACAGAGGGGTATCCCATGGAGTCGAACTATTTCTTTAAGATATATGGATGCTAGAGATGAGGCAGTCCTTCTACTCTTGACGGGTATAAAGTGGGCGCTTTTTGTGAGCCTGTCCACTATTACCCAAATGCCAGTATTGCCCCTTCTTGACCTAGGCAACCCAACTATAAAGTCCATCGAGATGCTATCCCATTTCCACTGTGGGACTTAGAGAGGATGGAGCAAACCACCAGGCTTCTTCTGCTCCGCCTTGACTTGTTGGCATATTAAACACTTAGAAATAGATTCAGCTATGTCTTTCTTCATGCCATTCCAAAAGAAAACTCTCTTGATGTCTTTATGCATTTTGTCTCCGCCTGGGTGTATGGTCAGCTTAGAATGGTATGCTTCTTCTAGAACCGCCTTTACCAAATCCCTTACTTGTGGGACACATATTCTTCCATCTCATCTCAACCAGTCCTTGGCATCAATGGAGTATCTATTGAGGTGACTGGAAGTCTCACCCCTAATTAACTTGTCCATCACATCGGCTAGCTGAGGGTCTTCTCTTTGCGCGGCTCCGATTGAGTCTAATAGAGTTGGCTGTACTTCTAATGTTGCTAGCAAGCCAGGTACAAAGTCAGAGGAGGGTTTGAAGTTAAAGCTTGCTGTGAACTCCAAGCTTTGCCTTTCCACAAAGATTGGGCTTAAGGATAGCTTCTTTCTACTTAAGGCGTCTGCTACTGCATTGCCCTTGCCAGGAGTGTAGAAAATTTAAAAATCGAACGAGGCAAGAAACTCCATCCATCTTTGCTGCATCAAATTGAGATCTTTCTGCGAGAAATTTCAACGATTTATGGTCAGTATACAGTTCAAATTTCTCACCCAGGAGATAATGGCGCCAAGACTTAAGCACAAAAACGATGCTTGCCAACTCTAGGCCGTGGGTTGGGTAGTTCTTCTCATGTACTTTCAACTGTCTTCCACCAAAAGCTGCCACCTTCGCTTCTTGCATCAGAATAGCGCCTAGTCCCGTTCCGCAAGCATCTGTGTATACTGTAAACATCTTGCTTCCATCAGGCAATGTCAAAACTGGGGCTGTTGTTAGAGCCCTTATCAAACGTTCGAAAGAAATATCACAATCCAAATCCCAATTGAAAACTAGGTTCTTCTTTGTCAATCTTGTCAGTGGAGCTGAGATTTTTGCAAAATCTTTGATAAACTTTCGATAAAAGCCTGCTAGCCCGAGAAATCTTCGGACTTCGGTTGTGTTTCGAGGAACCTTCCAATCTTGCACAACAACCACTTTCACGGGGTCCACAACTATCCCCTCTTTTGACACCACGTGTCCAAGGAACCTAACTTCTTCTCTCCAGAAATGGAATTTGGAGAATTTTGCCTTCAACTGGTGTGCACGGAGAGTATCCACGACTTCTTCTAGATGCTGAGCATGCTCTTCCTCATTCTTTGAGAATATCAAAATATCGTCTGTGAAGACCACCACAAACTTATTGAGGAACTCTCGGAACACCCTGCTCATTAAATCAACGAAGTAAGCGGGTGCATTTGTTAGGACGAAGGGCATGACAAGCCACTCGAAGAAACCATCTGGAGTTCCGAACACGGTCTTATCAGTGGTGTCTTCAGCCACCCTTAGTTGATGAAACCCGATAGCCAAATCTAATTAGGAGAAAACCGATGCACCTACGAGCTGATCGAACAAACCATCTATTCTCGGGAGTGGGTGCCAATTCCTCTTGGTCAACTTGTTTAGCTCCCTATAATCAACGCACAGGCGAAGTGAACCGTCCGCTTTAGTTGTGAACACTATTGGAGCACCCCATTCAGAAATACTCCGCCTTATAAACCCCTTCTCAAGCAATTCTTTAACATGCTTGCTGAGTTCTTTCCTCTCCCTCGGAGACATGTTTCTAATGGGTAAAGCAACTGGTTTTGTGTTGTCCACGAGGTATATGTGGAAGTTTATCTCCCCTTTAGAGGTAAGCCTTTTACCTCTTCAAACACATCCGAGTATTCACGGACTAATCTTACAGACTGCTAGTTCTCAATGAACGCATCAAGAGATTCTAGATAACTAAGCATAACGGAGTTCATGGGATTACAAGAAATTTCAAGAGTGTTACCGAGGCGAGTCATGAGTCTAACCACTCTCTTTTCACAATTGAGGACGACACCATTACTGGATAGCCAGTCCATGCCTAGAATCAACCCATAGCCCGTGAAGCCCAAAACAAAGGCATTACATCTAAACCCAACGCTTAGTTTAGATATTTTAAAATCCAAACAAACCATTGACAAATAAGATGAGCCCCCAATTGGATTATAAACAACCAAGGGATTCTCTACTATAATGGTGTTTAGGTGTAGAGATTCCACTAAAGAAGTAGATATAAAAGAGTGTGATGCGCCAAAATCAAATAGAGTACGAACAGGATGATCAAAAAGATAGACTAAATTTTCGACAGAAATATTTCTACCTTGTTCTTGCGGAGGTGCCGTGAGAGCGTGAACTTGTCCTCCAGAATAAGGTCCAGCTACCTGCCCTTGCTTCCTTGGGCAGGCCCTAGCCATGTGTCATGTCTCACCACATTGGAAATAACCACCCATCTTCCTTTTCTTCTTCTTGCAGTCTTTGATCAGATGTCCGGGAATGCAACAGAAATTACACTTTCTCTTTTCATGGGGTCTATTGTTCTTCCCGCCTTTCTTGGAATCAGCCTTCTTATTATGCGGCCCCTCTCCCTTCTTATCTCGAGGCACTTCCGTTTTTGCCTCTTTCTTTCCCTTGTCTTCCTCATGCAAGAGTGCCATGTCCCCTAACCTCTCATAAATAGCCCCCATAGGTATATGGGTCATAGCCAAGCTGTGAAGTGGCTCATTCAATCCCTTGACAAAACGGAGAGCCTTCTTATGAGGAGTATTCACTAAGTCCAGTCCGAATCGGGCCAGCTGATTGAATTGATTGATGTACTCCTTGACCATCATACTTCCTTGTAAGATAAGAACTTTTCCAGCTGTAAACTTCGTTCAGCCTGTGAGCGGAATTTCATCTCAAACCTTATTCTGAAATCCATCCATGTGTCAACTGGTCTTTCAGCGTTAGTGACTTCCCACCAATAGGAAGCTTCATCTTTGAGCAATCGTACAACCAATTGCATCTTCTGCCTATCGTCCACCTCGAAGATAACAATAGATCCTCAGTTTCTTTGAGCCAGTTCCTTGCTTCTACGAATGATTCAGTCCCTTGAAATCCTTTCCACCCATGGCCCTAAAGTTTGAGAAAGCATTTGCACAAGGAGGAGGAGGAGGAACCGCTGCAGCTGGAGGAGGAGGAATATCTGCTGGGTCTGCGTCGTTTGCCCTAACTTCTAAGTACCTCCTGAACCAGCTAGGTATCGGTACACTCTCTCGAAGGTTAAGATTCCCAGACATGATGAAATGAAAAAGAAAAGATTCAAAACGAAGGATATAAAGATAGTGCATATGGCTTTCTGGATTATGCCTTTTTAAATTTAAAACAACACTATTTCTTGTAAAATGCTTTTTATATTTCTTTTTGAAAATTATTTTCAAAAACCCTTATCTGATCTGGTAAACCTTTGCTCTGATACCAAGTGAAACACCACACCTCCGTTAAGGTCACTCACAAAGAGAATGCCTTAACTTTGGTGGAGGGTTATAGGTACAAGAGACGGAAAACTTTACACGACAGATAAATATAAGCAGCGAAATCCAATTATTTATTCCATACGTGGTTCAATACAAAAGCATTACATCAAATTGTCTTAAAATAACTTCCAAAATATTACAACATAATGTCTGTCTTGATTATTTAATAAAGTAGCATAAACCATAAATAAAATTGCATAAATCCCCAAGGATAATATCCAAGAGCCATAGCCAAGGTGAGAGAGTCCAAATAATACATCTTGTTTCTTGAAGCTTGCAAAGAGACTGACTAAGCTGTAGTATTCCCTCCCTGTGGATCTTGGGGGGGGGGGGAACGGAAGAAAAGAGGACGAAGGAAAACAGGTCAGACAATAAGTCTGTTAAGTTCGGTGATTACTAGTATTTAAACAAGGAAAGGGATCGTGACAGTAATAACAGAACATAGGACAATACCCTAATATAGGATAAGAGAAACATGTGACCCATTACTATAGTCTCTGCACCTACTTAACCATTGGTTCAACCAGCCTTACGTGTTCATTACAAACGATCCCCTTAGTGATTGGCTCCTACTCGTATGCATTCATATCCTATATCATTCGACCCTGCTTGATTATAGATACCTGTGTTGGTCCTACCATGGGGTGTATCAGTCCCTCTGGTGGCAACCCGGCATGATTTAGAATGCACAGTGTATACTAATGATGCCCAGTGCCTGCTTTTTCCACTCTAGAGTACGTGCACGCCCATACTCCATCGAAACCTACACTGGCCCACTAACCGCCGACATTTTGACCGCTTATAACCAGCCCAGTAATCGTGCCCCACCCTACCTAGTTTTAGGGTACCATGATACATTTATGTGGGTTACTGCTGAAATGGGTCCCCGCTACTAGGGTTTTCTAATCAACATGTTTATTTGGTTAAGTGCCCAAGTTTACCTAATCCCACCCATTCGTTCAGTTAACATGTTGAGTCGGTTTAGTATTTCCCTAATTGACTTAACCCTACTAATCCCGACTTAGCTTTAATTTGTTAAAGCACCAACCACTCACATTAGATAGGTATTGTTGTGGTCACTGGATGTGCTGGTCGGTTCCGGGCAGATTTACACCACAACTCAGTTTAACCTCAGGTTCTTTTTGGGCTTGATGCGCTAACCACCCACATTAGACAGGTATTGTTGTGGTCACTGGATATGCCAGTCGGTTCCAGGAAGATTTACACCATAACTCAGTCTAACCTCGGGTTAGGCATATTCGTCTTTTTCTAAATTCACATTTTTCTATATATGTCTAATCCCTTTATGTAAATTAAATTAAATTTAATCATGCCATAATTATCCTTTGAATATGCTCACCATAAATGGTATATTAAATATACCATTTTATGAACAAATCTATGCCATGAATTTTCATATTTTCCCATCGCTACCCCCATGGAACGTACGCATAAATCACATAAAATGTTGGGCTAGTAAATTAGCCCAAACCCATAAACAAAAAGGGTGATAAACAAGGAACATGAAATAAACATAAAATAGCATACATTTGAGCTTGTCATGTGTAACTTGGCATAGAAGTATCATTAACTTTAATTAAATGGGTAAATGTGAATTTGTGACTAAGTTGGGTCTAATTGTCATGTAAACTTGACGAAGGTCTAGCATGGAGATTTAACATCTAGTCACATTTTTAAACCACATCTTTGCATATTACCTTATGTATGTCAAAACATAAGAAAGCTACTATAATCATTTTTAAATCGCAACTTAGCATATTAACTTATGTGTGTTAAACATAAGAGAACTATTATCAACATATTTGAATCATAACTTAACATGATGACTTATGTGTTTTAAACATAAGAGAACTATTATCAACATATTCGAATCACAACTTAGCATGATACTTATGTATTAAATCATAAGAGGACTACAATTCCAAAACTTTCAACATAAATAGATTCAACCTAACATGAATATACATGAGTGTGGATCTAACATATAAGCATGTGTTTTAGATCATAAACTTGCAAATAACCACCAATTTATAACATGACATGTTTCACCATTTAATTGGCAAAATAAATCCATACCCAATCATAATAGATTCCAATAACATACAATATGTTCATCACCACAATCATATAGACATGATTAATATACAATATGTTCATCACCACAAGCATATAGACATGATTAATATACAATATGTTCGTCACCACAAGCATATAGACATGATTAGTTACAACGATACATTAAGATAAACGAGAATCAAATCTTATACATAAGCATCATTCAATATCCAAATTACAACATGTCATGATTCAATTGAAAGAATGTTTAAATCTGTGTAATAACCAAGTTACAAACTAAAAAGGAATTCTTGCGTTCTGAAATCTGATTTCTGAAATTGGTAAGCTTGCCATTGATGTAGATCGTTGAATTTGATAACTTTTAATTTGATTCTTGATTCAAGTTCTTATTTGGTCTTTGAATCGGTGACGACTACTCCAAGTTTTCTATTGACAGCATGATAGTTCTAGGATTATTTTTGTGTTAATTTTTAGGTTTGAGTATTGGGTTGTTTATATAGAATTTCAATTCAATTTGAGCCGTCGGATGATCCTAGGGTTAACCACAACCATCCAGTGAAGATAGGGTGACACCTCAACCCTAGTGACTCAGCACTGAGTTATAAAATCGTCACCTTTCAGATCTGCCTGGGGGAGGGGGGAAGGTCAACTTGTAGGGGGGAGGTTGACACTAGGGTCGACCCCCTGGTCGACCTGGGTCCTGGGCAGGAATTTTTCCGCCTAGCCCGCTTCTGACTTCTGATTTGAAATTTGAATTTGTTATCGAACTGTTTGAAATTATTTGAATTTTCTGGAAACTTCCGACAGCCATAACTTCTTCATACGAAGTCCAATTTGTGCAAACTCAGACTCAATCTTAACCAGAATTCTGATACGAACACAATGGCATAACCCGTTTCCCTTAATTCCCACATTTTAAATTAAGTATTGTTTAATTTGTTACTATACCGTTAACAGAAAATACGGGGTGTTACAAAATATAATATATATATATATATTATATGATTTGAATAGAACACGCCGCGCAGCGACCGTTAGCGAATTTCAACCATTAACATCAAATGGACATAACGGAGGATCCGACCATCGGATTCTCCTAAAACCGAAACCATTGGGTTCGTATCGAAAAGAGCTTTCCAATGATAATGAGAGATTTGAAATCTAATGGATGGATTTGGAATTATGTACAAATCAATTTCCAAAAAGGTTGCTATGAATGCAGTTCGGTTGTCGTTATTGGAAACTGACTGTAAGGGCCTTAATAAAATTATAAAAAAATATGGAAAAAATTGTGTAAAATCATAATAAATGATTTGGAAAGATTTTGGATGAAAATTTTCAGTTCTGAAAAGATAAAAATATATTTTATCGAAATGAACCTGTTATTAACTAGAATACTAATCTAATGTTTTTAAATAAATAAATCAGATTGGTAAATGGTTTTAAAATGACCGAAATTCCCAGCGTATGAATTGGAAAGGATTTAAATGAAAATAATCTTTGGAGTATTTCAATATTGAATTCCATGATTATACGAATATTGTTGAGGAATTTGGAAGATACAGATATCGTTATTCCAAACATGATATCCGTTAGTTTCAGAACTTGATATTGAATATAAGTCGATATAATTTCTATTCATAGCCTTGTATTTAATGTCAAATTGGATTTGGGGTTTGTCGTGAATGATGTCTTCATTAACACTGTTCTTAAATCCAGTTGAGAATAGAATAAGTTTTTTAATTAGTATTTGGAGAAGTTTACAAATTAATTAATATTTAATTGGAATTGAATAAAAGAATTGGATTTTTGGGTTTATTGTGAACGTTGTTTTAAATAACACTTGTTCTTTAACCCAATTAACAGTGAAGATTATGATTTGGAATTTATAATCTTTTAATTAAGATCAATGGAATTTTCCAATGTAAAGATTTCCAATTAATATATTTAATTGGAATTGAATGGAATTCGATTTGGTAATAATCGAGATGAGCTTCTGTAAAGGGAGACCATTACTATATATGGAATTTAAAAGGCTTTGCCATTATTCCATTTATATTATTAGTCAGATATGGGAATTTATATCATTTATATACTGTTATGATTTCCATGAAGATTCCATATTTTATTGGAAGATGGTTGTGGGTTTATCGTGAACTGTGTTTTAAATGACACTCGTTCTTTAACCCAGTAAAGACAAGATTTATTTGCTAAATTTGACTAATCATTAAATAATGATTTTCAGAGATTAAAACTGAGTGGAGTTTTAATGAATCTTTAGTTAGATTGAAAGTTAATGTGGTAAATAAATTTGTCAATTTTGAGAAATGATTGAAAATGGAGTATCACCAGTTTTACTTCATGCGATAGTTAAATCGTTAATTAGATTTGAACGTGAAATGGTAATTGAATTTACCGATAATATAGTGGTGTAAGATATGGAGTACTACTAATTTTGTTCCGTGGGATGAATAGGTTGGGATAGGATAATGAAATGAATGATTACTTCGATAAGGCATTAATCCCGACTAAAAACCTTAATTTGGTTTAAACTGTGAAAAGATATTATAAAATCTTTTGAAATGATTTCCAAAGAAATGGATTAAACAGTGTGTTTAAAAGTGATAATCTTTGATAAGATTAATGAGAACCTTTACAGAATAAAGAAATACGAATAAAAGAATATTGTGGATTGGAATGAGGCAAATGATGTGTTGTTATAGCACTTGATTATAAGATACGCGAGTTATTCGAAAAGACCAGGTTTAACCCATTCTGAATAATTGATACGACGACTAACAGTCAGATAGATTAAAACGGTGCAAGACCGACGATCTTCACATCGAATGGATGGGTTGCTACTGATTCCCTTGATTGGAGTAGGTACCTAAAGGGGATATAGTGGTAGTCGTTCGGACGTATCTGTTGATTGTTCGGATATGCGAGGGCCTCTCTCCTGTATTGGGCATATGGGACGAGGAATAAGGTGCCTCTGGTTTCGTTCAGACGCAGAACGGACTTTTAAATGGATGGTGTGTCTAACATTGTATTCCGTTATGCCATGTTCAATGATCTCTTCTAAATATACTTCTGTTTGGTGGTGGAGAATTTATTCTCTTGCTTAACACCCTTCTCTGAGACGTATGAGCTTGAAGGTTATATATTGATAGAAATCAATGATATGGTATGGATTGACAGTGTGACATAATGAGTTGTAGTGATCTAAGCTTTTGTTGAAAAGCAGATCTTGAGGATGATGATCAAAGCATAGATTTGTATAGCGTTAATTCGTGAGCCTCACATATCTGTATGATGGTGAACTGATGGTTAGAAAATATACTTTTGAGACGAGGATGGATTGGTCGACCGAGATAGGCTGGGTGTGGTCGCTACACACCTGATAGGGATAGGGCACACCCCGATTTCAAGAATGATAGAGTGTACGGCGTTTTCTCATACACGGGACGTAAGGCGTTGAGATACATGATATCCTGGATATAATGCGGATGTGCATTATGGTGTTTTCTCATGCACGTGACGTAAGCCGTTTAGTATTGCACTACGTGATAGATCATTCGGATCAGTAGCCATCATGATGGAAATCGAAACTTCCAATATGACATTTTGCGGTTTAGTTGTAAACCTATATATGGCAACATAGTGGGATGGGGCGCTGATGCTATCTATGATTGATACATTTATACTTGAAGTTGATTTCTTCACTTATAGTAATAATAAAAGATAAATTTCGCATACAAAGCATATTTGGCTATTATAAGGTAAAACTCTATCCTTCGGCTTGCGTTGCATTGTGTGATGGGACCTGAGTCTTATAATAGCTTCATTGTTCTTTATTTAGCATTGCGCTGTTTGTTTTATGCACTGGTATTCTTAGGGGTAAACCCGCTCCGTGTTATACGGCGTGGTCCCTTGATTTACCTAACTTTAAAATCAAGCTAATAACTGTTTTAGTTCTCACATCAGTCCCATGACTGTCTTGGAGTTTATTGTTTTACCTAGACTCTGGGTGCCCATATTTTCCACACGGGCAGCTAGTAGTTTTGGTTTTCACAGATATTTCTTTTCCCGGAATCCTGGATTACAACTGGAGCTATATTCGGAATGCTTTGTATCCGTGTATTTCATTCAGTTGTGTTGTAGATGTATTTTCCGCTATGCATTGTAGTTATACGTTTTATTTCCGATTCTTTATAATTTAAATCTCTGATATTTTTCTGTTGTATAATTGTTCATACTCTGATATCGTGTACTCTGATGTAAATTGTTGTAATAGCAATGAAATGTTTTATTGTTCGTGTTCTGGTGCATCGTATTCTCAATTCAATCTGGTCTTTCCCGTAAGGACGAGTTTGGGTCGTTTCATCATGGTATCAGAGCCTTGATTTATAGAGCTCGAGAACAAGACAGATTAGATCCAAATGAAAGAATCAATCATAGATAGGATTAGTAATTTGAAAATTCTCAGAAACTGAAAAGTTAGAGAATGGAAGCCAAATCGAACGTAGAGTTGATTAATCAAACCACTTTCGACTTTGTTCCCTTTTCGGGGACGAAAAGTTTTAAGTGGGGGAGATTGTAATAACCCGGAAATTCTGGGCCAGTTTAAAATTTTTATTTTAGCAATTTTAGCGAATTTTGAATATTTAAAATGAATTATTTTAAATAATATCGACGAAAATTTATTTTGAATATAATTAGAACGCATATATTATATACGTCGTCGTTAGAATATAAATATTTATATATAATTATAAATAGAATTGAAAATGGCGCAGTAGTTCGATAATTCGATTTCAAACTTCAATTGAGTGTACCGGGTGCAAAACAATCCGGATTTTAGTGAAACCAAAAATATTAGGATCTAATTGATAATATCTTTCCAACGAATCCGACAAATCAAATTTTCATAGAGGGAATCAATAGATATGTCCAGTTGAAAATTCTGAATAGTCGCTATGGAATTCAGGCCCTTAAAAATGGATATTTTGCAAACGACCTCGGATTTCGACGAAACCAGTTTTGTTGGGTCCGTGATGTGAAATTATTGCTAGGTTTCAAATTTCATAATTTTTCAAATCAATATGTGAGTGTGGCAAAGGAAAACGCGTTTGACCAGTTTCAGTTGATTTTAATCGACTGGAAAATGGCCATTTTTCCAACGGTCTCAGAATTCGACGAAACTAGTTTTGTTAGGACCGTATCGTCAATACGAAGCTAGAAAATATTTTCTGGAATTTTTAGGGTTAGTATGTGACCCCGGTAATTTGAAATGTACGTTTAAAATTCAATATAGTGATTTAAATGTAAATTCAACGGAAACTGATTGTAACGATCAAATCAGCTTACGATACATATCCCATTGTGTTCGGAATGGGGGTAAAACGCTAGGGACGATAGGCGGTGGGTCTCGTTTCGAGGTCGAAAATAAAAGTTGCTTTTTAGAAAATAATAATAATTAAAACTCCCTCTCTCTATATCACCAGAACACCCCCCCCCACCCCCCCTCCGTTTACTTTTAAAATCGATTTTAAATAAATAAAAAAGAAGGAAAGAAGACGGAGCAGCCGCCACCACCCACCGTCGTGGGTCCCTCCGCCTCCTCACGCCACCCGCCTCCTATCGCAGCCTCCCCCTCCGTTCGAACTCCCTCTCCTCCCCAAGACGCGGCGCTTGAAGGTCAGAACCGCCCCAACCCTAGCGCCTCCAGCCTGCATCGCCGACCACCCAGCCTCGCCACCGCCTGAGCAACCTCCGACCGCGACGGCCCATCTCCCCCCCCCCCCCCTTCCAATTAAACTGTAATTTTTAATTTCAATTTAGTTAATTATTTATTTTGATAATTTTCAGTAATTACTCTTTAAAAAAAAGTCAGTTTATATGAGAATGGCAAAGTTAGATTTTTAAATATATAGGAGAGTAATAAAAATATGATTTTTATATTTTTAAAGTAATAAAAATATGATTTTTATATTTTTAAAGTATTAAAAATATAGTCTTTACTATATAGCCATTATAAAAATATGATTTTTGTTTATGTA
This sequence comes from Allium sativum, assembly GCA_030737875.1. NCBI lineage: Eukaryota > Viridiplantae > Streptophyta > Magnoliopsida > Asparagales > Amaryllidaceae > Allium > Allium sativum. The sequence goes on along the minus strand of CM060916.1, from coordinate 386,523,348 downwards.
AAGAATCAGAAATATAATTTTTACATGATAGGAATATTAGAAATATCATCTTTATATGTGTAGAAAAATAAAAATGTGATTTTTACAATGATATATATGAAAAGGTTCGACCTTTATATTCGAAAAGGTTTGATCTTTATATTTGAAAAGATAAAATCTTTATATGTGAAAAGGCGAAGTCTTTATATGGAGAATAGCGAGATAAAAATAGAATTTTTATCCATATAGCGTGATAATAAAAATTCGATTTTCATACATTGAATTGCAAAATAAAAATTCGATTTTTATATATTGAATAACGAAGTAAAAATTCGATTTTACATATGTAGTGAATATGAGCAGCAAAAGTGACAAAAGGCAAGAACGACAAGGTTTCCTGCATTAGAAGTGCCGAGATGATTGGATAGCTATCTGTGAGAACTTCTCACTCTTCAATTTCTTTTTCTAGTTATATATATACTAGGATGCAGACGGTGCTTAGTAGCACCCGACACAATCATCCACAGACCATGGACTTGTTTGTTTGGTTGCATAGATTAGTTGGATTATTTGAGCTGAATTTGACGGTTGGGTGAATTGAAATTAATTTGATTGATGTGTGAATGGCGTGGGCCTTCACTAGACCGGGGATAAGGCTAGGCCTTGTCCCGTTTCTAGTATCGTGCCGTTATGCCGCCGAAATTTTCTAAAATATGTTAGAAAAATAAAAATATGATTTTACTTGATTAATGAATTGAATAGAAATTCATATGTTGAAATAAAATATTTTATCGTAAAAAAAAATATAATTTTTAACGTAATATGAATATAGTGAATGTGAATAAGTAAATATTCATTTACAAACCGGACGGTTTGTTTATGTACACTGATTTGACTGACATTGATTGGGTCGATAAATTTTACACATCGCCCAACTGCACAAATAAAATCTGTGTTTGATTGTTTGAAACCCCACACGGGTGTTGGGATGAAATTTGAAGTTCACTCATCCTGATTGATTAATTATGTCGATCGATTGATTGACAGGCTGTTATAAGCGTTAGATATTTATATTTGATGCTTATACAGTGTAGTGCACTTTGGTTGATGGTTGATTATTTTTCAATGCTATTATATACATGTGTTGTATGAAAATCCATATAATTAATGTTATATGGTGATTGATTGGGTCTCATTCCAATTTAGAAGATAAAGAATATATAAAATAATGTTCATGTGTTGACTGTACTCATCCGTTGAGATTAGTCATGTGTTGAACGAAATATTTTTATAATAAAATTTACATCTTTATCAGTATAATATAAATGTTCATGTGTTGACTGTACTCATCCGTTGAGATTAGTCATGTGTTGAACGAAATATTTTTATAATAAAATTTACATCTTTATCAGTATAATATAAAGGTTCATGTGTTGACTGTACTCATCCGTTGAGATTAGTCATGTGTTGAACGAAATATTTTGATAATAACAAATATTTTGATAATAGGAAATATTTGAAATAGAATATTTGAAAAAAAATATGTGAAGCCGTGTTGATTAGATTGACGCCATTTTGACACGAACGATATTTATATCGATTTTATTCATTTCGAAATGAATTGAATATATAACGATTTCGAAATGAATTGAATATATAACGATTTCGAAATGAATTGAATATAAAATGATTTCGAAATGAATTGAATATATAACGATTTCGAAATGAATTGAATATAAAACGATTTTGAAATGAATTGAATATATAACGATTTCGAAATGAATTGAATATATAACGATTTCGAAATGAATTGAATATATAACGATTTCGAAATGAATTGAATATATAACGATTTCGAAATGAATTGAATATATAACGATTTCGAAATGAATTGAATATATAACGATTTCGAAATGAATTGAATATATAACGATTTCGAAATGAATTGAATATATAACAATTTGAAATGAATTGAATAGAAAACAAATTTGATTTGAATAGAAAACCAATTTGAATTGAATCGAATAGAAAACCACTTTGAATGGAATCGAATTGAAAACGAATTCGAATTGAATAGATAACGATTTCGAAATGAATTGAATATATAACGATTTCGAAATGAATTGAATATATAACGATTTCGAAATGAATTGAATATATAACAATTTGAAATGAATTGAATAGAAAACAAATTTGATTTGAATAGAAAACCAATTTGAATTGAATCGAATAGAAAACCACTTTGAATGGAATCGAATTGAAAACGAATTCGAATTGAATAGATAACGATTTCGAAATGAATTGAATATATAACGATTTCGAAATGAATTGAATATATAACGATTTCGAAATGAATTGAATAGAAAACAAATTTGATTTGAATAGAAAACCAATTTGAAATGAATTGAATAGAAAACAAATTTGATTTGAATAGAAAACCAATTTGAATTGAATCGAATAGAAAACCACTTTGAATGGAATCGAATTGAAAACGAATTCGAATTGAATAGATAACGATTTCGAAATGAAATGAATAGAAAACGATTTCGAAATGAAATGAATAGAAAACGAATTGAATTCAAAATGAATAGAAAACGAATTGAATTCAAAGTGAATAGAAAATGAATTGAATTCAAAATGAATAGATAATGAATTGAATTCAAAATGAATAGAAAACGAATTGAATTCAAAATGAATAGAAAACGAATTGAATTCAAAATGAATAGAAAACGAATTGAATTCAAAATGAATAGAAAACGAATTGAATTAAAAATGAATTGAAAACGAAATGAATTCGAATCGAATTAAAATCGATTTGAATTGGAATCAAGTAGAAATGAAAGTAAAAAGGATTTATAATAGAAAATTCAATTTTGATTTGAATTTGAAATAAAGGTTAAAATTGTTTTTGAAAAGAATTCAAAGCTATTTATAAAAATTCATTTTTAAATAGGAATCGACGAAATATATATTATATATATTATATATATAATATAATGGCCTGAATAGAACGCGCCGCGCCGCGGCAGTTCGTAAATTTCGACCATTTATTTCAAACGGACATTACGGGAGATCCGACCGTCGGATTCTCCTAAAACCGGAACCGTTGGGTTCATATCGAAAAGAGCTTTCTAACGAATATTAGAAATTTGAAATCTAACGGTTGGATTTGGAGTTATGTCCAAATCAAATTTGAAAAAGGTCGCTGTAAGTGCAGTTCGATGGCCGTTGATGGAAATCGACTGTACGGGCCTTGATAAAATTATTTAAAATAGTAATAATTTGTGTAAAATCATAAGAAATGATTTGGGAAAATTTGGGATGAAAAACTCCATATTTGAAAAGATAAAAATAGATTTTTATCGAAATGAACTAGTTTTGAACTAAACTTAAAACCCAATTATTTTTAAATAAATAAATTAGATTTATAAAGGGGTTTTAAATAAATCAGAATTTCTAATATATTTGATTGGATTTGAAATGGGTTTATCGTGAACGGTGTTTTAAATAACACTAGTTTTTTAATCCGAGAATAAATAGAATGTGATTTGGGTTTGTCGTGAACTGTGTTTTAAATAACACCTAGTTCTTTAACCCAATAAAAGGAGTTTTAACGAATCCGCAATTAGATTGAAATGTAAATTTGTAATCTAAATTATCAAATTTAGAAAATGAACGAGAATGGAGTATAACCAGTTTTGCTCCAAAGCGATAGTTAAATCTTTAATTGGATTTGAACGTGAAATGGTAATTAATTTTACCGATAACACCACGGTGTTAGATATGGAGTATTACCAGTTTTGCTTCATGGGATGAATAGGTTGGGATTGCGAAATAAAATAAATAATTACTTCGGTGTGGTTCGCTAATCTCGACTAGTTTAGAAAAACCATAATTTGGTTTGAAACGACATCCAAAGGAAGATTACAGGATAAATTTTAAAGAATTTATCTTGGATAAAATTAATGGGAACCTTTCCCTAAGAATGTGGAATTTAGAAACTAGCTGTAGGTTGGCTAAGAAGAATGGTTTCCTGGGTATTGATCTGATGTTGGTTTCGGCCTTCGGGGTTAATGTTTGAGAAATTGTTCTCTTGCTAATTTGCGGTTAGTGACTAATGAATTGGAATGAGGCGTATGTTGTGTTTGTGTAACATTTGTTTTCAATATACGCGGGTTGTTCGGAAAGAGCAGGTTTACACCCATTCTGAATAACCGATTCGACGATATGTCGAAGATGAAGACGGTGGTTGAAGACCGGAAGTCTTCACATCGTTTGGATAATTACTGACGATCCTGATTGGGCTGTACACCCAAGAGGATGGAAATAGTTGGTGGTCGTCTAGACGTACTTGGGGATGGATGGATATGCGAGGAAAGTGCCTCCGGTTTCGTTCAGACCCAGAACGGACTTGTAAATGGATTGTTTCTCTGACACTGGATTTTATTCTGTGTTGATTGATTTCTATTAAATATACATCTATTTGGCGGCGGAGAATTTATTCTTTTGCTTAACGCCCTTCTCTGAGACGTACGAGCTCAGAGGTTGTATATCGATGGACATCAGTCGCATGGCATGAATTGCCTGTGTGGCACGCTAAGATGCAAGGATCAAGGCTTCTGTTGAAAAGCAAAGTCTTGTGGTTGATGATCAAAGCACGCCTACGTGGCAGCTTTGTGTATAACGTGTATTCGCGAGCCTCACACCTCGGTATGAGTTAAAAACTGGATACGGACCGCTGGGAGAGCACGACATTTCTTTCTAGCTTTGGTGGTGTCAGTGACTTACCAGCCCTGACATTTATATACTTTTCACCTTTGTGGTTGTTGGAATGAGGCGCCTCGATTATAGGTCTGTAAGGACCGGGAAACGTGTGTTCAGGCATAATTAATCCTCTAACGTAAGTGAGGACCGGCCCAGCCGCATCCAGGGTTGCCCAGAGTGCGTAACCCGGAGGAATTTGCTAGAGTGTCTCGAACGCGGAGAGGAGCTTGCCCCTTGCCTCGACTCATGACGGAAATCCAATTTCCAATACGTGTATTTCGGTTTTATTTGTAGAGCCTAGTAAGGCGACATAGTGGGATGGGGCACTCATGCCGTCTATGATTTATATTTATGATTGAAATGTTTTGACACTATACACTTATTATAGTATCAAATGATTTGTTTTAAACGTATCAAGCATGTTTGGCTATTATAAGGTAAAACCCTATCCTCCGGCTTGTGTTGCATTGTGTGATGGGACCTGGGTCTTATAGTAGCTTCATTTTTCGAAAAGCATTGCGCTGTTTATTCTATGCACTGGTATTCTTGGGAGGAAACCCGTTCCGTGTTATACGGCGTGGTCCCTTGAATTACTCTCTTGTAAAGTAAAGTTTAAATAACTGTTTTTAGTTCTCACACCAGTCACATGACTGACCTGGAGTTTATTGTTTTAACCTAAACTCTGGGTGCCACTATTTTCCGCACGGGCAGCTAGTAGTTTTGGTTTTGCAGATTTATATTCACAGGATCCTGGTTTACAGCTGGAATGATATCCGGAAAGCTTTGTATCCGTATATCACCTTCAGTTGTGCTTTGTATTATTTTTCCGCTGCTATGTAATTTATAGTAATCTCTGATATTTATCGAATGTAATTTATTCACTTATACTCTGTATATTCTTGTATCTGATGGAATTGTTGTAATAACAATGAAATATTCTTCTGTTTGAGTTCTGATTTGTCCTGTTCTCAACGATCAGGGGTTTCGAACGGTCTAGATCGGTTTAACGACTGATTCAGATCGAGCGAAATTCTGGCTGTCACAACGCCACTTTCGCGGAACGTGTTTCCTCCCAAGAATACTAGTGCATAAAACAATGAAATGCTTTTTAGAAAAATGAAACCGTTATAAGACTCAATCCCTTGCACGTACGCCGAAGGATAGAGTTTTTACTTATAATGGTCAAAAATGCTTAATACACGAAATTCATCTTTTATACTATGAGTGCACAGTGTAGAAAACAATTTCGAATATAAAAGTATCAAAATTAGGTGGCATAATATGTTATGTAAGCGGCATAATATGTTATGTCACCATATAAGTATACAACTAAAAACCGTAAGATCGTATTGGAAAATTGGATTCCATCATGATGGCTACTGATTCGAAAGATCAATCGCGAATGTATCTCCACGGCTTACGTCTCGGCAAGAGAAAACACTGAAATACATATACTGCGCACTTTGGATGAGCAGTAATCTGATCTATCCTCATGAGATTCGGCTGAAATGACCTATCCCACTTCTAGGGTAGAGCGACCACCCTAGCCCATCGGCCGACCCCAAATCCGTATAAAGTATATTGGTCAAACCGAACATTATCAAACAAATCGTTCACCATCATACCGTGGTGTGTGAGGTCCGCGAAGTCACGTTGTATCCAAAGTGGCGCTATATAAAAGCTATGCTTTGGTCTTCATCCACAAGGCTCTGCTTTTCAATAAAAGCCTTGATCATATGCATCTTAGCATGCCACATTATCAGACCATACCATATCATTGATTCATCTATCGATATATAACGGGGTGTTAAGAAAGAGAATAAATTCTCCGCCACCAAACAGCTATATATTAAATAGAGATCAACGAATACAATATAAAGGAATACAATGTCAGACACACAATCCATTTATCAGTCCGTTCTGGGTCTGAACGAAACCATATCCGGTAGATCTCCAAATACGTCTGAATGATCACCATTTTTTCCCTCATTTTGGGTGTACGGTCCAATCAAGATATCAATAATCATCCATTCGATATGGAAATTTCCCGGTCTTCAATAACCGTCTTCATCATCGATCTTCAATCGTCGTATGAATTATTCAGAATGGGTTAAACCCGGTCTTTCTGAATAATTTGCGTAATTTAAAATCATGTGCTTTAAAACACAACCAACGCCTCATTCCAATCAAGAGTATTCTTTGATTTTAATTTAAACCAAATTAAGGTTTATTCAATTAGTCGGGATTAACGCCTTACCGAAGTAATCATTAATTAATATCCTATTCCCAACCTACACAACCCATGGAGTAAACTGGTGGTACTCCATATCTAACACCCAATGTGTTACGGTAAACTTAATTACCGTTTTATCGATCAAATCTAATTAAAGATTTAACTACCGGTTGGAGTAAAACTAGTGGTACTCCATTATCGTTCATTTCTTGAATTAAGTAAATTTAATTACTATTATCCTCATTCAATCCAATTAAAGATTTATTAAAACTATATTTAGTTTTAATCTTCAAGAATCATTATTTAATGATTATTTAACTTTCAAGAAACAATCTTGCCTTTAACTGGGTTAAAGAACAAATGTTGCCTAAAACATCGTTCACAATAAACCCAAAATCGTATTTCAATTTAATATGTTAAATTGAAACTTCTCTGTAGAATATTTCACTAAATCTTAGTTAAAATATTTATGAATTACCAATCTAAATTTCACTGTCAATCGCGTTTAAAGAACTAATGTCATTTAAAAACATTGTTCGCAATTAACCCAAAAGTCAGTTTCACTTAATTTCAATTATGTTTAATAATTGGAAATCTTATTTAAATCTTAATTAAAAGATTTATTCTTTCCCAAATGGGTTTAAGAACAGTGTTATCTAAGACACTATTCACGACAAACCCAAATTTTAATCTGATATTAAATATCATGCTTTGAATAGAAATTATATCGATTTATGTTCAATATCAAATTCTGAAAATTAACGTATATCAAATTAGGAATAACGATACTAATATCTTCCAAATTCCCACAATAATATCCGTATAATCACAAAATCCAATACTGAAATAATCCGAAGATTATTTCCATTCAAATCCATTCCAATATATGTACTCGAAAATATTGGTTTTATTAAAACCACTTTAATCCTTTTATTTATTTTAATTAATTTATTAAAATAAACAAATCACTCATTCTTTTACATTGAAACGTATATTTACATTAAAATGAATCTTTTTCATTCTTTTGAAACAAATTAACTAAAAAAAAGTATTATTTCTAATGTAATCAATCTTAAATAAAATGAAATCTTTTTAGTTCAACCTTTATTACATTGAAAAATGTAATATTTTCATTTCAATCTTTATTACGTTGGAAAATGTAATGTTTTCATTTCAACTTTATTACATTGAAAAATGTAATACTTTCATTTCAACTTTATTTTCAATTCAGTCTTTATTACATTGAAAAATGTAATATTTTCAATTCAACTTTATTTTCAATTCAGTCTTTATTACATTGAAAAATGTAATATTTTCATTTCAACTTTATTACATTGAAAAATGTAATATTTTCCTTTCAAACTTTATTCTAAAATGTTTATAAATTCGTTTATAAAACGATTCAAACTTTTATTTCAATTTTAAATCCAAATTGAATATTCTATCTATTATCGTATTAAAATAATATTATTTCCAAAATATTTATTTTGGAATTAGCTCTTTAAAACATGCATTATAAAATGTATAAAATAAATCGATGAACACGTTCGGGTTAAAATGGTGTTGCTATTTAAAATAGATTAAATAGCTCAATCCATTATCTTATTCATTTATATTTTACACTGGGCCTGACCTCCCACATTAAGCCTACGACTTGTGGATGCTGGATATGCCGGTTGGTTCCGGGCAGACTTATCCCACAAGTTGGGCTTAACCTCGTGTCATGGCCCAATTCGTATTTGCGCACTTGGACCTCTCACATTAGGCCCAACATTTGTGGCTGCTGGATAAGCCGGTTGGTTCCGGGCAGACTTCCACCACAAATGTGACATAACCTCGTGCCCAAGTACAATTATACTTTTATAATAATAATTAACTTTTCTAAAACACACTCTTTGAAAATATCCTTTCCATTAAAGAATCTAAAATTTAAATATTCTTTAATTCTAAAATGACGTGATTTCAAATGTCTTAACTTACCTTTCAAATCTTTATAAATGTCTGAACTTTCCATATTATTGTAACAATTAATAATAATCTTCCCAAAATGTCTTATTTTGAAATCAAATCTATTTATTGCCACATAATGACAAATAAATGTAATCTTTCCAAAACGTTCAAATTTCGAAATCAAACTTTCTTATCTTAACATGTGGACAGTAAATATGTAATCTTTATAATTAAATCTCCTTTATTATAATTTTTAAACAATAAAGATATAATCTATTTAAATCAACGCCAATTAATTCCATTAATTGAGTATAAACTAAAATATATATTAATTCAAAATTGATAACAATAATATTAATCTTTTCAAAATGTTCAGTTTTGCAACAAATCTTCTTAATTTAACATGTTGACAATTAAAAAGGGTATCTTTTTAATTCTAATCTTTTATTGTAATTTTTTTTACTAATAAAAATGTTATCTTTCCAATTCACTCTTTTTATTGTAACTTTGACAGTACGTACCTTCCCATTTGAAAACATGGAAACCATCCTTTGGTTCTTTTAATTGAATACTGGATTATAATATTCTTTAACTCAAAATTGGAATGAGACTCACACAATTTCCATGTAATTTAATTACACGGATTTCAAACATTGCACTTATTCCATAATAATGTCAACCATTCACATAACAGCCAAAGTGCAATTTACACTAAACACAAGGGTGATGCGTAGTCAAATATCAACCCAAGACCCGTGTGGGGTTTCAGCTAACACATAATTTTGTGCACTTGGACGAAATAATCGTCCCAATCAACATCAACAAGTCAAGTAACTTTTCAATGGCAGTGTAACATCATTTTAAATTATCATAAGTAATAAATCATTAGTTTAACCTGTTGAATATTTTCAATTTCAAACATAACATGACATGACATCCAAATCCACAATCCGTTCAACAAACAATTACTTCCATCACAAATAATTTATTTACATTTAATTATAAAAATAAATAACTATTCGAAAATTGAGTGAGCAAAAGAGTTCTCACCTTTGCCGGCTTTAAATGACGGTTCGGGCCCAATTTTAGCCCAAAATTCAACATGCTCCAAATTTGACGAAATTAGTGTCTACGCGTAGCTCTCGACTCACTGATCGCAGCAAATCCTGTTTCGTGCGATTTCGAGTTCGTATCAAAAAGATATGAATTTTCGAAGTTTGTAATAATTAAATAATTAATTTAAATTATGAAAATTACCCAAATTTTCAACTTGCTCCAAATTGGACAAAATTACTGCTCGCTCGAAGCTCTTGACATAACGATCTCAACGGATTCAGTTTCATGCAATTTCGATAATGTGACAAAAAGTTATGCACTTGCGAAGTTAACAAATTGATTAAAATAATATTTAGATTTGTAAAAATTACCCAAAATTTCAATTTTCTCCAAATTGGACAAATTTGGTGTCCACGCGAAGCTCTCATCGCCCCGATCACAACAGACCTGAAATCGTCAAATTTCGATCTCGTGTGTAAAAGATATTGCATTACGAACATAAAACATAAATGTTTCGCGTTTAAGCCCCTAACCTTTTTTTTTCAAACAACACCCTGAACTTAAAATGCTCGCCACGGCCAAACCGCAAGTCGGAATTGCACGAAAACAGCGTCATTCTCTCCGGCTTCTCCCCCTCTTTCCACGGCTGGTGGTCCCCCCTCCAATTCGCCACGTGGGGCCCACGATCTGCAGATGAACGGAAAAGTACAGTTTCCGTTCATCTTGGTGCTGCGGCCGCCTCGGTGCTCTAAATGCCCCCAAATTTTTACAGTAGCTTGGTCTCGACCTCCCGAACAACTTCTCTGTTGGTCACTTCGCCTGAAAATGCACATATTGGCGGGAAATTGCTCATCTTTGCGACTGTCCTGTTTTCAGCACCCCTCCAATAAAATTGACATTCCGGCCAACTACGACCACCTGAGACCATGCCACCACCGCCAAAAGAACCGTATGGTTCCCCTCTACCTCTGCCTGAAGTCGCTCGACCTAACTCTCTTCGTGGGGCCCGCAATAGCCAAAAAACGAAAATATGGCTGCTGCCTTTGGATTGAGATTCCGGCGAATCCGTGCGACGATAGGTCTTGAATTTTTCGTCGTAAATAGAGGATAAGAAGATGAACAAAACCCAGAAAGGTTTGGTCTGATTTGGTTTGGATTGAGAGTTATAAATTGTTTTGTTTTCAGGGGCTTATTTGCAAAGAATTATTTAGAGTGGAGGCCATGAAAATGAAGAAGGAGAAGGTGGCTGGTAGGTTTAGGGTTATGACTCAGCTAATGGCTGAGGAAAAGATATTTTATATGGGGTTAAGAATGTTATTAGGCCCAATTACCCTTTTATGTATTTATTTATACAATTTGCACCCATTTTCATATTCTAAAAATTCGTGTTAACACCTACGAATTTCAATTTTTATGAAAATTGAAACATAAATATTTCTTGACATTACAGATTCAAAGAAACTGGTTTCGTTAAATTCCGAGTCCGTGTGAATAAATTATGAATTTTTAAAGTCTGAAAATTGACCGTTTTTCACTGTAAAATTAATAACGATCGCATACCGACTCCAAAAATTACGAATTTTGGAATATAGTAATAATTTAATATTCCGGATCCAACAAAAGTGGTCTCGTAAAAAACGGAGGTCGTTTGCAAAATTTCCATTTTTAAGGCGTATATATTTAATATTAAAAATACATTTTTAAATCAATAATTTCCGAAACTCGAAATATGTAAGTGTTTATACTTTTTCAATGCAGAAACATCATTTTGAACTCAATGGAAGTGGTTTCAAGTCTAGATTCATTCGTATGTAAAAATTAGCGTTTCTGGCCATATATATTATATATAAATCCGTAGCGTTTTCCTGAAAATTTAATTTTTTCATAACTTACAAATTATAAACTAGAATCTTGATTTCCAAAATTCATTAGAAAGATATTGTCAATACAGTCCTAGCATTTCTTGTTTCGTCCAATTTCGATTTATAATTAATTTTATATAATTTCTCAAAGTTTAAAATTGAATTCTGAAATTACCGCGCCATTTCAGGCTCGAAATATAATTAATATAATTTTTAACTTTAATAAATTAAATTTTTAATCATTATTATTTAAAATAAATTATTTTAAATATCCAAAATCCATTAAATTAACCAAAAATAATATTTTATTTCTGTTCCAAAATTCCGGGTTGTTACACAATAAGAGAATAAAAGGTAAATTTAGCCAAATCGAATCAAATATTGAACGGAATTGAAAATTGATTGGAAATGCATACATATACACATGTGTATATAATGAACAGGTCATAGCATGGAAGCTAAGAAGAGGAATAAAATTGTATGCCTGACAAATAGGTACATGTTTACTATATTCATTGGGTTTGATGATTTTATGAGCTGATTGGCAAGCCGCTTGGCTTTTTATTTTTCTTTTGGATTGATGAGGGCCCTGTGAGGCAAGTTGTGGTTTTACTGATAGGGCTACAAAGGAGGTTATGGCAAAACATTTCGAAAATTTAGGGTGTTAGCCAAATTTTTAAGAAATTAGAAAATTCTTAGAAAATGAAAAGTTGAAGAATGAAAGCCAGAATGAAAGTTGAGTTGGTTAGTTAAACAACTTTCAGCTCCATTCCTTTTTTAGGACGAAAAGATTTTAAGTGGGGGAGATTGTAACAACCCGGAGTTTCAGAGCCAACTTAAATTTTTTATTTTAGCTACTTTAATTGATTTTGAATATTTAAAATGATTTATTTTAAATAGTAAGGACTAAAAAATTATTTAAATCAAAGTTAGAACGTATAAATTTATTTTAATTATAAAACAAACTACAAATGGTGTGGTAGTTTGAAAATTTGGTTTTGAGCTTTAAATGAATGTACATGATTCAAAATAAATCGGATTTTAGTAAAACCATAAATATTTGAATCTGTTTAATTATATCTTTCTAACAAATGTAAGAAACTGAGGTTTGATAATATCAATTGAAAGTTATGTCCAATTTAAAATTCTAAATAGTCGCTATGGAATTTATATGTATTTTAATATAATATATAGCCCTTAAAAATAGCCATTTTGCAAACGACCTTCGCTTTTGATGAAATCACTTTTGTTGGATTCGGAATGTCAAATTATTGCTAGGTTTCAAATTTCATAATTTTTGTAGTCAATATGTGAGCGTGGTAAATTTAAACGTGTTTGGTAATTTCAGTTTGAATTGGATCGACCAGAAAATGGCCATTTTTTAAACGGTCTCCAAATTTGACGAAATTAGTTTTGTTAGGACCGTATCGTCGAAACATGGCTAGATAAACTTTTCTATAATTTTTGGAGTCAGTATGTGGCCCTTGTAAATTAAAATGTACGTCTAAATTCAATTCATATTAATTTATATTTTAATTTAAATAAAAGCTGATCGAATTGGCTTACGAAACATATCCCATTGTGTTCGGAATAGGGGTATTTGGCTAGATGTAACTGTCATTGGGTTTGATTTGGAGTTCAAATATAGGAATTAAATTAAATTAAATAATATAGTATATATATATATATTATCATGGTCAAAATAAAAGGTCAAACCCTATCTATATTTCCACCATGTTCAAAGCTCTCAATGGAGCCACCGATCGAACGATTTTCCTAGCCGAAATTGTCAAATTTTTAAACCTTAATCATCCACAATCCATACACTAATTTTACCAACTCGAATAAGGAAAATCCAAGAGCTATGTCCGATCTTCAATCCCATACGGTGATGATCGTTATTGGTTCAGTAATTTGCTCGGCGCCCAAAGGAACAACATTGGAGCCCGAATTTTGATGCCATCGGACGTGCGAGTTGGCCCACCTTCCAGGCTCTAGGAGGTGTTGACACGAACTTCATTGTGGCATGGTCAGATCTGGCTCTGGCGCTTGGTGGTGATCACGATGTGGAACCCTAAAAATCAGAAATGGGTTCGGCTTCACTTGTAGATGAAGAATGAGGAAAGAAGAGAGCGTCCCATGTTTTTTTAAAGCAAGGTTAAGAAATTAATGTAATTAATTATAAATTTAAAAATATTAATTGCGTAATTAAAGTTTATAATATTGTATCTTGTTCATACAACATTAGAATTCAGTAAACCCAATTGCTTTGGATTCGTATCAAAAAACTCTACAACAAAGAACTGACTAGATCAGAAACAGAGCAAACTAGAGTTTGAGGAAGATTTAAATCCAAACCGTCCAATCAAGAATGATGGAGTGGAAACCGACTGTGAGAACTCTCTCTCTCTCAAATTATTTTATAGTTATTACATCATAGGTTGCAGATAGGGCTTAGTAGCTCCTGACACTATTTTTTTGTATAAACCATGGTTGATTGTTTGTTTGGATTTTGAGTGAATTGTCATTGATTGATATTGTTGTATATATAAAATTATTTATATGAAATGTATGTAAAATTATCATGAAATCAAAATAAAATGAATATTCATTTACAAATCGGACGGTTTGTTTATGTACACCCATTTAACTAACATGGATTGGGATGATAATATTTTACACATCGCTCAACTGGACAAATTATAAACATTATTTGTTGGTTGAAACCCCCATGGGTATTGGGATGATATTTGTCATACACTAATCCCGATAATTAGTGGTATGTCAATCGATGGGTTGACAGACTATATAAGAGTTATTTATTTATTTTAATGCTTACGTAAAATGCACTCTGGATGTTGCATGGATTTTTAATGATTGTTTATCATTATTGATGTATACATGCAATGTATGAAATCTATATAACTGAAATTGTATGGTAATTGATTGTGTCTGATTCCAGTTCAGAATTAACGAATACTTTAAAATAATATTCAATGAATAATCAAAATGTGATTTTGATGTCCTATTTTGGATGGACATAAAAATATTGAAATGTGAAGCCATGTTATGTAGTTAAACGCCATTTTAACACGAACGGGATTTTCTGTTGATTTTATTCATTTTGTTATGAATATCGAAAAGTGATTTCAAAATTTGATATTTTGAAAATATTATCATTTTAATATTATAATTATATAGAATATTCAGTTTTGATTTAAAATTGAAATATAAGTGGGAATCGTTTTTAAAATGAATTTATAAAATATGTTATGAATGGAAATCGATGAAATATATAACATATGTATATATTATATGTATGGTTTGAAAAGAAAGCGCCGCGTAGTGATCGTTCGTGAATATCAACCATTAAATTCAAATGGACGTAACGGGAGATCAGACCGTTGGATTCTCCTAAATCTGGAACCTTTGGATTCATATCAAAAAGATATTTCCAATGATAATGTGAGATTTGAAATATTACCACTGGATTTGGAATTATGTACAAATCAATTTCCGAGAAGGTCGCTATGAATGCAGTTCGGTGGCCGTTATTTGAAACCGAATGTAAGGGCCTTAATAAAATCATTAAAAATATAGAAAAAATGTGTAAAATCATAATAAATGATTTGAAAAGATTTTGGATGAAAAAAATCCAGTTTTGGAAAGATAAAAATATATTTTTATCGAAATGAACTAGTTATTAACTAGAATCCTAACCCAATGTTTTTAAATAAATAAATTGGATTGGTAAATGGTTTTAAAATGACCAGAAATTTCCAGTGTATAAATTGGAAAGGATTTAAATGGAAATAATCTTTGGAATATTTCGATACTGAATTCCGTGATTATACGGATATTGTTTAGGAATCTGGAAGATACAAATATCATTATTCCCAATACGATATCCGTTAGTTTTAGAACTTGATATTGAATATAAGTCGATATATTTCTATTTAGAGCCTTGTATTTAATATCAAATTGGATTTTGGGTTTGTCGTGAATGGTGTCTTTATTAACACTGTTCTTAAACCCAGTTGAGAATAGAATAAACCTTTTAATTAATATTTGAAGAAGATTATCAATTAATTATTATTTAATTGGAACTGAATAAAAGAATTGGATTTTTGGGTTTATTGCGAATAGAGTTTTAAATAACACTTGTTCATTAACCCAATTAACAGAGAAGAATATGATTTGGAGTTTATAATCTTTTAATTAAGATCAATGGAATTTTCCAAAGTAAAGATTTCCAATTTAATATATTTAATTGGAATTGAATGGAATTCGATTTGGTAATAATCAAGATGAGCTTTTGTGAAGGAAGACCGTTACTATATATGGAATTTAAAAGGCTTTGCTGTTATTCCATTTATATTATTATTTGGATATGGGAATTTATATCGATTATATACTGTTATGATTTCTGTGAAGATTCCATATTTTAATGGAAGAAGATTGTGGGTTTATCATGAACTGTGTTTTAAATGACACTCGTTCTTTAACCCAATAAAGACAGGATTTATTTCCTAAATTTGACTAATCATTGAATAATGATTTTTGGAGATTAAAACTACGTGGAGTTTTAATGAATCTTTAATTAGATTGAAATATTAACATGGTAATTAAATTTGCCAAATTTGAGAAATGATCGAAAATGGAGTATCACCAGTTTTACTTCATGCGATAGTTAAATCTTTAATCAGATTTGAATGTGAAATGGTAGTTGAATTTACCAATAACACATTGGTGTTAGATATGGAGTACTACCGGTTTTGCTCCATGGGATGAATAGGTTGGGAAGGGATGATAAAATGAATGATTACTTCGGTAAGGCATTAATCCCGAGTAGTTTGATAAACCTTAATTTGGTTTAAACTGTGAAAAGATATTATGAAATCTTTTGAAATGATTTCTAATGAAATGGATTAAATAGTGCGTTTAAAAGTGATAATCTTTGATAAGATTAATGAGAACCTTTCCAGAATAAAGAAATACAAATAAAAGAATATTCTATATTGGAATAAGGCATATGATGTGTTGTTATAGCACTTAATTATAAGATACGTGGGTTATTCAGAAAGACCAGTTTTAACCCATTCTGAATAATTGATATGACGACTAACAGTCGAAGAGATTGAAGATGGTGCAAGACCGACGACCTTCACATCGAATGGATGGGTTGATACTGATGCCCTTGATTGGAGTAACTACCTTGAAGGGTCTACAGTGGTAGTCTTTCGGAAGTATTTGTTGATTGTTCGGATATGCGAGGGACTCTCTCCTGTCCAAGGTGCCTTCGGTTTCATTGAGACCCAGAACGGACTTGTAAATGGATGTGTGTCTAAAATTAGATTTTATTCTATGTTGACTGATTTCTATTAAATATATATCTGTTTGGTGGCGGAGAATTTATTCACTTGCTTAACACCCATCTCTGAGACGTACGAGCTTAGAGGTTATATATTGATAGACATAAATTGCATGGCATGAATTGTCAGTGTGGCATGCTAAGATGCAAATGATCAAGGCTTTTGTTGAAAAGCATAACTTTGTGATTGATGATCAAAGCACGGCTTTAAATAGCATAGCTTTGTGTATAGCGTTAATTCTCGAGCTTCACACCCCAGTGTGAACCAGAAACGGGATGAAGGACGGAGGGAGGACATGCATTTCTTTCTAGCTAGGAGTGGTGTTATGGTATGGAGTCCATACATTTTTACTTATGTGCATGATGGATAACGAGGTACCTCGGATTTGATCCCTAGTGTCTCTTGATTTACTCCCCATAGGGTGGGGAAACGTATTGTTCAGGAATAACTAATCCACTCATGTAAGTGCAGACCGGTTTTGCATTTTCCTAAGGGCTCACCTGAGTATGAGTCTTGAGGCTCGGGCTAGGGATTCTCGAAATCAGTAAGGACAATCCCTTGCTTGGTTCATGATGGAATTCCAATTTCCAATATGACATTGCACGGTTTTAATTGTAAAACTAGTGTGGCAACATGATATATGGTACCCATGCCGTCTGTGATTGATACATTTATATTCAAAGTTGATTTCTTAACTTATAGTAATAATAAAAGATAAAATTTCGTGTATCAAGCATTTTTTGGATATTATAGGGTAAAAATCTATCCTCCGGCTTGCATTGCATTGTGTGATGGGATATGAGCCTTATAATAGCTTCATTTTCCAAAACGCATTGCGCTGTTTATAAACTGTCTGGTATTCTTGGGAGAAAACTCGTTCCATGTTATATGGCGTGGTCCCTTTATTTACTATATTTTTAAAGTAAAGGTTTAAATAACTGTTTTATTTCTCACACCAGTCTCATGACTGACCTGGGATTTATTGTTTTAACCTAAACTCTGAGTGCCCATATTTCCACATGGACAGCTAGTATTTTGGTTCTGCAGATTATTTCTTTTCCCAGGATCCTGGATTACAACTGGAGCTATATTCGGAAAGCTTTGTATCCGTGTATTTCATTCAGTTGTGCTGTATAAATTTTCCGTTATACATTATAGTTATACATTTTATTTCCGCTGCTTTGTAATATAAATCTCTGATATTTTTCTGTTGTACAATTATTCATACTCTGATATCTTGTACTCTGATGTAAATTGTTGTAATAGTAATAAAGTGTTTTGTTGTTTGTGTTCTAACGCGTCGTGTTCTCAATTCAAACCAAGCTTTCCCGTAAGGGCGAATTTGGGTCATTTCAATTATCTGGTTCTACATTCATATGTGATACATAGTAGCGAAAAACCATCATTGGTATTAAAAATATATGTTGATGCTAAAATAATTTAATATAGAAAAGTTTCGATAAATCAGATCCTATCAATATATTATAAACACACAGAATTAATTGTTAATTCTTATGCCCAATTTTGACAGGATAATATTTATAAATATTAACTAGAATAAATATCAATAGTTAACCATTCGATTCAATTATGAACTTGGTATTAAAATTTAAAACTTCTATACA
The DNA here is from genome assembly GCA_030737875.1 of Allium sativum. Lineage (NCBI taxonomy): Eukaryota > Viridiplantae > Streptophyta > Magnoliopsida > Asparagales > Amaryllidaceae > Allium > Allium sativum. The sequence continues at coordinate 386,504,507 of CM060916.1, read as the reverse complement.
ATGAAAACAATTTCACTTTATAACAGAATTAGTATTTAAATTCTTTTCACTAGTGTTCATAACACTTCTTTTTCTAATAAATCGAATACACGTAAGAAAATTTGAAATTCAAGATTCAAATTTTACAAGCTCATCGCTCTGATACCATTGGAAGGTTTCTAGGGTTCATACACGCAGTGGATAAATACTAAATCAAAACCAAAATTAACATATCTAAGTAAAATTTTGTAAATCAAGTATTATACCTGTCATTGGATCCGTTGTCGTTGAAACTTAACCTTGATTTGTTGATTCAACTTGGAGCTGATTGTATCGACTTCGAGCCCTCCAAACGTCAAGCCTCCATAGTAATCAACACGAACATAATCTTCGATTGTCATACGAATCGAAGGGGAGGAGAAGATAATCGTGCTTGCTGCCATTTCTAATTTTGTTTTTCTAGGATTTTAGATGAATTGAATGAGTCAAATAAAAAAATGTGTACCTATGTATTTTATAAAAGATGTAAAATCTCATTTAACATATATACGATACCCTAAATAAGGAGCCATTTCTTATACCCATTCAAACAAAATATCAATGGTTGATAATTTTTTACTCCAAAATAAAACCTGCCTTCCCCTTACAATCCTCTAAGTGTGTAACCCTTTAGGTTATTACAATGTCGGCAATGATTTTAAATCGTATTAAAATCATAAACAATGGTTGGCATCCAACAATATGTCGCTGCTACCAAAGTTATAATAAGATCAATGATTCGATACAACCTTTCCGTGACCAGTGTATCAATGTAAATAATCCTTTTATCCAATATATCTAGGATCAAACTCGAGATATGGATCGTACCATCCTTTTTATAATTTAATCTTTTTATCTTGATTGATGAGTTGACTATATAAAACAAATCAATATTTGAGCATGACCATGCATTCCACAGTCTCATTTAATCAAGAGGGCCATGGATATCACTACAGAGGTTAAATTCCATCTACATCATTTGTAATTTTCATTCGATTCTAGATGTATCCAATAATCGTCGTTATCGTCTACTCTATCACAAGTAACTTTAGATGATATCAAAACACACATATCCTTGAACAAAATTATAATGATTTCAGGTCCGAGGACCATTACACATCACTGTCACTATGAGAATAACTTATGATACTATTAATTATATTCCATGTAGTTTTCTTATGGTGGGTCAGCCCAATACGCTATTCTCTAATACGTATTTATGTCTTGACATTAATATCACCTATATTAATGATCAATGAGATGTGATCATCAGTCAATCAACATATTAGTCTCAATGTTTTATTGTTGTCATACATAAACAATAAAACTTCGCTAGGGAATTCGAATTATACAATTCTGTATTATTACTCTAAGGACTTCAGTTATGTTAATATTTATATTACGCAGTAAATATAACATAATTGAATAATTTTTATTCCAAATAAAACAATAGCATCAACAATGTTATTAATCACATCAAATGGATTTCCTCTACGGCATAAACTCTAACATGGGCCAGGTGAGATTTGAACTGTCTAGTACATATTTTACAATATAGCTGTTGATAGTCATTTATCACTTATACGAGGATGTTGTCTAACTCAAGGTTTTATGTTTCCCTTTAGTACCTTGGGATGCTCATCATTGATTTTGTTGAGTACGTAAACTGAGTAGTAGGCCTGGTGATGATGTAGTTATTCGTTGACCAGCATTAGGCTGGTGTATTATTCTATTATATAGATATATGTTTCTTTTTGTTTTGTGATCTTAATAATATGAGAGAAAGTGTAGCGAGGCTTGATGTATGCCTATTGATGACTTGTTGTGCCAGATTTTGAGATTTAATTTAGAGATAGGATTTCTTATTTTTCACGCTTCACTACGGGTTATTATTATTCTATATCCATGCATTGTGAAATATACAATAGGTTATGTTTAGGTTCATTTTCCTTTTTCGATCATCCCATATTGGACTGACAAGGTTTACAAATACACATTCCTTACCAATTAGTGCAGGCGGTATGGGGCGGTCATTAAACCTGGTATCATATATTTGGTTAATCGATCCACCCATAGTTTTAAAGCGCATAAGTGTATGGGAGATGCACTTGTAATTGATTTTGGTCTATAACCATATTATATGTAGTGAACAATATAGTATATTATCATGCATTTAAGTACCATTGTAACTTTTCTCCGAGATAATTTGGTTATTCTTGTTCCAAATAAAAAATGAGATGTCGGAATACATGAAACACTCCTAGGAAGGATCCTGTTTCTAGAGGGGTAGGGGAGGATGGTGGATCGATGTTACTACACCCGATTTCTCAGCTATGTTTGAGGACGCGTTGGCATCGATCATGATGGGAGTACCTACTTCAGGAGTAGCAGTAGATGGTGATACACCCAGGGATGCACCTAGGGATATAGAATTTGTTAAATTCTGCAACAACTATTCTTCTCTATGTTGCAAGTCATTCGTTAGAATGGAATCAACAGTTGAGATTCAATGTTTGTTGGATACCTATACCAGTATCTTTGGAGACCTTGGATGTGATGACCACACCATACCTCCTTCACTGAACTAAGGAAAAGGTTCGTTGTATGACGTGCCAGGTCAATATGTGATGATCATCAAGGAAGAATAATTCAAAGTAAACCTGTCGTATAACCCGCAGCGCATGGAAAATATATATGTTAGATCCAAAAATGTCTCAACACCTAATCTAAGAACAATTTCTGATGAAATGAAACTAAAAACGATGAAAACACGCAATTTATAGTGGTTCAGCATTAAATAGCCTACGTCCACTTTCTACTTCTTGTATTGATGACTTTAATGTAGATACAACAATGATTCTTACTCACTTCAACTCATATCATACATAGATTCACTCAATCTTTTATCAAATATACTTTATAAGATGATAGCAATATGAAGATGGTGATAGAATTCGGTTCTCATAGGAATTTCAACTCTGAAAATGCCAAAAAGATACTTTGAAATGTGCCTTGGGGGTATATTTATAGGTGAAGAATGCTCATTGAACAACTTCGGTTCGGATCCACGTGGTGCCCATCCCGTTACTATCGAGTTCGAATGGGATATGATAGCGACAGTGCATCAGGTTAGTGGTGAACAAGGGGAGAACGTGGATATAACCGCTCTGATTCTTAAGGGAATGTGGGCATAGCTTCTGCGATTTCAGGCGCATAGGTTTGGATCGGATATACTACAGTTGAGGGGACGGATCGGGCTTGACCGAACCGATCCAGTATGGTATATGCTCCCTCTTTTCCGATTTAAGTTTTTCTGCATTAACTACAAGAAATCCAATATGATCCGTCTCTTGAAGAAAGTGTCCTTCATTTTTTTATCTTTTAATCTTTGTGTAGCCTAGTTCACAAAGTAGCTAACATTTTGCCCCCTCAAAGGACGCTTCTATTGAAGATGGAGTGTGCTTGACATTATTTACTTACTGGTCCCTGAGTTTGAATCATTGAATAGTTGCTTCCATTCGCATGTAAGGATGCGTTGCTTCATAAAGTCATGTCTCTTGTTGCTTATTTATACATCATAGATCGTATGAATCATTTTCTTCATTTTAAACAACTCTGGGAGCTCTTCTTGATGTCCAGTGATTCCTCTAGGTAAGCTTTTTGTTTACTTTTCTTTTAGTTCATTTCATACATCGAGTTAACTCTGGTAAATGAATTTGGGCTCGGACCCGGTCCGAACATTTTTCTTACTACTCACTGCCACTGAACGAATGGGCCAAATTCCTACATGGGACAACACCCCAGTCCGATCGGAATGAAGTGTTGGTAATACTAAGAGCCATCTCAAATCTATATATATAAATCCATCGTCTTTCCTCTTCTTCCTCCTTTCCTTTTATTATCCCTGTCTTCCAGACTTTAGAAAAAGAAAAACCCTATTTCTCAATACTTCAAAATTCCTTTCAATTCTCGAATTGATTACATAGGTAGGTTAAAAAACTTTTGTTAATTCCTTTTTAATTTATTTCGATTCGAATTCGTGGATGATTCGGATGATTTGAGCATGGAACTTAGCTGACCTTGACGCCATGACCCCCCCGCCATCTTCGTTAATGACCTCATCGCCAGCTCGAGGTAGTAACGGAGGGGATTAGAATCTATTATTGAACGTGCCAGCACATAAATGCTTGGCTTTGATTTGGGCATTTGGCATGAGACAGGGTTCAGTGTTGGTTAAGGAAGAGAGAGGATGGAGAAGAAGAAGTAAAGGGAAAGGTTTGGGATTGGTTCGGGTGAAGAGGCATAAGAGTGAATAGGAGGAAGGGGTTCATCTGACCGGGTCGGGTCGGAGGGAAATATAAAGAGAAGGAGAAAAACTAGCTATGCTAAACCGGGTCGGGTCGGAGTGAGAGAAATGGTTATGGGAAGATATGGGTACTCGGACCGATCCGGACTGCTTAAAGTACTAACTTTCGAGCCAAACCGATTTGCATGTAGTGCATTAACTTCTGCTTTGGAACACACATGGTGGCCCCCGGTCCGAACCCTTTCCTCTGTGGGCGTCCGATCCGATCCCTATATATATATATATATCTGAACCGAACTGAAGCCATCCAACTTAATGCACAAGAAAAGTCTGACTTGCTCAATCAACGTTTGCCGTGACTTACAACTTAATGAACAGTTAGGAGAGTGGCTTATGATCATGAGCAAACATTTAAGACTATTCTGAACATTACTGCTTCGCCAAACCTTTGCATTATTCTCTTATTTGTTTACTTTGCATCTCTTGCACACACCATACACACTTTAGTTCACACACATGCATGGGGCGATAGGGGCTATTTTACTCTAACTTATGATATTGCTTCTTCATTAGTTTAGCGACCATGGCAGAGAGACATTCATCTAGATTAGCAGAAAAGGGAGAAGCCATAGAAACATCTGAGAAACTCACTCTTGATGTAATATCCTCTTCCTCAGACCCTGAATGGGATGATGAGGGCCTAGATTATGAAATGGAAGCGCATATAGTGAAGTATCTTCCCGGGGTGAAGTTTCTCGAAGGAGAGATAGGAGATGATCATGCTCCCGACAAGCTTGAAACTGCCACTATATTGGAGTTATCCAAAGATTCTGTTGAGTTGATGATCGATGATGATAGACTCATCTGAATATCTAAAGCATGGGATATTAAAAAGAGATACCTAGGTGCCTTCGAAAACAGATCGCCCCCACATTCCACCGGAAGGATTTATGGCAATTACCCGATTAATGTGTCTGGTTAGGGCAATTCCTCTGTTTCCGCCTTTTGTCGTCGATTTTCTGAGACAGATGCGGATTGCCCTCATGCAATTACATCCCAACTCTTATGCTTATTTATACACCTTGTATATAGCATACAAAGAGATTTTAGGTATAGAACCTACCTTCGATTACGTTCACTTCTTTTATAATTTCAAGCATCGGACTCAAGAGACTCCCTCCTTCTCATACTTTGAATCAGTTCCAAAAAGGAAAATTATTACTGTTCTATATAGCAACAAGGCTGGTGACTCTAAACCTGAATGGTTTTATATCAGACAGGAAACGGGGTGCACCAGGAGGTGGACCAAATCAAGCAAAGCACCGACTTTCTAGATTTCAACTTTAAATGCTCATGCCAACACATTAACTTTCTTTCTTTTTCATTCGCGGTTGATAACCCAAAGCAAATATCGGGTCAATTATACTTTGAACGTTTGCATCAGCTGCTCAACGACGACCAGAAGTTCTTAGCCATCGACGAAGTTCTTAAGGAGTATCTCCATCATCACAAGTTACTATCTATTACCCGTAGAATAGGTCGTGGGACAGGTCCATATGTATACATACCCCTGGTCGACATTATTCCTGAGATGGGTAAGGGCTCGAAAGGTCCAACGATACCTCTTAGGACTCCTCCCTCTCCATCCTCAACTCAGGACGATGAATTAGCCAACATAGCTGAGAGACACAGAGAAGGGTATACCATTCCTGATGATGCCATTTCTCCTGAAAAGTCAACATCCCCTAAAGAGCTATCGCTAGATGCTCCTCAAGGAGATGCTCCCACTACCGATGATTCTACATTTAAGGGTTTAGGAAATCTTCCCCTGCCCGAAACTATTTATACTTCAGAACACTTCGGAACGAATCCTTTAATTTTTACTTCTTCAGAAGAGACTACTCCTGTGAAGACCAAAGAGATTACTCATGCTAGTCTGGCTTCAGGCTCGGGTTTGTTGGGGGGAACGACACTTAGGATGCACATAACACAATAGCACCGCACGTCACAACACTTATGTCTTATGTAAATGTCGATTCTGAACTCTACTTATTGTTGTGCAGGTACCATGTCACGCCCTTACTATGATGTCGGGAAAATTCGCCATAGCATGTCCAGACATCCTTCTGACACCGAGCATGATCGCCGTGAGAACCGGGGCAGAGATGCCAGAAGGCATTATGATTCCCATCGACCTAACACTTCACGCTCTCGTTCTCCTGTTCGGTCAGACCCGGACAGATATAAGAGCCACTAAAGTCGTCGTGGGGGAGATACATCACAGTCCAAAGACCGAATTTCTCCCTAAGATAAATATTCCCGAGAAAAAAGTCCACCGAAACACATTGATTCGCGAGATAAGCACAAAGCTTCTAAGAAGCGATATGAAAAAAGTGATGCAGCCATCGTCCCTGCTAAGTGGAAATATTTTGAGCTATCTTATTCCAAATCCTTGCCACTAGATGATGATTCCAAAATAAAACTGGCTTATCTGAAGGAGCAATTCCCAGATCACTACTTTGAGCATTTAACTTTCCTGCCCGCACTTGAGCCTATTTCTTCAAAGTGGGCAGATGATGCTAGGGCAAAGATTGATGCAGTAGAGAAGCAGTACTCAGATATGTACAAGTATTCACACAATCTCTCAAGAATCATTCGAGCCCTAATTGCAGACGTCGATGCGATGAAGAAAGTTGCAGATTCTGATGAGAATGTTTTGAAAAATCTGGAGAAGGACTTAGAAGATACACAAGCTCAACTTGTCATTGCTCAACAAGATGCTAACAACTTCAAAAAGCAATTTGAGGAACTGCAAAAGCGTTATCAGGTCCTACTGGAATCTCACAGTCAAGAGCGTTTATAGTTGAAGAAACAAGCTGAAGATGCTAAGTCAAAAAGTGCCAAGGTGCAACTAGCTTACAATACTCTTGAACAAGAAAAGGCCGAGTTAGCGAGGAAGAATGCCGAGTTGAAGAAACGAAATGCTGACTTGGAGGCCAAGTTAATGGAGGCCGAGACCAGAGCTGCCTTAGCTGAGGGAAATGCAGATAGCGCTATTAAGTCTATTGAAGAGACCCATAAACAACTATCAGAGGCTCAAAAAGAATTACATGGATTTGGCGAACTGGTGATTGAATTCTTTGCACACATAATCCGTCGTCGAAACATCTCTTGAATCAAAGACTATTCGACTACCTTAGTTCATGTATGGAGTCAAATCATCGAATGGGAAAAAGATGAACTTAAGGTAGACTTCGTTGATGAAGACAAACTCATGGAGAAGTATCTGAAAGATGATGAACCGGCACGTCTGGCTGAGGGGCATCGCCTTATTGCTGCTACCATGGAGGAGGAGAAACGCCAGGCCAAAGGAAAGAATATCCTTGAAGTTGGCTCCCCTTCTGTTACCATCGAAGCTGTTGGAGTTAAGGAATATGATCCCGAGAATTCGGGAATTCCTAGAGCGTCTCTTTTATCTCCTATACCCGAATCAGCATCAGAGATGGTAGCCGCCCAAATTGAGAAATCATCAGAAGGTATTTCCACCTTTTCACCCTAATTTGCCAAGGCAGTTTCCACCTTTCGTCACATCATTGGGCAATCGATCGAAGTTTCTGTGTTTTCTCCTGAGTTGATAACTGTTGCTTCTCATTATGTAGGTGTTGAGCCAACCGAGAAGACTGATGAGCATCGGGGAACCGCCAATGGGGAAAAATCCATGGAAGAGACTCAGGAAGGACATGATAGGGCTACCATCATTGAGTCTGGGGGGGGGGGAAGCTGAAGGTAAAAAGGAGGAGGCTACCAATAAGACTCCCATACCACCTAACGCCGACACTTCTCATGATGAAGAAATGATAGACACTTTGAAAGATGATGGTGGTAATGATGGGCATGAAGAAGATCCTGATATTGCTATAATTGGGGATTCGAAGAATGCTAATGACGTGACTTTGGCTGAAATGAAAGCCAAACAAGACAAGCGCATGCAGCTGAAAGTCGAGGAGATAGACCCCGAAAGCCTTAAGCCCCTTGCAGTGGTGGATGCTAGATCGAAGTCAGTTGTTAAGCTTTCAACAAGGTCAATTACAGAGGAGCTTGCTAAAAAATCTTCTCTTGATCGCAGTGCTCCGACTACTATGAAGAAATCTATTGACTCTGGTGCCTTAATTACAGAGAAGAAGAAACCAAAGCGTCTCATGTCCGATGTTGAAAAAGAAGCTAAAAAAGCTCTTAAGGCTACGAAGAAGCCCAAGTCTAGTCCAAAGTCCAAGTGACAATGCATTTTTTTTTTGTTTTGATATTCCACTGGTCCGCTATTGTTGCAGCGAGTGCGGCCCTCGCATCTTTTGCTTTAGCTTTCCTGTATAAAATCACGTGTTTGTGAATAAAGTAGCTTGGTCCCTACAATGTCTGATATTTGTAAATTTAGCATTTAAGTAAAAAAGAAAATGAACAACATATCATATCACAGTTATAAAATAAAGTCATTGTTAAGGGGAACATGAGTATATATATGCCCCCAATTAATCTTGAATGACTGATTGAGGTTTATTCAAGATTGATTAAATTCAACAACTAGTTGCCCCCGATTCTCTGACGGAGTCATATTCCTTTCGTCATTGATTAGCATCTTTATACTGTCCTGTCTCACAACCAGGTTTGAGTATTACTGAGGCGGTCTCTTATCGGGGTGCAACTTCATGTCTCAAGGGACGTCGTCTTCCCGTCCTTTGTACTCTTTCTCGATTCATGAGAGTTAGAGTTAAGAATGTTGCCTTCCCATTCTTTGCATCTTATCATGCAAGCGGTCATTTTGTTTGTTCCTGCACATAGATTATCTTCAATTTTCCAGATACAATTTAGTGTTTTGTGTTTCATAGTCATTATAGAATAATCGTTGAAGATAGAAATAATGTAGGAAAGTAAATGACACATGATATTTTTATAGTGGTTCAGCTAAGTTGTAGCCTACATCCACTTCATAATCCTTTGTTCATATAAACATACTTTTTAAGGCAAGTCGTGCCTTGTTTACATAGTCTATAAAAACAAAAGAAAGTAATTCATATCTAACTCAAATATCACCGCAAAGGTTGAGCATTCCAAGATCCGGGAATTTCTTCACCATCTACGGTCGTTAGCTTGAAGGCTCTTGTGTCAAGCTTCCGTTGGATGGCATAAGGCCCTTCCCATCTTAGACCCAGATGGGTTGAAGGTGGGAAAACTCATTTCAACACTAAGTCTCCATATTCGAAGGTTCTAGTGCGAACCTTTTTGTCATAATAACAAGCTACTTGGCGCCAACGCCTCGAAGCATGCAAGTCTGCTTCGTCTCTTTTTTCTTCAAACATATCAAGAGAATCTAGAGGGAGTGTTCTATTTGTCATTGGGTCATAGTATGCAACTCGATGAGAAGGGACTTTTAGTTCCGCTTCTGACCCGAAGGAGAGTGAAAAGGGAGTATGGCCAGTGGTTGTCTTAAAGGTTGTCCTGTAGGCCCACAAAGCTAGTGGCAACTCATCTACCCACTTGGCTTTGGCCTGCTCCAACCGCTTCTTGAGAATAGATTTAATGACCTTGTTTATTGCTTCAACCTGGACGTTTGACTGCGGGTGAGCTACAGTGGTGTCTCGTTTATCAATCTTGTATATCTGGCAGAAGTTTCTAAATTCAACGCTGTCGAACTGTGTCCCATTATCAGTTATGATGGTCTTCGGTATCCCAAATTGACAGATAATGTTTCTACCCACAAAACTAATCACCTTCCTTGTCGTGATTATGGTTAAAGGTTCAGCTTCCACCCATTTCGTGAAATAGTTCATGGAGACGATCGCGTACTTTGCTCCCCCTTTGGCAATAGGTAACACTCCAATAATATAAATTCCCCACATGGAAAACGACCATGGTCTTACCATTGACTTAAGCTGAGTCGGAGGTGCTCTGGGAATTTTGGCGAATCTTTGACATTTGTCGCAGCGTTGTGAATAATCAACCGCGTCTTTATTTACGGTAGATCAAAAATATCCATACCACAACACTTTCTTTGCTAGGGTTTGGCCCCCGGTGTGGTCCCCACACTCACCTTCATGTACTCCTTGCAGTACATGTTTGATGTCGTCATGTGCAATACACCGTAGTAGGGGCATTGAAAACCCTTAGCGATAAAGGACGTCGTCCTGTAAAATGTATCTTGCAGCCTTACGTGTTACAGCTCGTCTTTCGCTTTTCTTCAATGGGAGGTTCCACTCTTGAGAAAATTCTTGATCGGGGTCATCCATGATTCTCTCTCTGGATTAACTTCTAAGGCTAGTTCCACCTCCATTAGGTCGAAACTTGGTGATTCCAAAACCTCTATCGGAACCATTTCAGTTTCTTCGGGGTTATCAGAACTTGCTAGTTTTGCCAACCGATCTGCTTTCTGATTCTCTATTTTGGAATATGCGTTATGCTGTAACGCTCCAAACTACACAGCAACTCCTTTACCTTTTTGAGATAAGTAACGAGTCGAGGTACTATAGTAACAAACTCCTCCCGTACCGGCATACAACTATCTTGAAGTCACAACATATATCCAGTGTCTTCACTCCTAGTTCTTTGGCGAGTTTCAGACCAGCAATCAAGGCTTCATACTCGGAATCATTATTGGTTGCAGCAAATTCTAATCGCAATGCATAGTAAATAGATCGTCCTTCAGGAGTAATTAAAACAACTTCGGCGCCGGACCTTCGATCATTTATGGCTCCGTCCGTACATAACTTCCACGGATTAAGCTCTAATTCTTGGTCTAAAGTAACCACCATGTCACCCACTGTTTCCTCTTCGGGAATCGTGAATTCGGCTATGAAGTCGGCCAGTGCCTGCCCCCTTATTGATCTCCGTGGCTGAAAATTCAAATTGAATTGACTCAACTCGATGTTCCATTTAAGTAACCGCCCCGATGAGTTTTTGCAACACTTGCCTTAAAGGTTGATCGGTGTATACAACTATCGGGTGAGCCTGAAAGTAATGATGAAGTTTGCGGGAAGTAATCAGGAGGCTATAAGCAAGATTTTCTATCTTTGGATAATTACGTTCTGCATTGGCTAGCTTCTTGCTCACGTAGTATACAGGCCTCTGGACTTTATCTTCTTCACGTACCAACAATGTACTGACGACATGAGATGATACCACTAGGTAGATGAACAAATCCTCATGTTCCACGGGTTTTGATAATATTGAAGGATTTTCTAATAAGTCTAATAAATTCTGGAAAGTCTCCACACAATCAGGGGTTCACTCAAAATTTCGTTTCCCTCATTTTATCAGATCGAAGAAAGGTACACACATATCTGTGGCTTTGGAGATAAACCTGCTCTATGCAGCAACTTTTCTGGCCAGGCTTTGAACATCCTTAATCTTTCGTGGTCCTTCAATATTCCTTATTACTGCTATTTGACTAGGATTTATCACAATTCCTCGAGAACTCACGATAAACCAAAGGAATTTCCCAGATGCGACCCAAAGGAGCATTTGAGGGGGTTTAACTTCGTCCCATACCATTAAAGAATGTTGAACATTTCGGCTAAGTCCCTTATATGGTCGGAAGATTGTCTAGACTTCACAAGCATGTCGTCCACATAAACCTCCATGGTTTTTCCGCTTTGATTATAAAATATGCGGTTGACCAAACGCTGATACATGGCTCCTGCATTCTTTAATCCAAATGGCATTACCACATAACAATATAACCCCAAGTCTGTGATGAAACTTGTGTGCTCCGATCTGGTATGTGCACGGGAATTTGATTGTACCCCGAATAGGCATCCATAAAGGATAAAAGCTTGTGTCCGGCCGTCGAGTCTACTAGTTGATCAATCCTGGTAAGAAGAAAGCTATCCTTCGGACAAGCCTTGTTCAAGTCAGAGAAATCAACGCATGTACGCCACTTCCCGTTAGATTTTTTGACCAGGACAGGATTTAATATCCAGTCGGGATATTTCGAATCTCTAACGAACCCATTATCCTTTAATTTCTCTACCTCTTCCTTCAAAGCTGCTGACCGCTCTGGGCCTAACATCCATCTCTTCTGCTTGGCGGACGGGTGCTTTGGATTAATGCATAAAGAGTGGCTCATAATAGCTGGTGAAATCCCACACATGTCAGCGTGAGTCTAGGCAAACACATCTTAATTTGCCCTTAAGAAATCATCCAACACTTTCGCTCGAATTGGATCTAGTTGCGATCCGATCTTTAGTACTTTTGTCAAATCTGCCTCATCAATAGGTATATTTATTGTTGTCTCATTGAGAGTCGCCTTTCTATCCTTGGGTTCTCTATCCTCTCTGGGATCTATATCCTCGAGCACATATAAGGGCGACTCTCTTGGGGTTGGACCCCTTAATTGCTATGCTGAGTGTTCCTTCGAAGGGGGAGAATCGTCCTTAAATTCTATATTCAACCCCTTCATTAGCATCTTCAACTCCGTCATATAACAAGCTCGTCTCGTAGCTTGGTCGCCACCCATCACCCTTATTCCTGCATCAGTTGGGAATTTAAGCAGCAAGCACCAAGGTGCAATACATGCCCTAAACTCGGCAAGGGCCGGTCGGCCTAGGAAAGCGTTGTATGGTGACTCTACATCCAAAACTACAAATGGCAGGATCCTCACTCTCTGGCGATCTCCCTGTCCTAATGTCACCGGTAATTCTACGTAGCCCATCAGAGCCGTTGAAGCCCCATTGAAGCCCTGTATCCATCCTTCGCAGGGCTTAGATCTTTTTCTTCGAGTCTCATTTGTTCAAAAGCTTTCTTGAAGAGGATATTGATTGAGCTTCCGTTGTCCACCAACACCTTATGGACTAATGCAGGGCCAATGGCCGTGGTAATTACCAGTGGGTCTTCAGTTGGTGATTGAATTCCGGTATCATCTCTACTACGGAATATAATGTCGTCAGACATCGTCTTTTGTTGTTTTACTGGAGTAATGTCTTCGAGTTTACTGCATTCTCCTATCTAAAAGTGCTTGGCGGCATTGACGTACTAATCCATTGCTTTGAAACTATGGCTAGCTAGGTGGGGTCCACCTATAATAGTATTGATAACGATCCCCTTATCTTTCTGCTAGGCTGTGGGTTTAGAAGTTGGCTGGTTTTGGTCCGGGGATTGCCCTCCTTGCCCCCCGTCCCATGGGGCAACCTTGTACTCGTCTAACTTCCTTCCCGCAACAATCTTTCAACTAAATCTCTAAAATGACGGCATTCGTTGGTGGAATGATCGTGGGTTCCATGGAACAAATAAAACTTTCCCGTTGTGATCTCTTTTTCAGTGGAGTCTCTGGGTGGTGGCTTTTTGTATTGCAATATGTTGTATGTGTCCAAATAAATGTTTTCCAAGGTATCATTCAATGGAGAATAGTTTTCAAAAGTTTGGAATCGAGATCTTATGTTGGAACTGTTCCCTCGGTTCCTACTCCTATTTTCGCTTCCATTCTTGCTGTTATTACCTCCGTTCTGGTTGCCAACGTTCACTTCAACCTTCCCTGAACTGTCACCAGATTGTTTCACAGCAACATTACTTTGGACACCTTCCCTCTAGACCCCTTTGGATTTTCTCTTCCTATTTGCATGAGCTTCTTCTCGCCTTAAGCGAATATTAGCCTTTTCGTAGAACAATTCCCTAGTGGGGGCGGTTTCCCAGATAGATAATCCCCAAATTCTGTGTCCGGATCAACTCCTTCTATTAAGGCCATAAAAATAGTGGGTTCATGAGGGTCACTAACTTATGTGACAGCCAGGTTGAAGTGGTCCAAATATTATTTCAAAGATTCGCCCAGAGCCTGTTTAATCCTTGACAACTCTATGACGCTTTTGGATTTTTGGGCGTGAAGTCGAAACTGGTTCATAAAGTGCTCACTTAATTCTGTGAAATTTAATACTGACCGTGGAGGCAGTCGGGTGAACCACATTAGTGCTATGTCTTCTAGATAAATCGGAAAGGCCTTGCATTTTATAGTGTTTGGAGCTGCTGCGACATTCATGAACCATGCATACCTCATCAGATGCTGCCCGAGGTCCGTTCTCCCTAATATCGATCCATTTGTGGCATGTTGAATCGCCGAGGGAACTGGAAGTCCAATATATCATCTTTGAAGGGGGTCTGACTTCGCTCAATACCCCAGTCCTCATTAGTGTATTATCGGCTTTCGGACATGATCATACGCACCATTGCCCACACATCGGCATTTGTTAATGTCTGCACAGGTTCTCCAGGTCTGATATTCGGATTACCCCTGGGTTCCTGATTAGGGGATAACCTTCAGTTTCTAGCGGCGGCTGCTCAACACTGCTCCCTTTTCTCCCGGTCATTCTCAGGAGGAAAGGGTTGGAGGATTTGTTTTTGCGTAGGATTAGTAATATTAGGATCCTTGGGTTGAACGTGGGATCTATGCACTGGTAACGACATAGGCTTTTCCAGGCTCGGATCGTCAGGTTCTAACACACGAGCCACATCTTCACGAGATCCCAAAGATCCGAAGGTCAACTGATCAAGATTTTGAGGTCGCTCAAGCAGCCTTCTCTCACGAGGACGTCCTTCATCTGAAGAAGATGAATAGTCTGCAGCAAGGCGGCGTGTTGGAAAAGGTGTCTTTTGCCTTTGGAGTTCATTGATTTCCCTACTCATGGCGATCATGTTCTCTTGCATGCGAAGACTGTCACATTTATGGGCTTCTAATGCATTTCTAGTACTCTCCAACATGTCAAGAAAATGCGAAAAACACCGGTGCGTGATGGGTGCAGATGGAGCAGGTTGATCACCAATTATCGTGGACGGCATTGGAGCATTCGTGGGTGCTCGAGTAGAAGTACCAGCTTCAGCCTCATTCGGTTCGGATCGGAGTAGGGTGTCAAGAGGGATTCGGTTCGGATCGGAGTAGGGTGTCAAGAGGGATTCGGTTCGGAGGGGTCTGAGCAGCTCCAATACTTCCTGATCAGTTCGGGTTCTCCTGGTCGATTCGGTTCGGAACGTCCTGTTCGGATCGGGTTTGTCCAGAGCTTTGCCCCCGCGACCTCGTTAACACGATGACTTGTTGATGTTCTCTAGCATCGTTCCCCCTAGCGCCTTGCACTCCTTTTCCTTTCCCTTTAGCCACAATTTCCAATCTTTAAATAATTAATTAACAATTGCTTGAAAGTGTCGGAAATAGAGGATTAACTTCATTGAACTTGAAGTCCAAATAGTAGAACGATAATCCCAAAAAGCGAAGAATTCAAAGATCTCTCAGTGAAAGAACAAAAATGTTAAATCCAAAAATGTCTCTAACACCCAATCTAAGAACAATTTCTGATGAAATGAAACTAAAAACGATGAAAACACGCAATTTATAGTGGTTCGGCATTAAATAGCCTACGTCCTATTTCTACTTCTTGTATTGATGACTTGAATGTAGATACCACAATGATTCTTACTCACTTCCACTCATATCATACATAGAACCACTCAATCTTTTATCAAATATACTTAATAAGATGATAGCAATATGAAGATGGTGATAGAATTCGGTTCTGATAGGAATTTCAACTCTAAAAATGCCAAAAAAGATACTTTGAAATGTGCCTTGGGGGTGTATTTATAGGTGAAGAATGCTCGTGGAATGGCTTTAGTTCGGATCCACGTAGTGCCCATCCCGTTACTATCAGGTTCGGATGAGATATGATAGCGACAGCGCATCAGCTTAGTGGTGAGCATGGGAAGAACGTGGGTATAACCGCTCCGATTCTTAAGGGAACAAGGGCATAGCTTCTGCGATTTCAGGCGCATGGGTTCGAATCAGATATACTACAGTTGAGGGGACGGATCGGGCTTGACTGAACCGATCCGGTGTGGTATATGCTCCCTCTTTTTCTAATTTATGTTGTTCTACCTTGACTATAAGAAATCTGATCTGACTCTTGAAGAAAGCATCCTTCATTTTTTGATCTTTTAATCTTTATGTAGCCTAGTTCACAATGTAGGCTAACAATATAATAATAAAATATACAACATGATATAGTAGTGAAACATATCTGAGTGGAAAATTAAATCTCCATAAATCCATAGAATCTCAAGTACAATAGGTCTCAGTACATGAATATCTGAATATAATATACCTTAGTACATCCCTCAGAGTACCCATAACCATCATCATATAGAGAAAAGTAAAGCAATAGTAATATAGTAGGTAGCACATAATACGAAAGCCTCTAACTTGTCCTCGCACAACTTCAGAGTCATCACCAAATCTTCTAGATGTTATTTAAGTTTGCTTATCAACAACTTTGATGAACAACCCAAGGTAATAAGACGGAAACATAAAACATTAAGCTAGACAACAGTCTTAGTGAGCGATAAAATAACTAACAACAGTTAGACCAGATAATATGAGTATAAACAGTCCAACCATTCGATCTGTCTAACAACAATCGAGTAAAACACAAATATCATCCATCACGTGTTAATACAGAATAGGAAAGGACAACCCTCCAAATCCCGCTACTCTTTGACAACTTATGGTGATAGCTTACCCAGAGAAAATAGAGAGGTAAGCACACAATCAACCATAGCATCAATAACATCCAAAATCCAAGCTATCACCGACTACAACCTTGAATCCATTGATAACAGGACTTGCTTTCAACAATCAAAAGAGCTAATGGAAAACCTAGGTTCTAGCCAAACTACCGTACACCATCATGACTACGTATGTTTTCCTTATTCGACTAAGACAATTTGGTCTATCATGACTCGCCAGGGTACGCGATCTATCCATTCTGATCCAGATAGGCATCCCCATGATACCCTTGCTTTTAGTCCACTAGAACACTCCGATTATTGATGATTCCTTAGCTCTTCAAATTTTGCCGACCCTTTCTTCTTAGCGATAACATCCTCGTTCTAGCAACTTCTCAAACCAATTCCATTATCATCCTCGATCAACTCCCACCTGAGTCAATCCACCATCATACCGAATCCTACGTCATCCCATAACCAGTATCGCATTAATTCTCCTCCGACTACTTCAACTTGATTTCTAAATCAAAGAACTAACCATCGTTTAGTAGTGCATCATCCATACGAAATCTTATCCTTACCCAACTTCTTCAGCAACCCCTAGAAGCCACCATAATTAAACCCCAAAGTTTCGACTCCTCTCTCTACTTTCTTATGGATTGGTTCTGTTCCATATACTTAGCAATTTATGGAAAAGTAATTTTACCACCTCGCTGATCTCCTCAAGTGCTTCTTGTTTGTACATTTCCATGGCATATCACACATCCAGCTAAATCTTCTGTTGTTCCATCCACGCACTCGAGTAATCAACATTCTACCCATCCCAATTCTCTTCCGAATGACTTGAAAATTTGTAGTTAACCCCGATCTATAAACACGAAGCCATGTCACAAAAATCGTCGCCATCCGATCAACAACCATGGATCAGTACGGTCCATTGAGTCATGGACCAATGCTGGTCCACATACTTAATTTAATTTGGAACAAACTGCTTTGTGCTTCCATTCCTCATCTTCTAGATCGCCTCCTCCAAGTTTCATCTAAATCTGATCGTTTGGACCTCTGATTTTCTCTATTTTTCAATCCTAAGATCTACAGCAGCCAATTCTAACAAACAACTCAAAAAACGCAATCAGTTCAATCAAAACATACATCGACATAGCAATACATGATCATACAAGTAACGCTAATTATCAAAACATCATATAATAATGAATCAATCATAACTGTAGATCTAAACTTACCTAAGCCATGATTAACATTTGAATTTCCAGTTTAATAGGTTAATTTAGAGCATATGAACATACCTAGATCTGAGGTAGACTTGCATGAATAGATTTAGGGTGAATTTACCATATATGAAATGAAATTAACATAGATCAAACCAATATAACCCCTTGCTTCTGTGTGAGAGATATTTAAAACTCACTTGAATCCCAATTCAATGTAAATTCGATGTGATCAGATCTGTACAGCTCTAAAAACTCCGAATTTGATGCATTTTGTGTGATCTAATCTCCCTTGATGATGATCTGTCTTCTAGATGCAATCTATGATGAATTCGAATGAAAACATGGAGAATTAGGGTTTTAGGCTGAACCATAGAATCAAAGAAGTCTAACGTTTATAATGAAGAGAGAAGCCTTTATTCTCTGCCCAAATCCCCTATTTATATATGCTGACCATTAGCCTAATGGGATTGGCTAATCAGCCAATTAGCAGCTAATTAGCCTACCAAACAGAAATTGAAACTTAAAACTACAATACCTCCCAAAGCACTGAACTAAATTCCTTATATGACCGCTCAATAGAATTGTAAACCACCATTCCAATACAATGAGACTGATTTCAGCACCTGGTTTGATTCTTATCAAATTTTTGCCCAAACAGTAAACTAAAGGGAAAAATGGTCATATTTAAATTTGGTAAAATCGTGGACATGTCACCCATCCCCACGAATAACATATTAGAATTTGAGAATGATCCGACTACTAGGGAATAAAACATAATTATTTTATGATCCTCTGATACGTAAAATACGGGTCATTACATTCTCCCCACTTTAGGAATTTCTCCCTAGAAATCCCAAGCAAACATAACATCCCACACCCCTACCATCCACGAGTATCCAATCTACCATCCAATTTAGCATTCAACCATCCATGCAATCAAACCCTATGCTAGCATGCGTACAAGACACAATGGTACAAGTAAGATATGATATATGTAACATACCATTCAAAGAATCTGGTTGGGTCGCTCTTATACTCCCTTTCGATTCTCGTATGCAATCATCGTCGTTTTCTCCCCATTATACCTTGACTAGCTTAACTACCATCATCCTCAGTTATTTCATGTCACTTCCCATGACGCAAAGCAGCTTACGAGGCCTAGAAATTTCAGGCTCGACCTCTAAATCTTCCAACTTATCAGGAGTTACCACAACATTCGAGTCGTGTACAAACTTCCATTAAATCAATACATGAAACACATTCTGCATGCTCGCCAACTTCTTATGTAGTTTAATTTATAAGTGAGCTTCCCAATACGCTCGAAAATTTGAAACGGCCCAACAAATCTTGGTGACAACTTTCCTTTCTTTCCGGAACGAACAACATTTTGTAGAGGCGAAATTTTAACAAATACCAAATCTGTGACTGATAATTCCAAATCCTTCTATCACTCATTTGCGTAGCTCTTCTAATGATCTTGGGCTGCCTTTATTCACTACCGGATGATCTCAATATTATCTAATGTTTCTTTTATCATCTCAGGCACAAGTACCAACTTTTTGCCAGTTTATAACCAACAAGATGAAGCATTACACGGTCTATCATACAATGCCTCACACGGTGTCATTCCAATTCTCTACTGGTAGCTATTATTATAAGCAAACTCGATTAAATGCATACGGTCTTTGCATGACCCTCCAAATTCCAATACAGAAGCTCTAAGAAGATCCTCCAATACTCGATTAACCCTTTCAGTATGACCATATGTCTAG
Source organism: Allium sativum (assembly GCA_030737875.1). Classification (NCBI taxonomy): domain Eukaryota; kingdom Viridiplantae; phylum Streptophyta; class Magnoliopsida; order Asparagales; family Amaryllidaceae; genus Allium; species Allium sativum. The sequence goes on along the minus strand of CM060916.1, from coordinate 386,484,651 downwards.
GGATGATTAGCCATACTCATACATAGCTCGTTTCCCAACGTCTCTTGTAAGATTTTCAAGAATCCACTAGTAAACAATGAATCTCGATCACTAACTATACTCTTCGTAATCCCGTGGAATCGAACCATCAACTTAAGATATAATTCAAAAAACTTCAATGTCGTCAACAAACCTTGCACTAAGTCAACCGATCCATGACAACCAAAATACTATCATTTCCTGTCCTTTCCCAGGCTATCCATAAATAATGTGACGGCCCGCCCCACACCAGCTGGCATTTCCTCCGAAAGTGCGCTGTACACATGCCCGACTAGCACGGAACGGTCGCCAAAGGAAGGAAAGAAGAGAATGAACTAATCGGAAACCCTGTAGAATGTCTCACAGCGCATGGAACAAAATATAATAATAATGTACTTGACATAAAACAGGTGAGACAGTGCATAAGCTGATAACTAAAACCAACATCAAAACATCATCATCAGAGTAGCGGAAATCCAAATACAGCTTATTACAACTTTGCAAATTACTGTCTCTAAACAAAAGAAAGAAAGGTACACCACTAATGCCCAAAGCAGTGACCGTAGCAACACAGGGAGAATATCTATATATCATACGTGGAAGCCTCCTGCTCGTCTTCGGCACTGCTATTCGTGCATTACCAGCTAACCTGTCTCTAGTCTGCTCGTGAGAGCACCCAGAGTAATAAGAAGAGACAGAAAACTCTGGGTCAGACAAAAAGTCTGGTATGAGCGATAAGCAGCTAAACAGAACAATAACTGGTATATTAAACCATACTTGAACCTGGACCTGCAACCAAAGAGTTAGCACTACATACAGTACAATACTCTAATGTGCCACTAAACAGATGGTGTAAAGAATACAGGGGTAGGGGTGTGCATGTCATGATGATGGCAAACAAATCAAACATAGTAACCATCCTCACATCTCTCACTCAGTGCGTAAAGCATACGATATCCATCACTTTGATCACTAGACCCATCGAAGTAGTGACGGAGTTCGACTTGTACAACTACTGCTACTACCAAGCTTACCACATGGAGTCACGACCAAATCTTTACAAATGACCCCACTACATTGGTCTATAGCTCTTTAGTTGTACCTAGGCCACTGTAGCCCTGAATCCGTTCACGCACTCCCTACACATAGTGATCCAAAGTTATAGACATCGAAAACGCCTTAGCACACGTCCTGCAGCAAAGCCCAATCATGAAGTTCATTCGTTGGTTCCCATCTGGATCCTGAGTCAAAACTACTCATTTGGACTACCTTTGCATCTCAGGTTTTGGTCATCATCTTCGGATCGGTCTTCATTCAGCTCGTGATCATCATCTAGGCTCGGGTTCCTATCGGTTCGTGGCACCATCTCCAGATCGGTTCAGATTGTAGTGACCTTCCTCCAGCGGTTCGGATTGGGGCCCACACCTCCTGGCTTCATGGAGGACTCCTCTGGTTCGGTCCTTCTTCCCAAACACTCTGAATCAGGTCGGGTCTCTCAAGCTTCTCTATGGTGCATCGGTTCGGATCGAAGTGATACACGAGAGGCGGATCGGGTCGTGGGTTCTGGTCCAGATCTGGATCGGTTCAGCTTGGAGGGGCGGTTCGGTTCGGGTTCCTTCTTCCGATCTGATCTGGATCGGCCAAATTCCTACACTTCTTTCCAGCGACTGTTTACGCCATTCGATGGCGTTTTCGACCAATCTAACTATTCTAAACAATCACAATTCATACCAAATAGTCATAGGAACATATAACATCAACCACAAACATCAAAACAATAACTTGATAGGTTAAAATAGATCAAACATAGCCAAAACCCCATATTTTCCCTTAAGCATGTTTAATCAAAACTAATGATAGGATTAACAAAACTTAACCAAATTAGCCAAATTTTCTAACAGAGGTCTAAAACAATATTTCCGAATTTATCATTATTTTTCCAAAATTTTATCATGTCTATTTTCGTCAATCTTCACTAATTACCCTTAATTAACCGTAATTAGTGCAAAACTATGCAAATCACCCACCTTGGCCAACAAATAAAACCTTTAGAACTGAAACTCTACTGTTTGGGAGCGAATACCATTGCAATACATCAGCTCTACCTCGATTCTTGTGCTAATCCACCTTGATTTGATGTTGCTAAGCCTAATCCTTGATTAGAAAGTGATTTGGAAGTGTTTTAGAGGTTGGAGGCCATTGTTAGGGTTTCTAAGAGGTAAGTGGCGGCTAGAAAAATGAAATAGAATGAAAACCTAACTCATTTCAGCCTCCCCGTAACCCTAATTCCGAAATGGGTTATGGGTCCATTCACTAATCACCCTATTTGGCCCGGTTAAGCAGTTTTTCACCTTCCAAACCTTATTTCAACCATATCTCCCAAACGGTAAGTCCGTTTTTCACATGTGACCACTCTACGGAAAGGTAAACCATCATCCAAAGCCAACGGAAGTGGTTTCAGGTCAAAACTCCTTTCCAATCAAAAGTTATGTCCAAAACAAGATCAGCTAGAGGCAAAACGGTCATTTAAAAATCGGGAAAAATCATGAACTTGGGAAATGACCCCAATAGTCATCTCCCAAAGTTACATGACCATACGACTTCGTATGTAAAAGAAATGAATATCCCATGATCCTTCGATGCGTAGAATGCGGGTCGTTACACACTCCCCCCTTAAGAAATTTCGTCCCTGAAATTCCTTAACCCAAAACATACGAAGGATCCCACATGCCTACCAGCCACATACAACAATCAAACATGCAAAACAAGCAAATAAGCCTATACTTCCATGCAGAAAGACTAAATCGAAGTTAAAATCTTACCAGGCGAAGTGTTCTGGATACGTCTTCCTAATGCTGTCCTCTGTCTCCCAAGTAGTCATTCTCATCCTCGCCCCACTGAACTTTGACTAACTTCACCGCTTTCCTTCGAAGTTGCTTTGTATCGTTCCCAACAATACGCATAGGCCTGCGGTTCCCAACCGCCTCCGGTTCAACTTCGATATCATCCAACTGATCAGGTGAAATAGTCACATCTGGGTCGTGCACGAACTTCCTTAACTGGGAAACATGAAATATATTGTGAACTCCTGCCATCTTCTCTAGTAATTCTACTTTGTATGCCAAATTCCCAATTTGCTCAAGAACTGGGAATGGACCAACAAATATTGGTGCTAACTTCCCTCTCCTACCAAATCGTATCACGCTCTTCAACGGAGAAATCTTGATAAACACCAAGTCGCCAATGGAGAACTTTAATTCTTTTCTTCTTTTATCAGCATAACTCTTCTGCCTATCTTGGGCAGCCTTCATTCGATGTTGGATAACCTTAATCTTGTCTAAAGTTTCTCTTATCACATCGGGTCCAAGCACAAACTTCTCACTAGTTTCTACCCAACATGACGATGAGTTGCGCGGTCTTCCATACAAAGCTTCAAATGGAGCCATACCGATACTGGATTGATAGCTATTATTACATGTTAACTCTACTAGATGCAAATGGTCATCCCATGATCCACCAAAATCCAATACACAGGCTCTCAAGAGGTCTTCTAATATACGATTCACCCTCTCTGTCTGTCCGTCGGTTTGAGGATGATACGCGGTACTGGGATGTAATTCTGATCCTAACGCCTCTTGTAAGCTTTTTCATAATCCACTAGTGAACGACGGATCTCGGTCACTCACAATGCCTTTGGGTATTCCATGAAATCTCACTACCCACTTTATATACAATTCCGCTAATTTAGTTGTCGTCCTGTTTGACTTGACGGGTATAAACCTTGCACTCTTAGTCAATCGGTCCACAATCACCCAAATGCTATCATGGCCCGATCTAGTCCTTGGTAACCCATCAATGAAATCCATTGACACTTGTTCCCATTTCCACTCTGGAATTTCTAATGGTTGTAACAACCCACTAGGCTTCTTTTTCTCAGCTTTAATGAGCTGGCAGTTCATGCATTTGGATAAAAACTTTCCAATGTCTCTTTTCATCCCTTCCCAGTAGTAGGTCTGCTTCATGTCTCGGTACATCTTGTTACCACCGGGATGTATAGTCAGTTTTGAGTGATGACATTCTCTGAGCACTTCATCTCTCAATCCATTAACATTGGGTACAACCAGTCTTCCATTCTTCCTAAGCAATCCATCTCAATCAAGCCCATACTTATTCATCTCTTCGTCGATTCCCATCTCTAACTTTGAGATGATTTCCAGTAGGTTAGGATCGTCCCTCTGACTGGAACCAATCAGCTCCATCAAAATGGGTCTGATCGTCAAACTTGCTAACATTTCTGGATCCAATTCGCACTTTGGTCTGAAATCATACCCAGTGATGTATTCTAGTTGCTACCATTCTAGAAACATAGCCCCTAAACTGGCATGTCCTCTACTTAATGCATCAGCCACTGCATTACCCTTTCCTGGTGTATATGCGATGTCGAAATCATAGGAAGCCAAGAATTCTAAACATCTTTGATATCGGAGATTTAGATCCTTCTGAGAGAAGAGATACTTTAATGATTTATGATTGTTGAACAACTCGAATCTTTCTCCCAAGAGATAATGTCTCCACGTCTTCAATGCAAACACGATCGCTGCCAACTCCAAATCATGGGTAGGGTATCTTTTCTCATGCGGTTTTAGTTGCCGACTTGCATAAGCTACAACCCTACCTCCTTGCATCAATACATCACCTAGTCCGGTATCACATGCATCCGTGTATACCGTCATCTCTTCATTCCCCATTAGGAATGACAAACACTGGTGCACATGTCAACTTTTCCTTTAGACTCTTGAATGCATTGTCACACTTTTCATCTTAGACGAAAGCTTGATTCTTCTTGGTCAACTGAGTTAATGGTGCTGCTATCTTGGAAAAGTCTTGGATAAACTTACGATAATATCTAGCTAATCCGAAGAAAATTTGTATGTCTGTTGCATTCTTGGGCGTAGACCAATCTTGTACCGTAGCCACCTTCGCAGGATCCATGGCAATACCATTCTCTGAAACAACATGGCCTAAGAACCTCACTTCCCTTCTCCAGAAGTGACACTTAGAAAACTTTGCTTTCAATTGGTGTTTTCTCAACACCTCCATCACTATTCTTAAATGTTCCTTGTGTTCTTCTTCTGCCCTCGAGTAGACCGAAATATCATCCACGAACACAAGGACAAACTTATTCAACTGATCTCTGAATACCCTATTCATAAGATCTGCGAAATATGCTAGGGCATTGGTCAGCCTAAATGGCATGACCAACCACTCATAAAATCCAAACGGCGTTCGAAATGCCGTTTTAGCTATACTCTAAGCTTCCACTCTAAACTGATGAAAACCTACCGCGAGATCCAACTGAGAAAATACTCTCGCGCCACACAACTGATCAAACAAATCATCTATCCGCGGTAGAGGATACTTGTTCTTCCTTGTCACTTTATTCAACTCGCGGTAGTCTACACACAAACTAAGGGAACCATCCGCCTTGTTAGCAAACACAACCGGTGCTCCCCATTCAGAAACACTCCTTCTGATAAATCCCTTCTTCAAAAGATCGCCGACTTGCACCCTGAGCTCTCGGTACTCCCTTGGTGCCATACGACGAAGTGGCATCACTATAGGTCTGGCATCTTTCACTAAATCAATACAGAACTCAATCTCTCTGTGTGGTGGAAGCCCGGTCACTTCCTCGAAAATGTCCGGATACTGGTCAACCACGGGCAAACCTGACAACTCACTATATGGGATGTCGGGGGAATTTAGAAAACTATCCATTACCCCATCACCAGGTAGACCACCAAAAACCACCCTCTGGCCATCATCTGCTCTAGCTGTCACCAAAAATCCCTCACAGTCTACCACCACCCCGTATCTTTGGAGCTAATCGACTCCCAAAATAATGCCAAACCCAGTAAAGCCCAAAACAAAGCAATCACAAACAAACATGCATCCATGACTCGATAAGACCACATTACGACAAATCATGCTAAGGTTAGTCGAACCACCGATCGGGTTCGTCACTACTAAACGTCTATCGACAATCTCGGGCTCCAATCCCAACCTATCTACCAGGTCACTAGATATGAAGGAACTGGAAGCCCGGGTATCAAACAAAACTCTAACAGGAACATCATAAACAGAAAGCATACCTTGAACAACAACATTCTTTCCTTTCTCCACCGTAGTTGGGGCATTCGACGAAGAAGGAATAGCATTATGGGCATATGCTTTCAGCACCTGCTTTTCTTTAGGGGATTGCGGACACTTGTCCTTGTGATGTCCCACTTGGCCACAGTTAAAGCACTTCCTATACACTAGCTTGGCCTGATAATTACCAGCATAATGGCCCTTCTTACCACAGTTGAAGCACTCAACATCTTTCTTATTCTTTTTTTAGCCATCCTTATTCTGGTTCTGCTTCCTCTTATTCTGAGAACCATTCTTGCCTCCACCGCTTGCTTGCGACTTTGGCTCCTCTACAGATGCAACCTCAGTCTTCGACTTAGGGTAAAGACTCTCCGACCTCAATGCTTTTCCCACAATCGACTCAAACGTCTCATCGGTGTGGTTAATAAGCCTTTCCCCCAAGTATCCATCCAAGCCAATTATGAACTTCTCATTCTTCTTCTCGACAATATCAATAAGAGATAGTCCATACTTCGATAAAGTATCGAATTCTGTAATATACTCCGAGACAGCTCTGCCATTGTGCTTGAGTTCCAAGAATTTCTTAAACAGCACCGACTTCTGAGCAGCTGGAATGAACTTATCGCTAAAATGAGCCTTAAACTGCTCCCAAGTTATCTGATCCTCTGGAGTAGCTGCCTTTATAGCATTCCACCAATTCATTGCCCGTCCTTGCAGCTGACGGGATGCTAGCCTTCTCTTCATCGCATCCTCGATACCCAAGTCTTCGAAGATATGCTGGCAACTATCCAACCAATTCTGAACATCCGTAGCTGACTCTGTTCCATGGAACGGCTTCCCACCAAGACTAGCATAGCTTGGCGAAATCGGCCCTAGGCGCCTGCACTATTGGACCACCACCATTTCCATTATTGGGAGCTGCCCTCTGCACATCCCTCAGCATCTCTCTCATGAGGTCAGTAAACATCGTCCTCATGTCAGCAGCATTCCCATTATTGGCTCCTCTACTGGCACCTCTTGCGTATCGGCTCATCGTTCAATCTGTAAAGAGAAAACGATTAACCATCTTCATAGTGGTGCTAGTGCAGTGCGACTTCATCCTTAGCTATACTAATAGTGTATATATATATATAGCTTTTGAAAACCAAAATAATCATAAATACGCACTCTTATATACGTATACTATCTCTCCCTGATGACTTCCCCAGGTTAACTACGTAACCTAGAGCTCTGATACCAAGTGTGACGGCCCGCCCCATACCAACCGGCATTTCCTCCGAAAGTGCGCTGTACACATGCCCGACTAGCACGGAACGGTCGCTAAAAGAAGGAAAGAAGAGAATGAACTAATCAGAAACCCTGTAGAATGTCTCATAGCGCATGGAACAAAATATAATAATAATGTACTTGACATAAAACAGGTGAGATAGTGCATAAGCTGATAACTAAAACCAACATCATCATCAGAGTAGCGGAAATCCAAATACAGCTTATTACAACTTTCCAAATTACTGTCTCTAAACAAAAGAAAGAAAGGTACATCACTAATGCCCAAAGTAGTGACCGTATAAACACAGGGAGAATATCTATATATCATACGTGAAAGCCTCATGCTCGTCTCCAGCACGGCTACTCATGCATTACCAGCTAACCTGTCTCTAGTCTGCTCGTGAGAGCACCTAGAGTAATAAGAAGAGACATAAAACTCTAGGTCAGACAAAAAGTCTGGTATGAGCGATAAGTAGCTAAACAGAACAATAACAGGTATACTAAACCATAACTGAACCTGGACCTCACTAGTAGAAAACTTGTTTTTTGCGTCTCTTCATTTGCATCTGTTGTATAAGTAATAGATGCAAATAATACAGTTTGCATCTATTCGTAACGTACAACAGACGCAAATAAGCGAAAGTAAATATTAACCCAACCTTTGCGTCAGTTGTTGTTTATGAACAGACGCGGCACGGTGGAGAAAAATTAAGATAGAGCTATTTGCGTCTGTTCGTTGAACAATTAGATGCAAATAGGCTGTATAATTATATAATTTGCGTTTGCCCTGTTATAATCAGATGCAAACGGTAATTAAAGAAAAGAACTAAGGCAAGTATCGTGGAGTGAAAACTTAAACAATTCGCGCGAGTTAAATGAAATTTGGTAAACAAAAAAATCTTCGTTCAATATTCAACCTCCCCTAAAAGCCAACCTATTTCTTCCCAAAATTCAATCCAATTTCCATTATTCTAAGTCTGTATTCCAATTCCAATTCAGTATCCAATCCATTGCTCGCCTTCGCGCCACCTCGTCTTCCTCATCCTCTCTCGCTTTATAAGCTGAGATTTATAATTGTTTAATTGGGGTGTTTTAACTGATCTTCTACCCTGTTAGTTTGTAAGTTTTAATTTAGGTATTTCAGCTGTTTAAGTATTTTAACTATTTAATTTGGGTGCTTTGCATGATTTGAATTGGGTCCTTTGTGATTTTAATTTGTTTTATGCTCTGATTATGCGTAATTGTCCATTTTTTGCTGCGTGTCATTCCCCGTTAACATGGGGACAATAGTAGCAAAAGTTGCAGTTTACAATTCGGTGCAAAAGAGCAAAGTAATTACTGTTACATCTCAGAATTGTATCCTATAACTAGCTGTTTATACCTACCCCTACCCATAAGACCAATAAACCAATGCCTTTAGTCAACTGATTGAAATATTAACTGAACTTTATTGGTGAAAATTTCACAGTCTATATTACTTCCACTAATTCGATGATGACGGTCAATACTTAGTCCTAACCTGCGTCATTATTGAATCTGCAATAATGGGAATTCTCATTGTGATAAAATGTTACCAGCAATACAACATTTATGGGTTTTTTAATTTACCGGTCCGCATTGACACAATTTCCCGGCTATTTGGGCTCTCGTTTTACTTAAGAAAGCATTAGCAATTTTTTTACATTTTATAGTTTGAAATTGTAGTTCAACAATAATCTTTGTTGATCGTATTTCCTATCAGTCTTGGGGTTGCATTTTAAGTTCTAAGTCAGCAATCTTTGGATGTAGTGATGGACGCATAGTGATCTGGTGAAGAGCGATAGGATTTGAACATGTGGTCGGTACCATGTATTTGGCGACCCTTGAATGTGTTGAAAAATAAACTTGGTTTTTAATAGGAAATATTAATTAGTGACATAATTAATTATTGTATTAGGAAAGGGCAAGATAAATGGAAATAAATTATAAACATATTAAAATGAGAAGAATCTAGACTAAAGAATATGTAAAAGAAAAGTCTAGAAAAAGAAGTGTCTGGAGATTGTCTCTTGTATAAATTAAGGATGTATGTATGAAGAAAGAATCAAGAAATAAAAAAAGTTTTTTCTCTCCTTCCATAAAATATTCAATTTTCTTTTAATTTGTTCCTCTTCCTCCACATAATTTTTCAACAAAGTGGTATCAGAGCGAGGTTAGTGAAAGAGTGATAAATGTCAAACAGTGGAATGTTTCCCCTCCAATATCCTCGTCTTACAAAAGAAAATTATGAAAAATGGTGTATTCGAATGAAAGCTTTACTTGGAGGACAAAGAGTATGGGAGATCGTAGACAAAGGCTACGACGAGCCAGAAAATGAAAATACATTAACTCGAACGGAGAAGGAAGCTTTAGCAAAGACGAAGGAAAAAGATCAACTTGCTCTTAGCCTCATCCATCAATGTTTGGATGATTCAATGATAGATAAAATAGCGGATGCAGCCACTTCAAACGAAGCCTGGGAAATTTTAAAAAAATCTTTCCAAGGAGTTGATAAAGTAAAGAAAGTTAAGCTTCAATCACTAAGGAGTGATTTCGAAGCAATGAAGATGAGTGAATCCGAATCGATTTCGGATTACTTTACAAGGGTGAAGGCGAATGTAAATCAATCAAGATGCTATGGAGAAAAAATTGCAGATGTTCGAGTGGTGGAGAAGATTCTTCGTTCTTTGACACCGAAATTCGATTATATTGTGTGTGTCATTGAAGAAACGAAGGACCTCGAAGAAATGACAGTAGAAGAATTGGAAGGTTCCTTACGCGCTCAAGAAGAGAAAATAAAGAGAAGACAAGAAGAACCACAGGAGCAAATTCTTAAAACTAAAGCAACTTTAAAAAATGAAGAAGGAGAAAAGCAGTACTTTAGAGGAAGAGGACGCGGATATGGACGAGGAAGAGGACGCGGAAGGCAAGGACGTGAACAAGAAAGAAGCGATGGTGAAAGTTCAAATAACAAAGAGAGAAATCCTTCATATTTTAGAGGCCATGGAAGAAGTCGAGGACGAGGTCATGGAAATTATCAAAGATCAACTGAAAGAAGGTATGACAAGTCCAAAATTGAATGTTATAAATGCCATAGATTTGGTCATTATTCATGGGAATGTCAAACTGCTAATACTGAAGAAAGAGCCAATCTTGTTAATGATAACCAAGAAGTTGAAGAATCCACCTTGTTGCTAACTGAGAAAAAGGAAGAAAATGAAGTTGAAAGCTCGTGGTATTTGGATAATGGTGCTAGCAATCATATGTGCGGATACAAAGAAAAATTTGTGGAGATCAACGACAAGGTGAAAGGTAATGTTTCCTTTGGAGATTCTTCGAAAATTCACATTGAAGGCAAAGGTACAATTCTCATCTCTACAAAGAATGGTGACCATAAATTGATCTCTGATGTTTATTATGTTCCTAAACTAAGAAGCAATATTCTTAGTCTCGGACAATTTGTTGAGAATGGTTATGAAGTTTTGATGAAAGATAATTATCTTTGGCTTAAAGATAGAAACAATAACTTGGTTGCAAAGGTGGGCATGTCACGGAACCGGATGTTCAAATTGAATGTCCAAACTGTTGAAGCAAGATGTTTGAAGGTTAATGTGCAGGATGTGGCATGGTGTTGGCACATGAGATTTGGACACTTGAACTTTGGATCTTTGAAAGCAATGGGAGAAAAGATGATGGTAAAGGGAATGCCAACAATTGAAAATCCAAATCATTTGTGTGAAGCATGTCTTCTTGGCAAACATGCAAGGAAAAGTTTTCCAAAGAAAGCAACATCTATAGCCTCCAAACCACTTGAATTGGTGCATACGGACATTTGCGGGCCTATCAATCCACCGTCTTTTGGTAAAAGTAAATATTTTATACTTTTTATTGATGATTATAGCAGAAAAACGTGGGTTTATTTTCTCAAACAGAAATCAGAAGCTTTCACCACATTCAAAAATTTCAAGACGCATGTTGAGAAAGAAAGTGGCTACAATATCAAGGCATTGAGGTCTGATCGAGGAGGCGAGTTCACTTCAAAGCAATTCAATGATTTCTGTGCAGCGCATGGAGTTCGTCGTCCTCTCACTGTTCCTAGATCACCTCAGCAAAACGGCGTGGCAGAGAGGAAAAATAGATCAATTCTTAATATGGCAAGGTGTATGCTTAAAGCAAAAAATATGCCAAAGGAGTTTTGGGCTGAAGCCGTTTCTTGTGCGGTGTATTTGTCAAATCGCTCTCCAACTGTGAATGTCAAGGACCAAACCCCTCAAGAAGCATGGAATGGAAAAAGGCCAAGTGTTCATCATTTGCGAGTATTTGGTAGCATCGCTTATGCTCAAGTTCCGCAGCAAGAGCGTTCAAAGCTAGACGATCGAAGTGCCAAGTATGTTTTTGTTGGATATGATTATCATTCCAAAGGATACAGGTTGTACAATCCTAACAATGGCAAAGTGGTGGTAAGTCGTGATGTTGAATTCGATGAAGGAGCAACTTGGGATTGGGATGGACAGCAAGAGAGCACATATAATTTTTCTCCCATATCTTGATGATGATCAAGAATCAGAGAATGTTGAAACTATACAAGAACATTCTTCTCCAGCTTCAGATCTTGAAGGCTCAAATGAAAGACCGCCAAAAATGAAATCGCTTGCTGATATATATGAAAGAACTGAAGAAATTAATTTTAATAATGATGAACTTTATTGTTTTTTTGCAGATAGTGAGCCAATAAATTTTCAAGAAGCCGTGCAAGATAAGAGGTGGAGAGACGCTATGGATGAAGAAATTAAATCCATTGAAAAGAATGACACATGGGAATTAACTTCTCTTCCCAAAGGTCATGAATCCATAGGCGTTAAATGGATATACAAGGTGAAAAGAAATGCAAAAGGAGATGTGGAGAAATATAAAGCAAGACTTGTGGCGAAGGGCTATAAACAAAAGCATGGAGTTGACTATGATGAAGTGTTTGCTCCAGTTGCACGCATGGAGACTATTCGCTTGTTGATTTCTCTCGCTGCTCAAAAGAAATGGAAAATTTATCAAATGGATGTCAAGACGGCTTTTTTGAATGGATATCTTAAAGAAGAGGTGTATGTTGATCAACCGTTGGGCTACGTAGCTGAAGGGAATGAAAAGAAGGTGCTGAAACTCAAGAAATCATTGTATGGATTGAAACAAGCCCCACGAGCATGGAATAGCCGCATCAACCAATACTTTCAAGATCATGGGTTTGTTCGTTGCTTAAATGAGCATACTTTATATTCTAAGTTTCACAACAATGGAGATGTTATATTTGTTTGTATTTATGTTGATGATCTCATTTTCACGGGCAATAAACCCGATTTGTTTGATGAATTTAAAAGTTGTATGTCGACAGAATTTGAGATGACAGATTTGGGGCAAATGACATATTATTTGGGATTGGAAGTGAAACAAATGGAGGAAGGTATATTTCTTGCTCAAACAGGTTATGCAAAGGAAGTGTTGAAAAGGTTTAAGATGATTGATTGCAATCCTGTGAACACACCCATGGATGCTGGAATGAAGTTGTCCAAGGTTGAAGATGGAGAAAAGGTAGATCCTACTCTTTACAAAAGTCTTGTGGGAAGTTTGAGATATTTGACAAATACAAGGCCCGACATACTTTATGCCGTTGGAGTGATAAGTCGTTTCATGGAGACTCCTACTTCTGTCCATATGACCGCTGCTAAGCGAATTCTTCGTTACATTAAAGGAACGCTTGATTTTGGAATATTTTATTCCTCATCCAATGATCTTCGGTTACATGGATTTTGCGATAGTGATTTTGCTGGTGACATAGATGATAGAAAGAGTACTACGGGGTATGTATTCTTCTTGGGTGATTGTGCTATTTCTTGGTTATCAAAGAAGCAAACCATTGTCACGTTGTCAACATGCGAATCTGAATATGTTGCTGCAAGTTCAAGTACATGTCATGCTTTATGGTTAAGAAAGCTGTTGAAAGAACTTCATTTGCCACAAAATGGAGCTACTGAAATATGCATTGATAATAAATCAGCACAAGCACTTGCAAAGAACCCTATATTTCATGATCGAAGCAAACATATCGACACGAGATATCATTTTATTCGGGAATGCATTGCCAACAATGAAGTGGAGCTGAAATATGTGAAAACTCAAGATCAAGTTGCGGATATTTTTACCAAGCCATTGAAGATTGAAGATTTTCGAAGAATGAGAGCTCTGCTTGGAATAATAAAACCAAGTTTAAGGGGGGATGTTGAAAAATAAACTTGGTTTTTAATAGGAAATATTAATTAGTGACATAATTAATTATTGTATTAGGAAAGGGCAAGATAAATGGAAATAAATTATAAACATATTAAAATGAGAAGAATCTAGACTAAAGAATATGTAAAAGAAAAGTCTAGAAAAAGAAGTGTCTGGAGATTGTCTCTTGTATAAATTAAGGATGTATGTATGAAGAAAGAATCAAGAAATAAAAAAAGTTTTTTCTCTCCTTCCATAAAATATTCAATTTTCTTTTAATTTGTTCCTCTTCCTCCACATAATTTTTCAACAGAATGTTCTAGAAAGGTTGAGCATTGCCTAATGATTACGTGAAGGTCTTATTTTTCTAGAGGGGCTTCCAGTATGGGTACATTGGCAGGCTCACTTGATGGGATGCACCATTGTTGATCTGACGTGGGATTTATTTTAGATATTGGACTTTATTATATATTACTGCAACACTTGCATAAGCCTACCTCTATGTGCATAAGTCTTCCCAGCCACATTTTCCTTCGACAAACCACCGGACACCCCCCCCCCCCCCCACCCATCCTTGCTGCCGAAAGCTTCCATGTCGATGTTCTTGCCACACCTGGTCAATGAGATTGTATTTCCCTCTTCAAGAATAAACCCCACAATGCAGGATCCTATGTCCGCATTGAGTTTTCACCTGTTTTCTTTGAAGATGATGAAATAGTTCCCACTACTGAAGTTGTTGACACTGGTTCGCTCATGTGGAGTGAATACATTTTTGGTTTCTTTCTCGACAAACCGCTCTTGTACACTGTTGTGGTGCAGAAGCTGAGAACAATTTGGAAGGTAAAAGATGAATATAAAATCTACTTTGCATGGATGAATCAATAGAAAGATGATTCTTAGCTTGAAAATGTGGATAGAATTGATGTGGATCAAACAAAACTATTGGAAGAGGGATAGATATTGTCAACTTTAGACTGTAGTGTTACATTGAATTATCAAATCTCTACTGAAAATATGTTTAATAACTTACAGGAACATGTATTTGAAGATGGTATATGTCAAGAGAATGCGAAAATTTTGTAATATGGCAGGTGTTGTGGGTAACGTGGAAAATTCACAAAGTGATAAAGATAAGTGTGCTTCTAACTGATAGCACCAAGCTTAATGTGGATGGAAGTAAAGTGGTAGTGCAGGAAGTTACTAGTGATGATCTAGACTCGACTAACGCTATTGTAGCACCTGGTCGTGAATCTGATGAGTTTGAAGGGAACTTAGCACAAGAAAATAATCAAACTTGGAATTAGGGGATTAAATGTTATTGATGGTTTAATATTAACACAGTTACTGGTGCAAATGAATTTGCCATAGTTTCTGACTGTATTTTTGACGAGGTTGTTGAGTTACTTTCTAGTAATGAAGCTGCCGCCTATGTTGAAACAGCGAAGGGCATATCAAATGGCGGGGATCTAAGTAAAAAAAACACAGAATTGGTGGATGTCAGTTCTTATGTGGCGAACAAAGTTACAAGAGACCCTGTGCATGATAAAGGCTGCAGTGTTTGTGGTAACATGGACGTGGACTTTGTTTCTCCTGTTCATGTTTCTAATGATTTATCTCCCTCTACCGTATGCAAAAGTAACAATGGTAAAGCTCGGGTAGTCGGAAGCACGATTCTGTTGAAGACTTTTCTCACTACTAATAGTGAAACGTCTGTTTCTGACATTGATTCTGTCCTTGCTCAGTTTTGTAATACAATTTTCTACCCGTCCTGCACTTAATAATGCTGCTGCCAACGTGAAAATAAAAACTCCTACTACACACCCTAACTCTGCTAATCCGGTTAACTCCAAAACCAAGAAAAGGAACAGGCCTAACTTTCACTACTATGACCATGTCCAACCCGCAGCATATCGAGCTCCTCCCTCGCTATCTCTAGTTGAGCTTAACATGGATGTTCAACATTTCGTTACATAAAATGCACGGTGTCCTAACACGGGCAATAACTCCCCGGGTGTGTCATACCTTTATAACCCTGTTACTAGGAGTATGAAACATGAGATGTTAAACAGGAGTTTTCTCAACGAGTCTAATGTTTTTTTTTACCTGTGTAGACAGTGGCTCCTCAACTAGGCTTGCATGTGCATGGAATAAAAATTGTGAAAATTCTGGTAATATTTATTGGATGACTTGAAGTGAATTAATGGATGCATTGGCAGATTTCAGTCTGAAGTGGAAGCTCAGAAAGGAAACTTTCTTTGATCGAAAGGGCAGTTATGCTCTTCGTGATGAAAATTTGAAGTTGGCTGCTATGTTACATGGGAAGCCTCTTGCTTCTATTACCATTGATCCCAGTTCCTCAAATCCAGTGTCGTGACATGCTCTTGTTCTGTAGTTATGGTCTCCAATTTGTGTTTTTGTTTTTTTTCAGTATTCTCTAGTTTATTATTGCTCTTAGTTTCTATATCTTGCTTTTCTTTTTTCTGCATGAGATAATCCATTAATGTTTAATGTATTTTCATGTTGTCTTCAGGCTATGACATGAGGGGTTATACCATAAGTGTTACAATGGCAGAAAAATCTTCACCTCGAGCCCCAACTGCACATGGTCAGAGGTAATAACTTCTGTTTAATCCAACCTCTTCTCTGATAACCTCTAGTCATCATATGCGTGCATATCACATGTCATCTACTAATAGTTTTGACATTTTGTTCTCATATAGATGGATGGTGTAATCTTTCACCGATTGTTTTATTGGTGTCACATTGTCAGTATTCACACTAAGCATGTGATGTACATACCGTATTGAGTATAACCCCTTAGAAATTTGGGTTAATATTTTGTATGAACTAGGATGTGATGCCAGAACTTGAAACCAGTTCCAGTCCCCCCCCCCCCCCCCCACACAGATGGCAGAAGCCACTATTAGTGTTTTTAGTAGGATTGGGGGGTAGCCTGGTTAAACTCTTAGTGATTGATTTCTTCTATAGGGTTGTCTGGAAATGAAATCTTGGAAAAAAAAAATATTAATCCCAGTTGGCATATTACATGGAAAGATTGTAGTTTCATTTCAGAGGAAGTTTGTCGGATTAAGGAGTTCAATAATTATTAGTCAAAGATAAGGCAACCGTAAGGGGTGAAGCGTTGACAGGAATTCTTATATTTTTCACACTCTGTCTGGCTACCCTCATCCTATTACAATTATAATAAGGTTAGCTCTATCTGCACCCTAAAATTTTTCCATACACACCTTATCTGTTTGAAGAAAACTGTAAATCCCACAATTATGATGAAAATCATGTTCTGGTTGAACTTTGATTTATATAAAACATTTCTAGAATTTGTATGAAACCTGCTCGAGGTAGGTTTTGAAAGAAACCATGCAATAAACTGCAGTGGTAGCTATTGCAGCAGTTCTTAAGCGCGGATTATACCCTCCCTTATAATAAACTGTTGTGGCAGCTGTTGTAGTTGTGTTTATCTTCTATTTTCTCCTTATTTTTTGGGTGCCTATAAACTGCATTATTCAATAGAAGGTAGGATAATCATAAGATAATCCTGGGTTTTTGTCATGTGGTACTTCTTTTAAGGGAACTTCTGTATAACACCGGCGTTAAATTTTGTAATGCACAATCATCCATTTCCAAAACATGTTTCAAAGTACACCCATATTTTTAATTTCAATCAAACCGCAGATATTTGTATTTTTGAAAACAAAATACAGAAAATAAGGGGTTCAATTTTGGTCATTAAGTGCAGATTTGGTAGTTGAAGGGGGGAAAAAGAAGAAGAACAAAAACGATTTAATTTTAAGGAAGTAATTTAGAACTTGTTTTTGAGAAGGGTTTTCCTTGAAAAGTTTGAAAATAACAATTTTTACATTTTTTTAATCCACTCATCTTTCTAGAAGTTCTTTTATATTGATACTCAGTCATCTTTCTAGAAGTTCTTTTATGTTGATAGTTATTTTCTCTGGAGAAGACTTAAATATAACTTTGTTAATATCTTTGTTGTTTTCTGTGGAGAAGCCTTAAATATAATATTCTTGTATGAGAGAGGATTTTTTTATATTTTATCTCATTCCTTGTTACCATGCACTGTGGTGTAGAAGACAACACGGTAGAGTGGAAGAAAAGGTCTGTTGGATTTTGATAGTGAATTAGGCAGAATAGGCTTAATGATACTATGGAAAGATGTAGGGAAGAAAGTTGGATATGTAGGGTGGTCCAAATGAAGTGGTTATGGCAGTTAGAGTTGGCACTGGTTGTGGGCTCAATTTGAGTAATTTATGGTGCTATAGACATGGAATATATGATGTGAAAATAGATTGGCTATAGATTGATGGATTTGATATGTCTCTGCTACTGGATGATCAATTTATAAATTTCTCAACCTGTAGTGTTCGGGATGAAAGACATTGAATTCTTGATCCCTTTGTTAGGGTTCATTCCTTTAAGATTGTTTTATGTTCACAATTTTCAAATTTAATTAGTAGAAGGGATAAAAGGTATAACATAGTAAACTACTATTAAGTAAGTGGTAAGAGTAGTTTCGAAGTTGGATGAATTTTATGGTAACAATCATTTTTAGGGGTTGTTGGTTGGAATTCTGCGAGGTTGTCTTTTTATACTTTTTTTATGTAAGTGAAGGCTTTGATACTGTTTTTATGCAGCCATTGTATTTGGATTTCTACCTAAAAGCTAAGCAGATTAGTCTCAATAAACTCATTATCAGCCTTTTGAAGATGTCAATGTTGGAATTTTTTTTATGCCATCTTCTTCATGTTGATGCTTTGCACATCCATTTTTGCTTTACATCAGTGAAACTTAGTTGGAGCCTTATTCCTGTTTGGGTCAATCTATGACTATGACTAGAGAGGGTTCACTATGACATTTTTCATGGAATGTAGGTGAAGTTTGTAAAATAAAATTTTATTTTATATCTTATAATTTATGTGACTCTTATACCATGCATTTTTCCAATTAAGGGAAATTGGTTTTATTGATGAGTATATGGGAACAAAAGTTTACACAATCAATATCCTAAATACAAAGGTTAAGTGGTTGTACACTGACCAAGGAAAATGTCCGTCGTCCTGAAGTTCCTCCAGTCTAGGTGCGTTTATTATGAGGCGAACGAGACAAGCAAACGGGGTTTTCTGAATGGGACACGAGTGGAGAAAGTATCATCGAAACGAAGATGTGTTTTTGTGTTGTGGACTGGGCAACATAAGGGAAATGATTGTTTATGTTGTGTTTTTAGTTATTTGAGTAAATATCTGTGCTTCATATTAAATTACAAAATCAAAAATCAAATACATCAAAAAAGAAATTGGTACACTGAGATTAAAAAATTACAGCAAACTTAATACAAATACACGAAAGAAAATACGAGAAATATAATATGATTGGAAGTGAGTAATAGTATTTTAAGTAATTACTGACCACTATGCAGAACTGCCACCAGTGGGGGACAGTCCAGGAGTGACAACTTCACTAGCTTATCCCAGAGATGGAATAATAGGTTTACCGGTAGTTAAGCATCCTAAAATTAAATGTACTGTGCTCTTTTTAGTGCACATTAGTTGTTCATGTCGACGATAGTTGTTCATGTGGACGAGTGATGAAATTGACGGTTAACTTCTCATTATCGTCATACATACACTTTCCAGAGACATGACATCTATGATGCTTTGTGGACTCAAACAAGGCCAGTGAATTTGTGGGATCTTTACGCATTCACATGCGGTCCATCGAAGTTCAGTGGTATTAGCAGTCCAAAATCTCATCTAATAGATGAGTATATCGTTCTTCTTGGGAAAACATAATTCAATGGAAGTACAATTGAAAAAGTTTACTTGGTTTCTAATAAATGGTGGAGAATGACAAATAATTCAAACTACTCGTTGTGTTCAGCTTATCCTTCCTGCTTGCTTGTCCCAAAAAACATCTGGCAAGTTGTCATTATCATTCTCATTATGAAATACTTCAAAATAATTAGTATTTTCCTATGTTCTTATGAAAGAATTATTTTGTTAATGATATTAGCGATGATGACATTCGACAAGCTTCTTCTTTCTGTGCAAGGTGTCCGCTGCCTGTTATCTCCTGGTGCAACTCAGGTTTTGCGTTATACTGTTATTACAATAGATGTTAGATATTATTATATTGTACATATTCACTTTTTGCATCAAATGTTGCCAATTTAGTATCGTATTCATTTATAGTGACCGGAGCTGCTCTTGCACGTTCACCCCAGTCTTTCGTTGGTCTCATGATGGGTTTAAGAAGGTAGAAAATACAATATGTTAGTCTGCTGTCGTTAAGAATTGCCAAAACATGCTTGATATTTTTATGTAAATTCCTTTGTATGATTTTGTGGATTTATGTTCTTATAATAATGCAGACGAGAAGCTTGTTGCTGGACTTTGCACTGAAATCACTGATGAGATAATGCCTAGAATGAGGTATAGTTATTTAATATGTTTAATAATGGTATTTTCAGGTCTGGTTCTGCATTTTTCCCCGCTTATAGCACTTCCTTTAGCTATTATTAGTTAAATGGCAAAATATTTATGTTTAGATTTAATCTAAATATATTAAAGAATGAGTACAGTGAGCAATGAGAATTAGAAAACTAGAAAAATGATCCCTTTTGTCAAATCATATTTTGGTTAACTCCATTTATATCTCCAGATAGAACATATAACTATTGCACACTGGACCTCTTTTTCTTTCAACTCGTTAACTGCTGGTTACTAGGATTAGAAAGACGGCAGACTGAAAAGAAAATAGATTGTTTTTGTTGACTTTATTTGAATACTTGTTTATTTTTGTTTGTGAATTGTTGTCCCTGTGTTTGTGTTTTTCTTCGTTGTTTGTCTACATTTGTGTGATTACTCACCATGCTTGGTGTGCATGTAGGCTGCTTACGTCAAGTGTTTTGTGTGTCTTATTTTGTACCAGAAGCAAGTTCGGCTTATTTTAGTTCATTTTGTTATGCAGAGAGGTGGTGGATGGACATAGGGTGGGGGAAGCCTGAGCAGCATGTTAGCTTCGGTTTCAACATTGGGGGAGACGGGGTGGTTGGCACATGAACAAAGTGTGCTAGCTGGTTTTGCTTGGATTGCTGCACGTATTTCTACCGAAGAAGCTTAAGTTTTCGTACACTGCAGGTAATGGGGAAATATAATAATGCTTCTTTATTTTGTGTTATACTGCTTCATAAAACATTATTATAGGATGTTTGGAATTATTATTTTTGCAGTGATGGGTGGGATCAAGCAGCCTAGTTGGTTTCTCTTGCTAGTTTATTGCTTGATCCATATTATAGAAGTTACAACAAGGTTAATATAAACAAGAATTAAATTACATTATGCACAGTTTCATGGTTTCAGTTTCAACCTAATGACATTTGGGATGCCAGCAAAACTCATACGATGAGACCTACACTTATATTGAGATATTATTCTTATATACCATGGCTTCTCATGCTATATGGACCCATGCTTAATCATATTAATTTAGGATTTGCCACTCGTCTTCATTCCCAATCTGATTCACCGCCGCTGCTGCATTGTAGTTGAACAATAATGCTTAGATTTTAATATAGCTTTACTAAACTATATTAACAGAGTCAGTGTTCTTCAATTGCAGGTTATACAAACCCTTAAAGCCATTCATCTCTCGGCGTTGCATGAAACTAAAGGGATAAGATACAGTAAACCTTGAAGGAAATCCTTTTCTTCGCCATGTTTTCAGGAGTATAAAATTTTAAATCTTAGGTCTGAACTATTTCTGTGTAATATAAAACATAGGTTGTTTTCACAGTAGTTTGCTGATTTTTTTTCTGCCACCTCTACAACATTGTACGTCGTATCTTGCATTTGACCTAAATGTTATTGGACCACACTTAATGTTCAATGATTGTTAAATACCATATCGTGTATCATTTAGAAAGTAATATTCTATATGAGCATGTTACGATGAGTATCTCCAGTGTTCTTTTACTGTTGGGAAGTTTGAAGAGATTGCATTTGTATAAGGAGGTGACTGTAAGGGAAAAGTACGCATCTGTTGTGGCAAGCCTAAAAGGCTCATTAAAAAATATAAAATAAATTTGCATCTGTTGCAGTAGTAAAACAGACGCAAATGCACTGAATAGAGACTACCATACACAGCAATTTGCATCTGCTGTAATAGCAAGACAGAAGCAAATACATTGATATTTGCGTCCAGTGTACGTAATAACAGACACAAATATGTCAAACTTGCATCAGCTGTAATAGTAAGACAGATGCAAATGCATTGGTATTTGCGTCCAATGTACGCTATAACAGACGCAAATAGGTCAAATTTGCATCTGTCCAACAACAGAAGCAAAAATATTTTAACATTTGCGTCCATTGCATTTGCATTCACATGGGAGCAGATGAAAATAATGTGAAATATTGGACGCAAATACCCTGTTTTGTACTAGTGCCTGCAACCAAAGAGTTAGCACTACATACCGTACAATACTCTAAGGTGCCACTAAACAGATGGTGTAAAGAATACGGGGGTGGGGTGTGCATGTCATGATGATGGCAAACAAATCAAACATAGCAACCATCCTCACATCTCTCACTCAGTGCGTAAAACATACGATATCCATCACTTTGATCACTAGACCCATCGAAGTAGTGACGGAGTTCGACTTGTACAACAACTGCTACTACCAAGCTTACCACATGGAGTCACGACCAAATCTTTACAAATGACCTCACTTCATTGGTCTATAGTTCTTTAGTTGTACCTAGGCCACTGTTGCCCTGAATCCGTTCACGCACTCCCTACACATAGTGATCCAAAGTTATAGACATCGACAACCCCTTATCACACGTCCCGCAGCAAAGCCCAATCATGAAGTTCACTCATTGGTTCTCATCTGGATCCTAAGTCAAAGCTACTCATTTGGACTACCTTTACATCTCGGGTTTTGGTCATCATCTCCGGATAGGTCTTCA
Source organism: Allium sativum (assembly GCA_030737875.1). NCBI lineage: Eukaryota > Viridiplantae > Streptophyta > Magnoliopsida > Asparagales > Amaryllidaceae > Allium > Allium sativum. The sequence goes on along the minus strand of CM060916.1, from coordinate 386,461,939 downwards.
TTCAGTTCGTGATCATCATCTAGGCTCGGGTTCCTATCGGTTCGTGGCACCCTCTCCAGATCGGTTCGGATTGTAGTGACCTTCCTCCAGCGGTTTGGATCGGGGCCCACACCTCCTGGCTTCATGGAGGACTCCTCTGGTTCGGTCCTTCTTCCCAAACACTCCGGATCGGGTCGGATCTCTCAAGCTTCTCCATGGTGCATCTGTTCGGATCGGAGTGACACATGAGAGGCGGATCGGGTCGTGGGTTCGGGTCCAGATCGTCTCGTGGATACAACAACTTGGAGGGGCGGTTCGGTTCGGGCTCCTTCCTCCGATCCGATCCGAATCGGCCAAATTCCTGCACTTCTTTCCAGCGACTGTTTACGCCATTCGATGGCGTTTTCGACCAATCTAACTATTCTAAACAATCACAATTCATACCAAACAGTCATAGGAACATATAACATCAACCACAAACATCAAAACAATAACTTGATAGGTTAAAATAGATCAAACGTAGCCAAAACCCTATATTTTCCCTTAAGCATGTTTAAGCAAAACTAATGATAGGATTAACAAAACTTAACCAAATTAGCCAAATTTTCTAACAGAGGTCTAAACGATATTTCCGAATTTTTAAATATTTTTCTAGAATTTTATCATGTGTAATTTCGTTAATCTTCACTAATTACCCTTAATTAACCGTAATTAGTGCAAAATTGTGCAAATCACTCACCTTGGCCACAAATAAAACCTTTAGAACTAAAACTCTACTGTTTGGGCGCGAACACCAATGCAACACAGTAGCTCTACCTCGATTCTTGTGCTAATCCGCCTTGATTTGATGTTGCTAAGCCTAATCCTTGATTAGAAAGTGATTTGGAGGTGTTTTAGAGGTTGGAGGCCATTGTTAGGGTTTCTAAGAGGTAAGTGGCGGCTAGAAAACTGAAATAGAATGAAAACCTAACTCATTTCAGCTTCCCCATAACCTTAATCCCGAAATGGGTTATGGACCCATTCACTAATCACCCTATTTGGCCCGGTTAAGCAGTTTTTCACATTCCAAACCTTATTTCAGCCATATCTCCCAAACGTAAGTCCGTTTTTCACATGTGACCACTCTATGGAAAGGTAAACCATCATCCGAAGCCAATGGAAGTGGTTTCAGGTCAAAACTCCTTTCTAATAAAAAATATGGCCAAAACAAGATCAGCTAGGGGCAAAATGGTCATTTAAAAATCGGGAAAAAACATGAACATTGGAAATGACCCCAATATTCGTCTCCCAAATTTACATGACCATACGACTTCGTATGTGAAAGAAATGAATATCCCACGATCCTTCGATGCGTAGAATGCGGGTTATTACAAATAAAGTCCATCGATACTTTTTCCCATTACTATATAGGAACTTCTAATGGCTGTAAAAATCCACTTGGGCATCTTCTGCTTAACTTTAACTAACTGACAGTTCATACATTTCGAGATATATTATCCGACGTCCATTTTCATATCTTCCTAATAGTAGACTCGCTTCATATCTCATACATATTATTACCACCGGAATGAATCGTAAATTTAGAGTGATGACATTCCCTCGAAACCTCATTTCTCAATCCATCTATATCAGGAACAACCAGTCGTCCATTCTTACGAAGCCAGCCATCTCGATCGACTTCGAAATCCTTAATCTTTTCAGGTTCTACTCTCGTCTCTAACCTTCTAACGATTTCCATAAATTTGTATTCTTGCTTCTGGCTTTAGCCAATCCTTTTGATGAAAGTCGGTCTAATTGATAAGTTTGCTAACAACTTGGGCTCTAACTCACAATTATGTCTAAAGGCAAATCCATCTAAATATTCGAGATCCTGCCATTCCAAAAACATGGCTTCAAAACACGCATGTTTTCTACTTAACGCATTAGCCACCGCGTTACCCTTTTCTAGAGTATAAGCTATTCCCAAATCTTATGATGCTAGAAACTCTAACCATTGCTGCTGTAAATTCAAATCCTTCTAAGAGAAAAGGTATTTCAACGACTTATGATCTGCAAACAACTCAAATCTAACTCCCAACAAATATTGCCTCTAAATCTTCAAAGCAAACACAATCGCCTCTAACTCTAAACGTGAGCCGGGTAACTCTTTTCATGCAACTTCAATTGTCGACTCACATAAGCCATAACCCTATCCTTCTACATTAACACCGCTCCAAGTCCAGTGTTGCATGCATTCGTGTATACCGACATATCTTCATTCCCACTCAGAATAGTCAACACATCAGCACTCGTCAATCTTTCTTTCAAAATCTCGAAGGCTTTCTCACGAGAAGACTTGATTTTTCATCGTTAATCCGGTTAGTGCAGCTATCTTAGAACAATCCTTGATAAATCTTCAGTAATATCCAGCTAAACCAAGGAAACTCCTAACATCCATCCCATTCTTGGGTTGATTCCAATCCTGGATTGCTGCTATCTTAGCGGGATCCGCCATTATTCCTTGTCCTGATACGACATGACCCAAGAACCTTATTTCTTCCTTCTAGAAGTGACACTTCAAAAACCTAGCCTTCAGTTGATATTTCCATGAGATTTCGAAAATAATCCTCAAGTGCATCTTATGTTCCTGCTCCATCCTCGAATAAACCAATATATCACCCATGAACAAGCAAGGACTTGTTCAACTGATCTCTGAAAATTTGATTCATAAAATTCACAAAATATGTTGGTGCATTAGTCAACCCAAACCACATCACCGGCCACTCATGAAATTCGGATGGTGTCCTAAAAGCAGTCTTCGACACACTATCCCTAGCCACTCTTAATTGGTGATATCCCGTCGTCAAATCCATTTGGGAAAACACCTTGGCTTCGTGAAGTTGATCAAACAAGTCATATATCCTTGGAAACAGATACTTATTTTTCTTGGTCACCTAATTCAGCTCACGATAATACACACATAATCGCAATGGTCCATTAGCCTTGGTTGCAAACACAACTGGTGCACCCCATTCGGATACGCTTCTCCAAATGAATCCCTTACTCAAAAGATCGTTTACTTACACCTATAACTCTCGCTATTCCTTAGGCATTATCCGCTTAAGAGGCTTAACAATAGGTCGGGCTCCATCCACTAAATCAATCCAAAACTCGGTCTCTCGTTGCGGAGGCATTCCTATGAGCTTGTCAAACACATTAGAAAATTCTTGTATGTTTGGCACAGATGACAACCCATCCCATGGAATCATAAGCGAATATAAAAAGCTAACCAAAACTCCATCCTCTACTAGCAATGTATCACTATACAGGTATGATATTTTATAAACTAAGGTTGTCATCATCAAAAAGGGGGAGATTGTTGAGAATGGAGTTTTGATGACAAAAACCTTATTTCAATTATCATTGATTATAAAATATATACTAACATCTTTATCTAGAATATATATATATACATATATACATACATATGCAGGATTTGTATACAGGAATTAATACTGAAAACTGTACAATTTAAGAGCTTTTAGAGATTCAGAATTCAGAGTAGATTCAAGACTCATGAGTAATCAAGGTTCCAAGAATTCAAGATTAATACAGTTATAGAGTCTAGATTTTGTAAGACTCTAAATAGCACTCCAGGTTCAAATTCAAATTCTGATTTTTCAATTTTTATCTCCATCTTCTCTATTTTGTTATTCTATTTTATTCTCAATCCTCTCTATTTTGTTTTTATATTTGTTTCTATTATTCTTCTTCTTTGTTTTTCAAACTTAAGTTTTTATATATACTTTATTTATATTTTATGTAGTTTAAAAACTTATAATTTTATAAATATATTTATATAGTTTAAAAATATGTTTTCATATGTTTTTCTATTGATTTACAACATTAGAATTTTACTCGAGAATTTTCAGAATTAATTTTATATCAAAATACTTGAAAAATGCTTTGAAAATGAAAATTACATATGACTAAGTCAACATAGCAAAATATATATGTCGACATATAACAACTATTTTTCTAATTTCGAAGGAAAGTGTCTTTTCACTATTTGAAACACTTCAGAACCGTTGCAACCCTTCATACTCTATAAAAAGGGCTTAAAACCGAATTTTTTAACATCTCTTCTTCTCTATCTTCATACTCTTTCATCCTACCATTATTCTTAATCATCTTTATGGTTTTTACACTTATACTCTGCCAAACTCACTTCTGATTTGATCAAACTTCTTCTCTCTACACTCTCTGAATCAAGTGCTATTGAAGAGTTATAGGGTTGTTTTGTAATTGCTTGGGTTGAGTAAACCCTGTTTGTAAGTCAAAGAGTAATCGGTGTATACTTGTAGTCGTGAAATCAAGGAATAGGAGTGGGTGTGCCCTTGTTGAGCCGTGAATCAAGGGATAGGAGTCGGTGTCTCCTTGCTGAGCCGTGAAATCAAGGAGGTTGTATTTGGCTATTTGAAAATAGTAATAAAACTCTGCACAATCCAACGTTGTGCGAGACTGGACGTAGGAGTGATCTAAACCAGTATAAATCTGGTGTGTTCTTTCCTTTTATGCACTTTTATTTCTGTTTATTTTGCATCTGTGTTTGAATCTGTGTCTGTGATTGTGTTTGTGGTGTTTGATTCATCCCATAGTTCTCTCTAGTCTTTAGTTTTGTTTAAATTCTTACAAACACTATTCACCCCCTCTTGTGTTTGCTTTGCCTGAACGATCCATTCCGCAGTCCCTAACACTGTGTCCTTCTGTAGGTTGCCACTTTAGGAAGTAATACACCCTATTGTTGGGACCACACAGGGTATTTACAAGTTAGGGAGCCGTCACTTGGTGTAGTAATTAGTCATGTCTGTTTCTATTGAGGTACCTATTATTTCTACTTGGGGTAACACCCATTATTTCTATTTGGGTAAAACCCGTTAGTAGAGTACACCTAATCCTACCACTATATTTCTATTGAGTAATTAAGGGATACCTAATTCTATCGCATATCTGTTATACTAGTATTGGTGTAGAGAAAAATAATTGAGAAATGGAGCTTGATCCATATTATCCTGTTTATTCCGCTTATCATATTCATCCTGCTTCTACCTATTATATGATCTGCTATCTCTCATCCAGTTTATATGTCTGTCATGACACTTTTACTTCTTTATGCGCTAAAAGTCACTGGACTAGCCAGACTTTATGTCTGACCTGTTTTGTTTCCTTTTTTCTCTCTTCCTCCCTGCCTCCCCAGGTTCTTAGGGTGGGAATGCTCAGGCTTGATTAGGATTCTCTCTTCTATTTATGCTTGGATTTGGATCTGCTTTAAGTTACCGCTTTGACTACTTATCTACTTTAGTATGGTTATTATAAGGATTATGATTTTACATATCTATACTACTATGGCTTTTGGCGCAAGATAGATGATTTGGTTTCATGTACTTAGTTTCAGTATTTTAGCATGATGTTGTAACTGGTTTTGAGACTACGATGTTTTTCTGTTAAATAATGAAGTTTTAAATTTTTGCTACTATTTTATATCTATCTTGTGATATTTTGTTTTTGTTTACCTATCACGCTTCATGAAACTTAATGCATTCTGATAAAGAGTGACATTAACGGACGTGGGGTGTTACACTTTCTTCTTGGCGATCAAATCCTTAGTTTGAACGACTTCTCAAACCAATTCTTTTATCATCCTCGATCAACTCTCACCCAAGTCAGTCCACTATCATACTGAATCGTATGCCATCCCACGACCGGTATCACATTAATTTAGCTCCGACCACTCCAACTTGAGTTCACAATCAAAGCACTAACCATCATTGAATTGCACATCATCCATACGAAGTTCATTCCTTAACCAACATTTCAGCAGCCCCTATGAGCCACCATAATTGAACCCCAAAAATTTCGATTCCTCTCTCCGCTTCCTTATGGATCGTACCAGTCCATATACTTAGCCATTTATGGCAAAGTAATTTCACCACCTTTCTACTCTGCTCAAGTGCTTCATGTCGATCCATTTCGATAATGTATCACCCGTCTAGTTAAAAATCTTGTTGCTGCATCCACGCACTCAAGTAAATCAACCATCCACCCATCTCAATCCTCTTCCGAATGACTTGAAAATTTGCAGGCAATCCTGATTTATCAACACAAACCCATGGCACAAAAATCCTCGCAATCCGATTAACTACCATGGATCAGTACAGGTCCATCGAGTCATAGACTAGTGTCGGTCCACATACTTAACTTAATTTTGCATGAAATTTTTCATGCTTCCATTCATCGTCTTCTGGAGCACCTCTACCAAGTGTCATCTAAATCCGATCATTTAACTTCCGATTTGCTCTATTCTTCAATCATAAGATCTACAACAACCAATTCTAAAAAACAACGCAATCAGTTCAATCAAAACATACATCGACACAACAATACACGATCATAAAAGCAACCCAAATCATCAAAGCATCATACAACAAAGAATCAATCAAAATTGTAGATCTAAACATACCTAATTCATGATTAACATATGAATTCTGGTTTAACAGGTTAAATTAGAGCATATGTACATACTTAGATCTGAGGTGGACTTACTTGAATGGATTTAGGGTGAATTTAACATGTATGAAATGAAATTAACATAGATCCAACCAATATAACCCTTGATTCTGTGTGAGAGATATCTATCTCTCACCTAAATCCCGATTTAATGTAAATCCAATGAGATCAGATCTGGACAGTGCTGAAAACCTTCAGATTTGGTGCAATAAGATGTGATCTATTCTCCATTGATGATGATCTATCTTGTAGATGCAATCTATGATGAATGTGAATGGAAATAATGGAGAATTAGGGTTTTAGGTTAAACCAGAGAATCACATATGTCTAACCTAAAGTTTATAATAAAGAGAGAAACCCTTATTGTAACAACCCGAATTTTATAACATGTTAAAACAAGAAATCAGGGCAGAATTAAATTATAAATTAAGAATCAATGGGAACGGGTTACGCCATTGCGTTCGTCTCAAAATTCTGCTTGAAAACGAGTCCGAAATTTCGTAAATCGGAGTCCGTATGACCAAGTTATGGCCCATAGAAGATTTCAGAAAATTCATAATTCAGCCCGAAATTCAAATTCAGCCCCAAGCAGATTAGGCGGGAAAATTTCCCGCCCAGCCCCAGGTCGACTGGGGAGTCGACTTGCCCCAGCCCAGGTCGATTGCCAGTCGACTTGGGTGTCGACTTGGGGGTCGACTTCCCTGGTCAGCCATGTTTGCCTGGGTGCATCTGCATGGTCTTTTGGCTCTGTTTTGGGGGCCTGTGACGATTTTGACGGTTCAGATCTAAACTAGGGTTAATCTAAGGGCCTAAACTAGTCCTAACACCTATAAAAACACCCTAAGACCTAGCCTAAACCACCACAAATCATCCTAACAACTAAGTGCTGCCAAAATGCTCCTAAATCATGGCCTCCATCTTCATCATTGAGAGCTTGAGAGTTCTAAACTAAAGCTAAGGCAAAGGAGCAATCTTTCTCCATCAAATCAAGGAGCTACTTATATTCTCAAGGCTTCTAGTGTTGCTACATCATTCCTAGAGCTTCTACAACGATTCTATGACGATTCTTGCTCCTGATTCACTAGCCACGCTTTGTAAGTTCTAGATTCTTTTAGATTGAAACGATAACTTGAATATGACATGTGATAAAGTTGAAATTGGATCTATGCATGATAATCAATCCATGCTCATTCTTGTTCATTTTGGATCTTGACCTTTGGGGATGTTGTTATGACATTAATTTGGACATATGCATGTTGCAAATCACTCTTTCATATCCTTATCATGCATGTAATGATGTTTTTCTCTCGGATCTTGTTTTATGCAAAGTTTCTACCTTCCCCTATTTATCTTCTTTTGATGAACCTTGGTCGATTTCGGACCTAGGCCTAAACTACGATTTACATGCGGTTTGTATACGGGGGAATATTGGGATTTCACCTATTTGGACATGGGTGTGTGGTAGAATTGATTTCATAACATGAATAAGGGGAATTTGGGGTATTGCCAATGTAATTTGCAAGTTTGGGCATGCATGAATTGGCATATGAGTTAAATCACGAGTTTTGGGGACTATGTAAGTTAAATCAAGGGATTGGGCTTGTGTAAATTAGGCATAAGTGGAATTGGGAACATGAACCATGATGTGGATTTATTTGGGCATGAACGTGACAACATGTAACTTTGGCTAGAACATGATTTAGGGTAAATTGGCATAAACTTGACATACATGCAAATAGGCGAGAATTGGACATATGTGAAGTGGCTAGAATTGGGTACACATTTTGATGGACATGTAATTGGGAACTTGGGAATATGCTTAGTAATATGTAAAGTGGGGATGTTGAATTAGATGACACATATGTAATTAACAATCTAACAGATGCCTTCGACACGAGGTTAGACTTGAGTTGTGGTGTAATTCTGCCCGGAACCGCCCGGCATATCCAGTGACCACAACAATAATAGTCTAATGTGAGAGGTCGTAGGCAAAGATTAGATTGTGGTAATGCTTGAACCCGAGGTTGGAATGGGTTTGCAGTGTAATTCTGCCCGGAACCGCCCGGCGTATCCAGTGACCGCAAATAAGTCCAATGTGAGAGGTTGATGCATTAATAAATAATAAATGAATATGACATGGACGGGTGGGTTAAGTAACTTGATTAGACTAATGACACTTAACCAATATGACATGGACGGGTGGGTTAAGTAACCTGATTAGACTAATGACACTTAACCAATATGACATGGACGGTTGGGTTAAGTAACTTGATTAGACTAATGACACTTAACCAATATGACATGGACGGGTGGGTTAAGTAACCTGATTAGACTAATGACACTTAACCAATATGTCTTGGACGGGTGGGTTAAGTAACATGATTAGACTAATGACACTTAACCAATATGACATGGATGGGTGGGTAAAGTAATTTGATTAGACTAATGACACTTAACCAATATGACGTGGATGGGTGGGTTAAGTAAAACCGGACTTGATTTCTTGATGACACTTGACCATATAACACGATTAGAGGATGGGTTAGTTTAACCTGAATGTGTCGATAACACCCGACTAGTATAACGCGATGCATGGTAAGGTTAAGCAAACTCATAAGGGTAACTCTTAACCGTTATAATTTGACTAGTGGATGGGGTTTGGTTAACATATACTTAACCAAACTAACATGATAACTTGATGGGGTTAAGTCATGAATCACTTGAATATACTTAACCAATCTAACACGGTAATTTGATGGGGTTAAGCTTGAATATACTTAACCAATCTGACACGGTAATTTGATGGGGTTAAGCTTGAATATACTTAACCAATCTAACACGGTAGTTTGATGGGGTTAAGCTTGAATATACTTAACCAATCTAACACGGTAATTTGATGGGGTTAAGCTTAAATATAATTAACCAATTTGACACGATGATTTGGATAGTGTTAAGTCATGAACCGCTGGAATACGCTTAACCAACTTGACACGTGATTCGTAGGGCTAAGTCATGAACTTGAATGACAACACTTAGCCAACTTGACATGACATGTAGATGGGTTAAGTCACGAACTTGAATGACCACACTTAACCCACTTGACATGCTAGACTGATAGGGGTTAAGTCTTGAATTTAGATGACAACACTTAACCTGCTAGATGAAAACCCTAGTTACGTGGTACTTTTCAGCAGTAACCCTCTTGAAGGTATCACGATACCCTAGGGACTAGGCTAGGGTGGGGCACGATTACTGGGCTGATTGTAAGCGACCAGAACGACGGCTGAGTTGGTGCGCCATTGTAGGTTCAGGCGGACTATGGTCGTGCACATGAGTCCGGAGTTGAAAAAGCAAGCATGGGAACCAGTAGTTGTACACTGTGCGTGCTTGGAATGGTGTCAGTGGTTGACACCCTATGGCTTGATACACCCTAGGGTGGACCTAGCACAGAGTAGCTACATTCGTGATTGGGCCGTATGACACCGACACACGACGAGTTAGGACTTGTAGGGAGCCGATCGATTAGATCGTTACGTGGAAAAAGGGCGTTGTTCGATAGGTAGCATAATCCCTAGTGGTCCTAGGTGGCATAAACCCTGATCGAATCTAAAAAACGTCCAATAGGTAGCATAATCCCTAGTGGTCCTAGGTGGCGTAAATCCTAGTTGAACACGCGATAATTCATGATAAGGGAATCTGGCCAGAACAAGGATGGCAGTTCGAGCGATTTCAAGGATGGTGACACTACATTGTAGTGGTACAGAATAACGTGATGGAACCCGTACGATATACGGCAAGGGACTATACATATACATGGAAGGGATGATACGAGTTAGGATGCTAGTACGGTTGGTGCAGAGGACGTTAGACATGTGATGCTATTCCGAGTTTATCTTGTTATCTTGTTACCTTGGTTATCCTGTTACCTTGGTTATCTTGTTACTTGAGTTTATCTTGTTATCTTAGTTTGACCTGTTTATCTTGTCATCATGTTTATGTTCACTTTCAGTTTATACATGTCATGTTACCTTTACCTGTTTTTAGGCTGAAAGTAGCTAGGACTTACCAGTCTTTATGACTGACCCCGTTTTGTTTCGCCTCTTTTTCTTCCGTTTCCCCCCAGGTTTACAAGGAGGAAATGTTGCTACTTAGTGCGGATTTTCTGCTTCAAGATCATCATCTATGGCTTGGACTTTTCTTGGCTACGGCTATTTTACTGTTTTACTTGGGGAATAATTTATGACTATGGTTTTATGCTTCTTTATTATTGCAAGACAGGTTTCGATGTAAGTAATTTAATGGCACTTCGATGTGAAAGGTTTTAGACCTTACTACTTTTATAAAGTAATGAAATCATGTTTTCTTCCGCTGTTTTATATGTTCTGTCTTGTAATATTTCTGTGCATTTTTACCTAGACAACACCCCTCCAAAGCTAGTGCATTCTCTTGTGAGTGACCCTGGCGGAGGTGGGGTGTTACATTTGGTATCAGAGCAGGAGGTTACCAGACTGGGCAAAAGTTTTTAAAACCTTCTGAAACTATTTTCAAAACCATTTTACAAAGAAGCATTTTCCAAGAAAAGTTTTAAAGAAAAAGGCTATTCCCCAAAAAGCCATTAGCACTATCCTATGCTCCCTTGATCGAATCTCTTTTCCTTTCTTTCCTCCGCCTGTAGTCACAGTAGTTTTAACTGTGACTAATCCTTTTCTAGCTAGGTAAATGTTTTCCGTGCGATGGAGGAAGTTCTCAAGAGACCCGTTACCGCGTTATACAAGAAAGGATAGGAGTGGTTAAGGCGAACGAGGCTCAGAACAAGAAGGTAGTTAAGTACTATAGGACAAGGACATGGGCAAAGAACAAGATCGTCGAGAGGGAAATTGTATACTCTCACCTAAGAGGGATGGTAACATTTCTGTTAAAGGTTTTCCTTTCTATCATCCCGTCAGGACTTTGTTTTGTACATAGCATCCTTTTTTTAAAAAATCTTGCTTCGATAGTTGAGTCTCTGCACCTTAGTACTAGCACAATAGAGGGTCCCGTTTTTGTCTCAAATCCTGTTGGGGGATCGTCCCATTTATTCATGACTTGTTTGGATTTGAGGACATCTATGACTTTTGGGAATAATGCTTATGTTTTTGAGCTATGGGTTGATTCTAGGGATGAAGTGGTCATCCCGTAAGGGTGCCATCCTCGGGTCTGAAAGGAGGGTAGTTAGACTCTTGACTTGCCTCGGTAATACCCTCAAAGTCTCGTGTAACCTTTAGGGTTCTGTCATGATTGGTTACCTAGAATCTCTTGATGCATTTGTTGGTAATCCATTCTAGTAGTGTTCGCCACTAAGGCGGACGATTCATTTCGCTTGTGCATGAGTTATGGAAATCACTCTAGTAAGTGCACTTGGTAACATGGTTGGCATCTGTTTGTTTCCAAGAGATAGTTCTTCTGCGTGGAATGTCGTACAGTGAGTAAACGAGATCCAGAGTTCACTAGTGAATTTTGGAGAGCTTGCATGAAAACCAAAGTACACGGATATGGTTGAGCTAAGTATACTAAAGGGAGAATAAGTAAAAGTGGAACGAGAGGCGACAATGAAGTGAGTCCCAACTCATATTTGGAAATAGGAGTTAAGAGGCCACGAAATCATTAGATTAAAGATGGTCAAAGCACAATTGAATTAAGCTCAAGGAAATGCGACTTAGGAGATTGAAGACAAGATACGCGCATCATATCTCTTTTTAAGGGTATATTCTTGATCCTTGTTTTCCTGTAGAGCTTACCCGCATGCTATCCTTTATGCATATCCTCTCGGTCCTATTCTCGATCTTATTTCTGTTGCAAACTCCATAGGGGGTATGATTCATCGGTTAATAATACCTGTCAGGGTTTGAAGGTGTCCGTTTGGTTGACTAAACCTTTTGGGCTTTATAGGATATGGGTTGGGTTTAAAAAGGGATTTCTTGTAATCCAAAAAGGAGTTTATCTTGCTTATCTTCTCGATCCTATCTTGAGAACCTTAGGTAGGACCCTATGGATGCAAACATGTATTTGAAACATGTTATGATTGATGTTTGCGAAATGGTTGCAAGTGGTCGCAAGTGGTTGCTTGTGGATGCATGAATACACATTAGGCACTAGATCGGCTCAGACACATTTTCATGTTGCATATGCATGAGTGTTTATACTTGTTTATGGATAAAATTGAATGTGTTATCATGTGAATATTGCATATGGATGAATGTTTGTGCACACATATAGTGTTTATGTGACTAGGACTATTTACATACATGTGGATTCATGGTACTAAACATATTTTGCATTGAGGAGATCAATCAGGCCTGATCATTTGCATTTGATAAGGAACATATACAAACACTTTTTGCATATGTTCATATGGCAATAGAAATCTTTTAAGGACAATGGTTGCTTGTGGATGATGTTTTGAGTAGATGGATGATGGATGGTAGGATACGTTCTTCCTAACTTAGAGATTTCGGGGACGAAATCCTTTAAGGTGGGGAGAATGTAACAACCTGAATTTTATAACATGTTAAAACAAGAAATCAGGGCATAATTAAATTATAAACTAAGAATCAATGGGAATGGGTTATTCCATTGCGTTCGTCTCGAAATTCTGCTTGAAAACGAGTCCGAAATTTCGTAAATCGGAGTCCGTATGACCAAGTTATGGCCCATAGAAGATTTCAGAAAATTCAAAATTCAGCCCGAAATTCAAATTCAGCCCCAAACAGACTAGGCGGGAAAATTTCCCGCCTAGCCCCAGGTTGACTGGGGAGTCGACCTGCCCTAGCCCAGGTCGATTGCCCAGTCGACTTGGGTGTCGACCTGGGGGTCGACTTCCCTGGTCGGCCATGTTTGCCTGGGTGCACCTGCATGGCTTTTGGCTCTGGTTTGGGGGCCTGTGATGATTTTGACGGTTCAGATCTAAACTAGGGTTATTTTAAGGGCCTAAACTAGTCCTAACACCTATAAAAACACCCTAAGACCTAGCCTAAACCACCACAAATCATCCTAACAACTAAGTGCTGCCAAAATGCTCTTAAATCATGGCCTCCATCTTCATTATTGAGAGCTTGAGAGTTCTAAACTAAAGCTAAGGCAAAGGAGCAATCTTTCTCCATCAAATCACGGAGCTACTTATATTCTCAAGGCTTCTAGTGTTGCTACATCATTCCTAGAGCTTCTACAACGATTCTATGACGATTCTTGCTCCTAATTCACTAGCCACGCTTTGTAAGTTCTAGATGCTTTTAGATTGAAACGATAACTTGAATATGACATGTGATAAAGTTGAAATTGGATCTATGCATGATAATCAATCCATGCTCATTCTTGTTCATTTTGGATCTTGACCTTTGGGGATGTTGTTATGACATTAATTTGAACCTATGCATGTTGCAAATCACTCTTTCATATCCTTATCATGCATTTAATGATGTTTTTCTCTCGGATCTTGTTATATGCAAAGTTTCTACCTTCCCCTATTTATCTTCTTTTGATGAACCTTGGTCGATTTCGGACCTAGGCCTAAACTACGATTTACATGCGGTTTGTATATGGGGGAATATTGGGATTTCACCTATTTGGACATGGGTGTGTGGTAGAATTGATTTCATATCATGAACAAGGGGAATTTGGGGGTATTGCCAATGTAATTTGCAAGTTTGGGCATGCATGAATTGGCATATGAGTTAAATCACGAGTTTTGGGGACTATGTAAGTTAAACCAAGGGATTGGGCTTGTGTAAATTAGGCATAAGTGGAATTGGGAACATGAACCATGATGTGGGTTTATTTGGGCATGAACGTGACAACATGTAACTTTGGCTAGAACATGATTTAGGGTAAATTGGCATAAACTTGACATACATGCAAATAGGCGAGAATTGGACATATGTGAAGTGGCTAGAATTGGGTACACATTTTGATGGACATGTAATTGGGAACTTTGGAATATGCTTAGTAATATGTAAAGTGGGGATCTTGACATAGATGACACATATGTAATTAACAATCTAACGGATGCCTTCGACACGAGGTTAGACTTGAGTTGTGGTGTAATTCTGCCCGGAACCGCCCGGCATATCCCGTGACCACAACAATAATAGTCTAATGTGAGAGGTCGCAGGCAAAGATTAGATTGTGGTAATGCTTGAATCGAGGTTGGAATGTGTTTGTGGTGTAATTTTGCCCGGAACCGCCCGGTGTATCCAGTGACCGCAAATAAGTCCAATGTGAGAGGTTGATGCATTAATAAATAATAAATGAATATGACATGGACGGATGGGTTAAGTAACTTGATTAGACTAATGACACTTAACCAATATGACATGAACGGGTGGGTTAAGTAACCTGATTAGACTAATGACACTTAACCAATATGACATGGACGGGTGGGTTAAGTAACGTGATTAGACTAATGACACTTAACCAATATGACATGGACGGGTGGGTTAAGTAACCTGATTAGACTAATGACACTTAACTAATATGACATGGATGGGTTAAGTAACTTGATTAGACTAATGACACTTAACCAATATGACATGGACGGGTGGGTTAAGTAACTTGATTAGACTAATGACACTTAACCAATATGACGTGGATGGGTGGGTTAAGTAAAACCGGACTTGATTTCTTGATGACACTTAACCATATAACACGATTAGAGGATGGGTTAGTTTAACCTGAATGGGTTGATAACACTCGACTAGTATAACGCGATGCATGGTAAGGTTAAGCAAACTCACAAGGGTAACGCTTAACCGTTATAATTTGACTAGTGGATGGGGTTAGGTTAACATATACTTAACCAATCTAACATGATAACTTGATGGGGTTAAGTCATGAATCACTTGAATATACTTAACCAATCTAACACGGTAATTTGATGGGGTTAAGCTTGAATATACTTAACCAATCTGACACGGTAATTTGATGGGGTTAAGCTTGAATATACTTAACCAATCTAACACGGTAGTTTGATGGGGTTAAGCTTGAATATACTTAACCAATCTAACATGGTAATTTGATGGGGTTAAGCTTAAATATACTTAACCAATTTGACACGATGATTTGGATAGAGTTAATCATGAACCGCTGGAATACGCTTAACCAACTTGACACGTGATTTGTAGGGCTAAGTCATGAACTTGAATGACAACACTTAGCCAACTTTACATGACATGTAGACGGGTTAAGTCACGAACTTGAATGACCACACTTAACCCACTTGACATGCTAGACTGATAGAGGTTAAGTCTTGAATTTAGATGACAACACTTAACCTGCTGGACGGAAACCCTAGTTACGCGGTCCTTTTCAGCAGTAACCCTCTTGAAGGTATCACGATACCCTAGGGACTAGGCTAGGGTGGGGCACGATTACTGGGCTGATTGTAAGCGACCAGAACGACGGCTGAGTTGGTGCGCCATTGTAGGTTCAGGCGGACTATGGTTGTGCACATGAGTCTGGAGTTGAAAAAGCAGGCATGGGCACCAGTAGTTGTACACTGTGCGTGCTTGGAATGGTGTTAGAGGTTGACACCCTAGAGCTTGATACACCCTAGGGTGGACCTAGCACAGAGTAGCTACATTCGTGATTGGGCCGTATGACACAGACACACGACGAGTTAGGACTTGTAGGGATCCAATCGATTAGATCGTTACGTGGAAAAAGAGCGTTGTTCGATAGGTAGCATAATCCCTAGTGGTCCTAGGTGGCATAAACCCTGATCGAATCTAGAAAACGTCCAATAGGTAGCATAATCCCTAGTGGTCCTAGGTGGCGTAAATCCTAGTTGAACACGCGATAATTCATGATAAGGGAATCTGGCCAGAACAAGGATGGCAGTTCGAGCGATTTCAAGGATTGTGACACTACATTGTAGTGGTATAGAATAACGTGATGGAACCCGTACGATATACGGCAAGGGACTATACATATACATGGAAGGGATGATACGAGTTAGGATGCTAGTACGGTTGGTGCAGAGGACGTTAGACATGCGATGCTATTCCGAGTTTATCTTGTTATCTTGTTACCTTGGTTATCATGTTACCTTGGTTATCTTGTTACTTGAGTTTTTCTTGTTATCTTAGTTTGATCTGTTTATCTTGTCATCATGTTTATGTTCACTTTCAGTTTATACATGTCATGTTACCTTTACCTGTTTTTAGGCTGAAAGTAGCTAGGACTTACCAGTCTTTATGACTGACCCCGTTTTGTTTCGCCTCTTTTTCTTCCGTTTCCCCCCAGGTTTACAGGGAGGAAATTTTGCTACTTAGTGCGGATTTTCTGCTTCAAGATCATCATCTATGGCTTGGACTTTTCTTGGCTATGGCTATTTTACTGTTTTACTTGGGGAATAATTTATGACTATGGTTTTATGCTTCTTTATTATTGCAAGATAGGTTTCGATGTAAGTAATTTAATGGCACTTCGATGTGAAATGTTTTAGATCTAACTACTTTTATAAAGTAATGAAATCATGTTTTCTTCCACTATTTTATATGTTCTGTCTTGTAATATTTTTGTGCATGTTTACCTAGACAACACCCCTCCAAAGCTAGTGCATTCTCTTGTGAGTGACCCTGGCGGAGGTGGGGTCTTACACTTATTCTCTCTCCAAATCCCTCTATTTATATCTGTAGGTCATTAGCCTAATGGGCTTGACTAATCAACCCATTTGCCTGCCTAATAGAAGCTGAAACGTAAGACAATGATTCCTCCCAAACCGCTTGAAAGACCCCACCTCCGTTAGGGTCACTCTCAAAGGGAATGCCCTAATTTTGGTGGAGGTTTATAAGTATAAATCACAGATATTCAAGACAGATATAAGAAAACATATTTTTGAACAGCGGAAAACAACATCTTTTATTTCATTGAAATACGTGTTCACAAAAACATGCCATACTTGTCTTACAATTCTCCCAAAAACATAACATCTTCACAACTTTCTTGATTACATTATTAAAGAAGCATAAAGAAAACATAAATAAACTGCATAAGTCCCATAATTGCTGCCCAAAGCCATAGTCCAAAATGAAAAAGATCCAAGCAATAGATTCTTTCTCTTCAAGCTGGATGTGAAAGCTGGTCAAGCTGCGGTATTCCCTCCCTGTGGACCTTGGGGGGGGGGGGGAAACGAAAGAAAAGAAGGCGAAAGAAAAGTAGAGTCAGACATAAAGCCTGAGTAAGTCTAGGACTATTCAGTCTATGAATAAAGAACTGGGTATGATAAGCATAAACTGGAAATGGGAAAGCATCATAAACTAAGTTAAGTTGTCTAGGGTCGAATACTATCGTACCCCATATTAATCTCTGTACCCATATAAACTAGTTCCCAACAGGCACCCCATAATCAGGGTGAAGTGATCCATTTCTGATGATCGGCTCCTACTCGCATAGTTACATGTGTCTTACGGCCCCCGTTTTTGTAGTTACCTATGCTGGTCCCAAACGGGGTGTATCAAGTCCCATGGTGGCGGCCCGACACAATCCTAGAATGCACAGGTATGCTACTGGTGCCCAGTGCCTTATTTTTCTGCGTCGGAGTGTGTACACGCCCGCACCCCGTTAGAACCTACACTGCTGCACCACCGCCGTCGATTTGACCTCTTACAGTCAGCCCAGAAATCGTGCCCCACCCTGCCTAGTTCAGGGTATCCTGATACGCCTTGTAGGGTTACTGCTGAAAAGGGTCCCCCGCTACTAGGTTTTCTATTTCTAGCCAACATGCTATGTTGTTTAAGTGTTTAATAAACCTAACCCCCAATCAGTCTGTTTAGTTTAGCATGTTCCATTTTGATTAAGTATTAATTTAATTTACTTAATCCTATTAATCCTGACTCAGCCTTAATTGTCTTATTAAAGCCTTGACCTCTCACATTAGACAGGTATTGTTGTGGCTGCCTGTTGCCGGTTGGGTCCGGGCAGTCTTACGGCACAACTCAGTCTAACCTCGGATCCTTATTGGGATCCGTGTTTAACCACCCACATTGGATAGGTATTGTTGTGACTACTGGACAGCCGGGGCGGTTCCGGGAAGGTTTACATCACAACTCAATCCAACCTCGGGTTAAACACATCGTATTTTCTACATTTACATATTTTGTCTCTTTTCTTTTTATATGTAAATATTTGCGGCCCATTATTCAAATTCATCTTTATTGGTTAAAATTTATTTATGCCACTTAATTGTTTTTCAAGGTTATTGGCATGCGTCAAACACGCCAACACATATGTTCTATATTTTACCCCAAACGTCATTACCCCCGTTTTACACGTTCGCTACAATATAAGATATGTTGGGTTTAACATTTAAACCCAACTTAGCCATATGAAAAGGGAGGCTTATAACATGGTGTTTATAAGGTAACATAAAAAGGGGAGTGTGAACGCATGAACTTGCAACATAACGATTCAATTAACATGAAGTAGGCACATGTGAACTTGCAGTTGTAACAACATATAATCATGGCATAAACAATACTTAGACATGAATCATTCTATTCATATAATCATGGCATAAACAATACTTAAACATGAATCATTCTATTCATATGATTATGGCATAAACAATACTAAAACATGAATCGTTCTATTCATATGATTATGGCATAAACAATACTTAAACATGAATCATTCTACTCATGTAAACTTGCAATTGGAATGTAAATCTAACTTAATTGTGTCACATATATGGTTTTGATAACAACTTAGGCCTAAAACATGTTTCAACTAGGCATAATACCAAACATAGTTTAGTCATGTTCATAAAGGCGCTTACTTTTGTTTCTAATACACAAGTATGATTTGCTAATTCCAACATAGATTCATATAAACTATAGTACTTAGTCGTATCCAATTACACACTAAAAGTGTTCATAAAAGTATGTACATCATATTGGCATAATAGTAAATCATATACTTGCATGAATCCCAAATAAAATACCACAACATATGGTTGTCAACATAAATCATATACTTGTATGAATCCAATCGTATACCATAACATTTCCAAATCGTTTAGAATCAAAACAACATACAAGTATAGATTATTATCGCCACAATTCCATTTCGTTGTTAACTTCCAACGCAAATCTCATACTTGCAAATATCCAATCGTATACCATAACATTCCTAAATCGTTTAGAATCAAAATAACATACAAATATAGATTATTATCGCCACAATTCCATTTCGCATTTTACACAAATCAAACGCAATTAATTATTCACATCGGAATAGCACTCTACTTACAACGTATGACGAATCTTCAATTCAGGAATCTGAATTCTGAAATTGGAGATGCTATCCTTTGTTGTAGGCGTTGTTTTGATTTGATTGACGTTGCTTTAAGCTTTGAATTATCTCCTAATTGTCTCTCAATTTCTGACGGCTATCCTTAGTCTCTCCTCAGCAGCATGACGGTCTCATCTCCATTTTAGTTTGTGTGAATTAGGGTTAGTCCTAGGTCCTTTTTATAGAGTTTGTGAGTTGATTTAGACCGTCGATGGAGCTTGGTTTAATAATAGCCGTTCGTTTGAAGGAGAGACCAACCAGGAGCTGACACCTAGCCCTAGTGACAAGGCAAGGCTCAGAAAATCGACCAAACACAGACCAGGCTAGCCAGGGTGGGCTGGGTTCGACCTGGCTCAGGGGCCAGGTCGACACCCCAGTCGACACCGAGTCGACTTGGCAGTCGACACGGGTTACCCAGGTCGACTGCCCAGTCGACCTGGCTAGCCCCAGGTCGACTGCCAAGTCGACCTAGGTGCCTTGGGCGGGAATTTTCCCACCCTGGCCAATTGGGCCCGATTTTTGAAATTTGAATTAGTTTTTCTGAGCTGTTTTGGTCTGTTTGAATTTTAAACTGAATTCTGAAACTTCCGGAGGCCATAACTTCTTCATACGGAGTCCGTTTTACGCAAACTCGGACGCTATCTCAAGCAGAATTCTGAGACGAACGCAATGGCGTATCCCGTTTCCTTAATTTTTTGATTTGAAATTAATTATACTTTAATTTTTGAATTTCACCGTTATAGAATACACGGGGTGTTACATTCTCCCCCACTTAAAAGGATTTCGTCCCCGAAATCTCCAAGTTCAGGAAGAATGTATATCCTAACATCCAAACATTCATCTACTCATCCATCAAACACGAGCATCCATTGTCCTTACAAGACTTCTAATGCTTCATGATCATATGCGAAGTGTGTGTGTACATGTACTTATCTAATGCAAAAATCAGGCGGTCTACTGATTCAGTTGACCTTCTTAATGCAAATTATGTGAGTGCCGTGAATCCATTATGTATGCAATTTTTCCTATTCATGATTCTACATGAGTGCACAATCATTCATACAAATGCAACATCCATATGACAACACATTAAATTTCAACCATATACGAATGCAAACATATCTGCATATGCAATATGAAGTGACTGAGACGATCTAAAACCTAGATTGTGTGTGTATATGCAACCACGAGCAACCACTAGCAATCACTTGCAACCACTTGCAACCATCATCCATAACATGTTTCAATCACATGTTTTCATCCAAAGGGTTTCTTCCTAAAAGATAAGGTCGAGGAGATATACCTAAAAAGATAGATAAAAGCGCATCTTAAGGAAAAAGGAAATATCAAAGATGTACCCTCGAAAAGAAAAGGGTAGGCTGCGCGTATTCTAGCTTCAGTTTCCCAAGTTGCATCTTCTTCGGCGTCGCTCCACTGAACTTTGACGAGCTTGACTTCGCGGTTACGTAGCTTCTTCACTTCCGTTCCTAATATGCGGGTTGGAACTTTCCTCACGGTTGCTTTGTGTTCCACTTCAGCTTCTTCTAGGATATTTGGCTCTACCACTTCAGCAGATTCATGTAGACATTTTCGGAGGTGCGAAACGTGAAAGACGTTGTGAACTCTGGCCAATTTTTCGGGTAGCTCTAATCTATAGGCCATTTTCCCAATTTTCTCGGCAATAGGGAATGGCCCTACGAACCTTGGTGCTAGCTTTCCTGTGGTTCCAAAACGAACAACGTTCCTTAGCGGAGATACCTTAAGAAAAACTCTGTCCCCAACCTCAAATTCAAGGTCGGTCCTCCTCTTATCGGCGTAGGACTTTTGTCTGTCTTGGGCCATCTTCATCCTTCTTCGTATTAAGTCTACTTTTTCTGAAGTCTCTCAGATCATATCTGGTCCAAGTATGAGCTTATCAGTAGACTCACACCAACAAGTGGGTGATCGGCACGGTCTTCCATATAAAGCTTCGAAGGGCGCCATTCCGATGGTTGCTTGATAGCTGTTGTTGTAGGCAAATTCCACCAAAGGAAGATGGTCTTCCCATGTCCCTCCGAAGTCAAGGACGCACAGTCTTAAAAGGTCCTCCAAAACTCTGTTCACTCTTTCCGTTTGGCCGTCGGTTTGGGGATGATAGGTTGTGCTCAAGCATAACTGTGTGCCTACCGCTTCTTGCAGACTCTGCCAAAACTCACTTGTGAAGATAGGGTCTCGGTCACTAACAATGTTGGATGGTATTCCATGGAGTCGAACAATTTCCTTGAGGTAAAGAGATGCTAGGGATGAGGCAGTTCTTTTACTTTTGACAGGTAAAAAGTGGGCACTTTTAGTAAGCCTATCCACTATTACCCAAATGCTAGTGTTGCCTCTCCTAGACCTAGGCAGCCCATCAATGAAGTCCATTGAGATTCTATCCCACTTCCACTGCGGGACCTCTAGAGGATGTAGCAGACCGCCAGGCTTTTTCTGTTCTTCCTTAACCTGTTGGCACACCATACACTTAGAAACGAAATCTGCCATGTCCTTCTTCATGCCGTTCCAAAAGAAAGTTCTCTTTATGTCCTTGTACATTTTATCTCCGCCCGGATGTATCGTCATCTTGGAGTGATGTGCTTCCTCGAGAACCTTCTTTATTAAATCCCTTGTCTGTGGGACGCATAGTCTTCCGTCTCGCCTTAGCCAACCCTGATCGTCGATGGAGTATCTGTTGAGGTGACTTGAAGTCTCACCCCTAATTAGCCTATCAATCGTCTCCACAAGCTGAGGGTCCTCGCGTTGTGCTGTCCCTATTGAGTCCACTAAAGTCGGGAATACTTCGAGAGATGCTAGCAAGCCTGGTACAAAATCGGAGGAGGGCCTAAATTCAAAGCTGGCTATGAACTCCAGGCTTTGTCTTTCAACAAACAGCGGGCTTAGGGTCAGTTTCTTTCGGCTCAATGCGTCTGCCACTACGTTGCCTTTGCCCGGAGTATAGGAGATCTCGAAATCATACGAGGCAAGAAACTCCATCCATCTCTGTTGCCTCAAGTTAAGATCTTTCTGCGAGAAAAGATATTTCAACGATTTATGGTCAGTGTAAAGTTCGAACTTCTCACCTAGGAGATAGTGTCGCCAAGACTTGAGTGCAAAGACGATGGCGGCTAACTCAAGATCGTGGGTCGGGTAGTTCTTTTCATGCACTTTCAATTGTCTCCCGCCATAAGCTACTACCCTTCCTTCTTGCATCAAGACAGCGTCTAGCCCTGTCCTACATGCATCTGTATAAATTGTGAACATCTTGCTTCCACTGGCAGTGTTAAAACTGGGGCTGTTGTAAGAGCCCTTTTCAGTCGTTGGAAAGCAAACTCGCAATCCAAGTCCCAATTGAACACTAGATTCTTCTTGGTCAACTTTGTGAGCGAAGCTGATATCTTTACAAAGTCTCTGATGAATTTTCGATAGAAGCCTGCTAGCCCGAGAAAGCTTCGGACCTCTGTTGCGTTCTTTGGTATCTTCCAATCCTGCACCGCTACTACCTTAGCCGGGTCTACCGCTAACACTTCCTTGGATACTATGTGCCCAAGAAATCTTACTTCCTCTCTCCAAAAGTGGCATTTGGAGATTTTGGCTTTTAGCTGATGGACTCGCAGAGTTTCCATGATTGCCCTTAAGTGCTGAGCATGTTCCTCTTCACTCTTTGAGAAGATAAGGATATCGTCTACGAAGACCACTACGAACTTATTGAGGAAATCTCTGAATACCCTACTCATCAGGTCCACGAAGTAAGCAGGTGCGTTTGTCAAGCCGAAAGGCATGACAAGCCATTCAAAGAAGCCGTCTGGGGTTTTGAATGCCGTTTTATCGATGCTATCTTCAGCCACCCTTAGCTGATGAAAACCGGTCGCTAAATCGAGTTGGGAGAAAACAGACGCTCCTACAAGCTGATCAAATAGATCGTCAATTCTGGGGAGAGGGTGCCTATTCTTTTTTGTTAGCTTGTTGATCTCCCTATAGTCAACACATAGATGGAGTGAACCATCCACCTTTGTAGCGAACACCATTGGAGCGCCCCATTCTGAAATGCTCCTCCTAATGAACCCCTTCCCTAGAAGCTCTTTAATCTGTCTACTGAGCCCTTTCCTTTCCCGTGGAGCCATGTGTCTAACGGGCAACGCAACGGGCTTTGCATTATCTACAAGATATATGCAGAAGTCTATCTCCTGCTTCGGAGGCAAGCCCTTCACCTCTTCGAAGACATCCGGATATTCCCGGACCACTCTAACTGACTGCAAATTGTCGACAGAGGCATCTAGCGATTCAAGATAACTAAGCACAACCGCATACGAGGGATTACAAGTAATTTCCAAAGTGTTACCGAGCTGGGTCAGGAGCCTAACAACCCTTTTCTCACAATCAAGGATGGCCCCATTACTGGACAGCCAATCCATGCCCAAAATCAAACCATATCCCGAAAAGCCAAAAACAAAGGCACTACATTTAAATTCTACGCTTAGAATAGAAATTTTCAATCCCACACAGATCATAGACAAATGAGCCGGGCCCCCAATTGGGTTTGAAACAATTAAGGGGTCCTCTACCATACTAGTTTTTAGGTGCAGAGATTCAACTAAAGCAGACGAGATAAAGGAGTGTGATGCGCCCGAATCAAATAAAGTGCGAACGGGGTGATCATAAAGATAAACTACACTTTCTACAGAAGTATTTATACCTCGCTATTGCAGAGGTGGCGCCTCTAGCACATGAACCTGTGCCCTCGAGGTGGATCCAGCCCTCTGCCCCTGTCCTCGTTTCTTTGGGCAGTCCTTAGCCATGTGGTCTGTCTCTCCGCAAGAAAAGCACCCACCATTCATCTTGGCCTTCTTTTTCCAGCAATCTTTTACTAAGTGCCCCACTTTGCCACAGAAATTACACTTCCTCTTCTCTTTGTTGTCTTTCCCGCCCTTCTTAAAGTCTGTCTTCTTAAGCTGTAAACCCTCTTTCTTCCCTTGAGAGCTTTCTGCCTTTGTCTCCTTCTTGCCCTTATCCTCTTCATTCAGCAATGCCATCTGTACCAATCTTTCATACCTAGCTCCCATGGGTATATGGGTCATGGCCAAACTGTGTAATGGCTCATTCAACCCTTTGACAAAACGGAGAGCCTTCTTGTGCGGGGTGTTGACTAGGTCCAGTCAGAACCTAGCTAGCTCATCGAACTGATTAACATACTCTTTGACTGTCTTGTTCCCTTGCTTAAGAAATAAGATTTTTTCCAACTGCAAACTCCTTTCCGCGTCTGAGAGAAATTTAGCCTCAAACCTTGCCCTAAAGTCCTCCCATGTTTCCACTGGTCTTTCTGCATTAGTGACTTCCCACCAGTAGGAAGCCTCACCTTTTAGTAGCCACACTGCCAGTTGTACTTTCTGCCTATCTTCTACCTCAAAGATGACGAATAAGTCCTCGATTTCTTTCAGCCAATTTCTAGCTGCCACGAAGGACTCAGTTCCATGAAAATCCTTTCCTCCCATAGCTTTAAAATCTTTACATATCTTAGCGAAAGTATTTCCCCGCGGAGGAGGTGGAGGAAGAGGTGCTGCTGCAGCTGGATGATTTCCTGCAGGTGGGGGAGGAGGAACGGTAGGACCTGGCTGAGTGGCCCTTGCTTCTAAGAACCGTCTAAACTAACCAGGTATTGGTACACCCTCTGGCAAGTTAAGTTCTTCGGACATGCTGAAACAAAAAGGATAGATTCAAAACGAAGGATAAGAGATAGTACCTATGGCTTTGGGGGACTTTGCCTTTTTTAAAATAAAATAATATTTTATCTTTTAAAAATGATTCTTTAAATTTTCTTTTTGAAAATAAATTTTCAAAACTTTTTATCTTATCTGGTAAACCTATGCTCTGATACCACGTGAAAGACTGTAACACCCCGAATTTTAGTTAATGCTAAAATTCACTAAGTGCAGAATAAATAATCTCAGATGTGGGAATTGGGGGCAACGGGCTGCGTCATTGCGTTCGTCTCGGAAAAATACGCGAAATAGAGTCCGAGTTTCCAAGAATCGGAGTTCGTATGGCCCGGTTATGGCCCAATGAAGTTTGCAGAAAATTCAAAGTTTAAAACAGATTTAAAATTCAGATTTAAATTTTAAAATTGGAGCCATTGGGCGGAGGGGGGAAAAATTCCCGCCTACCTACCCAAGTCGACAGCCCTGTCGACTGGGCAGTCGACTTGGCTAGGACCAAGTCGACAGCCCTGTCGACTTGGGTGTCGACAGGGGGTGCACGTCAGGTCTAACCTGGTGCACCATTTTAAGGGATTGGCTGTGTTTTGGGTTGTTCTCTAGAAGCTTCCGGGATCTGATGGTCCTAATCTAACCTAGGGTTGATCTAAGGGCCTAAAACACTTGCCTAATCCTATAAATAAGACCCTAAGCTAACCCTAAATGATCATAATCCTATCTCCTAACTAAACTATGCCAAAATTTTCTATGATCATGGCCTCCACCCAAAACCCTAGCCTCCATCCTCTTATGAAACTATTTCTATGAAGGCTTTCATGTTCATACAAGCATTTTTGAGTTGTTTAAGGGATCATTAGCTTGCATTCATCATCAAGTTGCAAGCTTTATGTTCAAGGCTAGAGTTTTTGGGTAATTTGTGGCAAGGGTTTGCTTATGGGAGCTTAGTGGTGAGTTCCTATAGCTTTAATAACCAATTGTTAAATTGATTATGGTAGGATATGATAAGACATGGCTATGTTTGTGGATGAATGTGTTTATGCAAGTTTGTATGATATGTGTTTTGCAAGTTTTATGCTATATGCAAGTTTAATGCCATGTTTTATGATGCAAAACACTATGTTGAACATTTATGCATATGTAACATGTTATGCAAACTATATGTCAGAGTATATGCAAGTTATATGTAACATGATATGCAAGTTATGCATGTGGTTTTATGCATGCTAAGTATTTGGTTTTGTGCATGCTAAGTATGTGGTTTTGTGCATGCTAAGTATTTGGTTTTATGCATGCTAAGTGTTTGGTTTTATGCAAGTTATGATGTAAGTTCATATGCAAAGTTATGATGTAAGTTCATATGCAAAGTTATGATGCAAGTTCATATGCAAAGTTATGATGCAAGTTCACATGCAAAGTTATGATGCAAGTTCATATGCAAAGTTATGATGCAAGTTCATATGCAAAGTTATGATGCAAGTTCATATGCAAAGTTATGATGCAAGTTCATATGCAAGTTTGTCTCTTTTTATGATATGCATAACATATGCGAGTTTGCCTATATGTATGACATGTTATGCAAGTACATATGCAAGTTTATGTGCAAGTTCATATGCAAGTTTATGTGCAAGTTCATATGCAAGTTTATGTGCAAGTTCATATGCAAGTTTATGTGCAAGTTCATATGCAAGTTTATGTGCAAGTTCATTTGCAAGTTTATGTGCAAGTTCATATGCAAGTTTATGTGCAAGTTCATATGCAAGTTTATGTGCAAATTCATATGCAAGCTTATGTACAAGTTCATATGCAAGTTTGTCTCTTTTTATGATATGCATAATGCAAGTTTGGGTTAAATACTAGTTGGGTTTAATGTATGTTCATATATGCAAGTTGACACCTTTTGAACCCACGATAAAGTTATATGCTATGTTGGCTAAACCCATGACATTTGTGATGAATCTTCCCTTTATTATGTCGTGTTATGAGAACGAATTACGTGGGGAACGATGGGGCTAATATGCATGCTAATAAAATGATGTGAAATGGGTATGATTAAGCATACCACAAAGTAAATGGGACATAATTGGGAATTTACCTATTGAGTTAGGTCTACCCATATTATGAAGTTGGGAATTTACCTATTAAGTTAGGTCTACCCATACTATGGAATTGGGAATTTACCTATTGAGTTAGGTCTACCCATATTCTTAAAAATGTGTAAATTCATTAGGGACAATTAATACAAATTATGGGGGGGGGGGTGATTAATTAGGTGTAATTAATCAACTAAGACACGAGGTTGGGCCCTTTTGTAGCATAAGACTGCCCGGAACCGACCGGCAAATCCAGCGGCTACAAATGATTGGTCCAATGTGAGAGGTCTTAGTCATAAAATAAATACGTGACAAGTGTAAAGACACGAGGTTAGACTCTGTTATGGTGTAAGGCTGCCCGGAACCAACCGGCATATCCAGCTGCCATAAAAGACAGTCTAATGTGAGAGGTCTTTACAAAGGTTACGATCTTAATTAATTAAGAAACACTTAACCAAAGTAGCATGTAGTGGGGCATGAGGGGTTAAGTGGGTGCCTTGGGTGGCATGTAGAAACTAGTGGGGGTGCCCTGGGTGGCATGAGGAAACTAGTGGGTTGCCTTGGGTGGCAATAGAAAATACGATTAGAATACTTAACCAAAGTGGAACATGTAATTAAACATGGGTAAAGGGTTAAGTAAGTGCTCTGGGTGGCATGTGGAAATCTAGTGGGTGCCTTAAGTGGCAATTGAAATATGATTAGATGACTTAACCAAACCTTAACATGTAGGTGGGCATGATTAAAAAAGGGGTTAAGTGGGATACACTAGATAAATTAACAAGCTTAGGTGGAAGCTTGTGGGGGCCCATTTCAAGCAATATCCCAAACGTATCTTAGTGGGCTCGACTCTAGTCGAGTGACGGGACACGCATATTGGGCTTGACTATAAGAGGCCAAACCGGGGTAGCGGTGGCAACGCGAGTCCAACGGGTTTCATCTGCGTGTGTGGACCCGGGATGGTAGGTAAGACGTTGTTGCATCATGTAGATATAACCCGTGCACCATTTGTTGTATCGGGCTAGCCACTTTGGGGAGTGATACACCCCATTGTGGGGCCAGCACGGATATCTACGGTAGGGAGCCGATCGCTTGGGAGTAGTGGGTACACCTAGTGGAGATAGGGGCAGACGGCACCTATGTAGTGAGCCAGGGGTACACGAAACTACTAGGTAAAATTACTAAGTACACTTAGTGGGATCAACCTTTAAGTGGGAATTACCCTTGGGTGGGTAGAACTGGTGTGGTGCAGTGTAAGAATTACCCTTGGGTGGGTAGAATTTGGGGTGGTGCAATCTAGTAATTATCCTTGGGTGGGTAAATGCGTCTTTTCGTTTATCTTAGAACATCCTGTGTTTAGTTGGCTACTTAGTGTAGTCATTATCCCCAGAGGTACCGTATCTTGCTTATATCATACCCTAATTACTTTGGTGATTGTATTGTTAGGGTTATAGGACTCACTCAGACTTATGTCTGACCCCGTTGTTTTTATCTTTTTCCCAACCCTCAGGTTATCAGAGTGGGCCTAGCACTAGTGGGCTTTGATCAGACTGCTTTATCTATCTTTTGGAGCTTGGACCGTGGATGAAAAGCTCAGTTTATCTTTTCTACTATGGCTATTAGGTTATGTAGTGGGATTATGTACTTTTGTTTTTATCAGGATGGATATTATGTACTTGACCCTTATTTATGGTTTTGGTGTAACCAACATGTTTTACTTTCCGCTGGAATGAAATGATGTTTTAAATTCTCAAGTATTACTTATATCTGTCTTGTTGTAATTTTTCTGTTCTATATTCACTCAAAATACTCCACCGATGTTATGGCATTCCCTTAGTGAGTGACCATAGTGGGTGTGGGGTGTTACACGTGGTATCAGAGCTTAAGGTTACCAGAACAGATAATTTTTTTTTAGAAAAACTATTTTCTAAGAATATGTTTGAAAGGAGTATTTTCAAAAACATGTCTTTTAAGAGAAAAGTTTTTGAAAGAAAAGCATAATCCCCAATAGCCATATCAATATCTTTCGAATTCTCCGTTTTGAATTTCTTCCTCTCTCATTTTGAGTTTCCCCTCCGTGTATAGATGATCTTTCTAAGATGGATAAGAATGGAAAACCACTTCAAGGGACTTAGACGTTAGTCGGATTAGAAGTTGGTTCAAGAAGAAGGAGGACTGGTAGGTACCTATTGGATAGACGATGGGAGGAAGGTTCAAATAGTTGTTTGATTAATGTAGGATGAAACCTCATTTTGATGGAAAGTTATAGGCGAGTAGTTATCCTTTTGGGAAGGAATGGGACATCTTATTAGGATTGTCCAAAGAGGCAAGGGCAAGGTACGGAATCTCCTGGAGGGTGGTTGTATTCCCTCACGACTAGGGTACCAGATGGGGGTAGGACCGTCTAGGTTGGAATTTGGATTTCTTTATTATCCGATTCGAACTTTATTTGATCCTGACGCATCGAGTTCGTTTATCTCATCATTGTTAGTGAGTCACTGCACTTAGACACCAGTTAGTAGATGATCCCTTAGTTGTTTCAAACCCAATTGGGGCTCCATGATGTGTTTGGGTTTGAAAGTTGCTATACTTAGCATTGAGTTTAGATGTGATGCTTTTGGGCTTCACGAGCTATGGGTTAGTTTTGGGCATGGACTGGTTATCCAGTAAGGGTGCCGTTCTTTATTTTGAAGGGAGAGTTGTTAGGCTTAGGACCCGTTTGGGTAACACTCTCGAGAATCTCTTGTAATCCCATGGAATCTGTTATGCTAAGCTATCTAGAATCGCTTGACACGTCGGTCGAGGGTTTGCGAACTGTTAGAGTGGTCCGGGAATACTCGGATGTGTTTGAGGAGGTGAAGGGCTTACCTCCGGAGCGGGAGATTGACTTCCGAATATATCTGGTAGACAATCCCAAACCAGTATCTTGGCCAGGGTGCCACATGGCTCCTCGTGAGAGGAGGGAACTCCATAAGCAAGTAGACGATTTGCTTGAGATGGGGTTCATAAGACGGAGTATATTGGAGTGGGGTGCTCCAGTAGTTTTTGCTATGAAGACGGATGGGTCCCTCAGACTTTGTGTAGGCTAAAGAGAACTAAATAAACACACAAAGAAGAATAGACACCCATTGCCGAGGATTGATGATCCCTATGATCAGTTGGTTGGCGCCTCAGTGTTTTCGCAGTGGACTCAGCCACGGAGTTTCATCAATTGAGAGTGGCTGAGGATAGTATAGAGAAGACTACCTTTAGGACTCCGGATGGTTTTTATGAGTGGCTGGTGATGCCATTTGGTTTGACGAACGCCCCCGCATACTTTGTTGATTTGATGAGAAGGGTGTTCAGGGAGTACCTAAATGAGTTTGTGATGGTCTTTGTAAATGACATCTTGGTCTTTTCTAGGAGCGGAATAAGTTTTCGTGTGTGCTCAATAGGCTGAGCAAAGCCAGTATGGGATAAACGATGGTTTTGGAGCGAGACTGGCGAGGACATCCAGAGTTGGACAAGGGCTTAATTATTTAGCCGTTTTTACTAGTATCATCTCACGTAGGTCGTCTAGGTTCGAAGGAGGCATCCCTTGGGTGTTTGTCTGATATTGGTTTAGGCCTTTGGGGCTTGCATTTGGGGGATGTCGAGTTCGACCAGGGTGGTCTGCGTGAGAGATGGATAGTTGTGACGATTTTGCGTGGGAGCATGCCCTACATCTTAGGGAAGTATTGGAGACTCTCCAAGCGCATGGTCTTAAGACAACAATAGTGAATAGGATTCTTAGCATCCTATGAGGTTGAGATAGCGTATACCCATGGCAAGGGTAACATGGTAGCGGACACCTTAAGTAGAAAAAGGTTGTCCTCGAGTTCATGGTTCGTTAAACGACGGAGCTTAGAGTTTATTTCTATGTTTGACTTTAGACCTTCTGTTGACTTTGTACCCGGTTTGCTAGCCTCCTTGGAGGTTAGGCCTACTCTTTTGGGACGAATTGGCGAGGCACAGCGAGACGACCCACAGTTGGATGAGTTAGTAGAGAAGCTCATGAGGAGGGGGTCGTCCATCCATTTGAGTAGGTACACCCTAGATGGTAAGGGGTGGTTGCGAAGAGACGGTAGACTTTGTGTACCGCAAGACGAGGGTTTGAGGAAGACTATTCTTGATGATGCACACCGTTCTAGGATGACCATTCATCCCGGTGGGGACAAGATGTACCAGGACATGAAGCGGGTTTTCTTCTGGGCCGGTATGAAGAAAGATGTGGCCGAGCATGTCGCTCGATGCTTGGTGTGCCAACAAGTGAAGGCGGAGCAAAAGAAACCTGGTGGGTTGCTTCACCCATTGGAAGTTCCGCAATGGAAGTGGAATAGCATCTCGAAGGATTTTATTGATGGGTTACCCAGATCAAGAAACGGTAATACGGGAATTTGGGTTGTGGTAGATAGACTTACTAAGAGCGCCCATCGTATACCCATGAAGAGTAAGAGAACTGCTCCATGGCTAGCTTCAGTTTATATTCGAGAGATTATTAGATTGCATGGTGTACCCTCTAGTATAGTGAGCGATCGAGATCCTATCTTCACTAGAGAGTTTTGGAAGAGTTTGCAAGAGGCGGTAGGGACTCGGTTGTGTTTGAGTACCGCATATCATCCTCAGACGGACGGCCAGACCGAGAGGGTGAATCATATTTTAGAAGACCTTTTGAGGCTATGTATCTGGGATTTTGGAGGTACAGGGGAGGAGCATCTTCTGGAGTTGCCCGACAGACTTAGTGGTATACATGATGTATTCCATGGGAGGAAGTGCCTACATGAGACCGCAGAGGCGGTAGAGCCGAGCCTGCTTAAAGAAGTAAAGGTAGAGTGTGATGTGATTATTCGACAAGCTCCTACTCGCATCCTTGGGTCAGAGATTAGGAAATTGAGAAACAGAGAGGTTCGACTAGTCAAAGTGAAAAAGGGGAGAAAGTGAGAGCAATGCTACTGGGGAGATAGAAGCGAAGATGCGTTCATTATACCCATTCCTTTTGAGGGTATGTCCTTTAAACGTCTCCTTTATCATCTGTCTAGTACTTATCTTATCTTTAGTATATCCTCTCATTAGTACCTTTGACCTTTAGATAGGGTAAACCTATGGTTGAAACATGTGTTTGAGACATGTTATGTTTGATGGATGCGTGTGGATGCAAGTGGTTGCTAGTGGTTGCTCGTGGATGCATATACACACACTCTGGACACTAGATCGGCTCAATCACTTCATATTGCATATTGCATAAAATTGTGTGTAGGAAGCTATATTTATGGATGTATAATGATTGTGTTATCATATGGATGATGCATTTTGGTGAATGATTGTGCACTCATGTAGATATTGTATGTGTCGATAGGGTTCTCTCGCATACATATTGGATGCATGGTACTACCATGGTTTGCATATGTTCATACATTAGATAGGGAACATATACACACACTTTTTGCATATGCTCATACATCATTAGAATTTTTTTTAAGGACAATGGATGCTCGTGTTTGATGAATTGAGTAGATGGTTGTTTGGATGGTAGGATATGCATTCTCCTTAGCTTAGAGATTTCGGGGACGAAATCCTTTAAGGAGGGGAGAATGTAACACCCCGAATTTTAGTTAATGCTAAAATTCACTAAGTGCAGAATAAATAATCTCAGATGTGGGAATTGGGGGCAACGGGCTGCGTCATTGCGTTCGTCTCGGAAAAATACGCGAAATAGAGTCCGAGTTTTCGAGAATCGGAGTTCGTATGGCCCGGTTATGGCCCAATGAAGTTTGCAGAAAATTCAAAGTTTAAAACAGATTTAAAATTCAGATTTAAATTTTAAAATTGGAGCCATTGGGCGGAGGGGGGAAAAATTCCCGCCTACCTACCCAAGTCGACAGCCCTGTCGACTGGGCAGTCGACTTTGCTAGGACCAAGTCGACAGCCCTGTCGACTTGGGTGTCGACAGGGGGTGCTCGTCAGGTCTAACCTGATGCACCATTTTAAGGGATTGGCTGTGTTTTGGGCTGTTCTCTAGAAGCTTCCGGGATCTGATGGTCCTAATCTAACCTAGGGTTGATCTAAGGGCCTAAAACACTTGCCTAATCCTATAAATAAGACCCTAAGCTAACCCTAAATGATCATAATCCTATCTCCTAACTAAACTATGCCAAAATTTTCTATGATCATGGCCTCCACCCAAAACCCTAGCCTCCATCCTCTTATGAAACTATTTCTATGAAGGCTTTCATGTTCATACAAGCATTTTTGAGTTGTTTAAGGGATCATTAGCTTGCATTCATCATCAAGTTGCAAGCTTTATGTTCAAGGCTAGAGTTTTTGGGTAATTTGTGGCAAGGGTTTGCTTATGGGAGCTTAGTGGTGAGTTCCTATAGCTTTAATAACCAATTGTTAAATTGATTATGGTAGGATATGATAAGACATGGCTATGTTTGTGGATGAATGTGTTTATGCAAGTTTGTATGATATGTGTTTTGCAAGTTTTATGCTATATGCAAGTTTAATGCCATGTTTTATGATGCAAAACACTATGTTGAACATTTATGCATATGTAACATGTTATGCAAACTATATGTGAGAGTATATGCAAGTTATATGTAACATGATATGCAAGTTATGCATGTGGTTTTATGCATGCTAAGTATTTGGTTTTGTGCATGCTAAGTATGTGGTTTTGTGCATGCTAAGTATTTGGTTTTATGCATGCTAAGTGTTTGGTTTTATGCAAGTTATGATGTAAGTTCATATGCAAAGTTTTGATGTAAGTTCATATGCAAAGTTATGATGCAAGTTCATATGCAAAGTTATGATGCAAGTTCATATGCAAAGTTATGATGCAAGTTCATATGCAAAGCTATGATGCAAGTTCATATGCAAGTTTGTCTCTTTTTATGATATGCATAACATATGCGAGTTTGCCTATATGTATGACATGTTATGCAAGTACATATGCAAGTTTATGTGCAAGTTCATATGCAAGTTTATGTGCAAGTTCATATGCAAGTTTATGTGCAAGTTCATATGCAAGTTTATGTGCAAGTTCATATGCAAGTTTATGTGCAAGTTCATATGCAAGTTTATATGCAAGTTCATATGCAAGTTTATGTGCAAATTCATATGCAAGCTTATGTACAAGTTCATATGCAAGTTTGTCTCTTTTTATGATATGCATAATGCAAGTTTGGGTTAAATACTAGTTGGGTTTAATGTATGTTCATATATGCAAGTTGACACCTTTTGAACCCATGATAAAGTTATATGCTATGTTGGCTAAACCCATGACATTTGTGATGAATCTTCCCTTTATTATGTCGTGTTATGAGAACGAATTACGTGGGGAACGATGGGGCTAATATGCATGCTAATAAAATGATGTGAAATGGGTATGATTAAGCATACCACAAAGTAAATGGGACATAATTGGGAATTTACCTATTGAGTTAGGTCTACCCATATTATAAAGTTGGGAATTTACCTATTAAGTTAGGTCTACCCATACTATGGAATTGGGAATTTACCTATTGAGTTAGGTCTACCCATATTCTTAAAAATGTGTAAATTCATTAGGGACAATTAATACAAATTATGGGGGGGTGATTAATTAGGTGTAATTAATCAACTAAGACACGAGGTTGGGCCCTTTTGTAGCATAAGACTGCCCGGAACCGACCGGCAAATCCAGCGGCTACAAATGATTGGTCCAATGTGAGAGGTCTTAGTCATAAAATAAATACGTGACAAGTGTAAAGACACGAGGTTAGACTCTGTTATGGTGTAAGGCTGCCCGGAACCAACCGGCATATCCAACTGCCATAAAAGACAGTCTAATGTGAGAGGTCTTTACAAAGGTTACGATCTTAATTAATTAAGAAACACTTAACCAAAGTAGCATGTAGTGGGGCATGAGGGGTTAAGTGGGTGCCTTGGGTGGCATGTAGAAACTAGTGGGGGTGCCCTTGGTGGCATGAGGAAACTAGTGGGTTGCCTTGGGTGGCAATAGAAAATACGATTAGAATACTTAACCAAAGTGGAACATGTAATTAAACATGGGTAAAGGGTTAAGTAAGTGCTCTGGGTGGCATGTGGAAATCTAGTGGGTGCCTTAAGTGGCAATTGAAATATGATTAGATGACTTAACCAAACCTTAACATGTAGGTGGGCATGATTAAAAAAGGGGTTAAGTGGGATACACTAGATAAATTAACAAGCTTAGGTGGAAGCTTGCGGGGGCCCATTTCAACCAATATCCCAAACGTATCTTAGTGGGCTCGACTCTAGTCGAGTGACGGGACACGCATATTGGGCTTGACTATAGGAGGCCAAACCGGGGTAGCGGTGGCAACGCGAGTCCAACGGGTTTCATCTGCGTGTGTGGACCCGGGATGGTAGGTAAGACGTTGTTGCATCGTGTAGATATAACCCGTGCAACTTTTGTTGTATCGGGCTAGCCACTTTGGGGAGTGATACACCCCATTGTGGGGCCAGCACGGATATCTACGGTAGGGAGCCGATCGCTTGGGAGTAGTGGGTACACCTAGTGGAGATAGGGGCAGACGACACCTATGTAGTGAGCCAGGGGTACACGAAACTACTGGGTAAAATTACTAAGTACACTTAGTGGGATCAACCTTTAAGTGGGAATTACCCTTGGGTGGGTAGAACTGGTGTGGTGCAGTGTAAGAATTACCCTTGGGTGGGTAGAATCTGGGGTGGTGCAATCTAGTAATTATCCTTGGGTGGGTAAATTCGTCTTTTCGTTTATCTTAGAACATCCTGTGTTTAGTTGGCTACTTAGTGTAGTCATTATCCCCAGAGGTACCGTATCTTGCTTATATCATACCCTAATTACTTTGGTGATTGTATTGTTAGGGTTATAGGACTCACTCAGACTTATGTCTGACCCCGTTGTTTTTATATTTTTCCCAACCCTCAGGTTATCAGAGTGGGCCTAGCACTAGTGGGCTTTGATCAGACTGCTTTATCTATCTTTTGGAGCTTGGACCGTGGATGAAAAGCTCAGTTTATCTTTTCTACTATGGCTATTAGGTTATGTAGTGGGATTATGTACTTTTGTTTTTATCGGGATGGATATTATGTACTTGACCCTTATTTATGGTTTTGGTGTAACCAACATGTTTTACTTTCCGCTGGAATGAAATGATGTTTTAAATTCTCAAGTATTACTTATATCTGTCTTGTTGTAATTTTTCTGTTCTATATTCACTCAAAATACTCCACCGATGTTATGGCATTCCCTTAGTGAGTGACCATAGCGGGTGTGGGGTGTTACAAAGACCCCACCTCCATTAGGGTCACTCTCAAAGGGAATGCCCTAATTTTGGTGGAGGTTTATAAGTATAAGTCACAGATATACAAGACAGATATAAGAACACATATTTTTGAACAGCGGAAAACAACAACATCTTTTATTTCATTGAAATACGTGTTCACAAAAACATGCCATACTTTTCTTACAATTCTCCCAAAAACATAACATCTTCATAAATGTCTTGATTACATTATTAAAGAAGCATAAAGAAAACATAAATAAACTGCATAAGTCCCATAATTGCGGCCCAAAGCCATAGTCCAAAACGAAAAAGATCCAAGCAATACATTCTTTCTCTTCAAGCTGGATGTGAAAGCTGGTCAAGCTGCGGTATTCCCTCCCTGTGGACCTGGGGGGGAAACGAAAGAAAAGAAGGCGAAAGAAAAGTAGAGTCAGACATAAAGCCTGAGTAAGTCTAGGACTATTCAGTCTATGAATAAAGAACTGGGTATGATAAGCATAAACTGGAAATGGGAAAGCATCATAAACTAAGTTAAGTTGTCTAGGGTCGAATACTATCGTACCCCATATTAATCTCTGTACCCATATAAACTAGTTCCCAACAGGCACCCCATAATCAGGGTGAAGTGATCCATTTGTGATGATCGGCTCCTACTCGCATAGTTACATGTGTCTTACGGCCCCCGTTGTTGTAGTTACCTATGTTGGTCCCACCATGGGGTGTATCAAGTCCCATGGTGGCAGCCCGACACAATTCTAGAATGCACAGGTATGCTACTGGTGCCCAGTGCCTTATTTTTCTGCGCCGGAGTGTGTGCACGCCCGCACCCCGTTAGAACCTACACTGCTGCACCACCGCCGTCGATTTAACCTCTTACAGTCAATACAGTAATCGTGCCCCACCCTGCCTAGTTCAGGGTATCCTGATACACCTTGTAGGGTTACTGCTGAAAAGGGTCCCCCGCTACTAGATTTTCTATTTCTAGCCAACATGCTAAGTTGGTTAAGTGTTTAATAAACCTAACCCCCAATCAGTCTGTTTAGTTTAGCATGTTCCATTTTGATTAAGTATTAATTTAATTTACTTAATCCTATCAATCCTGACTCAGCCTTAATTGTCTTATTAAAGCCTTGACCTCTCACATTAGACAGGTATTGTTGTGGCTGCCTGTTGCCGGTTGGGTCCGGGCAGTCTTACGCCACAACTCAGTCTAACCTCGGGTCCTTATTGGGCTCCGTGTTTAACCACCCACATTGGATAGGTATTGTTGTGACTACTGGACAACCGGGCGATTCCGGGCAGGTTTACATCACAACTCAATCCAACCTCGGGTTAAACACATCGTATTTTCTACATTTACATATTTTGTCTCTTTTCTTTTTATATGTAAATATTTGCGGCCCATTATTCAAATTCGTCTTTATTGGTTAAAATTTATTTATGCCACTTAATTGTTTTTCAAGGTTATTGGCATGCGTCAAACACGCCAACACATATGTTCTATATTTTACCCCAAACGTCATTACCCCCGTTTTACACGTTCGCTACAATATAAGATATATTGGGTTTAACATTTAAATCCAACTTAGCCAAATGAAAAGGGGAAGCTTATAACATGGTGTTTATAAGGTAACATAAAAAGGGGAGTGTGAACGCATGAACTTGCAACATAAAGATTCAATTAACATGAAGTAGGCACATGTGAACTTGCAGTTGTAACAACATATAATCATGGCATAAACAATACTTAGACATGAATCATTCTGTTCATATAATCATGGCATAAATAATACTTAAACATGAATCATTCTATTCATATGATTATGGCATAAACAATACTTAAACATGAATCATTCTATTCATATGATTATGGCATAAACAATACTTAAACATGAATCATTCTACTCATGTAAACTTGCAATTGGAATGTAAATCTAACTTAATTGTGTCACATATATGGTTTTGATAACAACTTAGGCCTAAAACATGTTTCAACTAGGCATAATACCAAACATAGTTTAGTCATGTTCATAAAGGCGCTTACTTTTGTTTCTAATACACAAGTATGATTTGCTAATTCCAACATAGATTCATATAAACTATAGTACTTAGTCGTATCCAATTACACACTAAAAGTGTTCATAAAAGTATGTACATCATATTGGCATAATAGTGAATCATATACTTGCATGAATCCCAAATAAAATACCACA
This sequence comes from Allium sativum, assembly GCA_030737875.1. Taxonomy (NCBI): domain Eukaryota; kingdom Viridiplantae; phylum Streptophyta; class Magnoliopsida; order Asparagales; family Amaryllidaceae; genus Allium; species Allium sativum. The sequence goes on along the minus strand of CM060916.1, from coordinate 386,422,757 downwards.
ACATATGGTTGTCAACATAAATCATATACTTGTATGAATCCAATCGTATACCATAACATTTCCAAATCGTTTAGAATCAAAATAACATACAAGTATAGATTATTATCGCCACAATTCCATTTCGTTGTTAACTTCCAACGCAAATCTCATACTTGCAAATATCCAATCGTATACCATAACATTCCCAAATCGTTTAGAATCAAAATAACATACAAATATAGATTATTATCGCCACAATTCCATTTCGCATTTTACACAAATCAAACGCAATTAATTATTCACATCGGAATAGCACTCTACTTACAACGTATGACGAATCTTCAATTCAGGAATCTGAGTTCTGAAATTGGAGATGCTATCCTTTGTTGTAGGCGTTGTTTTGATTTGATTGACGTTGCTTTAAGCTTTGAATTATCTCCTAATTGTCTATCAATTTCTGACGGCTATCCTTAGTCTCTCCTCAGCAGCATGACGGTCTCATCTCCATTTTAGTTTGTGTGAATTAGGGTTAGTCCTAGGTCCTTTTAATAAAGTTTGTGAGTTGACTTAGACCGTCGATGGAGCTTGGTTTAATAATAGCCGTTCGTTCGAAGGAGGGACCAACCAGGAGCTGACACCTAGCCCCAGTGACAAGGCAAGGCTCAGAAAATCGACCAAACACAAACCAGGCCAGCCAGGGTGGGCTGGGTTCGACCTGGCTCAAGGGCCCGGTCGACACCCCAGTCGACACCGAGTCAACTTGGCAGTCGACACGGGTTACCCAGGTCGACTGCCCAGTCGACCTGGCTAGCCCCAGGTCGACTGCCAAGTCGACCTGGGTGCCTTGGGCGGGAATTTTCCCGCCTTGGCCAATTGGGCCCGATTTTTGAAATTTGAATTAGTTTTTCTGAGCTGTTTTGGTCTGTTTGAATTTTAAACTGAATTCTGAAACTTCCGGAGGCCATAACTTCTTCATACGGAGTCCGTTTTACGCAAACTCGGACTCTATCTCAAGCAGAATTCCAAGACGAACGCAATGGCGTATCCCGTTTCCCTTAATTTTTTGATTTGAAATTAATTATACTTTAATTTGTAAATTTCACTGTTATAGAATACACAGGGTGTTACACCGCTGAACTAAATTCTTCATATAACCACTCTATAGAATCGTAAACCACCATTCCAAACTATGAAACTGATTTCATCACCTGATTCGATCCTTGTCAAAAATTATAGCCTAAACTATAAACTAATGGAAAAAACGGTCATTTCTAAAATTGAGAATGACCCGACCATTAGAGAATAAAATATAATTATTTTACGATCCTCCGATATGTAAAATATGGGTCATTACATTGGAATAGATGACGCGATGAAAAGAAAGCTTGCTTTGAGGTCGCTATTAGGTTGGGCTATGGATTGATGTAACTGCGTAACTATTGAGACTCTAGAAGATCAGGTATCATGCGAATAATTTAGAACCATGTTTGATGATAAGTTCCTTTCTACAATCGAGAATTTGATTCTCTTTAAAAGGTTCACTGAGTTCAAGCAATGGGAGATGTTTATTGTTTAGTATGTGGCAAAGTTTGAAGCTTTGTCTAAGAATAACCCTTTTTTATTGACACACCTCTTAGGAAGAATGAGAATTTTTTTACTCTATCAAATGAGTACCTAGATGTGAAGCTTATTGACCATATCCAAGCCTTGTTTGAGATTGAGAACGCTCTTAGGCATGAGATCATGTTTCCTAAATAGAGTGAAGTTGTTGTTGATGTTAGTGAGAAAGGTGAAACGAAATCACAAAAAGGTGGTGGAAATAAGAAGAAAGAGAATGGTAAGAGGAAGCAACAATAATAAGGTAAGAATGGCTAGGAGAAACTTAAATGTAACAACCCAGATTTTTATAACGACAATATATAATTATTTAAATATTCAAAATGGTTAATTTAAGATTTACTGATTTCGAATGTCGATTCAACTTAAATTTGAAACTTTGAGTTTAAAATCAACTTAAGTTATTTTGAAGCCATGGACAATCCTACTTGGATATGAATGATAATGAGAAATTATTATCAATATATTTGAATGTTTGAAAATCTAAATATTGGAATTCGTTATTAATTTATTAACTAGGACGAATTCGATAATTTCATTTATCTTCGTTTAGTTGACCATTACTGATTTTAATTCTAGTTTGTAAATCCATTAATGATAATAAATAGTTTGGAATTGAATTGATATTTAAATCTTATTTTAAAATAATATTTAACATGGAAAATATCCATATTTTCAAACAATCTCGGATTTCGACGAAATCGGTATCAACGGATTTAGAATAGTAAATTATTGTGAGAATTCAATTTTCGTTTCCGTTGGAGTTGTTTTGTAGTCACGTGTGCGTATCGATAAACGATTTGGGTTTATAGTTTGAGTATAAAACATAACTATGGAATATTTTCGAATTGGCTTTCGAAACTAGTTCCATTGAGTTCGTAATATGGGCATTTAGCTATCGGTGACTGTGAGGATGTCTCATTTCGAATTCAGAAATGTTCAGATGAATATTGTTTTGATTTTCTATAAACGTGGATTTGAACACCTTCTTTTTCACTAAAAACCTAAATTAAAATCGTAACCGCTTTTTTCATAGCCTACCAAACCCTATCATCGAACGACCTATATTTTTTGCGTTGATCGGTGGTGAGTCAGCTGTGATGGTCAACAGGAGAAGCGTGCGTGTTGGCTATAGGAAAGCATCGGTGGTCTTCGATCAGAGGATGTCATAGCTGTTATGTATTAACGATCTACTCGCAACCAAAATTAACAATTTTAACAAATTAAAACTAACGATCTACGTGAAACTGAGTAAATCCAACGTTTTGTACCTTTAGGGTTCCACATAATAAATGAAAACCCAAATTCTTCAAATCTAGATGTTGGTAGAACGTAGAAGAATCGAATCATAAGCACGTCAATTACCATGCATCTAGAGAAGTCCACGAACATAAGACCTCAATGATGTCAAACAGGATCGAGATTAGGAATAGACGGTGCTAGCCGATTTAGGGCTTTTGGGTTTCTTAATTTTGATTTTTGTAGTTTCTGGAAAATGAGTGAATCTATTAAAAAGTCGGTCCTTTTCCTCTTTTGTTATGTAGCCAACAAAAATCCAAATTAAGTAATACCTTTTAAACCCTTATACCATTTCAAAATTAGAGAAAAAGTCAACATTTTGATTTTTGCTTTTATTGTGAATGGTTCTTTTCCCTTTCAAGTGTGCTTGCGAGTGACGCTTTAAGTTATTACAACACTGGCAATGATTCTAAATCGAATTTAAAATCATAAACAGTAATTGGCATCTAGCAATATGTCACTAATACCCAAGTTATAATAAGATCATCAATTCGATACAACCTTTTTTGTGATCAATGTATCAATGTAATGTAATCCTTTTTAACCATTATATCCAGGATTAACTCGAGGCATGGAATGTATCACCCTCTTTATAATTTAATCTTTTTATCTTAATCGACGAGTAGACTGTTTAAAATAAATCAATATTTGAGCATGGCTATGCGTTCCACAGTGTCACTCAATCAAGCGGCCTATGGATATCACTGCAAATATACCGTAGGGTTAAATTCCATCTAGATCATTCATAATTTTCATTCGATTCGAGATGTATCCAGTAATCACCGTAATTGTCTAATCTGTTACAAGAAACTTCAGATGATATCAAAACACAAATATCCTTAAATAAATTTATAATGATTTCAGGTCTGAGGACCATTACATCACTGTCACTATCAGAAAAACTTATGATACTGTTAATTATATTCCTTGTAGTTCTTCACTTGTTGGGTCAGCCAATACGATATTCTCCAACATGAATTTATGTCTTGACATTAATATCACGCATATTAATGATAATTGAGATGTGATCATCAGTCAATCAACATACTAGTCTCAATGTTTTATTGTTTTTTTATATAAACAATTAAACCTTACTAGGGACATTTAAGAATTACAATACTTAATATATTATATAATCTCAAGTTCAAGTCTTACTCGAACTATATAATTTCATATTATTATTCTAAGGACTTCTCTTTTGTTTATATTTATATTATGCAGTAGATATAACATAACATAATATGTTTTATTCCAAATAAAACGATAACATCAACAATGTTATTAATTACATCAAATGTATTTCCTCTAGGGAATACACTCTAACAATCTCCCACTTGCACTAGAGTCAATCATTCATGTACCATATACTCATGAAACTAGTGTGATTATTAATCTTCTGGTGCGACAGAATTTAATTCAGTAGGTCTGCAACATTACAACTTTGCAGATATGTTTATTTTCTCTATGAACAACTTCACATAAGAATTATATTTTTTAAATATATATTTGGATTGATAATGAGTTTAATGTTTTAGGCTTGAGAAATAGCCACATTGTTATCGCAATGCAAATCATTGGATCAAAAAAGAATTAAGTTCAATTATGAACTTCTTAACCCAATCATTTTTCATTTTTAGAATCAGTATCTATTTCTTGTTACATTATTCATAATAATTAATGTTTTATCAATATATAACATTAGAATTATTGTGTCACTCCCACTCAATTCCTTGTTTATACAAGGTTCAATGGAATTTTGTGGTTTCCGCTACATTTCGAACACTATTTTATTCCTATCGGTATCTTAGAGACTGGCTCTCTTTTAGAAGCATACCAATTTGAGCAATAAACATTTTATTCTATGAGGTTTTATAGAAATAATATCCATTTGTTTCTTTTGGAAATTCCACAAAATAGTTATCTGATTTGGGTCTGATTTTATCAAAAGAAAAACGTTTAATCAATGCCTTATGTCCCAAATTTTGCATTAGACATATTTGTACATTTCCTAGTCCATATCTTATATGGCGTCTTCAAAATCGTTTTTGTGGGATTCATTGCTATTGTTCTAAATTTAATTTACTGGAAGATCTATATGACTTATCATTAATCGTACTATATCTTATAAGGCGTGATTTTTCCTTTCAGATACACCTTTCCAATATAGTGTTCCGGATGAAATGAGTTGTGAAACAATTTCAAACTCATATGGATAATTGTTAAATATTTGCCTTAAATATTCTCTCAATTTGTTCGAAGAGAATTTATTTTCTATCAAAATTGGTTTTGAACTTCAATTTTGAATTCTTTGAACTTTTCAAAGGATTCTGATTTGTGTTTCATAAGATACACATATGTATATCTACTGACATCATCAATAAATATAATGAAGTAATAAAGCCTGCCTCTAGCTTATGTATTCATTGATCCATTTACATCATTATGTACGAGACCCAATACTTATCACCTGTTCACTTTGTTAAGTGAAAAGTGATTCAATTATTTTACCTAATAAACAAGATTTGCATTCTTCATATGATTCGAAATCAAATGATTTCAAAATTCCATCATAATGTAGTTTTGATATGCTTTTCTTATTTATATGGGCGAACTTACAATGCTAAAGGTATGTTGGATTTAAATCACTAATTTAATCCATTCTATATTTATGCCAAGTACATTATAGTTAAGGATTTATAAAGATCATTAACTATTTGTGAAATTCCATTAAATATTTCATTTAAATAAAATGAATAACAATTGTTCATTTATTATAAATGAAATTTAAACTTATCTAAACAAGATATATTATAACATTTATTTTAAACGGAATTTTCATATTAACAATTACTTTGATTATTTACTTAAGCCAGTACATAAAACAAAAGTAACTTCATAGGGATAATCCAGCAACATTTGCTTCATTTCCAATCGTAAGTCCATTTTCATTTTGTCAGATATCTACTTGTCCTGCATTTCCTGCAAATTCATATACATCTATGTGATTCGTATCTAGGATCTAATGCTAGAGATGTGTAAGTAGATTGTAATAACATTTATATCTTATTCGGTTCAAATCATACTTCAACTTTCATTCTAAATCGTCTATATTTGTAAAACATTTATGTTTAATTTGTTTGAGGACAATCCTCAAAATTTTATGTTAGTCAAGAAATTTGATTTAATTTAATTTATCATTCTTAAGGATTAATTTAATTTATCGGAGTTATTTATTATTTAATACCTACGGTAGATAATAAAATAATAACTGATTCTTTAATATTTATTTAATATAAATACAAAATTTTGACAATCAAAATTTATATTTACCTAAATGTATAGTTTAAACTAAAATACTCACCCACTCAAATTAATATCCCTCTATTTATACATACATATATATATATAATGGTGGTCCAAGATCCATATCTAGTCATGCCTTGACCTAGCTTTGGCTACCACCCCAAAACATAACCTTTTAGGTAGACATCTTATGTCAATTATGTTATATATAATTCTTGGGTCGCATGATGAACATTTTGTTCAATACTATTTATTTTGTCAAAATATAGAATAATTCATGCTATTATCTCTAAATCCATAATCCTATTATGCAACCTTAGTAAAATTAGACCCAATAATACAGTAGAAGCACCTTGATTACTCCTACCGTGTATAACCAAAATAAAAGGTGCACAACGCTTTAGCGTTAGTTACATCCAATGAGGTTGGTATTGATGGGTGTATTATTGGAAGACTTTACCATGACTTAATATAACAAAATTTGCTTTAATGGGAATTTTATAATTCATAGTGGGAAACATTACTAATGTCGTATACATATATCAAAAAATAAATATATTTCACATTAGTATGATTAATTGAATATAAATAAAATATATGAAGTATTTAAATTCAATGTTATATATAGGAAGTATACTTATTTATTTTGAACATTTCAAAACATTTTCGGTTAACTTCATTCACGCATGTTGAACATTAGAAAATATATACATGAATCTAACACGAAATATTATTAACCATTGACATATACAAAATTCAGGTCCTAACTTTTAAACCCATTTCATTCCATTATAACTCAACCACGAGTGTAAAAGGGAGATTCACAAAATCTACAATCTGTATACATATAATAGTTAATGCTAACAAATAGCAAACTACACTAGCAGGTTCAAAATTTTAATATACACACACTTAATTGAATGAATACATTACCCTATATACATAAGGCAATACATATATAAACTCAAGTCTGTTGGCTTTAGTGTTTTTATAATGCCAGGTTCACACGGCTCAATGCAATGTTTAAAATGACACTAAAACTGTACAAACATCATAATCATAGAATATATATCTATATATTGACCCAACTAAATTAATCACATTCAAATCATATGAATACAATCAATTAAACACAAGCTACTGATTAATCTACAAAAGACTTTGCTATTGAACATGCTTATTTCAAATCAATACATTCGAACATGTCAACTAATTCTATATAAATTCACCTAGCCATACTGTAGAATAATAAATAAAAAAAAATCATATTTGCTCCGGGAACTCTCCTGCCCATCCATTGGCACACATAAATTCAGTCAAACTGATTCAAGCCACATGGATAAATCTGCAAGAAACGATTAATGTAAATACTTGCAGATGTAATGTTCATTCGAAATAAAAGAGCATTATATATGTTGTAAACATATATATATATATATATATATATATATATATAATTTATATGTGTAAACAATACAATCATGTATTTTATGTTTGCTGATAATTACACAGGGTAAATTTCTTTATTATGATATATAGTGTTAATTAAAACAATTATATTTCAGTATCAGATTGCTCACTTACACAACTAGTCCAGGTCATGAAATTAGCAATATAAACTGTGCAGCTAAATTATGTTATAAAATTCATATATATTATTAGGCAATATATATATATATATATATTTCTTAGAATTAAATCCGTTACCAGTTTTTATGCTACTCAGATGTTAGATGTTTAAATCATTAAGTCAAATTGACTTCCATTATAAAGATAAATCAAATGTACCATTTTAAATTGTCGTGTTTAATATATGCATATATATATATATATATATATGTAATACACATACATACATACATATATATTTCAAATTTATCCCTAATATAGCTAAATAGGCAAAAATTTAAAACAAATTATATATTCTTGAGAAACATACTCAAGTACCAATATATGCTTTGGAGTGTCAATAAATAATGGTCACACAATCCTATTTTTAAACTTGTGATGCTTTCAGTTTTAGCTCATCCAGATAGACACATCATTGTGTGTGTATATATATATCAGTAAATCCTATTCCATCATATGAAATAAATCGATGCACCATGGCTAGAATTCAAAATTCCAATATAAAAGGACCATTTGTCTAGCACATCAAAATGTGAGCTATATATCAGAAATGTATATAATACTATGGGAACCTATCTTTACTCTAAATAATATGATAATACATATTTGTATAAAATTTAGCAAATACAATGTAATTAGGTATTCCCAATTGATGTTGTAAATTCAGTGTAGACACAAGCAAGATAGATAAAGATAAAGATTATTGGTATTAGTCTAACTTAGCTTACAAAACAAATTCATCCTATCTTAGCAGGTTTTAATAACTACATATATACATACAATATGTATGAATGGTGACCGGGTTTTTATCAAACTTAATGTCCTGTCATGATTTCAACATGTGCACATATATGTATATATATATAAATGTATGTATGTATATACATTATCAAAATTAAGTCATATCTGATTAAGAATATATATATATCTTAAAGTTAACCTGTAAATCATATTTGCTACAAATTTTGAAATCAGACTTTGTTATATATATTTATCATAATAAGTATAAAAATCAGAACATTTGTGAAATGACCCGAAATCCCCACCCGGCCTAGATCGAACAAGAACGCGGATTGAGTGAGAACATGACGCATCAAAACACAAACCGTCAGAACATTTCATTGCTTTCACAACAATTTACATTAAAGTACAGAAATATCAAAGCATGAATAAATATTACACAGCGAAAGAAAATAATATTAGAGATTTACAATCTACATAACAGCAGAAATAAAATACGTAAATATAATGCACAGCGGAAGCACATCAACTAACACAGCTGAAACCTATACATAAATACAGAGCTTTTCGAATATAGCTCTAGTAGTAATCCAGGATCCTGTGAAAATAATCAATCTACAAAAAAAAACTACCGACTGCCGGTATGGAAAAATATGGGCACCCAGAGCTTAGGTGGAACAATAAACTCCAAATCAGTCATGGGACTGGTATCAGAGCTAAAACAGTTATTAAACTTTACTTTAAAATAAGGTAATTCACAGGACCATGCCATATAACAAAGAACGGGTTTAATCCATTTGAATACCAAAGCTTTAAATAAATCTATTTGTAAATAATGCAATGATTTTGAAAAAATGAAGCTATTATAAGACTTAGGTCCCATCACACAATGCAACACAAACCAGAGGATAGAGTTTTCCCTTATAATAGCCAAACATGCTTGATACGTTTAAGACAAATCTTTGAATATTGTTATGTAACAACCCAGAAAATACGTGCCAATTTAAAAAATTTTAATTGATTATTTTAAAGAAAATAGAGCAATTGAAATTGAATATTTCAATAAAATAAAGAGTTAGAAATGGTGCGGTAGTTTGAAAATTTGAATTCAAACTTTGATTGACTGTGCCGGATGCAAAATAAAACGGATTTCAGTGAAACCAAAAATATTTAAATCTGTTTATGATTATCTTTCTAACGAATCTGAAAAACTGAAGTTTCATATCGGGAATCAAAAGTTATGGCCAAATGAATTTTCAGAAAGGTCACTATAGAGAATATATAGCCCTTAAAAATAGGCATTTTGCAAACGACCTCAGAATTCGACGAAACCACTTTTGTTGGATCCTGGATGTCAAATTATGGCTAGGTTTCAAATTCCACAATTTTTGAAGTTAATATGTGAGTGTGGCAAAGGAAAATGTGTTTGGTCAATTTCTGTTAAATTGGGTCGACCAGAAAATAGACATTTTTCAAACGGTCTCAGAATTTGACGAAACTTGTGTTGTTGGGACTGTATCATCAAAACATAGCTAGATTTATTTTTCTGGAATTTTTGGGATCAGTATGTGGCCTCGGCAAATTGAAATGTGCGTTCAAAACAGAATTTGAATGTTTTATACTTTAACTTGAAGAATAACTGCCTATAGCAGTCGAATGCTATCCCATTGTGTTCAGAATGGGGGTATTTAGCTAGGGGCGACAGTCGTTGGGTTTGGATTGGAGTTCGTATGGAGAAACACTATTTTATAAATTAAATAAAACGAATCGAGCCCCTGCAGTTCGCGTTTTGAAATCGTAACATTAAACGATTATAACGAAAGATCCGACCATCGGATTTTGACGAAACTGGAACCATTGGGTTCGCTTTGGGAATATCTTTCCAACGATATAAACTTTGTTGAGATCCAACGGTTAGATTTTCAGATATGTGTAAAACAAATTTGGAGAAAAACAGTGCCTCGGCATGACCTGAAACGTCGTTTAATTAAATAGGGCCATTTTTAAATAATTAAAATGGCGATATATCATTATAAAATATTATAGACGATATGGAATGGAAATAAACCGATTATACTTGGTTTTCTTGTCACTTGATGGTTGAATGTGTTTGACATGAAAAAAAATTATACTAAAGAACTGAAATGTGAATGTCGAATAATTTAACCATGGGAAGAATTGATTTGAAATCTAAATATACGTGAATTATTTGAAATAAACAAGTTAATTCTCATTTCAAATAATTGATCGACGATTGGAAGTCGAAGAGATGAAGATGGTTCGAGACCGACGATCTTCACATCGGATGGATGGACGCTACTGATGCTCATGATTGGAGTAGCTACCTTGAAAGAGCTGAAGTGGTAGCCGTCCGGATGTATTTGTTGATTGTATGGATATGCGAGGAATATGGTGCCTCCGATTTCGTTCAGACCCAGAACGAGCTTGTAAATGGACTGTGTGTCTGACACTGGATTTTGTTCTGTGCTGATTGATCTCTATTAAATATGTATCTGTTTGGCGGCGGAGAATTTATTCTCTTGCTTAATGCCCTTCTCTGAGGTGTACGATCTCAGAGGTTATATATCGATAGAAATCAGTCGCATGGTGTGAATTGCCTGTGTGGCATGCCTAAGTGGCAGATGATCAAGGCTTCTGTTGAAAAGCAAAGTCTTGTGGTTAATGATCAAAGCATGGTCTACGTGGCATAGCTTTATGTATAGCGTGGATTCTGGAGCCTCACACCACGGTATGAGTCAAAAATGAGATAGTGACTGCAGGGAGAGCACGACGTTTCTTTCTAGCTATGAGTGATGTCAGTGACCTACCAGCCCTGACATTTATATATTATTTTACATGTGTGGTTGTTGGAATGCGAGGCGCCTCGGATATAGGTCCTATAGGAAAGGGAATCAGGAATAACTAATCCTCAAAAGTAAGAGAGGACCGATCCTGAAGATCCAGGATCATTGTGTGTGGTCCTGAGACATTTGCTAGAGTGTCTCGAATCGGAGAGGAGCTTGCCCCTTGCCTCAACTCATGATGGAATCCAATTTCCAATACGAAATTACATATTTGATTGTATTACTAGTATGGCGACATAGTAGATGGTAGCTATACCGTCTAGGATTGATATTTATGATTGAAGTTGCTTTTGAAACATATATGCACTAGTAATAATATCAAACACGTTTGTTTTATATGTATCAAGCATTTCTTGGCCACTATAAGGTAAAACTCTATCCTCCGGCTTGCGTTGCATTGTGTGATGGGACCTGAGTCTTATAGTGGCTTCATTTTTCTAAAAAGCATTGCGATGATTTAATAATTTACTTTATTTCATGCACTGGCAATCACTGGAGGAAACCCGTTCCGCGAAAGTGGCGTGGTCCTATGATTTGCCTTATTATTGCTGTTTAATTAGTTAAGTAGATTTCTCATACCAGTCCCATGACTGAGTCGTAGTTTGTTTCACCTTGCAAACTCGGGTGCCCTTATTTTCACACGAGCAGCCTAGTGACAGGTGGCAGGACATATTTTGTCTTTGGCACTTCAGCAGGGAGTGCATCTTTTGGGCTTATATGGCGAGGCTTGACTTCTTAGTGTTTTGACTATTGATATTCCGCCATTATTATTTATGTATATGATTCCTCTTCTGGCAATGTAGACTGATATTTCTTTCATATACTCTCATATGTATATGTACCGCTTATGGCGATGTAGGCTGATCATGTACTTTTATGCACTAAGTTGTATCCTACACTGTGCTCTCTGTTGTTGTGACATATTACGATTTCGCTGTCATATTTATGTAAATTATTCTATTTGTTGCTTATGCTATTATCTGTACTCTACTAATGATGATTAATGTGTTATATTCCAATGATTATCCTTAACACCGTCTTATGGGGTTTTGGGATCGTCACGTGTTATAAGTGCATAGTGTGTTAACCAACTTCGAATATAAATGTATCAATCATAGACGGCATAGTACCCCATCCTACTATGTCGCCGTATAGGTTTACAACAAAAACTGAAAAGTCACATATTGGAAATTGGATTCCGTCTATGAGTCGAGGCTAGGGATGGATCCTTCCCTGTTTTGAGATAATCTAGCAAATGCCTCTGGACTTAGACTCTGGCGAGCCCTTGGATCTTCAGGGCCGGTCCACTCTTACTTTTATGGATTAGATATTCCTGAACAATACATTTACGGGTCCTATCGGACCTATCACTCGAGTCTTTTAGTTGGCTCTATATCCGAGGTGCCTCATAATCCATCATACACATAAGTAAAAATGTCTGGGCTCCATCCCATAACACCATTTCTAGCTAGAAAGAAAAGCATGCTCTCCCTGCAGTCACTATCACGTTTTTGACTCATACTGGGTGTAACACCCTATAATTTTAAAATATTAAAATTAACAAATTAAAAGATATTTAATTTTTAGAAGAAGAATAAGGGGAAACGGGCTGCGCCATTGCGTTCGTCTCGGAATTCTGCTTGGGATGGAGTTTGAGTTTGCGTAAATCGGACATCGTGTAAAGAAATTATGAAGCTTAGAAGATTTCAGTTTAAAGCATAATTTAATAATAATTAAATAACAAGAGCAGTTCAAAAATCAGAATCTGATCGAAATTGGCTGAGCAGGGAATTTCCCGCTCAAGGGGGTCGACCCCCCCCCCCCCCCCCAAGGGGAGTCGACACCCCTATAGGGGTTTCGACCCCCCCTATAGGGTGTCAACCCCATCAGGCCAGATCTGGTTGATTACGTGTTTTGTGGTCTGGATCTGATGACGTGTTTTTCTGGAATTGGCTAATGACGTGTTTTTTTGGTCTGGATAGTTCGGATGGTTCCTGATCCGATTAAAGGCCTAATTCATCTAATACATCTATAAATAAACACCTAAACTTAACCCTAATCTCTTTGTTATCATCCGTGGCGCCTCCATGTTGCTCTAATCTAAACTAGCCTTTCTTCTCCACCAAAATAAATCAGAATAGAAGTATTCCAATTAGAAGATCTGATCCACAAACAATCAAAGTAGAGATTATTCAAGATCAGAATTGCTACAACAACACCTAATTCTCTTTTCTAAGAATCCTATCGCTGTAAGTCTATGTTACTTTCACATATAATTAAGTTAAAAAGTAATTGTGATAGGATTGTGAATTGGATCTAATGTGTATGCATGTAAATAAGATGAATCATATCATGTTTTGTAATTTGTTATCCTTCAGATTCATACCCAATTGCTATTATCATATGCCTATCTGATCTATTTTGTCGTTATTCATTTCACATGCCTATTTATTTGTTTATGCCAATTTTGATGTTTTGATTCTCTCCCCTTCTTCTTCTCCTTTTTCTTTTTGATATTAGGCTAACTTCGAGCTAAGCATATTGCGTTGAGATTTACGTACGATTAACGTCGGAATGATTGGGAAAAGGTTGGGAAATATGTAATAAAATGATATTATTGGCATAAATTGTTGGTAATCATGGAAATTGGTTAGGGCATAATTGTGTATAACTTGTATACATGAGATTTGACATAAATTGGTTTGGGCATAATTGAGTATAACTTGTATACATGAGATTTGGCATAAATTGATTTGGACATAATTTGGCATGACTTGTACACATGAGATTATAGTAATAATTTGGATTTAAAATTATAAACATTATTTAGATTGGAAATTATGGGTAATTGGAATATATTATAATCCAAGATTTGAAATTGGGACTTGAATCAAGAAAGTGAAAATAAATGCCTAAGACACGAGGTTAGATTCGGATTACGGTATAAGTCTGCCCGAAACCGCCAGGCATATCCAGCAACCGCAATTTGGTAATCTAATGTGAGAGGTCAAAGGAAGAAACTAGATTCGTAATAATGAAAAGACACGGGGTTAGATTCGGATTGCGGTCTAAGCCTACCCGGAACCGCCCGGCATATCCAACAACCACAAACGGTAATCTAATGTGGGAGGTCTTGCAAGATTACGGTTATAATGAATTAATAAACACTTAACCAAGATAGGACATGTGGTAGGACATGGGAATAATAAAGGGTTAAGTGGGTTAACCAAAATGAGACATGTGATAAGACATAGGGATAAAAAGGGGTTAAGTGGGAATTCCTAGTGGGGACCAGGCCTAGGAGGGAAGCTTGTGTCAAGTGTGTGGACCCTTTTCAACCAGTAACCCATATTAGTATCTATATGAGCTCGAACTAGGTCGAGGAGAGGGACATGCTTACTGGGGTTGATTTTAAGAGGTCAATGAAGAGTTAGCGATGGCAGTGCAAGTCCAACGGAGTCATGTGCGTGCGTGGGTCCGGGCTGGTAGGTAAGACGTTGTTGCATCGTGTAGGTATAAGCTATGCATTTCAGTAGTATCGGGGTTGCCACCTTAGGGAGTGATACACCCTATTGTGGGACCATCATATGTATCTACGAGGTTAGGAAGCTGATCGAATGTGGAGGGAAGTAGGTACGACTAGAGGTGGTAGGAGAAAGTGGGCACCTATGAGAGCAGCTAGGAGTACACGAAGCTACCATTATTATGATTAGTAGGGAGGGATAATCTTTTAGTATGTAACTAGTATGTAGGTATGTTGCAGAGCATATCTTATAGTGGTTAGGAGCGCAGTTGATGTTCTATCTTGCTTACCTTGTTTACCTTGTCATATCTGCTTATGTTACAGTCATCTCTTATATCCAGTTTATGTTCTTATCCTATTGCTTTACTGATTATATTGTTAAAGTCATTGGACTCGCAAGACTTTATGTCTGACCCTTTTTGTTTCGCCTCTTTTCTTTCTTACCCCCTCCTCCGAGGTCCTTTGGGTGGGATTAGTGGAGCTTGACTCGGATTTCTTTCTTCTTGAAGTGCTTGGAAGCATTGAAAGTAATGCACAGCTTAATCTCTTTTCCATTATGGCTATTTGGAGTGGGATTATGGTTTTACTTTTATGTACACTGATTATAATTTTGTCCAAGATGGATATTTGTGTACTTGGCTTTAGTATGTGATTTTGATGTTGTAACCAGACATATTTTGCTTTTCCGTTGCAATGAATAAATTTTAATTTTTTAAGTACCATTTTATATATCTATCTTATGATGTTCTATACTCTTTTAATGCTCCATGAAAGTTAATGCATTCCCTTAGTGAGTAACATTAATGGACGTGGGGTGTTACACGGGGGTGTAAGGCTCGCGAATTAACAATATACACAAAGCTATGCTACATAAAGCTGTGCTTTGATCATCATCCATAAGGCCCTGCTTTTCAAAAAAAGCCTTGATCATTTGCACCTTAGCATGCCACATAGTCAATCAATACCATACCATTGATTCCTATCAATATATGACCTCTAAGAACGTACATCTCAGAGAATGGTGTTAAGTGAAATGACCCAAACTTGCCCTTACGGGAAAGCCCGGATTGAGTTGAGAACACGACAATCAGAACACAAACAGAAGAACATTTCATTGCAATTACAACAATTACATCAGATACAATAATATGATAGAGTATGAATAAATATTATACATCAGAAAAATATCAGAGATTAAAATTACAATGCAGCGGAAAATAATACATAACACAACTGAAAGAAATACATGGATACAAAGCTTTCTGAATATCGCTCCAGCTGTAAATCAGGATTCTTTGAATATAAATCTGCAAAAACAAAACTGCTAGCTGGCTGTGTGGAAAATAGAGACACCCAAAGTTTAGGTTAAAACAATAAACTCCAGGCCAGTCATATGACTGGTGTAAGAACTAAAACAGTTATTAAATATTTACTTTAGAAATAAAGTAAATCAAAGGACTACGCCGTATAGCACGGAACAGGTTTCCTCCAAAGAATATCAGTGCATAAAACAAACAACGCAATGCTTTTTGGAAAAATGAAGCTATTATAAGACTCAGGTCCCATAACAGAATGCAACGCAAAACGGAGGATAGAATTTTACCTTATGATAGACAAACATGCTTGGTACATTTAAAAAAAATCATTTTGATATTACTATAAGTGCATAGTGTATCAAACAACTTCAAATATAAATGTATCAATCATAGATGACATAGTAGCCCATGCTACTATGTCGCCATATTAGGTTTTACAACTAAAACCGAAATGTCACGTATTGGAAATTGGATTCCATCTATGAGTTGAGGCAAGGGATCGTCCTCGCCATCTTCAAGACACTCTAGCAAATGTCTCATGATTACACACTCTGGGCAACCCTTCAATGCTTCAGGGCGGGTCCACTCTTACGTTTGAGGATTAGTTATTCCTGAACACACATTTCCCGGTCCTATCAGACCTATCTATCGGCTCCGTAGTAACCGATATATCTGAGGCGCCTCACAATCCATCATCCACATAGGTAATAAAAATATAAATGACTGGGCTCCATACCATGACACCACCTATAGCTAGAAAGAAACGTCGTGCACTCCCTGCAGTCGAATCTTATTTTTGACTCAAACCGAGGTGTGAGGCTCGCGAATTAATGCTATACACAAAGCTATGCTATTTAAAGCCGTGCTTTGATCATCAACCATAAGACTTTTCTTTTCAACGGAAGCCTTAATCATTTGCATCTCAACATGCCACACTGACAATTCATGCCATGCAACTGATGTCTATCGATATATAAACTCTGAGCTCGTACGTCTCAGAGAAGGGTGTTAAGCAAGAGAATATATTCTCCGCCATTAAACAGATATATATTTAATAGATATCAGTCAACAAAGAACAAAATCCAATGTCAGACACACATCCATTTACTACTTCGTTTTGGGTCTGAACGAAACAGGAGGCACCTTATTCCTCGTTCCATGTGTCCAATACAGGAGAGAAGTCCTCGCATATCCGTTCGATCTCCAAGTACGTCTGGATGATCACCACTTATTACCTTGTCTTGGGTATACAACCCAATCAAGACATCGGTAATCATCCAAACGATGTGAGGAACTCTGGTCTTTAACTACTGTCTTCATCGTCGAATCAATTATTCAGAATGGGTATAAACCCAACCTTTCCGAATAATTCACGTATTTTATAATCAAGTGCTATAAAAACACAACATACTCCTCATTCAAATTCTGAATATTCTTTTATTCAAATATTCATTTCCTTTTGGAAAGGTTCCTATTAATTTTATCAAAAATAAATTCTTTTAAATTTATACATTAATCTTCCTTTGGATATCAATACAAACCAAATTAAGGTTTATCCAAACTAGACGGGATCAGCGCATCTTACCGAAGTAATCATTTGTTTAATTTCCCAATCCCAACCTATTCATCCCATGGATCAAAACTGGTAATACTCCATATCTAACGCCATGGTGTTATCGGTAAATTAATTACCATTTCACGTTCAAATCTAATTATAGATTTAACTATCGCTTGGAGTAAAACTGGTGGTACTCCATTATCGATCATTTCCCAAATTTGATAATTTGAATTATCACATTCACATTTTAATCTAATTAAAGATTCATTAAAACTTCACTTAGTTTTAATCTTTCAACTATCATTATTAATGATTATTTAACTTTTGGAAACACAAACATGTGGCATTGACAATCTACACCGTACCATTATTTCTGCCTATATATAATCTCAAAGCTCGTACGTCTTAGAGAAGGGTGTTAAGCAAGAGAATTTATTCCCTGCCACCAAACAAATATATATTTAGCAGAGATCAACAATACAGTTCAAAATACAATGTTAGACATGTAATTATGTCTTTAACTGGGTTAAAGAACTAATGTCATTTAAAACACATTTCACGTTAAAACCAAAATCACATTCCATTAATTATGGAATCTTCACGGAAAAACTTATCAATACACATAATCGATATCAATTTCCGTATCCAACTAATTATATAAATGGAATAATGACAAAGCCTTTTAAATTCCATATATATTAATAGTCTTCCTCCATAGAAGCTCACTTCGATTATTACCAAATCGAATTCCATTCCATTCCAATTTATTTTGTTAAATTGGAAAACTTTACTTTGGAAATTTTCCTTTAAATCTTAATAAAAATATTTATAAATTCCAAATTACATTTCACGGTTAATCGGGTTAAAGAACAAATGTTGTTTAAAACATCGTTCACTATAAACCCAAAAATCCAATTCTTTTATTCAATTCCTATTAAATATTAATTAGTTGGGAAACTTCATTAAATCTTAATTAAAAGATTTATTCTTTTCTCAACTAGGTTTAAGAACAGTGTTATTTAAGACACAATTCATGACAAACCCAAAATCCAATTCAGTATTAAATATAAGGCCCCGAATAGAAATTATATCGGCTTATATTCAATATCAAATTCTGAAACCAACAAATATCGTATTAGGAATAACGATACAGATATATCTTCCAAATTTTCCATAACAATATCCGTATAATCACGGAATACAATATTGAAACATTCTGAAGATTATTTCCATTCCAACTTGTTCGTTGGAAATTTCTAGTTATATTAAAATCATTTCAAATCCAATTTATTTCTTTGAAAATATTGGATTATTATTCTAGTTAATAACTTGTTCATTTTGATAAAAAAATATTTTTATCTTTACAAACATGGAATTTTTCATTTATTTTTTTAAAATCATTTATTATGATTTTACACAAATTATTAATATTTTTAATAATTTTATCAAGGCCCTTTCAGTCGATTTCCATACGCGGTCATCGAACTGCATTTACAGCGACCTTTTCCAAATTCGATTTTGGATATATTTCCAAATCCAACTGTTAGATTTCAAATCTCTTATATTCATTGGAAAGCTCTTTTCGATACGAACCCAAAGGTTCTGGTTTTAGGAGAATCCGACGGTCGAATCTCCCGTAATGTCAATTTGAAGTCAATGGTCGAAATTCGCGAACGGTCGCGGCGCGGCGCGTTCTATTCTAGCCATTAAATATATATAATATATATATTATACATATTTCGTTGATTTTCATTTAAAACGTATTTTACAAATCGTTAATAAATTCGTTTTAAAACGATTCCAACTTCATTTTCAATTTTAAATCAAAATTGAGTATTCCGTATCATTATAATATTTAAATGATAATATTTTCAAAATATCAGATTTGAAATCGTTTCCTTTTCGATATTCATTATAAAAATGAATAAAATCGATATAAATATCATTCACGTCAAAATGGCTGAAATCTAAACAACACAGCTTCATATATTTCAATATTTTCGTGTCCATCCAAAATCGGACATCAAATCCACATTTTTATCCTCTACAGAATATTATTTTAAAATATTCGTTATTTTAAAACATTCGTTCTTTCTGAATTGAATTCAAACACAGTCAATTACCATATAATGTTATTTGTATGGATTTCATACAACACATGTATACAACAACTATTATACACAGTCAACCATCATCCAGAGTGCATTGCACAACTGCATAAGCGTTAAATATAAATAATTAACGCTTACAACAATCTGTCAACCTATCGGTTGACATACAACTAATTATTGGGACTATTGTATGTCAAATATCATCCCAATACCCATCTGGGGTTTAAACTAACAAATACTGAATATTATTTGTGCAATTGGGCGATGTGTAAAATTTATCAACCCAATCGATATCACAAAAATAGGCGAGCATAAACAAGTCATCCGACTTGTAAATGGATGTGTAAATTTATTTATTTAACTATCTAATAATTATTTTATTTATCGCCATTATATGCTAAAAATCATATTTTCAACTAACTAAAATTTTCTAACAGTTTTTAGAAAATTTCGGTAGCATAACAGCATGATACTAGAACCGGAATAAGGTCTAGCCTTATCCCTCGCCTAATATATAACGACCCGAACTTCCCCGGTCACCGAAGAGAAGAGAAAGAACGGATTGTTTGATAACACGACGAATCAGAACGCAAACAGAAGAACATTTCGTTGCTTATTACAACAATTTACATCAGAGTATAAGAATATATAGAGTATGAACAAATAATTACATTTGATAAATGTCAGGGATTTACAAATTACAGTGCAGCGGAAAATAATACAAAACACAACTAAAAGAGATACACGAATACAGAGCTTTCCGAATATCATCCCAGCTGTAACCCAGGATCCTATGAGTATAAATCTGCAAAACCGAAACTACTAGCTGCCCGTGCGGAAAATAGGGGCACCCAGAGTTTAGGTTATAACAATAAACTCCAGGTCAGTCATGTGACTGGTGTGAGAAATAAAGCAGTTATTAAATCTTTACTTTACTGATAAAGTAAATCAAGGGACCACGCCGTATAACACGGAACGGGTTTCCTCCCAAGAATACCAGTGCAAAGAATAAATAGAGCTATGCTTTTTGGATAAATGAAGCTATTATAAGACCCATGTCCCATCGCACAATGCAACGCAAGCCGGAGAATAGGGTTTTCCCTTATAATAGCTAAACATGCTTGGTACATTTAACACAAATCATTTGATACTATTATAAGTGCATAGTGTATAAAA
Organism: Allium sativum; assembly: GCA_030737875.1. NCBI lineage: Eukaryota > Viridiplantae > Streptophyta > Magnoliopsida > Asparagales > Amaryllidaceae > Allium > Allium sativum. The sequence goes on along the minus strand of CM060916.1, from coordinate 386,401,641 downwards.
CAACTTCAAATATAAATGTATGAATCGTAGGCGGCATGGGTACAATCTATTATGTTGCCAATAATAGGCTCTACAATCAAAACCGAAATGTCACGTATTGGAAATTGGATTTCCGTCATGAGTCTAGGCAAGGGATGTACTCCTAACTGCTTCGAGACACTCTAGCAAATGCCTCAGGACTACACACTTTGGGCGACCCATGGATCCTCCAAGGCCGGTCCACTCTTACGTTTGAGGAATGGCAATTCCTGAACACACGTTTCCCCGCCCTATCGAGCGTAATTGAGCCAGACGACTCAATATCCATCGGCTCCGTAGTAACCGATGTATCCGAGGTGCCTCGCAATCCAACATCCACATAGGAAAAAATAAATAAATATCTGGGATCCATACCATGACACCACCCATAGCTAAAAGAAACGTCCTATCCTTGTTGGGTCCCTTATCCTGTTTTTGACTCATACCGAGGTGTGAGGCTCGCGAATTAACGCTATACACAAAGCTATGCCCTTTGAGGCCGTGCTTTGATCATCAACCACAAGACTCTGCTTTTCAATAGAAGCCTTGATCCTTTGCATCTCAGCATGCCACACAGGCAATTCACGCCATGCGACTGATGTCTATCGATATATAACCTATGAGCTCATACGTCTCAGAGAAGGGCATTAAGCAAGAGAATAAATTCTCCGCCGCCAAACAGATATATATTTAATAGAAATCAATCAACACAGAATAAAATCCAATGTCAGACACACATCCATTTACAAGTTCGTTCTGGGTCTGAACAAAACCGGAGGCACCTTATTCCTCGTCCCATATGTCCAATACAGGAGAGTGGTCCTCGCATATCTAGTCGATCTCCAAGTACGCCTGGACGATCACCACTCATTACCTTATCTTGGGTGTACAACCTAATCAAGACATCAGTAATCATCCAAACGTTGTGAAGACCTCTGGTCTTCAACCACCGTCTTCATCGTCGACTTATCGTCGAATCAGTTATTCAGAATGGGTATAAACCCAGCCTTTCTGAATAACTCGCGTATATAATAAACAAGTGCTATAAAAACACAACATACGCTCATTCCAATTCATAATATTTTTTATTGAAATATTCATATCCTTTGGGAAAGGTTCCCATTAATTTTATCAAAGATAAATTCTTTAAATTTATTCTTTAATACTCCATTGGATATCAATTCAAACCAAATTAAGATTTATCCAAACTAATCGGGATTAGTGCATCTTGCCGAAGTAGTCATTTGTTTAATTTCCCAATCACAACCTATTCATCCCATGGAGCAAAATTGGTAATACTCCATAACTAACACCACAGTATTATCGGTAAATTTAATTACCATTTCACGTTCAAATCTAATTAAAGATTTAACTATTGCTAGGAGCAAAACTGGTGATACTCCATTCTCGATCATTTCCCAAATTTGATAATTTAAATTATAAATGGCCATTTCAATCTGATTAAAGATTCATTAAAACTCCATTTAATTTTAATCTTCCTAAAAATCAATATTAATGATTATTTAACTTTGGAAACACAAACATGCCACATCGACAATCTACACTGTACTATTGATTTCTATCGATATATAACCTCTAAGCTCGTACTTAGAGAAGGGTGTTAAGCAAGAGAATAAATTCTCCGCCATCAAACAGATATATATATTTAGCAGAGATCAACCATACAGTTCAAAATACAATGGTAGACATGTAATCTTGCCTTTAACTGGGTTAAAGAACTAATGCCATTTAAAACATAGTTCACGATAAACCCAAATCACATTCCATTAATTATGGAATCTTCATGGAAAACAGATCAATGTATATAATCGATATCAATTTCTGTATCAGACTAATAATATAAATGGAATAATGGCAAAGACTTTTAAATTCCTTATATATTAACAGTCGTCCTCTATAGAAGCTCATTTCGATTATTATCAAATCGAATTCCATTCAATTCCAATTTAATATATTAATTTGGAAAACTTTACTTTGGAAAATTTCCGTTAAATCTTAATAAAAATATTTATAAGCTCCAAATCGCGTTTCACTGCAAATCGAGTTAAAGAACGAATGTTGTTAAAAACACAACTCACGATAAACCCAATTCACATTCCATTTTATTCCAATTAAATGTTAGTTAACTGGAAATTCTCATAATCTTAATTAAAAGATTTATTCTTTTTACATGGGGTTTAAGAACAGTGTTATTTAAGACACCATTCACGACAAACCCAAAATCCCATTCTTTTATTCAATTCCAATTAAATATTAATTAATTGAAAAACTTCACTAAATCTTTAATTAAAAGATTTATTCTTTTTCTCAACTGGGTTTAAGAACAATGTGAATGAAGACACCATTCACGACAAAACCAAAATCCAATTTGATATTAAATACAAGGCTCTGAATAGAAATTATATCGTCTTATATTCGTTATCAAATTCTAAAATCAAAAAAATATCGTATTGGGAATAACGATATATATATATATATATATATATATCTTCCAAATTTCTCCACAATATTCGTATAATCACAGAATCCAATATCGAAATATTTCGAAGATAATTTCGATTCAAATCCATTCCAATTCATATATTGGAAATTCTGGTTATTTTTAAAACAATTTCAAATCCAATTTATTTATTTAAAAATATTGGATTATATTTCTAGTTCATAACTAGTTCATTTTGATAATTATATATTTTTATCTTTACAAATGTGGAATTTTTCACCCAAATTCTTTCCAAATCATTTATTATGATTTTACACAAATTATTGATATTTTTAATAATTTTATCAAGGCCCGTACAGTCGATTTCCATAAACGTTCATCGAACTGCACTTACAACGACATTTTCCAAATTTGATTTGGGCATAATTCCAAATCCAACTGCTAGATTTCAAATTACTTATATTCTTTGGAACTATCTTTTCGATACCAACCCAAAGGTTTCGGTTTTAGAAGAATCCGACGGTCTGATCTCCCATAATATCCATTCGAAATCAATGGTCAAAATTCGCGAACTGCCGCGTGGAGCGTTCTATTCAGGCCATTAAATGTATATATATATATAATATATTATATATGTATTTCATCGATTTCCATTTAAAATGTATTTTATAAATCGTTTTAAATTCGTTTTCAAAACGATTTCGACTTCATATTCAATTTTAAATTAAAGTTGAATATTCAATATCATTAATATATAAATGATAATATTTTCAAAACATTAGATTTTGAAATCACTCCCTTTTCGATATTCATTATAAAAATGAATAAAATCGATATAAATATCGTTCATGTCAAAATGGCGTTAATTTAATCAACACAGCTTTATATATTTAAATATTTTCGTGTCCATCCCAAATCGGACATCAAAATCATATTTTGATCCATTACTGAATATTATTTTAAAATATTAGTTATTTTAAAATATTCATTATTCGTCAATTTAAAATATTCGTTAATTTAAAATATTCGTTCTTTTCGAATTGGAATCAAACATATTCAATTACCATATAATTTTATTTATATGGATTTCATACACACATGTACACAACAATAATCAAACACAGTCAACCATCATCCAGAGTGCATTACACAACTGCATATGCGTTAAATATGAATAATTAACGCTTACAACAGTCTGTAAACCCATCGATTGACATACAAATAAATATTGGGATTAGTGTATGTCCAATATCATCCCAATACCCGTGTGGGGTTTTCAAACAACAAACACTGATTATTATTTGTGCAGTTAGGCGATGTGTAAAATACATCGTCCCAATCAATATCAGTTAAATGTGTATAAAAAACAAATCGTCCGATTTGTAAATGAATATTTATTTTATTTATATACATGTTAAAAATTATATTTTTAACTATAAAATGTTTTTTTCATCTCATGAATATTTTATATAGTTCATTTATGCAATAAAATTGATATTTTTATTGTTCTAATATTTTTAGAAAATTTCGGCAGCATAACGGTGCGATACTAGAACCGGAATAAGGTCTAGCCTTATCCCTCGCCTAGTAATGACTCGCGCTATGTACAAACCAAATTCTAAGCAATTCAATTCATTTCCCAAACCAATTCAAACAATTAAACCAATCAACCAAACAACCAAACAAACATGGTTTCAAAAAAAGGTGTCGGGTGCTACTAAGCACCAACTACATCCTAGTATATATTTTTAACTAGAAAATAAATTAAAGTGAGAAGTTCTCACCTTTGGGATCCACTCCTCCATTGTTTATTTCTGAACGGTTCTGAGTTGGATTTGATTCCAGTCGGTTCCATCGCAATCTGTTTCACACGATTTTTATATTAAAAATCATATTTTTAACATCGTTATACGTAATTAAAAATCACATTTTTATTTCATTAAAAATCGTACTTTTACTTCAAAACCATATGCGTAAAAATCACTTCTTCAACACGATGTTTACATTATAAAGATAATATTTTTATTTCGATGTTCATACAATAAAAATCATATTTTTATTTCAAATCTCTTATATAAAATCATATATTTATTTCAAATCTCTTATATAAAAATCATTTTTTTATTTCAAATCTCTTCATATAAAAATCATATTTTTATTTCAAATCAACATTATAAAAGTCATATTTTTACAATGCTACTTTCTATATAATTTTTTTATAACGAAAATAGATATATAAAGTTCATATTTTTATCGACGCTACATATACATAAAAATCATATTTTTATAATGACGTTTACATTATAAAAATCACATTTTTATAAATTAGTTTTCCATATAAAAATCGAATTTTTATCATGCTATGATATATATAAAAATCATATTTTCAATTTATAACCATATGCATAAAAATCCTAGCTTTATTTCATGACATTGCAATTAAAAATCATATTTTTAATTTCATACATAAACAAAAATCGAAAAAACAACTCACAAGGGGCGACGCCGAGATCAGCAGGTGGCGGGAGAGCTATCGGTGACCGGCGGCTAGGGTTTCAGGGGGTGGCGGCTCGATTTTTGGGGATTTGGGGCTGTTTTGAGAGGAAGGAGGATAAGGGGGCCCCAATGGTGACGGTGGGAGGTCAGAGGTGCATGCAGCAGCGGCGACGGGTCCTACCGTGGCTGGGCGTTGCGGTCAGTAGGGTTTTAGGTGAAAGGGTGCTAGGGCTTCAGGAATCTCGAGATGGTGAGGGGGAAGAGAGAGAAAGGCAACGGGGAGGGGGAGTAGGGGGTCCGGCGGCGCATGGGTGAACTCCGACGGTGGTGCGGTGGAGATAGAGGGGCGCGATGGACTAGTTCGCAAGTTTTTTTTATTTTTCTTTCTAAATTAGAAACCGATGGGAGAAGGGAGAGTAAGGAGGGAGGGGCTTATATGGATATATATATATATATATATTAATTTATTTTTATTTTATTTTTTTCCTCAAAAAGGTTTCTTTTTAAATCGAACTCCAAATCAGACACAACGATTGTCGCCCTAGCTAATTACCCCTATTCCGAACATAATGGGATATGTCCCATAAACTAATTCGACTGTTTCGATCAGTTTTCGCCAAAATTAAAATATAAATTATTTTATTTTAAATTCAAACGCACATTTTAATTTATCAGGGCCACAAACTGACTCCAAAAATTCCAAAAAAATAAATCTGGCTATGTTTAGACGATACGGTCCTAACAAAACTAATTTCTTTGAATTTGGAGACCGTTACAGTCACTTTCCAGTCGATTAATTTCAAACTGAATTGACCAAACACATTTAAATTCACCACGCTCACATATTGATTCCAAAAATTATGAAAACTAGAATCTAGCAATAATTTGACATTCCAGATCCAACAACAGTGGTCTCGTCGAAAACGGAGATTGTTTGCAAAATCGCTATTTTTAAGGGCTATATATTATATAAAATTCCAAAGCGACTATTCTGAATTTTCAACCGGACATGACTTTTTATTCCCGCTATGAAATCTGGATTTTTCACATCCGTTGGAAAGATATTTTCAGATAGATTCAAATATTTTTGGTTTCACTAAAATCCTGTTTATTTTGAATCCTGTACATTCATTTGAAATTTGAAATCGAAATTTCAAACTACTGCGCCATTTCCAATTCCTTTTATAATTAAAATATATATTTATATTCTAACTTCGATTTAAATAAATATATATTCTAATTCTATTAAAAATAAATTTCTAGTCATTATTATTTAAAATAAATCATTTTAAATATTCAAAATCCATTAAAATCACCGAAATAAAAATTTTAAATTGGTTTCGATTTTCCGGGTTGTTACATAGTACTGGCTTGCGCCATACACAAACCAAATTCAATCAATTCTACTACAGTACTGTCAATTTCACAACCATAATCAAATCACACATAACATCCAAATAAATAAATACTCAACTACTCCAATGCCATTTACAGCGCCATAAGTGGCTATTCACGGAGTATGGAATCCGTGTGTCAGTAATATCCGTATATCGCTTTCAATTTATGTGATTGTGCGAATTCGAGTGTTAAACTTCATATAATTCAAATCAAACAACATGGTTTGTACAGTAAATAGTGCCGAGGGCTTCTAAGCCCCGTCTGCATCCTAGAATATTTTTAATTGCAAAATAAATAGAGTGAGAAGGAGTTCTCACCTTTGGTTTTCACTCCGTTAGTCATTAATTTAACGGTTTGGATTTGGATTTGTTCCAGTGCGTAGTGTTCTTTACCGTGATTCCAACGCGATATGTTTCACGCAGTTTATATTAAAAATCACATAGTGGAAGGGGAAAATATATAATAATCAAAATAAATGTACCTTTTTGTAAAACCCATAATAATGTCGGTTACACCAAAATTTCCAAACATCATAACAAGGTACATTAATAATAACCCATAAATAAAGATAAATGCTAGACATAATAATACTAAGATAAAATCTCCAACGCCAAGCTCCAGTCTTCATCACATTATCAGTCAAGCATTCCCAACTACTAACCTATGATGTTAAGTGAAGGGGTCAAAACAACAATGTTATGGTAAATGAAAATCATATAAGTTTAAAGAAATCTATTTCCTATACTTGGCATTATAAATTTATCAGGTTATGTATAGATGAATTAAACACACAATTCAATATGACAAACATATGCATTAAATAGAAAGACCTATCCTATAGTCACATAATATTATCATGTGTATATATGGAGGATACTTATGATCACTTAATATCCTATAGATGGATTCCTATGATCACTTAAGACCCTACGAGATGGGCTCTTGTTTGGCCACCTGTGGTCGTCATATATTCTTACTTATGGGTGGATTTCTATGATCACTTAATACCATACGGGCGGATTCTCTTGGTCACTTAAGACCCTATGGCGGACCCTAGTCACGTAATTCCTCGTTTAATGTTATAAAATATTCACTCAATTGTAATGCAAGAAATAATAATATGCCACTTAATACCAGGCGAGGGTTGACACTCATCACCATTTAAGACCCTTCAGGTGGACCATGCATTAGTACTTAACTGGCATTTCAGTTGAACTCCTTGTCACGTAATACTTCCCTTAGACAGGCAGGCTCTTTAAAACTTTTATTAGCCCATCCATGTGTATATTATTGCAAAGTCCCTAGATAAAAAGCGGATAACTTATGTAGAACTACCTCACTCATATGTCTAATTTTTATTTAAGACCATTTCATACCTCATAAGCTTATAAGAAAAAGGTGGACCCAATGACCACTTAAGACCTAACAACGGGGATTCCTTGACTTTAGTCCAAAACCAAGGAGTGAACCTTAGGAAGGGACCTAATCCTAACCACTTAATACCTAAATAAGGTAGGTCAGCCACTTAGTATCCTCTTGAGGCAGGCATACTTCACACAATTATTTGCTACACTAGGCATCCAACATTAAACTGACTACTTGTATATGTCAGATTTGCCAGGTGGTTCCGGGCAGACTTTCACTACAAGCGGGCTTAACCTCGAGTCTTCTTGTATTTATTATAATGGCCCATGGCACTAGACATCTCAAAACAACCTGACTTTTTGTAGATGCTGGATATACCGATCGGTTTAGAGCAGGTTTGTACTATAAGTAGGGGTTAACCTCATGTCTTTGTGTCATTAATACTAATAAAAGGCATTAATACTCACATGCATTTTTCCTGTAGGGACTTTTAAATCCGAATTCCTAATTAAACGCATTTAATACACATTTATAGTACGTTAATTATGCTATTGATAGTATTAAATAAAACATAATTAATGCATGCATAAAAAAGTCCTAACAGCAGAAATGTCAATCCTAACCAAAAATTAAGGGTTATAAGTTTATATCTCTAACTTTCTCAAGATAATATATGATGTTTATTCACATTCAAATCAATAACAGAAATAACATATATAAACAGAATAACTTGCAACCTAGGTTCTAAAGATAATTTCAATAATAAAAGATAGGATAAGGTGCAATATGACAATAATATGTATAACTTCTTTTTGGTTCTACTTTACCTTTTAACTAGTATTTATACAAAAACTAAGATTTTGGTAACACGTACTTTAATACATTTAAACTACCTATTTAATAAGAAAAGTAGATGTTTAAATATATGTAAGTTACAATACTAATATTTGTGTTTCTTGCACAAATCAATATATATATATATATATATAATAAAAGTGAAGACAAAGTAAATCAGACCAAATATCAAAATTATACAACACCCACGAGTCCAACAATTTATTATATTCGTAACTAACCCAATAATATCACATGATTGACCATTATTGCCTAATTAAATAAGAGATTTTGGGGATTTATATGTTACTTTCCGCAAGAATCTCTAATACTTTTGGGCATAAAAATCCAATTTTGCACTACAATTATAGAAAACAGTAAAATTTATATAATTCCCACTCATGTAATTACTAGGAGAAGAGTAGGAAGGTTATGTATAACCAAAATCTAGAATGAATCCTAAAAACAGCAAATTCCATATTCCTTCTAAAAAAATTTTACATGCACGCACACACACACACCCACCCACACACACACACACACACACACACACACACACACACACACACACACACATATATATATATATGAATCAAATTAAAGTCCTATATACATATAATTTCTAATTCTAGGTTCTAATAAGAAATATATTAGAGAAGACAGAAAATATGTTAGAGAAGAAGAAGAAATCTACCTATCCTAAACTCTAGTATATAGAAAAATGGAGGAGAAGCATAATGGAAGCGGAGTGGAGAAGACAATGCATGGTTTAGGTAGGAGCCTAGGGTCTACTTATACTTGTTGGAGTGTTTGTGGACCATCATATTTGTTTTATAAAATATCGACGGTCTGTTCTAACAAAATTATACTAAAATCCAAACTAAAATAGACCTCCACCCACCATATAGGTTTGAAATCCAATTGGGATATTTCATTATGCCATATAGGTATTTATTTTTATTCCAATTTCACATTCACAGTTCGAATTTCAAATGATGTTTATATATTATTTTTATACAAATTGTTTAATTCTTAACTTTTCATACAAACTCCATTTTCAACAAATAAAATATGAAAATGGGATAGATCTTGCCACAAATACAATGGTAATATTTTCGTGGTCCAATTCTCTATTATCCAATATTCATATTTTCAGCCATGGTATTTTATTATTTATTGTTGTTTATTCTTAATTTAATTATCTATGTTTGTTTATGGTATATTTTACGAAGTGTTACATTCTTCCCCTTAAAAGAGATTTCATCCCGAAATCTTCCCCAAGAGGCGAAAAACACAACTCGTTATAACAAACATGTTACACAACCAAGTTATTTACTATACACCCATAAAAAAACCATACTCAATGCGATATTGTACTGCTTACTTGCTAAAATGAGCTCATTCCTAGTGTGAGAGTGTAATATGTGATGTTGCATTTATGAAAAATTTCCTAATATGCATATAACTTCTATATTAGTGCTCAATGCATTTGTGTTGCAAACAATTCCTACCATTCAATCTAGCAACCACAGTGTAACTATATAATCTTGAAATTTCCGAGAAAGGCTATAAAATTTAAAAATTTCAGTCTATCATCGAATTTTATCCCTAACTTACTCAAACCAATCTAATTAAAAGTTGCGGAGCCTTAAAATCTCGTGTTCCACAATATCGTGGTGGCACGAGACACCAATGGTTCCGTCTTTGTCCTTATTTAAATAGAAATCCCCAACCAAATTCCATGTAAGGGTCTAGCCTAAGAGCGGAACTCAGATGATAGATAGTATGATTTTGTAGCATGGCGCTTTTATAGCACGGCCTAGTATGCTTTCGTTGTGTGGCGACTGAGGCTTTGTACGCTTTTATAATATGGCCTAGTACACTTTCATAGCAAGGTGATGGAAACCTAATATGCTTTCATAGTGCGGCGACGAAGATATTTTGAGGAGGGTACTATTGCCATAATGTGAAGGTACCTTATCAAAAATAAAAGTGCAAAAATAAAAGCCCAAAATATCATGTTGACTCTCTAAACTTCACAGGCTACCTAATTAAATTAGACTTTTTCCATAGTTTAATCACAAAATTGGTTCAAGTAGATATTTTTCAATGGTATTCCCATCAACACTTTGGTTATTCGACCAGCCTCCTTGAAATATTTCAAGAGGCCGATTAATTACCAATATGGTAACCATGCTACTCCTATAAATATAAATATTATTCTTACTATCTACAATAGATGAGAAATCCTAAGATTCAATAAATTTCCTAAACTTAATTTTCTAGATTAAACTAATTTACATTCTAGTCCATATTAATAACTAGAACAATCTTTCTATATTTTGATCTATTAAAATTTAAGCCTTATTAAATTCCTTTTGTTATAATTTCCATATATTTGCACAGTCAATAATAAAGAAAGAATATTGACATATTAAAATTACAAGGACTAAGTGTTCTTTTATTCGGAATAAACAGTATAAACTATGTGCAAACACGTAAATTTACGCATCCCTTCCTTTATATTTTGTGCATATTCCTTATAATTTCAAATATAGACTTTTCATGAAGAAGAAAAGGAGCTAATTTATAAAAATTAAGCAGATGTGCTTAAACAAATCAAAACACGTATAGATTTAAACTGAAATGGGAATTTTATGCAAATAAAATATTTATGCCTATTGCTTAAACTCATGCAAAATTAAATCCTAGAGGATGAAATTCCAAAAGCTAAATTTCTTCTTTACTCAATACTTTGAAACCTTGAGTCTAAGATATTTCCTCATTATGGACTGCAAATTTGATTCCCTTATTAACTTCCAAATCCTAAATGTAATTAATCGCTAGTTAGGTGTCCCCAAAAAATTTCCTTACTCAACAATAAATTTACTAAGTCGTTTTAGATCCCAATTCACACGAGCAAAAGTAGGGATACATTACTTTCACCACTTTATATCATGTTCCAATCATCACGGGAGACTACTAGCGATTAAAATATCAAAACCTAAGGAAAGAAAATTCTTTTGGAATTTATCACTTCCAATCAGTGGTATAAATATATTTACGTCTTAATCCTTTATTGCAAACTTAACATACCATTTCAATACTTTTTGTCCTCTTCAATTTTCCATCTTCGCATCTCTTAAAGATGTGGTCGATCTATAATCTTAATTAATATCCATAATAGTCAAAGTTTAGACCATTTAACATATCCTTTTTAATTTCTTTAACCACCTTGAGAATATCTCAAAATTTAATTTACTTTCAAGCTCTTTCAAGTTTGGAAATACGTCCATTTTTTCATATTAAAGTCTCTTTAAATCAGTCACCATAAATTCCCCTTTTTTTGTTAATTACAAATTTATTACCCACTAAATTTTCAATTAATATCCATGAATCCTAAATTTGAAGATTATAAATTATGTAAGTTACACTATACCTACGTATAACTAATCGTTAGATGCAGTTATAAACATATTAATTTCTTAACTAAACCATCTAGGGAAACCTGGTTTACAACCAAACTTTGGTTTTTGGGAATCCTTACTTCACATCAACTTTTCAAATAAAAATTCTTAGGACCGACACAAAAGTTTCCTAATTGGGTTGTTCAACTTATTCCTATCTTATATCAGAATCTAACTCTAACTTATCTAATTTTCTATCCATATTTACTCCAAGTTTATTTCTTTTACAAAAGTATAATCTTAGTAGCGTCACACAATATGTAACAACCCGGAAAATCGAAGTCAATTTAAAAATTTTATTTTGGCAATTTTAATGGATTTTGGACATTTTGAAATAATTTATTTTAAATAATTACGACTATAAATTTATTTTGAATAGAATTAGAACATATAAATTTATTTAAATTGAAGTTAGAATATAAATATTTATTTTAATTATAAAAGGAATGGGAAATGGCACGGTAGTTTGAAATTTAAATTTCAAATTTCAAATGAATGTATAGGGTTCAAAATAAACCGTATTTTAGTAAAGCAAGAAATATTTGAATCTATTCGAAAATATCTTTCCAACGGATGTGAAAAATCTGGATTTTGAAGCGGGAATAAAATGTTATGTCCAGTTGAAAATTCAGAATAGTCGCGATGAAATTTAGCCCTTAAAAGTGGAGATTGTGCAAACGACCTCCGTTTTCAACGAGAGCACTTTTGTTGGATCTGAAATATCAAATTATTGCTTGATTCCAATTTTCATAATTTTTGGAATCAATATGTGAGCATAGTGAATTTAAACATGTTTGGTCAATTCAGTTTGAATTTAATCGATTGGAAAATGACCGCTTTTCAAATGGTCTCCAAGTTCAACGAGATTAGTTTTGTTAGGACCGTATCGTCAAAACATAGCCAAGATTTATTTTTCTGGAATTTTTGGAGTCCGTATGTGGCCCCGGTAAAATAAAACATGCATTTGAATTTAAAATATAATGATTTATATTTTAAATTTAGTGGATCGTAACAGCCAAATTGGGTTACGAAAAAAATCCCATTGTGTTCGGAATGGGGGTAATTAGTTAGTGGCAACAGTCGTTGGGTCTCATTTGGAGTTCGGAATAAAAAGTCAACTTTTTTGGGATAATATATATATATATATATATAATCTCAGCCCCCCTCCCGCGTTTATTTTCAAACCTAAATTAAAAATTTTAAACCCGGTCAGGCCCCTCGATCTCGCCCCCACACCTCCGCCGTCGACGCCACGTCTACCGCTTCCCGTCCGCGCCCTCCCCTAGTCGCCACCTCCTCATCCTGAGCCGCCACTCCCCCTTCTTCTCCAATCCGACCCCCCAAAGCCCTATAGCCATAAAAACTCCACCGCCTTCCCACCAGGGCCGCCGCCGGCCAACTACGCACCACCCACCACCTACATGCACCCCGGCGCGACCACTAGCCCCCTGCGCCTCCCTTTCGAACCACCAACACCCCTATAAGTTTTTATTTATTTGTTTTTGCTCATTTAATGTTTTTAAAATCAGTTTTATTTTATTTTATAAAAATATGATTTTTTACTTATATGAAGCTAGGATGTTTATATACATGAAGTTATGATTTTTAAATGATAAAGATTTGATTTTTATATTTTAAATGATTTGATTTTTTATATTTTAAAAGTTGTGATTTTAAAATAGAAAGTTCTGGTTTTTATAAATAAAAAGATTAGATTTGTATTAGTAAAATAGATTATATTTTTAAATATGAAAAGAGGAGATTTTTAAAGAAAAATAAAAATATGATTTTTATATTGAAAGTGAAAAAATAAAAATATGATTTTTATATAGAAAAATGAGTTATAAAAATATCATTTTTATAAAATAAACATCAGTATAAAAATATAATTTTTGTTATATGAATAGCATAGGAAAAATGAAATTTTTATAGCATTGATATAAAAATGTGGTTTTTAATATAAAAATCGTGTGAAACAGACTGGGATAGAATCAACTGGGAACGAATCCAAATCGAAACCAATCAGAAATTCAGAAATAGAACTAGAGGAATGGATCCCAAAGGTGAGAACTTCTCACTTTATTTTATTTTCTAGTTAAATATATATACTAGGATGAAGACGGTGCTTAGTAGCACCTGACACCTTTGTTTGAAACCATGTTTGTTTGGTTGTTTGGTTGATTGGATTATTTGGTTAAATTTGGTTTGGGAAATGAAATGAATTGATTAGAATTGGTATGTACATGGCGCAAGCCATTAGTAGGCGAGGAATAAGGCAAGACCTTATTCTGATTCTAGTATTGCGCTGTTATGCTACCGAAATTTTCTAAAAATATTAGAACAATAAAAATATCATTTTTATTGTATAAATGAACTGAATAAAATATTCGTGTGTTGAAATATTTTATAGTTAAAAATATAATTTTTAACGTGTATATGAATAAAATAAATATTCATTTACAAATCGGACGATTTGTTTATGTACACATTTTGCTGATATTTATTAGGATGATATATTTTACACATCGCCCAACTGCACAAATAATAATCAGTGTTTGTTGTTTGAAAACCCTACACGGGTATTGGGATGATATTGGACATACACTAATCCCAATATTTAGTTATATGTTAATTAATTGGTTGACAGGCTGTTGTAAGCGTTGACTATTCATATTTAACGCTTATGCAGTTGTGTAATGCACTCTGGATGATGGTTGACTGTGTTTGATTATTGTTGTGTACATGTGTGTATGAAATCCATAAAAATAAAATTATACGGTAATTCACTGTGTCTGATTCCAATTCGGAAGGAATGAATATTTTAAAATAACGAATACTTTAAAATGGCGAATAATTAATATTTTAAAATAACTAATATTTTGAAATAATATTTAGTAATAGATCAAAATATGATTTTGATGTCCAATTTGGGATGGACACGAAAATATTTAAATATATAAAGCCGTGTTGATTAGATTAACGCCATTTTGACATGAACGATATTTATATCAATTTTATTCATTTTTATAATGAATGTCGAAAAGGAAATGATTTCAAAATCTAATGTTTTGAAGATATTATCATTTATATATTAATGATATGGAATATTCAATTTTGATTTGAAATTGAATATGAAGTTGAAATCGTTTTGAAAACAAATTTAAAATGAATTATACAATACGTTTTAAATGAAAATCGACGAAATATATATAATATATAATATATAATATATATATATTATATATTTAATGGCCTGAATAGAACGAGTGGCGCTGCGGTAGTTTGTGAATCTCAACCATTATCTTCGAATTGACATTACGGGATATCCGACCGTTGGATTCTCCTAAAACCAGAACCATTGGGTTTGTATCGAATAGTGCTTTCCAACGAATATAAGGGATTTGAAATCTAACGGTTGGATTTGGAATTATGTCCAAATCAAATTTGGAAAAGGTCGTTGTAAGTGCAGTTCGATGACCGTTTTTGAAAATCGACTGTACGGGCCTTGATAAAATTATTAAAAATATCAATAATTTGTGTAAAATCATAATAAATGATTTGGAAAGAATTGGGATGAAAAATTCCACATTTGAAAAGATAAAAATATATTTTTATCAAAATGAAATAGTTATGAACTAGAATTATAAATCCAATATTTTTAAATAAATATATTGGGTTTGAAATGGTTTTAAAAATAACCAGAATTTCCAATATATGAATTGGAATGGATTTGAATCGAAATTATCATCGGAATATTTCGATATTGGATTCCGTTATTATGTGGATATTGTGGAGGAATTTGGAAGATATATATAATTATTCCCAATACGATATTTGTTGATTTCAGAATTTGATATTGAATATAAGTCGATATAATTTCTATTCAGAGCCTTGTATTTAATATTGAATTGGATTTGGGTTTGTCGTGAATGGTGTCTTCATTAACACTGTTCTTAAACCCAGTTGAGAAAAGAATAAATCTTTAATCAAGATTCAGTGAAGTTTTCCAATTAATTAATATTTAATTGGAATTGAATAAAGGAATTGGATTTTGGGTTTGTCATGAATGGTGTTTTCAGTACCACTGTTCTTAAACCCCGTGTGAAAAGAATACATCTTTTAATTATGATTATTGGAGTTTCCAGTTAATTAACATTTAATTGAAATAAAATGGGATGTGAATTGGGTTTATTATGAACTATGTTTTAACGACATTCTTTCTTTAACCCGATTTACAGTGAAATAAGATTTGGAATTTATAAATCTTTTCAATTAAGATTTAAATGAAAATTTCCAAATTAAAGTTTTCCAATTTAATATATTAAATTGGAATTGAATGGAATTCGATTTGATAATAATCGAAATGAGCTTCTGTGGAGGAAGACTGTTACTATATATGTAATATAAAAGGCTTTGTCATTATTCCATTTATATTATTAGTCGGATACAAAAATTGATATCGATTATATATATATATATATATATATATATATATCGATCTGTTTTCCGTGAAAATTCCATAATTAGTGGAATGTCATTTTGGGTTTATCGTGAATTGTGTTTTAAATGACATTAGTTCTTTAACCCAGTTAAAGACAGGATAGCATGTCTAACATTGTTTTTTGAAATGTATGTTTGATCTCTTCTAAATATATATCTGTTTTGCGACAGAGAATTTATACTCTTGCTTAACGCTCTTCTCTGAGACGTATGAGCTTAGAGGTTATATATCGGCAGAAATCAATAGTATGGTGTAGATTGTCAATGCGGCATATTGGTGTTTCCAAAGTTAAAAAATCATTAATTGCAACACCCCACGTCCATTAATGTCACTCACAAAGGGAATGCATTAACTTCCATGGAGCATTTTAAGTAAGTATAGAACAAAAAATCACAACAAGACAGATATAAAGCAGTACTTGGAAATTAAAACTTTATTTCATTGCAGCGGATAAACCCATATGTTTGATTACATCATCAAAACCATAAACCAAAGTCAAGTACATCATATCCATCTTGATAAAACAAAGTACATAAATTGAAAGACATAATCCCTAACATTAAAATAGCCACAATTAAAGAGAAGCTGAACTTTACTTCAGCGGTCCAAGAAATCTTCTAAAAGCAGTCCAAAATCAAGCTCCACTGGTGCTAGTTCCAACCTGAGCACCTAGGGGGGGGGGAGGAAAGAGATGGAAAAAAGGGGGTCAGACATAAAGTCTGGCGAGTGCGATAATTCTAACAATATAATTAACAAAGTAACTAGGCTAAGGCATAAGTTGGAAAATAAGGAAATGATCACGAACCATTAAATATGACAGAGTAAACAAGGAAACAATAGGAACAACGATATCGTTAAAACGCACCTGACCAACTTTACTAAACTACACCAACATTATAGGATAATTGCTATACTGCACTGCCACTAGTTAACTGCACCACCACTAGTCACCTTAAGGTTGATCCCGCCTACAGACTTAATAATGATATTGGTAGTTTCGTGCACCCCTAGCTACCTTCATAGGTGTCGTCTTCCCCTATCTCCACTATGTGTACCCACTACCCCCAAGCGATCGGCTCCCTAACTCGTAGATACCCGTGCTGGCCCCACAGTAGGGTGTATCACTCCCCAATGTGGCAACCCGATACCACTAAGAATGCATGGCTTATACCTACACGATGCAACAAAGTCTTACCTACCAGCCCGGGTCCACACATGCATATGAACCCGTTGGACTTGCGTTGCCACCACTAACCCGGTTTGGCCTCTTACAGTCAAGCCCAGTATGCGTGTCCCGTCCTCGACTTGGGTCGAGCCCACAAAGATACGTATGGGTTACTGGTTGAAACGGGCCCCCATTACTTGACACAAGCTATCCACCTAAGATTGGTCCCCTCTAGTACATCCCACTTAACCCACTTCTTATTCATGTTTCAATTACATGTTTCAATTTTGGTTATGTGTTTCTAATCGTATTTCCAAATTCCACCCAAGGCACCTACTAGATTCCACATGCCAGCCAAGGCACCCACTTAATCCCCTCATGTCCTACTACATGCTTATCTGGTTAAGTGTTTCTTAACTCATTAAGACCGTAACCTCATAAAGACCTCTCACATTAGACTGACATTTGTGGCAGCTGGATTTGTCGGGCGGGTCCGGGCAGTCTTACACCACAAAAGAGTCTAACCTCGTGTCTTTACAACTGTTACATATTTAGTTTGTGCCTAAGACCTCTCACATTAGACTGACATTTGTGGCAGCCGGATTTGTCGGGCGGGTCCGGGCAGTCTTACACCACAAAAGAGCATAACCTCGTGTCTTAGACGATTAATTACTCCTAATTAATCATTCTCCAAATTTGAATTAATTTCCCTATTCAAATTATCAACAATTAACGATGTCCATAATTGACTCAATTATGTCCATCCATTTATGGTATGTAAAATCATACCAATTTTCACCACAATTATATTTTATGCCTTTTAAGGCATTTATGCCAATTAAATATTTTTAATATTATCACCTTTTCCCCCACGTAGTACGTTTGTTCGTTTAACGTAAAAATATATGTTAGACTCAAATAGTCTAACTCATAAAATAAAAGAAAACATCACAAATCTAATATAGGGCTGAACTTGCATATGTGAATGATGTTCTACATCTAAAACTTGCATTGGCCAAAATTACAACTTGCATAAATAACATATGTCATGGATCCAAATCTAAAGGTGTGAACTTGATGAAATAATGGCCACAAACTTGCATAAACATCATATGTCATGGATCCAAATCTAAGGTGTGAACTTGATGAAATAATGGCCACAAACTTGCATAAATAACATATGTCATTGTTCTATATTTGCATAGGTAATAATCCTAAACTTGCATAACATGATTCATATCCAACTCATAAACTTACATATGTGATTCATACATCGCAACAATGGTGTAGACACGTAAAGTATCATGTAGAATTTAGCATATGTCATAGCCTAACTTTCATTTAAATTCTCACATAAACTAGGTGCCATATCCATGTAAGGTCACATATAATTCTGCCCAAACTTGTATATGGTTCATGTTTGAATCAACATCTAAACTTTCCTACATATGATCTATCATAGGAATCAATATAACAAACTAGCATAAGAAACATGATAATTCAACTAGACATAAGCCAATCATAGGATTATAACATGGGTGATAGCATCATAACTTTACATCGTAGATGATAGCATCATAACATAATATCATAGAAATTACAACATAATTTTACAACATAATTACAACATGAAATCAACAATTCATATCACATCCAAATTATCCGCATTATAACTCAATCAAATTCATTTATTAATTATCTTGTTAAAACTATCGAACTCACAACTAAAAGCAGTCTTGAGTTTTGAATTCTGATTTCTGGATTTGAATTAGCGCTCCTTTGATGAAGATTCGTTGTTAGAGTTGAAAAGGATTGAATTTGATTTGCTTTCTTCCTCTCTAATGGGCGGCGGCTATTCTGAGGTGCAAGTTGACGGCATGGAGGCCATGAATCCAATTTTATTTTGATTTTAGGGTTTGGATCTATAGGTGTTTTTATAGAGTTTAGGATTAGTTTAAGCCGTCCGATCAACCCAGAATTAATCCCAGCCAACCAGAGCAGTTCAGAAACCCTAATGAGTCAGCATCTAGTCACAAACAGGTCATCATTCAAATCTCCGGGGGGGGGGGGGAGGGCAGGTCGACCCCCAGGTCGACACTATGGTCGACCTGGTCAGGGTAGGTCGACCCCCAGGTCAACCCTGTGGTCGACCTGGCCCTGGCGGGAAGTTTCTCGCCTAGCCTGTTTGACTCTGAATTTTTGAAATTTAAAATCTATTTTGAATTTTCTGAAACTTCCGATTGCCATAACTTCTTCATACGAAGTCCAATTCACGCAAACTCGGACTCTATCTCAACCAGAATTCCGAGACGAACACAATGGCGCAACCTGTTTCCCTTAATTCTCAAGCCTGAGATTAATTATTCTTTAATTTAGTTAATTCGATTATTCAAAAATCCGGGGTGTTACATTCTCCCCTCCTTAAAGGATTTCGCCCCCGAAATCTCTAAGTTAAGGAGAATGCATATCCTAACATCCAAACAACCATCTACTCAACCATCAAACACGGGCATCCATTGTCCTTATAAATTCCTAATGCTGTATGAACATATGCAAGGAGTGTGTGTATATGTTCCTTATCTAATGCAAAATTAGGCGGTCTACTGATTCAGTTGACCTCCTTAATGCAAACCATGATAGTGCCATGCATCCATTATGTATGCGAAAGAACCTTATCGATACATATTATTTCTACATGTGTGCACAACCATTCACCAAAATGCAACATCTATATGATGGTACAACCATTATACAACTATTAACTTAAATATGTACACACATTTATATGCAGTATGCAATATGAAGTGACTGAGCCGATCTAGTGCCTAAAGTGTGTGTATATGCATCCACGAGCAACCACTAGCAAACACTTGCATCCACCATACATAACATGTCTCAAACACATGTTTCAACCATAGGACTATCCTATCTAAAGGTCAAAGATACTAACGAGAGGACACACTAAAGATAAGATAAGTACAAGTAAGCGATAAAGGAGAAATTAAAAGACATACCCTCGAAAAGAAAAGGGTATAATGAACGCATCTTCGCTTCCGTTTCCCAAGTAGCGTTGCTCTCATCGTCTCCCCATTGTACTTTGACTAGTCTGACCTCTCGATTCCTTAATTTCTTAATCTCCGACCCAAGAATGTGCGTAGGAGCTCGTCGAATCGTCGCATCACGCTCGATCTCCACCTCTCTAAGCAAGCTCGGCTCTACCACTTCCGCGGTCTCGTGCAAGCACTTCCTCAAATGTGATACATGGAATACGTCGTGTACACCACTAAGTCTCTCGGGCAACTCTACTCTATACGCCATCTGCCCAATCCTTTCTTTAATAGGAAACGGTCCTACGAACCTTGGTGCTAACTTCCCAACGGACCCAAAGCGAATGACGTTCCGTAATGGAGACACCTTGACAAAGACCATGTCCCCAACATCAAACTAAGGATCTGACCTCCTCTTGTCCGCATAAGATTTCTGTCTATCTTGCGCCATCTTCATCCTTCTTCGAATTAAATCGATCTTCTCCGAAATCTCTCTAATCATATCGGGTCCAAGCAAGATCTTATCCATAGATTCCCACCAACATGTAGGCGAACGACATGGCCGTCCATAAAGAGCTTCGAACGGTGCCATGCCAATGCTAGACAGAAAGCTATTATTATATGTGAACTCTACCAACGGAAGACGTTCCTCCCATGTACCTTCGAAATCTAAGACACATAATCTCAATAGGTCCTCTAGAATACGATTCACCCTCTCGGTCTGGTCGTCCGCCTGAGGATGATATGCGGTGCTCAAACATAACTGAGTCCAAACCACCTCTTGCAAGCTCTTCCAAAATTCGCTAGTGAAGATGGGATCGTGGTCGCTCACTATGCTAGAAGGAACACCGTGCAAACGAACTATTTCTTGAATATATACGGAGGCTAACCATGGAGCAGTCCTCTTACTCTTCACGGGAATGAAATGGGCGCTCTTAGTAAGTCTGTCTACCAAGACCCAAATCCCCGTATTACCCTTCCTCGATCTTGGTAATCCGTCAACAAAATCCATCGAGATGCTTTCCCATTTCCATTGTGGGACCTCCAATGGGTGAAGCAATCCACCGGGCTTCTTTTGCTCCGCTTTTACTTGTTGGCACACCAAGCATCTAGCGACATACTCAGCCACATCTTTCTTCATGCCGGCCCAAAAGTAAACTCGTCTCATGTCCATGTACATCTTGTCCCCGCTGGGATGAATGGTCATCTTCGAACGATGGGAATCATCAAGAATGGCCTTCTTCAGGTTCTCGTCCCGTGGTACACAAAGTCTACCGTCCCTACGCAACCAACCTTTATCATCTAGGGTATAGCTATGGAGATGGCTCGATGACTCCCCTCCTTTGAGCTTTTCTACTAACTCAACCAACTGTGGGTCGTCTCGCTGTGCCTCACCAATCCATCCCAAAAGCGTAGGTCTGACCTCTAAGGATGCTAGCAAACCAGGTACGAAGTCAATGGAAGGTGTAAAGTCAAACGTAGAGATGAACTCTAAACTTCGCCGCTCAACAAACAACGGACTCAAGGATAATCTTTTTTCTACTTAAGGCATCTGCCACCACGTTACCCTTGCCAGGGGTATATGCTATCTCGAAGTCGTAGGATGCTAAGACCTCCATCCACCTTTGCTGCCTTAAGTTCAAGTCCTTCTAAGAGAATAAGTATTTTAGCGATTTGTGGTCAGTGAACAATTCGAATTTCTCGCCAAGAAGATAATGATGCCAAGACTTAAGTACGAAAACAATAGCGGCCAACTCTAGGTCATGTGTAGGGTAATTTCTTTCATGCACTCTCAACTGCCTTCCATCATAGGCTATTACCCTTCCCTCTTGCATTAAGACTGCACCTAGTCCTGTCCCACAAGCGTCGGTATAAACGGTAAATGGCTTACTCCCATCCGGCAATACTAAGACTGGGGTTGTGGTCAAAGCTCTCTTTAAACGTTGGAATGCATCATCACAATCTATGTCCCACATGAAAACTAGGTTCTTCTTTGTCAAGCATGTTAATGGAGCTGATATTTTTGTGAAGTCTTTGATAAACTTCCTATAGTAGCCAGCCAACCCTAAGAAACTTCTCACCTCGGTAGCATATTTAGGAACCTTCCAATCTTGGATGGCCACTATCTTCGCGGGATCCACGGCTATCCCTTCTTTGGAAACCACGTGCCCTATGAATCGCACTTCTTTTCTACAAAAGTGACATTTAGAAAATTTAGCTTTAAGGCTATGCGCTCGAAGAGTCTCCAACACTTCCCTAAGATGTAGGGCATTCTCTTCTTCGCTTTTAGAAAAGATCAAGATGTCATCTACAAAGACTACCACGAATCTAATAAGGTACTCCCTAAACACCATACTCATCAAATCAACAAAGTATGCAGGGGCGTTTGTCAAACCGAAGGGCATCACTAGCCACTCGAAGAAACCGTCTGGAGTCCTAAAGGCAGTCTTGTCTATGCTATCCTCAGCCACTCTAAACTGATGGAAACCTGTGGCTAAGTCCAACTGCGAAAACACTGAGGCGCCAACTAACTGATCGAAGAGATCGTCAATCCTCGGCAGTGGGTGTCTATTCTTCTTAGTAATCTTATTAAGTTCTCTATAGTCCACACAAAGTCTAAAGGACCCATCCGCCTTCGTGGCAAACACTACTGAAGCACCCCACTCCGATATACTATGTTTGATGAACCCCTTCTCAAACAATTCTTTCACTTGCTTATTGAGTTATCTTCTCTCTCTAGGAGCCATGTGGTGCTCTGGCAATGCAACTAGCTTTGCATTGTCTACTAGATATATTCGAAAGTCTATCTCACGTTTTGGGGGTAAACCCCTCACCTCATCGAAGACAACAGCATATTCACGGACTATGGGAACAGAATATAAATCATCATCGGATGCATCAAGGGATTCTAGGTAACTAAGCATTACTGGACCTCTAGGGTCACAAGAAATATCAAGGGTCCTTCCATAACGAGTCAACAATCTGACTACCCTTCTTTCACAATCTAGGATGGCCCCATATCTAGTGAGCCAATCCATACCTAGAATCAAGTCGTAGCCCATGAAGCCAAGAACAAAAGCGTTGCACTCAAACTCAACGCCCAAGATAAACACTCTCAAATCCACACAAATCATAGAAAGATGAGCCGAACCACCAATAGGATTTGAGACTACTAAGGGATCGGTAACTAGACTAGTATCAAGGTGCAGTGTTTCAACTAATGATGTAGAAATAAACGAATGCGATGCGCCAGAATCGAATAAAGTACGGACAGTATGGTCAAATAGAAAAACTAAACTTTCAACGGAAATTGCTCTACCTCGTTCTTGCAGCGGTGGGACCACGAGAGCCTGAACTTGTCCCCTTGCCTGCCCTGGTGCCATAAGAGCTTGCACCTGTCCTCCCGAGGTAGACCCTGCCCTCTGCCCTTTCTTTGGGCAGTCCTTAATAAGATGTCCCGCTTCGCCACAGTGGAAACAACCAGTCTTCTTTTTCTTCCTACAATCTTTGCTTAGATGGTCGGGTGTCCCACAGTTAAAGCATTTCTTCTTCCCCTTAGCATTGTTGCCTTTGCCACCTTTTTTGTTCTGTTGTTGCTGTTGCGGCTTCTTTTTATCCCCTTTCTTCTCGGGTGCCTTATTAGCATTGGCGCCCTTCTCTTCTTCATGCATAAGTGCCATGTCAAATAACCTCTCAAAGGTAGCCCCCATGGGAAAGTGGGTCATAACTAACCCATGAAGCGACTCGTTTAAACCCTTAACAAATCTTACGGCCTTCTTTTCTGGAGTGTTCACCAAGTCTAAGCCAAACCTTGGCAATTGGTTGAATTTGTTAACGTACTCTTTCACCGATAGATTCCCTTGCTTCAGTGACAAAAACCTTTCCATGTATAGATTCTCTTCAACCCGTGAGAGAAACTTCGCCTCAAACCTTTGCCTAAAATCTGGCCACGTATCGTCTGGACGTCCCCCATTAGTGACCTCCCACCAAAACGAGGTCTCATCCTTCATTAGCCACGCAACTAGCTGGACTTTCCTTCCATCATCCACTTCAAAGATTCTAAACAATTCTTCCACCTCCTTTAGCCAGTTACGAGCTTCAACAAATGTCTCCGTCCCGTGAAAAGGTTTTCCACCCATTGCCTTAAATTCCTTACCTATCTTTGCGAAATTATCGACATGAGGAGGAGGAGGATTTGCTGGACCTGCGGCGGCGGCCCTAGCCTCAAGATATTGACAAAACCAACCGGGCACATGAACGCCCTCTGGTATCTCAGATGCTTCAGACATGCTGAAACGAAAAAGGAAAGATTCAATACAAAAAGGACTGAAGGAAAGATATATGGCTCTTAGGGTTATGCTTTCTAAAATATACTTTACTCTTGAAAATACTTTCCTTAAATCATACTTTTGAAAGTACTTCTTTATAAAAATTGCTTTGAAAAATAGTTTTTCAAAAATTCATATCTGTTCTGGTATCCTTCAGCTCTGATACCACGTCCATTAATGTCACTCACAAAGGGAATGCATTAACTTCCATGGAGCATTTTAAGTAAGTATAGAACAGAAAATCACAACAAGACAGATATAAAGCAGTATTTAAAAATTAAAACTTTATTTCATTGCAGCGGATAAACCCATATGTTTGATTACATCATCAAAACCATAAACCAAAGTCAAGTACATCATATCCTTCTTGATAAAACAAAGTACATAAACTGAAAGACATAATCCCCAACATTAAAATAGCCATAATTAAAGAGAAGCTGAACTTTACTTCAGCGTTCCAAGAAATCTTCTAAAAGCAGTCCAAAATCAAGCTCTACTGGTGCTAGTTCCAACCTGAGCACCTGGGGGGGGGGGGGAAGGAAAGAGATGGAAAAAAAGGGGGTCAGACATAAAGTCTGGCGAGTGCGATAATTCTAACAATATAACTAACAAAGTAACTAGGCTAAGGCATAAGTTGGAAAATAAGGAAATGATCATGAACCATTGAGTATGACAGAGTAAACAAGGAAACAAGAGGAACAACGATATCGTTAAAGCGCACCTAACCCACTAAGATAAATTTACCAAACTACACCAATACTATAGGATAATTGCTATACTGCACTGCCACTAGTATACTGCACCACCACTAGTCACCTTAAGGTTGATCCCGCCTACAGACTTAATAATGATATTGGTAGTTTCGTGCACCCCTAGCTACCTTCATAGGTGCCGTCTTCCTCTATCTCCACTAGGTGTACCCACTACCCCCGAGCGATCGGTTCCCTAACTCGTAGATACCCAGGCTGGCCCCACAGTGGGGTGTATCACTCCCCAAAGTGGCAACCCGATACCACTAAGAATGCATGGCTTATACCTACACGATGCAACAACGTCTTACCTACCAGCCCGGGTCCACACACGCATATGAACCCGTTGGACTTGCGTTGCCACCGCTAACCCGGTTTGGCCTCTTACAGTCAAGCCCAGTATGCATGTCCCGTCCTCGACTTGGGTCGAGCCCACAAAGATACGTATGGGTTACTGGTTGAAATGGGCCCCCATTACTCGACACAAGCTATCCATCTAAGCTTGGTCCCCTCTAGTACATCCCACTTAACACACTTCTTATTCATGTTTCAATTACATGTTTCAATTTTGGTTAAGTGTTTCTAATCGTATTTCCAAATGCCACCCAAGGCACCTACTAGATTCCACATGCCACCCAAGGCACCCACTTAACCCCCTCATGTCCCACTACATGCTTATCTAGTTAATTGTTTATTAATTCATTAAGACCGTAACCTCATAAAGACCTCTCACATTAGACTGACATTTGTGGCAGTTGGATTTGCCGGGCCGGTTCGGGCAGTCTTACACCACAAAAGAGTCTAACCTCGTATCTTTACAACTGTTACGTATTTAGTTTGTGCCTAAGACCTCTCACATTAGACTGGCATTTGTGGCAGCTGGATTTGTCGGGCGGGTCTGGGCAGTCTTACACCACAAAAGAGCCTAACCTCGTGTCTTAGACGATTAATTACCCCTAATTAATCATTCCCCAAATTTGAATTACTTTCCCTATTCAAATTATCAATCAATTAACGATGTCCATAATTGACTCAATTATGTCCATCCATTTATGGTATGTAAAATCATACCAATTTTCACCACAATTATATTTTATGCCTTTTAAGGCATTTATGCCAATTAAATATTTTTAATACTATCCCCTTTTTCCCCACGTAGTACGTTTGTTCATTTAACGTAAAAATATACGTTAGACTCGAATAGTCTAACTCATAAAATAAAAGAAAACATCACAAATCTAACATAGGGGTGAACTTGCATATGTTAATGATGTTCTACATCTAAAACTTGCATTGGCCAAAATTACAACTTGCATAAATAACATATGTCATGGATCCAAATCTAAAGGTGTGAACTTGATGAAATAATGGCCACAAACTTGCATAAACATCATATGTCATGGATCCAAATCTAAGGTGTGAACTTGACGAAATAATGGCCACAAACTTGCATAAATAACATATGTCATAGTTCTATATTTGCGTAGGTAATAATCCTAAACTTGCATAACATGATTCATATCCAACTCATAAACTTACATATGTGATTCATACATCGCAACAATGGTGTAGACACGTAAAGTATCATGTAGAATTTAGCATATGTCATAGCCTAACTTTCAATTAAATTCTCACATAAACTAGGTGCCATAGCCATGTAAGGTCACATATAATTCTGCCCAAACTTGTATATGGTTCATGTTTGAATCAACATCTAAACTTTCCTACATATGATTTATCATAGGAATCAATATAACAAACTAGCATAAGAAACATGATAATTCAACTAGGCATAAGCCAATCATAGGATTATAACATGGGTGATAGCATCATAACTTTACGTCGTAGATGATAGCATCATAACATAATATCATAGAAATTACAACATAATTTTACAACATAATTACAACATGAAATCAATAATTCATATCATATCCAAATTATCCGCATTATAACTCAATCAAATTCATTTATTAATTATCTTGTTAAAACTATCGAACTCACAACTCAAAAGCAGTCTTGAGTTCTGAATTCTGATTTCTGGAGTTGAATTAGCGCTCCATTGATGAAGATTCGTTGTTATAGTTGAAAAGGATTGAATTTGATTTGCTTTCTTCCTCTCTAATGGGCAGCGGCTATTCTGAGTTGCAAGTTGACGGCATGGAGGCCATGAATCCAATTTTATTTTGATTTTAGGGTTTGGGTCTATAGGTGTTTTTATAGAGTTTAGGATTAGTTTAAGCCGTCCGATCAACCCAGAATTAATCCCAGCCAACCAGAGCAGTTCAGAAACCCTAATGAGTCAGCATCTAGTCACAAACAGGTCATCATTCAAATCTTCCCGGGGGGGGGGGGGGGGGGAGGGCAGGTCGACACTATGGTCGACCTGGTCAGGGTAGGTCGACCCCCAGGTCGACCCTATGGTCGACCTGGCGAGAATTTTCCCGCCTAGCCTGTTTGACTCTGAATTTTCGAAATTTAAAATCTGTTTTGAATTTTCTGAAACTTCCGATCGCCATAACTTCTTCATATGAAGTCCAATTCACACAAACTCGGGCTCTATCTCAACCAGATTTCCGAGACAAACACAATGGCGCAACCCGTTTCCCTTAATTCTCACGGCTAAGATTAATTATTCTTTAATTTAGTTAATTCGATTATTCAAAAATCCGGGGTGTTACATTAATATTGATTTTGGGGAAGACTAAAACTAAGTGGATTTTTAATGAATATTTAATTAGATTGAAATTGAAATTGATAATTTAAATTATCAAATTTGGGAAATGATCGAGAATGGAGTATCACCGGTTTTGCTCCTGGCGGTAGTTAAATCTTTTATTAGATTTGAACGTGAAAGGGTAATTAAATTTACCGATAACACCGTGGGGTAAGATATGGAGTATTACCAGTTCTACTCCATGGGATGAATAGGTTGGGATTGGCAAATTAGGCAATGATTACTTCGGTAAGGTGTGTTAATTCCGACTAGTTTGGAAAACCTTAATATGGTTTGAATTGATATCCAAAGGAAGATTAAAGAATTTATCTTTGATAAAATTAATGGGAACCTTTCCCAAAGGATATGGATATTTAAATAAAAGAATACTAAGAATTGGAATGAAGCGTATGTTGTGTTTTTATAGCACTTGTTTATTATATACGCGAGTTATTCGGAAAGGTCGAGTTTATACCCATTCTGAATAACTGATTCGATGATAAGTCGAAGATGAATATGGTGGTTGGAGATCAGAGATATTCACATCGTTTGGATGATTACTGATGTCTTGATTGGGCTGTACACCCAAGACAAGGTAATAAGTGGTGATCGTCCGGACGTACTTGGAGATCGATCGGATATGCGAGGACCTCTCTCCTGTATTGGACACGGGACGAGGAATAAGGTGCCTTTGGTTTCGTTCAGACCCAGAACAAACTTGTAAATGGATGTGTGTCTGACAATGGATTTTATTCTGTGTTTATTGGTTTTTATTGAATATATATCTCTTTGGCGGCGGAGAATTTATTCTCTTGCTTAACGCCATTCTCTGAGACGTACGAGCTCAGAGGTTATATATTGATAGACATCAGTCGCATGGCATGAACTTCCTATGTGGCATGCTGAGATGCAAATGATCAAGGCTTCCATTGAAAATCAGAGTCTTGTAGTTGATGATCAAAGCACGACTTTAATATAGCATAGCTTTGTGTATAGCGTTAATTCGCGAGCCTCACACCTCGGTATGAGTTAAAAACGGGATAAGGGACCCAAGGAGGACATGACGTTTCTTTCTAACTAAGGGTGGTGTCAGGGTTTTGCAAGCCCAGACATTTTTATATATTTACCTATGTGGTTATTAGAATGCAAGGCGCCTCGGATATATCGGTCTCTACGGAGCCGATGGATATTGAGTCATCTAGCTCATAGATGCCCTATCGGGCGAGGAAACGTGTGTTCATGAATACTAATCCGCAAATGTAAGGGAGGACCGACCTTGGAGGATCCAAGGGTCTACTGCGGGTGATCCTGAGGCATTTGCTAGAGTGTCTCGAAGCCAGCCAGGAGTACATCCCTTGCCTCGACTCATGACGGAAATCCAATTTCCAATACGTGACACTCGGTTTTTTTATAGAGCCTAGTTTGGGACAAAGTGGGATGGGCACTATGCCGTCTATGATTGATACATTTACATTTGAAGTTGTTTTCATACACTTTACACTATAATAGTATCAAAAATGATTTGTTTTAAACGTACCAAGCATGTTTGGCTATTATAAGGTAAAACTCTATGCTCTGGCTTGCGTTGCATTGTGTGATGGGACCTAAGACTTATAATAGCTTCATTTTTCCAAAAAACATTGCGTTGTTTGGTTTATGCACTGGTATTCTTGGGA
Source organism: Allium sativum (assembly GCA_030737875.1). Taxonomy (NCBI): domain Eukaryota; kingdom Viridiplantae; phylum Streptophyta; class Magnoliopsida; order Asparagales; family Amaryllidaceae; genus Allium; species Allium sativum. Next base: position 386,371,420 of record CM060916.1, on the reverse strand, counting down.
GGAAACCCGTTCCGTGTTATACGACGTGGTCCCTTAAATTACTTTATTTTTAAAGTAAAGATTTAATAACTGTTTTAGTTCTCACGCCAGTCACATGACTGAACTGGAGCTTATTGTTTTAACCTAAACACTAGATTCCCCTATTTTCCACATGGGCAGCTAGAAGATTTGGTTTTATGGATCTATATTCACAGGATCCTGGTTTACAGCTGGAACGATATTCGGAAAGCTCTGTATTTGTGTTTCTTTTTCAGTTGTGTTTTGTATTATTTTCCATTGCATTGTAATTTGTAAATCTCTGGTAATTATCAAATGTATATTATTTGTTCATACACTGTATATTCTTGTGCTCTGATTTAAATTGTTGTAATAAGCAATGAAATGTTCTTTTGTTTGCGTTTTGATTTGTCGTGTTATCGTTACAATCTGGGCTTTCCTTTACGGGGAAGTTTGGGTCGTTACACATGGCATCAGAGCTTTGGTTTTACAGAGCTCGAGAACAAGGTGTATTAGAACCAAACGAAAGAATTCATCAGAGAATTGGATTAGTAATATGTAATAAGAATGACTTGTTAGAGATAGGATCGGAAGTATCCTAGAATGAGTGTGAAGAGTTGTGTTTTTAAAATAAAAATGAAAACAAATTTTGTTTGAAGATTTAAACCATTTTATATGTATTTGAATATTATATTTATATTGAATTTGTACAATCGAGTATATACAGATTTTGCGTATATGCCTTGCAAACGTATATTCGAATACTGGATAGATATAGAATCACACTATAGTCGCCCAGAGATGATTCTAATGATTGAAGCTTCATCATCAGAATTTATTTTCGAGTTTCAAAAATGAGATATCTATATATTTCCAATTGATTGGTGGGAGAACCAAAACATAGTTAGGACTTATTGTTGTGATTTGGCACCAAAAATGTGATTTTTGACTATGTATTAAAGTTATGTGTTTGAAACATTAATCAACTAATTTATTGTTGATTGTGTTGTTTGATTATTGGTTTGATTAGTTAAAATTTCGAACCATTAAGCCAAATTGAATCAACTATTGAACTGAATTGAAAACCGATTGAAATTGCATGCATACACATGTATATACATTGAACAGGTCATAGCAGGGAAGCTAAGTAGAGGAATAAAATTGTATGCCCGACAATTAGGTACATGTTAACTAATTTATTGGGTTTTGGTGATTTTATGAGCCGATTGGCCAGCCGCTTGGCTTTTTCTTTTTCTTTTTGGATGATGAGGGCCCAGCGTGGCCAGTTGCGGTTTTAAATGTCTCCCCGTACAAAGGAGCTTATGGAGAAATTTTTAAAAAATTTGGGGTGTTAGCCAAATTTTTGAAGAATTGGAAAATTCTTAGAATCTGAAAAGTTGAAGAAAGAACGCCAGAATGAAAGTTTAGTTGATTAGTAAAACAACTTTCAGCTCCATTCCTTTTCGAGGACGAAAAGATTTTAAGTGGGGGAGATTGTAACAACCCGGAAAATCGGAACCAATTTAAAAAATTTATTTTGGCAATTTTAATGGATTTTGAAATTTTAAAATGATTTATTTTAAATAATTACGACTAGAAATTTATTTTGAATAGAATTAGACCGTATAAATTTATTTAAATCGAAGTTAGAATATAAATATTTATTTTTATTATAAAAGGAATTGGAAAGGGCGCGGTAGTTTGAAATTTCTATTTTAAATTTCAAATGAATGTACAGGATTCAAAATTAACCGGATTTTAGTAAAATTAGAAATATTTGAATCTATTTGAAAATATCTTTCCAACGGATGTGAAAAATCCAGATTTCATAGCGGGAATAAAAAGTTATGTCTAGTTGAAAATTCAGACTGATCGCTATGAAATATAGCCCTTAAAAGTGGAGATTTTGTAAACGACCTCCGTTTTCGACGAGACCACTTTTGTTGGATCCATTTTGTCATGTTATTGCTTGATTCCAATTTTCATAATTTTTGGAATCAATATGTGAGCATGGTGAATTTAAATGTGTTTGGTCAATTCAGTTTGAATTCAATCGACTTGAAAATGACCATTTTTAAACGGTCTCCAAATTCGATGAAATTAGTTTTATTAGGATCGTGTCATCAAAACATAGCCAGATTTATTTTTCTGGAATTTTTGGAGTCCGTATGTGGCCCCGGTAAAATAAAATGTGCGTTTGAATTTAAAATATAATGATTTATATTTTAAATTTAGCAGAAACTGATCTTAATAGCCGAATTGGGTTATGAAACCTATCCTATTATGTTCGGAATGGGGGTAATTAGTTTGGGACGATAGTCGTTGGGTCTCGATCGGAGTTCGGAATAAAAGTCAACTTTTTGGTGATAAAACAATAATAATAATAGATATATATTATCTCAGCCACCCCCCCTCGGTTTATTTTCTTACCTAAATTAAAATTTTAAAACCAGCTCAGGCCCCTCGATCTCGCCACCCACACCTCCGCCGTCGACGCCACGTCCACCGCTCCGCCACCAGCCCTCCCTCAATCGCCACCTCCTCCTCTTGAGCCACCACTTCCCCTTCTTCTCCAATCCGACCCCCTCCCCACCCCAAGCCCTACAGCCATAAGAACTCCATCGCCCTCCCACTAGGGCCGCCGCCGACCAACTGTGCACTACCCACCACCTGCACGCACCCCGGCGTGACCACGTAGCCGCCTGCGCCTCCCCTTCGAACCACCAACACCCCTTTAAGTTTTTATTTATTTGTTTTTGCTCATTTAATGTTTTTAAAATCGGTTTTATTTTATTTTATTAAAATCTGATTTTTTTTTACTTATATGATGCTCGGATGTTTATATACATGAAGATATGATTTTTAAATAATAAAGATTTGATTTTTATATTTTAAATGATTTGATTTTTTTATATTTTAAAAGTTGTGATTTTTAAAAATAGAAAGTTCTGGGTTTTATAAATAAAAAGATTAGATTTTTATTAGTAAAAATATTATATTTTTAAATATGAAAACAGGAGATTTTTAAAGAAAAATAAAAATATGATTTTTATATTGAAAGTGAACAAATAAAAATCTGATTTTTATACAAAAAACTGAGTTATAAAAATATGATTTTTATAAAATAAACATCAGTATAAAAATATAATTTTTGTTGTATGAATAGCATTGGAAAAATGAAATTTTTATAGCGTTGAAATAAAAATGTGATTTTTAATATAAAAATCATGTGAAACAGATTGGGATGGAATCGACTGGGAACGAATCTAAATCCAAACAGATCAGAAATTCAGAAATAGAACTGGAGGAGTGGATCCCAAAGGTGAGAACTTCTCACTTTATTTTATTTTCTAGTTAAATATATATACTAGGATGCAAACGGTGGTTAGTAGCACCCGACACCTTTGTTTGAAACCATGTTTGTTTGGTTATTTGGTTGATTGGATTATTTGGTTGAATTTGTTTTGGGAAATGAAATGAATTGATTAGAATTGGTATGTACATGGCGCGAGCCATTAGTAGGCAAGGGATAAGGCAAGACCTTATTCCGGTTCTAATATCGTGCCGTTATGCTGCCGAAATTTTCTAAAAATATTAGAACAATAAAAATATTATTTTTATTGTATAAATAAACTGAATAAAATATTCATGTGTTGAATTAAATATTTTATAGTTAAAAATATAATTTTTAATGTGTATATGAATAAAATAAATATTCATTTACAAATCAGGCGATTTGTTTATGTACACACATTTTACTGATATCGACTGGGACGATATATTTTACACATCGCCCAACTGCACAAATAATTATCAGTGTGTAACACCCCACGTCCATTAATGCCACTCACAAAGGGAATGCATTAAGTTTCATGGAGCATTGTAAGTAAACAGAAAAGAATATTACAAGACAGATACATAAAATAGTACTTGAAAAATTTATAACTTTATTGCCACGGAAACAGAAATAAGTTCGGTTACATCTTTAAACCCATTTTATCAAAATCAAGTACATAATATCAGCCTTGTACAAAAGTCATTAGTGTACATAATTTTTAATAAATAATCCCCAAATCCAAAATGCCATATGAAAGAGAAACAAAGCTAAGCATTGCTTTCAGCACTTCAAATAGGAAAGTCTTAATCAAGTTTCAACTTGCCCAACCTGAGAACCTGGGGTGGAAAGAAAAGAAAAGAGACAAAACAAAAAGGGTCAGACATAAAGTCTGGCAAGTCCAGTGACTTTAAATATATAATTATTAAAGCAACATGATAAGAACATAAACTATTAAAGCAACATGATAAGAACATAAACTAGATATAAGAGATGACTATAACATAAGCAGATATGATAAGGTAATAAGACAAATAGGATGTAATATTGATTGTGCTTCTAACCACTATAAGATTTTCTCTACACCACACCAACACTAGTTTCATACTGGAAGTTGATCTCTCTTACTAAACAAAATAATAATAATAATGATAATGATGGTAGTTTCGTGTACTCCTAGCTGCTGTCATATGTGCCGCCTGATCCTATCTCTGCAAGTTGTACCCACTACCCTCCTTGTTCGATTATGTACTCCTAGCTTCTCTCGTAGGTGCCCCACTTGCTCCTACCACCATTATTTGTACCCTCCCTATTTATCATAATAACGGTAGCTTCGTGTACTCCTAACCACTGTCATAGGTGTCGCCTATTCCTATCTCCACTAGTTGTACCCACTAACTCCCAATTTGATCGGCTCCCTAACACGTAGATACACGTGCTGGTCCCACAGTAGGGTGTATCACTCCCTAAAGTGGAAACCCGATACTACTGAAATGCACGACTTATACCTACACGATGCAACAACATCTTACCTACCAGCTCGGACCCACACACGCACATGACTCCGTTGGACTTGCACTGCCATCACTAACTCTTTATTGACCTCTTACAATCAAACCCAATAAGCGTGTCCCATCCTCGGCCTAGTTCGAGCTCACATAGATACTAAGTGGGTTACTGGTTGAAAAGAGTCCACCTACTTGACACAAGCTTCCCTCGTAAGCTTGGTCCCCACTAGGAATTCCCACTTAACCCCTCTTTATTCCTACGTCTGATCACATGTCTCATCTTGGCTAAGTGTTTTAATTATGTTTCACATGCCACCCATGTTACCCACTTAACCCTTTATGTCTCACCACATGTCTTATCTTGGTTAAGTGCTTATTGTTTATGTTATACACTCTAACCATGCAATACATGCTTCTCATGTCACCCACTTAACCCTTTTTCTATTCCCATGTCTTCCCACATGTCTTATCTTGGTTAGGTGTTCTTAATTGTGTTTCACATGCTATCCATGTCACCCGCTTAACCCCTTTTCTATTCCCATGTCTTACTACATATCTCAACTTGGTTAAGTGCTTTAATTATGTTTCACATGCTAACCATGTTACCCACTTAACCCTTTATCATCCCCATGTCTAGTCACATGTCTTATCTTACTTACGTGTTCATTAATTTATTATAACCGTAATCTTGCAAGACCCCTCACATTAGATTGCCATTTTGCGGTTGCTGGATATGCCGGGCGGTTCCGGGCAGTCTTGTACTGCAGTCCGAATCTAAGCTCATGTCTTTGCATTACAACGTATCTAATTTCTTTCTTTGACCTCTCTCATTAGATTACCACATTGCGGTTGTTGGATGTGCCAGGCGGTTACGGTCAGTCTTATACCGCTATTTGAATCTAACTTCGTGTCTTAGGCGTTCATTATCACTTTCTTGATTCCAGTCCCAACTTTAAATCTCAGATTAAATTATATCTCAATTACCCATGATTTCCAATATAAATTATGTTCATAATTTAAATCCAAATTAGGCCTATAATCTTATATATACATGTCATACCAAATTACGTCCAAATTACTTTGCATTCATTGTTATTAACAATTTATGTCAAACCTCATGTATACAAACTATATCCAATCATGCCCAATCCAACCTATGCCAAATCTCATGTATATAATTTATACACAATTATGCTCAAACTGATTTATGTAAATAGTCTCATTATATTACAAATTTCCCAAACTTTTCCCCATCGTTCAAACGTTATTCGTACGTAAATCTCAGCGCAATATGTTGGGCTCGAAGTTAGCCTAATCTCATAAAAAAAGGAAAAGAAGAGGAGAAGAGAATCAACATCAAATTTGGCGTAAACACATGAATGACATATGAAACATAAACATGCATATAACGATAAACTGGATCAGAAAGGCATGTGAAATATGAACTAGCATAGAACAATGAAATAGATCCAATTGGAATATGATAACAAAACTTGGGGTATGAATCTGAAAGATAAGAATTTAAACAACTTGATATGATTCATCTTACAGGCATTATCATAAAATCCAATTTACAATCTTATCACAATAACCTTTAATTTAATTATATGTGAAAGTAACATAGACTCGCAACGACAAGATTAAGAAGAGAGAATAGATCTGAATCTGATTTATGAATTTGATTAGTTAAACCGTTGCTGTAGAATTTGATTCTTATCTTCCAATTTGAATACTCTAATTCTGATTTTCTTTGGAGAAGAGGGGCTAGTTTTAATTTAGATTAGGGCAGCATGGAGGCGCCATGGATTAGTGTAATGAAATTAGGGTTAGGTCTAGGTGTGTTTTATAGATGTATTAGGTGAATTAGGGCCTTTAGATTAGATTAGAGATCATCAGAACCACACAGCTCAAAAGACACGTCATCCAGCCAATCCCAGAAGGACACATCAGCCCTAGACCTCAAAAACACGTCTGCCAGATATGGGAAGATGGGGGGTCGACACCCTATAGGGGGTTCGACACCTATGCCGACACCCCTATAGGGGGGTCGACGCCAATGTCGACTCCCCTAGGGGGTCGACACCTTAGAGCGGGAGATTTCCCTCTCACCCAAATAATCTGATTTTGATTTTTGAACTCGTTTTTGACTTTTAGTTATTATTTTAATTTAAATTCTGCTTTAAACTGAAATCTTCCAATCTTCATAACTTGTTAATATGATATCCGATTTACGCAAACTCGAACTCTGTTCCAAGCAAAATTCCGAGACGAACGCAATGCCGCAACCTGTTTCCCTTAATTCTTCTTATAAAAATTAAGTATTCTTTAATTATCCCTTATGTCATGTTTTAAAATTACGGGTTGTTACATTCTCCCCTCCTTAAATTATTTCGTCCTCGAAATCTTCAAGTTAAGAAGAATGTATCCTACCATCCAATCATCCATCTACTCATCCATCATCCACAAGCATCCATTTTCCTTAAAAAAATTCTAATGCTATATGAACATATGCAAAAGTGTGTGCATATGTCCCCTATCTAATGCAAAGATCAGGCGGTCTACTGATTCAGTTGACCTCCTTAATGCGAAACATGATAGTGTCATGCGTCCATTATGTATGCAAAAGAATCCTAATGATACATATCATTTCTATATGAGTGCACAACCATTCATTCAAATGCAGCATCCATATGATAACACATTCAATTTCCATCCATAAAATAAAAGTATGCACATGCATCCATATGCAAGATGAGGGTGACTGAGCCGATCTTAGTGCCTAAAGTGTGTGTATATTCGTCCATGAACAACCACTTGCAAACACTTGCTTCCACTTGCAGCCATCAATAATAACATGTCTCAAACACATGTTTACATCCATTGGCTTCTATCTAAGGACCAAAGATATAATCGAGGGGATGTACTAAATGATAGAAACAAATATGAACAAAGATGGTAAGAAAGGAGAAGTTAATAACATATCCTTAAAAAAGGAAAGAGTACTATGCACATATATTGTCTCCCGTCTCCCAAATCGCATCTCCTTGATCATCTCCCCATTGAACTTTAACCAACTTGACCTCTCGGTTGCGTAATTTCTTGACCTCCGATCCAAGGATGCATGTAGGAACTCATCTAACTATGGCATCTTGTTCTACTTCCACTTCTCTAAGCATGCTCGGCTCTACTAATTCCGCGGTATCATGAAAACACTTCAGCAAATGCGACACATGAAATATGTCATGAACACCACTAAGCTTCTCGGGCAACTTCACTCTGTAGGGCATCTGTCCAATTTGCTCTGTAATGGGGAATGGCCTTACGAACTTTGGTGCCAATTTCCCTACAGACCCAAAACAAACTGCATTCCTTAATCGTGACACTTTAATAAAAACTGTGTCTCCAACATTGAACTCAAAATCGGTCCTTCTCTTATCAGCATATGACTTTTCCGGTCCTGCGCCGTCTTCATGCGTCTTCGAATCAAGTCTATATTCTCTGAAGTTTCGCTAATCATCTCGGGCCCAAGCAAAATCTTATCTGTATATTCCCACCAACAAGTAGGTAATCGGCAAGGTCGTCCATATAGTGCTTCAAAAGGTGCCATGCCAATACTAGTCTGATAGCTGTTATTGTAGGCGAACTCTACTAATGGAATATGTTCCTTCCATGTCCCTCCAAAGTCCAAGATACTTCACCTCAAATGATCTTCTACAATCCAATTCATTCTTTTTATTTGGTCATCCGTCTGAGGGTGATAAGCGGTGCTCAAACACAATTGCATTCTTACCGCCTCTTGCAAGCTCTTCCAAAACTCACTAGTGAAAATGGGATCTCGGTCGCTTATGGTACTAGAAGGTATGCCGTGTAGACAAACTATCTCTCGAAGATAAACAGATGCTAACCATGCAATTGTTCTTTTACTCTTAACGGGAATGAAATGGGCACTCTTGGTAAGTCTATCTACAACTACTCAAATCCCCGTATTACCCTTCTTTGACCTCGGCAACCCATTAACGAAATCCATGGAAACACTTTCCCATTTCCATTGTGGAACCTCTAAAGGGTGAAGCAAACCACCAGGCTTCTTTTGCTCAGCCTTGACTTGCTGGCACACTAAGCATCTAGAAACGAACTCTGCTACATCCTTCTTCATTCCGGCCCAAAAGAAACCTTCTTACTTCTATTGCGTTCTTTGGGATCTTCCCATGTTGGATTGCCACCATCTTCGAGGGATCCACTGCTATCCTCTCCTTAGAGACCACATGCCCTAAGAATCTTACTCTCTTCCTCCAAAAATGGCATTTGGAGCCTTGAGTTAGTGTGGTCGAAGGGTCTCTATGACTTCCCTAGGGTGTAGGGCTTGCTCTTCCTTGCTTCTAGAGAACATCAAGATGTCATCCACAAATACTACCACGAACTTGTTTAGAAACTCCCTAAAACCCTACTCATCAAACCTACAAAATATGCGGGTACATTAATCAAACCAAAAGGCAATGACGAGCCACTTGAAGAGATCGTTAGGAGTCCTAAAAACAGACTTATCTATACTATCCTCGGTTACCTTCAACTGATAAAATCCTGTAGCTAAGTCCAACTGCGAGAAAACCGAAGCACCAACCAACTGATCGAACAAATCATCTATCCTCGGCAATGGGTGTCTGTTTTTCTTAGTGAGCTTATTCAGCTCCCTGTAGTCCATGCACAATCTAAGAGAACCATCAGCCTTTGTAGTAAAAATAATAGGAGCACTGAAACAATCCACCTTTGTTAAGGTCACTCACAAAGGGAATGCCTTAACTTCGGTGGAGCATTTTAGGTAAAAGATACAGATAATTTACAAGACAGACATATAAACAGCGGAAAAACTGAATTTATTTCATAAGTACTTGGTTCAATCAAAACATTACAAAACTGTCTCAAACCAACTTCCAAATCATTATAACAAAATATCTGTCTTGATTAAAACATAAAGAAGCATAAAATAACAATAAGGCAGCATAAATCCCCAATAAGAGTGTATCCAAAGCCGTAGCCCAAGGAAATAGAATCCAAGCAATACATCTACTCTCTTCAAGCAGGAAATTGTCCGAACTAAGCTGAGGTATTCCCTCCCTGCGGACCGGGGGGGGGGGGGGGAATGGAAAAAAAGAAGATGAAAAATGGGTCAGACATGAGTCTAGTAAATCAAGTGATTCTTGAGCATGTAAACAGGAAAAAGGATCATGACATGAATAAACTGAACCTAGGATAGCACCCTAGAAATAAGATAATAACACTGAATATGCTATCGCACTCATTACTATTTCTCTGCACCCACTACAAGTGTTTCAACTAGCACCATGTGTTCAAGATGAATGATCCCCTTTATCGATTGGCTCCTACTCGTATACATTTTCTACTTGTGTCACTCGGGCCCGCTTGATTGTAGATACCTGTGCTGGTCCTAGGGTGTATCAAATCCTATGGTGGCAACCCGACACAATTCAAGATGCACAGTGCATAACTACTAATGCCCAGTGCCTTCTTTTTCCACTCTGGAGTACGTGCACGCCTTCACTCCATCGGAACCTACACTGACGCACCACCCGCCGTTGTTTTGATCGCTTATAATCAGCCCAGTAATCGTGCCCCACCCTGCCTAGTTGAGGGTACCACGATACATCTATCTAGGTTACTGCTGAAATGGGTCCCCGTTACTAGGGTTTCCTAATCAACATGTTAAAATGGTTAAGTGTTCTCAAATTAACCTAACCCCGCCCATCAGTTTAGTTAACATGTTGTATTGGTTAAGTGTTGCCTTAATTAACTTAACCCTACCATTCCTGTCTTAGCTTTAATTTATTCATTAAAGCACCAATCACTCACATTAGATATGTATTGTTGCATTCGTTGGATGTTCCGGTCGGTTCCGGGCAGTCTTACACCGCAACTCAATCTAACCTCGGGTTCTTTTGGGCTTGATGCGCTAACCTCTCAATTAGATCTATATTGTTACGGTTGCTGGATGTGTCGGGCGGTCCCGGGCAGTCTTACACTGTAACTCAATCTAACCTCGGGTTAGGCATATTCGTCTTTTACTTAATTTACATATTTCCCTTCATATTTATATGTAAATTATCCACAATTATTGTCATTCAAGTCATGCCCCATTTACTCACTAAATCATGTTCATAATTTTTAGGTATATAAATTTATACCAATTTATGCCACTAATCATTTATATGATTATGGGCCAAACTATGCCAATAATTTGAAATTTAAGGTTTTTCCCAACGTTTCCCCCGTCATACGTTTGCAAAATTCACATAGAATGTTAGACTTGCGACTTAGCCTAACTTATATACTAAAGGGGAAAGAAAGGAGCATGTACCATTCCCACAACATAAAAAATAAGGATCTAACTAAACATTCGTCATATAAATTTGGCATAAAACAATGAACTTGCATTTTTAACATGAATCTTAAGCATATGAACGGGGACTTACATAGATTTACACAAATCCAATTAGGCATGTAAATGTGAACTTGCATTTTGGATCCAATTAATATGAATCTTAAGCATATGAACGGGGACTTGCATAGAATTACACAAATCCAATTAGGCATGTAGATGTGAACTTGCATTTTGGATCCAATTAATATGAATCTAAACATATGAGAATGTAGATCAAAACATAATCGGCATATATGACTTAGCCTAAAAACTTGCATGTAACATAACATGAAAGAGTCACCCAATTTTATATAATACACGATTGGTTTAACATACAACATAATAAGTCCAATAAAGCACAATAGTCTCATAGGCATATATGATAGAGTCGTTACAAAAATAGACATGAATCAGCAACGCCATTGTCTTACAACTTAGGCACAACTCTAGTTTTCACTTTATTACAAATCATAACTTTTAATTGTTCACATCTAAATAATAACAGGACTTACAAACAAAAGAAAATCTTATTTTCTGAAACTAAAAAGCAATCCCTTGACGTAGACTATTGATTCTCTAAATTAGATTTGATTCGTAGCTTCTAACTTGCTTTCTAGTTTGCTTCCTAGTTGGGGAAGAAAGGTGGCTATGCTAGGTTGACCATGGACAACATGGTGGCTCCTTGGAATGAAATTGTGTGATTTAGGGTTGAGGATTGGGTTGCTTTTATAGAGGTTTAGACTTATATAAGCCGCTAGATCAAACTAGGAGCAATCAAAACCGTCTAGACTAGATAGAGTTATCCAGAAATTGCCACCTACGCCCTAGTGACTCAGCAACAAGTTAGAAAATCTTCACTGTTTGGATCTGGGTGAGGGGGTCTACCCCTATAGGGGGTCGACACCCCAGTCGACACCCCACTTGGGGGGTCGACACCTATGTCGACCCCCCCCGGGGGGAGTCGACCCCTATAGGAAGGAATTTTCCTGCCCAGTTGACCCACGTGATTTTTAAAATTTGAAGGTTTTTTGTTTTATCTATTTAATTATTAAATTTTCTGTTTGGACATGAAATCTTCTGAACTCCATAACTTGTTCATAAGGAGTCCGATTCACGCAAACTCCGATTCTATCTTAAGAAGAATTCCAAGACAAACGCAATGGCGTAACCCTTTCCCTTAATTCTCACTTTTACAACTAAGTATTCTTTAATTCATTACTTTAATAAACATAGAAATACAGGGTGTTACAAGCACCCCACTCCGAGATACTTCTCCTTATGAACCCTTTCTCAAGCAACTCTTTCACTTGTTTACTAAGCTCCCTCCTTTCTCTTGGAGCCATGTGGTGCACTGGCAATGCAACTGGATTTGCATTGTCCACCAAGTATATATAGGAATCTATCTCGCGTTTTGGATGTAAGCCCCTAACCTCCTCAAAGACATCATCATACTCATGGGCTACTCGAACAGATTACAAATCATCGATGGATGTGCGTCAAGTAATTCTAGGTAGCTAAGCATCATCGAACCCCTATGGTCACATGAAATATCAAGGGTCTTTCCACAACGAGTCAATTGTCTAACTACCCTCCTTTCACAGTCTAGTGTGGCACCATATCTGGCTAGCCAATCTATCCCTAAAATCAAACCATAGCCAATGAAGATAAGAACGTAGGCATTGCATTCAAACTTAATGCTCAAGATAGACATTCTCAAATCACGACAAATCAGAGATAAATGAGCTGAGCCACCAATAGGATTTGAGACTACAATGGGATCCATAAGTATACTAGTAATTAGGTGCAATGTTTCAACTAACGAAGAAGATATAAACGAATGTGAAGCGCAAGAATCAAACAAGGGTCGAACAGGATGATCAAAAAGAATAATCAATCTTTTGACATAAATGTTTCTACCTCTCTTGTGTCCCGGTGCCATGAGAGCTTGAACCTGCCCCCCAGAAATAGACCCTGTCCTCGGCCCTTGCCCTTGTCCTTGCCTCCTCGGACAGTCTTTAATCAGATTTCCTACCTCACCGTAATGAAAACAACCATGCTTCTTCAAACTCCCTTATTCCTATTTTTTTACCATCCTTGTGTAACAAGTCTCATGAAGGATGCCTCCATCGCATGGAAAACCCTACGAAGCTTGAAAGAAGGTTAGTCGCAGGTGAAACTACTGTGGCTATGGATGGAGGTTAGGCACTTCTTTGTCCTTTGACAGGCGTCATAGTCTCATCATGCCTACGGAACCATGAAGCGATGAGGTTACCTCCCAGAAAGCCGGGAGCCCCGTAGACTCAAAAAAGAAGGAAACAAGGATTCAAACAGAAAAATCAAACGATAGTACATATGGCTTTGGGGGATATGTCTTTCAAAACAAACTTTTCTTTTGAAAATACTACTTCTAAAACCGTTTTAAAAATAGTTTTCAAAATCTTTTACCTGATCCGGTAAGCTTCAACTCTGATACCATGTGTAACACCCCACGTCCGTTAATGTCACTCACAAAGGGAATGCATTAAGTTTCGTGGAGCATTGTAAGTAAACATAATAGAATATTACAAGACGGATACATAAAATAGTACTTGAAAATTTTGTAACTTTATTGCAGCGAAAACAGAAATAAGTTTGGTTACATCTTTAAACCCATTGTATCAAAGCCAAGTACATAATATCAGTCTTGTAAGAAAGTCATCAAAGTACATAATTTTTAAAACCATAATCCCCAAATCCAAAATGCCATATGAAAGAGAAACAAAGCTAAGCATTGCTTTCAGCACTTCAAGCAGCAAAGTCTAAATCAAGCTTCAACGTGCCCACCCTGAGAACCTGGGGGGAAAGGTAAGAGAAGAGGCGAAACAAAAAGGGTCAGACATAAAGTCTAGCGAGTCCAGTGACTTTAACAATATAATTATTAAAGCAACATGATAAGAATGTAAACTGGATATAAGAGATGACTGTAACATAAGAAGATATGATAAGGTAACAAGACGGACAAGATGTAATATTGACTGCGCTTCTAACCACTATAAGATATTCTCTGCACCGCACCAATACTAGTTTCATACTGGAAGTTGATCCCTCTTACTAAACAAAATAATAATGATAATGATAATGATAATGATGGTAGTTTCGTGTACTCCTAGCTGCTATCATAGGTGTCGCATGCTCCTATCTCTGATAGTTGTACCTACTACCCTCCTTGTTCGATTATGTACTCCTAGCTGCTCTCGTAGGTGCCCCCACTTGCTCCTATCACCACTAGTTGTACCCTCCCTATTAACCATAATAATGGTAGCTTCATGTACTCCTAGCATGCCACCTGCTACTATCTCCACTAGTTGTACCCACTACCTCTCCATTCGATCGGCACCCTAACTCGTAGATACCTGTGCTGGTCCCACAGTAGGGTGTATCACTCCCTAAAGTGGCAACCCGATACTAGTGAAATGCACGGCTTATACCTACACGATGCAACAACATCTTACCTACCAGCCCGGACCCATGCACGTACATGACTCTGTTGGACTTGCACTGCCATCGCTAACTCTTTATTGACCTCTTACAATCAAATCCAGTAAGCATGTCCCGTCCTTGACTTAGTTCGAGCTCACATAGATACTAAATGGGTTACTGGTTGAAAAGGGCCCACCCACTTGACACAAGCTTCCCTCGTAAGCTTGGTCCCCACTAGGAATTTCCACTTAACCCCTCTTTATCCCCATGTCTAATCACATGTCTCATTTTTGTTAAGTGTTTTAATTATGTTTCACATGCTACCCACGTTACCCACTTAAACCTTTATGTCTCACCACATGTCTTATCTTGATTAAGTGCTTATTGTTTATGTTATACATGCTACCCATGCAATACAAGCTTATCATGTCACCCACTTAACCCTTTTTCTGTTCCTATGTCTTCCCACATGTTTTATCTTGGTTAAGGGTTTTTAATTACGTTTCACATGCTATCCATGTCACCAACTTAATCCCTTTTCTATTCCCATGTCTTACTACATGTCTGAACTTGGTTAAGTGCTTTAATTATGTTTCACATGCTACCCATGTTACCCACTTAACCCTTTATCATCCCCATGTCTAGTCACATATCTTATCTTGGTTAAGTGTTCATTAATTTATTATAACTGTAATCTTGCAAGACCCCTCACATTAGATTGCCGTTTCGCGGTTGCTGGACATGTCGGGCAGTTCCGGGCAGTCTTGTACCGCAATCCGAATCTAACCTCGTGTCTTTGCATTATTACATATCTAATTTCTGCCTTTGACCTCTCACATTAGATTATCAAATTGCGATTGTTGGATGTGTCGGGCGGTTTCGGGCAGTCTTATACCGCAATTCGAATCTAACCTCATGCCGTAGGCATTCATTATCACATTCTTGATTCAAGTCCCAACTTTAAATCTGGGATTAAATTATATCCCAATTACCCATAATTTCCAATCTAAATTATGTTCATAATTTTAATCCAAATTAGGCCTATAATCTTATGTATACATGTTATGCTAAATTATGCACAAATTAATTTGCATTCATTGTTATTAACAATTTATCCCAAACCTCATGTATACAAATTATATCCAATCATGCCCAATCCAACCTATGCCAAATCTATTATATATAATTTATACACAATTATGCTCATATTGATTTATACCAATAATCTCATTATATTACAAATTTCCCAAACTTCTCCCAATCGTTTAAATGTTATTTTTGGCAAATCTCAATGCAATATGTTAGGCTCGAAGTTAGCCTAATCTCGTAAAAAAAGGGAAAAGAAGAGGAGAAGAGAATCAACATCAAAATTAGCATAAACATACAAACAGCATATGAAACATAAGCAGGCATATAACGATAAACTGGATCAGAAAGGCATGTGAAATATGAACTAGCATAGAACAATGAAATAGATCCAATAGGCATATGATAACAAAACTTGGGGTATGAATCTGAAAGATGAGTATTTACACAACTTGATATGATTCATCTTATAGGCATGTTCATAGAATCCAATTTAAAATCTTATCACAATCACTTTTAATTTAATTATATGTGAAAGTAACATAGACTCACAACGACAGGATTAAGAAAAGAGAATAGATCTGAATTTGATTAACTAAATCGTTGTTGTAGAATTTGATTCTTATCTTCCAATTTGAATACTCTAATTCTGATTTTCTTTGGAGAAGAGAAGAGAGGCTAGTTTTAATTTAGACTAGGGCAGCATGGAGGCCCCATGGATTAGTGTAATGAAATTAGGATTAGGTCTAGGTGTGTTTTTACAGATGTATTAGGTGAATTAGGGCCTTTAGATTAGATTAGAAATCATTAGAACCACACAGCTCAAAAGACACATCATCCAGCCAATCCCAGAAGGACACACCAGCCCTAGACCTCAAAAACACGTCTGCCAGATCTGGGCAGAAGGGGGGTCGACACCTTATAAGGGGTCGACACCTATGCCGACACCCCTATAGGGGGGTCGACACCTATGTCGACTCCCCTAGGGGGGTCGACACCCTAGAGTGGGAGATTTCCCGCTCACCCAGATAATCTGATTTTGGTTTTTGAACTCGTTTTTGACTTTTAGTTAATATTTTAATTTAAATTCTGCTTTAAACTGAAATCTTCCAATCTTCATAACTTCTTCATACGCAAACTCGAACTCTATTCCAAGAAGAATTCCGAGACGAACGCACGCAATGGCGCAACCCGTTTCCCTTAATTCTTCTTATAAAAATCAAAGTATTCTTTAATTATCCCTTATGTCATGTTTTGAAATTATGGGTTGTTACACAGTGTTTGTTGATTGAAAACCCCACATAGGTATTAGGATGATATTGGACATACACTAATCCCAATATTTAGTTGTATGTCTATCGACGGGTTAATAGGCTGTTGTAAGCGTTGATTATTCATATTTAACGCTTATGCAATTGTGTAATGCACTCTGGATGATGGTTGACTATGTTTGATTATTGTTATGTACATGTGTGTATGAAATCCATATAAATAAAATTATATGGTAATTGACTGTTTTAATTCCAATTCGGAAGGAATGATTGTAACAACCCAGAAAATCCGAGTTAATTTAAAAAATTTATTTTAGCAATTTTAATGAATTATAAATATTTAAAATGATTATTTTAAATAATAACGACAAGAAATTCATTTTGAATAGAATTAGAATGCATATATTTATTTGAATCGACGTCAGAATGTAAATATTTATTTTAATTATAAAAGGAATTGAAAATAGAGCGGTAGTTTGAAAATTCGATTTCAAATTTCAAATGAATGTATAGGATTCAAAATAAATCGGATTTTGGCGAAACCAAAAATATTTGAATCTATTTGAAAATATCTTTTCAACGAATCCGAAAAATTGAAATTTCATAGCTGGAATAAAAAGTTATGCACAGTTGAAAATTCAGAATAGTCGCTATGGAAAATATAGCCCTTAAAAATGAAAATTTTGTAAACAACCTCCGTTTTCGACGAAATCGCTTTTGTTGGATCCGGGATGTCAAGTTATTGCTTGATTCCAAAATTCATAATTTTCTGAATCAATATGTGAGCTGGCGAAGTTAAACATGTTTTGTCAGTTTTAGTCAATTTGGATCGACCAGAAAATGGCCATTTTTCAAACGGCCACCAAATTCGATGAAATTAGTTTTGTTAGACCATATCATTAATACGAAGCAAGAAATAATTTTTCTGGAATTTTCAGAGTCCGTATGTGGCCCTGGTAAATTGAAATGTACTTTCAAATTGAATATAAATTGATTTATATTTTAATTTAAAGCAAAACTGGTTATAACAACTGAATTGGCTTGCGAAACCTATCCCATTGTGTTCGGAATGGGGGTATTTGGCTAGGGGCGACATTTGTTAGGTCTTGTTTGGGGCTTAGATCTTGAAATTTGATAACGGAGTAAACTTTGAATTAAATAATATTAAATATTAATATATATATATATATATATATATATATAACATAACGGTCAAACCCTTCCTTTCCACTCAGCCAATGGTCAACTCCATAATACCCCCCAAATTGAAATGAATGATCGCTTGCTTGCAACCATCCTCCTCAGTTTTCTCCATACCCGATCCTCCATAACTCGAGCGCCAATGGAGAAAACCCTCAACTCAGCGAGACGTCAAAGTTGATCGGTTAGGATTGTTTCTCGTTCGGAGTTCTGCTCGGATTGGCTGCTCAAAGGAGCTGCGCTGGAAGCCGATTACATGGCGGAGGAGGAGTTCGAGTTAGGGGCGCCGCCTGGCGCTGGTGAGGGGTGCGATGGCGAATGCCGCAGTGGCAGTGGATGGTGCTCCGGCTTCACCATTCGTGCACAACAAGGAGAGAGGGAAGAACGACGATGGGTTTCTAACTCCAGCGTATTACGATGAAGAAGATGAATTATCACAGTGAGCTTATACTTTTTTCTTTATTTATTTTCTAGGTAAATTAGTTTAATCAATTTTGTAACTGTATAAAAATCTGATTTCTAATAGGTCATAAAATTATATGAAAATATAAATTTAGCTTTGTTCTGAAAATATAAAATTAGCTTTGTTCTGAAAATATATAATTAGCTTTGTTCTGAAAATTGTTTGAAAATATAAAATTAGATTTTGTTTATAGAATAAGATCTAATTTTGTTTATAGGAAAAGATTATATTTTTAAAACTGAAAAGATTATATTTTTAAAACTGAAAAGATTATATTTTTAAAACTTAAAAGATTATATTTTTAAATTAGAAATGATCATATTTTTGAATATGAAAAGATTATAATTTTATATATGTAGAGAAATAAAAATGTGATTTTTTATATGAATTCTTTTTACATAAAAATACGATTTTAATATAAGAATTAGCAATATAAAAATATGGAAAACTGAATTATAAAAATATAATTATTATAATATAAATATCAACATAAAAATATGATTTTTATGTATGAAGTAATAGTATAAAAATGTGATTTTTAATAATCAATTGCATGAAACTGATGGCGATGGATCAGACTGAAATCAAAGCGAAATCCGAACCGTTCAGAAATAAAACCGGCGAAGTGGATTCCAAAGGTGAGAACTTCTCACTTTAATTTTATTTTCTAGTTAAAATATATACGAGGATGCAGACGGTGCTTAGCAGCACCTGACACCCGTCGTCCACAGACCATGGACGACTTGTTTGATTTGATTGTTGTGGAAATTAATCGTGATTGTGATGATGGAATGGAATGGTAAATGAAATATTCATGTGTTGAATAAAGTGTTAGAACAATAAAAATATCATTTTTATGGTATAAATGAATGGAATAAAATATTTACTGAAATAAAATAAATATTCATTTATAAATCAGACGATTTGTTTATGTACATCCATTTGACTAATATTGATAGGGACGACATAGTTTACACATCGCCCAACTGCACAAATAATATTCAGTATTTGTTGGTTAAAACCCCATACGGGTGTTGGGATGATATTTGACGTACACTAATCCCAATTGTTTAGTGGTATGTCGATCGATTGGTTGATAGGCTATTGTAAGCGTTAAATATTTATATTTAATGCTTATGAATTGTAGAATGCACTCTGGATGATGGTTGATTGTTTATCTTATAATGAATATTTTAAAATAATGAATATTTAAAAATAACGAATATTTTAAAATGCCGAATAATGAATATTTTAAAATAACTAATATTTTTTAAAAAAAAATCAGTAATGGATCAAAATATGATTTTGATATCCAATTTGGGATGGACACGAAAATATTTAAATATATCAAGCCGTGTTGATTGGATTAACGCCATTTTGACGTGAACGATATTTATATCGATTTTATTCATTTTTATAATGAATATCGAAAATGAAGTGATTTCGAAATCTAATGCTTTGAAGATAGTATCATTTATATATTAATGATATGGAATATTCAATTTTGATTTGAAATTGAATATGAAGTTGAAATCGTTTTGAAAACGAATTTAAAACGATTTATAAAATACATTTTAAATGAAAATCGATGAAATATATATAATATATATATATTATATATATTTAATGGCTTGAATAGAACGCGTCGCGCCGCGGTAGTTTGCGAATCTCAACCATTAAATTCGAATTGACATTAAGGGAGATCCGACCGTCGGATTCTCCTAAAATCGGAACCGTTGGGTTCGTATCAAAAAGATCTTTCTAATGAATATTAGGGATTTGAAATCTAACGGTTGGATTTGGAATTATGTCCAAATAAAATTTGGAAAAGGTCGTTGTAATGCAGTTCGATGACCATTTTTGAAAATCGATTGTACGGGCCTTAATAAAATTATTAAAAATATCAATAATTTGTGTAAAATCATAATAAATGATTTGGAAAAAATTGGGATGAAAAATTTAATATTTGAAAAGATAAAAATATATTTTTATTGAAATGAACTAGTTATGAACTAGAATTATAAATCCAATATTTTTAAATAAATAAATTGGGTTTGAAATGGTTTTAAAAATAACCAGAATTTCCAATATATGAATTGGAATGGATTTGAACCAAAATTATCATCGGATTATTTCGATATTGGATTCCGTGATTATATGAATATTGTGGAAGAATTCGGAAGGTATATATATATATCGTTATTCCCAATACGATATTTGTTGACTTTAGAATTTGATATTTAATATAAGCCGATATAATTTCTATTCAGAGCCCTGTATTTAATATTGAATTGGATTTGGGTTTGTCGTGAATGGTGTCTTCATTAACACTGTTCTTAAACCCAGTTAAGAATAGAATAAATCTTTAATCAAGATTAAGTGAAGTTTTCCAATTAATTAATATTTAATTGGAATTGAATAAAGGAATTGGATTTTGGGTTTGTCGTGAATGGTGTTTTCAGTAACACTGTTCTTAAACCCCATGTGAAAAGAATACATCTTTTAATTAACATTATTGGAGTTTCCAGTTAATTAACATTTAATTGGAATAAAATGGGATGTGAATTGCGTTTATTATGAACTATGTTTTAACGACATTCGTTCTATAAACCGATTTACAGTGAAATAAGATTTGGAATTTATAAATCTTTTTAATTAAGATTTAAATGAAATTTTCCAAAGTAAAGTTTTCCAATTTAATGTATTAAATTGGAATTGAATGTAATTCGATTTGATAATAATTGAAATGAGCTTCTGTGGAGGAAGGCTGTTAATATATATAGAATTTAAAAGGCTTTGTCGTTATTCCATTTATATTATTAGTCGGATACGGAAATTGATATCGATTATATATACTGATCTGGTTTGCGTGAAAATTCCATAATTAATGGAATGTGATTTTGGGTTTATCGTGAATTGTGTTTTAAATGACATTAGTTCTTTAAACCAGTTAAAGACGGGATAACATGTCTAACATTGTATTTCGAACTGTATGGTTGATCTCTGCTAATTACATATCAGTTTGGCAGTGGAGAATTTGTTCTCTTTCCTAACGCCCTTCTCTGAGACGTACGAGCTTAGAGTTTATATATCCGTAGAAATCAATAGTACTGTGTAGATTATCGACGCAGCATGTTGGCGTTTCCAAAGTTAAAAAAATCATAAATATTAATTTTTGGGAAGATTAAAACTAAGTGGAGTTTTAATAAATCTTTAATTAGATTGAAATGGAAATTGATAATTTAAATTATCAAATTTGGGAAATGATCGAGAATGCAGTATCACCAGTTTTGCTCCTAGTGATAGTTAAATCTTTAATTAGATTTGAACGTGAAATGGTAATTAAATTTACCGATAACACCGTGGTGTTAGATATGGAGTATTACCTGTTAGATCATAGGTTTTTGATTCATGACAAGGAAGAAGAGAAGATCAAAGGAAAAGTGATATAGGTTATGATTATCTATTTAATTGTGTCTTAGATGTGTTATATATTGTTAAAATCTGTCCTCAAATATATAGCATACAAAAATGCACTTACGAAAAGACACTTCACGAAATGACACTTCGTGAAAAGACACTTCGCGAAAAGACACTTCGTGAAAAGACACTTCGCGAAAAGACACTTCGTCACTTCATGAAAAGACACTTCGCGAAAAGACACTTCGTGAAAAGACACTTCACGAAAAGACACTTTGTGAAAAGACACTTAGCGAAAAGACACTTCGCGAAAAGACATTTCACGAAAAGACACTTCACCACTTCGCGAAAAGACACTTCGCGAAAAGACACTTCGCGAAAAGACACTTCATGAAAGGACACTTCACGAAAAAACACTTCATCACTTCGCGAAAAGACACTTCGAAAAGAACATTCACGAAAAGACACTTCACTAAAAGACACTTCACGAAGAGACACTTCATATTTCCAACGGTCATATTTTACAATGGTCATATTTTACAACGACCATATTTTCTAACGGTCATATTTTCTAACGGTCATATTTCTAATGGTCATATTTTATAGTGGCCATATTTTCTAAAAGGCATCATATTTCATGAAAAGATTCCTTTTCATTTTTGAAAGGAAATGAGTGCATCTCTTTGATAAAACTTTTCATGGAAGTTGACAACTCTTCAACGATTATATATACATCACAAGCATTTTTTTCACATCACAGAATCTTCTCATATTTTCTGATCTTAAACTCTATACATTCTTGCATACTATAAGCTCTCCATTATTCAAATTACTCGTTGAATCATTGAAATTATTTCATATCTCTTGATTCAATAAGTAATATACTTCCTTCAATCTTCACATACACGTTATATACTTGAGGATAAGATTATAGGAAGGGTGTACTCAACTGTTGGCTATTCAGTGTTATTCAAGAACACAATCAGAAGTCAAACTCTTGTTATTGTTTGAAGTCCTGTGTGGGTAAGCTTGTAGCCCATGAAATCAAGTGGGTAAGCTTATAGCCCGTGAAATCAAGTGGGTAAGCTTGTGGCCCGTAAATCAAGTAGTGTTGTATACCTGTTCCTCCGGGTGAAGCGAGGGTGTTGTTTATTGAAAAGCCGAAGAGGAGCTTCGGGACTGGACGTAGGACTGGTGGTCCGAACCAGTATAAAAATCCTGGAGTCGTTACTCTACTTTACTTTATTTTACTGCATTTATAATTATTTGTGATATATATATTGTTTGCGAATATTTATTCGCATAACTACTTAAGTTATCACATGCATTCCGCATAGCCATATTATAGATCCTGCACAAGTCGTACACACACTCGACTTTTTCATTACCAGTTTTGCTCCATGGGACGAATAGGTTGGGATTGGAAAATTAAACTAATGATTACTTCGGTAAGGTGTGTTAATCCCGACTAGTTTGGAAAACCTTAATATGGTTTGAAATGATATCCAAAGGTAGATTGAAGAATAAATTTAAAGAATTTATCTTTGATAAAATTAGTGGGAACCTTTCCCAAAGGATATGGATATTTAAATAAAAGAATATTCAAAATTGGAATGAGGCGTATGTTGTGTTTTTATAGCACTTGTATATTATATACGCGAATTATTCAGAAAGGCGGGGTTTATACCCATTCTAAATAATAGATTCGACGATAAGTCGAAGACGAAGACGGTGGTTGAAGACCGGAGATCTTCACATCGTTTGGATGATTACTGATGTCTTGATTGGGCTATACACCCAAGACAAGGTAATAAGTGGTGATCGTCTAGCATACTTAGAGATCGACTGGATATGCGAGGACCTCTCTCCATTATTGGACACGGGACGAGGAATAAGGTGCCTACGGTTTCGTTTAGACCCAGAACGAACTTGTAAATGGATGTGTGTCTGACTTTGGATTTTATTATGTGTTGATTGATTTCTATTAAATATATATCTGTTTAGCGGCGGAGAATTTATACTCTTGCTTAACGCTCTTCTCCGATACGTACGAGCTCAGAGGTTATATATCGATAGACATCAGTCGCATGGCGTAAATTGCCTATATGGCATGCTAAGATGCAAATGATCAAGGCTTCTATTGAAAAGCAGAGTCTTGTAGTTGATGATCAAATCACGACTTTAATATAGCATAGCTTTGTGTTTAGCGTTAATTCGCGAGCCTCACACCTCGGTATGAGCTAAAAACAGGATAAGGGACCCAAGGAGGACATGACGTTTCTTTCTAGCTAAGGGTGGTGTCAGGGTTTTGCAAGCCTAGACATTTTTATATTTTTACCTATGTGGTTGTTGGAATGCGAGGCGCCTCGGATATATCATCTCTACAGAGCCGATGGATATTGAGTCATCTGGCTCATAGACGCCCTATAGGGCGGGGAAACGTGTGTTTAGGAATACTAATCCTCAAATGTAAGGAAGGACCGGCCTTGGAGGATCCAAGGGTCTACTGCGGGAGATCCTGAGGCATTTGCTAGAGTGTCTCGAAGCCGGCGAGGGGAACATCCCTTGCCTCGACTCATGACGGAAATCCAATTTCCAATACGTGACATTCGGTTTTATTTGTAGAGCCTAGTATGGCAACATCATGGGATGGGGCAATATGCCGTCTATGACTGATACATTTATATTTGAAGTTGTTTTCATACACTTTACACTATAATAGTATCAAAAATGATTTGATTTAAACGTACCAAGCATGTTTGGCTATTATAAGGTAAACTCTATCCTCCGGCTTGCGTTGCATTGTGTGATGGGACTTGAGTCTTATAATAGCTTCATTTTTCCAAAAAGCGTTGCGCTGTTTGGTTTATGCACTGGTATTTTTGGGAAGAAACTTGTTCTGTGTTATACGGCATAGTCCTTTGATTTACTTTATTTTTAAAGTAAAGATGTAATAACTGTATTAGCTCTCGCACTAGTTACATGACTGATCTGGAGTTTATTGTTTTAACCTAAACTCTGAGTGCCCCTATTTTCCATATGGGCAGCTAGTAGTTTTGGTTTTGCAGATATATATATTCAAGATCCTAGTTTGCAGATGGAACAATATTTGGAAAGCTCTGTATCCATGTATCTCTTTCAGTTGTGTTTTGTATTATCTTCCGCTGCATTGTAATTTGTAAATCTCTGATAATTATCAAATGTATATTATTTGTTCATACTCTAGACATTCTTGTGCTCTGATGTAAATTGTTGTAATAAGCAATGAAATGTTCTTCTGTTTGTGTTCTGATTTGTCGTGTTCTCATTACAATCCGGGCTTTGCTTTACGGGGAAGTTTAGGTCGTTACACAATAAGTTATTTATATGCTACTATCATTTTCATATATATATATATATATATATATATATATATATATATATGTTTCATTATTATAACAGCTCACCGGAATTTAAAGAATTCAAAAATTCTCATTTTAACATTTCATTAAAATCTAAAGTATTAAAATTTCAATTTCATTTAAACTGTAACTCAGTGTAAGGTTTCTTGTTTCCTTAATGTGTTTACACTCATCTTTTAGCTAAAAATTCTTTAATAAAAATTCAATTTTTTTACAAAACGTTACATTGATGAATAATAAATGCCACTTTTCAAATTTGTAAAGTTTTGGAAACATTTATTAAATGTTCATAATTTCTAAATTAAGTATGAAATAACTTCTCTTATTCTAATGCTCATCTTCATCAACATTTGAATGCCAACCTTTAATACTTTCTAAAAATGATAAATGTTTTAAGGTGTAACAAAATAAACGCTTATTTTATTTTGAAAACAAAGCCTAAATAATTAAGTGTCTAAGATCAAATGAGGTGACAATTAAGTCCTTTGACGCATTTGTTGTTATATTCTTAAATGATGCTGCAATTTTTAAAAATGCAATTTAAAATTTATTCAAAGTATGTATTCTTTTTAAAATAAAGTTTAATAACTTTGTTCTGTTGTTATACTTTTAAAACTTCTATTTCCATGCATGCATACTCATATCAAATTTTGCATTAAACAATGTTTGAGTATTGAAAAGATTTGATTATCCATGAATGCTTCTATCAACAAAAAAACTGTTCGTTATATTTTACCCCCACAATTAGGGTGCTACACACAATTTATTTAATTGTCATAATTTAGTCATAAATTAATTTATTAGAGTAGTTGATACTCCTTCAATCTACTCATATTATTTACTTTCTCAAATATTCTATATGTACTTCTAAGTATTGAAATAATTAGAAATTTATTTAGAACACAAATGATACTTAATTACAAATCATATGTCTGTTAATGCTTAGAAGTTGGATATTTAAAATTAAGCATTATATTTGAAGTAGTTAACCTAGTAATAAATTTTTCTATCCTTTCACTTTCGAATGAGCGTATCTTTTTCGTCTATCCTATTTGACGTTTAAACAATCTACTTTTCCAATTAAATATCAAGTATTTTATCACAACTAGTGAAAAATCTTGAAGAAAAGAATTTTTTAATTCATTTATTTCATATGAAACTTGACACAGTAAATGTTGGTAAAACAAGAGGTAAATCCTGTTAATTTATTTAAAATTTTAAAAGTTGTTACACTAAAGCCATGACAACTATAAATCTACCATCAAAATTATTCGTTGTTTTTTTGCTTTGTAAAGAACTTACATTTCTTTCCTATTTTTCTTATGGCTTATGAATGCAAAAAAAAATTTTAGTCCACTATTAACGTTTTGTTCTATTTAAAGAATCCATCTTTTGTTTTCTCAAAAAATTACGTTTCTAGTTTGTCTACGGAAGATGGTAATTTTTTTATAAAGACTTCAAGAAACATTTTTATTTCTAATTTTTTATTTTTTAACATCTTATAATTTTGAAAAGTTTCACAACTTAAGCTTATCTATAAAAATATTTCACATCTTTAAAATTTTATGTTTAATAACAATTTTGTGGTATTATCAAGAATTCACCTTTGTATGTTTTCTTAGCAAAGCTTTTTACAAAATTAAAAACATATTTATTTTCTTCGTATAAACTTTCTTATTTTACTTATTATCCTTTTGACACACTATTTTACGAAAGTCTGTCCCTTTTCTTAAATCTTACTTCCGTATTGTTATTTTCCATTTCATTACATTCTTAGTTGCTACCACTATAGACGTCCATTACATCCATTTTATCCATTAAAATAATGGTTATTCTTGTGGAAATTTTATTTTCCTACTCAAAGTGGAATATTCATACCTTCCAATAAATTGTCTTAATTACCTCATTGATTTCATCCATTTCTAATTTCCTTTCACTCATTGACCATTTAGTGCTCTTCCAAATTTTGAATTTCCATATTTATAATTATGGAAGTTTATACCATTTAACAAAATATGTACTCCCGTTTTCCCATAAATTCCAAAATATTCTTATGCAACAAATATAAATTTGTTCTTATTAATGTTTGTCCTAACGGACACTAATCCAAATTGTTTCTATTTATTTCTCCTTTATCTCCCTCATAAATGATAATTAAGTCCCTAAATTATTTCCATTTATTGTCGGTTAAAAAAGAAGTTTCAATCCTCTCCACTTTCTGAACTTTATGGTTCTTATAGTCATTACGTACTTACATATTTCTAAATCGATAAGGAATTTGCTTAATCACTATACAGTTTCTAGGTTATTTCTAGAAATTAAGGCCAATCCTTTCCTAGAAGGACCTATAGATATTTTTTTTATAGAGATACGCATAATTTAAATAAATATATACACTTATATAAAGTAAAACTTTTGATATTGATTTTTAAAGTAACAAGTGTGACTCCCATATGTATATTTCCCCATAATCGGGTAGCCTAAACATGGATACCAAATGTAATAACTTACTTGTAATGGGCCTAAAATCTGATCAAGAAAAGGCCCATCTGAACTTAGAGTTATTCTAAGCAAGTCGTTGGTTCTATAAGAAATAAATAACAGGGCCAAACTAAAAAAAATCAAAGTCTCATAACATATGGGACCAAATATAATAATAATCGAAATAAAATATACCTTCTCATAAAACCCATAATAATATCGGTTATATTAATAATATCTCATAAATATAGAAATGCCAGATATAATAATAAACTAAGACAAAATCTCTGATTCCAAGCTTCACTCTTCATTACATTATCAATCAAGCAGTCGTGCCTATTAATGTGTGTTAAGAGGAAGGGGATCAGAACAACAATGTTCTAGTGAATGAAAATCACGTAAGTTTAAAGGAATTTATTTCCTATACTCGGCAGTATAAATTTATCAGGTTATGTGTGCTAGGCAAATTAAACATATATTTCAATATGACTTACACAGGCATTAAATAAGCGGACTTATCCTATAGTCACTTTAGGCCATCATGTGTATATAAGGGTGGATCCCTATGATCACTTAATACCCTAAGGATGGATCCCTGTGATCAATTAAAACACTACGAGGCGGACTCTCATTGGCTCACTAAAGGCCATCTTACATATTTATTAATGGATGGATTCCTACGATCACTTAATACCTTACGGGCGGATTCTCTTGGTCACTTAAGACCCGATGGAAAACCCTAGTCACTTAATACCTCATTTAATTTTATCAAATATTATCTCAATTGCAATGGAAGAAATTGTAATCTTCCACTTATGTAACGAACCTTCAAATTCCCGATCTAGAATATCGATATAAGTACAATATCGACTAGTCAAGCACCAGAAATTTATCAGATCATTAAAAGAAAGAAGTTAGAGGGTGAGGAATAGAAAGATAGAAAAGTAGAATAGAAGAAAAAGAAGAACACATAAGAATAAGAGCAACACGAATCTCACAGCGGAATGAACAAAATATAATATATGATATCATTTGAAATACAAAATGGCATTTGCACTTACATACATCATCTGAGTACATTATATATACAAAATATAGCGGAACAAAACTCTATATATCTAACACTGAAGCCTTCTGCTCCAAGCTTCTTCCAGAATCTGTAAAATCCTGAACAACTTGACTGCCCGTACAAATTTGGGCACCCAAGAGTTTAGGGAAAACATAGAAAAATAAACTCTGGATCAGTCATGGTACTGGTGTGATCAAATGATTTAAACAACTTCTTTAACTTGGAAAAATTCTTTTGAAAGAAAAGATAATCATAATACCAATCCACACATAAACACAGACGGTTTTTACCTTACGATAACCCAAAATATTTTGAAATCATAACTATTCTGATATTATAATAATGTCTAGGATTTCCACAAGTAAATTAGAATCTAGCGGAACGCTTGCATCTCACGCTCCATATATATAGTATACAAACAAAACCGCGGGCCCTTAGTGATAATGGATTTCCAACTATGACAAGGCATGGGACCACCTGCTGATAGTGTATCTCTAGAGGGGAATACACTGGGTTCAACAAGAACATCTTGCAACCTGGCCACACATGACCGACCACTCATTTCGCTTCAGTGTATCGAATGTACATCACTAACAGTTGGGATCAGCAACCGTTTCCCGAAAGGGACAACATCGAATAGAATAAAGAAGGAAATGAATTTTCTCTAGAAAGGTGATTATACATCCTAATGGGAGCGACCCACATAGCCATGCTGCCTGCCCCTTTTTTGTCATTTCCCGGTTGTGAAGCTTGAGGTTAGAATTTACCTTTAGAACATTTGGCTATCATTTACTTTGAATGCCATATTGTCAGATCCGCTAAATCACTAATTGACGTCTACAAAAATACTGTGGGAATTACGCTAGAGAAGATATTCTCCGCCATCGAATATAAGTACATTTGTAAAAATCAATGTACGTGACTCCTAAGAAATACTTTATCACACATTCATCCATACAAGTTGTCCTAGGACTAGACAAACCGAAGGCACTATTCTGCAAATCCATCTTAGGCAATTTCTAACTAGGATCAACAAAACAGCCCTTGCATAATTCCATCTTCAATTTTCTTCAATAAATCTCTGACTCGTATAAATCGAATCGAAGTAGAATATAGATTCCCGACTCTTCGAAACGATAACGTTAATATATTTTAGGGTCATGTGATACTTAATAGCAATCAATCAACATATTTTATTGGGTTTTTATACCCTAATTGATTATCAGGATTTTTATAAAATCATTTCACATATTTTATACCCTAATAGTAATCTAATACAGAATGGGTTAACATTAAGGTTTACTTAACGATTCAAGTTAGAATAATTACATCATAACACAACTATCAAACAATCGACAATCAATTCTCACGACATGTCTAACATCTTTGGTTTGGCAATTCAAATTCAATACATTGTCGTTTATATATTCGTTAATCTTGAATAAGGATTATTTCTATATAATATTCGTCCAGAATATCTTAAATAGGTAATTAGTTAATTTATTGAATCATTATTTAAACCAGAAGATAAATGGTGCTTTCCTAAATTCAATACAATGAATTACCAATTTTCCAATTCATCTTCATTCTATTTATTTTTCGAATTTCGGAATAATCTTGTCATTACATGATTTATCCGATTCTCCTTTATCAATACCCCTTACAACCATTATCATCTGTCCTATTTTATTTCTATAGTTATTCACTTAGAAATGTGAATATCATTTTGTTTGGTCTCCTTTTGTTTAATCGTCTTGATTTCATTTGGAAATATTTTTACGAGTTGTTCATCAAGTCATTTAATAATTTTAAATTTTCTTTTCTAATACATAATTTGATTCTAAAACTATTATCAACTTAAACTAATAAAAATTAAGTAACACATCAACGTTTGTTTTGAAAACGTTGAACTCGTCGGTGATATTCATTTTCCTTTCCGAAATCATGATATAATGTTGATTATATTCTAACACATTGGATCTTTATCAATTATTCGGCTTTGAAAAATAATTGAATAAACTTCATTACTTTATTATTTAAATTAAAAAGAATAATTTAAATTCTATTTAAAATAAATATAACTATATATATTTATTTATAGAAGTTTAACTTTAGCTTATATCAACGGTTCTTATTTGCTATTCTCAACTTTCTATTTAATTAAACGATCTATTTTAATTATACACAAATATATTACAATTTCTTGTTATTATTTAATAAACAATACGCTAAGATTGATTTGGAGTTTTTAAAACCGTTAGATTCACCTTGATAAGTCGACACTTCCTCTTTCCTTCCTTTTTCTTACTTTCATTTTTCTTTCTTATAATTAATTTCTTCCGACCATTGATTTCGACCCACTCCCATTTTCTATTTTATATATTTTTCTTCTTTACTGGGCCGAAGCTCGGTTCTCATATACAAACCTGCCATGCCTTATTCCTTCTTATATGTCCCTTATCTCTTTATTTTGCCATGCTTTTACTCTTTCCTGTACACTACGTGTGCACGTTGTGCACACATACACCGTCATTGACCATTAAGAAGCCACCGCCACCCTTCCAACATGCCACATCACCAATCCTCATCATCAACGAACAGTCGATCCGCCCCAAAACCCTTCTCTTCCAAAATTCAATTCTTCACCATCGAAGTTGCAAACTATGCTCCGGTTCGATGCCTTACATCGACCTCGCCAAGTTCATTCTTGCCATCGGATCCTTTTCCGCCGCCACAATCGGATTTCCCACATCTACGAGCACCTCCACCTTTATTTTGACCACACTCGATCATCTTATGCCTCCCCATGCGTGGATTAAAAGTAACCCAAATCACAGTGTACCAAATCTTATATTTCCCTAAATCTCAACAGTAAAGCCACTGAAAAATTATTTGACAATTTTCCCCTCGTCCCTGGTCCTTAACGCTTCTCAGTCCCCAACCCCAAGACCCATCATCTACAACCTTCCCGGAATTTGACCCAAGTTCCACTTTTCTAATTATCCAAAATTCTGTTTATTCATATCACGAAAAATCTTCAATTTGCTTTCAAAAATCATGATTTCCTATCTTATCTCACTACTATACTTGGTTCACATAATTGCGATGTTCGGATTTTATGGATTTTCAAACTCCTCATAGTAAAATTTATTTAACAGTACATACATAATATTAGATGTGTTGCAAATGTTTTTAATATACCTTACAGGTATGAACTAACCATATACATGAAGAACTTCTACCCTGTAACTCTGTTGTATTAAAGATATGGATTTTCTAAAATGTTAGAAGTGGAAATGGTTTAATGTTAAAATTAAACATATGTGTTTTTCTTTCTGTCAAAGGTTACGGGGTTCGCATACATTCAATTCTATTTCACTTGATTTTATTACACTGATAAACAAATAAAGATATATATATATATATATATATATATATACAAGGCATCAACAATGACAGTCCAGTGGTGATTCACAATACATGATTTGAAAATGAGGTTTTACTAACATTTCTTGTGTCTGTTCCAATTTTCATTGTTTGCTTTTTCAAGCTTGATATGCAGATTAATTAAGCTAAGTACAAATCCTATTTAAAAGCGTATATACTGGTGTATATAACACTGTGTTATATCTTATAAAATCAGCAATAGATTGAATAGGTAAAAGGGAATTTACTTACCCAAAATATACTGCTGCTGCTTTAAAATTTTGTACACTGGTTTCAACTTAAATTTTCACATTGGTTTTACTTTCAGATTGGATTTTGTTTCCAGATCTACACAAGAATCTAATAATATATTCGAACATATATTCCTATACTTATGTTTGCTAAATCATATGAACATAACAGTTCAAATGGAAAACGGGGAAGGGTTTGCTCACAACTGCACTACTGTTGTTTTTCAATTGTTCATTGGCTTTATTTCCAGTTTTTTCATGCTTCTGTTTTCATGCTTTTAATTTCATGCTTTTTATTTTCATGCTTTTGTTAAAAAATATCCTATACATAGTATAAAATCAAATCATAGTTTCAGAATTCAAATAAAGTATACTCCCAAATCTATACTGTGTTTTTAATTGTACTCACTATTTTTACCATTCTTATTTTTTTTCCAACCCTCTAGCCTTAATTTACTAATTAAAGAGATCATGAACTCATTAACCAACTTAAATATGTGAATCACATATGATAGATTCATAACACACATACCATTTAATAAACTAAGGATGAATATAAAACAGCAAGGAAGATTTAATTTGTTTGCTCACCTTATAGCTCCCTAGTTCCCGATTTATGTTCACTGTTTTTAGTTTCAAATACCCTGTTTATTCTCGGCTTTCACTCCAATTCTCTCTGCCATTTGCACTTGGTTCTTCTCTTCAGTTTTGCATAGATTTTGGTTTGGAGTTGCATATGGGTGCAGCAGTTTATTTATAGGTGGCTAATACTTGCTTATGACATTATAAATTAAACATATGGCTTGACTTTAGGGTTATGGCTACTGTAAATGGTGAGTGACAGTGCATGTGAGTTACAATGATGGTGAGTGACAATGATGTATTGTTAAGGCTAATCGGATGAAAACTCATCCTAGGCACTACAGTCATGACATTGTATATGTGAACTCAATCCTATGTGGAGATACTACAAAGACTAGGTTGTCCCATTGTTTAGACAAGATGTAATTTCATTGGTTATCCACTATACTGCTAGTTCATAGTGTCAAATATGGTACATAATTTATACTGTCATAAGTTTATAAAAATAAAAATTAGCTTTTATGTTTTAGGTTCTTCCATGTGATTTGAAAGAGGTAAGCTTAGGCCATTTTTAGGTGACTAGTTTGTAGTTGTAGTGCAATTTTGATTGAAAAGAGTAGTGGAAATCTTTCACCAATCTTCTGCAAAGCTAGTTTCATAGCAATGGCGTTTATTACTTATACCATGTGAAAATGAATGCAAAATATTTGATTTATCTTCACTGGAAATGTACACTTCTTTTTTGTCTTCCATCACATCCTAGCTATTGTACATTATCAATATCTTGCTTTAGTTTACTTAGTCGTGCAAGTTATTTGCCACTTTATTCTTATAATTTTCATATGTTTATGTGTGAATCAAAACAAGTATGTACATATATATAGATATATATTCATTTATTTACAAATGTTAAAACAAGTTTTTACCAAAACAAAATGATACCGTACCTATATATGAATTTGTTTATGTAATTGCAAAACAATTTAAATTAAGACGTAGATATAACAAAATGTTAAAATGACATTTCATATATATACATACGACTTTAAAAACCATGATTATTCTATTTTTATAAAATATTCAAATTAAATATTGTTCAACTGAATTAAATTTCCAGATATAATCTAAGATTATAGATTATAAAATGGGTCAGAAAACCGGGACATTACATTCCTTCCCCCTTAAAAGAAATTTGTCCCCGAAATTAAAGTGTAACGAGAAAATTCCTGTTATAGTCAAAATCATATACTTACCAAAACTACACATGGGTCATTCCCTAACCATCACAACAAACGAGGAAATTTAAACACACAGTTTACCTACCAGATATTCTACTGCAATGAAACATTTAATACATCAACGATTGATTGTCAATCATTATCAGTTTCATAACTAGAAATATTTGTTATTTTAATTTGGAAAACATTTCCATTTCTCATTCATATATTCAACTCCTCAATACATATCTGTAACACCCTACCTCTGTTAAGGTCACTCACAAAGGAAATGCTTTAACTTTGATGGAGCGTTTTAGTAGACAGAACAGAATATTACAAGACAGATACGTAGTACTTGAAAAATTATAACTTTGTTGCAGCAGAAGCAGAAATAAGTTTGGTTGCATCTTTCTAAATCACAATACCAAAACTCAAGTACACAATTATCAGTCTTATACAAAATCCTTCAGAATGTAAAGTTTCAAAGCTATAACCACCAACATAAACTGCCATGAAAAGATAGAGTCAAAGCCAAGCAATACTACAAGCACTTCAAGCAGAGAGAATCTGAATCAAGCTCCTATGTTTCCACCTTGAGCACCTAGGGGGAACGGAAAGAAAAGGGGCGAAAACAAACAAGGTTAGACATAAAGTCTGGCGAGTCCAGTGACTTCCAGCATATAAACAGATAATATTATCATGACATGTAAATAAAGCCGGATGAGAGATTACATCAACAGGAATAGCAGATATACTTTAGGTTAACAGAAGAAACATAATGATGTAAACCAAGTTATGTTCCTTACTTACATCTTACTTCTCTGCACTAATACTAGTATAACAGGGTTAGGTGTTACCCTAATGTCTAAACTGAAACAGAATCGAAACAGAATAATCTATACAGAAACAGAATTCTAGAAATGGGCCTTCACCACCCCAATAGACAGAAGGTACAGAAGCAGAATACTAATAATGGGCATTTACCACCCCAACAGACAAAAGGTACAGAAACAGAATACTAATAATGGGCCTTTACCAACCAACTAATGGGCCTTTACCACCCAACTAATGGGCCTTTACCACCCAATCAGACAGAAGGTACAGAAACAGAATCAGAAACAGAATCAAAGACAGAAACAGAATAATCCCTACGGAAACATAATGTTAGTATTATGTGTACAATAGTAATGGGCTTTTACCACCCCTACAGATGGTACCACGCAGAAACAGACAGGTGTTACCACCCAACAGAAACAGACGGTACCAAGTGTACCCTAAGTCCTATCCTAAGCGATTGGCTCCCTAATACATAAATACCTTGTGTCAGCCCCACAGTAGGGTGTATCACTCCCTAAAGTGGCAACCTATTGGCATAGACATATTTACATATGTCAGGTGTCTTACATCCTCAGAGCAGACCGGATCCATGTACGCACATGACCCGGTTGGAACGCACCATCAACACCCCTCGCCATTATCAGAATGAACCGCTTATAATTATTTCAGTAAGCGTGCCCGGAACCCTACATAGCGTGGGGTCAAAAATTTTGATACCAGAAAGGGTTACTGACTAATATGGGTCCCAAACAAACGATGACACAAGTATTTCCCCCTAACCTTGTGTCCCCAGACTAACAGATTTCAGATTAACTTGTTTACAAGTTTCAGACATACAGAGTTCAAATTTACTTGTTCATAGATCAGACAATCAAGTTAACAAGTTTTCATACTAACGGATCAGATGTACAGTTTTAGCAGACTTACAGATTGTCTAACTTTGTATTGGGCCTACAGATTCACGAAACGGGTTTGTTAAATTCATCAGTCCGGTTGGTTTAACCCTATCCACCCAACACATTTTAGACGTCATATTTATCTCAAATTTGCATTAATTAAATATTAATGCACATACCTCTCACATTAGGTCGGTAGCTTGTGGCCGCTGGATATGTCGGGCGGTTCCGGGAAGACTTCTGCCACAAGCTAGATCTAACCTCGTGTCTAAGCATATTTTAGTTATGCCTACGACCACTCATAAAAGACTGACAGATTGCGGTCACTGGTTAAGCAGGTTGGTTCCGGGCAGGCTTCTACCATAAACGGAGTCTAACCTCGTGTCATAGCCACTTTATTCCATTATAGAAAATATCAAACTAATTATGTCCATTTAGCAGATTTAACTTCTTTACAAGTTACAGTAGATTATCCAAAGTTATATTAACATGTTTTGCTCAATTTTAGATCGAGCCTCCAAATTACAATTATTCAGCTTTCAATAGATCAAGCAATTCAACAGATTTAGCAGATAACAGATCTAGCAGATTAGGCAATTTAGCAGATTAGCAGAACAGGCAATTCAACAGATTTAGCAGATTATGCAATTCAGTAGATTAGCAGATTTAGCATATCTTAAAAATTCTATTTACATATCTTGCCTAATCATAAATTAAGCCTAAACTTACTTGCTCAAATCATGGTCATAATTCATAATACAATATATGCCCCCAAATTTTCGTTAAACTTTGCACAGTACAGAACACTCTCTAGAGCCCCAAATCATGATATGAATTATGCCAAATTATATCCTTTAATGCTAATATCCAAAAATCCTTATTTAGGCGCATTCACATTAATAGTTATCCTATTTTAATATAGGTCTTTACGCCTAAGTTTCATATTCCTTTTTCAAGTCATGAATCGTTATATAAAATATACCCAAAAATGTAGATCTTTAAATTATATCCTCTCAAAATCATATCTTAATTTTATATGCATTATGTCCCCAAGTTTCAAGTCATATGTTATCATTCAATGATTCCTCTTCTTCCAAATCACAGATTATGCACAGATCTAGATCTAATTTACAACATATGTCCTTTTCTCAAATCAGTCACAGATCAGTCATGTCCAATTATGCATTATTCATTATTTACCCCAAAATTTAGCGTTCGTGCGTTAATCTCTTATGAGATTTGGCGCAGGCTCGTAGTAGCCTGGCTATAGAACAAAAAAAAAGAATAGTCCCAGAAAAACAGTTCTGACAGATAAGAATATGCATGACCTCAGATTCAGATTTATAGCCATGTAAAGATCATAATTAAAGTTCATATCTGAAAATAACTGTACTCACAAAAAGGGAACGATTCTTGTATTCTGGAATCTGTATTCTGACACTGAATAGCTCTCCTTTGGCGTAGACTATCGATTAGATAAGAAAATAGTTATTCTCTTTTAATTCTATTCAGATTGGAAGAAGATGCACTAGTTCTAGCTTAGATTTCAGCAAAGTAGCGATGCTATTATTTTATTTTAATTGGAATAGGGGCAGAGTATAGGCAGAATGAAATTGTGTGGAGAGAAAGTGAGGTTTGGGGGTGTTTTTATAGGAGAATATGGTGATTTAGAGCCTTCAAATCAGTCTAGAACTCATCAGAACCACCCAGCTCGAAGACAGGTCATCCAACCACTTAGAAGAAGACACGTCATCACAGAATACTCCAGAATTCTGTGCTGGATCGGTATGGGTTCATTTGGCAGGTGCACCAGTGTATTTTTGTACTGGCGCACTTCACAAGTGCGCCAGTGTATTCTGGCATGTTTCCGGTTTTTCTGCCTAACTTCTTTCGTCCATATCTTCTTCATACGGTATCCGTTTTACGCAAACTCGGACTCTATCTCAAGCAGAATTTCGAGACGAATGCAATGGCGCAACTCGTTTCCCTTAATTTTTCTCCTAAAAATTAAGTATACTTTAATTTGTTACTTATACGTTCATAGAAAATACGGGGTGTTACATTCTCTCCTCCTTAAAGGATTTCGTCCCCGAAATCTTCAAGTTAAGAAGAATGTGTCTTACCATCTAATCATCCATCTGCTCAACCATCATCCACAAGCATCCATTGTCCTTAGAAAACTTCTAATGTTGTATGAACATATGCAAAAATGTTTGTATATGTCTCTTATCTAATGCAAAGATCAGGCGGTCTACTGATTCAATTGACCTCCTCAATGCGAACCATGTTGGTGCCATGAGTCCAATTATGTATGCAAGAAATCCTATTTGATATACATCATTTCTATCTGTGTGCATAACCATTCATCCAAATGCAACATCCATGTGATGAGTCATTCATTTTGCATCCACAAAAATTGAAAAATGCGCATACATCTATATGCAGTATGAAAGTGTTATTGAGCCGATCTAGTGCCTAGTGTGTGTGTATGCATCCACGAGCAACCACTAGCAACCACTTGCATCCACTTGCAACCATCAAACATAACATGTCTCAAACACATGTTTACACCCATTAGTTTCTACCTAAAGGTCAAAGACTCGATCGATAGGATACAGCCGAGTGATAGAAGCTAGTACAATTAAAACAAAAGTTCTATTCCCATTAGACGTCAGTTAAGAAAATAAATCCCGAAGTATCAACCTCGAAGACCGAAATCAACATCAGATTGACACTCAAAGAATTACTCCCATTAAACAATGTCAAAACTGTAAATCTACTTCACGCTTCGAGTAGAAACCCTTAAAATTTTCAGAAATATTCAGATACTTACAGACTACTAGTACAGATCATGTTATCAAATGATTCTTAGGAGACTAAGCATGATAAAAAAACCCACCATATCCCACAAAAACTAGAATGCATGCGTCACAGTCAACTTAACGCTTAACACAGATACCCTCAAACCCCAACCTATCACAAGCAGATGAGTCGTAACCCTTATGGGGTTTGAGACTATAGCGGGATCAGAAACAAGACTAGTATTAAAGTGCAGAGACTCAACTATAGAATTAAAATGCCAGAATGATCAGATAAGGAAGTTAAAACTTTCTATGGAAAATTTTCCACCTCTATCCTTTCAACCAACTATGAGAATATTCACCTACCTTCCAGAAGATTCTACCCTTTGCCCTTGCCTTCTGGCGCAATCCTTGATCAGATGTCCTGTCTCACCGCACTGAAAACAACCAGTCTTCTTACATATTAACAAGTCTTTCTCTAAAGTTGCCCCCATTGTGCGGAAAACCCTACGAAGCTCGAAAGAGGATTAGTCGTAGGTGAAATTACTGTGGCTACAGATGAAAGTTAGGCACTTCTGTGCCCTTGGACAGGCGCCGTAGTCTCATCATGCCTACGGAACCATGTCGCGATGAGGTTAACTCCCAGAAAGCCAGGAGCCCCGGAGACTCAGAAAAGAAAGAAATAAGGATTAAACAGAAAATCAAAAGATAGATATATGGCTTTTAGGACTATGTTTTTCAAAATAAAATTTCCTTTTGAAAATACTTCCTTTTTAAAACCTTTTTGAAAATAGCTTTCAAAAACTTTTTATCAAATCTAGTAACCTTCAGCTATGATACCAAGTGTAACACCCCACCTCCATTAAGGTCACTCACAAAGGGAATGCCTTAACTTTGATGGAGCATTTTAGTGGACAGAATAGAATATTACAAGACAGATAAGTAGTACTTGAAAAATTATAACTTTATTACAGCAGAAGCAGAAATAAGTTTGGTTGCATCTTTCTAAATCACAATACCAAAACTCAAGTACACAATTATCAGTCTTATACAAAATCCTTCAGAATGTAAAGTTTCAAAGCCATAATACCCAACTTAAACTTCCATGAAAAGATAGAGTCAAAGCCAAGCAATACTCCAAGCACTTCGAGCAGAGAGAATCGGAATCAAGCTCCTATTTTCTACCCTGAGCACCTGGGGGGGAATGAAAAGAAAAAGGGTGAAAACAAACGAGGTCAGACATAAAGTCTGGCGAGCCCAGTGACTTCCAGCATATAAACAGATAATATTATCATGACATGTAAATAAAACTGGATGAGAGATTACATCAACAGTAATAGCATATATACTTCAAGTTAACAGAAGAAACAGAATGATGTAAACCAAGTTATGTTCCTTACTTACATCTTACTTCTCTGAACTAATACTAGTATAACAGGGTTAGGTGTTACCCTAATGTATAAACTGAAACAGAATCGAAACAGAATAATCTATACAGAAACAGAATGCTAGTAATGGGCCTTCACCACCCCAACAGACAGAAGGTACAGAAGCAGAATACTAATAATGGGCCTTTACCACCCCAACAGGCAGAAGGTATGGAAACAGAATACTAATAATAGGCCTTTACCACCCAACTAATGGGCCTTTACTACCCAACAGACAGAAGGTACGGAAACAAAATCGGAAAAATAATTAAAAATGGAAACAAAATAATCCCTATGGAAACAGAATGTTAGAATTAGGTGTACACTAGTAATGGGCCTTTACCACCCCTACAGACGGTACCATGCAGAAAAAGACAGGTGTTACCACCCAATAGAAACAGATGATACCAGCAGAAACAGACGGTACCAAGTGCACCCTAAGTCCTACCCTAAGCGATCGGCTCCCTAATACATAAATACCCTGTGTCGGCCCCACAGTAGGGTGTATCACTCCCAAAAGTGGCAACCTATTGACACAGACCTATTTACAGATGTCATAGTGTCTTACATCCTCAGAGAAAAACGGATCCATGCACACACATGACCCGGTTGGAATGCACCATCAACACCCCTCGCCATTATCAGAATGAACCGCTTATAATTAATTCAGTAAGCGTACCCAGACCCCTACATAGCGTGTGTAACAACCCGTATATTTATAACATGTTAAAACAAGAAATCAAGGCAGAATTAAATTTTAAAATCAGAATCATGGGAAACGGGTAACTCCATTGCGTTTGTCTCGAAATTTTACATGAAATAGAGTCCGAGTTTTCGAAAATCGGAGTCCGAATGTAGAAGTTATCGCCTGTACAAATTTCAGCAGTTTTCAGGCAGCACTGGACCAAGG
Source organism: Allium sativum (assembly GCA_030737875.1). Lineage (NCBI taxonomy): Eukaryota > Viridiplantae > Streptophyta > Magnoliopsida > Asparagales > Amaryllidaceae > Allium > Allium sativum. Next base: position 386,329,948 of record CM060916.1, on the reverse strand, counting down.
GGTCGACCTACCCCCAACCCCCCCCCCCAGGTCGACCATAGGGTCGACCTACCCCCCTGGTTGACTATAGTGTCGACCTCCCCCCCCCCCCCCCCTACAGGTCGACCTGGTCGGCCTGTTTTGACTCAAAACTCATTTTTGAAGCCTGAGACGTGTTTTGACGGTCCGGATTGATTCTAGGGTTAATCTAAGGGCTTAAACTAGTTGCTATACCTATGAAAACACCCTTAGACCTAACCTAATTCATATCAAATCATTCTTACACCTTTATCCTGCTAAAATACCTCTTGAACAATGGCCCCCGCCCCCAAATTAAAGAACAAGCATTCAAACTCAATCCAATTCGAAGATTAAAGCTTCTACAATGATTCAAGACAATAAATCAATAACGCCGCAACATTTTTACAACAAATTCAGTTTCTAATTCACTAGCCATGCTCTGTAAGTTCTAGTTGTTTTTAGATTTAAACATTTAATTATAATGTGGCCATGGATTAAAGTGGAATTGGATTTAAGTTTGTTTATCGATTCTGATCTATTTCTGTTGCTCCATTAATCTTGTGTTTTGGGACTTGTCTATCTTTATGCTCATGACAAGTTTATGATCTATTCAGCAGTTTTTTTGATTCGTAATGACGTTATCATCAAGTTGTAATATTTATGCCTATGATGATATTTTCCTCTGATCTCATTTTTATTCAATTTCTATCTCCCCCAATTTATTTTCTTTCATGAACCTTGGTCAATTTCGGACCTTGGCCTAAAATCGCGATTTGCATACGATATGTATACGAGGGAATTATGGGATTATTGCCTATATGAATATTATGTAATAATTGGCAACATGAAATTGGATATTATCATTGTATTTGCAAGTTTGGGCTTGATCTATAAATTTTGGTATAATCTTGTTATGAACAAATTTGCATAAATATTATATACATGGAATTTGGCACAAATAGGATCTATGTAATGTAACATGAGATTTGGTATACATAACGTGTATGTAATTTGGCATGTAAATTAAACCACGAGTTCGGGCATATGTAAATTAAATCAAAAGATTAGGCTTACGATTGGGCATATGTAGAATTGGGGATTTGAATATAAAAGCGATTGCAAATTTGATAATTGGCATAAATATGTATTATGAACTTGGGTAGTTGGCGTGTGTTGTAATAAAAAGATTACAGTTTGGGATAACTACATCATGAATCATGATTTGGGTTTATCTGGGCATGATACATGCAATTTTGGCTAGAACTCGATATGGGTGAAATAGCATAAACTTGGCATACATGTAAATAGGCAAGAATTGGACATATGTAAACTGACTAGAATTTGGTATGTATATGTATATAAATTGGCAGGTAATTTTGGAACTTGGGCATATGTTTATTTATATGTAAAGTTGGGAATTTGGAACATGAAAATGACGGTGTATTGGATAATTGACTTGATCACAAACATGAACATTTTTATATGTTAAACACATGAACTGATATTGGGGTTTTGGGGAAATACGACCATTAATGAACCTTTGACACGAGGTTAGACTCGGTTTGTGGTGTAAATCTGCCAGGAACCGCCCGGAAAATCCAGTAGCCACAAAGTGTCAGTCTAATGTGAGAGGTCGAAGGTCAAATTGTAGGCGTAACGATTTATGACACGAGGTTAGACCCAGTTTGTGGTGTAAATCTGCCCGGAACCGCCCTACAAATCCAGTGGCCACAAAATGCACGGTCTAATGTGAGAGGTCATGATTCGTTGTCATAATGAATGAATTAAGGAATATTAACCATAATAAGACGTGAGTATGGTTAGGGGGTTAGGTGGGATGACATGGAAATTTGACATGTAAATGTGGACCTAACCGGTATGAGTTAAGAACATGTAAAACTTATAAATGTGGGCTTAACCAACATAATAGTTCATCAGACCAATGGGTGGGTTAAGTAATATGGCTAGATTAATGACACTTAACCAATATAACATGACACGTGGCAGGGTTAAGTCAACTTGAACATATAGATAATACTTAACCAACTTAGCATGATACGTGTGTGGGTTAAGCCATGAACCGCTTGAATGTACTTAACCAATTTGACACGATGATTTGATAGGGTTAAGTCATGAACCACTTGAATATACTTAACCAATTTGACACGATGACCTGATAGGGTTAAGTCACAAACCGCTTGAATATACTTAACCAATTTGACTAGATGACCTGATAGGGTTAAGTCACGAACCGCTTGAATATACTTAACCAATTTGACACGATGACCTGATAGGGTTAAGTCATGAACCGCTTGAATATACTTAACCAATTTGACATGATGATTTGATAGGGTTAAGTCATGAACCGCTTGAATATACTTAACGAACTTGACACATGATTCGTAGGTCTAAGTCACGAACTTGAACGACAACACTTAGCCAATTTGACATGACACGTAGGTGGGTTAAGTCACGAACTTGAATGACAACACTTAACCATGCTAGACTGATGGGGTTAAGTCTCGAATTTAAATGACAACACTTAACCTACTGGATGGAAACCCTAGTTACGCGGTCCTTTTCAGCAGTAACCCACTAGATGTATCATGGTACCCTGGAACTAGGCAGGGTAGGGCACGATTACTGGGCTGATTGTAAGCGACCAGAACGATGGCTGTGTGGGTGCGCCAGTGTAGGTTCTAACGGAGTGCAGGCATGCACACACTCCGGAGCAGAAAAAGCAGGCATTGTGCATCAGTAGTTTATCTGTGCGTGCTTGATTCGTGTCAATGGCTGGCACCATAGGGCTTGATACACCCTATGGTGGACCTAGCACAGGTGACTACATTTCGTGATTGGGCCGTATGACACAGACACATGAACGAGCTAGGACTTGAATGGAGTCGATCGACTAATAGATCGTTACGTGGAATTCGTTAGGTAGCATAATCCCTAGTGGTCCTAGGTGGCATAAACCCTAATCGAATCTAGAAAACGTTCAATAGGTAGCATAATCCCTAGTGGTCCTAGGTGGCATAAATCCTAGTTGAACACGCGATAGTTCATGATAAGGAAACCTAGCCAGAACAAGGGTGGCAGTCCAAACGATTTCAAGAATGTTGGCACTACATTGAAGTAGTATAGAAATACGTGATGACACCCGTACGATATACGGCAAGGGACTGTACATATACATGGAAAGGATGATACGGGTTGGGATACTAGTACAGTTGGTGCAGAGAATATAGGAAATCAAAGAAAATAGTGGAATGGTGAAGCTTAGAAATCTTGCGATGTTATACTTAATATAAACCTTGCAATGTTATACTTGATTCATCGTGCCGGTAGCTTACCTTGTCATCATGCTTATGTTTACTTTCAGTTTATTCATGCCATATTATCTTCACCTGATTTTATGCTGAAAACCACTAGGACTTACTCAGTCTTTATGACTGACCCAGTTTGTTTTGCCTCTTTTTCTTTCGTCCCCCCCCCCCCCCCAGGTTCGCAGGGTGGGAATACAGCTTAGTTCGGATCTTACCAAGCTCCAAGGCTCTTTCATGTACTGCTTGGATTTCTCTTGGCTATGGCTTGCTTTGTTGTTTTACTTAGGGAATGATTTATGGTTTTATGCTTCTTTACTATTGCAAGACAGATTTCGATGAAATGGATTTAATAGCATTTTGATGTAAAAGGCTTTAGACCTTTCTAGATTTTAAAGCAATGAAATTTGGTTCTTCTTCCGATGTTTTATATGTTCTGTCTTGTAATATTTCTGTGTATGTTTACCTAGATAATGCTCCACCAAAGCTAGTGCATTCCCTGTGTGAGTGACCCTTGCGGAGGTGGGGTGTTACATTTGGTATCAGAGTAGAAGGTTACCAGACTGGGCAAAAGCTTTTAAAAACCTTCTGAAATTATTTTCAAGACATTTACAAAGAAGCATTTTTCTAAAGAAAAGATTTGTTTTACGAAAGGCATATTCCCCATAGCCATATGCACTATCTTTTGATTCTCTCCTTGAGTCTCTTCTCTCTTTCTTTTTCACCATAGTTTGTAGGCATGCGACACATGTAGGAGGGCAAAGAAGTGCTCAACTTCCATCTGTAGCCGCAGTAGTTCCATCTGCGTCTAATCTTATTTCAAGCTTTGTAGAGTTGTCGTGCGATGGAGGTAGCTTTCGAGAAACTTATCAACAAACTATACAAGGATAGTAAGAACGAGGATAAAGAACACAAGCTTAAGGATGAGAAACTTGTTGATATGGCTTAATCCACGAAGGAGGAAAAGGTGAAAGGAAAGAAGCCAAGTGAAAGAATAATAAAAACCCATGACAAGTGGAAATATCTTTAGTATGGTAAAAAGGGACATGTAATTAAGTATCATAGGACAAGGACAAGGGCAAAGTACAAGATCGTCGAGAGGGCAATTGTATGCTCTCACTACTAGCATACCAAAGAGAGGTGGTAACGTTTCTGTTAAAAGTTTAGCTTTTCTTTTCTATCATACCATGGGAACTTTGTTTTTGGTACATCGCATCCTTTTAATTTTGCCTCGATAGTTGAGTCTCTGCACCTTAGTACTAGCATAGTAGAGGATCCCATTTTTGTCTCAAATCCTGTTGGGGAATCGGCTCATTTATTCATGACTTTTTTGGATTTGAGAATGTCTATGCTAAGTGTTGAGTTTAGAAGTAAAGCTTATGTTTTTGGGCTATGGGTTGATTCTAGGGATGGAGTGGTTGTCCAGAAATGGTACCATTCTCGAGTATGAAAAGAGGGTAGTTAGACGCTTGACCTGCCTTTGTAATGCCCTCGAAGTCTAGTGTAACCCTTAGGGTTCTGCCATGTTTAGTTACCTATAATCTCTTGATACATTTATCGATCCGCTCGAGAAGTGTTGGCCACTAAGGCGGATGGTCCATTTCGCTTGTGCATGAGTTATAGAAATTCACCTTAGTATGTACACTTGGCAACATGGTTGGCATTTGTTTATTTTCATGAGATAATTCGTTTATGTGGAATACCTTCTAGTAAGTGAATGAGATCCAAGATTCACTAGTGAATTTTGGAGATCTTGCATGAAACCATGAGTACGTAGTTATGCTTGAATCGGGTATACTAGAAAGAGAATAAGCGAAAGAGGAGCGAGAGGCGACAGTGGAATGAGTTCCAACTCATATTCTGGAAACAAAAATTAAGAAGCTACGAAATTATGAAGTTAAAGACGATGAAAGCACAATGGAGTTAAGCTCAAGGAAATGTGACTTAGAAGATTGAAGACTAGACACGCGCATCATATCTCTTTTTAAGAGTATATCCTTGATCCTTCTTTTCCTGTAGAGCTTACTTGTATGCTATCTTTTTAGTATAACCTCTCGATCCTATTCTCAATCCTATTTCTGTTGCAAACCCCATAGGGAGTATGACTTATCTGTTAGTAATACATGTTGGGGCTTGAGGGTGTCCTTTGGGTTGACTAAACTTTTTGGGTTTTATAGGATATGGACTGGTGCTTAGGGAGTTCTTCTCCTATTCAGTATATATGTGACGTAGATTTCCATCTTTGACATTGCCTGATAGGCACAAAGTTTTTACTTGCTTCTATCATTCGGCTATATCTTTAGGTAGGAACAATTGGGTGAAACATGTGTTTGAGACATGTTATGATTGATGGTTGCAAGTGGTTGCAAGTGGTCGCAAGTGGTTTCTCGTGGTTGCATAACACGCATTAGGCACTAGATCGGCTCAGACACATCTTCATATTGCACATGCATGAGTGTTTATACTTGTTTATGGATGAAATTGAATGTGTTATCATGTGATTGTTGCATATGGATGGATGTTTGAGCACACATATAGTGTTTATGTGACTAGGGCTATTTGCATACATGTTGGACTCATGGCACTAAACATATTTTGCATTAAGAAGATCAATCAGCCTGATCATTTGCATTAGATAAGGAACATATACACACACTTTCTGCATATGTTCATACAGCATTAGAAATCTCTTAAGGATAATGGATGCCTGTGATTGATGATTGAGTAGATGGATGATTGGATGGTAGGACACATTCTTCTTAACTTGAGGATTTCGGGGACGAAATCCTTTAATGAGGGGAGAATGTAACAACCCGTACTTTTATAACATGTTAAAACAAGAAATCAAGGTAGAATTAAATTTTAAAATCCGAATCATGGGAAACGGGTTACGCCATTGCATTCATCTCGAAATTTTACATGGAATAGAGTCCGAGTTTTGAAAATCGGAGTCCGGATGAAGAAGTTATGGCCTGTACAAGTTTCAGCAGTTTTCAGGCAGCACTGGACCAGAGGGGTCGACCTACTCCCCCCCGCCCACCAGGTCAACCATAGGGTCGACCTACCCCCCAGGTCGACCATAGTGTCGACCTCCCGCCCTTACAGTTCGACCTGATCGGCCTGTTTTGACCCAGAACTCATTTTTGAAGCCTGAGACGTGTTTTGATGGTCCGGATTGATTCTAGGGTTAATCTAAGGGCCTAAACTAGTTGCTACACTATAAAAACACCCTTATACCTAACCTAATTCATATCAAATCATTCTTACACCTTTATGCTGCTAAAATACCTCTTGAACCATGGCCGCCGCCCCCAAATTAAAGAACAAGCATTCAAACTCAATCCAATTCGAAGATTAAAGCTTCTACTATGATTCAAGACAATAAATCAACAACGCCGCAACATTTTTACAACAAATTCAGTTCCTAATTCACTAGCCATGCTCTGTAAGTTCTAGTTGTTTTTAGATTTAAACATTTAATTATAATGTGGCCATGGAATAAAGTGGAATTGGATTTAAGTATGTTTATCGATTCTGATCTATTTCTGTTGCTCCTTTAATCTTGTGTTTTGGGACTTGTCTATCTTTATGCTCATGACAAGTTTATGATCTATTCAGCAGTTTTCTTGATTCTTAATGATGCTATCATCAAGTTGTAATATTTATGCCTATGACGATGTTTTCCTCTAATCTCATTTTTATTCAATTTCTATCTCCCCCAATTTATTTTCTTTCATGAACCTTGGTCAATTTCAGACCTTGGCCTAAAATCGCGATTTGCGTACGATATGTATACGGGAGAATTATGGGATTATTGCCTATATGAATATGATGTAATAATTGGCAACATGAAATTGGATATTATCATTGTATTTGCAAGTTTGGGCTTGATCTGTAAATTTTGGTATAATCTTGTTACGAACAAATTTGCATAAATATTATATACAGGGAATTTGGCACAAATAGGATCAATGTAATGTAACATGAGATTTAGTATATATAACATGTATGTAATTTGGCATGTAAATTAAACCACGAGTTCGGGCATATGTAAATTAAATCAAAAGATTAGGCTTACGATTGGGCATATGTAGAATTGGGGATTTGAATATAAAAGCGATTGCAAATTTGATAATTGGCATAAATATGTATTATGAACTTGGGTAGTTGGCGTGTGTTGTAATAAAAAGATTACAGTTTGGGATAACTACATCATGAATCATGATTTGGGTTTATTTGGGCATGATACATGCAATTTTGGCTAGAACTCGATATGGGTGAAATAGCATAAACTTGGCATACATGTAAATAGGCAAGAATTGGACATATGTAAACTGACTAGAGTTTGGTATATATATATATATATATATATATATATATATATATATAAATTGGCAGGTAATTTTGGAACTTGGGCATATGTTTATTTATATGTAAAGTTGGGAATTTGGAACATGAAAATGACGGTGTATTGGATAATTGAGTTGATCACAAACATGAACATTTTTATATGTTAAACACATGAACTGATATTGGGGTTTTGGGGAAATACGACCATTAATGAACCTTTGACACGAGGTTAGACTCGGTTTGTGGTGTAAATCTGTCAGGAACCGCCCGGCAGATCCAGTAGCCACAAAGTGTCAGTCTAATGTGAGAGGTCGAAGGTCGAATTGTAGGCGTAACGATTTATGACACGAGGTTAGACCTAGTTTGTGGTGTAAATCTGCCCGGAACCGCCCGACAAATCCTGTGGCCACAAAATGCACGGTCTAATGTGAGAGGTCATGATTCGTTCGTCGTAATGAATGAATTAAGGAATACTAACCATAATAAGACGTGTGTATGGTTAGGGGGTTAGGTAGGATGACATGGAAATTTGACATGTAAATGTGGACCTAACCGGTATGAGTTAAGAACATGTAAAACTTATAAATGTGGGCTTAACCAACATAATAGTTCATCAGACCAACAGGTGGGTTAAGTAATATGGCTAGATTAATGACACTTAACCAATATAACATGACACGTGGCAGGGTTAAGTCAACTTGAACATATAGATAATACTTAACCAACATAGCATGATACGTGTGCGGGTTAAGCCATGAACCGCTTGAATATACTTAACCAATTTGACACGATGATTTGATAGGATTAAGTCATGAACCACTTGAATATACTTAACCAATTTGACACGATGACCTGATATAGTTAAGTCACAAACCGCTTGAATATACTTAACCAATTTGACTAGATGACCTGATAGGGTTAAGTCACGAACCGCTTGAATATACTTAACCAATTTGACACGATGACCTGATAGGGTTAAGTCATGAACCGCTTGAATATACTTAACCAATTTGACACGATAATTTTATAGGGTTAAGTCATGAACCGCTTGAATATACTTAACGAACATGATACATGATTCGTAGGGCTAAGTCACGAACTTGAACGACAACACTTAGCCAATTTGACATGACACGTAGGCGGGTTAATTCACGAACTTGAATGACAACACTTAACCATGCTAGACTGATGTGGTTAAGTCTCGAATTTAAATGACAACACTTAACCTACTGGATGGAAACCCTAGTTACGCGGTCCTTTTCAGCAGTAACCCACTAGATGTATCATGGTACCCTGGAACTAGGCAGGGTGGGGCACGATTGCTGCGCTGATTGTAAGTGACCAGAAAGACGGCTGTGTGGGTGCGCCAGTGTAGGTTCTAACGGAGTGCGGGCGTGCACACACTCCGGAGCAGAAAAAGCAGGCATTGGTCATCAGTTGATTTATCTGTGTGTGCTTGATTCGTGTCGATGGTTGGCACCATAGGGCTTGATACACCCTATGGTGGACCTAGCACAGGTGACTACATTTCGTGATTGGGCCGTATGACACAGACACATGAACGAGCAAGGACTTGTAGGGAGCCGATCGACTAATAGATCGTTACGTGGAATTCGTTAGGTAGCATAATCCCTAGTGGTCCTAGGTGGCATAAACCCTAATTAAATCTAGAAAACGTTCAATAGGTAGCATAATCCCTAGTGGTCCTAGGTGGCATAAATCCTAGTTGAACACGCGATAGTTCATGATAAGGAAACCTAGCCAGAACAAGGGTGGCAGTCCAAACGATTTCAAGAATGGTGGCACTACGTTGAAGTAGTATAGAAATACGTGATGAAACCCGTACGATATACGGCAAGGGACTATACATATACATGGTAAGGATGATACGGGTTGGGATACTAGTACAGTTGGTGCAGAGAATATAGGAAATCAAAGAAAATAGTGGAATGGTGAAGCTTAGAAATCTTGCGATGTTATACTAAATATAAACCTTGCAATGTTATACTTGATTCATCGTGCCTGTAGCTTACCTTGTCATCATGCTTATGTTTACTTTCAGTTTATTCATGCCATATTATCTTCACCTGTTTTTATGCTGAAAGCCACTAGGACTTACTCAGTCTTTATGACTGACTCAGTTTGTTTCGCCTCTTTTTCTTGCGTTTCCCTCCCCTCCCACCCTCAGGTTCGCAGGGTGGGAATATAGCTTAGTTCAGATCTTACCAAGCTCCAAGGCTCTTTCATGTACTGCTTGGATTTCTCTTGGCTATGGCTTGCTTTGCTGTTTTACTTGGGGAATGATTTATGGTTTTATGCTTCTTTACTATTGCAAGACAGATTTCGATGAAATGGATTTAATAGCATTTTGATGTAAAAGGCTTCAGTCCTTTTTAGATTTTAAAGCAATGAAATTAGGTTCTTCTTCCGCTGTTTTATATTTTATGTCTTGTAATATTTCTGTGTATGTTTACCTATATAATGCCCACCAAAGCTAGTGCATTCCCTGTGTGAGTGACCCTAGCGGAGGTGGGGTGTTACAGCGTGGGGTCAAAAATTTTGATACCAGAAAGGCTTACTGACTAATATGGGTCCCAAACAACAGATGACACAAGTATTTCCCCTCCTAACCTTGTGTCCCCCGACTAACAGATTTCAGATTAACTTGTTTACAAGTTTCAGACATACGGAGTTCAGATTTACTAGTTCATAGATCAGACAATCAAGTTAACAATTTTTCAGACTAACGGATCAGATTTACAGTTTTAACAGACTTACATATTGTCTAACTTTTTATTGGGCCTACAGATTCACGAAACAGGTTTGTTAAATTCATCAATCCAGTTGGTTTAACCCTATCCACCCAACACGTTTTAGACGTCATATTTATCTCAGATTTGCATTAATTAAATATTAATGCACAGACCTCTCACATTAGGTCGGTAGCTTGTGGTCGCTCGATGTGGCGGGCGGTTCCGGGAAGACTTCTGCCACAAGTTAGACCTAACCTCATGTCTAAGCATATTTTAGTTATGCCTACGACCTATCACATTAGACTGACATTTTGCGGTCGTTGGTTAAGCCGGTTGGTTCCGGGCAGGCTTCTACCGTAAACGGAGTCTAACCTCGTGTCATAGCCACTTTATTCCATTAGAGAAAATATCAGACTAATTATGTCCATTTAGCAAATTTAACTTCTTTACAAGTTACGACAGATTATCCAAAGTTCTATGAACATGTTTCGCTCAATATTAGATCGAGCCTCCAAATTACAATTATTCAGCTTTCAACAGATTAAGCAATTCAACAGATTTAGCAGATAACAGATATAGCAGATTAGGCAATTTAGAAGATTAGCAGAACAGCCAATTCAACAGATTTAACAGATTAAGCAATTCAGTAGATTAGCAGATTTAATATTTCTTAAAAATTGTATTTACATATCTTGCCTAATCATAAATCAAGCCTAAACTTACATGCTCAAATCATGGTCATAATTCATAATACAATATATGCCCCTAAATTTTCGTTAAACTTTGCATAGTACAGAACACTCTCTAAATCCCCAAATCATGATATGAATTATGCCAAATTATAGCCTTTAATGCTAATATCCAAAAATCCATATTTAGGCGCATTCACATTAATAGTTATCCTATTTTAATATAGGTCTTTACGCCTAAGTTTCATATTCTTTTTTCAAGTCATGAATCGTTAAAATATAACCAAAATTCTAGATCTTTAAATTATATCCTCTCAAAATCAGATCTTAATTTTTATATGCATTATGTCCCCAAGTTTCAAGTCATATGTTATCATCCAATGATTCTTCTTCTTCCAAATCACAGAGTAGGCACAGATCTAGATCTAATTTACAACAAATGTCCTTTTCTCAAATCAGTCACAGATCAGTCATGTCCAATTATGTATTATTCATTATTTACCCTAAAATTTAGCGTTCGTGCGTTAATCTCTTATGAGATTTGGAGCAGGCTCGTAGTGGCCTGGCTATAGAATAGAAAAAAGAAAGAGAATTGTCACAGCAAAACAGATCTGACAGATAAGAATATGCATATCCTCAGATTCAGATTTATAGCCATGTCAAGATCATAATTAAAGTTCGTATCTGAAAATAATTATACTCACAAAAAGGGTAACGATTCTAGTATTCAGGAATCTGTATTCTGACACTGAATAGCTCTCCTTTGGCATAGACTATCGATTAGATTAGAAAATAGTTGTTCTCTTTTAATTCTATTTAGATTGGAAGAAGATGCACTAGTTCTAGCTTAGATTTCAGCAGAGTAGCGACGCTATTATTTTATTTTAATTAGAATAGAGGCAGAGTATAGGAAGAATGAAGTTGTGTGGAGAGAAAGTGAGGTTTGGGGTTGTTTTTATAGGAGAATAGTGTGATTTAGAGCCTTCAGATCAGTCCAGAAGTCATCAGAACCACCCAGCTCGAAGACAGGTCATCCAGCCACTCAGAAGAAGACATGTCATCACAGAACTCTCCATAATTCTATGCTGGATCGGTATGGGCGCATTTGGCAGGTGCGCTAGTGTATTTTTGTACTGGCACACTTCACAAGTGCGCCAGTGTATTCTGGCCAGTTTCCGGTTTTTCTGCCTAACTTCGTTCATCCCTATCTTCTTCATACGGTATCCGTTTTATGCAAAGTCGGACTCTATCTCCAGCAAAATTTCGAGACGAACGCAATGACGCAACCCATTTCCCTTAATTCTTCTCCTAAAAGTTGAGTATACTTTAATTTGTTACTTATACGTTCACAAAAAATACGGGGTGTTACAATATTAGTCCCTAACCATAAATTGGTAAGAAAAACAATCCTCTAAATATCAACCCCGAAGACTGAAATCAACATCAGATCAACACTCTGAAAATCATTTAACTCAACCAGCTTCCAGTTGGGTTTTGATTACTTAACTCCATATCTGAATTCTTTATCGACCCATATTATCTCATCTTAAATTCAAAACCTTTGACTTTTCAAACTTTTTGTTTAACTTAAACAATTTTCTAATTTTCCAGAATTCCAAATTAATTTTCGGCTTGTCGTATTTGTATTTACTCTTATACAAATTCTAATTTGATTATAAATAACCATTTCACTATTATAATTTGATTATCATATCAAAATAATAATCAACATAGCCATTTAAAATAATTTCAGAAAATTATTCTTTTCATATCAAAATATAATTTTGGGTAAATTATTGCATTTACCTGACTTTTTAAAACAATACTATGTCGAATTACTCTGTTCAAGAGCTTAGAAAAACTTTTCAATTCAGTATTCGATGACTGTATCGACAAGAAATTTTAAACCACTCAACAAAACAATCATCACTGTATAAAACAGTTTTTATACAATCTACAAGTACGTGCTCATATATATAAACTCAAACTCAATCTAGGGGATTTACTAACCCCATCTCTATCGAGTTGCCCCATAGAGCCAAGGTTACTGGTCAACCTCGCTCTGATACCACTGTAATGAACCGCCAAATTCATGATCCTGAATATCGATATAAATACCATATCGACTAGTCAAGCACCAAAAATTCACCGGGTCATTCAAGGAAAGAAGTTAGAGGGTGAGGAATAGAAAGATAGAAAGGTAGAATAGAAGAAAAAGAAGAATACAAAAGAATCAGAGTAACACGAATCTCATAGCAGAATGAACATAATATAATATATGATATCAACTTAAATAAAAAATGGTATTTGCACTTACATACATCATCAGAGTACATTATATATATACAAAATACAGTGGAACAAAACTATATATATCTTACACCGAAGCCTTTTGCTCTAAGCTTCTTCCAGAATCTGTAAAATCCTGAACAACTTGACTGCCCATACAAATTTGGGAACCCAAGAGTTTAGGGAAAACATAGAAAAAATAAATTCTGGGTCAGTCATGGGACTGGTGTGAGCAAACGATTTAAACAGCTTGTTTAACTTGGAAATATTCTTTTGAAAGAAAAGATAATCGTAAGACCAATCCACACATAAACACGGACGGTTTTTACCTTACGATAAACCAAAATATTTTGAAATCATAACTATTCTGATAATATAATAATGTCTAGGGTTTCTGTAAGAAATTATAATCTAGCGGAACGCTAGCATCTCACTATAGTATACAAACAAAACCGCGTGCGCTTAGGGATAATGGATTTCAAACCATGACAAGGTATGGAACCACCTGCCGATAGTGTATCTCTAAAGGGGAATACACTGGGTTCAACAAGAACGTCTTGCAACCCGGCCACACATGACTGACCACTCATTTCGCTTGAGTGTATCGAATGTACATCACCAACGGTCGGGATCATCAACCGTTTCCCGAAAGGGACAGCATTGAATAGAATAAAGAAGGAAATGAAATTTCTTTAGATAGGTGATTATACACCGTAATGGCAGTGACCCACATAACTATGTTGCCTGCCCGATTTTTGTCATTTCCCGGTTGTGAAGCTTGAGGTTAGAATTTACCTTTAGAACATCTGGCTATCATTTACTTTGAATGCCACATTGTCAGATCAGCCAAATCACTAATTGACATCTACAAAAATACACTGGGAATTACACTAAAGAAGAGCCTTCTCCGCCACCGAATAGAAGTATGTTTGTAAAAATCAATGTACGTGACTCTTAAGAAATACTTTTTCAGACATTCATCCATACAAGTTGTCCTGGGACTGGACAAACCGAAGGCACTATTCTGCAAATCCATCTTAGGCAATTTCTACCTAGGATCAACAAAACAGCCCTTGCATAATTTCGTCTTCAATTTTCTTCAATAAATCTCTGACTCGTATAAATCGAATCGAAGTAGAATATAGATTCCGGACTCTTCGAAACGATAACATTAATATCTTTTAGGGTCAAGTGATACTTAATACCAATCAATCAACATATTTTATTGGATTTCTATACCCTAATTGATTATCAGGATTTTTATAAAATCATTTCACATATAAGATTCAACTCACAGATTTAAATAGTGATCTAATACAAGATGGGTTAACATCAATGTTTACTTAACGATTCAAGTTAGAATAATTACATCATAACACAACTATGAAACAATCGACAATCAATTCTCACGACATGTCAAACATCTCTGGTTTGGCAATTCAAATTTAATACATTGTCGTTTATATATTTGTTAATCATGAATAAGGATTATTTCTATATTATATTCATCTAGAATTTATTAAGTAGGTAATTTGTTAATTTATTGAATCATTATTTAAACCAGAAGATAAATGGTACTTTCCTAAATTCAATTACCAATTTTCCAATTCATCTTCATTCAATTTATTTTCCAAATTTCGGAATAATCTTATCATTACATGATTTATCCGATTCTCCTTTCTCAATCCCCCTTACAACTAGTATCATTTCGTTGGGTCTCCTTTTGTTTAATTGTCTTGATTTCATTTGGAAATATTTTTATGAATCATTCATTAAGTCATTTAATCATTTTAAATTTCTTTTCTAATACATAATTTGATTCTAAAACTATTATCAACTTAAACCAATAAAATTTAAGTAATACATCAATGTTTTTTTCAAAACGTTGAACTCGTTGGTGATATTCATCTTTCTTTCCGAAATCATGACATAATGTTAATTATATTCTAACACATTGGATTTTATCAATTATCTGGCTTTGAAAAATAATTGAATAAACTTCATTACCTTATTATTTAAATTAAAAAGAATAATTTAAATTCTGTTTAAAATAAATATAACTATATATATTTATTTATAGAAGTTTAACTTTAATTTATATCAATGGTTTTTATTTGTTATTCTCAACTTGCTATTTAATTAAACGATATATTTTAATTATACACAAATATATTAAAATTTCTTGTTATTATTTAATAAACAATACGCTAAGAATGATTTGGAGTTTTTAAAACCGTTTGATTCACCTCGATAAGTCTACACTTCCTCTTTCCTTCCTTTTTCTTACTTCCATTTTTCTTTCTTATATTTAATTTCTTCGAACCATTGATTTCGACCCACTCCCATTTTTTATTTTATATATTTTTCTTCCTTACTGGGCCGAAGCTCTATTCTCATATACAAACCCGCCACGCCTTATTCCTTCTCCTATGTCCCTTATCTCTTTATTTTGCCATTCTTTTACTCTTTCTTTTATACCACCGTCACCTATCATCAAGAAGCCAACGCCACCCCTCCAACATGTCACGTCACCAATCCTCATCATCAACGAACAGTCGATCCGCCCCAAAACCCTTCTCTTCCAAAATTCACTTCTTCACCATCGAAGTTGCTAACAGTGCTCCAGTTCGACGCCTTACATCGACCTCGCCAAGTTCAATCTGGCTATCGGATCCTTTTCCGCCACCACCATCGGATTTCCCACATATGCAAGCACCTCCACCCTGATTTTGACCACACTCGATCATCTTATGCCTCCCCACGCGTGGATTAACAGTAACCCAAATCACAGTGTACCAAATCTTATATTTCCCTAAATCTCAATAGTAAAGCCACTGAAAAATTATCCGACATTTTTCCCCTCATCCCTGGTCCTTAAGGCTTCTCAGTCCCCAACCCCAAGACTCATCGTCCATGACCTTGCCGGAATTTGACCCAAGTTCCACTTTTCTGATTGTCCAAAATTCTCTTTATTCATATCACGAAAAATCTTCAATTTTCTTTAAAAATCATGATTTCCTATTCTTATCTCAGTTGTATACATGATTCACATAATTACGATGATCGGATTTTATGAATTTTCAAACTCCTCATAGTAAAATTTATTTAACAATGCATATATAATATTAAATGTGTTGCAAATGTTTTTAATATACCTTACAGGGATGAACTAACCATATACATGAAGAAATTCTACCCAATAACTCTATTGTATTAAAGATATGGATTTTCTAACATGTTTGAAGTGGAAATGGTTTATTGTTAAAATTATACAGATGTGTTTTTCTTTCTGTCAAAGGATACTGAGTTCGCATACATTCAATTCTATTTCACTTGATTTTACTACACTGATAAACAAACAAAGAAATATATATATATATATATATACACACACAAGGCATCAACAATGACAGTCCAGTGGTGATTCACAATACGTGATTTGAAAATGAGGTTTTACTAATAATTCTTGTCTCTATTCCAATTTTCATTATTTGCTTTTCCAAGGTTGATATGCAGATTAATTAAGCTAAGTACAAATCCTATTTAAAAGTGTATATACATGTGTATATAACACTGTATTATATCTTATAAAATCAGCAATAGATTGAATAGGTAAAAGGGAATTTACTTTCCCAAAATATACTGCTGCTACTTTAAAATTTTGTACACTGGTTTCAACTTAAATTTTCACATTGGTTTTACTTTCAGAATGGATTTTGTTTCCAGATCTACATAAGAATCTAATAATATATTCAAACATATATTCCAATACTTATGTTTTCTAAATCACATGAACACAACAGTTCAAATGGGAAACGAGGAAGGGTTTGCTCACAACTGCACTACTGTTGTTTTTCAATTATTCGTTGGCTTTATTTTCCAGTTTTTTCATGCTTCTGTTTTCATGCTTTTAATTTTGTCCTTATTATTTTCATGCTTTTGTTTAAACATATCCTTTATATAGTATAAAATCAAATCATAGTTATAGAATTCAAATAAAGTTTACTCATAAATCTATATTGTGTTTTCAATTGTACTCACTGTTTTTACCACTCTTAGTTTTTTTTCAACCCTCTAGCCCTAATTTACTAATTCCAGAGATAATGAACTCATTAACCAATTAAATATGTAAATCACATATGATAGATTCATAACACACAAACCATTTGAATAAACTAAGGATGAATATTAAACAGCAAGGAAGATTTAATTTGTTTACTCACCTTATAGCTCTATAATTCCCAATTTGTGTTCACTGTTTTTAGTTTCAAAAACCCTGTTTATTCTCGGCTTTCACAACAATTCTCTCTGCCATTTGCATCTGGTTCTTCTCATTGGTTTTGCACAGATTTTAGTTTGGAGTTGCATGTGTGTGCAGTAGTTTATTTATAGGTGGCCAATACTTGCCTACGACGTCATATATTAAATATAGGGCTTAAGTTTAGGGTTATGGCTACTGTAAATGGTGAGTGACAGTGACGGTGAGTGACAATGATGTATTGTTAAGACTAATCGGATGAAAACTCATCCCAGGCATTACAGTCATGACATTGTATATGTGAACTCAATTCTATGTGCAGATACTACAAAGACTAGTCTGTCCCATTATTCAGACAAGATGTAATTTCATTAGTTATCCACTGTACAGCTAGTTCATAGATGTGTCAAATATGGTACAAAATTTATACTGTCATAAGTTTATAAAAATAAAACTTAAGTTTTAAGTTTTAGGTTCTCCCATGTGATATGGAAGAGGTAAGCTTAGGCTGTTTTTAGGTAGCTAGTTTGTAGCTGTAGTGCAATTTTGATTGAAAAGAGTCTTAGGGGAAATCTTTCGCTGATCTTCTACAAAGCTAGTTTCATAGCAGTGGCGTTTATTACTTATCCCATGTGAAAATGAATGCAAAATATTTGATTTATCTTCACTAGAAATGTACACTTCTATTTTGTCTTCCATCACATTCTAGCTATTGTAAATTATTAATATCTTGCTTTAGTTTACTTAGTCGTGCAAGTTATTGGCCACTTTATTCTTATAATTTTCATATGTTTATGTGTGAATTAAAACATTTATGTATATATATATATATAGATATATATTCATTTATTTACAAATGTTACAAAAAGTTTTTACCAAAACAAAATGATATCGTACCTACATATGAATTTGTTTATGTAATTTCAAAACAACTTAAATTAAGACGTTGATATAACGAAATGTTAAAACAACATTTCATATATATACATACAACTTTAAAACCCATGATTATTCTATATTTCTAAAATATTAAAATAAAATATTGTTCAACTGAATTAAATTTCCATATATAATCTAAGTTTATAGATTATAAAATGGGTCGGAAAACTGGGGCGTTACAACTTAATACTGGGTAAGGGTGGACACTCATCGCTATTTAAGACCTCTCCAGTGGACTCGTATGTTACTATTTAACTGGCATTACCGGTGAACTCTTATTCACTTCACTACGCCATAAGTGGGCATATTCGACACTAGTTTTATGTGGATGTAGATCTAAAAAGCATTGCCTTAATCCGTTTTTCAAATAGGCAACAACAGAGGGGCGTGGCATCTGCGGGCGTTGATGTAGCCCTCTAAGGAAACGCTTTTGCCTATCTACTGCCACAGAGAGGAAGTATTCGTTATAACTGTATCGCAACACTATTAGAAAGTAATGCAACAAAACACAATGTTTCCTTAAGCATAAATCAGAGCTTGGCTTCTAGGTCATGGTAGTGAAGGCCACGTCAACTTCCACGTAAGATGCGCACGTGTCACACGCCACATCAGCTCTCCATGTTAGTTGTGCGGCCTACGTGCTATGTGGAATTAATAATATTTTATTTAATGCAACACCACTATATTATGTAATGAAAAACCAATATCTTGAAATGCAACATCAGAAAAAAAAAGCAAATGCTACATCACAAAAAGAAAACCCAACACTTTAATTAAAAATTTTGCAATACCAATTTTGTACATAGAAGAAACTCATCCAAAACATTCATTACCACATTCAAACGATCCAAAATATTCTACATACCATACCAATTCTTCAAATATACCATACATGCTGACACATGCAATCAAGTACATAATTTAAAAGAACAATTCAAATATTGTACATACCACAAGTGCCAACACATACCAACCAAAATATTCCCCTAGCTTGTTTCATACATATTCGTAAGAGAACCTTGTAGTTTCATACATTCCTTCCATGTCGCAGATCCGAATACACCTTGTAGTTGCGTACATAATCTACTTCATTTGTTCTCTAAGCAAACTCCGTGCAAATCTAAAGAGAAAAAGAATGCAGCTATTAACGATTAGAATAACAATCAACTAGAATGCAGTCTATTTAAACCAGTAGATATAATTGTTAAGTTCATCTATCTAAGCGGGTTCAAATAACAACTATGTTAGATATAGTTGGGGGACAGTGAGTTTCTCAACTACTTTCCACATCATTTGTTGTTGTTCTTGCATAAACATTGATATCTTTAGGAAATAAACCTTCAAATATATATACTTCAATATTCATATGCTTTGAGATAAAATACCTTACAATTAAATAAATAATATATGGTAAGGATACTAATATTTTTGCCTCATTTCATAGATTTTGCTAGTTGATTTGTTACCATGCTTTTAAAGGTTCTCATGGCATATTTCGACTCATCTCAGCTGAAAGACGTTTGACAACAGAGCTTCATAAATATTTATAACTATGAAACATTATATCATGTATGTGTGTATATATATAAGGTCTACAGAAGGTACACATGATTATTACCTGGTTAACAGTATCTTTAAGTCTCACATTAGTAATTTTTTTAAATCTGCATTGGCCCTATCCACCTGTATGCAGCAAAAATATAATCATCAAAACTTAAAGTAATACTTGATATTGAGCAGTGAGCATGTACGGGAAAAAGGTATTCGGTCATGATGTTTACCTTGGAGTGTGTGACGACCTCCCAGAGCCCCCCCACTTAACAAGAGGAATAATGCACTAAAAGGTGTGCATGGCAGCTATGGAAGATCATCGGAGTAGGTAAATATCATCGGAATCTGTCGTAAATCTCACAGCGCAAGGATAAAATATAATAGAACACATACAACATGTATTAGTAATGAAGCATCATATACCAAACTTTTCAAATTTTCACAACATCCTGAAAGATTATTCTAACATCATAGGATATATCAAGTATGTACATAAGGCCTTATCACAACACTCATAGAGCAACTCAAACAGCAGAAACAGAAATACTAGATAGTAGTAAAAGTAATACGTCAGCCTCCTGCTCGCCTTCGCACAGCAACATCGTTCTCACTAATCGCCTGTCACCTGCTACTTATTCTGCCCATCCACAACCAGATGAACAACCGAAGGTAATAAGTGAAAACATAAAACCTTGAGTCGGACAACAGTCTTAGGGAGCGATAAAATAGCTAACAAACTTCATCAATAAAGTATATGAGAATGGGTAGATAAACATATTAATCTACCCACAATACCAGAGAAGAACTCAACCCTATCTTCTCCACATAGGACAGTGATATCCTTTATGACAAACAATTCAACCGTTCATCCATGGAAACAAGAACACTCATTCAACCATGGTAAGCATTAATAACATCCACATTATATGTATCTCATGTAAACCATCCTAATCGAATTCAACATCCCTCAAGCACAATCCCCAGAGGCCTAAATCAACATCAGATAGGCACCCAAGGAACATCTCCTTTGACGTTGGACAATCTACATGAGATGGTACAAACATAATAACCAATCATCCATGACCAACTCTGGCTATCTCCGCCAATCCTGCTTTGAAACCATCGTTAATCGTATAATGGCCAACTTTGCCATATGTCAAGGGCTAATGGTGACCCCAGTTCAAGCATAAACTCCATACGCCTTTCAACAATACGTATGTATGTCCAAACTTGACAACTAGGCCTTTCAACGATACCCATGGTACTCGACCTACAACCGGTCTTTTAGATGTCTCTAGTGTACCCTTGCTTCGAGCCTGCTAGAACTTATGACAATGATAATCTCTCGGCCTCCACATCTCTGGTCATCCAACCCGACGACTTTTCATAGCTCAAGCAACCTTATTAAGCGACCATTATTCATTAACTCACGACCTTTGAGTTGTCACCTCATTCGCTGTTCTACACCAATCAACGAACACATTTCAACACTTAGAACCTTCCTCCTTGATTTCACTTTAAAGTCACACCATCACCGAGCCAAATTACATCACTGCGCTGCGGCTAGGGTTCGTTGGGTTGCCTCCAAAAAAATTTTTTTAGACCTTTTTGTTGAATCTGTGAGTCGTACTAGAAAAATAATTTTTTTAGAAATGACCCTGTTATGCACGATCGACCAGATCATGCTCGACCCCTATGAGCACGATCGACCAAATGTTGCTCGACCCCAATCCTTCAACCAGAAGCCATCCTGCACGACTGAGCCTCCTGACCGACCGACCCCAGACCATGCTCGAGCCAACCATGCTCGAGCCAACACTACCTGACAAGACTTCCTTCCATCATAACCATGCTCGAGCCCATGCTCGACCAACCCTAGCTTGCCTGACCGACCGACCCCGGGCCATGCTCGAGCCAACCATGCTCGTGCCAACACTGCCCGACAAGACTTCCTTCCATCATAACCATGCTCGAGCCCATGCTCGACCGACCCTAGCTTGCTCAACCAGAACTTCTGCTCCACCCTGACCAAGTCCTGCTCGAGCCTAGGCTCGCTCGACCACAAGCCCGCTCGACCCGACTACGTACGACCGACCCTGTGACTTGTTCTCCAAGACAACACTACGATCGACCGACCCTGGATGGTCATGAACGACCCAAAACCTTCACTCCTCCATTTCCATTAGGATTTTAAATAAAATTTTGCCAAATGAAAAATTCGATGAAACCAACTTGTCAAATCCATCAAATATGGCTACAAACATGATATGAATCCATTAACAACATGAAAATGAAGATTATCACTAAAAATTATGCAAATCACTCCATTATCATGATGATTGATCATATGAACAAAATTATAGATCTAACCTACATAATCATATAAAATGGCATAGGAATTACCAATTTAAACTTGCTAAAATAGGTTCTAGGGTGATTCGTATGAAAATGGACTTGTCATGGTATAAATCTATGGTTAAACACTTGAATATGATGAAAAACACGATCAAACACTCATATACTTCATTGAATTCACGTGAGAGATGCAAATAACTCACCGATTCTCCCAAACAAGCAAAAATCAATGCAATAAGATTCTATAAAACAAGCAATTTGAACCAAACCCCTTGATCCAATGAACTCCCTCTTCAATTGATGTATATCTAGCCTCCAATGGTGTAGATCTATGACTTCCCTCCTTGGATTTTGATTTTTAATGGTGGAAAGGTGTTAGAGGAAGGAGAAACATAGGCCACCTTATGAGAGAACAGAGAGACTAAAACATTTCTCATACCTCCCACCCCCTATTTGTACCCTTCCACTAGCCCACAAATGGGCCTTCCCAAATTAGCCCATTCTGGCTCTCCAAACCTAAACATCCAACTGAAAAATCTTAAAACGGCAATTCCTCCCAAACCGCTAAGCCAAATCTTTAATGTAACCACCTACGAAAAGGCAACCATCAATTCCTTTCCAATGTCATAGCTCTCACTATCTGATTCGACCTGAGTCAAAAGTTATTCCCTGTATAAGACTGACAGGGGCAAAATGGTCACAAACAAAATTGGTAAAAATTATGGACATCTCTCACATCCCCATAAGCAACATATTAAAATATGAGAATGATCCAACCCTCAGTGAATAAAATAAAAATATTTTACGATCTTCCGATACGTAAAATACGAGTTGTTACGGAGTCTATCTCATCCATTAATGGGAAAATTTAATTTTTGTGATGTTTCTCAAAAAGATTTAAAGTTAATTATAAACAAAATAACATATTGCATGAGCATATATTATAAACAGAAAAATAAAATTAAACTCATTTCAAAGCAAACGATAGACCAAAAAGAGAAAAAAGCCACAGCAAAATATGGTTTGAAAAGGAAAGGAAAGAAAAGAGCTTACCATTGCGCCTCCATAGATTCCAACGGAGAACTGTGATAATTTGAACTATACATGCCTTACGTAATGATCATCCTTTTATTAGGCTTATTAGTTTTTACAAATAAATCTGATCAAATTTGAACCATCAAATGCCCCTAGTAATTTGTAAATTGTTATTAGTCACAAGCAAAAGTACCAAGGAAAATAATTCAGTTTTTGATAATAATAAAAATTAAGGCAAAATATTATTGTTTGTTAACATATACTTCCCATTAACAAATGAATGGCCTTAAGGCAAGAACTCCAAATAGTCTGGCAACGCAGGTATTTGAAAATTTTGACGCTATTTCAACTTCAAATGAATGGCCTTATAGCAGGTATCTGAATATTCCCCATTGACAAATGAATGGCCTTATAGAAGCTTCTACCAAATCATACTACATTGGCATGTACAAAATGTGATAATTCAAAATCATTTAACATAAAAACTGCAAATACATTGCCAAATTAATTGAGATGTAAAAAACATTTGACGAAAATGTAGAATAGAGCATCATAGTAACAATAATAATGATAAAGAGTGAAAAGATAACTCAACTATTGTGTACACTTTGACAAAATAATATCCCATGCAAATGAAGTGAATGAAGATCCCATATGCTAACTAAGTGATCTTGGGTACGCATTAAACCTGTATCTTAACCATCATCATGATCTATGTACCAAGTGAATGGAGATTATATTTATCCTCAATAACATTTTGATATGCTATGTACTTCAAGACATATGTGCATAGAAAGAAAGGATTAGGAAACGATTATGCGATTTAACCTGATTATGTGAACACTTAAAAAATAGATTTGATCAAGATATAAAAAAGAAGCGGGAAACTCAATATTTGGATTTGTAGATCCAAGCACTCTTAGTGTACCATGGCTCATTTTCCTTCATAAAATAGCCAGTGCCCTTGCCTCTAATCATTAAATAAAGGAAATGAAGAAAAACTTGGGTTAGTATTGTAGTTGAATAATCGATTGTATGTTTAAGGAGACGTTGAGGACAAAACATGTTACCAAGCAGACCAGATCCAATCTGGTTATAAGAATGTTGCATAGTCATATTTGGAGCTATGCATAGCAGGTAAACTGGTAAAACTGAAGTTTACTTAGAAGTGATATAGAAAACACATTTTAATAGCACAACTAGTATTATCAAAATTTCAGTTATCCCTGCAAAATCCAGCCTAGGTTTGATTAAAAAAGTGGTGACTTGGAACTGTGAACTACCGTAAATATCTATTAGGAAAAAATCAAGGTTCCATAAGATACATTATTAGAAGCGGTGGCTGCAGTCATAAGAAAAACATAAGTTACTATTATCGTCGATACGTGTAGTTTCTATAGTGTGACTAACTCGGTTTGGGACACAATGACAAAAGAAACAATTCACTATGCACATAGATAAGGCAAAATTAAGAAATGCGAATGACAGATGATGGTGTACAAATTTGGTAACAATCACAGTGAAAGATAATAACATGGAAACAATAATCCTTTTGTCATCCTACTTTAAAGAATCGGGTAAATATGTAAAAATCAATTGAAAATGGTACAATTTGGGATTTGAATCTTATAATCAAATTGAATACCAAGAATCGAACATTTTACTAGTTTGAATCACAATCAAAATTGAATTAATCTGTGTTTAAAATATAAGCATTATTGAAACAATCAAATGTTGCAACAGATAACAACTTAAACTATCTCTAAGCATGCCGATGCATGGAAGTAATATTAAGACAAGATAAAGATATTAACTAGTAATAAATGGTTATCTTTGCTTCCAATGTCAAAAGGGTACCAATATGTCAATGCTTGCTATAATTGCAATAGATTTTTGGGTCAAAGGTAATAAAAAGGTAAAAAATCAGCACCGTCGTCTTTGTATTAGTGCAATTTAACTTCCAAACAAATGATATCATACTATCAATTGGATTAATTAAATTATGAGCGAGAAAGTAGGGAAATCATATTGTTTGAATGCAAAATTTATAGGACTAAAATATTAACACAATCAATCAGGAAATGATACCATCAAGAAATCACCCAATCTCTACAAAATCCAAACCAACTTCTCTAGCTAATCTAAAATGCAATGTCCTTGTTAGAACAGGGCCATTGTATGTAGCATTAGTATGCTAGAAATGAAATGCAGATAAAAGAAGAAATTAAAACCTAATCAAACTTGAAAATTGCACTAAATAATTTGTTTCCGAAGCCCATTATCAGAGAATTTCAGCTGATATTTTTTACCAAATGAAGGAACTCTGAAAAGTAAATTAAACAAGCGAAAAAAAGGTATTCAGAAAAGGGATTTCTCAAGTACTTATCACAGAAAGGTATTCCTTAAGTACTTATCAATCATACTTTTCTTCCTCGACTTCAAAGGTAATATCGTAGCTTTCTGAGTAAATACAATTTCGCGAATTTGAATGCATGAACCGCAAAGTTGGGTCATTACGTTTTACATTTTTCCTTTCTTGTAGCCTCTCGATTAAGTTGCTCATGTTTTCGAAAACTACACTTTTCGATTTGAGGGTTTGGGGATAGTCAGGGGTGCGACAGATTAGAGTATAGTGGGAATATGGGATTTGGTGAGAAGAAGGTTAGCGGGAAATAGGCGAAAGGTAGCGTGGAATGATCAACGTGGATGGATGGTTGTGATTTTTCATTTATGAGGGTGCGGATTGACGAGGTATACATTTAACTGGTGTAACGCAATGCTTTTAACTGGTGCTGCACGTCATAACACTAGAATTCTCGTTGTAATAGTGCATTCACGTATAATGCAACAACTTTTGAGTATTGTTGCAGAAGATCAAAGAAATCGTAGTTTTTGCAATTCTTTTCTTACAACGCACATACATTGCTGTCGAATATGCCCACTTACGGCGTAGTTCTTAATACTTTCCTTAGACAGACGACCCCTTTTCATGCTCTTTAGAACTATTATTAGCATGTCCCTAGGTATTCCTTTACAAAGCCCAAAGATAAGAAGCAGATAACTTTTAGAGAACTACCCATTCATACGTCTATCTTTTTATTTAATACCATTTACTATCTCATAAGCTTATAAGAGAAAGGTAGACCCAATGACCACTTAAGGCCTAATAAGAGGAGGTCCCATGACTTTTATCCAAAATCAAGGAGTGAAACTTAGAAAGGATCCAGTCCTAACCACTTAATAACCAAACAAGGCAGGTCAGTCATTTAATACCTTCTCGATGTAGGCCTACAACACACAAGTATTTATTACAGTAAGCAATCAACGTTATATCGATTACTTGTAAATGTTGGATTTTCCCGGCATTCCATCCAGACTTCTACTACAAGTGGGCTTAACCTTATGTCTTTATGTATATATTATAATGGCCCATGGCATTAGGCTTCTCAAATTAGGTTGACTTCTTGTAGATGCTGGATATCTCGGTCGGTTCCGGGCAGACTTCTACTACAAGTAGGGGTTAACTTCGTGTCAATGTGGCATTAATATCAATAAAACCATTGATACTCACACACATATAAATTTTCCAATTTGGACTTTTAAACTCGAATTTCTCATTAAATACATTTAATATGCATTAATATTACGTTAATTATGCTATTACTAGTAATTAATAAAACGCAATTAAAGCATGCACAAAGAAATGTCCTAAAATGTGGAAATGTCCATCCTAACCAAAAATTAAGGTTTACAAGTTTATTTTCTTAACTTTCTCAACATAACATATGATGTTTATTTACATTCCAATCAATAATAGGGAAATTACAAATATAAATAGAATAACTTACAACTTAGGTTCTAAAGATTATTTTAATAATAAAAGAAAGGATAAGGTGCAAAAAGACAATAATATGTATAACTTCTTTTTGGTACTGTTTTACTTTTTTATATAAGATATGTACCAAAATTAAGACTTTAGTAACACGTGGTTTAATACATTTGGACTATCTATTTTATAAGAAAATTAGATGTTTAAACATATGTAAATTATAGTACCTGAATCCGTGTTTTTGCATAAATCAATATTTAATATAATAACAAAGACCGAGTAAATTAGAACAAATATCAAAATTATACAACACCTAAAAATCCAACCTTTTATTATATTCTTAATCCAAAACCAACCAATATCGACAATTTTTGAAGTAAAAAAGGGATTTGGAGGATTTATATTGATTTCGTAAGAAACCCAGATCCCGCGTAGTACAATCAATCTAATTCTGCACTACAATTATAGAAAATAGTAAACTTAATACAATTCCCACTCACAGAATTATTAGGATAAGAATAAGAAAATTGTATAGAATCAAAATCTGGATTGAGTCCTCAAAATACCATATTCCAAATATTCCTCTTAAAAATAAGATATATGAGAATAAAATTAGAGTCTTATATACATATAATTTTCAACTTCAGATTTTAATAAGAAATAGATTAGAGAAGATAGACAATGTAACACCTTGCATTTAAAAAAATAAAGTAATCAGAATAATTACAAAAATAATTAATAATAGAAAACAAACATTATTGGAATTGTTAGAATTCGGCTACAAAACATATACCATTGCGTTTGTAGTGATTTTCGGATTAATTTACAAATATAATGCATTTTGAAAGGTGTTTGTATGAAAAATTTATTGACGTTCGAAGTTTCGGGTTGGAAAATATTTATAAATGTAAATGTGAGTAAATATATTTATTTTCGAAATATATGTGCGTATTAATTTCTTGAAACAATACGCATTTGAATTTGAAATTAAATTTGTGTCAAAACAGAATAAAATTAGGTAAAACCAAAAAGAAGAATAATGTTAAATAATAATATTCCATGGATTCAATCACGCACGATCTAAGTAGGAAAGAAATGTGGCCCAACATGTTAATACATGTTTAGATCGACCTAAACTTGGGATGGGTCGGCCCATGTGTCGACCCATATGTCGACCAAAGAAGGGTATATGTAACACCCCGAATTTTAATAAACAATAAATAAATAAGGTAATAAATTAAATAACATGGTAATATTCATGATTGGACAACGGGATTGTTAGACCAAAAAATGGCACTAACACCCAATTGAATAGGATTTGTGAAGAATGATAATCTAAAACATAGAAAATCAAGCAAAGACATGAGATTTATAGTGGTTCAGCATTAACGAGCCTACATCCACTTCATATTTTCTCATTTCATTCATAGATTACAATTACAATGAATATTTCCCTCAAACACTTGAATTCAATTAATAATTCTTTCTGAATTCATTGATTTTTATTGCAGAAGAAGGTAGTTATTTGTGGAGGAATTCGGCCATGGCATACGTAGAGAAATAAAGTGCCAAAAGGTCCCTTTCATTCGTTGTATTCTCATGTATTTATAGCTACAGGTAAATGTTGGGTCGATTATGCCACGTGGCGGCATCAGAGGGGATTTCGGAAGTAGTGGAGAACATGGTATAATGGTCTTCAACTGTCCAGAATTCATCATTCCAAGCAAGATGGGTCCTCCCATTCCAATCCGAACCGGATGCTCAATGTTCCTGCTTCAGGCCATTTCAGTATAAGGGGATCAGATCAAGTCTGATCCAATCTGAAAGGAAGGATCTGATTCGATCCGAAAGGGGGAATCCGATCTGTTGACATTTGCGTGTACAATTCAATTTTTCCAACCTTCCATCACTCCATCGAAGTGATCGCCAATCAATGTAAGTTCATACTCAAGTCCCTAGCTTTGGGTAGCCTGGTCACAAAACAGGCTAACATTTTGCCCCCCAAAGTACATCTTATCGCAGATGAGATGTGCTTTGGATAAGTTGAGCTGAATCTTTTTCGAACGTCATTCACCCTTGAGGAGGCTTTATCAAATTTTTGTATCCTATTGAGTAGTTCCGGCATATGGATCTTTTCCTTTATAAATGGCTTGTCATATATCACACTACTTCTATTGATGCTTATCGGGCCAAATTCCATGGCTAGAGTGGTCATGATGATCGACCACTCGTTTAGACCTCATCAAATCAAGTGGTTGAATTTCTTCGTCATAAGTCATGTAGGATCGACGGCTCCCGTGTGAGATCATACATACACAAGTTAATGCCAAACGATGTCATCTTCCTCTGTTAGTTAAGTGTGTTACTGAGTCATGCTTTCTTTTACGTATAAGTCAATGTATGAAATAGTCATCCAAGTCATAGGGTAGTATCAGAATCTTCGGGCTTTGAGCCAGCATCTAGACCATTGGAATAGAGTGTATCAGAAATGGCTTATGAATTTGTCATTTGTGCTTGGAATTAGACTATCTTGATATCAGGATATTAATCTAGAGCTCACGATTGTATCAAATCAGAACAATAAGGTATCTGAAAGCCATGATCATTTCGGATCGTTTTATAATCATGTGACCACATACGAGTCAATACGAGATGTTGTTGAAAACATGCAAGCCAATAGCTGGTAGGATCATGACAATCGTAAGGCAGCTGAGGAGTTTGTCACACTTTCCATTTGATGCAAATACAGATCAAATCTTTGGTCTCAATGCTTGATCCGTTAGTTGACTCACTTGGATGGTCAAAATGAATTATGTCTTATTCCAGAGATATAATGTATATATTCTGAATCGTGCACTGAGTCAGGGTCATGTTCAAAGTCAATCTGTTAGTTGAAGATGATGCTCCTAGAATCAGTGGAAGACAGTCGAAGTTAGTGCTTATTCCACTAGCATTAGTGGGGGTTGGGCCAAGTCAATTGGACATCCAGTTTTCTATCTTTTATTGTTTTTTTTGTTGCATTGGGTTGGAGCTGCATGTTCAGCAATCTTATTCAACCCATCTCATTATGTGCTCTTTCTCAAGTCGCCAAGGGTTGGAATTGTATACACGAATGGTCGAATCACATTTGTGTCGGTGTCATCCTATCTGTTTAGTCAGAAAGCGGGGATCGCCTTATCGAGTGTCAGCGAACTTAGATACTCACCTCGCATCAGCTACGGAGTTGAGTAAGCTCGTCAATCATGTAAGCGAGCAAACATCGTTAGGGAGTTATTTGAGCTCCTTCTTTCATGCTTTGGCATAATCCAGAATAGCCATCACAATATTATTGAATCTATCTCTCATGCTTGGTTCCCTTGAGCTTGGCAATCAAGATCGCGAGCTCGATCAATGAAATTGGTCCTTTTCGGATTTGTACATTCTTGTTAGTCTTTTCCTAGGCTTCTCTTTTGTCTTTAACATTTAATGAGTTAGATGATACTCCATTCTTTGTCATGAAAACACTGTGATCATCCATCTTAATATAGGTATCCTCTTATTGCAGGAATCTATCTGCTTCAAGATAGAATTCACTAATGTTTCTAGGAAAATCTCATGGTATAAAGATATTGAGGTTTGTTTTAAAGGTGAATCTGCCAAGGCCTTTTGGTGGGTCTCAACACGGAGAGATTTTGAAGTCTGAGTTATCTAGAATACTGGATATTGCTGCTAAAAACACCATAGATGGTCCAGGCCGATCTGTCGACGTTGTTGCGGCTTTGAACCTTTTGTGGAACGAATGTAGGGTCTCGCCGGACCTTTGTTTGATTGTAGTGGGTAACATTACATTTTTGGATCGATAGACGTGGATCGTTGTTCGCTCAATGAAGTGGGTGAACAACGCGTTCCAGCGGGTGATCAAATCGGATGAATGCCACCAAAAATCGTACAACAACTATGTGATCGAAGATCGGGAAATGGTAGCTTGAAGAGCAGGGAGTTGCTGAAATCCCTGATGTCTCATGTGAAAAAGTTTTGACTGACATTGCTTACATTGCCTTTGAGGTGTGCCGCCTCTGGTGAAGCCTCAATTAACATTGGCAATCTGGCCTTTGTTTTCGAGGAGTCATTGCCAATTGTCCAATTTAGCGCTGGTGCCCCCAGCATGAAGTCTTGAAGTGGGTGGAAGTTGGTCTCTGGCTTCTTAGATCCGCATATGCAATAGCCGTCAATCAGGCTTTCGTCCTTTAATTTTGGATGGTGATTTGCTGCTCGGACGTATGCGGGTCAGTCTTGACGAGTCATTCTTTTGGTTACAGTCTGGGATCTTGCGGGACTATGATGATAGCAATGTGCATAAAGTTGGCGGATAGTTGAATTACGTTACTCGAAACTTGTATCCCATGCATGCCCCTCATCTACGGTGGTTTTGCTATTGGGTGAGCATCAAATCCATTTCTTCTCTGAAATCATACTTCCTCATCAAGTCATGAGTTAAAGTTTGATACAAAATGATTTGTATGTGTCCAGCTCATGTTAGTCTTTGGTCTCCCATCCAATCTATGCGGATCGGAGTCGAGTGGTGATAAAGCCAAATTATAGTCACCTTGTACGCTTCCATTTGCCCCCTGTATTAAAGAATGAGGAACTTCATGTTGAAGTTGAGTTGGATGTGAAGCATTCATCTGAATTGGAGCAAAGGTCGGTCGAACTCCATTTAAGTTTCTAGTGGCTCTTGCATTGCCATCATTTTCGTCCAAGATGTTATGGTCAGAACTTGCATGCTACAAATGTCTGGGAGGAGGTTGATTGCCCCTTGTTTCACTCAAGACGTCATTGCCAACTCATCCTTCGGTCTTATGCGATCTAAACAGCGGAACAAGGAGTGATTGAGCCAAGTTCGTTTTCGATTGAATTCCCATGTTGCTCGCTCCAAGGATTAATTTGTAGCTACTCGGCCATCCATCCATCCGAGTAAAGAAGTCATCCATCATTTTCTAACGCTTTCGGAGAAGTTCATTTTATCATACCAGCTGGGTTCTTAATTCAATAATGGCACCATCCGTTTTATATCTAGTCTGACATGCTGAGGGATTACCGTAAGAAGAAATCTGCTAACTTCCTTCGCTCCTAGCGCCTTTTTCACCAACATCCTCAACACGGAAGAAATTTCTATCTTCCTTCTTTTTGGCCCTTGAGTCGGAGTGTCAGGCAATTCGCTTCCTTGCAAGCTAGAAGTCAAAGTAATGGTGTCCCCCCTATCTGGGGTCTTTCAACCGGAAAGTCGGTCGAGACTAGCAAATGGACGTTTACTCTACATCCATTCCGTGGTCCTCAAGTGGCCTGTAAAGATCGAGGTATAAGTTAGACACAGACATACAAGTTATGTCATTTGTAAATATTTTCAATAGTGTGCCCCCAGTCCAGGGGTAATGATGAAATATCGGTAGTCGTATCACATCCCATTCAAATTTAGACATGGATGCATGGAAAAGAGACATTGCTTTCAAATCTTAAGTGATTGAGTAATCCAAGTGCTCGAGCTATCGCATTTTCCATTCAGTGTATTTGCAAGGTGGCACTCGTCGTTACACTTGGGCTATTGTCAGTGATACGTGGGTGTGTATGTTGATTTAATATATCATTCTTAGGGCCTCCTTTCAGTCATTGCCTTAAGTTGTGTGACACATCATTGAACAATTCACTCTCAAGGCCTATTTTTGGTCATCGCCTTGATTCTCCTGAGAAGTTTAGCATTGGGCATCAGTGTCAGCTTTCTGGATGTGGCCCTTTGTTTGTGTTCCACTAGCCTGCTACGGTTGTTGCGAGTGCGACCTTTGCATTCTTGTCTTGTTATCTTGTACAAGCCTGCATTTTGTAAACAAAGCGAATCTCTAAGTAATAGGTAATAAAGCACATCACAATCAAGTAAGGGTTCCAACTCAGAATCCCTGCAATCAAGTAATATCTAGAAAATCATATAGAATTCATCTAAGGGGGGTCATGTGTGTATGCCCCCATTCAATCATGAATAAAGTGCCAAGTCTGGACTTGTTCAGGATTGATTAGGATCGGCATTGAATTGCCCCCCATATCAGAAAATGAGGGGTTCGGGCTCAACTTTCATTCTTACCCCCGATCATGCAGCGAGGTAGGAGCCCTTTTGTGGAATTTAATTGTAATGCCTTTATACTTTCCTGTCGTATGCCCAGGATAGAGTTTGAACTTAGCTTTCAATTTGCCCCCTAATCCTTCAGTAGGGTAGGAGTTCATTTGTGGCGCAGTCTCTAGCGCCTTTATACTCTCTCGTCGAATACCAAGGGTAGAGTGGAATCAAGGTGGTCTTTTAATCGTGTTGCACCTTCACGCCTTGAGGATGCCTTTTTCACGTCCTTTATACTCTCTCTCGGATCATGAGAGTTAGAGTTGTGGATGTCGTCTTCCCGTCCTTTATACTCTCTCTCGAATCATGAGAGTTAGAGTCATGGATCGAGTGGTATTTAATCTTGGCGTGCCCATCACACTCGTCCTAGATTCATACTTCTATCCAAGCTCCGAGGACTAGAGTTAGTCAGGCAAACAATCGGATGACATTTGCTAAGGCTTTGTGTTCCTCCGATCAATCTATGGGAGGAGTGATTGGCACCGAACTTCGGGTACCTGCATCATTCATATCGCATGAGTTAGTCATGCCAATAACTCAGGAAGCATGTAAAAGTAAATTGTATGACTTAAAAGTAAGCATATCAAGGGGTAATGCTGCCTCCTTTATTCTGGTGGCGTCAAGCATAGGATCGAGCCACGTAGAAGGATGAACTATGTCCATTTAGAATCAGATTCTAACTTTGAAATGCAGAAGATTAATGCACAATTGTCTTAGGTCTGCCACGTTTGAGCCAAGGAGTGTATGGTCATCGTGAATCCACCTTGAGACATGAAATTTTCTTTAGACAAAGGGCGTGGCTTTGTGGATGAGCAATTCAGTCGAGCTTGTTATGGTTTTGTTCCATAAATCTATATGTGGATGTTACAAGTCTGATCGATAGCAAATCCTGGATACCTACATCATCCACATATTAATTCACCTGAGTTAATTACATCAATAACTCGTAAAGCATGGAAATATTAGAGTCGCGGTTAAAGAATAATCTTGTTAAAGGAATAAATATCATTCTGTGTGAAAATGGCATTGCATGCTCTTTGCTGGTCTATTTTGCCTCGCCTAATATCTGCTAGGGGATGGCTGCCAAAACCTTTAGCTAGTGATGAATGTCTTTTCAAACCATCGTGGGATGGCAGTCCCAAGAATGAACAGACCTTGATTGGGGTCTTGGAGTGACAAAGGAAATTAGGTAAATATTGTAAGCGAATGACAAGGTCGCATCTCCTTTGAATCGCCTTCTTTCCCCCATGCTAAGGGCAAGGATTGAGGGTCGAGGAGTCATGTATGTATTGCTAAAGGTAAAGTGCCATCACATTGGTGCTAGGAAAGTAATTGGCAGGAGAATAATGGATCCATGCTTATAGAAACTTTTGTGCTTTCCATGCTAGGAAATAAAATATGGTTGCTAGGGGGGATAGTCATATCTCATCTGTTTGCAAATATGCCTTCAATCCCACGTTAGGACTAAGATCAAATGCACAGATAATCAATCAGCATCCAGGCCTAAGTGCTCTAAACTTTTAAATCGCCAATTTTCGAGCAAGGCTGAGGTCGTCGATCATGCATACCGAATTGTAACACCCCGTATTTTCTATGAATGTATAAGTAACAAGCTAAAGTATACTTAATTTTAGGAGAAGAATTAAGGGAAACGGGTTGTGCCATTGCGTTCGTCTCGAAATTCTGCTTGAGATAGATCCCGAGTTTGCATAAAACGGATACCGTATGAAGAAGATACGGACGAACGAAGTTAGACAGAAAAACCGGAAATAAGCCAGAATACACTGGCGCACTTGTGAAGTGCGCCAGTACAAAAATACACTGGCGCACCTGCCAAGTGCACCCATACCAATCCGACACAGAATTCTGGAGTGTTCTGTGATAACGTGTCTTCTTCTGAGTGGTTGGATGACCTGTCTTCTAACTGGGTGGTTCTGATGCCTAACTCTGCCTCTATTCTAATTAAAATAAAATAATGGCATTGCTACTCTGCTGAAATCTAAGCTAGAACTAGTGCATCTTCTTCCAATCTAAATAGAATTAAAAGAGAACAACTATTTTCTAATCTAATCGATAGTCTATGCCAAAGGAGAGCTATTCAGTGTCAGAATACAGATTCCAGAATACAAGAATCATTCCCTTTTTGTGAGTACAGTTATTTTCAGATATGAACTTTAATTATGATATTGACATGGCTATAAATTTGAATTTGAGGTTATGCATATTCTTATCTGTCAGATCTGTTTTTCTGTGACTATTCTCTTTCTTTTTTTCTGTTCTATAGCCAGGCTACTACGAGCCTGTGCCAAATCTCAAAAGAGATTAACACACGAATGCTAAATTTTGGAGTAAATAATGAATAATGCATAATTGGACATGACTGATCTGTGACTGATTTGAGAAAAGGACATATGTTGTAAATTAGATCTAGATCTGTGCATACTCTGTGATTTGGAAGAGGAGGAATCATTGAATGATAACATATGACTTGAAACTTGGGGACATAATGCATATAAAAATTAAGATCTGATAAAATTAAGATCTGATTTTGAGAGGATATAATTTAAAGATCTAAATTTTTGGGTATATTTTATATAACGATTCATGACTTGAAAAAGGAATATGAAACTTAGGCGTAAGGACCTATATTAAAATAGGATAACTATTAATGTAAATGCACCTAAATATGGATTTTTGGATATTGGCATTAAAGGCTATAATTTGGCATAATTCATGTCATGATTTGGGGATTTTAGAGAGTGTTCTGTAATGTGCAAAGTTTAACGAAAATTTGGGGGCATATATTGTATTATGAATTATGACCATGATTTGAGCATGTAAGTTTAGGCTTAATTTCTGATTAGGCAAGATATGTAAATAGAATTTTTAAGAAATGTTAAATCTTCTAATCTGCTGAATTTCCTAATCTGCTAAATCTGTTGAACTGCATGTTTTGCTAATCTGCTAAATTTCCTAATATGCTAGATCTGTTATCTGCTAAATCTGTTGAAAGCTGAATAATTGTAATTTGGAGGCTCGATCTAAAATTGAGAAAAACATGTTAATAGAACTTTGGATAATCTGCCGTAACTTGTAAAGAAGTTAAATCTGCTAAATGGACATAATTAGTCTGATATATTCTATAATGGAATAAAGTGGCTATGACACGAGGTTAGACTCTGTTTACGGTAGAAGCCTTCCTGGAACCAACCGGCTTATCCAGCGACCGCAAACTGTCAGTCTAATGTGAGAGGACATAGGAATAACTATATGCTTAGACACGAGGTTAGGTCTGGCTTGTGGCAGAAGTCTGCCCGGAACCGCCCGACATATCCAGCGGCCACAAGCTACCGACCTAATGTGAGAGGTTTGTGCATTAATATTTAATTAATGCAAATATGAGATAAATATGATGTCTAAAATGTGTTGGGTGGATAGGGTTAAACCAACTGGACTGATGAATTTAACAAACCCATTTCGTGAATCTGTAGGCCCAATACAAAGTTAGACAATCTGTAAGTCTGTTAAAACTGTACATCTGATCCGTTAGTCTGAAAATGTGTTAACTTGATTGTCTGATCTGTGAACTAGTAAATCTGAACTCTGTATGTCTGAAACTTGTAAACAAGTTAATCTGAAATCTGTTAGTCTGGGACACAAGGTTAGGAGGGGAAATACTTGTGTCATTTGTTGTTTGGGACCCGTATTAGTCAGTAACCCTTTCTGGTATCAAAAAATTTGACCCCACGCTATGTAGGGGTCCGGGCACGCTTACTGAACTAATTGTAAGCGGTTCATTCTGATAATGGCGAGGGGTGTTGATGGTGCGTTCCAACCGGGTCATGTGCGTGCATGGATCTGGCCTGCTCTAAGGATGTAAGACACTGTGACATCTGTAAATAGGTCTGTGCCAATAGGTTGCCACTTTAGGGAGTGATACACCCTATTATGGGGCCGACACAGGGTATTTATGTATTAGGGAGCTGATCGCTTGGAGTAGGACCTCAGGTACACTTAGTTTTGTCTGTTTCTGTTGGTACCGTCTGTTTCTGTTGGGTGGTAACACCTGTCTGTTTCTGCGTGGTACCGTCTGTTGGGGTGGTAAAGGCCCATTACTAGTGTACACCTAATTCTAACATTATGTTTCCGTAGGGATTATTCTGTTTCCGTCTTTGATTCCGTTTCCGGTTCTGTTTCCGTACCTTATGTCTGTTGGGGTGGTAAAGGCCCATTAGTTGGGTGGTAAAGGCCCATTATTAGTATTCTGTTTCCGTACCTTCTGTCTGTTGAGGTGGTAAAGGCCCATTATTAGTATTATGCTTCTGTACCTTCTATTTGTTGGGGGTGGTGAAGGTGCATTACTAGCATTCTTTTCTGTATAGATTATTCTGTTTCGATTCTGTTTCAGTTTAAAGATTAGGGTAACACCTAATCCTGTTATACTAGTATTAGTGCAGAGAAGTAAGATGTATGTAAGGAACATAACATGGTTTACATCATTATGTTTCTTCTATTAACCTAAAGTATATCTGCTATTCCTGTTGATGTAATCTCTCATCCGGCTTTATTTACATGTCATGATAATATTATCTGTTTATATGCTGGAAGTCACTGGACTCGCCAGACTTTATGTCTAACCTTGTTTGTTTTCGCCCCTTTTCTTTCCGTCCCCCCCCCCCCCCCCCCCGCCCTCCCCAGGTGCTCAGGGTGGAAACATAGGAGCTTGATTATGATTCTCTCTGCTTGAAGTGCTTGGAGTATCGCTTGGCTTTGACTCTATCTTTTCATGGCGGTTTATGTTGGCGATTATGGCTTTGAAACTTTACATTCTGAAGGATTTTGTATAAGACTGATAATTGTGTACTTGAGTTTTGGTATTGTGATTTAGAAAGATGTAACCAAACGTATTTCTACTTCTGCTGTAATAAAGTTATAATTTTTCAAGTACTGCATATCTGTCTTGTAATATTCTGTTCTGTCTACTAAAACGCTCCATCAAAGTTAAGGCATTCCCTTTGTGAGTGACCTTAACGGAGGTGGGCTGTTACACGAATCTTCATCCTCTCTGGGACCTATGTCTTCGGGCAGATCATCAAGCAACTCTTTCTGCGATATCTCCCTTGCTTGCTAAGCCTATGCATACTTCGCACTACATCTCCTCGGGAGGGGAAGCGTTTTTGGGTTCCACGTCATTTCTATTGCATAGCATATTCCATCCAGCCAAATAGGAGGCTCTTCCAGTGACTTGATCGTCATGGACCATTCTTGCTCCAGCTTCCATTGGGACTGAGAAGTAGACACTAGGGTGAAATCTAAGCTATGAATTCTGCTGGAGCTGATCGGTCTAGACCTTGATCAAATAAGCTTGAATACGATAGCATAACTTGTGAGACCTAAAGTTATATTCATGCGTTATATCACAATAAAAATAAGAAGTAGACAGCTAATGGTTGATTCATATTTGCTTTAATCTTGAGCTCTCATCACTTGACCAAGGTCGTATAGTGGCTGGTGAGTTGTCAAGTTGTTATAATCAGTGAAAGGATCCATAGGTTCAATCATGGCATGTGGTGGTTCAACTAGTACCTAACTCTGGGCATCAAAGTATGTTGACCTAAACCTTATTCGATGGAAATCAGTCTTCCTCAATGCGGTTGATAGCAGATATCCATTGCAAAGGTTAGCCAAGTTCCTTAGGAGGTGAACCGCAGAACATATTTTATTCATCACATCATGACATTGAAGTGTAGCTTTGGGATGTTGGGATCCATAACTTCTTTCTGGTATCCCATCATTGATAATTATGGTCACTAAGATCATATGAATCATCTTCGGAGTAGTGCTCAAACTGTTCCATGTAACTGTCATTCGTTGCTCCGCCAATTGAATAAGTTTAAGTCACATAAATAAGGTTGTCATTACTCGTTAGGGAGCAACATCAGTTGCATCGGTGGAATCTATACACCATCCGAGCTATGGAAGAGGAGGCTGCTATGAGACAATCATTGTCTCGTATACTGTCGATGATAACAAGATGAATCTGATCGATAGCTCCTCACACTGGCTTACTGATGTAAGCAGGTGTCGTGGCTCTGGGAAAAATCCCAATCGTTGTCATTTTTCTGTGATATTCCTAGACTATCCATCTAATCTTCATTGACAAGCTTTGATGACTGCTGTTGGCCAAAATATATGTCGAGCCGAAGGCGAGCCGTGCTCCGAGCCGAAGGCGAGGCCGTCAGCGGGTCCGGGCGCAGCGCCGGTGGGGGTCCGGGGCCCCACAGTCCCGGGAAGATCCACCTAACCGGTTAGGTCGAAAATGTGGGCACCACACGACTTTTTCGATTTTGGAAGGTTGAGCCTTTTATGAAATGATCAGAAAAATGTATTTTTTCCCAAAAACAACTGTTTCGGGTCAGAACGGATCATGCCTTCAAGTGGCGGTTCAGAGATGTCTTCATGTTGGGTCGGATCGGACCAGTTCCTCCGATCCGGATCGAAGCATCGTCAGCTGATCGGTTCGGGTGCCCCTCCTACGGTTCTGTTCGGGTTCACTCTTCTTGGTCGGATCATGGTGTCACCCTAGGGCCAGTGGTATACTCATCTGCCTTATCCGAACCGGTTACTTCGATCCCAGTTACTTCAATCCGAGCCGGTTACATCGATCCGAGCCGGTGGTCTGTTTATCTACTGCATCCACACAAATTTCCATTCGATCTGACCTTTTTCTCGATCCGATCCGCAAGGCCTGTGAAGCTATTTTCAAATCTACTTCGGTATATCCAACTTTGACTTTCAATCAAAACGTTGTTGGTTCATCACATCTCCAACTCCTTCAGCCAATCTAAATAGAAAGCGAGTCTTTCAGAATTGAATACGGATCTCCCCTCAATGAACTCTGATATCCATTAGTAGATGAGGAGATGTATGGTTGTGAATCAGCCCATTCTCAGTGAAAGCACCAAAATGTTTGACCAAAAAATGGCACTAACACCAAATTGAATAGGATTTGTGAAGAACAATAATCTAAAACATAGAAAATCAAGCAAAGACACGAGATTTATAGTGGTTCAGCATTAACGAGACTACGTCCACTTCATATTTTCTCATTTCATTCATGGATTTCAATTACAATGAATATTGCCCTCAAACACTCGAATACAATTAACAATTCTTTCTGAATTCATTGATTTTTATTGAAGAAGAAGGTAGTTATTTATGGAGGAATTCGGCCATGGCATACGTGGAGAAATAAAGTGCCAAAAGGTCCGTTTCATTCGCCGTATTCTCATGTATTTATAGCTGCAGGTAAATGGTTGGTCGGTTATGCCACGTGGCGGCATCAGAGGAGATTTCGGAAGTAGTGGAGAATGTGGGATAATGGTCTTCAACTGTCCAGAATTCATCATTCCAGGCAAGACGGGTCCTCCCATTCCGATCCGAACAGGATGCTCAAAGTTCCAGCTTCAGGCCATTTCAGTATAAGGGGATCAGGTTGTAATGACCCGCATTGGCAGAGTTATTATAATTAATTTATTTAATTATATAAATAGTGATATAGTGAATTAAATGGTGGTTTGATTAAATAATGGTGAATATTTAATTTAAAATCATATATTAAATTTTGAAATAATCAGAATTGGCCGAAATGGCGATATGGCGTGAATTGGGGAATTCAAAATATATAATTCAGCTTCGAATTGAATTAGAATAACGAATATATTCAATCGACGTCAGTTTGAACGTAGAATTATAATATAATTAAAATAGAGCGCGTAACGATGAGGTAGTTCGCTATTTGGCGATTTGAACTTCAACTGAATATGCAGGGTTCGTTTTAAATCGGATTTCTGTGAAACAAGAAACGTGTGGAGCTGGTGGAGTATATCTTTCTAGTGGAAGATAAATATCAGGATTTTGTCGTGTAGATTTTGATTTACGTCTAAATCAAATTTTAGAAAAGTCGCTGTGGAATTCCTTTATAATTTATAAAGGAATTATTTATATTTTAAAAAGGAATTTCAATATAAATCGAATATCGGGTTGACCCAGAAGTGAATATCGAGTTAGAAATTCATATAGAAATATTCTAGAACTGTATGGTATTCCACTGTGGATATATACGATAATATAAATTTATTTATATTTAATTTAATTATATTTAAATATATTTATATATTTAAATGGGTCATTCGGAACTTTAAAAATAGCCAGCTT
Source organism: Allium sativum (assembly GCA_030737875.1). Lineage (NCBI taxonomy): Eukaryota > Viridiplantae > Streptophyta > Magnoliopsida > Asparagales > Amaryllidaceae > Allium > Allium sativum. The sequence continues at coordinate 386,288,218 of CM060916.1, read as the reverse complement.
TTCATATGACCTTAGAAGTCGACGAAACCAATTTTGTTGGATTTGTAATGTCAAATTTTTGCTAGATTTCAATTTCCATGATTTTTAGAGTCACTGTGTGGCCGTACGGATTTTTAAAGTGAAAAATAGTCAGTATTTTGATGGTTAAAAATACGCTGTGTGAGCATACGGAGTCGGAATTCAATGAAACCAGTTTCGTTTGGACCGTAATGTCGAACTCTAGCTGCATGTCAATTTCCGTGATTTTTGTGTATCGTATGTGATCACAGGAATTTTAGAGGACACAGAAAAATAGCGTTTGCTTATAATTTAATATAATAATCGAATATTAAATTATTAAAAATATCCTATATAATAACTTTATCTCTCTAAACCTAAATTTCATTCTGCACAAGCCAAAAAAATGCGCTGCTACTTTTTCCATATTTTTTCAGCAAACCGAAACTTTGAAAATCAAAGGAAATCAACTAAAATTCTACAAATCACTACATATATCTATTTGGATTTGTGGTGAAAAGATCTTCGATCTGATGTGCCATTTTCTGAGTTCAATCCTATTTTTGGGATCATTGCGTTTGCTGCAGTAAAGCAAGCAGCAGCTAAGGCTCGAGGTTTTGCAAAAATGAAGGAGTTTTTGGTCGTGTTGAGGTTGGCTTTGGTTTCAAGGGATAAAACCGTGCCTGTTTACGGAAGAAGGAGGCATTCGGTTATGAAATGGTGGTCGTGACTTGGTTGAGCGACACAGGTTCACTAGGAAACCACACATAGAAGGAGGACATCGAACGGTGTATCGATGATGAGTGGAGGTTGAGATCGAAAAGAGGGAAACATTGGCACATTCGATTTGTAGATTTGTGGATGGGAGAGCGAGAGATGATGGAAGGAAGTTTACTGTAATGGTGAAGAGAGGCTACAGGGATCGGGATTTGATAATTGGGGAAGAAGCAAATCGGGTCCGATTATGTTGGGAGGGAATGGGCTGGTTCAAAGAGTTAAGGCCCATTTGCGATTTAAAATCCAAGTTTTTATTTAAATTAAATGTGTATTAACTTCTTAATGCTGTATCTTGATCATACGAAATCAGATTGACGAACCGTAAGTTGCGTTGGGATCGTATGGACGGGAGCAACACAATGAGACTGACCGGGAGAGAATCCGAGCTCGTTACAATGTACGGCAAAATAAAATGTTTGATTCAAATTAAACAAACAGTTTATCGTTCTTTAACGATGAACTGCAAATGTGAGTAAATCTCACTAACTCTGAACAGTTTATAATTTCATGTTGTATTTTTAGAACTGTTAAATTTTGGCTGATTGAATGTGTGTTGACTGTTTGATTGAACTACTAGTCAGTTAGTTGAATTTCTATATTGATTCTGTTTAATAGAATATATTATATGGAACTGAAAGTGATGTTGATTTTATTGTGTAACATCTGTGGATGCAGGGAGACAGGTTGGAGGAATCCAACTGGATTCCTCAACATTTATTTTACTGTGATTCATATATTGTGATATATGATGTGATATATAATCTATAGTCGATTATATGTGTTTGAACGATATTGGTCATCGTGATTTGATGTGTTAAATACCATAACAAACCGGAATGGTGAAAAGGGAATTTTCAAAATGAATATTGAAAATAGATTATTTATAAAATCATAGGATTTTATAAAAGAGATAATATTTATAACAATCAAGGGAGATTTTATAAAAGGAGTTATTTATAAATGGAATATTTATAAATAGGAATTTATTCATAAATGGATTATTTATAAATAGAAAATACTTAGAAATGAAACCCTAAAGGAATTATTTGCAAACCATTTGCAAATATATTAGAACGAGGAGGTATTTGTAAAACCAGTTACAAATAGAATTAAAAAGGAAATATTTAGAAAATAAATAGAGTTATAAAAAAGAAATTTGTTTATAACTAAATAGGATGTTAAAAAAGGAAACCGTTATAAAAAGGAAAACGTTACTAAAAAGGAAATTATTTGTAAAGTGAAGAACCGTTACTAAAAGTAAATCTTTATAAATGTATAGTTTATTCGAATAGAATCAATTGAGTTAATCAAATATTAGTGATTCGAATAAAGTAAAAAAAGTTATCGAATATTAGTTATTTGAAAAAGAGTTAAATAGAGTTATCGAATATTAGTTATTCGAATAGAGTGAAATGGAGTTAAAGGAATCAATTGAATATAGTTTATTCGAATAGAGTTAAAGGAGTTATCGATTATAGTTTAATCGGAAGGAGTTATCGATTATAGTTTAATCAAAAGGAGTTATCGATTATAGTTTAATCGAAAGGAGTTATCGAATTAGTTATTCAAAAGGAGTTAAGTAAAAAGAGTGTTAATCGAAATTAGTTTATTTGAAGATAGGTTAATCGAATCTAGTTATGCGTAAGAGAGATTATCAAATATAGTTATTCGAAGGGAGGAGTTATCGAATAGAGATTTATTCGAACGAGAGTTACGTAAGGAAGTGTTAAAGGGTTGAAGATGAACTTACCTTATTTCAAGATTTGAAATGTTGTTCAGTTAAGTTCTGAGAGGTAGCTATACCCCAACTTGATTGACTGCGTTTTTAATTTAGAAATGGTTAAGGTTCGAGAGTGAAAGTGGTTAAGTAATTTAGTAAATAAGTATAGTGGTTCGAGTTGTCATCGCGATGTTGATTTAAACATCTGTTTAAATCCAAGTAAAGAAGATTTGGAAATGTTTTCCAAATAGAATCAGAACGTAATCAAATATTGAAATAAGGAAATATGAATATATATATATATATAGATATAGATATATATATAATGATGATGATTGATTGATAGAATTTCCATTTGGAAATAATATCGTTGTTTGCACACGTGTTTTTCTTTGATAGTTAAATCACAGATTATCGAAGTTTTGACCATTTTAACGTTGTTAATATGGAGAGACCGGTTGGATTATTATCCAAAGAACCACTCTGTATTGGCATAAGCGTTGCGAATCATATATGCCAAAGATAATTGAAGACGGAGTAAAGTGCAAGGGCTATTGTATAAGTCTTAGATAACATTGTCTAAGATGGATGTATTGAATAGTGCCTTCGGTTCATCCTGTTCTTGGATGACTTGTATGGATAGATGTCTGACAGAGTATTTCCAGACGATCACGTATATTGATTTCTCCAACCGTACCAAGAGTGGAAGCGGAGAAGGAAACTTCTTTTAGCTAACACATAATGTATGGTTGAGGACGTCAATCGGTGATTTGATGGATTTGACGATGTGGCATTCAAAGTGAATCTGATGTGATAATAAAGCGTAGCTTCTAGCCTCACAACCGGTAAATGACAGAAATCGGGCAGGCAGCATGGCTAAGTCGGTCGCACCGAAGTAGGGTGTATAATCACCTGATCTAGAGTTTCATTTACTTCTAAAAATCTATTGTTGATGCTGTCCCATTCGGGAAACGGTTGTTGATCCCAACCATTGGTGATATACATTCGATACACTCAAGCGAAATGAGTGGTCGGTCATATGTGGCCGGGTTGCAAGATGTTCTTGTTGAACCCAGTGTATTCCTCTCTAGAGGTACACTAGCGAAAGGTGGTTCCATACCTTGTCATAGTTGGAAATCCATTACCCAATACGTGCTTGCGGTTTTGATTATATACTATATATGTAGAACGTGAGATGAAAGCGTTTCTGCTAGATGATTATTATATTGTGGTTGATATACATTATTATAATATCAAAAGGTTTTTGATATAAAGATAATTTGGATTCTCATAAGGGAAAAACCCGTTCCGTTATACGGCGTGATCTTATGAGATATCGTTTACTTGTTCAAACTGTTTTAAACTGTTTTACTCACACCAGTCCCATGACTGACCCGGAGTTTATTTGTTTGTTTCCCTAAACTTTTGGGTGCCTAAATTTGTACGGGCAGTCAAGTAGTCGGGATTTACAGATATACTGGAAGAGCTTGGAGCAGGAGGCTTCAGGATTATATAGCTATAGTTATTTCCGCTATGTTGTAAGTGTTGTACTTTGATAATGATATGTATATTCAAGTACAGATTTGTATTTCAAAATTATGTTATGAAATATATTTATTCGTTCCACTGTGAGATTCGTGTTACTCTGATATTGTGTTCTTCTTCTTCTATTCTAAGTTTCTACCTTATCTTTCCTCACCCTCTAATTTCTTTCATTAACGACCAGTATTTTCGACCCTTGGATGTTCGATATGTGTTGTATATCGGATAACTAAGGTCGCCAAAAACCCGGGTCATTACACAGGTCAAGTCTGATCCGATCCGAAAGGAAGGATCTGATCCGATCCGAAAGGAAGGATCTGATCCGATCCGAAAGGGGGAATCCGATCCGGTGACATTTGCATGTACAATTCTAGTTTTCCAACCTTCTATCACTCCATCGAAGTGATCACCAATCAATGTAACTTCATACTCAAGTCCCTAGCTTTGTGTAGCCTAGTCACAAAACAAGCTAATAGGGACTAACACCATACCATCCATTGTGATTTTGTTGTAAAAATAAACACTTGGTTTGCTGAAAACAGAGTTAATATGAATAAGTTATGAATTAAAGAAGATGAGCTAAAAATCAAAAAATAAAAATATATATTAGGTAAACGATCGCCCGAGACGACCCACTCCCACTTGGATCGACACTGTGCCGACCTAAGGGATAATTACAGTGTGCCTTGGCATGCATGTATCGCAATGAACGATTAATATCATTCGAACATTATTTTCTAAGCTGGCTTAGTTTTATTGGTTCAATTTTGAACCTGAGGCTGACGTGGTTCTTTCTGATTAGTCCATTGACATGGCTAGCCTAGATTTAATCCTAAATTTGGATGGCTGAGGACGACCATTAAATCAAATAAATGAACCAGTAGAGCCTCTCTCATTTCTTCACATTCATTCTTTCTCTCTGCCTTATTCTTCTTCCCTAGGCTTATCCTTTAAAATTAGGATGCTCCAAATAATTAAATTTTTACACAGATAAAGAAGTGTTATACTTTTAATATTTATTTTAATAAGTACTACTAGAGGTGGAGGTTCTGCTGTAATATTAAAGACCATGGGGGAAGCTCTTTTCGTCAAATATGTGAGTTTTCATATGATTTCTAGATTAGTAATTTATGTAGGAATTTAGACAAGTAAATTAATTTAATTTGCAAATTTAAAGTTTACAGTTATTTACAGTATTTATGCATTATTTTTTCTGTGATGTTACTGTAATTTATTTACTGACTATGCCTATTTCTTTTCTGTTATTTACTATTTACCAGTAATGTTTCTTTTCCTATCCCCTTCTCTGTTATGGTTTTATTTAGATTTCATGCTATGCCCTATTTTTATTTTTATTTTTGAGTCGAGGCCTTGTGAGTAGGCTAGACCATTTCCCTTTTTCTTTTAGCATTGAGCTTAGGCTTAAAGAGAGCCTAAGCCTTTATCGTTATTTTGCAATAAATTGGAACAATGTTGAAATTGAATATAAAGGGGTTGTTGGGCATGTTAGAACTGATTAAATATTATAATAAGTATTAGACTATAAATTGAGGATAAAACTTAATATGCAATTAGAGAACATGCAAACATGTAGACTGGAATAGGTAACATAGTTGGACGCTAAGTAACGTGGGTTTAGGCTGTATAAAAGGATAAACATTAATTAGGAATGTTTAATACAACCAAGAAATATAACATGAGGTTATATTGGGATTATTAATAAATTTAATGTATGTTAAGTTAAATTAAAATAAAATTAATAAGCTAAGGTAGGGGAGTCCGTTCCGACAGCGTGGGGCTGACTAGAGAAAATTAGGATTGTTCTGGAAACATAGGGCTGATTGGGGAAATAAGTGGATTGTAGCCCAGGTCCGTTCCAGCAGTGTGGGGTTGATTGGGAAAATAAGATGCCTAATAAAACTGTATCGAGAGTCCATTCCAACAGCGGGGGGTAGCTTGGGGAAAACAAGTGGCTCGTAGTTTAGGTCTGTTCTGGTAGTGTGAGGCTGATCAGGGAAACTAAGTGGCCTAGGAGAAAAATAAATGGGGACCAAGTCTAAGGGTAACTCATATCAATTGCATATTTGGTTGGGAACCCGTACAAGACAGTATTCCTATTTTCATCTATGGAGGTCTAACACTAGGTAAAGGTGAGGGCATGCTTTATTGCACTGGATAGTAAGAGGTCCAAACGAGTTGGATACGGGCACATTCCAGTGAGACAATGATCGTGCGTCATGCCGATTGGGAGAAAATAAGCCATTGTAATGCCTATGATTAATGACTATGTCCTTTTAGTTGATGGGCTCGAGCTTGATAACCCTAAGTTCCATAGCTGGCATAGGTTATCACATTGTGTTTATAGGAGCCGATCGACAGGTAGAAATTATGTAAAACCTAATTAGTATATCTATCATATGTTGGTGCAACAATCTTGGATATGAATGAGAGGCCAATCCTTATTAGTGCTTAATTTTGTTTAGTGCCTTTATACCTTTATGTCTTTTGTCCTTAAACCTGTCCAACTACCTAACGCTTCCTTATTTTATGCTCATGCTAGAAATTACTAGAACTCACTAGACGTATTTGTGACCTAGTTTGTTTTCTCATTCTTTCTTCCTCCCCCACCCCCAGGTTCGTAGGATGGAGGGTCTCAGCGGTGATTCTTGATTTTTCAGTTTAGCATGGATTCAGACTCATTTCAGACTCATGTATTGGTTCCTTTCTCATTTTCTGATTGTTGTATTGACATTGGGAGGGATGGTTTTACTTAGTATCTGATATTATGGTTTTCCACGAGAAAGTATATTTACTTTTATCTTGGTAACTATTTGGTACTTTGGAAATGTAATAGCTATTGTGATTTGACTTCCTCTATTAAATGTTTTTTTAAATTTCCGTTGTGTTTTGTATTTCATTCTTATGAATTTTAGTCTATATGTTGTTACTTTATATCTACGCGCTTTCTAAACCTCAGCACATCCTTATATATGTGACGTTAAGGGGTGTGAGGTGTTTCATATGGTATCAGAGCCTAAGGTTACAAGATCAGAGAAAAGCTTTTGAAAAAATGTTTTCAAAAGTAAAGTATTTCCAAGTAAAACTTATTTTTGAGAATAACCCCTCAAGTCAACCATAATATTCCCTTGATTCCTTTTTTAATCCTTGTCTCTTTTTCTTTTTCAGAATGTCTAGGGCCCAACTTTCCAAAGGGTGTTCCCATTCCGGTATGGTTCCGTAGGTATGTTGAAGCTATGGTGCCTGTTAAAGGGCAATGAATTGCTAAACCTCTAGTTGTAGCTGCAGTTGTCCGACTGAATCCCGCGGCTAATTTTTCTAAGCTCTGTTAGTATTTTTTGCAATAGGCGACAAGACATTTTTTGGATCAGAGAGTTTAGCTGATGCTCGTAATTTTCTTAGAAGACTGGTCGTGTATTTAGATTATTAGATCTTGACGATAGGAGGAGGATTCAGTTGGCTGCCTGGCAACTGAAAGGAGAAGGGTCGTACAGGTGGGAAGTGGCTAAGTTGGAGCGGCTGTGAGGACATGAGATTAGTTCAAGGATAAGTTCGGGAAAAAAATTTATCACAAGATGAAGAAGGAATGCAATTGGAAAGATTCTTTAGTCTGAGAGAGGATGATATGTCGGTTGAGGAGTAAGTGAATAGCTTTAACAAGTTGGCAAGATTTGACTTAGATCTGGTTAATACTGCGCATAAGAAGGCATTGAGGTTTGCGAGGGGGACGAACCAACACATCCAAGGAATAACACTGACACATATTCTTATAGGTTCGAATTTTGCGGCTTTAATGGAGATGACCCTTATGCAAGAGGACAGGAAGGATAGTAGACAAGAGGCTAAGACTAAGGTGGTCAAAATTGATTTTAGGAAGAAAAAGTGGTGTCCCAAGAATGGAGGAAAGAGAAAGGGAGAGAAGCCAGTTAAAGAATAAATCAAGAAGGAAGTGAAGTGCCATGTGTGTGGCATGATGTGGCAATTCATCAAAGATTGCAAGAAGATAGCTAAGAAGGGTGCTTGCTTTCAGTGTAGACAGATGGGGCATTATAGCAAGTAATGCCCTCAGAGGCAGGGACAGGGAGCAGTTCCATCCGGAACATAGGTTCATGAGCTTGAGGAAGCTCAGACCGGTAGTAGCAGTCAAGACTGAGGTAGGAAGGTCGTTGTAGAAGGTTTGATTTCTCTTTTCGAATTTCCTATTAGGACCTTGTTCGATTATGGTGCTTATAATTCTTTCATATCCAGTTCTATTGTTTATAGTCTGTACCTAGATACTTCTATAGTTTCAGATCCAGTGGTTGTCACAAACCCCATAGGAGGTACGACTTACCTATCTATGATGTGGAGGGGTTTGAGGATTTCTATTCTTGTTGTCGAGTTTGATTGTGATGCATATGTACCGTGTTTCATGGGTTACGGGCTTATTCTAGGGATGGATTGTATGGCTTTGTATGGTTCCATCCTTGAATGTGAGAGAAGAGTTGTGAGGCTTTTGATGTGTCATGGTAGGACTCTCAAGATTTTTGCGATTCGCGAGGGTCGGTCATGTTGATTTCTTGGATTCCCTAGATGCTTCTTTAGACGTTCTGAGTTTGGTCCCCGTAGTTAGAGACTTTCCGGACATATTCAAGGAGGTGAGAGTGCTACCTCCTAGGCGCGATATTGATTTCTGGATGTACTCAATGGAGAATGATAAGCTTGTTGCATTACCAGTGTGCCACATGGCTCCAAGGGAAAGGAGGGAGCTTAGTAAGCAGGTGGGTGAGTTGTTCGAGAAAGGGTTTAATATACGGAATATTTCTAAGTGAGGAGCACCAGCCGTCTTCGCGACTATATCTAATGGCTTTCTTCGTCTATGTGTGAATTACAGAGAATTGAACAAGATCACGAAGAAGAATAGGTAGTCACTCCCTTAAATGGATGACTTGTTTGATCAATTGGTAGACGCTTTAGTTTTCTCGTAGTTGGATTTGGCTAAAGGGTTTCATCAGCTTAGGGTGGCAAATGATAACATAGATAAGACCGCCTTTAGGACTCATAACGGATATTTTGAGTGGCTGGTTATGCCTTTTGGGATAACCAATGCATCGATGTATTTTATTGATTTGATGAGATCACTACAAGAAAAGTGGTTATCTACAGTAGCAAAAGACAACGTTTTTCCCTCTTTGTTGTCAAAAACAAATTATTTTAGAGCTAAATTTTAACCTAACACTGTTAGATTACGCGCTCACATTTCACTTTCCCTCCATCTATTTCATTCCCTCTATTTCTTGTATTCCCAAAAAAATAATCTCCCGCAAGATCTTAAAATGCTTTGCCAAAAAATTTCCTCTTTTTTCCAAATTAAATTTCTGTCGTATGTAAGTCTTTGGTAGAAGCGAGCATTGCCTTCATCAGCCTCATCGTTGGTAGAAGGGCTAAGAGAAAATGGAGGCAACTAGGGTATTCATCGCGCGGTGGTGATCTGAAGTCAAAGATGCTTGCGACGATGGAAGGAGGAGAGTCTGACGTAGGCTCTAATTAGGAACGTATAAAGATGCTTGCTTTGATTTTTGTCCTCTATTTTGTGTTAAAACAATGAAAACACTTATTCCCTAAAATTTAAAAGTCAATTTCTCTAATTCTGCTTGATATTTGGTCAAACCACCACCTACAAAGATGTTTATCTTAGTCTCTAGTATTTTAAAAAATGCCGATTGGAATTTCATAGACAGTGGTGTTAGATATTTTCAATTTACAGTAAATAATACTATTGACATTTTTATCGATCAAATCTGTGCGAATGGATTACATAATCTTATTTCTCACATCAGGCCATGATTTTTTGTGTTTTTGCGATTTTTAGTACTCTGGTTGAATGAGAATTTTGAGATGACCAGATTTTGGTTTTTGCTTGTGAAAGAAAATGGCAGCAGAAAAACAATTTCGGGATGACCAGAGGCTGAATGGTTGGAGTAAGCAAAAGCAAGCAGGCCTTGAAGCATTCATTCAGCCTAAATGGTCCAGGTGCAAATTTAAATATATAAAATACTAGATAACAGGAATATGGATGGGTGGAATCTTACCTTAACTTGTCTCACCTGCATCTAGTAAGTTAGAATAATACTGTATCTAATTGTAAAGGAAAATAAATTATGTGTATAGGTTGGATTAACCCTATGATCACCCATGTGGTTATATGTTTAAAGCTCTTTGATTGTATTGGTACCAATTGGCTGACCCTGCAAACTCCCAATGCTGATATTTTGTTACTGATTGATGTTATTTCAATAAATAAAAAAATTGGCATTACACTGGTTGTTCATTTCTCTTTACATTTAGTTATGCAGTTACTGCATGCTTTTACTTTTAATAAATAAATAATCATATACTTGTTCTTAAACCACATGTTTTTGAACTAAGTGTTCTTATTGTTATAGTTTTTCATTATGTTTAGGAATGCAGCAAGTTTAGGGTTAGAAGGGACAAAACAGAGAAGGATAGAGAGTGGTCTGAAAGGCTGGGGATAGGACATCATAAATCATGTTAGACCAAAGAGTTGAAGTTGTAGTAATTAATGAATTATCAAAGCATTGTTTTGTGCAGGCTTGGATGGTTTTGTGCAGGAATTGAATCTAACTACTTTCCCTTTTTCAGAGATATGGAAGGAGAACAACTTTAGAATATATGAAAGCTTGGGTTTATAATGAGGTAGCAGGTTTCGTTCGTTAGCTTTTACTCTAGTTTGTGCTTTTAGTCCAGTCTGTGCTTTTACTCTAGTCTATACTTTTACTCTAGTCTGTGCTTATGGTATGAGTTTGATTGGTTAAAATGCAAGATGCACGAATGTTTTTATTTTGCAGGGTGCTTAAGAGTTCTTATCGGGTTCAAGGCTTCAGCCAAGAAATTAATTGGTCTTAGCGAATAATTCAGCCTCTGCATCGGAACTGAAAAGCTTGTCCCATATTGTAAGCACGTTGCATATACTTTTATAACAACTAGTCTATTAGTTTATCAAATACATGCATAATGATCTCACTTGGATGATTAGTTTTGGTAAAAAATTATTTGTTATTTGTCTGATAATCACTTGGTGAACTCTTGGCTACGAAGATGTTAAAATAGTGAGTTTACAGTATTGATTTTTTGGGCTTGATGGACATTGAGCGTGGTGTACTATCCATATATAAGAAAATCACGGAAGCAACATATACTCCATGCAAATTATTTTTTCTCTGCAAGGGATTAGGTTTGCACTAATTTATTAGAGAATTGTTGCAATTTTTTTATTCTATAACATAAAAAATTGCATCTTTGAGGCATTTTAAAGCAACTCTTTTAACAGTGTTTAATGTAAGATGCTTAGATGGAAGTTGAAATGAAATCACTGGGTTCAAATGTATATGCAGCAGCAAGAAAATGGAACAAAGTAGTAGAAGTAAGACAAGAAATGAAAATACTGGGAACAAGGAAAGTCCCCGGGTGCAATACTATAGAAGTGAAAGGAAAACTGCATGGGTTTGTGATAGAGGACAGTAGCCACCCAGAGCATGAAAAGATAATGGAACTTTTAGAAAACCTGGAGTATGAGACGAGGAAAATAGGTTATGTTCCGAGAATGGAGTTTGTGTACCATGATGTTGAGGAGAAGGTGAAAGAGAGAATGCTTTGTGTACATAGTGAGAGGTTAGCAATTGATATTGGATTGGTTTTAATACATGGTTTGAACTTTCAAATTATACATGTTTAGGATTGAGAAATTCGGTTACTTACTTTGGAAATGTTCATCTTGCTACTGCTTTGGGAATCCATTGGGCACATGATGTTAATATCCATCTAATTTTTGAGTCTCATTCAGATTAGTATAAGGATTATAGAATACTGTAATTTAAGTACCTTTGTCTGTGACATGCCGTTAATATCCGCCAGTATCATCTCACATACATGAAGGGTGGTTGTTTAATATTCATTAATATTTAGATAAGATTACTTTATGCAATCACACAATGTTGTGTTCTACTCATCAGCTTATGGGAGCTGTAGTTAAAACAACATTAAACTTGTTGTCATAGCAACATACACCTTGTAGCAACATTAACAGACATAATGTTTAGTGTGCCCTTCATTAGCAGGTATTTATATCAAAGCCCATTGGAAAACAATAACAGAACAAGTCAGACATATGAAACTTATTTCAGACGTCCGTACCAAATCTAGGAGTTGCCCGAGAACATAACCAGACGTCTGAAATGGTCTCAAGGTGTTGGTCAAAATTCATTTCAGACGTCTGGAACTTATTTTCACACGTTTGAATCAGGTCAGACATCTGAAAATAGGTTCAGACATTTGGAATTTTCTATTGTTTCTAGTTTTCTTTTCATCGATCGATTGGTTTTATGCAATGTCAACTTGTTACTTGTTTTTCTTGTGCAGCTTATGGCCCTTTTATTAATGTGACATGCCTTGAGCCTTTCAAATGACCGCGATGATGACAATGCTTTTGCATATTTTTCTGTAAGTAATTATATTCATCACACTACATGTTCATGACATTCATGTAGGATTAACAAAGTACATAAAAATACAAAACATAACTAAACTTCAATAATAATAATAACAATAAGATTTATAATAGTAATTAATTAACTAAGATTTATAAAAATTAAATAAACTTGTAAAAATGAACTAAGTATTATAAAAATTAACTAATTATTATAAAAAATTAAATAAGTTTACAAATTTTATAAAAATTAAGAAGTTTAGTTTATAAAAGTTAACTAAGTTTATAAAATTAACTAATTATTATAAAAATTAACTATTATAAAAAAATTAAGTTTACTAATTTTATAAAAAATATCTAACTATTATAAAAATTAACTAATTATTATAAAAATTAACTAAGTATTATAAAAATTAGCTAACTATTATAAAATTTAACTAACTATTATAAAAGTTATCTAAGTATTATAAAAATTAACTAATTTTATAAAAATTTAGAAGTTTAGTTTATAAAGGTTAACTAAGTATATAAAAATATAAAATATTACAAGTATTCTATAATAATTATAGCAATAATTAAAAATTAACTAAGTATTATTAGACTTAACTAAATAGTATAAAATTTTAACTAAATTTACTAATTTTATAAAAATGAAAAAGTAGTTTATTAAAGTTAACTAAGTATATAAAAATATAAAATATTACCAAGTATTCTATAATAATAATAGCAAGAATTGAAAATAATCTAAGTATTATAAAATTATCTAACTATTATAAAAAATTAACTATGTTTACTAATTTTATAAAATTAACTAAGTATTGTAAAAATTAACTAAGTACTATAAAAATTAACTAAGTATTATAAAAATTAACTAAGTATTATAAAAATTAACTAACTATTATAAAAAAAATTAATTAAGTTTACTAATTTTATAAAAATTATCTAACTATTATAAAAATTAACTAAGTATTATTAAAGTTAACTAAGTTTACTAATTTTATAATAAATTAACTAACTATTATAAAAATTAATTAACTATTATAAAAATTCTAAGTATTATAAATATTAACTAAGTACTAACTAAGTATTATAAAAATTAACTAAGTTTGCTAATTTTATAAAAATCTAGAAGTTTAGTTTATAAAAGTTAACTAAGTATATAAAAATATAAAATATTACCAAGTATTCTATAATAATTATAGCAATAATTAAAAATTAACTAAGTATTATTAGAATTAACTAAATAGTATAAAATTTTAACTAAGTACTAATTTTATAAAAACGAAGAAGTGGTTTATAAAAGTTAACTAAGTATATACAAATATGAAATATTACCAAGTATTATATAATAATAATAGCAATAATTAAAAATTAACCAAGATTTATAAAAATTAACTAACTATTATAAAATATTACCAATTATGCTATGTTGTTATCTTCAAATTTCTCCTTGTATTCTTTTTTCTTGTTGTCGAGCATTGTTTTCTTGTTAATATTTAAGCATGACCAAACGCTAACATGAACACATGTGTATAGGTATTGGAGATGGGCATTATTATGCGTTCAGCTATAATCAGAATATCATTAGGCGCTTTTGAAGATCCCTCAATAATAAGACCGCTTATCGTATCTGATTATGTTGAAAGCGGTAACTTTTAGATGTTCATTTTGTTGGTATTTGGCGCAAACTTGTTTTATGGAAATTTTGTTTATTTATAGATATCGTGACTTTGTTCGATGGATATTGTGTAAATTTAGTTTATGGTGTTATTTTTTTATGGAAATTATGTAAAGTTTGTTTGTTTATGATGTCTTTGTGTATGAATATTGTGTTATATAATTAGTTGGTTGATATATATATTTACATGTTGTTGATATGTTTGTGCATGAATATTTTGATACTGCAACATGTAAATGCTGTGATAGATGTAAAAAACATTGTGATATGTGGCAAAACGATGTGATAGTAAAGTACATGTAAACTTCTAGAAATGTTGTGATATGTGGCAGCGTTGTGATAGTAAAGAATATGTTAACTTCGAGAAATGATGTGATATGTGGCTAAACGCTGTAGAAATGGGGAGACAACATTTCTGAAACAATATAAAACACTGTATAAACATAAGGACAACACCATTTGAAACGCTATGGTATGTCAATTTTCTACAACGTTTTTGAATGTATTGTGATTTACCCAGGACCTATAACAACGTGTTGTTAGACAACGTTCATCAAACACTATTAAAGGCTATAACAACGTTTTTTCAATGTTTTGAATAGACATATTTGTTGTAGTGGTTGGGTATTTAGGGAGTTCCTAAAAAAGTCTATGATAGTGTTTGTTGATGATATCTTAGTGTTCCTGAGAAGCGAGGACGAGCACACCTTGCACTTGGGAGTGATTTTTCATACTCTCTATGCGGATCAGCTTAAGTCGAAGTTGTTTAAGTGCCACTTTTGGCGGAAGGAGGAGAGTTTCTTGGGGCATGTTGTCTCTATAGATGGTATAGCGGTGGATCCCGCTAAGGTTGTCGTAGTGAAGGATTGGATAGTCCCCAACAATGTGATAGAGATTACGAGCTTTCTAGGTTTGGAAGGATACTATCGGAAGTTCATTAAGGAAATTACAGGCATCTAAGCTCTACGCACCTGACTTACAAAGAAAATCCTAATATTTGCTTAGGGTTCGGATTGTGAGGATGCGTTCTTGAGGTTGAAGCAGACACTCATATGAGCTCCAGTATTGACTCTTCCAGATGTTACGAAGATGTTCACTGTATATATATAGATGCTTGCAGCATGGATTTTAGTGCGTTGCTTCTGCAGAAGAGTAGGGTTGTCTGCTTTGGGAGTAGACAATTGAGGGTACATGAGAAGAATTACCCTACCCATGATTTGGAGTTAGCGGAGATAGTGTTTCCACCTAAGTCCTGGAGACATTATCTATTAGGTGAGAGGTTTGAGCTACGCACCGATCATAAGCCTCTCAATTACATTTTCCTCAAAAGGAACTTAATTTGCGGTAGTATCTCATGATGGAGTTTATTGGATCCTATGATTTTGAGATATCATATAACCCAGGGAAGGGGAATGTAGTGACAGATGCACTAAGTAGGCAAAGGATAACTTTGAGTCCATTGTTCGTAGAGTGGAGCAGTTTGTAGTTTATCTTGTTATTCGATTTCAAACAGTCTACGAATTATGCACTAGGATATTTGGCATCATTGGAGGTGTCATCTATTCTCTTAGAGCGCATTAGATCCAGTTAACGTGAGAATCGACATTTAGCAGATATCATGGACCAACTTAGTAGAGAGGAGACCTTTGGTCACCTTGCTATGTATTATATGGATATAGCTGGTGGCTACATCGTGATGGGTGGTTATGTGTTCCTCGAGTTGAAGATTTGTTGAGATCGGTTTTAAAGGAGGCTCATCACTCTTGGATGATCATCCATCTGGGAGGTGATAAGATGTATAAAGACATGAGGAGGGTCTTTCATTGGATAGGGACGAAGAAGGATATAACACTCTAGATTTTAATAAAAAATAATTATACAAAGGAGATTAATAAATAAAATGTTAATTAATATAATATCGAGAATTGGGTAAAATGAATTTTTTCCATTGCATTCGTTATGAAATTCTGATTTAGATAGACTTTTAGTTTGCATAAATCGAACTAAGAATGAACAAGTTATGAACAATCAAAGTTTGAATTTAAATTAGAATAATTTAATCAGAGTGGTGCAATGGTAAATGGGCGACCCAGGCCCTTTATGGGTTGACCCCTATGTCGACCTCTAGGTCGACACGTGTGTCGACCCACATAGAAGATGAGTCGACCCACTTTGAGCCAGGCACGGGCCTACACCTGACCAAACATGCATGTTTCTAGATTATTCTGTTTACTGACTTATGCTGAGGTGTTTTCTATGGTTTGGATTAAAACCCTAATATCTATGTCCTAGACTATCTTATTACACCTATAAATAGACTACTAACACTCACTCTTTCCCACACCAATTATTCTTCATCTTTTTGCTTTACTCTATTATGTTTTAGAAATAACATTGGGGAAAGTTCAAGGAGCTGCCAAAATATAGATCCAAAAGGATATTCTTCTCCTACTACTCCTTCGAAGGCCTTTTTCTAGATCTATAACAATTCTTTGTGAATTCTATGTTATTTTTAAATTAGCAATCTAAATAAGAAGGATTAAGACCGTGAATTAGACTCGAACTGAAAGCTTGACAATTATAGTGTTTATAAATATGATTTTTTTTTTAACAAGTTATTGTTCATATTAATTATTATCTATTGTTTATTCCTTTTCTGTTGTAATTTACTTATAAGTAAATTCTTCTTTTTTATCCTCTTTTATCCTATTATTCTATTTATAGTCTTATCATGCCTATTTATTCATTTTGTTTATTTTTTAGTATAGTCTTATTTCCCCTTTTCTTTTATTTTTGCGCTGAGTCTAGGCCATCGAGAGCCTAGGCCTTTACTGTTAAGATTGCGTAAGAATTAGGATAATATAAAAGAATATTAATAAGGGGATTTTTGGGCATATTGAGAATTGGTTAGGATTACATTCTAATTAACGATTGTAAATGTAAATAAACGTATGAAATGGAATAAGATGCGTAATTAATTATACATTAAGTAACACATTAATAAAAAATGTGTGGATTGGGATAAAATATACTTTAAGTAAACTTGTAACTGTAAAACATCTGAACAGTGATGTATTACTGGACAATAACTGATAGGGTGATCAAAGATTGTAGATTACTTTCGTTAATTACAATAAAATATTGTAGATTACATTTGATAATTACAATAAAGGTTGTAGATTACTTTCATTAATTACAATCTAGGGATAAAATTTGTAGATTACTTATATTAATTACAAAACAAAAGTATATTCAATGGGCTTACTAATGAACTTAAATGTGCTAAGTTAAACCTATCTAATTAATAAGCTAAGGAATCCATTCTAGTAAGATATAAGGGACTCGTGGAAATCCTAGTTTACTTAGGGACCAAGTTTTGGGTGGCTTGTGTGAAATGCATTTTTCGTGCGAACCTGTATTAGTCAGTATCCCTTGGTTATCATGGGGCCTTATACTAGGTAGAGGAAAAGATACGCTTATACTGAACTTGATAGTAAGTGCTCCAAACAAGAGGCTGGTACGGGAGCATTCTGACGGAGCTATGAGCGTGCATAGTTCCGAACAGGGAAGATAAGACGTTGTAACACCTGCAATTAAGGCTGTGTCTACTTAGTTGGTGGGTTCGGAATAGATATCCCCGAACACCATAACTGGCACAGATTATTCACATTCTGTTTAAGAAGTCGATCACCAGGTGGAAATTAGGTAATACCTTATCCTGACATTATGTTAGTTGGTGCAGAAATTCTTGGGATATGGATAACAAGCTATCTTGTTTCCATACTTTTCGAATCTACTATATTTTCATGTCCATTGCTATTCATCTGTTTAAAAACTTCTTATCTTATGCTCATATTAAAAATCATTGGAACTCTCCAGACTTATGTCTGACCTTGTAACAACCCGAATTTTTATAACATTTTAATACAAGAATCAAGGCAGAATTAAATTTTAAAATAAGAATCAAGGGAAACGAGTTGCGCCATTGCGTTCGTCTCGAAATTCTGCTTGAAAACGAGTCCGAGTTTGCGAGAATCGGAGTCCGTATGAGAGAGATATGACCCTCTGAAGTTTCAGGATTTTTAGAATCGAAAACAGCTCGAATTCGAATTCAAAACCCAGAAAAGGTTGGGCGGGAAATTTCCCGCCCAGTACCCAGGTCGACTGGGGAATCGACTGGGCAGTCGACCCCCCAGACCAGGTCGACTGGGCAGTCGACCTGGGTGTCGACCTGGTCCCCAAGCCCACGTTTGGACCTAGGTGCATTCTGATGTTTCTAATCTCGTTTTCTGTCCAGATTCGTCTACCTAATCCTATATAAACCCCCTGATGCCTAAACCCTAATTCACTACAACATGTCTAACCACCGTCATACTGCTAAAATCCCTCTTGGTCATGGCCGCCGTCTCTAATCTTCTTCTTAAACTTTCATACGCAATCCAATGCAAAGATGAAGACTTCTACAACGATTCAAGGAGATGAATCAACAACGCTACAACATCGATTTCAGTTCTTAAATTCGCTAGCCATGCTATGTAAGTTCTAGTTACTTTTTAGATTAAAATACTTAATTTTAATATGGCTATGGAATAAAGTGTAATTATAAGCATGTTTATCAATTCAGATCTATTCATGTTTACCTTTGAACCTTGAGTTTTGAGATTTGTTCATCTCCATTCTTATGTCTAGTTCATGCTCTATTCAGTCGTTGTAAATCAGTTTCTTGGATTCATGTTGATATTATTATCAAGATCTAATCTTTATGCCTATCATGACGATCTATGTTGTTTTCTCCCTGATCTTGTTTCATTGCAACTTCTACCTCCCCCTATTTATTTTCCTTTGATGAACCTAGGTCAATTTCGGACCTAGGCCTAAACTGCGATTTATGTGTGATTGGATACGGGAAAATACCGAGATATTTCCTAGTTAGATATTTGTGTGTTTGGTAGAATCGAAGGCATAATATAGAATTGGATAATAGGGTATTGCCTTTAAAATGGTAATTGTAAGAATTGGGATTGGCATATGTAATTTTTGGCTAGAACTGGATATGTGTAAATTGACATAAAAATTGACATACGTATATTACGGCACGAACTGAACATATGTAGATTTGGTATGAATTGGGCATATGTAAAACTGATATGTAATCTAGAACTTGGGCATATGTTAATTATGTGAGATTTGTAGTTGAAACACATATGATAATTTATATCTTGAAAAAGGGCTAATATGAACACGCCTAAGTGGGTTTTGGGTAGTTGGCATGTAATAGCCTTAAAGGAGGGATAAATATAAATTGAGATAAGTTGCCTTTAATGGCATAAGATAAATTGTGATAAAATTGGTATGATTTTGCATACCATTAATTGATGAACATAATTGAGTCAATTATGGACATCGTTAAATTAGGAATTAATTAATAATTTGAATAAGGAAATTATTAAGACTGGGGTAAAAGATTATAAGCGATAATCAATGCTTAGGACATGAGGTTGGACTCATTTGTGACGTAAAACAGCCCGGACCTGCCCGGCGAATCCAGTAGTCACAAATGGTAGCCTAATGTGAGAGGTCCTAGGCCCAAATTAAAAGCGTTACAGTTGTAAAGACACGAGGTTAGACTCTTTTATGGTGTAAGACTGCCCGGATCCGCCCGGCAAATCCAGCTGCCATAAATGTCAGTCTAATGTGAGAGGTCTTTATAGGGTTACAGCCTTAATGAATTAAGAAATACTTAACCAGATAAACATGTGGTGGGACATGGGGGTTAAGTGGGTGACATGTGGAAATACGAATAGTAATACTTAGCCAACATAACATGGTAATTAGACCAGTGGATAGGGTTAAGTAAACTAAGAACACTTAACCAATATGGTATGAATGGGTGGGTGGGTTAAGTAATATGATTAGGCTAATGGCACTTAACCAATATGGTATGAATGGGTGGGTTAAGTAATATGATTAGGCTAATGACACTTAACCAATATGGTATGAATGGGTGGGTTAAGTAATATGATTAGGCTAATGACACTTAACCAATATGGTATGAGTGGGTGGGTTAAGTAATATGATTAGGCTAATGACACTTAACCAATATGGTATGAATGGGTGGGTTAAGTAATATGACCAGGCTAATGACACTTAACTGTTATGACATGAATGGTTGAGTTAAGTAAATCTTAATTAATGCCTAAGTGGGAATGATAACTTATGGAATAAAGTAAGTTAGGCGGAACAATAGATAAGATGAGATAACTTATGTAATAAGGAAAGATGTGCTTCATTGTAGATTAAGCAATATGTAAAGACAAGAATGAATTTACAATTGAAGGCGACATAAGTTATATTATAAAAAGGAACAAAACATTGGTTAGGTTGGATAATCCTCTGAGTATCAATCTGATGTTGATTCCGGTCTTCGGGGTTGGTATTTAGGGAATTATTCTCTCTCTCTCCAGTGTGTTTGTAAGTTAAGGGGTACTTGGTTGTAAAGATTGAATAAGAACATGTTATTGTACCATAACAGGGGTTAATGTATGAATCATAGGAATAACATGTTGCGGGCTTATTAATGGACTTAGTATAGTTCAAGTTAAGAATTGAATTAATAAGCAAGTTGAAGGTTGGTATAAATGGAAATAACCAAGTTAAATGATAAGACTGATGAGGTAGCACAAGCGCATAGTTAATGGATAGACATAGGGTCTAATGGCAGATAAAGCCAAGGCGCTTGGTTAAACCCAGACGTTGGGGGTAATATGAATGACATGTAAATATAACCTATAAGAACTTAACCAAGATAAAGCATGTATTAAGACATGAGGATGATGTGGGGGTTAAGTGGAGGACATGGGTAACATGTAAGACATAACCGGTGTATACTTAACCAAAATTTAAGCATGTAAGTGGACATGAATAAGAAGGGGTTAAGTAAGAATTACTAGAGGGGACCAAGCATAGGAGGGAAGCTTATGTCAAGGAAAGGGGACCCTTTTCAGACCAGTAGCCCATTACGTATCTTTGTGAGCTCGACCCATGTCGAGGACGGGACACGCATACTGGGTTTGATTGTAAGAGGTCAAAACGGGTTAGCGGTGGCAACGCAAGTCCAACGGGTTTCATATGCGTGTGTGGACCCGGGCTGGTAGGTAAGACGTTGTTGCATCGTGTAGGTATAAGCCGTGCATCCTCAAGTTGTATCGGGTTGCCACTTTAGGGAAGTGATACACCCCACTGTGGGGCCAGCACGGGTATCTACGAGTTAGGGAGCCGATCGCATGGGGGTTGGTGGGTACACCTAGTGGAGATAGGGGCAGGCGGCACCTATGTAGTCAGCTAGGGGTACATAAGACTAGTATTATGATTTCTAAGTAGTAGGTGGGATCACCTTATTATATAACACGGGCTACTAGTTGGGACACTAGTAGGGGGTAAGGATCCTTGTTACAGAGGACACTAGTTGGAGTATTAGTAAGAATACAGATCATTCCTTGCAAGACAATTGTAGGGATGCTAGTTAGGTGGTGCAGAGCAAGTAGATCTCTTAGAAATTTTAATGGCGAAGCAGAGGAATCTTGTTATGTTTGATAGGAATCTTACGAAATTATAGTTAGTTTATCTTGAATGGGAACCTTGCGATGTTACTTGACAAAAATCATATCATGTTAACCTTAGTTATCTTACCTGTTGCTTATCTTGTCATCATGCTTATGTTTACTTTCAGTTTACTCATGCCATATTATCCTTAACTATTTTTATGCTTAAAGTCACTAGGACTTACTCAGTCTTTATGACTGACCCATTTTGTTTCGCCTCTTTTTCTTCCATTTCCCCCCAAGGTTCGTAGGGTGGGAATACAACTTAGCTCGGACCTTATCAAGCTCCAAGGCTCTTTCATGCAAGGCTTGGATTTTTCTTGCCTATGGCTTGCTTTGCTTTATTGGGGAATACTATAAGTTATTTTTATGCTTCTTTGTTTTTGATCAAGACAGATATTTTAACTATGTAATTGGGTATTAGAAGTTGGTGTGCTTTTATTGTAAACATTTATATTTAATAAATGACTTTAAGTACTTCCACTTTACTTTCCGTTGTTTTATATATGTATGTCTTGTAATATTTCTGTTCCAGTACCCATAATGCTCCATTGAAGTTAAGGCATTCCCTTTGTGAGTGACCTTAATGGATGTGGGGTGTTACATTTGGTATCAGAGCAGAAGGTTACCAGACTGGGCAAAAGTTTTCAAAAACCTTCTAAACTAGTTTTCAAAACATTTACAAAGAAGCAAATTTTCAAGAAAATTTTGTTTTGATTAAAAGGCATATTCCCCAAAGCCATATGCACTATCTTTTGATTCCCTCTTGAAATCTCTCATCTCTCTCTTTTCACCATAGTTTCGTAGGCATCTGACATATGTCGGAGGGCAAAGAAGTGCCCAACCTCCATCTGTAGTCGCAGTAGTTCCTTCTGCATCTAACCCTATTTCAAGTTGTGTAGAGATGTCGTGCGTTGGAGGTAGCTTCGAAGGACTTGTCAACAAACTATACAAGGACAGTAAGAATAAGAGACTAGTTGTTATAGCTTAATCCACGAAGGAGGAAAAAGGTGAAAGGAAAGAGGCCAAAGTGAAAGAATAGTAGAACCCATGACAAGAGAGAGTATCTTTAGTATGGTAAGGAGGGAGTGTAGTTAAGTATTATAGGACAAGGACAAGGGCAAAGGACAGGATCGTCGAGAGGGAAATTGTATGCTCTCACTACTAGCGTACCTAAGGAAGGTGGTATCGTTACCGTTAAAGGTTTAGCTTTTCTTTTCTATCATCCCGCTAGAACTTTGTTTTGTACATCGCATCCTTTTAATTCTGCTTCGGTAGTTGAGTCTCTGCACCTTAATACTAGCGTAGTAGAGGATCCCATTTTTGTCTCAAATCCAGTTGGGGAATCGGCTCATTTATTCATGACTTGTCAGGATTTGAGAATGACTATGCTAAGTGTTGAGTTTAGAAGTAATGTTTATGTTTTGGGCTATGGGTAGATCCTAGCGTTGGAGTGGTTATCCAGTAAGGGTGACATTCTCGGTTTTGAAAAAAAAAGGTAGTTAGACTTTTGACTTGCCTCGGTAATACCCTCAAAGTCGCGAGTAACCTTTAGGGTTCTATCATGATTAGTTACCTGGAATCTCTTGACACATTTACTGGCAATCTGTAATCCGCTCGAGTAGTATTCACCACTAAGGCGGATGGGTCATTTCGCTTATGCATGAGTTGTAGAGAATCACCTTAGTAAGTGAACGAGATACAAGATTCACTAGTAAATTTTGGAGAGCTTGTGTGAAACCATAAGTACGTAGTTATGTTTGAGCCGAGTATACTTGGAGGAGGATAAGTGAAAGTGGAACGAGAGGTAATAGTGAAATGAGTTCCAACTCATATGTTGGAAACAAGAATTAAGCAGCTATGAAATTTTGGAGTTAAATACGGTCAAAGCACAATGGAGTTAAGCTCAAGGAAATGCGACTTAGAAGATTGAAGACTAGATTCGCCCATCGCATCTCTTTTTAAGAGTATATTCTTGATTCCTTTTTCCTGTAGAGCTTACTTGCATGCTATCTTTTGTGTATATCCTCTCGGTCCTATTCTCAATCCAATTTCTGTTGCAAACCCCATAGGGAGTATGACTCATCTGTTAGTTTTACATGTTGGGGCTTGAGAGTGTCCATTGGGTTGATTAAACCTTTTGGGTTTTATAGGATATGGGTTGGTTTTAGGAAGGGATTTCTTGTGACCTAAAAGGAGTCCATCATGCTTAGTTTCGTAGAATCACATATATATTGGTTGGGTTGAGAATTTCTTTGGGTGTCAGTCTGATGTTGATTTCGGTCTTCGGGGCTGGTGCTTAGGGAATTCATCTCCTAATCAGTATATATGTGACGTAGATTTCTAGCTTTGATGGGCATAGAGTTTTTACTTGCTTCTATCATTCGACTATATCTTTAGGTAGGAACAGTTGGGTGTAAACATGTGTTTGAGACATGTTATGATTTATGGTTGCAAGTGGTTGCTAGTGGTTTCTCGTGGATGCTTATACATGCACATTAGGCACTAGATCGGCTCAGTCACCTTTCATATTGCATATGCATGAGTGTTTACACTTGTTTACGGATGAAATTGAATGTGTTATCATACGGATGTTGCATATGGATGGATGTTTGTGCATACATATAGTGTTTATGTGACTAGGACTATTTGCATACATGTTGGACTCATGACACTAAAAATATTTTTGCATTAAGAGGATCAATCAGGCCTGATCATTTACATTAGATAAGGAACATATACACACACTTCTCGCATATGTTCATACCGCATTAAAAATCTTTTAAGGACGATGATTGCTAGTGGGTGATGTTTTGATTAGATGGATGATGCATGGTAGGACACATTCTTCTTAACTTGAAGATTTCGGGGACGAAATCCTTTAAGGAGGGGAGAATGTAACAACCCGAATTTTTATAACATGTTAATACAAGAATCAAGGCAGAATCAAATTTTAAAATAAGAATCAAGGGAAACGGGTTATGCCATTGCGTTCATCTCGAAATTCTGCTTGAAAATGAGTCCGAGTTTGCGAGAATCGGAGTCCGTATGAGAGAGATATGACCCTCTGAAGTTTCAGGATTTTCAGAATCGAAAACAGCTCGAATTCGAATTCAAATTTCGAATTCAAAACCCAGAAAAGGTTGGGTGGGAAATTTCCGGCCCAGTACCCAGGTCGACTGGGCAGTCGACCCCCCAGACCAGGTCGACTGGGCAGTCGACCTGGGTGTCGACCTGGTCCCCGAGCCCACTTTTGGGCCTGGGTGCATTCTGATGTTTCTAGTCTCGTTTTCTGTCCAGATTCGTCTACCTAATCCTATATAAACCCCCTGATGCCTAAACCCTAATTCACTACAACATGTCTAGCCACCGTTATACTGCTAAAATCCCTCTTGGCCATGGCTGCCGTCTCTAATCTTCTTCTTAATCTTTCATACGCAATCCAATGCAAAGATGAAGACTTCTACAACGATTCAAGGAGATGAATCAACAACACTACAACATCGATTTCAGTTCTTAAATTCGCTAGCCATGCTATGTAAGTTCTAGTTACTTTTTAGATTAAAATACTTAATTTTAATATGGCTATGGAATAAAGTGTAATTGGATATAAGCATGTTTATCAATTCAGATCTATTCCTGTTTACCTTTGAACCTTGAGTTTTGAGACTTGTTCATCTCCATTCTTATGTCTAGTTCATGCTCTATTCAGTCGTTGTAAATCAGTTTCTTGGATTCATGTTGATATTATTATCAAGATCTAATCTTTATGCCTATCATGACGATCTATGCTGTTTTCTCCCTGATCTTGTTTAATTGCAACTTCTACCTCCCCCTATTTATTTTCCTTTGATGAAGCTAGGTCAATTTCAGACCTAGGCCTAAACTGCCATTTATGTGCGATTGGATACGGGGGAAATACCGAGATATTGCCTAGTTAGATATATGTGTGTTTGGTAGAATCGAAGGCATAATATAGAATTGGATAATTGGGTATTGCCATTAAAATGGTAATTGTAAGAATTGGGATTGGCATATGTAATTTTTGGCTAGAACTGGATACGTGTAAATTGACATAAAAATTGACATATGTATAAAACGGCATGAACTAAACATATGTAGATTTGGTATGAATTGGGCATATGTAAAACTGATATGTAATCTAAAACTTGGGCATACGTTAATTATGTGAGATTTGTAGTTGAAACACATATGATAATTTATGTCTTGAAAAAGGGCTAATATGAACACGCCTAAGTGGGTTTTGGGTAGTTGGCATGTAATAGCCTTAAAGGAGGGATAAATATAAATTGAGATAAGTTGCCTTTAATGGCATAAGATAAATTGTGATAAAATTGGTATGATTTTGCATACCATTAATTGATGAACATAATTGAGTCAATTATGGACATCGTTAAATTAGGAATTAATTAATAATTTGAATAAGGAAATTATTAAGACTGGGGTAAAAGATTATAAGCGATAATCGATGCTTAGGACACGAGGTTGGACTCAATTGTGATGTAAAACTGCCCGGACCCGCCCGGCGAATCCAGTAGTCACAAATGGTAGCCCAATGCGAGAGGTCCTAGGCCCAAATTAAAAGCGTAACAGTTGTAAAGACACGAGGTTAGACTCTTTTATGGTGTAAGACTGCCCGGACCCGCCCGGCAAATCCAGCTGCCATAAATGTCAGTCTAATGTGAGAGGTCTTTATAGGGTTACGGCCTTAATGAATTAAGAAATACTTAACCAGATAAACATGTGGTGGGACATGGGGGTTAAGTGGGTGGCATGTGGATGACATGTGGGTGACATGTGGAAATACGAATAGTAATACTTAACCAACATAACATGGTAATTAGACCAGTGGATATGGTTAAGTAAACTAAGAACACTTAACCAATATGGTATAAATGGGTGGGTTAAGTAATATGATTAGGCTAATGACACTTAACCAATATGGTATGAATGGGTGGGTTAAGTAATATGATTAGGCTAATGACACTTAACCAATATGGTATGAATGGGTGGGTTAAGTAATATGATTAGGCTAATGACACTTAACCAATATGGTATGAGTGGGTGGGTTAAGTAATATGATTAGGCTAATGACACTTAACCAATATGGTATGAATGGGTGGGTTAAGTAATATGACCAGGCTAATGACACTTAACTGTTATGACATGAATGGTTGAGTTAAGTAAATCTTAAATAATTCCTAAGTGGGAATGATAACTTATGGAATAAAGTAAGTTAGGCGGAACAATAGATAAGATGAGATAACTTATGTAATAAGGAAAGATGTGCTTTATTGTAGATTAAGCAATATGTAAAGACAAGAATGAATTTACAATTGAAGGCGACATAAGTTATATTATAAAAGGAACAAAACATTGGTTAGGTTGGATAATCCTCTGAGTATCAATCTGATGTTGATTCCGGTCTTCGGGGTTGGTATTTAGGGAATTATTCTCTCTCTCTCCAGTGTGTTTGTAAGTTAAGGGGTACTTGGTTGTAAAGATTGAATAAGAACATGTTATTGTACCATAACAGGGGTTAATGTATGAATCATAGGAATAACATGTTGCGGGCTTATTAATGGACTTAGTATAGTTCAAGTTAAGAATTGAATTAATAAGCAAGTTGAAGGTTGGTATAAATGGAAATAACCAAGTTAAATGATAAGACTGATGAGGTAGCACAAGCGCATAGTTAATGGATAGACATAGGGTCTAATGGCAGATAAAGCCAAGGCGCTTGGTTAAACCCAGACGTTGGGGGTAATATGAATGACATGTAAATATAACCTATAAGAACTTAACCAAGATAAAGCATGTATTAAGACATGAGGATGATGTGGGGGTTAAGTGGAGGACATGGGTAACATGTAAGACATAACTGGTGTATACTTAACCAAAATTTAAGCATGTAAGTGGACATGAATAAGAAGGGGTTAAGTAAGAATTACTAGAGGGGACCAAGCATAGGAGGGAAGCTTATGTCAAGGAAAGGGGACCCTTTTCAGACCAGTAGCCCATTACGTATCTTTGTGAGCTCGACCCATGTCGAGGACGGGACACGCATACTGGGTTTGATTGTAAGAGGTCAAAACGGGTTAGCGGTGGCAACGCAAGTCCAACGGGTTTCATATGCGTGTGTGGACCCGGGCTGGTAGGTAAGACGTTGTTGCATCGTGTAGGTATAAGTCGTGCATCCTCAAGTTGTATCGGGTTGCCACTTTAGGGAAGTGATACACCCCACTGTGGGGCCAGCACGGGTATCTACGAGTTAGGGAGCCGATCGCATGGGGGTTGGTGGGTACACCTAGTGGAGATAGGGGCAGGCGGCACCTATGTAGTCAGCTAGGGGTACATAAGACTAGTATTATGATTTCTAAGTAGTAGGTGGGATCACCTTATTATATAACACGGGCTACTAGTTGGGACACTAGTAGGGGGTAAGGATCCTTGTTACAAAGGACACTAGTTGGAGTATTAGTAAGAATACAGATCATTCCTTGCAAGACAATTGTAGGGATGCTAGTTAGGTGGTGCAGAGCAAGTAGATCTCTTAGAAATTTTAATGGCGAAGCAGAGGAATCTTGTTATGTTTGATAGGAATCTTACGAAATTATACTTAGTTTATCTTGAATGGGAACCTTGCGATGTTACTTGACAAAAATCATATCATGTTAACCTTAGTTATCTTACCTGTTGCTTATCTTGTCATCATGCTTATGTTTACTTTCAGTTTACCCATGCCATATTATCCTTAACTATTTTTATGCTGATAGTCACTAGGACTTGCTCAGTCTTTATGACTGACCCATTTTGTTTCGCCTCTTTTTCTTCCATTCCCCCCCCCCCCCCAGGTTCGCATGGTGGGAATACAGCTTAGCTCTGACCTTATCAAGCTCCAAGGCTCTTTCATGCAAGGCTTGGATTTTTCTTGCCTATGGCTTGCTTTGCTTTATTGGGGAATACTATAACTTATTTTTATGCTTCTTTGTTTTTGAGCAAGACAGATATTTTAACTATGTAATTGGGTATTCGAAGTTGATGGGCTTTTATTGTAAACATTTATATTTAATAAATGACTTTAAGTACTTCCACTTTACTTTCCGTTGTTTTATATATGTCTGTCTTGTAATATTTTTGTTCCAGTACCCATAATGCTCCATTGAAGTTAAGGCATTCCCTTTGTGAGTGACCTTAATGGATTTGGGGTGTTACAGACCTAGTTTGTTTTCTCTCTCCCTCTTCCTTTCCCCTAGGTTTTCATAGCGAAGGATCGAACAGTGACCATGACCTTTTGATTCAGCTTAGACTTGGATCATTTCTTACTTCATGTATTGCTTTAATAGCCATTCTATAACTATTGTTATTACTCATGAGGGATACGATTTTTATGATTTTGTACTTGTACTCTGATGTCTTACTTTCCACTAGACAAATGTTTCATTATTATGACTCTCTGGTATTTTAAACTATGTTGCTATGACAGGTTTAATAATAAATGTTTTAAAAAAAAATCGCTTTGTTTTACTTTCTGGTCTTGTGAACTTAGTCCCTATGTTGCTACTTTGTGCCTATTGCACTTCAAAAAACCTAATGCATCCTCATATGGGTGACATTAAGGGATATGGGGTGTCACATTTGGTATCATATCCTAAGGTTATAAGATCAGAGAAAGTTTTTGAAATGTATTTTTATAGTCAAGATTTTTCAAGTTAAACTATTTTTGAAAAATATATCCCCTCAAGTCAATTGCAATATTCCTTCGATCTCTTTTTGAAACCTTGCCTCTTCTCTTTTCAACATGTCTAGGGCTCCCAATTTTCCTAAGGGCATTCCTATTCCGACATGGTTCTGTAGATATGTTGAAGCTACGACACCTACCAAAGCGCAATGAAATGCCATGCCCTTAAATGTAGCCGTCGTAGTTCCACCTAATCCAGTAATTAGCTTCTCTAAGCTCTATAAGGATTTCTACGCGATGGGCAGCAAGAAATTTCTTGGAACATAGAATTATGTGGAGGCACGCAATTGGTTTAGGGAAATAGAGCGTGTGTTTGGATTATTGGAGTTAAATAACAGAAGGAGGATTCTGTTGGCCGCTTGGCAACTGAAAGGGGAAGCATCGTATCGGTGGGAGGTTGCTTAGGCAGGGTGGATGGTGGAGACATGGGAGGAGTTTAAGGATGATTCGAGATGAAGTTCTTATCATGAGCCGAGGAAGGAATGCAACTGGAAAGGTTCTTAGGTCTGAAGCAAGGAAGCATGACAGTGAAAAAGTATGTGAATAGCTTTAATGAATTAGCAAGGTTCGGCTTGGATCTATCTAACACTGCACATAAGAAGACTTTGAAACTTGCGAGGGGGCTGAACCAACCCTCCAAGGACTGGCCATGACGCATATCCTTATGTGAGCTATATTTGAGAGGCTAGTGGATATAGCTTTGATACATGAAAATGGAAAAGTAAGCAAATAAGATTATATTGTCGAAGAAGCCAAGCCCAATACTGAAAAGAAAACATGGTGGTTGAAGAAGGGTGCAGTTAATAAAGGAGAGAAACCTGAGAAGGCACAAATCAAGATGGAAGTTAAGTGTCATGGATATGGGAGATTAGGACACTTTGTCAGAGATTGTATTGTAGAAAGACTAAGAATGCTTGTTTCAATTGCGAACAAAAGGGACACTATAGTAAGCAACGCCTCAAAACCTGGATTAAGGGGTAGGATCATCCGAGGCACAAGTTCATGCACTTGAGGCGACCCAGACTAACAGTCAAGGCCGAGGTAGGAAAGTCACCGTAGAAGGTTTTATTTCTCTTTGTTACTCTCCTATTAGGACTCTTTCAATTTTGGTGCTTCTCATCCTTTCATGACCAGTTTTGTTGTTGATAGTCTACACCTAGATTCTTGTATAGTTTTTGATCCGGTAGTTGTATCGAACCCCATAGTTGGTACGGATTACTTGTCTATGATATGCAGGGGTTTGCGGATTTTTGTTCTTGGCGTCGAGTTTGAGTGTGACACATATGTTCTGGGTTTTATAGGTTACCGACTTATTCTAGGGATGGATTGACTAGCCATGTATGGTACCATTCTTGATTGCGAAAAGAGTGTTGTTAGGCTTTTGACACGCCACTGTAGAACTCTCAAAATTTCTTATGACCCGTGAGGGTCAGTTATGCTCAAGTTCCTTGGTTCCCTAGATGCTTCTATTGACGATCTCAGTTTAGCACCCATTGTTAGAAATTTTCCGGACGTATTTAATGCAATGAGAGGATTACCTCCCAAGCATGAGATAAATTTCGGGAAATACTTGGTGGAGAATGCTAATCATGTTGCTTTACCAGTGCCACACGTGATCCTAGAGAGAGGATGGAGCTCAGTAAGCAAGTGGAATAGTTATTCGAGAATGGATTTATTAGAAAGAGCATTTCTGAGTGGGGAGCAACAGTCATCTTTGCGACCAAGGCATACGGCTCTCTCCGTCTATGTGTGGACTATAGGGAGTTGAATATGCTCACCAAGAAGAATAGGTACCCACTCCCATGGATAGATGAATTGTTTGACCAGTTAGTGGGCACTTCGTTTTTCCCACAATTGGATCTAGCTATAGGTTTTCATCAGCTGAGAGTAGCAGATGATAGCATAAACAAGAATGATTTTAGGATTCCCGACGTATTCTTTAAGTAGTTGGTTATGCCTTTCGGGCTGAACAATGCACTGTGTATTTCGTGGATTTGATGTTTTGGGTATTTAAGGAGAATAAGTTTGTAGTGGGTTTTGTTGATGATATCCTAATTTTCTCGAGGAGCGAGAAAGAGCATGCCATACACTTAGGATACGTTCTTCGCACTGTCCGAGCACATCAGCTAAAAGCAAAGTTTTCAAAGTGTCGTTTAGGCGGAATGAATTAAGGTTCCTAAGACATGTTGTCTCTAGAGATGTATAGTGGTGGACACTGCTAAAGTTGTCATATTTCAGGATGTGAAAGCCCCTAGGAATGTGATAGAGGTTAGGAGTTTCTTAGGATTGGCGGGTTGTTACAGAAAGTTCATTAAAGATTTTGCATGGATCTCAGTTTTGCTTACCCGTCCGATGAAGGAAAATCTAGTTTTTGCTTAGGATGTAGATTGCAAGGATGCATTTTTAAGACTGAAGAAGGCTCTTACAACAACTCCAGTTTGACACTTCCTGATGGTACCTAGATGTTTACCGTTTTCACAGATGCTTGCGACACGGGATTATATGTTGTGTTGATGTAGGAAGGTAGGGTAGTCTGCTACAAGAGTAGGCAGTAGAGGGTACATAAGAAGAAATACCGTACGCACGTTTTGGAGTTATCGGCTATAGTGTTTGCGCTCAAATCTTGGAAGCACTATTTACCAAGCGAGAGGTTCGAGCTTTATACAGATCATAAGTCACTCAAGTACTTATTATTGCAGAAAGATCTCAGTTTATGGCAATAGTGTTAGATGGAGCTCCTTGCGTCCCATGACTTTGAGATAGAATATACCCCGGGGAAGGGGAATGTTGTTGCAGACGCATTGAGCAGGAAGAGGATGGCTTTGAGTCCATTATTCGTAGAGTGGAAAAGCTTGGAGTTTATCTCATCATTTGATTTTAGACCATCTACGGATTTTGCACTTGGATTATTGGCATTGTTGGAGGTGCTACCTACTCTTTTGGAGCGCAGAGGATCTAATCAACGCGAGGATCAGCAGTTAGTGGATGTCATGGATCGATTAAACGAAAAAGAGACCTCTAATCACCTTGCTAGGTATTCTGTGAATGTGAAAGGGTGGCTACATCAAAATGGAAGACTGTGTGTCCCTAGAGTTGATAATTTATTGAGTTAAGTTTTAGAGGAGGCTCATCACTCTTGGATGACTATCCATTTGGGTGGTGCCAGGATGTACAATGATATGTGGAGGGTTTTTCATTACACTGGAATGAAAAAGGACGTGGCAGAGTATCTGGCCCAAGGTTTGACTGCCAACAAGTAAAGGCTGAGCAGAAGAAACCAGGTGGATTACTTCAAAGACATACTATAGTGGAAGAAAGAGAGTGTTGCTAAGGATTTTATAGACGGTTTTCCCAGATCAAGGAGAGGCAACACTAGTATTTTGGTGATAGTCGATAGACTGACTAAGAGCTCCCACTTTATCCCAATCAAGAGCAAGAGGACGACAGCTTGGCTAGCATCTGTATATCTTAGAGAGATCATCCGACTTCTTGGGGGTACCCTCCAATATATATAGTGATCGTGACCGCATCTTTAAGAGTGAGTTTTGGAGGAGCCTGCAAAAGGCATTGGGGATACATCTACAACTTAATACCTCCTATCACCCTCAAACTGATAGATAGATAGAGAGGGTCAATAGGGTTCTCGGGGATTTATTGAGGTTGTGTATCCTAGACTTTGGAGGGACTTGGGAGGAGCGTATTTCATTGGTAGAGTCCACACACAATAACATCTATCAGGCGAGTATTGGGATAGCCCCCTTTGAGGCACTTTATGGACGACCCTGCAGATCACCTACATGTTGGTGGGAGTCTACGGACCGACTTCTACTTGGACCTGAGATGGTTAGGCAGACTTCAGAGAAGATAAACTTGATTCGAAGACGAATGAAAGCAGCTCAGGACATGCATAAGTCATACGCTGATCGAAGGAGGATAGACCTAGAATTCGATGTAGGAGATACGGTCTTTATTAAAGTGTCACGTTTAAGGAATGTTTTTCCATTTGGTTCGTTAAGGAAGTTGGCACCGAGGTTTTTAGGACAATTCCATATAGCTGAAATTTCACAATGTGTTCCATGTCTCACACTTGAGAAAGTGTCTACATGATTCTGCAGAGGTAGTAGAGCCGAGTACCCTTGAGGATATCGAGATAGAGAAGGAGACATTAGTTAGAAAGTTTCCTACCCGCATATTAAGATCGAAAGTTAAGAAGCTACAGAGCAAGGAGATCAAGCTAGTAAAAGTACAGTAGGGAGAAGATTATGACGATGCAAATTGGGAACCTTAAGATAATATCCGCGCTTCTTTTCCATTTCTCTTTGATAGTACGTTCTTAATTCCTCTATAATATTTTGAATTTGAATCTATTTTCTATCGTTTGAATCTCGATTCGTAGGCAGAAGCCTATGGATGATAGGAATGACTTGAAACATATTGGTAGGGAATGTTATAAAGAATGGATTCACTTGGATGCAAGTGTTAGCTAGTGGATGCAAATACACGCACTAGGCACTAGATTAGGGATAGGCTAAACTAGGACACTTACATATTGCATAAGGATGTGTGTGCGTTTTAATTTATTTTAATATGGATAAAGAATGACTGAATCATCACTCCGATGTTGCATTTTGGTGAATGGTTGTTGCACACATATAGAATTTGTATGTATTACTAGGATTCTTTTGCATACATATTGGATGCATGGCACAAACATAAATTACGTTAAGGAGGCCAACCGAATCAGAAGACCGCCTGATTATGCATTAGCTTAGGAACATATACACAACACCCTTTCATATGTTCATGCAAAACATTAGGAATTTTAAGGACAGTGTATGTCAATGGTCGATGGTCGAGCAAATGGGCGTAGAAAATGGTTGATGATATTCATAACATTCTTTTAGCCTTGAAGATTTCAAGGACGAAATCCTTTAAGGAGGGGAGAACGTAACACCCCAAATTTTAATAAACAATAATTATAGAAAAGAGATTAATAAATCAAATGTTAATTAATATAATATTCAGAGTTGGGTAAAATGGATCTTTCCACTGCGTTCATTATGAAATTATGATTTAAATAAACGTTTAGTTTGCGTAAATCGGACTAAAAATGAATAAGTTATGAATAATAAAATTTTAATTTAAATTAGAATAATTTAATCAGAATAGTGCAATGGTAAATGGCGACTCAGACCCTATATGGGTCGACCTCTAGGTGGACACACGTGTCGACCCACATAAAAGGTGGGTCGACCCACTTCGAGCCAGGCACGGGTGTGCGCCTGGCAAAAATTGCATGTTTCTAAATTGTTCTCTTTGTTGACTCGTGCTGAGGTATTTTCTATGGTTTGGATTAAAACCCTAATATCTTATGGCCTAGACTATCATATTACACCTATAAATAGACTACGAACCCTCACTCATTCCCTACACAAATTATTCTTCATCTTCTTCCTCCACTCAATTATACTCTAGAAATAAAATGAGGGAAATGTCAAGGTACTGTCAAAATATAAATCTAAAGGATATTCTTCTCCTACTTCTCCTTTAAAGGCCTTTTTCTGGATCTACAACATTTCTCTGTGAGCTCTATGTTATTTTTAAATCAATAATCTAAATAAAAAGGATTAAGATATTGAATTAGACTGGATCTGAAAGCTTGAAAATTACACTGTTTATAAATATGTTTTTTTTTTTACAAATTATTGTTCATTTTAATTACTATTATTGCTTATTCCTTTTCTTTTGTTATTTACTTATATGTAAATTCTTTTTCTTTATCCCATTCTCTGTTATTATTCTATTTACAGTCTTGTAATGCCTATTCATTCATTTTGTTCATTTATGAGCACAGACTTATTTCTTCTTTTCTTTTGTTTATGTGCTTAGCCTAGGTCATCAAGCGCCTAGGCCTTTACGGTTATGTTCGCGTAAGAATTGGGATAACATGAAAGAATGTTAAAAGGAGATTTTTGGGCATATGGAGAATTGATTAGCATTAAATTCCAATTAATGACTCTAAATGGGGATAAACGTATGAAATGGAATAAGATGTGTACATAATTATATGTTAAGTAACATGTTAATAGAAAACTTGTGGGTTAGGATAAAATATAGTTAATTGTACATTAAGTAAACTTGTAGCTATAAAACATCTTAACAATAATGTATTAGACTTAACTAGACAATAAGTGACAGGGGGATGAAAGGTTGTAGATTACTTCGTTAGTTACTATTAAAGATTATAGATTACATTCGTTAATTGCAATAAAAGGTTGTAGATTACTTTCGTTAATTGCAATCTAGGGATAAAAGGTTGTAGATTACTTTTGTTGATTACAAATCATAAGTGTGTGTGTGTGTGTATATATATATATTGGTTTTATTAATGAACTTAAACATGCTAAGTTAAACCTGTCTAATTAATAATCTAAAAGAGTCCATTCCAGTATGATATAAGGAACTCGTGGAAATCCTATTTTACTTGGGGACCAAGTCTCGGGCGGCTTGTGTCAAATGTATTTTGTGTGAGAACCAGTATCAATCAGTATCCCTATGTTATCACAGGGCCTCACACTAAGTAGAGGCTAAGGCATGCTTATACTGAATAAGATAGTATGAGGACCAAACGAGAGGTGGGCACGAGAGCGTTCCAACGGAGTCATGAGTGTGCATAGTTCCGAACAGGGAAGATAAGACACTGTAATGCCTGTGATTAAGGCTATGTCTACTTAGTTGATGGGTTTGGGTCTGATATCCCCGAACACCATAACTAGCACAGGTTATTCACATCCTGTTTAAGAAGCCGATCACTGGGTAAAAATTAGGTAAGACCAAATCTTGACATTATATTATTTGGTGCGTAAATTCTTGGGATATGAATAAGAAACTTATCTTAATTCCATACGTTTCTACTCTACTGTATTTTCATGTCCATTTATATTATTTGGTTTGAATACTTCTTATCCTATGCTCGTATTAAAAATCACTGGAACTCGCCAAACTTATGTCTATCCTAGTTTTTTCTCTCTTTCTCTCTCCTTTCCCCCTAGGTTTTCATAGTGAAGGATCCCAGTAGCGACCGTGAACTTTTGATTCAGCTTGAACTTGGATCATTTTTTATTTCATGTATTTCTTCAATAACCGTTCTATGACTATTATTATGACTCATGAAGGATATGGTTTTTGTGGTTTTGTACTTGTACTCTGATGTCTTACTTTCCACGAGACAAATGTTTTATGATTATGACTCTATAGTATTTTGAACTTTGATGATGCAATTGGTTTAATAATAAATGTTTTAAAAGGTTTTCCATTGTGTTTTACTTTCTATCTTCTAAATTTAGTCTCTGTGTTGTTACTTTGTACCTATTGCGCTTCACAAAACTTGATGCATCTTCATATGGGTGACATTAAGGGATGTGGGGTGTCACAAATGACATAGTATAGTACATGGCTAGGCATATGACTTACCAAAGAGTGAAGGCTAAGAAAAGGAAGCCTGGTGGATTGCTTCAGCCTCTAGATGTGCCACAGTGGAAGTGGGAAAGTGTTTCAATGGACTTTGTGAATGGGTTTCCTAGATCGAGGAAGGGCAACGCCAATATTTGGGCTATAGCCGATAGGATGACTAAGAGTGCTCATTTCATCCTAGTTAAGAGTAAGCGGACGACAACTTGGTTGGAAATAGTGTATCTTAGATCTATCGTCTGACTTCATGGAGTCCCCTCTAGAATCGTTAGTGATAGAGACCCCATATTTACCAGCGAGTTTTGGGGGAGCATGCAAGAAGCATTGGGGACACAATTATGACTAAGCACTGCCAATTACCCTCAAATAGAGGGACAGACAGAGAGGGTTAATAGGATTCCTGAGGATTTATTACGGCTGTATATCTTGGACTTCAAAGATACTTTGGAGAAGGATCTTCTGATGGTAGAGTTCACATATAATAACAGCTACCAGATGGGCATAAAATATGGCTCCCTTCTAGGAATTTGTGAGTGCCCTTGTAGATCACCTACGTGTAGGTGGGAGTCCACGTGTAGACTTCTACTTGGTCCTGAGATGGTAAGAGAGACCTTAGTTAAGATAGATTTGATTTAGAGGTGGATGAAGGCAGCTCAGGAAAGACAGAAGTCGTATGTAGATCGACTGAGGATAGACCTAGTGTTCGAGGTGGGGGATATGGTTTTCATTAAGGTGTCACCCTTGAGGAGTGTTGTTCGGCTCGGTAGGGAAGTTGCACTAAGGTCCATAGGGTCATTCCCTATAGTAAAAATCATAGGTTAGATGGTGTATAGGGTTAGAATACGGGAGAGATTGGCAGGAGTTCATGATGTATTCCATGTTTCTCACTTGCAAAACTGCTTACATGATTCTATGGTAGTGATGGAGTCGGGTACACTACAGGAGGTTGAGGTAGAGAGGGAGGCATCGGTTAGGCGAGTTCTTACACGGATAATAGGATTTGAGGTGAAGAAGTTGTGGAATAAAGAGATCAAGGTTGTTAAGATTCAGTGGGGAGAGGACAATGCTGACGCGACTTAGGATCCAGAGGATAAGGTTCGCGCTTTTTTTACATTTCTTTATGATGGTACACTCTTAATCCTTTCCTAAGATTTGAATTTATTTTTCCTGTCATCTGAATTATAAGTCTTAGGTAGAAGCCTATGGATGGTAGGAAATGGTTTAAAACAAGTTAATTGAACATGTTATGGTAAAATGGATTCACGTGGGTGTAAGTGTTTGCTAATGGATATAATGGATGCATATACTAGGCACTAGTTAGAGATCGGAAAAATAGGACACTTACATAATTGCATATGGATATGTGTGCATTTTTATTTTTATTTAACTATGGAAGAAAATAGATGAATCATCACAAGGATGTTGAATTTCGATGAATGGTTGTTTCACACATATAGTATTACATGTATTATTAGGATCCTTTGAATACATATTAGATGCCTGACACGGACATGAAATTGCATTAAAGAGGTCAA
Organism: Allium sativum; assembly: GCA_030737875.1. Classification (NCBI taxonomy): domain Eukaryota; kingdom Viridiplantae; phylum Streptophyta; class Magnoliopsida; order Asparagales; family Amaryllidaceae; genus Allium; species Allium sativum. The sequence goes on along the minus strand of CM060916.1, from coordinate 386,249,633 downwards.
CTTAATCAGTGGACCACCTGATTTTTGAATTATCTTAGGAACATTTACACTACACCTTTGCATATTTTCATGAAATGCATTAGAAAATATAAGGGCAATGGATGCCATTGGTTGAGTAGATGGGTCTAGATATTGGTTGATAACGTTTATATCATTCTTCTTACCTTAGATATTTCAGGGATGAAATTCATTAAGGAGGTAAGAATATAACACCCCAAATTTTAATAAACAATAATTAAATAGAAAAGGGCAATAAATTAGATATTAATCAGGATAATATTCAGAATTGGAATTTGGGGCTAGCAACATGGAGTCTATTATAATTTTCTAATTAAAACAGACACTTGGTTTGTTGAAAACGGAGTCAATATGAATAAGTTATGAATTAAAGAAAATAAGATAAAAATCAAAAATAAAAATATATATTGGGTAAACAGTGACCTGAGACGACCCACTCCTAGCTGGGTTGATACTGTGTTGACCCAAGCCAACTTGGGTCGACCCTGAGTCGACATAGGGCGAGTATCGGTCGACCTAAGCGTAATTATAACGTGCCTTGGCATGCATGTATCGCAATGAACGATTAATATCGCTCGAACGTTCTTTTCTAAGTTGGATTAATTTTATTGGTTCAATTTTGAACCTGAGGCCGACGTGGTGCTTTCTGATTAGTCTAGTGACGTGGCTGCCCTAGATTTAATCCGAAATTTGGACAGTTAAGGACGCCTAGTAAACCTTATAAATAAACCAGCAGAGCCACTCTTATTTCTTCACATCCATTCTTTCTCTTTGTCTTCTTCTTCCCTAGACATATCCTCAAAATTAGGAAGGGCCAAATAATTAAATTTTTACGTGGATAAAGAAGTTCTATACTTTTAATATGTATTTTTATAAATACTACAAGAGGCGGAGGTTCTGCTGGAATAAGAAAGGCCACGGGGGAAGCTCTATTCGTCAGATTTATGAGTTTTTATGTGATTTCCATATAAGTAGTTTATGTAGGAAAATTTAAATAATCAAATAGCTTTAATTTCCAAGTTTAAAGTTTACAATTAGTTACAATATTTATGCATTAGTTTTTCTTTAAATTTACTGTAATTTATTTACTATATATGCCAATTTCTTTCCAGTTATTTACCATTTATAAGTAATTCTCCATCTCCTATCCCCTTCTGTATCGTGGTTTTATTCACAGTTTGGATTATGCCATATTTTATTTGTTTTGTTTATTTTTGAGTCTAGGCCTTGTGAGTTGCTTAGACTATTTACCTTTTTCTTTTAGCTCTAGGCCTAGGCCTAAAGAGAGCCTAGACCTTTATCTTTATTTTGTGTTAAAATTGGACCAATGTTGAAACTAAATATAAACGGATTGTTGGGCATGTTAGAACTAATTAAATATTATAATCAGTTTTAGACTGTAAATTGGGAATAAAACTTAATATGTAATTGGAGAACACACAAACATATAAAACTGGAATAGGTAACTTAGTTGGACGGTAAGTAACATAGGGTTGGGTTGTATAAAAGGATAAACATTAATTAGGAATGCTTAATACAATCTAGGAATATAACATGAGTTTATTTTAGGCTTATTAGTAAACTTGAATTGTGTTAAGCTAAATTAATGATAAAATTAATAAGTTATGGTAGTGGAGTCTGTTCCAGCAGCGTAGGGATGATTGGAGAAAATAAGTGGCCCGTAATATAGATTCGTTCCAGTAGCGTGGGGCTGATTGGGGAAACTAAGTGGCCCGAAAGAAAAATAAATGGGAACCAAGTCTAGGGTTGACATGTGTCCATTGCTTATTTGGTTGGGGACCCGTATCAGGTAGTATCCCTATTATCATCCACGGAGGTCTCGCACTAGGTAGAGGCGAAGGCACGCTTTACTACACTAGATAGTAATGGTCCAAACGAGGTGGGTACGGGCACATTTCGGCGGGATGATGAGCATGCATCGTGCTGATTGGGAAAAATAAGCCACTGCAACATATGTGATTAACAGCTATGTCCTTTTAGTTGATGAGCTCGGGATTAATAACCCTAATTTCTATAGCCTGCATTGGTTATCACATTGTGGTTATAGGAGCCGATCGATGGGTAGAAATTAGGTAAAGCCAAATTATTATATATTTGGTAAGTTGGTGTAGCAATCTTGGATATGAATGAGAAGCCAATCTTTATTCGTACATAACTTTGTTTACTTCCTTTTTACCTTTATATCTTATGTCCTTAAAACTGTCTGTTTAATGCTTCCTTATTTATGCTCATGCTAGAAGTTACTAGAACTCACCAGACGTATGCCTGACTTAGTTTTTTTTCTCCTTCTCTCTTCCTTTCCCCAGGTTCGCAGGGTGGAAAGTCTCAGCAGTGACTCCTTATTTTTCGGTTCAGCTTGGATTCGGACTCATGTATTGGTTCATTTCTCATTTTTTGATTGTTGTGGACATTGAGAGGGATGGTTTTACTAATGTGTTTTGATATTTCCATGAGAAAGTTTATTTGGTTTTATGTTGATGACTGTTTGATACTTTGGAAATGTAATAACTACTGTGATTTGACTTGTTTTATCAAATGTTATTTTAAAATTTCCGTTGTGTTTTATATTCTTGTCTTGTGGATTTTAGTCTCTGTTTTGTTACTTTATACTTGAGCGCTTCATACACCTTAGAGCATCCTTATATGGGTGACGTTAAGGGGTATGGGGTATTTCAGTATGGGTCGACCCATTCCACATAGAGACGGCGTATTTTCCTTTGTTTGACGGCTTGGATTTTATTGTCTTGAATTGGAAGGACATAACTAGTTTGGATATCTATAAATAAATCTATAGGGCTATCCGTCAAACTCATTTTTTTTAAGGGGATGCAGAAGCGTTGTTATTTCCTTTCTTCATCAAGTCTTCAAGATATAGAAAATATTAGATTTAGGTTATCTAATTTATGATTTGGTGGCAGATGCTATAGATTTAAGAATTAGATGTCCAAATTCTTTATCCATGTGAGGTAAGTTCTTTGGGTCTTAATTTAAATAGTTTCTTTCATTCTTCTTGGATTCAAATTCGTATATCCGTTAATAATATAGTTTGTAGATTCAAATAGGAATGACCATGGATGATAAATCTAAATCCAACTCAGATCAAGAATTTGGGTACTAAATTTCATGTGAGTGGATTTAACATATTCTTTCTAATAGCTGTATATATTATCATTCGATTCCTGTAAAAATTAGCAAGATACATTCTTGGTCTTCTTTCCCTTTTTGCGCTTGATTTTATAGTTTTTGTGGTTATGCGCAAAATATGCCTAGATTTGCTATATTGGCATATGTATACGGTTGATTTAGGCACTGATTTGTATGCCAAATTCTATGTGATTGATTAATCCTTTTAATTTTGCATACCTTGGGAAACATGATTCAATTGGAATTATAAAAAAAAGGATTTGTTAATTCGAGGTTGAATTGACAGATAATATAAAACTATAACAAAAAGGGAATTTGAGCTAAAAATAGGTAAACTTGATAAGACTTACCAAATAACTATGACACAGATTGACATTAAACAATTAATATTACGCACAGTAAATATGTATTTGAATGGTAAATCTGAGAATTACCGTATTTATTTTTTAAAATTACCATTCAGAGAACGGAATGAATATATAAATTATTGGAATCGAAAGAAAAAAAACGGTATAACCCCAAGTGTGTCAAAATTTACTATAGTTAAGCCAAATTGAAAAAATAAATAATGAGAATGAATCAATATATAGTGGTTAAATTAGAATGATAGAAATATCCTAGATTGGTTGGTTAGGAAAAAGGAAGATATTTGCATAGTTTGGTTTGTAAGAGAAATAGAAAACATAATTGCAAGTACAAAAAATATAATGGCATGGATTAGCGTGAAATAGAGATTTAGCCTATTGCGCATTGTTCAATAGGCTAAAAATATTTTAAAAGAATGTCTTGCAATTATGAGTTTCTATTGCTACAATTATCTTAAACTACGGGAATAGATTATTGTGCAATTTTGACAACCAATCAACCAGTTCCTAGAGAATTAATTTATAAAGATGAAAAGAAAATGGTGGCATAACTAAAAAATGTTATGTAAAGAAGTGAAGTAAGAAATTAGGTTAAACACTTGATAGCTAAAAAGGAATGTAATCTATAATGATAGTTGGACAAACACATAAATGGATCATAAAAAGACAAGATGAATATGTTGGAAAGAATAATATTATGATAATTGCATGGATACAAAAGTGAATCATCGTAGGTAGTCTTGATATATGTGTAAGAGATTATAGTATGAAGATTATGATTAAAACTGATGAAGGCTTATTATAAATAAACTTAAAATATGTGAATTAAGTTTAGGAATCATAATTCTATGACCATAATTCTGTAGTGAAAGTAGTATTATTACATGAAAGCTATAATTAAAAGTGAAAAGAGTAAGAAGGGCTTATTATTAATAAAGTTGCATTTGTGAATTAAGTTAAATAAGTGTACTGGCCTGTTTCAGCAGCAAAGGCTGATTAAGAAAAATAAGTAGCCAATAAAGTTAATAAACATTTAGCAGTAGTGGTCCATTCCTGTAACACCCCGCATTTTTAACTTAAGATAATAAAATAAGGATAACTTAATTAAATATTCAGAATTAACTGAAACGGACTACGCCATCGCGTACATCTCGGAATTCTGGTAAAAATAGACACCTGGTTTGCGTAAAATGGACATCATATAAAGAAGTTGTTAAGGTTTGAAGTTTGTATACACATAAGAAGAGTATATATGAATAAAATAAGTCTAGAAATTCAAAATAGTTCAAATTCACGCGGAAAAGGGGAGCGGGAAAATTCCTGTCCAGGGGTGTCGACCCCTGGGTCGACACCAAAAGGGGGTGTCGGCCCATGGGTCGACCTCATAAAGGGGGGTCGACCCCCTGCGGCATATCTGGGCAGATTATTTCTACATGAATGTGGACTATTTCTTATACCAAATACGTTGCTAAACACCTATAAATAAGCCTGTAAGGCCTACCCTAAGTCTCATATTTCTGAGACAATGTAGAAGCTCTGTCATTCCTCTCCCTCCTCAATTCTATTCAGAAAATTAAGATTATTAGTTTAGGAAAAATTCTGAATCCATATATGAAGGAAAGGAACGTATGTTTGTAAATAGGTGTTCAGATCGAAGTGAGGTAATTCCTAGATCTGGTCTATTTTCAATTATCTTCTTTTTCTTCCCTTTTCTTTTTGTACAAATTATGAATCCATGGTTGTTAGGTTATGAATCCAATTAGGGGAAAACCATGGAATGATTGATCTGGACCAGCCAAGATTTGAAAAGCATATGAGGTGAGTGGATTTAAGTTATATCATTTTGGATAATGATATATTATCGTTTAACATTCCCCATTATTATAATGAATTTGGCAGAACAATTAAAATTGTTGTTATAACAAGCTGAGATATTAATATGAATGTGTTGGAAAATCCATATGTTGGATCGGCTGAAGTGTTGAAATGTTTACATATTGAAAAAAAAAACTTGCTAGAATATGAGTAGCAACTACTGTTGTTATAATTACATGATTCACTTGTGGCATATTATGTATCTGAATTATTATATGTAGAATTGAGGAAATGACATGTTAACTTGTTTGATTTGAACAATTACCCGATTAAATGATTACATGTTAGGACATGATTAAATATGTGTTAAAAAGGACATGCGACATAATATAGACATAATTTGACATGTAAATTAGATAACAGTAAACGTGTGAAAAGAATAATATGCCCAAAAATTTACAGTGAATAGGAAACTATAATTGCGCTTAGACACGAGGTTAGATTACACTTATGGTAGAAGTCTGCCCAGAACCGCTCGGCATATCCAGCATCCAGAAGTGGTAAATCTAATGTGAGGGGTATAAGTGCATAAATAAAACATGTAACGATGCTAAGACACGAGGTTAAGTCAATTTGTGGAACAAGTCTGCCCGAAACCGTCCAGCAAATCCCGCATCCACAAGTGTAGGCTTAATTTGAGAGGTCTAGTACGTAAACATATATATATATATATATATATATATATGTAAATGGCAGGACTAATAAACATCATTAGTTGCAATTAATGGAAATAAATGGAATTTAATGAAAGATAATTACAGCAGTAAAGAAAAGGGAATAAATGGGGAATGATAATAACCTATTATAAATAAATTACATTAATGAGAACGTCGTATAATAGGTAGACTTATCCTAGGGACAAGTGAAGATTATAACTTAGGTTATAATAAACTAGTGAGGAAATGTGGTAACTGGTGAAATAAGTTAAGTCACGCTTAATTGTAAATTAAGTAATCAGTAAATGGGGAAAACCTGAAACCAGTTGTTTGTAATAAGTAGAGAAAAGAGGGGAAGTTTATGAAATACAAGAAGTTGTACTTAATTATAAATTAAGTAATATGCAAACTTGGAAGTCTGAAATCTGCTAGTAAGGATAACATGTTTAGGCTTGTCCTTGGGACAAGCGGAAATTATAACTTAGGTTATAATAAACGATAAAGGGGATGGAATAACTTATGTAAGGAGATAAGATGTACTTAAGTGTAAATTAAGTTATTTATAAGAACAAGAATCTGAAATCTACGGATGAGGACAACGAAAGTTATATTTAGGGGAAGAGAAACTTATTAGTGGACCTTAGTTAAGAGAACTAAGTTAATAAGTAAGCAATGATAAGTTGTAGTGACAATGTAAGATGGAATTATGATTAAATAAGAAAGAGTGAGACAAACTTATATGAAATAAGTTATATTTAATCATAAATAATGATTGACATGTTAGAAAGAAAACATGTGAATTGAGATATACTTAATTACATATTAAGTAGGACATGTTATTGTGACTATGATATCAAATAAGAATATAAAGGGGTTGTGGATTACAGACCTTGGATCACAATCTAGAGAATAACATGTTGTGGGCTTATTAATAAACTTAAAAGGGTTAAGTTATATGACTGAAATTAATAAGCAAGAGAGACCTGGTAACTTGAATAAGAAGTCAATGTGAACGGAGATAACCAAGTTAAATGGAAACCTGGTGCGGTAAAGCAAGCGCGTAAAAGAATGTTTGGATATAGGGTCCAATGACATATTAAAATGAGGCGCTTGGACCAGTCCGTATGTTTGAGGGTGAATAACCCAACGGGGTAGATCATCGTGGTGTTATGAGGCGCAAGGGAAGCGCACGTTCATCTGATTATTCCGTCGGCTCTGAAGGACTGGAAGGGGAAGCATGCGGCTTCCTGAGATACGTAAGGTGCTCTTGGTAGTCCTCTGTGCGATGGCAGATGTTTAGGTTGTGCTCGTAGAGGTTGGGTCTGCGCGTAAGTACTAGGTGGGTGGGCCTTGACTGCGAAAGTAGCTTTGCAGTCAGAATGTTGTAACGTGGTGACACTAAGGTGATTTGGCGGTCACCTCAACAGGGTGGCAGAGTTCAGGACCAACAGAGATAGTAGATCGTCGGGTACTCGTCATCAGTAGCCAGTGGGATCAAAAACACTAGAGCTAAAACCAATAGACCATTTACCTTTCACTATTGAGGTGCGATGGTTGAGGGAAGACGCCAACTGGATATTTAGATTGCTTGTTAGGGGCAAGTTGTTTAGCTCTTATGGTCTTTACTAGTTGAGGGAGGGGCCAAGGTGGGGCCATAGCCACCATGAAAAACAGACCCTAGGAATATCTGTATTTAGAGGCTCTTAAAGATGGGCCTGTACAGATATGGAAAAGCGCCTGACCGAGTTCGGTGTTTCTTATATATCCCTACCACGAAACTCGGGGCAAATTATGTGCGGTTAAGGCATCGAATAGGTTTGACGATATGTACGTGGGATAGTCTAAATACATGCATGTCGGCTCTGGGTGGTGTATCGTAGACTTGAGGGCATTACTCTGGTATGAAATCTGATTCGACCGGTGGCAGTTTGTACGCTTACGTAGCGTAGTAATTCTGTACGCTTATGTAGCGTAGTAATGATAGATATATGCAGAACATAACATTGTTATGTAGATATCCGTACATCACTACGGCATAGGATGAGGGACTGCGTTCATTTCTGTGGCATTACGGTAGAGACCGTGCGAATGGGGTACCATGGGGTGTAACTTAGTATTGAGGGGTAGTTACATATATATTGTACTAGGTTAATCCACAACGAAGTAAATGGGTACGACGTGTGTGTAAGCCTTGATTTCTGTTAACCCAAGCAACCTAATAAATAAGACAATGTGATTGAACGGTATATGTAGGATTATCCAAAGTGTATAATTTAAATCCAATCACCAGAACTTTTGTTCTGACCACCTCCTCTTAACATACTTGCAGGTCAGATTTGTGGCAGAGACATGATAGCTTTGGATACTGGTTAGGTAGTATTATTAATACGCTAAGGCTATACTTTGAGTATATTATATTTTATTCATCCGCTGTGAGATATTTTCTAAGCTCTAACCTATTTTATGTCAATGTCTTTTCTGCAGGATACCAGAGCAAACCAACATGAGTGTCGATAGATTAAAATTTTGAAAAAAACTTGGTCTGTCGAAGTTCGGGTTCTTACAATTCCGGTAGCGATGGATGATTAGGGAGAATAAGTGGCCATCAAAGTTGATAAGCATGTAGCAATAGTGGTCCTTTCCTGCTGCGATGGCTGATTAGGAAAGATAAGAGGTCGAATAAGCTAATAAACAAATAATTAAAGTTCAGATTAAATGTATTGAACAATTATGTTAATTAGCTAAAAGAAAATTTAAGTCAAATGCATAACCAAAGATTAGACATGGCGTATGATAAAATAGTGAGGTGCGTTTAGTCTAATTCAAAGGAATGAAAAGCCAAACAGAGCAGATCATCGTACATATCCACAGACATGGCGGAGGCTTGTCCAACTTGATATTCGACGGGACTAGAAGGAAGTTCAAGACTTCGATATGACGTAAGGGTACTCTGATATGACCCTCTGGGGTAGGTCTAACGAAGTTGTACCCCAAGAGGTAGGTCTGTACAGTTCCATCCATAGAGTAGCCTTGACTCTGTATATCTAGTGGGAGGCCAGACAACTGATGGGATGATTTTTAGGATTCGGTAATTTCCTCATCTCCTGGAGTATACTTCGTGGTCGGGATCCAATAAGGATGGTAGATCGTTGGATATCTATCATCATCAGTCAAAGCGAGTATGGAAAAGATAGGAGCTAAAGCAAAAGACAGTGGTATTTCACTCTTGAGACAATGGATGAGGGACAGCACCAATTTCGATGTTTAGATTGTTTGTTAGGGGCACGGTCACATAGATCTTGAAATGATCTTTCATTAGTTCAGGGGGAGCCGAGGGAGGCTATAGTCATCGAGAAAGGGATAGACCGGTTTATAGATTTCTATATAGTATGCCTAACGAAGTTTTTCTTTACATATATAGAAATCCTCGCGACTGAGTTCCGTGTAAGGTCTAGCCTAATAGCAGAACTCTAATAATAGATAGTACGCTTTCATAGTGTGGCAATGGCGGCTTAGTACGCTTTCATAGCATGGCCTAGTATGTTTTCATAGCGTAGCGATTGAAACACCCCACCTCCGTTAGGGTCACTCTCAAAGGGAATGCCCTAATTTTGGTGGAGGTTTATAAGTACAAGTCACAGATATACAAGACAGATATAAGAACACATATTTGTAAATAGCGGAAGAACAACAAACTTTATTTCATAAAGTCAAATACGTGTTACAACAACATCCTTTCAAAAACCTAAAATAACACTTTCATAATCTGTCTTGAGTACATTATTTAAAGAAGCATAAATAAAACATAGATAAACTGCAAAAGCCCCATAGTGGATTGTCCAAAGCCATAGTTCAAAACAGGAAAGTCCAAGCAATACATTTCTCTTCTTCAAGCTGGATGTTGAGGTTGGTCAAGCTGCTGTGTTCCCTCCCTGAGGACCTGGGGGGGGAACGGAAGAAAGAAGACGAAAGAAAAGTAGAGTCAGACATAAAGCCTGAGTAAGTCTAGTACTATTTTGGTCTATGAATAAAGAACTGGGTATGATAAGTATAAACAAGAAGTGGGCATGCACTATAAACTTGGTTAAGTTGTCTAGGGTCGAATATACTATCGTACCCCATGTTGATCTCTGAACCCATATAAACTAGTTTCCAACTGGCACCCCATAATCAGGGTAATGTGATCCATTCTATGATGATCGGCTCCTACTCGCATAGTTACATGTGTCTTGTAACACCCCACCTCCGTTAAGGTCACTCACAAAGGGAATGCCTTAACTTTGGTGGAGCATTTTAGTAAACAGAACAGAAACTTACAAGACAGATAAAACAGTACTTGAAAATTTTTAACTTTATTACAGCGGAAACAGAAATTAATATGGTTACATCCTTTCAAATTTCAGAATTCAAGTACAAAATATCAGTCTTGTACAAAAGCCTTCAAAATGCATGGTTTAAAATCATAATCCCCATGGAACGGAAGCTATACAGAGCCAAGCCATACTTTAAGCACTTCAAGCAAAGAGAAATCCGGATCAAGCTAAAGTATTCCGTCCTGGGGGGGAACGGAAGAAAGGAGGCGAAACAACAAGGGTCAGACAAAAAGTCTGGCAAGTCCAGTGACTTTCAGCATATGAACAGATAATAATAATATGATATGAACATAAAACTGGATGTGAGATAACTGTAACAGGTGCAGCAGATATAACAGAAAAACAGAATGACATAAACTATTGTTTTACACTTCTCTGCACTAATACTAGTATAGCAGAATTAGGTGTCACCCTAATGTCTAAATTGAAGCAGGAACGGGTACAGAATACTTTAACAGAAACAGAATGCTAATAATGGGCCTTTACTACCCGAACAGACGGTACCACACAGAAACAGACAGGTGTTACCACCCAACAGAAGCAGACGGTACCAACAGAAACAGACAGAACTAAGCGTACCCTAAAACCCTACCCCAAGCGATCGGCTCCCTAATACATAAATATCCTGTGTCAGCCCCACAGTAGGGTGTATCACTCCCTAAAGTGACAACCAATTGGCACAGACCTATTTACAGATGTCACGGCGTCTTACATCCTCAGAGGCAGACCGGGATCCATGCACGCACATGACCCGGTTGGAACGCACCATCAACACCCCTCGCCATTATCAGAATGAACCACTTACAATTAGTTCAGTAAGCGTGCCCGGACCCTACCTACTGTTGGGTCAAAGTTTTGATACCAGAAAGGGTTACTAACTAATATGGGTCCCAAACAACAGATGACACAAGTAATTCCCCTCCTAACCTTGTGTCCCCAGGCTAACAGATCTCAGATTAACTTGTTTACAAGTTCAGACATACAGAATTCAGATTTACTAGTTCACAGATTAAGTTAACAAGTTTTCAGACTAACAGATCAGATGTACAGATTTTTCAGATTTGTCTAACTTTGTATTGGGCCTACAGATTCATGGATGGGTTTACTATACCTATTAATCCGGTTGGTTTAACCCTATTTTCCCCCAATACGTTTTAGACGTCATTCTTATCTTAGATTTGCATTAATTAATTATTAATGCCCATACCTCTCACATTAGGTCGCTAGCTTGTGGCCGCTGGATGGGCCGGGCGGTTCCGGGCAGACTTCTGCCACAAGCCAGACCTAACCTCGTGTCTTAAGCAGGTTATGACAAACTTCTCACATTAGAACCTATTGTTTGCGGCCACTGGATGTGCCGGGCGGTTCCGGGCAGAATTACGCCGCAAACTCATTCTAACCTCGAGTTAGTCACGTTTATCTTTGCGGCCAATTAATTAATAATTTACCGTTTATGCGCACGCCCAATATATATGCCAATTCAGATTATATCAATAACAGGATGATTATATCAACACAGCAGATAATAGATTTTAGCAGATAACAGATTTTATATGACTTAACGGATTTAACAGATTTAGCAACTTAGCAGATTTTGGCATATAACAGGTTAGGCATTTCAACCGACAAATTTAACAGATTAGGCACTTCAATCTAACTAGCAGTCTAGGCAATATAACAAAACTAGCAGTTTAGGCAACTTGGCAAATTAGCAGATTTAGCAAATTTAATATTTCTAAAGGTTCTATTTACATGCCTTGCCTAATCATAAATTGGCCTAAATTCATATGCCTACATAATTGTCATGATTCACAACATATACTCCATGTTTGCATAAGCGCAGAATATGGACATAATTTGCCATATAACATATGTTCCAATTTTTGTTAAACTAGCATTTTACAGCAGATTCACATATAAATTATACCAAATATAACCATTAATTTCAATGCATGCCATATATCCAAAAATCCCTATTTAGGTGTAATCACAATAATAGATATCCTAATTAATGTAAATCTTTACACCTAAGTTTCCATATCTTCTTCTTTTTAAGTCATGAATCATTATGCAAACTATACCCAACAATCTAAATTTTTAAATCATATCTTCTAAAAATCAGATCTTGACTTTTATATGCATTTTGTCCAAAGTCTCAAATCATATGTAATCTTACAGTGGTTCCTCTTCTTCTTTTATCACAGAATATGCATAGGTCTAAAACTAGTTTATAACATATGCTTATTTTTCTAATTAATTACAGATCTAAATAACATATGTTCATTTCTCTAATTAGTTACAGATCTAGATTACAACGTACACTATGCATACAACATATATAAATTATATGTTTACAGTCAAATTCATGCATCCAATCCCAAGTCATATGTCAATATATTTTATGCCTCAGATCTAAAGTTATATGTTCAATTCAGTCTCATCAAATTTCACATCATTCATTATTTATCCCAAAATTTGCGTTCATACGTTAATCTCTTATGAGATTAGGCACAGGCTCGTGGTAGCCTGGCTATAGAAACAGAAAGGAAGCAGAAAGGGATACAGAACAGTCACAGAAAAACAGATCTGACAGATATACAATCTCAGATTCAGATTTAAAAAGCATATCAGAATTATAATTAATGTTTATAGCAGAAAATAACTGTACTTGCCTTGATTGGATTAAAGAAAGAACTTTAGTTGTTACAGAATTGTTGCAGAAGCTTTTATCTCAAATTTGAATTTAAGATGATGTTGATTGACTTCTAGTTTTGATTCTATCAGAGTAGCGACGCCATTTTTATTTTTAATTAGAAGAAGAGAGCAATGGAGGCTAGAGAATTGTGTAAGAGACTTAGGTTTAGGTTAGGGATGTATTTATAGGAGGATAGGGTGATTTAGAGCCTTCAGATCAGTCCAGAAGTCATCAGAATCGCACAGCTCGAATACACATCATCCAGCCACTCAAAAGAAGACACGTCACCTCAGAACACTCCAGAATTCGGTGCTGGATTTGTATGGGCGCACTTGGCAGGTGCGCCAGTGTATTTTTGTACTGGCGCACTTCACAAGTGCGCCAGTGTATTCTGGCCTGTTTCCGGTTTTTCTGCCTAACTTCGTTCGTCCATATCTTCTTCATACGGACTCCGATTTACGCAAATTCGGACTCTATTTCGCGTATTTTTCCGAGACGAACACAATGGCACAACCCGTTTCCCTTATTTCTTCTCCTAAAAATTAATTATACCTTGATTTTTAACTCTTATGTTTACAGAAAATACGGGGTGTTACATTCTCCCCTCCTTAGAGGATTTCGTCCCCGAAATCTTCAAGTTAAGAAGAATGTGTCCTACTATCCAATCACCCATCTACTCAACCATCATCCACAAGCATCCATTGTCCTTAGAAAACTTCTAATGTTGTATGAACATATGCAAAAGTGTGTGTATATGTTCCTTATCTAATGCAAAGATCAGGCGGTCTACTGATTCAGTTGACCTCCTTAATGCGAATTATGTCAGTGCCATGAGTCCAACATGTATGCAATAGAATTCTAATGATATATATTATTTCTAAATGAGTGCACAATCATTCACTCAAATGCAACATCCATGTGCTGAATCAATCATTTTGCATCCACAAGAATTGAAAAATGCTCACCCATCCATATGCAGTATGAGAGTGTTTTCGAGCCGATCTAGTGCCTAGTGTGTGTATATGCATCCACGGGCAACCACTAGCAACCACTTGCATCCACTTGCAACCATCAAACATAACATGTCTCAAACACATGTTTACACCCATTAGTTTCTACCTAAAGTTCGAAGATTCGATCGATAGGATACAGTCGAATGATGGAAGCGAGTACAGATAGAACGAAAATTTGGTTCCCATTAGACATGGGACCTAAGTATCGGCCCCAAAGACCGAAACCAACATCAAATTGACACCCAGAGGATTAACTTCTTTAGACAATGTCAAAACTGGAAATCCTATCAAAAGTATTTAGATATTTACAGACTACTGGTACAGATCAGGTTCCCTAATGATTCTTAGGAAGCTAAGCATGATAAAATCATACCCCACGAAAACTCAGAATGTATGCGTCATACTTGACGCCTAACATAGATATCCCTCAAACCCCAATCTCAAACAGATGATCCATAACCCTTATGGGTCTGAGTCTACTGCGGAATTCAGAAATAATACTAGTATTAAAGTGTAGAGTATCGATTACAAAATCAAAATACCAGAATCATAAAAAGTCTTAACTCCATAATCAGATAAAGAAATTAAACCTACTATAGAAATTTTCCTATTTCTATCCTAGCCACTAGCCTCAAGAGTGTTCGCCTGCCCTCCTTGTCCTCGTCTCTTCGGGCAGTCCCTAGTGAAGTGTCCCATCTCCCCACAGTTGAAGCAAGCGCCCTTCCTTTTTCTGCAATCCTTGTTCAGATGAGTCGAGCTCCCACAAGTAAAGCACTTTTTCCCCTTCTTATCTTCAGACTTCTCATCCTTCTTTTGTGTTTCCTTTTTGGGCCCCGCTTTCTTATTCTGTGGTTCTTCCTTCTTTGTCTCTTTCGGGCCCTTACTTCCTCGTGCAGTAGTGCCATATCCACCAATTTCTCGTAAGTTGCTCCCATGGGTACATGGGTCATGGCTAGGCTGTGCAGTGGCTCGTTCAATCCTTTAACAAAGCGGAGAGCCTTTTTATGCTGAGTGTTGACTAAATCCAATCCGAACCTAGCCAGTTGGTTGAACTGGTTGACGTATTCCTTGACCGTCATACTTCCTTGCTTAAGAGATAAGAACTTTTCCAATTGTAAACTTCGTTCAGCTTGCGAGAGGAATTTTGTCTCAAACCTTGTTCTGAAATCCATCCATGTCTCAACCGGCCTCTCGGCGTTAGTGACTTCCCACCAGTAGGAAGCTTCGTCTTTGAGCAGCCATACCGCCAACTGTACCTTCTGCTTATCGTCCACCTCGAAGATAACGAATAGATCCTCAGTTTCTTTGAGCCAATTCCTCGCTTCTACGAATGATTCAGTTCCTTTGAAATCCTTTCCACCCATGGCCCTAAAATCTCTACAGATCTTTGAGAAAGCAATTGCACGAGGAGGGGGTGGGGGAGGGGGATCATTTGCTGGACCTGCAGCGGCGGTCCTAGCCTCAAGATATTGACGAAACCAACCGGGTACATGGACACCCTCTGGTATCTCAGATGCTTCAGACATGCTAAAACGAAAAAGGAAAGGTTCAATACAAAAAAAGGACTGAAAGAAAGATATACGGCTCTTGGGGATCATGTTTTTCAAAATAAGCTTTAATTTTGAAAATACTTCCTTTTAAAACCTTTTTGAAAATAGTTTTCAAAAACTTTTATCTAATCTGGTAACCTTTAGCTCTGATACCAAGTGTAACACCCCACCTCCGTTAAGGTCACTCACAAAGGGAATGCCTTAACTTTGGTGGAGCATTTTAGTAAACAGAACAGAAACTTACAAGACAGATAAAACAGTACTTGAAAAATTTTAACTTTATTACAGCGGAAACAGAAATTAATATGGTTACATCCTTTCAAATTTCAGAATTCAAGTACAAAATATCAGTCTTGTACAAAAGCCTTCAAAATGCATGGTTTAAAATCATAATCCCCTTGGAACGGAAGCTATACAGAGCCAAGCCATACTTTAAGCACTTCAAGCAAAGAGAAATCCGGATCAAGCTAAAGTATTCCGTCCTGGGGGGGAACGGAAGAAAGGAGGCGAAACAACAAGGGTCAGACAAAAAGTCTGGCAAGTCCAGTGACTTTCAGCATATGAACAGATAATAATAATATGATATGAACATAAAACTGGATGTGAGATAACTGTAACAGGTGCAGCAGATATAACAGAAAAACAGAATGACATAAACTATTGTTTTACACTTCTCTGCACTAATACTAGTATAGCAGAATTAGGTGTCACCCTAATGTCTAAATTGAAGCAGGAACGGGTACAGAATACTTTAACAGAAACAGAATGCTAATAATGGGCCTTTACTACCCGAACAGACGGTACCACACAAAAACAAACAGGTGTTACCACCCAACAGAAGCAGACGGTACCAACAGAAACAGACAGAACTAAGCGTACCCTAAAACCCTACCCCAAGCGATCGGCTCCCTAATACATAAATATCCTGTGTCAGCCCCACAGTAGGGTGTATCACTCCCTAAAGTGACAACCAATTGGCACAGACCTATTTACAGATGTCACGGCGTCTTACATCCTCAGAGGCAGACCGGGATCCATGCACGCACATGACCCGGTTGGAATGCACCATCAACACCCCTCGCCATTATCAGAATGAACCACTTACAATTAGTTCAGTAAGCGTGCCCGGACCCTACCTACTGTTGGGTCAAAGTTTTGATACCAGAAAGGGTTACTAACTAATATGGGTCCCAAACAACAGATGACACAAGTAATTCCCCTCCTAACCTTGTGTCCCCAGGCTAACAGATCTCAGATTAACTTGTTTACAAGTTCAGACATACAGAATTCAGATTTACTAGTTCACAGATTAAGTTAACAAGTTTTCAGACTAACAGATCAGATGTACAGATTTTTCAGATTTGTCTAACTTTGTATTGGGCCTACAGATTCATGGATGGGTTTACTATACCTATTAATCCGGTTGGTTTAACCCTATTTTCCCCCAATACGTTTTAGACGTCATTCTTATCTTAGATTTGCATTAATTAATTATTAATGCCCATACCTCTCACATTAGGTCGCTAGCTTGTGGCCGCTGGATGGGCCGGGCGGTTCCGGGCAGACTTCTGCCACAAGCCAGACCTAACCTCGTGTCTTAAGCAGGTTATGACTAACTTCTCACATTAGAACCTATTGTTTGCGGCCACTGGATGTGCCGGGCGGTTCCGGGCAGAATTACGCCGCAAACTCATTCTAACCTCGAGTTAGTCACGTTTATCTTTGCGGCCAATTAATTAATAATTTACCGTTTATGCGCACGCCCAATATATATGCCAATTCAGATTATATCAATAACAGGATGATTATATCAACATAGCAGATAATAGATTTTAGCAGATAACAGATTTTATATGACTTAACGGATTTAACAGATTTAGCAACTTAGCAGATTTTGGCATATAACAGGTTAGGCATTTCAACCGACAAATTTAACAGATTAGGCACATCAATCTAACTAGCAGTCTAGGCAATATAACAAAACTAGCAGTTTAGGCAACTTGGCAAATTAGCAGATTTAGCAAATTTAATATTTCTAAAGGTTCTATTTACATGCCTTGCTTAATCATAAATTGGCCTAAATTCATATGCCTACATAATTGTCATGATTCACAACATATACTCCATGTTTGCATAAGCGCAGAATATGGACATAATTTGCCATATAACATATGTTCCAATTTTTGTTAAACTAGCATTTTACAGCAGATTCACATATAAATTATACCAAATATAACCATTAATTTCAATGCATGCCATATATCCAAAAATCCCTATTTAGGTGTAATCACAATAATAGATATCCTAATTAATGTAAATCTTTACACCTAAGTTTCCATATCTTCTTCTTTTTAAGTCATGAATCATTATGCAAACTATACCCAACAATCTAAATTTTTAAATCATATCTTCTAAAAATCAGATCTTGACTTTTATATGCATTTTGTCCAAAGTCTCAAATCATATGTAATCTTACAGTGGTTCCTCTTCTTCTTTTATCACAGAATATGCATAGGTCTAAAACTAGTTTATAACATATGCTTATTTTTCTAATTAATTACAGATCTAAATAACATATGTTCATTTCTCTAATTAGTTACAGATCTAGATTACAACGTACACTATGCATACAACATATATAAATTATATGTTTACAGTCAAATTCATGCATCCAATCCCAAGTCATATGTCAATATATTTTATGCCTCAGATCTAAAGTTATATGTTCAATTCAGTCTCATCAAATTTCACATCATTCTTTATTTATCCCAAAATTTGCGTTCATACGTTAATCTCTTATGAGATTAGGCACAGGCTCGTGGTAGCCTGGCTATAGAAACAGAAAGGAAGCAGAAAGGGATACAGAACAGTCACAGAAAAACAGATCTGACAGATATACAATCTCAGATTCAGATTTAAAAAGCATATCAGAATTATAATTAATGTTTATAGCAGAAAATAACTGTACTTGCCTTGATTGGATTAAAGAAAGAACTTTAGTTGTTACAGAATTGTTGCAGAAGCTTTTATCTCAAATTTGAATTTAGGATGATGTTGATTGACTTCTAGTTTTGATTCTATCAGAGTAGCGACGCCATTTTTATTTTTAATTAGAAGAAGAGAGCAATGGAGGCTAGAGAATTGTGTAAGAGACTAAGGTTTAGGTTAGGGATGTATTTATAGGAGGATAGGGTGATTTAGAGCCTTCAGATCAGTCCAGAAGTCATCAGAATCGCACAGCTCGAATACACATCATCCAG
This sequence comes from Allium sativum, assembly GCA_030737875.1. NCBI lineage: Eukaryota > Viridiplantae > Streptophyta > Magnoliopsida > Asparagales > Amaryllidaceae > Allium > Allium sativum. The sequence goes on along the minus strand of CM060916.1, from coordinate 386,230,663 downwards.
CCACTCAAAAGAAGACACGTCACCTCAGAACACTCCAGAATTCGGTGCTGGATTTGTATGGGCGCACTTGGCAGGTGCGCCAGTGTATTTTTGTACTGGCGCACTTCACAAGTGCGCCAGTGTATTCTGGCCTGTTTCCGGTTTTTCTACCTAACTTCGTTCGTCCATATCTTCTTCATACGGACTCCGATTTACGCAAATTCGGACTCTATTTCGCGTATTTTTCCGAGACGAACACAATGGCGCAACCCGTTTCCCTTATTTCTTCTCCTAAAAATTAATTATACCTTGATTTTTAACTCTTATGTTTACAGAAAATACGGGGTGTTACATGTCTTACGGCCCCCCGATGTTGTAGTTACCTATGCTGGTCCCACCATGGGGTGTATCAAGTCCCATGGAGGCGGCCCGACACAACCTTAGAATGCACAGGTATGCTACTGGTGTCCAGTGCCTTATTTTTCTGCGCCGGAGTGTGTGCACGCCCGCACTCCGTTAGAACCTACACTGCTACACCACCGCCGTCGATTTGACCTCTTACAATCACCCAGTAATCGTGCCCCACCCTGCCTAGTTTCAGGGTATCCTGATACACCTTCTAGGGTTACTGCTGAAAAGGGTCCCCCGTTACTAGGTTTTCTATCTCTAGCCAACATGCTAAGTTGGTTAAGTGTTTTCTAACCTAACCCCCACCAGTCCGTTTAGTTTAGCATGTTCCATTTTGATTAAGTCTTTAGTTCACTTAATCCTAACAATCCTGACTCAGCCTTAATTGTCTTATTAAGGCCCTGACCTCTCACATTAGACATGTATTGTTGTGGCTGCCTGTTGCCGGTTGGTTCCGGGCAGTCTTACGCCACAACTCAGTCTAACCTCGGGTCCTTATTGGGCTCCATGTTTAACCTCCCACATTGGATAGGTATTGTTGTGACTACTGGACAGCCGGGCGGTTCCGGGCAGGTTTACATCACAACTCAATCCAACCTCGGGTTAAACACATCGTATTTTCTACATTTACATATTTTGTCATTCCTCTTTATTTCTTATATGTAAATATTTGCGGCCCATTATTAAGTTAATGGTGTAAAGGTTACACCAATCATGGGCCCAACCCATACTTGAACTTGGGCCCTTCTATTTTATATTTTCATTCATTAATTAATTTTAACCCAACGTTATTTTCCCCCGTTCTACACGTCCGTTTATATATATTGGGCTTAGCCTTTTAAAGCCCAATTTAGCCATGCGAAAAAGGGAGGCTTATGGCGTGATTACATACACAAAAAGGGGAATGTGAGCGCATGAACTTGCAATACGACGTTGGAAATACAAAATAGAAACTGGTGTACTTGCATAGTGGTAACATAGGTGACATGAATCAAAGCATGTGAACTTGTAATTGAGATATCATTATTGTCACATGAACCTATATTTTTATTTAGGCATAATGTCAAACATAAGCATGGCATAAATATTTCTAGCATAAGCATGGCATAATGTCAAACATAAGCATGGCATAATATCAAACATAAGCATGGCATAAGTATAGTTAAATTTGTTCACATAACCATGGCATAAATATTTCTAACATGAAATCATGATTCTTACTTTAGCCATGTAAACTTACAAAAAGGGACCTTTTGAACCTAACCTAGCCATGTACCACATATGTCATCATATAATTCTTGTAAACAAGATAGACCTAATCATGGTTTTCAATTATGCCTAATATCATTCATAGCCTAGCCATATTCATAAATTTGCAAATAGGTTTTCTAGTACAAAAGCGTGGCTTAAAACATAATGCCAAATTCTCAACATAATTTCATATGGATAATAACCAAACTTGTTCCAATTACTTACAAAATGATTTATGCACAAAAATATACATCATGATGGCATAGTAGCAAAACCCCAAACTTGCATGAATTTAAATCAACTACATACATGTAGCTTTAACATGGATTACATAATTTGCGAAATATTCCAAACGTATACTTGCATAGAACTACCGCATGTAGTTCTTTATAACATGAATAACATAATTCAAGAATATCCAAACGTATATAATATTTCAAATTGATAATAACGCACAAATATGAACAACTTTATTGCCACAATTCAAGCATACAAACCAACACAATTGTTTATTCATACCAAAGTAATACTCTACTTACAATGGTGTGATGAATTCTCTAATTTAGGGATTGAAGACGCAAATTCCTTTGTTGAATTGATTTGTTTAGGTTGCTTTAAGCTTTAGAATTTTCCTCCTAATCCTCTCTCCAATTTGGTGGCTACTCCTAGTCGTTCCTCAGCAACATGGCGGCTATGTTCTTATTTTTGAATGAATAGATTAGGGTTTAGTCTAGGGTTGTTTATATAGAGGTTAGGAATTGATTAGGACCCTTGATGTTGCTTGGATTGATCGTAGCCATTCATTCGAAGGAGAGACCAATTAAAACTTGCCACCTAGCCCTAGTGACAAAGCAAACCACAGAAAATCGACCACATAGAGAATAGGCCAGCCGGGTTAGACTGGGCTCGACCTGGGTCTGGACCAGGTCGACACCCCTGTCGACAGCCCTGTCGACAGGCCTGTCGACCTGGTTAGACCAGGTCGACAGCACAGTCAACCTGGGTGCGTCAGGCGGGCGTTTTTCCGCCCTGGCCCATTGGGCCCCATTTTCGAATTTAAACTTTATTTTATTCTGTTTGAATTTAAACTTGATTCTCAAACTTCCGAAGGCCATATCTTCTTCATACGGACTCCGTTTTTCGAAAACTCGGACTCTATTTCGCGTATTTTTCCGAGACGAACGCAATGGCGTATCCCGTTTCCCTTAGTTCTTTGATTTCAGATTAATTATACTTTAATTTGTTAATTTCACAGTTATAGAATTTGCGGGGTGTTACATTCTCCCCCACTTAAAAGGATTTCGTCCCCGAAATCTTCAAGTTAGGAGGAATGTATATCCTAACATCCAATCATCCATCTACTCATCCATCAAACACGAGCATCCATTGTCCTTAAAAGACTTCTAATGCTTCATGATCATATGCGAAGTGTGTGTGTACATGTACTTATCTAATGCAAAATCAGGCGGTCTACTGATTCAGTTGACCTCCTTAATGCGAATTATGTAAGTGCCATGAATCCATTATGTATGCAAATTTTCCTATTCTTGATTCTACATGAGTGCACAATCATTCAATACAAATGCAACATCCATATGACAACACATTGAAGTTCAACCATATACGAATACAAACATATATGCATATGCAATATGAAGTGACTGAGCCGATCTAAAACCTAGATTGTGTGTGTATATGCAACCACGAGCAACCACTAGCAATCACTTGCAACCACTTGCAACCATCATCCATAACATGTTTCAACTACATGTTTTCATCCAAAAAGATTCTACCTAAAAGATAAGGTCGAGGAAAGATACCTAAAAAGATAGATAAAAGTGCAACTTAAGGAAAAGGAAAGATCAAGGATGTACCCTCGAACAGAAAAGGGTAGGCTGTACGGATTCTAGCTTCAGTTTCCCAAGTCGCGTCTCCCTCGGCGTCGCTCCACTGAACTTTGACGAGCTTGAGTTCGCGGTTGCGTAGCTTCTTCACTTCCGTTCCTAAGATGCGGGTTGGAACCTTCCTTATGGTTGCTTCGCGTTCCACTTCGGCCTCTTCGAGGATATTTGGCTCTACCACTTCGGCTGACTCATGTAGACATTTTCGGAGATGTGAAACGTGAAAAACGTTGTGGACTCCAGCTAACTTCTCGGGTAGCTCTAATCTATAGGACATTTTTCCCAATTGTTCCTATCTAAAGGTATAGTCGAATGATAGAAGCAAGTAAAAACTTTGTGCCCATTAGGTAATGTCAAAACTGAAAACCTATGCCACATATATATTGATTAGGAGAAGAACTCTCTAAGCATCAGCCCCGAAGACCGAAATCAACATCAGACTGACACCCAAAGAGTTACTCAACCCAACCACCATATATGATTCTAGGCAACTAAGCATGATGGACTCCTTTTAGGTCACAAGGGAGTCCCTTCCCAAGACCAATCTGTATCCTATAAAACCCAAAAACTTGAGTGCAAAGACGATGGCGGCTAACTCAAGATCGTGGGTTGGGTAGTTCTTTTCGTGCACCTTCAACTGCCTCCCGCCATAAGCTACTACCCTTCCTTCTTGCATTAAGACGACGCCTAGCCCTGTCCCACATGCATCCGTATAAACAGTGAACATCTTGCTCCCATTCGGCAGCGTCAAAACTGGGGCTGTTGTGAGAGCCCTTTTCAGTCGTTGGAAAGCAAACTCGCAATCCAAATCCCAATTAAACACTAGATTCTTCTTAGTCAATTTCGTGAGCGGAGCTGAGATTTTCGCAAAATCCCTTATGAATTTTCGATAGAAACCCGCTAGTCCTAAAAAGCTTCGGACCTCATTTGCATTCCTTGGCGTCTTCCAATCCTGTACCGCCACTACCTTCGCAGGGTCCACTGCTAACCCTTGTTTGGATACTATGTGCCCAAGGAACCTCACCTCTTCTCTCCAAAAGTGGCATTTGGAGAATTTGGCTTTTAGTTGATGGACTCGCAAAGTTTCCATGATTGCCCTTAAGTGCTGAGCATGTTCCTCTTCACTCTTTGAGAAGATAAGGATATCATCTACGAAGACCACTACGAATTTGTTGAGGAAATCTCTAAATACCCTACTCATTAGGTCCACGAAGTAAGCAGGTGCATTTGTCAAGCCGAAAGGCATGACAAGCCATTCAAAGAAACCGTCTGGGGTTCTGAACGCCGTTTTATCGATGCTATCTTCAGCCACCCTTAGCTGATGAAAACCGGTTCCTAAATCGAGCTGGGAGAAAATAGACGCTCCTACAAGCTGGTCATATAAATCGTCAATTCTAGGGAGAGGGTGCCTATTCTTTTTCGTTAGCTTGTTGAGCTCCCTATAGTCAACACATAGACGGAGTGAACCATCCGCCTTTGTAGCGAACACCACCGGAGCGCCCCGTTCTGAAATGCTCCTCCTAATGAACCCCTTTTCTAGAAGCTCTTTAATCTGTTTACTGAGCTCTTTCCTTTCTCGTGGAGCCATATGTCTAACGGGCAACGCAACGGGCTTTGCATTATCTACAAGATATATGCGGAAGTCTATTTCCCGCTTTGGAGGCAAGCCCTTCACCTCTTCGAAGACATCCGGATATTCCCGGACCACTTTAACTGATTGCAAATTTTCAACAGAGGCATCTAGCGATTCAAGATAACTAAGCATAACCGCATGCGAGGGATTACAAGAAATTTCCAAAGTATTACCGAGCTGGGTTAGAAGCCTAACAACCCTTTTCTCACAATCAAGGATGGCCCCATTACTGGATAGCCAATCCATACCCAAAATCAAACCATAACCCGAAAAGCCCAAAACAAAGGCACTACATTGAAATTCTACGCTTAGAATAGAAATTTTCAATCCCACACAGATCATAGACAAATGAGCTGGGCCCCCAATTGGGTTTGAAACAATTAAGGGGTCCTCTACCATACTAGTTTTTAGGTGCAGAGATTCTACTAAAGCAGACGAGATAAAGGAGTGTGATGCGCCAGAATCAAATAAAGTGCGAACGGGGTGATCATAAAGATAAACTACACTTTCTACAGAAGTATTTTTACCTCGCTGTTGCAGAGGTGGCGCTTCTAGCACATGGACCTGTGCCCCTGGGGTGGATCCAGCCCTCTGCCCCTGTCCTCGTTTCTTTGGGCAGTCCTTAGCCCTATGGCCCGTCTCACCGCAAGAAAAGCACCCACCATTTTCCTTGGCCTTCTTTTTCCGGCAGTCCTTTACTAAGTGCCCCACTTTGCCACAGAAATTACACGTCCTCTTCTCTTTGTTGCCTTCCCCGCCTTTTTTTAAGTCTGTCTTCTTAGGCTGCAAACCCTCTTTCTTCCCTTGATAGCTTTCTGCCTTTGTCTCCTTCTTGCCCTTATCCTCTTCATTCAGCAATGCCATTTGCACCAATCTTTCATACGTGGCTCCCATGGGTATATGGGTCATGGCCAAACTGTGTAATGGCTCATTCAACCCTTTGACGAAACGGAGAGCCTTCTTGTGCGGGGTATTGACTAGGTCAAGCCCAAACCTAGCCAGCTCATCGAACTGATTCACATACTCTCTGACTGTCTTGTCCCCTTGCTTAAGAAATAAGAATTTTTCCAACTGCAAACTTCTTTCCGCATCTGAGAGAAATTTAGTCTCAAACCTTGCCCTAAAGTCCTCCCATGTCTCCACTGGTCTTTCAGCATTCGTGACTTCCCACCAGTAGGAAGCCTCGCCCTTCAATAGCCACACTGCCAATTGTACTTTTTGTCTATCTTCTACCTCAAAGATGATGAATAGGTCCTCCGTTTCTTTCAGCCAATTTCTAGCTGCCACGAAGGACTCAGTTCCGTGGAAATCCCTTCCTCCCATAGCTTTAAAATCTTTACATATCTTAGCAAACGTGTTTCCCCGAGGAGGAGGTGGAGGAAAAGGTGCTGCTGCAGCTGGGTGATTTCCTTCCGCTGGGGGAGGAGGAATGGTAGGACCTGGCTGAGTGGCCCTTGCTTCTAAGAACCGTCTAAACCAACCAGGTATTGGCACCCCTTCCGGCAAGTTAAGTTCTTGGGACATGCTGAAACAAAAAGGATAGATTCAAAACGAAGGATAAGAGATAGTACCTATGGCTTTGGGGAGTGGACTTTGCCTTTTTTAAAATAGAATAATATTTTTCTTTTAAAAATGCTTCTTTAAATTTCCTTTTTGAAAATAATTTTTCAAAACTTTTTATCTTATCTGGTAAACCTATGCTCTGATACCAAGTGAAACACCCCACCTCCGTTAGGGTCACTCTCAAAGGGAATGCCCTAATTTTGGTGGAGGTTTATAAGTACAAGTCACAGATATACAAGACAGATATAAGAACACATATTTGTAAACAGCGGAAGAACAACAAACTTTATTTCATAAAGTCAAATACGTGTTACAACAACATCCTTTCAAAAACATAACATAACACTTTCATAATCTGTCTTGAGTACATTATTTAAAGAAGCATAAATAAAACATAGATAAACTGCAAAAGCCCCATAGTGGATTGTCCAAAGCCATAGTTCAAAACAGGAAAGTCCAAGCAATACATTTCTCTTCTTCATGCTGGATGTTGAGGTTGGTCAAGCTGCTGTGTTCCCTCCCTGAGGACCTGGGGGGGGGGGGGAAACGGAAGAAAGAAGACGAAAGAAAAGTAGAGTCAGACATAAAGCCTGAGTAAGTCTAGTACTATTTTGGTCTATGAATAAAGAACTGGGTATGATAAGTATAAACAAGAAGTGGGCATGCACTATAAACTTGGTTAAGTTGTCTAGGGTCGAATATACTATCGTACCCCATGTTGATCTCTGAACCCATATAAACTAGTTTCCAACTGGCACCCCATAATCAGGGTAATGTGATCCATTCTATGATGATCGGCTCCTACTCGCATAGTTACATGTGTCTTACGGCCCCCCGATGTTGTAGTTACCTATGCTGGTCCCACCATGGGGTGTATCAAGTCCCATGGAGGCGGCCCGACACAACCTTAGAATGCACAGGTATGCTACTGGTGTCCAGTGCCTTATTTTTCTGCGCCGGAGTGTGTGCACGCCCGCACTCCGTTAGAACCTACACTGCTACACCACCGCCGTCGATTTGACCTCTTACAATCAGCCCAGTAATTGTGCCCCACCCTGCCTAGTTTCAGGGTATCCTGATACACCTTCTAGGGTTACTGCTGAAAAGGGTCCCCCGTTACTAGGTTTTCTATCTCTAGCCAACATGCTAAGTTGGTTAAGTGTTTTCTAACCTAACCCCCACCAGTCCATTTAGTTTAGCATGTTCCATTTTGATTAAGTCTTTAGTTCACTTAATCCTAACAATCCTGACTCAGCCTTAATTGTCTTATTAAGGCCCTGACCTCTCACATTAGACAGGTATTGTTGTGGCTGCCTGTTGCCGGTTGGTTCCGGGCAGTCTTACGCCACAACTCAGTCTAACCTCGGGTCCTTATTGGGCTCCATGTTTAACCTCCCACATTGGATAGGTATTGTTGTGACTACTGGACAGCCAGGCGGTTCCGGGCAGGTTTACATCACAACTCAATCCAACCTCGGGTTAAACACATCGTATTTTCTACATTTACATATTTTGTCATTCCTCTTTATTTCTTATATGTAAATATTTGCGGCCCATTATTAAGTTAATGGTGTAAAGGTTACACCAATCATGGGCCCAACCCATACTTGAACTTGGGCCCTTCTATTTTATATTTTCATTCATTAATTAATTTTAACCCAACGTTATTTTCCCCCGTTCTACACGTCCATTTATATATATTGGGCTTAGCCTTTTAAAGCCCAATTTAGCCATGCGAAAAGGGGAGGCTTATGGCGTGATTACATACACAAAAAGGGGAATGTGAGCGCATGAACTTGCAATACGACGTTGGAAATACAAAATAGAAACTGGTGTACTTGCATAGTGGTAACATAGGTGACATGAATCAAAGCATGTGAACTTGTAATTGAGATATCATTATTGTCACATGAACCTATATTTTTATTTAGGCATAATGTCAAACATAAGCATGGCATAAATATTTCTAGCATAAGCATGGCATAATGTCAAACATAAGCATGGCATAATATCAAACATAAGCATGGCATAAGTATAGTTAAATTTGTTCACATAACCATGGCATAAATATTTCTAACATGAAATCATGATTCTTACTTTAGCCATGTAAACTTACAAAAAGGGACCTTTTGAACCTAACCTAGCCATGTACCACATATGTCATCATATAATTCTTGTAAACAAGATAGACCTAATCATGGTTTTCAATTATGCCTAATATCATTCATAGCCTAGCCATATTCATAAATTTGTAAATAGGTTTTCTAGTACAAAAGCGTGGCTTAAAACATAATGCCAAATTCTCAACATAATTTCATATGGATAATAACCAAACTTGTTCCAATTACTTACAAAATGATTTATGCACAAAAATATACATCATGATGGCATAGTAGCAAAACCCCAAACTTGCATGAATTTAAATCAACTACATACATGTAGCTTTAACATGGATTACATAATTTGCGAAATATTCCAAACGTATACTTGCATAGAACTACCGCATGTAGTTCTTTATAACATGAATAACATAATTCAAGAATATCCAAACGTATATAATATTTCAAATTGATAATAACGCACAAATATGAACAACTTTATTGCCACAATTCAAGCATACAAACCAACACAATTGTTTATTCATACCAAAGTAATACTCTACTTACAATGGTGTGATGAATTCTCTAATTTAGGGATTGAAGACGCAAATTCCTTTGTTGAATTGATTTGTTTAGGTTGCTTTAAGCTTTAGAATTTTCCTCCTAATCCTCTCTCCAATTTGGTGGCTACTCCTAGTCGTTCCTCAGCAACATGGCGGCTATGTTCTTATTTTTGAATGAATAGATTAGGGTTTAGTCTAGGGTTGTTTATATAGAGGTTAGGAATTGATTAGGACCCTTGATGTTGCTTGGATTGATCGTAGCCATTCATTCGAAGGAGAGACCAATTAAAACTTGCCACCTAGCCCTAGTGACAAAGCAGACCACAGAAAATCGACCACATAGAGAATAGGCCAGCCGGGTTAGACTGGGCTCGACCTGGGTCTGGACCAGTTCGACACCCCTGTCGACAGCCCTGTCGACAGGCCTGTCGACCTGGTTAGACCAGGTCGACAGCCCAGTCGACCTGGGTGCGTCAAGCGGGCGTTTTTCCGCCCTGGCCCATTGGTCCCCATTTTCGAATTTAAACTTTATTTTATTCTGTTTGAATTTAAACTTGATTCTCAAACTTCCGAAGGCCATATCTTCTTCATACGGACTCCGTTTTTCGAAAACTCGGACTCTATTTCGCGTATTTTTCCGAGACGAACGCAATGGCGTATCCCGTTTCCCTTAGTTCTTTGATTTCAGATTAATTATACTTTAATTTGTTAATTTCACAGTTATAGAATTTGCGGGGTGTTACAGCGATGGAGGCTTAGTATGCTTTTGTAGACTAACAATGGAGACTTGATACACTTTCATAGTGTGGCGATGGAGATCTAGTTCTCTTTTGTAGCGTGACCGCGGAGACCCTTCAAGGAGGGTACTATGGGAAGTACCAAAATATATTGGACATATATCTATATATATCGATTATTATGTTTGATCTACTGAGGAGTAGATGAGTATGATGTGCGCGTAGAGGTGAGAGTGTTATAAACTCTAACAATGTAATAGAAGTAAATCAGTGTTAGACGGTATGTGCAGTGTTATCTTTAAAAAATATGATTTTTCCATTCACCGGAACTTTTGTTTTGACCCCATCCTTATAACAAACCTACAGATTAGACAGACTGTAAAGATTTTATAGCATAGAGACACTTGCTAGTCGGTGTCATCATTATGGTAAGTATTTACTCATTATAATTTATTTAGTTTTGCTGTGAGATATTATATCATGTGCTCTGATATATTTATATTTTCCTTTCTGCATGATACTAGACAAACCAACTTAGGTTTCAGCATTTTGCAATAAATTCGAGCTCGTTGAATTTTGGGTTGTTTCATCTGGTATCGGAGCTTAGGTTCATGACCCCAATATATATAAATAGTGAGTAAGCTTATTTGTATTATCAAAATATAAATATATTAAATATATACACCCAGATCCATATAGGAACCCACTAAATAAGGGGAGCGACATATGGAAAAAAGTTGGGATATTAGTTTTGTACACTAAGGAAATAGTTATCGAAATTTGAGAACAGTAGGCCCATGAGTGGCTAGAATGTCATGTGTACAATATGTTTGGTAATTGAATAGAGAATTCCACGTATTAATGTCTGAAATTTTAGTATTTCAGATTTATGGGTTATGCAGTAGAGCTTTGAAAATTGAAAAAGAAGGAAAATGGATTAGAATTTTTTATATATACATTTGGCGTTAAGTAGTATTAGGCTCAGATTCCAATTCAGACATAGCTTTGGAGGAATTAGTGTGGATAAGAATATGGATGAAGAATTATATTTTCATGCAAACGATTTGGGAACGGAAGTTAAGAAACCACTTCGCACTTAGCACCACAGTTTAACTTAGAAAAAAGAACTTGGAAAAAAAAATAGGTATAGAAAAAGCTTTATGGAAGAGTTTTAAGTTTAAAAGTTTATAGTTTTTTTAGAATTTACAGATTTGTAATGTTGAGAGTTACATTAAAATAATTTTGAGAAAATTATGCAAATTTGTTTTCAAAAGAATAAAATGTGTAAGCAAGTTATGGGGTTAAACATATAAGTGGTCAAGGAAAAGCGTACATATAAATGAATTAGACATATGTGGTGCATATAAGATCTTCAGTAAAAGGAAACAACGGCTATTTGTTTCGAAAAAAATATAAGAGTTTTTCTTAAAGAATGGACTGTGGTACACTTTAACTTGTTGGAACAAGAAGAATTACAAAATAAGTTTTTATGAATCAATAAATTTGTAAGTAATGTATTTTGTTAAAGTGACAAGGAAATGTGCAGTAAAAGAGGTGTATAAAATATAGATGAAACACCATGTTTTGTGCAACCTATTTCAACAAAGAGATGAAAATATTAAAATAATAAAGTTTCCTTGCTACTTTAAACAGAACACAAAAGTTATCTTTATAAAAGATTCATACAAAACTTAATCTTATTAATTCCCCTTGGAAAGGAAATGGGTATTATTAGAGCTCCAACTAAGTTAAAGTACACAATAATTATTTTAGAAAAAATAGGAGAAAACCATAGTGAAATAATATAAGTAATCAATCCTATCTTCACAAGTTTTTAACTTCTGAGAAAAGTTTTCAGAAGGTAAAATTTTGTGTAATTAAAGATAGTTTAGTAGAAATATTCCTGTAATGTGCTTGAATAACCAGTAGAGATTTGAGGAATTATTTTAGTATATGAGTAAACCTTAAAACTTAAGTGGTAATCCTAAAAGGTCTTAAGGGATAAATTAGATATGAGAATGAGGAATGGAAAAAACTCAAAGAGTATACAATAATGTAAGAGAATGAAAAGGAAAATTTTGAAAAGACGTCTTTCATGTGGTTATTGTTAAATAAAGAGAAGTTTATGATAATTTTGAACCTTCATGGTTTATGTGAAAAGAGATAAAGAGGAAATTAATTGGAAAGAGCGAATTTAGGAATTTTATAAGTGAAAGTATAATATGGTTTGTAATTAATGGAAATCATTTTTTGGGTACTTTTCGAGTAAATAGGAAGGTTTGACATTTCTCAATCTATGGTGGAATGAGAAATAAGGGTACGCAACATGAGTTTGTAGATAGTGGTAGATGGAAAGGAGGAGCACTATGGTTGTCTGAATTCCGTGAAGAGGACCTTTTTGTGTCAGAGGAGCATGGTCCTATGCTTCCTAGTCCTTATGGATAGTGGCATTTAGCCATTGTACTTTTACCCAGTAGTAATTATAGTAGATCATGTTTTCTTTTAGTATAGATTTGCACTCACATGTAGTATTTTGTTTTACTATTGAAAAATAGAATAGTTTAGTGTGACATTTACTTTTAAGGTGTTTGTGTTGATCACTAGAAAAGAATAAAGACATAGGATATTTTAAATAAAGTGAAAATGAAAGAAAAAGATGAATAACGAAAAGAAGAACAAGCAAAATTTACATAAAGCAACGAAGGTGATAACTGCAATAAATGAGAATATTAAGAGAAAAATAAATTCTTCTAAAATAAGTTTAAGGAATTGAAAAAGGATTTTTTTTTTCTTATGTAAACTGTGCTTGGAAAAGAAAATAGGATTTTTTTATAGAGTAGCGATAAAAGGGTTCCAAGCATGGGGAAAAAGATGCGTAAATGTGAAGTGAAAAATATAAAGTTTCAATTCTTACCTTTTCATAACATGAGAAATCTAATTCATAAAATTATATTTTTCAGAAATTTGAAATTTTAAAGTTAGTTGGTGAGGCATGGATACAAAAATTGAATGAAATATGCCCTTATTCAGTAAGGATGTAGGAAAAATTGGATGAAAAGTTATTTTTATTTTTAAATTATTCCATTCATATAGAAATTGTTAGTATATTTAGGTTGTGTGCATCATGCTTTCAAAAGATTTTTGAAAGAAAAAAAGCATTATATTGGAGGTACCTCTTAGATATTCACTGTATTCATGAATTTTATGATGTATTACACTTTGCACAAGTACATAGGTGGCTGCAAAATTGGATATACACATGATGTTTGTGAATTATTCGAGAAATTACATAATTTTACTCTTACCAAATTCGGGGATGAAATTTCTTAAAGGTTCGGACAATGTAACACCCCGCGTTTTTAATAAAAGTAATCAAAATAATTACCGAAATAATTAATAATGGAAAAAAGACATTTTTTGAATTGTTAGAATTTGGCTACGAAACATGTATCATTGTGTTCATTGCAATTTTCTGAATAATTTACGTATACAACATGTTCCGAACGGAGTTCTCACGAAAAAGTTATTAACGTTCGAAGTCACATTTCGGAGAATATTTATAAGTGTAAATGTACGTAAATATATTTATTTGAAAAATATATGTGTGCACTAATTCTAGAAACAATACATGTTTGAATTTGAAAGTAAATGTGTGTCAAAAACGGAATAAAATCAAGTAAAACCGAAAAGAAGAACAACGTTAAAAAACGACATTTTAGGGAATTAATCACGCACGATCAACGTAGGAAAGAAACGTGGCCCAACGTTTTAACACATGTTCGGGTCGACCCAAATTTAGGATGGGTCAACCCAGGGGTCGATCGATGTATAAGTTGGGTCAACCCATCTGTCGACCCATGCCACTTAGAAGATACATGTTTTCTTCTATTTGACGACTTGGATTTTATTGTTTTGAATTGGATTTACATAGCTATCTTGGGCAACTATAAATAAACCTGCAGAGATAGCCGTCTAATTCATATTTCTCCTCCAATTCTTCAAAATATATAAAACATAAGATTTAGGTTGTTTGATTTAAGATTTCAAGGCAGATGCTGTAAATTTAAGATTTAGAAGTTCAAATTCTCTGTCCATGCGAGGAAATTTCTTCGGATCTAAATTTAATAAGTTTCTTTCATTCTTCTTAGATACAGATTTATAAATCCGTGAATAATATATTTTGAAGATTCATACGGGAAAGACCACGGATAATAAATCTAAATCCAAAGCATATTCAAAACTTGGGGCACATATTCCAGGTGAGTGGATTTAAATTATTCTTTTTAAATAGCAGTATGTATCATCGTTCAATTCCTATTAAACTAGTAAGATATCTTCTCTGTCTTCTTTCCATCTTTCTACGTCTGATTTTACAATTTGTTGTGGTTGTGCCCAAATATGCCTAGTTTGCAATGATAGCATATGTATACGATTGTTTTAGGCACTGATTTGTATGTGTTATTCTATGCGACTGATCAATCAATTTTATTTTGCATACGTTTGGAAATATGAATCAATTGGAATTATAAAAAGAAGAGAATTTGATAATTCACAGCTAAATTGACAGATAGTGTAAAACTGTAACAAAAAGAGAATTTGGACTGAAAATAAGTAAATTTGATAAGACTTGCCAAACAACCGTGACACAAGTTGACATGACAAAATTAATATTATGCACAAGAAAATTGTATTTGAATGGTAAATACGAGAATTCCCATATATATATATGTTAAAGTTAACATTCAGATTAAGAATGGAATGAATATAGAAATTGTTGGAACTGGAAGAAAATGGGTATAAGCCCAAGTGTGTCCAAATTTACTGTAGTTAAACAAAATAAGGAAAAATAAGTTAAGAACAGGAATTAATGTATACTGATTAAGTTATGAAGTTAAAAATAACCTAAATTGATCTGTTAGGAAAAAGGAATATATTTGCATATTTTGGTTGGTAAGAGAAATGAAAAACATAATTACAAGTATAAAAAGAAATAAAGACGTGGATTAATGCGAAATATGGATTTAGCCGTATGCGTAATGTTCAATAGCCTAAAAATAATTGAAAAAATATCTTGCAATTATGAGTTTTTATTGCTGCAATTATCTTAAATAATGAAAATAGATTATTATGCAATTTCAATATCCAATCAAATAGAAACATACCTAAATTCCTAAAGAATTAATTTATGAAGACGGAAAGAAAAAGGGTGACATAACTAAAAAGATGTTATGTAAAGAATTGAAGTAAGAAATTAAACACTTGATAGTTGAAAAGGAATGTACTATATTATAATAGTTGTACGAACACATGGATCATAATAACACAAGCTGAATATGTTGGCAAGAGTAATATTATGATAACTGCGTAGACATAAAAGTAAATCATAATAGGTAGTCTTAATATAGATATGTAAGCAATATTATAACAAGAAGATTATGATTGAAAGTGAAACGAAGGCTTATTATGAATAAACTTAAAATATGTGAATTAAGTTTAATAAGCATAATTCTATGACTATGGTTCTATAATGAAAGTAATATTATAACATGAGAGTTATAATTAAGAGTGAAAAGAGTAAGTAGGGCTTATTATTAATAAACTTGCATTTGTGAAATAGGTTAAATAATCGTAGTGGTCTGTTATGGCAATGAAGGCTGATTAGAGAAAATAAGTGGCCAATAAAGTTAATAAGCATGTAGTAGTAGTGGTCTGTTCCGATAGCGAATGCTGATTAGGAAAAATAAATGGCCAATAAAGTTAATAAGCGTGTAGCAGTAGTGGTCCGCTCTGGCAATGACGGCTGATTACAGAAGATAAGTTCCCAAATAAGCTAATTAACAAATAATTTAAAGTTCAGATTAAATAAAATGATCAATAATGTTAATTAGCGGAAAGAAAAAGTAAGTTATGCATAATAGAAGATTAGGCATAGCATTTAATAAAGTAGTGAGATACATTTGGACGAGTTCGGAGAAATGAAGAGCCTAACGGGACATATCATCACAATTGTCCAAAGACATGATGGAGGCATGTCCAACCTGATATTCGACAACACTGTATGGAAGTTAGAGACTTCTGTTGGACGTGATGGTACTCTCAGATGTCCGTCTGGAGTAGGCCTAACGAAGTTGTACCCCCAGAGGCAGGTCTGTACGGTTCTATCCGTAGAGTATTCTTGTAGCGACCCGGAATTTCCGATGCTCTAATCCAGATACTAACACGTCCCGTATCCAAACTCAAATATCGAAAACCCAGAAAGCTAATAAAAAGAAGTTAGAGGGTGAGAGAAGAAAGAAAGAAATATTAGAATAGAAGAATAAGAAGATCAAAGTCTCACGGCGGAATGGACAAAATACAATAATCAGAAATACTTTATACAAAAATTGTATATCACAACATCAGAGTATACATTCAGATCAATACAACATACAGCGGAAATAAACCAGTACCAGTATATATATGGAATACGTCCCGACTTTAACTCCATCTCTGTTGCTTCAAGCGGAAACCTGACCTGTAGATATGCTTGGTCTGACCCGAGCACATTTGATTTAAAACAAAATTCACCCGGATCGGTCTAAAATACTATCAGTGATAAATTCATACAGCAACCAGCTTGTTTAACTTTGAAATCCTTTTGAAACAAAGGATAATAGTAAGACCAGCCCACACATAAACATGGACGGTTTTTACCTTACTATAACCCAAATTGTTTTGAAATCAATATCTTCATCTGATATTATCATAGTGTATAAATACAAGTAAATAGAATCTAGCAGAACGCTTGCATCTCACGCTCCACATATATAGTATACAATCAAAACTGCGGGCGCTTATTGGAGAGTGGATTTCCAACTATGACAAGGTATGGGACCACCTGCCGATAGTGTATCTCTAGAGACGGATACACTGGGTTCAACAAGAACCTCTTGCAACCCGGCCCACACACGACCGACCACTCATTTCTCTTGAGTGTATCGAGTATATTGTCACCTTACGGCTTTTTGTCACGCGACCACCGTAATCCCCGGGAGATACAGAAATGAAAAGAAGTAACAAATATGAATATTCTCTAGATGGTGACAATACACCCTAATGGGTGCGACCCACATAGCCATGCTGCCTGCCGATTTTTGTCATTTCCTGGTTGATGAGGCTTGAGGCTATAATCGACTTTTGAAACATCTGGCCACCATTCACCTCGTCTATTCATGTCATCCAGGAACAGGATGAACCGAAGGCACCCTCCTACCACATCCTAGGAATCACCCTATAGATTAGTAGCGAGTAGTCCTTGAAATCCGCAGATTCCAATCATGACAGAATCATCGTTAACTCTGGGGATCAGCCAGAGGTATTTAACAATAGTTCCTCCGTTCATGGAGACTTACGGTCTTCAATTGTTCCATCTCGATCAGCATCTTCGACGTATTCGTATTTATTGGTCGGAATGGTTTTCGAATATAAATTCGATCCCGGCCTTTCCGTACCAATAACGTTGGTCGGATTTTGATAGTGGGTTCTTTAACTATCAAAATAAACAACCATAAAAACAAATAGGTCCATAGCATCGCTTGGCCATTTAAAAAAACAATATATCAGTTTGAATGTGTTAATATTCCCAAATCCTTTTACCTATATACTTTAGAAAATATCATAAAATCACATCTAATTTATCCTTCACTAATATTTCAAAACATTCCCATAACATTTCTTATCGATTCAAATTTATCATTCGTAAAACAATAATTACGATATCTTCTTTGGCTTCGTTATTTGAACACCAAAAACACCACTCATCCTTTTAGAATAAACCCCTTTAAATCTCATTCCATAACCTTGAAAGTATCGCTATAATCCCACCAATCATTTCATACCATCAAGCCCCTTTTTATTTCCTTTTATTTTGTAATCTCGTTATATATTTCTAAATGCTTCAAGTAACGTTACACTTGTTGCTTTTCCCAACATATTTTATTCTAACACTTTCACCCTTACGACTAACATCATCCTTTGATAGTCCTGAAGTTGTTCAAGTTGGGGTATTTTAATTACCTCTCAGACCTTGATCAACAACGTTCTTATCGTAAGATAGATATCAGTTGTTATACAAAAACTGATCCTCATTCCCCATATCGCAACAAATCCCATTTTGGTTCCTTCTTTGAAATATTATCTCTTCTTTAAAATAGTAGTTTTATAAAGCATCTTTATAACTTATCTCGGTTAACTATTCTAATTCAAACCTAGGTATACATTTGATTTCCCTTTAAGCCACAATTTAAACTTAACTTCTATTTTCATTTGTTTAAAATATTAATGAACCTTATCTTTTCCTACATCCCATTTAAATTAATCCCAAGACTAAACAATTTAAATGATCCCCTATGATTATTATTAAATAAATAATAACCATCGTTCTTTTTATCAAAATAATCATGGTTTGCTTTACCATTAACTATCCTCATTTAATTAGCGAACTAATTAAATAACAATTTCAGTTAATGTCGTTAACTTGTTCAACGCTAGCAGTATTAACCGTTAGTCAATCATTATTGATCTCACCATTTAAATTAATTAGTAATTAGTTAATCTAAATAATTCTATTCACTTTGATCAATATCGATATAAACCCATTCTAATTGTTACATAAATTCTGACCACTTGAATTAGCTAAATAAAGTCGATAAATAATCACTTATATAAGCATGTGCTTCGCGCACGGTATATTTTGGTTAAACCAAAACGACGATTTGTGATTAAAATAAATCAATGTATGTATGTGATTGATTTATTCCTTTTTTTAGATCTTCATTTAAAATAAAATATTAAATAAAATCTATATTCGGTTATAAAATATATTCTGTAACCTCATTTCTAACGATTCACCTAACGGTGCATTGATCTTTATAGATGGTGTAATTCTTGGCCATCTGCTATTTTTTTCTCAACCAACTCTATATATATTGGTTCAAACTCAACCACATTTAACATCCAACAAGGTTTAAAGTCAAGGGATTTTAACAGTTCATAAAATATAAAATAACAGCATATTAAATATTTGAGGAACCGGTTTGATTCCTCCTACCTGTTCTTCACTGCATCACAGATCATTATAATATTTCATATATCAGTACACAGAAATATTTTAAATGACGATAATATAATTAATGTCAACCATTTAAGCAACCATAGGCATCCAAGGCATCCAATCAACCTTTTAAACGAATTTAACAGATCCTAGTATTTCAGGAATGTGTGAGAATTAACTCACCTTTGTCGATCGACGGTTCGCGCATCTCTTTGTTTAATTTTAAATCAGCATCTAAAATTAAATGGAAAATCCGATAAATTCCGCTTCTTTCTGAATTAGCATAGCAGTAGTATTCTGCACTGCACTTCCATCGGATCTGGTTTCGTTTGGATCTGATAACGAATGAACACGTTATACTGATTACCAGTATATTTAATTCAACGAATAATAACTAGCCTAATAATGAGTTATCTATATTATAAGTGTAGGTTTTTAACTAGAATGAACTAATCGTTATTATAAATATTAAAACTAATAATCTTAACTGTTAATTATTAACGCAAATAAAATATCAGTTAATTACCTTTGCTAATATTTAGCCCGGTCCTTAGCATATTTACAAACACGTAGTCCACCGTTCCCATTAGTTTGAATTCCCATCCTTTCCTTTATCCGACTTATCCTTCTAAATTCCCATTTCATTATTTCTTTCATATTCAAACTTGAAGCTACTCCGGAACAGTACCACACATCTCTTCAGCATTAACACGTCCTCAGCCAATATGCCATACTCCAGAGACCGCACGTGATGACCCCACTCCTTCTCCACCGTTCAACCAAGTTGCCACTTCTCCTTTACTTTTACACCACACGCCCCTTCTCACCCATTACATTCAAACGCAACATTAACCCTTCCCAAGAACGCAACTACACTTCCATATAACAAAATGAGCTGCTCACCTTGAAAATGAACTCGCGCTCTAGTATGATGCCACCCACATCAGTCAACAACCTCCATTCTTTAAACTTCCTTTTCCTTCAACGCACCCAGTACCATGCAATAACTCATTCACGTCCACTACTTCCCTCCCATATACACACACATCCATACCCCGGTTCCGCCAGTCGAGGCGCCTTCCACCGAGTCTGACCCCACGCGTTGACCCTTCGTTAGCCACTCTAGGAGGAGAAACCGAGTCTAGTACCTACCCTGAGCCTTCTTGTTGAGCCGAGATTCATGAGCGAGTTTCAAATGATTTGCAATAGTATTTGCTTTGAATGAAACTGCTGGTTTTGTTTTAGGTCGAGATGGCTTCACTATATTTGCAGATGGCATATTAATTTCTTTATTTTCCTTTCATTTTAAAACAGAGAGGTCGGCTGCTGTATTACATAGGAGAAAGAAGAAGAAAACTAAGACTTTGTTTTTGTTTGTACTTTATGAACTGAACAAAAAGATGGAGCGCTATTTATAGATCCATTTCCTTGGGGATCACGGTTCATTAGTTTGGAAAACACGGTATTTAAGGGTAGCTGACCTATTTTCATAGCTGTGTTGATGTTTCTTGACATTGGCAGAGTGCGAGGCTTTCAGTTGTGTTTTCATTTCAACTGTCCACTGTTGGTTTCATTTCAATAGGCCTATGGAAGATTGGGAAAATATAGAATATGCATTTTTCTATTAGGTAGCCTATGTGATTTGTACAATAGGTAGGATTTGATTTGATAAATAAAGGTTATGTGTTGGGGTAGCAACTTTATGTAAGCAAAAATCAGAATACATGTGCTTCTTTATTGTGTATTTGTGTGATGTCTTCTCTTTATAGTTGTGCTGTGTGTTCCATTCATATAATATAGGTAGGCTTAACATAAGGTAGGGGTTGACATTTTGTATATTTTTATTTATTTGATTTGACGAAGGATTTTTAGTTTAAAGTGAGCGTACCCCGTCATATAAGACTACGTCCTCATACGACTTGTCGTCGACAGAAATAAATATACTTTCGTGTTCAACAGTGTGCCATGATCACAAAAATATAATAATATCGGTAGGTTAACTTATTTTGTGAAATGCCAAAATGTTGACACAGGGTGCGAAATACTCCAAATAAAAAGTTGCGTATTTAATGAATTAAAAATTACAGTAAAATTCTACAAATTAAATTAACACTACATCTCAAAAGTACCTTGTCTAAATTCGAACACAGTATGCAGTTATTTCAAATAAACTGTTACGGTCGATTAACGATTCTATAGCGACTATTTGAAAATTTGATTTGGACGTAAAATAAAATCTATAATACGAAAACTCGATTTTTCTTCTTCATTAGAAAAATATTATCAACTAGATTCAGATGCTTCTTGTTTCATCGAAATCCGACTTAACACGAGTTCTGTATGATCAATTGAAATTGAAATTAAATTTTTCGAGCTACCGCGCAGTTTCGAATTCGTTTTATAATCTAAAATATAAATATAAACACTCAGTCGTTGTTTGATTAATGATTTCGATATTAAATTCCAAATAAAGTATTTCAAGTAAATTTAAATATTCGAATCGAATGGCCGAAAAATCCGGGTCGTTACATTCTTCCCTCCTTAAATAAATTTCGTCCTCGAAATTGCTAGGTAAAAAGAATGTTCCAACCGCAATTATTTTCAAAATAATTAATTCAAAATATTATCGAAAATTATTACCAAGTTATAAAATTTTCGAAAAATTCGGTAGCACCTCCTCTGCAGGGTTCGATCGAAACAACTACAAACGCCACTCTGGGCCTCTCGTATTGATCAAAAGAAAATAAAACCAAACGGCTTACCCATTCTGGGTATAAATTCAAACACCCAATCAATAATATTAAGGTTTACCTTTTTGTCGGGCAACTTCATCCCAGTTTCGAAACAAATCAATCAACAGCTCTTCATTTCCCGATCTACTCTTCAATCTCCGTGATCAAGTTAATTATCATAGCCTCCTGGTAGTCTGCCCTTGACTCAATTTCCAATGCAAGGTACTAATACATGGTTATATCATCTAATTCCCATTCAAAACCGTTATACTGGAATTCCTTTCTTTCCAATTCATCCAACTTCTTAGCTAAACTATTAATGGATTAAATACTCAGATTATCACTTTCCTACACTTCAATCCATTTTGGGTGCCCTTTAAATTCAATATACTTGAATCTCATTTTAACAAACTCGACACATATATTGGTTCTAAATCCAATTCAAATCCATATTTAAATCATACAATTCAGTTCCCCTGATATTTTATTCATAACTAACTCTTGTATATATATACCATCCAAATTCAGTATATTTGAATCTCATTTCAATTTATTTACTCCAAATCAGTTCTCAACCAAGTTCAAATCGGTTCAATATATAACCACCTCAATTCAAAATTTTATTTAATTATACTAACAACCATCGACACATCCATATATAATAATAATTTCAAAAAATTTCTCTTTAATAACAAAAATATAATTTTAGGCAAAATTATTTCATTTACCCAGCTTTTCAAAACAATAAGGTGTCGAATTACTTTGTTCAAGGGTTTACAAAAACTTTTCGATACAGTGTGCACCCTGCATCGACCAGAACTTTTAAACCACTCGACAAACCAATCAACAGCATATAAAAACAATTTTTATATCAATTAACAAATACGCGCTCAAATATACATTCAACTCGATCTAGGGTATTACTAACCCAATCTCTATCGAGTTACACCACAGAGCCAAGGTTATCACTAAACCATTGCTCTGATACCAACTGTAGCGACCCGGAATTTCCGATGCTCGAATCCAGATACTAACACGTCCCGTATCCAAACTCAAATATCGAAAACCCAGAAAGCTAATAGAAAGAAGTTAGAGGGTGAGAGAAGAAAGAACGAAATATTAGAATAGAAGAATAAGAAGATCAAAGTCTCACGGTGGAATGGACAAAATACAATAATCAGAAATACTTTATACAAAAATTGTATATCACAACATCAGAGTATACATTCAGATCAATACAACATACAACGGAAATAAACCAGTACCAGTATATATATGGAATACGTCCTGACTTTATCTCCATCTCTGTTGCTTCAAGCGGAAACCTGACCTGTAGATATGCTTGGTATGACCCGAGCACATTTGATTTAAAACAAAATTCACCCAGATCAGTCTAAAATACTATCAGTGATAAATTCATACAGCAACCAGCTTGTTTAACTTTGAAATCCTTTTGAAACAAAGGATGATAGTAAGACCAGCCCATACATAAACATGGATGGTTTTTACCTTACTATAACCCAAATCGTTTTGAAATCAATATCTTCATCTGATATTATCATAGTGTCTAAATACAAGTAAATAGAATCTAGCAGAACGCTTTCATCTCATGCTCCACATATATAGTATAAAATCAAAACCGCTGGCGCTTATTGGAGAGTGGAATTCCAACTATGACAAGGTATGGGACCACCTGTCGATAGTGTATCTCTAGAGACGGATACACTGGGTTCAACAAGAACCTCTTGCAACCCGGCCCACACATGACTGACCACTCATTTCTCTTGAGTGTATCGAGTATATTGTCACCTTACGGCTTTTTGTCGCACGACCACTATAATCCCCGGGAGATACAGAAATGAAAAGAATTAACAAATATGAATATTCTCTAGATGGTGACAATACACCCTAATGGGTGCGACCCACATAGCCATGTTGCTTGCCCGATTTTTGTCATTTCCGGGTTGATGAGGCTTGAGGCTATAATCGACTTTTGAAACATCTGGCCACCATTCACCTCGTCTATTCATGTCATCCAGGAACAGGATGAACCGAAGGCACCCTCCTACCACATCCTAGGAATCACCCTATAGATTAGTAGCGAGTAGTCCTTGAAATCCGCAGATTCCAATCACAACAGAATCATCGTTAACTCTGGGGATCAGCCAGAGGTATTTAACAATAGTTCCTCCGTTCATGGAGACTTACGGTCTTCAATTGTTCCATCTCGATCAGCATCTTCGACGTATTCGTATTTATTGGTCGGAATGGTTTTCGAATATAAATTCGATCCCGGTCTTTCCGTACCAATAAAATTGGTCAGATTTTGATAGTGGGTTCTTTAACTATCAAAATAAAACACCATAAAAACAAATAGGTCCATAGCATCACGTGGCCATTTATAAAAACAATATATCAGTTTGAATGTGTTAATATTCCCAAATCCTTTTACCTATATACTTTAGAAAATATCATAAAATCACATCTAATTTATCCTTCACTAATATTTCAAAACATTCCCATAACATTTCTTATCGATTCAAATTTATCATTCGTAAAACAATAATTACGATATCTTCTTTGGCTTCTTTATTTGAACACCAAAAACACCACTCATCCTTTTAGAATAAACCCCTTTAAATCTCATTCCATAACCTTGAAAGTATCGCTATAATCCCACCAATCATTTCATACCATCAAGCCCCTTTTTATTTCCTTTTATTTTGAAATCTCGTTATATATTTCTAAATCCTTCAAGTAATGTTACACTTGTTGCTTTTCCCAACATATTTTATTCTAACACTTTCACCCTTACGACTAACATCATCCTATGATAGTCCTGAAGTTGTTCAAGTTGGGGTATTTTAATTACCTCTCAGACCTTGATCAACAACGTTCTTATCGTAAGATAGATATCAGTTGTAATACAAAAACTGATCCTCATTCCCCATATCGCAACAAATCCCATTTTGGTTCCTTCTTTGAAATATTATCTCTTCTTTAAAATAGTAGTTTTATAACGCATCTTTATAACTTATCTCGGTTAACTATTCTAATTCAAACCTAGGTATACATTTGATTTCCCTTTAAGCCACAATTTAAACTTAACTTCTATTTTCATTTGTTTAAAATATTAATGAACCTTATCTTTTCCTACATCCCATTTAAATTAATCCCAAGACTAAACAATTTAAATGATCCCCTTTGATTATTATTAAATAAATAATAACCATCGTTCTTTTTATCAAAATAATCATGGTTTGCTTTACCATTAACTATCCTCATTTAATTAGCGAACTAATTAAATAACAATTTCAGTTAATGTCGTTAACTTGTTCAACGCTAGCAGTATTAACCGTTAGTCAATCATTATTGATCTCACCATTTAAATTAATTAGTAATTAATTAATCTAAATAAATCTATTCACTTTGATCAATATCGATATAAACCCATTCTAATTGTTACATAAATTATGACCACTTGAATTAGCTAAATAAAGTCGTTTAATAATCACTTATATAAGCACGTGCTTCGCGCACGGTATATTTTGGTTAAACCAAAACGACGATTTGTGATTAAAACAAATCAATGTATGTATGTGATTGATTTATTCCTTTTTTTTAGATCTTCATTTAAAATAATATATTAAATAAAATCTATATTCGGTTATAAAATATATTCTATAACCTCATTTCTAACGATTCACCTAACGGTCCATTGATCTTTATAGACGGTGTAATTCTAGGCCATCTGCTATTTTTTTTCTCAACCAACTCTATATATATTGGTTCAAACTCAACCACATTTAACATCCAACAAGGTTTAAAGTCACGGGGTTTTAACAGTTCATAAAATATGAAATAACAGCATATTAAATATTTGAGGAACCAGTTTGATTCCTCCTACATGTTCTTCCCTGCATCACAGATCATTATAATATTTCATATCAGTACACAGAAATATTTTAAATGACGATAATATAATTAATGTCAACCATTTAAGCAACCATAGGCATCCAAGGCATCCAATCAACCATTTAAACGAATTTAACACATCCTAGTATTTCAGAAATGTGTGAGAATTAACTCACCTTTGTCGATCGACGGTTCGCGCATCTCTTTGTTTAATTTTAAATCAGCATCTACAATTAAACGGAAAATCCGATAAATTCCGCTTCGTTCTGAATTAGCACTGCAGTAGTATTCTGCACTGCACTTCCATCGGATCCGGTTTCGTTTGGATCTGATAACGAATGAACAAGTTATACTGATTACCAGTATATTTAATTCAACGAATAATAACTAGCCTAATAATGAGTTATCCATATTATAAGTGTAGGTTTTTAACTAGAATGAACTAATCGTTATTATAAATATTAAAACTAATAATCTTAACTGTTAATTATTAACGCAAATAAAATATCAGTTAATTACCTTTGCTAATATTTAGCCCGGTCCTTAGCATATTTACAAACACGTAGTCCGTCGTTCCCATTAGTTTGAATTCCCATCCTTTCCTTTATCCGACTTATCCTTCTAAATTTCCATTTCATTATTTCATTCATGTTCAAACTTGAAGCTACTCCGGAACAGTACCACCCATCTCTTCAGCATTAACACGTCCTCAGCCAATATGCCATACTCCAGAGACCGCACGTGATGACCCCACTCCTTCTCCACCGTTCAACCAAGTTGCCACTTCTCCTTTACTTTTACACCACACGCCCCTTCTCACCCATTACATTCAAACGCAACATTAACCCTTCCCAAGAACGCAACTACACTTCCATATAACAAAATGAGCTGCTCACCTTGAAAATGAACTCGCGCTCTAGTATGATGCCACCCACATCAGTCAACAACCTCCATTCTTTAAACTTCCTTTTCCTTCAACGCACCCAGTACCATGCAATAACTCATTCACGTCCACTACTTCCCTCCCATATACACACACATCCATACCCCGGTTCCGCCAGTCGAGGCGCCTTCCACCGAGTCTGACCCCACGCGCTGACCCTTCGTTAGCCACTCTAGGAGGAGAAACCGAGTCTAGTACCTACCCTGAGCCTTCTTGTTGAGCCGAGATTCATGAGCGAGTTTCAAATGATTTGCAACAATATTTGCTTTGAATGAAACTGCTGGTTTTGTTTTAGGTCGAGATGGCTTCACTATATTTGCAGATGGCATATTAATTTCTTTATTTTCCTTTCATTTTAAAACAGAGAGGTCGGCTGCTGTATTACACAGGAGAAAGAAGAAGAAAACTAAGACTTTGTTTTTGTTTGTACTTTATGAACTGAACAAAAAGATTGAGCGCTATTTATAGATCCATTTCCTTGGGGATCACGGTTCATTAGTTTGGCAAACACGGTATTTAAGGGTAGCTGACCTATTTTCATAGCTTTGTTGATGTTTCTTGACATTGGCAGGGTGCGAGGCTTTCAGTTGTGTTTTCATTTCAACTGTCCACTGTTGGTTTCATTTCAATAGGCCTGTGGAAGATTGGGAAAATATAGCATATGCATTTTTCTATTAGGTAGCCTACGTGATTTGTACAATAGGTAGGATTTGATTTGATAAATAAAGGTTCTGTGTTGGGGTAGCAACTTTATGTAAGCAAAAATCAGAATACATGTGCTTCTTTATTGTGTATTTTTGTGATGTCTTCTCTTTATAGTTGTGCTGTGTGTTCCATTCATATAATATAGGTACGCTTAACATAAGGTATGGGTTGACATTTTGTATATTTTTATTTATTTGATTTGACGAAGGATTTTTAGTTTAAAGTGAGCGTACCCCATCATATAAGACTACGTCCTCATACGACTTGCCGTCGACAGAAATAAATATACTGTCGTGTTCAACAGTGTGCCACGATCACAAAAATATAATAATATCGGTAGGTTAACTTATTCTGTGAAATGCCAAAATGTTGACACAGGGTGCGAAATACTCCAAATAAAAAGTTGTGTATTTAATTAATTAAAAATAACAGTAAAATTCTACAAATTAAATTAACACTACGTCTCAAAAGTACCTTGTCTAAATTCGAACACAGTATGCAGTTATTTCAAATAAACTGTTACGGTCGATTAACGATTCTATAGCGACTATTTGAAAATTTGATTTGGACGTAAAATAAAATCTACAATACGAAAACTTGATTTTTCTTCTTTATTAGAAAAATATTATCAACTAGATTCAGATGCTTCTTGTTTCATCGAAATCCGACTTAACACGAGTTCTGTATGATCAATTGAAATTGAAATTAAATTTTTCGAGCTACCGCGCAGTTTCGAATTCGTTTTATAATCTAAAATATAAATATAAACACTCAGTCGTTGTTTGATTAATGATTTCGATATTAAATTCCAAATAAAGTATTTCAAGTAAATTTAAATATTCGAATCAAATGGCCGAAAAATCCGGGTCGTTACAATTCCTTGGTTGCATTTGTCTAATGGGCGGCTAGAAGATGGGATGATTTTTAGGATTCAACTATTGCCTCAGCTTCGAAAGAAGGCATCGTGATGACCATCCAATAAGGATATTAGATCATTAGATTTATGTCATCTTCAGTCAGAGTGAGTGTGGGAAAGATTGGAGCTAAACCAACATGTCAACGGTCTTTCACTATCGAGGCATTGGATGAGGGATAACGCTAATTTGGATGTTTATATTATTTGTTAAAGGCATGGTCACTTAGCTCTTGAAATTATCTCTCATTAATTGAGGGGGAAGGGGCCGGAGAAGGGCCATAGCCACCGAGAAAAGGGACAGACAAATCTATGGATATTTCTATTTTAGGCCTAACAGAGCTATCATTTATAGATATAGAAATCTCTGACTGAGTTTCGTGTAAGGGTCTAGCCTAATAGTAGAACTGAAATAATAGATAGTACGCTTTCATAGCGTGGTGATGGAGACTTAGTACGCTATTGTAGCATGGCCTAGTACGCTTTCGTAGCGCGACAATGGAGGCTTAGTACTCTTTCATAGCATTGCAATGGAGATATAATATTTTTTCCGTAGTGTTGTGATGGAGATCTAGTACGCTTTTGTAGCATTAAGACGGAGACCTTTCGAGTACCTAGATATATAAGGCATGTAGCTACATATAAATGGATTATTAGGTATAATCTATTGAGGAGTAGATGAGTATGATGTGCGCTCAGAGGCGAGAGTGTTATAAACTATAACAATGTAATAAAAATATATCAATGATAGAATGGTATGTGTAGTGTTATCTTCAAAACTACTATTTGTCCATTCATCAGAATTTTTATGTTGACCCCTCCTCATAACAATCCCGCTATTAGACATGTTCCAGAGATTTTACAGCTCAGAGACACTTGTTAGTCAGTGTCGTTACTATGGTAAGTATTTACTCATTGTATTTTATTTGGTTTCGCTGTGTGATATTCTATCGTGAACTCTAATATATTTATCTTTGCCTTTCTGCAAGATATCAAACAAACCCGATTGGGTTTCAGTGGATTGGATTTCATCATTTTGCAAAAAATTTGGACTTGGGTTATTACAGAAAACAAGTTAGAAAAAAAAGAAAATCTAATATATCTTAAATTCTAGAATATAGAAAAATTGAGGAGAACTAGAATGGAGGCGGAGTTGAGAAGATTTAGGGAGGAGGCTAGGGTCTTATTTATACTTTTTGGAATGTGGACCATCAGATATGTTTTACAAAATATTAATAGTATGTTCCAACAAAATTATATAAAAACCCAAACTAAATATACCTCCACCCACCTTTCTCCCTTAAGGGAGGTTGTCACCCTCCCTAGGAGGGCAGCCGACCCCCTTAAGGGTGGGGCGTGGACAAATTAATTCTCCTAGTTGTTGCTTTTTATATTAATTCCTCATTAATGCTCATTAGTTCTTTTCGTTTACTGCAAATGTTGTCCGCATCTTATATGTTTATATATATATATATATATATATATATATATATATATATATACACATGTTTGAAATCCAAAAGGAATATTCTATTAAGTCATAGGAATTTAGTTTTATTCCAGTTTTACATTTACAGTTTGAATTTTAGATGTTGTGTATGTTATTTTTTGTATAACTTATTTTATTCATAACTTCTTCATACGGACTCCATTTTTGATAAATTAAAAAAAGAAAATGGGCTAGAATCTCACAATGAATACATTGATAATCTTTTTGTGGCCTAATTCTCAGTTATTTAATATTCGTATTTTCATCCCATTAACATTTTATTAATTATTATTGTTTATTTTTTTATTTGATTATTTATGCCTATTTAGGGTATATTTTACGGGGTGCAACAAAGTCCTTGGACCGCCACCAGTCCATGTGGTAATTTTGTTGAGTCAGGCGAAGAAGTGGCTTTGGCAGGAACATGGTGGAGTATAGAGGAGGCTTCAGTGTGAATACAGTTGAGTTTAGATAAGCAAGGCACTTGCAGCTTGATGACGACTTAGTGGACTGGCATAAACAACTTCAAAGAATCAGGTTTGCATGCGAATTGATTAGGAGGCATCTCGGGGAGATAGGAAACCAATGGTGCAAACAATTAGCTAAATTTGTATAAATATATGGACCAGCGCCGGTTCATAAGGGATAGACCAACATCGGTCCATGAAATTTGATGGTAGGGCCCAAGGGTCCACAGTGTAGATAGTCGTAGTATTCGGGAGTGTGCTGAAGGTCTTGGTTCATTGATCGCTACTGCAAAATGGAAGTTATTGATTAAAGAATTGTTAACTCTTCTATTGTGAACTCGGGCGGGGGTGGTCGAAGGTGAATGTAATAAAAAGCTCAAGCTGGAATGAGGCTGCATGATAATGGACTAATTTGAGTGGGGCTTAACATAAAGATGGAGTTGTAGATAGCTCATATGATTGGAAGTGTCAAGAAACCGTTGATATCTAGGAGTGTTCTTGGTGTGAACTTAATGCAGGGGTACCATGGGAATGCCCATCAGGACTGGCAACGATGGTCAAGTACCCTGGATCTCTTAGAAAGCGATCTAGTTCTCTTGGAAGACAAACATACGTGGGACATACGGTAGTTCAAATAGAAACATGGGTTTCCATTAGCCCTTGACATAAGCGAGGGTGGTCATATGCGTTATCAGCGTATTCAATGCTCTATATGGTGATATTTAGGGTATTGTATGATATGGATGTTATAATTTCTTTGAATGTTTTCTTTCTATTTCTTTAGGTAGTCTTGTCCTAGGATACTGAAGTGAAGAGGGAATTGAGAATCATATTCTATGCAGTGTTAATTTATGTTGTTTGAGTAGCATGTTTTATTTAGTTATTATGTGATAACTCTTTGGTTGCAAAAACAGGTCAGGTGAGACTTGAATTGT
This sequence comes from Allium sativum, assembly GCA_030737875.1. NCBI lineage: Eukaryota > Viridiplantae > Streptophyta > Magnoliopsida > Asparagales > Amaryllidaceae > Allium > Allium sativum. The sequence continues at coordinate 386,199,339 of CM060916.1, read as the reverse complement.
CTAGCTCATATTTTACAATATAGCTACTAGTAGCCATTTATAGCTTATATTAAACTATTATTTGACTCAAGATTTTATGTTTCCTCTTATTACATGTGGATGCTCATCAATGATGTTGTTGAGTAAACTAAGTAGTAGGTCTAGTGAAGATGCAGCTGTTGATGACGAGCTAGACGTCGACATAATGTTCGAATGTATAATTATCTGTTAGTTTCCACTGTTTGATCTATATACTCTAAGAGAAATTGTAGTAAGGCTTGTTGCACTCAAGTTGAAGACTTGTACCAGATTCTGATATTTTATTTAAAGATGAGATTTCTGGTTAATCATGCTTCACTACATATTTTTTTGTATATGTTATTATTAAAAAGTTGATGTGTACGACTCAAGCGGGATCTATATGGATATAGCAAAAATATAGATGATATGCAAACTCGTTAATATGCAATAGTTACGCAGGTAAAATCTAAGTTGTAGAGATATATTATAAGTGAATAAATGCGGTAAATTAAGTAAAGTGACACCCGGAATTTTTATACTGGTTCGGACTTCCCTCCCTACATATAGTCTCGAAGCTACTCTTCGGAATTCACTAACAGCACCCTCTCTTAACCCGAAGGAGTAGGTCAGTACACCTGAGCCCCAACAAGGATGCCTCTCGCTTGAACAACTACATAGGTCTTCAACAATTACAAGTATTTGACTCTTGATTTGTGTTCTCAAATCAACAAAGATAGCCAACAAACCAAGTACAACCTTCCTATAATCTGATCCTCGAGTATATGATTTAAATGCGAAGATTTAAGGAAGAAGATTACTTGTTGAATCAAATGATATTAAATTGATTCAAGGATTCAACAAGTATTTGAATTGGAGAGATTTTATGTGACGACCCCAAACCCCGATAAGACGGTGCAAGGGTAATCTTTGGAATATAACACATAAACAGATAACAGCGGAACAGAAATAATTAAATACACCAGATAATATACAATAGAATACACTAGATAAACAGAATCATTAGAGTTACACAGTATATAGGATCATACTTAGTACAAAATACAGTTCATATATACATAAATGTCTACAACGGAAAACAAACATAATATGTACAATAGGAGCTGAACAGCATAAAAAGAGATAAATGATAGAATCCATCTTCAGCACCAGCTATCCAGAAAGAGCCTGCTAAAACCTGAATACAAGGTTGCCCGTGTAGAAAAAGGGGCACCCGAGTTTGCAAGTGAAACAAACTATGAGTCAGTCATGGGACTGGTATGAGAAATCTACTTAAAACATTTTACAATATGGCAAATCACAGGACCACGCCACTTTCGCGGAACGGGTTTACTCCATTGGTTTGCCAATGCTTCAAAACAAGTAAATCTTTTAAACATCGCAATGCTTTTTATAAAAATGAAGCCATTATAAGACTCAGTTCCCATCACACAATGCAACACAAATCGGAGGATAGAGTTTTACCTTATAATGGCCAAAATATGATTGATACGAGCAAAACAAATCATTTGATATTATTGCTAGTGTATATATGTTTTTAAAACAATTTCAATCATAACTATCAATCGTAGATGGCATGGGTACCATATATCATGTCGCCATATATATATATATAATCAAAACCGCACGGTGTCGTATTTGGAAATTGGATTTTCATCATGAACCAAGGCAAAAGATAGTCCTTACCGAATTCGAGACGCTCTAGCCCAACCCTCAGGACCCAGACTCAGGTGGGCCCTTGGATCGTCAGGGCCGGTCCACCGATGTGGATTAAAATGCCTGGACACTGCTTTTCCCCGCCCTATGGGGCGTCACTGGTCATATCCGACCACACCATCGGCTCCGAAGAGACCGAAGCATATCGAGGCCTCGCTTTCCATCATCCACATAAGTAAAATACCCGGGCATGCAAAACCCAAAGCACCACTCCTAGTTAGAAGGAAATGCATGTCCTCCCTGATGTCCCTCTCCCGTTTCTGGCTCATACCGGGGTGTGAGGCCCGCGAAACAACGCTATACACAAAGCTATGCCACGCATACCGCGCTTTGATCATCAGCACAAGACTTTGGTTTTCAACAGAAGCCTTGATCATCTGCCAATTAGGCGTGCCACACAGGCAATTCACTCCATGCGACTGATTTCTATCGATATATAACCTCTGAGCTCGTACGTCTTAGAGAAGGGCGTTAAGCAAGAGAATAAATTCTTCGCCGCCCAACAGATATATATTTAATAGAGATCAATCAGCAGAGAACAAAATCCAATGTCAGACACATAGTCCATTTACACGTTCGTTCTAGGTCTGAACGAAACGGGAGGCACTCAATACCTCTCATATCCGTACAATCCACAAGTACGTCCGGACGGCTACTACTTCAGCCCCTTCAAGGTAGCTACTCCTACCATGAGCATCAGTAGCACCCCTCCATTCGACGTGAAGATCATCGGTCTTGCACCGTCGTCATATCTTCGACTTTCACTTGTCGAACAATTATTTGAAATGAGAATCAACTCGGCCTTTTCAAATAATTCGCGTATATTTAGAATTTCAAATCAATTCATTTCCATGGTTAAATTATTCGATATCACTAGTTCTGTTCTTTAACGTAATTTTCAAGCCAAACACATTCAACCATCAAATATCACATAAACCAAGCAAATTCAGTTTATTTCCATTCCATATCGTTTATAATATTTTATCATGATTTATCGCTATTTTTATTTATTTAAAAATAGCCAATTCATTCAAACGACGCTTCAGGCCATAACGCGGCCGTGGCGCTGTTTTTCTTCAGATTTGATTTACACATATCTGAAAATCTAACCGTTGGATCTTCAAAAAATTTATAACATTAGAAAGATCTTTTCAAAACGAATCCAACGGTTTCATTTTTGGGAAGATCCGACGGTCGGATCTCCTGCACTAATCGTTTGAAGTTACGATTTAAAAATACAAACTGCAGCGTCGTAATTCGATTTAATTTAATTATATATATATATATATATATATAATCGATTCTGGCGTTGTTTTTCTTCAGATTTGAGTTAAACATTCCAGACAATCCAACTGTTGGATCTTCACAGAGTGGGTGTCGTTGGAAAGATATTTCCAAAGCGAACCCAACGGTTGCGGTTTTGGGAAAATCGGGTGGTTGGATCTCCCGCACTAATCTTTTGAAATCGCGGTTTCAAAACATGAACTGCAGCTTCGTTATTCACTAAATTTTAATTTTATTTATATAAATATAATTCTTTCTTCGATTTCAAAACCATATCCACTTTATATATTTGATAAAAATGATATTTTTATCATCAAAAATATTTATTCCACACATCACCATTTTTAACACTTCATATTCACAATAAAAATGTAGATTTTATTGTTCAACCTATATATTCAACACATGAACGTTTTCGACTTCACACATACGATAAAATATGATTTTTATCGTTCTAGTCCTTTATTCAACAAATGAATATTTTCTATAGTTGATATATGTAATAAAAATGTGATTTATTTTGTAAAACAATTTATTTCAAAACATGATTATTTTATATAGTCTATACATAAGGTAATAATTTTATTTTTGGTGTTAAAATAATTTATTTAAAATATTAATATTTTATACAGGCTGTATATATAATAAAAATGTGATTTTTATCTTTCAAATAATTTACTCAACACATGAACTCATTCAACACATGAATTTCTATTTAACACACGAATATAGTTTCAACACATGAAAATACTTCTAACACATGAATATTATTGAAAATTTCGGCAGCATAATGGCAGGGTAGTTAAAACCGGGACCGTCCCTAGAACGGCTCCTCGCTCTACCTTAAAACCTCGCGGTTTTTGACTATGGGGATTTCATGCATCTAATTCGCACGCAGGCGAGCATGTTTATTTTTCCTTTCCACAAACTAATCCTATGTGGTTTCATGCAAAATAATTCTCAACCACAAACAGGTATTTTTCAACCACAATCAATCATTCATTATTTTCACCAAATTTCACATCAACCAATAATCCAAACAATATCACAACCAATATATATCATCCATGGTCTGTGGACGAGGGGAGTATGTATGTATATATATGTGTATATATATATATATATTTGTATATAAATATATTTCAATTTCGTTTCACTTCATTTCAATCATTTCAATGCATATATAATTTTTACAACGCATATATAACTTATACATCGAACATACAACTTATACAACGCTTATACATGAGTTGTACAACGCTTATATAACTCATACATCTACTATATAATTTATACATCGTTGTTTTCCATATCATTTATAAATTAGAAATCTCACATTGGGTTCCACTCCACCAAAAATTGCAGAAGGCTCAGAAAAATATGCGGTCTCTTCTAGAATGTAAAAGACGTCCACACGAGTCCACTATTTCTTGTTTCACTGGATTTCGTCAACATAGCAAAAAGATATGATTTTTACAGTGAAATCGAAATCCGTAGCGCTTTAAAGCGTTGTAATCTATTTAAAAATTAACACTGTCGTACCTTTCTAAATGGGTTCAAAACTAGGTTTTCGATTTGCGACCAAACCGCGCAACGATTCGTCGATCGGTCTTCACCACGAGGAAGAGGGAGAAGAGGGCTTCAGGCGCAGGGTGGTGAGGTCCAGTTCGATCTGGCCAGGAAGCGGCGGCGGAGGCTGGAAGTGGCGGAATTTGGAGGCACGATTATCGAGGTAGGAGCGACGAGGTGGTGCGTGGCTTAGATGGATTTAAAGAGCTCGGGGAGATCTACAAAAAGCTTAACTGGGTCATGGCGTTTTGGTGCGTGTGGAGGGAGAAAATGTGGAGAGAAGGAGTGGAGTTTTTCTGCCGTTCGAACGAAAGGGGTAGCGGGTTTTTGAGCGGATCCGAGATTGTGAAGGAAGAATGTGATTGGCCCAGGGTTTTTATTTTAATTTTTAATTTAATTAGATCCAAAAATACCCCCTTTCACATACGAACTCCAATCCAAACCCAACGACTGTCGTCCCTAGCTAAATACCCCCATTCCGAACACAATGGGATATGTTTCGTAGGCCCATTCGACTGTTTCAGTCATTTTTCTTCAAATTAAAATATAAAACATTCAATATTTAATTTGAACGTACATTTCAATTTGCCGGGGCCACATACTGATTCTAAAAATCCCCGAAAAATAAATCTAGCTATGTTTTGACGATATGGTCCCAACAAAACTAGTTTCGTTGAATTCTGAGACCGTTTGAAAAATGACCATTTTCTGGTCAATCCAATTTTACTGAAATTGACCAAACACATTTTCTTTCGCCACGCTCACATATTAACTTCAAAAATTATGAAATTTGAAACCTAGCAATAATTTCACATCCCGGATCCAACAAAAGTGGTTTCATCAAATTCCGAGGTCGTTTGCAAAATGTCTATTTTCAAGGGCGATATATTCTCTATAGCGACCTTTCTGAAAATTCATTTAGCCATAACTTTTGACTCCCGCTATGAAACTTCGCTTTTTCAGATTCGTTAGAAATATATTCACTAACAGATTTAAATATTTTTGGTTTCACTAAAATCCGTTTTATTTTGCACCTGGTACAGTCAGTCAAAGTTTGAATTGAAATTTTGAAACTACCGCGCAATTTCAGGCCTTGTTTATAATTTAATTTATTTATATTTATTTTCAAACATCGATTAAAACACACTTTTCATCGTTATTATTTAAAATAATTATTTTAAATATTTAAAATCTACTAAAATAGCTAAATTAAAAAATTTAAACTGGCTCAGATTTTCCGGGTTGTTACAATCTCCCCTACTTAAAACTTTTCGTCCCCGAAAAGGAAAAAAGTCGAAACTGGTTTGATTAACTAACTCTACTTTCAATCTGGCTTCCATTCTTCAACTTTTCAGTTTCTAAGAATTTTCAAATTCTTCAAAAATTTTGCGAACACCATAAATTTTCGAAAAATTTCGCCATAACCTCCTTTGTACGGGGAAGGGTTTGGAAATTTATTGGGCCGTATTAGGTACCCAATAAATCCTAATAAGCATGCACATATTTATAGTGATATATTCCGGTGTCCACAGAGGAGTGTGTATAGATCATAACTCCAAAGAATAAATTCTCGTCACCCTATAAATAGTTTTTTGTGCCTTAATGACCAGAGAGACGTGTTTATTGTCATCTCCAGACCCGTTTGGGGTTTTTATTAATCTGGCAATTTACCGTTATATTTTATACGGTCCATATCAGTCATCAATTCAACCTGTAAAATATAGTCATCGCCATACAAGCCTCTCGCTCGTATAGAAAATCTTCAACCTCGTCACACAAGCTCCAAATGCTTATGTGGTATATGATGAAGTATGCCTATCTTCAAGAAGTATGCCTTGTAGTATAGTTCAAAATTAATTGTTACTATCCTATGGCAACGTTTATTATTACACACAGAATAACCAGCACTCCGCATCCAATGGCATTCACAGGAGTTGATATAATAGTAAAATCGCGCAACCAACTCATCAAGGTTTACCTATTTTTCGGGAATGCAAATAAATTCTTTACTCAACAGCTAATCCATTTACCTGTTCAAACATATATAGTGCATATATATATATATATATATTTCTATCTATTTTTAAACCAGTTCAATGTGTGATTTAATTGCATAAATGTACCATTCCTTCGTTGATTAAATTAACTATCATTCTAATAATTCAATTAATCAAATTCACAATCACACAACACAAACAAAAATTAATTTGTTTTTAACTTTCAAAAATATGCTAATTTATTCATATACTCATTTAACATCATTCTGGTCATATGATTAAAAGTTTACATCCATGCAAAGAAAACAACAACAAAGTAGAGAACAACACGGAAATGTAAAATATGGTTAATGTACCTTGCACCAGAGTCAATCAGAGACATCCACCCTGCACTTAGGGTAGGCTTTCTTAATGCTTTCCTCGGTTTCCCAAGTACAATCTCGCGGATCTCCACTCCATTGCACTTTGACAAAGTGAACCTTCTTGTTCCTCAGCTCTTTGGTTTCTTTGCCAATGATCTTCATCGGCTCTCTTCTAACTGCCAATTCTGGAGTGGTTTCCAAATCCTGTTGTGCGGCTTCTTCTACAACAAGATCTGGATCATGCTCATGCTTTCGCAGTTGAGATACGTGAAATACATCATGCACTCAAGGCAACCAATCGGGAAATTGAACCCTATATGCGAGAGTTCCAACCCGTTCCAGAATAGGAAACGGACCAATAAATTTGGGTGTCAATTTCCCTGTTTTACCGAACCGGATAATTCCTCTCATCGGAGATACCTTCAAATATACATAGTCGCCAACAGCAAATGATATATCTCTTCTTCTCTTATCTGCATAGCTTTTCTGTTGGCTTTGACCGACTAGTAATCATTTCGTAACAAAATCGACTTTGTCCGTAGCACCGCGGATCATATCAGGCCCCAATACGAGTCTATTACGAGGTTCTACCCAACAAGCAAGAGATCGGCACGATCTACCATACAATACTTCGAATGGAGACACTTTCAGGCTCGCCTGGTAGTTGTTGTTATATGAGAATTCGGCCAAATGTAAATGGTCTTCCCATGATCCGCCAAAATCAATAATACACGCCCGCAATAGATCTTCTAGAATACGATTCACCCTCTCAGTTTGACCATCTGTTTGAGGATGGTATGCCGTGCTCAAATTCAGTTTCGTTCCCAATTCTGCTTGGAATGCTTCCTAGAATTTACTAGCAAAAATCGGGTCATGATCACTAACGATGCTCATGGGAACTCCGTGCAGTCTAACAATTTCCTTGAAATAAATCTACGCCATATTCTGAGCAGTTCTATTCGATTTGACAGGTATGAAATGAGCAGTCTTCGTAAATCGATCTACGATCACCCAAATACTTTCATTTCCTTTCCTGGTTCTGGGCAAACCATCTATGAAGTCCATAGAAATCTATTCCCACCAACCAACTGGAATTTCCAATGGTTGCAATAATCCAGCGAGTTTCTGCTGATCGCTTTTGACTTGCTGACAGGTGGAACACCGGCTTACATACAAGGAGATGTCTCGTTTCATAGATCTCCACCAGAAAGTGCGTTTTATATCATTATACATCTTGCTCACTCCTTGGTGGATACTAAGCTTGGCTTTGTGACATTCATCTAATACTTCTCTCCGGAGTCCAGGAATGTTTGGCACACATATTCGGCCCTTCAACCTTAGAATTCCCTCGTTATCAATCTGAAAACTCAGGGGTTCGCCTTTCTGTATTCTTCCTCTGATTCTTTGAATGAAGTGATCATCCCTCTGAAGAGTAGATATTTTATCGATCAATGAAGTCGTGATAATAAAACTGGCGATTATCACATTCTTTCTACTTATCTCATCAGCCACAAGATTGGCTTTCCCTGGAGTGTACAAAATCTCAAAATCGTATGCTACAAGAAATTCTAGCGAACGATGTTGCCTCATATTCAAGTCTTTCTGGGTGAACAGATACTTCAATGACTGATGGTCTGTATACAGTTCAAATTTTTCACCCAAAAGATAGTGCCTCCATATTTTCAAAGCAAATACAATGGCTAACAACTCAAGATCATGAGTAACGTAATTCTTCTCATGCGGTTTCAGCTGATGGCTAGCATAAGCAATCACTTGACCTTTTTGCATTAATACTGCACTAAGGCCTTCTCTAGAAGCGTCTGTCCAGACTTTCAAGTCCTCATTGCCATCTATTATTGTTAATACTGGAGCAGTTGTCAGTTTTAACTTCAGCTCCTGGAAAGCTGCCTCACATTCAGGAGTCCAGTTGAACCTCGAATGTTTCTTAGTAAGCTCCGTTAAGTGACTGGATATCGTCGAAAAATTCTTAACGAACTTCCGATAATAACTGGCCAATCCGAGAAAACTTCTGGCTTCTGTGGGTGTACGAGGTTGTTTCCAATTCTGAATAGCAGTGATTTTACTGGGATCCGCTGAAATTCCTTGCTTTGACACGACATGGCCAAGAAATTTGACTTCTTCTTGCCAGAATATACATTTGGAAAATTTTGCTTTTAAAACATTCTTTCTGAGAATTTCTAACACTTGTTCCAAATGTTTTTCGTGCTCGCTTTCTGATTTAGAGAAGATCAGTATATCATCAGTGAAAACCATAACAAATTTATTCAATACTCCTCTGAATACCCGGTTCATTAGATCGACAAAATAAGTTGGAGCGTTACATAAGCCGAACGGCATTACTAACCACTCATTAAATAAGTCTGGGCCTCTGAATGCTGTCAAAGGAACACACTCTTCGGCAATACGAAGCTGATGAAAACCTGTAGCTAGGTCCGTTCGGGAAAACACTTGTGACCATTCAATCAATCCAACAAATCATCAATCTGTGGCAATGGATATTTGTTCTTCAGCATCTACTTATTCAAGTCACGATAATCTACACATTGTCTGAGAGTACCGTCAGACTTCAGGACAAATACCACTACTGCTCCCCAATCAGAGAAACTAGGCCTGATCAGACCCTTCCATACTAGTTGTCGAGTTTATTGTCTAACTCTTCTTTTTCCTTCAAGGTCATTCTTCGAATAGCGTGAACTACTGGCCTTGCATTCGGAATTAAAGAGATTTTAAAATCAATTTCTCTCTTGGGAGGTAAGCTAACAACTTCTTCGAACACATCCGCATAGTTCTTGACAACGGGAATATTTTCAGTGTCGACCGAAATATTCTCCAGAATGACAGGAACAGGATCTATTTGAGCAGGAGAAACATCTAAAGCTGCCGAGAAGCCCTTCGAATCCGAATTCGAACCTTCACATGGAATGGTTATATAATTGCCTGATTTAATCTTCGCCCTTACGACTCTGTCGGCACATTTAACCTCAGCTTCATATTTGGTTAACCAATCCATTCCCAGAATAAGATCAAGTTCTGTAAAATTCATGACGATCGCGATAGTAGGTAATCGATAGCAGGAAAAAGAAACTAGAACCCCACAAACCCAATTAAGATCGACAGAACCCCCAACCGGATTATGAACAGTCATGGGTTCTCTGAGCTTCTTCAAATTTAAATCAAGTTTCTTAACCGCATTCTTTGCAACAAAGCTTCGCGATGCGCCTGTATCAAACAGTACTTTAATTGGAATGTTTTTGACAGTAAGCGTGCCTTCGAAAACATCTGGCCTTTCCACACCGGATGAGGGTGCAGAAGTTTCTGCCACTTCATTTACCTGAACTACTTCAGATTTCTTTGATAGTCGGCAATTTTTAGAAATGTGACCAGCTTGGTGGCACTTATAGCATCCCCTATTTTCTTGAAGTTTTTTCTTGGATTCCGATTTACCCTTCTTTCGTTTGTTCCAAGATTTGCAATTTATTGCCAAATGCCCTTGCTTATTGCAGCTCGAACATGTGGCAGTCGTTATTGGTACTTCTTCAGATTTAACCTTTTGCCTATCGACTCTAGGCTTCTTTCTGAACTCAGACTTTGTACCTGGCTCAACCTGTGTACTTGTCTCTGGGCTATCAGTTTCAGTTTTCCTTTTGTTGCTCGAACTGACTTCCTCTTCATCGACTAAAAGACCTCGCTTATCTAGATCTTCATACTGATAAGCCATGTATATCATTTCAGAAAAAGGAAGCTTCACATGCCCCATTACTTTATTGTGGTATTTTCTTTGTAGACCATTAATAAACCTCATATTCTTCCTCTTTGGATCTTGAATTAGATGAGGGGCAAAATGAGAAAGTTCATTGAATCTCTTATGATATTCTGGGATATTACTATCTCCTTGTATCAAATAGTAGAATTCATCACATAACCACTCAGTTGCTTCTGGAGGAATAAATCTTTCACTGAAAACTTCTTTAAATCTATCCCAGGTAATATTACCTTTTGGATTATCCTTAGTAACAGTTTCCCACTAGGTTAAAGCTTCATCTTTGAGCGCCCAAGATGCCACTAATCTTTTCTGATTATCTCTCAGCTGGAAACGCTCAAAAATTCTTTCAGCAGAACTCATCCAAGCTTGAGTTTGAATAATCGATTCATTGCCCGAGAACTGTACTCCACCCAGATTTCGATATCTCTTAAATAAAGCCTCTAGATCTGGTTCTGCATTCCTTCTGTTTCTGACACTCATTTTCTAGTACTTCTGTAAATGGCAGATCAAGTGTAAGGTCAACAAAAAAGGTAATTTTAAAACATAGAGACATATACTTGAATGTAAATGTGTCTATCCAGGTGTACTTCATTCTGCTATGCTCATACTAGGATATTACTGATCCTATCTGTAATGAGTTACTCGTCCTAGAACAATACTGGTTCTATTACTGACGAGTTCGTTCATATGTTATATTCCAGAACAAAGCTTAACCAAAGCTCTGATACCACGTTTGTGATGACCCCAAACCCCGATGAGTTCGTTCATATGTTATATTCAAGAACTAAGCTTAACCAAAGCTCTGATACCACGTTTGTGACGACCCCAAACCCCGATAAGACGGTGCACGAGTAATCTTTGGAATAGAACACATAAACAGATAACAGCAGAACAAAAATAATTAAATACACCAGATAATGTACAATAGAATACACTGGATAAACATAATCATCAGAGTTACACAGTATATAGGATCATACTTAGTACAAAATACAGTTCAGCTATACATAAATGTCTACAGCGGAAAACAAACATAATATGTACAATAGGAGCTGAACAGCATAAAAAGAGATAAATGATAGAATCCATCTTCAGCTCCAGCTATCCCGAAAGAGCCTGCTAAAACCTGAATACAAGGTTGCCCGTGTAGAAAAAGGGGCACCCGAGTTTGCAAGTGAAACAAACTACGAGTCAGTCATGGGACTGGTATGAGAAATCTACTTAACACATTTTACAATATGGCAAATCACAGGACCACGCCACTTTCGCGGAACGGGTTTACTCCAATGGATTGCCAGTGCTTTAAAACAAGTAAATCTTTTAAACATCGCAATGCTTTTTATAAAAATGAAGCCATTATAAGACTCAGTTACCATCACACAATGCAACACAAACCGGAGGATAGAGTTTTACCTTATAATGGCCAAAATATGCTTGATACGAGCAAAACAAATCATTTGATATTATTGCTAGTGTATATATGTTTTAAAAACAATTTCAATCATAACTATCAATCGTAGACGGTATAGGTACCATATATCATGTCGCCATATATATATATATATATATATATATATATATATATATATATATATATATATATATATATATATATATACAATCAAAACTGCACGGTGTCGTATTTGGAAATTGGATTTCCGTCATGAACCAAGGCAAAAGATAGTCCTTACCGAATTCGAGATGCTCTAGCCCACCCCTCAGGACCCACACTCAGGTGGGCCCTTGGATCGTCAGGGCCAGTCTACCAATATGGATTAAAATGCCTGAACACTACGTTTCCCCTCCCTATGGGGCGTCACTGGTCATATCCGACCACGCCATCGGCTCCGAAGAGACCGAAGCAAACCGAGGCCTCGCTTTCCATCATCCACATAAGTAAAATACCCGGGCGTGCAAAACCCAAAGCACCACTTCTAGCTAGAAGGAAACGCATGTCCTCCGTGATGTCCTTCTCCCGTTTCTGGCTCGTATCGGGGTGTGAGGCTCGCGAAACAACGCTATACACAAAGCTATGCCACACAGGCCGCGCTTTGATCATCAACCACAAGACTTTGCTTTTCAACAGAAGCCTTGATCATCTGCCACTTAGGCGTGCCACACAGGCAATTCACTCCATGCGACTGATTTCTATCGATATATAACCTCTGAGCTCGTACGTCTCGGAGAAGGGCGTTAAGCAAGAGAATAAATTCTCCGCCGCCAAACAGATATATATTTAATAGAGATCAATCAGCAGAGAACAAAATCCAATGTCACACAGTCCATTTACACGTTCGTTCTGGGTTTGAACGAAACCGGAGGCACTCAATACCTCTCATATCCGTACAATCCACAAGTACGTCCGGACGACTACTACTTCAGCCCCTTTAAGGTAGCTACTCCTATCATGAGCATCAGTAGCACCCCTCCATTCGACGTGAAGATCATCGGTCTTGCACCGTCTTCATATCTTCGACTTTCACTCGTCGAACAATTATTTGAAATGAGAATCAACTCGACCTTTTCAAATAATTCACGTATATTTATAATTTCAAATCAATTCATTTCCATGGTTAAATTATTCGATATCACTAGTTCTGTTCTTTAATATAATTTTCACGCCAAACACATTCAACCATCATATATCACATATACCGAGCAAATTCAGTTTATTTCCATTCCATATCGTTTATAATATTTTATCACGATTTATCGCTATTTTTATTTGTTTAAAAATAGCCAATTCATTCAAACGACGCTTCAGGCCATAATGCGACCGTGGCGCTGTTTTTCTTCAGATTTGATTTACACATATCTGAAAATCTAACCGTTGGATCTTCACAAATTTTATATCATTAGAAAGATCTTTTCATAACAAATCCAACGGTTTTAGTTTTGGGAAAATCCAACGGTCGGATCTCCTGCACTAATCGTTTGAAGTTAAGATTTCAAATTACGAACTGCAGCGTCATTATTCGATTTAATTTAATTATATTTATATATATATAATCAATTCTGGCGCTGTTTTTCTTTAGATTTAAATTAAATATTCTAGACAATCCAACCTTTGGATCTTCACAAAGTGGGTGTCGTTGGAAAGATATTTACAAAGCAAACCCAATGGTTGCGGTTTCAGGAAAATCCGATGGTCGGATCTCCCGCACTAATCGTTTGAAATCACGGTTTCAAAATACGAACTGCAGCTTCGTTATTCACTATATTTTAATTTTATTTATGTAAATATATATTAATATAATCCTTTCTTCGATTTCAAAACCATATCCACTTTATATATTTGATAAAAATGATATTTTTATCATCAAAAATATTTATTCCACACATCACCATTTTTAACACTTCATATTCACAATAAAAATGTAGATTTTATTGTTCAACCTATATATTCAACACATGAACGTTTTCGACTTCGCATATGATAAAATATGATTTTTATCGTTCTAGTCCTTTATTTAACAAATTAATATTTTCCATAGTTGATATATGTAATAAAAATGTGATTTTTATTGTAAAACAATTTATTTCAAAACACGATTATTTTATATAGTCTATACATAAGGTAATAATGTTATTTTTGGTGTTAAAATAATTTATTTAAAATACTAATATTTATAAAGGCTATATATATAATAAAAATGTGATTTTTATCTTTCAAATAATTTACTCAACACATGAACTCATTCAACACATTAATTTCTATTCAACACACGAATATAGTTTCAATACATGAAAATACTTCTAACACATGAATATTATTGAAAATTTCGGCAACATAACGGCAGGGTAGTTAAAACTGGGACCGTCCCTAGTACGGCTCCTCGCTCTACCTTAAAACCTCGCGGTTTTTGACAATGGGGATTTCATGCATCTAGTTCGCGCGCAGGCGAGCATGTTTATTTTTCTTTTCCACAAACTAATCCTATGTGGATCCATCCAAAATAATTCTCAACCACAAACAGGTATTTTTCAACCACAATCAATCATTCATGATTTTCACCAAATTTCACATCAACCAATAATCCAAACAATATCACAACCAATATATATCGTCCATGGTCTATGGACGAGAGGAGTGTATATATATATATATTCGTATATAAATATATTTCAATTTCATTTCACTTCATTTCAATCATTTCAACGCATATATAATTTTTGCAATGCATATATAACTTATACATCGAACATACAACTTATACAACGCTTATACATGAGGTATACAATGCTTATATAACTCATACATCGACTATATAATTTATACATCGTTGTTTTCCATATCGTCTATAAATTAGAAATATCACATTGGGTTCCACTCCACCAAAAATTGCAGAAAGCTCAGAAAAATATGCGGTCTCTTCTAGAATGTAGAAGAAGTCCACACGAGTCCACTGCCTCTTGTTTCACTGGATTTTGTCAACATAGCAAAAAGATATGATTTTTACTGTGAAATCAAAATCCGTAGCGCTTTAAAGCGTTGTAATCTATTTAAAAATTAACACTGTCGTACCTTTCTAAATGGGTTCAAAACTAGGTTTCCGATTTGCAACCAAACCGTGCAGCGATTCGTCGATCGGTCTTCACCACGAGGAAGAGGGAGGAGAGGGCTTCAGGCGCAGGGTGGTGGGGTACAGTTCGATCTGGCCAGGAAGCGGCGGCGGCGGCTGGAAGTGGCGGACTTTGGAGGCACGATTCTCGAGGTAGAAGTGACGAGGAGGGGCGTGGCTTAGATGGATTTGAAGAGTTCGGGAAGATCTACAAAAAGCTTAACTGGGTCATGGCGTTTTGGTGCGTATGGAGGGAGAAAATGAGGAGAGAAGGAGTGGAGTTTTTCCGCCGTTCGAACGAAAGGTGTAGCGGGTTTTTGAGCGGATCCGAGATTGTGAAGGAAGAACGTGATTGGCCCAGGGTTTTTATTTTAATTTTTAATATAATTAAATCCAAAAATACCTCCTTTCACATACGAACTCCAATCCAAACCCAACGACTGTCGTCCCTAGCTAAATATCCCCATTCCGAACACAATGAGATATGTTTCGTAGGCCCATTCGACTATTTCAGTCATTTTTCTTCAAATTAAAATATAAAACATTCAATATTTAATTTGAACGTACATTTCAATTTGCCGGGGCCATATACTGATTCTAAAAATTCCTGAAAAATAAATCTTGCTATGTTTTGACGATACGGTCCCAACAAAACCAGTTTCGTCGAATTCTGAGACTATTTGAAAAATAGCCATTTTCTGGTCGATCCAATTTAACTGAAATTGACCAAACACATTTTCTTTCGCCACGCTCACATGTTAACTTCAAAAATTATGAAATTTGAAATCTAGCAATAACTTCACATCCTGGATCCAACAAAAGAGATTTCGTCTAATTTTGAGGTCGTTTGCAAAATGTCTATTTTCAAGGGTGATATATTCTCTATAGCGACCTTTCTGAAAATTCATTTGGCCATAACTTTTGACTCCCGCGATGAAACTTCGATTTTTCATATTCGTTAGAAATATATTCAATAACAGATTTAAATATTTTTGGTTTCACTAAAATCCGTTTTATTTTGCACCCGGTAAAGTCAGTCAAAGTTTGAATTGAAAATTTGAAACTGCCGCGCCATTTCAGGCCTTGTTTATAATTTAATTTATTTATATTTATTTTAAAACATCGATTAAAACACACTTTTCATCGTTATTATTTAAAATAATTATTTTAAATATTTAAAATCTACTAAAATAGCCAAATTAAAAATTTTAAACTGGCTCAGATTTTCCGGGTTGTTACAATCTCCCCTACTTAAAACTTTTCGTCCCGAAAAGGAAAAAAGTCGAAAGTGGTTTGATTAACTAACTCTACTTTCAATCTGGCTTCCATTCTTCAACTTTTCAGTTTCTAAGAATTTCCAAATTCTTCAAAAATTTTGCGAACACCATAAATTTTCGAAAAATTTCGCCATAACCTCCTTTGTACGGGTAAGGGTTTGCAAATTAATTGGGCCGTATTAGGTACCCAATAAATCCTAATAAGCATGCACATATTTATAGTGATATATTCCGGTGTCCACAGGGGAGTGTGTATAGATCATAACTCCAAAGAATAAATTCTCGTCACCCTATAAATGGTTTTTTGTGCCTTATTGACCAGAGAGACGTGTTTTTTGTCATCTCCAGACCCGTGTGTGGTTTTTATTAATCTGGCAATTTACCGTTATATTTTATACGGTCCATATCAGTCATCAATTCAACCTGTAAAATATAGTCATCGCCATAAAAGCCTCTCGCTCGTATAGTAAATCTTCAACCTCGTCAGACAAGCTCCAAATGCTTATGTGGTATATGATGAAGTATGCCTATCTTCAAGAAGTATGCCATGTAGTATAGTTCAAAATTAATTGTTACTATCCTATGGCGACGTTTATTATTACGCACAGAATAACCAGCACTCCACATCCAATGGCATTCACAGGAGTTGATATAATAGTAAAATCGCGCAACCAACTCATCAAGGTTTACCTATTTTTCGGGAAAGCAAATAAATTCTTTACTCAACAGCTAATCCATTTACCCGTTCAGACATATATGGTGCACATATATATGTATATATATATATATATTTCTATTTTTAAACCAGTTCAATGTGTGATTTAATTGCATATATTTACCATTCCTTCGTTGATTAAATTAACTATCATTCTAATAATTCAATTAATCAAATTCACAATCACACAACACGAACAAAAATCAATTTGTTTTTAACTTTCAAAAATATGCTAATTTATTCATATACTCATTTAACATCATTCTGGTCACATGATTAAAAGTTTACATCCATGCAAAGAAAACAACAACAAAGTAGAGAACAACACGGAAATGTAAAATATGGTTAATGTACCTTGCACCAGAGTCAATCAGAGACATCCACCCTGCACTTAGGGTAGGCTTTCTTAATGCTTTCCTCAGTTTCCCAAGTACAATCTCGCGAATATCCACTCCATTGCACTTTGACAAAGTGAACCTTCTTGTTCCTCAGCTCTTTGGTTTCTTTGCCAATGATCTTCATCGGTTCTCTTCTAACTGCCAATTCTGGAGTGATTTCCAAATCCTGTTGTGTGGCTTCTTCTACAACAAGATCTGGATCATGCACATGCTTTCGTAGTTGAGATACGTGAAATACATCATGCACTCAAGGCAACCAATCGGGAAATTGAACCCTATATGCAAGAGTTCCAACCCGTTCCAGAATAGGAAACGGACCAATAAATTTGGGTGTCAATTTCCCTGTTTTACTGAACCGGATAACTCCTCTCATCGGAGATACCTTCAAATATACATAGTCGCCAACAGCAAATGATATATCTCTTCTTCTCTTATCTGCATAGCTTTTCTGTTGGCTTTAACCGACTAGTAATCGTTTCGTAACAAAATCGACTTTGTCCGTAGCACCGCGAATCATATAAGGCCCCAATACGAGTATATTACCAGGTTCTACCCAACAAGCAGGAGATCGGCACGGTCTACCATACAATACTTCGAATGGAGACACTTTCAGGATCTCCTGGTAGTTGTTGTTATATGAGAATTCGGCCAAATGTAAATGGTCTTCCCATGATCCGCCAAAATCAATGATACACGCCCGTAATAGATCTTCTAGAATACGATTCACCCTCTCAGTTTGACCATCTGTTTGAGGTTGATATGCCGTGCTCAAATTCAGTTTCGTTCCCAATTCTGCTTGGAATGCTTCCCAGAATTTACTACCGAAAATCGAGTCATGATCACTAACGATGCTCATGGGAACTCCGTGCAGTCTAACAATTTCCTTGAAATAAATCTACGCCATACACTGAGCAGTTCTATTCGATTTAACAGGTATGAAATGAGCGGTCTTCGTAAATCGATCTACGATCACCCAAATACTGTAATTTCCTTTCCTGGTTCTGGGCAAACCATCTATGAAGTCCATAGAAATCTGTTCCCACCAACCACCTGGAATTTCCAACGGTTGCAATAATCCAGCGAGTTTCTGCTGATCGCTTTTGACTTGCTGACAGGTGGAACACCGGCTTACATATAAGGAGATGTCTCGTTTCATAGATCTCCACCAAAAAGTGCGTTTGATACCATTATACATCTTGCTCACTCCTTGGTGGATACTAAGCTTGGCTTTGTGGCATTCATCTAATACTTCTCTTCGGAGTCCAGGAATGTTTGGCACACATATTCGGCCCTTCAACCTTAGAATTCCCTCGTTATCAATCTGAAAACTCAGGGGTTCGCCTTTCTGTATTCTTCCTCTGATTATTTGAATGAAGTGATCATCCCTCTGAAGAGCAAATATTTTATCGATCAATGAAGTCGTGATAATAAAACTGGCGATTATCACATTCTTTCTACTTAGCGCATCAGCCACAAGATTGGCTTTCCCTGGAGTGTACAAAATCTCAAAATCGTACGCTGCAAGAAATTCTAGCGAACGCTGCTGCCTCATATTCAAATCTTTCTGGGTGAACAGATACTTCAATGACTGATGGTCTGTATACAGTTCAAATTTCTCACCCAAAAGATAGTGCCTCCAGATTTTCAAAGCAAATACAATGGCTAACAACTCAAGATCACGAGTAACGTAATTCTTCTCATGCGGTTTCAGCTGACGGCTAGCATAAGCAATCACTTGACCTTTTTGCATTAATACTGCACCAAGGCCTTCTCTAGAAGCGTCTGTCCAGACTTTCAAGTCCTCATTGCCATCTATTATTGTCAATACTGGAGTAGTTGTCAGTTTTAACTTCAGCTCCTGGAAAGCTGCCTCACATTCGGGAGTCCAGTTGAACCTCGGATGTTTCTTAGTAAGCTTCGTTAAGTGACTGGATATCTTCGAAAAATTCTTAAAGAACTTCCGATAATAACTGGCCAATCCGAGAAAACTTCTGGCTTCTGTGGGTGTACGAGGTTGTTTCCAATTCTGAATAGCAGTGATTTTACTGGGATCCACTGAAATTCCTTGCTTTGACACGACATGGCCAAGAAATTTGACTTCTTCTTGGCAGAATATACATTTGGAAAATTTTGCTTTTAAAACATTCTTTCTGAGAATTTCTAACACTTGTTCCAAATGTTTTTCGTGCTCGCTTTTTGATTTAGAGAAGATCAGTATATCATCAATGAAAACCAGAACAAATTTATTCAATACTCCTCTGAATACCCGGTTCATTAGATCGACAAAATAAGTTGGAGCGTTACATAAGCCGAACGGCATTACTAACCACTCATTAAATAAGTCTGGGCCTCTGAATGCTGTCAAAGGAACACACTCTTCGGCAATACGAAGCTGATGAAAACCTGTAGCTAGGTCCGTTCGGGAAAACACTTGTGACCATTCAATCAATCCAACAAATCATCAATCCGTGGCAATGGATATTTTTTCTTCAGCGTCTACTTATTCAAGTCACGATAATCTACACATAGTCTGAGAGTACCGTCAGACTTCAGGACAAATACCACTACTGCTCCCCAATCAGAGAAACTAGGCCTGATCAGACCCTTCCATACTAGCTGTCGAGTTGATTGTCTAACTCTTCCTTTTCCTTCAAGGTCATTCTTCGAATAGCGTGAACTACTGGCCTTGCATTCGGAACTAAAGAGATTTTAAAATCAATTTCTCTCTGGGAGGTAAGCTAACAACTTCTTCGAACACATCCGCATAGTTCTTGACGACGGGAATATTTTCAGTGTTGACCGAAATATTCTCCGGAATGATAGGTTCAGGATCTATTTGAGCAGGAGAAACATCTAAAGCTGCCCAGAAGCCCTTCGAATCAGAATTCGAACCTTCACATGGAATGGTTATATAATTGCCTGATTTAATCTTCGCCCTTATGACTCTGTCGGCACATTTAACCTCAGCTTCATATTTTGTTAACCAATCCATTCCGAGAATAAGATCAAGCTCTGTAAAATTCATGACGATTGCGATAGTAGGGAATCGATAGCAGGAAAAAGAAACTGGAACCCCACAAACCCAATTAAGATCGACAGAACCTCCAACCGGATTATGAACAGTCATGGGTTCTCTAAGCTTCTTCAAATTTAAATCAAGTTTCTTAACCGCATTCTTTGCAACAAAGCTTCACGATTCGCCTGTATCAAACAATACTTTAATTGGAATGTTTTTGACAGTAAGCGTGCCTTCGAAAACATCTGGCCTTTCCACACCGGATGAGGGTGCAGAAGTTTCTGCCACTTCATTTACCTGAACTACTTCAGATTTCTTTGATAGTCGGCAATTTTTAGAAATGTGACCAGCTTGGTGGCACATATAGCATCACCTATTTTCTTGAAGTTTGTTCTTGGATTCCGATTTACCCTTCTTTCATTTGTTCCAAGATTTGCAATTTATTACCAAATGCCCTTGCTTATTGCAGCTCGAACATGTGGCAGTCATTATTGGTACTTCTTCAGATTTAACCTTTTGCCTATCGACTCTAGGCTTCTTTCTGAACTCAGACTTTGTACCTGGCTCAACCTGTGTACTTGTCTGTGGGCTATCAGTTTCAGTTTTCCTTTTGTTGCTCGAACTGACTTCCTCTTCATCGACTAAAAGACCTCGCTTATCTAGATCTTCATACTGATAAGCCATGTATATCATTTCAAAAAAAGGAAGCTTCACATGCCCCATTACTTTATTGTGGTATTTTCTTTGTAGACCAATAACAAACCTCAGATTCTTCCTCTTTGGATCTTGAATTAGATGAGGGGCAAAATGAGAAAGTTCATTGAATCTCTTATGATATTCTGGGATATTCATATCTCCTTGTATCAAATAGTAGAATTCATCACATAACCACTCAGTTGCTTCTGAAGGAGTAAATCTTTCACTGAAAACTTCTTTAAATCTATCCCAGGTAATATTACCTTTTGGATTATCCTTAGTAACGGTTTCCCACCAGATTAAAGCTTCATCTTTGAGCGCCCAAGATGCCACTAATCTTTTCTGATTATCTCTCAGCTGGAAACACTCAAAAATTCTTTCAGCAGAACTCATCCAAGCTTGAGTTTGAATAATCGATTCATTGCCCGAAAACTGAACTCCACCCAGATTTCGATATCTCTTAAATAAAGCCTCTAGATCTGGTTCTGCATTCCTTCTGTTTCTGACACTCATTTTCTAGTAATTCTGTAAATAGCAGATCAAGTGTTAGGTCAACAGAAAAGGTAATTTTAAAACATAGAGACATATACTTGAATGTAAATGTGTCTATCCAGGTGTATTTCATTTTGCTATGATCATACTAGGATATTACTGATCCTATTTGTAATGAGTTACTCGTCCTAGAACAATACTTGTTCAATTACTGACGAGTTCGTTCATATGTTATATTCCAGAACTAAGCTTAACCAAAGCTTTGATACCACGTTTTTGATGACCACAAACCCCGATGAGTTCGTTCATATGTTATATTCCAGAACTAAGCTTAACCAAAGCTCTGATACCACGTTTGTGACGACCCCAAACCCCGATAAGACGGTGCAAGGGTAATCTTTGGAATATAACACATAAACAGATAACAACAGAACAGAAATAATTAAATACACCAGATAATGTACAATAGAATACACTGGATAAACATAATCATCAGAGTTACACAGTATATAGGATCATACTTAGTACAAAATACAGTTCAGCTATACATAAATGTCTACAGCGGAAAACAAACATAATATGTACAATAGGAGCTGAACAGCATAAAAAGAGATAAATGATAGAATCCATCTTCTGCTCCAGCTATCCCGAAAGAGCCTGCTAAAACCTGAATATAAGGCTGCCCGTGTAGAAAAAGGGGCACCCGAGTTTGCAAGTGAAACAAACTACGAGTCAGTCTTGGGACTGGTATGAGAAATCTACTTAACACATTTTACAATATGGCAAATCACAGGACCACGCCACTTTCACGGAACGGGTTTACTCCATTGGATTGCCAGTGCTTTAAAACAAGTAAATCTTTTAAACGTCGCAATGCTTTTTATAAAAATGAAGCCATTATAAGACTCAGTTACCATCACACAATGCAACACAAACCGGAGGATAGAGTTTTACCTTATAATGGCCAAAATATGCTTGATAAGAGCAAAACAAATCATTTGATATTATTGCTAGTGTATATATGTTTTAAAAACAATTTCAATCATAACTATCAATCGTAGACGGCATGGGTACCATATATCATGTCGCCATATATATATATAATCAAAACCGCACGGTGTCATATTTGGAAATTGGATTTCCATCATGAACCAAGACAAAAGATCGTCCTTACCGAATTCGAGATGCTCTAGCCCGCCCCTCAGGATCCAGACTCAGGTGTGCCCTTGGATCGTGAGGGTCGGTCCACCGATGTGGATTAAAATGCCTGAACACTGCGTTTCCCCACCCTATGGGGCGTCACTGGTCATATCCGACCACACCATCGGCTCCGAAGAGACCGAAGCAAACCGAGGCCTCGCTTTCCATCATCCACATAAGTAAAATACCCGAGCGTGCAAAACCCAAAGCACCACTCCTAGCTAGAAGGAAACGCATGTTCTCCCTGATGTCCCTCTCCCGTTTCTGGCTCATACCGGGGTGTGAGGCTCGCGAAACAACGTTATACACAAAGCTATGCCACACAGGCCGCGCTTTGATCATCAACCACAAGACTTTGCTTTTCAACAGAAGCCTTGATCATCTGCCACTTAGGCGTGCCACACAGGCAATTCACTCCATGCGACTGATTTCTATCGATATATAACCTCTGAGCTCGTACGTCTCAGAGAAGGGCGTTAAGCAAGAGAATAAATTCTCCGCTGCCAAATAGATATATATTTAATAGAGATCAATCAGCAGAGAACAAAATCCAATGTCAGACACACAGTCCATTTACACGTTCGTTCTGGGTCTGAACGAAACCGGAGGCACTCAATACCTCTCATATCCGTACAATCCACAAGTACGTCCGGACGACTACTACTTCAGCCCCTTTAAGGTGGCTACTCCTATCATGAGCATCAGTAGCACCCCTCCATTCGACGTGAAGATCATCGGTCTTGCACCGTCTTCATATCTTCGATTTTCACTCGTCGAACAATTATTTGAAATGAGAATCAACTCGGCCTTTTCAAATAATTCACGTATATTTAGAATTTCAAATCAATTCATTTCCATGGTTAAATTATTCGATATCACTAGTTCTGTTCTTTAATATAATTTTCACGCCAAACACATTCAACCATCATATATCACATATACCGAGAAAATTCAGTTTATTTCCATTCCATATCATTTATAATATTTTATCATGATTTATCGCTATTTCTATTTGTTTAAAAATAGCCAATTCATTCAAACGACGCTTCAGGCCATAACGCGGCCGTGGCTCTGTTTTTCTTCAGATTTGATTTACACATATCTGAAAATCAAACCGTTGGATCTTCACAAATTTTATATCATTAGAAAGATCTTTTCAAAACGAATCCAACGGTTTCAGTTTTGGGAAAATCCAACGGTCGGATCTCCTGCACTAATCGTTTGAAGTTACGATTTCAAATTACGAACTACAGCGTCGTTATTCGATTTAATTTAATTATATTTATATATATATATAATCAATTCTGGTGTTGTTTTTCTTCAAATTTGAATTAAATATTCCAGACAATCGAACCGTTGGATCTTCACAAAGTGGGTGTCGTTGGAAAGATATTTACAAAGCGAACCCAACGGTTGCGGTTTCGGGAAAATCCGACGGTCGGATCTCCCGCACTAATCGTTTGAAATCACGGTTTCAAAATGCGAACTGCAGCTTCGTTATTCACTATATTTTAATTTTATTTATGTAAATATATATAAATATAATTCTTTCTTCGATTTCAAAACCATATCCACTTTATATATTTGATAAAAATGATATTTTTATCATCAAAAATATTTATTCCACACATCACCATTTTTAACACTTCATATTCACAATAAAAATGTAGATTTTATTGTTCAACCTATATATTCAACACATGAACGTTTTCGACTTCGCATACGATAAAATATGATTTTTATCGTTCTAGTCCTTTATTTAACAAATGAATATTTTCTATAGTTCATATATGTAATAAAAATGTGATTTTTATTGTAAAACAATTTATTTCAAAACACGATTATTTTATATAGTCTATACATAAGGTAATAATGTTATTTTTGGTGTTAAAATAATTTATTTAAAATACTAATATTTATATAGGCTATATATATAATAAAAATGTGATTTTTATCTTTCAAATAATTTACTTAACACATGAACTCATTCAACACATTAATTTCTATTCAACACACGAATATAGTTTCAATACATGAAAATACTTCTAACACATGAATATTATTGAAATTTTCGGCAACATAATGGCAGGGTAGTTAAAACTGGGACCGTCCCTAGTACGGCTCCTCGCTCAACCTTAAAACCTCGCGGTTTTTGACAATGGGGATTTCATGCATCTAGTTTGCACGCAGGCGAGCATGCTTATTTTTCTTTTCCACAAACTAATCTTATGTGGTTCCATCCAAAATAATTCTCAACCACAAACAGGTATTTTTCAACCATAATCAATCATTCATGATTTTCACCAAATTTCACATCAACCAATAATCCAAACAATATCACAACCAATATATATCGTCCATGGTCTGTGGACGAGAGGAGTGTATATATATATATATATATATATATGTATGTATGTATGTATATATATATATATATTCGTATACAAATATATTTCAATTTCATTTCACTTCATTTCAATCATTTCAACGCATATATATTTTTTGTAATGCATATATAACTTATACATCGAACATACAACTTATACAACGCTTATACATGAGGTGTACAATGCTTATATAACTCATACATCGACTATATAATTTATACATCGTTGTTTTCCATATCGTTTATAAATTAGAAATATCACATTGGGTTCCACTCCACCAAAAATTGCAGAAGGCTCAGAAAAATATGCGGTCTCTTCTAGAATATAGAAGACGTCCACATGAGTCCACTGTCTCTTGTTTCACTGGATTTTGTCAACATAGCAAAAAGATATGATTTTTACTGTGAAATCGAAATCCGTAGCGCTTTAAAGCGTTGTAATCTATTTAAAAATTAACACTGTCGTACCTTTCTAAATGGGTTCAAAACTAGGTTTTCGATTTGCAACCAAACCGTGCAGCGATTCGTCGATCGGTCTACACCACGAGGAAGAGGGAGGAGAGGGCTTCAGGCGCAGGGTGGTGGGGTCCAGTTCGATCTGGCCAGGAAGCGGCGGCGGCGGCTGGAAGTGGCGGATTTTGGAGGCACGATTCTCAACGTAGAAGTGACGAGGAGGGGCGTGGCTTAGATGGATTTGAGGAGTTCGGGAAGATCTACAAAAAGCTTAACTTGGTCATGGCGTTTTGTTGCGTGTGGAGGGAGAAAATGAGGAGAGAAGGAGTGGAGTTTTTCCGCCGTTCGAACGAAATGTGTAACGGGTTTTTGAGCGGATCCGAGATTGTGAAGGAAGAAAGTGATTGGCCCAGGGTTTTTATTTTAATTTTTAATTTAATTAAATCCAAAAATACCTCCTTTCACATACGAACTCCAATCCAAACCCGACGACTGTCGTCCTTAGCTAAATACCCCCATTTCGAACACAATGAGATATGTTTCGTAGGCCCATTCGACTATTTCAGTCATTTTTCTTCAAATTAAAATATAAAACACTCAATATTTAATTTGAACGTACATTTCAATTTGTCGGGGCCATATACTGATTCTAAAAATTCCTGAAAAATAAATCTAGCTATGTTTTGACGATACGGTCCCAAAAAAACTAGTTTCATCGAATTCTGAGACTATTTGAAAAATGGCCATTTTCTAGTCGATCCAATTTAACTGAAATTGACCAAACACATTTTCTTTTGCCACGCTCACATGTTAACTTCAAAAATTATGAAATTTGAAATATAGCAATAACTTCACATCCTGGATCCAACAAAAGTGGTTTTGTCTAATTTCGAGGTCGTTTGCAAAATGTCTATTTTCAAGGGCGATATATTCTCTATAGCGACCTTTATGAAAATTCATTTGGCCATAACTTTTGACTCCCGCTATGAAACTTTGATTTCTCAGATTCGTTAGAAAGATATTCACTAACAGATTTAAATACTTTTGGTTTCACTAAAATCCGTTTTATTTTGCACCCGGTATAGTCAGTCAAAGTTTGAATTGAAATTTTGAAACTACCGCGCCATTTCAGGCCTTGTTTATAATTTAATTTAATTATATTTATTTTCAAACATCGATTCAAATATACTTTTCATCGTTATTATTTAAAATAATTATTTTAAATATTTAAAATCTACTAAAATAGCCAAATTAAAATTTTTAAACTGGCTCAGATTTTCCGGGTTGTTACAATCTCCCCTACTTAAAACTTTTCGTCCCCGAAAAGGAACAAATTCGAAAGTGGTTTGATTAACTAACTCTACTTTCAATCTGGCTTCCATTCTTCAACTTTCCAGTTTCTAAGAATTTTTAAATTCTTCAAAAATTTGGCTAACACCCAAAATTTTCGAAAAATTTCGCCATAACCTCCTTTGTACGGGGAGGGGTTTGGAAATTTATTGGGCCATATTAGGTACCCAATAAATCCTAATAAGCATGCACATATTTATAGTGATATATTCCGGTGTCCACAGGGGAGTGTGTATAGATCATAACTCCAGAGAATAAATTCTCGTCACCCTATAAATGGTTTTTTGTGCCTTAATGACCAGAGAGACGTGTTTATTGTCATCTCCAGACCCGTGTGGGGTTTTTATTAATCTGGCAATTTACCGTTATATTTTATATGGTCCATATCAGTCATCAGTTCAACCTGTAAAATATAGTTATCGCCATACAAGCCTCTCGCTCGTATGGTAAATCTTCAACCTCGTCACACAAGCTCCAAATGCTTATGTGGTATATGATGAAGTATGCCTATCTTCAAGAAATATGCCATGTAGTGTAGTTCAAAATTAATTGTTACTATCCTATGGCGATGTTTTTTATTACATACAGAATAACCAGCACTCTGCATCCAATGGCATTCACAGGAGTTGATATAATAGTAAAATCGCGCAACCAACTCATCAAGGTTTACCTATTTGTCAGGCACGCAAATAAATTCTTTACTCAACAGCTAATCCATTTACCTATTCAAACATATATAGTGCACAGGTATATATTTCTATCTATTTTTAAACCAGTTCAATGTGTGATTTAATTGCATAAATTTACCATTCCTTCATTGATTAAATTAACTATCATTCTAATAATTCAATTAATCAAATTCACAATCACACAACACGAATAAAAATCAATTTGTTTTTAACTTTCAAAAATATGCTAATTTATTCATATACTCATTTAACATCATTCTGGTCATATGATTAAAAGTTTACATCCATGCAAAGAAAACAACAACAAAGTAGAGAACAACATGGAAATGTAAAATATGGTTAATGTACCTTGCACCAGAGTCAATCAGAGACATCCACCTGCACTTAGGGTAGGCTTTCTTAATGCTTTCCTCGGTTTTCCAAGTACAATCTCGCGGATCTCCACTCCATTGCACTTTGACTAAGTGAACCTTCTTGTACCTCAGCTCTGTGGTTTCTTTGATAATGATCTTCATCGGCTCTCTTCTAACTGCCAATTCTGGAGTGATTTCCAAATCCTATTGTGCGACTTCTTCTACAACGAGATCTGGATAATGCACATGCTTTCGTAGTTGAGACACGTGAAATACATCATGCACTCCAGGCAACCAATTGGGCAATTGAACCCTATATGCGAGAGTTCCAACCCGTTCCAGAATAGGAAACGGACCAGTAAATTTTGGTGCCAAATTCCCTGTTTTACCGAACCGGATAACTCCTCTCATCGGAGATACCTTCAAATATACATAGTCGCCAACAGCAAATGATATATCTCTTCTTCTCTTGTCTGCATAGCTTTTCTGTCGGCTTTGAGCGGCTAGTAATCGTTTCTTAACGAAATCGACTTTATCCGCAGCATCGCGAATCATATCAAGCCCCAATACAAGTCTATTACCAGGTTCTACCCAACAAGCAGGAGACCGGCACGGTCTACCATACAATACTTCGAATGTAGACATTTTCAGGCTCGCCTGGTTGTTGTTGTTATATGAGAATTCATCAAAATGTAAATGGCCTTCCCATGATCCGCCAAAATCAATAACATACGCCCGCAATAGATCTTCTAGAATACGATTCACCCTCTCAGTTTGACCATCAGTTTCAGGATGATATGCGGTGCTCAAGTTCAGTTTCGTTCCCAATTCTTCTTGGAATGCTTCCCAGAATTTACTAGCAAAAATCGGGTCACGATCACTAACGATGCTAATGGGAACTCCGTGCAGTCTAACAATTTCCTTGAAATAAATCTGCGCCAGACTCTGAGCAGTTCTATTCGATTTGACAGGTATGAAATGAGCGGTATTCGTAAACTGATCTACTATCACCCAAATACTGTCATTTCCTTTCCTGGTTCTGGGCAAACCATCTATAAAGTCCATAGAAATCTGTTCCCACTTTCCACCTGGAATTTCCAATGGTTGCAATAATCCAGCGAGTTTCTGCTGATCGCTTTTGACTTGCTGACAGGTGGAACACCAACTTACATATAAGGAGATGTCTCGTTTCATAGATCTCCACCAGAAAGTGCGTTTGATATCATTATAAATCTTGCTCACTCCTGGATGGATACTAAGCTTGGCTTTGTGACATTCATCTAATACTTTTCTCCGGAGTTTAGGAATGTTTGGCACACATATTCGGCCCTTCAACCTCAGAATTCCCTCGTTATCAATCTGAAAACTCAAGGGTTCGCCTTTCTGTATTCTTCCTCTGATTCTTTGAATGAAGTGATCATCCCTCTGAAGAGCAGATATTTTATCGATCAATGAAGTCGTGATAATAAAACTAGCGATTATCACATTCTTTCTACTTAGCGCATCAGCCATAACATTGGCTTTCCCTGGAGTGTACAAAATCTCAAAATCGTACGCTGCAAGAAATTTTGGCCAATGCTGCTGCCTCAGATTCAAGTCTTTCTGGGTGAACAGATACTTCAATGACTGATGGTCTGTATACAGTTCGAATTTCTCACCCAAAAGACATTGCCTCCAGATTTTCAAAGCAAATACAATGGCTAACAACTCAAGATCATGAGTAATGTAATTCTTCTCATGCGGTTTCAGCTGACGGCTAGCATAAGCAATCACTTGACCTCTTTGCATTAATATTGCACCAAGGCCTTCTCTAGAAGCGTTTGTCCAGACTTTTAAGTCCTCATTACTATCTATTATTGTAAACACTGGAGAAGTTGTCAGTTTTAACTTCAGCTCCTGGAAAGCTGCCTCACATTCGGGAGTCCAGTTGAACCTCTAATGTTTCTTAGTAAGCTTCATTAAGTGACTGGATATCTTCGAAAAATTCTTAATAAACTTCCGATAATAACTGGCCAATCCGAGGAAACTTCTGGCTTCTGTGGTTGTACGAGGCTGTTTCCAATTCTGAATAGCAGTGATTTTACTGGGATCCACTGAAATTCCTTGCTTTGACACGACATGGCCAAGAAATTTGACTTCTTCTTGCCAGAATATACATTTGGAAAATTTTGCTTTTAAAACATTCTTTCTGAGAATTTCTAACATTTGTTCCAAATGTTTTTCGTGCTCGCTTTCTGATTTAGAGAAGATCAGTATATCATCAATGAAAACCAGAACAAATTTATTCAATACTCCTCTGAATACCCGGTTCATTAGATCGACAAAATAAGATGGAGCTTTACATAAGTCGAACGGCGTTACTAACCACTCATAGAATAAGTCTGGGCCTCTGAATGCTGTCAAAGGAACACACTCTTCAACAATACGAAGCTGATGAAAACCTGTAGCTAGGTCTATTCGGGAAAACACTTGTGCACCATTCAATCGATCCAACAAATCATCAATCTGTGGCAATGGATATTTATTCTTCAGCGTCTGCTTATTCAAGTCACGATAATCTACATATAGTCTGAGAGTACCTTCAGACTTCGGGACAAATACCACTGCTGCTCCCCAATCAGAGAAGCTAGGCCTGATCAGGCCCTTCCATACTAGCTGTCAAGTTTGATTATCTAACTCTTCTTTTTCCTTCAAAGTCATTCTTCGAATAGTGTGAACTACTGGCCTTGCACTCGGAACTAAAGAGATTTTAAAATCAATTTCTCTCTGGGGAGGTAAGCTAACAACTTCTTCGAACACATCCGCATAATTCTTGATGACAGGAATATTTTCTATGTCGACCGAAATATTCTCCGGAACAACAGGAACATGATCTATTTGAGCAGGAGATACATCTAAAGCTGCCCAGAAGCCCTTCGAATCAGAATTCGAACCTTCACATGGAATGGTTATATAATTGCCTGATTTAATCTTCGCCCTTACGACTATGTTGGCGCATTTAACCTCAGCTTCATATTTGGTTAACCAATCCATTCCCAGAATAAGATCAAACTCTGTAAAATTTATGACAATCGCGGTAGTAGGGAATCGATAGCAGGAAAAAGAAACTGGAACCCCATAAACCCAAATAAGATCGACAGAACCCCCAACCGGATTATGAACAGTCATGGGTTCTCTGAGCTTCTTCAAATTTAAATCAAGTTTCTTAACCGCATTCTTTGTGACAAAGCTTCGCGACGTGCCTGTATCAAACAGTACTTTAACTGGAATTTTTTTGATAGTAAGCGTGCCTTCTAAAACATCTGGCCTTTCCTGACCGGATGAGTGTAAAGACCCATAAATTCCCGCTCTTTGGATCGACCATAAACTACACAAGTCTGACCCAAAAGTTGGATATCCACGAATACTTTAACTTTGGGAATACAACAACATCAGAACAACAACAACAGACTTTTATAAACATCACAATAATGTTACATCAGAGTACAGAATATCAGAGTACATTGGAATAAAATTACAGCGGAAGATAAATTACAATATTTTAATACAATACAGCGGAAGACTTTCTATGCTCTGGACATAGCTTTAAGCTTCAATCCAGAATCCTGCTCGAGATAAGGACCTGTAGACAAACTACTCGACTGCCCGTGTGGAAAGAGGGCACCCGAGTTTGTAAAGGTGGAAACAAACAACGGGTCAGTCGTGGGACTGGTGTGAGAATTCTTAACTAATTTAACTAATAGTAATAAGGCAAATCCAAGGACCACGCCGCTAACGCGGAACCGGTTTACTCCAATGGATTGTCGTGCATAAATTAAGGTAAATCGTCAAAACAACGCAATGCTTTTTAGAAAAATGAAACCATCATAAGACCCAAGTCCCATCACACAATGCAACGCAATCCGGAGGATAGGGTTTTACCTTATAATGGTCAAAAATGCTTGATACGATAAAAACGAATTTGATATTATTATTAGTGTGTATATGTTTCAAAAACATTTCAAAGTAAATGTATCAATCCTAGGACACATAGATACCATAATACTATGCTTCCATACTAGTAATACAATCAAAACCGCATGAGGTCGTATTGGAAATTGGGTTTCCATCATAAGTCAAGGCTAGGGAGGAGCTCCTTACCGATTCGAGACACTCTAGCTAATGTCTCAGGATTCCCCACAGTTAACCCTTGGATCCTGCAGGGTCGGTCCACCATACGAGTTGCGGATTAGTTATTCTTGAACACACGTTTCCCGGTCCTATAGGACCTATTGTCCGAGGCGCCTCATTCCATCATCCACATAAGTAAAATGTCGGGTCGTGTTAAAGCCCAAACACCACTTCTAGCTAGAAAGAAACGTGCTGCTCTCCCTGCGTTCCCTTCTCCCGTTTTAGACTCCGCCGGTGTGTGAGGCTCGCGAAGTCATGCTATACACAAAGCTATGCCTAAACAGGCTATGCTTTGATCATCCCACAAGGCCTGCTTTTCAACAAAGCCTTGATCATATGCATCTTAGCATGCCACATCGTCACTCCATATCACACTACCATTCCTTTGCCAATGTATATGAAAGGGTGTTAAGCAAGAGAATAAATTCTCCGCCACCAAACATTCATACATTCAACAGAAAATTAATAAATACAATATAAAGGAGTACAATGTCAGACACACATTCCATTTATAAGCTTATGCTCTGGGTCTGAGCGAAAGCCAAATCCGTACAAATCAGCACTACGTCCGGATAACTACCATTTTAGCCCCGTCTTGGGAGCAAATCAATCAAGGGCCTCAACACTAGTTACCCATTCGATGTGAAGATCGTCGGTCTTCAATCGCCGTCTTCAATTCTTCGAACGTCGTATCATTATTTGGAATGAGAGTAAACTCGGACTTTCCAAATAACTCTCGCATATATAAATTTGAAAACCATTTCATATCGTTGTTAATAATTTATAACGATCTATCGCTATTTTTACTTTACATACACATCCTAAACATAACAATGTATATTTTACTCCTCCATTTCTCAATTTACACCAAACGTATATTTGGTTTCGTTATTTTTCTAATGAAAATCCATTCCTTAGAAATGTAAATTTTTAATCTTATTATTTACATTGAAAAATGTAAATTCCTATTCCTATTTTATTTACATTGAAAAATGTAAACTTATATTTCAATATATTAATATATTGAAAATGTAACCTTTATTTCATATTCTATTTACATTGGAAAATATAAATTCCTAGTCATTCTTTTGTTTACATTGAAAAATGTAAACTCTTTTATTTGCATACAAAAATATAATTTCTATTTCACCCTTATTTACATTGAAAAATGTAGGTTTCTATATTACACCAATTACATATAAAAATGTAACTTCCTATTTTCCTTTTATTTACATTAAGAAAAATGTAACTTTTCTAATATTTACATTAAGAAAAATGCAAAACTTTTATAATCCTTATATTATTTTATTAAAAATGTAACTTTCTTTTATAACAAACTTGGAGGTGAAAATATTCATTTCATTATTAACACATAATGGTGTGAAAATAACGTCAATTTCTAAGTTATCCATTTATATTTTAATATGGGCCAGACCTCTCACATTAGGCCTACAACTTGTGGATGATGGATAGGCCGGTCGGTTCCGGGCAGACTTCTCCCACTAGTTGGGCTTAACCTCGTGTCTTGGCCCAATTTGTATTTGGGCACTTGGACCTCTCACATTAGGCCCAACATTTGTGGCTGCTGGATATGCCGGTCGGGTCCGGGCAAACTTCCACCACAAATGTGACCCAACCTCGTGTCCAAGTACAATTTTAATTAATCATTATAATTGTTCTACTAAAAATATTATTTTAAAATGTTTCACATTTCAAAATATCTTGATTTTGGAATATTTTATATTTCCAAAATAACTTGATTTCAGATACTATAACTTACCCTTTTCAAATCTTAATAAAACTTGGTACTTTCTCAATTTCTATACTTACATACAAAAAATGTGATTTTGATACATGTCAAATCTACTTT
The DNA here is from genome assembly GCA_030737875.1 of Allium sativum. Taxonomy (NCBI): domain Eukaryota; kingdom Viridiplantae; phylum Streptophyta; class Magnoliopsida; order Asparagales; family Amaryllidaceae; genus Allium; species Allium sativum. Next base: position 386,164,982 of record CM060916.1, on the reverse strand, counting down.
TTAATTACATTAGAGAACATAAATAAAAGATCGTTTATTTTTCTAAGTCATATTTGTGTTAAAGGACACAATTAAAAAGACATTCATTTTTATGTTAACACAATTCCATCCTGATTTGAATATTTTAATGAATTCCCTTTTTAATCTGACATAAATGTTCTTTCAAATTTTTATCATAAATGTTCTTGCTAATTTCACGTAAATGTTCTTCAAATTTTACATGACGATGAAAATCTCTTCTTAAAATCTACCTTTTTGTTTAATATAAAAATATAAAACAAAAATGTAACTTTTAATACAATCTTTTTACCGCATCTCAAATGACGATAAAAATCATTATTTTAAATCTAACAGTAAAATATGAACCTCTATATACATGTGAAATGTAGATAAAAATACGGTCCTTAGTTCTGCCATTTTATTTACACATAACATGGAAATAAAAATAAGTTTAATAATCTTATCCTTTTATTTGTATATAAAATACATATAAAAATGTATTTCATTACCTTGCCTTTTTGTTTGTATATAAAATTGTAATCTATAGCTTTATCTCTTTATTTCAATGTAAATCTATTCTTAAATTACACAATAATAAAAATGTAATTTTTTTTATTTCAATGTGAATCCGACATCTTTATTACATTATAAAAATGTAATTTTTTTATTTCAATGTAAATCCTCATTATTGACTTCATGTAATTTTAATTTACAATGTAATCTCTCATTCTTAACTTCATATACAAATGTAATTTTAATTTACATTGTAAATCTCTCATTCTAAGTTTTATATAAAAATGTAATTTTTAATTTACATTGTAAATTCATACTGTAATTACACATAAAAATGTAATTTTTATCTTACGTTGCAGATTCATACCTTAATTACATATAAAAATGTAATTTTTATTTTACGTTGCAAATTCATACCTTAATTACATATGAAAATGTAATTTTTATTTTACGTTGCAAATTATACCTTATTTACATATAAAAATGTAATTTTTATTTTACCTTGCAAATTCATACCTTAATTACATATAAAAATGTAATTTTTATTTTGTATTGCAACATCTCATCCTTTAATTATATATAAAAATGTAAATTTTAACCTCAATGTACATTCTAATCTTAATTACATAATAAAAATGTAATTTATATTTGCAGTGTGAATCCTATTCTAAATTTACATATAAAAATGTAAATTTAATTACAATGCAAATTCTACTTCTTATTTACATTGTAAAAATATGATTTTTATCATACGATGCAAACTTCCATTCTAATTACATAGAAAAATGTAATTTTTATCATACGGTGTAAATTCACATTTCAATTACATAGAAAAATGTAATTTTTATCATACGGTGTAAATTCACATTTCAATTACATAGAAAAAATGTAATTCTTATCACGTCGTAAAATCCTACTTTTTATGTCATATAAAAAGAAAAATGTAAACTTTATTTACTATGTTGAATTGATAATCTAGATCAATTCAAATAAAAAGACAAATCTTTATTTTCTATGTTGAATTGATAATCTAGATCAATTCAAGTAAAACAAAATCACTAACATAACGATGGCAAACCATGTCTCTTTTATTATGAATCGACAAGTTTGATTAATTCAAATCATACAAAAGCGATAACATAAGAATGTGACAATCATATTTCTACTATTTTGAATTGATAAATTAGATCAATCCAAATCAACACAAGTGATTACATAAGAGGTGATAATCATACGGATCTAAACTATCCATCACAAACACATACCAACCATCATCAAATATGACAAAACAAAATAGATCTGTATCGTAAGCATGATATTTACCATTCAAACTTCACATAACGCTAGGATAATAATTAAATTAATTAAATTTAATTAAAAATAAATTCTCACATTGCTTGGGACTGAAATGAAGGTCCAAACTCGGTCAGATCTCGTTTTCGAAGTCACGACGATTTCGGATCTGAAAGATTTAAATTTGAAGTTCATATGTATAAATTAGAAACTAACTTTTTACAACTGCAGTTGCCACATCTAAAAGCGTGGCAAATTCTAAAATGAAATTTCATACCTAAAGCGTTCAAAACTTTGATTTGTGATTTCGTGAGCTGTAGTTAACGGTTTTGGGTGCCGTTTGTTGGAGCTTAGAGAGCTACGAAAGAGGAATCAGCGCCTTGAAGGGGGGAGGGTGCGCACGCCTGTGGTGGGGCCCAAGGGGGTGCGACGGCGGCGGGTTTAGGGGGGTGGGGCGACGGCTACAGTTGATAAGAGGTGGTGATTTGGGTATGGAATCGAAGAGCTCGGAATTCTCTTCGAAACGTGTATTTGTATGAAGATTTTCGTTGAGAAACGAAGGAGAAATCGAAGCTTGAAGTTTCGAAGGGGAATGGGTTTCGTGGCGGCTGAAATGAGAAGGAAGAAGACGGAGTACTGTAGCGATGCACATTTATAATATAGTATTAGGTTTAACTAATGATTACTTAATCCTTAATTACCCAATAAAGGTCCTATTTGGCCCGAACTCAGAATTAGGCATGCTTACTGTCTATCTTAATGTTTTGACATCTTATGAATGCAATGGGACATGTTTCGAGGCCCAATTTCGAAGTTTACAGCGTTTGTTATTTATTTTTAATATAAATCCTTTAATTTTTTTATTCAACCGTACATGAAAGTTCACTGGGGTCACAAATTAACTTCAAAAATTCCCAAAAAATATATTTAGCTATGTATTGACGCTGCGGACCTAGGAAAATTAATTTTGTTCAATTCTGAGCCCGTTTGAAAAATGACAATTTTCAAGTCGATTAAAATTGACCAAAATTGACAAAACTGAAATCTTTTTGCCACGGCTACAATTTAATTCTAAAAATTATGAAAAATTAAACTTAACTATATTTTGACATTCCGAATCCAATAAAAGTAGTTTTGTCGAAAACAGAGGTCGTTTGAAAAATGGCTATTTTCAAGGCGTATATATTTAATATTAAAGATAAATTTTTATACCAATAATTTCCAAAACTCGAAATATATAAGTGTTTACTGTTTTTCAATGTAGAAACATCATTCCGAACTCAATGGAAGTGGTTTCGAGTTCAAATTCCTTTGTATGCAAAAAGTAGTGTTTTTGTCCTTTGTAAATTTCATAGCGACCTTTCTAAATTTTAAACTGGGCATAACTTTTGATTCCCGCTATGAAATTTCAATTTTTCGGATTCGTTGGAAAGATATTTTTAAATAGATTCTAATATTTTTGGTTTCACTAAAATCCGTTAAATTTTGCATCATGTACGTTCAGTTAAAGTTAAAGTTTGACTTTTCAAACTACCGTGTTATTTCTAATTCCTTTTATAGTTAAAATTAAATTATTCATTCTAACTTCGATATAAATCAATTTTTAATCATTATTATTTAATAAATTATTTTAAATATCAAAACTCATTAAAATTAGTTAATATAAATTTTAAATTTACCCCCAAATTTCAGGGTTGTTACAATGAGGGTGCAGAAGTTTTTGCCACTTCATTTACCTGAACTACTTCATATTTCTTTGATAGTCGGCAATTTTCAGAAATGTGACCAGCTTGGTGGCATTTATAGAATCCCCTATTTTCTTGAAGTTTGTTCTTGGATTCCGATTTACCCTTCTTTCGTTTGTTCCAAGATTAGCAATTTATTTCCAAATGCCCTTGCTTATTGCAGCTCGAACATGTGGCAGTCGTTATTGGTACTTCTTCAGATTTAACCTTTTGCCTATCGACTCTAGGCTTCTTTCTGAACTCAGAATTCGTACCTGGCTCCACTTGTGTACTTGTCGCCGGGCTATCAGTTTCCTTTTGTTGCTCGAACTGACTTCCTCTTCATCAACCAAACGACCTCGCTTATCTAGATCTTCATACCGATAAGCCATGTATATCATTTCAGGAGAAGGAAGCTTCACATTCCCCATTACTTTTGTAACACCCCACGTCCATTAATGTCACTCACAAAGGGAATGCATTAACTTCCATGGAGCATTTTAAGTGAATATAGAACAGAAAATCACAACAAGACAGATATAAAGCAGTACTTGAAAATTTAAAACTTTATTTATTGCAGCAGAAGGTAAATATGTTTGGTTACATCATCAAAACCATAAACCAAGGTCAAGTACATCATATCCATCTTGATAAAACAAAGTACATAAACTGAAAGACATAATCCCCAACATCAAAATAGCCAGAAATAAAGAGAAGCTGAACTTTACTTCAGCGATCCAAGCAATCTTCTAAAAGAAGTCCAAAATCAAGCTCCACTGGTGCTAGTTCCAACCTGAGCACCTGGGGGGGGGGAGGGAGGAAAGAGATGGAAAAAGGGGGTCAGACATAAAGTCTGGCGAGTGCGATAATTCTAACAATATAATTAACAAAGTAACTAGGCTGAGGCATAAGTTGGAAAATAAGGAAATGACCATGAACCATTGAGTATGGCAGAGTAAACAAGGAAACAGGATGAACTACGATATCGTTAAAGTGCACCTAACCCACTAAGATAATTACTAAACTACACCAACACTATGAGATAATAGATATACTGCACCGTCACTAGTATATGCACCACCATTAGTCACCATAAGGTTGATCCTGCCTACAGATTTAATAATGATATTGGTACTTTCGTGCACCCCTAGCTGCCTTCATAGGTGTCGTCTGCCCCTATCTCCACTAGGTGTACCCACTACCCCCAAGCAATTGGCTCCCTAACTCGTAGATACCCGTGCTAGCCCCACAGTGGGGTGTATCACTCCCCCAAAGTGGCAACCCGATACCACCAAGCATGCACGGATTATACCTACACGATGCAACAACGTCTTACCTACCATCCCGGGTCCACACATGCATATGAACCCGTTGGACTTGCGTTGCCACCGCTAACCCGGTTTGGCCTCTTACAGTCAAGCCCAGTATGCGTGTCCCGTCCTCGACTTTGGTCGAGCCCACAAAGATACGTATGGGTTACTGGTTGAAAGGGCCCCCATTACTTGACACAAGTTATCCTCCTAAGCTTGGTCCCCTCTAGTACATCCCACTTAACCCACTTCTTATTCAAGTTTCCATTACATGTTTCATATTCTGGTTAAGTGTTTCTAATCGTATTTCCAAATGTCACCCAAGGCACCCACTAGATTCCACATGCCACCCAAGGCACCCACTAGATTCCACATGCCACCCAAGGCACCCACTTAACCCCCTCATGTCCCACTACATGCTTATCTGGTTAAGTGTTTCTTAATTCATTAAGACCGTAACCTAATAAAGACCTCTCACATTAGACTGACATTTGTGGCAGATGGATTTGCCGGGCGGGTCCGGGCAGTCTTACACCACAAAAGAGCCTAACCTCGTGTCTTTACAACTGTTACGTATTTAGTTTGTGCCTAAGACCTCTCACATTAGACTGGCATTTGTGGCAGCTGGATTTGCCGGGCGAGTTCGGGCAGTCTTACACCACAAAAGAGTCTAACCTCGTGTCTTAGACGATTAATTACTCCTAATTAATCATTCCCCAATTTGAATTACTTTCCCTATTCAAATTATCAATCAATTCCAAATTTAACGATGTCCATAATTGACTCAATTATGTCCATCCATTTATGGTATGTAAAATCATACCAATTTTCACCACAATTATATTTTATGCCTTTTAAGGCATTTATGCCAATTAAATATTTTTTTAATATTATCCCCTTTACCCCACGTAGTACGTTTGTTCGTTTAACGTAAAAATATATGTTTGACTCGAGTAGTCTAACTCATGGAATAAAGAGAAAACATCACAATGTACACATAATTAAAACATAAATCTAACATAGGGGTGAACTTGCATATGTGAATCATGTTTTACATCTAAAACTTGCATAGGCCAAAACTACAACTTGCATAAACAACATATGTCATGGATCCAATCTAAAGGTATGAACTTGATGAGAAAATGGCCACAAACTTGCATAAATAACATATGTCATAGATCTATATCTAAAGGTGTTAATTTGCATAGGCAATACCCCTAAACTTGCATAACATGATTCATGTATTCATACAACTTACATGTGTGATTTATACATCATAACAAGGGTGTAAACTTGCATCTAACATGTAAACTTTCAATTAAATTTTCACATGAACTAGGTGTCATAATCATGTAAGTTCACATATAATTCTACCCAACTTGTATATGATTCATGTTTGAATCAAAATCTAAACTTGCATACATATGATTTATCATATGAGTCAATATAACAAACTAGCATAAGAAACATGATGATTCAACTAGACATAAGCCAATCATAGGATTATAATATGGGTGATAGCATCATAACTTTGCATCGTAGATGATAGCATCATAACATAATATCATAGAAATTACAACATAATTCTACAACCTAATTACAACATGCAATCAACAATTCATATCATATCCAAATTATCCGCATTATAACTCAATCCAATTCATTTATTAATTATTTTGTTAAAACTATCGAACTCACAACTCAAAAGCAGTCTTGAGTTCTGATTTCTGATTTCTGATTTCTGGAGTTGAATTAGCGCTCCTTTGAAGAAGATTCGCTGTTAGGGTTGAGTAGTTCTGATTTGGTTGTTGTTCTTCCTCTTTAATTTGGTGGCGGCTGCTCTAGGGTTCAAGATAACAGCATGACGGCCATAGTTTCAATTTTAATTCTGATTTAGGGTTTGAGTTTTTGGGTATTTTTATAGAGTTTTGAGTTAATTTAAGCCGTCGGATGTTCTTAGGGTTAATCAAAACCATTCGGTCATGATAGGGTGATGAGTCACCCCTAATGACTCAGCAAGGAGACAGAAAGGACTCAACAACATGGGTCAGCCTGAACCAGAAAGCTGTGCAGGCTTTTGCCTCGGCCTGGGCGCACTTGGCAGGTGCGCCAGTGTTAATTTGTACTGGTGCACTTCCCAAGTGCGCCAGTGCATTATTTTCCTTCTTTTGCCACCAATCTTCGTTCGTCCATAACTCCTTCATCCGGTACCCGTTTCCCTCAAACTCGAACTCTATTTCAACCAGAATTCCGAGACGAACATAATAGCGCAACCCCATTCCTTTAATTCTCATGTCTAAGATTAATTATTCTTTACTTTAGTTAATTCGATTATTCAAAAATCTGGAGTGTTACATCTCTATTGTGGTATTTTCTTTGTAGACCATTAATAAACCTCAGATTCTTCCTCTTTGGATCTTGAATTAGATGAGGGGCAAAATGAGAAAGTTCATTGAATCTCTTATGATATTCTAAAATATTCATATCTCCTTGTATCAAATAGTAGAATTCACCACATAACCGCTCAGTTGCTTCTGGAGGAATAAATCTTTAACTGAAAACTTCTTTAAATCTATCCCAGGTAATATTACCTTTTGGATTATCCTTAGTAACAGTTTCCCACTAGATTAAAGCTTCATCTTTGAGCGCCCAAGATGCCACTAATCTTTTTTGATTATCTCTCAGCTGGAAATGCTCAAAAATTCTTTCAGCGGAACTCATCCAAGCTTGAGTTTGAATAATTGATTCATTGCCGAGAATTGTACTCCAATCGGATTTCGATATCTCTTAAATAAAGCCTCTAGATCTGGTTCTGCATTCCTTCTGTTTCTGACACTCATTTTCTAGTACTTCTGTAAATAGCAGATCAAGTGTCAGGTCAACAGAAAAGGTAATTTTAAAACATAGAGACATATACTTGAATGTAAATGTGTCTATCGAGGTGTATTTCATTCTTCTATGCTCATACTAGGATATTACTGATCCTATCTGTAATGAGTTACTCGTCCTAGAACACTACTGGTTCTATTACTGACAAGTTCGTTCATATGTTATATTCCAGAACTAAGCTTAACTAAAGCTCTGATACCACGTTTGTGACGACCCCAAACCCCGATAAGACGGTGCAAGGGTAATCTTTGGAATATAACATATAAACAGATAATAGCATAACAGAAATAATTAAATACACCAGATAATGTACAATAGAATACACTGGATAAACATAATCATCAGAGTTACACAGTATATAGGATCATACTTAGTACAAAATACAGTTCAGCTATACATAAATGACTACAACAGAAAACAAACATAATATGTACAATATGAGCTGAACAGCATAAAAAGAGATAAATGATAGAATCCATCTTCAGCTCCAGCTATCCAGAAAGAGCCTGCTAAAACCTGAATACAAGGCTGCCCATGTAGAAAAGGGGCACCCGAGTTTGCAAGTGAAACAAACTACGAGTCAGTCATGGGACTGGTATGAGAAATCTACTTAACACATTTTACAATATGGCAAATCACAGGACCACGCCACTTTCGCGGAACGGGTTTACTCCATTGGATTGCCGGTGCTTTAAAATAAGTAAATCTTTTAAACATCGCAATGCTTTTTATAAAAATGAAGCCATTATAAAACTCAATTCCCATCACACAATGCAACACAAACCGGAGGATAGAGTTTTACCTTATAATGGCCAAAATATGCTTGATACGAGCAAAACAAATCATTTGATATTATTGCTAGTGTATATATGTTTTAAAAACAATTTCAATCATAACTATCAATCGTAGACAGCATGGGTACCATATATCATGTCGGCATATATATATATATATATATATATATATATATATATATATATATATATATATACAATCAAAACTGCACGGTGTCGTATTTGGAAATTGGATTTCCGTCATGAACCAAGGCAAAAGATAGTCCTTACCGAATTGGAGATGCTCTAGCCCACCCCTCAGGACCCACACTCAGGTGAGCCCTTGGATCGTCAGGGCCAGTCCACCAATGTGGATTAAAATGCCTGAACACTGCGTTTCCCCGCCCTACGGGGCGTCACTGGTCATATCCGACCACGCCATCGGCTCCGAAGAGACCGAAGCAAACTGAGGCCTCGCTTTCCATCATCCACATAAGTAAAATACCCGGGCGTGCAAAACCCAAAGCACCACTCCTAGCTAGAAGGAAACGCATGTCCTCCGTGATGTCCTTCTCCCGTTTCTGGCTCGTATCGGGGTGTGAGGCTCGCAAAACAATGCTATACACAAAGCTATGCCACACAGGCCGCGCTTTGATCATCAACCACAAGACTTTGCTTTTCAATAGAAGTCTTGATCATCTGCCACTTAGGTGTGCCACGCAGGCAATTCACTTCATGCGACTGATTTCTATCGATATATAACCTCTGAGCTTGTACGTCTCAGAGAAGGGCATTATGCAAGAGAATAAATTCTCCGCCGCCAAATAGATATATATTTAATAGAGATCAATCAGCAGAGAACAAAATCCAATGTCAGACACACAGTCCATTTACACGTTCGTTTTGGGTCTGAACGAAACCGGAGGCACTCAATACCTCTCATATCCATATAATCCACAAGTATGTCCAGACGGCTACTACTTCAGCCCCTTCAACGTAGCTACTCCTATCATGAGCATCAGTAGCACCCCTCCATTCGACGTGAAGATCATCGGTCTTGCAACGTCTTCATATCTTCGACTTTCACTCGTCGAACAATTATTTGAAATGAGAATCAACTCGGCCTTTTCAAATAATTCACGTATATTTAGAATTTCAAATCAATTCACTTCCATGGTTGAATTATTCAATATCACTAGTTTTGTTCTTTAATGTAATTTTTACGCCAAACACATTCAACCATTAAATATCACATAAACCGAGCAAATTCAGTTTATTTCCATTCCATATCGTTTATAATATTTTATCATGATTTATCGCTATTTTTATTTATTTAAAAATAGCCAATTAATTCAAATGACGCTTCAGGCCATAACGCGGCCGTGGCGCTGTTTTTCTTCAGATTTGATTCACACATATCTAAAAATCTAATCATTGGATCTTCACAAATTTTATATCATTAGAAAGATCTTTTCAAAACGAATCCAACGGTTTCAGTTTTGGGAAAATCCGACGGTCGGATCTCCCGCACTAATCGTTTGAAGTTACGATTTCAAAATACGAAACGCAGCGTCGTTATTCGATTTAATTTAATTATATTTATATATAAATATAATCGATTCTGGCGCTGTTTTTCTTCAGATTTGAATTAAACATTCCAGACAATCCAACCGTTGGATCTTCACAAAGTGGGTGTCGTTGGAAAGATATTTCCAAAGCGAACCCAACGGTTGCGGTTTCAGGAAAATCCGATGGTCAGATCTCCGGCACTAATCGTTTGAAATCACGGTTTTAAAACACGAACTACAGCTTCGTTATTCACTATATTTTAATTTTATTTATATAAATATATATAAATATAATTCTTTCTTCGATTTCAAAACCATATCCACTTTATATATTTGATAAAAATGATATTTTTATCATCAAAAATATTTATTCCACACATCACCATTTTTAACACTTCATATTCACAATAAAAATGTAGATTTTATTGTTCAACCTATATATTCAACACATGAACGTTTTCGACTTCACACGTACGATAAAATATGATTTTATCGTTCTAGTCCTTTATTCAACAAATGAATATTTTCTATAGTTGATATATGTAATAAAAATGTGATTTTTATTGTAAAACAATTTATTTCGAAACACGATTATTTTATATAGTCTATACATAAGGTAATAATGTTATTTTTGGTTGTAAAATAATTTATTTAAAATACTAATATTTTATATAGGATATACATATAATAATAATGTGATTTTTATCTTTCAAATAATTTACTCAACACATGAACTCATTCAACACATGAATTTCTATTCAACACACAAATATAGTTTCAACACATGAAAATACTTCTAACACATGAATATTATTGAAAATTTCGGCAGCATAACGGCAGGGTAGTTAAAACCGGGACCGTCCCTAGTACGGCTCCTCGCTCTACCTTAAAACCTTGCGGTTTTTGACAATGGGGATTTCATGCATCTAATTCGCACGCAGGCGAGCATGTTTATTTTTTCTTTTCCACAAACTAATCCTATGTGTTTTCATCCAAAATAATTCTCAACCACAAACAGGTATTTTTCAACCATAATCAATCATTCATGATTTTCACCAAATTTCACATCAACCAATAATCCAAACAATATCACAACCAATATATATCGTCCATGGCCTATGGACGAGGGGAGTGTGTATATATATATATATATATATATATATATATATATTCGTATATAAATATATTTCAATTTCATTTCACTTCATTTCAATCATTTCAACGCATATATAATTTTTACAATGCATATGTAACTTATACATCGAACATACAACTTATACAACGCATATACATGAGGTGTACAACACTTATATAACTCATACATCGACTATATAATTTATACATCGTTGTTTTCCATATCGTTTATAAATTAGAAATCTCACATTGGGTTCCACTCCACCAAAAATTGCAGAAGGCTCAGAAAAATATGCGGTCTCTTCTAAAATGTAGAAGACGTCCACACGAGTCCACTGTCTCTTGTTTCACTGGATTTCGTCAACATAGCAAAAATATATGATTTTTACAGTGAAATTTATATCCGTAGCGCTTTAAAGCGTTGTAATCTATTTAAAAATTAACACTGCCATACCTTTCTAAATGGGTTCAAAACTAGGTTTTCGATTTGCGACAAAATCGTATAGCGATTCGTCGATCGGTCTTCACCACGAGGAAGAAGGAGGAGAGGGCTTCAGGCGCAGGGTGGTGGGGTCCAGTTCGATCTGGCTAGGAAGCGGCGGCGGCGGTTGGAAGTGGCGGACTTTGGAGGCACGATTCTCGAAGTAGGAGCGACGAGGAGGGGCGTGGCTTAGATGGATTTAAAGAGCTCGGGAAGATCTACAAAAAGCTTATCTGGGTCATGGAGTTTTGGTGCATATGGAGGGAGAAAATGAGGAGAGAAGAAGTGGACTTTTTCCGTCGTTCGAACGAAAGAGGTAGCGGGTTTTTGAGCGGATCCGAGAATGTGAAGGAAGAACGTGATTGGCCCAAGGTTTTATTTTAATTTTTAATTTAATTAAATGCAAAAATACCACCTTTCACATATGAACTCCAATCCAAACCCAACGACCGTCGTCCCTAGCTAAATACCCTCATTTCGAACACAACGAGATATGTTTCGTAGGCCCATTCTTCTATTTCAGTCGTTTTTCTTCAAATTAAAATATAAATCATTCAATATTTAATTTGAACGTACATTTCAATTTGCCGGGGCCATATACTGATTCTAAAAATTCCCGAGAAATAAATCCAGCTATGTTTTGATGATACGGTCCCAACAAAACTAGTTTCATCGAATTCTGAGACCGTTTGAAAAATGGCCATTTTCTGGTTGATCCAATTTAACTGAAATTGACCAAACACATTTTCTTTCGCCACGCTAACATATTAACTTCAAAAATTATAAAATTTGAAACCTAGCAATAACTTCACATCCCGGATCCAACAAAAGTGGTTTCGTCGAATTCCGAGGTCGTTTGCAAAATGTCTATTTTCAAGGGCGATATGTTCTCTATAGCGACCTTTCTGAAAATTCATTTGGCCATAACTTTTGAATCCCGCTATGAAACTTCGATTTTTCAGATTCGTTAGAAAGATATTCACTAACAGATTTAAATATTTTTGGTTTCACTAAAATCCGTTTTATTTTACACCTGGTACAGTCAGTCAAAGTTTGAATTGAAATTTTGAAACTACCGCGCCATTTCACGCCTTGTTTACAATTTAATTTAATTATATTTATTTTCAAACATCGATTCAAACACACTTTTCATCGTTATTATTTAAAATAATTATTTTAAATATTAAAATCTACTAAAATAGCCAAATTAAAAAATTTAAACTGGCTCAGATTTTCCGGGTTGTTACATTTTATTTGCAAAGAATGTAAATGGAAAGAATAGAATGATGATCAATGAAATCAATAAAATTCGATTAAATTCGGTGATTGTAAAACACGATTAAAGTTGTTTATATAATAGTATAAGAGTAGCAATCCTTCATGAAGAGTTTCCATAAAAAGTTATGTCCATTTCCTTTGATTAATGAAGAGGAATCTCTTCATGAAAGATGGTGACTCTTCATAAAATAATTTCTGGGTCGAATCAGTCGTCTGGCTAAAAATCATCAGTTGACTGGTAGAATTAAATTGTATAAATATTTTTTTTTAAAATAGCCATTATGTACAAAAACAGGCTGACCAGTCGACTGGTCCATTTCCTACTAGTCGACTGGTAGGCCAGTTTTTGTACATTTATGGCTTTTATAAAGGTTTATAAATATATGCATATATATAACTTAGTTTAGCACATTCGTGTATACTTTAGGATAGATTTTAACATAATTCTAACACGACTCAATGTACATATATAATGTATATATATAACCTTATCTTTAAGATTTGATTCCCATAGTACCTATATTCGTTGGCATCGATCAAAATCTTGTTATCCAACATTCTCCCCCTTTTTGATTGAGGACAACACTTTGAATTTTCTCCCCCTGAATGTTTAGCTCCCCCTGAATTTCTACACAAATTTTTTAGTTCATAATTTTATAACCTTACCATTTTATTCCTGCATTAACAAATGTTAGCATAATTTTCCAATGGTATGGAAAACATAAGAGTATTAGCATGGAATCATAAGAATGGTATACAACATAGATAGTATGAGAGATATTTCTCCCCCTTTGTCATCGATTAAAAAGAAATTAAGACATTATAAGCATAGAATAGTCGAAGAACTTTTTAGAGATCTTTGATTGATACAGTTCCTAGTTCTCGTCGGAGTTTAATGAAAGAGTTCTCTAAAAGGGGTTCTGTAACGACATGGATTTCGCCCAACCTAAATCGATCGCACAATCGACCAAGACCGTTCAAAACCCGCATACGTTAACTTCGGGAATACAACACATTAAAACAAATACAGCAGAATTTTATAACATCATAATAAATGTTACATCAGAGTACAGAATATATATCAGAGTACATTAATTACAGCGGAAGATAAATTTTACATTAAACACAATACAGTGCATCGGAAATAAAATAACTAAGACAGCGGAAGACTTTCCTATGCTCTGGACACAGCTTTTGGCTTCAATCCAGGATCCTGCTAAAGAGATGAATATCTGCGAAAAGCTACTCGACTGCCCATGTGGAAAAAAGGGCACCCGAGTTTGCAAAAGTGGAAACAAACACCGGGTCAGTCGCGGGACTGGTGTGAGAATTCTTAACTAATAGTAATAAGGCAAATCCAAGGACCACGCCGCTAACGCGGAACGGGTTTTATTCCAATGGATTACCTGTGCATAAATTAAAGTTAATCGTCAAAACAGCGCAATGCTTTTTAGAAAAATGAAACCATCATAAGACCCAGTTCCCATCACACAATGCAACGCAAACCGGAGGATAGGGTTTTACCTTATAATGGTCAAAGATGCTTGATACGATAAAACAATATTATTATTAGTGTGTATATATTTTCAAAACATTTCAAAGTAAATGTATCAATCCTAGGAAGCATAGGTACCATATGTTATGCCTCCATACTAGTAATACAATCAAAACCGCATGGGGCGTATTGGAAATTGGGTTTCCAACATGAGTCAAGGCTAGGGAGGAGCTCCTTACTGATTCGAGACACTCTAGCTAATGTCTCAGGATCCCCCGCAGTGAACCCTTGGAAAGCTGCAGGGCCGGTCCACACATACAGCTTCGTGGATTGGCAATTCCTGAACACACGTTTCTCGGTCCTATAGGACCTATCCGAGGCGCCTCATTCCATCATCCACATAAGTAAAATGTCAGGGTTGGTAGGTCACTGACACCACTCTAGATAGAAAGAAACGTGCTGCTCTCCCTGCGTTCCTTCTCCCGTTTTAGACTCCGCCGGTGTGTGAGGCTTGCGAAGTCACAATATACACAAAGCTATGCCTAAATAGACTATGCTCTGATCATCTACCACAAGGCCTTCTTTTCAACAAAGCCTTGATCAATTGCATCTTAGCATGCCACATTGTCAGACCTTACCATATCGTTGATCATCTACCAATATATATATATATATAACCTCTAAGCTCATACGTCTTAGAGAAGGGTGTTAAGTGAATAATAAATTCTTCACCACCAACAGAAATATATAATCAGTAGCATTCAACAAATACAGTAGAAAAGAATACAATGTCAGACATACAATCCATTTACAAGTCCACTCTGGGTCTGAGCGAAACAACGTGTCCGTCGATTTCCAAATACGTTTGGACGATCATTACCAAATACCTTGCCTTGGGGTGTCCAGTCCCAATTCAAGATACCAGTCATCATCATCCCAACGATGTGAAAACCTTCGGTCTTCTACCACCGTCTTCATCTTCGACTCTTGGTCGTCGTGATGATTATTCAGAATGGGTTAAACCCGGTCTTTCTGAATATCTCGCGTAATTTGTGATTTAAAAATCAAATATTGGAAAATCACACATTACGCCGCATTCCAACCCCGAATATTCTTTTAAATAGAATACTTATATTAAAAGGTTCTCATTAATTTTATCAAAGATAAACTATGAAAATAAATTTTAAATCTTTCTTAAAAGATTTATTAAAACTCCAATTTTTAATTTGATATCAAAAGTCATTATTACAAGGTTATTTATTTTAAGAAATAAATCTTGTCTTAAACGGGTTAAAGAACTAGTGTCCTTTAAAACACAGTTCACGATAAACCCGCAAATCAATTTTCAAATTATGGAACTCCACAGAAATCAAATCAATACATAATCGCTATAAATTTCTGTATCGGACTAACAGTATAAATGGGATAGTGGCAAAGCCTCTTAAATTCCATATATAATATCGGTCTTCTATTACAGAAGCCTATTTCGATTATTACCAATCGAATTTCCACTTAATTCCAATTTTATATATTACATTGGAAAACTTGATTTTTAGAAAATGCCCTTTTTAAAATCTATACACTAGATTTATAAATTCCAAATAATAATTCCAATGTAAATTGGATTAAAGGACAAATGTCATTTAAAAACATCGTCCACGATAAATCCACTTCACATCTCAATTTATTTCATATCACTAAATATAATTTCAAAATCTAATAATCTTAATTAAAAGATTTCTCTTTAAATGTTAATTCATTATAAAGAAAACATATTTTAAAATAATTATTAAAAATATTCTTTATATAAAAAGATTTTTAATGTACAAATATTCTTCTTAAAAGAACACCTGAATCGGAGTGCGACTCAATCATTCACCATATAATTTGGATTATATGGATTTCACACGCATCATATATATTTCAATAACAATATATTCATCAAGTCATCCATTTACATCCAGTGTGTAAATTTCACTGTGTAAGCGTTAAAATTAAATAATAACGCTTAACGCAGCCTGTCGATCTAACGATAGACATACCATTTATCATTGGGGTTTGTGTCAGTCAAATATCATCGCAATACCCATGTGGGGTTTTCTACCAACACACTTCATATAGATATACAAATAAATAATTGGTTAATGGATTTAACCAATTTAAATTATGCTAACAATTGATGATTATGAGCAGGTTATTTAATCCCAATGTCGAAATAAAATATAACTTTCTTGAGATATAAATTTATATGGCATTCCCTTTATTTCTTATATCGTAAAATTTCTCTTTCTTTACTACACTGAAAATTATAATCAACATTATAATGTAAAATTTCTATCTTTCAGTTACATTGCAAAATTTCCTTTTTATTTACATTATAAATGTAATTAATAATACAGTGAAAAATTTTAACTTTTTAAAATACATTAAAAATGTAATTTTCATAACCGTTCCATTCTTTATCCTATAAATTTATATTAAAAAGATAAATTTGATTCTATGACTAACTCTCCTTCCTAATTACATTAAAATGTAATTTTTCCATACGATGCAAGTTTTCACGTCTTTTAATTACATAAAAATGTAATTTTCTATATCATGCGAATTCTCAAATTCTAATTACATATAAAAATGTAAATTTTATTCTACGATGTAAATCTCATCCCAAATTACATATAAAAATGTAATTTTTAATTTTCCTCGCAAATCCCTATTTCTAATTTCATATAAAAATGAACTCTTTAATTTACAATGCCAGTCCTCTTTTCTAATTGTATATAAAATGTAACTTTTTTTTTAATTTTAATCTGAATCTTACCTCTTTATTACATTATAAAAAAATGTAATTTTTTTATTTTACATTATAGATTCAAGTCCCAATTACATAAAGAAATGTAATTGTTATAATACAATACAAATTCATATTCTAATTTCATTGAAAAATGCAATCTTTATCATACCGTTATAACTCATATATAAATTACATAGAAAGATGTCATTTTGATTTTACCGTTCTAATTCACATCTAAATTATATAGAAAGATGAAAATTTTCTTATGCGGCACAAAATCAATTTAAATTACATAGAAAAATGTAATTTTTATCATGCGATGGAAATTCATATCTTAATTACATAGGAAAAATGTAGTTCCTATCATACGACATAAATTCATATTTAAATTACATCTAAAAATGTAATTTCTATCCTACAGTGTAAATTTCTCATTTTAATTACATGTAAAAATGTAATTTTCATTCTACCATTATCATTCATTTCTAAATTACATAGAAAAATGTAATTTTAATCATGCAATGTAAATTTCAATTTTAATTACATTGAAAAATGCAATTTTTGTCATACGGTGTAACTTCATATGTAAATTACATATAAAAATGTAACTTTTGTTATGCAAAGTAAATTCACATTTAAATTACGTATAAAAATGTAATTTTATTCATACGGTGTGAATTCATTCATAAATACATATAAAAATGTTAATTATTTCATGTGATGAAAATTCATTCATAAATTATGCATAAAAATGTTGTTTATTTCATGCTGTGGAAATTCATTCATAAATTCCATAATAAAATATATTTTATTTCATACAATGTAAAAACACCTTCTTTTTATGTACAATGCAAAAATATCATCTTTTTATATTTATAATACATTAACTTTACCATTTTACGACGTAAAAATATGATCTTTTCCATTTTACAATGTAAAAATATTAACTTTACTATTTTACAATGTAAAAATATTATCTTTACTATTTTACAATGTAAAAATATTATCTTTTCTATTTTACAAAGTAAAAATATCAACTTTACTATTTTACAATGTAAAAATATTATCTTTTCTATTTTACAAAGTAAAAATATCAACTTTACTATTTTACAAAGTAAAAATATTCATTTTTCTATTTTGCAATGTAAAAATATGACCTTTTCTATTTAACAATGTAAAATTTCATTGTTCATTTCAAAATAATAAAAATAATACTTAAATACTATAAAATAAATTAGAACATTTAGATCTGAAATAAATATGAATACAATCTGAATAAAAATATGATTTCGATTTAACCTTAGATCTCATTCTCTAACCGTAAATAAAATTCAATAACAAATGAAATTTCCAATACGGATCTATCATAATCATGAACAACAAACATATCACGGGCCACAATCATCCATTTATCTCACACATACATACCAGATCTGAATTAACATCACAATACATTTATTTTTATCGCGAGAAAATAATTTATAATTAATTAAATAATAAGAATTTGAATTCTCACCTTGAAATTTGGCTGAAAATCAACTGTCCCCGTTTCAGCTGCGGTCTGCGCCATCGCGAAGCTCTCTGAAAGAGGATTCCAACGCAACAAACGGTTCGAGAAACGGACCTCGTATGAATAAGATATTGAATTTTAAAGATTGGAAAATTTTAAATAATAAATTAATTAAAATAATATAAAAATAGAACCTTTCTTCCTCCTCCAACGTGTTTTCGGCAGTAACCTGTAACCCATCCGTCGCTCCTTCCTCTTCCATGCGCACGCCACCCGAGACCTCCGTTCACCGATCTGAGACCACCAACTCGGAGCTCGTGCCACCACTTGCTCGCTCCACCAACCCCATGGAGCTCGGCCCCCGCAATCACCACGAAATTGCCTCCAAACCGCATGACTTCGGGCCCCAAATTCGCGAAATTCGTGAACCAAAACCCGATCTTGACTGTATGGATCTGAAGCTCTCTGAATTCTCTTCGATTTGGTATATCATACGTCAAATTTCGTTGAACGGATTGAGAGATATTAGCATTTGAAAATCGGATGATTTCAGCCATTAAAATCTGGGCGGCGGCTGTTCCATTAGGGTTTCAGCCCGAAATTAAATATTATTTTATTAATAAATCTCGAAATTTGTGCTAAAAAGGTGGATTTTCGGACTTTCTCCGTTTTGGGCCTACTTACTGTCGTTCTCAGGGTTTTGACATCTTCTGAGCGCAATGGGCTATGTCTCGGGCCCCAATTCTGATGTCTGTAGCGTTTTTTTTTTAATTTAAAATCCTATTAAAAATTAATTAATTAAATATTGACAGTACATGAAAATTCACCGGGGCCACAAATTAACTTCAAAAATTCCCGAAACATATATTTAGCTATATTTTGACGCTGAGAACCTAGAAAAATTAATTTCGTTCAATTCTGAGATTTTTTGAAAAATGGCTATTTTTAAGGCGTTTAAATTTAACTGAAATAGTCAAAACACATTTTCTTTTCCCACGCTCACATATTAATTCAAAAAATTTTGAAAATTGAAACCTAGCAATAATTTGACATTCAGGTTCCAACAAAAGTGGTTTCATCGAAAACAGAGGTCGTTTGAAAAATGATTATTTTTAAGGCCAGTATATTTAATATTAAAAATACATTTTTAAACAAATAATTTCTGAAACTCGAAATATATAAGTGTTAACTGTTTTACAATGTAGAAACATCATTCTGAACTCAATAGAAGTGGTTTCTAGTTCAAATTCCTTTATATGCAAAAAGTAGCATTTTGACCTTTATAAATTTCATAGCGACCTTTCTAAATTTTAATTTGGGCATAACTTTTGATTCCTGCTATGAAATTTCAATTTTTCGGATTCGTCGGAAAGATACTTTTAAATAGATTCTAATATTTTTGGTTTCACTAAAATCCGTTAAATTTTGCATCATGTACGGTCAGTCAAAGTTCAAGTTTGACTTTTCAAACTACCGCGCTATTTCTAACTCTTTTGTTAATTAAAATTAAATTATTCATTCTAACTTCGATTTAGATCAATTTTCAATCATTTTTATTTTAAATAAATTATTTTAAATATTAAAATCACTTAAAATAAATTTTTAAATTGGCCCCAAAAATTCCGGGTTGTTACAGGTTCAGTAAAGATATCTGCAATTTGATTTTCTGAGTTAACAAATTCGAAATTAATTGTTTGTTTTTCAATATTATCACTAAAGAAGTGATGTCTGATATCAATGTGTTTAGTTCTGTAATGGTTTATCAGATTCTTAGATAAATTTATTGCGCTTGTATTGTCACAATAACCTATGGAATTTAACGAATTTACATTGAAATCTTTTAGTGTTTGCTGCATATATAATATCTGAGCACAAGCTAGTGCAGCAGATATATATTCAGCTTCGCATGTTGATAATGAAATACAATTTTTCTTCTTGCTAAACCAAGATATAAGCGATTTACCAATAAAGTGACATGTTCCACTCGTACTCTTATGATCCGTTCGTGATCCTCCAAAATCAGCATCGCTATATGAAACCAATTCAAAGGAACAGCCTTTCGGATAGAAGAGTCCAAATTATTTGGTACTACTTAGATATCATAATATTCGTTTAACTGCTCTTAAATGTGACTCTTTTGGATTAGCTTGAAATCAGGCACACAAGAAAACACTCATCATAATATTCGATCTACTTGTAGTTAAATATAGAAGTGAACCTATCATGCTTCGATATAATTTTGATCGACACTTTTACCATTTTCAACTTTATCTAAATGTGTCGTTGCACTCATTGGTGTAGGTTTACTTGACGTGTTTTCCATTCCAAAACGTTTTATTAAACCAGTACAATATTTTTCTTGATTGATGAAAATTCCACCAGATAATTGCTTAATTTGCAAACCCAGAAAGTAAGATAGTTCTCCCAAGTGTGACATTTCAAATTCATTGGTCATTATTTTTGAAAATTCTTAACATAATTGATCATTTGTTGATCCAAAGATAATGTCATCTACATATATTTGAACTATTATAATATCTTTATGGTCTTTCTTGATAAAAAGTGTTTGATCAACCTTTCCAATTTGAAATCCTAAATCTAATAAATAAGTTTTGAGACGTTCATACCACGCATGAAGTGCTTGTTTCAGTCCATATAATGCCTTTTTCAGTTCATAAACACGATCAGGATATTTTTCATGAGCGAATAGTGGAGGTTGTTCAACATATACTCATTCTCTAATGTAACCATTTAAGAAAGCGCTTTTAACGTCCATCTGATATAATTTAAAGTTATGATGACAAGCGTATGCTAATAACATTTGAATTGCTTCTAGTTGTGCGACTGGAGAAAATGTTTCTTCATAATCTATGACTCCTTCTTGATTATAACCTTGTGCAACAAGTCTAGCTTTATTTCTGGTGATGTTTCCCAATTCATCTGCTTTATTTTTGAAAATCCATTTTGTTCCAGTAACAGTTTTATCACTTGGTCTTGGAACTAATTCCCAGACTTCATTACGTTCAAACTAGTTTAATTCTTATTCCATGGCAATTATCCAATTTTCATCCGTGGATGCTTCTTTAGGAATTTTGGGTTCGATTTTTGACAAGAAGGCTACATTACTTACCAAATTAAGTTGACTTCTTGTTCTAACATTTGAAGTTATTTCTCCAATAATATTTTACGTTGGATGACTCTGGTGGAGATCTAACTTCATTAACAAGAATATTTTGATTATTAATATTATCTTGTGTTTCTGTAGTACTATTCCCTATGTTGTTATGAACAATGTTTTCATCTTCTCTATATATTATTAGATCGTCATTGTGAGAAGAGTTATTTGTTATAATATCTGTTTTTAAGGAATTTTAAATAAAATTTTCGTCAAACGAAACATGAAGTGATTCTTCTATTTTACTAGTTCTTTTATTGAAAATACGATAATCTTTGCTACGCTCAGAATATCCCAAGATTATTCCTTCGTCATATTTTGAATCAAATTTTCCAAGTTGATCTTTTGTATTTAAAATGAAGCATTTTGAACCAAAACTTTAAAATAAGATATGTTTGGTTTTCTACCAGTAAATAGCTCGTACGGGGTATTTTAGTAAGAGGTCAAATGGAAACACGATTCAAAACATAACAAGCTGTTGCGACTGCTTCAGCCCAAAAATGTTTTGGTAGTGTACTTCCATTTAATAGTGTTCTCGCACATTCTTGTAAAGTTCTATTCTTACGTTCTACAACTCGATTTTGTTGTGGAGTTCCAGGAAATGAAAAGTTATGAAAAATTCCTTTCTTTTGACAAAACAAATCAAAATTTTCATTTCCAAATTCTCCTCCATAATCACTTTGTATATTTTTTTATTTATAAATCAGTTAAAATTTGAATTTGTTTGACGAAATTCTTAAAAATATCAAAAGTATCACTTTTGTTCTTTAAAAAATAGTTCAAGTTTATCTTGGAAAATCATCAACAATTACAAAAACATATCTACTATGATTTATGGATTGAACTTGAGTTGGTCCGAATAAATCCATGTGTAGTAACTCAAGTGGTTGTAAGGTTGATATGACCTTTTTAGATTTAAAAGAGGATTTGGTTAACTTTCCGAGTTGACAAGCATCATATAAATTTTCAGTTTTGAATTTTATATCGGGTAATCCTCTTACAAGATCATTTTTAGATAATTTGTTTATTGTTTAAAGTTAATATGGCAAAATCGTTTGTGCCATAACAACGGATCATTATCTTTGGCTAATAACCACATGCTTGGATTATTATTAATTGCCATATTTAAAATATAAATATTTTTATCTCGATTTCCTTCAAAAATAAGATTTTGATTTGAATCAAATATACTAAATTTATTTTCAGAAAATATTATTTTAAAACCTTTATCACACAGTTGACTTATACTTAATAAATTCTGTTTTAAGTTCTTAACTAATAAAACATCTGAAATAAGAGGTGAATTAGATATACCGTAATTTCTCACATCGCCTTTGCCGACGATGTATCCTTTGGAATTATCTCCAAATGTGGCAGTTCCTACTTTTGAGTAAGTGATATTTGATAGCATTTCCTTGTCTTCTATCATATGTTTTGAGAAATTACTATATAGTATCCATTTTCCTCTGTTTTTGCTGAGTGAGACCTGCAAAAAATAAATCAAAAAATTTCATTGGTACGCACTTTCTCCGTTAGGGTCCTAAGGGTTAAATCTTAGGAAGCCAAACCCAAGAGGGCTTAGGTTCCTTTTTGAAAAAATAATCACTATTATAATGAACATAATCTAAAAAGTTTTTAATATATTTCTTCCTAAAAGGAATATTTTTTGTCTTAGGAATCCATATACTAATATTTTCCGAATATTTTTTCTTGGTAGAAATATTTAATTTAATACCAAAAAATTTCAGTTTAATATTAGAAATTTTTGAATTGGATTTCCTTTTTGATTTAATTTCTTTATTATACCCAAGTCCTTTTTATACTAGAAGCCGGTTGAGGATTTTTTAATATTTTAGATAAATTATCTCTACCTTTGTTAAAATTATTTATATTTTTAGAAATGCTTTCTAACTTAGTTCTTAAACTAGAATTTTCTAACTCTGTAATTTTAATTTTAGTATTTATATCGTGATTTTTAGAATTTAACAAATCATTTTTATTCTTTTGAGTCTCGATTTCTTGACCCAACAAAGAAATTTGAGAATTTGCAATTGAAAAAGAATCTTGTAATTTTCTAATTTCTTCTTCTAAGATTTCTTTCTCATCTTTCAAAAGGTCTCTCTCAAATTCAGCTTTATTTTTATCCTCGTTAGCTTGTTTAAACTTTCGCTTAAACATTTTTCTAGATTCTAAAATTTCAGTATTAATTTCAACTAATTCATCAATAGTAAAATCACTTAAATCATTGTCCTTAGCCATGAAGCACACGTTTGCTTGCTCACTATCACTGTCGCTATCACTTTCAGAAGATGAATCCAAGTTGTCCCATGTGACTGAAAAAGCTCGTTTCTTTGATTTTTCATTTTTGCGATTTCTCTTTAGCTCTAGACAATTCTTTTGATAATGTTTGGTCTTGAAAAAATTGAAGCATTCTACTAGAGCAGGGTCAGGTTCTTTTGATGAATTCTTCTTTATATTTTTGCTTTGAGTTTTTCTGTATTTTAGAAATTTTCTAAAATTCTTAGTAACAAATGCTATATCTTCTTCATCTGAATCGGAATCTCCTTTTTCTGCATAGAAAGCTAAATTTTTCTTATCTTGTACCTGTGCTTTCTTTGCCTGCAAATTCACTTCATAAGGCATTAGATTACCGATCAATTCTTCTAGTTTTATGGCAGAGAGATCATTAGATTCTTCGATTGCTAATACTTTTCTCTTCCATTCATCTGCTAAAGAATTCAAAATTTATGTAACTATGTTAAAGTCGGAATATTTTTCTCCTAGTCCTAATAAATAATGATAAATGTTTTGAAAACATGAATACATATCATTTATGAATTCGTTTTCATTCATCTTAAAATTTTGAAACTGATTCTTGAGCATAGATATTTTACTTTGTTTAACTTTGTTAGTGCCTTAATGAGTAATTTTAAGTGTTCTCCAGATTTCATATGCAGTGTTGCGCATATACAAATCCGTTTGAACTCATTTCTATCTAGAGCACAATGTAGCATGTTCATGGCCTTAGCATTTGCAGTAGCATCATTTTTCTCAATATTTGATCATTCAGTGTATGCAATAGTAGGTGATGTATACTCTTTTTGAGTAATATTCCATGCATCGTAATTATTTACTTGCATGTATATTCTCATTCGAGTAGCCCAGTAACTATAATTCATGCCATTAAAGAAGGGTGGTCTAGCAGTTGATTGGCCTTCAGAATATCCAGTGTTAATGCTAGTACTAGTATTATTATCCATATTATCAAATAACGGTTTTACGGTTATATGATAGCCTTACTCCGATACCAGATGAAAAGTCAATGTGTATGACTTAAGCAAGATCTATATGGATATTGCGGAAATGTAGATGATATGCTAACTTGTTAATATGCAATAGTTACGCAGGTGAAATCTGTAACAACTGAGAATTTCTCTCAATCTGAATCGATCGCTAAACCGACCAAGACCGTTCGAAACCCCTGATTGTTTTGAGAACATGAAAATTGGAACGCAAACAGAAGAACATTTCATTGCTATTACAACAATTTCCATCAGAGTACAAGAATATACAGAGTATGAATAAATATTACACATTTGATAAATATCAGAGATTTAAATTACATTTAAATTCATAGCAGCGGAAAAATAATACAACACACAACTGAAAGAAATACACGGATACAGAGCTTTCCGAGTATCGTTCCAGCTGTAAACCAGGATCCTGTGAATATAAATCTGCAAAACCAAAACTACTAGCTGCCCGTGAAGAAAATAGGGGCACCCAGAGTTTAGGTTAAAACAACAAACTCCAGGTCAGTCATGTGACTAGTGTAAGAACTAAAACAGTTATTTAAAACTTTACTTTAAAAGAGAGTGATTCAAGGGACCACACCATATAACACGGAACGGGTTTCTTCCCAAGAATACTAGTGCATAGAATAAAGAACACAATGCCTTTTGGAAAAATGAAGCTATTATAAGACCCATTCCCATCACACAATGCAACGCAAGCTAGAGGATAGGGTTTCCCTTATAAAAGCCAAATAATGCTTGAAACATTTAAAACAAATCATTTGATACTACTATAAGTGTATAGTATCAAAACAACTTCAAATATAAATGTATCAATCCTAAACGGCATAGCATCCCATGCTACTATGTCGCCAATACTAGGCTCTACAAATAAAACCGAAATGTCACATATTGGAAATTGGATTTCCGTCATGAGTCGAGGCAAGGGGCAAGCTCCTCTCCGTTCGAGACACTAGCAAATGTCTCAGGACCACACACAGCGATCCTGGGTCTTCAGGGTCGGTCCTCTCTTACTTTTGAGGATTGGCAATTCCTGAACACATGTTTCCCGGTCCTATCAGACCTATATCCGGGGCGCCTCGCATCCAACAACCACACAGGTAAAAAGTATATAAATGTCAGGGCTGGTAGGTCACTGACATCACCCATAGCTAGAAAGAAACGTCGTGCTCTCCCTACAGTCACTATCCCGTTTTTGACTCATACCGAGGTGTGAGGCTCGCGAATTAACGCTATACACAAAGCTATGCCACATAGGCCGTGCTTTGATCATCAACCACAAGACTTTGCTTTTCAACAAAAGCCTTGATCATTTGCCACTTAGGCATGCCACACAGGCAATTCACTCCATGCGATCGATATCCATCGATATACAACCTTTGAGCTCGTACTTCTCAGAGAAGGGTGTTAAGCAAGAGAATAAATTCTCCTCCACCGAACAGATGTATATTTAATAGAGATCAATCAACACAGAATAAAATCCAGTGTCAGACACACGGTTCATTTACAAGTTCGTTCTGGGTCTGAACGAAACCGGAGGAACCTTATTCCTCGCATATCCATCGATCTCCAAATACGTCTGGACGATCACCAACTGATTCCCTCCTCTTGGGTGTACAACCCAATCAAGATCATCAGTAATCATCCAAACGATGTGAAGACTTCCGGTCTTCAACAACCGTCTTCATCTTCGACTTATCGTCGAATCAGTTATTCAGAATGGGTATAAACCCGGCCTTTCCGAGTAACTCGCGTATATAATAAACAAGTGCTACACAAACACAACATACGCCTCATTCCAATTCAGAATATTCTTTTATTCAAATATTCACATTCTTAGGGAAAGGTTCCCATTAATTTTATCAAAGATAAATTCTTCTAAATTTATTCTTTAATCTTCCTTTGGATATCATTTCAAACCATGTTAAGATTTTCCAAACTAGTCGGGATTAGCGAACCACATCGAAGTAATCATTTATTTTATTTCCCAATCCCAACATATTCATCCCATGGAGCAAAACTGGTAATACTTCATATATAACACCATGGCACAATCGGTAAATATTAACTACCATTTCACATTCAAATCTAATTAAAGATTTAACTATCGCTTTGAAGCAAAACTGGTGATACTCCATTCTCGATCATTTCAATCTAATTAAAGATTCATTAGAACTCCACTTAGTTTTAATCTTCCCACAAATCAATATTAATGGTTATTCAAAGCTAAGAAGTTAATCTTATCTTTAACTTGGTTAAAGAACCAATGTCATTTGAAAACACGGTTCACGACAAACCCAAAATCCCATTCCATTGTTAATCGGGTTAAAGAACAGGTGTTATTCAAAACACCGCTCACAATAAACCCAAAAACCAATTTAAATTCAATTCCAATTAAATACTAATTAACTGGACAATTTCACTAAATCTTAATTAAAAGATTTATTCTTTTCTAAACTGGGTCCAAGAACAGTGTTATTTAAGACACCATTCACGACGAACCCAAAATCCTATTTCATGTTAAATACAAGGCTCTGTATAGAAAATATATCGGCTTATATTCAATATCAAATTCTGATACTAACAAATATCGTATTGGAAATAACAATATAATTATATCTTTCAAATTTCCACAATCATATCTGTATAATCACGAAATCCAACATCGAAATATTCCGAAGATAATTTCGATTCAAATCCATTCCATTTCATATATTGGAAATTCTGATTATTTTTAAAACCACTTCAAATCCAATTTATTTATTCAAAAACATTGGATTATAATTCTAGTTTATAACTAGTTCATTTCGATAAAAATATATTTTTATCCTTTTTAAATATGGGATTTTCACCCTAATTCTTTCTAAATTATTTATTATGATTTTACATAAATTATTGATATTTTTAATAATTTTATCAAGGCCCGTACAGTCGATTTCCAATAACGGTCGTCGAACTGCACTTACAGCGACCTTTTCCAAATTTGATTTGGACATAATTCCAAATCCAACCGTTAGATTTCAAATTTATAATATTCATTGGAAAGCTCTTTTCGATACGAACCCAACGGTTCTGGTTTCAGGAGAATCCGATGGTCAGATCTCCCGTAACGTCAATTCAAAGTCAATGGTCAAAATTCGCGAATTGCCGCGACGCGACGCGTTCTATTCAGGCCATTTAATATATATAATACATATATTATATATATTTCATCGATTTCAATTCTAAACGTATTTTATATATCGTTTTAAATTCGTTTTCAAAACAATTTCAACTTTTTATTCAATTTCAAATCAAAATTGAATATTTCATATCATTAATATATAAATGATAATATTTTCAAAACGTTATATTTTGATATCACTTCCTTTTCTATATTCATTATAAAAACAAATATAATCGATATAAATATCGTTCGCGTCAAAATGGCGCATATCTATTCAACATGGGTTTATATATTTCAATAACTTCATTATTCTATTCAACAAATGAATATTTTCTTCAACACATGAATATATATTTCTTTCAACACATGAATATTCTCAACACATGAGTATCGTCAACACATGACTATTTATTCTTCAACACATGAATCTTTATTTTCCAAATTGGAATGAGGCCCAATCAGTTACCATATAATGTTAATTATATGGATTCCATACAACACATGTATATAATAGCAATGATAAATAATTAACCATCATCCAAAGTATACTACACAACTGTCTGTCAACCTATCGATTGACAAAAAACTAAATAATTGGGATTAGTGTACATCAAATATCATCCCAATACCTGTGTGGGGTTTCAGTCAACAAACACAGATTTTTATTTGTGCAGCTGCGCGATGTGTAAAATTTATCGTCCCAATCAATATCCTTCAAATGGGTGTACATAAACAAATCGTTCGATTTGTAAATGAATATTTATTTATTCACATATACGTTAAAAATATATTTTTAACGACCAAAATATTTTATTCAACCTATGAATATTCTATTCAGTTCATTTATTCAATAAAATGATATTTTATTTTTCTAATTTATTTTAGAAAATTCCGGCGGCATAACGGCATGATACTAGAAACGAGACAAGGCCTAGCCTTATCCCCGGTCTAATAATGGCCGGCGCCATACACATACCAATCTAATCAATTCCATTTCACCTAAACAACCAAATTCAAACCAATAATCTTATCAACTACACAACTAAACAAAATAGTTGTCCATGGTCTGTGGACAACGGGGAACAGTTCATATATGCAGTTACATAATAAATAACTGTATAAAGAAAATTATAGTGAGGAGTTCTCACCGTTGGGATCCACTCCACCATTTCATTTCTGAACCGTTTGAATTCCTTTTTTATTTCAATCTGTTCCATCGCTCTCTGTTTCACGCAGTTGATATTAAAAATCAAATTTTTATTTCAACGCTACCTATAGAAAAATCATATTTTGATAACAAGGTTTATAGTATAAAAATCATTCCTTTTCATGCATAAAAATCGAATTTTTATCGTTACTTCACATATATAAAAATTGAATTTTTTATTCTTTGTCTTCTAAAAGTCACATTTTTATAATCTCTGCTATATAAAAATCATATTTTGATTATCATACATATATAAAAATCATACCTTTATATATTTAAAAATATTACCTTTCCTAATTAAAAATAAAAATCCTATTTTTCTATCATTAAAAATTCGATCTTTATCTAAGAAATAAACAAATAAGACTCACATTGCTTCTCGATCGAAGGAGGGGATGCCTGCGGGTGTTGTGGGCTTCAGGGGGTTATTTGAAAATTCAGAAACACTCAAAAATTAGGTTTTTAGAGGAGAAGGGGGTCCATGGCCGCTGGTGGAGGCTGAGGAGGTGGCGTTAGGGGCTGTAGGTCAGGGGAAGGCGCAGCTAGGCGGTGGAGGGTGGCGTCGGTCGTGGTGGGGCCTGGGGAGGGCTTGCGGCGGTTTGAATTGGGGGAGGGGTTCGCTGTTTCGATTTGGCGTGGCTCGCTGACGTCGTTCGGTGGAGCAAAGGGTGGGGGGAGCGGTGCGCCTCGAGGCCGGCGGCGCGACGGTATGGGCGGAGGGGGAAGCGGTCTCACGAAGGGCGACAGGAGGAAGCATCGGATTTTTTTTATTTCTAAGGGGGCGGGTTTGACCATGGGATATAAGAAGAAGGGTTTGACCTTTGTCTTAGGGTTATATTATTTATTTTATTATTATTTAATTATTCCAAAAAGCAACTTTTTATTTCGAACTCAAAATCGAACCTACCGACTGTCGTCCCTAGCTAGTTACCCCCATCTCGAACACAATGGGATATGTATCGTGAGCCAGTTCGCCGTTATGATCAGTTTTCGTCAAAATTAAAATATAACTCTATATATCGAATTTAAACGCACATTTCAATTTACCGGGGCCACATACGGACTCTAAAAATTCCAGAAAAATTATTTCTAGCTTTGTATTGACGATATAGTCCTAACAAAACTAATTTCGTCAAATTCTGAGACCGTTAGAAAAATGGCCATTTTCTGGTCGATCGAAATTGACTGAAATTGACAAAACACATTTTACTTCGCCACGCTCACATATTAATTCAAAAAATTACGAAGTTTGAAACCTAGCAATAACTTGACATCACGGATCCAACAAAAGTGGTTTCGTCGAAAACAGAGGTCGTTAGCAAAATTTCCATTTTTAAGGGCTATATTTTCCATGGCAACTATTTTGAATTTTCAACTGGACATAACTTTTTATTCCCACTATGAAATTTTGATTTTTCGGATTTGCTGGAAAGACATTTTCAAATAGATTCTAATATTTTTGGTTTCGCTAAAATCCGGTTTATTTTGAATCCTGTACATTCATTTGAAATTTGAAATTGAATTTTCGAACTACCGTGCCATTTTCAATTCCTTTTATATTTAAAATAAAATATTTACATTCTAATGATGATTCAAATAAATATATATGTTCTAATTCTATTCAAAATAAATTTCTCATCGTTATTATCTAAAATAATTCATTTTAAATATTCAAAAATCATTAAAATTGCCCAAAAAAAAATGGGTCGGATATCCACGTTATTACAAAATCTAAGTTATAGAGATATATCATAAGTAAATAAATGCGGTAAATTAAGTAAAGTGACATCTGGAATTTTTATACTGGTTCGAACTTCCCGCCCTACGTCCAGTCCCCAAGCTCCTCTTCGGAATTCACTAACAACGCCCTCTCTTAACCCGGAGGAATAGGTCAGTACACCCAAGCCCCAACAAGGATGCCTCTAGCCTGAGCAACTACACAGGTCTTCAACAATTACAAGTATTTGACTCTTGATTTGTGCTCTTGAATCAACATGGATAGCCAAATGCTTAAGTACAACCTTCATATAATCCGATCCTCGAGTATATGATATAAATGCTAAGATTTAAGGAAGAAGATTACTTGTTGAATCAAATGACATTAAATTGATTCAAGGATTCAACAAGTATTTGAATTGGAGAGCTTTTATTTGCAAAGAATGTAAATGGAGAGAATAGAATGATGATCAATGAAATCAGTAAAATTCGATTAAATTCGGTGATTGTAAAACATGATTGAA
Source organism: Allium sativum (assembly GCA_030737875.1). Taxonomy (NCBI): domain Eukaryota; kingdom Viridiplantae; phylum Streptophyta; class Magnoliopsida; order Asparagales; family Amaryllidaceae; genus Allium; species Allium sativum. Next base: position 386,133,121 of record CM060916.1, on the reverse strand, counting down.
GTTGTTTATATAATAGTATAAGAGTAGCAATCCTTTATGAAGAGTTTCCATAAAAAGTTATGTCCATTTCCTTTGATTAATGAAGAGGAATCTCTTCATGAAAGATGGTGACTCTTCACAAAATAATTTCTGGGCCGAATCAGTCGACTGGTTAAAAATCATCAGTTGACTGGTAGAATTAAATTGTATAAATAAAATTTTCAAAACTAGTCGTTATGTACAAAAACAAGCTTACACTACATCATATATGCTGATTAGGCTGTGTTTTTAGCCGTATCTAAAGCAGTTGGGCACGGTAAATAGCCGTATCAAAAAGTGGCGTGTTAAATTGTAACACCCCACCTCCGTTAAGGTCACTCACAAAAGGAATGCCTTAACTTTGGTGGAGCATTTTAGTAAACAGAACAGAAACTTACAAGACAGATAAAAAAGTACTTGAAAAATTTATAACTTTATTACAACAGAAACCGAAATAAGCTTGGTTACATCCTTTCAAATCACAATATCAGAATTCAAGTACAAAATATCAGTCTTGTAAAAAAGCCTTCAGAATGCATAGTTTAAAATCATAATCCCCACAGAAGAAGACAAGCCATACTTTAAGCACTTCAAGCAGAAGAAATCTGGATCAAGCTAGAGTATTCCCTTCCACAAAAACTGGGGGGTAGGGGACGGAAGAAAGGAGGCGAAACAACAAGGGTCAGACAAAAAGCCTGGCAAGTCCAGTGATTTTCAGTTATGAACAGATAATAATAACATGACATGAAAATAAAACTGGATGAGAGATAACTGTAACAGGTGTAGCAGATGTAGCAGATGTAACAGAAGAACAGAATGATATAAGCTATTGTTTTACACTTCTCTGCACTAATACTAGTATAACAGAATTAGGTGTCACCCTAATGTCTAAACTGAAACAGAAACGGGTACAAAATAATTTCCACAGAAGAGAGTGCTAGTAATGGGCCTTTACCACCCGAACAGAAACAGACAGAAGCAGAAACAGATTAATCCATACGGAAACAGAATGTAGAATTAGGTGTACACTAGTAGTGGGCCTTTACCACCCCAACAGACAGTACCACACAGGAACAGACAGGTGTTACCACCCAACAGAAACAGACGGTACCAACAGAAACAGACAGAACTAAGTGTACCCTAAAACCCTACCCCAAGCGATCGGCTCCCTAATACATAAATACCCTGTGTCGGCCCTACAGTAGGGTGTATCACTCCCTAAAGTGCCAACCAATTGGCACAGACCTATTTACAGATGTCACGGCGTCTTACATCCTCAGAGGCAGACCGGGATCCATGCACGCACATGACCCGGTTGGAACGCACCATCAACACCCCTCTCCATTATCAGAATGAACCGCTTATAATTAGTTCAGTAAGCGTGCCCGAACCCTACCTACTGTTGGGTCAAAGTTTTGATACCAGAAAGGGTTACTGACTAATATGGGTCCCAAACAACAGATGACACAAGTAATTCCCCTCCTAACCTTGTGTCCCCAGACTAACAGATTTCAGATTAACTTGTTTACAAGTTCAGACATACAGAATTCAGATCAACTAGTTCACAGACAAGTTTTCAGACTAACGGATCAGATATACAGATTTGACAGACTTACCGATTAACCAGTTACAGATTAATAGACTTACAGATTTGTCTAACTTTGTAATTGGGCCTACAGATTCACGGAACAGATTTATTAAATTCATCAGTCTAGTGGATTTAATCCTATCCGCCCAACACGTTTTAGACATCATATTTATCTCATATTTTCATTAATTAAATATTAATGCCCAGACCTCTCACATTAGACTGACAGTTTGCAGCTACAGGTTAGGCCGGTTGGTTCCGGGCAGATTTTTGCCGCAAACTGGGTCTAACTTCGGGTTTCAAGCACGTTATGACTAACTTCTCACATTAGAACCTATTGTTTGCGGCCATTGGATGTGTCGGGCGGTTCCGGGCAGAATTACGCTGCAAAATCATTCAAACCTCGAGTCAGCCATGTTTATCTTTGCGGCCAATTAATTGATAATTTACCATTTATGCCCACGCCTAATATACATGTCAATTATTCATAGCTAATTCAGATTATGTCAATAACAGACTGAATATATCAACTTAACAGATATAGCAGATAACAGATTTTCGCAGATTAGGCGACTTAACGGATTCAGCAGATTAAGTAATTTAGCAGATTTAGCATATAACAGATTTGGCATTTTCAGCAGACTTAGTAGATGACAGATTTGGCAGATGAATAGATCTAGCAGATTAGGCAATATAACAGAACTAGCAGATTAGGCAATATAACCGAACTAGCAGATTAGGCAATATAACAGATTGAATCATTCCTTAAAGTTTCATAAACATATGATGCCTAAGTAGTTGTCATGATTCACAATATGGTCATATACCCCACGTTTGCATTGAATTTACATCGCACGGATTATGGTCATTATTTACCATATAACACATGTCCCAAAATCTAGTTAAACTTGCCTAGTACAAAAGATTCACATACAAATTATACCAAATATAGCCATCGATTTCAATGCACGTCATATATTCAAAAATTTCCCACTTAGGTGTTATTCACATTTAATAGTTATCAAATCTTAATATAGACCTTCACACCTAAGTCATATTCTCTTTTTATCCCAAATCATGAATTGTTATATAAACAATATGCCCAACAATCTAGAACTTTAAATTATAACAGATCTTTAATTTTGAAATATGCGTTATGTCCAAAGTCTCAAGTCACATGTTAACATACAATGGTTCCTCTTCTTCCAATTCACAGAATATGCATAGATCTAAGTCCAGTTTACAACATGTGTCCTTTTAGTTACCGATTAGCTATGTCCAATTATGCCACATTCATTATTTGTTCCAAACATTTTAGCGTTCGTGCGTTAATCTCTTATGAGATTTGGCACAGGCTCGGAGTAGCCTGGCTATAGAACAGAAGGAAGAAAGAGATACAGAATAAAATAGATCAGAACATAACATACACAACCTCAAATTCAGATTTACAATCATGTCACAATTATGATTAAAATTTATATCGGAAAATAACTGTACTTGCCTTGGTTGGTTTAAAGAAGAAGAAGAGTTGCAGTTGTTCTCTTTTAATTCTATTCAGTTTGGAAGAAGATGCTTTAGTCCTAGTTCCAGTTCAGATTTCAGCAGAGTAGTGACGCCATTATTTTATTTAATTAGAACAGAGGCAGAGTATAGGCAGAATGAAATGGTGTAGAGAGAATGAGGCTAGAGGGCTGTTTATATAGGGTTAGGCGGACGAACCTAGGCAGAAAACGTGACCAAATACATCAGAACGAACCAGGTTCAAAAACTGGATTTCGGGGGCAGGTCGACCCCCAGGTCGACTACCCAGTTGACCTGGTCAGGGGGGTCGACTACCCAGTCTCCCCAGTCGACCTGGTCGGGGGGGTCGACTACCCAGTCGACTCCCCAGTCGACCTGGGTCCTGGGCGGGAAATTTCCCGCCCAGCCCGCTTCTGGGTTTGAATTCGAATTTTGAATTCGAATTTCAAGCTGTTTTCGATTCTGAAAATTCCTGAAACTTCGGAGGGTCATATCTCCCTCATACGGACTCCGATTCTTGCAAACTCGGACTCGTTTCCAAGCAGAATTCTGAGACGAATGCTATGGCGCAACCTGTTTCCCTTGATTCTTATTTTAAAAATTAATTATCCTCTAATTTGTTACTTATACGTTCACAGAAAATACGGGGTGTTACATTCTTCCCTCCTTAAAGGATTTCGTCCCCGAAATCTTCAAGTTAAGAAGAATGTGTCCTACCATCCAACATCCATCTACTCAATCATCAATCACTGGCGTCCATTGTCCTTAGAAACTTCTAATGTTGTATGAACATATGCAAAAGTGTGTGTATATGTTCCTTATCTAATGCAAAGATCAGGCGGTCCACTGATTCAGTTGACCTCCTTAATGTTAATTATGCCAGTGTCATGAGTCCAACATGTATGCAATTTTCCTACCCGATACATATCATTTCTATATGAGTGCACAACCATTCAGTCATATGCAACATCCATGTCCTAAGTCAATCATTTTGCATCCACAAAAATTGAAAATGCTCACACATCCATATGCAGTATGAGAGTGTTTCTGAGCCGATCTAGTGCCTAGTGTGTGTATATGCATCCATGAGAAACCACTAGCAGCCACTTGCATCCACTTGCAACCATCAAACATAACATGTATCAAACACATGTTTACACCCATTAGTTTCTACCTAAAGTTCGAAGATTCGATCGATCGGATACCGTCGAATGATGGAAGCGAGTACAGATAAAACAAAAACTTGGTTCCCATTAGACATGGGTCCTAAGTATCGGCCCCGAAGACCGAAACCAACATCAGATTGACACCCAGAGGATTACCCTCTTTAGATAATGTCAAAACTGGAAATCTTAACCTTATCAGAAATATTCAGATATTTACAGATTACTGGTATAGATCAGATTACCGAATGATTCTTAGGAAACTAAGCATGATAAATCCCAGAATGTATGCGTCCTACTTGACGCCTAACACGAATATCTCTCAAACCCCAATCACAAATAGATGAGTCATAACCCTTATGGATTTGGGTCTATAGCGGAATCAGAAACAATACTAGTAGTAAAGTGCAGAGTATCGATTACAGAATCAAAATGCCAGAATCAGAAAGAGTTTTAACTCAACAATCAGATAAGAAAATTAAACCTTCTACTTAAATTTTCTTATTTCTACCCTATCTACCAGTCCCTTGAGCATTCGCCTGTCCTCCAGAAGTGGGTTCTGCCCTCTTCCCTTTCCCTCGTTTCTTCGAGCAGTCCTTAGTGAAGTGTCTCATCTCACCACAGTTGAAGCAAGTGCCCTTCCCTTTTTCTGCAATCCTTGTTCAGATGAGTCGAGCTTCCACAAGTAAAGAACTTTTTCCCCTTCTTATCTTCAGACTTCTCATCCTTCTTTTGTGTTTCCTTTTTGGGCCATGCTTTCTTATTCTGTGGTTCTTCCTTCTTTGTCTCTTTCGGGCCCTTGTCTTCCTCGTGCAGTAGTGCCATGTCCACCAATTTCTCGTAAGTCGCTCCCATGGGTACATGGGTCATGGCTAGGCTGTGCAGTGGCTCATTCAATCCTTTAACAAAGCGGAGAGCCTTTTTATGCTGAGTGTTGACTAAATCCAATCCGAACCTAGCCAGTTGGTTGAACTGGTTGACGTATTCCTTGATCGTCGTACTTCCTTGCTTAAGAGATAAGAACTTTTCCAGTTGTAAACTTCGTTCAGCTTGCGAGAGGAATTTTGTCTCAAACCTTGTTCTGAAATCCATCCATGTTTCAACCGGCCTCTCGGCGTTAGTGACTTCCCACCAATAGGAAGCTTTGTCTTTGAGCAACCATACAGCCAACTGTACCTTCTGCCCATCATCCACCTCGAAGATAACGAATAGATCCTCAGTTTCTTTGAGCCAGTTCCTCGCCTCTACGAATGATTCAGTTCCCTTGAAATCCTTTCCACCCATGGCCCTAAAATCTCTATAGATCTTTGAGAAAGCAATTGCACGAGGAGGGGGCGGAGGAGGGGGATCATTTGCTGGACCTACGGTGGCGGTCCTAGCCTCAAGATATTGACGAAACCAACCGGGTACATGAACATCCTCTGGTATCTCAGATGCTTCAGACATGCTGAAACAAAAAAGGAAAGATTCAATACAAAAAGGACTGAAGGAAAGATATATGGCTCTTGGGGATCATGTTTTTCAAAATAAGCTTTATTTTTGAAAATACTTCCTTTCAAAACCTTTTTGAAAATAGTTTTCAAAAACTTTACCCAATCTGGTAACCTTCGGCTCTGATACCAAGTGTAACACCCCACCTCCGTTAAGGTCACTCACAAAGGGAATGCCTTAACTTTGGTGGAGCACTTTAGTAAACAGAACAGAAACTTACAAGACAGATAAAACAGTACTTGAAAATTTTATAACTTTATTACAACAGAAACCGAAATAAGCTTGGTTACATCCTTTCAAATCACAATATCAGAATTCAAGTACAAAATATCAGTCTTGTACAAAAGCCTTCAGAATGCATAGTTTAAAATCATAATCCCCACAGAAGAAGACAAGCCATACTTTAAGCACTTCAAGCAGAAGAAATCTGGATCAAGCTAGAGTATTCCCTTCCACAAAACCTGGGGGGAAACGGAAGAAAGGAGGCGAAACAACAAGGGTCAAACAAAAAGTCTGGCAAGTCCAGTGATTTTCAGTTATGAACAGATAATAATAACATGACATGAAAATAAAACTGGATGAGAGATAACTGTAACAGGTGTAGTAGATGTAACAGAAGAATAGAATGATATAAGCTATTGCTTTACACTTCTCTGCACTAATACTAGTATAACAGAATTAGGTGTCACCCTAATGTCTAAACTGAAACAGAAACGGGTACAAAATAATTTCCACAGAAGAGAGTGCTAGTAATGGGCCTTTACCACCCGAACAGAAACAGACAGAAGCAGAAATAGATTAATCCCAACGGAAACAGAATGTAGAATTAGGTGTACACTAGTAGTAGGCCTTTACCACCCCAACAGACGGTACCACGCAGGAACAGACAGGTGTTACCACCCAACAGAAACAGACGGTACCAACAGAAATAGACAGAACTAAGTGTACCCTAAAACCCTACCCCAAGCGATCGGCTCCCTAATACATAAATACCCTGTGTCGGCCCCACAGTAGGGTGTATCACTCCCTAAAGTGACAACCAATTGGCATAGACCTATTTACAGATGTCACGGCGTCTTACATCCTCAGAGGCAGACCGGGATCCATGCACGCACATGACCCGGTTGGAACGCACCATCAACACCCCTCGCCATTATCAGAATGAACCGCTTATAATTAGTTCAGTAAGCGTGCCCGGACCCTACCTACTGTTGGGTCAAAATTTTGATACCAGAAAGGGTTACTGACTAATATGGGTCCCAAACAACAGATGACACAAGTAATTCCCCTCCTAACCTTGTGTCCCCAGACTAACAGATTTCAGATTAACTTGTTTACAAGTTCAGACATACAGAATTCAGATCAACTAGTTCACAGACAAGTTTTCAGATTAACTGATCAGATATACAGATTTGACAGACTTACCGATTAACCAGTTACAGATTAACAGACTTACAGATTTGTCTAACTTTGTAATTGGGCCTACAGATTCACGGAACAGATTTAAATTCATCAGTCTAGTGGATTTAATCCTATCCACCCAACACGTTTTAGACATCATATTTATCTCAGATTTTCATTAATTAAATATTAATGCCCAGACCTCTCACATTAGACTGACAGTTTGCAGCTACTGGTTAGGCCGGTTGGTTCCGGGCAGATTTCTGCTGCAAACTGAGTCTAACTTCGGGTTTCAAGCACGTTATGACTAACTTCTCCCATTAGAACCTAATTTTTGCGGCCACTGGATGTGCCGGGCGGTTCCGGGCAGAATTACGCCGCAAACTCATTCAAACCTCGAGTCAGCCATGTTTATCTTTGCGGCCAATTAATTAATAATTTACCATTTATGCCCACGCCTAATATACATGTCAATTATTCATAGATAATTCAGATTATGTCAACAACAGACTGAATATATCAACTTAACAGATATAGCAGATAACAGATTTTCGCAGATTAGGCGACTTAACGGATTCAGCAGATTAAGTAATTTAGCAATTTAGCATATAACAGATTTGGCATTTTCAGCAGACTTAGCAGATGACAGATTTGGCAGATTAACATATCTAGCAAGTTAGGCAATATAACAGAACTAGCAGATTAGGCAATATAACCGAACTAGCAGATTAGGCAATATAACAGATTGAATCATTCCTTAAAGTTTCATAAACATATGCTGCCTAAATAGCTGTCATGATTCACAATATGGTCATATACCCCACGTTTGCATTGAATTTACATGGCACGGATTATGGTCATTATTTACCATATAACACATGTCCCAAAATCTAGTTAAACTTTCCAAGTACAAAAGATTCACATACAAATTATACCAAATATAGACATCGATTTCAATGCATGTCATATATTCAAAAATTTCCCACTTAGGTGTTATTCACATTTAATAGTTATCAAATCTTAATATAGACCTTCACACCTAAGTCATATTCTCTTTTTATCCCAAATCATGAATTGTTATATAAACATTATGCCCAACAATCTAGAACTTTAAATTATAACAGATCTTTAATTTTGAAATATGTGTTATGTCCAAAGTCTTAAGTCACATGTTAACATACAATGGTTCCTCTTCTTCCAATTCACATAATATGCATAGATCTCAGTCCAGTTTACAACATGTGTCCTTTTAGTTACCGATTAGCCGTGTCCAATTATGCCACATTCATTATTTGTCCCAAACATTTTAGCGTTCGTGCGTTAATCTCTTGTGAGATTTGGCACAGGCTCGGAGTAGCCTGGCTATAGAACAGAAGGAAGAAAGAGATACAGAATAAAATAGATCAGAACAGAACATACACAACCTCAAATTTAGATTTACAATCATGTCACAATTATGATTAAAGTTTATATCGGAAAATAACTGTACTTGCCTTGATTGGTTTAAAGAAGAAGAAGAGTTGCAGTTGTTCTCTTTTAATTCTATTCAGTTTGGAAGCAGATGCTTTAGTCCTAGTTCCAGTTCATATTTCAGCAGAGTAGTGACGCCATTATTTTATTTAATTAGAACAGAGGCAGAGTATAGACAGAATGAAATGGTGTAGAGAGAATGAGGCTAGAGGGCTATTTATATAGGGTTAGGCGGACGAACCTAGGCAGAAAACGTGACCAAATACATCAGAACGAACCAGGTTCAAAAACTGGATTTCGGGGGCAGGTCGACCCCCAGGTCGACTACCCAGTCGACCTGGTCAGGGGGGTCGACTACCCAGTCGACCTAGTTGGGGGGTCGACAACCCAGTCGACCTGGGTCTTGGGTGGGAAATTTCCCGCCCAGCCTGCTTCTGGGTTTGATTTCGAATTTTGAGCTGTTTTCGATTCTGAAAATTCCTGAAACTTCGGAGGGTCATATCTCCCTCATACGGACTCCGATTCTTACAAACTCGGACTCGTTTCCAAGCAGAATTCCGAGACGAACGCAATGGCACAACCCGTTTCCCTTGATTCTTATTTTAAAAATTAATTATCCTCTGATTTGTTACTTATACGTTCACAGAAAATACGGGGTGTTACATAAATTATTAGATACGGCTTTAACCCGTATCTCATTGGATTAACATACGGCTATTAACCATATCTAAAGTGTATGTAGATACGGCTAAAAACCGTATCTTATATATATATATATACACACACACACACATATATATATATATACATATATATATATATAAAAACAGAAACTGCAGCACATATTATTTGTAACACAAAGCATATATAACACAGGATACACTTGTTCACAATTGTAACAGTAAACGAAACATTTGTATGAAATGTTTCATTACATTACAATATATAATGATACATGCTATTTGATTACATTACAATAAATAAGTACACATTGTTTCATTACACTAAAGAAGATACATAATGTTACATTACAATAAGTTGTGATAAATACCCAAACCGGCGTCGTGAGCTTGTTGAATCAATGCTTCCTTCAAGATGAACATCCACCAAAACATTGCATTCTATCCAAGACATGAAGGAACTCTTCAGGAAGATCAACACACTATTCTATCCAAGTCCTGGTAATAAGTTAGCTTGGATAGCATATAGCATGTACACTACAAAGACCTATAAAAAAGTGCAAACCGCATAGTTTAGGGTAGGATATATGTCTGCATTATTATTTTCATTAGTAGCTGAATATTGCAAGTCTACAACATTTTTACTTGTTCAGTCGAAACTGAGTCTCGATTAAAGACAGTTGTTATAGCCTAATTAAAGAGCAGTATAGAGGATATGTCCACATTATTATAATTCTCATTATTGTCACTTGGCTGCAATGTAGATATAACATTGCATTAGCAAGTTCTACGAGTGGTCGCCCTTAACCAGCCCTATTCGCCCTTAACCAGCCCTATTCAGAGCTTCAAACATGGACTCATACTCTAGTTTTGACCTGATCTAAAATCTCTTCTGGTTACGACTTTGAGGCTAAAAGAATTAATGAATTCCGACTTGATATGAAAGAGTTATGGACACTCAAAAATGGACTCAGGACATGTTTGCAGCAACAAAACGTGCACATGCAAAATCTTGTGGCCGAACTGATCTCGCCGCAAAGGTTATAGATATCAAACGAAGTATTTTTGCACATAAATTTTCATGTATCTATACCATAACACATAAATTTTCATAGAAAAAGCGAGATATTACCTAAAGTTTAGATCAACAAACTCACATCCATGCTTATTAGCTTCATCCAAATGATGGAGGCTGCATGCTGTACACACATGTTATATTAATAGTCAGCTTCTATTTTTGCACGTAAGTTGACTAACAAAAATGATTTGTTATATGAGCACAAAGCAACTTGGTTCAATGTAGCAAGTCATAAATGGAAAAGCAGTTTTACTCCTTTACTCACACGCAGTGTGACACACATTGACACACCAAACAAATTGACTAAATCTCAACCTATAAATGCCATTCTACTTTCATTCATGCATCCATCACCGGCTTTTCTACTCAATCACACAAATTTCCCAATATCAATTACCAGATACATGCAGCTCAGTCAACAGAACTAGTATGCTTTAGTTCTCAAATCAAATCATACACATGCACTTCAGATCAGTTATAAGGACCAGTGTACATGGTGCAATAATACACACAAATAAGCAGGGCAGCACAATCAAAAGTGTCTGAATTCAATGTAGACAAATACAACACAAGTAAATGATAGCACATACACTACCGCACTATAATACTAGGGATAATACCCAATTTAAATACAATTGCAGCATATTAAACCTAATTTAAACCCAATTCGAATTCAAATTAAACCCAATTCATATTTAAATTTAACGGTGATCTAGTACTCACCTCCAGAGGCGACGAGAAGGATGGACAGCGGTGGACTGAGGCTTCGCCAGTCAGCTGAAGGCATCGCGAGATGATGATAACTCATGGACTGCGGTGGATCGATTATTGAAAAAGGAAGTCGGTCGAGTACCAAAACCCTAATTTGGGTATTCGGTGGTCGCCATTGCAAAATAAAAAGAGGGATTATTCAGCCGAAAGTTTTGACAAGGCAAAACTCGATCGTGCCTATGTACAGGTACGGAGGGGGGAATTTGATACGAATTTCGTACGATCTAAAGCCGCATCAAATGAACTAATCCGGGACTTTGTTGATGGATGGTCAGATTAAGGGTGTTTGGGGTGGTGTGGATCGCAAAACTTAGTTTGATACGGATTTGAGCACAGTCAAATTTGATACGGCTTATAGCCCAATTTTACGCCCGCATCCTGGTGTGCCAAAATTGGCTGATATAGTGTAGTGTTACCAGTCGACTGGTCCATTTCCTTCCAGTCGACTGGTAGGCCACTTTTTGTACATTTCTGGCTTTTATAAAGGTTTATAAATATATACATATTTAACTTAGTTTAGCACATTCATGTATACTTGAGGATAGATTTTAACATAATTCTAACACGACTCAATGTACATATATATATAACCTTCTCTTTATGATTCGATTCCCATAGTAGTTTCATTTGTTGGCATCGATCAAAATCTTCTTATCCAACAATTACTATTTATTCATGTGCTGTCAGCTACATAATAGAATCTGTTTAGGTTTATTTTCCCTTGACGATCGACCGATATCGGTCTGGCATGGTTTACATCACACATTTGTTAGCAGTTGGTGCATAAGATATGGAGTGGTCATCATACCTAATTCCATATTTTGTAAAAAAAATAAGGTAAGAATATAATACCTAATTCCAAAGTTTGTGATTTTTTTAAGGCAAGACTGTAATTTTACCATTATTATTGTTTTAATTTTGATATTTGAGTTGTCTAAAATGTTACATTTCTTCCACATTTGCTCCTACAAAAGAATCTTGCCCCCAAAGTTTCTGACCAAAAAAAAATGCAACTTGCTTATATAACTAATATCTACAACTATTTATTCAACCATATGTAACCTTTATCTTTATTCCAAAATTTATAATGGAATATATCCTTATAGGCAAAGCCATAAAAATCAGTAGATAGACACTAGCAGGTCGGTATAAGGCATCATTAATCGATTAGAAGGTGATTAATAGAAGCAACAAAATTTTTATAACTTGTTTACTTTAGAAAAATATTAGTGTTTTGTTTGTTGTTGATTGATATGAATTTAAATTGAGATTTTAAATGTGCTTTGGAGTAGCTAACGAGTCAAAACCGCCTAAAACAAGCATACTGATACTTATACGTGACATTGAACCTCAAACAGTGCATATCCAATGTTCAATACATGTGTTGATTCTTACATAAGATGGTAAACCATGTTTAGATTAATATAGGCCAAATGCCAGGCGGTAAGCGTTGCCTAGCGCATAGGAGAGGCCTAGGTGGAGACGTAAAAGGAGTGCATATAGATATGGGGTATATATGAACATATGTATGTATATGTGTGTATGTGCTAACAAACACACATACACACACACATACACACATATATATATGTGTACACGTAAATATGGAATGCCTATTTAGACACAAATTTTTGACACAAATGTTGACACAATTGATTTACACCGTTGGATCACCCCATGAATTTCACCTCTCCATATAAAGACAAAAAGATCCAACGGCAGAGGCATTGTGTCTTTATTTCATGAGCAAATAGTCACCCCCATACACACACACACATAAGGGTCAACTATGTGAACATAAAATAAGCACAAATAATGACACTAATATCTGAGTAGTATGAGTTTTTTGTCTTTATATGAGAGGTGGAATTCAAAAGGTAGTCTAATAATGAAAATTCATTATATCACTGATTATCAGCGACTCAAACTAGAGAAAATATGCAAATTTATAATATAGATGTAATACGTAGATGCACATATATATCTATATATATAAATATTCAACTAATAATCTTAAGTTTGTTATGAGATCATATTATAAATTATGCATAGATACTATTTAGTAATTCAAAAAGTCAAACACAGAAATATTGAATGACATGAAATTATTTATGTATTCAAATGATCTACATTATTAGATAATTCTTCTAACTTACTAGATCAATGAAAGACAATAAGTGATATAATATGAATGCATCTTGTCAACTAATAATAGCATTATCCTCCTACAGTTGAAATATGTATAATGTATTTTCTTGTAATAATGTGATAATGGATCAAAAATGAGAATCCAAAGAGGATTTATTATTTAATGCGACAATGTTTACCAACATTGAGGGGGAAGATCAGGCTCATGTTGATCATCGATGTTAGATATTTGGTAACGTATAGAATGATGTAAAATATTAAGTAACTTGAATAAGTTATCAATTATATCCCTAATAGACTTTCTCCAACAAAGATTTGAATCCTTGAAGGATCAAAAGGTGTAAACCACATATGATGTATGATATAAAAATTAGCTCAAAATAGTTTTGGAGTAAGTTATAAAGATGTAAAATAAAGGAGGCGAGTATTCTTGAAGAAACACTTAAGGGTGCTTTGAAAGAAACCCATGACATGATAATCGAATAACTCTAGAAGTGGTTTAGGTATCTAACCATAATAACTAAAGAGATCTTAATAAATCATATCGAAACTAACAGTAAATCATCATCGATAATAAATTTATAATAAAGCACTTAGATTAATTAATAGATTAAAAACCTTGAATTATGGGAGAACACGATTGGCCATCATGAGTCCTTTCCTAAATGAAAAATGTGGATCTGTAGCTCGCAAATGTAATTAGAAATATGTATATAAAATGTTAAAAGCACAATGGAATTATAGAAGCACCATACAGTGTCAACAACATATTATGTGCCATGAGCATTGTACTTTCAAAGATAATTGAATTGATTAAAGTAGTGAAAGTGTTTGAAACATTTAGAATATCTGAAGGTATAAATGATGAAAGTATACAAATTCCAAAAGAATGTAAATAACTTTGGTAGTTATAAAGAATGCAAAGAACAAGAAATATATATTACAACATTCTTTTAAGTAATATTGTGATAAAAAATTTGATATAATTCATAATAAGTATATTACTTCCTGCTTCTAACAATTGTTGTAATAAAACTCTTGTTAGGTTTTTTGGTGACACAATATTCCATATTTATGTGGATCTTTGATATATTTGAGTCTATATGGAATCATGACTCAATTCATTGCCTATTTTATAGGTTTCCTACATTTTGAAGATTGATTAATTGCATCTTTTAAAGATATTGGTAGATTTTATGGAGTAATTAAATACCTCTTTTATTGCATTAGAAAAGGCAACGAATTATCTACATGGAAAGACTTATGGAATTATTCAATGGCTTCTTAAAGAAGATATTTTGTCAATCCTATTATAAATAGGCATTATATTATCCATTATATGCATGTGGAAGAAAAGGTTTTTTCTCTTTAGGTTTTAGGATTTGAGATATCTTCTCAATTTTAGTTTTTTTCTTGTAATCGTTTGGTGGTTTAATAATAGTTTTGTTGGTGGAATTGTTTTGTCATTATTTTTCTTCGCTTCTTATCTCTTCTAAAATCTAATTGTGTAGAGATCCTAGGAAAATTTCTAACAATTTGGTATCAGAGCCTAGTATATATAATTTTTTTAAGAGAGTTTGGTTAGGGAGAAGATAAATGTGGAGAAACTTAATGAAAGAAATTGTGGGTTATGGAAAGCGAAGATGGAAGACTATCTCTACCTTAATGATCTTTACAAACCCTTGGAAAATAATGGGGAGAAGCCAAATGGCATAATTGAGGCAAAGCAGGAAATTTTGGATAGAAAGGCTACAGCGGACATTAGGTGTTTTTTGGATAATTAGGTATTTCAAATTGTAGCTAACGAAACATCTGCTTATGCGATCTAGAAAAAGTTAGAAGGAATCTATGCAAAAAACTCTGCAATGGACAAGGCTCTTCTTATGATAAGATTGGTGAATCTCAAGCTTAAGGACGGTGAGCCAATTAGAGAGCATCTTGATGATTTTTAGGAAATTGTAAACCAATTGGCAACCGTAAATTACAAGGCAAATGATGAGATACAAGCATTAATGTTGATGAGTTCATTACAGGAGAGTTGGGAAACACTTGTGGTTGCATTGAATAACTAAAATTCGGATAGCATTGTTTCAATGGAGTCGGTGGTTAGTAGCTTGCTTAATGAGGAGATACGGAGGATGAACCTAATAGAAGAAAAGGATATTCTCAAAAGAGAAAGTAGAAATCCATTTGAAGAGGTCGATTTTGCAAGGAAATGTAGTCGTTCAAATACGGATAGATGATCAAATAACTCAAATGTAGAAAAGGATTTCATTTGCTATTACTGTGCAAAATCCGGTCATCAACTAAGATTTTGCAACAAACTTAAAAAGGATAAAGAAAGAATAAAAGCATTAGAGGAAGACAAAGTCAAGGTTGATGAAAGCAGCAACTGACAAGTTAATTTTGGTGAAGATCTTGATGACAGTGTCCTATGTGAAGATAAAGACAAAAGTAAAGATTAGGTACTTGATTCAGATGCTTGTTTCCACATATGCAATCAAAGAGAAGCATTTATTGATTATGAAGAACAAATTGGTAAAGTGGGATCTGCCAATGGTGGACATTTACATGTTAAAGTCATTGGCTCGGTTAGGTCAAAGATGAATGATGGAAGAGTAGTGAAGTTAACAAGAATTAGGTACATCTTAGAAATTAAGAAGAATCTTGCTTCAATAGGACAGTTAGAACAAAAAGGCTGCAACTTTTCGACTAGAGGTGGAGTCACAAGAGTTTGGGGGGGTAATAAAGAGCTTTTGCGCACGAAACGCGGAAATAATAACATGTATAAGTTGCTTGGGAAAACAATAGAGAATGAAGGAACTTCTCAAAATGGTGGTGAAAATTAAATTTTGTCAAAATCAAGGTTGAGCCAGCAACAGAAAGCTGTGAAGACCACATGGAGGCCATTGTGGTATTACAAGCAGTTTTGATTTGTTGCATGCATATCTAGTTTGGAGCATGCATTATTTTTTTGGTGATTTGAAGGTTATATATTTTTAGAATGGCAATATTTGTTCCTATTGTATTATTGGATACTATTTTGAAGCTTCGGTTCTAGGTGGAGCTTGGATGACATATATGGAATATAGTATCAAGGTGGAGATTATTAGGTTTTTTGTGATACAATATTCCATATTTATGTGGATATTAGATATGTTTGAGTCTATATGGAATCATGACTAAAATTCATTACCTATTTTATAGGATTCCTACATTTTAAAGATTGAATAATTGCATCTTTTAAAGATATTGGTAGATTTTATGGAATAATTAGTTGCCTCTTTTATTGCATTAGAAAAGGAAACAAATTATCTACATGGGAAGACTTATGGAATTATTCAATGGATTCTTAAAGAAGATATTTTGTCATTCCTATTATAATAGGCATTATATTGTTCATTATATGCATGTGGGAGAAAAAGATTTTTTTTTCTCTTTAGGTTTTAGGATTTTGAGATATCTTCTCAATCTTAGTTTTTTTTTCTTGTAATCTTTTGGTGGTTTAATAAAAGTTTTGTTGGTGGAATTATTTTGTCATTATTTTTCTTCGCTTCTTGTCTCTTCTAAAATCTAATTGTGTAGAAATCCTAGGAAAATTCCTAATAATTCTTAGTATCCATTGAAGTGATAGTTGTGACATGTACTATAAATAACATTTGTGGTTATAAAAAAAGGGCCAAGGACATGGACGATAGATTACAACATTCTTTTAAGTATTGTTGAAAATCTTGATATACGTCAAGATGATTAGATTACACTACAAGAAAAATTACTTTCAACAGCAACCTAGAACAATGTTTACTTGATAAACATTGTTGAACTTCTTATAAAGTGGGAAACTTAAGAAAAAGCCAAAGATAATGTAAGACAACGCTAAGATCTTCATTCAGTATATTTACAGACATAATTCCCTCCAGAATTTTCATTGCCGTGCCCCTATAAAATTTTCATTGTTGCGTGAAACTATTTTCCCTCTTCTCCCTAAAACACGAAACCCTAAATCACATAAGACTGTACATCCGCTCTAAATGTTCTTAAACGTTTCTTTTCCAAATCTCTACCTCTTCTCAACAAATTGTTTAAAATGCCTCCTCTCTATGACAAATGCTACTCACAAAGAAACTCACCATGGCGAAGGTTGAAGATGGCAATTTCAGTTGAACCAATCTTAATGTGGAAGCCGCCAAACTATGTGCACAAGGATCTTAGGTAAGCAATTTATTAATTTGGAATTTTGGATAATTGGATATTAGGATTTAGGTTTCGAATTTACTTGTATATCTCTGTAAATTCTAATCAGTATGTTGTTGTTACGTTGTAGCCAACTGTAAGCATGTGACTATATTGTTTATTGTTGTTCAACTTCACTCATTCGCACTTATCAATCTTTGTAAGCAATAGGCATGTCAATGTCATTTGGATAATTGCGCCTAATTTGGATTATATGTTTAAATATGTAGTTGTATATTAGTATATGGTTAGTACTTTGTAGTTTAACTTAGCCTAAGGAGTAAAAATCTAAAAAGAAATAGTGAACACAATTTCGTGCTGAAGTGAATTGTTGAACTCATGAGACTGAAATGAGATGAAGATCCATTTTGCTCTTATTTTTTTAAGGCTTGTGGTCAATTGGGATTGATTTAACTGGCCAATTAAAATCAGCTACTGCTGTCTTTACTTAAAGAAAAGCAAGATGAATATTTTTCTTGGGGTTAATTCTCTTTTACCAGTCACATTATTTTGATCTGAAGAATTATTATCAAACCACTTGTCATCAATGTGCAGGACCACAAAATGACTTAGAATAAAAAAATCGCTTGTCACTGATGATCTAGAAGATGACAGGGGAAATGACATTGGAGGTGAGTTTGCAACTAAATTTACTAGAAAATTTTTAGTTTACATAAAATGGATGAGTTACAAACATTGTTTGTAATATTTACAAGCATTTTTAGTTTATCAACTGAGGTTGCAAACACATTTTCAATAGATATTACAAATATGTGTTTACAAATGTCCATACAGTATGAGTTTACAAAATTGAATTTACTGTGTTAAGTTACTAATTTACTATGGTATGTCAAAGTGAATGATTAATTATAACTGAAAAAGTAGGCACAACAGCATGTATGGAGTAGATAATTAGATAATCTTACTTGTTTTATCAACATGATCCTGTCAAAATGAAAGAAAAATTCTAGTTAGCTTGTTTTAGGATAACGACTAGCACATTAGATGGTTACTAAATATATGTTGAAGTGTTGTAGGTTTTAGTAAAATTGTGTCCAAAGGGCTGCTAAATGAATGCAAAATTAATATAATAAGGAAAATTCTAGTTAGCTTGTCTTATTTGATTTCTCATTTTCCATTGCAACCTGCTACTCTACATTGATATAATAAGGAAAATGAATTCTAATTGGGATTAAAATATTTTCTAATTGTTTGGCCCACTTGACTATAGTAAAATTATAGTCCAACTTATTAAAGTGCACTTAGTAAGCTATGTTTTTAATTTTATGTACCATTTTAATGTCAGTGCAATCCTTGTTGATCTCACTATTATAGTTCAACTTATAAAAGTGACTAGTTCTTACGTATCCGCTAATATGCGAGACACTGCCCCAAGAAAAACGAATAGCTGCAGCAATCTCACTCTTCTGAGACCAAGATTTAGCAGGCTACCATCTCCTTGCAAAATTTGTAGTATAATCTTTAGAAAAGAACATGTCTTGCACTGCTTAATATTCAATAATTATATTTGCAAGTTCCAAGATGCAGCATGTACTGGTTTACTGATAAAGCTTCTGGCTAAAGCTTGTGATTTCTTATGGTTGTTTACTGACTAACATTTTCTAGATATGTATAGGACTACTTCAGTACAACTTACAGGTTTTTCGAGCTTTCACCACATGTGTTGATACCTATGCATGGTAGAGTCCATTTATGGCCGAAAAGGGTGCTTTTGGATAAATCAAGTACCATTTTTTTTAATAGAAATATCTGAGCCAAACTTTGAGTTTCATTCATGCATCATTGGATTCGGGGTTTGTAGAGGTTTGATTTAATGTTCAAGTTTCTATGACACCCCACGTCCGTTAGTGTCACTCATTAAGAGAATGCATTAAGTTTGTGAAGCATTATAGGTAAACAGAAACAGAAACATAACAAGACAGATATAAAATAGCAGCAGAATTGAAAACTTTTATTAATCATAAAGCATTGTGGTTCAAAACATCATATTTCTGAAAATACATAAACCCAGTACATCTTAAAATCACTATCTTGTACTTAAAACATCAGAGTACAATAATAAAAGAACCATAATTCCCCAAAAGAAACATAGCCATAGTAGCAAAAATAAGAACTTGAGCTATACATCTAAGCAGCTCCAAGCAAGAGGATAGCAAAATCCTGATCAAGCTTGAGTATTCCCTCTCTGAGTACCTTGGGGAAATGGAAGAGAAAGAAGAGGAAACAAAATGGGTCAGACATAAAGTCTGGCGATTCCAGTTACTTTTAGCATATATATAAGTAAAAGTATCATGATAGACATATAAAGTGGATATGAGAGATAACATCATAAAAGGTAGGTATGAAAAGGTAAACAGGATAAACATATAGAGTATATTGTGCTTCTCTGATAATTCCTTTTTATTCTATGCACTAATAATAGTATAACTAGAACAAGATGATCCCAACAACTACCAAATGGTAGACTTAGGCATACGTCTTGATGTACCCTAATTACTACCCCAATCGATCGGCTCCTTACTCCGTAGATATCCTGTGCTGGCGCCACAGTAGGAGGTATCACTTCCTAAAGTGGCAACCCTTCGTCTTCATGATGTGAACAACCATATCTACAGGTATCACGGTCGTCTTATCCTCCTCTGCCCAAGCCATGCACGTACATGACCCCGGTCGGTTTGCGCCGCCCACACCATCCTCCATGTTTGGGTCCCTTATAATCAGCCCAGTAAGCGTGCCCCGACTCCGAACTAGGGCGGAGTACTCGTTTGATACTATTATATGGGTTACTGACTGAAACGGGTCCCACACACAAGATGATGCAAGCTCTCCCCGTTGTCTTGCATCCCCAATAGGATTTTCACAGATTATGCTTACCTAGCGATGTCTTTACCAAACTGTCTTGCATCCCCGTTGTCTTGCAAGCTCTCCCCGTTTGATACAGTACCTCCACCACATCAGTCCACCCCTTTACCAAACTGCACCACCAGAACACCATTTCCCCATGTTGCAAACCCAGTCCGCCTCACGTCAGCTTTCCCATCTTCCCCCTCCCGTTCCACTGAACCTATTCTTCTCCGCTCTCTCCCTTTCCTTTGCTGAAAACTTAAGCCTAAACGAGTCTCTATAGTAAACAGTTAGAAGCCCCAATCCATTGTAACTCCACCGTCTATATAGTCCGCAACTCCACTACCCTGTCAGTCGCGCCACCATCAGCTTGACTTCCGCACCATCCATTTACAACACACACCTTTTCTTTTTGTAAATTGTGTTCAGCCTTCACACCCCACTACTTTACCTCCTCACTCAAAATAGTCCGCAAACCCATCAGCTCCTATTCATTCCAAATATAATATAGTTCGACCTCACCTCTTTTGTGTTAAAGGTGACGTCAATAACAAGTATCCATATTTTGGTTTAGAAGTGGCGCATTGATAGTGTGTCCGTAAGCTTATACATCCGTGATCGTCGTTTGCAGTTAATACGGGACATTTACGACGAAAGTGTAAAGCAATGCAGGTGAGAATTCTAATTTAAATTTATTTAAATTAGACACTTCGGTTAGTTATAATTAGTGTTAATTATAATGTGTTACAAATCATGAATTGTTATGAATGATTGTCACTAGTTGTTTGATGAATATTTATGTAGTTAAAACACCGTAAACACGAAGCGTTACAGACTGTAACGCTCTACAAAAAGTGAAATAATTATTTAATTGTTGTGATTGTTGATGGATTATATGCAGTTGTAACACTTTATACGCCAAGCGTTATTCGCAGTAACGCTTTGTGCACCATTATTTGTTTGTGTAAATTATAGTGATGAATGGATTCATGACCGTTGATGTGATCAGATTTGTTAGTTAAATTTGATTGAGAAAATCACATACACCGTAGTGGGTGAACTGCATGTGTGATCAATTTAAATCCCCTTTCCATATAAATAATAATTTTTGGAATGTAGATTTAAATTAAAATTTTAAAACTATTTAGTATTGAATTGAGTAAAAATCTATTCGAATGGAACGAAATGGTTTTAACATAATTTAGACCGTTCATGTGCTATTTAAATATTTGATAAGGATTGGAAAATGATATTCAACATTGATTTGGATATACAAATTGAACGGTCGATTGTGAATGATTAATCGAGTTTTTGATAAATATCAAAAGTGTAAAATTTGTTACGACAACTTTGGTTGTTTTGAAAAGGTTGAACGAGACCATATAATATTCAATTTAATGTGATTATTTAGAAATGTTTGGAATAATCATTAATATTTAATGAAATATGTTATGAAGAATTCGACAAATTGGAATAAATGGATTTTTATATGAACATTCGATTGCATAAGAATTTTGAATAGTAATCGAACGTGTTTAATTAGATAATAACATTGTCTTTCTTACTAGTATTTGATTTGAAATGGAACTTCGATGATATCGATTTTTATATTTTAAATGACCACTTATGAATATAAATTTTTAAATTTCAAATAAAGGGTTGTGGGAATAATTCCCATTTCTTATGGCTTATTTAAATTTAAATAAGTTGGAAATTTAATCGATAAAGGCATTTCGTTTTTGATTATTGGTAAGCAATGGAACGAGTTTGGAAAGCATAAAGATTCCTATTCATTTTGAAATGAAGATTTGGTAATATGAAACAATATTGACTAACTTGATATTAGATTTTGAGGAGAAATATTTTGAATTGGAATCAAAATATAATATTTGAAAGGATTTTAACAAATAAATTCTTAAGTTTGATTTCGGTCTAAATACTATGTCACATTAGTAAATGAACCTACATAGTAGCTAAAATATTGAAACCATCGTATGCAAGAAGATTTGGAAATAGAATATATATATTTAAGAATTTGGTTTCAAAGGATTTGACATACATTCTAATGTTAATATTTGAAACAATACAAGTTTAAACTTGGATACGCCAAATCAGAGTGCGTAGCAGAAGCGTGGTGGTAATTGAATAAAAGGGTTACAAGAAATTTTCCCGTCGATAGGAAAATGTGAACTTTGCAAACAAGATGTGATATCTGAAATGAGAATGAAGATATAAAATAATTTAAATATATGATATGGAATTGAAATAAGATTTGAATTGGAAGGGGATGAGATTTGAATAGAATTTTCCGTCTGGTATTCGATATGGAGTTACTGGAGCAGACAAATATGATCAGAAATATCAAAACATATCCATATCCAGATTATGATTGTGTTGCCTGAGTTGGTGAATCAATATCAAATATAAGTTGATAAGATTCTATTTAAACTTATATTGAAAGTAAATTGTTAAATCCAAATAAAGATTTGGTAGTTTCGGGATAACGACGAATCAATCAAGGTTATTTTGAAATATAAGGTTGGAAATTGAATGTTGAATTTTTGAGAATAAGGGTTAAAATGATAACGAGTTTCCGAAAATTGAATCCGACCTTAATTCGAAAGTAAGCGACAATATTCGGAAAGGAGATTTGAATTGTAACCCTGTGTGGTCCATGACTATTGTTTATGAATACGCTTATTACTTGGAAAGACCGGGATCGGATTTAAATCCGAAAGCCATTCCAAGTATTAATACGACGCATGAAGCATATTCAAGACTTCGAATCGACGAATGAAGACTGTGGTTCTTCACAATCGAACGGGCTGTCTGCTGATTGGTTTCTTTACTGCTAGCTACAGTAGAGAGATGCCCCTATTACTGAAGTGGCAGAAAGTATGAATGTATGGGGAGAACTTTCGGATTTCGTTCCGTTCAGACCCAGGGCAGACTTGTATGGATGGTGTGTATGACATTGAAATTGACCGCATAGCACTGATTTCCGTTAATGTATATCGGATTTATGGCAATATATTATCCCTGTCTCTAAGACATATGAACTTAGAGGGTATGCATTGATTTAAATCAGTGATATGTCGTGAATTTGTCAATGTGGCATACCCGAGTTATGAGACGAGCTAGTGATGATCAAAGAATGGCTTATCAAAGCATCGCTTTGTGTATGATGCGACAACGACAAACCTCACACCCCGGATTGATGAGAAACTGGCGGTTAGGTTTTATACTTATATATGAATTGATGATGAAGCTGTGCAGCAGTGGGAAACCACTTATGAACCTGGGGAAGTTGGGTATGTTTGGGGGGTCGTGTCTGATCGAAAACCGTTGATCTGCCCTGACGATGTGTAGTCGGTGTCCGCATGATGGATGAAAAAGCCGTTGAGGCACTTCGTTTTCTATCCCTGAAGGATCTTTCGTGCCAGGAATCATCAAGCTGGAAATCCAATCTCCAATACGAGCCATACGGTTTTGGTTTGTCTATATATATGGCGAGATAATATTAATGGTTTATGTCGTCTAGGATTAATACATTTATTTGCGAAATTGCTTTTCACACTATATGATAATATTAGAAGAGGATTTTCACGTATAAAAGCACGTTTGGTTATCATAAGATAAAACTCGCCCATTTGGTGTGCGCTTGCATTGTGTGATGTGGGAAGAACTTATGATAGCTTCATTTTCAAAAGTCATAGCGAATTTCTATGCTCGGGAATTCATATGGAGTTAACCCGTTCCGCGTTAGTGGCGTGGTCCGTGGAATTACCCAACTTTAAAAAAAAATGTATCCTAAAAATAACTGTTTTGAGTTCTCACACCAGTCCCACGACTGACCTGGAGTTTATTGTTCCTTTCTAAACTCTGGGTGCCCAATAATTTTCACACGGGCAGCCAGTAGTTTAGCTTTGCAGTTTTGTTCGTTGGAGCAAGGTTCGGAGCACTTGCTGAGTTGGAGTCCACGGTAGAGTTGAAGCTTCCGCTGTACCATTTTTGATCTTCCACTGAGAGTAAATTTTCTTTCTTCCTCTGTATACGTTTATGTTATAACTCTGATATTCATGTAACTCTGATGTAATATTGTATCATGCAATGAAACGTTCTGTTATTTGTTTCAATATATGTAAGTACCCAATAACAATCTGACGTTTTGAACGTTTCGAATTGGTTTAATTACCGATTTGAGACGGGCAAAATTCCAGGTCGTTACAAGTGGTATCAGAGCTTTGGTTTATACATGGCTATGGGGTACGACATATTTGAAAAAAAAGGATAGGACTCATCAGAGTTACAATATCTCGTTAGAGATTGGGTTAGGAGTACCCTAGAATGAGATTCGGGAATATTGCATTTGAGAGAGCGTCTTTCCTTATTAAATCAACGTGTTCTAATGAAATTTGTGAACTTAAGATCTTAAGTATTTAGATTTGTTTGGTATGAATGAAATTGGATGTATAACTTAAGTATAAAATCCTTTAAATGGTAGTTAAGGAAATATTGGAATTGCATTAAAACTTAATTAAAGTTTATCAACCAATTTGTATAAGAATGATTTCTGGATTGGGTTGTTAGGAATTAGAATGACCCGATTTGTACCCTTAACCATTTATATGATTTTTGGTTTGAAAATAAACCCTTAATGAATTTTTGAAAACTTTGGGAAAAGGAATTTGGGTATAAACACTTAACTGGAATCATTTTGGTTAAGTTAAACAAATGATGAGTTTTGGATTTATAACAAACTTGGATGATTTCTAAGCTTTAAATTCTTACTTTTAGGGTAACATTAGACGGTACCTTTCTCCACCTAGTAGTAGTTCTGAGTCCAACTCAAAGGATTCCATTATAGATATCTCTAGTGACACGAGTAAGCATAAGATCATCGAGATATCCTCAGATTCTACACCAGTAGAGGATCAGGTCATTTACCCTAATAGTGATATAGACATCATATCAGACCATTATCCTGATATGCTTGGAGCAGACCCAGCTCCACAACAGGACGATCAGGAGATGATGTATAAGCATGTACCAAGACCAGCGATTCTTGACCAGATGACGAGGGTTGAGGCAGCTGCATATTTCGGGATTAAGATTTCCCCTGATTTGGATGAGCATACATTAGAGGCTATATGGCAGATCCTTGACGAGAGGATCAGCAGTTGTCGGGAGACTCCACACTAGCGCAGGTCGCACCAGAGGTCATTGGTTGAATGTTAAATCCTACATTTGTGGAGCAGTTAGTTATGTTGATACGTGAGATGGGACAACCAGCAGTTATAGCTGAGGACGACCCACTTCCAAAGGTGGGAGACGATGGATTTGACAATGTTATGGAACAGCCCTAGCACAGGTTGCACCAGAGGACATTGGTTGGTCTATGGACCCTGCACTTGTGGAGCAGTTAGTTATGTTGATACATGAGATGGGACAACCAGCAATTATAGCTGAGGACGACCCACTTCCAGAGGTGGGAGACGATGGATTTGACAATGTTATGGAGCAGCCCCTGCATGATGATAATGTTTTAGTAGACAATGATGATGTAGTAGCAAACAATGATTAGATGATGGTGAGATCGAGCAGCCTATATTCGAGGATGACCCGCTTCCAGAGGCGGGAAATGATGAGTTTGATAAGGAGATGGAGGATATAGAGCAGCCCTTGAACGAGGCTGATGAAGACGGATTTATGGGCAATAAGAAGGATGGATTCATAGTAGATGAGAATGGATTCCTCATAAGACATGATGAAGATGGGGAGATTGTTGATGATGATGGGTTTTTGGCTGATGACGAGGAAGAGTTCATTGATGAGGAACCTAAGGAGATTAGTTGCCTGGACCATCCGACGACAGATCAGATGCATCTGATAAGTAGTGTGCAAGGAGTCTGGACCTTGTGCATAGTGTATATATATTATCTTATGTGCCTAGATGCATTAAGATGTTTTGGGCTAAAACGGGTTTTGAGGGACTAGCACCAAATAGCTAGGTACACTTTTGGTGACTATATTTTGGACTACCCCAAGTACGTAGTACACACTTAGGTAAGGATAGTTGCATTTTGTATACTGACTTGAATGATCTGTATGACATGATATTTTGGATTAACTATGATATGTGTGTTCCATTTTTAATTTAAGCCTGTTTGTTTTGAATGTTTATGGAACCTATTCTAAAAAATATAGAAAATTTTATTTATGGGTTATATGGAAGTTTAAAATTTACTGTTCCACTTTTCGAGGACGAAAAGTCTTAAGGGGGAGTGAATGTAACAACCCAATATTTTACTAAAGTTAATTTGAATTTTCTGTATTTTTTTTGAATTTAATAAGGTTTAAATATTGGTAATTTTCTTATTTGTTTTAAATAAATAATGTTATTTTGATTTTTATATTGTAAAAGATTTTTTAAGTCCTGTTATCTAATTTTGATCTTTATGATGTAATGGTATCTCTTTAGTACATAGAACTTCTACAAATATCTTTTGAGTATTTGAAAAAAGTATTGTATTTGAAATAGATTCTATAATGCAAAGTTATTTTAAAAGTTATATTCAAGTTTATAAGTAATAATAACATATGGTAATATATTTAAAAAGATAATAATTCTATTTAAGACTAAATTTAATGTTTATATTTGTTAAGTAATAGTGATAGTAATATATTTGTAAAGTAAGATTTATTTTAAATAACATGAGATATCGTATAAGTTTAAAATTCTTAATTTATAATTTTATTTACAAGATATATCTTTTATAAAAATCTATTAAACATTCAATTTCTAGTTTACTATTTTATAAAAGTTTGATTTTAAGTAATATTAGTTTAACATATAATTGGTTCATTTTATAAGAATTTGTTTTTAAATTAAGTAAATATATGTTATATGTGTTTCATGAAGCATAGTGTTATTTAAATTTTACACATATATGTATGAAGAAATGGGTTACATATATGAATATTACAAGATTGTTACTAAAATTAAATTTTATTTAAATAAATAAATGTGTCATTTTGTCATACATGCATTTAGTTGGAATTTTAATGACAACATGTGTCCCTTAGGTTGAACAATGCATGAGACGGATAATTTAAATATGGACATGTGTCCTTTGTTTAATTGTCAAAATTACCCCTAAATTCACTCTATAAAGGACCGCACACCCTTGTATTTCTCACGCACCTTCTTCTTCCGTGATTTCCTTCTTCTTCCTCACCGTATTCATTTCGCTACTTCCCGTCGAGACCTCCTCTTCACTTGGCCTTCTTGTATCAGCTCCACAATTCCACCTTGTTTCCAGTTTCATTCGAAAGCTCATCCACGCACCATTTTTTTGCTCACACACAAAGTTCGCTCCACTATGCATTTTATCCTCCCTCCTCACGCATTTCCTCTTCCACCGAGTCTGCCATCCCACCAAGTACCTCCACCACATCAGTCCACCCCTTTACCAAACTGCACCACCAGAACACCATTTCCCCATGTTGCAAACCCAGTCCGCCTCACGTCAGCTTTCCCATCTTCCCCCTCCCGTTCCACTGAACCTATTCTTCTCCTCTCTCTCCCTTTCCTTTGCTGAAAACTTAAGCCTAAACGAGTCTCTATAGTAAACAGTTAGAAGCCCCAATCCATTGTAACTCCACCGTCTATATAGTCCGCAACTCCACTACCCTGTCAGCCGCGCCACCATCAGCTTGACTTCCGCACCATCCATTTACAACACACACCTTTTCTTTTTGTAAATTGTGTTCAGCCTTTGCACCCCACTACTTTGCCTCCTCACTCAAAATAGTCCGCAAACCCATCAGCTCCTATTCAGTCCAAATATAATATAGTTCGACCTCACCTCTTTTATGTTAAAGGTAACGTTAATAACAAGTATCCATATTTTGGTTTAGAAGTGGCGCATTGATAGTGTGTCCGTAAGCTTATACATCCGTGATCGTCGTTTGCAGTTAATACGGGACATTTACGACGAAAGTGGAAAGCAATGCAGGTGAGAATTCTAATTTAAATGTATTTAAATTAGACACTTCGGTTAGTTATAATTAGTGTTAATTATAATATGTTACAAATTATGAATTGTTATGAATGATTGTCACTAGTTGTTCGATGAATATTTATGTAGTTAAAACACCGTAAACACGAAGTGTTACGGACTGTAACGCTCTACACATAGTGAATTAATTATTTAATTGTTGTGATTGTTGATGGATAAAATGTAGTTGTAACAATTTATACGCCAAGCGTTATTCGCAGTAACGCTTTGTGCACGGTTACTTGGTTGTGTAAATTATAGTGATGAATGGATTCATGACCGTTGATGTGATCAGATTTGTTAGTTAAATTTGATTGAGAAAATCACATGCACCGTAGTGGGTGAACCGCATGTGTGATAAATTTAAATCCCCTTTCCATATAAATAATAATTTTTGGAATGTAGATTTAAATTAAAATTTTAAAACTATTTAGTATTGAATTGAGTAAAAATCTATTCGAATGGAACGAAATGGTTTTAACATAATTTAGACCATTCATGTGCTATTTAAATATTTGATAAGGATTGGAAAATGATATTCAACATTGATTTGGATATACAAATTGAACGGTCGATTGTGAATGATTAATCGAGTTTTTGATAAATATCAAAAGTGTGAAATTTGTTACGACAACTTTGGTTGTTTTGAAAAGGTTGAACGAGACCATATAATATTCAATTTAATGTGATTATTTTGAAATGTTTGGAATAATCATCAATATTTAATGAAATATGTTATGAAGAATTCGACAAATTGGAATAAATGGATGTTTATATGAACATTCGATTGCATAAGAATTTTGAATAGTAATCGAACGTGTTGAATTAGATAATAACATTGTCTTTCTCACTAGTATTTGATTTGAAAGGGAACTTCGATGATATCAATTTTTATATTTTAAATGACCACTCATGAATATAAATTTTTAAATTTCAAATAAAGGGTTGTGGGAATAATTCCCAATTCTTATGGCTTATTTAAATTTAAATAAGTTGGAAATTTAATCGATAAAGGCATTTCGTTTTTGATTATTGGTAAGCAATGGAACGAGTTTGGAAAGCATAAAGATTCCTATTCATTTTGAAATGAAGATTTGGTAATATGAAACAATATTGACTAACTTGATATTAGATTGTGAGGAGAAATATTTTGAATTGGAATCAAAATATAATATTTGAAAGGATTATAACAAATAAATTCTTAAGTTTGATTTTGGTCTAAATACTATGTTACATTAGTAAATGAACCTACATAGTAGCTAAAATATTGAAACCATTGTATGCAAGAATATTTGGAAATAGAATATATATATTTAAGAATTTGGTTTCAAAGGATTTGACATACATTCTAATGTTAATATTTGAAACAATACTAGTTTAAACTTGGATACGCCAAATCAGAGTGCGTAGCAGAAGCGTGGTGGTATTTTGAATAAAAGGGTTACAAGAAATTTTCCCGTCGATAGGAAAATGTGAACTTTGCAAACAAGATGTGATATCTGAAATGAGAATAAAGATATAAAATAATTTAAATATATGATATGGAATTGAAATAAGATTTGAATTGAAAGGGGATGAGATTTGAATAGAATTTGCTGCCTGGTATTCGATATGGAGTTACTGGAGCAAACAAATACGATCAGAAATATCAAAACATATCCATATCCAGATTCTGATTGTGTTGCCTGAGTTGGTGAATCAATATCAAATATAAGTTGATAAGATTCTATTTAAACTTATATTGAAAGTAAATTGTTAAATCCAAATAAAGATTTGGTAGTTTCGGGATAACGACGAATCAATCAAGGTTATTTTGAAATATAAGGTTGGAAATTGAATGTTGAATTTTTGAGAATAAGGGTTAATATGATAACGGGTTTCCGAAAATTGAATCCAACCTTAATTCGAAAGTAAGCGACAATATTCGGAAAGGAGATTTGAATTGTAACCCTGTGTGGTCCATGACTATTGTTTATGAATATGCTTATTACTTGGAAAGACCGGGATCGGATTTAAATCCGAAAGCCATTCCAAGTAATAATACGACGCATGAAGCATATTCAAGACTTGGAATCGACGAATGAAGACTGTGGTTCTTCACAATCGAACGGGTTGTCTACTGATTGGTTTCTTTACTGCTAGCTACAGTAGAGAGATGCCCCTATTACCGAAGTGGCAGAAAGTACGAACATATGGGGAGAACTTTCAGATTTCGTTCCGTTCAGACCCAGGGCGGACTTGTATGGATGGTGTGTATGACATTGAAATTGACCGCATAGCACTGATTTCCGTTAATGTATATCGGATTTATGGCAATATATTATCCCCGTCTCTAAGACATATGAACTTAGAGGGTATGCATTAATTTAAATCAGTGATATGTCGTGAATTTGTCAATGTGGCATACCCGAGTTATGAGACGAGCTAGTGATGATCAAAGAATGGCTTATCAAAGCATCGCTTTATGTATGACGCGACATCGACAAACCTCACACCCCGTATTGATGGGAAACTGGCGGTTAGGTTTTATACTTATATATGAATTGATGATGAAGCTGTGCAGCAGTGGGAAACCACTTATGAACTTGGGGAAGTTGGGTATGTTCGGGGGGTCGTGTCTGATCGAAAACCGTTGATCTGCCCTGACGATGTGTAGTCGGTGTCCGCATGATGGATGAAAAAGCCGTTGAGGCACTTCGTTTTGTATCCCTGATTGATCTTTCGTGCCAGGAATCATCAAGTTGGAATCCAATCTCCAATACGAGCCATACGGTTTTGGTTTGTATATATATATGGCGAGATAATATTAATGGTATTATGTCGTCTAGGATTAATACATTTATTTGCGAAATTGCTTTTCACACTATATGATAATATTAGAAGAGGATTTTCACATATGAAAGCACGTTTGGTTATCATAAGATAAAACTCGCCCAGCTGGTGTGCGCTTGCATTGTGTGATGTGGGACGAGCTTATGACAGCTTCATTTTCAAAAGTCATAGCGAATTTCTATGCACGGGAATTCATATGAAGTTAACCCGTTCCGCGTTAGCGGCGTGGTCCGTGGAATTACCCAACTTTAAAAAAAAAATTGTATCCTAAAAATAACTGTTTTGAGTTCTCACACCAGTCCCACGATTGACTTGGAGTTTATCGTTCCTTTCTAAACTCTGGGTGTCCATTAATTTTCACACGGGTAGCCAGTAGTTTAGCTTTGCAGTTTTGTTCGTTGGAGCAAGGTTCGGAGCACTTGCTGAGTT
This sequence comes from Allium sativum, assembly GCA_030737875.1. Classification (NCBI taxonomy): domain Eukaryota; kingdom Viridiplantae; phylum Streptophyta; class Magnoliopsida; order Asparagales; family Amaryllidaceae; genus Allium; species Allium sativum. Next base: position 386,101,373 of record CM060916.1, on the reverse strand, counting down.
GGAGTCCACGGTAGAGTTGAAGCTTCCGCTGTATCATTTTTGATCTTCCGCTGAGAGTATATTTTCTTTCTTCCTCTGTATACGTTTAAGTTATAACTCTGATATTCATGTAACTCTGATGTAATATTGAATTATTCAATGAAATGTTCTGTTATTTTGTTCAATGTATGTATGTACCCATAACAATTCGTCTTTCTGAATGGTTTAAGTTGGTTTAATTACCGACGAGAACCGGGCAAAAAGGCGGGTCGTTACACCCTAGGACAAGCCTACTTATTATATACAAAATTTTCATCGAAGTAATTAATTATAATATATTACTATCGTTCCTTGTTTACTCTAATTCATTTCCATATATCCATTTATTGTCGTAATGCACTAGACCTCCCACATTAAGCCTACAACTTATGGATGTTGGATATGCCGGGCGGGTCCGGGCAGACTTATTCCACAAATCAGACTTAATCTCGTGTCTTAGCACATCACGTGTTTATGCACTTAGATCTCTCACATTAGATTCACCACTTATGGCCGCTGGTTATGCCGGGCGGTTCCGGGCAGACTTACACCACAAATGTAATCTAACCTCGTGTCTAAGCATGATCACAGTTTCAATTAATGTAATTCTAGGAATTTCCATTATTAATCAATTATACCTATATCATTATAGGTTTTCATTCCCTTTTCCCAAGTTATGTTCATCATGTACCAGATGCCCCAAATTTAAGATCTAAATAACAATTTGATTTATGCCCAAATCCATATTCATATATTTCATTCAAGTTATGCCCAAATTTCCCAATACAAGTTATTCCCAATTTTAGTGTATTTCCCCCGTTCCCAATTTAACGCGTTCGCATATTTTAGTGGCATGCTTAGGCTCGAAGCTAGCCTGACTATAAAAATAAAAAGAGAAAAGAAGGAGGGAAGAGGACAGAAATGAACATAATGACAAAATTGGCATATAGCAACTAATAAACATACAGTGACAAAGTTGGGCATAATGACAAGATAGGCATATAAGAACAGATCCGATGAACATGTGATAATGGAACTGATTTTAACATAATAGGGACATCATAAACAGGCATGATGAGATCTAAATAGTGAATTGATACCCAACTAATAACAGATCTGTTGTGACAATATCACTGATTTAATCATTAACATAATAGGGACAGGCATAATGAGATCTAAACAGTGAATTAGATCTACAAATAGTGATATATCTGACATGATTCAATAGGTACTGGCTTAGATCTAGTTCATAGTCATGTCAGAATAACTTAGATACACAGGTTATAGCAGATCTGTATGATTCAAACAGTCATAGGCTTAGATCTAATTTATAGTCATGTCAAAAAGAACTTTTAAGTATTTAGATCTAAAAATAATGTAGACTCACTGTGATTGGATCTAAGAAATAGAAGAGTAATTGATTGTAGTTATTGCAGAACTGGTCTCCAAATTTGAATAACTTGTTTGTTGAAGAAGAATAGGCTAGATCAAACTATGTTAGAGCCGCACTTCGTCGTCGCCAATGAATTAGATGAATAAAACAATGGATATAGGATCATATTTATAGCCTAGGGCCAATGAATCTAGCCACAAAAAAAGTCCATGTTCGAAAAACTGAATCCTCCCAGATCTGTATAGGGGTCGACCCCCCTCCCCCTCTCCCCCACTTTGGGTGTCGACCCCTGGGTCGACCCCAATGAGCCTGGGTCGACCCTAAAGAGCCTGGGTCGACCGACCCAGCAGGGTCTCTGGTCGACCCCCAAACATGGTCGGCTCCGTCCCTGGGTCTTCCCACTCACTGTTTTGATTTATTTATTTAAACATTTGATTCGTTTGTATATATATAATTCTCTTGCGCATATACAAACTTCAAACCTTCACAACTTCTTCATACGGTGTCCGTTTTACGCAAACCAGGTGTCTATTTTGACCAGAATTCTGAGACGAATGCAATGGCGCAGTCCCTTTCCCTTAGTTCTTAATATTAAATTAATTATTCTTTAATTTTTCCTCTTTACTGTTGTTAAAATTACGGGGTATTACATTCTCCCCTACTCAAAGGATTTCGTCCCCGAAATCTCCAAGTTAAGAAGAATGTATATCCTACCATCCATTACCCATCTACTCATCCACCAATCACAGGAATCCATTGTCCTTAAAGACTTATAATGTTAAAATGAACATATGCAAAGGTGTGTGTATATGTCCCAATACTAATGCGAAGATCAGGCGGTCTACTGATTCGGTCGACCTCCTTAATGCAATATATGTTAGTGCCATGAATCCAACATGTATGCAGCAATCCTATTATAACATGTAAGTTCTATATGGGTGCACAATCCGTCCAAATGCAACATCCATATGGTGATACATCCATTTCCATCCATTAAAAAAGAAAATGCATACACAACCATATGCAGTATGAGAGTGATTGAGCTGGTCTAGTGCCTAATGTGTGTGTATATGCATCCACGAGCAACCACTAGCAAACACTTACATCCACTTGCATCCATCAAACATAACATGTCTCAAACACATATTTACATCCATGGGATTCCTAGCTAAAGCTCGAAGATTCGATCAATAGGACATACTTAAATGATAGAAACAAGCATAAATAAAAGCTGAAGTTAAGAACATACCCTCGAAAAGAAAAGGGTTCGAAGCACGAATCTTGTCTTCGGTCTCCAAAGTTACATCCTTTGGGTTATCTCCCCACTGAACCTTCATCAACTTGACATCTCTGTTGCGTAGCTTCTTAAGTTCTGATCCAAGAATATGGGTAGGAACTCGTATGACTATCGCCTCCCGTTCCACCTCTACTTCCTCCAATATACTCGGCTCAACTACTTTTGCGGTATCAAGCAAGCACTTCCGTAAATGAGAAACATGGAAAACATCATGAATGCCGGATAGTCTCTCGGGTAGCTTTACTCTATAGGCCATTTGGTCGATCCTTTCTGTTATGGGAAATGGTCCTACAAATCTTGGTGCCAATTTCCCTATAGATCCAAAGCGAACCACATTCCTCAAAGGTGATACCCTAATGAAAACCTTGTCTTCCACTTCAAATTCAATGTCAGTCCTTCTCTTGTCTGCGTAGGATTCCTGCCTATCTTGAGCTGTCTTCATTCGCCGTCCAATAAGGTCAATCTCGGACGTTTCTCTAACCATGTATGGTCCAAGTAATAGTCTTTCTGTAGATTCCCACCAACAAGTTGGTGATCTACAGGGTTGTCTATACAATGCCTCGAAGGGTGCCATGCCAATGCTAGCTTGATAATTGTTGTTGTATGCAAACTCTACTAAAGGAAGATGCTCTTCCCAAGTCCCTCCGAAGTCTAGGATACGCAGCCTCAAAATCTCCTCTATAACTATGTTCACCCTCTCCGTCTGTCCATCGGTCTGAGGATGATAAGCGGTGCTCAAACATTACCGTGTACCTAATCTTTCTTACAAGCTCCTCCAAAATTTTTTGGTAAAGATGGGTCATGATCACTTACGATACTAGAAGGTACTCCATGAAGACGGGCTATCTCTCAAATGTAAACTGCTGCCAACCATGTTGTCGTCCTCTTACTCTTGACTGGAATGAAATGAGCGCTCTTAGTGAGCATGTCCACTACAACCCGAATAATGGTGTTTACTTTCTTTGATAAAGGCAAACCATCGATGAAATCCATCGAGACGCTCTCATACTTCTATGATGGGACTTCCAAAGGATGAAGTAAACCATCGGGCTTCTTTTGTTCAGCTTTGACTTGCTGGCAAATCAAATATTGGGAAGCAAACTCCGCTACACCTTTCTTTATTCCAGCCCAAAAGAAAACCCTTTCTTAAGTAGCTCCCCTACTTGCTTGCTGAGCTCCATTATTTCCCTTGGAGCCATATAGCGCAAAGGTAATGCAATCTGGCTTTGCATTGCCCATTAAGTGTATACAAAAATCAATCTCGTACTTCGGAGGTAAGCCCCGAACCTCATTGAAATATCTGAATACTCACAGATTACTGGTATAGATCGCAGATCATCGATAGATGCATCAAGTGACTCTAGGAAACTAAGCATGACAGACTCCTTAAGGTCACAAAAAATCTTGAGGGTCCTCCCATTGCAAGTTAAAAGTTTAACGACCCTTCTCTTACAATCTAAAATGCACCATACATGACTAGCCAATCCATCCCTAGAATCAAACCGTAGCCCATAAAACCGAGCACATATGCGTCCCACTCAAACTCGACACCAAACACAGATATTCTCAAACCCCGTCAAATCATAGATAGATGAGCCGTACCCCCAATAGGGTTTGATACAACAACGGGATCCACTACAATACTAGTATTTAGGTGCATAGACTCAACCATAGAACTAGATATGAATGAATGTGATGCGCCAGAATCAAAAAAAGTTCTAATAGGATGACTGGAAAGAGAAATCAAACCTTCCACGGAAATTTTCCTACCTCTATCTGGAGCACTGTTTGCGAGAGCATGCAACTTTCCTCGTGAAGATCCTACCCTTTGACCTTGTCCTTGCTTCTTTGGGCGCTCCTTAGAAAAGTGTCCGATCTCTCCATAATGAAAAAAACGTTTTCATACTTCTGCATTTCTTGACCAAATGATCCGAGTGCTTAAGAGATTTATTCTTGCCTTTATTTGAACTTTATCTATGTTCCCTTCCCGGGCTATCATTATTCTCATCCTTGGGTTGCGCTCTTTAGCCCTAACTCCCTTATTCTCCTTTTTACCATCCTTGAGTGACAAGCTAACAAGTCTCTCTAGAGCTGCCTCCATCACATGGAAATCCTTATGAAACTTGAGAAAATTATCCATAGGTGAAACTACTGCGGCTACAGATGGAAGTTAGGCACTTCATTGCCCTTCGGCATGTATCGCGGTCTTAACATGCCTACGGAACCATGCCGCAATGGGGACACCTTCGGGAAGAATCGGTTCCCCAATCAAAATGGGAAAAGGAACCAAGTGGAGAACCGAGAGATATTAGGTATGGCTTTAGGGAATACGTTTTTCAAAACAGGCTTTTCTTTTGAAAATACTTTCTTTTAAAACCTTTTTGAAAATAATTTTCAAAAACTTTTATCTAATCTGGTAACCTTCAACTCTGATATCAAGTGTGACACCCCACGTCCATTAATGTCACACATTAAGAGAATGCATTAAGTTTCGTAAAGCGTTATAGGTAAAAAGAAATAGAAACATTATAAGGAAGATATAAAATAACAGCAGAATTAAAAACTTTTATTAATCATGAAGCATCGTGGTTCAAAACAACGTATGTCTGAAAATACATAAACCCAGTACATCTTAAAATCTTTGTCTTGTACTTAAAACATACGAGTACAATAATAAAAGAAGCATAATTCCCCAAAAGAAACATAGCCATAGTAGCAAGAATAAGAACTTAAGCAATAAATCTAAGCAACTCCAAGCAAGACGATAGCAGAATCCTGATCAAGCTTGAGTATTCCCTCCCTCAGAACCTAGGGGGAAACGCAAGAGAAATAAGAGGAAACAAAATGGGTCAGATATAAAGTCTGGCGAGTCCAGTTATTTTTAGCATATAAATAAGTAAAAGTATCATGATAGACATATAAAGTGGATATGAGAGATAACATCATAAAAGGTAGGTATGACAAGGTAAACATGATAAACACGATAAAGGATATTAAGCTTCTCCGATAATTCCTTTTTATTCTCTACACTTATACTAGTATAACTAGAACAAGATGAGCCCAACAACTACCAGATGGTAGACTTAGCCATACGACTAGATGTATCCTAATTACTACCCCAATCGATCGGCTCCCTACTCCATAGATATCCTGTGTTGGCCCCACAGTAGGAGGTATCTCTTCCTAAAGTGGTAACCCTTCGTCTTCATGATGTGCACAACCATATCTACAGGTGTCGTGGTCATCTTATCCCCCTCTGCTCGGACCATGCACGCACATGACCCCGGTCGGTTTGCGCCTCCCACACCATCTCCACGTTTGGATCTCTTATAATCAGCCCAGTAAGTGTGTCCCGACTCCGGCCTAGGGCGAAGTACTCGTTTGATACCGTTATATGGGTTAGTGACTGAAATGGGTCCCAAACACAAGCTCTCCCCTTTGTCTTACATCCCCACTAGGATTTCCACAGGTAATGCTTACCTAATGGTGTCTTTAATTACATAACCCCAACATTTCCACAGGTTATGCTTACCTATCGGTGTGATTAATTACATAACTCCAACATTTCCACAGGTTATGCTTACCTAACGGTGTCTTTAATTACATAACCCAAATCGGTTAAGTTTTGTGGGCCTATATATAAATATTATCCACCCCACCCAGATATACTTAACCCTCCCACTGTTTTAACCAAGTTTACATAATCCCTACTCAAGTTAACATGTTCATACAATCCCTATGGATTCAACTAGGTTAAGTATTATAGACTAACAGGTTATCACCATTCACATTAACTTCTTGTCACTTGCCAAAATTTCTCTTGCTTATTAATTTCATATATCTATAACTTAATCCATTTAAGTTTGTTAATATTCCCATCACATGTTATTCTTTAGATTGTAATTAACAGAAGAAATCTTATATTCTTTCACCCTTGGATTGTAATTAACGGAAGTAATCTCACAATCCCTTTGTATTATTCATTGTCTGATTCCATAGTGACAATAACATGTTTTACTTAACATGTAATTAAGTATACTTCATCTCAGTCCACTCGTTTTTTGTTTAATATATCACTACAACCTGACGTTGTTTACTTATTAACTTAGTTATCTTAACTAAGGTTTACTAATAAGCTTACTTTCCTTTTATTATAACTTATGTTATAATCTCCACTTGTCCCTAGGACAAGCCTACCTATTATATACAACATTTTCATTAAAGTAATTAATTATAATAGGTTATTATCATTCCTTGTTTACTCCAATTCATTTCCATATATCCCATTATGGTCGTAATGCACTAGACCTCCCACATTAAGCCTACAACTTGTGGATGCTGGATATGCTGGGCGGGTCCGGGCAGACTTATTCCACAAATCAGACTTAACCTCGTGTCTTAGCACGTCACGTGTTTATGCACTTAGACCTCTCAAGTTAAATTCACCACTAGTGGTTGCTGGTTATGCTGGGCGGTCCCGGGCAGACTTCCACCACAATGTAATATAACCTCGTGTCTAAGCACGATTACCATTTTAGTTATCATAATTCTAGGCATTTCCATTATTAATCAATTATACCTATGTCATTATAGGTTTTCTTGCCCTTTTCCCAAGTTATGTTCATCATGAACAATATGCCCTAAATTTAAGATCTAAATCACAATTTGATTTATGCCCAAATCCATATTCATATATTTCATTCAAGTTATGCCCCAATTTTAGCGTATTTCCCTCTTTCCCAATTTAATACGTTCGCATATTTCAGTGGCATGCCTAGGCTCGAAGGTAGCCTGACTACAAAAATAAAATGGGAAAAGAAGAAGGGAAGAGGACAGAAATGAGATAATGACAAAATTTACATATAGCAACTGATAAACATACAGTGACAAAGTTGGGCATAATGACAAGATAGGCATATAGGAATAGATCTGATGAACATGTGATAATAGAACTTATTCGAACATAATAGGGACATTATAAACAGGCATGATGAGATCTAAATAGTGAATTAGATACCCAACTAATAGCAGATCTGTTGTGACAATAGCACTGATTTAATCATTAACATAATAGGGACATGCATGATGAGATCTAAACAATGAATTAGATTTACAAATAATGATAAATATGACATGATTCAATAGGTACAGGCTTAGATCTAGTTCATAGTCATGTCAGAATAACATAGATATACCGGTTATAGTAGATTTGATATGATTCAAATAGTCATAGGCTTAGATCCAACTTATAGTCGTGTTAGAAATAACTTTTAAGTATTTAGATCTAAAAATAACGTAGGCTCACTATGATTGGATCTAAGAAATCGTGGAGTAATTGATTGTAGTTATTGCAGAACATATCTCTAATTTTGAATAACTTGTTTGTTGAAGAAGAATAGGCTAGATCAAACTATGTTAGAGCAGCACTTCGTCGTCGCCATTGAATTAGATGAATAAAACAATGGATATAGAGTCCTATTTATAGCCTGTGGTCAATGAATCTAGCCACAAAAAAGTCCACGTTCGAAATACTGAATCTGCCCAGATCTGTATGGGGGTCGACCCCCCCCCCCTTTGGGTGTCGACCCCTGGGTCAAACCCAAAGAGCCTGGGTCGACCCAGTAGGGTCTCGGTGCCGGGTCGACCCCCAAAAACGGTTGGTTCCGTCCCTGGGTCTTCTCGCTCACTGTTTTGATTTTTTTTAAACTTTTGATCTGTTTGTATATATATATATATATATATATAAAATTCTCTTGCGCATATACAAACCTCAAACCTTCATAACTTCTTTATACATTGTCTGTTTTACGCAAACCAGGTGTCTATTTTGACCACAATTCTGAGACGAATGCAATGGGGCAGTCTGTTACCCTTAATTCTGAATATTAAATTAATTATTCTTTAATTTATCCTCTTTAGTGTTGTTAAAAATTACGTGGTGTTACAGTTTCCAAACAATTTTTTCAGTAATGGAATAAGACTGCTTACATCTTACAGACAACAAACCTTGCTCACAACTATCTTTTCATATTCAATACGAACATGTTTTGCATAGGATGAGATTGAGGAACTTGATTGTGAAAACTAGCTACATTAAGTTTTGAGCTTTATTTTCCAGTGGACTCTTGCACAGTTCGCAAGTCAACCGAACTGTGTCAAAAAACCTGTTGAATTTACTATGTAGTAACCAACTTTTACATCAAGCTTTACTTAATTTATAAATATTAGACAAGCATTTGAAATCATTATTTTACTTTGTCTAGCTGCCTATGTACTGCCAACCAGGGACTCATTAAATTTGGGTGAGAGGGTCATAGCATATATTCCATGTATGTGTAATTGACAACTTGTGATGATTGCAATTTCGAAGGAGATTGAAGAGTGTGAGTTTGTTTTTATGGAATAGGAGCACTATTGCTTGTATGATTTGGTGGGGTAAACTTAGTATGGGTTGACTGTTTGTTAGTACCGATGGTAGTTAGTTAATGATTATTTTCAAATTTAGCTATGAGTAAATTATTAGATTGAAGCTAGTACCGATGGTACTGTTTGTTAGATTGAAGAGTGTGAGTAATTTTTTTTCTAAATTAGTTTATTCCTGAATAAGTATCATTGTTTGAGCTGTTGTCAACTACAGACAAAGCTTAGCAGATTCAAGGTGTCAGCGGTCCTCCTGTTTTACGCTGGTTGCTATCAACTGCCTACATATTATTAGCTCAATCTGATATCCTTTCGAAGCCTGGAACTGTTTACGCAATTGTTTGCTCATGGGTTGTACTATGAGGTAAGCCCACTAATTGGGCTTTTAGCTGAACTACTCACTGCTCTCTATCTATCAGTGTAGTCTATTTTGCACGTATTCCTTCCATTGCATGCTTTTTACAGTAAGCGAAAACTTTATGTAGTGTTGAACTACTGGAAGCATGTCTGCGATGTTATAGCATGACACACATTAGCATCACTATGATGCTAACGATGAAGTAAAGGTTACCGCTTTTTCTCAAGCCATCTGCGCCTTGTGGATAGATTGATTTTGTTATGATTCTCATGGCTGAGACAAGAACCCCTGAAATGAGCAATGTAAATTTAGTATAAAGTTATAAACCAATAGGAAATAAGGCTAAATATCTTATATCTCCATCTTGAACTAAATGCAGGAGTATTTTGCTAGTAATGAGCCAGAATAGGGCTTCCTAAGCATTGATGACTATAAAAACATCAGTCCATTGGAACCACATCATATCTCTAACTGCTTACAAAACAATAATCATTTAGATTATCTGCAATTTAATCCAAACCAATAGTTTCCTAATGACAATTTCATCAATTATAACATTTTTCTGATGAAGCTGACAATATGAAACATCACCATCAAGATTTGCATCACATATCAGAATTACTCCCAGTAATATCACCTCCTTCTTCTGCATTTATAAAACCAAAATGCGCGTTATGGGACAGCCTTAGACCTACACAAGGATTAGGATGCTACCAAGATTATTGTAGCAGTATCCATTCTACTGTAGCATTTAACGAAGGTCCTCCAGGTATAAAACTTGTTTTGAGACCTAGTGGCATTGATCTGAAGGATGGTCCTTTGTTTTCGGCTCTTTCTGCAAAAACTCAAGGGAAGAGTGTTGGTATTCTAGAATGTGAAGGTGTTGCGACTATAAAGTCACCATGGAATGCTCCTGGTATGTCCTTTTCTATATCACACTCGTTCAGTTGGCACATTGTCGTCTCTAGTGATTACCGAGACATGTCCAATAGTCTTCTAGTATGCTGAATGATCTCTTTATGCTGTGATATTAAGTCATCCTTTTAATGTGACATATCATGTAGTTTGTAACAATCGATGAAACTACAATACAAAAACCATTAGTCCCTATGCCTTAATTGTTGGTATGGTTATCCTAGGCTACTCATATGCTATCAGGTGCAAAGAAATGAAGCCAATTCATTTGTGGGGTGGAAACATCAAGAACAAACGACAGCATAAGAAAAACGTTGTGAAATATTAGTAACAACGTTTATAATCTGCTGTTGAAAATGGAAGCAACACATACTTAAAAACCATTAACAGCTCATTATAAACGCTGTGCATAAAGTATTAACAGCTTAGAAAAAAAGTTGTGTATAAAGTACTAACAACTCAGAAAAAATGCTGTGAAAACTCGATTTTTAACAGCATTTATTTTACGCTGTTGAAAAAAGGGGCCTACGACAACATATCGTTACACGGCATTTATTAAAACGCTGTAATATCCTGTAACAACGTTTTTGCAATGCTGTTAAAAGCATTTTTTTGGTGTAGTGTTACTTCCTACTTAGTGTTGTTGTAACGACGCTTGTCTTATTCATCAAATGTGTATTTCGATATGCAAATCTGATTGAAGCACAAAATTTTAAGCACATGAAGTGTATTCATAGATAAATATTGGTAGTATATAAAACGTAAAAAGAAGGCGATTTTAATAAGAAAACATGCCTGAAGCATGGAAATACAGATGAAGTTTTTAAGTAAAAAATTCATTAAGTATCTATAAGCAAATTGACTAATTGAAAGAAGAATACAAATTTAGGGGAAATTATTTAATCAGGGGAGCATCCATAAGTATGTTATAATGCACTCTTTTTCATTAACTAAGATTTTCCCCATTGGGTTTTCTTAGTAAGGTTTTAATAAAGCATTATTTTGAACTAGAAGTTTCAACCCAATTAGTAACATATGAAAATAAGTTATAATGTATTCTTTTTTCTTATTTAAGTTTTTTCACACTGGTTTTTTTATTAAGGCTTTAACGAGACACTACATTGATCCGAAAGTATCAAATTCCATTTGACATAGTAAATTATTGAAATATGACATTCTATATTTACTCTTTTTCCTTCATTAAGAGTTTTTTTGTATCGTGCTTTTAGTAAGGTTTTAACAAGGTAACATTTTGATCCAGAAATATCAAATATTTTTTGATGTAGTAGACTATTATTTATGAAGATAATGCAGTTTGCATGACTCGGATTCAAGTCCATTATATCAAGGGTGATAGGACAGTACATATTTCTGCTAATTTTTTTTCCATACATGAACTACAAAGGCCAACGAGATAGATGTGAAACAAATACAATCTCAAGAAAATCAGAAATATCTATACTCAAAGGCACTTTCAAAGTTAACATTTCAGAAGACGGTGTATATAATTGACATGCGTCGACAACATCAACAAACTAATTTGAATATTGTGTTATAAATTTATAATGGAATATATTTTACCATCAACCACTTGTAACCTTTGTCTTTATTCCAAAATTTATAATGGAATATATCCTTATAGGCAAAGCTGTAAAGACCGATATGAGGATGCAAGGTGTTTAGTATTTGGTGGGGATTAATCGATTTTACGGTGATCAATAAAAGCTACGAACTTTTGATAACTCGTTTGTTTTGGGAAAAAAAATAGCGTTTCGTTTGTTGTTGATTGATATGAATTTAAAATTTGAGAATTTAAATGTGCTTTGGAGTAGCTAAGGAGTCAAAACCGCCTAAAACAAGCATACCGACGCTTATATGCGACACTGAATCTTAAACTATGCATATCCAATGTTCAAATACATGTTTCGGTTCTTACATAAGATGGCAAACCATGTCTGGATAAATCTAGGCCAAGCGCTAGGCGCTGGGCGATTAGCGTTGACTAGCGCATAGGAGAGGCCTAGGCGGAGACATAAAAGGATTTTACAGCAATGCATATAGATATGGAATGTATATGAACATATGTGTGTGTATGTGCTAATAAACACACACACACACACACACTAATATATATATTAGTATAACTATAAGGTTGACTATTTGAACATAAAATAAAACACAAATAACGATACAAAAATCTAAGGCATTTAACTTTTTTGTTTTTATATGAGATGTGGAATTCAAATGGTAGTTTGATGATGAAAATTCATTATATTACTGATTATATCACTAAACTGTGTCCAAATAGATTTTTTTTTTCTTCTCATAATTATATATGTATGTATGTACAAATATAAACATCTGATTGGAAAGCGTTATAGTAAATTTGTAAACCTTTTTTTCACAATATTTTTAAAATTCAAAATTTTCAATAACACTTTGAACTTTGTGAAATGGTTTGTGAAGGTTGGATGTGTTGACCAATCATCGATTATATCTAATGTTGTGCCTAACGTTGTGCCGTGTCATCGGGCTTGTCACAACATTATCGTTCAAAGAAATAAATATATCTGTTTTATCAGTGGCGGAGCTAGGATTAGAGTTGAGGTAGGGCAAAAAAAATCAAAACTTTTGTCCCACACTATCAAATCGTCTTAAGTTCTTCTATATATATACAACATATTTTCCTACAATGCAAATCAACTAACATAGTGAGACTGGGTTGACAACATTGGCTGTCTTCTAGTTAGGTAGGGCGATTCCTTGCTGTCCAGGTAGGGCAGACCTCAGAAAGCTGCTTAGTTTTGCGAGCAAGACATTTTTCCAGCTAGGGCATTGGCCTTAGCTGACCAGCCTGGCCTCAATGTCCTTCCGCCCTTGTGTTTTATCCTTATTTAATAAAATTGTTAATGCTTTATCAATGTCTAACCAATCAATAATCTTAACCCATTTTTTGTTATTATCAATTATTTTCTGAACTTGGATTAGTGTTGCTGTTGTTTACGAGTCATTCTTTTTTTTTTCTTCCATCGACTTCATATGAGTTAGTTACGCATTGAAAAATATATATTATTATTACTGTGGTAGTGATGGGGTCCTAGCTACAATGGAAAGATGGCAACGCGCCATAAGCAGGGAAAGATATGAAAATTGTTGCATCCTGATGGTATGGCAAATTGGTACAACTTTTGGTGTATATATATAATTTAAAAGGTGGAAAGGGGAACCAACAAAGCTGGTGCCTTGTCAGCGAACGAGGAAAGGGATAAGTGCAAGAAAAGCAAAGTGATCACCAAAAGGCATTTAAAATTATCTAACCAATTGAACCCCACATAAAGTTGCTTATTCTTTTGTTTAATTAATTCCACCCTTCACTTATTATTTATTCTATTCAACTACACTACTTCTGGTTCTGGATTAATTCGTTAGCTTGTGATATTCATGACTCATGAGCAAAGAGCAGCCGTCGATAGAAACCGCCCCCACTGAAACAAAAGGCTTTCACGGTTCCACGCTCGTACACTGACCAGCAAAGAAAAACTGCGACGTTTCAGTCTTGACAGCATGCAGTGTCGAATATTAGACAATTCCATCAACCTAACATGTTTTATATAGTATACTCGCAAACACTGACTTTTGGCACCACACGCTGGGTGACGTGCGGTTTCCAAATGCCTTAACCGGGAGATTTTGGTGGTGGAAATGCTTTAGTTATTCCTATATGTCAGGCTGCAGAAAGATTTCAATGATCATTTAAAATGATTAGCCGTAATTTTCATACAATTTTGAATTTTGCCCTGTTACTGGTTGTGAATATTATTAGACCGATAAATCCTCAATTTAATAGAATTACATAAAAGATCTGTTCACCACGGTATTACCCATTTTATAGAAATTGTATTTAAGTCATTGATGATACACATGTAATGGTTCATATTCCTCAGGCAAATTTGCAATGTTTCGTAGGACGTAAGGCATGCTACACAAAATATAATGACTATATATGCTTTTGACTTAACATTTACATTCATAAGGGCAAGATAGAAAGGAATTTCCATGGTTCTAGAATCTTTCGTGAAGTTATAAATACTCCTAATTTGAATATTCTGCATCGCCAAAAGGATGATATTATTTAATGAATTCAAGGTATCCAATACTAGGCCGGTATTTGCCAACTAATTGCACACTATAAGATACCATATTCCAAATTTCAATGATACATGGAATGAAGCAAAGACAAAAAATGAAATTTTCAACTACCACAATTCGAGTTTGCATATGGCAATCGAAAGAACTTTTGGCATTTAAAAGAAAAAATTTGCAATCTTACGTGACATGCCAACATATCCATATATTGTTCAGGTACATATTGTCACTTCCACAATGACTATTCACAATATATGAAGGTACACCGTTGGATATCCTGACTTTATGACTTATGACAATAATCAGGATCTGGCGTCCGAAGAATATCTAGAAGAATATTATAACATTCAGAACCATGGAAATAATGATCGTGAACAAGTTCAAAGAAATGCAACAACAACCGCAATGACATTAGTTCGAGATACCATGCGAAATGAACTAGTTATCATTGGGTTATGTTAGGAATTGTCTATCTTTTTAATTATGCATTCTTCAGTTTGTATCCTGTATTTGTAATTTTTGCTTTGTATTTTGTATTTTGTATTTAATTTCGTATACTTGTAATAGTCATTAGCATTGATCGCAAAATTCAAAACTAATCTTGTGCTTCGGAACAAAAATGAAAAAATATGTAAGTAAAAGAACCCAAAACGATCAACGTTGGTGCCATCAAAATATCATCTTTTGCAATTGTTGAAATTTGTGATACGCAAATCACAATTGCGGGCAATAAATTATCTATGCAGATTTTGTGGAGAGATTTATTGCTATATTTGTGAGATATTCACGGCAAGGATTATTTGGTGCTTATTCAAATAGTTTTTGACATATATGAAGATAATTTAGGTGTCAAGTTTACTTGGGTGTCAAGAAAATTTGGGTATGAAGCAATCCACTCTATAAAATGCCTAGTTGACATCTTCATAGGTGTGAAAAATTTGGCATTGTTCTTCATTGTCTTTCTCCTCAAATTGTTTAATCATTACATATTCTCTATCTATTTCTCAATAAGGTTATTGATTCAAGTTGTGTTTGTTTGTAACGATAGTTGAAATCGATTGCAAATGATTTTCTTTAGTGAATCAATAAAGGGAATGGTTGGGTGGAATAACGTGTGTTCATATTTTCGATTTTGTCTGTGTTGTTTGCTTTTCAATCACATTCATCTCCAATTGATTGAGTGAAAAAGGTTCGCTTTGTTTTTCAGGTGTTTTGTCAAACTTCCGCTGCATACAAAAAACCACCAGTTGGTATCAGAGCTCAGATCATCACATAGCTTGGAGTGTTTGTTGGATTGAAGATTGTAGATGTCGGAGATGATGCCGTTTTCGAAGATGGCTATTTGAATGGAAAGAATTGGGGTATATGGAAGCCGAAGATGGAGGACATTTTATATCTCAATGATTTGCATGATCCCATTGATGGAGATGGGGAGAATCCCTCGGATATGGTTGATGAAAAGTGAAAGAAAATGGACATAAATGCGATTGCATTGATTCGCTAATGTTTGGATGATTCGGTGTTCCACCATATGGCTACTTGTAAATCCGCGAAGGCGTTGTGGGATAAATTAGTATCGCTATATGAGTCGAAGGGTGCTACAAGTAAAGCTTTTCTGGCTCGAAAGCTGGTAAAGCTGAGGTTGGATGAGGAAAAGTCGGATGCAGATAATTTAAACGAGTTTTAGGATGTCGTCAATCAATTGGCAAACATGAAGGTCAATTTTGATGATGAGTTGCAGGCTCTTTTGTTATGAGTTCTCTTTCGAAAAGATGGGAGACTTTGGTTGTTTCATTAAATAATTCCAATGCTAATGTAACTATCTCTTTAGAAACGGTTTGAAGTAGCCTTTTAAATGAGGAGCTAAGGAGAAAAGGATAGAAGTTGAAATCGGTTCAAAGTGAGGCGATGGTAGCAAGGGACTTGAAGGATACAGTTTGAAAGAAAAAGGGAGCCAAGAGTAAATGTGCAATCACTTGTCTCCATTGCAAGAAGGAAGGTCACAAGTGCAATGATTTCTATTCATATATACGAGATATGAAGAAGAAGAAGGCGCAAGGTGATAATAATAGTGATGAGGCACAGGTCGACTTTGTTTAAGGTACCGAAAGTGATTCTTCATGTGATGTCCTATTTAGTATTATAGAGCCTTGGAAGATGGATTCAGGAGCCAGTTTTCACATATGTCGAGATGTGAAAAGTTTTTCTTCGTATAAGAAGAGTGTTAGCATGATAAAGATGGCCAATGGAGTAGAGATACCAATTTGTGGAGTTGGAGCTGTTAGGTTTCAAATGCATGATGGAGTGGTGAGAGAAGTGGCCGGTGTGAGGCACATACCCACTTGTTTGCATAACCTTATATCCCTCGGTCAGTTAGATCGTCGTGGTTGCACTTATGAGACTCGAGGCTGAGTTTTGAGAGTGAAGAAGGGTGGTCGTGTGATGATGCGAGAAGTTTTTGAGGAGGGAAACCTATATAGTTTAGTCGGTTCGGTGTTCGACAGTGGAAGGCGGGTAATGGTTGAAGAACCTAGTTCACATCAACGTGCAGAGGCTAATATGGTCACTGCAGATGGTCCTAAGGTGGAGGATCATGCTTGTAACACCCTACACTTTTCTACGCCCGAATTTCAACAAAAATCGAAACTCAAACACATCCAAGCGTGTAAATCTGGTACTTGCAAATAAATGAGCATGAGCATAACCAGAGTACGATAAGATAACTCACAGCGGAAACAAAATAGGATAAACTAGTACTAACTCAATTAACTACCTTTTTCAAAGTAAGTCACTTTGCCAATACCGAGCATGAGAGAGAACCTGAACCAAAAGCCAAACTTAAACACCTGTGAGAGTCCGACCTTCTCTAGAAAACCTGGGTGGTTGTAATGAGGAAGAGGGGTGGTCAGAACAACAAGATTCCAGTGAATAGGGAATGTACAACACATATTATAATACACAGATGTATCCCGTTTGTTTTAACCTAAGATGTATTCCTATCAAGGTCAGTGATTCTAGCCTAACCTTGTAGATGCTTACCATGATCCTACTACTCTTCCAAAGTGGTATTCCAAGATATGATACCAAAATAAAACGTTTACGCATATATTTAGGAAGCCTTTAAACAATAATTTAGTTGATTATTAGACCGAGATGTTAACCTAACAGCGTAGTTTCTATATGTATACATTTCCATCCACTTACCCTTTATTATTTAACGCCTCACTATCAATGGTAGATTGGGTGGATTATCCCAATCACTTATGACCCTACGTGGACTCATTGGTTGGCGAACTTATTGGTTACTTAATACCTCTTGATAGTTTGTTCCATATTCTTATAAACTAGAGGGCACTAGCTACATGCTCTACTAGTTAAGGCTTCCGTCATCCATGCATATACCCTTGCCTGGTATAAGGTGAGAGACGGTATTTTATTGCTCACTATACCTTCTAGCTGACCTTATTGAATAACCCCCTTAGTCGCTTACTACTTCCCGTAGGGTAGGTAGCCATATCCAATGTTTTAGTTTCCAATTTTGGGTAGACAATACACACACGTGTCGTTTAAGACCCCTATACTGGCAGACCTATCCTCAGATGGACTCTTCAACCCCGGCCACTTAAAACCCAAGAAGCGGACTATAGGCGAAGGTTATTAGGTCGTACCCCATTATCCCTTATTACCTTTCTCTATTGGGATAAAGTGGGCCCCATCATTGCGTCTTCTCCGTTTAGTTACTCTTCACGGAAATATTATATACATAAGATTTATTATCGTCACGAGTTCCTATGGTTAATAATATTTTTACATTATTAACCTACTAAGTCCAACTCTACTTTTAATTATAAGTTCTATATTCGTTAATATAAATAAAAAAAGTTATATCCTCTTTACCCTGTGATATTTATTTAATTGCTTCCCTAATTGGACTTAGTATTTAAAAAATAATCAATATCCATTAATCCCCTTATTACACACATTTACTTTCATTTTCTTTGTTTATTGCCCTTTATGACCATGACAGTCATATTTTCCTACGGCAACCATTTATCAATCTCAAGTTATCTATTTGTTGTACCCCAACAGACAATTATATTCTTATTTATTTATTTTTTGATATATATATATATATACATATATGCATGTATATATATTTATATACCATACCTCTCACATTAAGTTGACTGCGCTGTGATTCATACGACGAGTTTTATTTCGAGTTATTTTCCCTTGATGATCGTCCCATATCGGCCTGACACGTCATACATCGCACTTTTCCTAAGTTTGGGGTAGGAGTTAAGTTGTGGTCGTCACATCTTCCTTATCATATTGAGTAGACAATTATGTTTTTTTTTTAATTTGTAAACATATTCATTCATGTAAATTATACTGCAAAATATCATAAAAAGACAATGCGTAAGATTTTATTCATCAAAACTTATTGTTCTGACTCCCTCCTCATAGCAACACAGGCCAGAATGACATTTTAGGATGATGAAGCAAGGAGGGAAGAAGTGATTACTAGATGCAGTGAAACATTAATTTATAATTATTCTGTGTGAATGTGGACTATGGATCTTAAAACTAATATTAACACTAGAGGGGGATGAATGATGCTTACTTAATTATGCAAATGTATTTGAACTTTTAACAGAGTTATATTTATGCTGATGTTATTAATAATAACAGAATCAAAAAACATACAAAAGTAAATGCAGTAAAGTAAAAGGAAAGAACACACCGAGATTTTTACACTTGTTCGGAGTTACCTTACATCTAGTCCCGCATAAATTCTATACGGACTTCTTTTGCACTAGTAAATGCAACTACAATCTTGATTTCAAGGCTACGATACACAATCTTTGGAATTTCGACTTTTGGGTAGAGTTTCTTAGTTTTATGAGCCACTTAGCACCCTCAATTGATTTCTCAACCATAATCACACTTGGCGGATTTTTGAGACTACCTTCACATGCTTATAATCAATAGTTTTTGGTTTGAAAGAGTTTGCAGACTCATATCTTTTGACCTTTGATTGTGATTCCTCTTATAACTCTGAATTGCACTTTGATCATGGGAGATTGATAAGTGAGTAGTACAAAATCAAATCAGGGATAAACATATTTGATTTAGGTGGGAATTCGACGAAGTATGGTAAAGATTTTCTAACGAAAGAGAAAAGGTGAGAACTTTAGAATGAACAAGATTACTTAAAATTCGTTCAGAACTCTGGTATTTATAGGGAATTAACAAATATGTCTATTCACGAAAGGATGTGACGAATAAACACTTCTTTTGAAATTTATCTAGTATATTGACATACTTTTATAGGATATGTCGACATATCCATTTAATTTTTGAAATTTAATTTGTTTAAATCATTTTGAGAATATATTACTTTACAAAATAATTTGAAATTTGTAAAATCATTTAAACATAGCTTATACATATTTTAATTATAAAAAACTTTTCAAAATAATTCTTGAAATGTTTAATACGAAACATTATATTTAATGCATATATATATATAACTTTTAAAAAGTACAATGAAATTGTCAAAGTTATAAATGTATAAAAATTCATAGAATCCAATTATAAACGATGTAAAAGATTTGAAGTCAAAAAGATTTATTTGGAAACTGTGGTTTTGAAAACAACGAAATTTTGAAAATCATTTCGAAAACCTATTGAAAATCATTTTGAAACAAGGGTCAAGTGCTATCAGAATTTTGTATTTACTCTAAGACTCTAAACTTATCTGCGACACCTTGAAATCTTAAACTCTTCAATACTCATGAGTCTTCGTTCTCCAACTCTTGAATCTTTAAATGAGCATCATCATCCTGAATCTACATTTGATAATGTACATTCTTCATTATCAGTACATGTCAATATCCTTCATTATACACAATATATATTTAGATAAATATTCGTAACATTAGTATTTATATTTTTTATGCTTCCTTAGGTTGTTGTCATCAAAAATATTATCCTTAATACTAACATATTCTTATGTATCCATGAGATTATGTATGAGAGATTTCTTTGTGACTTATAATGGTTCTTGACTCTTGTACTCAAACAAACTTGTAATAATTATGGTTTTTAAAAATAAACGAATACATATTAATATTGAAATTTAATCCATCCACTATAAAATATGACTGTATAATAGCTACTATGTGCTATTTGTTTTCATATTCAAAATGCCTTAGAATGGTTCTAAGTTTCGATGAGCATTTTCTAGAATGAAATTTAGACCAGTTTCGGGATGGGTTGTTACAACGTGCCTGCGTGTTGATTATGCATGGTCTCCATCCTCATAGGAGAGAAAGCATTGGATGTTGAGAATGTCCAACATTCTTTTGAGGAACCTATATTTAAACATATATATAGTCCTTAATTTCATATGTTGGAAGACTATTCTCAATCCCACGTTCTCCCTCTTCTCTTTCTCTTCTTCTTATCTAAAACAAAATAACTCACACATAAATATTTTATAATGAAACTACTAACTATCTAGTGCTTCTAGAGTTGCTTAAATCAGTGTGAGTACAAATCAAATGACCCTTGGACGGATCAATTTATGTTTTAAATGGTCCATAGTTGTATCATCTCATGGTTTAATTTGACCTATTTGGTTTAGCACATTAAAAAAATGTGTCGTTAGTGACACTTTATTTTTCTCAATCTAATACCGTTGGTAAAAAATGTCATAAAATTTTATATTATACTCTTTATAATAACATATTTCATTAGGCTAACAAATGAATACTTTTTTTTTTTTTACTATTTTATGCATGATAAACAATCGTCGAAAAACATCATTTTCCATGCCGACCAACAACCGAGGAATACTAGTTTTGGTCGTTCAAAGCGGTACTGATTGATAGTTGTTCTCTATGGTTGACTGTCGTATGAAATGACTTTGATATTAGTAATAGGGGTGAGCAATATTTGGTTCAAATCGAATTAACCAACCAAACCGGTTTTTTTGGGTCGGTTCGGTTCGATTTTAAAACTAAATCGGTTTGAATTCGGTTTGTAAATTTGTTTTGGTTACCGGTTTAACCAAATCTTTGATTTATTATCTAATTTTACAATGTTATAGTACTTACATAATAAGTTTAGTTATAAAATACAAAGGCATGCGTTGCAAATAGGTCAAATTTTATTATAAACATAAAATTTACTATATAAATTTTCTTCAAACATGAATTTATGTTTTACTTTGAGTGAATTCATCATTTAAATATTAACACATCCTTCATGTTCTGTTAAATCGATTACTGACTGAATTAACCGAAATTAATTTGGTTGGTTCGGTTTGAAAAAAAAAATTGATTTCAATTCGGTTTGAGTTTCTTTTACCTCAAAACCAACTGAATGGTTGAACGCTCACCCCCAATTAGGAAACACACAAATTTTTATTATGTTTGATATTTTTTGTGGTATTCGAAAACGAAAAAGTGAGTGCTTTTAGTAATAACACTAAAAATATGATAATATAAAATATGTTATTTAATAATATTTAATGCGATTTTTGGAGGATTTTGAGTTTTCTATCGAACATAACAAGTTCACATCTTTATTTCAAATAAATAAAATGAAGATTATCTACCAGTTTATAAAATTCTATATAAAGATCTGTAAATTAGAATTTCTTTAATATTTAACCATAAACTCAATAAATGTAGGCTAATTCTATTCATACATCAACAATATCTTAATATACACCATAAAATAAAATAAACAACCATACACCAAAAATTACTTTATATACACCATCTTTTTTACAATACTAGCCTTATTTTTTTTCTTCGACTTCTCTCTCTAAAACTTCAGAGTTATTTACAGAAAGTAGGAAATTAAAAGCACTAAATAAAGTTTAAATTTAGTAAAATGAATTTTATTTTTCTTGAGTGTTTGGTGACCAATTTATTGTGTTATAAAAAATTCTTAATTACAGCAAAAGAGACGCTGCTCTTAAATTAAATGACTCTAAATTTAACACTTACTTGTAAAAGTTATCATAATTCAAATTTTAAGTTTCATGTTTAAAGATACATTATGTTCTTCAAATTATTTTACATAGATTTAATCAAATATCGTTAGTTGCAATGTTTTAGTTTAGTGAGTTATAATTAAGAAAGTAAACAAAGAAGAAGAGTAATTTAATAACATATATTTTTAACAAAATAGTGGTGTACATAAAGTAATTTTCGGTGTATGAACAGAATTTGCCATAAATGTAAGCACCGTAAGTTTTTGACAACAAGAGCGATTTTTATTCGAATAAAGTGCTCTTTTTGATGTCCCACTGGCTCGAACCTATAACATTCAGGACTTCCATCTAAAGCGTCATGCCAGCAAGCACTTGAGCTAAAGGTTCTTGACATGTAAGCACAACATTTTTTGTTTAAGTGATTGTAGTTGAGGTTTCTACCTAAAATTGAATATCGACACGTAAGTATAGATTTGTCAGTTAATTTTTAATGCGATATTGCTACATCTGCATTCAAATTGAAAATTACTTCGAATATAGAATATCTGCATCCCTAGATATGGACAAACATAGAATACTTATCGTATTAGGATAGATAAATATAGAAGTATGTATAAATTTTCTTTTCTTAGTCTAATTAATTTATCCAGTCCAGTCAATTCTAAAAGTTTGAAAAAAAAATAAGCAAATGCTATGAGAATAAATAAATCTGAAAATGTAATATGGATTAAGAGCACAAAATATAATTTATCAACTTAATTAATAAAGTAACAATACATATTTTGATTATACTAAATTAAAATTGTTTGATTATCTTTGGTTTCAGATTAAATTTTGTATTTTGCATTTTAAACATATTTTTCTAAAATACCCAAAAAGAAAAGAAGGCATTGAACCGATCAATTTGAAAAATGATTTTAACATATAAAATTGAAACTTTTTTTTTGTAGTTTTGTAAATATTAAAAATTATATTAATTAGTCCTGCCATCTCACTGTTTGAATGACTTGGATTTTACAACACGTTCTTCCCTCATACTTATACATATAGAAAACGCGAAATTTAAAGCTTGTTTTGGAGCTGGACATTACTTTGTTAAACTATAACATTGACGAAAACTTACAAATAATTTCGAATGCATATGACTTTTTATTTGCATTTTTTTTTGAATATTAAATATTTGCTTATTTTCTAAATGCAACATAGGGTGTCTGGATCTTTGACATATTGTTGTAAAAATTTCATACATCAATATTTAACAAAACAACAATCCACGTGTTTATAGCATTTTGTTTTAAACTTGGCCAACTGATATAAATCTTCCTGTTATTGCAGCGTGAAAACCAACCTAACTTTGCACTAGTTTTAGGGTGCGTTCTTAACGAACGTGAGCGGGGTATTTGAGCGGGGAATGTGAGCGTGATACTGTAGCAAGCGGGAAATGTGTTTTTAGCTACGAACGGGGTATTTAAACGTGGTATTTGAGCGTGGTATTTAATTGTTAAATTAATTATTTTGAATTAATTAAATACTAATTGCATAAAACAAAACGACTACATTTTTCAGTACACGATCAGAAATACAAACATAAAAAACACAACAAGACTGGAATTAAAACAAGTACATGAAAATCTAAAATAAACGACGATGAGGTAATAACCTCAACTCCGCTATAATAAATCCATGTATGCCCTCATCGGTAAGCTCCTGAACAATATCCACGTTCCACGGATCATTGTGGAAAATCGTCAGAATCTCCCAAAACTCCACACGCGTGCCCGATCCCTGAACAAGCTCCAAGCAACGAGCAGCAAGTTGTCTCAGCTGGTCGGTCAAAAACGAGCTGGCACGCTCTACGTGTCTGCGCCTAGAGGGATGACTAGAAGGGGGATCGCCTGAAGCCATCCAACCAGTATAGTAACCCGCTTCGGCAGGGGAGAAAGAAACAGCTGGCACAGGCGCTGGTGGAGGTGCATGTGCAGTAGGAGGCGCAACCTCAGGAATCGGATACGCATAAGTATCTTTGCGCAAAGAACCCTCGAACATAATGTCCTGATCTCGGAACTTCAACGGCGAGTTCTTCCTGAATTTTCTGTATGGTCTACCACCGCCGGTACTCCAAAAATCATCAGGACCGTCCAGATAATCGAACTCTGCATTCCATACACCGCCAGGTGTTCTTAACAGTCTGTCCCAATCGCGAAAAGTGCGCTTCAAGTTGTCCCATTTATTTTTATCTGGGTTTCTATGAACTACATATTAAAACGGTCGTTCATTGCTGCCGCGACTGTTGAGTAGAACCCACTGACGCATGTATCGTGCTCGGCTATAAACTCAACACAAATACCTATGAAAGCGGACTCCCGGTCGACCGTCCAATTCGCAAATGGCTGCGAGGTAGCAGAGGTGGAAGAGAAAACCATCTGCCTAAAAAAAAAAAAAATCGAAAAAAACATATGTTATAGGAAATTGAAAAAATAAACACAACGGTATAAAAAAATATCTTTTTTGCAGCTTCAAATTGCTCGAAAAATTCGGTTTTTGGGGGTTTTGAGGAGTGTTTTCGGGTTATGATGGTGGAAAATGAGGGGTGACGGTGGTTTTATAGTTGATGAATCGATACGTTGGAAAATTAACCGTTGGCGTCCGACGCATCAGACGCCAACAATTACTTTTTCAACGTTCGAGAATCGTGAAATCTGGAAGAGGTAAAAGTTGTTGACGTCCGACGCGTTGGACGCCAACAAAAACTTGAGCATGCCAACTTTTAACTGCGAACGCACCCTTAGTTACGTAGAGGAAAAAATAGAAATAGAGAGGGAACGGGTGCATACGTGGGTGCAGTTTTGGGTGTAAAGCGAAAACAAATCGGATATGCTTTGGTGCTTTTTATACCTGGACAAAGATACCAAGTCCCCATGATCCTTAACTCACCGACTTTGCGGCTTTCGCTGCTGCCTTTGTTTTCATCAGTCCCCCACTCATTTTTCCCTGTTATACCCTTGCAAACCTTGTACATTTACGTCCCAGTCCTTGAAACAGAATAATTTTATCTTCCGTCCTTGAAAAAAAAAAAAAAATTATGTGGCATTTCACTTCAGAAGCATACATGCTTTGCTTTTTTGCAATACCAACGTTAACCTTAAAATGAAAATTTCATTATAATTAAATCAAATTTATACACTCAAGTTATATATATTCTAATTGAAGTTAATTTTCTTTCTCTTCTTTTTCCAATTTAATGTTATTTAACACCAAAATTTAAGTTTACTAGAATTTAAATTTCTAACTCCTATTTTGTTTCAAAAAAAAAAAAAAAAAAAAGGAACATTTATATATTCTTTTTCATATGTATGTGGAACACCAAACGCGATGGATAGTATGGATTTTCCTTTTACGGGGAGTTCAACTTTTTAGCACCTAGGGTGAAAGGTTGTGAGTGGTGATGTGTGTAGTTTGGTGGAGCAAAGATGTGGATGGTGGTGGCAGCAGTAGTGACCTTGGTTGTTCATCCGTTGCTAGTTTAACTTAATATTATTAGGATTGTAAGTAATTTTGTTTAATTCAATGATTTTTTTAATACTTTGAAAATGAATGCTAGTTTAGTTTATTCAATGCCGATTTAAATTAGTACCTTGTGAATTGCAGAAACGAACTTAGAACCATATTCATATAACACTAAATGAATTTAGCATTTTTGAATACCGATTTTACTATCCATTTGGACAATTGTGTTGTTTATGGTTTTAGTGAGGTAACATGATAGTGCATAACGACAACATATTCGACGACAATTAGAATTTGCAATAATTTGTTTTATGAGTTGAAGATATTGATAGACAACGAAAGTAACAATGACGATGAAGAAGTTGATATTAACAAGCAGAGAGAGATGGTAGTGGTTTGAGATGTGAAAAGTAGATGGTAAGGTGTCGATAATCGATGGTGGTGCACCAAACAGAGACATATTGGAGCCATCGTCGAAATAGCCGAAGAGAAGAAACATGATGTAATTTTAAAGAAGCTTTCCCTTTTGCGTCTTCCAATTTTAAATCAGGTGTATAGATTCTTTTTTTTTTTTTTTTTTTTTTTTTTTTTTTTTTGGAGTCTATGGGTACTTGCCAATTCAATTTTTTGGGAACCTTTTCATTCATATTTAAAGGTGTTTTCGGTATTTTAGAAAGAGAAAAGAAAGGAGTTACAAAACCAAAATATGAACGTGTACGTCTTAACAAATTAGACCATTAAGAAAGATCAAACTAAGTTTTCCATGTTAATTTGGATAAAACCGCAAATCACTCAATATTCCTGACTGCAATATCAAGACTTTAGGGGCGGATAAATAGTTTATCGAACTGTTTACAGTAAATTTTATCCCAGAAAGCTCCCCAATTTTGTTCTCATTTTGGACATTTCTTTGCTCTTCCTCCGGCAGTTTGCTTCAAGTGGAAGTCAAGACAAATCGTAACGTCTACTAAAAGAAGCCATGAATTTTTTGGATGAGCTTTTTCTCTCATTCTTTACAATCCTTTTCATTCTACTCATCACCAAGCTCGCTTCCGCCTCCACCACCAATTCCTCTGATCGGCATAGAACCAGCGATTATTGTAAAACCGACGATAGCTCTGCAGACTCGGAACCGCTTCGATCAAGGAAGAAAGAAGATGATAATGAGTCAAAAGGTGATGAATTAGCTGCGGAAGTTGATGGTTTTCTTCAAGTTGAAAAGGTTGATTTTGATTTCGTTGAGTCTGATGCTCTGATTGAAAACTATGTCAGTCAATTTGATGATAAAGAGGAGGTTATCAAAGAAGATTGCAAATTTGGTAAAGTTGATATAGAGTCTAGTAGAATTGATTTGCAAAGCGAAGGGCTTAGAGAAGAGGGTGCTTCAATTAATGAGCTCGAGCAGGAACGTTATAATATTTCTGAAACTGATGTTAACACTAGTATTTTGAAATTACAAGAAAGAGAAATCAAAGAAGATAAAGATTCTGCCATTGAATTTGATGATAAGAGTGCTAAGCGTAATTTTGAGATCAAACATGATGCAGGTAATGAAAATGTTCTTCAGTTAAGTGCATTTGATATAAAAGATAAGCTTACAGCTCTAGAAACTGAAGGTGAGTTAAATGAGAATAAACTTGCTTGTGACTTGTTGGATGAACAGTTTAAAATTAAAGAAAATGCGTATGAAGAAAAGACAAATGAGGATAAGGCTGCAATTGATGAATTTGACAGCCCAACACAAATTGTGAAAGTTGATGACACAGAGGAGCAGTTAAATGTAACTGAATTTGATGTTAAATTTAGCCAAAATGATGCCGGACAAAATGAAAAGAAAGAGAGTACAGAAGAAGAGACAAATGCATCTGAATTGGATGTTAAAGTCAGCAAAGATGATGGTGAACTAAATGAAAAGAGAGAGGATGAAGAAGAGAAGAGTAGCATTGATGAAAGTAAGATATCATTGCTCCAGGGAGAAGATGAGTGGGAAGGAATTGAGAAGAGCGAGACTGAAAAACTTTTTAGTGTGGCAGTACAGTTTGTTAGTAGTGAGTATGGAGGCAATGCATTGGAAAGTATAGGAGGTGATGTTAAGAAGCAACTATACGGGCTTCATAAGATTGCTACAGAGGGACCATGCTATGAACCTCAGTCGCTGGCTTTGAAAGTTGCAGCAAGAGCTAAATGGTATTGCAAACTTTCTAGTATTTACACCATAAATATTTATGTTTATCAGTAATTATTATCATTAATATTGTTCATACTGCGTTGGTATGTGAATGAATGTGGATAAGTATGTTGGTTAGCAATCCAGATATCATATCCCCAAGATGTGTTCCCTATATCCTCAACTATGACCACCATCTATTTATTAGTCAAGTAAAATAATTAAAAGTAGTTGTTTGAATGTGATTAGATAGACACAGAGATACGACGAATCGGCGACATGAGACATCTACTCATTAGTTCCTTGGGTGAACTGATGCAGCTTATATTACTACGAAAAGTCATATTTGTTGGTTTACGGTCTTTTTAGTTAAGCAATAAGGAAGAAATTGATATTACATTTCATCCATAGATGACTTTGTCGGACGTGGTACTGGTGTCCTAAATTCTTAAATTAAAGAACAGAACAATGATGTGAGTGATATGAAAGAGAAATAGGCTGAAGTTGTAGATTTCATCAAGAGCAGTAGTTCCATGTGTAATATTCATTATGGTTAGATAGATGGATATCTAGTCTAGCTATTTGTTGAATCTGTTGGTATGTTGCCAAATTTTTTCTCTGAACACAATGCACTTAGTTGAGAAATTATCAATTTTACATTTCCTAACTGAAAGCAAGATTAAGATAATATTAAATAGTGGATATTGTCAACAGGAATAACTTTATGCACTGATTAACTTCTACAGCAACCAAGACCTACTAGATAAAAGCTTTGGAGCTGAATTAGTAAAAATTTCAAGCTCCAAAACATGGTTCAATTATTTGATTAGAGTATCAGCCACACATAAATTTCATTTTTCCTTTATTGAAGTATTGATATGTGGGGTGTATTTCATAATTCCTTGCATATATGGGTTAGCTTGCGACAAAACGAGAAGAGGTTACGGAAGGAGAATATGCGAAGTGGGGGAGGAGTATGAAAAGAGGGTGAGTGTTTGTGCTTCTGAAGGAAGAATTGGAAGAGTGAATTGATTTTTTTTTCTTTTTAATAATTTTTTGTTATTAGTGATTAATTTGCTAGTATAATAGGATGATTAATTCATCAATTAAAGATACAAATACGACAATTGTATATTACTAGTGGGTAACCCATGCATTGCACACGATAATATTATTAAAAATAGTATTTATTATTTTAATGTTAAAAATGATTTTTTTTTTTACGTAATATGATAAAATTTGATGTGAAATTGATTAACTATTAATTTACATTATTATTACTGTTTGTGTGTAATATATATCTATTGCTTGCACAAACAATATGTATGTGTATTTGAGATTTTTTTAAAAATTGTTTTTGTTAATGTAGATATACATGTTGAAATTGATGTAAGTTAATAATTTATTCGATGATTTAGAAAATATTATTTAATACAATTTGTTTAAATAAGTTAAATGTAAAATTACGAAGTTATTTTAACTGTATAGCATAGCAAGAAGAATTGAAAGGAAATTTGTAAAAAAAGTATAAATTTGTTGTGGAACTATTGAGATGTTCAAAAGGAATTTTATGATATAATATATGGTAAAATTTTGATATAAACGAATCATAATTAATATACAAATTAACTTTGTCATCATTGTTGATATACATAGTTCATGTTATATGATTTATACATCTTTATAGTTACATGAAAAACTATCTTTTTCATATATGTATAGGGATGGTTATTTGAATACAAAATTAAACATCAACATAAGAATACAAAGACTCGACTATTGGATCTTTTAATCCTTACGTGGAGGAGTGGAATTCAGAGGGCGATCCAATGGTGGAGATCAATTATGTCAAAAACTTGTGTTTATATATATATATATATATATATATATATATATATATATATATATATATATAGTAAAATTGACATATATTTTTAAGGGCTATTTGAAAAATGGACTTAATACTTTCAAGATTATTTAAATAATTAGAATTTAAGATTTCATGAGTAGTTTAAACATACATATTGAAATATAAAATATCAGAAAGAATTGAGGAGGTCCAGCAAATAATTATAGAAATGTTAAAATGCAAGTATCTAAAGCGTAAATTGTTTTCTTCGGTTTATGATAGATTTATTGAGATAAGTGTCTAATATATTGAATTTTTATTATTGTTTACGTATACTATTTAAATTGTCTGACTTATTTAACTTTATATTTGGAAGAAAAACTAATTTTACCATTTTTGTTGATATGAACATGGTGTACATTTTAAAACATCACACTTTGCGTTAATTAGATGAATTGACAATAATTTATTGGTTGAATTCTTTTGTTAATTTCAAAATCACTTATTTAATTTAAAAATATTGACGTTAATGTACAATGTTAAGTGATATTGTGCAATGTTTTGTAAATAATTAAATAAATTTTAAAATGTAGGCGTTTGACATTAGTATTACAATGCCATACACGGTAAATAAATTGACGTAATTGAGATCAATTTTGAACTTATTATAGTAATTTATATGTATAATTTATATTATGTGAT
The DNA here is from genome assembly GCA_030737875.1 of Allium sativum. Lineage (NCBI taxonomy): Eukaryota > Viridiplantae > Streptophyta > Magnoliopsida > Asparagales > Amaryllidaceae > Allium > Allium sativum. The sequence goes on along the minus strand of CM060916.1, from coordinate 386,070,593 downwards.
TGATGGGTTTATATACTTGTTTTTTATTTTATTTTTGTTCAAATGAATATGGTTAATCTGCATGTGATTTATTAGGCAAATCAATGAATGATATTTTGCTAAAGTTATTTAAATAGTTCTAATATTATATAATTAATTGTAAAAATGGTACTAAATGTGATATTAAAAAATAATTGAGAGAGACTTAAATGATTATCGAAAATTTGAAATGTTGGTAGTTAGAGCCAAAAAAATATAATTTTGTCATTTTGAGTATTTAAAAGAAATATTAGTTAATCAAATTTATTTAAATTACTCAAATTTTGAGTTTTGTAATTAATTTAAATATGCTGACTTAAATATAAAATGTTAGGAGATAAATATTAGTAAATAATTGTATAAATTTTCAAATATCCATATCAAAATGTAAAATTATAGAAGAAGTAAAATAGTGCGGGAAAAATAGTAAATAAATATAAAGCGATAAACTAATTTAAAAATAAAAAATTTGTAGAGAACTAAGGAGAAATGAGAAAACTCCTATCATTAAGCAGAGAGCTTTAAAAGGATATGATTTACTATTATTTAATAGATTCGCGTAGTATATTAGTATTATGTATGCTTTCGTTGGAAATAAAACTAAAATGATGTTAATATTTTTTGTTTATGCAATATTGTGTTTTCTATTTTATGCATGAAAAAAAACTAAAATTGTTTTTTTTTTTTTTTTTAATGTTGTAATAACTATCACGGCAGAGAGGAGTCCCAAGGTGACAGCACCCTAGGTGGGGGCTGTGTCTTGTCGAAAGACAGTGTTTTTTTTCCATAAAATATCATATTTTTGTATGACAAGTATTTAAAACTGTTTTTTTTTTAAATTATACCATATATATCATTTATAATTACATACTTATTTATAAATTATAATTGAACAATACAGTATCATTTAAATCATTATAAAATACAATTCAAAACATTTGCTCGCTAACTGCAACGAAAAAGAAAAGAAAGCCAAATCCTTGGCTTTGCGCAAAAGGAGAAGGAATAGAGCAACCTGTTCCCGCGTTGGATGCATGCATTACCCAAACAGGGTAATTATTGGCTACAAAGTCATCCTTAATGTTTATATTATATTCCTCATTCCTCTCATAATACCATTCTGAAAAGATCAGTCACGTCATGTCTATTAGTTCCACACAAGCCTGAAATTCCTGCTACACTCTGTTTGTTTATAAGTTGCATTTTTCTCCTTTTCTTTCTTTTTCGAAACAATTTCCCCTAGTAACTCCTAGGAAGTATGCGCTTTGACCCCCGTGCATGCTCTTAACACATTCAGATGCAAGTTAATCATCTAAATGTACATTTTTTCTGCATTTTTGATTCTTTTTAGATGGTTTTCATCTTTTGACGCATGCTTTATATATGATACGGTAAATACGTAAATTGAAATATGTAGCTTTGAATGATAACAATTATTTGAGCAGATGTTGAGTGCATTTTTTTTGTATTCTGAGCTAAATGCAAGCATGCAACTATTCTGGAGGCCTATAATTGCCCGGGAAAACTATAAAATGCAGAAATATTTTAATGGCTTGTGCAGAATATGTTTCTTGAGATTGTAAATGATGATCGGACTTAGTAAAACATAATTCAGGGGATTTATAAATATCACTCATTTTGTTGTTCTAGGCATCCTTGGCAAAAGCCTGGGAACATCAGTCCAGATGCTGCAATGGAACGGTACATTGCAATTCTCACTGCAAATATCCCTGGATGGATGGTTGAAAAGACCAATGTTAGTTTCAGAACCTATTTATTTGTTTATCTTGAAATAAGTACTCATGTAAGATTTTGTAATACATAGTCAAGATTAAGAGCATTCATCTTATCATACATTGCAGATTGAAGCCAGACAGGAGCTACACCATGATGCTTCAGGCACAGCAGGATCTAAAATCGATGACAGTTCTAAATTGTGCTCTCAACTAAGAAGTTCAGAGATGTATCCTTCTTAAACTACCTTAAACTTTGTGTTATATGAACTATATTACTTGGACGATGCTCCTAAGCATTTGAACCCTTCTCCCTCCAACAAGTTTCAACTGTACATTTTTTAATGTGATTCTTAGAGTCAAGTACGCTACCACACACATTTGCAAATCATTATAAAGCTATTTTTGGTTTGACAATTAACCATAATATAACTGAATGAACATCAACAAGTGTTGCTTACTATTGTCACGTTTAATATGTTGCAGCAGGGTTAAACTTAATTCCTTATTTTCCTACGGTAACACATCAACGAAACACTCTAGCATTAACTTGTGCTGCACACACACACTGTTATGTTTCTGTGTCTATCTAATTATTTGTGCTACTTGCAGACCGGATGATGACCCACCCTGTGATGAAGCCGTCAAGCCTAATGTCGGTCCATCCCTCTTTGAAAAAGGTGCTCAATAAAACTTTACATATTTTATTTTTCTTGTCATGTGATTTGTATGTTAATCTGATTTGTTAATAGTCTTCTCGCTATTGTTAAATCTCACAATATTTGAGACCCTAATGCCAACAGAGTAATTTCTTCATCCCTGCCTAAGCCTCTTGGTTAGTACGTACTTTACAAAAATATATTGACATGTTAATCAAGCAAAACATAACAGCTGCATCATTCAAGCTTGAGTTAAGTTCAAGTTGGTTCAACTTTGTTTACTCGATAAAGGTTAATTTAAGTTTGTTCATGTCAAACCTCTAGCTTGACTTTAACCTGGATGTGTTTTTTGCTAAGAGAGCAGAGTTGGCGACACAATTGGAAAAGAAGAAAAGCAAGCAGAGATCTGTGTTTGTGGAAACTTAGCAAAGCTAGGAAATAAGTTGCCCCAAAAAAAAAGTTATTAGTTCAATATTGCATGTATTTGTGATAGAAAAGTCATTAATTAATCATACAAAATTTCATTAAGAAATTAAAAGACAAAAAACATATCATGTTACTACAACTACAATGTTATATACATAAAAAAAAATATATATAAGCTAGTTACGAAAATATGCACGCTAAGCGATGCTCCATGGTGCAAGACTCGGCGTAGTGACTGAGTCTTTTTACCATAAAATGATACGCGCATGGAGAAGAGCACTAAATGATACAAAAGGCGCACGTGGAGAAGAGCACTAAATGATGCAAAAGGCGCATAATGGGCAATGGTTCGCAATAAAAAAGGCGTACAGATTAATACTTATCATATTTGAAGAGAAGAATATGTTATAATATACATGCAAAATCTAATTCTTTTTATTTATGTCGTATATTTTCAAACCAAGCTCTAATATAAAATCTATCATGTGTACGGACACGCTCTCTCTCTCTCTCTCTCTCTCTCTCTCTCTCTCTCTCTCTCTCTCTGTGTGTGTGTTATTATTATTTATTTTGCCTTTTCTGTATAAACTATTGCAAATTATATGCTTATGACATTATGTTGTTTTTTGTAGAATGATTAAAAAAAAAAATCTTTGCTGTGTATGTTTTAGTAAAATGAATATTGATTATATCGGGATTTTTTCCTATTAGTTTTTGTATAATATAATTTATTATACAAACATGCGCATTAAATAAAAAATGTGCACTAATGCCCTGTTGTGCGCTGAAGCTCCAGGAAGGTTCACCGTTAGTAACTATGAATGCATCATAACAATACACATAAATTTAGCCCAATCCTTTCATTTTGAATTTCCTTTTGTGCTTCTTTTTTTCAATAACTACCGTTATTCAACTCCTTTCTAAGTCATAGACCAAATATTTCGTGAAGTCTTAAAGTTTGCTTCGTCGGTTGGCATGACAAGGCAAGCAACAATCCTCGTATAACTTGAACATACACTTGTAGAGTCTGTATTGTTATATGTGTAATTAACATGATCCTATCAAAATCAATATTAGATTTCTTTATCTCGAGGGCATCATTTCGATAGTATCATCCATGTTGTCATTAATCCTGCTATAAGAATGTCTTCGAGCATGTTCTTTGTTAGCAGGAGAAGCAGAACCTACCTGACATGTTGGAGGAGCTTGTAACTAATCTAGAAACCATTGACGTTGGAGTCTGGCAGATGTTTGCTGTTAGAAATAGTTTATCTTACATTATCCCAACCTGATCTTGTTTTATTGCAAAGGTTTTCCTGTTTGTTCATTCTATGCAAAGGATACGGTACTTGTGTTGGACCCGATCATTGTCTACTAACTGGTCGCTGTCCTTGATCGCTTTGATGTTATATTCTTTGCATTACCAAATTATGCAACTCTTTTCTTCCACAATTCTCATACGACTTTATAACACGTCACAGTATAATCAGTGTTGTGAAGGTTTTCACCTTGGCACCAAAAACCTTCAGCTACCAGCTTGGGGAGGGAACCATAAAGGCGAGGAAAGCGGCGAAGGCATTGAAAAATACAATTTCTATTAATTTGGGTCAATTTGAGGAATATTGAAATGAATTGCGGTTTCAGGTCCGGATGTTATCAGAACATGTCCCATACCAGAACATGGGCTAAAACAATGACACTAGGTTTTCAAAATGAGATTCAAATCGTAAATCATAAAATTTAAACTATGAATCGAAACGGGGTTTAAATCGTAAGTTGTGGATTAAAAAAACATACATTTCAAAGTTTGCACACAATTTGGAGCTAATTTTGATGTTTAAATTTCTACATTTAAACCTAAAACATCATTTTCTCTCTTGCTCCAATTTTACTTTGTTTTTAAATGATCAAAATTGGAATTATAGACCCAGACAAGTATATTGAATATATTAATTTGAACTAAATGATATTTCTAATGTGTAGTATTAGCTTGTTTTGAATCAGAATATAAATCGAATCGTAAAACGAGATATTGGATTTAAAACGGGATTCTAATCGTAGAATTTTAAGATTTTTGACAACGAATGACAGCTACTCATTCTTAGTCTCGTCGCTAGAATATATAGGCATCTTTATTATTTGTTCTGATTGGTTTCATTGCTAAAATGTCAGGTTGAGCTTCAACGAATCGACTTTTCTTAAGTGTTGTATTAAGGGAAGTAGATATCGTTGGCATGCTTTGTTACGCTTAATTTATGCATCTAAATATTGCAACACAAATCTTTCCTGATATGAACATATAGTGTTTGTGCTCAAGGTTATCAAAATGAGATTCAAATCATAAATCATAAAATTCAAGTTTTAAATCGAAACGGGATTGAAGTCGCACATCGCAGATTCAAAAATCTTTATTATAAAGTTTGTGAAATTGGTTTAATGTTGAACTTGTATGTCCAAACCTAGGACTTCATTTTCTATTTTATTCCGTTTTTGTTTGTTTGGAAATGATTAGAATTAGAACTGTATATTCAAATAAGTGTATCAAATATATAAATTTGAATTGAATGATTTTCATAAACTGCGGTATTAGCTGGGGTTTAAATCGGTATGTAAGTTGAATTTTAGAGGAAAGATTCAGTTTGACACGAGATTCAGATAGTAGGATTGTAAAAAATAAAAATGACAACAATGTTTGTGCTTGTATTGTGGCCAAACGCCGTGCACTGAATTTAAATTTTAGTATGCTTTATCATGTTACCATCTTTCTAATGTCGAGAAGAATCCCTCGTACGGTTTTCTCTTTTCCTGAAAATTTAATCTCATCTATTATTACGTCCCCTTAAATTCTTTACAAGTTATATCAAGTTTCTCTTATATCAAGCTTTACTTTTCATCACTGATCCTCATTTTCCTGAGACTGAGTAAGCACCGACCAAACAAAATAAACAGATTATTTGGGGAATAAAAAAGAACGGGTTAAGGTGGATAGTAGTTAAGAGTATAAAACTAATAAATTTGATCATCAGGGGAAACTGTGGTTGCAATCCTTGGTTCTGTTGAATGAGGATTTGCATTTAAAATGCTTCTCATTCTTCAAAACATGTGCTTGGTAAGTACGATCTAGAAACACTCTCTCTTATATGATTATCATATAATTCCAAGATTAAATTCACAGTAGAATTTTTTGAAATTTCATGTGCTCGGTTTTGAAGCTAACTCTCGCTTATATTTTTGTTACAGGCCTAACCTCAACATTTATTTTAGACTTGCTCTGTCCATCAAGAGTGTCATTTTTAACCCTCTGTTGGTAAGCCGTTGGATGATTGCAGCGTTGAATTCAGCATTGCCTCATTGGTTCAATGTGTGCTTAATTATATAAGGTCACAGTATTAAGTTTGTGTGTGGCTTCTTACAAAGCTTGTATATAGATTTGTGTATATATATGTCTACATAAGTTGAAACGCTAGTTGGGCAGTGGATATTCTGCATGCGTATACGATTTCATGAAGTTTCATGTATCCTCTACTCCTTAAATGCATTCTGCATTGGTCCTAATTGGGAAATTTAATCTTTGTTTGGTTATGTTTTCGCTCAATTTTGTTCTGATCTATGGAAGTAGCTCTCTGATGACATCCTGAAATGTAGACTTAACATGAAGGTAATGTGTTTGTTTTTCTGGGAAAAGGGCATCCCCATACTTGAAACGATGGATATGAATATGGACATAGCGGGATTTGTATCTGCAAATTACGTGTTCTTTCTTTTATATCAAGATGGTACTTTACGATATATGGTCAGCAGCTGACGGTGTTTCTTTTGTATTATGCCTATATGGCATGGTTCATGCCTGCTGTTATCCTAGGAATATTAACTACATTCTGAACCTTGAGCAAGCTGTTTTCTTCTCCTAGTACTTAAATAAAGGAAAATCCGAAAGTCCATTTGAACATAATATATATATATATATATATATATATATATATATATATATATATATATATATATATATATATATAATTGATTTTTTTGCATCATCAATGATGTATAATTTTGCTTTCAAGGTCACTTCTTGTTGGAAATTTGTGTGAATTATTAAAATATTTGAATAAGTGTATGAGTGGCTCCTTAATGTGAATAGCCCTACATCATGGGATTATACGAAAGAAGCAAGTATTTATACTTGTTTCTAAGAAGCTTTGATGGGGCCTTGGGGCTCCCAATACATGCTTTGTTGTGAGAAGGGAGCTCATGCATCATGACCACCACACGCGCACGACCGACCGACTCGACCCGGCCCGGTTCGGTATTGGGCCTTGGGCAATTTTTATTTGAATCAGTAAACCTTTGACCAAGTATTTCGCAGATCCTATTTTCTTCCACTGACCAGTATTTTCGAATAACCTTATCATCGTCTATATATTACCATCAGATCAGACGAGATCAATACAGAAAAAATTCTGCTTTTCTCTTCCTCCGCCATTAAAGTCTTCTTAAGAAATTTTCGAGCAGTTAAAATCAGATTTGTGCAAATCTGCACTTATTTGTTTGTGCAAAGCAAATCAGTTATTAATTTCAGAGATGCTGTTTTATCCTAGAGGCGGCGACGAAAGTACGAACTGGTTTTGCACCACCGACCAGATCACTGAATCGTCTTCAAGAAAGCGACAGAGTACGTGACTCAGCCATTTGTTTCCAACAAATTGAAGACGAATCGAAACAATGGCTTCGACAACAACTGTAGATGATGTTGCTCCTCTCTCTGCATTCCAGTCATTGGTGACTGCTGCCCCGTTCCGTTTCGAAGGGCTACACTTCAAATGATGGCGTCAGAAGATGGAGTTCTACCTGACGATGAGGAAGGTGGCGGCTGCTCTAACCACCGAGAAACCGCAGTTGCCAGATAACCTGATGGAACTGATGAAGCGCAGATGACATCCTGGACTGAACAATCAAAACAACAGCAGAACTGGATAGAACAGGACTATCTATGCAAGAATTTTATTCTGAACGGATTGAGCGATGATATGTATGATTACTACAACTCAGAGGACAAGACAGCGAAGAAGATCTGGGAAGCACTACAGAAGAAATACGACACAGAGGAGGCAGGGACAAAGAAGTATGCTGTGAGCCGCTATCTCAAATATCAGATGACAGACGATAGGTCAGTAGAGATGCAGTCTCATGAGTTGCAGAAAATAGCTCATGAGATCATCTCTGAAGGTATGGTTTTGGATGAATAGTTTCAAGTTGCTGTTATTATTGACAAACTGCACCCAGGTTGGAAAGACTTTAAGAATTTCTTACGGCATAAAACTAAGGAATTTTCCTTAGAGAGTTTGATCACTCGCCTTCGCATTGAGGAGGCAGCACGCAAACAGGACCAGAAAGAGGAAGTGTTGTTTGTTTCAAACAACAACACTAAAAAGACCAAACCCGCAGTTCTGAAACCAAACCAGAAGAATTTTAAGAATCAGAACAGACACAACAAACAGAATGAGAATCCACAAGGAAACCCAAAAGGACAGCAAAAACCAGCCCAAAAGAATGACTCTGTACAGTTGTTTCTATGTTACAACTGTGGAAAACCAGGTCATATGGCACGAAAGTGTCGGAACAAGCCTAGCTCTGTACCACAGGCTAACTTGACTGAGGATGAGCCTCTTATGGCTATGATTACAGAGATTCACCTTGTTGATGGATCAGAGGGTTGGTGGGTAGACACTGGTGCTTCTCGCCATGTCTGCTACGATCGTGCTATGTTCTCCACATACACGGCTGCTGATGATCAGAAAGTGTTGCTGGGAGATTCTCACACCACTAAAGTTACAGGGGTTGGAAACGTAGAGATCAAGTTTACCTCTGGAAAGACCGTTATCCTCAAAGATGTTTTGCATACTCCAGAGATGAGGAAGAATCTGGTGTCTGGCTATCTCCTTAATAAGGCAGGGTTTACTCAATTTATTGGGGCTGACTTGTATACCGTTGTGTATAAGGGAAACTTTATAGGAAAGGGTTATGCTTGTGAGGGAATGTTCAAATTAAATGTTGAATCTAATAAAGTGAATAATTCTGCTTATATGTTGTGTGATTTTAATATTTGGCACTCTAGATTATGTCATGTTAATAAACGAATAATTCATAACATGAGCACTCTAGATATGATACCTAAGATAGCAGAATCTGAATCTGATAAATCTGAATTCTGTACACAAGCAAAAATCACAAAGAAACCTCACAAGTCTGTTGATAGAGAATCTGAACCCTTAGACTTGATTCATTCTGATATATGTGAATTGATGGTACTTTGACTAGACATGGACATCGCTATTTTATCACTTTTATCGATGATTGTTCTGATTTCACATATGTATATCTTATGAAAAATAAAAGTGATGCTTTTGAAATGTTAAAAACATTCAAAACTGAAATTGAGAATCAAGTAAATAGAAAAATTAAGAGACTTCATAGTGATAGAGGAACAGAATACAAATCTAATTCAATTCTGGACTTCTATAAATTACACGGTATTGTACATGAGAGAACTGCACCCTATTCACCTGAAATGAACGGTAAAGCTGAAAGAAAAAATAAGACTTTTACCGAATTAGTAGTGGCCATTCTACTAAATTATGGTGCAGCAAAACATTGGTGGGGGGATATTTTATTGACTGTATGCTATGTTCTGAATAGAATCCCCAAATCTAAGAATAAAATTTCACCTTATGAAATTTTAAAGAATCATAAACCCAATGTCTCATACTTTAGAACTTGGCGTTGTTTAGCATATGTTCGCATTCCAGACCCTAAGAGAATAAAATTGGCAAGTAGAGCATATGAATGTGCATTTATAGGCTATGCTATGAATAGCAAAGCATACAGATTTTATGATCTAAATGCACATAATATAATTGAATCAAATGATGCCGATTTTTATGAAACTAAATTTCCTTTTAAATTAAGGAATAGTGGGGGCACGTCAAGTACGCCTATTAGAACAGAACTTGATAAAAGTTCTGAAGTTGAACCTAGAAGAAGTAAAAGAGCAAGAACCGTAAAAGATTTTGGTTCGGATTTTAGCGCTTTTACTATAGAGGAGGATCCCTTAAACCTCCAAGAGGCCTTATCTTCACTAGATGCCGATTTCTGGCGAGAGGCTATAAATGATGAGATGGATTCTCTTGAATCCAATAAGACTTGGCATTTGACAGATTTACCCCCTGGTTGTAAATCTATGGGCTGTAAATGGGTACTTAAAAAGAAACTAAAACCTGATGGTACTATAGATAAATACAAAGTATGACTAGTAGCTAAAGGTTTTAGACAAAAAGAAAATATAGATTTCTTCGATACTTTTTCACCTGTAACTAGAATAACATCCATTCGGGTATTAATCTCACTTGCTTCCATTCATAATTTACTAATACACCAAATGGATGTTAAAACTGCCTTTTTGAACGGTGAATTAGACGAAGAAATTTATATGGACCAGCCTGAAGGATTTGTAGTACATGGTCAAGAACATAAAGTATGCAAATTGGATAAATCATTATATGGTTTAAAACAAGCACCTAAGCAATGGCATGAAAAATTTGATAACTTAATCATTTCAAATGGTTTTAAAGTTAATGAAAGTGACAAATGCATTTATTACAAATATGAGAATGACATTTGCACTATTATATGCCTTTATGTAGATGACCTACTCATCTTTGGGTCAAACATTTATGCCATAAACTCAGTCAAATCCTTATTAAGTGCCAATTTTGATATGAAAGATCTAGGTGAGGCGAGTGTAATCCTTGGTATTAAAATTACTAGGTCAGAAAAGGGAATTTCTTTGGATCAGTCTCATTACATTGAGAAGATACTAAAGAAATATAATTACTTTGACTGTAAACCTGCATGTACACCATACGATCCAAGTGTAAAGTTATTTAAGAACACTGGTGAAGGTGTAAGACAGTCTGATTATGCGAGCATCATTGGCAGCCTTCGGTATGCCACTGATTGTACTAGACCCGACATTGCCTATGTCGTGGGATTATTGTGCAGGTTTACAAGTAGACCTAGTATAGAGCACTGACATGCTATTGAAAGGGTCATGAGATACCTTAAACGAACTATGAACCTTGGATTACATTATGAAAAGTTTTCAGCTGTACTTGAAGGATACTCAGATGCAGACTGGAATACTTTATCTGATGATTCTAAAGCGACCAGTGGCTATATATTTAGCATCGCTGGAGGAGATGTTTCTTGGAAATCCAAGAAACAGACTATTTTGGCTCCATCCACTATGGAATCTGAGATGATAGCACTAGCTTGTAACGACCCAGAAAATCTGAACCAATTAAATTTTTTTAAATTGGCTAAAATAATGGATTTTAAATATTTAAAATAAATATTTTAAATAATGGCGATGAAAACTGAGTTTGAATCGACAATTGAAAACAAATATAATTAATTATAATTATAAACAAGGCCTGAAATGGCGTGGCAGTTTCAAAAATTGAATTCAAACTTTGTCGGACTGTACCGGGTGCAAAACAATCCGGATTTTAGTGAAACCAAAAATATTTAAATCTGTTAGTGAATACCTTTCTAACGAATCTGAAAAATCGAAATTTGATAGCGGGAATCAAAAGATATGTCCAGTTGAAAATTCTGAATAGTCGCAATGGAATTCAGGCCCTTAAAAATGGACATTTTGCAAACGACCTCGGATTTCGACGAAACCACTGTTGTTAGATCCGCAGTGTCAAGTTATTGCTAGGTTTCAAATTTCATAATTTTTCGAATCAATATGTGAGCGTGGCAAAGGAAAACGCGTTTGACCGGTTTTAGTTGATTTTAATCGACTGGAAATTGGCCATTTTTCAAACGGTCTCAGAATTTGACGAAACTAGTTTTGTTAGGACCGGATCATCAATACGAAGCTAGAAAATATTTTTCGAGAATTTTTCTAGTTAGTATGTGACCCCAGTAAATTGAAATGCGCGTTCAAATTCAATATATAGAGTTATATGTTGATTTTAACGGAAACAGATCGAAACGATCAAATCAGCTTACGATACGTATCCCAATGTGTTCGGAATGAGGTGTAACGCTATGGACGACAGGCGGTGGGTCCCGTTTCGAGTCCGAAATTTTAGGGATGCTTTTTGCATCTAAAATTAAAATTAAAATATAAATATATATATTCCTCTCCCTCTCTCCACTCAGTCAACGTTCAAAGCAAATAAAAAAAAAGAGGAAAAACCCGGATCCATCCCGTACCCAGACCCGTCGCCCCTCCCTGGATCTCGACACCGCCGTTCATCGTCTTCCCCACCCCCCATCGATGCTCCGACCGCCACCCCTATCTCCTCCCCTCCTCTCGCGGCCTCTCCTTTTCCCAAAACCCTAGATAGAAAGCAGCGCCGCCCACACCCACGAAGACCGCCGCCTCCTGCTCCACCCGCTCAAAAATCCGCACCCCTCCTCCTCAACAACGGGCGCATCATCCCCCCCCTTCGACGATTCCATCTCCTCCCTCTTCCTAGGTGAGATTTCCTTTTTGTTAATTCAGTTTTTATACATTTTACTGTTTTAAAAATTGTTTTTTTTTATATAAAATATATGTAGATCGATAGTAAAAATGTAATTTTTCATATAAATTAGCATTGTGAAAAAAAAGATTAAAGAGATTAGATTTTTAATAGAGTTTTAATAGTGAAAGAATAGATTTTTAGTATGCAAAAAGACTCGGTTTTTAATTCAAGAAATGCGAAATCTTTATGATGTTAAAGGCGGAATTTTAATATATAAAAGATAGGATTTTTTGTTTGTAAAAAGATCGGATTTTTAAATGTGAAAAGATCGAATTTTTGACAATGAGAAGTTCGGATCTTTATATATAAGAAGACTAGGTTTTTGAAAATATAATTTTTATAAGGTAGAAGTATTAAAAATATGATTTTTATATAATAGAGAATTTAAAAATATTATCTTTATATATGTAGCAAAATAAAAATTCGATTTTTAAATATTGAATAACGGAGTAAAAATTCGATCTTTACATATGTAGTGAATACGGGCAACGAAAGCGACAAAAGGCGAGAACGGTGAAGATTTATGCAAAGAAGAGTCATGGGATTGAATTAGCTAATCGGTGAGAATTTCTCACTCTTCAATTTCTTTTTCTAGCTATATATATATATGTGTTGAAATAAAAGTGAATTGCTATATATATATATATATATATATATATATATATATATATATATATATATATACGCCCCTCGTCCACAAACCATGGACGATATTTATTGATTGAAATTGTTGTGAAAATTGATTGATAGCGAATGATTGTTTGGGATTGTTTGTGGTTGATATTGATTGATTGAGGTTGAAAAATACCCGTTTGTGGTTGAGAAATATTTGGTTGAAACCACATAGGATTAGTTTGTGGAAACGAAATAAATATATACATGCCGCCTGCGTGCGAACTAGATGCATGATCCCCATTGTCAAAAACCGCGAGGTTTTAAGGTAGAGCGAGGAGCCGTACTAGGGACGGTCCCGGTTTTAACTACCCTGCCGTTATGCTGCCGAAATTTTGAATAATATTCGTGTGTTTGAAATACTTTCATCTGCTTAAACTATATTTATTCATTGAATAGAAAACCTTCATGTGTTGAATTGATATTCATTCGTTGATTAGAAATTCATGTGTTGAATGGTATTCGCGTTTTAAATATAAAAATCACATTTCTATCTATATATAGAAACTATAGAAAACCTTCATGTGTTGAATCGATATTCATTCGTTGATTAGAAATTCATGTGTTGAATGGTATTCGCGTTTTAAATATAAAAATCAAATTTCTATCTATATATAGAAACTATAGAAAACCTTCATGTGTTGAATCGATATTCATTCGTTGATTAGAAATTCATGTGTTGAATGGTATTCGCGTTTTAAATATAAAAATCACATTTCTATCTATATATAGAAACTATAGAAAACCTTCATGTGTTGAATTGATATTCATTCGTTGATTTGAGATTCATGTGTTGAATGGTATTCATATTTTGAAATAAATTGTTTGATAATAAAAATCACCTTTTATCGACTATATGAACTGTGTAAAATAATCTCGTTTTGAAAGAAATTGTTTTATAAGAAAAATCCTATTTTTATCACCAATATGAAATATATAAAATAATAGTGTTTTGAAATGAGTTGTTTTACAATAAAAATCACATTTTTATTATATGCATAAATCGTTGAAATGTGAAGTGTTAAAAATAGCCACTTGTTCAAAATATATATATATATATATATATATATGAGTTGAAATATTCATTAATTAGCTAATGATATGATTTTTGCCTATGTATGTAACATTAGAATGAATGATGTTTTTAAACCAAATAGAAATCAAATATGAAGTTGGATAGAAAATGATAAATGATAAGAACTGTATATATGTACATGCATATTCATTGAACAGGTTATAACAAAGGGGCTAGAGAAGAGGAATAAAATTTTGTGCCCGACAAATAGGTACACATTTACTGTTTTGTTTGGGTGATGATTTTATGAGCCTGTTGGCTAGCCGCTTGGCTTTTTCTTTTTGTTTTTGAGATTAGAAGGACCGGGAAATCTATTTGCGATTTCCCGATGCTCCCAGTGCAGGGGAGGTTATGGCGAAATTTTCCAAAATTTTAAGGCGTTAGTGAAATATTTGAAGTGAAAACGATATTGAAATTGTTGAATGAACTATATTTATATAATTATATAAATATAAATAAAATTAAAACGAAACGTGGCAGTGCAGTTCGCATTTTGAAACCGTGATTTCAAACAACTAGTACGGGGAATCCGACCATTGGATTTTCCCGAAACCTCAACCGTCGGGTTCGCCTTGGAAATATCTTCCCAACGGCACCAACCTTGTAAAAATCCAACGGTTGGATTGTCTGGAATGTTTAATTCAAATCTGAAGAAAAACAGCGCCAGAAACGATTATATATATATATATATATATTTAATCGAATAACGACGTTGCAGTTCGTATTTTGAAATCGAAACTTCAAACGATTGTACCGGGAGATCCGACCTTCGGATTTTCCCGAAACTGGAACCGTTGGATTCGTTTTGAAAAGACCTTTCTAATGATGTAAATTTTATGAAGATCCAACGGTTAGATTTTCAGATATGTGTAAATCAAATCTGAAGAAAAACAGCGCCACGGCCGCGCTATGGCCCGAAGCGTCGTTTTGAGTAAATTGGCTATTTTAAAATAAATAAAAATAGCGATAAATCACTATAAAGTACCATAAACAATATGGAGTGGAAATAAACTGAATTTGCTCGATTTATGTTGTATTTGATGGTTGAATGTGTTTGGTATGAAAATTACATTAAAGAACAATATTGGTGTTGTCGAATAATTTAACCATTGAAATAAATTGATTTGAAATTCTAAATACGTGAATTATTTGAAAAGGCCGAGTTAATTCTCATTTTGAATAACTGACCGACGATTGAAATTCGAAGATGAAGACGATGGTCGAAGACCGGAGATCTTCACCTCGTTTGGATGGTAACCGAGGTCCTGATTGGGAGGCATCCCGAAATATGGATAATGAGTGGTGATCGTCCAGACGTACGTGGTGATCGAAGGGTTTGCGAGGTATTTAGTGCCTCCTGTTTTGTTCAGACCCAGAACGGACTTGTAAATGGACTGTGTGTCTGACATTGGATTTTATTCTGTGTTGATTGATCTCTATTAAATATACATCTGTTTGGCGGCGGAGAATTTATTCTTTTGCTTAACGCCCTTCTCTGAAACGCACGAGCTCAGAGGTTGTATATCGATGGACATCAGGCATGAATTGCCTGTGTGGCATACTAAGATGCAGTGATCAGGGCTTCTGTTGAAAAGCAAAGTCTTGTGGTGATGATCAAAGCACCGCCTGTGTGGTGTAGTTTTGTGTATAACGTGAAATCGTGAGCCTCACACCCCGGTATGAACCAGAAACGGGAGAAGGACCTCAGGGAGGGCATGCGTTTCTTTCTAGCTAGGGTGGTGTCAGTGACCTACCAGCCCTGACATTTATATACTTTTCACCTATGTGGTTGTTGCTGTTGCGAGGCGCCTCGGTTTGATCGGACGATCCGGGTCCGATGGAGTCATTCGTTGGCTCGTTGACGCCCCAAAGGGCGGGGAAACGTATTGTTCAGGTATAATAATCCACATCGGTTGACCGGCCCTGTCGCTCCAAGGCTTGCCTGCGCGCTTGCCTGAGACACGGGCTAGAGCGTCTCGAATTCGGTAAGGACTATCTTTTGCCTTGGTTCATGACGGAAATCCAATTTCCAAATACGTGACTGTGCGGTTTTGATTGTATACCTATATATATGGCGACATGATATATGGTACCCATGCCGTCTATGATTGATAGTTATGATTTGAAATAGTTTTCAAAACATATAAACACTAGCAATAATATCAAATGCCTTTGTTTTATTCGTATCAAGCATATTTTGGCCGTTATAAGGTAAAAACTCTATCCTCCGGTTTGCGTTGCATTGTGTGATGGGAACTGAGTCTTATAACGACTTCATTTTTATAAAAAGCATAGCGATGTGTAAAAGAAAGATTTGTTTTAAAGCACTGGCAATCCAATGGAGTAAACCCGTTCCACGAAAGTGGCGTGGTCCTGTGATTAGCCAAATTATATATGTGTTGAGTAGATTTCTCATACCAGTCCCATGACTGACTTGTAGTTTGTTTCACTCTCAAACTCGGGTGCCCCTTTTTCTACACGGGCAGCCTTGTATTCAGGTTTAGCTGGTTCTTTCTCTGGATAGCTGGAGCTGAAGATGGATTCTATCATTTATTCCTTTTTATGCTGTTCAGCTCCTATTGTACATATTTTGTTTATTTCCGCTGTAGACATTTATGTATAGCTGAACTGTATTTGTACTAAGTAAGATCCTGTATACTGTGTAACTCTGATGATTACTTTTATCCAGTATATTCTATTGTTCATTATCTGGTGTATTTATTTAATTTTGTTCTGCTATTATCTGTTTCTGTGTTATATTCCAAAGATAACCCTTGTTTCCGTCAGAACGGGATTTCGGGTCGTCTCAACGTGGTATCAGAGCTTTGGTTAAGCTTAGTTCTGGAATATAACATTTGAATGAACTCGTCAGAAATAGAACCAGTAGTGTTCTAGGACGGGTAACTCTATACAGATAGGATCAGTAATATCCTAGTATGAGTAGCAGAATAAAATAACACCTCGATAGGCACATTTACATAGAAGTATATGTTTCTATATTTTAAATTATCTTTTCTGTGACCTGACACTTGATCTGCCATTTGCAGAAGTACTAGAAAATGAGTGTCAGAAACAGAAGGAATGCAGAACCGGATATTAAGGCCCTATTAATCAAATATCGAAATATGGGTGGAATACCGTTCTCTGGTGAAGAATCTATTATGAAGACACAAGCTTGGATTCGTTCGGCTGAGAAAATCTTCGAAGCATTAAAGCTGAGGGATGACCAGAAAAGATTACTGGCCTCCTGGGCACTCAACGATGAAGCTTTGTTCTGGTGGGATTCTGTTGTTAAGGATAATCCAGAAGGTGATATCACCTGGGATAGATTCAAAGTGATTTTCTTGGAAAGATTTACTCCTCCCGAAGCAACTGAGCGATTATGCGATGAATTTTCTTATCTGATACAAGGAGACATGACAATTCCCGAATATCATAAGAAATTCAATGAACTTTCTCACTTTGCCCCTCATCTAATTCAAAATCTGAAGAGGAAGAATTTGAGATTTATCAATGGGCTTCAAAGGAAATACCAGAATAAAGTATTGGGGCATGTGAAGCTTCCTTTTTCAGAAATGATTTATATGGCTTATCAATATGAAGATCTAGATAAGAAAGGTATGCTACAGTATAAAGAGGAAGTCAGCTCTAGTAATAAAATTGAGTCTGAAACTGATTATCCTGAGGCAAGTACAATGTCTGAGATCAGTAAGAAGGTCAGTGCCAAGAGAAAAAGGGCCGAATCAGGAAAAGAACCGGTAACGACCACCGTATGCAACAACTGCCATCTGAAAGGGCATTTGTCGATAAACTGCGGGCCTTTAAAGAAGCGATTAAAAGGTGGACTTCGATCCAAAGAAGGATTTCAAGCGAATAGAAAATGCAATCTCTGCCATCAGTCCGGTCATATAAAGCGAGATTGCTGGCTGTTAAAAAAGGCCAAGGAAGCTCAGGTAAATGAAGTGGCCGAAGTGCCTGCATCTTCGTCTGATCAAGAAAGGGCCGATGTTTTAGAAGGCACGCTCAATGTCAAAAAAATTCCAGTTAAAGTATTGTTTGACACAGGCGCGTCGCGAAGCTTTATTTCAAAGAGTGCCGCTAAGAAACTAGATTTGAACTTGAGGAAGCTCAAGGAACCAATGACTGTCCAGAATCCGGTCGGGGGTTCTATCAATCTCAGTTGGATTTGTGCAGTACCTGTCTCTTTTTCTTGCTATAAATTCCCTATTATCTCTATCGTCATGAATTTTAATGAATTCGATCTTATTCTGGGATTGGATTGGCTAACCAAATATGAAGCGGAGGTTAGATGCGCCGAGAGAGTTGTAAAGGCAAAAGCACAATTGGGAAATTATATAACCATACCTTGTGAAGGCCCAACTTCAAATAGAAAAGACTTCTGGGCAGCTTTAGATGTCTCTCCAGCCCAATTAGAAGATATCCCTGAAATCGCAGAGAATATTCCCGACCTCATCAAAGATATTCCTGTCGTCAAGAACTATGCGGATGTGTTCGAAGAAGTTGTTCGCTTACCTCCGCAAAGAGAAATAGATTTCAAGATTGCTTTGATTCCCAATGCAAGGCCGGTAGTTCACGCTATTCGAAGAATGTCCTTGAAAGAGAAGGAGGAATTAGACAATCAAACACGACAGCTAGTATGGAAAGGTCTGATTAGGCCTAGTTTCTCTGATTGGGGTGCAGCAGTGGTGTTTGTCCCAAAATCTGACGGTACTCTACGTCTATGTGTGGATTATCGTGATTTGAACAAACAGACAATAAAGAACAAATATCCATTGCCGCGGATCGATGATTTGTTGGATCGATTAAATGGAGCACAAGTATTTTCACGAATGGACTTAGCTACCGGCTTCCACCAACTTCGAATTGCCGAGGAGTGTGTTCCAATGACAGCATTCAGAGGTCCCGACTTATTCTACGAGTGGTTAGTAATGCCGTTCGGATTATGTAACGCTCCAGCTTACTTTGTCGATCTGATGAATAGAGTATTCAGGGGAGTTTTGAATAAATTTGTTCTGGTTTTTATTGATGATATTCTAATCTTCTCTAAATCAAAGGCTGAACATGAAAAGCATCTGGAACAGGTTCTAGAAATTCTGAGACGGAATGTATTAAAAGCCAAGTTTTCCAAATGTATATTCTGGCAAGATGAAGTGAAATTTCTGGGCCATGTTGTATCAAAAGAAGGAATCGCTGTGGATCCAAGTAAAATCACAGCTATTCAGAACTGGAAACAGCCTAGTACCCCCACTGAAGTCCGCAGTTTTCTCGGATTGGCTAGCTATTATCGGAAGTTCGTTAAAGACTTTTCGAAGATATCTGGTCACTTAACGAAGCTTACAAAGAAGCATTCTAAGTTCAAATGGACTCCAGAAAGTGAGGAAGCTTTCGAAGAGCTAAAGTTAAGACTAACGACTGCTCCAGTGTTAACCATCATAGATGGCAACCAAGATTTGAAAGTCTGGACTGATGCTTCTAGAGAAGGCCTTGGGGCAGTGTTAATGCAAAGGGGTCAAGTGATTGCTTATGCTAGCCGTCAACTGAAGCCACACAAGAAAAACTACGTCACTCACGATCTTGAGTTATTGGCGATAGTATTCGCTTTGAAAATCTGGAGACACTATCTTCTGGGTGAGAGATTTGAACTGTTTACAGATCACCAGTCGTTAAAGTATCTGTTCACTCAGAAGGACTTGAATTTGAGGCAGCAACGTTGGCTAGAGTTTCTTGCAGCATATGACTTTGAAATTATATATACTCCAGGAAAAGCCAATGTCGTGGCCGATGCGTTAAGCCGAAAAAATGAAATGATCGCCAGTTTTATTATCACGACTTCATTGATAGATAAAATATCTGCTCTTCAGGAAAATGATCACTTCATTCAGAAGATCAGAGAGATAATTCAACAAGGCGAACCCTCGAGTTTTCAAGTTGATAATGATGGGATTTTAAGGCTCAAAGGTCGAATCTGTGTCCCTAACATTCCTGAACTTCGAAAGGAAGTACTGGATGAATGCCACAAGTCAAAACTCAGTATCCATCCGGGAGTAAGCAAAATGTATAATGACATCAAACGCACTTTCTGGTGGAAGTCGATAAAAAGGGACATTTCCTTATATGTCAGCCGATGCCCTACTTGCCAGCTAGTCAAGAGCGACCAAAAAAAATTGGCTGGATTATTACAACCACTGGAAGTTCCTGGTTGGAAGTGGGAGCATATTTCTATGGATTTCATTGATGGTATGCCCAGAACCAGAAAAGGAAATGACAGTATTTGGGTGATCGTAGATCGTTTCACGAAGACCGCCCATTTCATACTTGTCATATCAAACAGAACTGCTCAGAGTCTGGCACAGATATACTTCAGGGAAATAGTTAGACTATATGGAGTGCCGCTCAGCATAGTCAGTGATAGAGATACAATATTCACTAGCAAATTCTGGGAAGCATTTCAAGTTGAGCTAGGAACGAAGTTAAACTTGAGCACCGCTTATCATCCTCAGACAGACGGTCAGACTGAGAGGGTGAATCGCATTTTAGAAGATCTATTGCGGGCTTGTGTTCTAGATTTCGGTGGATCATGGGAAGACCATCTGCATTTGGCTAAATTCTCTTATAACAACAGCTACCAGGCGAGTCTGACAATGTCGCCATTCGAAGCATTATATGGTAGACCGTGCCGATCTCCTGCTTGTTGGGTCGAACCTGGAAATAGACTTGTGTTAGGGCCTGATATGATTCGCGAAGCTGCCGACAAAGTCGATTTTATTAAGAAGCGATTACTCGCCGCTCAAAGCCGACAAAAGAGCTATGCCGATAGAAGAAGGAGAGATATATCCTTTGAAGTTGGCGACTATGTATATTTGAAAGTATCGCCGATGAGAGGAGTTATCCAGTTCGGTAAAACTGGAAAGTTGGCACCCAAATTCATTGGTCCGTTTCCTATTCTGGAACGGATTGGAACTCTCGCTTATAGGGTCAAACTGCCTAATTGGTTGCCTGGAGTTCATGATGTATTTCATATATCTCAACTTCGAAAAAACGTTCATGATCCAGACTTGATCGTGGAAGAAGCAGCTCAACATGACATTGAAATTACCCCAGAATTAGCTGTGAGAAGAGAGCCGCTAAAGATTATAGGCAAAGAAACCAAAGAGCTGAGGAACAAGAAGGTTCACTTAGTCAAAGTGCAATGGAGTGGAGATCCGCGAGATTGTACATGGGAAACTGAGGAGAGCATTCAGAAAGCTTACCCCAGATGCCGAGTAGATATCTCTGATTGACTCTGGTGCAAGGTACATTTACCCTACTTTGCATTACCATTTAATTCTCTATTCTATTGTTATTTTCTTCCCATGGATGTGCACTATTAAGTCTATACTCTAAATAATTTTTTAAAAAAAAGGAATATAGGATTTGATTAGTATATTTTTTTGGAAGGTTAAAAACAAATTGGTAGTTGTATTGTGGGATTGTAGAGTTATCAAACCACTTTCGACTTTGTTCCTTTTCGGGGACGAAAAGTTTTAAGTAGGGGAGATTGTAACGACCCAGAAAATCTGAACCAATTTAAAAATTTTAAATTGGCTAAAATAATGGATTTTAAATATTTAAAATAAATATTTTAAATAATGGCGATGAAAACTGAGTTTGAATCGACAATTGAAAACGAATATAATTAATTATAATTATAAACAAGGCTTGAAATGGCGTGGCAGTTTCAAAAATTGAATTCAAACTTTGTCGAACTGTACCGGGTGCAAAACAATCCGGATTTTAGTGAAACCAAAAATATTTAAATCTATTAGTGAATACCTTTCTAACGAATCTGAAAAATCGAAATTTGATAGCGGGAATCAAAAGATATGTCCAGTTGAAAATTCTGAATAGTCGCTATGGAATTCAGGCCCTTAAAAATGGACATTTTGCAAACGACCTCGGATTTCGACGAAACCACTGTTGTTAGATCCGCAGTGTCAAGTTATTGCTAGGTTTCAAATTTCATAATTTTTCGAATCAATATGTGAGCGTGGCAAAGGAAAACGCGTTTGACCGGTTTTAGTTGATTTTAATCGACTGGAAATTGGCCATTTTTCAAACGGTCTCAGAATTTGACGAAACTAGTTTTGTTAGGACCGTATCGACAATACGAAGCTAGAAAATATTTTTCGAGAATTTTTCTAGTTAGAATGTGACCCCAGTAAATTGAAATGCGCGTTCAAATTCAATATATAGAGTTATATGTTGATTTTAACGAAAACAGATCGAAACAATCAAATCATCTTACGATACGTATCCCAATGTGTTCGGAATGGGGGTGTAACGCTATGGACGACAGGCGGTGGGTCCCGTTTCAAGTCCGAAATTTTAGGGATGTTTTTTGCATTTAAAATTAAAATTAAAATATAAATATATATATTCCTCTCCCTCTCTCCACTCAGTCAACGTTCAAAGCAAATAAAAAAAGAAGACAAAAAACCCGGATCCATCCCGTACCCAGACCCGTCGCCCCTCCCTGGATCTCGACACCGCCGTTCATCGTCTTCCCCCCCCCCCATCGATGCTCCGACCGCCACCCCTATCTCCTCCCCTCCTCTCGCGGCCTCTCCTTTTCCCAAAACCCTAGAACGAAAGCAGCGCCGCCCTCACCCACGAAGACCGCCGCCTCCTGCTCCACCCGCTCAAAAATCCGCACCCCCTCCTCCTCAACTACAGGCGCATCATCCCCCCCCTTCGACGATTCCATCTCCTCCCTCTTCCTAGGTGAGATTTCCTTTTTGTTAATTCAGTTTTTATATATTTTACTATTTTAAAAGTTGTTTTTTTTATATAAAATATATGTAGATCGATAGTAAAAACGTAAATTTTCATATAAATTAGCGTTGTGAAAAAAAAAAAAGATTAAAGAGATTAGATTTTTAATAGAGTTTTAATAGTGAAAGAATAGATTTTTAGTATGCAAAAAGACTCGGTTTTTAATTCAAGAAATGCGAAATCTTTATGATGTTAAAGACGGAATTTTAATATATAAAAGATAGGATTTTTTGTTCGTAAAAAGATCGGATTTTTAAATGTGAAAAGATCGAATTTTTGACAATGAAAAGTTCGGATCTTTATATATAGAAAGACTAGGTTTTTGAAAATATAATTTTTATAAGGTAGAAGTATTAAAAATATGATTTTTATATAATAGAGAATTTAAAAATATTATCTTTATATATGTAGCAAAATAAAAATTCGATTTTTAAATATTGAATAACGGAGTAAAAATTCGATCTTTACATATGTAGTGAATACAGGCAACGAAAGTGACAAAAGGCGAGAACGGTGAAGATTTATGCAAAGAAGAGTCGTGGGATTGAATTAGCTAATCGGTGAGAATTTCTCACTCTTCAATTTCTTTTTCTAGCTATATATATGTGTGTTGAAATAAAAGTGAATTGCTATGTATATATATATATATATATATATACACGCCCCTCGTCCACAAACCATGGACGATATTTATTGATTGAAATTGTTGTGAAAATTGATTGATAGCGAATGATTGTTTGGGATTGATTGTGGTTGATATTGATTGATTGAGGTTGAAAAATACCCGTTTGTGGTTGAGAAATATTTGGTTGAAACCACATAGGATTAGTTTGTGGAAACGAAATAAATATATACATGCCGCCTGCGTGCGAACTAGATGCATGATCCCCATTGTCAAAAACCGCGAGGTTTTAAGGTAGAGCGAGGAGCCGTACTAGGGACGGTCCCGGTTTTAACTACCCTGCCGTTATGCTGCCGAAATTTTGAATAATATTCGTGCGTTTGAATTATTTTCATCTGCTTAAACTATATTTATTCATTGAATAGAAAACCTTCATGTGTTGAATTGATATTCATTCGTTGATTAGAAATTCATGTGTTGAATGGTATTCGCGTTTTAAATATAAAAATCACATTTCTATCTATATATAGAAACTATAGAAAACCTTCATGTGTTGAATCGATATTCATTCGTTGATTAGAAATTCATGTGTTGAATGGTATTCGCGTTTTAAATATAAAAATCACATTTCCATCTATATATAGAAACTATAGAAAACCTTCATGTGTTGAATCGATATTCATTCGTTGATTAGAAATTCATGTGTTGAATGGTATTCGCGTTTTAAATATAAAAATCACATTTCTATCTATATATAGAAACTATAGAAAACCTTCATGTGTTGAATCGATATTCATTCGTTGATTTGAGATTCATGTGTTGAATGGTATTCATATTTTGAAATAAATTGTTTGATAATAAAAATCACTTTTTATCGACTATATGAACTGTGTAAAATAATCTCGTTTTGAAAGAAATTGTTTTATAAGAAAAATCCTATTTTTATCACCAATATGAAATATATGAAATAATAGTGTTTTGAAATGAGTTGTTTTACAATAAAAATCACATTTTTATTATATGCATAAATCGTTGAAATGTGAAGTGTTAAAAATAGCCACTTGTTCAAAAAAAAAAAATATGAGTTGAAATATTCATTAATTAGCTAATGATATGATTTTTGCCTATGTATGTAACATTAGAATGAATTGTGTTTTTAAACCAAATAGAAATCAAATATGAAGTTGGATAGAAAATGATAAATGATAAGAACTGTATATATGTACATGCATATTCATTGAACAGGTTATAACAAAGGGGTTAGAGAAGAGGAATAAAATTTTGTGCCCGACAAATAGGTACACATTTACTGTTTTGTTTGGGTGATGATTTTATGAGCCTGTTGGCTAGCTGCTTGGCTTTTCCTTTTTATTTTTTAGATTAGAAGGACCGGGAAAGCTATTTGCGATTTCCCGATGCTCCCGGTGCAGGGGAGGTTATGGCTAAATTTTCCAAAATTTTAAGGCGTTAGTGAAATATTTGAAGTGAAAACGATATTGAAATTGTTGAATGAACTATATTTATATAATTATATAAATATAAATAAAATTAAAACGAAACGTGGCCGTGCAGTTCGCATTTTGAAACCGTGATTTCAAACAACTAGTACGGGGAATCCGACCATTGGATTTTCCCGAAACCTCAACCGTCGGGTTCGCCTTGGAAATATCTTCCCAACGGCACCAACCTTGTAAAAATCCAACGGTTGGATTGTCTGGAATGTTTAATTCAAATCTGAAGAAAAACAGCGCCAGAAACGATTATATATATATATATATATAAATATATTTAATCGAATAACGACGCTGCAGTTCGTATTTTGAAATCGAAACTTCAAACGATTGTACCGGGAGATCCGACCGTCGGATTTTCCCGAAACTGGAACCGTTGGATTCGTTTTGAAAAGACCTTTCTAATGATGTAAATTTTATGAAGATCCAACGGTTAGATTTTCAGATATGTGTAAATCAAATCTGAAGAAAAACAGCGCCACGGCCGCGCTATGGCCCGAAGCGTCGTTTTGAGTAAATTGGCTATTTTAAAATAAATAAAAATAGCGATAAATCACTATAAAGTACCATAAACAATATGGAGTGGAAATAAACTGAATTTGCTCGATTTATGTTGTATTTGATGGTTGAATGTGTTTGGTATGAAAATTAAATTAAAGAACAATATTGGTGTTGTCGAATAATTTAACCATTGAAATAAATTGATTTGAAATTCTAAATACGTGAATTATTTGAAAAGGCCGAGTTAATTCTCATTTCGAATAACTGACCGACGATTGAAATTCGAAGATGAAGACGATGGTCGAAGACCGGAGATCTTCACCTCGTTTGGATGGTAACCGAGGTCCTGATTGGGAGGCATCCCGAAATATGGATAATGAGTGGTGATCATCCAGACGTACGTGGTGATCGAAGGGTTTGCGAGGTATTTAGTGCCTCCGGTTTCGTTCAGACCCAGAACAGACTTGTAAATGGACTGTGTGTCTGACATTGGATTTTATTCTGTGTTGAGTGATCTCTATTAAATATACATCTGTTTGGCGGCGGAGAATTTATTCTTTTGCTTAACGCCCTTCTCTGAAACGCACGAGCTCAGAGGTTGTATATCGATGGACATCAGTCGCATGGCATGAATTGCCTGTGTGGCATACTAAGATGCAGTGATCAGGGCTTCTGTTGAAAAGCAAAGTCTTGTGGTGATGATCAAAGCGCCGCCTGTGTGGTGTAGCTTTGTGTATAACGTGAAATCGTGAGCCTCACACCCCGGTATGAACCAGAAACGGGAGAAGGACCTCAGGGAGGGCATGCGTTTCTTTCTAGCTAGGGTGGTGTCAGTGACCTACCAGCCCTGACATTTATATACTTTTCACCTATGTGGTTGTTGCTGTTGCGAGGCGCCTCGGTTTGATCGGACGATCCGGGTCCGATGGAGTCATTCATTGGCTCATTGACGCCCCAAAGGGCGGGGAAACGTATTGTTCAGGTATAATAATCCACATCGGTGGACCGGCCCTGTCGCTCCAAGGCTTGCCTGCGCGCTTGCCTGAGACACGGCTAGAGCGTCTCGAATTCGGTAAGGACTATCTTTTGCCTTGGTTCATGATGGAAATCCAATTTCCAAATACGTGACTGTGCGGTTTTGATTGTATACCTATATATATGGCGACATGATATATGGTACCCATGCCGTCTATGATTGATAGTTATGATTTGAAATAGTTTTCAAAACATATAAACACTAGCAATAATATCAAATGCCTTTGTTTTATTCGTATCAAGCATATTTTGGCCGTTATAAGGTAAAAACTCTATCCTCCAGTTTGCGTTGCATTGTGTGATGGGAACTGAGTCTTATAACGACTTCATTTTTATAAAAAGCATAGCGATGTTTAAAAGAAAGATTTGTTTTAAAGCACTGGCAATCCAATGGAGTAAACCCGTTCCACGAAAGTGGCGTGGTCCTGTGATTAGCCAAATTATATATGTGTTGAGTAGATTTCTCATACCAGTCCCATGACTGACTCGTAGTTTGTTTCACTCTCAAACTCGGGTGCCCCTTTTTCTACACGGGCAGCCTTGTATTCAGGTTTAGCTGATTCTTTCTCTGGATAGCTGGAGCTGAAGATGGATTCTATCATTTATTCCTTTTTATGCTGTTCAGCTCCTATTGTACATATTTTGTTTATTTCCGCTGTAGACATTTATGTATAGCTGAACTGTATTTGTACTAAGTAAGATCCTGTATACTGTGTAACTCTGATGATTACTTTTATCCAGTATATTCTATTGTTCATTATCTGGTGTATTTATTTAATTTTGTTCTGCTATTATCTGTTTCTGTGTTATATTCCAAAGATAACCCTTGTTTCCGTCAGAACGGGATTTCGGGTCGTCTCATAGCTATAGCTAGTGAAGAAGAAGAGTATTTGAGAATTCTGCTAGCTGAGATTCCCTTATGGGAAAAACCGATACCGGCTGTGTTGATACATTGCGATAGTACCGCGGCTATTGCAAAAGTTCAGAACCGTTATTTTAACGGTAAGAGACGACAAATACGTCGTAAGCATAGCACGGTTAGAGAGCTACGTTCTACAGGTACCGTTAGAGTAGATTACGTACGTAGTGAAGAAAATTTGGCAGATCCTTTGACGAAAGGACTGTCAAGAGAGAAAGTCCATAATTCTTCTAAAAGAATGGGACTATTTCCCTTAGATTGTTGAGTCACACACAATGGTAACCCGACCTAAATGACTGGAGATCCCAAGAAATAGGTTCAATGGGTAAAAACAAGTTGTGTAGTGATAGAAGTCGAACATGCTATTTAATAAACTAAGAAGCATGTATTCCTGAAGTGATAGAGGATGAGTTAATAGAAACTCTTAATGAGATCTATACTCTATTTGGAGTGGAGTACCTACCTTCAGGAGTACTCTTGATAGACTCACCTATAGGGATGGCAATGGGGCGGGGCGGGCGCGGGTAGTACCACCCCATCACCCGCCCCGTTGGGTGATTTTTTGACTCGTGCCCGCCCCATACCCGCACGGGTATCCATTAAACGGGTTTTAAATGGGTTGCGGGTAATGGCGGGTATTCGTGGGTATTCATTATATTTATTCAATTTATTTTTTAGCCATTTATTGAAATTATTTAAAAGTACATTTGGTAAAAAAACAAATTAGACCAATTCTTAAATGCTAACCTCAAAATACCAATACATATTTAAACCAATATCCAAAAAAGAAGAGACAACAACAGTAGTATCCATCAAAATATCAACAACCAATTATAAACTATTGAGTAAAAGCATGCACACAAATACTGAACAGCCAACAACAATATTTTTTGTATTGACTATTGATAATAAATCACATTCAATACGGGTACGGGTACCCGCGGACATGGATATCTTACTATCCGTACCCGCCCCATTAATTGACGAATATTAAAAATACCCGTTTATTTTACCCATGGATACCCATTTAACTATCCGTTTTATACCCATGACCGATTTTACCCGTGGATAACCGCGGGTACGGATTTTTTTGCCATCCCTACTCACCTATGTGAATGTGGAAATGAGGCCGTTTCCTATGGAGTTTTGGGCAAAACTTCTAGAGCGTTCACTAAACTGGGATAGACGTGCATGGCCATAAACGCACGGGCTTATTTGATTGCACTATAGAAAAGATTGTGTGTGGTTTGATGTAAGGAATAGAGTTCAAGACTACGTGTCACTCTAGTAAAAACTGAATCTTACTCACTATGCAAAGGTTCAAATCGGATGACACCTTTGTTTATGCACAGTCTTATGTTTTTTAGAAACTGCTCGATAATATTTTAAAAATTCAAGTGGGGGATTGTTGGAAATTTGTGTGAATTATTAAAATATTTGAATAAGTGTATGAGTGGCTCCTTAATGTGAATAGTCTCACATCATGGGATTATATGAAAGAAGCAAGTATTTATACTTGTTTCTAAGAAGCTTTGATGGGGCCTTGGGGCTCCCAATACATGCTTTGTTGTGAGGAGGGAGCCCATGCATCATGACCACCACACACGCGCGCGCGACCGACCGACTCGACCCGGCCCGGCCCGGCTCGGCTCGGTTCGGTATTGGGCTTGGGCTTTGGGCCTTGGCTATGTGGTGTAGACACTTATATTTTTGGTCCAGAAAACATTGCAATTTTCGAACCAGATTTTTTTTTTAAAAAAATACGAAAATATTTCTGAGCCGATTTTTATTTGAATCAGTAAACTTTTGACCAAGTATTTCGCAGATCCTATTTTCCTCCACTGACCAGTATTTTCGAATAACCTTATCCTCGTTTATATATTACCATCAGATCAGACGAGATCAATACAGAAAAAATTCTGCTTTTCTCTTCCTCCGCCATTAAAGTCTTCTTAAGAAATTTTCGAGCAGTTAAAATCAGAAAGTGCAAATCTGCACTGATTTGTTTGTGCAAAGCAAATCAGTTATTAATTTCAGAGAGGCTGTTTTATCCTAGAGGCGGCGGCGAAAGTACGAACTGGTTTCGCACCACCGACCAGATCGCCGAATCGTCTTCAAGAAAGCGACAGAGTACGTGACTCAGCCATTTGTTTCCAACACTTCTTATAATAAATTCATTTGTAAATTAGTTTCAAATCTCTACCCAAATTTATATTTATGTAATAATTTAAACTCAAATGTGAACTGATTTGAAATCCATTGCAAATTAAACTCGTTGTAAATCCGTTGCAAATTATACTTGTGCTCAACTTGATTTACAGTAATAATTTAAACGCAAATCAGTTAATTTTTTAAAAATTCAGTTTAAGCATTTCCTTTACAATGGTGTCAATTCACAACTTCTTAACAAAGAAGAGTATAGAAACCTAGGATAAAATTATTATGCTACCACCATTCAGAAATAGAAGCTACCTCGCCACTACTTTCTTTGAGCCTTAACGATAATATAAGATGAAACTCTAAAAATACGACTTTGCTCAGCAATGCCGGATCATGCATGTAGTATTCTAGCCTCGTTTCCATCTTCCCCTCTCTTGTAATTTTCCGATTTATGTAAACAAAACAAGAAATAAGAAAGAAACATAGCAAAGGACAATACTTCTATTTACTCAACAAAAAACTAAAAACACAAGATGCGATTTGTTTTTATTCAAAGAAAATAACAGTACACTAACTTATAGCATTATGCTATAAACTTATTCACCTAAAGCAAAGCAACAAGTCCACTCTTCCTGAAGAACAGGACACATGGTTGAAGATAAGTTGCTTTATTGCTTACTAAAAGCGAAAGAAAAAAGGTGCGTTTTTTACAGGTTGCTATTAAGTTTCAAAATATATAAAAAAAACCGCTGATAAAAAGAAAATAAAATACATCCTTATTTTTGAACTTCCGCTCAAAAAATTCCAGATCTACCCTTATGCAGTTAAAAAATTATCCAACAACGATTCGTCATCGTTTACTCAGTCAATCGTTCCTTTTATCTCGCTGAAAACCCTAATCCCACAGTTCTGCAAATCGTTCGATCACTCCAACAACGATTCCTCATCATTTACTCAGATCGATCGCTTCTTTTATCTCGATCAATACCACAATCCCACAATTCTTCAAAACCCTCGATCAATAAATCGCGTTTTAGAATCAAAAGTCGGTGGTTATCCGTTTAATCAACATCTTCCTGTTTTGCTTGAAATTTGATGTAGTCATCATCAAATTACAGTAAATAGCCAGAAAAAAGTATAAATCTGGTTGTTTTTTCTCGTATTCGAATATAGATACTGTCTTGTTGTAATCTGATTTTTATTCAGTAATTATTTATGATTGTAAGTAAGCATGCATAAAAATTAAATGTTTGAATGCATTTATTCTTAGTAGATGCACGCTGGAATTTTTATACAATTCAGCAAAATAACAATAATATCTGCGTATTTATATGCAAAAATACTAGATATATGCATACAAATATACATATATTCTATTTTTCTGCATGTTTGATATAAAGTTGCATATAAATATGAATATATTAAGAATAGATGCATATTTGTAGGCAATTTTTTAACATAAATGATGAATACAGATATATGTAAAATATATGCATATTTGTATGCATATATCCAGAATATATGCATACCTATATTCAACTTTTCTGAGTACATGCAAAACCAAGTGTTCTAACAATAGTTGCATACATTTATGCTCATTTTGACAATATATGCATATTTTAACAATAGTTGCATGATTCTATTGATGAAGTAATAATTGTTGCAGTTATCTTCATTCAATTGTGAATACTGCTATGTATTTCTTAATAATTATTCCATGCTTTTATGCAGATATTTTAAATAGTTTCTTAACAAAGCCTATTATCCAATTAACAATTGGTGATGCTTTATAAATGTTTGCAGTGTCGAATATGCAATGTTTGTAATGAACATGATGAATCAAAGAAGTGAGAAAAAAGAACTGGACAAGAAAGATGAACTTTACAACGCTTAGGATGTTGATTTACAAAGAGCGGTGCCTGCATACAAAATTATGAACTGCAAACCACAAAGCTGGACTCCAAGTCAAAACCCGAGATAGAACTGGTTGCTATCGAATGCAAACAACGTGAAATAAAACGGGAAATTTTGATGTTTAGAATTTTTTTGTGAATATTTGTACTGTTTTTTTTTTCTTTTTTTCTTTTTAAAAAAACTACGGTCTGTTGATTATTATTTACGAAAATGAATTACAGGGGAATATTACATAGTGTTTGAAGTTATTTTGGTTTTATATGACAACCTGGAATTTTTGCTTAATGGTGTGCAGTTATTCAATATATTAGCATCGTTATATGCAAAATATTATGAAAATTTGCAAATTTGAATTACAGAAGTAAAATAATAGCATACTTATATGAAAATAATATTAATAGTTGCATACAAATATGCAAAACAATACAAATACAAATTGCACGCATATAATTTCTATAGTTGCATACATTTATGAATTTATGTGGAATAATTGCTTACATTACTACATAAATTTGCACAAGTAGTCAAGACGAAACTGCTGCCAATATTATTTTTAATACTAATTACACGAGCAAAAGTTCAAAACATATACAGAGCAAAATGCAGTGTTATAACTGATGCGTAGTAAGATGTAACAGGCAAAGGAATGTTCAAATATTCTGCATATATTTATTCAAATATTTGCATACATTTCAGCTTAAAAAAATGTCAATCTAAAACAAATTCAGAATAAAAAACTGAACTGATTTTATTACATCACATAAATGTTTACAACAAATGGTAAAAGTAAACATTAAAACCAAGTGTCTTAAAATAAAATAAAATAACAAAGCAGATCTAATGGTCTTTCGAAGAACAAGTTCTTTTGTTATGACCCAGCTTATTGCACAGACCACATCTAGTAGGCTTTGTAAAATCACATGCAGATTTCAATCTTCTGGAATAAGATGTACGACCAGGCATTCGTCTGCCTTTTGAAGGAGCACTGTTATACGAAAAATAAAATCAACATTAATAAGCCTAATGTGCAATAATCAAATTACATAAACAACTTCAGATTAATATAAATACATGTGTACAATTCAGGAAAAAAACAATAATATCTGCATATTATATGCAAGTATTCTAGATATATGCATACAACTATACATATATTTTATATTCTATTTTTCTGCATGTTTGATAAAAAGCTGCATATAGATATGCATATATTAAGAATAGATGCATATTTGTAGGCAATTTTTTAACATAAATGCTGAATACAGATATTTAAAACTGATGCGTAGTAAGATGTAACAAAAAATACAACATATAAGAAAAAGACTGATGCGTAGTAAGAATTTGTACATCACACGTCCCTATATTTGTAAATTGCAAATACAATATACATTTATTCAAATATAGCGAATATTTGCATACATTTTAGCTTAAAATAAAGGCAGTCACAAATAAATTTACAGCAAAATACTGAATTGATTTTGTTACGTGGCATAAATATTTACAACTAATGGTAAAAGTAAACAGCTTCAGATTACATAATAACAAAAATCAAATTACATAAACAGCTTCAAATTAATATAAATACTTGCGTACAATTCAGCAAAATAACAATAATATCTGCATGTTTATATGCTAGTATACTGCATATATGTATGCAAGTATGCATATTTTTTAAATATATGTTTTCCTACATGTCTGATAAAAATTTGCATAAAGATATGCATATATTGTGAAAAGACGCATATTTGTAAGCAACTTTTTAAAAGAAATGATGAAACCAGAGATGTAAAATATGTGCATACTTATACTCAACTTTTCTTAGTACATGAAAACCCAAGTATTCTAACAATAGTTGGATCTGTGAAGAATTTGCCGAGAAACGTGAATTTTATATGGACAGAATAGTTTCATCAACATAAATCGATTGCAAAATTGAAATAAGTATGCAAAATTTAAAAATAAATAAACAGTATAAATTACCTTGATAAGGACGGATCCATTTTTTAAATAAAAGCTCGATCAAAAAAAAAAAAAAACTCTGGAAAAGCTACCGATTAAACTGAATTTTATATCGCAGGAATTCGAAGTTGAGAAATTTAGAAAGTAGCTGCCGCCACCATTAACAAGGAAGAAATAAATAAACCACTAAACTAAAAATGAAAATGAAAAGAATCACCTGACAAAAAATTATATTGATGAAGCTGCCGCCACCATGGAAATGAAAATTATGTTTCTAAAAATAAATAAAGCCATAATACGTAATCTATAACCATTAATTACATCGTAAATTTGAATGAGGGCATTTCAGGGAAAATAAAAGCCGCGTTTTAAAAATAGGGATGGAATTTATAAAACTTAAAAGGGGAGGATGTGAGCCTAATTAACTTTAGTTTTAAGGATGTGAGGCTAATTTTCACAAGAAAAAGGGCCCGCATGGATTCAACAAACAATTGGGGTTGTACAAGCTGTTTTTTCTCTTATTTCAGAAGTGTTATAAAATAAAAAAAAAATAGACAAAGAAAAGAAAGCATTAGAGAGAACAGAAGAGATAATGAAAGATGTTTTATTTCTATTGATTTAGGTGTACAATAGATTGTAATCAATCTCTCTAATTATAGAGTCTACATACTGTGTAAATTGTAGTAAAGTCTCTTAGCATATTAGCATATTCACCTTTATTGCTTTTACTTGTTATAACACCCCTCTTTGAATATGTATGTGCAGAGATGAAAAATTAATCGTTTCATTAAAAACTTTTTTATGCAAAACCATGTGAGAAAATCATAAATAATAAGAAAAAAAGTGCAATTTTATTTCATATTTAGATAACATATTTTACAATGTTATAATGAGGGTTGATACTTCAGGATCAAGATAATGGCTCATTAAAGACTTACTAACAGTGAGAAAAATATTAGTGAAGTAAAAGAGTACATTATAGCATAATTTTATATGCTCTCCCTGATTTATAACACATTATTCAATTAGTCTATTGGTGTAGTTGACACATGCCGTTTTGTACACCATCTTCTGAAAACGTTGATTTGAAAATTGCCATTGAAAACAGATATATCCACTTTTCTTGAAACTGAATTTATTTCTCCTCTTTTTTGTTGTCCTTTCATAGTTCATGTATGAAGAGAAATTTAGAAGAAATATGCTCCAACCTATCATCCATGATATAATCTACTTGAATCTGAGCCATGATAGCTGCATTGTCTTCATATATAATAGTTTGCTGCATCAAAAGATGTTTGATACTTCTTGATCAAAATGCTACCTCGTTAAAACCTAGCAAAGAAAAACCCGATGGGAAAAATCTTAGTGGAGGAAAAAATTACAACATAAAATGCCATATTCCAATAATTTACAACGTCAAAAGTAGTATGATACTTTCAAATTAATGTAATGCCTTTTATTGAAACTTTTTCTTTTCACTAAGATTTTTCCCATCGAGTTTTTCTTAGTAAGGTTTTAAAGAGACAACATTTTGATTTAGAAGTATCAAACATTTTTTGATACAACAAACTATTTTTATTGACCTTAAATATGTGTTTAAATTTTATTCTTTCAATCCTTTTTGGATCTAATTTTGAGTTTTACAAATCATAGATGTAGATCTAGAAGATTTCGAAAAATAACTCTAATAGAATCTCTTGTTGATAACGTGTTATAAAATAAAACAAAATAGATAAAAGAAGAGAAATCATTAGAAAGAACAGAAGAGATAAGGAAGAGACCTTTTATATCTATTGATTCAGGTGTACAGTACAAGGGTCTACATGTCATGTAAATTGCAGTAAAGTTCCTTAACATATTCACCCTTATTACTTATACATATTACAACAAAAAAGCAATTAATTTTGACTTATTGCTTTTTAACTTTGATAAGTCTAAAATGTTGTTTTATTTTTTTAAGCCGCGATTCTTGCAATTAGGTCTTCTCCTCCAAAGACGATATTTTTACATTTTCTATCCACCGAAATCGCGGTTGATTTTTTTCTTTGCTTTTAATGATGGTGTTAGTTCATGAGTTTTTGATTCATGACAAGAAAGAAAAATAGATCAAGAAGTAATATGCAAGCTCATAGTGTATGATTATCTAATTGTGTCTTAAATGTGTTATATGTTAAAATCTATCCTCAAATATTACTACACACTAACACAACATAACATATATCACATATTGGAACGAGTGCCAAAACTGTGCAGAGAAGCACAAACCAGTCGACTGGTCCATAATATACCGGTCGACTGGTATGTTGAACTGTGCACAGTTTTGTGCACTTGCACACACACACATACACACACACACACACACACACACACACATATATATATACACACACACACGTTCTATTTTTTACCAGTTGACTGGTCATTTTCCATCAGTTGACTGATTAGAACCAACTTCCATATTTCAACGAAGAGACACTTCCTTTCGTGAAGAGGTTCGATCCAAATCCAAGAGAAATGGAAGTCTCTTTTGATTGAAACTCTTCGCAAATGGTTACTACTCTTCATAACTATTTAAACACTTCAATATCACTTTCCAAATCACCAATTTTTGCTCTAATTTCTGATTCTAATCTATCTATATTATGTGCATTCAAAAAGTCTCAATTTTTCTTTCATTGCTTGAATCTTTGAATTCATATTCATATTATTGATTCAAAAGCGGTCTACTTCCCTACTATCTTCACATATACTTCAAATATTTGAGGATAAGATTATAGGAAGGGTGTACTCAAAGTGTGACTGATATGTGTTACTTAGATCACATATATAGTCAAATCTACTATTGTATTTGTGAACACATATAAAAAAATTTAGCCGTAGGATTTCGCAAATACCGGTTGACTGATTCGAACCAGCTGTGATAGAACCTACGGCTAAAAATCAGTGATTTTTAGCTAAATTTATTTCAACATCACTATAAATCTCTTTATTGCAGCATTTTCAAATGCCACCATAAATCTTTTTATAGCATTTTATAAAGGCCACCCACTAAGGAACTGCTCCATAACTTCCAAAGCAATAATAATAGAAAGAACTCCAGAGATCAACAAGAGAACCATAAGAGACACCAGAAAAGGTTCTCCAGCAAACATCATAAACCAATCTCAACACATCAAAGAAGGTACTTCCCAAGATTTCAAAACTTACAGCACCATCATAGAATAAATAACCAGCAAAGACCAAGGCAGATATTTAGAAACAGAAATAACCTTTACAGCCAGATGAAAATATATAAAAAGATACTTTTTTAGAAATTCCCTCATTTATAACCCCACCAGGAGAACTCCCTTCTTCTTTGGCCTTTTTAGTTTTTGATCTTGTTTGGATTTGGGAAATTAACTTTACCCATTCTAGATTTGTCTCCACCAAAGGTTCTCCACTCATAACCTTACTACCCCTTTTGAATTTACTATTTTTAAACTTAGTTCTCCTGCTCTTAAAACTACTAGAAGAACTATTTGATTCATCAATTATAATATCATTATTCATGTCTTCAACATTTGCCTGCAAACTATTGGATTCCTCAATGTTTGCCATTCCATCACCTTCTTTACTCAATATAGACTTTCCAGTATCAATGAGATCATCTTTAGAATTCTTATTTGTTTCCTGCATGTCAGTTTTAATATCAATAGGCACATATAAAACCTAATCAACATTTAAAAAATCCTTCCCTTCAGAATTTCCTGAATCCTTGAACTACTTACTGAAATTCTCTTTCATACCATTAGAGCTTTCAACAAAAGAGTTTTTCGGTGATAAACCATGCAAACCAGCACCATAATACACATGCTTATCCTGACTATCTGTGATGACATTTATGTCCATCCCACTATCTAAAGTAGAATTATTTGTAGGAACCCAAACTCTATATGATTTACATAAATCATTGGAATGTCCAAACACCCTACATATAGAACATGAAGTAGGTATTCATTCATACTGGACTTTTTGCAAAACTACAACACTATTCTGACACTGTATAGGAACCATCACAGGAAAATTGAAATCAATTTTAACCTCAACCACGAATCTAGCATATGAAGTACGCCATAAACTTTTTGTAACATTTTCCAGTCTTATAGGGTGACCCAAAGTGGAGGCAATCCTACTTATCGCTTCAACTATCCAGAAATCTAGGTCCAGATTAGGAAATCTAACCTGTATAGGGATAGAATTAAGGAATTCACGTGTTAATTTTAATCCAGGTTGCCACTTTTTCATAAAAACCTGTCTTTTGTTATAGAAATATGGTCCAATAGATAAAATTCTATCACAATCTTCAAATAATTCACACTTGATGATAAAAAACCATTATCCCTAGTAAAAAGTTTATAATTACCATTCAAATTCCAATTTCTATCTATATAGTCCTTCAAGTAATTATAATACGGTTTACTGTCATAGATACAAAAGGCTATAGAATTGAATCATTTTTCCCTAGCTTGATTGACAAAGATTATCACTAATAACCGCAAGTTTAAGATTATTCTGGGTTAATGGCTCATAAAATTAAGCTATATAACATTTTGATGTGAATTATAGGGTTGCATAAAGTATGGGTTGGGTTAGACCAAATACTTCATCCAACCCGCGTAGGTGTGGGTTTAAGGTAGTTCAACCCATATCCGACCCTATATAAGGTTGGATATGGGTTGGGTCGGTTTAGTAGGGGGGTTGGGTTGGGTTGCATGAATATAATAAAAAAAGAGAATATAAGGAATTTTTCTAAAAAATAATATTAAAATATTCAGTATAATATATCAGATTTCAGCTAGCATAATGCATTTAAAATAACCGATTCATTATAAGATTTATTTTATTAAAATTTCATTTTAAAACACATCATATGAAATTAATTTACTACATAGTAGAACAAGTGTTTCATTTTAAAATAAATTAAAATGCTCTTTAAAATATATTTGTCAAATTCTATCTAGTTTGGATTGACATAAAATATGCTTTTTTGTACATTTATTATAGAATACATAAACATTATTCTAGGACTATACTATTTTAATCTTAAGTGGACTGATATTAAATTAGTTTTTAAATATAAGGTTGGGTTGGGTTAAATTAAGGTTGGGTTGAACAAAATATCAAACCCGACCCGTATATAGTATGGGTTATAAATGGTAACCCATATCCGAACTAGGATGGATTAGGTTTGGTTTATGTGGGTTGGGACGGGTTGATGGGTTGGGTCGGATTGGATATGGGTTGTGTGTAGCCCTAGCGAGTTATTTTCTTTAACAACATCAATCCAGGATCTAGACTATGAATAATTTACCGAAATATTACATGCCTGCACCTTAGATACTAGATCTGGAAAATCACGTTTTGAATATAAGTTTGGACTTCTAATAGTACCTCGAGTTGAAATTAAACTAGATCGACTTGCATGCTGTTAAGGAGAAACTAGACTTAGAGATATAGCCGATCTATGATCTTAATCGAAGTTGAAATCTTTCTTTGAGCGAGATTTAGGAAGAGAATTAGAGGCGGTTGACATTTTCTTCTTTTCCCTGTAATTATTAGATTTCAAATGGCTTGATAGATTTTTTCTAAAAAAATTGAGTAAACGAATTCTAACTAGTGTTAACAAAACATTTGATTATCCATAATTCTTTATTCTGTGCACAAGTGAAATTCAGAACCATAAAAGTCTAACCTTGCTCTTTTCAAAAGTTCAATGTTTGCATAAGTGAAAGCATAACGTATAGTCAAACTATTACATTAATTTATAAGACTTGAAATCTAATATCAAACTAGGAAAGTGTGACATAATTAAATACAACTGAATCATAATATCATCATTATTTATAAAACTTTGATAAATTAGTTGTATTATTATTTATAAAATTTAGTTAACTTAGTTAATTTTATAAAACAATTTTATTTTAACATAACTTAGCTGATTTCCATTAGCTTGGTTAACTTAATTAATTTATTATTATTACTACTATCATTATTATTAACACTCAGTTAACTTAATTATATTATTATTATTATAAACTCAGTAAATTTTTATAAACTTAGTTAATTCATTATCATCATCATTGTTGACTTTTATAAAACTTTATTAAATTAGTTATACTATTATTATTTATAAAATTTATTTAACTTAGTTAATTTTATTAAACTTGTTTAATTTTTAAAAAACTAAGTTAATTTTTATTCAGTTGCTTAACTTATTTAATTTATTACCTTTATAATTATTATTAAAAATTAGTTAAATTAATTATAATTATGTTTATAAACGTAGTTAATTTTTATACTGGGTCAAAATCTACCCATTAGTGCGCAATTATATTAGGTCAAAATGAAAATAAAAGCCAAACGCTCTTATTTTAAAGTACTAGTTAATTTCAACTAAGGAAATCTAAATATTCAGCCTTTAGTCCAAGTGTTTCTTGGGATGATTTTGGTTGTAACTCCACTATTGTCTCAAGTCCAAGGGCCAGGGGGACAACATCCAACAAATGAATGTCTTTGAAAATGAAAAAAAACCAAACTTGGGTAAAATAAGCTCTTATTTTAGTTAGAATTTCCACAATCATGATAAACTCTATATAATAAATGACAAGTCATTTCAAATTTATTCTCAATTTTCAATTGTACAAGTCCTAATTTCTTTCAATATTTGATTTAAATTATATTATAAAACTTAGGTTGTGTATATACTATATATACATGCATACTGCATATACATAAAAGATTTTACCAATAACATAACATAAAAATGTATAACATTCACTATAATTTGGTCATATGCTAACATATACATATAGTTAAAAGTTTAAACAGATATGTACCTTGAGGTGTACCAACTGATACATGTGTTATAGGCTCTTTCATTAATCTCTTGCTTACTATATGTTATAGGCTCTTCCATTAATGCATCAATAAAATGGAACTCTCTATGCATTCTTCCTTGAGCTTCATAAGGTTGGCTAACTTTTTCTTACCCTACGCTATAGGATAAGAGGCTCTTTCATTAATCTGCAACATAATATATACAACTTACATAATAAGGCTCAGCCAGTTAGAGCATATGAGCATAATGCAAGGGGTCATGGGTTCGATTCTGTCAGACCTCTTTGTCAAGATGTCATAGTTTATACTATCTAAATTTGTATATAAGTAACCAATTTTAAAAAAACCTACATAATAAGAAACAACAATATTATATAAATTTCTTCAATCTACATAATAATAAACATAAGGGGATCTCCAACCGCGGTTATATATTACGTTTTTATAACATGTACACCTGTTTTCATATCCAACTGAGCGCAGATTATGTAATCAGTTATATTATTTTAGATTTCAATTAAAATATGTAATCTGTAGGGAAGCTATTAAACAGGAGCCTGGGGATAGGTCACATATTCAGTAGGTGCCTCCTTTCAGGCACCTGTCTGTTAGGCATCTTCTTTCAGGCGCCTGTCTGTTAGGCGTCTCCTTTCAGGCACCTGTTAAAGAGACACTTGAAAAAGGCGCCTATTTAACAGGCGCCTATTCAATATCAACCCCAATTTCTCCGTCCAAAAGCTAATTCCCAGTGGCTGAATTTGCAATGACACTTCTTCCTTTTATACATATATAATCCCTTCCTCCCGCACTCCACCTCACTCATTAGTATTCTACTCTTTACTCTCCACTTTTAGGATCAAAAATATGTTCTGAATTCGATGTCAATTCAGCAAGATGTAGCTTTGAAAACTTTGATTTTAAAGATAATACAGTTCTAATTGGTGGAAATTTCAATTCATCTAGTTGGAACTCGTTGGAGGATTATGGTTTTCGTTACATTTGGTGTACATTGTCTTTTGATTTGATCCAAGGTGTGATCAAAGTGGTGAGACCTTCTAGAGTAAAACTATAAATTACTAAAATAAAATAAAAATCTTGATCCTAACAGAATGCTTTCTCCGATAAAAGGTTGATTCGGAAAAATCAATCATCAAACGCAAACATTTAATTCGCAGGCATTCAAGTTAAAGCAAACAAATTCTAATGGGCTTGGAAGTAGAATTTGTTTACTTAGTATATTTAAATTTTAACATACATATATAGTTTATTTATCGATTATATAACTAATTTTCTTATATAGGATGGTTGTGAATAAACTGTT
Source organism: Allium sativum (assembly GCA_030737875.1). NCBI lineage: Eukaryota > Viridiplantae > Streptophyta > Magnoliopsida > Asparagales > Amaryllidaceae > Allium > Allium sativum. Next base: position 386,028,767 of record CM060916.1, on the reverse strand, counting down.
TAAGACTGTTCATAAACCAAAAAATAAGCAAGCAACTTATTTTTATCAATTCATGCATGTTTATACCTTTTGGTTGAGCATGTTAAATGGAATGCATCCCTTCAAAAAAATGTTCAAGATGCTTAATCAAGTAATTGCGCTCGAGGTAAAGCTGCTAGAATCAAAGAAAGCTCTAGCCTAGGTGAATCTTTCGGTAGTCAGGAAACGACATCAAATGAAGGTCAAAATCCTACAGAAGATGCATAAGTAAGACCCATAGTAGCCAAAAAGAAGTAGGATGCTACTGCTAATCAAGAAAAAATAATGATACTTCTGGAACCCGAAGATTCATGCTATGAAACTTCAAGTTGTTCAGCACTAAGAAAAAGATGTCATAAATGGAATAATTTATGGTAGTAAACAAGCAAAGTGATAAAATTGCAGTAATGTTCGTTGATATCTCGCATATTTCCGAAGAACAAAGAGAATATACGAAATCTATGAGGAGAGAAATTATTATTCATGGATGCGAAGAGGTTACGTACTTGTATTTGCAGTAGTATAATTATTATTTTTGTGTTGTAATAAAGGATGCAACGTCATGAACTGAATTCAATTAACTAAAACTGCAATACAATTTTTGATAAAAAGTACAACTTAAAATAAAATTACAAACAATAGCATGGAAAACATTAATAACATAGAAAACGTTAACACGCTTTCCTTTAATGATTGCTAAAAAGGTTTCAAATATGATTCACCAGATCGGCTTGTAGTCTTTTGTGGAGATGAACATTTTGATATTCCATTTGTCTTGAAGTATGATACCCAAATTCAATTGCGCTACCAATCATATCACTGCGCCATATATCTAGAACATCTGGAGTACCCTCATCCATATAGTCTTCTTCCTTGTCTCTTTCGTCCTCTAAAATCATGTTATGTATGTCTACGTGGATTACTAACAATTGAAAATCTTGATTGAAGGACACCAAGTGTAACACCCCACACTTTTCTAAGCCTGAATTTCGACAAAAATTGAAACTCAAACCTATCCAAGAATGGAGAGTGTAAATCTGCTACCTGCAAATAACGAGCTTGAGCATAATCAGAGTATAATAAAACTAACTCGTAGCAGAAACAAGATAAGATAAGACTAAGGCAACTACCTTAAAGCAAATCGCTACATCGATATCGAACAAGAGAGAACGAGAACCGAAAACCAAATTGAACACCTGCTAAGACCTATCTTTTTCGAGATAAACCTAAGAGTTCTTATGAGGAAGGGGGTTAGAACAACAAGTCATGGCGAGTAGAAAATGTTAACACTGTCTACAATACACGAACATATTCCATTTGGTCTCCACCAAAACATATATCTAACAAGGCTAGTAATTCTAACCAACCTTGTAAAGATTTACGCATGATGACTAACTACCATACCAAAGGCAGTACTCTCAAATGTAATGATATCGCTATACTGAGATTGAACGTTTACACATAAGTATGAAGCCTTTAAACTGCCATTCATCCAATAACAAAAAACAAAGAGGTGGTATTCCAACTACTCACCAAACTGTAAGGAGGTAAATTACTTCTATAACAACTTAGTACCTCATTATCAATACAAGATAAGGTCGGATCTTTTCGATCACTTATGACCCTAGGCAGACCTATTGATCACTTAATGTCTTACTCGGTAGTTTACCTTACTCTAATATAAATTAGAGGACACTGGCTACTAAGTCCTATTAATTTAGGTTTACTCATTCACGCATATACCCAAACCCTGCATAAGGCAAGAGATAGTAAGAAATCACTTATTATCTACAAGATAAGTAGACGACCCTCTGGAATTTATGACCTTCCCCAACGGATCCTTAGGCACTAAAAAACCCACTTTTAATGGCGGTGCAAAAACGATGTAAAAGGCTTTAATAGCAGAATTAAGAATGCCGTATAACAACATGTGGTAATAGGTTCTGAACTTTTTACGACACTTATAAAATCGTTGTTAAAACACAATTGTTTACAATGTTTAAATTTTGATGTTGTTTCTTACATTCACAACGGATTTTAGATGTTGTAAAATAGATTTCTAAATTTTCATAGTTTACATTAAAATGTTGTAGATAAATTTCTCAGCATTGTATAAACGTTGTGAAAACATTGACATTAACTATTTCCAGCATTTTTAGACGTCATGTATACGTCACCATTTCCTTTTCTCAACATTTATGAAACGCTGTGTACACCTCTCCATTTCCTTAGCATTTTTTAAAGTATGCATATACTACATTATTTTCTCTGCATTTCCTCCACTATATTCATTAATATCCAATGTTATTAAGAAGTAAAATAATATTATATAATAATATTGAACAATAATATCATAGAAATATAAATGTATAAGAACATATTCAAACGATAATCATGTAAACAAAAGATGATAATTCAACACATTATATTAAACATTCAAACGCAAAATATCCGTACATAATATTTGCAGTACGTATCAAGACTACATATTAAAATTACCAAATGAAAAGACTTCAAACACATGCTTATCTTCTTCTTCGAAACTCTTCAATTACGTACCTACAACAATTAAAAAAATTGCATGAGATAAACAAGTGCTATCAATTTAAGTAATGAACAGAATGATCGATTGTTGTAAGTTAACAACAACAGTACTTGGTCAACAACAACAATGGTTGGTTAACAACAACTATTTAACTATCGATTGCTGTAAGTTTACATCAACAATTTAAGTAATGAACTAAATAAAAAAAATACTGAAAACATGGTTTAAACAATACTTGTTGTTAACAACAAGTTAAATCACTCAGAAGTTAAATACTTGTTGCTAACAACAACTTCACCACCATCACTAACGTGACAAGCATCACCATAAGGTATTTCACCAGTTCTATCAGTTTTAACATGATCCTCATCTCTATAAATATCAAAATACATTTCATTGCTACTAACTTGCACGTCCACTTGCTGGAGCTCAACACAACCAGACATGATAGTTGTTGAACCATGATGTGAAATAACTTCCTCATATTCGAGTTTAATATCATCACTTATTATAGCCAAACCATCCCTCTATTTGCTATTGATTATTTACGAGTCATGACAATAAAATAGAGATGAATGAAGATCATATCAAAGAGCTAAGTTCATGTATATATGATTATCTAGTTGTTTTAGAAATATGTTATAATATATCATCATGGTATAACACAAATGCACGTATTATATATATACAGACATATACATATACATATACATATATATATATACACACACACATGAATGTATGGTTAGAAAGTAGCATTACTGGACTGGTTTCACTTAACCAGTCGACTAGTGGAAAATTGACCAGTCAACTGGTGGAAAATTGACCAGTCGACTGGTCAGGGATCCAGATTCCAGTAACGGCTAGTTTCTTTTCATATTTAAATATATATATACGATTTTCTCAGTTGAACAGTCAACTAATGACTTTTCTACCAGCCGACTGATCAGGAAATAACGGTCATTTTTGTGAAGAGTTGCCTTCTTTCATGAAGAGATTCCTCTTCATTTACGAACATAAATGGATGCAATTCTTTGCTGAAACTCTTCGTGAAAGATTATTACTCTTCTACAATTATAAATACACTTCAAACATGATTTCCAAATCACAGATTCTCACTTATTCTTATCTAATTTCTGATTTACATCTCTATACTCACTGCATTTTAAAAGCTCTCTAAAATTCAAGTTACTTGTTGAATAATTGAAGTTATTTCATATCTCTTAGTTCAACAAGCAACATATTTCCTTCAATCTTCACATACACATCAAATACTTAAGGATAATATTATAGGAAGGGTGTACTTAATCGTTGGCTATTCAATGTTGATTCGGGAACGCATTCAGAAGTCAAAACTCTTTTGTAATTTCTGAAGTCCTGTGTGGGTGCTCAGGCCGAGACATCCTTGTTGGTGCTCGGGTGTATTGTGACCTATTCCTTCAGGTTAAGAGAGGGAGTGAATTCTGAAGAGGATCTTCAGAACTGGACATAGGATGGGAAGTCTGAACCAGTATAAAATTCTCAGTGTCTTTACTTACTACTTTTACTTATTTGACATATTCTATCTAGCTTAGTTTTACCTACATAACTATTGTAGCTTACAAGTTAGCTTGTCATTTACATTTCCACTATATCCATATAGAAAGATCCTACTTAAATCACACACCGACTTTTCATTTGGTATCAGAGCAAGGAAATCATTTAACCATAAAAATTTATTTGATAATTAGTTAATATGGATAATAACATTAGTACTAGCACTAATACTGGACATACTGAAGGCCAATCTATTGCAAGACTACCCTTTTTCAATGGCACGAATTATAGTTATTGGGCTACTCATATGAGAATATATGTGCAAGCCAATAGTTTTGAAGCTTGGGATAGTATACAAAAAGAATATACACAACCCACTACATTATATACTGAATAGTCTGCATCTAAAAAAGCAGAGGCTACTGCCAATGCGATAGAAATGAGTTTAACCGGGTTTTTATGTGCAACAAAACATATGAAATCTGGCGAACACCTAAAGTAACTCATGAAGGAAGTAGCAAGGTCAAACAAAGCAAGATATCCATGCTTAAAAACCAGTTTCAAAATTTCAAAATGAATGAAAATGAGTCTATAAATGACATGTACTCTCGATTTCGAAATATTTGTCATTGTCTATTAGAATTAGGAGAAAAATACTCTGATTTTGATATAGTTTCAAAAAAATTAAACTCTTTGACGGATGAATGGGAAAGAAAGGTTTTAGCTATTTAAGTGCCATGAAACCCGAAGAGTTAATCGGTAATCTCATGTAATATAAAGTAAATTTGCAGGCAAAGAAAGCATATGTTCAAGACAAGAAAATTTTAGCTTTCCATGCTGTTAGACCGAAAAATGGCACTACCACCCAAATGCTATGTGAAGTCGTCACAATCACAAATCTCAGATCAAAGAATGTAGTAATGAGTAAATTACGGGGAACACACAAGGTTTTTATAGTGGTTCGGCTGTAGATGTGGGCTATGCCCACTTTATAATCTTATTGTTATACGATAGATTACAAGAATCAGTTACATGCAGACACACAATTCGTTTGTTAATCGAGATTACAAGAGTTTATACACGTAATCACGTGTTAAATGTATTGAATGAGAATTATTTATATGTAGGAAGGTGCAAAATCCTTGCACTTCAGTAATGGCAGAAGCTTTGGGGATCAGCCAAAAGTCTAGGAGAGAGGAAGGAAAGTCTTTTCTTTTGCCTTCTAGTGGTGTATTTATAACCATTTTAGGGTACTGGTTCACTGGACACATGGCACGCATCCCAAAAATCTCAAAATGAGGTGGAAAACGTGGAGAAATCCTCTCCAAGCCGTGTTATGTCTTGTGTAAGTTGTTCCATGCCCATTGGAGTGGAAATAGCCTAAAGAATAGGGCTAAACCCATGTGTACCATCTACTTCCAGGCGGTTCGTGGGACACGACTCATAGTGCTAGGCGGCTCGTGGCTCGTGGTACCTGGCGGTTTGTGGCTCATGGGGACAGGCGACTCGCTGCTCGTGGTACCTGGCGGTTCGCGGCTCGTGGGCACAGGCATCTCACGGCTCGTGGTCGAGACCTGGAGCGGTTCTCGGACATGCGACTCGCGGCTCGTGGTCGAGACCCGGAGTTGCTCTCAGGTTTGAGAGCTGGAGCGGCTCTCGTGTTCGAGAGCTGGGGCGGCTCTCGTGTCCGAGACCCAGAGCGGCTCTCGGACATATTCGATAGCCAGGGAGGCTCTCATGTCCGAGACCCAGAGCGGCTCTCGGACATGTTAGAGAGTCGGAGCGGCTCTCATGTTCGAGACCGACATCCGAGACTCGAGAGCTGGGGTCCGACAGATGAGACCCGAGAGCCGGGACCCGAGACCCAGGGTCCGAGAGCCGGAATCCGAGATTTCCTATTCTTTGTCACTTCATCCAAGCGGACATCGTTGAAAATAAAATTATGCTCAAGTCCTAAGTATCTTCGACCAAATTGCTTTGCGTCTTCTACCAATGTTCACAATGTTTGAGCGCGATGCAAATCAGATATTCCATGTGTGATAGCTTTGACCAAAAAGTGTGTCAACAAGTTTACCCCCATAACATATCTTGCTAGTTTAAGGAAGATGTGTTCTGGATAATCCGAGAAATCCATAATCCGTACTTGCAAAGATATAAGACAAACAATGCAAGAATAGCTCCGAGATGGCCTTACCGGAGTAAGACGACCAAGGAAGTTCTACAAGGTTCCAAGACGGCCTTACCGGGGTAAGACGACCAAGAAAATGCTAATGAGGTTCCAAGATGGCCTTACCGGGGTAAGACGACCAAGGATATGCTAATCAGGTTCCAAGATGGGCTTACCGGGGTAAGACGACCAAGGAAATGCTTATGAGGTTCCAAGACGGCCTTACCGGGGTAAGACGACCAAGGAAATGCTTATGCTATTCATTTATACTGGATGGACCCAGTTCGGAGCTGGAGCTCAATACTTATTACTAATTCATGAAAGTGCAGCAGTCGTTAGCCGGACACGACTGGAGACCACAAGCCGGTTCCGTTCGTGTGGGCTAATATGGCCACTTTTATTACATGCGGAGAAAAAAATAGGGGCAAGAAATCACCTAAAACCTTAAAAACATGAACTACGGATCGAAGTCCGGCAAACTAAAAAGATCCACTCAGTGGGATCAGATAACGATAATCCCGTGATTTCTCAATCCAGGATCGTTCCCTCTTTGGGGAATCGGTGGTGGCAGCGCCGGGGCAGATGCAGGCGCTGTTGGCTGTGTGACGTACTTGAGAAGCTCTCCTCGTCTGACCGATCCTCAGTCAAATCTCGGAAATACCTGCAATCATCAGTGTTATGACCATCCATGTCATGAAATATTCAATGACTTCCGGAGTTACGTTGTGCTAGCATTGTCTCCTTCTTTGGAGGCCTTGGATAGGAGGTAGCACCCGCTGTGTCCATGTAGATGTCAGTCAAGGTTGAATTGAGTTCAGTGTAGTTTTCATATCTGAATCTTCAACGGGGATGGGCATTGCGATCATTCTTCGCAGTGGCTGTTCCTTTGCCCTTGTCATTGCCTTTTCTAGAATCAGACGGTGCTCCGTCTTTAAGCATGTTGAGATCGAGAGTAGCCTTCTAAGATTTAGCGTCTTTCTTACACAGAAATATGTCCGCTTCAAAGTAGAATTCGTCGAGATCTCGCAGTGGGTCTGGGTGCAAAGATGTTTTGAAGTCCGGTGTATCCAGAACACCGGATACAGCCGCCATCAATACCATAGATGGTTTTCGCCTTTCAACAGATGCTACTGCAGCTTTGAATCTCTCAAGAAATGAACGCAAAGTTTCTCCAGACCTTTGCTTGATTGAAGTGAGTGACATGACGTTTTTGGGTCGAGCTATGTGGACCCAAAATTGTTCAATAAAGCGGTTTACCAACATATTCCAGGTGTTGATCGACTCAGATTTGAGCTGTCGAATCCACTTAGCAGCTATATCAGCCAAAAAGAGGGGAAAGCATTTTTTTCATGATGTTTTCCGATGCCGATTGAACTTCCATATGTCATTTATATCGCATTTGGTGCACGGTAGGATCTGTCCTGCCGTTGTATGGTTCCAGAACTAGAAGCTTAAAATCCGGAGGGTTGCAGGAATTCCTGATTTCCCATGTGAACGGATTGTGATTGATGTCATAGACGTCATTCTAATAAGTGAGGCCTCTTGAGAGGCGTTGAATTAAATTAGTAAGCCGATCGCCTTCGAAGAGTTGTTGTAAATTGCCAAGATCAGAGCTGGTGCCCCCAGTGTCGAATGCAAGAGAGTGAGGAAGCCGTTGGTGAGCCGTTGCGTTCAGATAGCGGGTTGTGGTCCTGGGTCTTTACCATGAGCCGCTTCCTGCTGCTGTTGAGTGGGAGTGTGCACTCTTGTGTCCATTTGAATCGGAGCTGAAGATGGTCAAGCCTGATCATTTCCAAGAGGAGGGGATTTCCCCAAGCTCAGGTGGTGCCTTTGATCGGGTGGGACCCGATCCGATCCTATTGGGATTTGCTACTTGAACAACATGGTGAGTTGATGCATCTTAGACCATTTCTATGCCACTTCCGTCGAGTTGTATGTTGTTGCTCGGCCTTCCATTCATCCGAGCAAAGAATTCATTCATCATTTCCTATTATTTGCGGATGAGATCGTCTTGCCTTGCCATATGATCTCTTAATTAAGCTATAACTCCATCCATCTCGTCTCTAGTCAAGTATGCTGTTGGATTTCCCTAAGAGGACAATTCCTCACTGTTCTCATTTCTAGCGCCTTCATCTTCAGCACGGGAGACGGTTTCATCTTTCTTTCGCTTGACCATTGATCAAATAGCCCAATAATCTGTTTCCTAAGCAGAAGTTCGAAGGTTCGACCCCTTCCTGGCATGCCAAAATGTTGGACCAAAAAATGCTACTAACACCCAAATGCTATGTGAAGTCCTCACGATCACAAATCTCAGATCACAGAATGTAGTAAAGAGTAAATAACATGGAACACACAAGGTTTTTATAGTGGTTCACTATAGATGTAGCCTACATCCACTCTATAATCTTATTGTTATACTGACAGATTACAAGAATCAATTACATGCAGACACACAATCTGTGTGTTAATTGAGATTACAGGAGTTTATACATGTGATCCACGTGTTAAATGTATTGAATGAGAAGAGTTTATTTGTAGGAAGGTGCAAAATCCTTGCACTTCAGTAATGGCAGAAGCTGTGGGGATGTAGGAGAAAAGCCTCAGTCAAAAGTCCAGGAGAGAGGAAGAAAAGTCCTTTTTTTTGCCTTCAAGTGGTGTATTTATAGCCATTTTGGGGTACCGGTTCGCAGGACACATGGCATGCATCCCCAAAATCTCGAAATCAGGTGGAAAGCATGGAGAAATCCTCTCCAAGCCGTGTTATGCCATGTGTAAGTTGATCCATGCCCATTGGAGTGGAAATAACCTAAAGAATAGGGCTAAATCCATGTGTAGCAAGGTTCGTGGGAAGCGGCTCATGGGGACAAGCGGCTCGCGGCTCGTGGCTCGTGGTACCTGGTAGTTCGTTGTGACGGGAAGGAATTTCGCTCGGTCCGAACCAGTCGCTAAACCGATCCAGGCCGTTCGAAACGCCCTATCGTTTGAGAAACACGACAAAACAGAACGCATACAGAAGAACATTTCATTGTATATTACAACAATGCATCAGATTACAAGAATATACAGAGTATAAATGAATATTACACAGAAATATCAGAGATTTAAATTACATTTAAATACATAGCAGCGGAAAAATAATACAATACACAACTAGAATGAGATATACGGATACAAAGTTTTCCGGATATCGTTCCAGCTGTAAACCAGGATCCTGTGAATATAAATCTGCAAAACCAAAACTACTAGCTGCCCGTGTCAAAATAGGGGCACCCAGAGTTTAGGTTAAAACAATAAACTCCAGGTCAGTCATGGGACTGGTGTGAGAACTAAAACAGTTAATCTTTATTTCAAAGGTTAGGTAAATCAAGGGACCACGCCGTATAACACGGAACGGGTTTCCTCCCAAGAATACCAGTGCATAAAACAAACAGCGCAATGCTAAATAAAGAAAAATGAAGCTATTATAAGACCCAGTTCCCATCACACAATGCAACGCAAGCCGGAGGATAGGGTTTTTACCTTATAATAGCCAAGAATGCTTGATACGTATAAAACAAATCATTTGATACTATTATAAGTGTATAGTGTATAAAACAACTTCAAATCATAAGTATCAATCATAGGCGGCATGAGTGCCCCATACCACTATGTCGCCATATATAGGTTATACAATCGAAATCGCAAAGTCACGTATTTGGAAATTGGGTTTCCCTCTATGAACCGAGGCAAAAGATAGTCCTCAACCGATTCGTGACTCTCTAGCCCGAGCCACAGGCAAGCGCGCAGGCAAGCCTTGGAGCGACAGGGCCGGTCCACCGATGTGGATTATTATGCCTGAACACTACGTTTCCCCACCCTATGGGGTGTAAATGAGCCAACTAAATGACTCCATCGGTTCGAGAACGACCGATCAATCCGAGGCGCCTCGCAACAGCAACAACAACATAAGTCAAACTCGTCAGGGCGTGTAAAACCACTGACGCCACTTCTAGCTAGAAAGAAACGCAAGTCCTCCCTGAGGTCCGTCTCCCGTTTTTGGTTCATACCGGGTGTGAAACTCGCGAATCAAACGTTACACAAAGCTACGCCACAAAGGCCGTGCTTTGATCATCACCACAAGACTTTGCTTTTCAACAGAAGCCTCGATCAATTGCCACTTAGGCATGCCACACAGGCAGTTCACTCCATGCGTTTGATATCCATCAATATATAACCCCTGAGCTCGTACGTCTCAGAGAAGGGCGTTAAGCAAGAGAATAAATTCTCCGCCGCCAAACAGATATATATTTAATAGAGATCAATCACACAGACTAAAATCCAATGTCAGACACACAGTCCATTTACAAGTCCGTTCTGGGTCTGAACGAAACCGGAGGCACCTAGTACCCCGCATATCCATCGATCTCCAAGTACGTCTGGACGATCACCAACTGTTTCCATCTTCTTGGGTGTACAGCCCAATCAAGATCATCAGTTATCACCCAAACGACGTGAAGACTTCTGGTCTTCGACCACCGTCTTCATCTTCGACTTATCGTCGTATCAGTTATTCAGAATGGGATAAACCCGGTCTTCCCGAATAACTCGCGTATATTTTAAATAAGTGTTACACAAACACAACATACGCCTCATTCCAATCCATTAGTCACTAACCGTAAATTAATCAAGAGAATAATTCCCAAAATATTAACCCCGAAGGCCGAAACCAACATCAGATCAATATCCAGAAACCATTCTACTTGGCTAACCGACAGTTAGTTTCTAAATTTCACATTCATAGGGAAAGGTTCCCATTAATTTTATCAAAGATAAATTCCTTGAATTTATTCTTTAATCTATTTTTGAATATCAATTCAAACTAGTCGGGATTAGCGAACCTTACCGAAGTAATCATTTATTTTAATTTCCCAATCCCAACCTATTCATCCCATGAAGTAAAACTGGTAGTACTCCATATCTAACACCACGGTGTTATCGGTAAATTCAATTACCATTTCACGTTCAAATCTAATTAAAGATTTAACTATCGCCTGGAGCAAAACTGGTGATACTCCATTTCGATTATTTCAATCTAATTAAAGATTCATTAAAACTCCACTTAGTTTTAATCGTTAACTGGGTTAAAGAATCCGTGTCATTTAAAACGCGGTTCACGATAAACCCTAAGTCACATTCATTAATTATCGGGTTAAAGAACAAGTGTTGTTTAAAACACTGTTCACGATAAACCCAAAAATCAATATCAATTCAATCCCAATTAAATGTCATTTAATTGGTACACTTCATTAAATCTAAATAAAAAGATTTAATCTTTTCTCAACTGGGTTCAAGAACAGTGTTAGTGAAGACACCATTCACGACAAACCCAAATCACATTCGATATTCAATACAAGGCTCTGAATAGAAAATATATCGGCCTATATTCAATATCAAATTCTACGATTAACAAATATCGCATTGGAAATAACGATATATATATATATATATATCTTTCAAATTTCCATAACAACACCTGTATAATCACGAATTCCAACATCGAAATATTCTGAAGACAATTTCGATTCAAACCCACTCCAATGCAATCATTGGAAATTCTGGTTACTTTTAAAACCCTTTTCAAATTCAATTTATTTATTTAAAAATAAATAGAATTATAATTCTAGTTCAAAACTAGTTCATTTCGATAAAAATCTATTTTTATCTTTTCAAATATGGAGTTTTTCATCCCAATTCTTTCTAAATCATTTCTTATGATTTTACATAAATTATTACTATTTTTAATAATTTTATCAAGGCCCGTACAGTCGATTTCCACCAATGGCCATCGAACTGCACTTACAGCGAACTTTTTCAAATTTGATTTGGACATAATTCCAAATCCAACCGTTAGATTTCTAATTTCTAATATTCATTAGAAAGCTCTTTTCGATACGAACCCAACGGTTCCGGTTTTAGGAGAATCCGACGGTCGGATCTCCCGTAATGTCCGTTTGAAACAAATGGTCGAAATTCACGAACTGCCGCGGCGCGGCGCGTTCTATTCAGGCCATTATATTATATATATAATATATATATAATATATTTCGTCGATTTCTATTCAAAACGAATTGAATAAATAGTTTTGAATTCGTTTCAAAAGCAATTTCAATTTCCTTTTCAATTCAAATCAAAATTGAATTCTTCTTTATAAATTCGTTTTAAAATTCATTTCTATTCCATTCAAATTTCAATTCAATTTGAATTCATTTCAATTTGCTTTCAATTCAATTTGAATTCGTCTTCAATTCATTTCGAAATCGTTTTCAATTCAATTCATTTCGAAATCGTTTTCAATTCAATTCATTTCGAAATCGTTTTCAATTCAATTCATTTCGAAATCGTTCTCAATTCAATTCATTTCGAAATCGTTTTCAATTCAATTCATTTCGAAATCGTTTTCAATTCAATTCATTTCAAAATCGTTTTCAATTCAATTCATTTCGAAATCGTTTTCAATTCAATTCATTTCGAAATCGTTTTCAATTCAATTCATTTCGAAATCGTTTTCAATTCAATCCATTTCGAAATCGTTTTCAATTCAATTCATTTCAAAATCGTTTTCAATTCAATTCATTTCGAAATCGTTTTCAATTCAATTCATTTCGAAATCGTTTTCAATTCAATTCATTTCAAAATGAATAAAATCGATATAAATATCGTTCACGTCAAAATGGCGTCAATCTAATCAACACGGCTTCATAAATTTCTATTTTCAAATATTCTATTTCAAATATTTCTTTTTCAAAATAGTTGTTATCAAAATATTTCGTTCAACACATGACCAATCTCAATGGATGAGTACTGTCAACACATGAACTTTTATCTTATAATATTCTTTATTTTTCTAATTGGAATGAGGCCCAATCAATTACCATATAAAGTTAATTATATGGATTTTCATACAACGCATGTATATAATAGCATTGAAAAATAATCAACCATCAACCAAAGTGCACTACACTGTATAAGCATCAAATATAGATATCTAACGCTTATAACAGCCTGTCAATCAATCGATCGACATATTTAATCAATCAGGATGAGTGAACTTCAAATTTCATCCCAACACCCGTGTGGGGTTTCAAACAATCAAACACATATTTTATTTGTGCTGTTGGGCGATGTGTAAAATTTATCGTCCCAATCAATGTCATTCAAATAGGTGTACATAAACAAACCGTCTGGTTTGTAAATGAATATTCTATTTTATTCACTTCCCGTTAAAAATTATATTTTTAACGATAAAACATTTTATTTCAATCTATGAATTTCTATTCAATTTATTTATTCAATAAAATGATATTTTCATTTTTCTAACATATTTTAGAAAATTTCGGCGGCATAACGGCACGATACTAGAAACGGGACAAGGCCTAGCCTTATCCCCGGTCTAGTGAAGGCCCACGCCATTCACACATCAATCAAATCAATTCGTTATGCAAACCACAAAATTTGGAGTAAGAGTCTAACCTAGTCTTACTCCTTCGCCTTATAACGGCGCACGTCTAATCCTAACCAATTTATCGATTCGATTTTTCACACCACAAACCACATTCAAACTAATATCGCAATCAATCACCAAAACAGCCAAACAAACAAGTCCATGGTCTGTGGACGATTGTGTCGGGTGCTACTAAGCACCGTCTGCATCCTAGTATATATATATATAACTAGAAAAGAAATTGAAAGGTGAGAAATTCTCACCTATAGCTATCCAATCATCTTGACTCTTCATTTATAGAAATCTTCGTCGTTTCGCCTTTTTGTCACCTTCGTTGCCCAAGGCCACTATATATGTAAAAATCGAATTTTTATTTCGCTATTCAATATATAAAAATCGAATTTTTATTTCAAAGTTCAATATATAAAAAATCGAATTTTTATTTCAAAGTTCAATATATAAAAATCGAATTTTTATTTCAAAGTTCAATATATAAAAATCGAATTTTTATTTCAAAGTTCAATATATAAAAATCGAATTTTTATTTCAAAGTTCAATATATAAAAATCGAATTTTTATTTCAAAGTTCACTATATAAAAATCGAATTTTTATTTCAAAGTTCAATATATAAAAATCGAAAAATTATTTCAAAGTTCACTATATAAAAATCGAATTTTTATTTCAAAGTTCAATATATAAAAATCGAATTTTTATTTCAAAGTTCAATATATAAAAATCGAATTTTTATTTCAATGTTCAATATATAAAAATCGAATTTTTATTTCAAAGTTCAATATATAAAAAATCATATTGTTATTAAAATAAAAATATCGTCTTTTCATGCTTAAAGATATCGTCTTCTAAATTATAAAAATCTAATCTCTTCAACCATAAAAATCCTATCTTTTTGCAAATAAAAATCATTTCTTTGATGCTATAATATATATATATAAACTGATTTTTTTTTTATGCTAAAAATCCGATTTTTATATTCTTAAAAACAATCACATTAACAAAGAAAATAAATAAATAATTAAATAAAAAGAAAGGACTCACTGTTGCGTTTCTGGAGGGCAAGGGGGGGCTGACCATCGTTGAGGTGGCACTGGGTCTACAGGGGGCGGCGGCAGGTGGCGGCGTACGAGGTGGGTGCTCGAGGGTTTGTGGCTGCTTTGTCGTTCGCGGGTTGGGGTCTTCGTGGGTGCGGGTTCGAAGGAGGAGGTCGGGGAAGGAGGAGGGCGTGGGGGAGAAAATGGGACGGCGCCGTAAAGGGGAGGCGGGGAGCGGAGGGGATGGCAGCGGCTCTCGTTCGACTGGCTATGGTTTTTTTTTTTTTTTATAAACTGAATTTCGATTTTGAAATAAAGAGGAGGGGGGGGGGGGGAGGGCAGAAGATAAAGGGGAAAATATATTTATTTTTTTATTATTTTATTATTTTATTTACTAAGAGTTGACTTTTTCATACGACCTCGAAACGAGGCCCACCGCCTGTCGTCCATAGCGTTTTACCCCCTTTTCGAACACAATGGGATATGTATCGTAAGCTGAATTGATCGTTACAATCAGTTTCCGTTAAATTTACATTTAAATCTCTATATTGAATTTCAAACGTACATTTCAAATTACCGGGGTCACATACGAACTCTAAAAATTCTCGAAAAATATTTTCTAGCTTCGTATTGACGATACGGTCCTAACAAAACTAGTTTCGTCGAATTCTGAGACCGTTTGAAAAATGGTCAATTTCCAGTCGATTAAAATCAACTGAAACTGGTCAAACGCGTTTTCCTTTACCACGCTCACATATTGATTTGAAAAATTACGAAATTTGGAATCTAGCAATAACCTTACATCACGGACCCAACAAAACTGGTTTCGTCGAAATCCGAGGTCGTTTGCAAAATGTCCATTTTTAAGGGCCTGAATTCCATAGCGACTATTCAGAATTTTCAACTGGACATATCTTTTGATCCCCGCTATGAAAATTTGATTATTCGGATTCGTTGGAAAGATAGTCACAATTAGATTCCATTATTTTTGGTTTTACTAAAATCCGGATGGTTTTCCACCCGGTACACTCAATTGAAGTTTGAAATTGAATTATCGAACTACCGCGCCATTTTCAATTCTATTTATAATTATATATAAATATTTATATTCTAACGACGACGTATATAATATATACGTCGAATTATATTCAAATTAAATTTATCGCCGATTTTATTTAAAATAATTCATTTTAAATGATCAAAATTCGCTAAAATTGCCAAAATAAAAATTTCAAACTGGCTCGCATTTTCCGGGTTGTTACAATCTCCCCCACTTAAAACTTTTCGTCCCCGAAAAGGAACAAAGTCGAAAGTGGTTTGATTAATCAACTCTACGCTCGATTTGGCTTCCTTTCTCCAACTCTTTAGTTTCTGAGAATTTTCAAAATTTCAAAAATTTGGCTAACACCCTGAATTTTCGAAAAATTTCGCCATAACCTCCCCTGCAATGGGAGCATCGGGGAATTTCAAATAGCTTCCCCGGTCCTTCAGATCTCAAAAAGAAAAAGAAAAAGAAAAAGCCAAGCGGCTAGCCAATAGGCTCACAAAATCATCATCACCCAAACAAAACAGGAAATTATGTAGTAAACATGTACCTATTTGTCGGGCAAACAAATTTTATTCTCTGGCTCTAGCCTCCTTGCTATGACCTGTTCAATGATATATATGTATATGCAAGCAAACGCAACCAATCTTCGATATAATTCAATATTTGGTTCTGTTAGGCTAAATGGCTAAAAATTAGCAAACAAATAAACAAACAACACAAACATCAATCCATTAGTGAATTAGAGTTTCAAATCCATAACTTTGATACATACACAAAAAAAATCATGTTTTTGATGCCAAATCACAACAATAAGCCCTATCTAATTTTGGTTCTCACACCAGCCTAATGGAAATATATAGATATCACACCTTCGTCACTCGAAAATAAATACTGGTAACGCTGCAGCATTATCAGAATCATCCCCGGGCAACTAGAATGTGATTCTATATCTACCCAATATATTAAAACTTTGAATACACGCGGATCAGACGTATACGCAAAACCTATATATACTGGATTGTCCAACTCAATATAAATAGATAATCAAATACGAATAATTGATTTAAATTTTCAAAACAAAATTTGTTTTCACGTTAAAAATATACTCTTCACACTCGTTCTAGGATACTACTGATCCCATCTCTAACGAGTCATTCTAATTGGATATTACTAATCCAATATCTGATGAATTCTTTCGTAGGGTTCTAATGTGTCTTGTTCTCTGAGCTTTGTAAACCAAAGCTCTGATACCAACTGTGACGGGAAGGAATTTCGCTCGGTCCGAACCAGTCGCTAAACCGATCCAGGCCGTTCGAAACGCCCTATCGTTTGAGAAACACGACAAAACAGAACGCATACAGAAGAACATTTCATTGTATATTACAACAATGCATCAGATTACAAGAATATACAGAGTATAAATGAATATTACACAGAAATATCAGAGATTTAAATTACATTTAAATACATAGCAGCGGAAAAATAATACAATACACAACTAGAATGAGATATACGGATACAAAGTTTTCCGGATATCGTTCCAGCTGCAAACCAGGATCCCGTGAATATAAATCTGCAAAACCAAAACTACTAGCTGCCCGTGTCAAAATAGGGGCACCCAGAGTTTAGGTTAAAACAATAAACTCCAGGTCAGTCATGGGACTGGTGTGAGAACTAAAACAGTTAATCTTTATTTCAAAGGTTAGGTAAATCAAGGGACCACGCCGTATAACACGGAACGGGTTTCCTCCCAAGAATACCAGTGCATAAAACAAACAGCGCAATGCTAAATAAAGAAAAATGAAGCTATTATAAGACCCAGTTCCCATCACACAATGCAACGCAAGCCGGAGGATAGGGTTTTTACCTTATAATAGCCAAGAATGCTTGATACGTATAAAACAAATCATTTGATACTATTATAAGTGTATAGTGTATAAAACAACTTCAAATCATAAGTATCAATCATAGGCGGCATGAGTGCCCCATACCACTATGTCGCCATATATAGGTTATACAATCGAAATCGCAAAGTCACGTATTTGAAAATTGGGTTTCCCTCTATGAACCGAGGCAAAAGATAGTCCTCAACCGATTCGTGACTCTCTAGCCCGAGCCACAGGCAAGCGCGCAGGCAAGCCTTGGAGCGACAGGGCCGGTCCACCGATGTGGATTATTATGCCTGAACACTACGTTTCCCCACCCTATGGGGTGTAAATGAGCCAACTAAATGACTCCATCGGTTCGAGAACGACCGATCAATCCGAGGCGCCTCGCAACAGCAACAACAACATAAGTCAAACTCGTCAGGGCGTGTAAAACCACTGACGCCACTTCTAGCTAGAAAGAAACGCAAGTCCTCCCTGAGGTCCGTCTCCCGTTTTTGGTTCATACCGGGTGTGAAACTCGCGAATCAAACGTTACACAAAGCTACGCCACAAAGGCCGTGCTTTGATCATCACCACAAGACTTTGCTTTTCAACAGAAGCCTCGATCAATTGCCACTTAGGCATGCCACACAGGCAGTTCACTCCATGCGTTTGATATCCATCAATATATAACCCCTGAGCTCGTACGTCTCAGAGAAGGGCGTTAAGCAAGAGAATAAATTCTCCGCCGCCAAACAGATATATATTTAATAGAGATCAATCACACAGACTAAAATCCAATGTCAGACACACAGTCCATTTACAAGTCCGTTCTGGGTCTGAACGAAACCGGAGGCACCTAGTACCCCGCATATCCATCGATCTCCAAGTACGTCTGGACGATCACCAACTGTTTCCATCTTCTTGGGTGTACAGCCCAATCAAGATCATCAGTTATCACCCAAACGACGTGAAGACTTCTGGTCTTCGACCACCGTCTTCATCTTCGACTTATCGTCGTATCAGTTATTCAGAATGGGATAAACCCGGTCTTCCCGAATAACTCGCGTATATTTTAAATAAGTGTTACACAAACACAACATACGCCTCATTCCAATCCATTAGTCACTAACCGTAAATTAATCAAGAGAATAATTCCCAAAATATTAACCCCGAAGGCCGAAACCAACATCAGATCAATATCCAGAAAACCATTCTACTTGGCTAACCGACAGTTAGTTTCTAAATTTCACATTCATAGGGAAAGGTTCCCATTAATTTTATCAAAGATAAATTCCTTGAATTTATTCTTTAATCTATTTTTGAATATCAATTCAAACTAGTCGGGATTAGCGAACCTTACCGAAGTAATCATTTATTTTAATTTCCCAATCCCAACCTATTCATCCCATGAAGTAAAACTGGTAGTACTCCATATCTAACACCACGGTGTTATCGGTAAATTCAATTACCATTTCACGTTCAAATCTAATTAAAGATTTAACTATCGCCTGGAGCAAAACTGGTGATACTCCATTTCGATTATTTCAATCTAATTAAAGATTCATTAAAACTCCACTTAGTTTTAATCGTTAACTGGGTTAAAGAATCCGTGTCATTTAAAACGCGGTTCACGATAAACCCTAAGTCATATTCATTAATTATCGGGTTAAAGAACAAGTGTTGTTTAAAACACTGTTCACGATAAACCCAAAAATCAATATCAATTCAATCCCAATTAAATGTCATTTAATTGGTACACTTCATTAAATCTAAATAAAAAGATTTAATCTTTTCTCAACTGGGTTCAAGAACAGTGTTAGTGAAGACACCATTCACGACAAACCCAAATCACATTCGATATTCAATACAAGGCTCTGAATAGAAAATATATCGGCCTATATTCAATATCAAATTCTACGATTAACAAATATCGCATTGGAAATAACGATATATATATATATATATCTTTCAAATTTCCATAACAACACCTGTATAATCACGAATTCCAACATCGAAATATTCTGAAGACAATTTCGATTCAAACCCACTCCAATGCAATCATTGGAAATTCTGGTTACTTTTAAAACCCTTTTCAAATTCAATTTATTTATTTAAAAATAAATAGAATTATAATTCTAGTTCAAAACTAGTTCATTTCGATAAAAATCTATTTTTATCTTTTCAAATATGGAGTTTTTCATCCCAATTCTTTCTAAATCATTTCTTATGATTTTACATAAATTATTACTATTTTTAATAATTTTATCAAGGCCCGTACAGTCGATTTCCACCAATGGCCATCGAACTGCACTTACAGCGACCTTTTTCAAATTTGATTTGGACATAATTCCAAATCCAACCGTTAGATTTCTAATTTCTAATATTCATTAGAAAGCTCTTTTCGATACGAACCCAACGGTTCCGGTTTTAGGAGAATCCGACGGTCGGATCTCCCGTAATGTCCGTTTGAAACAAATGGTCGAAATTCACGAACTGCCGCGGCGCGGCGCGTTCTATTCAGGCCATTATATTATATATATAATATATTTCGTCGATTTCTATTCAAAACGAATTGAATAAATAGTTTTGAATTCGTTTCAAAAGCAATTTCAATTTCCTTTTCAATTCAAATCAAAATTGAATTCTTCTTTATAAATTCGTTTTAAAATTCATTTCTATTCCATTCAAATTTCAATTCAATTTGAATTCATTTCAATTTGCTTTCAATTCAATTTGAATTCGTCTTCAATTCATTTCGAAATCGTTTTCAATTCAATTCATTTCGAAATCGTTTTCAATTCAATTCATTTCGAAATCGTTTTCAATTCAATTCATTTCGAAATCGTTCTCAATTCAATTCATTTCGAAATCGTTTTCAATTCAATTCATTTCGAAATCGTTTTCAATTCAATTCATTTCAAAATCGTTTTCAATTCAATTCATTTCGAAATCGTTTTCAATTCAATTCATTTCAAAATCGTTTTCAATTCAATTCATTTCGAAATCGTTTTCAATTCAATTCATTTCGAAATCGTTTTCAATTCAATTCATTTCAAAATCGTTTTCAATTCAATTCATTTCGAAATCGTTTTCAATTCAATTCATTTCGAAATCGTTTTCAATTCAATTCATTTCAAAATGAATAAAATCGATATAAATATCGTTCACATCAAAATGGCGTCAATCTAATCAACACGGCTTCATAAATTTCTATTTTCAAATATTCTATTTCAAATATTTCTTTTTCAAAATAGTTGTTATCAAAATATTTCGTTCAACACATGACCAATCTCAATGGATGAGTACTGTCAACACATGAACTTTTATCTTATAATATTCTTTATTTTTCTAATTGGAATGAGGCCCAATCAATTACCATATAAAGTTAATTATATGGATTTTCATACAACGCATGTATATAATAGCATTGAAAAATAATCAACCATCAACCAAAGTGCACTACACTGTATAAGCATCAAATATAGATATCTAACGCTTATAACAGCCTGTCAATCAATCGATCGACATATTTAATCAATCAGGATGAGTGAACTTCAAATTTCATCCCAACACCCGTGTGGGGTTTCAAACAATCAAACACATATTTTATTTGTGCTGTTGGGCGATGTGTAAAATTTATCGTCCCAATCAATGTCATTCAAATAGGTGTACATAAACAAACCGTCTGGTTTGTAAATGAATATTCTATTTTATTCACTTCCCGTTAAAAATTATATTTTTAACGATAAAAC
Source organism: Allium sativum (assembly GCA_030737875.1). Taxonomy (NCBI): domain Eukaryota; kingdom Viridiplantae; phylum Streptophyta; class Magnoliopsida; order Asparagales; family Amaryllidaceae; genus Allium; species Allium sativum. Next base: position 386,007,300 of record CM060916.1, on the reverse strand, counting down.
ATTTTATTTCAATCTATGAATTTCTATTCAATTTATTTATTCAATAAAATGATATTTTCATTTTTCTAACATATTTTAGAAAATTTCGGCGGCATAACGGCACGATACTAGAAACGGGACAAGGCCTAGCCTTATCCCCGGTCTAGTGAAGGCCCACGCCATTCACACATCAATCAAATCAATTCGTTATGCAAACCACAAAATTTGGAGTAAGAGTCTAACCTAGTCTTACTCCTTCGCCTTATAACGGCGCACGTCTAATCCTAACCAATTTATCGATTCGATTTTTCACACCACAAACCACATTCAAACTAATATCGCAATCAATCACCAAAACAGCCAAACAAACAAGTCCATGGTCTGTGGACGATTGTGTCGGGTGCTACTAAGCACCGTCTGCATCCTAGTATATATATACATAACTAGAAAAGAAATTGAAAGGTGAGAAATTCTCACCTATAGCTATCCAATCATCTTGACTCTTCATTTATAGAAATCTTCGTCGTTTCGCCTTTTTGTCACCTTCGTTGCCCAAGGCCACTATATATGTAAAAATCGAATTTTTATTTCGCTATTCAATATATAAAAATCGAATTTTTATTTCAAAGTTCAATATATAAAAAATCGAATTTTTATTTCAAAGTTCAATATATAAAAATCGAATTTTTATTTCAAAGTTCAATATATAAAAATCGAATTTTTATTTCAAAGTTCAATATATAAAAATCGAATTTTTTATTTCAAAGTTCAATATATAAAAATCGAATTTTTATTTCAAAGTTCAATATATAAAAATCGAATTTTTATTTCAAAGTTCACTATATAAAAATCGAATTTTTATTTCAAAGTTCAATATATAAAAATCGAATTTTTATTTCAAAGTTCACTATATAAAAATCGAATTTTTATTTCAAAGTTCACTATATAAAAATCGAATTTTTATTTCAAAGTTCAATATATAAAAATCGAATTTTTATTTCAAAGTTCAATATATAAAAATCGAATTTTTATTTCAAAGTTCAATATATAAAAAATCATATTGTTATTAAAATAAAAATATCGTCTTTTCATGCTTAAAGATATCGTCTTCTAAATTATAAAAATCTAATCTCTTCAACCATAAAAATCCTATCTTTTTGCAAATAAAAATCATTTCTTTGATGCTATAATATATATATATATATAAACTGATTTTTTTTTTATGCTAAAAATCCGATTTTTATATTCTTAAAAACAATCACATTAACAAAGAAAATAAATAAATAATTAAATAAAAAGAAAGGACTCACTGTTGCGTTTCTGGAGGGCAAGGGGGGGCTGACCATCGTTGAGGTGGCACTGGGTCTACAGGGGGCGGCGGCAGGTGGCGGCGTACGAGGTGGGTGCTCGAGGGTTTGTGGCTGCTTCGTCGTTCGCGGGTTGGGGTCTTCGTGGGTGCGGGTTCGAAGGAGGAGGTCGGGGAAGGAGGAGGGCGTGGGGGAGAAAATGGGACGGCGCCGTAAAGGGGAGGCGGGGAGCGGAGGGGATGGCAGCGGCTCTCGTTCGACTGGCTATGGTTTTTTTTTTTTTTTTATAAACTGAATTTCGATTTTGAAATAAAGAGGAGGGGGGGGGGGGGGGGAGGGCAGAAGATAAAGGGGAAAATATATTTATTTTTTTATTATTTTATTATTTTATTTACTAAGAGTTGACTTTTTCATACGACCTCGAAACGAGGCCCACCGCCTGTCGTCCATAGCGTTTTACCCCCTTTTCGAACACAATGGGATATGTATCGTAAGCTGAATTGATCGTTACAATCAGTTTCCGTTAAATTTACATTTAAATCTCTATATTGAATTTCAAACGTACATTTCAAATTACCGGGGTCACATACGAACTCTAAAAATTCTCGAAAAATATTTTCTAGCTTCGTATTGACGATACGGTCCTAACAAAACTAGTTTCGTCGAATTCTGAGACCGTTTGAAAAATGGTCAATTTCCAGTCGATTAAAATCAACTGAAACTGGTCAAACGCGTTTTCCTTTACCACGCTCACATATTGATTTGAAAAATTACGAAATTTGGAATCTAGCAATAACCTTACATCACGGACCCAACAAAACTGGTTTCGTCGAAATCCGAGGTCGTTTGCAAAATGTCCATTTTTAAGGGCCTGAATTCCATAGCGACTATTCAGAATTTTCAACTGGACATATCTTTTGATCCCCGCTATGAAAATTTGATTATTCGGATTCGTTGGAAAGATAGTCACAATTAGATTCCATTATTTTTGGTTTTACTAAAATCCGGATGGTTTTGCACCCGGTACACTCAATTGAAGTTTGAAATTGAATTATCGAACTACCGCGCCATTTTCAATTCTATTTATAATTATATATAAATATTTATATTCTAACGACGACGTATATAATATATACGTCGAATTATATTCAAATTAAATTTATCGCCGATTTTATTTAAAATAATTCATTTTAAATGATCAAAATTCGCTAAAATTGCCAAAATAAAAATTTCAAACTGGCTCGCATTTTCCGGGTTGTTACATTCGTGGGTCGTGAGGATAGGAGACTCACGTCTCGTGGTCAAGAGCCGAAGCAACTCTCAGGTTCGAGAGCCGGAGCGGCTCTCATGTTTGAGAGCTAAGGCGGCTCTCATGTCTGAGACCCGGAGCAACTCTCGGACATATTCGAGAGCCGGGGAGGCTTTCATGTCCGAGACCCGGAGCGACTCTCATGTTCGAGATCCGAGAGCCGGGGTCCGAGAGCCGGGACCCGAGAGCTAGGGTCCGAGAGCCGGAATCCTAGATTTCCTATACTTTGTCACTTCATCCAAGCAAACATCATTGAACATAAAATTATGCTCAAGTCCTGAGTAGCTTTGGCCAAATTGCTTTGCGTCTTCTGCCAATGTTCTCAATGTTTGGGCGCGATGCAAACCAGTAATTCTATGCATGACAGCGTTGACCAAAAAGTTGGTCAACACATGCTGAGAAGGATGAGTCAGATTCGGACGAAGAAGATATTGCATTTGTAGCAAAGAATTTCAGAAAATTTCTGAAACATAGAAAAGGTCAAAGTAAGAATATAAAAAAGAATTCAACAAAAGAACCTGACCCAACCTTAGTGGAATGTTTCAACTATCACAAGACCAGACATTATTAAAAGAATTGCCCATAATTAAAGAAGAATCGCAACAAAAAGGATAAATAAAAAAGACGAGCTTTCTCAGTCTTTTGGGATAATTCAGATTCATCGTCTTCTGACAGTGACAATGATATTGACAACAAACAAGCAAACGTATGTTTCATGGCAAAAGAAATAGAGGTCAGTGGTTTTACTTATGATGAATTAATGGAAATTAGTACGGAAGATATGGAATCTAGAAATAATTTTATTAAATAGTATAAATAAGGAAATGAAGATAGAAAAAGAGCAGATTTCGAAAGAGACTTATTAAAAGATGAAAAAGAGATTTCAGAAGATGAGATTAGAAAATTACAAGAATCTCTATTAGTTGCAAATTCTCAGATTTTTGTGTTGAGTCAAGAAGTTGAGACTCAAAAAGGATAAAAATGATATACTAGTTTCTGAGAATCATGACTTGAATACTAAGGTTAAAATTATAGAATTAGAAAATTCTAGTCTAAAAGTTAAATTAGATAATATTTCTAAAAATGTTAATAATTTTAATAAAGGCAGAGAAAATTTATCTAAGATGTTAGAAAATTCTCAACCAGTTTCAAGTAAAAAAGGACTAGGATATGTTCAAAAAGTTAATCCTAAGAAGAAATCTAGTTCTAAGAAATCTAACATTAAACCGGTAATTCCTAGTAATAAAAAACTAGATAATACTACTAAGAAAAATTGCATGAGAAATATTAGTATATGGGTTCCAGAAACTAATAATATTCTAATTAGAAAGAAATATATTAAGAATTTCTTAGATACTGTTCACAATAATATTAATTATATTTTCAAAAAGTACTCTGAACCCTCTTGGGTATGGCTCCCTAAGATTTAACTCTTAGGACGCTAACGAAGGAAGTGTGTACCTATAAATTTTAATTTATTTTTTGCAGGTCTCACTCAACAAAAACAGAGGAAAATGAGTACTCGATAGTGGTTTCTCAAAACACATGACAGGAGATAAAGAGATGTTAACTAATATTACCTACTCAAAAGGAGGAACTAACACATTTGGAGATAACTCCGAAGGATATATCATCGGCAAAGGCGATGTGGGAAATTACAGTATATCTAATTCACCTCTTATTTATGATGTTTTATTAGTTAAAAACTTTAAACATATTTTTTTAGGAACTAGTCAATTATATAATAAAGGTTTTAAAATATCGTTTTTCAAAAATAAATGTAGTATATTAGATTCAAATTGCTGATATATTTACTAAATCCTTATTAGAGAATTCTTTCATAAGACTTCAAAGAGAATTAGGAATTGTTTCATATAAGATATCTGAATACTTATACTACGCTCGATTACTATTTTTTCATAGCATGTATTCTTTTTTATCGATGACAAAGGGGGAGAATAGTGTATCAATTTGATTAATTATATACTGTATGATAACATTTTGTTACAGGGAGTCACACGGTAAGTAGATGCTATATTATGAGCTAACAAAATGTTGCAGAGTTTCAGGGGGAGTTATATATATATATATATATATATATATATATATATATATATATATATATATACACACACACACACATATATATAAGCACATAAACTCAAAGGGAACAAGTTCAATATTTCAGCAAAATGCAAAATGTTGTCATCAATCAAAAAGGGTGAGAATGTTGATTCACGATATTTTCGATTTATGACGACAAAATAGAGATTAATGAAGATCAAAGAGATAAGTTCGTGTATATATGATTATCTAGTTGTGTTAGAAATATGTTAAAGTCTATCCTCATAGCATAACACAAATGCACGTATTAATATATATATATATATATATATATATATATATATATATGAATGTATGGTTAGAAAGTAGCATTACTGGACTGGTTTTACCTAACCGGTCGACTGGTGGAAAAATGACCAGCCAACTGGTTAGGGATCCAAAGTTCAATAACGGCTAGTTTCTTTTCATATTTAAATATATATACGATTTTCTCAGTTGACCAATCGACTACTGACTTTTCTACCAGTCGACTGACCAGGAAATAATAGTCATTTTTTGAAGAGTTGCCTTCTTTCATGAAGATATTCCTCTTTATTTATAAACATAAATGGGTGCAATTCTTTACTGAAACTCTTCGTGAAAGATTACTACTCTTCTACAATTATAAATACACTTCAAACATGATTTCCAAATCACCGATTCTCACTTATTCTAATCTAATTTCTGATTTACATCTCTATACTCACCGCATTCTAAAAGCTCTCTAAAATTCAAGTTACTTGCTGAATCTTTGCAGTTATTTCATATCTCTTGATTCAACAAGCAACATACTTCCTTCAATCTTCACATACATATCAAATACTTGAGAATAAGATTATAGGGAGGGTGTACTTAATCGTTGGATATTCAATGTTGATTCGGGAACACATTTAGAAGTCAAAACTCTTTTGTAATTTGTGAAGTCCTGTGTGGGTGCTCAGGCGGGGACACCCTTGTTGGTGCTAGGGTGTATTGTGACCTATTCCTCTGGGTTAAGAGAGGGAGTGTTAGTGAATTCCGAAGAGGAGCTTCGGGACTGGATATAGGATGGGAAGTCCGAAACAGTATAAAATTCTTGGTGTCTTTACTTACTACTTTTACTTTTACTTATTTGACATATTCTATCTAGCTTAGTTTTACTTGCATAACTATTGTAGCTTACAAGTTAGCTTGTCATCTACATTTATAGAAAGATCCTATTTAAGTCACACACCGACTTTTCATTTGCATGATATAGTAAAGCTTCAGACTTATTCGATAGGCACAACTTCTCCAGTTTATTATCATTAAGCACTTAATTTCTCTCCCCATTATTAGCCACAAGGGCATCTGATTTGTGGGACAAAAGAACTTCATCTAACTTCTTACTACTACCTACACAAGAATCTAACTTCGTCAGAAGACTATTAAGAACATTTTTTTTCATTATCAACATTGAAAAGTGGTTGGTTTTTTCCTAACTTCCTATATCTACTAGTGACTCTCTTCCACGCTTGTGTTTTCATACTCAATGGCACCGCATCTACTTTAGAAAAACCAGAGAGTTTCTTTGTATTATCAACTGTATTGATTCTAAGTTTGGGGCCATGAAGTACAGGGTCTTGACCCTTTTCACTAAGTTTCTTCGTTTTCACACTGTTTTCATCATAGTGAGTTAGGTCATGCCCAAATGTTTTGCAGTTAGTACATATCTCGGGTTTCATAAGTATTTGACTTGTACAAACTGCACACTACCCTTAGTCAATTTCATTTGTATGAGGAACTCACAAGGAAGTTCATGTTCTAGAGTGATCTCCACCATACATTTCGCATACTCTAGCCTATTAATTATTTCCCTAGATTCATTCATACAAAGAAATTTCCCAACTCTAGAGGCTAACCAAGTAATGGCTATCAAGGACCAAGCATACTTAGGTATTTTAAAAAGTTAATCCACACTGAAACACTTCTGATACTACGACTAGTGTTATCTATAGTTGTGTTAACGATATTTTTCGTCAACACCAGAGATAGGTTTACGGAAGTGGAACTAAGGAAATAAAATAGGGTTATTTAGCTTTTACAAGTCTGATTTAGTTCACCGTTTCCTAGATATCAAGGTTATGAGCCAACAAGATTAGTTACTCTTCCCTCAATGGGGTGAGCATCACACTTAAGCGACTCAAGAACCAATAGTTATCTTGGGACAATGGTAGGGCTGTAAATTTTGTATGAATGTCCGACGTTCGTTCGTGTCCGTGACCGAAATACGTCCATCCGAGTTTGTCCGATTTTCATTTAGGACACGAGTTTGGACAAAAAAATTTGTACGAGAAAAAATCACGTCCGGTCTGGGCTCGTCCAAGTTCGTCTGAATTCCTTGTAACTCGACGTATAGTTAAAAAAAATCTAGTAAAATGTACAGAAGGTGATATAAATATCCATGTCCGACCGAGTCCAATCGTGTCCGTGTCCGAAAACAATGTGTTCGTGTCTGACCGATTTTATTTAGGACACGAATTAGGACAACAAAATTTGTACGAGGAAAAATTTGGTCCGGTCCATGTTCGATTTGATTTTTTTTAGGATAGAAACTGAACACACCTCCGTCCGGTCCGGTCCGACCGATTTACACCCCTAGACAAGGGTTCCCTAAGCACAACCCTTGATAAAGAAGCTAAATGAAGTGTGGGAAGGGGTTATGCAATAACTCTGTGGAAGAGTTTAAATCTGAGTAGGAACCCATGTCCGTGTAGGAAGGTTGTACTAGGTAGTGTAGAAAATAGCTCAGAAATCACATAAGGAACTCATAAGCTAATATGCCAAGTGTCAACTCGCTCTATATTGATCTTTGATTTGGAGTACATGAGTGATTATAAGAGAAATCCCCAAATTGATTTAGAAATTAGGGTTTACTCTAGAGAAAAAGAATATAAGGATAAGAAAATGAGACAATCGGTCCTAAAAATGAGAACACTGGAGTCTTATTTATAGACAAATCGGGGGCCCTTTTTCTATTGGTCCAGTAGAAGCCTTTGTCGGCCGCTTTTCCTTTCGGTTCCATAAATTCTGGCTCTTGGCCACTTTTTCCTTTTAGATCCGAAGGCCTTGTTTATGACTTTTGAGGTGTCGGTTTTGGCTCTCGGGAAGATGGCCCCGGTCTTTGGAGGTTTTTCCTGATGTTAGTCCATCTTCTTTGTATTGCTACTAAGCCTGGAGTGGTGAATAGTTTTCAGAAGGTTTCGGCTTCCAGATGTAGGCTTACTGATACGGGCTTCCAGTCTCGGGTTCTCGGTGTTGCTACTAACACTTTGTGAAGCTTACCTTTATGGTTCAAGTGAATAGTTGTCGGGTCCACCTCCCTTGTCGGTATCGACACTAAGCAGACTAGTGTGGATAGCTTGTCTCTTATTGAGGTTTTGGATTGCTCTTTGGTAGAGTCCTGAAGTGTTCCTTGGCTTTCCGGAGGATTGCTTCTAGTGCTTTATTTGTTGCCTACTAGAGTAACCTCTCGGTGACCATCAAATGGGGGTTTCGGTAGCTAGTTCCCTGATAATCCCCATATGTTTTAGACTATCAATCTTTAATGCTTTCATTCCCTGAGGTATCGGTATTAAGTAAGTTAATATCGATAGCTTTTCCGTCCTTTCAGGTCTTGGTTTGTAGGATTTCGGTCTCCCTCTTCATTGGCTTTCGGTTTCGACTGAATTTCCGTTGTTTACCCATTGTGCTAGAACCATCCTGCCGGTATCCTTACTTTATATATATTTTGAGATCTTTTCTTCAATCATGGTGTCGGTTGCATAACTCTCAGATTAGGTCCTTATGCTTTCGGCTTTACCTTTGCTTACGCAAGATTCCTTTATGATGGTGGCGGTTCATTACCCCTTCACTACCAACCTGTTTCAGTGCTTTATTTTGGTACTAATATTTGCCCCCTTTAGTGATTTTCAATTTTTCAAGTCAAACTTTTTTGTGTTCATTCGGTGCATTGGCCCCGTGTAGCTTGGCATCCTTTAATTAGGTCTGTTGATGGGTTTCTGCCTGTACGACTCAGATTTGCAAGGGAGTTCACTATGAATTCTCCTTCTTTTTCATCTCCTCCTTTCACCTACAAACCAAATTCTCGAGCCAGATTATCACTTCTTTCAAAAACTACTCAAGCTTTTCCTCTTAGAACTCCAAATTCGATTCTTTGTAAGTATCTTTTATCTCTATTACGAGCTGTTATCTAAATTATGCATTTGAATCGATTAGAAAAACCGACCAAAACTTCGTTGTACCAAATACGGGTTTAATCAATAGTAACATCTTCAATAATAATTAATGGCTGAAATGGTAGGTTACTTATTTGCTAAATGCTCCCTTTAAGAATTTCGACATGCAAAACTGGTTATGTAAAGGGGTCAGTTTATCCACGAAGTAAAATGTTATGCTTCTGGTATGAGTTAGCTTAATCACCCTTACTGCCACTTTATTTTGCTTTCGGCCTTGCCGACACCATTATTTGTATTTATTTAACTCCCATCTCGGGGTGCCGGGTTAGTTTGAAGGTGTCGGAAAGGCTTTGCAACTTAATTCAACAAGATGTCCCGATCTTTAATTTAACTCGTACCAGGTTTGGGAACCAATTAGGTATTCGGTGGGGACCCCAAATTATTTGGTCTCGGTTGAACCATCATTGTGTACCCTTCTTGATTTGATTTTCCTTGGCATATGCCTTTCATCCTTTTAAATTTCGATGTTGGGATAGCCAATTTTATCATCTTCAAAGGCCTGACTGTTTCCAAATAGGGTTAACCATGTGCCAACCTTTTTAAGTTTGACTCCTAAGATCGATTAGTTATATAACAAATCAAGCCCTTTACACTAGAAAGTGGTCATTTTTTAAATCTACTCATGGATGCCATATGCATTTTTATGTAAAAAGAATGTAGCGTTAATCGCATGTGTTATGAAATGACATCACCTGGCAGCGTTATGTCTAGCAAAAAGAGTCCCACCAAACCAAAGGCCAAGGGTTCTAATATTCCCCGAGCCAAGAAGGAGTTTGCTTCAAAGTCTTCTTTAATCACTTCTCCAGATAAGGTGAAGAATATTCTTGATAGTTTTGGAATAACTGGCATAGATGCCATTGCTACCTCTTCCCAAGATTCCCTTCAGGACCCTCCATAAGGGTACTTTCATACTTGGCAATCCATATTTGTCATGGAGGCTTCCTTCCTTTTCCGCCATTCCTGCTCAGGATTTTGTGTGACCTAGGAGTTCCTCCTATCCAACTCTCACTCAACACCTATACCTTTTTTTGTGCTTAGAAGTTTTGGCACTTGCATCAAATCAAACTTCTCTTATCCCCAAGCTTATTCCTCACATGATACGATTCTCCAAAAGTGTGGAGTCACCTATCTGGCATGCAAATCCTATAAAGAGGCTAATAAGCAACAACATTAGCAAGACTAAACCCTGGGATGACCATTTCTTTCTTGTTAAGTGCCCTCCTGGTATATCGGGAAAATTCATTAAACATGGTAAGTTTCTTGTCCTTTGAAAATAATTATGTTATGCTCGTATTTCTTGTTTAACCCTTGATTTTACATAGACCTCCTTTCAAAAACACAACTTTGTCGGATGAGGAGACTCAAGTTGTTGAGGTTATTTTCAATGCGCCGGAGGATCTCAAGGGTCGGTCATCTTTGCTTACTGTTGATAAGCTTCGTCAATATGGCCTTCTTTCTCTGGGACAAAAGATTTTGGGACAACCGCCTATTTAGTTTTATAATGATAAGGGTTTGTTGCTGAATTCCAATACGTTTAATGTAACATCCCCTATATTCCCAGGTGATTTGAACAGAATTGCACTTCCACTTGGACAAGATTTTTCACTTTTACCTATAGATTTTCTTGTTCCTAGCATTTTGATATAACTTTTTCTGTTTAGGATCCATGGCTTCTAAGAGCACTTCCACTCTCAATGTTTTTGCCTAGTCTAATGTTAAAGCTTTAAAGAGGATTGCTGGTCCCAATACCGAGGCATCGCCCAAAAAACTAAAGCATGATAGGGTGGTCCATTTTTCCGAGGATATTAATACTATGAAAAAAACTCAGATGACTTCTGACCCTGCTGTTTCTGATGTCGATAATGTTATTGATATTGATAGTTCCCCTAACATTTCTCCGAGAAGCAAAATTATCAGCAGTTCTGCATCACCCGTCCCTCCTGGTGAACTAGGTGTCAGAGAGCATAGTTCATTTACACCTTCTTCTTCTCAGCATGTTACCCTTCCTGCTTTACCCCCGTCGGCTTTGGAATTTGATAAACTTGTGAATCTCGCTCTTTTGTCTCCCAAAGTGGCCAACATTTCACATTCTTCTTCGTCCTTGGATTCAGTGGATTTTTATCAGTGGTTAATAAAAGACCAACATTTGGTATTAGTTTGCTCTCTTTAGCTGCTCTTTTATTATGCTATTTTCGTAGGGAGCCCAACTTGTTCTTTTTCTTATCTTATAGGTGATGAAAAGTTGGTTCTTGTCTAGGGTAGTGTCCTTTTCATCTTCTGCCGAGATTACTGCTCTTAAAGAAGAAACTAAGGCTTTAAAGGATAAGGTTGACATTCTATCGTGGGAGAAGGCAGAAAGGGATAGTGAATACAAGAGATTGGAGGCCTTGTTGGAGGGGGAAAAAGAGGCTAAGGACATGTTATTGAAGAAAATTGAGGACCTTAAGAATGAGAAGACAGAGATGGAAATCGATCATGCCGTCGAACTGGATAGGATGAACAACAAGCTTTCTACCGCCAAACGAATAATTTATGAAACTAGCGATAGGATATCTAATTTTCTGAATGTCCACCTCCAATCCATTGTTATGGAATACTATAAAGATGCTCTCCTCCTTGCTTTCTCTAACAATTACATGAAATTCCCAGGGTTTGACTTTACTTCAGTGCATCCTTCTTTCAAGACTAGAGTTTTGGAAAGAATCAAGCAGGTTAAGCAAGAAGGTAAAGTTCTTCTATAGGAAAAGATAAAACTCGAGTCTTTCTTGTACATTGAGGAGTTTCTTGAGGATTCTGATGATGAGGAAGAAGAGGATACGATTGCTGATGAGGGTACATGAGGAGATGAAGGTCAATGAGATGAGTCTGACAGGGACGATGGAGATTCTTATTCTACTGCTGTGGGGTCAGTAGATCTTAAGGGGATCACTACTTATTCCTTAAGCACTCCAGCTACATGAGGTCCAATTGCAACTCTCTCTAAGGAGGGTGGCTCTTTAGAGACAGAGGGTAAAGAAACCTCTGTTCGACCTGACATTTATGCTACACAGGTATGGTTCTCACTCTCGAAATGTTTTCTTCCCCCTTGACTTTGTATCAACAATTAACTTTCTCATGTTGCGATAACCACTTCCTTCTTCGAAGATGTAAGCCATAGTAATGCCTTATATCCAATGTTTTTTGATATCGAGAACTTTCAAAGGGCTTATTTCGTAGACCTGCGAGAAACCATCTAATAAAAGGGCTTAGATGTTTTTGCATAAAATACTTTTAACCTTTTCGTGACTTATGATATAATTCTTATGACATTTATGATCAAGTAAGTTGTATTAATATGTATAATGTGGATGACATGTGTACTGGCAAGTGGATTTATGCTATCATGATTTTGTGGATGTGTATGTTTATTGAAATAATTTAGGATTTGTATGGTCAAAAGTTTATATGGCTATTTTTTCCTAATACGTATAATTTTACTAGTGCTATTGTTTGGAAACTAGACTTTTTCACATCATTATACCTTCTTATATGTGACTAGGAGGATCAATTCCAGACCCCCTCCTCACATTTCAGGGAAGAATCTTTGACCATCACCGATAGCCAAGATATCATTGAGGATTCCCCCCTTTTGGGATGGAAAAAGATGTATTGTTGGATCTAGAATAACCCTAGAGGGGGGGGGGGGGGTGAATAGGGTTTTTCATTGTTTTTAACTGAATTGAAAAAATGACAAGATATTAAAAATAATAAACAGATCACAGAATGCAGCAGAAATAAAAGTGCAGAAAATAAATCACACACAGATGTACCCAGCTTCAGCCAAACCCTGCCTACTGCTGCATTCCTAAGGTTTCTACTAGGTGATAGAACATATCCCGCATACAAGACCATGTACACTCGCAAACCCTACTCCTATTCTAACCCTAAGCTCAAAACCGTAGACTGATCTAAACCCCTTGATCAGATTCTCCTTGATTACAACCCCGTAACCAGTAAATCCTAGATTTTACAAACTCTAGCAACTGTCAGTCAACACCCTGACTGAACCTCCTAGTATTTTACAGACACTATAAACTGGTTGATCATTTACAGAAGAAATTGAAAAACAAAACAATACAGAAATAAAGATCAAAACTTAAAACCCTTAGGAGTTAAAACAAGGGGTCATCCCTTTAGAAAATTATGGCTTAGTCCATGAAAAACTTGGCCGGCCCATTCTAATTCATTTGCCCGATCTCCTTTTATTTTCTGGAAAAAAAATGGCGGCCTAGGGTTTTAAAGTTTGCCCCAAATCCAATCGCGATAGCATCAGATTGATGAATTCTGATTCTCTGACGTGTTCCTCTTCGATTTATGAATTTTGCTGAGATGTTTCTCTGATGATAGAATTGCTCCTCTTTGTCGATTGATTTGGTTGTCCCTCTCACTCTCTGGCGATCGAATCTCTGAAAACTTGTGAGTACTCTGAATACAATTTTCTCTGTATTTTTTTGTTGTTGTATGATTTCGATGCTAGCCTATGATGAATTGGTGTGATTATTATAGGATTTAGGAAACCCTAAATCAACACTCTGATTTCGTGAAAGTGGCTTGAGATAATTTGCGTGTTTCTCCTTTTGACAAACTCGGTTTTAATGAGAGAAAAAAGATACCTTGATTGAATTTTGAATGGTTTTGAATATTGCGTGAAACCTCGATGAACCTGGACTTGATTTTGTCCTTCAAAATATCTAGAAAATGATTTGACCCTTTGAAAATGTTTATTGCCTGATTTAACATCTTGAATGCTTTTCTGAAAGCATATTTATCAACATAGGAAAGAAATGATTTTGTCCCTTTAAAAAAAAATCATACAAGTAAACAAAAAATTGAATTGAATCTTCTTGGTCCCTTGTGAGATTTGAATTGTTTAACTCTGGAAACAAATGATACTGTGATTTTGTTTTGCTAAATACTTAGCAGATATGGATTTCTTGCCAAAAATGAATTGTATGAAATTTGAAACTGATTTAATACTTGCCAAAAATGTGATTACTGAAGAGATTTTCTGAAACAAAATTCTTTGGCAAAAACATTGACTGCCTTGCCAAATACAGATGATTATTCCCATGATTTATTTCTTTGCCAAAACCTGTTGGTCGACACTGAAAATACTTGACTGCTGAAATCTTATATGGTATCATGCCATATCATTTCTGGAAACAATTGGTTAGGTTTCTCTGATTAAATAAAATTGAAAACAAATAAATGTTTTCCATGTGTGATTGATAGAAATGATTCTGTCCCACTGTAAAAACTGCTCTCCCTCGACACATTTGTGTATTCATATGTATGCTGCATCACCCCTGTGTGTATGTGCATGTGTGTTCACCTGAGTTGCTACTTTGTCCTTGCTGGTTTGTTGCACCACTTAAATACTATAGCCAAAACTGTTTGGCTAGGAATCTTGAATTCATTTACACCAGTCTTCCATTCAGTGTACACATGCTCCATGTATACTTGATTTATATATGTGCATAGGTTTACTTGAAACAATCATTTTCACCATGTTAAAATCTGAGCTGTTCTGGCTTTGTTTATTCATGTATATAGTTATACCACCGAGCCACTTGTGTTTTGAACCATTGTATATATGTGTATACTGCTTTCATGTGCACAATGTTGTGGACTGTCTTGACTTGTGTTTACTGGCATTATGTATTGTGTTGAACCATGCACCAGAACATGAAATTACTGCATTGTTTCTCTTCCTTTCCTGAACCATGAATGTGCACACTGACTTGAACATGCTGCTGTGACTATGTTGACTTGGGCTGAACCACCAAGTATTTATTGTGCACCATCACTTGCACACTTGCTTCATTTCAGCTGCACCTTGAACATCACGTATTGACTGAAACATTCCATGTGTTTGTCCATGATCAATATGCTTGAAACTGTCTAGGCCCTCGACTGACTTGATCATTGTTGACATATGCTAGCTTGATCAGTTTTGTGTTGTCTCGGCCATATGTGTTGAGCTGCTTTATATATGCTGATTCGACTTGTTGCATTGAATATTGTTTGGCTTGAATCATGCTTTGTTGACTTTAATATTTGCACTGTGTCGAGCTTGGTCCATGTGACTGCTCCACAGCTGTATACGCTGAGTGGCGAGGCAGTGCACACGTGTATATTTATACACGTGTGTATATGCAGCCATCAGAAAATTTTCTGTCCCTGTACATATACAAACTGTCTGCTTAGACACAGATAAATCAGATCAAGTCATGAAAAATGATGAGAAACACACCAGAAAACTGAGGCAAATAAAATTTTAAAAATAAAATTTATATTCACATGTATTCAGTATTATTTCTATTGCAGTGTATTGTGTGTGTTCATTCGTATGACAGGTATGAAGACTAGACTGACTGTGAAGACTGGACTGACTTGTAAGCTGTGAAGACAGAAGACAAGAAGACAGAAGGCAGAAAACAAGAACAGTGTGTGTAACAGTGAAAGTGTCTATATTTTGAGTCTGTGAATGTGTAATTGAAAAAGTACTGAGTGTTGAGTGATATAGTGAGGAGCTAATGTATATGAAAAAGTGATTGTACTGATTATTTGTAATAAACAAAATCTGTCTAAAATATTATTTCATTGTTGTCAAACAGACTTGTCTATTCTATTCTGTTTATTTATAAGTACAAATATGTGAAGTGATTAAATAGTGGAATTAAACTAGATGTACTGTTTGAATGTTAGAAATGTAATATTTATATTTTTAAATAAAATACAGTATATATTTGAATTTCTGTATAGATGTATTTTATTTAAATATAAGTATTACATTCCTGTCTGTGATTTAAATATAGAACAGTATAGTAACAAACACATTTATAAAATATATTTGGTTGTTATCATCAAACAAAAATCATATAATTGTGTATACAACACCGTTATATACAACAATCTCCCCCTTTTGATGATGACAAACAAATAAAAGATTTTGAATCCAACAAATGTGTTTTACAGTGAAAATCGAACTCCCCCTATTTATTAGCTCCCCCTACAACAGAAAACTCCCCCTATAACTGTGCATGAGTGAATTGAACTGAATGATAATGAATTTTCAAAAGTAAAATTATTTATAAAATATTCACTCATAAATCAAAATCTAATCCATTCTCCCCCTTTTGTTATCATCAAAAGGATACAGAGTTTGAAATACAGAAGAAAAATCGACTAAAAATATAATTTCAGCTTAAGAGTAAGAACGGTCATCATAAATTTCAATCAGTCAAACAAAAATCATAATATTCTAAGAACAGGTGGCATATTTCACATTGTAGAGAATAACAGATATACGATGAATTTTATATGAAATGGAGAGAGTTTTAAAAACAATTGATTTCCAATTATTCTCAAAGGATTTTTATAAAAATAAAGTACAAAAACAGTGATGGATTTGGACAATAATTAATAATTCAATTTAAGTGACAAGATCGAATAATCTCAAATCCCAATATCTATCAATCGACAGATCATAATACGTCATAAGATTTCAATATATTTCATAGAATAGAAGATGGATTGATTGGCTGGTTTTTATACTCAGAGGAGAATTTCAAATTTATTTCTATTTTTAGCACTTTATTTCCTTTTTATTTATTTTTTATTTAAGAGCACACTGACCACGCATAACCAGAGCTTGGATTTTTAAATGGGACCAGTCGCAGCTTAAATTATAAGACGTCTAATAACAATGCATAACCAGAGCTTGGATTTTTAAATGAGGTTAAAGACACTCTTATATATTAATTAAATTTTTATTATTTTCAGCTTTGAATAGAAAAACTCCTCGGTATATACAACCAATATGAATGATAGAACTGTGGTAGGTACAGAAATGGACTGTGAAATAAATTTCTAAATTAATTATATTATGAAATATGATCAACTTACCGAGATCATTTAAAATTTCAATTGTCACTAATTCTGAAAAATAACATAACCACAATTCCACCACAAATATTTTCACTGTTTATTCAAAAAGATTCTTAAAAAAAAATTACTCTCCACATTAATATAAAATCATAACGGATGGCAGAAGGATGATAGGTAATGAAGATGGTCGTGAAATAATTGCCAGTTCAAAGATATTATAATAAATGTTCAACCATCATGAAAATATAAATAAAATATCCTCTTGTTGTGAAATATAATGCAGTCACAATTCATCACAATTTCAAAATCTGATAATTATTTTGATGAATTATAAATACAATTCAATTTTGATACTGATTTCAATTTCTGATTGAATAACTAATAAATAATTTTAAAATTGAAAATCAATTACAAGAGGAATATGCTGATCTATACACGACAAGAGGGAAAAATGTGTATGAGGCAAAAAGAGTGTGTGGATTTATACATGGTGAAGATTTGAATCTTAGTACAGATGGGTGAGACAAATATAAGGCACCTCTGTTATCACCACTTGGTGTCTCTATTAACAAATTTAATCACAAATCCCAAATCGACAGAATTAACAAATTTGCACATTTTTCAGAGCTGCAGACAAGAACAAACAGTTATTTGAAACAGTATCAGAGCAGTACAAAGACAGTTTCCAAGCAGACAAGTCAAGTTGATGGTCAAAAAAAATATTTCGTGATCCCAGATTAAAAATATACTTTATTTTAAATCACTTGAAGAAATGTGAAAGTATTTTGATTTAATGAATCAATCACACCAGGTTATATTTCAGATTCAAAATTGTGTTTGAGATTCAATTAATCAATAATTTCAAATGATTTTTAAACAAACATATATACAAATCAAATAATCACGAAATAACAGAGAGTTTCAAGACGGGATTTTCAAAGAAATTTTCACAAGTATCTCTGACAAGTGTGAGATTAAATTCAGATCATTTACATCAAATTTGAGAGGTATTCGTGAACTAGAAAATTAAAGTAATTTATTTGAAATCACTTGAATCAATGTCAAGTTCTTGGATATAATGAATCAGTCACACAAGGTTGATAATTTCAAATTTAGGAGGTGTGTGAGATTCAAAATATCAGAAATTTCAGATGATTTCAAGAAAACTAATTTCAACCGTACTAATCATGAATAAAAATGAATTTTAAGATGTATCACTGAGACAAGACATTTTAAAAAAATATTCAAGCCAATCTGAAAATTACTGGAATTGTCACAACTGATAAGTAACAGTGTGCTATAATGAGTATAATATTTTGAGCTTTTCTAAAAAGAATTAAAATAAACTTAGAACAGCAAAGGTATGTGAATTTCCATATAATTTTCAGATCTTCAAAACAATTTAGAATTTCAGATTAACAGTGTTCAAGATATAACAAGAATACGTCAACACCGTTAAGAATTCAGAAAACAGAAAATGAACTTCAAAACAATTTCAAAAAAAAATTCAGGAAGCAAAAAAATATGGCAGTGATAAATCAAATTAAAATAGACAGAAGAAAGAGATAGAAGGGAGAAGAAGAAGAAATAAACAAAAGAAAAAAAATCAAAACATAAAATATTTACAGAGGTGAGTTTAGAGATCATACCAGAATCCAGTGTAAATCAGAATCTCTTACTCAACAAACCTTGGCCAGGGAACTGTAAAGAATACAGAAATATAGAACAACTTGAATTCAAACTCTTTTCAGCCCAGCTGTTCCTCAGCCTTCTTTGGTACCTAGCAGTTGAGAGCATCGAGTGATCTAACAAAATTAATAAAACCACTCACAATTATGTTAACATCTTTTGGTACCCAAATCTGTTTGTATAACAACCCATTCGAATCTATCTTTGTGCCTTTAGGAACCCAAACTTGTTTAGTTTTTCCAAAAATCATTTTAGTTCTTTTTGGGGTCCACAACTGTTCAACTGGATTGTTATCAAACCAATTCTTGTCTCGTTTGTGATTTAAAAACCTTTTGGAATTTTCAAAATTCAAATTTTCAGAATGATCCTTTTTGAAGCAGTTTGAAGGATTTTTAAAATCACAAGAGTTCAAATTTTCAAAAACGCTTCTTTTCCCAAAACCAAGACCATTTTTATTTTTCGAAGAAAATTGGTTTTTCAACAATGTATTCAAAGATTTTTCACCGTTTGAAAATTTAGCCAATGTCGTTTTAAGTTGTTGAATTTTGAATTCAAGATCACCATTTTCTTTCATAAGAATTGAATAACGGTTTTCAATGATCTTACTCTTTTCAAAATCAGTTTTCAAAACCAAATTTTCATCACTAAGCAATTTAATTTTGGTTTAGGTCTCAGCAATTTCAATTTCAAAACGTTTTCGACTCTCAGATTCAAATTTCTTGAGTTTTTCAATCTCACTTTCTAGCTCATTTAGAATAGAAAAAGTTTTCAACAAGCTTTGTTTTTCAACAAAAATATATTTGGAATTTTCAGTCGTCTTAAAATTTTCAAATTCTTTTTGCAAACAATTGTTTGTGCTTTCAAGTTCTATCTTGTTCTCTTTTAAAACCAGGATTTGATTTTCAAGTTTATGAATATTTTTATTTTGATGAACAAGATCATTTTCCAAATTTAAACAATTTTTGCAATTAGATTTTAAAGACTTCTTAACGTTTTTGAGTTTTGATTCCAAAACATTATTTTTGCAGATCAACTCAAGCTTCTCAGATTTCAGAAGTTTATTTTTAGATTTTAGCTTCTCAACAGATTCAGTTAAACCATTTAAACGATGAAGCAAAGAAATATTTCCTGTTGAGTCTCCATCTGAAATTCCATCAGTATAACTTGTTAAGCACAAAACTGAAGTTGAGTCGTCTTTCTGAGGTTTTGAGCTGTTGTCAGATTTTCCATATAGCATATTTAGAGTTTTCCAGATTTCCTGAGCAGTAAAGCAATGAGAGATAAGGCTATATTGTACATCTCCAATATAAGAATATAAAATATGAGTAGCTCGTAAATTAAATTCAATATCAGTCCTATTTACAATGTCGTACCCATTTAAAATACTATTCCAACATTTAATATCAACATATTTTAAATAAGATTTCATTTCTGATTTCCAATTTAAAAAATCTGTACCATTAAAATTAGATGGAATATGACTGGACTGACTCTCTGAAGACTGACAACTAGGATTCACCATTTCTCTAGAGTTACAAAATACCTGCTCTGATATCAATTGTTGGATCTAGAATAATCCTAGAGGGGGGGGGGGGGGGGGTGAACAAGGTTTTTCACTATTTTTAACTGAATTGAAAAACTGACAAGATATTAAAAATAATAAACAAATCACAGAATGCAGCAGAAATAAAAGTGCAGAAAATAAATCACACACAGATATACCCAGCTTCGGCAAAACCCTGCCTACTGCTGCATTCCTAAGGTTTCTACTAGGTGATAGAACAGATCCCGCATACAAGACCATGTACACTCGCAAACCCTGCTCCTATTCTAACCCTACACTCAAAACCGTAGACTGATCTAAAACCCTTGACCAGATTCTCCCTGATTACAACCCCATAACTAGTAAATCCTAGATTTTACAGACTCTAGCAACTGTCAGTCAACATCCAGACTGAACCTCCTAGTATTTTACAGACACTATAAACTGGTTGATCGTTTACAGAAGAAATTGAAAAACAAAACAATAAAGAAATAAAGATCAAAACTTAAAACCCTTAGGAGTTAAAATAAGGGGTTATCCCTTTAGAAAATTATGGCTTAGTCCATGAAAAACTTGGCTGGCCCATTCTAATTCATTTGCCCAATCTCCTTTTATTTTATGGAAAAAAAATGGCGGCCTAGGGTTTTAAAATTTGCCCCAAATCCAATCGCGATAGCTTCAGATTGATGAATTATGGTTCTCTGATGTGTTCCTCTTCGATTTATGAATTTTGCTGAGATGTTTCTCTGATGATAGAATTGCTCCTCTTTGTCGATTGATTTGGTTGTCCCTCTCACTCTCTGGCGATCGAATCTCTGAAAACTTGTGAGTACTCTGAATACGATTTTCTCTGTATTTTTGTTGTTGTATGATTTCGATGCTAGCCTGTGATGAATTGGTGAGATTATTATAGGATTTAGGAAACCCTAAATCAACACTCTGATTTCGTGAAAGTGGCTTGAGATAATTTGCGTGTTTCTCCTTTTGACAAACTCGGTTTTAATGAGAGAAAAAAGATACCTTGATTGAATTTTGAATGGTTTTGAATATTGCGTGAAAACCTCGATGAACCTGGACTTGATTTTGTCCTTCAAAATATATGGAAAATGATTTGACCCTTTGAAAACGTTTGTTGCCTGATTTAACATCTTGAATGCTTTTCTGAAAGCATATTTATCAACACAGGAAAGAAATGATTTTGTCCCTTAAAAAAAATCATATCAAGAAACAAAAAATGGAATTGAATCTTCTTGGTCCCTTGTGAGATTTGAATTGTTTAACTCTGGAAACAAATGATACTGTGATTTTGTTTTGCTAAATACTTAGCAGATATGGATTTCTTGCCAAAAATGAATTGTCTGAAATTTGAAACTGATTTAATACTTGCCAAAAATGTGATTACTGAAGAGATTTTCTGAACCAAAATTCTTTGGCAAAAACATTGACTGCCTTGCCAAATATAGATGATTATTCCCATGATTTATTTCTTTGCCAAAACCTGTTGGTCGACACTGAAAATACTTGACTGCTGAAATCTTATATGGTATCATGCCATATCATTTCTGGAAACAATTGGTTAGATTTCTCTGATTAAATAAAATTGAAAACAAATAAATGTTTTCCATGTGTGATTGATAGAAATGATTCTGTCCCACTGTAAAAACTGCTCTCCCTCGACACATTTATGTATTCATATGTATGCTGCATCACCCCTGTGTGTATGTGCATGTGTGTTCACCTGAATTGCTACTTTGTCCTTGCTGATTTGTTGCACCACTTAAATACTATAGCCAAAATTGTTTGGCCATGAATCTTGAATTCATTTACACCAGTCTTCCATTCAGTATACACATGCTCCATGTATACTTGATTTATATATGTGCACAGGTTTACTTGAAATAGTCATTTTCACCATGTTAAAATCTGAGCTGTTCTGGCTTTGCTTATTCATGTTTATAGTTATACCACCGAGATACTTGTGTTTTGAACCATTGTATACATGTGTATACTGCTTTCATGTGCACAATGTTGTGGACTGTCTTGACTTGTGTTTACTGGCATTATGTACTGTGTTGAACCATGCACCATAACATGAAATTACTGCATTGTTTCTCTTCCTTTCCTGAACCATGAATGTGCACACTGACTTGAACATGCTGCTGTGACTATGTTGACTTGGGCTGAACCACCAAGTATTTGTTGTGCACCATCACTTGCACACTTGCTTCATTTCAGCTGCACCTTGAACATCATGTATTGACTGAAACATTCCATGTGTTTGTTCATGATCAATATGCTTGAAACTGTCTAGGCCCTCGACTGACTTGATCATTGTTGACATATGCTAACTTGATCAGTTTTGTGTTGTCTCGGCCATATGTGTTGAGCTGCTTTATATATGCTGATTCGACTTGTTGCATTGAATATTATTTGGCTTGAATCATGCTTTGTTGACTTTACCATTTACACTGTGTCGAGCTTGGTCCATGTGACTGCTCCACAGCTGTATACGTTGAGTGGCGAGGCAGTGCACACATGTATATTTATACACGTGTGTATATGCAGCCATCAGAAAATTTTCTGTCCCTGTACATATACAAACTGTCTGCCTAGACACAGATGAATTAGATCAAGTCATGAAAAATGATGAGAAACACACCAAAAAAATGAGGCAAATAAAATTTTAAAAATAAAATTTATATTCACATGTATTCAGTATTATTTCTATTGCAGTGTACTGTGTGTGTGTTCATTTGTATGACAGGTATGAAGACTGGACTGACTGTGAAGACTGGACTGACTTGTAAGCTGTGAAGACAGAAGACAAGAAGACAGAAGGCAGAAAAACAAGAACAATGTGTGTAACAGTGAAAGTGTCTGTATTTTGAGTCTGTGAATGTATAAGTGAAAAAGTACTGAGTGTTGAGTGATATAGTGAGGAGCTAATGTATATGAAAAAGTGATTGTACTGATTATTTGTAATAAACAAAATCTATCTAAAATATTATTTCATTGTTGTCAAACAGACTTGTCTGTTCTATTCTGTTTATTTATAAGTACAAATATGTGAAGTGATTAAATTGTGGAGTTAAACTAGATGTACTGTTTGAATGTTAGAAATGTAATATTTATATTTTTAAATAAAATGCATTATATATTTGAATTTCTGTATAGATGTATTTTATTTAAATATAAGTATTACATTCCTGTCTGTGATGTGAATATAGAACAGTACAGTATCAAACACATTTATAAAATATATTTGGTTGTTATCATCAAACAAAAATCATATAATTGTGTATACAACACCGTTATATACAACAATCTCCCCCTTTTGATGATGACAAACAAATAAGAGATTTTGAATCCAACAAATGTGTTTTACAGTGAAAATTGAACTCCCCCTATTTATTAGCTCCCCCTACAACAGAAAACTCCCCCTATAACTGTGCATGAGTGAATTGAACTGAATGATAATGAATTTTCAAAAGTAAAAATATTTATAAAATATTCACTCATAAATCAAAATCTAATCCATTCTCCCCCTTTTGTTATCATCAAAAGGGTACAGAGTTTAAAATACAGAAGAAAAAATGACTAAAAATATAATTTCAGCTTAAGAGTAAGAACGTTCATCATAAATTTCAATCAGTCAAACAAAAATCGTAATATTCTAAGAAAAGGTGGCATATTTCACATTGTAGAGAATGACAGATATACGATGAATTTTATATGAAATGGAGAGAGTTTTAAAAACAATTGATTTCCAATTATTCTCAAAGGATTTTTATAAAAATAAAGTACAAAAACAGTGATGGATTTGGACTATAATTAATAACTCAATTTAAGTGACAAGATCGAATAATCTCAAATCCCAATATCTATCAATCAACAGATCATAATATGTCATAAGATTTCAATATATTTCACAGAATAGAAGATGGATTGATAGGCTGGTTTTTATACTCAGAGGAGAATTTCAAATTTATTTCTATTTTTAGCACTTTATTTCCTTTTTATTTATTTTTTATTTATTTTTTATTTAAGAGCACACTGACCACGCATAACCAGAGCTTGGATTTTTAAATGGGATCAGTCGCAGCTTAAATTATAAGACGTCTCATAACCATGCATAACTAGAGCTTGGATTTTTAAATGAGGTTAAAGACACTCTTATATATTAATTAAATTTTTATTATTTTCAGCTTTGAATGGAAAAACTCCTCGGTATATACAACCAATATTAATGATAGAACTGTGATAGGTACAGAAATGGACTGTGAAATAAATTTATAAATTAATTATATTATGAAATATGATCAACTTACCGAGATCATTGAAAATTTCTATTGTCACTAATTCTGAAAAATAACATAACCACAATTCCACCACAAATATTTTCACTGTTTATTCAAAAAGATTCTTTAAAAAAAATTACTCTCCACATTAATATAAAATCATAACGGATGGCAGAAGGATGATAGGTAATGAAGATGGTCATGAAATAATTGCCAGTTCAAAGAAATTATAATAAATGTTCAACCATCATGAGAATATAAATAAAATCTCCTATTGTTGTGAAATACAATGCAGTCACAATTCATCACAATTTCAAAATCTGATAATTATTTTGACGAATTATAAATACAATTCAATTTTGATATTGATTTCAATTTCTGAATGAATAACTATTAAATAGTTTTAAAATTGAAAATCAATTACAAGAGGAATATGCTGATCTATACACGACAAGAGGGAAAAATGTGTACAAGGCAAAAAGAGTGTGTGGATTTATACATGGTGAAGATTTGAATCTAAGTACAGATGGGTGAGACAAATATAAGGCACCTCTGATACCACCACTTGGTGTCTCTATTAACAAATTTAATCACAAATCCCAAACAGACAGAATTAACAAATTTGCACATTTTTCAGAGCTGCAGACAAGAACAAACAGTTATTTGAAATAGTATCAGAGCAGTACAAAGACAGTTTCCAAGCAGACAAGTCAAGTTGATGGTCAAAAAAAATATTTCATGATCCCAGATTAAAAATATACTTTATTTTAAATCATTTGACGAAATGTGAAAGTATTTGGATTTAATGAATCAATCACACCAGGTTATATTTCAGATTCAAAATTGTGTGTGAGATTCAAAATTGCGGTTGCTGGATACGTCGGGCGGTTTCGAGCAGTCTTATACCGCAATCCGAATCTAACCTTGTGCCTTTTCACTATTACGCATCTAATTTGTGCCTTTGACCTCTCACATTAGATTACTAAATTGTGGTTGCTGGATGTGCCGGGCGGTTCCAGGCAGTCTTATACCGCAATTCGAATCTAACCTCATTTCTTTGGCGTTCATTATCACTTTCTTCAGTTCATACTCAAATTATGGATTATAGTGATTCCCAATTACCCATAAATTCCAATCCAAATTTATGTGACAAATTCTAATCCAATTTTATACCTATAATCCCATATATACAAGTTACACCAATTTTTACCCAAACCCACTTATGCCAAATCTCATACTTATAAGTTATGTACAATTGTGCCCAATCTATAGTCATCATCAATTTGTGCTCAATTACAAATTACATATTATTTCAATTTTCCCAAACATTTCCCAATCGTTCAAACTTTATTCGTACCCAAATCTCACGTAATATGTTAGGCCCGAAGTTAGCCTAATCTCATAAAAGAAAAAGGAAAAGGAGGAGGGAAGAGAATCATGACATCAAAATTGGCATAAACATTAGAACATGCATATGAACATAGACAGGAATGTAATGATAAAATAGATTAGAAAGGCATATGACAGGTTTATGGATATGAATCAAAAAGGTGACAATTTGAAAACTTGATAAGATTCATTATAGGCATACACATTGAATCCAATTTACAACCTATCACAGTCACTTTTAATTTAATTATCTCGTGAAAGTGACATAGACTCATAGCGATAAGATTAATGATAGAGAATAATTCTGAATTTCGATTTCTGAAGTTGATTAGCTAAACCGTTGATGTAGGCTTTAATTCTTATCTTCCAATTTGAATTTAATTTGCTTTGGTGGAGGCTAGGTTAATTTAGTTTTTAGCAGTATGGAGGCACCATGAATTTGTTTAATGAAATTAGAATTAGGTCTAGGTGTGTTTATATAGGTGTATTAGGTGAATTAGGGCCTTTACATTAGGTTAGGATCCATCTAAACCATCCAAACTAGGGAAACACATTACCTGACAAATATGAGAATGCCACATAAGCCCTAATTTTCCAAAATTCGTCACTGCACAGATCTGGCCGATGGGGTCGACCCCTACAAGGGGGGTCGACAGCTATGTCTACACCCCTATAGGGGGGTCGACACCTATGTCGACTCCCCTAGGAGGGGTCGACACCCTAGAGCGGGATAATTTCCGCCCATCCCGCTTCTTGCTGATTTGAATTTCGAATTTGATTTTAATTATTATTTTAATTCTTGTTTAAACTGAAATCTTCTAAGCTCCTAAACTTCTTCATACTGTATTCATTTTATGCAAACTCGGATTCTATCTCAAGCAGAATTCCGAGATGAACGCAATGGTGCAACCCAATTCCCTTAATTCTTCTTATAAAAATTAATTATTCTTTAATTTGTCAATTTTAATATTATAAAATTACGGGTTGTTACATTCAAAATGTATCCTACCATCCAATCATCTATCCACTCATCCATCATCCACCAACATCCATTGTCCTTAAAAGATTTCTAATGCTATATGAACATATGCAAAAGTGTGTGTATACGTTCCTTATCTAATGCAAAGATCGGGCGGTCTACTGATTCAGTTGACCTCCTTAATGAAAATTATGTTAGTGCCATGAGTCCAACATGTATAAAATAGAATACTAATGATACATATCATTCCTATATGAGTGCACAACCATTCATTCAAATGCAATATCCATATGATAACACATTAACTACACATACATTAATTTTAAATATGCACACTCATTTATATGCAATTTGAAGGTGATTGAGCCGATCTTAGTGCTTAAAGTGTGTGTATATGCGTCCACGAGCAACGACTTGCAAACACTTGCAACCATCAATCATAACATGTCTCAAACACATGTTTACATCCATTGGCTTCTACCTAACGATCGAAGATATAATCAAGAGAACGTACTAAACGACAAAAACAAATATGAACAAAGCTGGTAGGAAAGGAGAAGTTAAGAACATATCCTCAGAAAGGAAAGAGTACTATGCACGTATCTTGTCTCTATTCTCCCAAATCGCATCTCTGTAACACCCCAGATTTTTGAATAATCGAATTAACTAAATTAAAGAATAATTAATCTCCGACATGAGAATTAGGGGAATGGGGTTGCGCCATCGTGTTCGTGTCGGAATTCTGGTTGAGATAGAGTCCGAATTTGCGGGAAACGGGTACCGGATGAAGGAGTTATGGACGAACGAAATTTGGTGGCAAAAAAAAAAAAAATTGCACTGGCACACTTGGGAAGTGCGCCAGTACGAATTTGCACTGGCGCACCTGCCAAGTGCGCCCAGGCCGAGGTAGCAGGCCTGCACAGCTTTCTAGTTCAATATGACCCATGTTGATGAGTCCTTTCTGACTCCTTGCTGAGTCATTAGGGCTGAGGTATCACCCTATCCCGACTGAATGGTTTTGATTAACCCTAAGATCATCCGACGGCTTAAATTAATTCAAAACTCTACAAAAAGACCCATAGAATCAAACCCTAAATCAGAATTAAAACAAAAACTATGGCCGTCATGCTGTCGTCTTGAACCCTAGAGTGCCGCCACCAATTAGAGAGGAAGAACAACAAAACAAATCAGTTCTATTCAACCGTAACAACGAATCTTCTTCAAAGGAAAGCTAACTCAACTTCAGAAATCAGAATTCAGAACTCAAGACCGCCTTTGAGTTGTGAGTTTGATAATTTTAATAAAATAATTAGTAATTTAATTGGATTAAGTTATGATGCAGATTATATGGACGTGATGTGAATTATTGATCGCATGTTGTAATTATGTTATAGAATTGTGTTGAAATCTCTATGACGTTATGTTGTGATGCTATCATTTATGATGTAATACTATCACCTATGTTGTAATTATATGATTTGGCTCATGTATAATCAAATCATCATGTTGTTCACATGCTAGTTTGGTTATGTTAATTCATATGATAGATCACAAGTATGTATGCAAGTTTAGATATTGATTTAGACAAGAATCATAGGCAAGTTAGTATAACATTACATGTTTCGTGAAATCAATTTTAGATCTAAAGTTAGGCTATGACATGTGTGACTTATATGATAAATTCTACACGATAATTTACATGTTAGATGCAAGTTTACACCATTGTTATGATGCATAAATCACATATGCAAGTTTACATAGATATATGAGTTTGGGATATGAATCATGTTATGCAAGTTTAGGGTTATTGCCTATGCAAGTTTACACCTTTAGATGTAGATCTATGACATACATGATTTATGCAAGTTTGTGACCATTATCTCAACAAGTTCACACCTTTAGATTTGGATCCATGACATATGTTTCTTATGCAAGTTGTAACTTTGGCCTATGCAAGTTTTAGATGTAGAACATCATTCACACATGCAAGTTCACCCCTATGTTTAGATCTTTGTTTTAATTATGTATATATTGTGATGTTTTCTCTTTATTCCATGAGTTAGACTATTCGAGCCTAACGTATATTTTACGTTAAACGAACAAACGTACAACGTGGGGTAAAGGGGATAATATTAAAAAGATTTAATTTGGCGTAAGTGCCTTAAAAGGCATAAAATAAATTTGTGATGAAAATTGGTATGATTTTACATACCATAAATGGATGGACATAATTGAGTCAATTATGGACATCGTTAAATTTGGAATTGATTGATAATTTGAATAGGGGAAGTAATTCAAATTAGGGAATGATTAATTTGGAGTAATTAATCGTCTAAGACACGAGGTTAGGCTCTTTTGTGGTGTAAGACTGCCCAAACCCGCCCGGCAAATCCAGCTGCAACAAATGCCAGTCTAATATGAGAGGTCTTAGGCATAAATTAAATACGTAACAATTGTAAAGACACGAGGTTAGGCTCTTTTGTGGTGTAAGACTGCCTGGACCCGCCCGACAAATCTAGCTGCCACAAATGCCAGTCTAATGTGAGAGGTCTTTATGAGGTTACAGTCTTAATGAATTAAGAAACACTTAACCAAATAAACATGTAGTGGGACTTGAGGGGGTTAAGTGGGTGCCTTGGGTGGCATGTGGAATCTAGTGGGTGGCATTTGCAAATACGATTAGAAACACTTAACCAAAATTGAAACATGTAATTGAAACATGAATAAGAAGTGGGTTAAGTGGGATGTACTAGAGGGGACCAAGCTTAGGTGGATAACTTATGTCAAGTAATGGGGCCCATTTCAACCAGTAACCCATACGTATCTTTGTGGGCTCGACCCAAGTCGAGGACGGGACACGCATACTGGGCTTGACTGTAAGATTCCAAAACGGGTTAGCGGTGGCAACGCAAGTCCAACGGGTTCATATGCGTGTGTGGGCCCGGGGTGGTAGGTAAGACGTTGTTGCATCGTGTTGGTATCAGCCGTGCATTGTTGGTTGTATCGGGTTGCCACTTTGGGGAGTGATACACCCCACTATGGTGTCAGCACGAGTATCTACGAGTTAGGGAGCCGATCACTTGGGGGTAGTGGGTACACCTAGTGGAGATAGGGGCAGGCGGCACCTATGAAGGCAGGAAGGGGTGCGCGAAACTACCAATATCATTATTAAGTCTATAGGCGGGATCAACCTTAGGGTGACTAATGGTGTTGCAGTATAGCAATTATCCTATAGTGTTGGTGTAGTTTAGTAATTATCTTATAGTGGTTTAGTGGCGCTTTAACGATATCGTTGTTCATCTTGTTTCCTTATTTACTCTGCCATATTCAAGGTTCATGGTCATTCCCTTATTTTTCAACTTATGCCTTAGCCTAGTTACTTTGTTAATTATATTGTTAAAGTTGTCGCACTCGCCAGACTTTATGTCTGACCCCCTTTGTTTCCTCCTCTTTTCTTTCTTTCCCTCCCCCCCAGGTGCTCAGGTTGGAACTGGCACCAGTGGAGCTTGATTTTGGACTGTTGTTTCTCTGCTTTTAGAAGATTGCTTGGATCGCTGAAGTAAAGTTCAACTTCTCTTTTATTTATGTCTATTTTGTATTGGGGATTATGTCTTGCTATTTATGTACTTTTGGTAGTCAAGATGTGTATTATGTACTTTGACTCTGGTTTTTGAAGATGTAATCAAACATATGTGTTTTTCCACTATAATGAAATAAAGTTTTAAATCTTTGAGTACTGTTTATATCTGTCTTGTTGCTAAGTTTCTGTTCTATACTTACTTAAAACGCTCCATAGAAGTTAATGCATTCCCTTTGTGAGTGACATTAATGGAAGTGGGGTGTTACACATGGTATCAGAGCTGAAGGTTACCAGAACAGATATGAATTTTTAAAAAACTATTTTTTAAAACAATTTTTATAAAGAAGCACCTTCAAAAGTACGTTTTAAGGAAGTATTTTCAAGTGAAAAGCTTATTTTAGAAAGCATAACCCCAAGAGCCATATATCTTTCCCTCGGTTCTTTTATATTGAATCTTTCCTTTTTCGTTTCAGCATGTCTGAAGCATCTGAGATACCAGAGGTTGTTCATGTACCCGGTTGGTTTCGTCAATATCTCGTGGCTAGGGCTGCCACCGTAGGTCCAGCAAATGCTCCACCTCCTCCTCCTCCCCCTCCTCCTTGCGTCGATACTTTTGCTAAGATATGTAAGGACTTCAGGCAATGGGTGGAAAACCTTTTCATGGGACGGAGACATTTGTTGAAGCTCGAAATTGGCTAAAGGAAGTGGAAGAATTATTTGGAATCTTTGAAGTGGATGATGGAAGAAAGGTCCAGTTGGTTGCCCGGTTAATGAAGGATGAGGCCTCGTTTTGGTGGGAGGTCACTAATGGTGGACGTCCAGTCGATACATGGCTAGATTTTAGGCAGAGGTTTGAGGCGAAGTTTCTCTCGCAGGCTAAAGAGAATCTATACATGAAAGGTTTTTGGCGCTGAAGCAAAGGAATATATCGGTGAAAGAGTACGTCAACAAATTCAACCAATTGGCAAGATTTGGCTTGGACTTGGTGAATACTCCAGAAAAGAAGGCTCTAAGATTTGTTAAGGGTTTAAACGAGCCGCTTCATGGGTTAGCTATGACCCACATTCCCATGGGGGATACCTTCGAGAGACTAGTTGACATGGCGCTCATGCATGAAGAGGAGAAGGGCGCCAATGCTAATAAGGCACCCGAGAAGAAAGGGGATCAAAAGAAGCCGCAACAGCAACAACAGAACAAGAAAGGTGGCAAAGGAAACATTGCTAAGGGAAAGAAAAGATGCTTTAACTATGGGACACCCGGCCATCTAAGCAAAGATTGTAGGAAGAAAAAGAAGACTGGTGGTTTCCATTATGGCGAGGCGGGACATCTTATTAAGGATTGCCCAAAGAAAGGGAAAAGGGTAGGGTCTACCTCGGGAGGACAGGTGCAGGCTCTTATGGCGCCAGGGCAGGCAAGGGGACAAGTTCAGGCTCTCATGGTCCCACCGCTGCAAGAATGAGGTAGAGCAATTTCCGTTGAAAGTTTAGTTTTTCTGTTTGATCATCCTGTCCGTACTTTATTCGATTCTAGCGCATCACATTCATTTATTTCTACATCATTAGTTGAAACACTGCACCTTGATACCAGTCTAGTTACTGATCCCTTAGTAGTCTCTAATCCTATTGGTGGTTCGGCTCATCTTTCTATGATTTGTCAGGATTTGAGAGTGTTTATCTTGGGCATTGAGTTTGAGTGCAACACTTTTGTTCTTGGCTTCATGGGCTACGGTTTAATTCAAGGTATGGATTAGCTAACTAGATATGGGGCCATCCTAGATTGTGAAAGAAGGGTAGTTAGATTGTTGACTCGTTTTGGAAAGACCCTTGATATTTCTTATGACCCTAGAGGTCCAGTAATGCTTAGCTACCTAGAATCCCTTGACGCATCCGATGATGATTTACATTCTGTTCCCATAGTCCGTGAATATGCTGATGTCTTCGATGAGGTGAGGGGTTTACCCCCAAAACGTGAGATTGACTTTCGGGTATATTTAGTAGATAATGCAAAGCTAGTTGCATTACCAGTGTGCCACATAGCTCTAAGAGAGAGAAGAGAACTCAGTAAGCAAATGAAGGAATTGCTTGAGAAGGGGTTCATCAGACGTAGTATATCAGAGTGGGGGTGCTCCAGTAGTGTTTGCCACAAAGGCGGATGGGTCCCTTAGACTTTGTGTGGACTATAGAGAACTTAATAAACTTACTAAGAAGAATAGATACCCACTGCCGAGGATTGACGATCTCTTCGATCAGTTAGTTGGCGCCTCAGTGTTTTCGCAGTTGGACTTAGCCACTGGTTTCCATCAGTTGAAAGTGGATGAGGATAGCATAGACAAGACTGCCTTTAGGACTCCAGACAGTTTCTTCGAGTGACTTGTGATGCCCTTTGGTTTGACAAATGCCCCTGCATACTTTGTTGACTTGATGAGTAGGGTGTTTAGGGAGTACCTTAATAGATTTGTGGTAGTCTTTGTGGATGACATCTTGATCTTTTCTAAAAGTGAGGAAGAGCATGCCCTACATCTTAGGGAAGTGTTGGAGACTCTTCGAGCGCATAGCCTTAAAGCTAAATTTTCTAAATGTCACTTTTGGAGGAAGGAAGTGCGATTCTTAGGGCACATGGTTTCCAAAGAAGGGATAGCTGTGGATCCCGCGAAGATAGTGGCCATCCAAGATTGGAAGGTTCCTAAAAATGCTACCGAGGTGAGGAGTTTCTTAGGGTTGGCTGGCTACTATAGGAAGTTCATCAAAGACTTCGCAAAAATATCAGCCCCATTAACACGCATGATGAAGAAGAACTTAGTTTTCATGTGGGATGTAGATTGTGATAATGCGTTCCAATGCTTAAATAGAGCTTTGACCACAGCCCCAGTCTTAGTATTGCCAGATGGGAGTAAGCCATTTACCGTTTATACCGATGCTTGTGGGACGGGACTGGGCGCAGTCTTAATGCAAGAGGGAAGGGTAATAGCCTATGGTGGAAGGAAATTGAGAGTACATGAGAGAAATTACCCTACACATGACCTAGAGTTGGCCGCTATTGTCTTTGCACATAAGTCTTGGCGTCATTATCTTCTTGGCGAAAAATTCGAATTATTCGCTGACCACAAATTGTTAAAATACTTATACTCTCAGAAGGACTTGAACTTAAGGCAGCAAAGGTGGATGGAATTCTTAGCATCCTACGATTTCGAGATAGCATATATCCCTGGGAAGGGTAACGTGGTGGAAGATGCCTTAAGTAGGAAAAGGTTATCCTTGAGTCCGTTGTTTGTTGAGCGGCGAAGCTTAGAGTTCATCTCTACGTTTGACTTTAAACCTTCCGTTGACTTTGTACCCGGTTTGCTAGCATCCTTAGAGGTCAGACCTACGCTTTTGGGATGGATTGGCGAGGCACAACGAGACGACCCACAGTTGGTTGAGTTAGTAGAAAAGCTCAAAAGAGGGGAGTCATCGAGCCATCTTCATAGGTATACCCTAGATGATAAGGGTTGGTTACGTAGGGACGGTAGACTTTATGTACCACAAGACGAGAACTTGAGGAAGACCATTCTTGATGATGCACATCGTTCGAAGATGACCATCCATCCCGGGGGGGGGGGGGGACAAGATGTACACGGACATGAGACGAGTTTACTTTTGGGGCGGTATGAAGAAGGACGTGGCAGAGTTTGTTGCTAGATGCTTGGTGTGCCAACAAGTAAAAGTAGAGCAAAAGAAGCCCGGTGGATTGCTCCACCCATTGAGGTCCCACAATGGAAGTGGGAAAGTGTTTCGATGGACTTTGTTGACGGATTACCAAGATCGAGGAAGGGTTATACGGGGATTTAGGTCGTGGTAGATAGACTTACTAAGAGCGCCCATTTCATTCCCGTGAAGAGTAAGAGGACTGCTCCATGGTTAGCCTCGGTATACATTCGAGAAATAGTTCATTTGCATGGTGTTCCTTCTAGCATAGTGAGCGACCGCGATCTTATCTTCACTAGCGAGTTTTGGAAGAGCTTGCAAGAGGCGGTAGGGACTCAGTTATGTTTGAGCACCGCATATCATCCTCAGATGGACGGCCAGACTGAGAGGGTTAATCGTATTCTAGAGGACTTGTTGAGATTGTGTGTCTTAGACTTCGGAGGTACATGGGAGGAACATCTTCCGTTGGTGGAGTTCGCATATAATAACAGCTTTCAGTCTAGCATTGGCATGGCACCGTTCGAGGCTCTTTATTGACGACCATGTCGTTCGCCTACATGTTGGTGGGAGTCTACAGATAAGATCTTACTTGGGCCCGATATGATTAGAGAGACTTCAGAAAAGATTGATTTGATTCGAAGGAGGATGAAGATGGCGCAATATAGGTAGAAATCTTATGCGGACAAGAGTAGGACAGATCTTGAATTTGATATTGGGGACATGGTCTTTGTCAAGGTGTCTCCATTACGTAACGTCATTCTCTTTGGGTCCGTTGGGAAGTTAGCACCAAGGTTCGTAGGGCCGTTTCCTATTAAGGAGAGGATTGGGCAGATGGCGTATAGAGTGGAGTTTCCCGAGAGACTTGGTGGCGTACACGATGTATTCCATGTATCACATTTGAGGAAGTGCTTGTAAGAGACCGCGGAAGTGGTAGAGCCAAGCTTGCTTAGAGAGGTGGAGATAGAGCATGATGCGACGATTCGACGAGCTCCTACGTGCATTCTTGGGTTGGAGATTAAGAAGTTGAGGAATCGAGTGGTCAAACTAGTCAAAGTGCAATGGGGAGATGATGAGAGCAACGCTACTTGGGAGACGGAAGCAAAGATGCGTTCATTATACCCTTTTCTTTTCGAGGGTATGTTTTTTAATTTCTCCTTCATCGCTTACCTTGTACTTATCTTATCTTTAGTATGTCCTCTCGCTAGTACCTTTGACCTTTATATAGGGTAGTCCTATGGTTGAAACATGTGTTTGAGACATGTTATGTATGATGGATGCATGTGGATGCAAGTGTTTGCTAGTGGTTGCTCGTGGATGCATGTACACAAACTTTAGGCACTAGATCGGCTCAATCACTTCATATTGCATATTGCATATAAATGTGTGTGCATATTTAAGCTAATGGATGTATAATGGTTGTGCTATCATACGGATGCGGCATTTTGGTGAATGGTTGTGCATGCATGTAGAGATAATATGTATCGATAGGATTCTTTCGCATACATAATGGACGCATGGCACTATCATGGTTTGCATTAAGGAGGTCAACTGAATCAGTAGACCGCATGATTTTGCATTAGATAAGAAACATATACACACACTTCTTGCATATGTTCATACAACATTAGAAATTTTATAAGGACAATAGATGCCTGTGTTTGATGGTTGAGTAGATGGTTGTTTGGATGGTAGGATATGCATTCTCCTTAACTTGGAGATTTCGGGGGTGAAATCCTTTGAGGGGAGAATGTAACACCCCGGATTTTTGAATAAACGAATTAACTAAATTAAAGAATAATTAATATCATACGTGAGAATTAAGGGAATGGGATTGCACCATCGTGTTCGTCTCGGAATTCTGGTTGAGATAGAGTCCAATTTTGCGGGAAACGGGTACCATATGAAGGAGTTATGGACGAACGAAGTTTGGTGGCAAAACAAAAAAAACATTTCCTCTGGCGCACATGGGAAGTGCGCCAGTACAAATTTGCATTGGCGCACCTGCCAAGTGCGCCCAGGCCGAGGCAGCAGGCCTGCACAGCTTTCTTGTTCAGTCTGACCCATGTTGCTGAGTCCTTTCTGACTCCTTGCTGAGTCATTAGGGCTGAGGTGTCACCCTATCCCGACTGAATGGTTTTGATTAACCCTAAGATTATCCAACGGCTTAAATTAATTCAAAACTCTATAAAAAGACCCATAGACTCAAACCCTAAATCAGAATTAAAACTAAAACTATGGCCGTCATGCTGTCAGCTTGAACCCTAGAGTAGCCGCCACCAATTAGAGAGGAAGAACAACAAATCAAATCAGTTCTATTCAACCCTAACAACGCATCTTCTTCAAAGGAAAGCTAATTCAACTTCAGAAATCAGAATTCAGAACTCAAGACCACCTTTGAGTTGTGAGTTCTATAATTTTAATAAAATAATTAGTAATTTAATTGGATTAAGTTATGATGCGGATTGTATGGACGTGATGTGAATTATTGATCGCATGTTGTAATTATGTTGTAGAATTGTGTTGAAATCTCTATGACGTTATGTTGTGATGCTATCATTTATGATGTAATACTATCACCTATTTTGTAATTCTATGATTTGGCTTATGTATAATCAAATCATCATGTTGTTCACATGCTAGTTTGGTTATGTTAATTCATATGATAAATCACAAGTATGTATGCAAGTTTAGATATTGATTTAGACAAGAATCATTGGCAAGTTAGTATAACCTTACATGTTTCGTGAAATCAATTTTAGATCTAAAGTTAGGCTATGACATGTGTGAGTTATATGATAAATTCTACACGATAATTTACATGTTAGATGCAAGTTTACACCATTGTTATGATGCATAAATCACATATGCAAGTTTACATAGATATATGAGTTTGGGATATGAATCATGTTATGCAAGTTTAGGGTTATTGCCTATGCAAGTTTACACCTTTAGATGTAGATCTATGACATACATGATTTATGCTAGTTTGTGACCATTATCTCAACAAGTTCACACCTTTAGATTTGGATCCATGACATATGTTTCTTATGCAAGTTGTAACTTTGGCCTATGCAAGTTTTAGATGTAGAACATCATTCACACATGCAAGTTCACCCCTATGTTTAGATCTTTGTTTTAATTATGTATATATTGTGATGTTTTCTCTTTATTCCATGAGTTAGACTATTCGAGTCTAACGTATATTTTACGTTAAACGAACAAACGTACAACGTGGGGTAAAGGGGATAATATTAAAAAGATTTAATTTGGCATAAGTGCCTTAAAAGGCATAAAATAAATTTGTGATGAAAATTGGTATGATTTTACATACCATAAATGGATGGACATAATTGAGTCAATTATGGACATCGTTAAATTTGGAATTGATTGATAATTTGAATAGGGGAAGTAATTCCAATTAGGGAATGATTAATTAGGAGTAATTAATCGTCTAAGACACGAGGTTAGGCTCTTTTGTGGTGTAAGACTGCCCGGACCCGCCCGGCAAATCTAGCTGCCACAAATGCCAGTCTAATGTGAGAGGTCTTAGGCATAAATTAAATATGTAACAATTGTGAAGACACGAGGTTAGGCTCTTTTCTGGTGTAAGACTACTCGGACCCGCCGGGCAAATCCAGCTGCCACAAATGCCAGTCTAATGTGAGAGGTTTTTATGAGGTTACAGTCTTAATGAATTAAGAAACACTTAACCAAATAAACATGTGGTGGGACATGAGGGGGTTAAGTGGGTGCCTTGGGTGGCATGTGGAATCTAGTGGGTGCCTTGGGTGGCATTTGGAAATACGATTAGAAACACTTAACCAAAAGTGAAACATGTAATTGAAACATGAATAAGAAGTGGGTTAAGTGGGATGTACTAGAGGGGACCAAGCTTAGGTGGATTGCTTGTGTCAAGTAATGGGGCCCCATTTCAACCAGTAACCCATACGTATATTTGTGGGCTCGACCCAAGTCGAGGACGGGACACGCATACTGGGCTTGACTGTAAGAGGCCAAAATGGGTCAGCGGTGGCACCGCAAGTCCAACGGGTTCATATGCGTGTGTGGGACCGGGATGGTAGGTAAGACGTTGTTGCATCGTGTAGGTATAAGCCATGCATTGTTGGTTGTATCGGGTTGCCACTTTGGGGAGTGATACACCCCACTGTGAGGACATCACGGGCATCTACGAGTTAGGGAGCCGATCGCTTGGGGGTAGTGGGTACACCTAGTGGAGATAGGGGCAGGCGGCACCTATGAAGGCAGCTAGGGGTGCGTGAAACTACCAATATCATTATTAAGTCTGTAGGCGGGATCAATCTTGGGGTGACTAATGGTGGTGCAGTATAGCAATTATCCTATAGTGTTGGTGTAGTTTAGTAATTATCTTATAGTGGTTTAGGGGCGCTTTAACGATATCGTTGTTCATCTTGTTTCCTTATTTACTCTGCCATATTCAATGATTCATGGTCATTCCCTTATTTTCCAACTTATGCCTTAGCCTAGTTACTTTGTTAATTATATTGTTAAAGTTGTCGCGCTCGCCAGACTTTATGTCTGACCCCGTTTGTTTCCTCCTCTTTTCTTTCTTTCCCCCCAGGTGCTCAGGTTGGAACTAGGACCAGTGGAGCTTGATTTTGGACTGCTGTTTCTCTGCTTTTAGAGGATTGCTTGGATCGCTGAAGTAAAGTTCAGCTTCTCTTTTATTTATGGCTATTTTCTATTGGGGATTATGTCTTTCTATTTATGTACTTTTGGTAGTCAAGATGGGTATTATGTACTTTGACTCTGGTTTTTGAAGATGTAATCAAACATATGTGTTTTTCCGCTGCAATGAAATAAAGTTTTAAATCTTTGAGTACTGTTTGTATCTGTCTTGTTGTTAAGTTTCTGTTCTATACTTATTTAAAACGCTCCATAGAAGTTAATGCATTCCCTTTGTGAGTGACATTAATGGAAGTGGGGTGTTACAATCTCCTTGATCATCTCCTCGTTGAACTTTAACCGACTTGACCTCTTGATTGCGTAATTTCTTGACCCCCGGTCCATGGATGCATGTAGGAACTCGTCTAACCATGGCATCTCGTTCTACTTCCACTTCTCTAAGCATGCTCGGCTCTAATACTTCGCGGTATCATGTAAACACTTCCTGAAATGCGACACATGAAATACGTCATGAACACCACTAAGCTTCTCGGGCAACTTCACTCTGTAGGCCATCTGTCCAATTCTCTCTGTAATGGGGAATGGCCCTACGAACTTTGGTGCCAATTTCCCTACAGACCTAGAACGAACTACATTCCTTAATGGTGACACTTTAATAAAAACTATGTCTCCAACACTGAACTCAAGATCGGTCCTTCTATTATCAGCATATGACTTTTGCCTGTCCTATGCTGTCTTCATGCGTCTTCAAATCAAGTCTATCTTCTCTGAAGTCTCCCTAATCATCTCGGGCCCAAGAAAAATCTTATTTGTAGACTCCCACTAACAAGTCGACGATCGGCAAGGTCGTCCATATAGAACCTCAAAAGGTGTCATGCCAATACTAGTGTGATAGCTGTTGTTGTAGACGAACTCTACTAATGGAAGATGTTCCTCCCATGTCCCTCCAAAGTCCAAGATGCATAACCTCAAAAGATCTTCTAGGATCCTATTCACTC
Source organism: Allium sativum (assembly GCA_030737875.1). Lineage (NCBI taxonomy): Eukaryota > Viridiplantae > Streptophyta > Magnoliopsida > Asparagales > Amaryllidaceae > Allium > Allium sativum. The sequence goes on along the minus strand of CM060916.1, from coordinate 385,967,593 downwards.
TCTCGGTTTGGTCGTCCGTCTGAGGGAGATAAGCGGTGCTCAAACACAATTGCGTTCCTACCGCCTCTTGCGAACTCTTCCAAAATTCACTAGTGAAATTGGGATCTCGATTGCTCACAATACTAGAAGGTATGCCGTGTAGACGAACTATCTCTCGGAGATAAACAGACGCTAACCATGTCGCTGTTCTTTTACTCTTAACGGGAATGAAATGGGCGCTCTTGGTAAGTCTATCCACTACTACCCAAATCCCCATTTACCCTTCCTTGACCTCGGCAACCCGTCAATGAAAACCATGGAAACACTTTCCCATTTCCACTATGGAACCTCTAAAGGGTGAAGCAAACCACCAGGCTTCTATTGCTCAACCTTGACTTGCTGGCACACTAAGCATCTAGAAACGAACTCTGCCACATCCTTCTTCATTCCATCCCAAAAGAAAACTTCTTACTTCTATTGCATTCTTTGGGATCTTCCCATCTTGGATTGCCACCACCTTCTCGGGATCCACTGCTATTCCTTCCTTAGAGACCACGTGTCCTAAGAATCTCACTTCCTTCCTCCAAAAATGACATTTGGAGCCTTGATTTGATGTGCTTGAAGGTCTCTACAACTTCCCTAGGGTGTAAGGCATGCTCTTCCTTGCTTCTAGAGAACATCAAGATGTCATCCACAAAGACCACTACGAATTTGTTTAGAAAATCCCTAAAGACCCTGCTCATCAAACCTACAAAATATGCTTGTGCATTCATCAAACCAAAAGGCAATGACGAGCCACTCGATGAGACCATCGGGAGTCCTAAAAACAGTCTTATCTATACTATCTTCAGCTACCCTCAACTGATGAAATCCAGTAGCTAAGTCCAAATGCGAGAAAACCGAAGCACCAACCAACTGATTGAACCAATCATCTATCCTTGGCAATGGGTGTCTATTCTTCTTTGTGAGCTTATTCAGCTCCCTATAGTCCACGCACAATCTAAGAAAACCATCAATCTTCGTGGAAAAAACAACTGGAGCACCCCCACTCGTAATACTTCTTCTTATGAACCCTTTCTCAAGTAACTCTTTCGCTTGTTTAATAAGCTCCCTCCTTTCTCTTGGAGCCATGTAGCACACAGGCAATGCATCCGGCTTTTCATTGTCCACCAAGTATATACGGAAATCTATCTCGTGTTTTGGAGGTAAGCCACTAACTTCCTCAAAGACATCATCATACTCACGGACTACTCGAACAGATTACAAATCATCGATGGATGCGTCAAGTGATTCTAGGTTGCTAAGCATCATCGAACCCCTAGGGTCACATGAAATATCACGAGTCTTTCCACAACGAGTCAACAGTCTAACTACCCTCCTTTCACAGTCTAGGATGGCACCTTACCTGGCTAGCCAATCCATCCCTAGAATCAGACCATAGCCCATGAAACCAAATACGTAGGCGTTTCATTTAAACCCAACACCCAAGATAGACACTCTAAAATCCCTCCAACTCCTAGATAAATGAGCTGAACCACTAATAGGATTTGAGAGTACAATGGGATCCATAACTAAACTAGTATTTAGGTGCAGTTTTTCAACTAATGAAGAAGATATAAACAAATGCGAAGCGCCAAAATCAAACAAAGTTCGAACAGGATGATCAAAAAGAAAAATCAAACTTTCGACAGAAATGTTTCTTCCTCTCTCCTATCCTGATACCATGAGAGCATGAACCTGCCCTCCAGAAGTAGGCCCTGTTCTCTGCCCTTGCCCTTGCCTTTGCCTTCTCGGGCAGTCTTTAATCAGATGTCCTACTTCACCGTAATGAAAACAACCATGCTTCTTCTTCTTCCTACAGTCCTTAATTACATGGCCCGTTATACCACAATAAAGACACTTCCTCTTGTCATAGGGTTTATTATTCTTTCCACCCTTCTTAGGTTTTGCTTTCTTGCTATGTGATTCTTCCACTTTCTTTTCACCTTTACCTTCTTCGTGGATTAAAACCATATCAACAAGTTTCTCATCCTTGGGTTGTGCTCCTTAGCCTAAACTCCCTCATTCCCATTTTCACCATCCTTGTGTAATGTGTAACAAGTCTCTAGAAGGCTGCCTCCATCACACGGAAAAAGCTACAAAGCTTGAAAGAAGATTAGTCGCAGGTGAAACTACTGTGGCTACAGATGGAGGTTAGGCACTTCTTTGCCCTTCGACAAGTGCCGTAGACTCATCATGCCTACGGAACCATGCCGCGATGAGGCTACCTCCAAAAAAGCCAGGAGACCCGGAGACTCCGAAAAGAAGGAAACAAGGATTCAAACAGAAAAATCAAAAGATAGTGCATATGGCTTTGGGTAATATGTCTTTCAAAACAAACTTTTCTTTTGAAAATACTTCTTTTAAAACCGTTTTGAAAACAACTTTCAAAATCTTTTATCTGATCCGGTAAACTTCAGCTCTGTTACCACGTGTAACACCCCATGTCCGTTAATGTCACTCACAAAGGGAATGCATTGAGTTTCGTGGAGCGTTGTAAGAAAACAGAACAAAATAGTACAAGAGAGATACATAAAATAGTACTTACAAAATTTATAACTTTATTGTAGCGTAAACAGAAATAAGTTTGGCTACACCTTTAAACCCATTGCATCAAACCCAAGTACATAATATCAGTCTTGTACAAAAGTCATCAGAGTACATAATATCAGTCTTGTACAAAAGTCATCAGAGTACATAATTTTTAAAACCATAATCCCCAATCCAAAATGCCAAATGAAAAAGAAACAAAACTAAGCATTGCTTTCAGCACTTCAAGTAGAAAGTCCGAATCAAGCTTCAACGTGCCCACCCTGAGAACCTTGGGGGGGGGGGGGAGGAAAGAAAAGAGGCGAAACAAAAAGGGTCAGACATAAAGTTTGGCGAGTCCAGTGACTTTAACAATATAATTAGTAAAGCAATATGATAAGAACATAAACTGGATATAAGAGATGACTGTAACATAAGCAGATATGATAAGGTAATAAGATGGACATGATGTAATATTGACTGTGCTTCTAACCACTATAAGATATTCTCTGCACCACACCGGTACTAGTTTCATACTAAAAGATGATCTTGCTTGGCTAAATAGAATGATGATAGTTTCGTGTACTTCTAGCTGCCATCATAGGTAACCTTTGTGCACCTATCACTACTAGATGTACCCACTATCCTCCTTGTTCGATTATGTACTCCTAGCTGCTCTCGTAGGTGCCCCACTTGCTCCCACCACCACTAGTTGTACCCTCGCCACTAATCATAATAATGATGATGATGGTGACGATGATGGTAGTTTCGTGTACTCCTAGCTGCTGTCATAGGTGCCGCCTACTCCTATCTCCACTAGTTGTACCCCCTTACTAAACATAATAATAATAATAATAATGATGATGATGATGATGGTAGTTTTGTGTACTCTTAGCTACTGTCATAGGTGCCGCTTTGTGACGACCTGTAACTTCCCCGTAAAGGAAAGCGTCGGATAGTTCGAGAACAAACCACAACAGAACGCATACAGAAGAACATTTCATTGTATGTTACAACAATGCATCAGATTACAAGAATATACAGAGTATAAATGAATATTACACAGAAATATCAGAGATTTAAATTACATTTAAATACATAGTAGCGGAAAATAATACAATACACAACTAGAAGAGATATACGGATACAAAGCTTTCCGGATATCATTCCAGCTGTAAACCAGGATCCTGTGAATATAAATCTGCAAAACCAAAACTACTAGCTGCCCGTGTCAAAATAAGGGCACCCAGAGTTTAGGTCAAAACAATAAACTCCAGGTCAGTCATGTGACTGGTGTGAGAACTAAAACAGTTATTAATCTTTATTTATAAAGTTAGGCAAATCAAGGGACCACGCCGTATAACACGGAACGGGTTTCCTCCCAAGAATACCAGTGCATAAAACAAACAGCGCAATGCTAAATAAAGAAAAATGAAGCTGTTATAAGACCCAGGTCCTATCACACAATGCAACGCAAGCCGGGGGATAGGGTTTTCCCTTATAACAGCCAAAGAATGCTTGATACGTTTAAAACAAATCATTTGATACTATTATAAGTGCATAGTGTACAAAACAACTTCAAATCATAAGTATCAATAATAGGCGGCATAAGTGCCCCATCCCACTATGTCGCCATACTAGGCTCTACAAATAAAACCGCAAATGTCACATATTTGGAAGCTGGATTTCCATCTATGAACCGAGGCAAAAGATAGTCCTCAACCGATTCGAGACGCTCTAGCCCGCCCCTCAGGATCAGAGCTCGAGTGACCCTTGGATCCTCAGGGCCAGTCCACCGATGTGGATTAAACTTAAACCCTGAACATGCGTTTCCCCGCCCTATGGGGCGTAAACGAGCCAACTAAATGACTCCATCGGTTCGAGAACGACCGATCAATCCGAGGCGCCTCGCAACAGCAACAACCACATAAGTCAAACTCGTCAGGGCGTGTAAAACCACTGACGCCACTTCTAGCTAGAAAGAAACGCATGCCCTCCCTGACGTCCTCTCCCGTTTTTGGTTCATACCGGGTGTGAAACTCGCGAAGCAAACGTTACACAAAGCTACGCCACAAAGGCCGTGCTTTGATCATCACCACAAGACTTTGCTTTTCAACAGAAGCCTCGATCAATTGCCACTTAGGCATGCCACACAGGCAATTCACTCCATGCGTTTGATATCCATCAATATATAACCCCTGAGCTCGTACGTCTCAGAGAAGGGCGTTAAGCAAGAGAATAAATTCTCCGCCGCCAAACAGATATATATTTAATAGAGATCAATCACACGGACTAAAATCCAATGTCAGACACACAGTCCATTTACAAGTCCGTTCTGGGTCTGAACGAAACCGGAGGCACCTAGTACCCCGCATATCCATCGATCTCCAAGTACGTCTGGACGATCACTAACTGTTTCCATCTTCTTGGGTGTACAGCCCAATCAAGATCATCAGTAATCACCCAAACGACGTGAAAACCTTCGGTCTTCGACCATCGTCTTCATCTTCGACTTATCGTCGTATCAGTTATTCAGAATGGGATAAACCCGGACTTTCCGAATAACTCGCGTATATTTTAAATAAGTGTTACACAAACACAACATACGCCTCATTCCAATTCACCAGTCACTAACCGTAAATTAATCAAGAGAATAATTTCCCAAATATTAACCCCGAAGGCCGAAACCAACATCAGATCAATATCCAGAAAACCATTCTGCTTAGCTAACCGACAGTTAGTTTCTGATTTCACATTCATAGGGAAAGGTTCCCATAAATTTTATCCAAGATAAATTCCTGAATTTATTCTCTAATCTTCCTTTGAATTTCGATTCAACTAGTCGGAATTAGCGAACCTTACCGTAGTAATCATTGGTTTTAATTTCCCAATCCCAACCTATTAATCCCATGAAGTAAAACTGGTAATACTTCATATCTAACACCACAGTGTTATCGGTAAATTCAGTTACCATTTCACGTTCAAATCTAATTAAAAATTTAACTATCGCCTAGAGTAAAACTGGTGATACTCCATTCTCGATTTTTCAATCTAATTAAAGATTCATTAAAACTCCCCTTAGTTTTAATCGTTAACTGGGTTAAAGAATCAGTGTCATTTAAAAACACGGTTCACGAGAAACCCCAAAATCACATTCCATTAATTATTGGGTTAAAGAACGAGTGTTATTTAAAACACTATTCACGATAAACCCAAAAATCAATATCACTTCAATTCCAATTAAATATTATTCAATTGGTACACTTCATTAAATCTAAATAAAAAGATTTAATCTTTTCACAACTGGGTTCAAGAACAGTGTTAGTGAAGACACCATTCACGACAAACCCAAATCACATTTGATATTCAATACAAGGCTCTGAATAGAAAATATATCGGCTTATATTCAATATCCAATTCAACGATTAACAAATGTCGTATTGAAATAACGATATAAATGTATATCTTTCAAATTCCCATAACAACATCTGTATAATCACGAATTCCAACATCGAAATATTCCGAAGACAATTTCGATTCAAATCCACTCCAATGCAATCATTGGAAATTTTGGTTATTTTTAAAACCCCTTTCAAATTCAATTTATTTATTAAAAAAAAAATAGAATTATATTTCTAGTTCAAAACTAGTTCATTTCGATAAAAATCTATTTTTATCTTTTCAAATATGGAGTTTTTCATCCAAATTTTCCCCAAATCATTTCTTATGATTTTACACAAATTATTACTATTTTTAATAATTTTATCAAGGCCCGTACAGTCGATTTCCATCAATGGCCATCGAACTGCACTTACAGCGACCTTTTTCGAATTTGATTTGGACGTATCTCCAAATCCAACCGTTAGATTTCAAATTTCTAATATTCTTTAGAAAGCTCTTTTCGATACGAACCCAACGGTTCTGGTTTTAGGAGAATCCGACGGTCGGATCTCCCGTAATGTCCGTTTGAAATAAATGGTCGAAATTCACGAACTGCCGCGGCGCGGCGCGTTCTATTCAGGCCATTATATTATATATATAATATATATAATATATACTTCGTCGATTTCTGTTTAAAACGAATTATATAAATAGTTTTAAATTCGTTTCAAAAGCAATTTCAACTTCCATTTCAATTCAAATCAAAATTGAATTCCTCTTTATAAATTCATTTTAAAATTCATTTCTATTCAATTCAAATTTCAATTCAATTTGAATTCATTTAAATTTGCTTTCAATTCAATTTGAATTCGTTTTCAATTCAATTCATTTCGAAATCGTTTTATATTCAATTCATTTCAAAATGAATAAAATCGATATAAATACCGTTTATGTCAAAATGGCGTCAATCTAATCAACACGGCTTCATAAATTTCTATTTCAAATATTTCTTTTTCAAAATAGTTGTTATTATCAAAATATTTCGTTCAACACATGACCAATCTCAATGGATGAGTACTGTCAACACATGAACCGTTATTTTATATTGATAAAGATGTAAATTTTATTATTAAAATATTTCGTTCAACACATGACCAATCTCAATGGATGAGTACGGTCAACACATGAACCGTTATTTTATATTGATAAAGATGTAAATTTTATTATTAAAATATTTCGTTCAACACATGACCAATCTCAATGGATGAGTACTGTCAACACATGAACCGTTATTTTATAATATTCTTTATTTTCTAAATTGGAATGAGGCCCAATCAATCACCATATAATGTTAATTATATGGATTTTCATACAACACATGTATATAATAGCACTGAAAAATAATCAACCATCAACCAAAGTGCACTACACTGTATAAGCATCAAATATAGACATTTAACGCTTATAGCAGCTTGTCAATCAATCGATCGACATATTTAATCAATCAGGATGAGTGAACTTCAAGTTTCATCCCAACACCCGTGTGGGGTTTCAAACAATCAAACAAATAGTTTATTCGTGCAGTTGGGCGATGTGTAAAATTTATCGTCCCAATCAATGTCCTTCAAATAGGTGTACATAAACAAACCGTCTGGTTTGTAAATGAATATTTATTTATTCACATTCACATTAAAAATTATATTTTTAACGATAAAACATTTTATTCCAACATATGAATTTCTATTAAGTTCATTCTTTAAATAAAATGATATTTTTATTTTTCTAACACATTTTAGAAAATTTCGGCGGCATAACGGCACGATACTAGAAACGGGACGAGGCCTAGCCTTATCCCCGGTCTAGTGAAGGCCCACGCCATTCACACATCAATCATATCAATTTCATTTCACCAAACAATTCAAATCAACTCAAACAATCTAACTAACAACACAGCCAAACAAACAAGTCCATGGTCTGTGGACGATTGTGTCGGGTGCTACTAAGCACCGTCTGCATCCTAGTATATATATATATAACTAGAAAAATAAATTGAAAGGTGAGAAATTCTCACCTATAGCTATCCAAGCTCCACGGCACTTCCTTGCATAAAATCTTCGCCAATCTCTCCTTTGTCGCTTTGTTGCCCGTATTCTCTACATATGTAAAAATCGAATTTTTACTATGTTATTCAATATATAAAAATCATATTTTTACCTCGATGTTTAATATATAAAAATTCTATTTTTATTTCGAAGTTCATTATATAAAAATTCTATTTTTATTTCGAAGTTCATTATATAAAAATTCTATTTTTATTTCGAAGTTCATTATATAAAAATTCTATTTTTATTTCGAAGTTCATTATATAAAAATTCTATTTTTATTTCGAAGTTCATTATATAAAAATTCTATTTTTATTTCGAAGTTCATTATATAAAAATTCTATTTTTATTTATTTAAAAATCAAATCTTTTTTAATTTAAAATTCAAATCTTTTTCTTTTTTAAATCTCAAAATAAAAATCAGTTTTTAAATATAACAAAATACAGTTTTCAAATTAAAACAAAAATATAGTTTTTAAATTAAAACAAAATATAGTTTTTAAATTAAAACAAAATATTTAAAAACTCACCTTTTTCTAGGTCAGAAGGGGGCGGGGGTCGCTGCTACGAACGGGGACGGTGGCGGTCTGCTGGGACGCGGCGGCGAGGTCAAGGCATGGGTCCAGGGGTACGACGGTTCATTCGAAGAAGAGGAGAGAGAGGAAGAAGGGGGATCGGGCGTTGGTGGCGTTGACTGGGCGGAGGCGATGGCCTGGAGGCGGGATGGGCGACGCGACATCGATTCGAGGGATGGAGGGAGCGGAGGTTGAGCGTCGCTAGGGGAGGGGGTTCGACAATCAGAGGAGGAGGTGACGAGGTGGAAGGAGGTGGTGGCGAAGCTCGGCGGTGGCGGCGCCGATGGAGGAGGCCGCTCCGTCCTCTTTTCCTTTTTCTTTTTATATTTTTTATTTTTTTTTTATTTTTGATTTCTGAATGAAGAGGAATAAAGGGGGGGGGGTGGGATTATATTTTATATTATTTTATTTATTTTATTTTTCGCCTAAAAGCAACTTTTATTTTCGACCTCAAAACGAGGCCCACCGCCTGTCGCCCATAGCGTTATACCCCCATTCCGAACACAATGGGATATGTATCGTAAGCTGATTTGATCGTTCCAATTAGTTTCCGTTGAATTTACATTTAAATCACTATATTGAATTTTAAACGTACATTTCAAATTACCGGGGTCACATACGAACTTTAAAAATTCCTGAAAAATATTTTCTAGCTTCGTATTGACGATACGGTCCTAATAAAACTAGTTTCGTCGAATTCTGAGGTCGTTGGAAAAATGGCCATTTTTCAGTCGATTAAAATCAACTGAAACTGGTCAAACGCGTTTTCTTTTGCCACGCTCACATACTGATTCGAAAAATTATGAAATTTGAAACCTAGCAATAACTTGACACTGCGGATCCAACAAAAGTGGTTTCGTCGAAATCCGAGGTTGTTTGCAAAATGTCCATTTTTAAGGGCCTGAATTCCATAGCGACTATTCAGAATTTTCAACTGGACATATCTTTTGATTCCCGCTATGAAATTTTGATTTGTCGGATCCGTTGGAAAGATATTATCAATTAGATCCTATTATTTTTGGTTTCACTAAAATCCGGATTGTTTTGCACCCGGTACATTCAATTGAAGTTTGAAATCGAATTATCGAACTACCGCGCCATTTTCAATTCTATTTATAAATATATATAAATATTTATATTCTAACGACGACGCGTATAAATATATACGTTCGAATTCTATTCAAAATAAATTCCTCGACAATTTTATTTAAAATAATCTATTTTAAATATTCAAAATTCGCTATAATCGCCAAAATAAAAATTTCAAACTGGCTCGCATTTTACGGGTTGTTACAATCTCCCCCACTTAAAACTTTTCGTCCCCGAAAAGGAACAAAGTCGAAAGTGGTTTGATTAATCAACTCTACGCTCGATTTGACTTCCATTCTCCAACTCTTTAGTTTCTGAAAATTTTCAAAATTTCAAAAATTTGGCTAACACCCTAAATTTTCGAAAAATTTCGCCATAACCTCCCCTGCACCGGGAGCATCGGGGAATTTCAAATAGCTTCCCCGGTCCTTCAGATCTCAAAAAGAAAAAGAAAAAGCCAATAGGCTCATAAAATCATCATCACCCAAACAAAACAGTAAATTATGTAGTAAACATGTACCTATTTGTCGGGCAAACAAATTTTATTCTCTGCTCTAGCCTCCTTGCTATGACCTGTTCAATGATATACATGTATATGCAAGCAAATGCGACCAATTTTCAATACAATTCATTATTCGATCAAATTAGGCATAATGGTTCAAAATTATCAACCAAATAAACAAACAACACAATCATCAATCAATTAGTGAATTAACGTTTCAAATTCATAATTTCTATACATAGTCAAAAAATCATGTTTTTGATGCCAAATCACAATAATGTATTCTAGCTATATTAGTTTTGGTTCTCACACCAGTCTAATGGAAATATATAGAAAATCACACCTTCGAAACTCGAACACAAATGTTGATGATGCGATCGCTATCATCAATATCATCTTCGGGCGACTAGAGTGTGATGCTATATCTATCCAATATATTAAAACTTTGAATACACGCGGATCAGACGTATACGCAAAATCTATATATACTGGATTGTCCACATCAATATAAATAAATAACCAAATACATTTATAACGATTTAAATTTCAAAACAAAATTGTTTTCATTTTCAAAAATATACTCTTCACACTCGTTCTAGGATACTACTGATCCTATCTCTAACGAGTCATTCTAATTGGATATTACTAACCCAATATCTGATGAATTCTTTCGTACGGTTCTAATGTGTCATGTTCTCGAGCTCTGTAAACCAAAGCTCTGATACCAACTGTGACGACCCGTAACTTCCCCGTAAAGGAAAGCGTCGGATAGTTCGAGAACAAACCACAACAGAACGCATACAGAAGAACATTTCATTGTATGTTACAACAATGCATCAGATTACAAGAATATACAGAGTATAAATGAATATTACACAGAAATATCAGAGATTTAAATTACATTTAAATACATAGCAGCGGAAAATAATACAATACACAACTAGAAGAGATATACGGATACAAAGCTTTCCGGATATCATTCCAGCTGTAAACCAGGATCCTGTGAATATAAATCTACAAAACCAAAACTACTAGCTGCCCGTGTCAAAATAAGGGCACCCAGAGTTTAGGTCAAAACAATAAACTCCAGGTCAGTCATGTGACTGGTGTGAGAACTAAAACAGTTATTAATCTTTATTTATAAAGTTAGGCAAATCAAGGGACCACGCCGTATAACACGGAACGGGTTTCCTCCCAAGAATACCAGTGCATAAAACAAACAGCGCAATGCTAAATAAAGAAAAATGAAGCTGTTATAAGACCCAGGTCCTATCACACAATGCAACGCAAGCCGGGGGATAGGGTTTTCCCTTATAACAGCCAAAGAATGCTTGATACGTTTAAAACAAATCATTTGATACTATTATAAGTGCATAGTGTACAAAACAACTTCAAATCATAAGTATCAATCATAGGCGGCATAAGTGCCCCATCCCACTATGTCGCCATACTAGGCTCTACAAATAAAACCGCAAATGTCACGTATTTGGAAGCTGGATTTCCATCTATGAACCGAGGCAAAAGATAGTCCTCAACCGATTCGAGACGCTCTAGCCCGCCCCTCAGGATCAGAGCTCGAGTGACCCTTGGATCCTCAGGGCCAGTCCACCGATGTGGATTAAACTTAAACCCTGAACATGCGTTTCCCCGCCCTATGGGGTGTAAATGAGCCAACTAAATGACTCCATCGGTTCGAGAACGACCGATCAATCCAAGGCGCCTCGCAACAGCAACAACCACATAAGTCAAACTCGTCAGGGCATGTAAAACCACTGACGCCACTTCTAGCTAGAAAGAAACGCATGCCCTCCCTGACGTCCTCTCCCGTTTTTGGTTCATACCGGGTGTGAAACTCGCGAAGCAAACGTTACACAAAGCTACGCCACAAAGGCCGTGCTTTGATCATCACCACAAGACTTTGCTTTTCAACAGAAGCCTCGATCAATTGCCACTTAGGCATGCCACACAGGCAATTCACTCCATGCGTTTGATATCCATCAATATATAACCCCTGAGCTCGTACGTCTCAGAGAAGGGCGTTAAGCAAGAGAATAAATTCTCCGCCGCCAAACAGATATATATTTAATAGAGATCAATCACACGGACTAAAATCCAATGTCAGACACACAGTCCATTTACAAGTCCGTTCTGGGTCTGAACGAAACCGGAGGCACCTAGTACCCCGCATATCCATCGATCTCCAAGTACGTCTGGACGATCACTAACTGTTTCCATCTTCTTGGGTGTACAGCCCAATCAAGATCATCAGTAATCACCCAAACGACGTGAAAACCTCCGGTCTTCGACCATCGTCTTCATCTTCGACTTATCGTCGTATCAGTTATTCAGAATGGGATAAACCCGGACTTTCCGAATAACTCGCGTATATTTTAAATAAGTGTTACACAAACACAACATACGCCTCATTCCAATTCACCAGTCACTAACCGTAAATTAATCAAGAGAATAATTTCCCAAATATTAACCCCGAAGGCCGAAACCAACATCAGATCAATATCCAGAAAACCATTCTGCTTAGCTAACCGACAGTTAGTTTCTGATTTCACATTCATAGGGAAAGGTTCCCATAAATTTTATCCAAGATAAATTCCTGAATTTATTCTCTAATCTTCCTTTGAATTTCGATTCAACTAGTCGGAATTAGCGAACCTTACCGTAGTAATCATTGGTTTTAATTTCCCAATCCCAACCTATTAATCCCATGAAGTAAAACTGGTAATACTTCATATCTAACACCACAGTGTTATCGGTAAATTCAGTTACCATTTCACGTTCAAATCTAATTAAAGATTTAACTATCGCCTGGAGTAAAACTGGTGATACTCCATTCTCGATTTTTCAATCTAATTAAAGATTCATTAAAACTCCCCTTAGTTTTAATCGTTAACTGGGTTAAAGAATCAGTGTCATTTAAAAACACGGTTCACGAGAAACCCCAAAATCACATTCCATTAATTATTGGGTTAAAGAACGAGTGTTATTTAAAACACTGTTCACGATAAACCCAAAAATCAATATCACTTCAATTCCAATTAAATATTATTCAATTGGTACACTTCATTAAATCTAAATAAAAAGATTTAATCTTTTCACAACTGGGTTCAAGAACAGTGTTAGTGAAGACACCATTCACGACAAACCCAAATCACATTTGATATTCAATACAAGGCTCTGAATAGAAAATATATCAGCTTATATTCAATATCCAATTCAACGATTAACAAATGTCGTATTGAAATAACGATATAAATGTATATCTTTCAAATTCCCATAACAACATCTGTATAATAACGAATTCCAACATCGAAATATTCCGAAGACAATTTCGATTCAAATCCACTCCAATGCAATCATTGGAAATTTTGGTTATTTTTAAAACCCCTTTCAAATTCAATTTATTTATTTAAAAAAAATAAATAGAATTATATTTCTAGTTCAAAACTAGTTCATTTCGATAAAAATCTATTTTTATCTTTTCAAATATGGAGTTTTTCATCCAAATTTTCCCCAAATCATTTCTTATGATTTTACACAAATTATTACTATTTTTAATAATTTTATCAAGGCCAGTACAGTTGATTTCCATCAATGGCCATCGAACTGCACTTACTACGACCTTTTTCGAATTTGATTTGGACGTATCTCCAAATCCAACCGTTAGATTTCAAATTTCTGATATTCTTTAGAAAGCTCTTTTCGATACGAACCCAACGGTTCCGGTTTTAGGAGAATCCGACGGTCGGATCTCCCGTAATGTCCGTTTGAAATAAATGGTCGAAATTCACGAACTGCCGCGGCGCGGCGCGTTCTATTCAGGCCATTATATTATATATATAATATATATAATATATACTTCGTCGATTTCTGTTTAAAACGAATTATATAAATAGTTTTAAATTCGTTTCAAAAGCAATTTCAACTTCCATTTCAATTCAAATCAAAATTGAATTCCTCTTTATAAATTCATTTTAAAATTCATTTCTATTCAATTCAAATTTCAATTCAATTTGAATTCATTTCAATTTGCTTTCAATTCAATTTGAATTCGTTTTCAATTCAATTCATTTCGAAATCGTTTTATATTCAATTCATTTCAAAATGAATAAAATCGATATAAATATCGTTTACGTCAAAATGGCGTCAATCTAATCAACACGGCTTCATAAATTTCTATTTCAAATATTTTATTTCAAATATTTCTTTTTCAAAATAGTTGTTATTATCAAAATATTTCGTTCAACACATGACCAATCTCAATGGATGAGTATTGTCAACACATGAACCGTTATTTTATATTGATAAAGATGTAAATTTTATTATTAAAATATTTCGTTCAACACATGACCAATCTCAATGGATGAGTACTGTCAACACATGAAGCGTTATTTTATATTGATAAAGATGTAAATTTTATTATTAAAATATTTCGTTCAACACATGACCAATCTCAATGGATGAGTACTGTCAACACATGAACCGTTATTTTATAATATTCTTTATTTTCTAAATTGGAATGAGGCCCAATCAATCACCATATAATGTTAATTATATGGATTTTCATACAACACATGTATATAATAGCACCGAAAAATAATCAACCATCAACCAAAGTGCACTACACTGTATAAGCATCAAATATAGACATTTAACGCTTATAGCAGCTTGTCAATCAATCGATCGACATATTTAATCAATCAGGACGAGTGAACTTCAAGTTTCATCCCAACACCCGTGTGGGGTTTCAAACAATCAAACAAATATTTTATTCGTGCAGTTGGGCGATGTGTAAAATTTATCGTCCCAATCAATGTCCTTCAAATAGGTGTACATAAACAAACCGTCTGGTTTGTAAATGAATATTTATTTATTCACATTCACGTTAAAAATTATATTTTTAACGATAAAACATTTTATTCCAACATATGAATTTCTATTAAGTTCATTCTTTAAATAAAATGATATTTTTATTTTTCTAACACATTTTAGAAAATTTCGGCGGCATAACGGCACGATACTAGAAATGGGACGTGGCCTAGCCTTATCCCTGGTCTAGTGAAGGCCCACGCCATTCACACATCAATCATATCAATTTCATTTCACCAAACAATTGAAATCAACTCAAACAATCTAACTAACAACACAGCCAAACAAACAAGTCCATGGTCTGTGGACGATTGTGTCGGGTGCTACTAAGCACCGTCTGCATCCTAGTATATATATATATATAACTAGAAAAATAAATTGAAAGGTGAGAAATTCTCACCTATAGCTATCCAAGCTCCACGGCACTTCCTTGCATAAAATCTTCGCCAATCTCTCCTTTGTCGCTTTATTGCCCGTATTCTCTACATATGTAAAAATCGAATTTTTACTATGTTATTCAATATATAAAAATCATATTTTTACCTCGATGTTTAATATATAAAAATTCTATTTTTATTTCGAAGTTCATTATATAAAAATTCTATTTTTATTTCGAAGTTCATTATATAAAAATTCTATTTTTATTTCGAAGTTCATTATATAAAAATTCTATTTTTATTTCGAAGTTCATTATATAAAAATTCTATTTTTATTTCGAAGTTCATTGTATAAAAATTCTATTTTTATTTATTTAAAAATCAAATCTTTTTTAATTTAAAAATCAAATCTTTTTCTTTTTTAAATCTCAAAATAAAAATCAGTTTTTAAATATAACAAAATACAGTTTTCAAATTAAAACAAAAATATAGTTTTTAAATTAAAACAAAATATAGTTTTTAAATTAAAACAAAATATTTAAAAACTCACCTTTTTCTAGGTCAGAAGGGGGCGGGGGTCGCTGCTACGAACGGGGACGGTGGCGGTCTGCTGGGACGCGGCGGCGAGGTCAAGGCATGGGTCCAGGGGTACGACGGTTCATTCGAAGAAGAGGAGAGAGAGGAAGAAGGGGGATCGGGCGTTGGTGGCGTTGACTGGGCGGAGGCGATGGCCTGGAGGCGGGATGGGCGACGCGACATCGATTCGAGGGATGGAGGGAGCGGAGGTTGAGCGTCGCTAGGGGAGGGGGTTCGACAATCAGAGGAGGAGGTGACGAGGTGGAAGGAGGTGGTGGCGAAGCTCGGCGGTGGCGGCGCCGATGGAGGAGGCCGCTCCGTCCTCTTTTCCTTTTTCTTTTTATATTTTTTTTTATTTTTTTTATTTTTGATTTCTGAATGAAGAGGAATAAAGGGGGGGGGGGTGGGATTATATTTTATATTATTTTATTTATTTTATTTTTCGCCTAAAAGCAACTTTTATTTTCGACCTCAAAACGAGGCCCACCGCCTGTCGCCCATAGCGTTATACCCCCATTCCGAACACAATGGGATATGTATCGTAAGCTGATTTGATCGTTCCAATTAGTTTCCGTTGAATTTACATTTAAATCACTACATTGAATTTTAAACGTACATTTCAAATTACCGGGGTCACATACGAACTTTAAAAATTCTTGAAAAATATTTTCTAGCTTCTTATTGACGATACGGTCCTAATAAAACTAGTTTCGTCGAATTCTGAGGTCGTTGGAAAAATGGCCATTTTTCAGTCGATTAAAATCAACTGAAACTGGTCAAATGCGTTTTCTTTTGCCACGCTCATATACTGATTCGAAAAATTATGAAATTTGAAACCTAGCAATAACTTGACACTGCGGATCCAACAAAAGTGGTTTCGTCGAAATCCGAGGTCGTTTGCAAAATGTCCATTTTTAAGGGCCTGAATTCCATAGCGACTATTCAGAATTTTCAACTGGACATATCTTTTGATTCCCGCTATGAAATTTTGATTTGTCGGATTCGTTGGAAAGATATTATCAATTAGATCCTATTATTTTTGGTTTCACTAAAATCCGGATTGTTTTGCACCCGGTACATTCAATTGAAGTTTGAAATCGAATTATCGAACTACCGCGCCATTTTCAATTCTATTTATAAATATATATAAATATTTATATTCTAACGACGACGCGTATAAATATATACGTTCGAATTCTATTCAAAATAAATTCCTCGACAATTTTATTTAAAATAATCTATTTTAAATATTCAAAATTCGCTATAATCGCCAAAATAAAATTTTCAAACTGGCTCGCATTTTACGGGTTGTTACACGCTTGCTCCTATCTCAATTAGTTGTACCCAGTACCTTCCCCATTCAATCGGCTCCCTAACTCGTAGATACCCGTGCTAGTCCCACAGTAGGGTGTATCACTCCCTAAAGTGGAAACTCGATACCACTAGAATGCACAGGTTATACCTACACGATGCAATAGCGTCTTACCTACCGGACATGACTCTGTTGGACTTGCACTGTCATCACTATCTCTTCATTGACCTCTTTCAATCAACCCAGTAAGCGTGTCCCGTCCTCGAACTAGTTCGAGCTCACATACATACTAAATGGGTTACTGGTTGAAAAGGGTCCACCCATTTGACACAAGCTTCCCTCCTAAGCTTGGTCCCTACTAGGAATTCCCACTTAACCCCTCTTTATCCCCATGTCTAATCACACGTCTCATCTTGGTTAGATGCTTTTATTATGTTTCACATGCTACCCATGTTACCTACTTAACCCTTTACGCCTTATCACATGTCTTACTTTGGTTAAGTGCTTATTATTTATGTTATACATGCTATCCATGCAATACATGCTTCCCATCTCATCCACTTAACCCTTTTTATGTTCCCATGTCTTACTACATGTCTAATCTTAGTTAAGTGTTTTTATTGTGTTTCACATGCTATCCATGTCACCCACTTAACCCCTTTTATATTCCCATGTCTTACTACATGTCTTATCTTGGTTAAGTGATTATTAATTCATTATAACTGTAATCTTGCAAGACCTCCCACATTATATTGCTGTCTTGCGGTTGCTGGATATGCCGGGTAGTTCCGGGCGGCCTTATACCGCAATCCGAATCTAACCTCATGTCTTTGCACTATTACGCATCTAATTTGTGCCTTTGACCTCTCACATTAGATTACCAAATTGCGGTTGCTGGATGTGCCGGGCGGTTACAGGCAGTCTTATACCGCAATTCGAATCTAACCTCGTGTCTTAGGCGTTCATTATCACTTTCTTCAGTTCATACTCAAATTATGGATTATAATGATTCCCAATTACCCATAAATTCCAATCCAAATTTATGTGACAAATTTTAATCCAATTTTATACCTATAATCCCATGTATACAAGTTACACCAAATTTTACCCTAACCCACTTATGCCAAATCTCATACTTACAAGTTATGTACAATTGTGCCCAATCTATAGTCATCATCAATTTATGCCCAATTACAAATTACATATTATTTCAATTTTCCCAAACTTTTCCCAATCATTCAAACATTATTCATATGCAAATTTCACGTAATATGTTAGGCCTGAAGTTAGCCTAATATCATAAAAAAAAGGAAAAGGAGGAGGGAAGAGAATCATGACATCAAAACTGGCATAAACATAAGAACATGCTTATGAACATAGACATGCATGTAATGATAAAATAGATCAGAAAGGCATATGACAGGTTTATGGATATGAATAAAAAAGGCGACAATTTGCAAACTTGAATAAAAAAGGCGACAATTCTGATTTCTGAAGTTGATTAGCTAAATCGTTGATGCAGGCTTTGATTCTTATCTTCGAACTTGAATTTAATTTGCTTTGGTGGAGGATAGGTTAATTTAGTTTTTAGCAGCATGGAGGCGCCATAGATTTGTTTAATGAAATTAGGGTTAGGTCTAGGTGTGTTTATATAGGTGTTAGGTGAATTAGGGCCTTTAGATTAGGTTTGGATCCATCTAAACCATCCAAACCAAAAAAAAAAATCACCCAGCAAATCAGAGAATGCCACATAAGCCCTAATTCTCCAAAATTCGTCACTGCCTAGATCTGGCTGATGTGGTCGACCCCTACAGGGGGTCGATACCTATGTCGACACACCTATAGGGGGTTAACACCTATGTTGACACCCCTATAGGGGGGTCGACACCTATGTCGACTCCCTTAGAGGGGTCGACACCCTAGAGCGGGGTAATTCTCGCGCATACCGCTTATTTCTGATTTGAATTTCGAACTTGATTTTAATTATTATTTTAATTCTGGTTTAAACTAAAATCTTCTAAGCTCCATAACTTCTTCATAATGTATCCGTTTTACGCAAACTCAGACTCTATCTCAAGAAGAATTCCGAGGCGAACGCAATGGCGCAACCCATTTACCTTAATTCTTCTTATAAAAATTAAGCACTCTTTAATTTGTTAGTTTTAGTAATATAAAATTATGGGGTGTTACAATAGCTATAGGACTCTGACTGGTCTCCTATATTAAGGTGTAAGACCAGAAATCTGCTTTCGGTAGTAATGGAAGTCTGGTTCCTAACCAGATTCAGATTATTAAGAAGGTCAAATATTTTTTTTGATAATAGTTGAGCTTTCGAACCAACCCAAATTCGGGTATTTACGATAGGACCGGAAACCTACTTTCGGAAATAATTGAGATCAGAATCAATCCAGATTCGGGTGTTAAGGTAGGTGCAGAAATCCACTTCCAGCATTAATGAGATTTGAACCAACCCAGATTTTAGTATTTAATAGAAGCTCCGAACTAACCTAGATTTAGGCATTTAATAGAAGTCCCGAACTAACCCAGATTCAGTCATTTAATAGAAGTCCCGAACTAACCCAGACTTAAGCATTTAATAGAAAACCAGAAACCCATTTCTGGTAATTAGTTTTGTTTCCCCTCTGGGTTTGATTAGAAGAAGAGGATGTACATTCTTCCTGAGCCACTCTATGGGATTTTGGTTATCAATGCATAGGATTTACGTGCTTTGTTGGCCACTCTCCGGGCCTGTGCGTCCAGTGCGCTTGGCTAGCTTATCCACAAGCAGGGCCTAAGGACTTACCTGGCCTACGTCTAGAAGGCGCCATATCCTGACCATCGTAGGCGATGATAAGGTATTAGATGCTTAAACCGGGCCATCATAGACGCAGAATTATGACTTACTCTTTTGATGCTCTACCTTGGCCATCGTAGGCGCTGATAGAGGCTTACACTCCACCCCCTTTAAAGAGCGCCCTATCCTGGCCATTGTAGGCGATGATAGGGTTTGTGTTCCCTTCTGCGGGTAACACGGAACATAAGCAGAGGTAGGATGTGCTTAGTTCATAGCAGAGGCAGGGCGTACTCTTCTATAAGCAGAGGCAGGGCGTGCTAATTAGATGCTCTATCACAACCATTTATGGTGTGGGTCGAAGGATTATGCTTTTGATGCTTTAACCTTGCCCTTTCTGATTCAGGCGCGGAGAAAGGCTTACAAACCACCCCCCTCCGGTGGGTGCCTTGCCCTGGCCAACTCGGTGGTGACAAGGGTTTTTATCCATTTATGGATTAACCTATCTTTGGTTATTTCAACTCTTGAGAGGGTTTCCATACCCTTAGTCATGTAGATAGTCCTTTTCCTAAGGAATTTTATTGGACTTGATTAATGAACTTGATGATTAAAGCCCCGAGGGCTTTGCAATGATTAGTTTCATGTTCGTTAATCATATAGTAATGACAGTAAGGGCCTCCCAATTTCCTTTCGTACTTGGGCTTCTTCTTTGCGAACGACCAATAATCGAGCTCTTGTTGAGTCAGGAGGTAAATGTTTTCCATTGAGGGGTAAGGTGGCCCTCATCAAGCATTCTGGGTATAAAGTTTCTTCCTTGTTGCTGGAGTTTTTCCCTTTTGTTGCTAAACCTTGTTGTTGCATCCACACCCTTGCTTCTTCTTTTCAACGTGCCTTGAGACTAAAGCATTATCCGTCTAGTCCACTTAGAAGCAAAGTGTTTAAAATCCTTTATCATTTCTTGTTCGAATACCATTCCTTTGACTAAGTCATAGATGGTTTCTTTGACATGAGAGAAGGGGTTATATTCCTTTTGGTGTGTAATCATTTGGAGTGAACATTAATGTTTGTCTCACGTGGAAAGGGTTATCATTCCAACAATTAGAATCATATTGTTCTACTTCCTTTTTCCACTTGATTATTTGCAGAGCTTCCGTTACTAACCTTTGTTCTTCCATCACTCTTAGGTCAGTGGTACCTGACATAGCCATTTGAGATTCAGAAGACTCTCGTTGGGAGCTTTTACCCATAATCTTGCTTCTTCAAAGTTTAATCCAACCTCAGACAGAACAACACAGTTAGATATGAGGTAAGGTTAACCATAAGGAAGGAGGTTCAAGCCCTCCTTCTAGCGCCAAATGTTAATGATATTTTTTGTCAACAGCGGAGATAGGTCTATGGAAGTGGACCTATGGGAAAAAATGGGGTTATTTAGCATTCAAAAGTCTGAGTTAGTTCACCGTTTCCTAGATATCAAGGTTTCGAGCCCAAAAGATTAGGTACTCTTCCCTCAATGGGGTGAGCATCATTCTTAAGCGACTCAATAACCAATAATCATCTTAGGACGAAGGTTCCCTAAGCACAACCCATTATAAAGAGGCTAAATGGCATGTAGGAAGGGGTTCTTGCAAGAAATCTACAAAAGGGTTTAAATTTGAGTAGGAATCCATGTCCATGTAGGAAATTTATACTAGGTAGTGAAGAAAATAGCTAAGAAATCACATAAGAAACTCATAAGAAAATATGCTAAGTGTCAGTCCGCTCTTTATTGATCTTTGATTTGGAGTACATAAGTGATTGCCAAAGAAATCCCCAAATTGATTTAGAAATTAGGGTTTACTCTAAAGAAAGAGAATACAAGGACAAGAAAATGAGATAATCGATCCTGAAAATGAGACCTTTAGGGTCTTATTTATCGACAAATCGGGGCCCTTTTTTCTATTGGGCCAGCAGAAGCCTCTGTCGGCCGCTTTTCCGTTCGGTTCCGAAAGTTCTGGATCCCGACCACTTTTTCCTTTTGGATCCGAAGGCTTTGTTTATTACTTTTGAGGTGCGGTTTTAGCCCTCGGGAGGATGGTCCAGGTCTTTGGAGCTTTTTGTTGATGTCCTGTATATCTTCTTTGTATTGCTATTAAGCCTAGTGGGGTGAATATATTTCAGAAGGTTCAATTTCTAAATGTAGGCTTTCGGATATGGGCTTCCGGTCTCTGGTTCTCAGTCTTGCTACTAACACTTTGTGGAGCTTGCCTTCTTGGTTCAAGTGAATAGTTGCCAGTTCCGCCTCCCCTATAGGTATCGACACTAAATAAATTAGTGTGGATAACTTGTCTCTTATTGAGGTTTTGGGTTGCCCTTCGGTTGAGTCCTGAAGTGTTCCTTGGCTTTCCGGAGGATTGCTTCCAGCGCTTTATTTTTTGCTTACTAGAGTAACCTCTCGATGACCATGAAATGAGGGTTTCGGTAGCTAGTTCCCTAATAATCCCTATATGCTTCAGACTCTGAATCTTTGATGCTTTCGTCCCCTAATGTATCATTATTAAGAAAGTTAATACCGATTTCCCTTCCAGTCTTTCAGGTCTCGGTTTATAGGATTCCTTGCCTCTCTCTTCATTAGCTTCCGGTTTCGAGTGATCTTCCATTGTTTACCCATCATCTCGATATCCTTTCTTCGTATATATTTTGAGCTCTTTTCTTCAATGATGGTATCAGTTGCATAGCTCTCGGATTGTTCCCTTATGTTTTCGGCTTTACCTTGTGCTTGGCTTTTGCTTATGGAAGATTCCTTTATGCTGGTGGCGGTCCGTTACCCCTTCACTGCCATCCTGTTTCGGTGCTTTATGTTAGTAGTAGCAAGTTGCATCCCACGGTTTCACAATAAAGAGTTTATTCCTGATGATGACCGGGTCCGTCTTAAAATGGTAATAATAATGAGATAAGGCATGCATTTCTTTATCATCCACAACAACTGACACAACGCAACTTGGTAAGTAATTTTAGTTATGCATTAAAACTCGTTGTTTCTTCTATTCATTTAAACACAAACACGACATATTTTAGTTTTTTTATCGATGCAAGTTAATTAACTTTTAACACCTTCTACAACCAACATTGAAACACTAGGAAAATTTCCAAGTCAACAAATAAGTGTGCATTGTTTTTATAATATTCATCCAAACTAGTCTATCAAGTGAAACCAATAAACAATGGTTAACTAATTAGGAAACATACAGACTAACTTGAAGTTGCATCCAGTATGATATTTGCTTTAGGCCATGCTATTGTCGAACCAAGAGCATCCAATATGCATTCAAAAGAAGACGAAGGCCTCCATAGATGAGAACTAGGGACTTTTACGACATCTACCCATACTCTTACTACATTATTTCCCGATAGAATGGAATTTACCAAACTATTTGGATTGGTTGAAGACACGGTCCCTTCAGCTACTACTTTTCCTGTGCCATTCACATTTACCAACTTGCATTTAGTGTTCGCTGTATGATTTGTGCTATGTCATTTAGCCCCAAAAAATGTTCCAATATACTATAAACAATTCATATAAAAGAGAACATAGAAATGTATATGTATTACCATGGGAGTTGCAGCATTGGTCATATGACCAAAAGAACTTAAATTAATTATTTCAGAAATCAATTCTGATTTCGTCCGTGCTATTTTTTTGCCAAAAACATCTCTAACATAAATCATGCTAGATATTGGCCTCCATAAAAAGGTATCTTCTTTTATTGGAGTGTCTACCCAAACTATCATGGCATTTGGTCAAAGAGGAACATAATTAGACACTTGATTTAGATCACTTGAGTGCACGTGTCCATCAACAACCAATTCTATGCTCCCGCCCTAATCATATAGTTTGCATTTGATTTCAGAGCTGTTGGTTTTACTCTATCAAATGGAAAAAAATTTAATTAAATTAACGTCTCCTATATGAAAATTTATAAAAGAATTTATTATCTACCATATTGTCATTCTCGAAGTTATCTATCATGCGCATGACAACTTTGTTAGCTGACCAAGTTACCGTCTCATCCTTGGCATCTACAATACGTACCAAACTAGGTGAATTCCTCCATAAAAAAACTTATGGTTTTCTCAGACAAAATATCAAAATTTTCATCGCATTAGGACCTAAAGGAATACCATTGAAAAGCTCATGTGGATCACTTAAAATAACCTTTCCTTCGGGGACAATCTCATCATTCTCATTCCAGTTCAATAAATCATAGTTATCACTCATTTGGGTATGTTTATTCTTCAATTAATCAAAACAAGATTATATTCACTGCTGGATTAAGTATTTAGTATTATATGATATTGAAACAATAATATAATTCACTTTCACCATTTGAGATATTCTACCTTCTCTCCTAATTTCAATTCCCTACCATAACTAATAGACTTATATAAACTACGTAAGAATTTTTTGGGCAGGTACCCAATAAAAATATTGTAAACGATGAGAATAAAAAAAATAGTGACTAATTATCAGTGCATTACAGGTAAAAAAAATATTCATCAGTTGCAAGCTACGTCAACTTTATGAAAGCAGGTAAATTATCATTGCATTGTTGAAGGAGTATTTTTTTAAGTAAATACACAATAACTTAAGATTCTAGGGGAAAACAACAAAGTTTGAAACGTACGAGAGAAAAATATGAAATTATACCTTATTTTTCATTAGCCTTTGAGCCATCTACTCTTATTGTAAAACTTTTTTGTGATATTGACCTACTTGCATGTCATGGACTCGTGAAAAAGAGACATTGGATAACGTCATATCCTTTCCCATTGCATGCGGTCGACCTAGTCCATCTTGTCCTATCACATGTGATAATGCATCATCTTTGATATTACTTAACGAACTAGATTGTGATTCAGTTTGAAATAATTTTATTTTCTCCTACAGTAGCCGAATTATATTATATTTCATACATGAATGTCAATTTATATCACTCTCAAACAAGTTATACTCTATCAAAATCAGAGGCACGTACAATAGTATCTGCAGCGTGCATGTTCTGTAACACCCCATAATTGTAACTGGACATTATTAACAATAAACTAAAAGATACTTAATTAAATAGTAGGAATTAAGTAAAATGGACCATACCATTGCGTTCATCTCGGAATTTTGGTTAAGATAGACTCCAAGTTTGCGTAAAACGGACATCGTATGAGGAAGATATAAAGGTTAGAATTTTGCATACGTATAAGAGGTTTATGTATAAATAAAACAAGCTAGAATTTCAAAATAAATCAAATAGACAAATGGGAAAAGGAAGTGGGAATTCGACCCGTTAGGGGTCAATCCGCTCCAGTCTAGGTCGACCTATGGGTCGACCCATAGGTGGTTGGGTCAACCCATGGGCTAGGTGGGTCGACCCCACCTGGATCCAGCCGAATTTTTCTGAGTGAACCTGGCCTCTTTTGTTAACTAGGTTCGTTATTTTCTGAATGGATGGATTTAAAAACAGAGATCTAATGGTTAAGGTTTGTCTTGTGAATTCTATATAAAGGCATGCATTCCTATCAAATCAATTACACTTCTTCATATTTCTTCGTCAAATTCATGTTCTAAAAATGTAAAATGAAGATGGGGAGATGTTGCCGAAACTTTAATCGAATCAAGACAATTATTATCTGACTTATACAAGAACCCCTTCTGTAACATCATCACATTATACTATGTTCTTTAAATCCAATGTCTATGAGTTAATGTTACTTTTAGATATAAATGTTTAATAGTAACCTTCACATGTTAATAAACTTGGATGTGAGCCTAGGCCTGTTAAGAAACTGATTCATATCTAAACATTTCTGCTATAATTATATGTACACCCGTTCTGCTGTTCAATTGTTATTATATGCCTATTTTTGTTCTTCTCCCTCTCTTATTCCCTTTTTATTTTATAAGCCTAGGCTACCTTCGAGCGTAGTCCAATCTCGCAAGATATCTACGTATGAATGAAATTGGGACAATTGGGGAATGTTTGGGGATGAAAAATTGGGGCATATCTTGTACTGTGGAACATGACTGAAAAATTGGGGCATATCTTGTACTGTGGAATATGATTGAAATTTTGGGTATATGTACATGTAAATCTGTAAGCTTAATTTAAGGATTTAGTGGAACATGTTAACAAAACTTTAAGTAACATGTGGAATTTGATAAATCTGTCGGGGTTATATAAACTTGTTAACCTGTAATACTTAACTTGTTTAATCTGTTAGGGTTATATGAACCTGTTAACCTATTTAGTCTGTTGGGGTTAAATAAACCTATTTAATTTGTTGAGGTTAAGTAAACATGTTTAATCTATTGGGGTTATATAAACCTGTTAACCTGTAATACTTAACCTGTTTAATTTGTTGGGGTTATATGAACATGTTAACCTGAATTTAATATGTTAATCTTTGGGGGTTAGGCGAACCTATTAATCTGTAAGTATTAACCTGCTAAAAATCCTAGTTAATTAGGGGACACAAATTTTAGGGGTTTAGCTTGTGTCATCTGCTGTGTGGGCCCCATATTAGTTAGCAACCCATTATGGTATTAAAAGGGGACCCCGCACTAGGTAAGGGTCAGGGCACACATAATGACTAGATAGTAAGAGGTTCATCTGAAAAAAGGGTGTATACGTGCGCATTCCAATAGAGTCATGAGCGTGCATAAGTCTGGTTTATTAAGGGAAAATAAGCCGTTGTAGCACCAGTAAGTAGGTATGTGTCCTTCTGTAGGTTTCCACTTAAGAAAGTAATACACCCTACTGTGGGGCCAACACAGGGTATCTACACATTAGGGAGTCGATCAGTTATGATAGTAATTAGGGTACATCCAGTCCTGCCTATTTTCTGTTTATGTACCTGTTATTTCTGTTTGGGAAACACCAGTTATTTCTATTGATGTACCTGTTATTTCTGTTTGGGGTAAAATCCATTGTGTAACTAGAGTACACTTATAACTAACATTATGTTTCTATTGTGATCATTCTGTTTCTATTATATTAGGGAACGCCAAATCCTGTCACATATCTGTTATACTAGTATTGGTGTAGAGAAAAACAATTGAGAAGCATAGTCTATTTTGTTTATCCTATTCATCATGTTTATACCTGTTGCAAGTTACTGTTATCTTTCATCCAGTTTATTTGCCGGTCTTGATACTTTTACTTCTTTATATGCTAAAAGTCACTGGACTCACTAGACACTATGTCTGACCCTTTTTGTTTCCCTTTTCTCTCCTTCCTTTCCCCCCAGGTTCTCTGGGTGGGAACACTCAGGTGTGATTAGGAAGTTTTCTCTCTTTTGTTTCTGCTTGGATGTGACGACCGCCAATAACCCCCGCACTAAACAAGAGAAATAATGCGCTGAAGAGTGTGCCGAGCGGCTATGGACGATCATTAGAGTAGGTAAACAATGTTGAAACCTGTCGTAGAACTCACAGCGCAAGGATAAAATATAATAGAACCTATACAACAGGTAATAGTAATGAGGCATCATATAGCAAACCTTAGAAAACTTTCTCAACATCATGAAAGGTTATCCAACTGATACCAAAGTTTTTACATAAGTCCTCACTACAACACTCATAGAGCACTCAGATAGTGGAAATAGAAATACTAGATAGTAATAAAACTGGTACGCCAGCCTCCTACTCACCTCCGCATAGTAGCATCGTCCTCACTAATTACATGTAAACTTCTACTTAGTCTGCCCATCCACAATCGGATGAACATCCCAAGGTAATAAGAGGAGACATAAAACCTTGAGTCAGACAACAATCTTAGTGAGTGATAAAACAGCTAACAAACTTCAACAGTAAAGTATATGAGAAGGGATAGATAAGCATACTAATCTACCCACAACACCAGAGAAGATCTCAACATTAGCTTCCCAACATGTGACAGTGATAACCTTTACTTAACAATTCAATCATACATCCATGGGAACCAGAACACCCATTCAATCATGGCAAAGCACTCATGACATCCAAATTATAGATCTCATGTAAACCATCCTAATCAAAATCAACACCCCACAAGCACAAGCCCTAGAGGCCTAAACCAATATCAAACAAGCACCCAAGGAACATCTCCTTCGACGTTGGACAATCTACACGAGATGGTTCAAACAAAGCAACTAATCAATCATGACAGACTCTGGCTATCATCGTCAATCCTACTTCGAAACCATCGTTAATCGTATGACGACCAACCTTGCCATATGTCAAGGGCTAATGGTAACCCCAGCTCTAGCATAAACTCCATACGCCTTTCAACAATATGTATGTATGTCCAACCTTAACAACTAGGCCTTTCAATGATACCTAGGGTACTCTACCTACAATTGGTCTTTTGGGTCCCCACATCGTACCTTTTCTTTGAGCCAACTAGAACTTACGACAATGATAATCTCTCGACCTTACATCCCTAGTCATCCAACTCGACGACTTTTCACAGCTCAAGCAACCTTCTCGAGCAACCATTATCCACCAATTCACGACCTTTGAGTTGTTACCTCATTTGTTGTTCTATACCGATCAACGAACACCTTCCAACACTTCGAATATTCCCACTTGAATTCTTCTCGAAGTTGCACAATCCCCGAGCCAGTTACGTCACTGCGCTGGGGCTAGGGTTTGGGGGGGGGGGGGGGGGGGGTTCCCCCAAAATATATATTTTTTCAAGCTCTTTTCTTCAAATACAAGTCGTACCCAAAAAACGTAACTTTTTAGAAAACGACCCAATTGGAAACAAACCATAGCATCATCACTATCCACCACAACGTTTAGAAGCGTTGTTGAAAACTTAACTGATCAGGATATAGGCCGACACGATCAGTTCAGCTCGACCCGACCCGATTGCACCCCACGACCGACCCGATCCAACTCACCATTCCCTGGGACATGACCGACCCGATCCTGTCATAATATGACTAAACCGATCTGATCACCAATAAGGCTAACCCGATCCGATCACCAATACGACTAACCCGATCCGATCACCAACACGACCGACCCGATTCGATTGCACAACATAACCGACCCGAAACGGCGTTTCATCACCTCAACTTATGGACCGACCCGATTGCACCCCACGACCGACCCGATCCAACTCACCACTCCCTGGGACATGACCGACCCGATCCTATCACAGTATGACTAACCTGATCTGATCACCAATACGACTAACCGGATCCGATCACCTATACGACTAACCCGATCCGATCACCAACACGACCGACCTGATCCGATTGCACAACATAACTGACCCGACATGGCGTTTCATCACCTCAACTTCTGGACCGACCCGACCCATCTTGAATGGACCGACCTGACCAGACATAGCCTGACCCAACCAGTCCTTCCGACCGACCTGTTCTAACTTATACCCCAGGACAAGATTTATGACCGACCCGACCTATTTATGGCCGACCCGATCCAGCTCCTACACATCTTCAATTCTGCTCCGTTTCCGACCAAAACTTCGCCAATGACTAATCAACGAAACCAACTAAACCAAAATCATCAAACACAATCACAAACATGTCATAACATTTCTAACAACATGAATATGACTACTATCACAAAAATGATGTAAACATCACCTAAAACCATTAAATTGAACATATAATCAAAATGAGAGATTTAACTAACGTAAACATGTGAAATGACATGAAATTAACAGGTAAAACTTGCTAAATTAGATCATAGAGTGATTCATATGAAAATGGACATATAATGGTGTAAATCTATGGCGAAACACTTGAATTTGATAAGAAACTTGCACAAACACTCATATACTTCATTGCATTCATGTGAGAGATGTAAATCACTCACCGATTTGCCAAAACAAGCTAAAATCAATGAAATAGGAATCCATACAACAAGCACCTCGCACCAATCACTTTGATCCAATGAACTCTTGCTTTAATCAATGTAGATCTAGCCACCAATGGTGTAGATCTATGATTTCTCTCCTTGGATTTGGATTTTCAATGGTGGAAAGGTGTTAGAGGAAGGAGGAGCACAAAACAACCCAACGAGTAAATGAAAAACTAGACCATTCCCTATATCCCTCACCCCCTATTTGTACCCTCCCATCAGCCCACTAATGGGCCTCACTAATTCAGCCCATTATGGCTTACCAAATCTGGACAACCAACTGAAAAACCTTAAAACAATAATTTCTCCCAAACCGCTAAACCAGATCTTTAATGTGACCACTCTACGGAAAGGCAAACATTAATTCCTTTCCAATGGCACAGGTCTAACCCTCTATTTCAACCTGAGTCAAAAGTTATTCCTTATAGAAGATTGATAAGGGCAAAATGGTCAGAAACAAAATCGTTAAAAATTATGGACATGTCTCACATCCCCATAAGCAACGTATCAAAAGATGAGAATGATCCAACCCTTAAGGAATAAAATAAAAATATTTTACGATCTTCCGATACATAAAATGCGGGCTGTTACATTCCCCCCCCCCCCCCCCTAAGAATTTCACCCTCGAAATTCCAAGTAAACATAAGCAACTACAACAATTCTGTATGCCTATCATCCATGAGAAGCCAGTTCTATAACCCAAACTAGCAACCATCAAGGCATGCATCCATAGTCTTAATCTAGCACGTGGAATTCTATCAAACAACAATAAGATACAACAACATAACAATGATACAATTAAAGGTTCCTACCGACGAAGAGTTCTGGATGAGTCGCCTTCATACTCTCTTCCGTCTCCCATGTACAATTGTCGCCATCTTCACTCCATTGTACCTTGACTAGCTTAATCGCCTTCCTCCTAAGCTATTTCATGTTATTCCCCACAACACGAAGTGGCTTACGAGGTTTTGCGACTGCGGTTTCAACTTCTAAGTCTTCGTATTGCTCTGGAAGTACCACCACATTCGAATCATGCACAAACTTCCGTAGAAAAGACACATGGAACACATTATGCACATTCGACATCTTCTCGAATAACTTCAATCTATATGCGAGCTTTCCAATTCGCACGACTATCGGAAATGGTCCAACGAACCTAGGAGCCAACTTTCCTTTACTTCCGAATCGAACCATATGCTTCAACGGTGAAATCTTCACAAAGACCATATCGCCTACGTCAAATTCCAATCTTTTCGACATTTTATCAGCATAACTCCTCTGACGATCTTAGGCCACTTTCATTCGTTGTCGAACGATCTCGATGCAACCCAAGGCCTCTCTAATCATCTCTGGCCCAAGTACCAATTTATCTCCAGTTTCTAGCCAACATGCCGGAGAATTGCACGGTGTCTCATACAACGCCTCGTATGGTGCCATCCCAATGCTAGACTGGTAGCTATTATTATACGCAAACTCAACTAGATGTAGATGGTCTTCCCACGATCCTCCAAAATCCAACACACAAGCTTTTAGGAGATCTTCCCAAACTCGATTGACTCTCTCAGTCTGGCCATCAGTTTGGGGACGATATGCTATACTCAAGCACAACTTGGTTTCCAAAGCTTCTTGCAAACTCTTCCAAAATCTGCTAGTGAATAATGGATCTCGATCACTCACTATACTCTTTGGGATGCCATGGAATCTAACAATCCATTTCACATAAAGTTCAGCCAGCTTAGACGTTGTCCTAGTCGACTTGACAGGAATGAATCTTGCACTTTTGGTTAAGCGATCCACAATGACCCAAATCCCTTTATATCCTATCCTGGTTTTAGGCAGTCCATTGATAAAATCCATCGATATTTGCTCCCACTTCCACGTAGGAACTTCCAATGGCTGAAGCAAACACCTTGGCTTCTTCTGTTCAGCTTTCACTAACTGACAGTTCATGCACTTGGAAATGAATTTTCCAATATCTCTCTTCATCCCCTCCCAGTAGTAGACTCGCTTCATGTCTTGATACATTTTATTACCACCGGGATGAATCGTCAACTTTGAGGGATGACATTCTCTCAGAACTTCATCTTTCAATCCATCAATATCAAGAACAACTAACTGTCCTTGCTTTCGAAGCAAACCTTCTCGATTGACATCGAACTCTTTATTCTCCGGTTCCTGCCTATGGATAAATTCGACACTCTTAACATCTTGCTTTTGCCTTTCGTCAATCCTTTCGATGAGAGTAGTTCTTATCAATAAGCTTCCCAACATTTCAGGTTCCAACTCACACTTTGGCCTGAAATCAAACCTTGCCAAATACTCAAGGCTCTTCCATTCCGAAAACATCGTTCCAAAACTTGTGTGTCTTTGACTCAACGCATCTGCAACTGTGTTACCTTTGCCAAGAGTATAGGGTATATCAAAATCATACGATGCCATAAACTCTAACCATCGTCGCTGCCGAAGATTCAAATCCTTTTGGGAGAGAAGATACTTCAATGACTTATGATCCGTAGACAACTCGAACCAAACTCCCAACAGGTAATGTCTCCACATCTTCAGAGCAAACACAATCACTGCCAACTCCAAATTATAAGTTGGATGATTCTTTTCATGCGGCTTTAGCTATAGACTCGCATAGGCCACAACCTTATCGTTCTGCATTAGTACTGCTCCAAGTCCAGTACCATATGCATCGGTGTATACTACCATCTCTTCATTTCCACTTGGAATGGTCAACACAGGTGCACTCGTCAATATCTCCTTCAGGATTCCGAACGCTTGTTCACACTTTGCATCCCATGTGAACATTTGGTTCTTCTTTGTCAATCCTATTAACGGTGCAGCTACCTTAGAGAAATCCTTGATAAACCGTCGGTAATAACCGGCCTACCCAAGGAAACTTCGACGGGCCTACCCAAGGGAACTTCGAACATCCGTCACATTCTTAGGTCTATCCCAGTCCTGCATTGCTGTTACTTTGGCGGGGTCAACCGCTATCCCATTTCTAGAAACAACATGACCTAAGAACCTCACTTCATCCTTCCAGAAGTGACACTTCGAGAACTTATCTTTCAACTGATGCTTTAGCAAGATCTCTAACACAACTCTCAAGTGTGTCTTGTGTTCTTCCTCATTCCTGCAGTAAAGTAGAATATCATCCATGAACACAAGCACAAACTTATTCAACTGATCTCTGAACACTCTATTCATAAGATCCACAAAATATGCCGGTGCATTTGTCAACTCGAATGGCATCACCAACCATTCGAAGAAACCGGATGGTGTCCTAAAAGAAGTCTTTGGCACACTATCCTTAGCCACCCTCAATTGGTGAAATCCCGTTGCCAAATCCATCTGAAAAAACAATTTGGCTTCGTGAAGCTGATCGAACAGGTCATCAATCCTTGGCAATGGATACTTACTCTTTTTTGTCATCTTGTTCAGCTCATGATAGTCCACACACAATCTTAACAAGCCATCTGCCTTGGTTGCAAATACAACCGGTGCTCCCCATTCAGAAACACTTCTCCAAATGAATCCCTTCCATAGAAGGTCATGAACTTGCACCTCAACCTCTCGTTGTTCCTTAGGCGCCATCCTCCTAAGAGGCATAACGATTGGTCTAGCACCTTCGACCAAATCGATCCTAAACTCGATCTCACGATGCGGCGGCAACCCTTTGACCTCGTCAAAGACATCTACATACTCATTAGCAATCAGCACTGATGACAGGTCTTCTTGTGGAATCCCAAGTGAATATAGATAACTTACGAAGACCCCGTCTTCGCGCTTACATCTAATCAACACCTCTCTCCCTTCCACATCCCTGACCCTTACCTCTAGCTTCTCGCAATTCACCCTTGCCCCATACCTCTTAAGCCAATTCATGCCCAAGATGATACCATACCCAGCGAAGTTAAAAACAAAGCAATCACACACAAAAGAGCAACCATGACTCGACGACACTAAACCACGGCAAATCATGCACAAACTGGACGAACCCCTAACTGGATTAGTCATGACTAATGTTCTATCACAAATCTCGGGTTCCAAACCCAAGCGACAAACAAGCTCATTGCAAATGAATGAATGCGATGCTCTAGTATCAAAAAGCACACAAACTGAAACACCATTAATAGAAAGAGTACCTTGCACCACGACACCCTTTCCCTTCTCCTCTGCAGTAAGAGCTCTTGAAGAAGTTGGCATGACTTCCAAGGCATATGCCTTCCCAACCTGCTTTCCCTTAGAAGATTCTGGACAGTCTTTCTTCTCATGCCCAGGCTTTCCACACTTGAAGCACTTCTTCTCAGCTTTGGGGTTCTTGCACTCACTAGCAAAATCGCCTTTCTATTGGCAGTTAAAGCAAACCACCTCACTCTTAGGTTTCTTTTGGCCATCTTTTCTATTCTGCTGTTACTGCTTCCTCTGCTTATTATTACCACCTTTCTGTGGTTTCTGACCTCTCTGGTTATAGCAACAACATTTGCTTCCTTGGGAAACAAGCTCTCATGATGAATAGCTTTTTGCATAATCTTCTCAAATGAATCATCGAGATGGTCCACTAATGGCTTTCCGATATAAGCATCCAAACCTAGGATGTAACACCCCACCTCCACTAGGATCACTCCTTAGAATGTACTAGCTTTGGAGGGGCGTTATTGTGAAGGTAAACATGCACAGAGATATAGCAAGACAGAGTATATAAAAATAAATATAAGTAAAGCAGCGGTAGCAGATAAAAACCCATCATCATCACAGAAAACCCACATAGTCAAGTACATAATATCAAAATGTCATGATCCAAAATACAACTC
The DNA here is from genome assembly GCA_030737875.1 of Allium sativum. Lineage (NCBI taxonomy): Eukaryota > Viridiplantae > Streptophyta > Magnoliopsida > Asparagales > Amaryllidaceae > Allium > Allium sativum. Next base: position 385,932,736 of record CM060916.1, on the reverse strand, counting down.
CAGTCTAGATACGTGATAACAAAATACATAGTAAACATCAGTACTAATCCCCAGAAATAAAAGATAAGCCACAGCTAGCTCAGATCCATACATGAGCTATCCAACAAGCAAGTCAAAGATCCACTAAGCAGATGTAGTCCCTCCCTGAGAACCTGTGGGGGGGGGGGGGGAGAACGGAAGAAAAGAAGCGAAAGAAAACAGGTCAGTCAAAAAGACTGGTAAGCCCTACTACGATCAATCTATAAACTAATAAAGTTAACAGTATGATGGAAACTGAGAGGAACATTCTGGCAACAGATAAAGGTGACATCACATAGACGAGATTAATCTTTGCACCACAATGTACTAGCACACCCACAAAACAAATCTTGATCCCTTAGCCCAAACTTTGACCCAATAACATGAAGTGACCTTAGTATAAGGCCCAGCCCAACGGTCTAGTCGATCGGCTCCCTATAAACCTAACACGTCGAGTGTTGGTGTCCATACGGCCCACATGGATGTAGTCAGACTGCGCTGGGTCCACCCTTGGGTGTATCAAGCCCTCGGGTGTCAACCCCAGACACCTAAGCAATAATGCACAGTCTAAGCCTACTGGTACCCGTGCCTCGAGTTTGTCCAACATCGGACTACGTGCACGTCCGTAGCCCGCCGGACCCGCACCGCTGTACCACTCAGCCGTCGCTTTGGTCGCTTACATCAGTCCAGTAATCGTGCCCCGCCCTAACCTAGCTATAGGGTTGTAGTGATACCAAACTGGGATTACTGCTGGAACAGACCACGTTGCTAGGGTTTCTAAGAGGGTTAAGTGTGGTCTTAACCCCTCACTAAACCTGGATTAAATTAGCTAAGTGTAACCACTTAACCCCATCTAATCCTCGCATCCCCATTTTTGGTTAAGTATTAGTGGGCCATGACTTAACCCTAATCATGAGGCATTAATTACTTAACGCACCCAACCTCTCACATTAGACATCCGTGGTTACCTGGGAAGATTTACACCACGTCTAGGTCTAACCTCGGGTCTTATGGTGCAACATGACCAACTACCCACATTAGATCCCACGTTGTGGTTACCTGGGAAGATTTACATCACAACTAGGTCTAACCTCGAGTTGGCCATATCATGTTATCTAATGTCATGTCCACTTCAAAACATATTCACAAGTTAACATATACTTGGGTAGACCTAACTTAATAGGTAAATTCCCAAGGGGTAGACCTAACTTAATAGGTAAATTCCCAATCTTTTAGTTTCATGTATTTTTAAGTTTACCCAAACCCTCCCAACGTCATTATCTCGTTTACATATTCGTCATAACGTATAAGGGTATAAAAGGTAACTTGGCATAACATACATGGTGAACTTCACATGTCATAATAAACATGCATACATGTTAAACTTGCAAATCATGTCATGGTGAATTCGCATAAACATGCATAGCTTATTAAATATGCATGATAAGGTGAACATGCATAATCCATTAAACTTGCATAACATGGCAAGATGAACATGCATAATCCATTAAACTTGCATAACATGGTAAGGTGAACTTGCATAATCATTAAACTTGCATAACATGGTAAGATGATCTAGCATAAACATGCATAACCCATGAAACATGTAGAACATGACATAATAAGCTCGCATAAGTATGCATAACTTGTGAAACATGTAAAACATGGCATAGAAATCTCGCATATGCATGCATAACTTATGAATCACATAAAACATGACATAGTGAGTTCGCATAAGCATGCATAACTTATGAATCATATAAAACATGACATAGTGAGTTCGCATAAGCATGCATAATCAACTAAACTCACATAAATCTCAACTTTCACCAAGCATTAACTTTAAAGTTTGTAAAGTGAAGGTAAGAGGGCTTACAAATATAAACAAGCCACAAATCCACCAAATAAGATGAAGAAGCCCTTTTAAAAACCAAAACAAAGCCTCAAACAAGAAAACCCTTTTGCAAAATCCCAAAAACACAAACTTTAGCAAATCAAACTTGCATCTTAATGAAGTATGCAAGTTATTAAGCATTCATACAACATAGAAAAGGTTGTATGATCATCATATCATCATAGGATTAAACTTTGAGGAAGGTGGAGGCTAGGGATTTTAGATGGAGGCCATTTGGGGTTTCAATTTGGCATAGTTTAGTTGCAAGATTGATTAATGAGGCTTTAGGGTAGGATTAGGGGTATATTTATAGAGAATTAGAGTGTTTTAGGCCCTAGGATTAACCCTAGATTAGGTTTGGCCCGTCAGATCTTAGAATTCTCCAGAACCAAGCCACTTGACCCAACCCCAATTAGAAATGGTGCACCAGGCTGGGCTGCCTGGGCACCCCCTGTCGACAGGGCTGTCGACAGGGCAGTCGACACCCTGGGTGCCCTGTCGACATGCCTGTCGACATGGGCCCCCTGGCGGGAATTTTCCCGCCTAACCCTGATTAGCCCAAATCCCTGATTTTTAATTTGAAATTTAAATCTGTTTTTAGCATGGAAATTTCTGAAAACTTCAATGGGCCTTAACTGGATCATACGGACTCCGATTTTCGAAAACTCGGACTCTATTTCGCGTATTTTTCCGAGACGATCGCAATGGCATAGCCCGTTTCCCCTGATTCTGATTTTTGAATTTAATTCTGCCTCGATTTATGTTATAACAGTTTATTGAAAATACGGGTTGTTATATTCTCCCCTCCTTAAAGGATTTCGTCCCCGAAATCTTCAAGTTAGGAAGAACATATCCTACCATCCAACATCCATCTACTCAAAACATCATCCACGAGCAACCATTGTCCTTAAAGGATTCTAAATGCTGTATGAACGTATGCAAAAGTGTGTGTATATGTACTTATCTAATGCAATGATCAATGCAAAATATGTTAGTGAGATGTATCCATATGTATGCAAATCCCTAACATAATGTATAATGACTACATGCGTGCTCAATCATACATCCATATGCAACATCCATGTGATTGTATACAAATTTCATCCAAGAATATGCATAAACACCCATGCATATGCAATATGAGGAGTGTGTGAGCCGATCTAGTGCCTAATGTGTATCATGCATCCACGAGTAACCACTTGCAAACACTTGCAACCACTTGCAACCATCAACCATAACATGCTTCAAACACATGTTTCATCCAAGGGTTTCTACCTAAGGTTCTCATGACAAGCTTAGCACGATGACTAGATAAATATGGGTTAGCAAGGAGAAAGATATACTAACAAAGGGAAGAGATTGAGAGTGTACCCTCAAAAAGGAATGGATAAAGCCCACGCATCTTCTCCTCGGTTTCCCAAGTTGCGTCCTCTTCGGCTTCACCCCATTGCACCTTCACCAATCTGACCTCACGATTCCTTAGCTTCTTGGTCTCTGTCCCCAAGATACGAATCAGAGCTTTCCTTAAAGTTGCTTCTTTCTCTACCTCCACGTCTTCAAGCATGCTAGGCTCAACCACCTCAGCGGACTCATGCAGGCACTTTCGGAGATGCGAGACATGAAAGACATTATGCACTCCGGACAACTTCTCGGGCAATTGCACTCTGTATGCCATCTTCCCAATTCTCTCAATGATGGGGAAGGGTCCAACAAATCTCGGTGCTAGCTTCCCAACAGCTCCAAATCGGACCACATTCCGCAAAGGAGAAACCTTCACGAAAACCTTGTCCCCAACCTCAAACTCCAATTCGGACCTTCGCCTGTCAGCATAGGATTTCTGCCGGTCTTGGGCCGCTTTCATCCGTCTTCTAATCAACTCAACCTTCTCGGATGTATCCCTAATCATGTCGGGTCCAAGTATAAGCTTATCCGTGGATTCCCACCAACATGTAGGTGACTTGCACGGCCTCCCATATAAAGCCTCAAAGGGTGCCATCCCTATGCTCGCCTGATAACTGTTGTTGTATGCAAACTCGACAAGAGGGAGATGGTCTTCCCAAGCACCACCAAAATCTAGAATGCAAAGCCTCAACAAGTCCTCAAGTACCCTATTCACCCTTTCTGTCTGGCCGTCTGTTTGTGGGTGATAGGCCGTACTCAGGTTCAACTTCGTGCCCATAGCCTCCTGCAAGCTGTTCCAGAATTGACTAGTAAAGATGGGGTCTCGGTCACTGACTATGCTGGAAGGGACCCCATGTAGTCGCACTATCTCACGAAGATATACTGATGCTAGTCCAGATGCTGTCCTTTTGCTCTTTACTGGGATAAAGTGAGCACTCTTCGTGAGCCTATCTACAATGACCCATATGCTCGTATTTCCCTTCCTGGACCTTGGAAGCCCATCAATAAAGTCCATAGAAATGCTCTCCCACTTCCATAGCGGGACCTCTAGCGGATGTAATAGCCCACCGGGCTTCTTCGACTCAGCTTTTACTCTTTGACAAATAACACATCTCGAGACAAACTCCGCCACATCCTTTTTCATTCCGGGCCAGAAGAAAACGCGCTTCATGTCCTTATACATCTTATCACCCACTGGATGTATGGTCATCTTGGAGCGATGTGCTTCCTCGAGAACTTTCCTCACCAAGTCTTCTACCATCGGGACACAAAGCCTTCCATCTCTCCTCAGCCAACCCCTATCGTCTATAGAATATCGAGCAAGGTGACTAGATGTCTCCCCTCGAACCAGCTTATCCAAGATCTCAATTATCTGAGGGTCTTCCTTTTGCGAAGCCCTAACTTGATCTAGGAGGGTAGGCCTGAGCTCTAAAGATGCCAAGGAACCGGTCATCGACTCCATTGCCCAAGAGAAATCAAAGGTCGCTAAGAACTCTAAATTCTTCATCTCAACAAACAGAGGACTTAGTGTCAACCTTTTCCTACTCAACGCATCCGCTACAACATTCCCCTTGCCAGGGGTATAGGATATCTCAAAATCATAGGAAGCCAAAAATTCCATCCATCTCTGCTGTCTTAAGTTCAGATCTTTCTGCGAAAAGAGATACTTTAAAGACTTATGATCGGTATATAGCTCGAATCTCTCTCCCAGAAGATAATGACGCCATGCTTTGAGCGCATATACAATCGCTGCTAGCTCTAGATCATGAGTGGGATAATTCCTCTCATGTACCTTAAGTTGCCTTCCACCAAAGCATATAACTCTGCCCTCTTGCATCAGAACGGCACCCAATCCCGTGCCACAAGCATCAGTGTACACGGTAAATATCTTACCACCATCGGGTAAGGCTAGAACTGGTGCAGAGGTAAGGGCTCTTTTGAGTCTCTGAAAAGCAAGCTCACAATCCATATCCCAAGCAAAGACTAAGTTCTTCTTCGTCAACTTAGTAAGAGGAGCGGATATCTTTGCGAAGTCTTTAATGAACTTCCGATAGAAACCCGCAAGACCCAGAAAGCTTCTCACCTCGGTTGCATTCCTTGGAGTCTTCCAATCCTGAACTGCAACCACCTTAGCGGGATCTACCGCTAAGCCTTGCTTGGATACGATATGCCCAAGAAATCTGACTTCCCTTCTCCAAAAGTGGCACTTGGAGAACTTGGCTTTTAACTGGTGTGCTCTGAGTGTATCCATCACCTCTACTAGGTGCCTCGCATGCTCTTCCTCATCCTTGGAGAAGACCAGAATATCATCAACAAAGACCACGACAAACTTATTCAAAAACTCCCGAAACACCCTACTCATCAAATCCACAAAATATGCGGGTGCATTCGTCAAACCGAACGGCATAACAAGCCATTCAAAGAATCCGTCTGGAGTTCTGAATGCAGTCTTGTCTATACTGTCTTCAGCCACTCTGAGCTGATGGAAACCCGTAGCAAGGTCAAGCTGAGAGAAAACAGAAGCACCAACAAGTTGATCAAAGAGATCATCGATTCTTGGTAACGGGTGTCGGTTCTTCTTAGTTAGCTTATTCAACTCTCTATAATCCACACAGAGTCGGAGAGAGCCATCTGCCTTAGTTGCAAACACCACAGGCGCTCCCCATTCGGATATACTCCTTCTGATGAAGCCCTTCTCAAGCAATTCTTTAACTTGTTTGCTCAACTCCCGTCTCTCACGCGGAGCCATATGCCGAACGGGCAAAGAAACAGGCTTAGCATTATCTACCAGATAGATGCGAAAGTCGATCTCTCGTTTAGGGGGCAACCCCTTAACTTCTTCAAACACATCTGGATAATCTCGGACCACCCTTACAGACTGAAGGGCCTCCTCTGATGAGTCGAGAGATTCTAGATAGCATAACATGACGGGATTCTTCGGATTGCATGAAATCTCTAAGGTGTTGCCCAGGCGAGTCACAAGCCTTACAATCCTATGCTCACAATCCAGAATGGCTCCATATCTAGACAGCCAATCCATGCCCAAGATTAATCCGTATCCCCTGAAACCTAGAACATACGCACTACACAAGAATTCAACGCTGAGTATAGAGATCCTTAGATCCTCACATACCATGGATAGATGAGCAGAACCCCCAATGGGATTCGAAACACAAACGGGATCATCCACTAAGCTAGTACTGAGGTGCAAACTATCGACAAGATCAGATGAAATAAAGCTATGTGATGCACCGGAATCAAACAAGGTACGTACCGGAAGGTCAGAGATATAAACAAGGTTCTCAACAGAAACACTACCTCTCTCGGGAACTGAAGCGGCATTGAGAGCATGAACTTGCCCTCCTGAAGATCCAGCCTGTCCTTTCTTCTTTGGGCAGTCTTTGCTGAAGTGCCCAGCCTCTCCACAAGAAAAGCATCCACCATTAAGCTTCCTTTTCTTCTTCCTGCAATCTTTAGCAAAATGCCCAGCTATGCCACAGTAATTGCACTTCCCCTTGCCTTTGTTGTTGCCCTTCTTGTTCTTATTCTGATTTCCTTGACTGCTTTGACCTTGGTTGCCTTTGCCTTGAGAATCAGCCTTCTTTGCCTGAGTATCGCCTGACTTGACTTCCTTCTTTCCCTCTCCCTGAAGCAGAGCCATATTGACCAAACTCTCGAAAGTGGCTCCATGCGGAATATGTGACATTGCCAAGCCCTGTAGCGGCTCATTCAATCCTCTGGCAAATCGAAGAGCCTTCTTCTCCGGGGTGTTTACTAGATCCAAACCAAAGCGGGCCAGCTGATTGAACTTGTTCACATACTCCTTGACAGACATATCCCCTTGCTTTAGTGCAATGAACTTCTCCATTTGTAAATTTGCTTCAGCTGAAGATAGAAACTTGGTCACAAATCTAGCCCTCAAATCGGCCCAAGTCTCAACGGGCCTCGTCCCATTGGTGACCTCCCACCAATAGGCCGCCTCATCCTTCAGAAGCCATACGGTCAATAAGATCTTCCTCTCGTCATCTATTCCAAAAATGGCAAACAAGTCCTCCGTGTCCTTCAGCCAATTCCTAGCTTCAACGAAAGATTCTGTGCCTAGAAAATTCTTGCCCCCCATTGCTTTGAAGTCTTTACACACCTTTGTAAACTCAATCTGAGGATGCTGAGGGGGAGGAGGAGGAAGAGGAGCCTCAGCAACGGGAGGAGGAGGAACATTAGCAACGGGAGGGGGAATATTAGCTGCTGGAGGAGGGGGAGCTGGGACCACCGGAGGAGGGATATTAGGGGTAGGATTCTCAACCATAGGAGGAGGAGTGGGAGTAGGGTTGGCGGGACCAGCAGCCGCCCTAGCTTCTAGGAGTCTCCTATACCAGAGTGGTACGTTCACCCCATCTGGGATGTCAAGATTCTCAGCCATACTGAAACAAGAGATAAGATAAGATTAGGTCAAGGGAACGAAGGATAACGCTGATGGCTTTTTGGGGATTAGCCTTAAAATAATCTAGACTTTAATTTGGAAAATACTTAGTAGGTTTTTGAAAATAGTTTTTCCGAAAAGGGTTTTTTTTTTCAAAAGTTTTTGTTCAATCTTGTTAACCTTGTGCTCTGATACCAAATGTAACACCCCACCTCCACTAGGATCACTCCTTAGAATGTACTAGCTTTGGAGGGGCGTTATTGTGAAGGTAAACATGCACAGAGATATAGCAAGACAGAGTATATAAAAATAAATATAAGTAAAGCAGCGGTAGCAGATAAAAACCCATCATCATCACAGAAAACCCACATAGTCAAGTACATAATATCAAAATGTCATGATCCAAAATACAACTCCAGTCTAGATACGTGATAACAAAATACATAGTAAACATCAGTACTAATCCCCAGAAATAAAAGATAAGCCACAGCTAGCTCAGATCCATACATGAGCTATCCAACAAGCAAGTCAAAGATCCACTAAGCAGATGTAGTCCCTCCCTGAGAACCTGTGGGGGGGGGGGAGAACGGAAGAAAAGAAGCGAAAGAAAACAGGTCAGTCAAAAAGACTGGTAAGCCCTACTACGATCAATCTATAAACTAATAAAGTTAACAGTATGATGGAAACTGAGAGGAACATTCTGGCAACAGATAAAGGTGACATCACATAGACGAGATTAATCTTTGCACCACAATGTACTAGCACACCCACAAAACAAATCTTGATCCCTTAGCCCAAACTTTGACCCAATAACATGAAGTGACCTTAGTATAAGGCCCAGCCCAACGGTCTAGTCGATCGGCTCCCTATAAACCTAACACGTCGAGTGTTGGTGTCCATACGGCCCACATGGATGTAGTCAGACTGCGCTGGGTCCACCCTTGGGTGTATCAAGCCCTCGGGTGTCAACCCCAGACACCTAAGCAATAATGCACAGTCTAAGCCTACTGGTACCCGTGCCTCGAGTTTGTCCAACATCGGACTACGTGCACGTCCGTAGCCCGCCGGACCCGCACCGCTGTACCACTCAGCCGTCGCTTTGGTCGCTTACATCAGTCCAGTAATCGTGCCCCGCCCTAACCTAGCTATAGGGTTGTAGTGATACCAAACTGGGATTACTGCTGGAACAGACCACGTTGCTAGGGTTTCTAAGAGGGTTAAGTGTGGTCTTAACCCCTCACTAAACCTGGATTAAATTAGCTAAGTGTAACCACTTAACCCCATCTAATCCTCGCATCCCCATTTTTGGTTAAGTATTAGTGGGCCATGACTTAACCCTAATCATGAGGCATTAATTACTTAACGCACCCAACCTCTCACATTAGACATCCGTGGTTACCTGGGAAGATTTACACCACGTCTAGGTCTAACCTCGGGTCTTATGGTGCAACATGACCAACTACCCACATTAGATCCCACGTTGTGGTTACCTGGGAAGATTTACACCACAACTAGGTCTAACCTCGAGTTGGCCATATCATGTTATCTAATGTCATGTCCACTTCAAAACATATTCACAAGTTAACATATACTTGGGTAGACCTAACTTAATAGGTAAATTCCCAAGGGGTAGACCTAACTTAATAGGTAAATTCCCAATCTTTTAGTTTCATGTATTTTTAAGTTTACCCAAACCCTCCCAACGTCATTATCTCGTTTACATATTCGTCATAACGTATAAGGGTATAAAAGGTAACTTGGCATAACATACATGGTGAACTTCACATGTCATAATAAACATGCATACATGTTAAACTTGCAAATCATGTCATGGTGAATTCGCATAAACATGCATAGCTTATTAAATATGCATGATAAGGTGAACATGCATAATCCATTAAACTTGCATAACATGGCAAGATGAACATGCATAATCCATTAAACTTGCATAACATGGTAAGGTGAACTTGCATAATCATTAAACTTGCATAACATGGTAAGATGATCTAGCATAAACATGCATAACCCATGAAACATGTAGAACATGACATAATAAGCTCGCATAAGTATGCATAACTTGTGAAACATGTAAAACATGGCATAGAAATCTCGCATATGCATGCATAACTTATGAATCACATAAAACATGACATAGTGAGTTCGCATAAGCATGCATAACTTATGAATCATATAAAACATGACATAGTGAGTTCGCATAAGCATGCATAATCAACTAAACTCACATAAATCTCAACTTTCACCAAGCATTAACTTTAAAGTTTGTAAAGTGAAGGTAAGAGGGCTTACAAATATAAACAAGCCACAAATCCACCAAATAAGATGAAGAAGCCCTTTTAAAAACCAAAACAAAGCCTCAAACAAGAAAACCCTTTTGCAAAATCCCAAAAACACAAACTTTAGCAAATCAAACTTGCATCTTAATGAAGTATGCAAGTTATTAAGCATTCATACAACATAGAAAAGGTTGTATGATCATCATATCATCATAGGATTAAACTTTGAGGAAGGTGGAGGCTAGGGATTTTAGATGGAGGCCATTTGGGGTTTCAATTTGGCATAGTTTAGTTGCAAGATTGATTAATGAGGCTTTAGGGTAGGATTAGGGGTATATTTATAGAGAATTAGAGTGTTTTAGGCCCTAGGATTAACCCTAGATTAGGTTTGGCCCGTCAGATCTTAGAATTCTCCAGAACCAAGCCACTTGACCCAACCCCAATTAGAAATGGTGCACCAGGCTGGGCTGCCTGGGCACCCCCTGTCGACAGGGCTGTCGACAGGGCAGTTGACACCCTGGGTGCCCTGTCGACATGCCTGTCGACATGGGCCCCCTGGCGGGAATTTTCCCGCCTAACCCTGATTAGCCCAAATCCCTGATTTTTAATTTGAAATTTAAATCTGTTTTTAGCATGGAAATTTCTGAAAACTTCAATGGGCCTTAACTGGGTCATACGGACTCCGATTTTCGAAAACTCGGACTCTATTTCGCGTATTTTTCCGAGACGATCGCAATGGCATAGCCCGTTTCCCCTGATTCTGATTTTTGAATTTAATTCTGCCTCGATTTATGTTATAACAGTTTATTGAAAATACGGGTTGTTATATAGGACAAACTTCTCATTCTTCTGATAGGATGTATCATTGTATGAACGAGCATATCTAGACAAGGCTTCAAAGTTAGAAATGTAGTAAAGCACAGAACGACCATTCTGTTTCAGCTCTACGAACTTCTTGAATAGAGAAAATTTCTGAGCTGTGGATATAAACTTTGCTTCAAACTAAGCTTGGAATTGCTCCCATGAAATCTCCTCTTCTAGAGTCTGGAGTATGATAGAATTCCACCATTCCATGGCCGTGCCCTGCAGTTGCCTTGATGCAAGCTTTCTCTTTCTTACATCCTCAATACCCAAGTCTCCAAAGATTTGGACACATGAATCCATCCACCTCTGAACCTCTTCAGCGGGTTCGTTTCCCTTGAATGGTTTCCCTCCTAGAGATGTAAAATCTTTGCACAGCTTTGCAAAATCTGCTACTCTAGGAACTCGCCCACCTAAATCTACTGTTGCTGCCACTGGAGCGGGTACCCTTCACATAATTGCCTCTACCATGTCCTCAAACATGGCTGGGTAATTTTGTTCACCGCCTTTTTCCCCTCCAGTATTAGTTCCCCTAGCAGCGCGTCTTGATGGTCTTCTACTCATTCTAAATCTGCAATTTAGAATAATTAGCCACTTCCAAGAAAGCTGCTAAAGAGATACAACCGCTACTACTATGTATGATAATATATATAGTAAGCATCCAACTGAAATCTACAAGTACGTCTCTCATATGTGACTACGTCTTTGAACTTTGGCAAAAATCGTTGAACCTGGCTCTAATACCAAATGTGACGACCGCCCATAACCCCTGCACTAAACAAGAGGAATATGCGCTGAAGGGTGTGCCGAGCAGCTATGGACGATCATCAGAGTAGGTAAAAAACATCGAAACCTGTCATAGAACTCACAGTGCAAGGATAAAATATAATAGAACCTATACAACATGTAATAGTAATGGGGCATCATATAGCAAACTTTAGAAAACTTTCTCAACATCATGAAAAGTTATCCAATTGATACCAAAGTTTGTACATAAGTCCTCACTACAACACTCATAGAGCACTCAAACAGCGGAAACAGAAATACTAAATAGTAATAAAACTGGTACGCCAGCCTCCTGCTCGCCTCCACACAACAACATCGTCCTCACTAATTACCTGTAACCTACTACTTAGTCTGCCCATCCACAATCGGATGAACAACCCAAGGTAATAAGAGGAGACATAAAACCTTGAGTCAAACAATAGTCTTAGTGAGTGATAAAATGACTAACAAACTTCAATTGTAAAGTATATGAGATGGGATAGATAAGTATACTAATCAACCCACAACACCAGAGAAAAACTCAACCTTAGCTTCCCCACATGTTACAGTGATAGCCTTTACTTTAACAATTCAATCATACATCCATGGAAACTAGAACACCCATTCAACCATGGCAAAGCTCTCATGACATCCAAACTATAGATCTCATGTAAACCATCCTAATCGAACTCAACACCCCTCAAGCACAAACCCCAGAGGCCTAAACCAATATCAGACAAGCACCCAAGAAACATCTCCATCGACGTTGGACAATCTACATGAGACATTTCAAACAAAACAACTAATCAATCATGACAGACCCTGGCTATCACCACCAATCCTGCTTGAAACCATCGTTAATCGTATGATGGCCAACCTTGCCATATGTCAAGGGCTAATGTAACCCCAGCTCTAGCATAAACTCCATACGCCTTTCAACGTAACATATGTATGTCCAACCTTGACAAATAGGCCTTTCAATGATACCCAAGGTATTCAACCTACAATTGGTCTTTTGGGTGCCCCCATCGTACCTTTGCTTTGAGTCTGCTGGATCTTACGACAACGATAATCTCTCGGTCTTCTCATATCTAGTCATCCAACTCGACGACTTTTCATAGCTCAAGCAACCTTCTCGAGCAACCATAATCCACCAACTCACGACCTTTGAGTTATCACCTCATTTGCTGTTCTATACCAATCAACGAACACCTTCCAACACTTCAAATATTCCCACTTGAATTCTTCTCGAAGTTGCAAAATCACCGAGCCAATTACATCACTGCGCTGCGGCTCGGGTTCGGGGGGTTGCCCCAATTTTTTTTTTCAAGCTCTTTTCTTCAAATATATGTCGTACCCGAAAAACGTACTTTTTTAGAAAACGACCCTATTGGAAATAAACCATAGCATCATCACTATCAACCACAACGTTTAGAAGTGCTGTTGAAAACATAACTGATCAGGATATAGAGCAACCCGATCAGTTCAGCTCGACCCGACTTGATTGCACCCCACGATCGACCCGATCCAACTCATCCCTCCCTGGGACATGACCGACCTGATCCTATCACCAATATGACTAACTCGATCCGGTCACCAATATGACTAACCCAATCCGATCACCAACATGACTAACCTGATCCGTTGCACAGCATAACCAACCCGACCCGACATTTCATCACCTCAACTTCTGGACCGTTCCGACCCATCTTGAATGGACCGACCCGACCGGCCACAGCCTGACCTAACCAGTCCTTCCGACTGACCTGTTCTGACTTATTCCTCAGGACAAGATTTATGACCGACCCGACCCACTTATGGCCGACTCGATCCACTTCCTACACATCTTCAATTCTACTCCGTTTCTGACCAAAATTTCGCCGCCGACGAATCCGACGAAACCGACTCAACTAAAATCATCAAACACAATCACAAACATGTTATAACATTGCTAACAACATGAATATGATGACTACCACAAAAATGATGTAAATATCACTTAAAACCATTAAATTGAACATATGATCAAAATGAGAGATCTAACTAACATAAACATGTGAAATGACATGAAATTAATGGGTAAAACTTGTTAAATTAGATCATAGAGTGATTCATATGAAAATGGACATATAATAGTGTAAATCTATGGTGAAACACTTGAATTTGATGAGAAACATGCACAAACACTCATATACTTCATTGCATTCTTGTGAGAGATGTAAATCACTCACCGATTTGCCAAAACAAGATAAAATCAATGAAATAGGAATCCAGACAACAAGCACCTCGCACCAATCACTTTCTAAGATATGCAAGGACTTCTATGGGAGGAAAACCATTCCGTGGAACCAAAAGCTTTGTGGAAGCACGGAATTGGCTGCGAGAGACAGAGAACTTGTTTGGACTTTTTGAAGTCGATGACCGTAGGAAGATATAATTGGTCGCATGGTAGCTTAAGGACGAGGCTTCGTTTTGGTGGGTGCTGATGCAAGCAGGGCTCCAGTTGATACTTGGGCTGATTTCCGATAAAGATTCGAGACGTAGTTTCTTTTTCAGGAATGATAGAGTATGCAGATGGAGAGATTTTTGGCACTTAAGCAAGGAAGTATGTTTGCTAAATAGTAGGTTAATAAGTTCAATCAATCGGCGAGGTTTAGGCTGGAATTAGTGAATACCCGACACAAGAAAGCTTTAAGGTTCGCGAGAGGATTAAATCAAACTCTCCAAGCATTGGCATTATCTCATATACCAATTAGGGTAACTTTTAAGAGGCTTGTTGACATGGCAATGATGCACGAAGAGTGTAAAGATGAGAAGAAAGAGGGTAAGACTGATGAGACTCAAAACAAGAAAGTGTGGCCCAAGAAAGAAACGCAAAAGAAGGGTGGAAAGAATGAAAAATCTCAGCGCAAGAAGAAATTTCATAGTTGTGGGAGCTTGGGTCATCTGGTCAAGGATTGCAGAAAAGGAAAGAATGCTTGCTTCAATTGTGGCGAAATTGGACACTATACTAGGGAATGCCCCAAGAAGCAAAGATAAAGGCAACGGGCATGACCTTTTGGAGGGCAAGTGCATGTCTTGAGGCCAGTGGGCTGGACAGAGGTAGGAAAGTTTTTGTTGAAGGTTTGATTTCCCTTTTCGATCATCCAGTTAGGACTACTTTTGATTATGGAGCTTCTCATTATTTTATATCTGATTCTGTGGTTGAGTCTCTGCACCTTAGTACTAGTATTGTTTTTGATCCCGTTATCGTCTCAAACCCCATTGGGGATATGACTCATCTGTCTATGATATGTTGGGGTTTGAGGATATCTGTGTTAGGCGTCAAGTTCGAATGCGATGCGTATTTGCTTGGTTTTATGGGCTATAGTCTTATTCTAGGGATGGATTGGCTAGCTATGTATAGTACCATCCTAGACTATGAGAGGAGGGTTGTTAGACTTTTGACTTGCCAAGGGAGGGCTCTCGAGCTTTCCTGTGACCCAAAGGGGTCTGTCATGCTTAGCTTCCTACAATCACTTGATGCTTCTGCCGATGATTTTCGATCTGTTACCCGTAATCTAAGAGTATCCAGATGTTTTTGATGAGGTTCGGGATTACCTCTAAGGCATGAGATTGATTTACGGATATACTTTGCAGATAATGCAAAGCCAATCGCATTGCCTGTGTGCCATATGGCTCTTAGGGAAAGGAGGGAGCTTGGCAAGAAAGTAGGGGAGCCACTTGAGAAGGGGTTTATCAGGCGAAGTATATCGAAATGGGGTGCTCCAGTCGTCTTCGCAACCAAGGTGGATGGCTCACTTCGTCTACGTGTGGATTACAGGGAGTTGAATAATCTCATAAAGAAGAATAAGCACCCACTCTTGAGGATTGACGATCTGTTTGACCAGCTTGTTGGCGCATCTATTTTCTAGTTGTTAGATCTGCCCATAGGATTTCATCAATTGAGGGTGGCCGATGACAGTATTGATAAGACCGCTTTCAAAATTCCAGATGGCTCTGTTGAGTGGGTAGTCATGCCTTTTCTTTTGATGAATGCACATTTATTGGATCTAATGAGTAGGGTGTTTAGGGAGTTTCTAAATAAGTTCAACGTGGCCTTTGTGGATGACATCCTGATTTTCTCGAAGAGCGAGGAAGAGCATGCCCTACATTTAGGAGAGGTTTTGAGGACTTTCAGAGCACACCAACTTAAGGTGAAATTCTCCAAGTGTCACTTTTAGAGAAAGGAGGTGAGATTTTTAGGGCATGTGTTCTCCAAGGATGGGATAGCGGTGGATCCCGCGACAGTAGTTGCAGTTCAAGATTGGAAGGTTCCAAAGAATGCAACGGGGGTGAGAAGTTTTATATCTTCACTAGTGATTTCTGGAAGAGCCTGCAAGAGGCATTAGGTACACAATTATGTTTGAGCACCGCATATCACCCTCAGACCGATGGACAGACTGAGAGGGTGAATAGAGTTCTTGAGGATTTTTTGAGGCTGTGTATCCTAGACTTCGGAGGGACTTCGGAGGAGAATCTCCCATTGGTGGAGTTCGCCTACAACAATAGTTATCAGACAGTATATGCATGACACCCTTTGAGGCACTATACGGACGACCTTGTAGATCACTGACTTGTTGGTGGGAGATTACGTATAGGCTTCTACTTGGACCTGAGATGATAAGAGAGACTTCAAAAAAGATTGATCTTATCCGCAGATGTATGAAGATAGCTCAGGACATGCAGAAATCCCATGCAGATAAAAGAAGACTGATGTTGACTACAGAGTAGGAGATATGGTTTTAATCAATGTATCACCTTTGAGGAATGTGGTTCGTCTTGGATCTGTAGGGAAATTGGCGCCAAGGTTTGTAGGGCCATTTCCCATAATAGAGAGGACAAGCCAAATGGCCTATAATGTGAGATTACCGGAGAGATTGGCGAGCCTTCATGATGCTTTTCATGTTTCTCACTTGTGAAAATGTCCTCACGATACAGCCGAGGCAGTTAATCTGAGCATGCTTGAGGAAGTAGAGGAAGAAAGGGAGGCAACAGTTAGACGTGTTCTACCCGTATACTTGGATCAGAGGTTAAGAAACTGCGCAACAGAGAGGTTAAGTTGATGAAAGTGCAATGGGGATAAGATCGGGAGGATGCCACTTGGAAGACTGAAGACAAGATTCACACTCCGTACCCTTTTCTTTTCAAGGGTATGTTCTTAACTTCTTTTTCCAGGCTTTTATTTGTACTTGCTTCTATCATTTGAGTATATCCTATTGATCAAATCTTCGACCTGTCGGTAGAAAACCATTGGATGTAAACATGTGTTTGAGACATTTTATGTTCGATGGATGCTAGTATTTGCTAGTGGTTGCTCGTGGATGCATATACACACACTGGGCACTAGATCGACTCAAACACTCTCATACTGCAAATGGATGTGTGTGCATTTTATTTTTATGGGTGAAAGTAGTAGTATCATCATATGGAAGTTGGATTTGGATGAATTATTTCGCATACATGTAGAGTTTACATGATATACTAGGAATATTTGCATACATTTTGGATTCATGGCACAAACATATATTGCATTAACAAGGTTAACAGAATCAGTAGACCGCCTGATTTTCGCATTAGCATAAGAGCATATACACACACCTTTGCATATGTTCATACAAGCATTAGAAATTCCTAAGAACAATGGGTGCTTATGGGTGATGGATGAGTAGATGATTGTAGGTGGATGTTAGCATAGTAACATTCTCCTAGACTTGGGGATTTCGGGGACGAAATCCTTTAAGTAGAGGAGAATGTAACACCTCGTAATTTTAACAAGACATTATTAAAAATAAACTCAAATATACTTAATTAAGTATTGGAGATTAAGTAAAACAGACTATACCATTGCTTTTGTCTTGGAATTATGGTTAAGATAGACTTTGAATTTGCGTAAAACGGACATCATATGAGGAAGATATAAAGGTTAGAAGTTTGTATACATATAAGAGGTTTATGTATAAATAAAACAAACCAGAATTTCAAAATAAATCAAATAGAAGAGAGGGAAAAAGAAGCGGGAATTTGGCCCGTTAGGGGTCGACCCCACTTCAGCCTGGGTCGACCTATAGGTAGCTGGGTCGACCCAAGGGGTAGGTGGGCTACCTGGATCCAGCCGAATTCTTATGAGTGAACCTGGACGGTTTTGTTAATCGGGTTCGTTATTTTCTAAATGGTTGGATTTAAAAACAGAGATTTGATGGTTAAGGGTTGTTTTGTGAATTCAATATAAAGGCATGCACTCCTATTAAATCAATTACACTTCTTCATACTTCTTCCTCAAACTCTTGTTCTAAAAATATAAAATGAAGATGGGGAGATGCTGCCAAAACTTTGATTGAATAAAAATAATTCTTACCTGAATTATACAAGAATCCCTTCGGCAACATCAGCATATTATCCTTTGTTCATTAAATTTAATATCTGTGAGTTCATGTTACTTTTAGATATAAACATTTAGCAGTAACTTTGACATGTTAATAAATAAAGATCTGAGCCTATGCCTATTAAGAAACTGATTCATATCTAAGCAGTTCTGCTATAATTACATATACACCAGTTCTGTTGTTCAGTTGTTATTATATGCCTACTTATGTTATTATATGCATGTTTCTGTTCTTCGCCCTCTCTTATTGCCTTTTTATTTTATAAGCCTAGGCTACCTTCAAGCCTAGGCCAATCTCATAAGAGATCTACGTATGGATGAAATTGGGGAATGTTTGGGAATGAAAATTGGGACATATCATGTACTGTGGAACATGACTGAAAATTTGGGACAGATCTTGTACTATGAATATGACTAAAATTTAGGGTGTATTTACATGTAAATATATAAGCTTAATTCAAAGATTAAGTGGAACATGTTAATGAGACTGTAAATAACCTGTGGAATTTGTTTGGGTTATATAAACTTGTTAAACTATAATGCTTAACCTATTTAATCTGTTAGGGTTATATGAACTTGTTAACCTATTTAATCTGATGGGGTTAAGTAAATCTGTTTAATCTATTAGGGTTAAGTAAAAATGTTTAATCTGTTGGGGTTATATAAACCTGTTAACTTGTAATACTTAGCCTGTTTAATTTGTTGGGGTTATATGAACCTGTTAACCAAAACTTAACTTGTTAATATGTGGGGGTTAGGCGAACCTGTTAATCTGTAAGGTTTAACTTGTTAAAAATCCTAGTTAATTGGGGGACACAAGTTTTTGGGGTTTAGCTTGTGTCATCTGCTGTGTAGGGGCCATATCAGTCAGTAACCCATTCTGGTATTAAAAAGGGACCCTGCGCTAGGTAGGAGTCAGGGCACGCATACTGAACAAATAGTAAGAGGTTAATTTAAAAATGGGGTGTATACGTGAGCATTCCAACGGTGTCATGAGCGTGCATGGGTCTAGTCTATGGGGGAAAATAAGCCGCTGTAGCAACAATAAATAGGATTGTGTCCTTCTGTAGATTGCCACTTTACGAAGTAATATACCCTACTATGAGGCCGACATAGGGTATCACACATTAGGGAGCTGATCGCTTATGGTAGTAATTAGGGTACATCTAGTCCTGCCTGTTTTCTGTTTATGTACTTGTTATTTCTGTTTGGGTAACACCCGTTATTTCTGTTGAGGTACCTGTAATTTCTGTTTGGGGTAAAACCCGTTATGTAACTAGAGTACACATAAAACTACCATTATGTTTCTATTGGGATCATTTTATATATATATTAGGGAACACCTAATCCTGTCACATATCTGTTTTACTAGTATTGGTGCAGAGAAAAGTAGTTGAGAAGCATAGTCTATTCTGTTTATCCTGGTTATACCTTTTGTATGTTACTTTTATCTCTCATCTAGTTTATTTACCTGTTTTGATACTTTTACTTCTTTATATGCTAAAAGTCACTGGACTCGCCAGACTTTATGTCTGACCCTTTTTGTTTCCCTTTTCTCTCTTTCCTTTCCCCCAGGTTCTCAAGGTGGGAAAACTCAGGGATGATTAGGAGTTTCTCTCTCTTCTGTTTCTGCTTGGATATGGATCTCCTTTGATGTATCGCTTAGTCTACTTGTCTACATTGTTATGGCTATTATTAGGTATTATAATTTTACATTTCTTTACTCTGATGGTTTTTACAGCAAGAAAGATGTTTTGGCTTGACGTATTTGGTTTTAGTATTTTAGCTTGATGGTGTAATTGGTTTTGAGACTACGATGTTTTTCTGCTGAATAATGAAGTTTTAAATATCCGCTGCTATTTTTATATCTATCTTGTGAGATTCTGTTTCTATTTACCTATAACGCATCACAGAACTTAATGCATTCTGATAAAGAGTGACATTAACGGACGTGAGGTGTCACATGGTCCGAGGTTCGCCATTTTTTCACGTGTAAGATTTAATCCAAACATTAGCTTGAGAGACAGAAGAGTGGTCAGAGCTTTGCTCCCTCTACTTAAATAACAAAATTAAATTCATGTAATTAACAAATTAAAAAATAATGAGAATGAAATGTATTCTCATCATATCTTCTGTTAATTGAGCCATCCCTCTACGGCTACATGTATGTGGCGTTTGTTTAGCTATGATAGTTCTGAATTTCTCGCTTTGATTCTGAAAAGAGGGGTTATAATACATTGATTAGCCAATTAGCATATGTTAAATAATTATATCTATCATATATAAATTATCAAACAGTTACAATACAATTACGATGAATGTTGCACCTATTTTCAACGCAATGAACCTCTTCCACTCATTTGTATTGCTGAAATTATCTGGTTTTAGTTTGAGTCTTTCGTCTATGGTCTTTTCTTACTTTATCTTTTTAACTAAGCTAGCTTTTGAACCCCTCCAAATACATCCCATTTGCTGAAAAAACGGGACCTTTTCCCATTTTTCATCCAGCTTGAATCTAGCCTGATTAGTTTGAAAATTTGTTCAAAAAATTTTGAACAAACACTCAAGTTATAATATATTTTGGCTTTAAAATGTTTGAAGATAGTAAAATGTCTATCAAAATGTTCGAAGATAGTAAGATGACTAATGACGCAATACCTGAATGGATTCCCAAAATATTAGTTTTAACTTGTCACTCATTGGCCGCCAATCTCCATTTGAAAACAGAACTTTCTCACATATAAGTGGTCCTAAATAAGAAGATAAATTCACCGATCCATATCCTGTCGATTCTTCGGTTGCATTAAATTGCACTTCAATTCGACTCATAAGATCAAAAGGAAGCCTTTTTACTTTGGTTTGACCTCTAGCCTTCTTTTTCATACGTGGATTTCCTTCGACATCTTCAATTTTTCTACCAGTGTCCATTGCGTATTCCTAATTTTCATTGCTTTTAGTAGCCATGTTTTCAGAATTCGTTTCGTTTTGTGCCACAATGTTCGCATGAAGTTATGGGTTGTCTTCAATAGGTGGCTTAAGAGGGTGGTTAATTGCATTGACCTTGTTTTCTTCAATAGGTGGATTTTTTTTCTAATTGCAAGTAAGCACTGTCGTAGTCTTCTTCACAATCTTTTTTGAATGTTTATTAATTTTCTGGAAAGCAAGATGAACAACTGTGACACAGGACAAGTTAGGCCATTGCACATATCCTAAAACAAAACCAAGAAAACAAACCAAGAGCAGGAAATGGGAAAACAACAGGGTGGTAGAGTATCAAAGTTGAATATAATAGAGAAGAAAACTAAAAAAAATTGATTCAACAATATAATGAAATGCATAGATCAAAATAGGTTGCACTGATAGTCCATATATATATGAACTAGGGTAGTCCATAAAGATTTTTTAAACTACTCAAGTATGCCTTCGCATTCATCCTTAACATAACTAACACCCTCAACCAAATCATCAATATTCATATTGGGCTCCTCGCAATCATCCATAACATAACTTATTTCCTCAACGGAATCATCCGTCTCTAATTCATGAAAACCTCTTGGTGGTGCCCTCATTACAACATACCAATTAGAAGATTCATTTTCTCTTGAATAAAAAAATCTGTTTTGCTTGAGATGCGAGGATATATGGGTCTTTTGAAAATGAAGCTTGACTTTGATGTAAATTGACAAGAGTAAATCCTTCTTCAACCTTCGCCCCATTTTCTATATTCGCCTAATGACACTTAAAAATGGGAACATAAAAAACATTATAGTCCAACAAAAGTATATTAGTTAATATTCCATAGTAAGTAATCACATCAACCACTTGAGAAGTATATTTTGCACTTGCTCTACACATTGTGGTCGCTTCATAAGTTACCCTGCTATTTTGACATTATCTATCAACATATTTTGTATGAAACCGTTGTCCATTAATGATATAACTTTTGCACGACAAAGTAGTATTTTTTTGGACCATAAGCAATCCATTTTAAGGTTTTATCGTTATCCTTTGATTCAATAGACATCTGGGGAAAAAATTGTAATATATCTTCAAAATATTTTTCTCAAATCAAATGAGAAAATATTAATAATTTCAACCAGCCTTGTTTTTAATCCAATCAGCGAAGTTATCTGTATGAGTTTTCCATAATAAAGTCGCATTTCTCTTTAAGTGATTGTTCAACTTTTGCAATTCTTCCAAATGCAAACTAGCATAATACAAGTGACATTAAGTTATATTTCCAAGTAAGTACACTTCAAATTAATGAAGTAAAACATAATATGTACTTACTTTAAAAATGGTTCCACCATAGCTATATTCTAGCACACCTAAATAAGCAATTTGCAATTCAATGGCATTCAATTTCACCGTCTTGGACATTAAAATTGGAAGCCCTTGGGGTATCGTGTTACCTTCAGGATCTTCATTTCGAACTTTTTTTTAGTACCTAATGATTTTTTTCTTCAAAAATTCAATAAAAAATCTTTTGCATTCTTCTTTAAGATAACATTTTGCAATACACCCTTTAGTGCATGCATAGTTTCGTACATAATCTTTAAGTGTTTTCATATATCTTTCGAAGGGGTACATCCAACGAAAAGAAACCGGTCCACACAATCTTGCTTCTCTTCCAAGATGAATGGGCAAATGTATCATTATATCAAAAAATGATGGTGGAAAATATCTTTCAACTTCGCACAATATTTCATTGATCTCATCCTCAAGTTGCTGCAAATTTCCCTCTACTGATGACACGTTGACATATTCTGTGAAAAAATGAACATAAACGCATTATTACTTTCCTAGACTTTTTTTGTAGCAAACCCCTTATTGCAACCGATAATAATTGTTGCATTAAAACATGATAATCATGAGACTTCAAACCACTAACTTGCAATTCTCCAACGATTCACAATTCTTAAAATTTGAACAATAACCATCAGGTCCTTTAAAATCATATAATCTTTTGCAAAATATTTTTTTTTTTGATTTCGATAACGTATATGGAGCCGGTGGAAGATATGTTTTTTCCTACGAGCTTATGCATAGAGAACACGTCGGATTCCCCAATCCTCCAAGTGATTTCTACATTTGACTCCATCTTTTGATTTGTTGTCATGCAACATTGTCCCCATTAGACTTTCACGCACATTTTTCTCAACATGCATTACGTCAAAATTATGACATAATGGAAGCTCCTGCAAAACTAAAATTTTAACACTTCATTTTTCTAATTCTTTTCTTATTGTTATATCAAACTTAAAAAAAATAAAGGTTGAAACTAGCCTCCCAATACGGCAAGTAAAAAAAAATTGTCTTTTTTCCACCTTGATAGCTCCAATTTCAAAGGATCTTTATCCGCACGATTTTCATCAACACCATTGTCATCGGTTTTCCTTTTTTTATTGTTTTTTTATTCTCAGTCTTCTTCTTTTCCAAAATTATTTGGGTAGTCTTTCAAAATTTGAGAGATGTTTTCCTGGTTAAAATTCTAGGCATATTTCCATTTTCCACTGTGTTATCGAACAATGTCTTCTTTTTCTTCAACAAATTTGAAAGCGATAGATATCTTCTATGACCCATACAAATAGTCTTCCGATTGTATTTCAACCAACGACGATGACTACTAATACCACATGATAGACAAACCATTCTTCCTTTAACACAACAGCCAACAAGATTAATGCAGGCTGGAAAATCATTTATTGTCCATAAGAAAATAGATCGCATATGTAAAAGTGTCTTACTAAACGCATCATACATCTCAACTCCACTATTCTGCAAGTGTTCTATGTCTTCTACCAATGGCGCTATATATACATCAATATCATTAGTTGGTTACTTTTGACCTGGAATTAGCAATGTTAACATAATATTCTCTTTTTTCAGACACAACGAAGGTGAAAAATTATATGTCACAAGCATTATTGGCCAACACAGAAAATAGATTGAAACCATCGGTGGCAATACTAAATCTAAGATTGTGGGGATCAATTGAAAATGTCCTCTAATTTTCATCCACCATATTCCATGTTATCGAATCCACAAGGTGTCGCATTTTCCCATCTTTACTTTTATTGTTGAAATGCCATATTAAGTTTTCCGCCATACTTTTTGATCTGGACTTTCTTCTAAATCTTGGAATTATAGGAAAATATCTCAACGTTTTTACTGGGACACCTGCTTAATCACTTTTGTATCCTGATTTATCTTCTATCTTGAAGAACCACATTTCGGACAATTATTCAAAATTTTGGACTCTTTACGAAAAAGGCAACAAGCATTCTCACAAGCATGAATTTTTTCAAACACATATCGAATATTTTGAGAAATTTCTTTGCCTCATATAAATTTTTAGGAAGTACATTAACTTTCGGTAAAAATAATTGTTACACATTTAAAAGCTTATTAAAATCGGTATCAGATAGTCCGACATCACATTTAAGATTATACAGGATAGCAATGACAGACAATTTGGTTAAATCTGTGCAACCAGGTAAAAAGGGGTTTCAGCATCTTCCAAATACTTAAGTAAATTGTACTCTCGTCTTTGCGCTCCATATATATCTTTTTCATCAAAAAAAAGTATGATTTACGAAGTCTTCTTCTTCATAATGAATTGCTTTAAGTAAGTCATATGTATCACCATGTCTCATTTTTTTGCCAACATTTACTTCCTCGCCATGATCATACCACCTACAATCCTTGTACTTGGGATCCATTACTCTTATAATCAAATGATCAACCATAATTTTTGTAATCATGATGACTAAGAGTTCAACAATCCACACTAGGACATATTTTTTTGCATATTTCCTGAATTTCTCTTCGCAACAAACACAAAATTCAAAGCTCCTTGTTCGTACTCTTTACTAGTTCTACAATAAAAAATGAACATAACAAAATATTTCTATGTAATATTTAAATTGTATTTTAAAAGTTATATATATATATATATATATATATATATATATACGATTACCTGTGTTGATATAACCATTCTTTTTCCATTCTCAAATATAACGTGAACCAAAGCAAGTTTCTAAGTTTTGAAGTAATGATTATTTAGTGGTTTAGAACAATGAAATATCCACAAACATACAGTAATATTCAAGGTAATGCATCTATGGTTATGTTTAACAATTCGTTGCGTACTTCTTACTAATCACCGTACTTTTACTGTAGAACTTTAATAAAAACATTTTAAATAACAGGAGCCTGACTATACTATTTGGACTGCAACAACCAATATACTTGCTATATGTACAACCTAAAATTGATATACTAGCAATGTTGTTATATTTATTATTATTAATTTTATAATATTCCACTAAACTCAGTGCCATCTAAAATCGAACTAAGTCGCTCAGTTACCTCCGAAGCAGCAGTACAATTCAATAGGAAAATTCATGGTTGTGCTTGCCGTCTTATGCTGCCTTAATGGCCATTTTATAAAACATTGAACTCTTGATTCAATAGATGTATGGTTCCAAGAGAGGAGGAACATTGACATGACACAATAGCTATTGGATCATGATGAACATTAACGTCCCCATATTCAAGTTCAATATCATCACTTTTCATTGCCAAACAATCCCCTTATCTGCATGATTTTGTAAAGCTTCAGACTTATTCGACAGGCACAACTTCTCCAGTTCATTATCATTAAGCACTAAATTTCTCTCGCAACTATTATCCACAAGGGCATCTGATTTGTAGGCCAAAAAAACTTCATCAAACTTCTTACTACTACCTACACAAGAATCTAGCTTCGTCAAAAGACTGGTAACACCATTTTTAGCTTTATCAACATTGAAAAGTGGTTGGTTTTTTCCAAACATCCTATGACTACTAGTGACTCTCTTCCACTCTTGTGTTTTCATACCAAATTGCACAACAACTACTTTATAAAAGCTAGAGATATTCTCAGTATTATCAAACGTATTGATGCTAAGGTTGGAGCCATCAACTATAGGGTCTTGACCCTTTTTACTAAGTTTCTTCATTTTCCTACTATTTTCATCACAGTGAGTTAGGTCATGCCCAAAATTTTTGTAGTCCGTACATATCTAGGGTTCCCGTAAATATTTAACCTGTACAAACTTGGTACTACCAAAATAAAGCATCCAAAACAGGTTGGTGGTGAAGGGGTAACATATCACCACTAGCAGAAAGAAGCCTTCTGTCAATGGAAGCCCAACACAAGAAAAAGCTGAGAGCTTAAGGAAATATTTCGGAAGTAATGTAACCGACACCATTATAGGAGAACGGAGCTCAAAATCTACACAAAGAAGGCATGTCGGAAGGGTAAGCTAGCACAAAAGAAAAACATAACAGGAGAACTCCCGGAACTGGAAGCCCACAAGGCGGAAAATCAGGAACCTTACAAACTGGGACTTAGAAGGACGAAAAAGGCTATCGATATTAATTCGCTTAATTCCGATACGATCAAGAAGAAATATCGTCAAATGTACAAAGGAATTATCCGGAAACCACTGGCCGGAACCCCCAGTAGATGATAACCGAAAGGATGCTCTAATAAGTAACTAATGAAGCACCAGAAGCAACCCTCCGTAAGATTAAGATACGTGTAAGAAACTTACCGACAGACAAACTGGAACCCCCAAAGAAAAACAAGCTATCCACACTAATTTGCTTAATGTCGATACCGGCAGGGGTGGCAGACCCAACAACCTTTCACTTGTATCACAAAGGCAAGCTCCACAAAGTGTCAGCAGCAAGACCGAGAACCCATGACCGGAAACCTACACCCGGAAGCAGAAACCTTTCGAAAGATAATTGTACTGTCAGGCTCATCAGGAATACAAAGAAGGTAGACATAATATTAGCCAAAAGCTCTGAAGACCAGGACCATTCCCCCGAGAGCCACAACTGACATCTCAAAAAGCCGTTAGCAAAACCTTCAGAACCTAAACAAAAGGCGTCTGTGAACCAGAACTTCCGGAACCAAAGGGAAAACCAGTCGATAGGGGTACTGCTGGCCCAATAGCAAAAGGGCCCCTGATTTGTCTATAAATAAGACGCCAGGGTCTCATTTTCATGGCCGATTTGTCTCATTTTAATTCTTGTACTCTTTTCTCTAGAGTAAACCCTAATTCTTAAATCAAATTGGGGATTTTTTTATAATCATTTGTATATTCTAAATCAAAAATCAATAGAGAGTGGGTCAATAGTTAGAACATTTTCTCATGAGTCTCTTATGTGATTTGTTAGTTATTGTCGGGGTTGAATGTTGTGTGCTTTCTACATGCTTACAAGTTCTTTCCCAAGCCTAAACCCTTCTGCAAAATTAGTGTGGTACCCCTTCCAACGAGCCATTTAGCCCTCACCGAGTGTTGTGCTTAGGAAACCTTATCCCAAGATAACTGTTGGTTCTTGAGTTTCGTAAGCATGTTGCTCACCCTATGTTGGCAAGAGTAACTGATCTTTCAGGATCAAAACCTTGATATCTAGGAGACGGTGAACTAACACAACCTCGTGAAAGCTAAATAAACCTATTTTCCCTTTAGGTCCACTTTCGTAGACCTATCTCC
Source organism: Allium sativum (assembly GCA_030737875.1). NCBI lineage: Eukaryota > Viridiplantae > Streptophyta > Magnoliopsida > Asparagales > Amaryllidaceae > Allium > Allium sativum. Next base: position 385,905,105 of record CM060916.1, on the reverse strand, counting down.
GATGTTGACGAAAAATATCGTTAACATTTTGGCGCCAGAAGGAGGGCTTGAACCTCCGACCTTGTGGTTAACAGCCACACATATCTAACTATGTTTTTCCATCCAAGGTTGGACTAGGCTTTGAAGAAGCAAGACCAGGGAAAGTGGTCCCAAAGAGAGTCATCTGGATCTCAAATGGATTTCAGGCACTACTGAGTCAAGAGTGATGGAAGAACAGTGGTTAAGAATGGAAGCTCTACGAGTAATTGAGCAGGAAAGGGAAGTGGAGCAATATGATTCTAGTTATTAGTGCAGCAACCCTTCCTACCTGAAACAAACACTAACCTTTCCTTTAAATAATTCTACATCAAAGGAGTATAACATCTTCTCTCCTTCAAGGAAGTCTCTCCACGAACAAATAAAAGGAATGGTGTTCCAGGAAGAAATAACTGACGATTTTAACTGCTTCGCTTCTAAATGGTCTGAAAGGGTAGATCTCGAACCCCAGCCTATCTTGGAAAGAGAAAACAAGAGTATGAATGGAGCAATAAGGATCGAAAGAGCAAAGTCTCCACAGCAAGAAAGTAAGTTCACACCAAGGCTACCTAAAGAATACTAATTTACTACTTCAATGGAAAATACCTATTTCCTAACCCAATTATTGGCCATTTACAAAAAAGAAGCCCAAATACGAAAGAAAACTAGGAGGGCCTCATTGTCACCATCACATGATGAATGGACATGAGACTAATTGCTGTAGGATCCTAGAAGGGATGATCATTAAGCCCTTCGATCTGAACTAACTATGAGAATTTGTAAAAGGATCAAACTAAGTCCAGTAAAAATCCTTAGGAAAAGGATTGCCAACATGGCTCAGGGTATAGAAACCCTCTCAAGAATCAAGGTAACCAAAGATGGGTTAATCCACAAAGGGATAAAAATCCTTGTCACCGTCAAGTTGGCCATTGAAAGGCACCCCCGGAGGGGGGTGGTTTGTAATCCTTTCTTCATGCCCAAATCAGAAAGGGCCAGGTTAAAGCATCAAAAGTGTAAGCCTTTGACCCACACTGGAAACAGTCATGATGGGGCATCTAATTAGCACGCCCTATCTCTGCTCGCAGAAGAGTATGCCCTACCTCTGCTATGAACTAAGCACGTCCTACCTCTGCTTGCAGAAGAGCACCCCTTACCTCTGCTTATGTTCCGTGTTACTCGTAGAAGGGAAATCAAAACCCTATCATCGCTTACGATGGTCCGGATAGGGCACCCTTTGGAGGGGGTGGAGTGTAAGCCTCTATCACCGCCTACGATGGCTAGGGTAGAACATCAAAAGAGTAAGCCTTAATTATATGTCTATGATGGTCCGGTTAAAGCATCTAAGACCTTATCATAAGGTTCCTCCTGGAGGGAGGTCAGGTAAGTCCTTGGGCCCTTCTTGTGGATAAGCTAGCCAAGCGAACCGGATGCACAGTCCTAGAGAGTAGTCAATAAAGCATGTACATCCTCTTCTTTGATAACCAAAAGCCCGGAGAGTGGCTCAAGGAGCTCATACAACCTCTACTTCATAAATCTAACCTAAAGGGGTAACGAAACATTAATACCAGAGGTGGAAATCTGGTCTTTAATATCTAAAATGCCCGAATAAGGGTTGGTTCGGGGCTTCTATTAATACCAGAAGTGGAATTCTGGTCTTCGATCTTAAAATACCCGAATAAGGGTTGGCTCAGGACTTCTACTAATACCAAGTAGTATTTTGGTCTTCAATCTCTAAATGCCCGAATAAGTGTCAGTTCGGGGATTCTATTAATACCAAAAGTGGAATTCTAGTCTTCAATCTCTAAATGCCCGAATAAGGGTTGGTTCAGGGCTTCTATTAATACCAGAAGTGGGATTTTGGTCTTCGATCTTAAAATGCCCGAATAAGGGTTGGTTTGGGGTTTCTATTAATAGAAGAAGTGGAATTCTGGTCTTCGATCTTAAAATACCCGAATAAGGATAGGGTCGGGGTTTCTATTAATAATAGAAGTGGAATTCTGGTCTTCAATATCTAAATGCTCGAATAAGGGTTTGTTCGGGGCTTCTATTTATACCAGAAGTGTAATTCTGGTCTTCAATCTCTAAATTCCCGAATAAGGGTTGCTTCGGGGCTTCCATTAATACCAGAAGTGGGATTCTATTCTTCGATCTTAAAATGCCCGAGTATGGGTTGGTTCGGGGTTTTTATTAATACCAGAAGTGGAATTCTGGTCTTCAATCTCTAAATGCCCGAATTAGGGTTGGTTTGGGACTTCCATTAATACCAGAAGTAAGATACGGGTCTTCGATCTTTAAATACCCAAATATAGGGTAATTCAAGCCTTAGTCAAGGATGGAAAGGGATCTCTGGCCCTACCTTAAATAGCTAATTTTGGATCGATTTGAAAGCTTAGCTATGATCAAAAGAAGCTATTCGATTTTTCTAATAATCTGAATTTGGTTTGGAATCAAATTTCCGTTACTATCGGAAACATATTCTTAGTCTGGCACCCTAATCCGGGAAGTGAATCAAAATCCTATCACTATTAAAAGATGATTTCTGGAAACCTAATCTTGATACCTTAATCTGGGTCGTGAAGCTCTAACCCTTGGGAAGAGGATATATAATCGATCTAACGGCTAATGCTCGATTACCTAAAAGGCCCCTAAGTGAAAGCAAGAACCTACTAGATTTCTTAGGGAAGATTCCTTAACCCATGCATTCGTCTAATTCGTTACTTACTATGCTAAATATATATGCAATTCACATCGTCATACAACACTAGAATACATATTCGGGAGGAAGCTCAAGCGGATTGTTAGACCAAAAAATGGCACTAACACCCAATTGTATAGGATTTGTGAGGAATAATAATCTAAAACATAAAAAATCAAGTAAAGACACGAGATTTATAGTGGTTCGGCGTTAACAAGCCTACATCTACTTCATAGTTTCTCATTACATTCATGGATTACAATTACAATGAATTTAATCACTCAATCGCTCAAATTCAATGAATAATTCTCTCTGAATTCATTGAATCTATTGAAGAAGTTGGTCATTTTCAGTTGAAGAATTCGGCCATAGAAGCCATGAAGAAGATAACTGCCAAAAAGTCCCCCAAAATGGCTGCGAATTCATGTATTTATAGGCAGAAATTCGGTTAGGGCTGAGTGGCCACGTGGCAGCTTCAGAGTAAATCTCAAAAGTAGTGGAGTGAGTGGAGACTTGGTAACCGCTTCTGCTGTGTGGACATGGGATCGGGTCAGCCTTTATTCAATACAAACCAAAAGCAATCGGCAAATAATGAAGCAGTGAAGCCACCCGACCTGAATGGTCCAATCCGATCCGGAGATGTATGCCAGAGAATCATGTCATATTCATTTGTACAGGTGGATCAGATGTGAGTTAATCCGACCTGAACCGGTGTTATTGTTCCTATCCGATCCAAATTCTTTTCCACTGAAGAAGAGGTAGAAGTACCTCGAACCAATCCGACCCCAAGCTCCGACTTGGGGCTGTTGCTTTGAGCCACACAGTTAGATCCGAACCGAGGCAAGGACCGATCCGAGGAAAGATTCTGACCCCGGGGCCTCCATGTATATATGAACCAAGTTTTTTCCAAGCCTTTATTACTTCATTCAAGTGATCGTTGATCCCTTAAGCTTTGGGTAGCTTGGTCACAAAGCAAGCTAAAATTTTGCCCCCAAAAGTACATCTTATCGCAGATGAGATGTGCTTTGTATTAGTCAAGCTGAATCTTTTTGAAACTTCGTCCACTATTGAGGAAGCTTTACCAGATTGTTGTGTTCTATTGAGTAGTTCCATCATATGGATTTTTTCCTATATAAATGGCTTGTCATATATCGCACCACTTCCGTTGATGCTTACCGGGCCAAATTCCATGGCTAGAGTGGTTAAGATGATCAAGTAATCATCTAGATCTCGTCAAATCAAGAGATTGAGTTCCTTCATCATAAGTCAAGTAGGATCGTTGGCTTCCGTGTGAGATCATACGTGTACAAGTTAATACCGAACAACGTTGTCTTCCTATGCAAGTCAAGTGTATTACTGAGTCAGTCTTTCTTTAACGGTCAAGACGAATCATATCATATTCCGGAGATACAGTTTATATGTTATGAATCAAGCGTCGAGTAAGGATCATGTTCAAAATTTGTCTGTCAGTTGAAGCTCATGCTCCCAGCATCAATGGAGGATGAGCGAAGCTAGCGCTTATGCTCCCATCGTCGTTTGGGGTTGGACAAAGTCAATCGGACATCCAGTATTATAGCCTTTAAACTTTCTTTCTTCACATCGGGTTAGAGTTGCAGGTTCAGCAATCTTAGCCAACCTATGTCATTCTGTGCTCTTTCTCAATTCGTCAAGGGTTGGAATTGTATACATTAATAGTTGAATCAAATTCGCTTCGGTGACATCCCATTTCTTTAGTTAGAAAGCAAGTATTGCCTCATCGAGTGTCAGTGAACTTAGATACTCTCCTTGCATTAGCCACAGAGTTAAGTAAGATCGTCAATCATGCAATCGAGTGAACATCGTTAGGGAGATATTCGAGCTCTTTCGTTCATCTTTGCATAATATGAAATAGCCATCATTATCTTGTTGAGTCTATTTCTCATGCTTGGTTCCATTGAGCCTAACAATCAAGATCGGGGGCTCGATCAATAAAATTGGTCCTTCCTGGAATTGCACATTCATGTTAGTCTTTTTCGGGGCTTTTCTTTTGTCTTTATCATTTCAAGAGTCAGATGGTCCTCCATCCTTTGTAATGATAACATTGAGACCATCCATCTCAACGTTAGTATCCTCTTGTTGCACGAATCTGTCTGTGTCAAAAGTGGATTCGCTAAGGCCTCCTGGTGAGTCTCGATACAGAGAGACTTCGAAGTCAGAGTTATCCAGGATACTGGGTACTGCCTCCATCAACACCGTAGACGGTTCAAGTCGATCTTTCGATTCCACTACGGCGTTGAATCTTTCTCGGAATGAATGCAGGGTCCCGTCAGGTCACTGTTTAACTGAAATGAGTAACCCAACGTTCTTGGGTCGATATATGTGGACAACTGACTGTTCAATGAAGTGGGTGACCAAGGCGTTTCAGCGGTTGATCGATTCAGGTGCATGCCACCAAAACAGTTTAGCAACAATATAAGTCAAGAGTTATAAATAGTGGCTTGAAGTGTGGGTGATTGTTGAAGTCCCTGATGTCTCGTGTGAAAGAGTTTTAATTGACGTGGCTCACACCGGCTTTGAGGTGTGCCACCTCTGGTGAAGCATTAATTAACATCAGCATTCTAGCCTTCGTCTTTGAGAAGTTGTCTCCAATTGACCAATTTAGGGTTGGCATCCCTAGCATGAAGTCTTGAAGCGAGTGGAAGCCGGTCTCTGGGTTCTTGGTTCCGCACACTTAACAGTCGTCAATCAGGCTTCCGTCCTTTAATTCTAGATGGTGATCCGCTGCTAGGACGTATGCGGGTTAGGCTTAACGAGTTATTCCTTTGGTTACAGTCTTGGATCTTGCAGCACTCCGATGATAGTAAATGTGCATAAAGTCGGCAGATAGTCGAATTACGTTGCTCGAAGCTCACATCCCATGCTCCCTATCCACGGGGGTTTTGTTAAGCGGTAAGCATTAAATCCATGTCTTCCCTTAATTCATACTCCCTCATCAAGTCATAATTTAAAGTTTCATACAAAATGTTTTGTACGTGTCCAGCTCATGTTAGTCTTTGGTCTCCCAACCAAGTTCTAAGGATCGGAGTTGGGTGGTGATAAGGTCAAATTATAGTCTCTTCAAATGCTTCCACTTGCCCCCTTCATTAAGGAATGGGGAACTTCATGTTGAAGTTGAGTTGGATTTGAAGCATTCATCTGATTCGAAGCAAGGGTTGGTCGGACTTCGTTTAAGTTTCCATTGACCCTTGCTTGTCATCGTTCTCATCCAAAATCTTATTGTCGGAAATTGCATGTTGCACATGTCTGGGAAGAGGTTGATTGCATATTGCTTTATCCAAGACGACGTTGCTGGCTCATCCTAGGGCCTCATGCGATCTGCACAGCGGAACAGGTAATGATTGAGCTAAGTTATCCATCATTTTTTGTCGCTTTCGGAGAAGTTCATTTTGCCGAACCCTCTGGGTTCTCAACTCAGCAATGGCTCCATCTGTTTCATATCTAGTCTAATATGCTGAGGGATCATCGCGAGAGGAAATCTTCTGACCTCCTTCATTCGTATCACCTCTTGCGTTAGCGTCCTCAGCATGGAAGAAGGTTCTATCTTCCTTCTTTTTAACCCTTGAGTCGGAGTATCAAGGAATCTTTTTCCTTGCAAGCTAGAAGTTGAAGCAATGGCGTGCCCCCTTGTCCAAAGCCATCCAATCGGGAAGGCTGTCGGGACTTAGCAAATGGACGTTCACTCTGCATCCACTTTGTGGTTCTTAAGAAGCCTACCAGGATTAAAACATAAATTAGACAAAGACCAATAAGTTATGCATTTGTAAGTACTTTCAGTAGTTATGCCCCCAGTTCAGGGGTAACGGCGAAAGGTTGGTAGTTGTATCACATCCCTTTCAAATTTGGACATGGATGCATGGAAAAGAGACATTGCTTTCAAAACTTAAGCGGTTGAGTTATCTAAGTGCTCGAGTCATTGGGATTTCCATTTAGTGTATTTGCGAGGTGGCACTTGTCGTTGCACTTGGACTATGGCAAGTTGTATGTTGGTTTGATATATCACTCTTAGGGTCTCCTTTCGGTCGTTGCCTTAAGTTGTGTGACATGTCATTAAACAACTCACTCTCAAGGCCTCCTTTTGGTCGTCGCCTTAAGTCGCGTGAGAAGTTTAGCATTGGGCATCAGCATTAGCCTTCTGGACATGGCCCTTTACTTGTTTACTACTAGCCTGCTATTGTTGCGAGTGCGGGCTAGTGTTCTTGACTAGTTATCCTCTGTAAATCTACCACAAGAAAACAAAGCATTATTCCTGCAATATCATACATTTGCAAGCTTGTTATATATTTTTCAATCAAATATACTTGTAGTCATAGCATTACTACATTGAGTAGCAAGCAATAAATCGCATCACAAATCAGATAAGGGTATCAATTTAGTATCCCTGCAAATAAATAGCATATCATATTGCGGCCATCATAGGGGTGTGATGTGTGTGTATGTCCCCGATCAATAGTGAATAAGTGCCTGGCCAGGGCTTTTGGGATTGATTAGGATCGACAGTGTATTGCCCCCCATGTCTAGAAATAAGGGGTTCGGGCTCAGCCTTCATTCTTTCCCCCTATCTTGCAGCGGGGAAGGAGCCCTTTCATGGCATTTAATCGCAATGCCTTTATACTCTCCTGTCGTATGCCCATGATAGAGTTCGAACTCAGCTTTCAGTCTGCCCCACAATCCTTCAGTGGGGTAGGAGTTCATTTGCAGTGCTCAGTCCTTGGCGCCTTTATACTCTCCCGTCGAATACCAAGGGTAGAGTGGAATCATAGCGGTCTTTAGTCATGGTGCACCTTCACGCCCTGTGGATGTCGTCTTCCCATCCTTTATACTCTTCCTCAAGTCATGGGGTTAGAGTTATTTAGGCGAATAGGCATATCATTTGCCCCGGCGCTCCTTCCACACTCTATTTCCAAGAGCGGGAGTCCACCGTGTCGAGTGTCGTTCTCAAACTCGGTTTTAGTCCTTACTCCGCACTTCACTCTAGCGGATGGAGTTTTTTTTGGGCAAGCGGTCAGATCACACTCGCCGAGGCGCTACCTCATAATCTTTGATTCATGGGTAGAGGTGGCCATTTGCAATAATCAAGTCTCTCTCGTCCCGTCGACTTATGGGATGGAGTTCGGTTGGATACTGCAATATCGTCCTTCAAATGTTCTCTCAAATCATGAAAGCCAGAGCCATGGATCGAGTGGTCTTTAATCATGGTGCGCCCATCACATTCATCCTAGATGGGTACTTCTATTCAATCTCTGAGGGTAAGAGTTAGCCTGGCAAACAGTCGGAAAATGTTTGCAGAAGCTTTGCGTTCCTCCGATCAATGTATGGGAGGAGTGATTAGCACTGACCTTCGGGTACCTGCATCATTCATATCACATGAATTAGTCATGTCAATAATTCAGGAAGCATGTAAGAGTAAATTGCATGATTAAAAAGTAAGCATATCAAGGGGCAATGCTGCCTCCTTTATTTGGATTCATGTAATCTGATGGTGTCAGACATAGGACTGAGTCATGTAGACGGTCGAATTGCATCTATCTGAAATCGAATTCCAACTTTAAAATGCAAAAGTCAATGCATAATTATCTCTAGCTCTTCCACGTATGATTCTAGGAATGGATGTCATCTCAGATCCACCTTCAGCTATATAACCCCTTTTAGGCGGAGACTGTGACCTTTTAAACGAGTGGTTCAGTCAAGCTTGTCATGATATTGCTCCATAACTCTATACGCGGGTGTTAGAAGTCTGATCGGTATCAAATCCTAGGTACCTACACCATCCACATATTATTTCATCTGAGTTAATTACATCAATAACTCAATAAGGATGCAAATATAAGAGTCATGGTTAAAGAGTAGTCCTTTTAAAGGAATGAATATGATTCTGTGTGAAAATGGCATTGCATGTTATCTGCATGTCCATTTTGCCTTGCCCTATCTCTGCCAGGGATGGCTTGATTGTGGTCTTGGAGTGACAAAGACAACTAGGAAAATACTGTAAGCGAATGACAAGGTCATGTCTCCTTTAAATCGCCTTTTTGCCCCCATGCTAAGGGCAAGGGTTGAATGTCAGGGAGTCATGCAAGCCTATCATGTATCAGCTTTGAATTAGATGATGTAATCATGAGCAATCGATGCTCGAATCTCCGGTTGCACCCAATGTCTGGGACACGAGTTACTTGACTAATCCTCGATGAAGGGAGTGAAATTGTAAATCTTCACTTTCTAACTCCAAAACGTCGTTTGTCAAAAGTTTCATTCACGTTCATCTCCCATTTAGCGGAAGGCTGATTAGTGATTTTGTCCAATCATTCAGGGCGGTGAATTCAGCAACGAGTCTCGTTGGTGTTTGTCTTAGGACAACCTTCCAAGGGAAATAAGCATTGTCGCCTTGCATGTCATATCTTGAGGCATAAAGAGCGATGGCATGCCTTTCACTTCTCCTTGCTAAATGCATTCCATGCGGCAGGAAGTTCATCATGGAGTTGTCTATGACTCTCTTCTGAGTTGTCGGAACTGTCTAACTTGGCCGGATTATTGACCTTTTGATTTTTTGTTCGTAGGATGTAAGATATGCTGTAACTTTCTAATCCATCCAACAGCTCTTTTACCTGTTCTAGGAAAGCTACGAGTTATAGTCCCTTCATCTGGAATTTCCTTTGAATCAATACATCTCCAACACAGGGTCATCGATCATTCATTGCACCGTCGGTATACAGTAATGGGTGCTTGTATTCATTTTTCATTTTGAAGGTCCATCTTCTTCATCTAACATATCCTCTTCGGGAATGGTAAATTTAGCGATGGATTCGGCTAATGTTTGGGAATTGAGCAGTAGACACTAGGGTGAAATGTAAGCTCTGAATTCTGCTGAAGCTGGTCGGTCTAGACCTTAATCAGATAAACTTGAGTATGATAGCACAACTTGCGAGGCTTTAAGTAATATTCATGTGTTATGTCACAACTGAAATAAGAATTAGAGAGCTAATGGTTGATTCATATTTTTTTTTTAATCTCGAGCTCTCATCATTTGACCAAGGTTGTATGGTGGCTAGTGAGCAGTCAAGTTGCCATAATCCAGGAAAGGATCCATGGGTCCAATCGTGGCGTGTGGTGGTTCAACTAGTACCTAACTATGGGTTCCAAAGTATGTTGACTTAACCCTTATTCGATGAAAATCAGTCTTCCTCGATGCAGCTGACAGCAAACAGCAATTGCAAAGGTTCGCCAAGTTCTTCAGAAGGCTAACCGCAGGATATATTTCATTCATCACATCATACAATTGAAGTGTAGCTTTGGAACATTAAGATCCTTAGCTTCTTTATGGTATCCCCTTATTGACAATCATGGTCACTAATATCATAGGAATTATCTTCGGAGTAGTGCTCGGACCGTTCCATATAACCATCATCCGATGCCCTGCCGATTGGACAAGTTCAAGTCGCATAAATAAGATCGTCACTACTCGTTAGCGAGCAACATCGGTTGCATTGGTGACATATATACACCATCAGAACTAAGGAAGAGAAAGATGCTATGAGACAATCATTGTCTTGTATACTGTCCTTAATAACAAGCCGAATCTTGATCAATAGCTCCTCAAATTGGCTTACCGATGTAAATAAGTGTCATGGCTCTAGGAAAAATCCCAGTCGTTGCCAACTTGCTGTGATATTCTCAAACTATCCGTCTAATCTTCATTGACAAGCTTTGATAACTATTGTTAGCTAAAATGTACGCCGAGCCGAAGGCGAGGCCGTGCTCCGAGCCGAAGGCGAGGCCGTCAGCGGGTCCGGGCGCAGCGCCGGTGGGGGTCCGGGGCCCCACAGTCCCGGCGGAGCCTTTTCTGTTTTGGACGACGGAGCCTTTTCTGAAATGATCAGAAAACTGTATTTTTTCCCAAAAAACAGCAGTTTCGGTTCGGATCGGATCATGCCTTCCAGTAGTGGTTCAGAGTTGTCTTCACGTTGGGTCGGGTCGGACTAGTTCCCCCGAACCGGATCGGAGCATCATCAACTGGCCGGTTCTGGTCTTTTTCTACGGTTCGGGTCGGATTGAATTTTCATTTTATTGGGGTCGGATCGGACCCCTGGTCATTCGATCCGAACCGATGCTGCTATTACTAGTTCCAACGTCTCAGTGTATAACTTCGTGGGATCGGGTCGGACCCGACCCGAACTGAGTGGGGCTATCCGAACCGAAGCCATGCGATTCTGCATCAACCCAATCCGATCTGCTGGTCACCCGCATCCGATCTAGAGACTTCTTCGAATTGGAAAGTCATTAGAAATGTTGAATTTGCAGGATTTCCTCATTGGACTTGGCGATCCAATAGTAGAATGGAGAATCCCTATATGTTCAGAATCTTCATTTCTCAGTGAAAGCACCAAAATGTTAGACCAAAAAAATGGCACTAACACCCAATTGTATAGGATTTGTGAGGAATAATAATCTAAAACATAAAAAATCAAGTAAAGACACGAGATTTATAGTGGTTCGGCGTTAACAAGCCTACATCCACTTCATAGTTTCTCATTTCATTCATGGATTACAATTACAATGAATTTAATCACTCAATCGCTCAAATTCAATGAATAATTCTCTCTGAATTCATTGAATCTATTGAAGAAGTTTGTCATTTTCAGTAGAAGAATTCAGCCATAGAAGCCATGAAGAAGATAACTGCCAAAAAGTCCCCCAAAATGGCTGCGAATTCATGTATTTATAGGCAGAAATTCGGTTAGGGCTGAGTGGTCACATGGCAGCTTCAGAATAAATCTCGAAAGTAGTGGAGTGAGTGGAGACTTGGTAACCGCTTCTACTGTGTGGACATGGGATCGGGTCAGCCTTTATTCAATCCAAACCGAAAGCAATCGGCAAATAATGAAGCAGTGAAGCCATCCGACCTGAATGGTCCAATCCGATCCGGAGATGTATGCCAGAGAATCATGTCATATTCATTTGTATAGGTGGATCAGATGTGAGTTAATCCGACCCGAACCGGTGTTATTGTTCCTATCCGATCCGAATTCTTTTCCACTGAAGGAGAGGTAGAAGTACCTCGAACCAATCCGACCCCAAGCTCCGACTTGGGGCTGTTGCTTTGAGCCACACAGTTAGATCCGAACCGAGGCAAGGACCGATCTGAGGAAAGAATCTGACCCCGGGGCCTCCATGTATATATGAACCAAGTTTTTTCCAAGCCTTTATTACTTCATTCAAGTGATCGTTGATCCCTTAAGCTTTGGGTAGCCTGGTCACAAAGCAAGCTAACACGGATGTCTAAAATCCCCTTCGATAAAACCCCGGGATAAGATTTTCTTTTCTTATGGGGAGGGAGATCCCCTGGAAACATTTATCACGTTGGGAAACTTTTACTAGCACATTGAGTATACATAAACTCATTTGATTATTTCATACTATTAGTATCATGATGCCATAAATTTCAATAAGAGTAAGTGATACTCCATGAACATCTTTTTAACTCAATCTTTAATAAAGCATATGCACGACGCTATGATGAGATTATGAAAAGAGAACATTACCATCATAGGCCACGATCACATGCTAAGTAACACCTGTATAAGTCATAACTCCGTTCATAGGCACTATCACAATAGACCATTACATATGAAATATAGTACACCAAATACCCCATATTCCGCATAATTGATTACAAAAGGATTTCGAAATAAGCGCATATCCAGAATGAAAGGCATCCTTATTATGATATTGAAACTTATGTAAGCATGGTTTAGTTCTCTAATACACTATTACATATGCTTAGTGGGGATTTTGGAATGAAAAATGGCCTCCCTCATTTTATCCAAGGTGTCGACTAGAGGTCAGGTGAGGACTCAAATGAACTCCCAAATCCATCGGGTGTATAAACCGGAGGGCATTCGTGATAATCCCACTCTTCGGGAGTAGGACCGTCATAACCCTGAGTCAGCTTCAGTCGGTATGTGCGAGTTTCTCTTAAAAGCTGGTCCTTTTCACCACCTAGAAAGTTAAGGTGGATCCAAGGATATTGAGTATAAACCTTCTCAAGGTCCCTCAAGGAGCAATACAACGCCAATGAAGAAGGCTTAATAAGAAAAGACTTCTCCCGGTATTCTCTTTTCAATTTAACATAGTCCCTTAAGAAATCTCTAGAAAGCAAACTTGAAGCAGAAGACAAACTCCGATGGAAATATCACAAAAATTAGAAGAAAGGACATTTTGTTACATCATTAGCTAAACTAGCATTTTTATTACAGATAACCCTCTTGCTCATAAAAGACAGATCTTTTAAAGGTCTCGGATACAAATTGATATTTATTAAACTTAAGTCTATACAAAGTTAAAACTCTAGTGATAGTGGTAACTCGGGGAAGGTTCCAGCATTCACCTGGGTGAAGGTCCACACCATATTCTCTAGGCACCTTCTGTGCCGACGTCTAAGCAAGCCCCTGCTATAATCACCTAAAAAGGAAAAATCTATTGTTTCATATCTACTGTAAATTTGATACAAAAAATCTAATAATATGTCCCTGTCTTTGGTTAACATACAGAACAAAGTCATGAGCTCGACATTTTCTTTTTGAAGCCTCTCGAATCATAATCGAGCGGTCCCTAACCTAAGGACAGCTTACTTTTCTTTAAAAAGAAGTAGTTTGGTAGCACCCCTGTCAAGGTGATGGTATATGTTTGACAAGATGTTATATTCAGTTAATTGTTTGTTCAGCTTCTTGGTAAAATGAATCACTTCTAACTGGGCCCTTTTAAGGGCGAGAATCCTAGAACCTAATTTCCTACTCTTCGCCTAAGCGATAAAGGGGAATAGATAAACTGTTGAGGAAAAGTAAAAGAATAATGCATCATAAAATCTATCATACCTTGGAAGTAGAGCAGGAACTCGAGAGGTTCCAGTCAAAGAGATGTCTTCGAAGCCTGAATCTTTCCGCATCTTCAGCACTCCAAGAGTGGGGGATTCGACCAAAACAGGATCATCTTCAGCGGTTTCAACACCCTTACAGCATGCCTCATCTCCACCATCGGGGGTCGGGCAGGAACAACCAACGCCAACAGGGTCTCTACTATACTCTCCTCCGTTCCCAGCAAAATCCACAAATAGGGGATTATCACCTTTAGGATCGACAATCTTCGGTACCTCAATAAGAACTCTCCGGTTATCAGCATACAGTTCCTTAAAGGAAATATCTTCAATAAATAAAAATTCGGCTACGTTACTCCCCTTTCTTACAGGAACTTCTTTCTACTTACACAAGATATCTTGGACATAAATCTTTCCACTAAAGATGGATCGGGAGATGAAAAGTTTAATTCCGAACATCAATCCATATTGCCTGCATAAAAAGAAGAAAAGCATCTTCGAAAGAATTGACCATAATTTCATCCAAGGTGGTTTGGGGAAAATAGGAAATTCTCTGTTTAGTATTATTCACCTTTCACTACTCTGGCATAGTTGACCAATAAGGTATCCTTCCTACCAAGGTTAGCCTTTAGAAAGTCACTCTTTTTCTAAAAAAGAATATCACCTTTGTATAGAAGAACAACGAGATTCAAGCGATGAAACGTTTTCTTCGGTCTTTTACGGAGCTTCCTTCAAATCCCTGACTTCCTCGACCATAGCTAAGTGGGATTCCTTTTCCACGATATTTGAGTTCTTTGTTTCCGATAAAACCAATTCCAACTTACTCTGCTCCACTGATAAAGCTTCTTTGGCAAGAATAAGAGCATCATTTTTCCTTCTTAAAGACATGTTTTCTTCTTTAAACCGCCACAACTCCAAAGAAGACTCAGAGGAATTATCTTGTGTCAAAAACCACCGCTTAATGAGGTATAAAAAGCACAATTTGCCTACATGAGACGGTAAAAAAGAAAGGCATGTGAACATGATGGGTAAAGATTCATACCAGCAGAAGATGTTCGACCAGAGCCTGACCACCACAGGGAAAGTCAGGTGGAAGATCAACATTAGAAAAGGCAGGGCAGAAAATAATTTGGTTGATCAGTTCATTAAAGCTATCACCAGCAGGAGGATTGTAGAAGCGGGAGGGGAAATGTCCTTGGAAGAAGAAGAGGAAAATCCCATAGCATGGTGCATTTCATTAGAAATCTCAGAAGATCGAACAAGATGAGTATTCGAACAAAGGGCCTTCTTTGGAGAAGTTACCTCTGGGGCATCAGAAACCGCGTCAGAGCTAAGAGACGAACCTGCCGAATTCTTTGACTTTTTTGTGGAAGATTCTTCTGAACTCTTTTCCATAAGCTTCCTTTTCACATTCTCCATAGACCTTAATAATGCATCCTTAAGGGAAGAAACTCCAGCCTTTGGAACCAAGGAATTGGAGCAGGTCTTACTGGATTCGGTACATATGGCTCCTAACATACAACAAAAGAAAACCGAGTGAAATCTCAATTAAGTGTAACAACCCGTAAAATCTGAGCCAGTTTAAAATTTTTATTTTGGCAATTTTAGCGAATTTTGAACATTTAAAATAGATTATTTTAAATAATATCGACGAGAAAATTTATTTTGAATATAATTCGACGTATATATTATATACGCCGTCATTAGAATATAAATAATTATATATAATTATAAATAGAATTGAAAATGGCGCGGTAGTTCGATAATTCGATTTCAAACTTCAATTGAATGTACCGGGTGCAAAACAATCCGGATTTTAGCGAAACTGAAAACATTAGGATCTAATAGATAATATCTTTCCAACGAATCCGAAAAATCGAAATTTCATAGCGGGAATCAAAAGATATGTCCAGTTGAAAATTCTGAATAGTCGCTATGGAATTCAGGCCCTTAAAAATGGAAATTTTGCAAACTACCTCGGATTTCGACGAAACCACTTTTGTTGGGTCTGTGATGTCAAATTATTGCTAGGTTTCAAATTTCATAATTTTTCGAATCAATATGTGAGCGTGGCAAAGGGAAACGCGTTTGACCAGTTTCAGTTGATTTTAATCGACTGGAAAATGGCCATTTTTCTAACGGTATCAGAATTTGATGAAACTAGTTTTGTTAGGACCGTATCGTCAATACAAAGCTAGAAATTATTTTTCTGCAATTTTTCGAGTTAGTATGTGACCCCGGTAAATTGAAATTCGCGTTCAAATTCAATATATAGAGTTATATGTTGATTTTGACGAAAACTGATCGAAACGATCAAATCAGCCTACGATACATATCCCATTGTGTTCGGAATGGGGGTAATTAGCTATGGACGACAGGCGGTGGGCCTCGTTTAGAGGTCGTATGAAAAAGTCAACTTTTTGAAAAATAATTAAATAAAATAAAAATAATATATCCTCCATTCTCCCTCTTCTTTTACCTCTGCCCCCCCCCCCCCCGTTCTTCATTAATCAGTTCGAATGAAAAAAAAGAAAAAGAAAAAAAGAGACGCGATACACGATCTGGGAAGCCGCCGCCTGGCCTCCATCGCGCCCCCCAGCGGCGTTGACGCTGACCATCTCCCTCCCCTAGTCGCGCTCTGGCGCAACTCCTCCTCGAAACCCGATCCAACCCGAACCCTAACCCAAAGGGGCCACCACCGGTCAGCCCTAGCCCGCCACCTCCGACCTGCGCCGCACCTCCATGCTCAGCCAAAGCCACCGCCACTTCCCCCTTTCTCTCCTCAGTCCTCTCCTCTTCCATTCAAGACCCTAGCACCCCTAAACCCCTCTGAAAAAGAAAAGTAAGCTTCTTTCTTTGTTTAGTTATTTTTCTTGGGCTGTAATTAAATTGTTAGGAGGAAATAACGTTGTTTTTCATAGGAATGTGATTTCTAGGATATTAAAAATGTGATTTTTATATTGTAGAGATATTAAAAATGTGATTTTTATATGAGGATGAAGTTAAAAACATAATTTTTATATAAGTAAGAAGTTAAAAATATAATTTTTATGTATGTAGGGAATTAGAAATATAATTTTTATTATATTATTAGCAAGGAAAAATATATATAAATCTTATCATGGAAGTAGCGGCGTAAAGGAGTGATTTTTACATATGTAGTAGAGATATAAAAATTCGATTTTTATATATTGAATAGCGAAGTAAAAATTCGATTTTTATATATTGAATAGCGAAGTAAAAATTCGATTTTTATATATTGAATAGCAAAGTAAAAATTCGATTTTTATATATTGAATAGCAAAGTAAAAATTCAATTTTTATATATTGAATAGCGAAGTAAAAATTCGATTTTTATATATGGAATAGAGAAATAAAAATGTGATTTTTATATATATAGTGGCTACGGGCAACGAAAGCGACAAAAGGCGAGAATGGCGATGATTTCTATAAATGAAGTGTCATGAAGTTGGGATAGCTTTCGGTGAGAACTTCTCACTCTTCAATTTCTTTTTCTAGTTATATATATACTAGGATGCAGACGGTGTTTAATAGCACCCGACACAATCGTCCATAGACCATGGATTTGTTTGTTTGGCTGTGTAGTTGGTTAGATTATTTGGGTTGAATTGAATTGTTTCGTGAAATGAAATTGATTTGATTGATGTGTGAATGGCGTGGGCCTTCACTAGACCGGGGATAAGGCTAGGCCTCGTCCCGTTTCTAGTATCGTGCCGTTATGTCGCCGAAATTTTCTAAAATAAGTTAGAAAAATAAAGATATCATTTTATGTAATAAATGAACTGAATAGAATATTTTCATAGGTTGAATAAAATGTTTTATCATTAAAAATATAATTTTTAACGTGAAAGTGAATAAATAAATATTTATAAACAAATCGGCCGATTTGTTTATATACACTGATTTAACTGATATTGATTGAGTCGATAAATTTTACACATCGCCCAACTGCACAACTAAAATCTGTGTTTGATTGTTTGAAACCCCACATGGGTGTTGGGATGAAATTTGAAGTTCACTCATCCTAATTGATTAAATATGTCGATCGATTGATTGACAGGCTGTTATAAGTGTTAGATATCTATATTTGATGCTTATACAGTGTAGTGCACTTTGGATGATGGTTGTTTGTTTACCATAGCTATTATTTACATGTGTTGTATGGAATCCATATAATTAACTTTATATGGTAATTGATTGGGCCTCATTCCAATTTAGAAAATAAAGAATATTATAATATAAAGGTTCATGTGTTGACCGTACTCATCCGTTGAGATTAGTCATGTGTTGAACGAAATATTTTAACAATAAAAATCTACATCTTTATCATATCTAAAATTAGAAACTAACTGGAAAATAGATATGATGAGTGGTCTCCTGGATATTAATCTGATGTTGGTTTCGGCCTTCGGGGTTAATATTCAGGGAATCGTTCTCTTACTAGTTTACGGTTGGAGTCTGATTTGAAATCAAACGATTGATACAATAATTTTTATAAAATATATTAAATAACAAAAATAGTCACACGTGGAAAGTACTCATTCGTTGAGATTAGTCGTGTGTTGACAAAGATATAGAGTCGTGTATTGAAAGAAATATAGATCCATTTGTTGAATATAAAGTCGTGTTGATTAGAGATGCGCTATTTTCACGTGAACGATATTTATATCGATTATATTCGTTTTTAAATTTGAAACGAATTGAATTTGAATTTGATTTGAATAGAAAATGAATTTGATTTAAATAGAAAACGAATTGAATTTGATTTGATTAGAAAACGAATTGAATTTGAATTGAATAGATAACGAATTTGATTTGAATTGAATAGATAACGAATTTGAATTGAATTGAATAGATAACGAATTGAATTTGAATTGAATAAATAACGAATTTGAATTGAATCGAATAGAAAACCAATTTGAATTGAATCGAATAGAAAACCAATTTGAATTGAATCGAATAGGAAACCAATTTGAATTGAATCGAATAGAAAACCAATTTGAATTGAATCGAATAGAAAACCAATTTGAATTGAATCGAATAGAAAACCAATTTGAATTGAATCGAATAGAAAACCAATTTGAATTGAATTGAATATAATACAAATTCGAATTGAATTGAAAACGAATTCGAATTGAATTGAAAACGAATTCGAATTAAATTGAAAACGAATTGAAATGAATTCAAATTGAATTGAAATTTGAATTGAAATGAATTTTAAAACGAATTTATAAGGAAAAATTCAATTTTGATTTGAATTGGAAATGGAAGTTGAAATTGTTTTTGAAACGAATTTAAAACTATTTATATAATTCTTTTTAAATAGAAATCGACGAAATATATATTATATATATATAATATAATGGCCTGAATAGAACACGCCGCGCCGCGGCAGTTCGTGAATTTCGACCATTTATTTCAAATGGACATTACGGGAGATCCGACCGTCGGATTCTCCTAAAACCGGAACCGTTGGGTTCGTATCGAAAAGAGCTTTCTAACGAATATTAGAAATTTGAAATCTAACGGTTGGATTTGGAGATACGTCCAAATCAAATTTGAAAAAGGTCGTTGTAAGTGCAGTTCGATGGCCGTTGATGGAAATCGACTGTACGGGCCTTGATAAAATTATTAAAAATAGTAATAATTTGTGTAAAATCATAACATATGATTTGAGAAAAATTGGGATGAAAAACTCCATATTTGAAAAGATAAAAATAGATTTTTATCGAAATGAACTAGTTTTGAACTGAAATTAAAACCCATTTATTTTTAAATAAATAAATTGGAATTGAAATAGAATTGATTTATGGGTTTATCATGAACGGTGTTTTAAATAACATTTGTTCTTTAACCTGATAATAAATAGAATGTGATTTGGGCTTATCGTGAACTGTGTTTTAAACAACATTAGTTCTTTAACCTAGTTAAAGGAGTTTTAATGAATCTGTAATTAGATTGAAGTGTGAATTGATAATTTAAATTATCAAATTTAGAAATGAGCGAGAATGGAGTATCACCAGTTTTGCTCCAGAGCGATAGTTAAATCTTTAATTAGATTTGAACGTGAAATGGTAATTAATTTTACCGATAACACCGTGGTGTTAGATATGGAGTATTACCAGTTTTGCTTCATGGGATGAATAGGTTGGGATTGGGAAATAAAATAAATAATTACTTCGGTGTGGTTCGCTAATCTCGACTAGTTTGGAAAACCATAATTTGGTTTGAAACGACATCCAAAGGAAGATTAAAGGATAAATTTTAAAGAATTTATCTTGGATAAAATTAATGGGAACCTTTCCCTAAGAATATGAATTGGAATGAGGCGTATGTTGTGTTTGTGTAACATTCGTTTTAATATACGCGGGTTGTTCGGAAAGGCCGGGTTTATACCCATTCTGAATAACTGATTCGACGATATGTCGAAGATGAAGACGGTGGTTGAAGACCGGAAGTCTTCACATCGTTTGGATAATTATTGATGATCCTGATTGGGCTGTACACCCAAGAGGATGGAAATAGTCGGTGGTCGTCCAGACGTACTTGGAGATCGATGGATATGCGAGGAAAGTGCCTCCGGTTTCGTTCAGACCCAGAACGGACTTGTAAATGGATTGTGTGTCTGACATTGGATTTTATTCCGTGTTGATTGATTTCTATTAAATATACATCTGTTTGGCGGCGGAGAATTTATTCTTTTGCTTAACGCCCTTCTCTGAGACGTACGAGCTCAGAGGTTGTATATCGATGGACATCAGTCGCATGGCATGAATTGCCTGTATGGCACGCTAAGATGCAATGATCAAGGCTTTTGTTGAAAAGCAGAGTCTTGTGGTTGATGATCAAAGCACGGCCTACATGGCAGCTTTGTGTATAACGTGAATTCGCGAGTCTCACACCTCGGTATGAGTCAAAAACGGGATACAGACTGCAGGGAGAGCACGACATTTCTTTCTAGCTTTGGTGGTGTCAGTGACTTACCAGCCCTGACATTTATATACTTTTCACCTATGTGGTTGTTGGATGAGGCGCCTTGATTTTAGGTCTGTAAGGACCGGGAAACGTGTGTTCAGGCATAATTAATCCTCTAACGTAAGTGAGGACCGACCCTGAAGCATCCAGGATTGCCCAGAGTGTGTAGTCCTGAGACATTTGCTAGAGTGTCTCGAAAGCGGAGAGGAGCTTGCCCCTTGCCTCGACTCATGATGGAAATCCAATTTCCAATACGTGTATTGCGGTTTTAATTGTAGAACTAGTATGGAGACATGAAATATGGTACCCATGCCGTCTATGATTTATATTTATGATTGAAATTGTTTTGACACTATACACTTATTATAGTATCAAATGATTTGTTTTAAACGTACCAAGCATGTTTGGCTATTATAAGGGAAAACCCTATCTTCCGGCTTGCGTTGCATTGTGTGATGGGACCTGGGTCTTATAATAGCTTCATTTTCCGAAAAAGCATTGCGTTGTTTATTGATATGCACTGGTATTCTTGGGAGGAAACCCGTTCCGTGTTATACGGCGTGGTCCCTTGAATTACTTTCTTTTAAAATAAAGTTTTAATAACTGTTTTAGTTCTCACACCAGTCACATGACTGACCCGGAGTTTATTGTTTTAACCTAAACTCTGGGTGCCCCTATTTTTGACACGGGCAGCTAGTAGTTTTGGTTTTGCAGATTTATATTCACAGGATCCTGGTTTACAGCTGGAATGATATCCGGAAAGCTCTGTATTTGTATATCACCTTCAGTTGTGCTTTGTATTATTTTCCGCTGCTATGTAATTTATTTTAATCTCTGATATTTGTTGAATGTAATTTAATCATTTATACTCTGTATATTCTTGTATTCTGATGGAATTGTTGTATTAACAATGAAATGTTCTTCCGTATGCGTTATGATTTATCCTGTTCTCAAACGATCAGGGGTTTCGAACGGTCTAGATCGGTTTAACGACTGATTCGGATCGAGCGAAATTCCCGGCCGTCACGTTAAGACTCCATGTTAAAAATACCGCATAAAAGGCGTACCGGGGGCATTAAGAAACAAAGGAGCACTGGGAGAGAAAGATGCCCAATGATAATGAAAAGGTCCCTTTACTAAAAAAGATCAAGGGTGGTTGCCGAATAATAGATTGATCGGCCGACAATAGGGAGTACCTCCGAAGGGTAGAAGAAGTAAGTAGTGAGGACCTATTACTGTATTGTCCAGAGGCAAAGCTAAGGAGATCATTGACCTCCTTATCTGCAAAGCTCGGCAGCTTGGGCACAAAATCTACGAAAGAACATATGAAAGGTTTAAAAAAGGAGAGAAATGTGCTTCCGGACATACTCAGAGTACTGAAGCTGCCGGGAGGGCGGCGAACAAAGAAAATTTGGGTTTTCCAATCTTTAAATCTCGTTGTTCCCTTGGATAACAATTTCTTTGTGGGGTTTTCACCGAAGATATGAGGGTTCGTGTCACTAAGTTGGAAGGAAGAACCAAGTAATCAAGCAAAGAAGGGCTTAAAGAACCATAAACCGATTCCATGGATAACAATCCTAGGCCTAACAAGTAGGTATAGGTATTGGGCGAAAGTTGGATGGGGAAATTCACGAATATTATAGATGCCGATAGAGGAAGTCGGGAAAGGAATGAAACCCCTATGCCAAATGTGGATCGAAGAATAAGAAAAATAGCCCTCTGAAGGAGATGAAATGGTATTCGTTCCGCAAGGAGGAATGGCTTCAACATCGGAAATCCCAAAATCCTGAAGTATAACATTGACTTGTTCTTGAGACGAAATCAAGCAATGCTTCTCGACAACACTAACCTTCCTAGAAGCGGAAGGGTCATTCGGAAAAGGGAAGTTCCTATCACGTTTAAAGGCAATATGCTTCCTTCCCATAATGCGAGGTATAACCTGCTTAATTTTATGCAACAAGGTAAGAATGATGCAAGAAAGAGTAGAAACCTATTCGTTCCAAAAAAGACTTCAATGATGGTAAGAGACTATACCTCTAACACCATCACTAGAATGAAGTCAAAGTAAAAATGCTAGTTAAAAGCGGCCAAATAAGTTCGGAGTCAGCTGCCGAGAACTGATGATTATGAGACTACGATCAGTTCATGACAAGTGAAACCGATAGTCACCGCAGCTCAAAATTAGCTAATCACTTTTTTGATTTCAAAACAAAATATGAATGACTTACCAAGAGACTTATTTCAAGATTGCTGATGCTTTTCCAAGATAAAATTTTTAGGAAACTATGAAGGGAAAGCAGAGCCAATAACGCGAGACAAGAAGGGTATATATATACATATACATACATACATACATATATATATATATATATATATATATATATATTAGAAGGAGGAAGTGATTGGCCCATTCAAAAAAAATTGACTTGGAAAGTCGAAAATACCCCTTCACAAAAGGTAGGGGGAAATGTTACTACCAAAATAAAGCATCCGGAACAGGTTGGCGGTGAAGGGGTAACAGATCGCCACCAGCAGAAAGGAGCCTTCCATCAACAAAAGCCTGACACAAGAAAAAGAAGAAAACTTAAGGAAATATTCCAGAAGGAATGTAACCGACACCATCATGGAGAATGGAGCTCAAAATCTATACAAAGAAGGCACGCTGGTAGGGGAAGCCCAACACGAAAGATAATAGAACTCCCGGAACCGGAAGCCCATAAGGAGGAGAATCAGGAATCTTACAAACCGGGACCTAGAAGGACGAAAGAGGCTATGGGTATTAACTCACTTAATGCCGATACAATCAAGAAGCAATAGTGTCAAAAGTACATAGGAATCATCCGAGAAGCACTTGCGGGAACCTCCATTAGATGATTATCGAAAGGATGCTCCAATAAGAAACTAATGAAGCACCAAAAGCAACCCTCCGAAAGATTAAGACACATATCAGAAACTTACCGGCGACAAACTGGAACCCCCAAAGAAAAACAAGCTATCCACACTAATCTTCTTAGTGTCGATACCAGCAGGGGTGGCAGAACCGACAACCTTTCACTCGAATCACAAAGGCAAGCTCCACAAAGTGTCAGTGGCAAGAGTGAAAATCCATGACCGTGAAACTACATTCGGAAGAAGAAACCTTCTGAAAGCTATTCGCAGCGTCAGGATCATCAGCAATACAAAGAGGGTAGACATAATATTAGCCAAAAGCTCCGAGATCAGGACCATTCCTCGAGAGCTACAGCCTACACCTTAAAAATCCGTTAGCAAAGCCTTCAAAACCTAAAGAAAAGGTGATTGAGAACCTGAACTTCCAGAACCAAAGGAAAAAGCGGCCGATAGGGTTACCGCTGGCCCAATAGAAAAAGGGGCCCCAGATTTGTCTATAAATAGGACCCTAGGGATCTCATTTTTGTGGCATTTTTCTCATTCTCATTCTTGTACTCTTTTCTCTAGCGTAAACCCTAATTCCTAAATCAAATTGTGGATTTTGGTTGTAATCATTTGTATATTCTAAATCAAAGATCAATAAAGAGTGGGTCAATACTTAGAACATTTTCTTATGAGTTTCTCATGTGATTTGTTAGTTATGGTCAGTGTTGAATGTTGTGTGCTTTCTACATGCTTACTAGTCCTTTCCCAAGCCTAAACCCTTCTGTAAAATTAGTGTGGTACCCCTTCCAATAAGCCATTTAGCTCTTACCGAGTGTTGTGCTCAGGAAACCCTTATCCAATATATAACTGTTGGTTCTTGAATCGCTTAAGCGTGATGCTTAACCTATGGAGGGAAGAGTAACTAATCTTTCGGGCTCAAAACCTTGATATCCAGGAAATGGTAAGCTAGCACAAACCCATGAAATCTAAATAAACCTATTTCCCCCTTAGGTCCACTTCCGTAGACCTGTCTCCGTTGTTGACGAAAATATCGTTAACAAAACTGCACACTACCATCAATCATTTGCAGGGGCGGAGACACATAGGTCTGAACAACTGCTAAATCCCTTCCTTAAATTTTTTTTTCTTTTAAAAAAACCAGTTTGCAAGTTTTGTCCCTAGGTGAATTCAAAGTACTACCCTATCTAAAGTATATGTTTTGCTGCGTTGACTAAGTTAATTTTTCTATCTCTATATATTAGGCTATCCTTCTAAGCTCTTTCCTACATTTGCTATAAAATAATTAATCTTAGGAAGTCCACACAAACAAAATTTCATACTATTAATCAACAACTTTTCATGGAAGAAATCAAAATTTGCAGCCAAACAAGATTCATGTTATTAAACTGCAAGTGTAAACCCAAGTGCTATGGTTTCCAAACTTTAATATAAATGATCTCCTTTTATAAACGTTTAAGTTATGAATCAAACTTTAATATCATAACAAGTGAACAGTGATACAAAAAACAATAAAGGGTAAAAAAACATGTAGACTTATAAGAACTTCCACAAATAAGAGTACCTTAAATCCAACAGATGAGTTAGGCGACCAAGGATTTGTAAGAATATAGAAAGGAAATTGAATTAGACTTCTGTGAATTCTTCATCAGCGAAATGAAGAGGCATTTGGAAGAATTTTGGAAATCAGATGAAGAAGGGAATAAAAAGTGGTTTGGGGGTCGTTCTGGGAATTGAAGAAGCGTTCGTGATTTTTTAGGATGTAATTTTGTGCTAGGCCGAGGGAGGGAAATCAAGAAAAAAGAAGAAAAAGGAGTGGCAATGAAAGCTAAATTCGATGGGAAAAGTAAATTAGAGGACAAAATGTAGAATGCGAGTATCCTGGGCGTTTTTCTTTTAATGTATAATAAAAAAAATAGCTTCTTACCGCATATACAATTTAATGCTGAGAATAAATTTGGTAAAAAGTTTTTTCCTTGTAATGGTGATACTATCTAGCCGACCATATTGGATGATTCCCCGGTCACTTACTACTTTCTAAAGGATAGGTAGACCTATGGTATTTCCATAGTGGTCATTTAATACCTTATCCCAAGGCGGACTCTATTTCCAATCACTTACAACCTAGAGCAAGCAGACCTTCGCAGAGATTTACGATCTCGTACCCAACTAGCCATCTAATAGTTCTTATTTATAGCAGAAGAGTTATCCTATATCTTAATACTATTTTAAGGGTGGATCTAATTACTTAATACCTCTTATCTTGAAGCATGGTATACTCATGAATTATTCCCTTGATGGTTTCTTCTTTTGGATAGAAGGCGGGCCCTACAACCATTTAATACCTTAACACTCAAAGTAAACCTAATTTTATGAAATAATTCTCGCTACACAAATAACTATCGTCATGGATTCCTACAGTTAATGATATCTCACATCAGTTGTACGTATTTCCATCCATCGGAAAGTGCAGATTTCTATCGGTTATGGCAACTGACCTCGCATCATTAACCTACTAACTCCAATCCTTATTTCTAATTATAATAATCCTAGATTAACTAGAATAAAATAAGGAAACTTATAACTTCCTTTCCTAGGATGTTTAATTATATATTTCCCTATTGGACTTAGCATTTATCATGACAATCAATCTCAAATAATCCCATTTTAGTTCTATTTGTTATTACTATTAAGATTTCCCCCCATTTATGACCCAAACGGTCATATTTCCTAAGGCATTCATTAACATATTAAATTCCATTTATATCAGGACTATCCTATTACAATTGCTGTAATTCTCAAGTACTAATTTAATTCCATTTAGTTCTTACTTGTATATGAATAAATTTATTACTTATTTATTTCCCTAATTAAAGTTACAATCCCTATTCCTATTCATGGTCACAAATACTTATTTTCCATTTATTGTGGGAATTATTACCATATGTTTATTCCCATGAAACATAAACACTTCAAATCCAAACACATAATCATTTATTTAATATAATAACGCTATTTACGTAGATTTGGACGGATAAGATTACAAAATATATATTTATTTTATTTTTAAGTGCAGAATCAATGTTGTTCTAAATCTATTTTATCAACACCTTTTATTTATGTTTTGGTCTAAAATAATGACTAAAAAAACCCTTTTTTTTTACTTAATATTGTTTAGGATTCAAAATCTTATGAAAAGGTTAATAGCTGTAATTATTATGAATTTTCATAAAACATTTAAAAGAGGAATATCAGCGTATTTCAAATCATAAAAAATAGGGATTAAGTATTGTTTAAATTTCCTGCTGATCTTAGATAATGCTTTTTTATTTCTAAAGAACAAAAATTGGTATTTACAATAACTAAGCAAAATCCCAAACAATATCAAACAAAATCAGGATTATTTTTTTAACCAAAACTGCACAAGTACAAACCAACATCCAAATACTTCTAACCAAAATGTTGGGACCGATTTCTAGATCCAAGGTGCTTACGATAACGCCAAACAATTTAAGAATAGTTGTAGGCAAGATGATAATATTAAATTAAATGCCTACAAATCTGTAACTAATTTATATTCAATATATTTTAGATTTGATCAAATAAATAAATCTGATAAATTTCAGGCATATACTTCAGATTCAACAGAAAGAATTATATAAGCTATTATAAACAACGCATGTATATTTATTACTCACTTGAAAGCTATCCAAATTTGAATCTGAACACATATTTTAGACTTACAATTCCCAAATCTTATAGCTCTATAATCTAATTACAAAAAAGGGATCTACAAAAACAGATTAGATTTGTAGATCTGAAAGAAGAATAAGAAAAAAATAAGGAAATTCAATAATATAAATTACATATTCGTAGAACCTACCCTTTGCATTGATCTAAATTCAATATCTCCAATCCTTATTAATTTGATTTGAACCGATTTATAATTTATAATTTTAGAAGAGATTAGAGAATTGGAAATGGCAGGCCTTCGCTGCTGCCTCCAGAAAATATGAGCAAAAAGTGGGGGCCTAGCCCTTTATTTATAAGCTTAAAAATGACCCTGAACTGTTAGATTTAATTTTATAAAGATCCGTCCATTGTTATAAAATTTTATAATATAAATAACCATCCTACCCTAGCCGTCTTAGGCTGTAGGCGACCAGGAGGTCGACACCCAAGTCGACCGCAAGGTGAACCGCTCTTGGTCGACCAACACAAGTGATGGCAGGTTATAAATAATATTAAATATATTATATATTTTATTTATTTATTTTTCATGCGTTTTCATATTTTATCCATAACTTTTCATATGTACTCCTTTCATGAAGTTCAATCATGAAAGTTGACCAGAATTCTTTCACGAATGCAACAATGCAAGTTTCATGGTCAAATTCCATTATTTGCAAAAATTCCATTTTTGACAATCTAATTGAGTAATTAAATTATTTATCATCAAATTTCCGGGTTGTTACCTTCTCCCGTCCTTAAAAGGATTTTTTCCCGAAATTTTAACAATGACTAAGTCATGGTGTTGGAACCTAATTGTCCTATACTACTCAACCAATAACATCAAATTTTGCAACCAATATGGGCATATGCACAGTGTACATAATGAATTACAATCACAAAATATGCAAGCGCAATGATTCTAAATCGGGTTCTCTTGTATGTATTCATTTCATTTTTGAAAATACTTTTGAAAACATGATGCAAACATCCTAAAATGTCTAGAAATTCTATATGAGTGCAAAATTTTGAAAACATTTTCCATCCATAACCTCACATGACTATGAATAGAAGTGTGAAGCAACTAATTTTGCATCCAACCCCTATCACCTAACACATCAACACATCTAAATCGTTTCCTATTAATTTCTCCTAAGTCAGAAAAATGAAATCAAGATGGAGAAATTCACTGTTTTTTTGGCTTATAAATGTTCTAATTCCCGTCCTATAGTGGAATTTTACCTTAGTAACCCCAAAATTTTCCATTTGTAGACTGCAATTGAGGCTTAAAACAAGCTCTAAAACATAAAACAAGTTAAGTTTTAACTCACGCGCATCGTCAACAAGGTATGGAAACAATGTTTCCACGGCTAAAATAGTCTTTCACTTGTTATTCTTAACGTCTTTGCGCATTGTCGTCCCTAATGCACTGCTAAAACATAAAAAAATCATCCAAAATCTTCCTTATGCTTTACATGTAAATGCAAAATCGAATTTTATCTTAAATAAATTTCCATATTAGAAATTTTTATGTAAAATTTGACATTCCTTTTTGGTATTACTTTATTTTCCGTATCAGATTCACATCGAAACAAAATTTTAGTAAAGCGCCTTACTACAGTTAAACCATATTTTTTTACAAAGCATATGTTTGAAAACATGTAAATCACCATACCAAAATTTGTATTTTTACATAAATCAGTTTTAAAAAAAAATCAGACAAAATAAAAATTTAGAAAGAGATTTTTTTTCGAACTGCATTTCAGAAAGTTTCAAAACATATTTTGTGGAAACTTACTCAGTCACATATTGGCATGGAAGGAAGCCGGTCACACAGAAAAAAGCAAAAACTAAAACCACACATAGAACTCAAATATAAATTTCAGTTCAAAATGGAAGTACGACAAATGATAAATACACCCATAATGAAACAACGCAAAAGCTTTACTTCGCTAAAATTTATTCACCATAGAATTATATACTTTCCATCCCTAAAATAACTATTATTTAGATAAGGAAATGAGATTTCATTTCTCATTCAAATACAAGGGAGCGTGAAAGATGAACGCATATGAAATCCCATTACATCATTGTGAAATTTTCAGAAATAACATCACTAACGTTACAAACACAACTACTACAACAAAAAAGATAAAAATGCGGGAAAGGTAAAGATAAAAAAGACATCGCCTACATGCTACGAAAAGGTTGAGCACAATGACTGGAACCCGATCCATTGCCACATCTGCGCCAGGAACGTAGCAAGGAGGAAACGCATCCATCTCGTGTGCCTGTCGAAGCTTCTTCCTATGAAACTTATGGAGTTTGTCCTGGATCTAGTGAAGAGCAGTAAGTTCATGACTCCCTTGATCTGCTGCGGTTGGTTTTTGTTGCTTCTACTTGACTGGAGTGGGAGGTGCAGGAACTAGAGCAGGAGCGGAGGCGGGGTGAGAGCTGCGGGCAACTGGATACACATCCTCTTGAGAGAGGCACGATCAATGGCGGTAAGGATCTTCTTGACCGTCGATTGCTGTTTGTGAACAAATTGAACAATTGTAAACAATTATTTAATTCTTTCCGTCTTCCTAAACAACAAGGGTTATTGTAAAGGGTGTCTAACTCTAGGACCAAAATTATTTTAACTACAAAATCCAATCAAATTATTCTAAAGGTTTGATTTTTGAAAACAACAGAAAATAAGTAAAAAGAGAGTTTTTAAATTAGATGAAAGTAATTAGGGAGTAATGACATAAACTGGATTAATAATCATCAATCGCCAAACAAATTAATATAGATCTAACTCATGTTACAATCACAAATATGAATTAACAATAATTAGGTTTTATAGAAACAAACATGTGAATAACTACAAGCATTGCCTATGTAGGAGCTAAGCTCTTAAACAACCATAGGCTATCAAGATAGATTCACTACTTTATTTCTAAAACCCTAAAAATTAGATCTAAATCTGAAAGTGTTAGGTCGAACTCGAAATTACTCTGTGAATGAGCATAGCTCTTATATGAAACAATGTATGAAAGTTCAGATCTAATTATTGGTTCAGATCTGGATCTATATGCATAAAATCCTCATCTTTTTGGCTATGTGATTCATATTGAATCTAATCTATAAGCGTCATTACCTAATAATTAAAGGTGATTAGCTAGACATAGCTAAATGAGAAGAAGGGAAAAATAAAAGACATAAATAAAATAAAACAAAAAACTAAAAGACAATAAGAAGAATAATTTTATTCCAAGAGAAGAGTTTACAGAATATAACCAAGTGTTTCCAGTGTAAAAACAAAATGAAATAGATACAGGTGTATTTATAGCGGCTATGACCAAGACTAAGTGGGCAATTACAAGATGTGGGACTCAAGTCTTTGACCAAACAACATATAAACCAATGTGCATACACAGTGGTCATGATGTAGAGTGAGTGGACTTGCAAATGAGTTATTGAAAAATATGAGTCTTCAGTGAGCCAAATCTATCTAACTGAACTTTTTTTGCAATCGTTCTTCAGCTTTAAACTCTTAGAGCTTTAGCAATTCCTCATATCAAGCTAACTTTTCAAACTTCACTCTTTTTCAGAAAATTCTTCATTCTTTATCCATCAAATGCTTTAAACCATGCTTTTTATCAACAATTTGAAAACACAGCTATAAATACACAGTATCAATTACTTTAAAGAGAAAACAAGATAAATAAGCGGATAAAATATACATATTTACGTGTATATTAAATAATCCCACATTTATCTATTTATTCGTCCTCGAATAAACCAAACTAAGATACGTCACACTTTCGTAGGAAATACGATTGCATTTACGTATGCAACAAGTCGTTAAACCTCTAGGTGTCCCTAACAGGATGAGTGTTGTCTCGCGAAAGTTTTCAGCAGATACTACACACAAAATTCAAAGTGTCTTATATACGCGGATTAATCAAATAATATATTTAAGGTCTTTCAAATTCCAAGTAATTTACTTAATTTCAATAATAACGATTTAGTCCTAAATTGTCCATCCCATTATTGGTGCAAAAATGAATAAAAAAATTTCAAGCTGAATCGTAATTCCTTGATAACACTGCAATTGCCTTGAAGGTTAGGAGCGTGGTGTCAACCAAAGTTCTACACATCGACAATGTGCACCCAATCATTTATTTATTCTTTTTTTTAGAAGAATAATTTTGCACCAGTGTAACTATAATGTATTGGATGTGAGTTATGCATAGATGAAAGAGAATTTTTGTAAGTTCCAAAAATATTATAGATAAGAGGGCAAGTGTATTAGTTGAACTTCAAGCTACAAAAGATAAAGTAATACTAAGGCACATATGGACGTTTTGTTTCCTTTCATCTCTTCTACTACAATCTTCGCTTCTAAGTACGGTATAATGGATGTGGATTTAATGGAAATGAATGCTTTATAGTCAAGAATGACGAATGACTATTTTATTCTCAGAGATTTTCTCTTTATTGCCTTTTTTTCTCTCTTTTTTTTCAAAAATGCATGATGAATGATGAGTGGAGATGGAATGGAATGATACCATACATTATTTCATTTGATTCCTCCTCTACTAAGCGAATCATAACCAACACTTCATGAAAGGAAAATTTTGTGCCATAGTTACTCTATATCTATAACCCTAATTCAACACACAAGTCTAGATTGATGTTATATAAAAAGCTGAAAGGAAAGAAAAGAAAAGTTTCGTAAGATAGATAACCCATACAAAATAAGATGTGGTATATGGTTATCCTACCTTAAAACAAGTAAGGAGTAGGTAGTGTAATGTTGGTGTAAAAAGTGACGTATTTTTAACCTTTAAGAATAAATCAGTAAAAAAGTTCTTAAGTATACCAATATAAGAAAAACTTGTCGAAACATGGATGTAAATCGACTAAAACTTGGGTTTGAATAATGTGGGGTATCGAAGAAAAAAGCCACAATGAGTCATTTCTCCTTAAGTGGGACAAGTGAAATTTAGAACTTACGAGTTTAAAAATTTAAGTATAAAAATATTATGCATGAAAAGAAAATCATAAAATCCAACAAACGTAGGTGCAAAATCATTTTTACTTGATTTTTTTACTTGCACATTCTAACATGTACAATAAGGGTTGACACACTTACTCCAGAACATGTTTGACGTCTGCACTGTACGAAGCTAGCATCTTAAAAGACACATTATGACTCAATGAATAAATATGTTTATTCCCATCTCCCAACAATTCAACTTATCAATAAAGAACCAAGGTGTTATTTATGAATTTTAAGTTATTCCTTGTTCAACGAATGGCATAATTCATAAAATTTGGTTGCTGATATAATGTAAATTCCTCCAAACACTTGAGTGTGACTGTGTTCCCACAATTGTTAATCAGACATATCTTAGTGAAAGGAAAAGAAAATAAGAGGGTAAGCGCAGCTTACCAGATACAAGCGCAAAAAATACGCTGTCATCGAATAGATGAACCGGTCCTCAATGGACCAATGGATCAGCCTCATAAAGATTATGGGACACAGCTTAAGCACAGAAAACCAAATCATAAGGGATTTTATATTATGCTTCAGATTTGGAAAAACAAATTTTGTTTTTCAAAAGTTTGAGTTGCTAATTTTAAAAGTTTCAAAAACAAAGTTTCATTCGTTTAGATGATGTATAATTTGAGAGATGTGTGCATCATTCTCACTCCCACACTTGTTTGGGAAATATTGTTCAGTTTTGCTTTGACATTTGAAATTTTGTTGACTAAAGGTTCATTCGTAAACCTAAAGTCAAAACCAAAAAAATGAATTTTCAGTAAATCGAAATTGTGTTTTCTCAAAAACCGTGTTATTCCAAAAAGAGTTCACACTATAGAATTTTTTCATTGAAAAATAAGTAACCATAGTTTGGTTCAGTTGAAACGATCAAGTCGCAAGGAGTTTCAACAGTTTTAGAAAAATCATCATTGTGTTTAAGATCACATTCAGCAGTTTCATTATTTTCAACTTCAAGAATTTCAAAGTTTCAAAATGTTTCATTTTCAGTTTCAGACCCAACAACATTATCGTTAATCAATTTGTGAAGTTTTTGCTCATCAAACTCGTCCTCACTTAAATAGTTGTTACCAACCTCATCATTTCTTTTAGGTTGACAATCTAAAGTTGTTTAATTTTCAAAACTTTCAGAATTTGAGAAAGGAAGATCAAATTGAATATTGACATCTTCGTTTTCAAGAGAACTTGAATTCAAATCAATTATAGAGATTTCAATAACTTCATTAAGAATTTCATCAATTTCAAATGTTGTTAGTTGAAAATTTTCGATTTCAGTAAAAGTTGAATTTTCAATAGAAGCATTAGTTTGAGTTTAAATTTTAGTTTCACAGAAATCAGTGTTTTGCACAAGAGATCATTCAAAAATTTCATTTTCATCAATAGTCATATCGTCAGAATCATCAATAATCATTATGTAATGTTGTGACGAAGTTAATGGCTGATTATTTTTTTCAAAAGATGCGTTGGCAGAAACTTATTTTTCGCTAGATTGGGATTTATAGTTGTTGTACAAGTTCGTAATCTCAGTTTGAAGAAGAGAAATTTGATAAACTATCCTAGGAATTTCAATGCAACTTAGTTTGTTATCCGTTATTCTTTGAGCTAGTTCTTCAAAATAGGTCAAGCCAAGTTTTATGTCCTCAAATTCCTCAACGTCATCAATTCCCTCAAGTAATAACTTTTCTTGATTTTTCCAAAGTTCAATAGTGTATCGAGCCAGTTTTTGAATGAGACGCGTGTTTTCGATATCTTTATTTTCAGAATTTTGTTTTTCATCTAAAGTTCGCACCCGTTCCTTGATTTCCCTGTGAGAAATCCAAATTTCATGCATTAATTGATCAATTTCACTTAGGCTTTCTTCAAGAAAAATGTTAGACACATTATATTTCAAAATGTTGTTTTTTAGATTCGTCGTTCGTGTGTATTCCTCACAGGTTGACGTTAAAAATTCATCAATCTAATATCTTAGAAGTTGTCCATTATTTATTTTCCACGACCAACATCGCCAAAAATTTAGCTTGTTCGCAACATATTTTTCATATTCGATAACCAAAATCATACCTCCACTCGTATTATGAAAATCATTTTGGTTTTCAAAATTTTTGTTAGAAACCGCGTTGAAATCGTTTTGATAGTTGAAATTATTTGAAAAGTTTTCAGCTTGAAATTCATTCTGATTTGCATTGTACCCAAAATCATTTAAATTTTGAAAAGAATTGCAATTTTGGTTGTACAGGGAGTAAGCGCGCATGTACTAGAAGAAGAGAGTTTTTCGTCGAAAAATCAGTTGCAAAACTTTTGGCTTTAAAGAAGTTCTTAAAAAAATCATGTTAAAATTAACAATTTCAGATTATATGAATACAAGTCTAGGCCAGGTTCGGAAAAGGGTTATCAGTGTGCCATGTATCACCGTAGAAACATGACTGAAGGTTTGAGAACCTGTTTGAGTTCTAGACTATACGGTTCCTTAGACACCTAAGAGAGTATTAATCCTAATTATCAATTTAACAAATATTTTGTCATATGAGCTTTGGGAAATCCTAGATTCTATTTCAAAAACAAACTTTTCAATCAATCCCACGTTTCTTTTAAAATTTCTAACCACACATCAACATCAAAATATTCAATTCAACAAAAATTAAACAACAGTGCTTGGCACTGCTATTTTTTAGCGTTCTTTGCGCTACAATATGCACCGGTTCGCCTTGGATTTGTTGAACCAGTTCGCTTTGTTTTTTAGAGTGCCCTGTAGAGTTTAGAAAACACTCACTTAGATCGGCAATTCGTCCAGTGCAACAGAGTAGCGCTAGCGCATTCACACCCCACTTGGTGTGCAACCGCTTCAACAATTCAAATTCTACTAATTGCAGATTGCTTGACCTCTGAAATCCCTGTTTGTTGATTGAATTCTGCCTCTTCCGATCTTAAGTGAATTTAATTTATCTTGATTTTTTTTAATTGAAAGCAAATTGAAACAAACATACAAAAAACAAAATTTAAATTGAAAATACAAAAAGTGTGACGGCTTGCCACGGACTAGCCGACATTTCTCCGAAATGCGTCGTGCTGATATCCAACTAGCACGGGATGGTCGCCAAAGAAAAAGGGTGTGAAGCTAAAACTACCAAAGGAACCTGTAGTATATCTCACAATGCATGGAATAAAATATAATAACATTATAACTTTGACATTAAATAGGCGAGACAGTGCATAAGATGAAAACTAAATCATCATAGCAGCAGAATCCATAATACAGCTTATGATCCAACATCATTATTACAAATCCAAATTACTGTCTCTAAAGCAAAAGAAAGAAAAGGTACACTACTAATGCCCAAGCAGTGACTAGCTACAACACAGGGAGTATAAATGTATATCATATGTGGAAGCCTCCTGCTCATCTCGGGACAACTAGTCGTGCATTACCACCTAACATGTCTCTAGTCTGCTCATTTAGGAGCACCCAGAGTAATAAGAAGAGACATAAAACTCTGAGTCAGACAAAAGTCTGGTATGAGCGATAAGCAACAAAATAGAACAATAACAGGTATAATCCAATCATACCTGAACCTGGACCTGCAACCAAAGAGTTAGCACAACAGGATGTACAATACTCTAAGGTGACACTAACATATGGTGTGAATAATAATGGGGAGGGGGTGTGCATGTCATGGAGATAGCAAACATCAAGCATAGCAATCATCCTCACATCTTTCACTCCGTGCGTAAAGCATACGATATCAACTACTTTGGTCACCTAATCTTTAAGCCATGACGGAGTCCAACCCCATACAACTATCACTACGAACCCTTAATCCGTCTCTTAGTGGTGAACTAAAGTTATAGGTATCGATAACCCCTTTGCACACATCCCGCAGCAAAGTCCAATCATGAAGTCAGCTCGGCAGTTCCCATCTGGATCCTGAGTCTCAACTTCTCATTTGGACTACCTTTACATCTTGGGCTTTTGGTCCCTTCCTGATCGGTTCGGAATACAGCTCCATTCAGTTTAGTTCTGTCCTCCTGAAGTAGTACGGTTCGTGATCATCACTATCAGGTCAGGTCGACTTCCCCCTCCAGGTCGGTTCAGTTCGTGGCATACACTTCGGGTCGGGTCGAGCTCCTTCACTGGTTCGGGTCGTGATATCCTTCCTCCAGCGGTTCAGATCGTGAGCTTCATGGTCTTGGTCAATTCGGTTCGTGATTCCTCTTCGGTTCGGTTTGAAGCTCTTGAGGCGGTTCGGTTCGGTGCTACTCCGGCTTAGTGCTCCATTCAAACTCCAACCCTACTCCAATCCAATCCGATCTGGCCTTCCTTGTTGCCTTTTGCATTTGTACGCTCCAGAAGATGCCAAGTTCCAGTTCGGTTCGATAGCCGATCCGATCCCCCTATCCGATCCGAATCTCTACAGCATTTCCAGCAAGCTAGGGGTGCGTGAAACTACCAATATCATTATTAAGTCTGTAGGCAGGATCAATCTTAGGGTGACTAATGGTGGTGCAGTATAGCAATTATCCTATAGTGTTGGTGTAGTTTCGTAATTATCTTATAGTGGTTTAGGGGCGCTTTAACGATATCGTTGTTCATCTTGTTTCCTTATTTACTCTGCCATATTCAATGGTTCATGGTCATTCCCTTATTTTCCAACTTATGCATTAGCGTAGTTACTTTGTTAATTATTTTGTTAAAGTTGTCACACTCGCCAGACTTTATGTCTGACCCCGTTTGTTTCCTCCTCTTTTCTTTCTTTCCCCCCCAGGTGCTCAGGTTGGAACTAGGACTAGTGGAGCTTGATTTTGGACTGCTGTTTCTCTGCTTTTAGAGGATTGCTTGGATCGCTGAAGTAAAGTTCAGCTTCTCTTTTATTTATGGCTATTTTGTATTGGGGATTATGTCTTTCTAATTATGTACTTTTGGTAGTCAAGATGAGTATTATGTACTTTGACTCTGGTTTTTGAAGATGTAATCAAACATATGTGTTTTTCCGCTGCAATGAAATAAAGTTTTAAATCTTTGAGTACTGTTTGTATCTGTCTTGTTGTTAAGTTTCTGTTCTATACTTATTTAAAACGCTCCATAGAAGTTAATGCATTCCCTTTGTGAGTGACATTAATGGAAGTGGGGTGTTACAATCTCCTTGATCATCTCCTCGTTGAACTTTAATCGACTTGACCTCTTGATAGCGTAATTTCTTGACCTCCGGTCTATGGATGCATGTAGGAACTCGTCTAACCATGGCATCTCGTTCTACTTCCACTTCTCTAAGCATGCTCGGCTCTAATACTTCGCGGTATCATGTAAATACTTCCTGAAATGCGACACATGAAATACGTCATGAACACCACTAAGCTTCTCGGGCAACTTCACTCTGTAGGCCATCTGTCCAATTCACTTTGTAATGTGGAATGGCCCTACGAACTTTGGTGCCAATTTCCCTACAGATCCAGAACGAACTACATTCCTTAATGGTGACACTTTAGTAAAAACTATGTCTCCAACACTGAACTCAAGATCGGTCCTTCTATTATCAGCATATGACTTTTGCCGGTCCTATGCCGTCTTCATGCATCTTCAAATCAAGTCTATCTTCTCTAAAATCTCCCTAATCATCTCGGGCCCAAGCAAAATCTTATTCGTAGACTCCCACCAACAAGTCGATGATCGGCAAGGTCGTCCATATAGAACCTTAAAAGGTGCCATGCCAATACTAGTGTGATAGCTGTTGTTGTAGGTGAACTCTACTAATGGAAGATGTTCCTCCCATGTCCCTCCAAAGTCCAAGATGCATAACCTCAAAAGATCTTCTAGGATCCTATTCACTCTCTCGGTTTGGCCATCCGTCTGAGGGAGATAAGCGGTGCTCAAACACAATTGCGTTCCTACCGCCTCTTGCGAACTCTTCCAAAACTCACTAGTGAAAATGGGATCTCGATTGCTCACAATACTAGAAGGTATGCCGTGTAGACGAACTATCTCTCGGAGATAAACAGACGCTAACCATGTCGCTATTTTTTTACTCTTAACGGGAATGAAATAGGCGCTCTTGGTAAGTCTATCCACTACTACCCAAATCCCCATTTACCCTTCCTTGACCTCGGCAACCCATCAACGAAAACCATGGAAACACTTTCCCATTTCCACTATGGAACCTCTAAAGGGTGAAGCAAACCAACAGGCTTCTATTGCTCAGCCTTGACTTGCTGGCACACTAAGCATCTAGAAACGAACTCTGCCACATCCTTCTTCATTCCATCCCAAAAGAAAACTTCTTACTTCTATTGCATTCTTTGGGATCTTCCCATCTTGGATTGCCACCACCTTCTCGGGATCCACTGCTATTCCTTCCTTAGAGACCATGTGTCCTAAGAATCTCACTTCCTTCCTCCAAAAATGACATTTGGAGCCTTGATTTGATGTGCTTGAAGGTCTCTACAACTTCCCTAGGGTGTAGGGCATGCTCTTCCTCGCTTCTAGAGAACATCAAGATGTCATCCACAAAGACCACTACGAATTTGTTTAGAAAATCTCTAAACACCCTTCTCATCAAACCTACAAAATATGCTTGTGCATTCATCAAACCAAAAGGCAATGACGAGCCACTCGAGGAGACCATAAGGAGTCCTAAAAACAGTCTTATCTATACTATCTTCAGCTACCCTCAACTGATGAAATCCTGTAGCTAAGTCCAAATGCGAGAAAACCGAAGCACCAACCAACTGATTGAACCAATCATCTATCCTTGGCAATGGGTGTCTATTCTTCTTTGTGAGCTTATTCAGCTCCCTATAGTCCACGCACAATCTAAGCGAACCATCAATCTTCGTGGAAAAAACAACTGGAGCACCCCCACTCGTAGATACTTCTTCTTATGAATCCTTTCTCAATTAACTCTTTCGCTTGTTTAATAAGCTCCCTCCTTTCTCTTGGAGCCATGTAGCACACAGGCAATGCAACCGGCTTTTCATTGTCCACCAAGTATATACAGAAATCTATTTCGCGTTTTGGAGGTAAGCCCCTAACTTCTTCAAAGACATCATCATACTCACGGACTACTCGAACAGATTACAAATCATTGATGGGTGCGTCAAGTGATTCTAGGTTGCTAAGCATCATCGAACCCCTAGGGTCACATGAAATATCACGAGTCTTTCCACAACGAGTCAACAGTCTAGCTACCCTCCTTTCACAATCTAGGATGGCACCTTACCTGGCTAGCCAATCCATCCCTAGAATCAGACCATAGCCCATGAAACCAAATACGTAGGCGTTGCATTTAAACCCAACACCCAAGATAGACACTCTAAAATCCCGCCAACTCATAGATAAATGATGTAACACCCCACCTCCGTTAAGGTCACTCACAAAGGGAATGCCTTAACTTTGGTGGAGCATTTTAGTAAACAGAACAGAAACTTACAAGACAGATAAAACAGTACTTGAAATTTTTTAACTTTATTACAGCGGAAACAGAAATCAATATGGTTACATCCTTTCAAATCTCAGAATTCAAGTACAAAATATCAGTCTTGTACAAAAGCCTTCAAAATGCATGGCTTAAAATCATAATCCCCATGGAACGGAAGCTATACAGAGCCAAGCCATACTTTAAGCACTTCAAGCAAAGAGAAATCCGGATCAAGCTAAAGTATTCCCTCCTTGGATAACCTGGGGGGGAACGGAAGAAAGGAGGCGAAACAACAAGGGTCAGACAAAAAGTCTGGCAAGTCCAGTGACTTTCAACATATGAACAGATAATAATAATAATATGACATGAACATAAAACTGGATGAGGGATAACTGTAACAGGTGTAGCAGATATAACAGAAGAACAGAATGACATAAACTATTGCTTTACACTTCTCTACACTAATACTAGTATAACAGAATTTGGTGTCACCCTAATGTCTACACTGAAGCAGGAACGGGTACATAATAACTTAACAGAAACAGAATGCTAATAATGGGCCTTTACTACCCGATAAGAAACAGACAGAAGCAGAAACAGATTAATCCCTATGGAAACAGAATGTAGAATTAGGTGTACACTGGTAATGGGCCTTTACCACCCGAACAGACGGTACCACACAGAAACAGACAGGTGTTACCACCCAACAGAAACAGACGGTACCAACAGAAACAGACAGAACTAAGTGTACCCTAAAACCCTACCCCAAGCGATCGGCTCCCTAATACATAAATATCCTGTGTCGGCCCCACAGTAGGGTGTATCACTCCCTAAAGTGACAAACAATTGGCACAGACCTATTTACAGATGTCAAGGCGTCTTACATCCTCAGAGGCAGACCGGGATCCATGCACGCACATGACCCGGTTGGAACACACCATCAACACCCCTCGCCATTATCAGAATGAACCGCTTATCATTAGTTCAGTAAGCGTGCCCGGACCCTACTAGCTGTTGGGTCAAAGTTTTGATACCAGAAAGGGTTACTGACTAATATGGGTCCCAAACAACAGATGACACAAGTAATTCCCCTCCTAACCTTGTGTCCCCAGACTAACAGATTTCAGCTTAACTTGTCTACAAGTTTCAGACATACAAAATTTAGGTTAACTAGTTCATAGATCAGACCATCAAGTTAACAGGTTTTCAGACTAATGGATCAGATGTTCGGATTAACAGGCTTACAGATTAACTGGTTCCAGATTATCTAACTTTGTATTGGGCCTACGGATTCACGAAACGGGTTCATCAGATTCATTGGTCCAACTGGTTTAACCTTACCCAACACGTTTTAGACATCATAATTATCTCAGATTTTCATTAATTAAATATTAATGCCCAAACCTCTCACATTAGACTGACAGTTTGCGGCTACTGGTTAGGCCGGTTGGTTCCGGGCAGGTTTCTATCGCAAACTGAGTCTAACCTCGGGTTTCAAGCACGTTATGACTAACTTCTCACATTAGAACCTATTGTTTGCGACCACTGGAATATGTCGGGCGGTTCCGGGCAGAATTACGCCGCAAACTCATTCTAACCTCAAGTTAGCCATGTTTATCTTTGCGGCCAATTAATTAATGATTTACCATTTATACCCACGCCTAATATACATGTCAATTATTCATAACTATATCCAATTCAGATTATGTCAATAGCGGACTAATTATACCAACTCAACAGATATAGCAGATAACATATTTCTCAGGTTAGGCGACTTAGCAGATTAAGCAAACTAGCAGATTTAGTATTTTCAACAGACTTAGCAAATGACAGATTTGGCAGATGAACAAATCTAGCAGACCAGGCAGTAGAGCAGAACTAGCAGATTAAGCAATATAACAGAACTAGCAGATTAGGCAATGTAACACAACTAGCAAATTAGGCAAATATAACAAATTTACTTATTTCTTAAAGTTTCATACCTTGCCTAATTATAAACCTTGCCTAAATTCATGTGCATAAATAATAGTCTTGATTCACAATATTATCATATACCCTATGTTTGTATTAAATTTACATAGCACAGATTATGGTCATAAATTTACCATATATCATATGTTCCAAATTTTTATTAAACTTGCATAGTACAGAAGATCCATATAATTTATACCAAATATAGCCATAGATTACTATGCATGTCATATATCCCAAAGGTCCCTTACTTAGGTGTTTATTTACATTAATAAATATCCTACCTTCAGGTAAATCTTTATACCTAGGCCATATTCTCTTTATCCTAAATCATGTGTTCAATACAGTCTATATTTATGTTCAATTATATACCTTTTTATGTCATGTCCACAAATCATATGTTCAATACCTTTTTATGTTATAAATATAACATGTCCAATCATATGTCTCAGATTCATGTTCTAGCTACAGTCCATGTTCTTTCCTCAAATTAGTCACCTATTGCTCATGCCCAATTTATGCATCATTCATTTTACTATCCCAAACATTTTAGCGCATGTAAATCTCTTATGAGATTGGCTCAGGCTCGTGGTAGCCTGGCTATAGAACAGAAAGAGGAAAGAGGTACAGAATAAGATAAATCAAATCAGAACAGAACAGATATAATCTCAGATTCAGATCCACAATTCATGTCAAAATCAGAATTAACGTTTATAGCGGAAAATAAATGTGCTTGCCTTGGTTGGATTAAAGAAAGAACTTTAGTTGTTGCATAATTGTTGCAGAAGCTTTTATCTCAAATTTGAATTGAATTGCTTAGGTTGATGTTGATTAGCTTCTAGTTTTGATTCCAGCAGAGTAGCGACGCCATTTTCATTTTTATTAGAACAGAGGCAGAGAAGAAGCAGAATAGAATTGTGTGCAGAGAAGGCTGGGTTTGGGGCTGTTTAAATAGGTTTAGGCAGACGAATCTAGACAGAAAACGAGACCAGATACATCAGAACGCACCCAGGCAGAAAAGCAGATTCGGAGGCAGGTCGACCTCCAGGTCGACACTAGGGTCGACTCTAGGGTCGACCCCCTGGGGGCAGGTCGACTCTAGGGTCGACTCCCCAGTCGACCTGGTCTGTGCTGTTTAATTTTTTCTGAACTTTGGAAGGCCATAACTTGGTCATATGGACTCCGATTTACGAAATTTCGGACTCTATTTCGCGTATTTTTCCGAGACGAACGCAATGGCACAGCCCGTTTCCCCTTGATTCTGATTTTATATTTTAATTATACTTAGATTTTTAATTTTTAAGTTCACAGAAAATACGGGGTGTTACATTCTCCCCCCCTTAAAGGATTTCGTCCCCGAAATCTTCAAGTTAAGAAGAATGTGTCCTACCATCCAATCACTCATCTACTCAGTCATCATCCACAAGCATCCATTGTCCTTAGAAATTTCTAGTGCTGTATGAACATTTGCAAAAGTGTGTGTATATGTTCCTTATCTAATGCAAAGATCAGGCGGTCTACTGATTCAGTTGACCTCCTTAATGCGAATTATGTCAGTGCCATGAGTCCAATATGTATGCAATTTTCCTATTTGATACATATCATTTCTATATGAGTGCACAAC
This sequence comes from Allium sativum, assembly GCA_030737875.1. NCBI lineage: Eukaryota > Viridiplantae > Streptophyta > Magnoliopsida > Asparagales > Amaryllidaceae > Allium > Allium sativum. The sequence continues at coordinate 385,861,821 of CM060916.1, read as the reverse complement.
CATCCACTCATATGCAACATCCATATGCTGATTCAACCATTTTGCATCCATAAAAATTTAAAATGCTCACACATCCATATGCAGTATGAGAGTGTTTTCGAGCCGATCGAGTGCCTAGTGTGTGTATATGCGTCCACGAGCAACCACTAGCAACCACTTGCATCCACTTGCAACCATCGAACATAACATGTCTCAAACACATGTTTACACCCATTAGGATTCCTATCTATAAGTTGAACACTCGATCGATAGGATACAGTCGAGTGATGGAAGCGAGTACAGATAAGTCAAAGACTTGGTTCCCATTAGACATTGGTTGAGAAAGTAATTACCCTAAGTATCAACCCCGAAGACCGAAATCAATATCAGATTGACACCCAGAGGATCACCTTCTTTAGCCAATGTCAAAACTGGAAAGCAGAATTATTCAAATATTTACAGACTACTGGTACAGATCAGGTTCCCTAATGATTCTTAGGAAGCTAAGCATGATAAAAATCATATCCCACAAAAACTCAGAATGTATGTGTCATACTTGACGTCTAACACAAATATCTCTCAAACCCCAATCTCAAATAGATGAACCATAACCCTTATGGGTTTGAGTGTACAGCGGAATCAGAAACAATACTAGTATTAAAGTGCAGAGTATCGATTATAGAATCAAAATACCAGAATCAGAAAGAGTTTTAACTCAACAATCAGATAAAAAATTAAACCTCCTACAGAAAGTTTTCCTAATCCTATCCTATCCACTAGCCTCGAGAGTGTTTGCCTTCCCTCCAGCAGTTGGTCCTGCCCTCTGCCCTTGTCCTCGTTTCTTCGGGCAGTCCCTAGTGAAGTGTCCCATCTCACCATAGTTGAAGCAAGTGCCCTTCTTTGGATCCACTTTCTTATCGTGTGTCCTATCCATGTCTCCCATGTACGTTCTCCATTCGTGACCTTCCACCAAAATGAAGCTTCATCCTTCATTAACCAAGCAGCTGGTTGAACCTTCCTCCCATCGTCTATCTCAAAGGTACCAACAAGTCCTCCACTTCATTCAGCCAACTTCTAGCCTCGACAACGTCTCAGTCCCATAAAGCGGTTTTCCGCCCATCGCACGGTAGTCCTTACATATCTTAGAAAAAGCATCTATACGCGGAGGAAGAGATTCAAAAAGGGAAAGAGGAAGGAACTTGAAACAAAGAATCGAAAAAAAGATATATGGCTTTTTGGGGATTATGTTTTTTTTCAAAATAAGCTTTAATTTTGAAAATACTTCCTTTTTAAAACATAGTTTTCAAAAACTTTTTATCAAATCTGGTAACCTTCAGCTCTGATACCAAGTGTAACACCCCACCTCCGTTAAGGTCACTCACAAAGGGAATGCCTTAACTTTGGTGGAGCATTTTAGTAAACAGAACAGAAACTTACAAGACAAATAAAATAGTACTTGAAAATTTTTAACTTTATTACAGCGGAAACAGAAATCAATATGGTTACATCCTTTAAAATCTCAGAATTCAAGTACAAAATATCAGTCTTGTACAAAAGCCTTCAAAATGCATGGTTTAAAATCATAATCCCCATGGAACGGAAGCTATACAGAGCCAAGCCATACTTTAAGCACTTCAAGCAAAGAGAAATCCGGATCAAGCTAAAGTATTCCCTCCTTGGATAACCTGGGGGGAACGGAAGAAAGGAGGCGAAACAACAAGGGTCAGACAAAAAGTCTGGCAAGTCCAGTGACTTTCAGCATATGAACAGATAATAATAATAATATGACATGAACATAAAACTGGATGAGGGATAACTGTAACAGGTGTAGCAGATATAACAGAAGAACGGAATGACATAAACTATTGCTTTACACTTCTCTGCACTAATACTAGTATAACAGAATTAGGTGTCACCCTAATGTCTACACTGAAGCAGGAACGGGTACAGAATAACTTAACAAAAACAGAATGCTAATAATGGACCTTTACTACCCGATCAGAAACAGACACAAGCAGAAACAGATTAATCCCTACAGAAACAGAATTAGGTGTACACTAGTAATGGGCCTTTACCACCCGAACAGACGGTACCACATAGAAACAGACAGGTGTTACCACCCAACAGAAACAGATGGTACCAACAGAAACAGACAGAACTAAGTGTACCCTAAAACCCTACCCCAAGCGATCGGCTCCCTAATACATAAATATCCTGTGTCGGCCCCACAGTAGGGTGTATCACTCCCTAAAGTGACAACCAATTGGCACAGACCTATTTACAGATTTCACGGCGTCTTACATCCTCAGAGGCAGACCGCGATCCATGCACGCACATGACCCGGTTGGAACGCACCATCAACACCCCTCGCCATTATCAGATTGAACCGCTTATAATTAGTTCAGTAAGCGTGCCTGGACCCTACTTACTGTTGGGTCAAAGTTTTGATACCAAAAAGGGTTACTGACTAATATGGGTCCCAAACAACAGATGACACAAGTAATTCCCCTCCTAACCTTGTGTCCCCAGACTAACAGATTTCAGCTTAACTTGTCTACAAGTTTCAGACATACAAAATTTAGGTTAACTAGTTCACAGATCAGACCATCAAGTTAACAGGTTTTCATACTAACGGATAAGATGTTCGGATTAACAGGATTACAGATTAACTGGTTCCAGATTATCTAACTTTGTATTGGGCCTACGGATTCACGAAACGGGTTCATCAGATTCATTGGTCCAATTGGTTTAACCTTACCCAACACGTTTTAGACATCATAATTATCTCAGATTTTCATTAATTAAATATTAATGCCCAAACCTCTCACATTAGACTGACAGTTTGCGGCTACTGGTTAGGCCGGTTGGTTCCGGGCAGGTTTCTGTCGCAAACTGAGTCTAACCTCGGGTTTCAAGCACGTTATGACTAACTTCTCACATTAGAACCTATTGTTTGCGACCACTGGAATATGTCGGGCGGTTCCGGGCAGAATTACGCCGCAAACTCATTCTAACCTCGAGTTAGCCATGTTTATCTTTGCGGCCAATTAATTAATGATTTACCATTTATACCCACGCCTAATATACATGTCAATTATTCATAACTATAGCCAATTCAGATTATGTCAATAGCGGACTAATTATACCAACTCAACAGATATAGCAGATAACAGATTTCTCAGGTTAGGCGACTTAGCAGATTAAGCAAACTAGCAGATTTAGTATTTTCAACAGACTTAGCAAATGACAGATTTGGCAGATGAACAAATCTAGCAGACTAGGCAGTAGAGCAGAAGTAGCAGATTAAGCAATATAACAGAACTAGCAAATTAGGCAATGTAACACAACTAGCAAATTAGGAAAATATAACCAATTTACTTATTTCTTAAAGTTTCATACCTTGCCTAATTATAAACCTTGCCTAAATTCATGTGCATAAATAATAGTCTTGATTCACAATATTATCATATACCCTATGTTTGTATTAAATTTACATAGCACAGATTATGGTCATAAATTTACCATATATCATATGTTCCAAATTTTTATTAAACTTGCATAGTACAGAAGATCCATATAATTTATACCAAGTATAGCCATAGATTAGCATGTCATATATCCCAAAGGTCCCTTACTTAGGTGTTTATTTACATTAATAAATATCCTACCTTCATGTAAATCTTTATACCTAGGCCATATTCTCTTTATCCTAAATCATGTGTTCAATACAGTCTATATTTATGTTCAATTATATACCTTTTTATGTCATGTCCACAAATCATATGTTCAATACCTTTTTATGTTATAAATATAACATGTCCAATCATATGTCTCAGATTCATGTTCTAGATACAGTCCATGTTCTTTCCTCAAAGTAGTCACCTATTAGTCATGCCCAATTTATGCATCATTCATTTTACTGTCCCAAACATTTTAGCGCATGTTAATCTCTTATGAGATTGGCTCAGGCTCGTGGTAGCCTGGCTATAGAACAGAAAGAGGAAAGAGGTACAGAATAAGATAAATCAAATCAGAACAGAACAGATATAATCTCAGATTCAGATCCACAATTCATGTCAAATCAGAATTAACGTTTATAGCGGAAAATAACTGTACTTGCCTTGGTTGGATTAAAGAAAGAACTTTAGTTGTTGCATAATTGTTGCAGAAGCTTTTATCTCAAATTTGAATTGAATTGCTTAGGTTGATGTTGATTAGCTTCTAGTTTTGATTCCAGCAGAGTAGCGACGCCATTTTCATTTTTATTAGAACAGAGGCAGAGAAGAAGCAGAATCGAATTATGTGCAGAGAAGGCTGGGTTTGGGGCTGTTTAAATAGGTTTAGGCAGACGAATCTAGACAGAAAACGAGACCAGATACATCAAAACGCACCCAGGCAGAAAAGCAGATTCGGAGGCAGGTCGACCCCCAGGTCGACACTAGGGTCGACCCCCTGGGGGCAGGTCGACTCTAGGGTCGACTCTAGGGTCGACCCCCTGGGGGCAGGTCGACTCTAGGGTCGACTCCCCAGTCGACCTGGTCTGTGCTATTTAATTTTTTTCTAAACTTTGGAAGGCCATAACTTGGTCATATGGACTCCGATTTACGAAATTTCGGACTCTATTTCGCGTATTTTTTTGAGACGAACGCAATGGCACAGCCCGTTTTCCCTTGATTCTGATTTTATATTTTAATTATACTCAGATTTGAAATTCTTAAGTTCACAGACAATACGGGGTGTTACAAATGAGCAGAACCATTAATAGGATTTGAGAGTACAATGGGATCCATAACTAAACTAGTATTTAGGTGCAGTTTTTCAACTAATGAAGTAGATATAAACAAATGCGAAGCGCCAGAATCAAACAAAGTTCGAACAGGATGATCAAAAAGAAAATTCAAACTTTCGACAGAAATGTTTCTTCCTCTCTCCTATCCTGATACCATGAGAGCTTGAACCTGCCCTCCAGAAGTAGGCCCTGTTCTCTGCCCTTGCCCTTGCCTTTGCCTCCTCGGGCAGTCTTTAATCAGATGTCCTACTTCACCGTAATGAAAACAACCATGCTTCTTCTTCTTCCTACAGTCCTTAATTACATGGCCCGTTATACCACAATAAAGACACTTCCTCTTGTCATAGGGTTTATTATTCTTTCCACCCTTCTTAGGTTTTGCTTTCTTGCTCTGTGATTCTTCCACTTTCTTTTCACCTTTACCTTCTTCGTGGATTAAAACCATATCAACAAGTTTCTCATCCTTGGGTTGTGCTCCTTAGCCTAAACTCCCTCATTCCCATTTTCACCATCCTTGTGTAATGTGTAACAAGTCTCTAGAAGGTTACCTCCATCACACGGAAAAAGCTACAAAGCTTGAAAGAAGACTAGTCGTAGGTGAAACTACTGCGGCTACAAATGGAGGTTAGGCACTTCTTTTCCCTTCGACAAGTGTCGTAGACTCATCATGCCTACGGAACCATGCCGCGATGAGGCTACCTCCAAAAAAGCCAGGAGCCCCGGAGACTCCGCAAAGAAGGAAACAAGGATTCAAACAGAAAAATCAAAAGATAGTGCATATGGATTTGGGTAATATGTCTTTCAAAACAAACTTTTCTTTTGAAAATACTTCTTTTAAAACCATTTTGAAAACAACTTTCAAAATCTTTTATCTGATCTGGTAACCTTCAGCTCTGTTACCACGTGTAACACCCCATGTCCGTTAATGTCACTCACAAAGGGAATGCATAGAGTTTCGTGGAGCATTGTAAGAAAACAGAACATAATAGTACAAGAGAGATACATAAAATAGTACTTAAAAAATTTATAACTTTATTGCAGCGGAAACAGAAATAAGTTTGGCTACACCTTTAAACCCATTGCATCAAACCCAAGTACATAATATCAGTCTTGTACAAAAGTCATCAGAGTACATAATTTTTAAAACCATAATCCCCAATCCAAAATGCCAAATGAAAAAGAAACAAAACTAAGCATTGCTTTCAGCACTTCAAGTAGAAAGTCCGAATCAGGCTTCAACGTGCCCACCCGGAGAACCTTGGGGGGGAGGAAAGAAAAGAGGCGAAACAAAAAGGGTTAGACATAAATTTTGGCGAGTCCAGTGACTTTAACAATATAATTAGTAAAGCAACATGATAAGAACATAAACTGGAAATAAGAGATGACTGTAACATAAGCAGATATGATAAGGTAATAAGACGGACATGATGTAATATTGACTGCGCTTCTAACCACTATAAGATATTCTCTGCACCACACCGATACTAGTTTCATACTAAAAGATGATCTTGCTTGGCTAAATAGAATGATGATATTTTCGTGTACTTCTAGCTGCCATCATAGGTAACCTTTGTGCACTTATCACTACTAGATGTACCCACTATCCTCCTTGTTCGATTATGTACTCCTAGCTGCTCTCGTAGGTGCCCCACTTGCTCCCACCACCACTAGTTGTACCCTCCCCACTAATCATAATAATGATGAAGATGGTGACGATGATGGTAGTTTTGTGTACTCCTAGCTGCTGTCATAGGTGCCGCCTGCTCCTATCTCCACTAGTTGTACCCCCTTACTAAACATAATAATGATGATGATGATGATGATGGTAGTTTTGTGTACTCTTAGCTACTGTCATAGGTGCCGCTTGCTCCTATCTCAATTAGTTGTACCCAGTACCTTCCCCATTCAATCGGCTCCCTAAGTCGTAGATACCCGTGCTAGTCCCACAGTAGGGTGTATCACTCCCTAAAGTGGAAACTCGATACCACTAGAATGCACGGCTTATACCTACACGATGCAATAGCGTCTTAACTACCTGACATGACTCCGTTGGACTTGCACTGTCATCGCTATCTCTTCATTGACCTCTTTCAATCAACCCAGTAAGCGTGTCCCGTCCTCGACCTAGTTCGAGCTCACATACATACTAAAGGGGTTACTGGTTGAAAAGGGTCCACCCATTTGACACAAGCTTCCCACCTAAGCTTGGTCCCCACTAGGAATTCCCACTTAACCCCTCTTTATCCCCATGTCTAATCACATGTCTCATCTTGGTTAAGTGCTTTTATTATGTTTCACATGCTACCCATGTTACCTACTTAACCCTTTACGCCTTACCACATGTCTTACTTTGGTTAAGTGCTTATTATTTATGTTATACATGCTATCCATGCAATACATGCTTCCCATGTCATCCACTTAAACCTTTTTATGTTCCCATGTCTTACTACATGTCTAATCTTAGTTAAGTGTTTTTATTGTGTTTCACATGCTATCCATGTCACCCACTTAACCCCTTTTCTATTCCCATGTCTTACTACATGTCTTCTCTTGGTTAAGTGATTATTAATTCATTATAACTGTAATCTTGCAAGACCTCCCACATTAGATTGCCGTCTTTTGGTTGCTGGATATGCCGGGCAGTTCCGGGCAGTCTTATACCGCAATCTGAATCTAACCTCGTGTCTTTACACTATTACGCATCTAATTTGTGCCTTTGACCTCTCACATTAGATTACCAAATTGCGGTTGCTGGATGTGCCGGGCGGTTACAGGCAGTCTTATACCATAATTCGAATCTAACCTCGTGTCTTAGGCGTTCATTATCACTTTCTTCAGTTCATACTCAAATTATGGATTATAGTGATTCCCAATTACCCATAAATTCCAATCCAAATTTATGTGACAAATTTTAATACAATTTTATACCTATAATCCCATGTATACAAGTTACACCAAATTTTACCTTAACCCACTTATGCCAAATCTCATACTTACAAGTTATGTACAATTGTGCCCAATCTATAGTCATCATCAATTTATGCCCAATTACAAATTACATATTATTTCAATTTTCCCAAACTTTTCCCAATCATTCAAACATTATTCATATGCAAATTTCATGTAATATGTTAGGCCTGAAGTTAGCCTAATCTCATAAAAAGAAAAATGAAAAGGAGGAGGGAAGAGAATCCTGACATCAAAACTGGCATAAAATAAGAACATGCGTATGAACATAGACATGCATGTAATGATAAAATAGATCAGAAAGACATATGACAGGTTTATGGATATGAATAAAAAAGGTGACAATTTGCAAACTTGAAAAGATTCATTACAGGCATACACATTGAATCCAATTTACAACGTATCACAGTCACTTTTATTTTAATTATCTTGTGAAAGTGACATAGACTCACAGCGATAGGATTAAGGATAGAGAATAATTCTGAATTCTGATTTCTGAAGTTGATTAGCTAAACCGTTGATGTAGGCTTTGATTCTTATCTTCGAACTTGAATTTAATTTGCTTTGGTGGAGGATAGGTTAATTTTGTTTTTAGCAGCATGGAGGCGCCATAGATTTGTTTAATGAAATTAGGGTTAGGTCTAGGTGTGTTTATATAGGTGTATTAGGTGAATTAGGGCCTTTAGATTAGGTTTGGATCCATCTAAACCATCCAAACCAGAAAAAAAATCACCCAGCAAATCAGAGAATGCCACATAAGCCCTAATTCTCCAAAATTCGTCACTGCCTAGATCTGGCTGATGGGGTCGACCCCTACAGGGGGTCGATACCTATGTCGACACACCTATAGGGGGTTAACACCTATGTCGACACCCCTATAGGGGGGTCGACACCTATGTCGACTCCCCTAGAGGGGTCAGCACCCTAGAGCGGGATAATTCTCTCCCATACCGCTTCTTTCTGATTTGAATTTCGAACTTGATTTTAATTATTATTTTAATTCTGGTTTAATCTAAAATCTTCTAAGCTCCATAACTTCTTCATACTGTATCCGTTTTACGCAAACTCAGACTCTATCTCAAGAAGAATTCCGAGGCGAACGCAATGGCGCAACCCATTTACCTTAATTCTTCTTATAAAAATTAAGTACTCTTTAATTTGTCAGTTTTAGTAATATAAAATTATGGGGTGTTACAATAGCTATAGGACTCTGACTGGTCTCCTAGATTAAGGTGTAAGACCAGAAATCTGCTTCCGGTAGTAATGGAAGTCTGGTTCCTAACCAGATTCAGATTATTAAGAAGGTCAAATAATTTTTTTTGATAATAGTTGAGCTTCCAAACCAACCCAAATTCGGGTATTTATGATAGGACCGGAAACCTACTTTCGGGAATAATTGAGATCCGAATCAATCCAGATTCGGGTGTTAAGGTAGGAGCAGAAATCCACTTCCAGCATTAATGAGATTTGAACCAACCCAAATTTCAGTATTTAATAGAAGCTCCGAACTAACCTAGATTCAGGCATTTAATAGAAGTCCCGAACTAACCCGGATTCAGTCATTTAATAGAAGTCCCAAACTAATCCAGACTTAAGCATTTAATAGAAGACCAGAAACCCATTTCTGGTAATTAGTTTTGTTTCCCCCTCTGGGTTTGATTAGAAGAAGAGGATGTACATTCTTCTTGAGCCACTCTATGGGATTTTGGTTTTTAATGCATAGGATGTACGTGCTTTGTTGGCCACTATCCAGGCATGTGCGTCCAGTACGCTTGGCAAGCTTATCCACAAGCAGGGCCTAAGGACTTACCTAGCCTACGTCTAGAAGGAGCCTTATCCTGACCATCATAGGCGATGATAAGGTATTAGATGCTTAAACCGAGCCATCATAGACGCAGAATTATGATTTACTCTTTTGATGCTCTACCTTGGCCATCGTAGGCGCTGATAGAGGCTTACACTCCACCCCCTTTAAAGAGCGCCCTATCCTGGCCATTGTAGGCGATGATAGGGGTTTGTGTTCCCTTTTGCAGGTAATGCGGAACTTAAGCAGAGGTAGGATGTGCTTAGTTCATAGTAGAGGCAAGGCGTACTCTTCTATAAGTAGAGGCAGGGCGTGCTAATTAGATGCTCTGTCACAACCATTTATGGTGTGGGTCGAAGGATTATGCTTTTGATGCTTTAACCTTGCCCTTTCTGATTCGGGCGCGGAGAAAGGCTTACAAACCACCCCCCTCCGGTGGGTGCCTTGCCCTGGCTAACTCGGTGGTGACAAGGGTTTTCTTCCATTTATGGATTAACCTATCTTTGGTTATTTCAACTCTTGAGTGGGTTTCCATACCCTTAGTCATGTAGATAGTCATTTTCCTAAGGAATTTTATTGGACTTGATTACTGAACTTGATGATTAATGCCCCGAGGGATTTGCAATGATTAGTTTCATGTTCGTTAATCATATAGTAATGACAGTAAGGCCCTCCCAATTTCCTTTCGTACTTGGGCTTCTTCTTTGCGAACGACCAATAATCGAGCTCTTGTTGAGTCAGGAGGTAAATGTTTTCCATTGAGGGGTAAGGTGGCCCTCATCAAGCATTCTGGGTATAAAGTTTCTTCCTTGTTGCTGGAGTTTTGCCCTTTTGTTGCTAAACCTTGTTATTGCATCCACACCCTTGCTTCTTCTTTTCAACGTGCCTTGAGACTGAAGCATTATCCGTCTAGTCCACTTAGAAGCAAAGTGTTTAAAATCCTTTATCATTTCTTGTTCGAATACCATTCCTTTGACTAAGTCACAGATGGTTTCTTTGACATGAGAGAAGGGGTTATATTCCTTTTGGTGTGGAATCATTTGGAGTGAACATTGATGTTTGTCTCACGTGGAAAGGGTTATCGTTCCAACAATCAGAATCATATTGTTCTACTTCCTTTTTCCACTTGATTATTTGCAGAGCTTCCGTTACTAAACTTTGTTCTTCCGTCACCCTTAGGTCAGTGGTACCTGACATAGCCATTTGAGATTCAGAAGACTCTCGTTGGGAGCTTTTACCCATAATCTTGCTTCTTTAAAGTTTAATCCAACCTCAGACAGAACAACACAATTAGATATGAGGTAAGGTTACCCATAAGGACGGAGGTTCAAGCCCTCCTTCTAGCGCAAAATGTTAATGATATTTTTTGTCAACAGCGGAGATAGGTCTACGGAAGTGGACCTATGGGAAAAAATGGGGTTTTTTAGCATTCAAAAGTCTGAGTTAGTTCACCATTTCCTAGATATCAAGGTTTCGAGCCCAAAAGATTAGGTACTCTTCCCTCAATGGGGTGAGCATCATGCTTAAGCGACTCAATAACCAACAATCATCTTAGGACGAAGTTTCCCTAAGCACAACCCATTATAAAGAGGCTAAATGGCATGTAGGAAGGGGTTCTTGCAAGAAATATACAAAAGGGTTTAAATTTGAGTAGGAATCCATGTCTATGTAGGAAGTTTATACTTGGTAGTGAAGAAAATAGCTAAGAAATCACATAAGAAACTCATAAGAAAATATGCTAAGTGTCAGTCCGATCTTTATTGATCTTTGATTTGGAGTACATAAGTGATTGCCAAAGAAATCCCCAAATTGATTTAGAAATTAGGGTTTACTCTAAAGAAAGAGAATACTAGGACAAGAAAATGAGATAATCGGTCCTGAAAATGAGACCTTTAGGGTCTTATTTATCGACAAATCGGGGCCCATTTTTCTATTGGGCCAGCAGAAGCCTCTGTCGGCCGCTTTTCCGTTCGGTTCCGAAAGTTCTGGATCCCGACCACTTTTTCCTTTTGGATCCGTAGGCTTTGTTTATTACTTTTGAGGTGCGGTTTTAGCCCTCGGGAAGATGGTCCAGGTCTTTGGAGCTTTTTGTTGATGTCCTGTATATCTTCTTTGTATTGCTACTAAGCCTGGCGGGGTGAGTATATTTCGGAAGGTTCAATTTCTAAATGTAGGCTTTCGGATATGGGCTTCCGGTCTCGGGTTCTCGTTCTTGCTACTAACACTTTGTGGAGCTTGCCTTCTTGATTCAAGTGAATAGTTGCCAGTTCCGCCTCCCCTGTAGGTATCGACACTAAACAAATTAGTGTGGATAGCTTGTCTCTTATTGAGGTTTTGGGTTGCCCTTCGGTTGAGACCTGAAGTGTTCCTTGGCTTTCCGGAGGATTGCTTCCGGCGCTTTATTTTTTGCTTACGAGAGTAACATCTCGATGACCACGAAATGAGGGTTTCGGTAGCTAGTTCCCTGATAATCCCTATATGCTTCAGACTCTGAATCTTTGATGCTTTCGTCCCCTAATGTATCATTATTAAGCAAGTTAATACCGATTTCCCTTCCATTCTTTCAGTTCTCGGTTTATAGGATTCCTAGCCTCTCTCTTCATTAGCTTCCGGTTTCGAGTGATCTTCCATTGTTTACCCATCATCCCGATATCCTTTCTTCGTATATATTTTGAGCTCTTTTCTTCAATGATGGTATCAGTTGCATAGCTCTCGGATTGTTCCCTTATGTTTTTGGCTTTACCTTGTGCTTGGCTTTTGCTTATGGAAGATTCATTTATGCTGTTGGCGGTCCGTTACCCCTTCACTGCCATCCTGTTTCGGTGCTTTATGTTAGTAGTAGCAAGTTGCATCCCACGGTTTCACAATAAAGAGTTTATTCCTGATGATGACCGGGTCCGTCTTAAAATAGTAATAATATTGAGATAAGGCATGCATTTCTTTATTATCCACAACAACTGACACAATGCAACTTGGTAAGTAATTTTAGTTATGCATTAAAACTCGTTGCTTCTTCTATTCATTTAAACACAAACACGACATATTTTTGTTTTTTTATCGATGCAAGTTAATTAACTTTTAACACCTTCTACAACCAACATTGAAACACTAGGAAAATTTCCAAGTCAACAAATAAGTGTGCATTGTTTTTATAATATTCATCCAAACTAGTCTATCAAGTGAAACCAATAAACAGTGGTTAACTAATTAGGAAACATACAGACTAACTAGAAGTTGCATCCAGTATGATATTTGCTTTAGGCCATGCTATTGTCGAACCAAGAGCATCCAATATGCATTCAAAAGAAGACGAAGGCCTCCATAGATGAGCACTAGGGACTTTTACGACATTTACCCATACTCTTACTACATTATTTCCCGATAGAATGGAATGTACCAAACCATTTGGATTGGTTGAAGACACGGTTCCTTCAGCTACTACTTTTCCTGTGCCATTCACATTTACCAACTTGCATTTAGTGTTCGCTGTATGATTTGTGCTATGTCGTTTAGCCCCAAAAAATGTTCCAATATACTATAAACAATTCAAATAAAAGAGAACATAGAAATGTATATGTATTACCATGGGAGTTGCAGCATTGGTCATATGACCAAAAGAACTTCAATTAATTATTTCAGAAATCAATTCTGATTTCGTCCTTGCTATTTTTTTACCAACAACATCTCTAACATAAATCATGCTAGATATTGGCCTCCATAAAAAGACATCTTCTTTTATTGGAGTGTCTAACCAAACTATCATGGCATTTGGTTAAAGAGGAACACAATTAGACACTTGATTTAGATCACTTGAGTGTACGTGTCCATCAGTAACCAATTCTATGCTCCCACCCTTAGTTTGCATTTGATTTCAGAGCTATTGTTTTTACTCTATCAAATGGAAAAAATTTAATTAAATTAACGTCTCCTATATGAAAATTTATAAAAGAATTTATTATCTACCATACTGTCATTCTCGAAGTTATCTATCATGCATACGACAACTTTGTTAGCTGACCAAGTTACCGTCTCATCCTTGGCATCTCCAATACGTACCAAACTAGGTGAATTCCTCCATAAAAAAACTAATGGTTTTCTCAGACATAATATCAAAATTTTCATCGCATTAGGACCTAAAGGAATACCGTTGAAAAGCTCATGTGGATCACTTAAAATAACCTTTCCTTCGGGGATAATCTCATCATTCCCATTCCAGTTCAATAAATCATAGTTATCACTCATTTGGGTATGTTTATTCTTCAATTAATCAAAACAAGATTATATTCACTGCTGGATTAAGTATTTAGTATTATATGATATTGAAACAATAGTATAATTAACTTTCACCATTTGAGATATGCTACCTTCTCTCCTAATTTCAATTCCCTACCATAACTAATAGACTTATATAAACTACATAAGAATTTTTTGGGTAGGTACCCAATAAAAATATTGTAAACAATGAGAATAAAAAAAATAGTGAGTAATTATCAGTGCATTACAGGTAAAAAAATATATTCATCAGTTGCAAGCTACATCAACTTTATGAAAGCATGTAAATTATCATTGCATTGTTGAAGGAGTATTTTTTTTAAGTAAATACACAATAACTTAAGATGCTAGGGGAAAACAACAAAGTTTGAAATGTACGAGAGAAAAATATGAAATTATACATTATTTTTCATTAGCCTTTGAGCCATCTGCTCTAATTGTAAAACTTTTTTGTGATATTGACCTACTTGCATGTCATGGACTCATGAAAAAGAGACATTGGATAACGTCATATCCTTTCACATTGCCTACAGTCGACCTAGTCTATCTTTTCCTATCACATGTGATAATGCATCATCTTTGATATTACTTACCGAACTAGATTGTGATTCAGTTTGAAATAATTTTATTTTCTCCTACAGTAGCCGAATTATATTATATTTCATACATGAATGTCAATTTATATCACTCTCAAACAAGTTATAATCTATCAAAATCAGAGGCACGTACAATAGTATCTGCAGCGTGCATGGTTTGTAACACCCCATAATCGTAACTAGACATTATTAACAATAAACTAAAAGATACTTAATCAAATAGTAGGAATTAAGTAAAATGGACCATACCATTGCGTTCATCTTGGAATTTTGGTTAAGATAGACTCCAAGTTTGCGTAAAACGGACATCGTATGAGGAAGATATAAAGGTTAGAATTTTGCATACGTATAAGAGGTTTATGTATAAATAAAACAAGCTAGAATTTCAAAATAAATCAAACAGACAAATGGGAAAAGGAAGTGGGAATTCGGCCCGTTAGGGGTCAATCCGCTCCAGTCTAGGTCACCTTTGGGTCGACCCATAGGTGGTTGGGTCAACCCATGGGGTAGGTGGGTCGACCCCACCTGGATTCAGCCGAATTTTTCTGAGTGAACCTGGCCTGTTTTGTTAACCAGGTTCGTTATTTTCTGAATGGATGGATTTAAAAACAGAGATCTAATGGTTAAGTTTTGTCTTGTGAATTCTATATAAAGGCATGCATTCCTATCAAATCAATTACACTTCTTCATACTTCTTCGTCAAATTCATGTTCTAAAAATGTAAAATGAAGATGGGGAGATGTTGCCGAAACTTTAATCGAATCAAGACAATTCTTATCTGACTTATACAAGAACCCCTTCTGCAACATCATCACATTATACTCTGTTATTTAAATCCAATGTCTATGATTTAATGTTACTTTTAGATATAAATGTTTGACAGTAACCGTCACATGTTAATAAACTTGGATGTGAGCCTATGCCTGTTAAGAAACTGATTCATATCTAAACATTTCTGTTATAATTATATGTACACCTGTTCTGCTGTTCAATTGTTATTGTATGCCTATTTTTGTTCTTCTCCCTCTCTTATTCCCTTTTTATTTTATAAGCCTAGGCTACCTTCGAGTGTAGTCCAATCTCGCAAGATATCTACGTATGAATGAAATTGGGACAATTGGGGAATGTTTGGGAATGAAAAATTGGGGCATATCTTGTACTGTGGAACGTGACTGAAAAATTGGGGCATATCTTGTACTGTGGAATATGACTGAAATTTTGGGTATATGTACATGTAAATCTGTAAGCTTAATTTAAGGATTTAGTGGAACATGTTAACAAAACTTTAAGTAACATGTGGAATTTGATAAATCTGTCGGGGTTATATAAACTTGTTAACCTGTAATACTTAACTTGTTTAATCTGTTAGGGTTATATGAACCTGTTAACCTATTTAATCTGTTGGGGTTAAATAAACCTATTTAATTTGTTGAGGTTAAGTAAACATGTTTAATCTATTCAGGTTATATAAACCTGTTAACCTGTGATACTTAACCTGTTTAATTTGTTGGGGTTATATGAACATGTTAACCTGAATTTAACATGTTAATCTTTGGGGGTTAGGCGAACCTATTAATATGTAAGTCTTAACCTGCTAAAAATCCTAGTTAATTAGTGGACACAAATTTTAGGGGCTTAGCTTGTGTCATCTGCCGTGTGAGGCCCATATTAGTTAGCAAACCGTTATGGTATTAAAAGGGGACCCAGCACTAGGTAAGGGTCAGGGCACACTTACTGAATAAATAGTAAGAGGTTCATCTGAAAAAAGGGTGTATACGTGCGCATTCCAATAGAGTCATGAGCGTGCATAGGTCTGGTTTATTAGGGGAAAATAAGCCGTTGTAGCACCAGTAAGTAGGCATGTGTCCTTCTGTAGGTTGCCACTTAAGAAAGTAATACACCCTACTATGGGGCCAACACATGGTATCTACACATTAGGGAGCCGATCATTTAGGATAGTAATTAGGGTACATCCAGTCCTGCCTATATTCTGTTTATGTACCTGTTATTTCTGTTTGGGTAACACCCATTATTTCTATTGATGTACCTGTTATTTCTGTTTGGGGTAAAATCCATTGTGTAAATAGAGTACACTTATAACTAACATTATGTTTCTGTTGTGATCATTCTGTTTTTATTATATTAGGGAACGCCTAATCCTGTCACATATCTATTATACTAGTATTGGTGCAGAGAAAAACAATTGAGAAGCATAGTCTATTTTGTTTATCCTATTCATCATGTTTATACCTGTTGCAAGTTACTGTTATCTCTCATCCAGTTTATTTGCCGGTCTTGATACTTTTACTTCTTTATATGCTAAAAGTCACTGGACTCACTAGACACTATGTCTGACCCTTTTTGTTTCCTTTTCTCTCCTTCCTTTCCCCCCAGGTTCTCTGGGTGGGAACACTCAGGTGTGATTAGGAATTTTTCTCTCTTTTGTTTCTGCTTGGATGGGACGACCGCCCATAACCCCCGCACTAAACAAGAGAAATAATGCGCTGAAGAGTGTGTCGAGCAGCTATGGACGATCATTAGAGTAGGTAAACAATGTCGAAACCTGTCGTAGAACTCACAACGCAAGGATAAAATATAATAGAACCTATACAACAGGTAATAGTAATGAGGCATCATATAGCAAACTTTAGAAAACTTTCTCAACATCATGAAAGGTTATCGAACTGATACCTAAGTTTTTACATAATTCCTCACTACAACACTCATAGAGCACTCAAATAGTGGAAATTGAAATACTAGATAGTAATAAATCTGGTACGCCAGCCTCCTACTCACCTCCGCACAGTAGCATCGTCCTCACTAATTACATGTAAACTTCTACTTAGTCTGCCCATCCACAATCGGATGAACATCCCAAGGTAATAAGAGGAGACATAAAACCTTGAGTCAGGCAACAATCTTAGTGAGCGATAAAACAACTAACAAACTTCAACAGTAAAGTATATGAGAAGGGATAGATAAGCATACTAATCTACCCACAACACCAGAGAAGATCTCAACATTAGCTTCCCAACATATGACAGTGATAACCTTTACTTAACAATTCAATCATACATCCATGGAAACTAGAACACCCATTCAATCATGGCAAAGCACTCATGACATCCAAATTATAGATCTCATGTAAACCATCCTAATCGAACTCAACACCCCTCAAGCACAAGCCCCAGAGGCCTAAACCAATATCAAACAAGCACCCAAGGAACATCTCCTTCGACGTTGGACAATCTACACGAGACGGTTCAAACAAAGCAACTAATCAATCATGACAGGCTCTGGCTATCATTGTCAATCCTTCTTCGAAACCATCATTAATCGTATGACGACCAACCTTGCCATATGTCAAGGGCTAATGGTAACCCCAGTTCTAGCATAAACTCCATACGTCTTTCAACAATATGTATGTATGTCCAACCTTAACAACTAGGCCTTTCAACGATACCTAGGGTACTCAACCTACAATTGGTCTTTTGGGTTCCCTCATCGTACCTTTTCTTTGAGCCTACTAGAACTTACGACAATGATAATCTCTCGACCTTGCATCCCTAGTCATCCAACTCGACGACTTTTCACATCTCAAGCAACCTTCTCGAGCAGCCATTATCCACCAATTCACGACCTTTGAGTTGTTACCTCATTTGTTGTTCTATACCGATCAACGAACACCTTCCAACACTTCGAATATTCCCACTTGAATTCTTCTCGAAGTTGCACAATCCCCGAGCCAATTACGTCACTGCGCTGGGGCTAGGGTTTGGAGGGGTTTCCCCCAAAAAATATATTTTTTCAAGCTCTTTTCTTCAAATATAAGTTGTACCCAAAAAACGTAACTTTTTAGAAAACGACCCAATTGGAAACAAACCATAGCATCATCACTATCAACCACAACGTTTAGAAGCGTTGTTGAAAACTTAACTGATCAGGATATAGGCCGACACGATCAGTTCAGCTCGACCCGACCCGATTGCACCCCACGACCGACCCGATCCAACTCACCACTCCCTGGGACATGACCGACCCAATCCTATCACAATATGACTAAACCGATATGATCACCAATAAGGCTAACCCGATCACTAATACGACTAACCCGATCCGATCACCAACACGACCGACCCGATTCGATTGCACAATATAACCGACCCGACACGGCGTTTCATCACCTCAACTTATGGACCGACCCGATTGCACCCCACGACCGACCCGACCCAACTCACCACTCCTTGGGACATGACCGACCCGATCCTATCACAGTATGACTAACCTGATCTGATCACCAATACGACTAACCGGATCTGATCACCTATACGACTAACCCGATCTGATCACCAACACGACCGACCTGATCCGATTGCACAACATAACTGACCCGACATGGCGTTTCATCACCTCAACTTCTGGACCGACCCGACCCATCTTGAATGGACCGACCCGACCAGACATAGCCTGACCCGACCAGTCCTTCCGACCGACCTGTTCTGACTTATTCCCCAGGACAAGATTTATGACCGACCCGACCCATTTATGGCCGACCCGATCCAGCTCCTACACATCTTCAATTCTGCTCCGTTTCCGACCAAAACTTCGCCAACGACGAATCCACGAAACCAACTGAACCAAAATCATCAAACACAATCACAAACATGTCATAACATTTCTAACAACATGAATATGACTACTACCACAAAAATGATGTAAACATCACCTAAAACCATTAAATTGAACATATAATCAAAATGAGAGATTTAACTAACATAAACATGTGAAATGACATGAAATTAACAGGTAAAACTTGCTAAATTAGATCATAGAGTGATTCATATGAAAATGGACATATAATGGTGTAAATCTATAGTGAAACACTTGAATTTGATAAGAAACATGTACAAACACTCATATACTTCACAACATTCATGTGAGAGATGTAAATCACTCACCGATTTGCCAAAACAAGCTAAAATAATGAAATAGGAATCCATACAATAAGCACCTCGCACCAATCATTTTGATCCAATGAACTCTAGCTTTAATCAATGTAGATCTAGCCACCAATGGCGTAGATTTATGATTTCTCTCCTTGGATTTGGATTTTCAATGGTGGAAAGGTGTTAAAGGAAGGTGGAGCACAAGACCACCCAACGAGGAAATGAAAAACTAGACCATTCCCTATATCCCTCACCCCCTATTTGTACCCTCCCATCAGCCCACTAATGGGCCTCTCTAATTCAGCCCATTATGGCTTACCAAATCTGGACAGCCAACTGAAAAACCTTAAAACAACGATTTCTCCCAAACCGCTAAACCAGATCTTTAATGTGACCACTCTACGGAAAGGCAACCATTAATTCCTTTCCAATGGCACAGGTCTAACCCTCTATTTCGACCTGAGTCAAAAGTTATTCCTTATAGAAGATTAATAGGGGCAAAATGGTCAGAAACAAAATCGTTAAAAATTATGGACATGTCTCACATCCCCATAAGCAATGTATCAAAAGATGAGAATGATCCAACCCTTAAGGAATAAAATAAAAATATTTTACGATCTTCCGATACATAAAATGTGGGCTGTTACGTTCTCCCCCCTCAAGAATTTCGCCCTCGAAATTCCAAGTAAACATAAGCAACTACAACAATTCTGCATGCCTATCATCCATGAGAAGCCAATTCTATCACCCAAACTAGCAACCATCAAGCCATGCATCCATAGCCTTATCCTAGCACGTGGAATTCTATCAAACAACAAGAAGATACAACAACATAACAATGATACAATTAAAGGTTCCTACCGACGAAGAGTTCTGGATGAGTCGCCTTCATACTCTCTTCCGTCTCCCATGTACAATTGTCGCCATCTTCACTCCATTGTACCTTGACTAGCTTAATCGCCTTCCTCCTAAGATATTTGATGTTATTCCCCACAACACGAAGTGGCTTACGAGGTTTTGCAACTGCGGTTTCAACTTCTAGGTCTTCGTATTGCTCTGGAAGTACCACCACATTCGTATCATGCACAAACTTCCGTATAAAAGATACATGGAACACATTATGCACACTCGACTTCTTCTCGAATAACTCCAATCTATATGCGAGCTTTCCAATTCGCACGACTATCGGAAATGGTCCAACGAACCTAGGAGCCAACTTTCCTTTACTTCTGAATCGAACCATATGCTTCAACGGTGAAATCTTCACAAAGACCATATCGCCTACATCAAATTCCAATCTTTTCGACACTTTATCAGCATAACTCTTCTGACGATCTTAGGCCACTTTCATTCGTTGTCGAACGATCTCGATGCAACCCAAGGCCTCTCTAATCATATCTGGCCCAAGTACCAATTTATCTCCAATTTCTAGCCAACATGGCGGAGAATTGCACGGTGTCTCATACAACGCCTCGTATGGTGCCATCCAAATGCTAGACGGGTCGCTATTATGATACGCAAACTCAACTAGATGTAGATGGTCTTCCCATGATCCTCCAAAATCCAACACACAAGCTTTTAGGAGATCTTCCCAAACTCGATTGACTCTCTCAGTCTGGCCATCAGTTTGGGGACGATATGCTGTACTCAAGCACAACTTGGTTTCCAAAGCTTCTTGCAAACTCTTCCAAAATCTGCTAGTGAATAATGGATCTCGATCACTCACTATACTCTTTGGGATGCCATGGAATCTAACAATCTATTTCACATAAAGTTCAGCCAGCTTCGACGTTGTCCTAGTCGACTTGACAGGAATGAATCTTGCAATTTTGGTTAAGCGATCCACAATGACCCAAATCCCTTTATATTCTATCCTGGTTTTAGGCAGTCCATTGATAAAATCCATCGATATTTTCTCCCACTTCCACGTAGGAACTTCCAATGGCTAAAGCAAACCCCTTGGCTTCTTCTGTTCAGCTTTCACTAACTGACAGTTCATGCACTTGGAAATGAATTTTCCAATATCTCTCTTCATCCCCTCCCAGTAGTAGACTCGCTTCATGTCTTGATACATTTTATTACCACCCGGATGAATCGTCAACTTTGAGGGATGACATTCTCTCAGAACCTCATCTTTCAATCCATCAATATCAGGAACAACTAACCGTCCTTACTTTCGAAGCAAACCTTCTCGATTGACATCGAACTCTTTATTCTCCGGTTCCTGCCTCTGGATAAATTCGACAAGCTTAACATCTTTCTTTTGCCTTTCGCCAATCCTTTCAATGAGAGTAGGTCTTATCAATAAGCTTCCCAACATTTCAGGTTCCAACTCACACTTTGGCCTGAAATCAAACCTTGCCAAATACTCAAGGCTCTTCCATTCCGAAAACATCGTTCCTAAACTTGTGTGTCTTTGACTCAACGCATCTGCAACTGTGTTACCTTTGCCAAGAGTATAGGGTATATCAAAATCATACGATGCCATAAACTCTAACCATCGTTGCTGCCGAAGATTCAAATCCTTTTGGGAGAGAAGATACTTCAATGACTTATGATCCGTAGACAACTCGAACCAAACTCCCAACAGGTAATGTCTCCACATCTTCAGAGAAAACACAATCACTGCCAACTCCAAATCATAAGTTGGATGATTCTTTCCATGCGGCTTTAGCTGTAGACTCGCGTAGGCCACAACCTTATCATTCTGCATTAGCACATCTCCAAATCCAGTACCATATGCATCGGTGTATACTACCATCTCTTCATTTCCACACAGAATGGTCAACACAGGTGCACTCGTCAATATCTCCTTCAGGATTCGGAAGCTTGTTCACACTTTGCATCCTATGTGAACATTTGGTTCTTCTTCGTAAATCCTATTAACGGCGCAGCTACCTTAGAGAAATCCTTGATAAACCGTCGGTAATAACCGGCCTACCCAAGGAAACTTCGATGGGCCTACCCAAGGGAACTTCGAACATCTGTCGCATTCTTAGGTCTATCCCAGTCCTGGATTGCTGCTACTTTGGCGGGGTCAACCGCTATCCCATTTCCAGAAACAACATGACCTAAGAACCTCACTTCATCCTTCCAGAAGTGACACTTCGAGAACTTATCTTTCAACTGATGCTTTCGCAAGATCTCTAACACAACTCTCAAGTGTGTCTTGTGTTCTTCCTCATTCCTGCAGTAAAGTAGAATATCATCCACGAACACAAGCACAAACTTATTCAACTGATCTCTGAACACTCTATTCATAAGATCCACAAAATATGCTGGTGCATTTGTCAACTCGAATGGCATCACCAACCATTCGAAGAAACCGGATGGTGTCCTAAAAGAAGTCTTTGGCACACTATCCTTAGCCACCCTCAACTGGTGAAATCCCGTTGCCAAATCCATTTGAAAAAACAATTTGGCTTCGTGAAGCTGATCGAACAGGTCATCAATCCTTGGCAATGGATACTTATTCTTTTTTGTCATCTTGTTCAGCTCACGATAGTCCACACACAATCTTAACAAGCCATCTGCCTTGGTTGCAAATACAACCAGTGCTCCCCATTCGGAAACACTTCTCCAAATGAATCCCTTCCTTAGAAGGTCATGAACTTGCACCTCAACCTCTCGTTGTTCCTTAGGCGCCATCCGCCTAAGAGGCATAACGATTGTTCTAGCACCTTCGACCAAATCGATCCTAAACTCGATCTCACGATGCGGCGGCAACCCTTTGACCTCGTCAAAGACATCTACATACTCATTAGCAATCAGCACTGAAGACATGTCTTCTTGTGGAATCCCAAGTGAATATAGATAACTTACAAAGACCCCGTCTTCGCGCTTACATCTAATCAACACCTCTCTCCCTTCCACATCCCTGACCCTTACCTCTAGCTTCTCGCAATTCACCCTTGCCCCATACCTCTTAAGCCAATCCATGCCCAAGATGATACCATACCCAGCGAAGTTAAGAAAAAAGCAATCACACACAAAAGAGAAACCATGACTCGACGACACTAGACCATGACAAATCATGCACAAACTGGACGAACCCCTATCTGGATTAGTCATGACTAATGGTCTATCACAAATCTCGGGTTCCAAACCCAAGCGACAAACAAGCTCATTGCAAATGAATGAATGTGATGCTCTAGTATCAAAAAGCACACAAACTGAAACACCATTAACAGAAAAAGTACCTTGCACCACGACACCCTTTCCCTTCTCCTCTGCAGTAAGAGCTCTTGAAGAAGTTGGCATGGCTTCCAAGGCATATGCCTTCCCAACCTGCTTGCCCTTAGCTGATTCTGGACAGTCTTTCTTCTCATGCCCACGCTTTCCACACTTGAAGCACTTCTTCTCAGCTTTGGGGTTCTTGCACTCACTAGCAAAATCGCCTTTCTATTGGCAGTTAAAGCAAACCACCTCACTCTTAGGTTTCTTTTGGCCATCTTTTCCATTCTGCTGTTACTGCTTCCTCTGCTTATTATTACCACCTTTCTGTGGTTTCTGAGCCTCTCTGGTTGTAGCAACAACATTTGCTTCCTTGGGAAACAAGCTCTCATGATGAATAGCTTTTTGCACAATCTTCTCAAATGAATCATCAAGATGGTCCACTAATGGCTTTCCGATATAAGCATCCAAACCTAGGACAAACTTCTCATTCTTCTGATAGGATGTATCATTGTATGAACGAGCATATCTAGACAAGGCTTCAAAGTCAGAAATGTAGTAAAGCACAGAACGACCATTCTGTTTCAGCTCTACGAACTTCTTGAATAGAGAAAATTTCTGAGCTGTGGATATAAACTTTGCTTCAAACTAAGCTTGGAATTGCTCCCATGAAATCTCCTCTTCTAGAATCTCGAGTATGATAGAATTCCACCATTCCATGGTCGTGCCCTGCAGCTGCCTTGATGCAAGCTTTCTCTTTCTTGCATCCTAAATACCCAAGTCTCCAAAGATTTGGACACATGAATCCATCCACCTCTGAACCTCTTCAGCGGGTTCGTTTCCCTTGAATGGTTTCCCTCCTAGAGATGTAAAATCTTTGCACAGCTTTGCAAAATCTGCTACTCTAGGAACTCGCCCACCTAAATCTACCGTTGCTGCCACTGAAGCGGGCACCTTCACATAATTTCCTCTACCATGGCCTCAAACATGGCTAGGTAATTTTGTTCACCGCCATTTTCCCCTCCAGTATTAGCTCCCCTAGCAGCGCGTCTTAATGGTCGTCTACTTATTCTAAATCTGCAATTTAGAATAATTAGCCACTTCCAAGAAAGCTGCTAAAGAGATACAACCGCTACTACTACGTATGATAATATATATATATAGTAATCATCCAACTGAAATCTACAAGTACGTATCTCATACGTGACTACGTCTTTGAACTTTGGCCAAAATCGTTGAACCTGGCTCTAATACCAAATGTGACGACCGCCCATAACCCCTGCACTAAATAAGAGGAATATGCGCTGAAGGATGTGCCGAGAAGCTATGGACGATCATCAGAGTAGGTAAAAAATATCGAAACCTGTCATAGAACTCACAGTGCAAGGATAAAATATAATAGAACCTATACAATAGGTAATAGTAATGGGGCATCATATAACAAACTTTAGAAAACTTTCTCAACATCATGAAAAGTTATCCAATTGATACCAAAGTTTGTACATAAGTCCTCACTACAACACTCATAGAGCACTCAAACAGCGGAAATAGAAATACTAGATAGTAATAAAACTGGTATGCCAGCCTCCTGCTCGCTTCCGCACAGCAGCATCGTCCTCACTAATTACCTGTAACCTGCTACTTAGTCTGCCCATCCACAATCGGATGAACAACCCAAGGTAATAAGAGGAGACATAAAACCTTGAGTCAAACAATAGTCTTAGTGAGCGATAAAACAACTAACAAACTTCAACAGTAAAGTATATGAGATGGGATAGATAAGCATACTAATCAACCCACAGCACCAGAGAAAAACTCAACCTTAGCTTCCCCACATGTTATAGTGACAGCCTTTAATTTAACAATTCAATCATACATCCATGGAAACTAGAACACCCATTCAACCATGGCAAAGCACTCATGACATCCAAATTATAGATCTCATGTAAACCATCCTAATCGAACTCAACACCCCTCAAGCACAAACCCCAGAGGCCTAAACCAATATCAGACAAGCACCCAAGAAACATCTCCATCGACGTTGGACAATCTACATGAGACTGTTCAAACAAAACAACTAATCAATCATGACAGACCCTGGCTATCACCGCCAATCCTGCTTCGAAACCATCGTTAATCGTATGTCGGCCAACCTTGCCATATGTCAAGGGCTAATGTAACCCCAGCTCTAGCATAAACTTCATACGCCTTTCAACGTAATGTATGTATGTCCAACCTTGACAAATAGACCTTTCAATGATACCCAAGGTATTCAACCTACAATTGGTCTTTTGGGTGCCCCCATCGTACCTTTGCTTTGAGCCTGCTAGATCTTAAGACAACGATAATCTCTCGGTCTTCTCATATCTAGTCATCCAACTCGACGACTTTTCATAGCTCAAGCAACCTTCTCGAGCAACCATAATCCACCAACTCACGACCTTTGAGTTATCACCTCATTTGCTATTCTATACCGATCTACGAACACCTTCCAACACTTCAAATATTCCCACTTGAATTCTTCTCGAAGTTGCAAAATCACCGAGCCAATTACATCACTGCGCTGCGGCTAGGGTTTGGGGGGTTGCCCCAAAAAAATATTGTTTTTCAAGCTCTTTTCTTCAAATATATGTCGTACCCGAAAAACATACTTTTTTAGAAAACGACCCTATTGGAAATAAACCATAGCATCATCACTATCAACCACAACGTTTAGAAGTGCTGCTAAAAACATAACTGATCAGGATATAGGCCGACCCGATCAGTTCAGCTCAACCCGACTTGATTGCACCCCACGATCAACCCGATCCAACTCATCCCTCCCTGGGACATGACTGACCTAATCCTATCACCAATATGACTAACTCAATCCGATCACCAATATGATTAACCCAATCCGATCACCAACATGACCGACCCGATCCGTTGCACAAAATAACCAACCCGACCCGACATTTCATCACCTCAACTTCTGGACCATTCCGACCCATCTTGAATGGACCGACCCGACCGGCCACAGCCTGACCCAACCAGTCCTTCCGACCGACCCGTTCTGACTTATTCCTCAGGACAAGATTTATGACCGACCCGACCCACTTATGGACGACTCGATCCACTTCCTACACATCTTCAATTCTACTCTGTTTCTGACCAAAATTTCGCCAACGACGAAACCGGCTCAACTAAAATCATAAAACACAATCACAAACATGTTATAACATTGCTAACAACATGAATATGATGACTACCACAAAAATGATGTAAATATCACCTAAAACCATTAAATTGAACATATGATCAAAATGAGAGATCTAACTAACATAAACATGTGAAATGACATGAAATTAATGGATAAAACTTGTTAAATTAGATCATAGAGTGATTCATATGAAAATGGACATATAATAGTGTAAATCTATGGTGAAACACTTGAATTTGATGAGAAACATGCACAAACACTCATATACTTCATTGCATTCTTGTGAGATATGTAAATCACTCACCGATTTGCCAAAACAAGATAAAATCAATGAAATAGGAATGCAGACAACAAGCACCTCGCACCAATCACTTTATAAGATATCCAAGGACTTCTATGGGAGGAAAACCATTCCGTGGAACCAAAATCTTTGTGGAAGCACGGAATTGGCTGCGAGAGACAGAGAACTTGTTTGGACTTTTTGAGGTCGATGACCATAGAAAGATATAATTAGTTGCATGGTAGCTTAAGGACGAGGCTTTGTTTTGGTGGGAGCTGATGCAAGCAGGGCATCCAGTTGATACTTGGGCTGATTTCCGACAAAGATTCGAGACGTAGTTTCTTTTTCAGGAATGATAGAGTATGCAGATGGAGAGATTTTTGGCACTTAAGCAAGGAAGTATGTTTGCTAAATAGTAGGTCAATAAGTTCAATCAATCGGCGAGGTTTAGGCTGGAATTAGTGAATACCCGGCACAAGAAAGCTTTAAGGTTCGCGAGAGGATTAAATCAACCTCTCCAAGCATTGGCATTATCTCATATACCAATTAGAGTAACTTTTAAGAGGCTTGTTGACATGGCATTGATGCACGAAGAGGGTAAAGATTAGAAGAAAGAGGTTAAGAATGATGAGACTCAAAACAAGAAAGTGTGGCCCAAGAAAGAAATGCAAAAGAAGGGTGGAAAGAATGAAAAAGCTCAGCGCAAGAAGAAATTTCATAGTTGTGGGAGCTTGGGTCATCTGGTCAAGGATTGCAGAAAAGGAAAGAATGCTTGCTTCAATTGTGGCGAAATTGGACACTATACTAGGGAATACCCCAAGAAGCAAAGACAAAGGCAACGGGCATGACCTTTTAGAGGGCAAGTGCATGTCTTGAGGCCAGTGGGCTGGACAGAGGTAGGAAAGTTTTTGTTGAAGGATTGATTTCCCTTTTCAATCATCCAGTTAGGACTACTTTTGATTATGGAGCTTCTCATTATTTTATATCTGATTCTGTGGTTGAGTCTCTGCACCTTAGTACTAGTATTGTTTCTGATCCCGTTATCGTCTCAAACCCCGTTGGGATATGACTCATCTGTCTATGATATGTTGGGGTTTGAGGATATCTGTGTTAGGCGTCAAGTTCAAATGCGATGCGTATTTGCTTGGTTTTATAGGCTATAGTCTTATTCTAGGGATGGATTGGCTAGCTATGTATAGTACCATCCTAGACTATGAGAGGAGGGTTGTTAGACTTTTGACTTGCCAAGGGAGGACTCTCGAGCTTTCATGTGACCCAAAGGGGTCTGTCATGCTTAGCTTCCTAGAATCACTTGATGCTTCTGCCGATGATTTGCAATCTGTTACCCATAATCTAAGAGTATCCAGATGTTTTTGATGAGGTTCGGGACTACCTCTGAGGCATGAGATTGATTTACGGATATACTTTGCGGATAATGCAAAGCCAGTCGCATTGCTTGTGCGCCACATGGCTCTTAAGGAAAGGAGGGAGCTTGGCAAGAAAGTAGGGGAGCCACTTGAGAAGGGGTTTATCAGGCGAAGTATATCAAAATGGGGTGCTCCAGTCGTCTTCGCAACCAAGGCAGATGGCTCACTTCGTTTACGTGTGGATTACAGGGAGTTGAATAAGCTCATAAAGAAGAATAAGCACCCACTCTCGAGGATTGACGATCTGTTTGACCAGCTTGTTGGCGCATCTGTTTTCTAGTTGTTAAATCTGCCCATAGGAATTCATCAGTTGAGGGTGGCCGATGACAGTATAGATAAGACCGCTTTCAAAATTCCTGATGGCTCTGTTGAGTGGTAGTCATGCCTTTTGTGTTGACGAATGCACATTTATTGGATCTAATGAGTTGGGTATTTAGGGAGTTTCTGAATAAGTTCAACGTAGCCTTTGTGGATGACATCCTGATTTTCTCGAAGAGCGAGGAAGAGCATGCCCTACATTTAGGAGAGATTTTGAGGACTTTCAGAGCACACCAGCTTAAGGTGAAATTCTCCAAGTGTCACTTTTAGAGAAAGGAGGTGAGATTTCTAGGGCATGTGTTCTCCAAGGATGGGATAGCAGTGGATCCCGCGACAGTAGTTGCAGTTCAAGATTGGAAGGTTCCAAAGAACGCAATGGAGGTGAGAAGTTTTATATCTTCACTAGTGATTTCTGGAAGAGCCTGCAAGAGGCATTAGGTACACAATTATGTTTGAGCACCGCATATCACCCTCAGACCGATGGATAGACTGAGAGGGTGAATAGAGTTGTTGAGGATTTTTTGAGGCTGTGTATCCTAGACTTCGGAGGGACTTCGGAGGAGAATCTCCCATTGGTGGAGTTCGCCTACAACAATAGCTATCACACAGTATAGGTATGACAACCATTGAGGCACTATACGGACGACCTTGTAGATCACTGACTTGTTGGTGGGAGATTACGTATAGGCTTCTACTTGGACTTGAGATGATAAGAGAGACTTCAAAAAAGATTGATCTTATCCGCAGATGTATGAAGATAGCTCAGGACATGCAGAAATCCTATGCAGATAAAAGAAGACTGATGTTGAATACAAAGTAGGAGATATGGTTTTAATCAACGTATCACCTTTGAGGAATGTGGTTCGCCTTGGATCTGTAGGGAAATTGGCGCCAAGGTTTGTAGGGCTATTTCCCATAATAGAGAGGACAAGCCAAATGGCCTATAAGGTGAGATTACCGAAGAGATTGGCGGGCCTTCATGATGCTTTTCACGTTTCTCACTTGTGAAAATGTCCTCACGATACAGCCGAGGCAGTTAATCCGAGCATGCTTGAGGAAGTAGAGGTAGAAAGGGAGGCAACAGTTAGATGTGTTCTACCCGTATACTTGGATCAGAGGTTAAGAAACTGTGCAACAGAGAGGTTAAGTTAATGAAAGTGCAATGGGGATATGATCGGGAGGATGCAACTTGGAAGACTGAAGACAAGATTCACGCTCCGTACCCTTTTCTTTTCAAGGGTATGTTCTTAACTTCTTTTTCCAGGCTTTTATTTGTACTTGCTTCTATCATTTTAGTATATCCTATTGATCGAATCTTCGACCTGTCGGTAGAAAACCATTGGATGTAAACATGTGTTTGAGACATTTTATGTTTGATGGATGCAAGTATTTGCTAGTGGTTGCTCGTGGATGCATATACACACACTGGGCACTAGATCGACTCAAACACTCTCAAACTGCATATGGATGTGTGTGCATTTTATTTTTATGGGTGAAAGTAGTAGTATCATCATATGGAAGTTGCATTTGGACGAATAATTTCGCATACATGTAGAGTTTACATGATATACTAGGAATATTGGCATACATTTTGGATTCATGGCACAAACATATATTGCATTAAGAAGGTTAACAGAATCAGTAGACTGCCTGATTTTCGCATTAGCATAAGATCATATACACACACCTTTGCATATGTTCATACAAGCATTAGAAATTCCTAAGAACAATGGGTGCTTATGGGTGATGGATGAGTAGACGATTGTAGGTGGATGTTAGCATAGTAACATTCTCCTAGACTTGGGGATTTCGGGGACGAAATCCTTTAATTAGAGGAGAATGTAATACCCCGTAATTTTAACAAGACATTATTAAAAATAAACTCAAATATACTTAATCAAGTATTGGGGATTAAGTAAAACAGACTATACCATTGCTTTTGTCTTGGAATTATGGTAAAGATAGACTTTGAATTTGCGTAAAACGGACATCATATGAGGAAGATATAAAGGTTAGAAGTTTGTATACATATAAGAGGTTTATGTATAAATAAAACAAACCAGAATTTCAAAATAAATCAAATAGAAGAGAGGGAAAAAGAAGCGGGAATTTGGCCCGTTAGGGGTCGACCCCACTTCGTCCTGGGTCGACCTATAGGTAGCTGGGTCGACCCAAGGGGTAGGTGGGCTACCTGGATCCCGCCGAATTCTTATGAGTGAACCTGGCCGGTTTTGTTAATCGGATTCGTTATTTTCTAAATGGTTGGATTTAAAAACAGAGATCTGACGGTTAAGGGTTGTTTTGTGAATTCAATATAAAGGCATGCACTCCTATTAAATCAATTACATTTCTTCATACTTCTTCCTCAAACTCTTATTCTAAAAATATAAAATGAAGATGGGGAGATGCTACCAAAACTTTGATTGAATCAAAACAATTCTTACCTGAATTATACAAGAATCTCTTCGGCAACATCAGCATATTATCCTTTGTTCATTAAATCCAATATATGTGAGTTCATGTTACTTTTAGATATAAATATTTAACAGTAACCTTGACATGTTAATAAATAAAGATCTGAGCCTATGCCTATTAAGAAACTAATTCATATCTAAGCAGTTCTGCAATAGTTACATATACACCAGTTCTGCTGTTCAGTTGTTATTATACGCCTACTTATGTTATTATATGCATGTTTCTGTTCTTCGCCCTCTCTTATTCCCTTTTTATTTTATAAGCCTAGGCTACCTTCAAGCCTAGGCCAATCTCATAAGAGATCTACGTATGGATGAAATTGGGGAATGTTTGGGAATGAAAATTGGGACATATCATGTACTGTGGAACATGACTGAAAAGTTGGGACATATCTTGTACTATGAATATGACTAAAATTTAGGGTGTATTTACATGTAAATATATAAGCTTAATTCAAGGATTAAGTGGAACATGTTAATGAGACTGTAAATAACCTATGGAATTTGTTTGGGTTATATAAACCTGTTAATTTATAATGCTTAACCTATTTAATCTGTTAGGGTTATATAAACTTGTTAACCTATTTAATCTGTTGGGGTTAAGTAAATCTGTTTAATCTATTAGGGTTAAGTAAACATGTTTAATATGTTGGGGTTATATAAACCTGTTAATTTGTAATACTTAGCCTGTTTAATCTGTTGGGGTTATATGAACCTGTTAACCAAAACTTAACTTGTTAATATGTGGGGGTTAGGCGAACCTGTTAATCTGTAAGGTTTAACTTGTTAAAAATCCTAGTTAATTGGGGGACACAAGTTTTAGGGTTTTTGCTTGTGTCATCTGCTGTGTAGGGGCCATATCAGTCAGTAACCCATTCTGGTATTAAAAAGGGACCCTGCACTAGGTAGGAGTCAGGGCACGCATACTGAACAAATAGTAAGAGGTTAATTTGAAAATGGGGTGTATACGTGAGCATTCCAACGGTGTCATGAGCGTGCATGGGTCTGGTCTATGGGGGAAAATAAGCCGCTGTAGCACCAATAAATAGGACTGTGTCCTTATGTAGATTGCCACTTTACGAAGTAATATACCCTACTATGAGGCCGACATAGGGTATCACACATTAGGGAGCTGATCGCTTATGGTAGTAATTAGGGTACATCTAGTCCTGCCTGTTTTCTGTTTATGTACTTGTTATTTCTGTTTGGGTAACACCCGTTATTTCTGTTGAGGTACCTGTAATTTCTGTTTGGGGTAAAACCCATTATGTAACTAGAGTACACATAAAACTACCATTATGTTTCTATTGGGATCATTTTTTATATATATTAGGGAACACCTAATCCTGTCACATATCTGTTATACTAGTATTGGTGCAGAGAAAAGTAGTTGAGAAGCATAGTCTATTATGTTTATCCTGGTTATACCTTTTGTATGTTACCTTTATCTCTCATCTAGTTTATTTACCTGTTTTGATACTTTTACTTCTTTATATGCTAAAAGTCACTGGACTCGCCAGACTTTATGTCTGACCCTTTTTGTTTCCCTTTTCTCTCTTTCCTTTCCCCCAGGTTCTCAAGGTGGGAAAACACAGGGATGATTAGGAGTTTCTCTCTCTTCTGTTTCTGCTTGGATCTGGATCTCCTTTGATGTATCGCTTAGTCTACTTGTCTACATTGTTATGGCTATTATTAGGTATTATAATTTTACATTTCTTTACTCTGATGGTTTTTACAGCAAGAAAGAAGTTTTGGCTTGACGTATTTGGTTTTAGTATTTTATCTTGATGGTGTAATTGGTTTTGAGACTACGATGTTTTTCTGCTGAATAATGAAGTTTTAAATATCCGCTGATATTTTTATATCTGTCTTGTGAGATTCTGTTTCTATTTACCTATAACGCATCACAGAACTTAATGCATTCTGATAAAGAGTGACATTAATGGACGTGGGGGTATCACATGGTCCGAGGTTCGCCATTTTTTCACGTATAAGATTTAATCCAAACTTTAGCTTGAGAGACAGAAGAGTGGTCAGGGCTTTGCTCCTTCTACGTAAATAACAAAATTAAATTCATGTAATTAACAAATTAAAAAATAATGAAAATAAAATGTATTCTCATCAAATCTTCTGTTAATCGAGCCATCCCTCTACGGCTACATGTATGTGGCATTTGTTTAGCTCTGATAGTTCTGAATTTCTCGCTTTGATTCTGAAAAGAGGGGTTATAATACATTGATTAGCCGATTGGCATATGTTAACTAATTATACCTATCATATATAAATTATCAAACAGTTACAATACAATTACGATGAATGTTGCACCTATTTTCAACGCAATGAACCTCTTCCACTCATTTGTATTGCTGAAATTATCTGGTTTTAGTTTGAGTCTTTCGTCTATGGTCTTTTCTTACTTTATCTTTTTAACTAAGCTAGCTTTTGAACCCCTCCAAATACATCCCATTTGCTGAAAAAACGGGACCTTTTCCCATTTTTCATCCAACTTGAATCTAGCCTGATTAGTTTGAAAATTTGTTCAAAAAATTATGAACAAACACTCAAGTTATAATATATTTTGGCTTTAAAATGTTTGAAGATAGTAAAATGACTATCAAAATGTTCGAAGACAGTAAGATGACTAATGACGCAATACCTGAATGGATTCCCAAAATATTAGTTTTAACTTGTCACTCATTGGCCGCCAATCTCCATTTGAAAACAGAACTTTCTCACATACAAGTGGTCCTAAATAAGAAGATAAATTCACAGACCCATATCCTGTCGGTTCATCGGTTGCATTAAATTTCACTTCAATTTGACTCATAAGATCAAAAGGAAGCCTTTTTACATTGGTTGGACCTCTAGCCTTCTTTTTCATATGTGGATTTCCGTCGACATCTTCAATTGTTCTACCAGTGTCCATTGCGTATTCCTAATTTTCATTGCTTTTAGTAGCCATGTTTTCAGAATTCGTTTTGTTTTGTGCCACAGTGTTCGCATGAAGTTATGGGTTGTCTTCAATAGGTGGCTTAAGAGGGTGGTTAATTGCATTGACCTTGTTTTCTTCAGTAGGTGGGTTTTTTTTCTAATTGCAAATAAGCACTGTCGTAGTCCTCTTCACAATCTTTTTTGAATGTTTATTAATTTTCTGGAAAGCAAGATGAACAGCCGTGACACAGGACAAGTTAGGCCATTGCACATATCCTAAAACAAAACCAAGAAAACAAACCAAGAGCATGAAATGGGAAAAAAATAGGGTGGTAGCGTATCAAAGTTGAATATAATAGAGAAGAAAACTAAAAAAAAAAAAATTGATTCAACAATATAACGAAATGCATAGATCAAAATAGGTTACACTGATAGTCCATATATATATGAACTAGGGTAGTCCATAAAGATTTTTTAAACTACTCAAGTATGCCTTCGCATTCATCCTTAACATAACTAACACCCTCAACCAAATCATCAATATTCATATTGGGTTCCTCGCAATCATCCATAACATAACTTATTTCCTCAACGGAATCATCCGTCTCTAATTCATGAAAACCTCTTGGCGGTGCCCTCATTACAACATACCAATTAGAAGATTCATTTTCTCTTGAATAAAAAAATCTGTTTTGCTTGAGATGCGAGGATATATGGGTCTCTTGAAAATGAAGCTTGACTTTGATGTAAATTGACAAGAGTAAATCCTTCTTCAACCTTCGCCCCATTTTCTATATTCGCCTAATGACACTTAAAAATGGGAACATAAAAAACATTATAGTCCAACAAAAGTATATTAGTTAATATTCCGTAGTAAGTAATCACATCAACCACTTGAGAAGTATATTTTGCACTTGCTCTACACATTGTGGTCGCTTCATAAGTCACCCAGCTATTTTGACTTTATCTATCAACATATTTTGTATGAAACCGTTGTCCATTAATAATATAACTTTTGCACGACAAAGTAGTAATTTTTTGGACCATAAGCAATCCATTTTAAGGTTTTATCGTTATCCTTTGAGTCAATAGACATCTGGGGAAAAAATTGGAATATATCTTCAAAATCTTTTTCTCAAATCAAATGAGAAAATATTAATAATTTCAACCAGCCTTGTGTTTAATCCAATCAGCGAAGTTATCTATATGAGTTTTCCATAATAAAGTCGCATATCTCTCTAAGTGATTGTTCAACTTTTGCAATTCTTCCAAATGCCAACTAGCATAATACAAGTGATATTAAGTTATATTTCCAAGTACAAACACTTCAAATTAATGAAGTAAAACATAATATGTACTTACTTTAAAAATGGTTCCACCATAGCTATATTCTAGCACACCTAAATAAGCAATTTGCAATTCAATGGCATTCAATTTCACCGTCTTAGACATTAAAATTGAAGCCCTTGGGGTATCGTGTTACCTTCAGGATCTTCATTTCGAACTTTTTTTTAGTATCTAATGATTTTTTTCTTCAAAAATTCAATAAAAAATCTTTTGCATTCTTCTTTATGATAACATTTTGCAATACACCCTTTAGTGCATGCATAGTTTCTTACATAATCTTTAAGTGTTTTCATATATCTTTCGAAGGGGTACATCCAACGAAAAGAAACCGGTCCACACAATCTTGCTTCTCTTCCAAGATGAATGGGCAAATGTATCATTATATCAAAAAATGATGGTAGAAAATATCTTTCAACTTCGCAAAATATTTCATTAATCTCATCCTCAAGTTGCTGCAAATTTCCCTCTACTGATGACACGTTGACATATTCTGTGAAAAAATGAACATAAACGCGTTATTACTTTCCTAGACTTTTTTTGTAGCAAACCTCTTATTGCAACCGGTAATAATTGTTGCATTAAAACATGATAATCATGAGACTTCAAACCACTAACTTGCAATTCTCCAACAATTCACAATTCTTAAAATTTGAACAATAACCATCAGGTCCTTTAAAATCATATAATCTTTTGCATTTTTTTTTTTTTTTTTTGATTTCGATAACGTATATGGAGCCGGTGGAAGATATGTTTTTTTCCTACGAGGTTATGCATAGAGAACACGTCGGATTCCCCAATCCTCCAAGTGATTTCTACATTTGACTCCATCTTTTGATTTGTTGTCATGCAACATTGTCCCCATTAGACTTTCACACACATTTTTCACAACATGCATTACGTTAAAATTATGACATAATGGAGGCTCCTACAGAACTAAAATTTTAACACTTCATTTTTCTAATTCGTTTCTTATTGTTATATCAAACTTAAAAAAAATAAAGGTTGAAACTAGCCTCCCAATACGGCAAGTAAAAAAAATTGTCTTTTTTCCACCTTGATAGCTCCAATTTCAAAGGATCTTTATCCGCATGATTTTCATCAACACCATTGTCATCGGTTTTTCTTTCTTTTTATTGTTTTTTTATTTTCAGTCTTCTTCTTTTCATCTTCTTTTCCAAAATTATTTGGATAGTCTTTTAAAATTTGAGAGATGTTTTCCTGGTTAAAATTCTAGGCATATTTCCATTTTCCAGTGTTATCGAACAATGTCTTCTTTTTCCTCAACAGATTTGAAAGCGATAGATATCTTCTATGACCCATACAAATAGTCTTCCGATTATATTTCAACCAACGACGATGACTACTAATACCACATGATAGACAAACCATTCTGCCTTTAACACAACAGCCAACAAGATTAATGCAGGCTGGAAAATCATTTATTGTTCATAAGAAAATAGATCTCTTATGTTAAAGTGTCTTACTAAACGCATCATACATCTCAACTCCACTATTCTGCAAGTGTTATATGTCTTCTACCAATGGAGCTAAATATGCATCAATATCATTAATTGGTTGCTTTTGACCTGGAATTAGCAATGTCAACATAATATTCTCTTTTTTCAGACACAACGAAGGTGAAAAATTAAATGTCACAAGCATTATTGGCCAACACAGAAAATAGATTGAAACCATCGGTGGCAAGATTAAATCTAAGATTGTGGGGATCAATTGAAAATGTCCTCTAATTTTCATCCACCATATTCCATGTTATCGAATCCACAAGGCGTCGCATTTTCCCATCTTTACTTTTATTGTTGAAATGCCATATTAATACTTCCGCCATACTTTTTGATCTGAACTTTCTTCTAAATCTTGGAATTATTAGAAAATATCTCAACGTTTTTACTGGGACACCTGCATAATCACTTTTGTATCCTAATTTATCTTCTATCTTGAAGAACCACATTTCGGACAATTATTCAAAATTTTGGACTCTTTACGAAAAAGGCAACAAGCATTCTCACAAGCATGAATTTTTTCAAACCCATATTGAATATTTTGAGAAATTTCTTTACCTCATATAAATTTTTAGGAAGTACATTAACTTTCGGTAAAAATAATTGTTACACATTTAAAAGCTTATTAAAATCGGTATCAGATAGTCCGACATCACATTTAAGATTATACAGGATAGCAATGACAGACAATTTGGTTAAATCTGTGCAACCAGGTAAAAAGGGGTTTCAGCATCTTCCAAATACTTAAGTAAATCGTACTCTCGTCTTTGCGCTCCATATATATCTTTTTCATCAAAAAAAAGTATGATTTACGAAGTCTTCTTCTTCATAATGAAGTAAGTCATATGTATCACCAAGTCTCATTTTTTTGCCAACATTTACTTCCTCGCCATGATCATACCACCTACAATCCTTGTACTTGGGATCCATTACTCTTATAATCAAATGATCAACCATAATTTTTGTAATCATGATGACTAAGAGTTCAACAATCCACACTAGGACATATTTTTTTGCATATTTCCTGATTTTCTCTTCGCAGCAAACACAAAATTCAAAGCTCCTTGTTCGTACTCTTTACTAGTTTTACAATAAAAATGAAGATAACAAAATATTTCCATGTAATATTTAAATTGTATTTTAAAAGTTATATATGTATATATATATATACGATTACCTGTGTTGATATAACCATTCTTTTTCCATTCTCAAATATAACGTGAACCCAAGCAAGTTTCTAAGTTTTAAGGTAATGATTATTTAGTGGTTTAGAACAATGAAATATCCACAAACATACAGTAATATTCAAGGTAATGCATCTATGGTTATGTTTAACAATTCGTTGCGTAATTCTTACTAATCACCATACTTTTACCGTAGAACTTTAATAAAAACATTTTAAATAACAGGAGCCTGGATATACTATTTGGACTGCAACAACCAATATACTTGCTATATGTACAACCTAAAATTGATATACTAGCAATGTTGTTATATTTATTATTATTAATTTTACAATATTCCACTAAACTCAGTGCCATCTAAAATCGAACTAAGTCGCTCAGTTACCTTCGAAGCAGCAATACCATTCAATAGGAAAATTCATGGTTGTGCTTGCTGTCTTATGCTGCCTTAATGGCCAATTTATAAAACATTGAACTCTTGATTCAATAGATGTATGGTTCCAAGAGAGGAGGAACATTGACATGACATAATAGCTGTTGGATCATGATGAACATTAACGTCCCCATATTCGAGTTCAATATCATCACTTTTCATTGCCAAACAATCCCCTTATCTGCATGATTTTGTAAAGCTTCAGACTTATTCGACAGGCACAACTTCTCCAGTTCATTATCATTAAGCACTAAATTTCTCTCGCTACTATTAGCCACAAAGGCATCTGATTTGTAGGCCAAAAGAACTTCATCAAACTTCTTACTACTACCTACACAAGAATCTAGCTTCGTCAAAAGACTGTTAACACCATTTTTAGCTTTATCAACATTGAAAAGTGGTTGGTTTTTTCCAAACATCCTATGACTACTAGTGACTCTCTTCCACTCTTGTGTTTTCATACCAAATTGCACAATAACTACTTTATAAAAGCTAGAGATATTCTCAGTATTATCAAATGTATCGATGCTAAGGTTGGAGCCATCAACTACAGGGTCTTGACCCTTTTTACTAAGTTTCTTCATTTTCCTACTGTTTTCATCACAGTGAGTTAGGTCATGCCCAAAATTTTTGTAGTCCATACATATCTCGGGTTCCCGTAAATATTTGACCTTTACAAACTTGTTACTACCAAAAAAAGCATCCAAAACAGGTTGGTGGTGAAGGGGTAACATATCACCACTAGCAGAAAGAAGCCTTCTTTCAATGGAAGCCCGACACAAGAAAAAGATGAGAGCTTAAGGAAATATTTCGGAAGTAATGTAACCGACACCATCATAGGAGAACAGAGCTCAAAATCTACACAAAGAAGGCATGCCGGAAGGGTAAGCTAGCACAAAAGAAAAACATAACAGGAGAACTCCCGGAACTGGAAGCCTACAAGGCGGAAAATCAGGAACCTTACAAACTGGGGCTTAGAAGGACGAAAAAGGCTATCGATATTAACTCGCTTAATTCCGATACGATCAAGAAGGAATATCGTCAAAAGTACAAAGGAATTATCCGGAAACCACTTGCCGGAACCCCCAGTAAATGATAACCAAAAGGATGCTCTAATAAGTAACTAATGAAGCACCAGAAGCAACCCTCCGTAAGATTAAGATACGGGTAAGAAACTTACCGACAGGCAAACTGGAACCCCCAAAGAAAAACAAGCTATCCACACTAATTTGCTTAATGTCGATACCGGCAGGGGTGGCAGACCCAACAACCATTCACTTGTATCACAAAGGCGAGCTCCACAAAGTGTCAACAGCAAGACCGAGAACCCATGACCGGAAACCTACACCCGAAAGCAGAAACCTTTGGAAAGATGTTCGTACTGTCAGGCTCATCAGCAATACAAAGAAGGTAGACATAATATTAGCCAAAAGCTCTGAAGACCAGGAGCATTCCCCCGAGAGCCACAACTGACATCTCAAAAAGCCGTTAGCAAAACCTTCAGAACCTAAACAAAAGGCGTCTGAGAACCAGAACTTCCGGAACCAAAGGGAAAACCAGTCGATAGGGGTACTACTGGCCCAATAGCAAAAGGGCCCCCGATTTGTCTATAAATAAGACGCCAGGGGTCTCATTTTCATGGCCGATTTGTCTCATTTTAATTCTTATACTCTTTTCTCTAGAGTGAACCCTAATTCTTAAATCAAATTGGGGATTTTTTTATAATCATTTGTATATTCTAAATCAAAGATCAATAGAGAGTGGGTCAATAGTTAGAACATTTTCTTATGAGTCTCTTATGTGATTTGTTAGTTATTGTCTGGGTTGAATGTTGTGTGCTTTCTACATGCTTACAAGTTCTTTCCCAAGCCTAAACCCTTCCGCAAAATTAGTGTGGTACACCTTCCAACGAGCCATTTAGCCCTTACCGAGTGCTGTGCTTAGGAAACCTTATCCCAAGATAACTGTTGGTTCTTGAGTTTCTTAAGCATGTTGCTCACCCTATGGTGGCAAGAGTAACTGATCTTTCGGGATCAAAACCTTGATATCTAGGAGACGGTGAACTAACACAACC
Source organism: Allium sativum (assembly GCA_030737875.1). Lineage (NCBI taxonomy): Eukaryota > Viridiplantae > Streptophyta > Magnoliopsida > Asparagales > Amaryllidaceae > Allium > Allium sativum. Next base: position 385,821,108 of record CM060916.1, on the reverse strand, counting down.
TCGTGAAAGCTAAATAAACCTATTTTCCCTTTAGGCCCACTTTCGTAGACCTATCTCCGATGTTGACGAAAAATATCGCTAACATTTTGGCGCCAGAATGAGGGCTTGAACCTCCGACCTTGTGGTTAACAGCCACACATATCTAACTATGTTTTTCCATCCAAGGTTGGACTAGGCTTTGAAGAAGCAAGACCAGGGCAAGAGGTCCCAAAGAGAGTCATCTGGATCTCAAATGGATTTCAAGCATTACTGAGTCAAGAGTGATGGAAGAATAGTGGTTAAGAATGGAAGCTCTGCGAGTAATTGAGCAGGAAAGGGAAGTGGAGCAATATGATTCTAGTTATTGGAGCAGCAGCCCTTCCTACCTGAAACAAACACTAACCTTTCCTTTAAATGATTCTACATCAAAGGGGTATAACATCTTCTCTCCTTCAAGGAAGTCTCTCCACGAACAAATAAAAGGAATGGTGTTCCAGGAAGAAATAACTGACAATTTTAACCGCTTCGCTTCTAAATGGTCTGAAAGGGTAGATCTCGAACCCCAGCCTATCTTGGAAAGAGAAAACAAGAGTATGAATGGAGCAATAAGGATCGAAAGAGCTAAGTCTCCACAACAAGAAAGTAAGTTCACACCAAGGCTACCTAAAGAATACTAATTTACTACTTCAATGGAAAATATCTATTTCCTAACCCAATTATTGGCCATTTACAAAAAAGAAGCCCAAATACGAAAGAAAACTAGGAGGGCCTCATTGTCACCATCACATGATGAATGGACATGAGACTAATTGCTATAGGATCCTCAAAGGGATGATCATTAAGCCCTTCGATCTAAACTAACTATGAGAATTTGTAAAAGGATCAAACTAAGTACAGTAAAAATCCTTAGGAAAAGGATTGCCAACATGGCTCAGGGTATAGAAACCCTCTCAAGAATCAAGGTAACCAAAGATGGGTTAATCCACAAAGGGATAAAAATCCTTGTCAACGTCGAGTTGGCCATGGAAAGGCACCCCCAGAGGGGGGGTTGTTTGTAATCCTTTCTCCACACCCAAATCAGAAAGGGCCAGGTTAAAGCATCAAAAGTGTAAGCCTTTGACCCACACTGGAAACAGTCATGACAGAGCATCTAATTAGCACGCCCTATCTCTGCTCGCAGAAGAGTATGCCCTACCTCTACTATGAACTAAGCACGCCCTATCTCTGCTTGCAGAAGAGCACCCCTTACCTCTGCTTATGTTCCGCGTTACACATAGAAGGGAACTCAAAACTCTATCATCACCTACGATGGTCCAGATAGGGCACCCTTTGGAGGGGGTGGAGTGTAAGCCTCTATCACCGCCTACGATGGCTAGGGTAAAACATCAAAAGAGTAAGCCTTAATTATATATCTATGATGGTCCGGTTAAAGCATCTAAGACCTTATCATAAGGTTCCTCCTGGAGGGAGGTCAGGTAAGTCCTTGGGCCCTTCTTGTGGATAAGCTAGCCAAGAGAACCGGATGCACAGTCCTAGAGAGTAGTCAATAAAGCATGTACATCCTCTTCTTTGATAACCAAAATCCCGGAGAGTGGCTCAAGGAGCTCGTACAACCTCTACTTGATAAATCTAACCCAAAGGGTAACGAAACATTAATACCAGAGGTGGAAATCTAGTCTCTAATATCTAAAATGCCCGAATAAGGGTTGGTTCGGGGTTTATATTAATACTAGAAGTGGAATTCTGGTCTTCGATCTTAAAATACCCGAATAAGGGTTAGCTCAGGGCTTATACTAATACCAAGTAGTATTTTGGTCTTCAATCTCTAAATGCCCGAATAAGTGTCAGTTCGGGGATTCTATTAATACCAAAAGTAGAATTCTAGTCTTCAATCTCTAAATGCCCGAATAAGGGTTGGTTCAGGGCTTCTATTAATACCAGAAGTGGGATTCTGGTCTTCGATCTTAAAATGCCAGAATAGGGGTTGGTTCGGGGTTTCTATTAATAGCAGAAGTGGAATTCTGGTCTTCGATCTTAAAATACCCGAATAAGGATAGGGTCGGGGTTTCTATTAATAATAGAAGTGGAATTCTGGTCTTCAATATCTAAATGCTCGAATAAGGGTTTGTTCGGGGCTTCTATTTATACTAGAAGTGGAATTCTGGTCTTCAATCTCTAAATTCCCGAATAAGGGTTGGTTCGGGGCTTCCATTAATACCAGAAGTGGGATTCTGGTCTTCGATCTTAAAATGCCCGAGTACGGGTTGGTTCAGGGTTTTTATTAATACCAGAAGTGGAATTCTGGTCTTCAATCTCTAAATGCCCGAATTAGGGTTGGTTTGGGACTTCCATTAATACCAGAAGTAGGATATGGGTCTTCGATCTTTAAATACCCAAATATAGGGTAATTCAAGCCTCAGTCAAGGATGGAAAGGGATCTTTGGCCCTACCTTAAATAGCTAATTCTGGATCGATTTGAAAGCTTATCCATGATCAAAAGAAGCTATTCGATTTTTCTAATAATCTGAATTTGGTTTGGAATCAAATTTCCGTTACTATCGGAAACATATTCTTAGTCTGGCACCCTAATCCGGGAAGTGAATCAAAATCCTGTCACTGTTAAAAGATGATTTCTGGAAACCTAATCTTGATACCCTAATCTGGGTCGTGAAGCTCTAACCCTTGGGAAGAGGATATATAATCGATCTAACGGCTAAAGCTCGATTACCTAAAAGGTCCCTAAGTGAAAGCAAGAACCTACTAGATTTCTTAGGGAAGATTCCTTAACCCATGCATTCGTCTAATTCGTTACTTACTATGCTAAATATATATGCAATTCACATCGTCATACAACACTAGAATACATATTCGGGAGGAAGCTCAAGCGGATGTCTAAAATCCCCTTCGATAAAACCCCGGGATAAGATTTTCTTTTCTTAAGGGAGGGAGATCCCCTGGAAACATTTATCACGTTGGGAAACTTTTACTATCACATTGAGTATACATAAACTCATCTGATTATTTCATACTATTAGTATCATGATGCCATAAATTTCAATAAGAGTAAGTGATACTCCATGAACATCTTTTTAACTCAATCTTTAATAAAGCATATGCACGACGCTACGATGAGATTATGAAAAGAGAACATTACCATCATAGGCCACGATCACTTGCTAAGTAACACCTGTATAAGTCATAACTCCGTTCATAGGCACTATCACAATAGACCATTACATATGAAATATAGTACACCAAATACCCCATATTCCGCATAATTGATTACAAAAGGATTTCGAAATAAGTGCATATCCAGAATGAAAGGCATCCTTATTCTGATATTGAAACTTATGTAAGCATGGTTTAGTTCTGTAATACACAATTACATATGCTTAGTGGGGATTTTGGAATGAAAAATGGCCTCCCTCATTTTATCCAAGGTGTCGACTAAGAGGTCAGGTGAGGACTCAAATGAACTCCCAAATCCATCAGGTGTATAAACCGGAGGACATTCGTGATAATCCCACTCTTCGGGAGTAGGACCGTCATAACCCCGAGTCAGCTTCAGTCGGTATGTGCGAGTTTCTCTTAAAAGCTGGTCCTTTTCACCACCTAGAAAGTTAAGGTGGATCCAAGGATATTGAGTATAAACCTTCTCAAGGTCCCTCAAGAAGCAATACAGCGCCAATGAAGAAGGCTTAGTAAGAAAAGACTTCTCCCGGTATTCTCTTTTCAATTTAACATAGTCCCTTAAGAAATCTCTAGAAATCAAACTTGAAGCAGAAGACAAACTCCGATGGAAATATCACAAAAATTAGAAGAAAGGACATTTTGTTACATCATTAGCTAAACTAGTATTTTTTTATTACAGATAACCCTCTTGCTCATACAAGACAGATCTTTTAAAGGTCTCGGATACAAATTGATATTTATTAAACTTAAGTCTATCCAAAGTTAAAACTCTAGTGATAGTGGTAACTCGGGGAAGGTTCCAGCATTCACCTGGGTGAAGGTCCACATCATATTCGTCTAGGCACCTTCTGTGCCGACGTCTAAGCAAGCCCCTGCTATAATCAACTAAAAAGGAAAAATCCATTGTTTCATATCTACTATAAATTTGATACAAAAAATCTACTAATATGTCCCTGTCTTTGGTTAACATACATAACAAAGTCATGAGCTCGACATTTTCTTTTTGAAGCCTCTCGAATCATAATCGAGTGGTCCCTAACCTAAGGGCAGCTTCCTTTTCTTTAAAAAGAAGTAGTTTGGTAGCACCCCTGTCAAGGTGACGGTATATGTTTGACAAGATGTTATATTCAGTTAATTGTTTGTTCAACTTCTTGGTAAAATGAATCACTTCTAACTGGGCCCTTTTAAGGGAGAGATTCCTAGAACCTAATTTCCTACTCTTCGCCTAAGCGACAAAAGGGGAATAGATAAACTATTGAGGAAAAGTAAAAGAATAATGCATCATAAAATCTATCATACCTTGGAAGCAGAGCAGGAACTCGAGAGGTTCCAGTCAAAGAGATGTCTTCGAAGCCTGAATCTTTCCGCATCTTCCGCACTCCAGGAGTGGGGGATTCAACCAAAACAGGATCATCTTCAGCGGTTTCAACACCCTTGCTGCATGCCTCATCTCCACCATCGGGGGTTGGGCAGGAACAACCAACGCCAGCAGGGTCTCTACTATACTCTCCTCCGTTCCCAACAAAATCCACAAACAGGGGATTATCACCTTTATGATCGGCAATCTTCGGTACCTCAATAAGAACTCCCCCGTTATCAGCATACGGTTCCTTAAAGGAGATATCTTCAATAAATAAAAGTTCGGCTACGTTATTCCCCTTTCTTGCAGGAACTTCTTTCTTCTTACATAAGATATCTTGGACATAAATATTTCCACTAAAGATGGATCGGGAGATGAAAAGTTTAATTCCGAACATCAATCCATATTGCCTGCATAAAAAGAAGAAAAGCATCTTCGAAAGAATTGACCATAATTTCATCCAAGGTGGTTTGGGGAAAATAGGAAATTCTCTGTTTAGTATTATTCACCTTTCACTACTCTGGCATAGTTGACCAATAAGGTATCCTTCCTGCCAAGGTCAACCTTTAGAAAGTCACTCTTTTTCTAAAAAAGAATATCACCTTTGTATAGAAGAACAACGAGATTCAAGCGATGAAACATTTTCTTCGGTCTTTTACGAAGCCTCCTTCAAATCCCTGACTTCCTCGACCATAGCTAAGTGGGATTCCTTTTCCACGATATTTGAGTTCTTTGTTTCTGATAAAACCAATTCCAACTTACTTTGCTCCACTGATAAAGCTTCTTTAGCAAGAATAAGAGCATCGTTTTTCCTTCTTAAAGACATGTTTTCTTCTTTAAACCGCCACAACTCTAAAGAAGACTCAGAGGAATTATCTTGTGTCAAAAACCACCGCTTAATGACCTATAAAAAGCACAATTGGCCTACATGAGACAGTAAAAAAGAAAGGCAGGTGAACATGATGGGTAAAGATTCATACCAGCAGAAGATGTTCAACCAGAGTCTGACCACCACAGGGAAAGTCAGGTGGAAGATCAACATTAGAAAAGGCAGAACAGAAAATAATTTGCTTGATCAGTTCATTAAAGTTATCACCAGCAGAAGGATTGTAGAAGCGGAAGGGGAAATGTCCTTGGAAGAAGAAGAGGAAAATCCAATGGCATGGTGAATTTCATTAGAAACCTCGGAAGACCGAACAAGACGAGTATTCGAACAAAGGGCCTTCTTTGGAGAAGTTACCCCTGGGGCATCAGAAACTGCGTCGGAGCTAAGAGACGAACCTGTCGAATTCTTTGACTTTTTTGGGAAGATTCTTCTGAACTCTTTTCCATAAGCTTCCTTTTCACATTCTCCCTAGACCTTAATAATGCATCCTTAAGGGAAGAAACTCCAGCCTTTGGAACCAAGGAAATGGAGCGGTCTTACTGGATTCGGTACATATGGCTCCTAACATACAACAAAAGAAAACCGAGTGAAATCTCAGTTAAGACTCCATGTTAAAAATACCGCATAAAAGGCGTACCGGGGGCATTAAGAAAAAAAAGGAGCACTGGGAGAGAAAGATGTCCAATGATAATGAAAAGGACCCTTTACTAAAAAAGATCAAGGGTGGTTGCCGAATAATAGATTGATCGGCCGACAATAGGGAGTACCTCCGAAGGGTAGAAGAAGTAAGTAGTGAGGACCTATTACTGTATTGTCCAGAAGCAAAGCTAAGGAGATCATTGACCTCCTTATCTGCAAAGCTCGGCAGCTTGGGCACAAAATCTACGAAAGAACATATGAAAGGTTTAAAAAAGGAGAGAAAAGTGCTTCCGGACATACTCGGAGTACTGAAGCTGCCGGGAGGGCGGCGAACAAAGAAAATTTGGGTTTTCCAATCTTTAAATCTCGTTGTTCCCTTGGATAACAATTTCTTTGTGGGGTTTGCACCGAAGATATGAGGGTTCATGTCACTAAGTTGGAAGGAAGAACCAAGTAATCAAGCAAAGAAGGGCTTAAAGAACCATAAACCGATTCCATGGATAACAATCCTAGGCCTAACAAGTAGGTATAGGTATTGGGCGAAAGTTGGATGGGGAAATTCACGAATATTATAGATGCCGATAGAGGAAGTCGGGAAAGGAATGAAACCCCTATGCCAAATGTGGATCGCAGAATAAGAAAAATAGCCCTCTGGAGGAGACGAGATGGTATCCGTTCCGCAAGGAGGAATGGCTTCAACGTCGGAAATCCCAAAATCCTGAAGTATAACATTGACCTGTTCTTGAGACGAAATCAAGGAATGCTTCTCGACAACACTAACCTTCCTAGAAGCGGAAGGGTCATTCGGAAAAGGGAAGTTCCTATCACGTTTAAAGGCAATATGCTTCCTTCCCATAATGCGAGGTATAACCTGCTTAATTTTATGCAACAAGGTAAGAATGATGCAAGAAAGAGTAGAAACCTATTCGTTCCAAAAAAGACTTCAATGATGGTAAGGGACTATACCTCCGACACCATCACTAGAATGAAGTCAAAGTAAAAATGCTAGTTAAAAGCTGCCAAATGAGTTCGGAGTTAGCTGCCGAGAACTGATGATTATGAGACTAAGATCAGTTCATGACAAGTGAAACCGATAGTCACCGCAGCTCAAAATTAGCAAATCACTTTTTTGATTTCAAAACAAAATATGAATGACTTACCAAGAGACTTATTTCAAGAATGTTGATGCTTTCCCAAGATAAATTTTTTAGGAAACTATGAAGGGGAAGCAGAGCCAATAACACGAGACAAGAAGAGTATATATATATATATATATATATATATATATATATATTAGAAGGAGGAAGTGATTGGCCCATTCAAAAAAATTTGACTTGGAAAGTCGAAAATACCCCTTCACAAAAGGTAGGGGGAAATGTTACTACCAAAATAAAGCATCCGGAACAGGTTGGCGGTGAAGGGGTAACAGATCGCCACCAGCAGAAAGGAGCCTTCCATCAACAAAAGCCTGACACAAGAAAAAGAAGAAAACTTAAGGAAATATTCCAGAAGGAATGTAACTGACACCATCATGGAGAACGGAGCTCAAAATCTATATAAAGATGGCACGCTGGTAGGGGAAGCCCAACACGAAAAAAAAAGATAATAGAACTCCCGGAACCGGAAGCCCATAAGGAGGAGAATCAGGAATCTTACAAACCGGGACCTAGAAGGACGAAAGAGGCTATGGGTATTAATTCACTTAATGCCGATACAATCAAGAAGCAATAGTTTCAAAATACATAGGAATCATCCGAGAAGCACTTGCGGGAACCTCCAGTAGATGATTATCGAAAGGATGCTCTAATAAGAAACTAATGAAGCACCAAAAGCAACCCTCCGAAAGATTAAGACACATATCAGAAACTTACCAGCGACAAACTGGAACCCCCAAAGAAAAACAAGCTATCCACACTAATCTTCTTATTGTCGATACCGGCAGGGGTGCCAGACCCGACAACCTTTCACTCGAATCACAAAGGCCAGCTCCACAAAGTGTCAGTGGCAAGAGTGAAAATCCATGACCGGGAAACTACATTCGGAAGAAGAAACCTTCCGAAAGCTATTCGCAGCGTCAGGATCATCAGCAATACAAAGAAATAGACATAATATTAGCCAAAAGCTCCGAGATCAGGACCATTCCTCGAGAGCTACAACCGACACCTTAAAAATCCGTTAGCAAAGCCTTCAGAACCTAAAGAAAAGGTGATTGAGAACCTGAACTTCCAGAACAAAAGGGAAAAGCGGCCGACAGGGTTACCGCTGGCCCAATAGAAAAAGGGGCCCCAGATTTGTCTATAAATAAGACCCTAGGGATCTCATTTTTGTGGCATTTTTCTCATTCTCATTCTTGTACTCTTTTCTCTAGAGTAAACCCTAATTCCTAAATCAAATTGTGGATTTTGGTTGTAATCATTTGTATATTCTAAATCAAAGACCAATAAAGAGTGGGTCAATACTTAGAACATTTTCTTATGAGTTTCTCATGTGATTTGTTAGTTATGGTCAGTGTTGAATGTTGTGTGCTTTCTACATGCTTACTAGTCCTTTCCCAAGCCTAAACCCTTCTGTAAAATTAGTGCGGTACCCCTTCCAATAAGCCATTTAGCTCCTACCGAGTGTTGTGCTCAGGAAACCCTTATCCAATATATAACTGTTGGTTCTTGAATCGCTTAAGCGTGATGCTTACCCTATGGAGGGAAGGGTAACTAATCTTTCGGGCTCAAAACCTTGATATCCAGGAAATGGTGAGCTAGCACAAACCCATGAAATCTAAATAAACCTATTTCCCCCTTAGGTTCACTTCCGTAGACCTGTCTCCGTTGTTGACGAAAATATCGTTAACAAAACTGCACACTACCATCAATCATTTGCAGGGGCGGAGGCACATAGATCTGAACTACTGCTAAATCCCTTCCTTAAAAAAAATTCTTTAAAAAAAAACCAGTTTGCAAGTTTTCGCCCTAGGTGAATTCAAAGTACTGCCCTATCTAAAGTATATGTTTTGCTGCGTTGACTAAGTTAATTTTTCTATCTCTATATATTAGGCTATCCTTCTAAGCTCTTTCCTACATTTGCTATAAAATAATTAATCTTAGGAAGTCCACACAAACAAAATTTCATATTATTAATCAACAACTTTTCATGGAAGAAATCAAAATTTGCAGCCAAACAAGATTCATGTTATTAAACTGCAAGTTTAAACCCAAGTGCTATGGTTTCCAAACTTTAATATAAATGAACTCCTTTTATAAACGTTTAAGTTATGAATCAAACTTTAATATCATAATAAGTGAACAGTGATACAAAAAACAATAAAGGGTAAAAAAACATGTAGACTTATAAGAACTTCCACAAATAAGAGTACCTTAAATCCAACAGATGAGTTAGGCGACCAAAGATTTGTAAGATCATAGAAAGAAATTGAATTAGACTTCTGTGAATTCTTAATCAGCGAAATGAAGAGGCATTTGGAAGAATTTTGGAAATCAGATGAAGAAGGGAATAAAAAGTGGTTTGGGGGTCGTTCTGGGAATTGAAGAAGCGTTCGTGATTTTTTAGGATGTAATTTTGTGCTAGGCCGAGGGAGGGAAATCAAGAAAGAAGAAGAAAAAGGAGTGGCAATGAAAGCTAAATTCGATGGGAAAAGTAAATTAAAGGACAAAATGTAGAATGCGAGTATCCTGGGCGTTTTTCTTTTAATGTATAATAAAAAAAACAGCTTCTTACCGCATATACAATTTAATGCTGAGAATAAATTTGGTAAAAAAAAAATTCCTTGTAATGGTGATACTATCTAGCCGACCATATTGGATGAATCCCCGGTCATTTACTACTTTCTACAGGATAGGTAGACATATGGTACTTCCATAGTGGTCATTTAATACCTTATCCCAAGGCGGACTCTATTTCCAATCTCTTACAACCTATAGCAAGCAGACCTTCGCAGAGATTTACGATATCGTACCCAACTAGCCATCTAATAGTTCTTGTTTATAGCAGGAGAGTTATCCGATATCTTAATACTATTTTAAGGGTGGATCTAGTTACTTAATACCTCTTGTCTTGAAGCATGGTATACTCATGAATTATTCCCTTGATGGTTTCTTCTTTTGGACAAAAGGCGGGCCCTACAACCATTTAATACCTTAACACTCAAAGTAAACCTTATTTTACGAAATAATTCTCGCTACGCAAATAACTATCGTCATGGGTTCCTACAGTTAATGATATCTCACATCAGTTGTACGTATATCCATCCACCGGAAAGTGCAGATTTCTATCGGTTATGGCAACTGACCTCGCATCATTAACCTACTAACTCCAATCCTTATTTCTAATTATAATAATCCTAGATTAACTATAATAAAATAAGGAAATTTATAACTTCTTTCCTAGGATGTTTAATTATATATTTCCCTGTTGGACTTAGCATTTATCATGACAATCAATCTCAAATAATCCCATTTTAATTCTATTTGTTATTACTATTATTATTTCCTGCCATTTATGACCCAAATGGTCATATTTCCTAAGGCATTCATTAACATATTAAATTCCATTTATATCAGGACTATCCTATTACAATTGCTGTAATTCTCAAGTACTAATTTAATTCCATTTAGTTCTTACTTGTATATGAATAAATTTATTACTTATTTATTTCCCTAATTAAAGTTACAATCCCTATTCCTATTCATGGTCACAAATACTTGTTTTCCATTTATTGTGGGAGTTATTACCATATGTTTATTCCCATGAAACATAAACACTTCAAATCCAAACACATAATCATTTATTTAATATAATAACGCTATTTACGTAGATTTGGACGGATAAGATTACAAAATATATATATTTATCTTATTTTTAAGTGCAGAATCAATGTTGTTCTAAATCTATTTTATCAACACCTTTTATTTATGTTTCGGTCTAAACTAATGACTAAAACAACCCTTTTTTTACTTAATATTGTTTAAGATTCAAAATCTTATGAAAAGGTTAATAGCTGTAATTATTATGAATTTTCATAAAACATTTAAAAGAGGAATATTAGCATATTTCAAATCATAAAAAATAGGGATTAAGTATTGTTTATATTTCTTGCTGATCTTAAATAATGCTTTTTTATTTCTAAAGAACAAAAATTGCGTATTTACAATAACTAAGTAAAATCCCAAACAATATCAAACAAAATCAGGATTATTTTTTTAACCAAAACTGCACAAGTACAAACCAACATCCAAATACTTCTAACCAAAATGTTTGGGACCGATTTCTAGATCTAAGGTGTTTACGATAACGCCAAACAATTTAAGAATAGTTGTAGGCAAGATGATAATATTAAATTAAATGCCTACAAATCCATAACTAATTTATATTCAATATATTTTAGATTTGATCAAATAAATAAATCTGATAAATTTCAGGCATATAATTCAGATTCAACAGAAAGAATTATATAAGCTATTATAAACAACGGATGTATATTTATTACTCACTTGAAAGCTATCCAAATCTGAATATGAAGACATATTTTAGACTTACAATTCCCAAATCTTATAGCTCTATAATCTAATTACAAAAAAGGGATCTACAAAAACAGATTAGATTTGTAGATCTGAAAGAAGAATAAGAAAAAAAGAAGGAAATTCAATAATATAAATTACATATTCATAGAACCTACCCTTTGCGTTGATCTAAATTCAATATCTCCAATCCTTATTGATTTGATTTGAACCGATTTATAATTTATATTTTTAGAAGAGATTAGAGAATAGGAAATGGCAGACCTTCGCTGCTGCCTCCAGAAAATATGAGCAAAAAGTGGGGGCCTAGCCCTTTATTTATAAGCTTAAAAATGACCCTGAACTGTTAGATTTAATTTTATAAAGATCCGTCCGTTGTTATAAAATTTTATAATATAAATAACCATCCTACCCTAGCCGTCTTGGGCTGTAGGCGACCAGGAGGTCGACACCCAAGTCGACCGCAAGGTCAACCGCTCTTGGTCGACCAACACAAGTGATGGCAGGTTATAAATAATATTAAATATATTATATATTTTGTTTATTTATTTTTCATGCGTTTTCATATTTTATCCATAACTTTTCATATGTACTCCTTTCATGAAGTTCAATCATGAAAGTTGACCAGAATTCTTTCACGAACGCAACAATGCAAGTTTCATGGTCAAATTCCATTATTTGCAAAAATTCCGTTTTTGAGAATCTAATTGAGTAACTAAATTATTTACCATCAAATTTCCGGATTTTTACCTTCTCCCCTCCTTAAAAGGATTTTTTCCCAAAATTTTAACAATGACTAAGTCATGGTGTTGGAACCTAATTGTCCTATACTACTTAACCAATAACATCAAATTTTGCAACCAATATGGGCATTTGCACAGTGTACATAATGAATTACAATCACAAAATATGCAAGCGCAATGATTCTAAATCGGATCCTCTTGTATGTGTTCATTTCATTTTTGAAAATACTTTTGAAAACATGATGCAAACATCCTAAAATATCTAGAAATTCTATATGAGTGCAAATTTTTGAAAACATTTTCCATCCATAACCTCACATGACTATGAATAGAAGTGTGAAGCAACTAATTTTGCATCCAACCCCTATCACCTAACACATCAACACATCTAAATCGTTTCCTATTAATTTCTCCTAAGTCAGAAAAATGAAATCAAGATGGAGAAATTCACTGTTTTTTTGGCTTATAAATGTTCTAATTCCCGTCCTATAGTGGAATTTAACCTTAGTAACCCCAAAATTTTCCATTTGTAGACTGCAATTGAGGCTTAAAACAAGCTCTAAAACATATAACAAGTTAAGTTTTAACTCACGCGCATCGTCGACAAGGTATGGAAACAATGTTTCCACGGCTAAAATAGTCTTTCACTTGTTATTCTTAACGTCTTTGCCCATTGTCGTCCCTAATGCACTGCTAAAACGTAAAAAAATCATCCAAAATCTTCCTTATGCTTTACATGTAAATGCAAAATCGAATTTTATCTTAAAATAAATTTCCATATTAGAAATTTTATGTAAAATTTGAAATTCCTTTTTGGTATTACTTTATTTTCCGTTTCAGATTCACATAGAAACAAAATTTTAGTAAAGCGCCTTACTACAGCTAAACCATATTTTTTTACAAAGCTTATGTTTGAAAACATGTAAATCACCATACCAAAATCTGTATTTTTACATAATTCGGTTTAAAAAAAAATCAGACAAAATAAAAATTTAGAATGAGAATTTTTTTTGAACTGTATTTCAGAAAGTTTCAAAACATATTTTGTGGAAACTTACTCAGTCACATATTGGCATGGAAGGAAGCCGGTCACACAGAAAAAAGCAAAAACTAAAACCACACACAAAACTCAAATATAAATTTCAGTTCAAAATGGAAGTACGACAAATGATAAATACACCCATAATGAAACAACGCAAAAGCTTTACTTCGCTAAAATTTATTCACCACAGAATTCTATACTTTCCAGCCCTAAAATAACTATTATTTAGATAAGGAAATGAGATTTCATTTCTCATTCAAATACAAGGGAGCGTGAAAGATGAACGCATATGAAATCCCATTACATCATTGTGAAATTTTCAGAAATAACATCACTAACGTTACAAACACAACTACTACAACAAAAAAGATAAAAATGTGGGAAAGGTAAAGATAAAAAAGACATCGCCTACATGCTACGAAAAGGTTGAGCACCATGACTGGAACTCGATCCATTGCCACATCTGGGCCAGGAACGTAGCAAGGAAGAAACACATCCATCTCATGTGCATGTCGAAGCTTCTTACTATGAAACTTATGGATTTCGTCCTGGATCTAGTGAAGAGCAGTAAGTTCACGACTCCCTTGATCTGCTGCGGCTGGTTGTTGTTGCTTCTACTTGACTTGAGTGGGAGGTGCAGGAACTAGAGCAGGAGCCGAGGCGGGGCGAGAGCTGCGGTCAACTGGATACCCATCCTCTTGAGAGAGGCACGATCAATGGCGGTAAGGATCTTCTTGACCGCCGATTGCTGTTTGTGAACAAATTGAACAATTGTAAACAATTATTTAATTCTTTCCGTCTTCCTAAACAACAAGAGTTATTGTAAAGGGTGTCTAACTCTAGGACCAAAATTATTTTAACTACAAAATCCAATCAAATTATTCTAAAGGTTTGATTTTTGAAAACAACAGAAAATAAGTAAAAAGAGAGTTTTTAAATTAGATGAAAGTAATTAGGGAGTAATGACATTAACTGGATTAATAATCATCAATCGCCAAACAAATTAATATAGATCTAACTCATGTTACAATCACAAATATGAATTAACAATAATTAGGTTTTATAGAAACAAACATGTGAATAACTACAAGCATAGCCTGTAATAACCTGGAAATTCTGGGCCAGTTTAAAATTTTTATTTTGGCAATTTTAGAGAATTTTGAACAATTAAAATGAATTATTTTAAATAATATTGACGAGAAATTTATTTCGAATATAATTCGACTTATATATTATATACGCCGTCGTTAGAATATAAATATTTATATATAATTATAAATAGAATTGAAAGTGGCGCGGTAGTTCGATAATTCGATTTCAAACTTCAATTGAATGTACCGGGTGCAAAACAATCCGGATTTTAATGAAACCAAAAACATTAGGATCTAATTGATAATATCTTTCCAACAAATCCGAAAAATCAAAATTTCATAGCGGGAATCAAAAGATATGTCTAGTTGAAAGTTCTGAATAGTCGCTATGGAATTTAGGCCCTTAAAAATAGACATTTTGCAAACGACCTCGGATTTCGACGAAACCACTTTTGTTGGGTCCGTGATGTCAAATTATTGCTAGGTTTCAAATTTCATAATTTTTTGAATCAATATGTGAGCGTGGCAAAGGAAAACGCGTTTGACCAGTTTCAGTTGATTTTAATCGACTGGAAAAAGGCCATTTTTCCAACGGTCTCAGAATTCGACGAAACTAGTTTTGTTAGGACCGTATCGTCAATACGAAGCTAGAAAATATTTTTCGAGAATTTTTAGAGTTAGTATGTGACCCCGGTAAATTGAAATGCGCGTTCAAATTCAATATATAGAGTTATATGTTGATTTTAACGGAAACTGTTCGAAACTATCGAATCAGCCCACGATACATATCCCATTGTGTTCGGAATGGGGGTAAAACGCTATGGACGACAGGCGGTGGGCCTCGTTTTGAGGTCGAAAATAAAAGTTGCTTTTTGGTGAAAATAAAATAATTAAATAAATTAAAAATTAAAAACCCCCTTTCTCTCCTACATCCTCTCTGCCCCCCGTTATAATTCAGTTCAAAGAAAAAAAAAGAGAGAAGTCGCGCCCTAGCGCGACTGGAGCCCCCACTGCCGCTAAGGCGGCGCACCCACCTTCGCCTTCCCCCGCTCCACCCTCCCTCCTCCCTTTCTTCCCCCATCTCCTCTCGTTCCCCCGCAACCGCGAGCCCCCCCCCCCCCCAGCGGCGCCGACCGCCGAGCGAAGACCCCCCCCCCTCCCCGTCCATCGAAGCGCGACGCAATCGACCCCACCCCCTGCCCTCGCGACGCGACAGCCCCCCCTCGTTTTAGAAATCGCGACAACCCCCCCCCCCCCCCATCCGCACCCCCCTTGGCCCAAACCCCGACCTCCGACGAACCACCAGCAAGCCCCGCGAGCAACTCCCTCCCCTTTTGAACGACTGTAAGGCTTCCTTTTATTTATTTTAATTTATTTCTTCTTTGAATTTGTTCATTTTAGTTAAGTTAATTTAAATATAAAAACCTGGTTTAAATTCAGTTTTAAAAATGAGATTTTTACTGATATGAAGTTAGCGAAAAAAGGATTGATTTTTAAAGTAGAAAAAATTTGATTTTTAAACAAAGACGATATTTTGAAATATGAAAAGACGATATTTTGAAATATGAAAAGACGATATTTTGATATGAGTAGTGAAGTAAAAATATGATTTTTACTTCGAGAAAAATATAATCTTTATATTTGAAAAGGTGAAATCTTTATATTTGAAAAGGTGAAATCTCGATTTTTACATATGTAGAGAATACGGACAACGAAGGTGATAAAAAGGCGAGAACGAAGAAGATTTCCATAAATGAAGTGCCGTGGAGTTTGGATAGCTATTGGTGAGAACTTCTCACCTTTTAAAATTCCTTTTTTTTCTAGTTATATATATATACTAGGATGCAGACGGTGCTTAGTAGCACCCGACACAATCGTCCACAGACCATGGACTTGTTTGTTTGGTTGTGTAGTTAGTTAGAATATTTGGGTTGAATTGAATTGTTAAATGAAATGAAATTGATTTGATTGATGTATGAATGGCGTGGGCCTTCACTAGACCGGGGATAAGGCTAGGCCTTATCCCGTTTCTAGTATCGTGCCTTTATGCCGCCGAAATTTTCTAAAATAAGTTAGAAAAATAAAAATATCATTTTTATTTTTGTAAATGAACTGAATAAAAATCCATGTGTTAAAATAAAATATTTTATCGTTAAAAATATAATTTTTAACGTGAATGTGAATAAATAAATGTTCATTTACAAACCGGACGGTTTGTTTATGTACACCTATTTGAAGGACATTGATTGGGTCAATAAATTTTACACATCGCCCAACTGCACAAATAAATCTGTGTTTGATTGTTTGAAACCCCACACGGGTGTTGGGATGAAATTTGAAGTTCACTCATCCTGATTGATTAAATATGTCGATCGATTGATTGACAGGCTGTTATAAGCGTTAGATATCTATATTTAATGCTTATACAGTGTAGTGCACTTTGGTTGATGGTTGATTATTTTTCAATGCTATTATATACGTGTGATGTATGAAAATCCATATAATTAACATTATATGGTGATTGATTGGGCCTCATTCCAATTTGAAAAATAAAGAATACATAAAATAAAGGTTCATGTGTTGACTGTACTCATCCGTTGAGATTAGTCATGTGTGGAACGAAATATTTTAATAATAAAATTTACATCTTTATCAATATAAAATAAAGGTTCATGTGTTGACAGTACTCATCCATTGAGATTAGTCATGTGTTGAACGAAATATTTTAATAATAAAATTTACATCTTTATCAATATAAAATAATGGTTCATGTGTTGACAGTACTCATCCGTTGAGATTAGTCATGTGTTGAACGAAATATTTGAAAACGAAATATTTGAAAACAAAATATTTGAAACAGAAATATTTGAAAACAAAATATTTGAAATAGAAATATTTGAAAACGAAATAATTGAAATAGAAATATTTGAAATGAAATATTTGAAATAGAATATTTGAAAATAGAAATATATGAAGCCGTGTTGATTAGATTGACGCCATTTTGACGTGAACGATATTTATATCGATTTTATTCATTTTAAAATGAATATTGAAATGTGATTTCGAAAACGAATATTTTGAAATGAAATTTGAATTGAATCGAATAGAAAACCAATTTGAAATGAATTGAATATAAAACGAAAATGAATTGAATATAAAACGAATTCGAATTGAATTGAAAACGAATTCGAATTAAATTGAAAACGAATTCGAATTGAATTGAAATGAATTCAAATTGAATTGAAATTTGAATTGAATAGAAATGAATTTTAAAACTAATTTATAAGGAAAAATTCAATTTTGATTTGAATTGAAATGGAAGTTGAAATTGATTTTAAAACGAATTTAAAAACTATGTATATAATTCGTTTTAAATAGTAATCGACGAAATATATGTTATATATATTACATATATATATAATATAATGGCCTGAATAGAACGAGCCGCGCCGCGGCAGTTCGTGAATTTCGACCATTTATTTCAAACGGACATTACGGGAGATCCGACCGTCGGATCCTCCTAAAACCGGAACCGTTGGGTTCGCATCGAAAAGAGCTTTCTAACGAATATTAGAAATTCGAAATCTAACGGTTGGATTTGGAGATACGTCCAAATCAAATTTGAAAAAGGTCACTGTAAGTGCAGTTCGATGGCCGTTGATGGAAATCGACTGTACGGGCCTTGATAAAATTATTAAAAATAGTAATAATTTGTGTAGAATCATAAGAAATGATTTGGGAAAAATTGGGGTGAAAAACTCCATATTTGAAAAGATAAAAATAGATTTTTATCAAAATGAACTAGTTTTGAATTAAAATTAAAACCCATTTATTTTCAAATAAATAAATTGGATTTGAAATGAATTTTAAATAGAATTGATTTGTGGGTTTATCGTAAACGGTGTTTTTAAATAACATTTGTTCTTTAACCCAATCATAAATAGAATGTGATTTGGGTTTGTCATGAACTGTGTTTTAAATGACATTAGTTCTCTAACCCAGTAAAAGGAGTTTTAATGAATCTGCAATTAGATTGAAATGTGAATTGATAATCTAAATTATCAAATTTAGAAATTGAGCGAGAATGGAGTATCACTAGTTTTGCTCCAAAGCGATAGTTAAATCTTTAATTAGATTTGAACGTGAAATGGTAATTAATTTTACCGATAACACCATAGTATTAGATATGGAGTATTACCAGTTTTGCTCCATGGGATATATAGGTTGTGATTGGGGAATAAGATAAATAATTACTTCGGTGTGGTTCGCAAATCCCGACTAGTTTGAAATAATATCTGAAGGAAGATTATAGAATAAATTTAGAAGAATTTATCTTGGATAAAATTAATGGGAACCTTTCCCTAAGAATGTGATTTTAGTGAATAAAAGAATATTCTGAATTGGAATGAGGCGTATGTTGTGTTTGTGTAACATTTGTTTTTAATATACGCGGGTTGTTCGGAAAGTCCGGGTTTATACCCATTCTGAATAACCGATTCGACGATATGTCGAAGATGAAGACGGTGGTTGAAGACCGGAAGTCTTCACATCGTTTGGGTGATTACTGATGATCTTGATTGGGCTGTACACCCAAGATGAGGGAATCAGTTGGTTGTCGTCCAGACGTACTTGGAGATGGATGGATATGCGAGGAAAGTGCCTCCGGTTTCGTTCAGACCCAGAACGAACTTGTAAATGGATTGTGTGTCTGACATTGGATTTTATTCTGTGTTGATTGATTTCTATTAAATATATATTTGTTTGGTGGTGGAGAATTTATTCTCTTGCTTAACGCCCTTCTCTGAGACGTACGAGCTTAGAGGTTATATATCGATAGACATCAGTCGCATGGCATGAATTGCCTATGTGGCACGCTAAGATGCAATGATCAAGGCTTTTGTTGAAAAGAAGAGTCTTGTGGTTGATGATCAAAGCACGGCCTATGTGGCAGCTTTGTGTATAACGTGAGTTCGCGAGCCTCACACCTCGGTATGAGTCAAAAACGGGATACGGACTGCAGGGGGAGCACGACGTTTCTTTCTAGCTTTGGTGGTGTCAGTGACTTACCAGCCCTGACATTTATATACTTTTCACCTATGTGGTTGTTGGATGAGGCGCCTCGATTTTAGGTCTGTAAGGACCGGGAAACGTGTGTTCAGGAATTTCCAATCCTCTAACGTAAGTGAGGACCGGCCCTGAAGATCCAGGGTTGCCCAGAGTGCGTAGCCCTGAGACATTTGCTAGAGTGTCTCGAACGCGGAGAGGAGCTTGCCCCTTGCCTCGACTCATGACGGAAATCCAATTTCCAATACGTGTATTTCGGTTTTATTTGTAGAGCCTAGTATGGCGACATGATAGATGGTACCCATGCCGCCTAGGATTGATATTTATGATTGAAAATGTTTTGACACTATACACTTATTATAGTATCAAATGATTTGTTTTAAACGTACCAAGCATGTTTGGCTATTATAAGGGAAAACCCTATCCTCCGGCTTGCGTTGCATTGTGTGATGGGACCTGGGTCTTATAATAGCTTCATTTTTCGAAAAAGCATTGCGCTGTTTATTCTATGCACTGGTATTCTTGGGAGGAAACCCGTTACGTGTTATACGGCGTGGTCCCTTGAATTACCCTCTTTTAAAGTAAAGTTATAAATAACTGTTTTAGTTCTCACACCAGACACAAGACTGACCTGGAGTTTATTGTTTTAACCTAAACTCTGGGTGGCCCTATTTCCACACGGGCACCTAGTAGTTTTGGTTTTGCAGATTTATATTCACAGGATCCTGGTTTACAGCTGGAATGATATCTGGAAAGCTCTGTATCTGTATATCACCTTCAGTTGTGCTTTGTATTATTTTTCCGCTGCTATGTAATTTATTGTAATCTCTGATAATTATCGAATGTAACTTATTCAATTATACTCTGTATATTCTTGTATCTGATGGAATTGTTGTAATGGCAATGAAATGTTCTTCCGTCTGCGTTCATTTGTGTGTTGTTCTCAAAGTATCCGCTCTATTTTGTCCTGTTCTCAAACGATCAGGGGTTTTGAACGGTCTAGATCAGTTTAACAACTGATTCAGATCGAGCAAAATTCCCGGTCGTCACATTTGGTATCAGAGCTTTGGTTTACAGAGCTCGAGAACAAGACACATTAGAACCATACGAAAGAATTCATCAGATATTGGATTAGTATTATCCAATTAGAATGACTCGTTAGAGATAGGATTAGTAGTATCCTAGAACGAGTGTGAAGAGTATATTTTTCAAATGAAAACAATTTTGTTTTGAAAATTTAAATCAATTACACGTATTTGAATAATTTATTTATATTGATTTGGACAATCCGCTATATAAAGATTTTGCATATACGCGTCATAAACGTATATTCGAAGTTTTAATATACCGGATAGATATAGAACCGCACTCTAGTAGCCCGGAGATGTTCTGATGGTGGTTCGAAACATCATCAGCATTTATTTTCGAGTGACGAAGGTGTGATGTCTATATATTTCCATTAGACTGGTGTGAGAACCAAAACTAATATAGTTAGAACACATTGTTGTGAATTGGCATCAAAAACATGATTTTTTCTATATATATCAAAATTATGAATTTGAAACGTTAATCCACTAATTGATTGATGTTTGTGTTGTTTGTTTATTTATTTGATAATTTTGAACTATTATGCCTAATTGCATCAAATATTGAATTGTATTGAAAATTAGACGCATTTGCTTGCATATACATATACTTACAGTGAACAGGTCATAGCGAGGAGGCCTGAGCAGAGAATAAAATATGTTTGCCCGACAAATAGGTACATGTTTACTATGTAATTTACTGTTTTGTTTGGGTGATGATGATTTTATGAGCCTATTGGCTAGCCGCTTGGCCTTTTCTTTTTCTTTTTGAGATCAGAAGGCCTGTATGGCAATTTCGGGATTTTCCCGTGGCTCCCGGTGCAGGGGAGGTTATGGCGAAATTTTTCGAAAATTTAGGGTGTTAGCCAAATTTTTGAAAAATTTGAAAATTCTCAGAAACTGAAAAGTTGGAGAATGGAAGCCAGATCGAACGTAGAGTTGATTAATCAAACCACTTTCGACTTTGTTCCTTTTCGGGGACGAAAAGTTTTAAGTGGGGGAGATTGTAATAACCCAGAAATTCTGGGCCAGTTTAAAATTTTTATTTTGGCAATTTTAGCGAATTTTGAACATTTAAAATGAATTATTTTAAATAATATTGACGAGAAATTTATTTCGAATATAATTCGACGTATATATTATGTACGTCGTCGTTAGAATATAAATATTTATATATAATTATAAATAGAATTGAAAGTGGCGCGGTAGCTCGATAATTCGATTTCAAACTTCAATTGAATGTACCGGGTGCAAAACAATCCGGATTTTAGTGAAACCAAAAACATTAGGATCTAATTTATAATATCTTTCCAACGAATCCGAAAAATCAAAATTTCATAGCGGGAATCAAAAGATATGTCTAGTTGAAAGTTCTGAATAGTCGCTATGGAATTCAGGCCCTTAAAAATAGACATTTTGCAAACGACCTCGGATTTCGACGAAACCACTTTTGTTGGGTCCGTGATGTCAAATTATTGCTAGGTTTCAAATTTCATAATTTTTCGAATCAATATGTGAGCGTGGCAAAGGAAAACGCGTTTGACCAGTTTCAGTTGATTTTAATCGACTGGAAAAAGGCCATTTTTCCAACGGTCTCAGAATTCGACGAAACTAGTTTTGTTAGGACCGTATCGTTAATACGAAGCTAGAAAATATTTTTCGAGAATTTTTAGAGTTAGTATGTGACCCCGGTAAATTGAAATGCGCGTTCAAATTCAATATATAGAGTTATATGTTGATTTTAAAGGAAACTGTTCGAAACGATCGAATCAGCCCACGATACATATCCCATTGTGTTCGGAATGGGGGTAAAACGCTATGGACGACAGGCGGTGGGCCTCGTTTTGAGGTCGAAAATAAAAGTTGCTTTTTGGTGAAAATAAAATAATTAAATAAATTAAAAATTAAAAACCCCCTTTCTCTCCTACATCCTCTCTGCCCCCCCCCCCCTCGGTTATAATTCAGATCAAAGAAGAAAAAAAAGAGAGAAGTCGCGCCCAAGCGCGACTGGAGACCCCACCGCCGCCAAGGCGGCGCACCCACCTTCGCCTTTCCCCGCTCCACCCTCCCTCCTCCCTTTCTTCCTCCATCTCCTCTCGTTCCCCCGCAACCGCGATCCCCCCTCCCCCCCCCCCCCAGCGGCGCCGACCGCCGTGCGAAGACCCCCCTCCCCCATCCATCGAAGCGCGACGCAATCGACCCCACCCCCTGCCCTCGCGACGCGACAGCCCCCCCCCCCTCATTTCAGAAATTGCGACAACCCCCCCCCCCCCATCCGCACCCCCTTGGCCCAAACCCCGACCTCCGACAGCCCAGCCGACCTCCGACGAACCACCAGCAAGCCCCGCGAGCAACTCCCTCCCCTTTTGAACGACTGTAAGGCTTCCTTTTATTTATTTTAATTTATTTCTTCTTTGAATTTGTTCATTTTAGTTAAGTTAATTTAAATATAAAAACCTGGTTTAAATTCAGTTTTAAAAATGAGATTTTTACTGATATGAAGTTAGCGGAAAAAGGATTGATTTTTAAAGTAGAAAAAATTTGATTTTTAAACAAAGACGATATTTTGAAATATGAAAAGACGATATTTTGATATGAGTAGTGAAGTAAAAATATGATTTTTACTTCGAGAAAAATATAATCTTTTTATTTGAAAAGGTGAAATCTTTATATTTGAAAAGGTGAAATCTTTATATTTGAAAAGGCGAAATCTTTATAATAGAAAAATAGAATTTTTATCTATATAGTAGCATTGTAAAAATAGGATTTTTATATATTGAATAGCGAAGTAAAAATTCGATTTTTATATATTGAATAGCGAAGTAAAAATTCGATTTTTATATATTGAATAGCGAAGTAAAAATTCGATTTTTATATATTGAATAGCGAAGTAAAAACTCGATTTTTACATATGTAGAGAATACGGGCAACGAAGGTGATAAAAAGGCGAGAACGATGAAGATTTCCATAAATTAAGTGCCGTGGAGTTTGGATAGCTATTGGTGAGAACTTCTCACCTTTTAAAATTCCTTTTTTTCTAGTTATATATATATACTAGGATGCAGACGGTGCTTAGTAGCACCCGACACAATCGTCCATAGACCATGGACTTGTTTGTTTGGTTGTGTAGTTAGTTAGAATATTTGGGTTGAATTGAATTGTTTGGTGAAATGAAATTGATTTGATTGATGTGTGAATGGCGTGGGCCTTCACTAGACCGGGGATAAGGCTAGGCCTTGTCCCGTTTCTAGTATCGTGCCGTTATGCCGCCGAAATTTTCTAATATAAGTTAGGAAAATAAAAATATCATTTTTATTTTTGTAAATGACCTGAATAAAAATCCATGTGTTAAAATAAAATATTTGATCATTAAAAATATAATTTTTAACGTGAATGTGAATAAATAAATGTTCATTTACAAACCGGACGGTTTGTTTATGTACACCTATTTGAAGGACATTGATTGGGTCGATAAATTTTACACATCGCCCAACTGCACAAATAAATCTGTTTTTGATTGTTTGAAACCCCACACGGGTGTTGGGATAAATTTGAAGTTCACTCATCCTGATTGATTAAATATGTCGATCGATTGATTGACAGGCTGTTATAAGCGTTAGATATCTATATTTAATGCTTATACAGTGTAGTGCACTTTGGTTGATGGTTGATTATTTTTCAATGCTATTATATACGTGTGATGTATGAAAATCCATATAATTAGCATTATATGTTGATTGATTGGGCCTCATTCCAATTTGAAAAATAAAGAATATATAAAATAAAGGTTCATGTGTTGACTGTACTCATCCGTTGAGATTAGTCATGTGTTGAACGAAATATTTTAATAATAAAATTTACATCTTTATCAATATAAAATAAAGGTTCATGTGTTGACAATACTCATCCGTTGAGAATAGTCATGTGTTAAACGAAATATTTTAATAATAAAATTTACATCTTTATCAATATAAAATAAAGGTTCATGTGTTGACAGTACTCATCCGTTGAGATTAGTCATGTGTTGTACGAAATATTTGAAAACGAAATATTTGAAAACGAAATATTTGAAATAGAAATATTTGAAAACGAAATATTTGAAATAGAAATATTTGAAACGAAATATTTGAAATAGAATATTTGAAAATAGAAATATATGAAGCCGTGTTGATTAGATTGACGCCATTTTGACGTGAACGATATTTATATCGATTTTATTCATTTTAAAATGAATATTGAAAAGTGATTTCGAAAACGAATATTTTGAAATGAAATTTGAATTGAATCGAATAAAAAACCAATTCGAAATGAATTGAATATAAAACGAAAATGAATTGAATATAAAACGAATTCGAATTGAATTGAAAACGAATTCGAATTGAAAACGAATTGAAATGAATTCAAATTGAATTGAATAGAAATGAATTTTAAAACAAATTTATAAGGAAAAATTCAATTTTGATTTGAATTGAAATGGAAGTTGAAATTGTTTTTAAAACGAATTAAAAAACTATTTATATAATTCGTTTTAAATAGTAATCGACGAAATATATATTATATATATAATATAATGGCCTGAATAGAACGCGCCGCGGCAGTTCGTGAATTTCGACCATTTATTTCAAACGGACATTACGGGAGATCCGACCGTCGGATTCTCTTAAAACCGGAACCGTTGGGTTCGCATCGAAAAGAGCTTTCTAACGAATATTAGAAATTCGAAATCTAACAGTTGGATTTGGAGATACGTCCAAATAAAGTTTGAAAAAGGTCGCTGTAAGTGCAGTTCGATGGCCGTTGATGGAAATCGATTGTACGGGCCTTGATAAAATTATTAAAAATAGTAATAATTTTTGTAAAATCATAAGAAATGATTTGGGAAAAATTTTGGTGAAAAACTCCATATTTGAAAAGATAAAAATAGATTTTTTATCAAAATGAACTAGTTTTGAATTAAAATTAAAACCCATTTATTTTCAAATAAATAAATTGGATTTGAAATGAATTTTAAATAGAATTGATTTGTGGGTTTATCGTAAACGGTGTTTTTAAATAACATTTGTTCTTTAACCCGATAATAAATAGAATGTGATTTGGGTTTGTCATGAACTCTGTTTTAAATGACATTAGTTCTCTAACCCAGTAAAAGGAGTTTTAATGAATCTGCAATTAGATTGAAATGTGAATTGATAATCTAAATTATCAAATTTAGAAATTGAGCGAGAATGGAGTATCACCAGTTTTGCTCCAAAGCGATAGTTAAATCTTTAATTAGATTTGAACGTGAAATGGTAATTAATTTTACCGATAACACCATAGTATTAGATATGGAGTATTACCTGTTTTGCTCCATGGGATATATAGGTTGGGATTGGGGAATAAGATAAATAATTACTTCGGTGTGGTTCGCAAATCCCGACTAGTTTGAAATAATATCTGAAGGAAGATTATAGAATAAATTTAGAAGAATTTATCTTGGATAAAATTAATGGGAACCTTTCCCTAAGAATGTGATTTTAGTGAATAAAAGAATATTCTGAATTGGAATGAGGCGTATGTTGTGTTTGTGTAACATTTGTTTTTAATATACACGGGTAGTTCGGAAAGTCCGGGTTTATACCCATTCTGAATAACCGATTCGACGATTTGTCGAAGATGAAGACGGTGGTTGAAGACCGGAAATCTTCACATCGTTGGGGTGATTACTGATGATCTTGATTGGGCTGTACACCCAAGATGAGGGAATCAGTTGGTTGTCGTCCAGACGTACTTGGAGATGGATGGATATGCGAGGAAAGTGCCTCCGGTTTCGTTCAGACCCAGAACGAACTTGTAAATGGATTGTGTGTCTGACATTGGATTTTATTCTGTGTTGATTGATTTCTGTTAAATATATATCTGTTTGGCGGTGGAGAATTTATTCTCTTGCTTAACGCCCTTCTCTGAGACGTACGAGCTTAGAGGTTATATATCGATAGACATCAGTCGCATGGCATGAATTGCCTGTGTGGCACGCTAAGATGCAATGATCAAGGCTTTTGTTGAAAAGTAGAGTCTTGTGGTTGATGATCAAAGCACGGTCTACGTGGCAGCTTTGTGTATAACGTGAGTTCGCGAGCCTCACACCTCGGTATGAGTCAAAAACGGGATACGGACTGCAGGGAGAGCACGACGTTTCTTTCTAGCTTTGGTGGTGTCAGTGACTTACCAGCCCTGACATTTATATACTTTTCACCTATGTGGTTGTTGGATGAGGCGCCTCGATTTTAGGTCTGTAAGGACCGGGAAACGTGTGTTCAGGAATTGCCAATCCTCTAACGTAAGTGAGGACCGACCCTGAAGATCCAGGGTTGCCTAGAGTGCGTAACCCTGAGACATTTGCTAGAGTGTCTCGAACGCGGAGAGGAGCTTTCCCCTTGCCTTGACTCATGACGGAAATCCAATTTCCAATACGTGTATTTCGGTTTTATTTGTAGAGCCTAGTATGGCGACATGATAGATGGTACCCATGCCGCCTAGGATTGATATTTATGATTGAAAATGTTTTGACACTATACACTTATTATAGTATCAAATGATTTGTTTTAAACGTACCAAGCATGTTTGGCTATTATAAGGGAAAACCCTATCCTCCGGCTTGCGTTGCATTGTGTGATGGGACCTGGGTCTTATAATAACTTCATTTTTCGAAAAAGCATTGCGCTGTTTATTCTATGCACTGGTATTCTTGGGAGGAAACCCGTTCCGTGTTATACGGCGTGGTCCCTTGAATTTCCCTCTTTTAAAGTAAATTTTAAATAACTGTTTTAGTTCTCACACCAGTCACATGACTGACCTAGAGTTTATTGTTTTAACCTAAACTCTGGGTGCCCCTATTTCCACACGGGTAGCTAGTAGTTTTGGTTTTGCAAATTTATATTCACAGGATCCTGGTTTACAGCTGGAATGATATCCGGAAAGCTCTGTATCCGTATATCACCTTCAGTTGTGCTTTGTATTATTTTTCCACTGCTATGTAATTTATTGTAATCTCTGATAATTATCGAATGCAACTTCTTCAATTATACTCTGTATATTCTTGTATCTGATGGAATTGTTGTAATGGCAATTAAATGTTCTTCCGTCTGCGTTCATTTGTGTGTTGTTCTCAAAGTATCCGCTCTATTTTGTCCTGTTCTCAAACGATCAGGGGTTTTGAACGGTCTAGATCGGTTTAACGACTGATTCGGATCGAGCGAAATTCCCGGCCGTCACATAGCCTATGTAGGAGCTAAGCTCTTAAACAACCATAGGCTATCAAGATAGATTCACTACTTTATTTCTAAAACCCTAAAAATTAGATCTAAATCTGAAAGTGTTAGGTCGAACTCGAAATTACTCTGTGAATGAGCATAGCTCTTATATGACACAATGTATGAAAGTTCAGATCTAATTATTGGTTCAGATCTGGATCTATATGCATAAAATTCTCATCTTTTTGGCTATGTGATTCATATTGAATCTAATCTATAAGCGTCATTACCTAATAATTAAAGGTGATTAGGTAGACATAGCTAAATGAGAAGAAGGGAAAAAGAAAAGACATAAATAAAATAAAACAAAAAACTAAAAGACAATCAGAAGAATAATTTTATTCCAAGAGAAGAGTTTACAGAATATAACCAAGTGTTTCCAGTGTAAAAACAAATGAAAGAGATACAGGTGTATTTATAACGGCTATGACCAAGACTAAGTGGGCAATTACAAGATGTGGGACTCAAGTCTTTTCCCAAACAACATATAAACCAATGTGCATACACAGTGGTCATGATGTAGAGTGAGAGGACTTGCAAATGAGTTATTGAAAAACATGAGTCTTCAGTGAGCCAAATCTATCTAACTGAACTTTTTTTTGCAATCGTTCTTCTGCTTTAAACTCTTCAAGATTTAGCAATTCCTCATATCAAGCTAACTTTTCAAACTTCACTCTTTTTTAGAAAATTCTTCATGCTTTATCCATCAAATGCTTTAAACCATGCTTTTTATCAACAATTTGAAAACACAGCTATAAATACACAGTATCAATTACTTTAAAGAGAAAACAAGATAAATAAGCGGATAAAATATACATATTTACGTGTATATTAAATAATCCCACATTTATCTATTTATTCGTCCTCGAATAAACCAAACTAAGATATGTCACACTTTCGTAGGAAATACGATTGCATTTACGTATGCAACAAGCCGTTAAACCTCTAGGTGTCCCTAGCAGGATGAGTGTTGTCTCGTGAAAGTTTTCAGCAGATACTACACACAAAATTCAAAGTGTCTTATATACGCGGATTAATCAAATAATATATTTAAGGTCTTTCAAATTCCAAGTAATTTACTTAATTTCAATAATAAAGATTTAGTCCAAAATTGTCCATCCCATTATTGGTGCAAAAATGAATAAAAAATTTCAAGCTGAATCGTAATTCCTTGATAACACTGCAATTGCCTTGAAGGTTAGGAGCGTGGTGTCAACCAAAGTTCTACACATCGGCAATGTGCACCCAATCATTTATTTATTCTTTTTTTAGAAGAATAATTTTGCACCAGTGTAACTATAATGTATTGGATGTGAGTTATGCATAGATGAAAGAGAATTTTGTAAGTTCCAAAAATATTATAGATAAGAGGGCAAGTGTATTAGTTGAACTTCAAGCTACAAAAGATAAAGTAATACTAAGGCACATATGGATGTTTTGTTACCTTTCATCTCTTCTACTACAATCTTCGCTTCTAAGTACGGTATAATGGATGTGGATTTAATGGAAATGAATGCTTTATAGTCAAGAATGATGAATGACTATTTTATTCTCAGAGATTTTCTCTTTATTGCATTTTTTTCTCTCTTTTTTTCAAAAATGCATGATGAATGATGAGTGGAGATGGAATGGAATGATACCGTACATTATTTCATTTGATTCCTCCTCTACTAAGCGAATCATAACCAACACTTCATGAAAGGAAAATTTTGTGCCATAGTTACTCTATATCTATAACCCTAATTCAACACACAAGTCTAGATTGATGTTATACAAAAAGCTGAAAGGAAAGAGAAGAAAAGTTTCGTAAGATAGATAACCCATACAAAATAAGATGTGGTATATGATCATCCTACCTTAAAACAAGTACGGAGTAGGTAGTGTAATATTGGTGTAAAAAGTGACGTATTTTTAACCTTTAAGAATAAATCAGTAAAAAAGTTCTTAAGTATACCAATATAAGAAAAACTTGTTGAAACATGGATGTAAATCGACTAAAACTTGGGTTTGAATAATGTGGGGTATCAAAGAAAAAAGCCACAATGAGTCATTTCTCCTTAAGTGGGACAAGTGAAATTTAGAACTTACGAGTTTAAAAATTTAAGTATAAAAATATTATGCATGAAAAGAAAATCAGAAAATCCAACAAATGTAGGTGCAAAATCATTTTTACTTGATTTTTTTACTTGCACATTCTAACATGTACAATAAGGGTTGACACACTTACTCCAGAACATGTTTGACGTCTGCACTGTCTGAAGCTAGCATCTTAAAAGACACATTATGACTCAATGAATAAATATGTTCATTCCCATCTCCCAACAATTCAACTTATCAATAAAGAACCAAGGTGTTATTTATGAATTTTAAGTTATTCCTTGTTCAACGAATGGCCTAATTCATAAAATTTGGTTGCTGATATAATGTAAATTCCTCCAAACACTTGAGTGTGACTGTGTTCCCGCAGTTGTTAATCATACATATCTTAGTGAAAGGAAAAGAAAATAAGAGGGTAAGCGCAGCTTACCAGATACAAGCACAGAAAATACGCTGTCATCGAATAGATGAACTAGTCCTCAATGGACCAATGGATTAGCTTCATAAAGATTATGGGACACAGCTTAAGCATAGAAAACCAAATCATAAGGGATTTTATATTACGCTTCAGATTTGGAAAAACAAATTTTGTTTTTCAAAAGTTTGAGTTGCTAATTTTAAAAGTTTCAAAAACAAAGTTTCATTTGTTTAGATGATGTATAATTTTAGAGATGTGTGCATCATTCTCACTCCCACACTTGTTTGAGAAATATTGTTAAGTTTTGCTTTGACATTTGAAATTTTGTTGACTAAAGGTTCATTCGTAAATCTAAAGTCAAAACCAAACAAAAGAATTTTCAGTAAATCGAAATTGTGTTTTCTCAAAAACTGTGTTATTCCAAAAAGAGTTCACACTATAGAAATTTATCATTGAAAAACAAGTGACCATAGTGTGGTTCAGTTGAAACGATCAAGTCGCAAGAAGTTTCAAAAGTTTTAGAAAAATCATCATTGTGTTTAAGATCACATTCAGCAGTTTCATTATTTTCAACCTTAAGAATTTCAAAGTTTTCAAATGTTTCATTTTCAGTTTCAGACCCAACAACATTATCGTTAATCAATTTGTGAAGTTTTCGCTCATCAAACTCATCCTCACTTAAACAGTTGTTACCAACTTCATTATTTCTTTCAGGTTGACAATCTAAAGTTGTTTAATTTTCAAAACTTTCAGAATTCGAGAGAGGAAGATCAAATTGAATATTAACATCTTCGTTTTCAAGAGAACTTGAATTCAAATCAATTATAGAGATTTCAACAACTTCATTAAGAATTTCATCAATTTCAAATGTTGTTATATGAAAATTTTCGAATTTCAGTAAAAGTTGAATTTTCAGTAGAAGCATTGGTTTGAGTTTGAATTTTAGTTTCACAAAAATCAGTGTTTTGCACAAGAGATCATTCAAAAATTTCATTTTCATCAATCGTCATATCGTCAGAATCATCAATAATTATTATGTAATATTGTGACGAAGTTAATGGCTGATTATTTTTTTCAAAAGAAGCATTGGCAGAAACTTATTTTTCGCTAGATTAGGATTTATAGTTGTTGTACAAGTTCGTAACCTCAGTTTGAAGAAGAGAAATTTGATAAACTATCCTAGGAATTTCAATGCAACTTAGTTTGTTATCCGTTATTCTTTGAGCTAGTTCTTCAAAATAGGTCAAGCCAAGTTTTATGTCCTCAAATTCCTCAACGTCATCAATTCCCTCAAGTAATAACTTTTCTTGATTTTGCCAAAGTTCAATAGTGTATCGAGCCAGTTTTTGAATGAGACGCGTGTTTTCAATATCTTTATTTTCAGAATTTTATTTTTCATCTAAAGTTCGCGCCCGTTCCTTGATTTCCCTGTGAGAAATCCAAATTTCATGCATTAATTGATCAATTTCACTTAGGCTTTCTTCAAGAAAAATGTTAGACACATTATATTTCAAAATGTTGTTTTTTAGATTCGTCGTTCCTGTGTATTCCTCACAGGTTGACGTTAAAAATTCATCAATCTAATCTCTTAGAAGTTGTCCATTATTTATTTTCCACGACCAACATCGCCAAAAATTTAGCTTGTTCGCAACATATTTTTCATATTCGATAACCAAAATCATACCTCCACTCGTATTATGAAAATCATTTTGGTTTTCAAAAATTTTGTTAGAAACCGCGTTGAAATCGTTTTGATAGTTGAAATTGTTTGAAAAGTTTTCAACTTGAAATTCATTCTGAATTGCATTGTACCCAAAATCATTTTAATTTTGAAAAGAATTGCAATTTTGGTTGTACAGGGAGTAAGCGTGCATGTACTAGAAGAAGAGAGTTTTTCGTCGAAAAATCAGTTGCAAAACTTTTGGCTTTAATGAAGTTCTTAAAAAAATTATGTTAAAATTAACAATTTCAGATTATATGAATACAAGTCTAGGCCAGGTTCGGAAAAGGGTTATCAGTGTGCCATGTATCACCGTAGAAACACGACTGAAGGTTTGAGAACCTGTTTGAGTTCTAGACTCTACGGTTCCTTAAACACCTAAGAGAGTATAATCCTAATTATCAATTTAACAAATATTTTGTCCTATGAGCTTTGGGAAATCCTAGATTCTATTTCAAAAATAATTTATTTCAAAAACAAACTTTTCAATCAATCCCACGTTCCTTTTAAAATTTCTAACCACACATCAACATCAAAATATTCAATTCAACAAAAATTAAACAACAGTGCTTGGCACTGCTATTTTTTAGCGTTCTTTGCGCTACAATATGCACCGGTTCGCCTTGGATTTGTTGAACCAGTTCGCTTTGTTTTTTAGAGTGCCCTGTAGAGTTTAGAAAACACTCACTTAGATCGACAATCCGTCCAGTGCAATAGAGTAGCGCTAGCGCGTTCACACCCCACTTGGCGTGCAACCGCTTCAACATATCAAATTCTACTAATTGCAGATTGCTTGACCTCTGAAATCCCTGTTTGTTGATTGAATTCTGCCTCTTCCGATCTTAAGTGAATTTAATTTATCTTGATTTTTTTTAATTGAAAGCAAATTGAAACAAACATACAAAAAACAAAATTTAAATTGAAAATACAAAAAGTGTGACGGCTTGCCACGGACTAGCCGACATTTCTCCGAAATGCGTCGTGCTGATATCCAACTAGCACGGTGCGGTCGCCATAGAAAAAGGGTGTGAAGCTAAAACTACCAAAGGAACCTGTAGTATATCTCACAACGCATGGAATAAAATATAATAACATCATAACTTTGACATTAAATAGGCGAGACAGTGCATAAGCTGAAAACTAAATCATCATAGCAGCAGAATCCATAATACAGCTTATGATCCAACATCATTATTACAAATCCAAATTACTGTCTCTAAAGCAAAAGAAAGAAAAGGTACACTACTAATGCCCAAGAAGTGACTAGCTACAACACAGGGAGTATAAATGTATATCATATGTGGAAGCCTCCTGCTCGTCTCGGGACAACTAGTCGTGCATTACCACCTAACATGTCTCTAGTTTGCTCATTTAGGAGCACTCAGAGTAATAAGAAGAGACATAAAACTCTGAGTCAGACAAAAGTTTGGTATGAGCGATAAGCAACAAAATAGAACAATAACAGGTATAATCCAATCATACCTGAACCTGGACCTGCAACCAAAGAATTAGCACAACAGGATGTGCAATACTCTAAGGTGACACTAACATATGGTGTGAATAATAATGGTGAGGGGGTGTGCATGTCATGGTGATAGCAAACATCAAGCATAGCAATCATCCTCACATCTTTCACTCAGTGCGTAAAGCATACGATATCCACTACTTTGGTCACCTAATCTTTAAGCCATGACGGAGTCCAACCCCGTACAACTATCACTACGAACCCCTAATCCATCTCTTAGTGGTGAACTAAAGTTATAGGTATCGATAACCCCTTTGCACACATCCCGCAGCAAAGTCAAATCATGAAGTCAACTCGGCAGTTCCCATCTGGATCTGAGTCACAGCTTCTCATTTGGACAACCTTTGCATCTTGGGCTTTTGGTCCCCTCCTAATCGGTTCGGAATACAGCTCCATTCGGTTTAGTTCTGTCCTCCTGAAGTAGTACGGTTCGTGATCATCACTGTCAGGTCGGGTCGACTTCCCCCTCCAGGTCGGTTTAGTTCGTGGCATACACTCCGGGTCGGGTTGAGATCCTTCATTGATTCGGGTCATGATATCCTTCCTCCAGCGGTTCAGATCGTGAGCTTCATGGTCTTGGTCAATTCGGTTTGTGATTCTTCTTCGGTTCGGTTTGGAGCTCTTGAGGCGGTTCGGTTCGGTGCTACTCCGGCTTAGTGCTCCATTCAAACTCCAACCCAACTCCAATCCAATCCGATCTGGCCATCCTTGTTGCCTCTTACATTTGTACGCTCCAGAAGATGCCAAGTTCCAGTTCGGTTCGATAGCCGATCTGATCCCCCTATTCGATCCGGATCTCTACAGCATTTCCAGCAAACTCATATCGTCCATTCTCGCCATACGACGGCGTTTTCAACCATTCTAACCTAACTATTCAATCACAAAGCATTCCAAACAGTAATAGCAACATGTATAATCAACCATAAACACCCAAAACAACAATATAACATGTTTATATGGATCAAACATACCCCAAACCCATGTTTTCCCCTTAATCATGACTTAACCATATGATTAGCAAAACATGTCCAAATTAGCCCAAATTTTTATCAAAGCCCTAAAATAATATTTAAGAATTCTACAAATTTTTCCAGAATTTTGTCATGCATAATTTCGCTAATTAGCACTAATCACCCTTAATTAGCCGTAATTAGTGAAAAACATTGCAAATCACTCACCTTTGCCACAAATAATCTTAGATCTGAAAATTTTCTACTGTTTGGGTCGAATTCCCATGCAACACAGCAGCTCCAACTTTGATTTGGTGTTGATTTGCCTTATTTGATGTAGCTTAGCTCAATCCTTTAACTGAAGAATTTGAGAGTGGATGCCATTACTAGGGTTAGGATAATGAAAGTGATGGCTGAAAATGACAAAGGAGGGTTTCTCTAGCCCCTTTCAGCCCTTAAATACCCCTAATCCCGAAATCCCTAATGGACCTAGCTGTTAATTACCCAACTAAGCCCATTTAAGGTGTTTTTCACTTTCCAAACCTTATTTCAGCCATATCTCCCAAATGGTAAGTCCGTTTGATTAATATGACCACTCTACGGAAAGAGAAACCATCATCCGAAGCCAACGAAAGTGGTTTCCGGTCAAAACTCCTTACCAATCAAAAGTTATGGACGAAACAAGATTCACCAGGGGCAAAACGGTCATTTAAAATTCGGCAAAAATCATGAACATGGAAAATGACCCCAATAGTCGTTTCCTAAAGTTATACGACTATATGACTTCGTATGAGAATAAAATAAATATTCTATGATCCTCCGATGCGTAGAATGCGGGTCGTTACATTCTTCCCCCCTTAAGAAATCTCATCCCCGAATTTCCTTAACTAAGAGAACATAAAAAGGTTTCTGCATGCCTATCAGCCATTTGCAAATAACCAAACATGCAGAACAACTTAACAAGCCTATCCTAGCATGCGGTTTACTAACAATGGGGTAACTATTTCTATATGCAAACTCAACTAGATGCAAATGGTCAACCCATACCCCCCCCCCCAAAAAAAACAATCTAATATACAAGCTCTCAAAAATCCTATAATGCACGATTCAACCAAATACCATCGTAACCTGATCCAATCCTTGTTGAACCGTCAACGAAATCCATTGAGACTTGTTTCCATTTTCATTTGGGAATCTCCAATAGTTGTAACAAACCGCTTAGCTTCTTTTACTCGGATCTAACTAACTGAAAATTCAGGAACTTAGATATAAACTTCCCAACGTCTCTCTTCATCAATCAATCCTTTTACATTGGGTAACACCAGCCTTCCATTCTTTCGAAGCGATCCTTCTCGATCAAGTCCATACTCGTTCATCTCCTCACCGTCGGTATCCGTCTCTACCTTGGAGATGATTTCCAATAGGTTAGGATCGTCCCTCTGACTGGAACCAATCCACTCAATCAAAATCGGTCTGATCGTCCATCTTGCTAACATTTCTGAATCTAATTCGTACTTAATTCTGAAAGCATACCCCGCGATATACTCCGGTCGCTTCCATTCAAGAAACATAGCATCTAAACGGACATGTCTTCCACTCAATGTATCAGCTATCGCACCTAGTGCGGTAGCACAGGTATCCGTGTATACCATCATCTCTTCATTCCCCATCGCCAGAATCCTATAGGTAATAGTCTACTCAAGAGAAGAAAAACAGTAACAAACATAGCAACCATAGCATTCATCAAACAAGTCCTATCTATCACCTGCTAAAGCCATGAATACGTCGGTACCCATATGACTGGTCCAACCAATCTCAAGGGCTAATAGAAGCCCCGAATCCAAACAGGCTACCGCACGTCCAACGTACGTTTATCCTTCAAGGATAACTAGATCACATCCAACGGATCCAAGGTAAATGGGCGTCCCCAGATACCTCTGCTTCGAGTCCGCCTCGCACACTCCAAACTATCGACGATTCCTTGGCACCCCATCAAAAGAGCTATCGTCAACTCCATCTTCAACTTGAGTCCCACCCAAGTCAATCCATTTTCTTGCAGCCCTCTCGAGTCCAACTCGAGTCAATCCATTACCTGCTGCATTCTCGAGTCCAACTCGAGTCATCTCCTTACGTTGCAGCCTTCTGGAGTCCAACTCGAGTCATCTCATACCCCTATCGAGTCTAACTCGGGGTAGTCCACATCATCGAACAGTCTTATCATGTTCCGAGCTGCACCTTATTCCATGAGCAAACCAAGATATCATTCAGTGGAAATCTCAACAACTACCTATTCTCACGCAAATCATCCTAGTCGAACTCAACATTCCCCAAGCACAAGCCCCAAAGGACTAAACCAATATCAGACAAGCACTCAAGGAACATCTCCTTCCGAATTCAGACAATCTACATGAGATGATATGAACAAAACAACCAAACACTCAAGCACTTATAACTAGCTATGGCTATCCTCGCCAATCCTGCTTCGAAACTATCGTTTATCTCATGACATCCCATGCCATATGTTAAGCGTAAATGGCAACCCTAGTTCTAACTAGACTACTGCACGTCCAACGTACATTTGCTTCCCAGAGACAACTAGAACTTACAACAACAATATTCTCTCTACAACTCTAGTCGGCATCGCCGGTGACTATCCACAAATTCAGACCCAGTCTCAAGTATCCATTACCCACAAACTCAAGTCCAATGTGAGTTGTCTCCCTACTCGTTGCGTCTCCAAGATTAACGAACAACCATTGTTTATGGGTT
The DNA here is from genome assembly GCA_030737875.1 of Allium sativum. Classification (NCBI taxonomy): domain Eukaryota; kingdom Viridiplantae; phylum Streptophyta; class Magnoliopsida; order Asparagales; family Amaryllidaceae; genus Allium; species Allium sativum. Next base: position 385,783,728 of record CM060916.1, on the reverse strand, counting down.
CAAGTCCAACTTGAATTGTCCTAATCTTCATTGCATCCCCACGACCAACTAACACATCTTATTGCTTTAAGATTCCCCTTAGTTCCGGTTATTATTGCTATTACTAAGTAGGTACCCAATACAACCCTATACCTTTGGAGCCAATCGACTCCCAAAATAATGCTAAAACCAATAAAGCCTAAAAAAACAATCACAAGAAAACATGCATCTATGATTCTATAAGACCAAATTACAACAAATCTCAAGTTCCAATTCCAATATATCTATCATGTCACTAGATATGAAGAAATGGGAAGCCCCATCAAATTAAACTCGAACAGGAACATCATAAATAGAAAGCACACCTCGAATAACAACACCCTTTCCCTTTTCCGCCGTAGTTGGGACATTCGACGAAGAAGGAACAGCGCTGATAGCATATGCTTTCACGATCTGCTTCTCCCTAGGAAGTTGCGGACATTTATCCTTGTGATGTCCCGCTTGGCCGCAATTGAAGCACTTCCTTTCCCCATACTTTTCCTGACAATCTCTGGCATAGTGGCTCTTCTTGCCACAACTAAAGCACTCGTCATCTTTCTTATTCTTCTTATTCTAACCATCCTTGGTTTGGTTCTGTTTCCTCTTATTCTGGGGATTATCCTTGCCTCCACCGCTTGCTTGCGGCTTTGGCTCTCATGTTGATGCAACAGCAACCTCGGTCTTCGACTTAGGATAAAGGCTCTCTGATCTCAATGATCTCCCCATAACAGACTCAAACGTCTCATCTATGTGGCTGATAATCCTTTCCCTCAAGTATTCATCTAGGCTAGTTATGAACTTCTCGTTCTTCTTCTTGGAAGTGTCAATAAGAGATAATACATACTTCAATAGAGCATTAAACTCAGCAATATTCTCCGAGACTGCCCTACCATTCTGCTTAAGCTCCAAAATCTTCCTAAATAACTCTGATTTCTGAGCAGCTGGGATAAACTTATCACTGAAACGAGTCCTAAACTGATTCCAAGTAACTTGATCCTCAGGAGTAGCTGCCTTAATAGCATTCCATCAATTCATAGCTTGTCCTTGCAGCTGACGGAATGCTAGCTTCCTCTTCATTGCGTCCTCGATTCCCAGATCCTCGAAGATACGCTCACAACTATCAAGCCAATCTTGAATTTCCATAGCTGACTCCGTGGAACAGCTTCCCATCAAGACTAGTATAATCATTGTTAAGCTTGACGAAATCGGCCCTAGGCGCCTGCACTACTGCACCATCATTAACAGCATTAGGAACTTCTCCCCGAGCATCCCTAAGCATCTCTCGCATGAAGGTAGTAAACATCGTCCTCATATCAGAGACATTCCTATTATTGGCTCCTGAACCTGTACTCCTCGTATTTCGGCTCATCGTTCAAGCTGTAAAGAGAAAACAATTAATCATCTCAATGTGGTGCCCGTGCAATGCGACTTCATCCTTAGATATACTAATAGTGTATATATATATATATATATATATATATATAGCTTTTGAAAACCAAAATGTCACAAATACGCGGTCTCATATAAGTATATTATCTCTCCCTGGTGTCTTCCCCTAGGTTAACTACGCAACCTAGGTTTTGATACCAAATGTGACGGTCCGCCCTTGACTAGCCGACGTTTCTCCAAAATGCGCCGTGCCGATGTCCAAATAGCACGGCACGGTCGCCAAAGAAAAAGGGTGTGAAGCTAAAACTACCAAAGGAACCTATAGTATATCTCACAGCGCATGGAATAAATATAATAACAACATAACTTTGACATAAACTAGGCGAGACAGTGCATAAGATGAAAACTAAATCATCATAGCAGCGGAATCCATAATACAGCTTATGATCAAACATCATTCTTACAACTTCAAATTACTGTCTCAAAAGAAAAAGAAAGAAAAGGAACACTATTAATTCCCAAGCAGTGACCAGCTACAACACAGGGAGTATAAATGTACATCATACGTGGAAGCCTCCTACTCGTCTCCAGGCAGCTACTCGTGCATTACCACCTAACATGTCTCTAGTCTGCTCGTTTAGGAGCACTCAGAGTAATAAGAATAGACATAAACACAGGGTCAAACAAAAGTCTGGTATGAGTGATAAACAACAAAATAGAACAATAACAGGTATAATCCAATCATACCTGAATCTGGACCTGCAACCAAAGAGTTAGCACAACATGATGTACCATAGTCTAAGGTGACACTAACACATGGTGTGAAAAATAATGGGGAGGGGGTGTGCATGTCATGGTGATAGCAAACATCAAACATAGCAATCATCCTCACATCTCTCACTCAGTGTGTAAAGCATATGATATCCACTACTTGGGTCACCTAATCTTTGGGCCATGACGGAGTCCAACCCCATACAACTATCACTACGAGCCCCTAATTCGTCTCTTAGTGATGAACTAAAGTTATAGGTATCGATAACCCCTTTGCACACATCCCGCAGCAAAGTCCAATCATGAAGTCAAATCGTTGGTTCCTGTCTGGATCCTGAGTCCCAACTTCTCATTTGGACTACCTTTGCATCTCGTGATTTTGGTCTCCTCCTAACTGGTTCGGAATACAGCTCCATTCGGTTTGGTTCGGTCCCCCTGAAGTAGTAGGGTTCGTGATTATCACTGTCAGGTTGGATCGACTTCCCCCTCCAGGTCGGTTCGGTTCGTGGCATACACTCCCGGTCGGGTCGAGCTCCTTCACCGGTTCTGGTCGTGATATCCTTCCTCCAGCGGTTCAGATCGTGAGCTCCATGGTCTTGGTCAGTTCGGTACGTGATTCCTCTTCGGTTCGGTTCGGAGCTCCTGAGGCGGTTCGGCGCTACTCCAGCTCAGTGCTCCATTCAAACTCAAACCCTACTCCAGTCCGATCCAATCTGGCCTTCCTTGTTACCTCTTTCATTTGTACGCTCCAGAAGATGCCAAGTTCCGGTTCGGTTCGGTAGCCGATCCGATCCCCCTATCCGATCCGATTCGGAACTCTGCAGCATTTCCAACAAACTCATATCGTCCATTCTCGCCATACGACGACGTTTTCAACCATTCTAACCTAACTGTTCAATCAGAAAGCATTCCAAACAGTAATAGCAACATGTATAATCAACCATAAACACCCAAAACAACAATATGACATGTTTATATGGATCAAACATAGCCAAAACCAATGTTTTCCCCTTAATCATGACTTAACCATATGATTAGAAAAACATATCTAAATTAGCCCGAATTTTTATTAGAGCCTTAAAATAATATTTAAGAATTTTACAAATTTTTCCAGAATTTTATCATGCATAATTTCGCTAATTAACACTAATCACCCCTAATTAGCCGTAATTAGTGAAAAGCAATGCATATCACTCACCTTAGCCACAAATAATCTTAGATCTGAAACTTTTCTACTGTTCGGGTCGAATTCCTATGCAACACAGCAGCTCCAACTCGGATTTGGTGTTGATTTGCCTTGATTTGATGTAGCTTAGCATAATCCTCAATTAGAAAGTGATTTCTAAGGTGTTTAAATAAAGAATTTGAGAGTGGAGGCCATTACTAGGGTTAGGAGAATGAAAGTGGCGGCTGAAAAATGACACCGGAGGGTTTCTCTAGCTCCTTTCAGCCATTAAATACCCCTAATTCCGAAATCCCTAATGGATGTAGCTGCTAATTACCCAATTAAGCCTATTTAAGTTGTTTTTCACCTTCCAAACCTTATTTCATCCATAACTCCCAAACGGTAAGTCCGTTTGATTAATATGACCACTCTACAGAAAGAAAAACCATCGTCTGAATCCAATGAAATTGGTTTCAGGTCAAAACTCCTTACCAATCAAAAATTATGGGCGAAACAAGATTCGCCAGGGGCAAAACGGTCATTTAAAATTCGGCAAAAATCATGAACATGGGAAATGACCACAATAGTCATTTCCCAAAGTTACACGACTATACGACTTCGTATGAGAATAAAATAAATATTCTACGATCCTCCGATGCGTAGAATGCGGGTCGTTACAAAAAGAAACTAGCTCGACCGAATGAAACGAGTAACAAAACTCAACACAAGAAGCTACCTTAATAAAATAAAAAGAAAGCCTAAAAAAACAAAGAAATAAAAATAACAAATTGAGTCACGCACTCTGAGGCCATGCAGATACCAAAGCAGCAATGATAAACCAAATGTTTCAAATAAACAGATTCCCTTGCAATCTATCTCAGGAAACCCAACATACGCTCAAAGTCAAAATTTTGATCCAAATCAATTGAGGAAGTAAAACAAAATATACTCCAGCTTCCCTTCAAAAAAAAGACGCAACCCTAAATTTCCTACCTCTGTTCAAATCAGATGCTCCGAATCGCACCTAGCATGTTTGATTGGGTTTACACATGGTTTTGCTCCTTTTTATTTTCTAGAATCAAATCACGCAAGATTGGTTTGAGATCATGATTCAAAATCATGTTGTGAATTTGAAATTGTGGATTCGTGGGTTTGTGTGTTCGGGTCTTTGGGGTTTTCGCGATTCGCAAACAGGGTTCTGGTGCTTAGATTCGTAAATTTCTGTTGGGGTATCAGGTGGGAACAGAAGTTGAGTATTTGGTGTTGGAATTGTGATTTGAGGCTATTTGTGGTGGTGATTGTGAGGTGGGAAAGTTGTTGCACTGGTTGTTGCCATAGGTTGGACCGTGATTGTAACGACCCGAGGAAATTTGATGCCGAATTCTGATAGTAATACACAAATCCTGTATCACTTGCTAGAACTCAAGTATCAAAACCACCAGATAGTTATTGGAAAGAATATTAGAGGGTGAGGTAAGAAAGAAAGAAATATTAGAATAGAAGAAGAAGAACCAACATAAGACAGAGTCTCACATCGTAGTGGAACAAAATATAATATAGAAATAAGTCTTTATTGGAGCTTGAAATAAAACATATAATCAGCAGAGTACATCACACATTCTGGACAGTTATAATAACCTGTCCTCATATACAACACAGCTGAATCCTAACTATAATATATATATATATATCATATATCCGAACTCCTCCAACATGTCTTCTGAAATTTGCAATATCCGATAACCTGGACCTGTACAATCTGGTCTAACCCGAGCATTACAAATACCGGGTCAGTCTGGTATACCAGAGTGAGAAAAAAGCACTAAGTTTAAGGTTGTCACACAACTTGATTTTTAAAGTCCAAATCTTTTTAAAAGAAAAGGATAATCATAGGACCAAATCCGCACATAAATACGGACGGTTTTTACCTTATGATAACCCAAAATATTTTTGAAATCAATATCTTTTCTGATATTACAATAGTGTTTACATACAATTAAATATCAATCTAATATAACGCTTGCATCTCACGCTCTACATATATAGTATACAATCAAAACCGCGGGCACTTATTGGAGATTGGATTCCAACTATGACAAGGTATGGAACCACCTGCCAATAGTGTATCTCTAGAGGGGAATACACTAAGTTCGACAGGAACATCTTGCAACCCAGCCCACACATTTCGCTTGAGTGTATCGAATGTATATCACCAACGGTTGGGCTCAAACCACCGTTTCCTGAAAAAGGGACAGCATTGAAATAGATTAAAGAAGGAAATGGATTTTCTCTAGATAGGTGACAATACAACATAATGGGAGCAACCCACATAGCCATGTTGCCTGCCCAATTTTTGTCATTTCCCGGTCGATGAGGCTTGAGGCTGCGTTTTATCTTTATAATCAGCACATCACATTCACCTCGAATGTCACATCGTCAGATCCATCAAAATCACTAATGGATGTCCACAACAATACTTTACGTTTTAGCTAAAAGAAGTTTCCTTCTCCGCTTCCACTCTTGGTACGGTTGAAGAAAACAATGTACGTGATCGTTCTGGAAATACCCTATCAGACATTCATCCATACAAGTCATCCAGGAACAGGATGAACCGAAAGCACCCTCCTACAGCATTCTAGGAATCACCCTAAGAATTAGTAGCCAGAAGTCCTTGCGGATCCGTAGATTTCAACCACGACAGAATCATAGTTTATCTCTGCTTACAAGTTAGAGATTTTAAGTAATCCTTCCGCTTATGAAGATCCACGGTCTTCAATAGCTCCATCTCGAATCAAAATCGTTAACGTATTTCGTATTTGTTGGACAGAATGGTTTTGGAAATAAATTCGATCCCGGTCTTCCCGTACCAGCAATCGTATGGGCCAAAATTTGATAGTCGGTTATTTAACTATCAAATAAAACAACCATTCACCCATATTAAAATGTATTTACTAATTCACTACTAAGTATCATTTAGCCTCTTTAACGAGCCGTATGTTAATTATATTCTTCAAATTTTCCAATATTTGAAACATCAGTTTTACATCTTATTATAAAATAAGAATATTTTCCCAATTCATTTTTATTCAGCTTATAAACTTTTCGAGAACAGATTGTAATATTATTTACGGAAATCATAACTTATGTTTCCCTTAACTACTCTCGTTTATAAACTAATACTATCCTTGGATAATCATGGAATCATTCAAGTTGGGGTATTTTGTTTACCTCTCAGACCTTGACCAGCAATATTCATATCTTCAGAATAAATAGAAGTTTATTAACCACACATTTCCTTTTGAAAGCCTGATTTAAATCTCGACAATGTTTACTTAATTAATTATTAAGTAAACTCTTTAAATTTATTTTAATAATCACTTACAATATTATATATGAGCTTCGATTCTATATTAGAAACAGAATCCTTATACAAATTCCTTAATATCTCTTTATTATTATATTACAAGTTAATTTTAACAACTCGGATTTATTTGATTAAAACCACATAAACAAAGCTTTTATAAATCTTATATTAATATCTTATATAATTATTATATTGGTATCCTTTCAAATTCTTATATTGATATTTATCAAAACCATTCAACTTATATTTATCACATTCCCTTTAAATCACACTCGACAACTTATTCGTTATTTAAAATCATATATAGTAATCCTTTATAAAATCTTATGTCTAAAATAGTAAATAGTTCATCTCATTTGTAACAAATGTTACAAAACACAATTACCAACCTCTAACTTTATTTACTAAATCGAATTCATTTCCAAAACTTTAAATTTCCATTTACAAAATCTTTTGTAAATTAGTAAGCACAACTTACCATTCATTTTCATTTCCACATATTTAACTGCATTCAAAAATCCCATTTTCAATTCATTATCGACAACTAATATTTTTTGTCGTTATTCAAATCTTTAACTTCATTTATACTCCTACCTTCAGTTAACATTCCAAACCTAGAAATATCACATTCTGTACCTCGAAATGATACTCACTTCGACTAATCATTCTGAACTTCGGAATACCACATTCCGAACCTCGGAATAAAACTCGCTTAACCATTTCATATCATTTCCCAACCTTTCGATTTATACCTACATAATTCCCTTGTCTTAGAAATTTATTTTACAAATCTTTCACATAATATCAACTCATACTCGTATACCCAAATGTATTATATTTTGGGAAAAACTTGATTTAATAATCTATTTCTGCAGTCGGGCTTTAAATCCAATTATAGTTTCATATTTGTCATTTTAGCCGAAAAAGCATTTATAAATCTCAGCCCCATTCATAAATCTCATTTATAAACTCATATTCATATTTTCAACTTTGATTTCATTTGAAAATATGAAATCCTATTTCCAATCCAATACTCGTTTCCAAATCCATCGATTTGTTAATCTTATTCACGAAATGGTATCTAATCACATTTCGTGTATTTTAAAACAATGTTTGTTAAAAATGATCATTTATTACAAAAACATCACTCTTTTAACTCTTTTATACAGTCTCATATATCCACGATTAAATTATTCCATTTTGATATTTTGAAATCCATTTAAACTTCTTTACGATGTTAAGCCCTTTATAAAACCATTTCAACATTTAAATACTCAACATGATAATTTATATTGTTTAACCATTTATTTAATACATCTTACATCTCTACTAGTTATATTTTATACATTTATCAAAATGGTAAATTTAACTTTGACTATTCTCTTTTCAATCAAAATCGTATTTCAAATCCGTATACAAATATATTTATCTTTGAAAGCACTCGAAATCCATGTAATATAGATTTCGAAAAATCATTTCTTTTAATCGACGGTACTAAAGAGGCAATTGGCTACTGTAGTACCAAACCATGACATATAAACTAATTTCACACTCCATAGCAAACAATATAATCATATTGACAAACATTATCAATATTAGTGAGGAATCCACCTCCAACCTATTATTCCCTGCAAAACAATGGGTTACTACAGATTCAATTCAATCAATTTACTATGGCCAATCAATATTTTTTTTCCATCTAAATAGGTGATCACATAAACAGTTTAACGATAAGAGTCAAAAATAACTGTAACAATCAATACTGGGCTAATAACAGAAATGCAAGCATTCAATTATCTATTTATAACGTTTATATTATTATAAACGTAACCACTGACGTAGGTTACCTCAGTTGGATTAAATCGTTAGAAATAACGATTTTATTTTTAATTAAGTTAAGCGAACGTTTAACTTAACTGCTCTGTCAATATATGCATATGTAATTCAATAATCATCCAATAAAAATCATCCACAACACACAAACAAATAAACCCAACTTATATAAAATATAAGTGGGAAGAACTGAGTGAGTTTAACTCACATTGATTTCTTTTTGTCGTTTAAGCGATTCGTTTAAATAAATTAAACCAGTGTTCAATTTAATTAAAATTCCAGCTATCTCCAGCTCTGTCCATGTTAGTTTCGAAATATAGGTTTTGTCCAGACGGTCCCGACGTCTTTGTTCTTATCCAACTCTGATGATATATGCATGAGTTATAAATAATACAATTCAATTAAAAACCAATAATTACTTAATTGTAGTTTGGATGTAACTAATGAGATTTTAATTACTTTCATTACACGGTTAACAGGACTGATATCATCTTCTGCTTCTCGCTGTCCTTCCATTTGCGCATTGCTTAAGTTCAAATACCTGCACCAGTTTCGATTATTATTAATATATGGTTAAATAATTATATTCTTGGATATAAACTTAACAGTTAATTATATAGATTAGATAGATTATGCTGGCCGATAATTATATTACTATTTCGCGTACAAACCTTGCTCCAGACTTCGGCTTCCACTTTGGCCGTCAATAAACCACCACCGTGCTGAACTTCTGCCACCGCCTTTCAGCCTTGCTTCTCAAGCTATTAAAACATCTAAACCCGTACATTCATCTTCTAAAAACTCAGCAAGCTCATTTTCTTACTCTTGCATTGTTTTTTCCCAAAACCGCATGTGCACTTTCCACGTGCATATACATTTGCTCCAATGTGCCTTCAACTTCCTTCGAATTCCGAAAACAACTGTGAATAAAGAGACCTCACCATGTTCAAAACCCATCCTCCGCCTTTATTTCTCTTCTGTCTTCCTTCGAAACTCACTACCCCACCATGAACACACACGGCCATTCACACTAGCCTGCCCCTTTATTATAGTGGCATCACCCTTCACCAATACTACAACACTACTTCCTCTGATCTCCCCATCCAACTTTGAAGCCTTTTGTCCATTCTTAAACTGTCTATACATGTCATCAACCCATGCAAAACTGTACTACAGGACTCCGCCTCCCCATTGCTGAGATTTCTCCCCACTTCGTTCACTCCAGCACGACCAATCCTGACCCAATACTGCACCACAATGCTTTCTTCCTCGTACTATAAAAACCAAAGTCACCTGCTATATTCGAAACTCCTCAAGCTTCCCGCACTCCATCTTCAACATCCCACGCAACTACATCAGACTTCCTCATGTCAAAACTATGCCATACTGCTCTCCCCCTATGGCATGCGCCTTCACTTACCGGTGTTACTGTTGCGGACTTAACAATGCACTCACCATCATAGCTACGCCGCAACCACACCCAGATTAACGGAGCTCCGTCTCCGATATTAACATGCACCTCTCACCCAGCTCTCATATGTACCTCGATTACCCTGAGGCTTTTCACTTGTTCTTATGGTCTTTGAGGAGATTTTCATTTGTTTAGTAATATTTTATTTTCATTTTTGTTTTCATTCTTGTATGCTGAAAGAAAACAGTCGGTATTCCTCCATATTTATAGCAGCAAAAGGTTTGGGAATCACGTTTTCTATTTGTAGGCATGCGAACGGGAAAAGTAAGTTATGCTAAATACTAGATAGCTGCGGTACTTCTTTTCACGTCTGCATGTGTTTTCATTCATCAGATGGTGACTAAACACTGATTAGGCCATAAAATTTTCGGTAGGTTTAGGGTAGGATGAGCCTTTATGTCTGCTGAAAGGTGATGGGCTATCGCTGGCAGGTGAAACGAGAAAGAATAGAGTTGATTACCTTTCCAATGGAGGTTGTACCTTTTTATTTGTAAGTGTGTACGTTTTGTAAGTTCACATTTGGGGTGGGTTAAAACTTAAGGTTTAAGCATTCTGTTCGGGTAGGTTAGTGTAACGACGCGTCGAAGGATCGTAGAATATTTATTTCTTTCACATACAAAGTCGTATGGTTATGTAACTTTGGAAGACGACTATTGGGGTCATTTCTCATATTCATGATTTTTGCCAATTTTTAAATGACCGTTCTGCCCCTAGCTAATCTTGTTTCGGCCATAACTTTTGATTGGAAAGGAGGTTTGACCTGAAACCACTTCCATTAGTTTCGAATGATGGTATATCTTTACATATAGTGGTCACATTAGCCAAACGGACTTATCGTTTGGAAGATATGGCTGAAACAAGTTTCAGGTGGTGAACAAAAGCTTAATTGGGCTTAACCGGGTGATTAACAGCTAGGCCCAAAGGGGAATTTCGGGATTTGGGGTATTTAAGGGCTGTTAGGGTTTAGAGAACACCCTTTTCTCACTTTCATTCTTAGAACCCTAGTAATGGCCTCCAACATATAAAACACCCCAAATCACCTTCTAATTGCTAATTAAGCCAAATCTACATCAAATCAAAGAAGATTAGCAAAAGAATCGAGGTAGAACTACTGTATAGCCTTGGGAACAGTGCCAAAATAGAGATTTATTTCAGATCTAAAGTTAATTTGTCGCCTAGGTGAGTGATTTGCATAGTTCTTTACTAATTATGGTTAATTAAGGGTAATTAGTGATAATTAGTGAAATTATACATGTTAAAAATCTGGAAAATATTTATAAAATTCGAAATGATGTTTTAGACCTCTGTTAGAAACTTGGGTTAATTTGGTTAAGTTTTGCTAATCCTATCATTAGTTTTGCTTAAACATGCTTAAGGGGAAAATATGATATTTTGGCTATGTTTGATCCATTTTAACCTATCAAATTATTGTTTTTGGTGTTTGTGGTCGGTTATACATGTTGCTATGACTGTATGGTATGCTTTGTGATTGATTAGAAGAGTTAGAATGGTCGAAAACACTGTCGTATGGTGTAAAACAGTTGCTGGAAAAAGTCGCAGGAAAATTATGCAGGATTTCGGATCGGATCGGTTGAAGGGTCTCGGGTCGGATAATAGACTGGGCAAAGGAACACCGAACCAAACTGGAACTTAGCACAAGATAAAGTATGGTGAAAAGGAAGGCCATTAGGATCGTGTTGGAGTTGGGATCGGGCTAAAGCTTGGCATGGGGATCAGATCGGATTGGAGCTAGAGAGCGGGATCGGATCGGAATGACAGGAGGACATGGGATCAGATCATACTAACTGGAGGGCTAGGGGACCGAGCTATATCTAAGCAGAAGCACCCGAACCAAACTGAGTTGGAGGATGACACCCGAACCGAACCGAACGAAGGAGCTGAGCCAAACCACGATGAAGCACCCGAACCGAACCGAATAAGAAATCTGAAGATGATGTATAGCCGAACCGAACCAGACTTAAGCTACTCCTACGCGACGACTCTTTTGAAGACCAGCTCCAAGTCGACCAAAACCCGAGATGCAAAGGAAGTCCAAATAGGAAGTAGAACTCAGGATCCAGTTGGGAACCAACGAGTTAACCTCATGAGTTGCGCTCTACTGCGGGACATGTGCTAAGTGGTTGTCGATGCCTATGACTTTGGATCACTATGTATGGGAGATACGTGAACGGATTCAGGGCCACAGTGGCCTAGGTACGACTAGTGGGCTATAGAACAATGAAGTGGGATCATTTGAAAAGGTTCGGTCATGATCCCATGGGATAAGCTTGGTGGTAGCAGTAGTTGTACAAGTCGAACTCTGTCATTACCTCTATTGGTCTAGTGATCCAAGTGGTGGATATCGTATGCTTTACGCACTGAGTGATAGATGTGCGGATGGTTGTTAAGCTTGATTTGTTGCCATCACTTTGACATGCACACCCCCACCCCCGTATTCTTTACACCATGTGTTAGTGGCACCTTAGAGTATTGTACAGTATGTAGTGCTAACTCTTTGGTTGCAGGTCCAGGTTCAGGTATAGTTTAATATACCTGTTATTGTTCTGTTTTGCTGCTTATCGCTCATACCAGACTTTTGTCTGACCCAGAGTTTTATGTCTCTTCTTATTACTCTGGGTGCTCTCACGAGCAGTCTAGAGACAGGTTAGCTGGTGAAGCACGAGTAGTTGTACCGGAGACGAGCAGGAGGCTTCCACGTATGATATATATATATATATATATATATATATACTCTCCCTGTGTCACTGCTGGTCACTACTTTGGGCATTAGTAGTGTACCTTTCCTTTCTTTTGCTTTAAAGACAGTTTTGAAGTTGTAATAATGATGATGTGGAACATAAGCTGTATTTGGATTTTCAGCTGCTATGATGTTTAGTTTCAGCTTATGCACTGTCTCACCTATTTTATGTCAAGTATGTTATTATTATATTTTATTCCTTGCGCTGTGAGACATTCTACAGGTTCTTTGATAGTTCACCAGTAAGTCCTCTTCTTTTTCCTTTCTTTGGCGACCGTCCCGTGCTGGTTGGACATCGGTACAACACACTTTCATTGGAAATGTCGGCTGGTGCGGGGTGGACCGTCACACTTGGTATCAGAGCTCTAGGTTGCGTAGGTTACCTAGGGAAGTTATCAGGGAGAGATAGTACACGTATATGAGAGCGCGTATTTGTGATTATTTTAGTTATTAAAATCTATATATATATATATATATACTATTAGTATATATAAGGATGAAGTCGCACTGCCATGCCACCACTATGGAGATGGTTAATCGTTTTCTCTTTACAGATTGAACGATGAGCCGATACGCAAGAGGTGCCGGTAGAAGAGCCAATAATGGGAATGCTGCTGACATGAGGACGATGTTTACTGACCTCATGAGGGAGTTGCTTCGAGATGTTCAGGGGGGCAATCCCTAATACTGCTAATGGTGGTGGTGCAGCGGTGCAAGAGCCTAGAGCCGATTTCGCCAAGCTGAACAAGGATTATACTAGTCTTAGTGGGAAGCCGTTACACGGAACGGAGTCGGCTACGGATATTCAGGATTGGTTGGATAGCTGCGAGCGTATCTTCGAAAACTTGGGTATCGAGGATGCGATGAAGAGAAGGCTAGCATCCCGTCAGCTACAAGGACGGGTAATGAATTGGTGGAATGCTATAAAGGCAGCTACTCCCGAGGATCAAATTACTTGGGATCAGTTTAAGGTTCACTTTTGCGATAAGTTCATTCCAGCTGCTCAGAAGTCAGTGCTGTTTCAGAAATTCTTGGAACTCAAGCAGAATGGCAGAGCTGTCTCGGAGTATATTGCCGAATTCGACACTTTGTCGAAATATGGGTTATCCCTAATAGATACTGCCGAGAAGAAGAACGAGAACTTCATAACTGGCTTGGATGGATACTTGGGGGAAAGGCTAATTAACAACATCGATTAGACGTTTGAATCGATTGTAGGGAAATCTTTAAGATTGGAATGTTTTTACCCTAAGTCGAAGACTGAGGTCGCATCTGCAGGGGAGCCAAAACCGCAAGCAAGCAGTGGAGGCAAGAGTGGTTCTCAGAATAAGAGGAAGCAGAACCAGAATAAGGATGGCCAGAAGAAGAAGAAAGAGGTTGAGTGCTTTAGCTGTGGCAAGAAGGGCCACTATGCTAGTAATTGTCGAGCAAAGCCAGCAGACAGGAAGTGCTTCAACTATGGCCAAGTGGGACATCATAAAGACAAGTGTCTGTAACCCCTAAAGAAAAACAGATGGTGAAAGCATATGCCCTTAATGCTATTCCTTCTTCGTCGAATGCCCCAATTGCGGCGGAGAAAGGAAAGAATGTTGTTATTCAAGGTATTCTTTCTGTTTATGATGTTCCTATTAGAGTTTTGTTTGATACCGGAGCTTCTAGTTCCTTCATATCTAGTGATCTGGTAGATAGGTTGGGATTGGAACCCGAGATTGTCGATAGACCTTTAGTAGTGATGAACCCGATTGGTGGTTCGACTAGCCTTAGCATGATTTGTCGTAATGTGGTCTAATCGAGTCATGGATTCATGTTTGTTTGTGATTGCTTTATTTTGGGCTTTACTGGGTTTGGCATTATTTTGGGAGTCGATTGGCTCCAAAGATACGGGGTGGTGGTAGACTGTGAGGGCTTTCTGGTGACAGCTAGAGCGGATGATGGGCGGAGGGTAGTGTTTGGTGGTCTACCCAGTGATGGGGTAATGGCTAGTTTTCTAAATTCCCTTGACATCCCGCATGATGAGTTGTCAGGTTTGCCTGTGGTTGGCCAGTATCCGGATGTCTTCGAGGAAGTGATCGGGCTTCCACTGCACCGAGAGATTGAGTTCCGTATTGATTTGGTGAAAGATGCCAGACCTATAGTGATGCCAATTCGTCGTATGGCACCAAGGGAGCAGCGAGAGCTCAGGGTGCAAGTAAGCGATCTTTTGAAGAAGGGATTTATCAGAAGAAGTGTTTCTGAGTGGGGAGCATCAGTTGTGTTTGTTACCAAGGCAGATGGTTCCCTTCGATTGTGTGTGGACTACCACGAGTTGAATAAGGTGACGAGGAAGAATAAGTATCCTCTACCGCGGATAGATGATTTGATTGATCAGTTTAGTGGCGTGAGAGTATTCTCCCAGTTGGATCTCACGATAGGTTTTCATTAGCTTAGAGTGGAAGCTGAGAGTATAGCTAAAACGGCATTTCGGACGCCGTCTGGATTTTATGAATGGTTGGTCATGCCATTTGGGTTGACCAATGCGCCAGCATATTTTGTGGATCTTATGAATAGGGTATTCAGAGATCAGTTGAATAAGTTTGTTCTTGTGTTCGTGGACGATATACTTGTTTATTCAAGGACAGAGGAAGAACACAAGGAATTTGAGGATAGTGATGGAGGTGTTGAGAAAACACCGGTTGAAAGAAAAATTCTCTAAGTGTCACTTTTGGAGGAGGGAAGTGAGATTCTTGGGCCACGTTGTTTCAGAGAATGGTATTGCCGTAGATCTTGCGAAGGTGGCTACGGTGCAAGATTGGTCTACGCCCAAGAATGCAACGGACATAAGAAGTTTCTTGGGGTTATCTGGATATTATCGTAAGTTTATCCAAGACTTCTCCAAGATAGCAACACCGTTGACTCAGTTGACTAAGAAGAGTCAAGCTTTCGTTTGGGACGAAAAGTGCGATGATGCATTCAAGAGTCTAAAGAAAAAGTTGACATGTGCACCAGTGTTAGTCATTCCTAAGGGGAATGAAGAGATGACGGTATACACAGATGCATGTGGTACCGGACTAGGTGTTGTATTGATGCAAGGTGGTAGGGTTGAAGCTTCTGCAAGTCGGCAACTGAAACCGCATGAGAAAAGATATCCCACCCATGATTTGGAATTGGCAGCGATCGTGTTTGCATTGAAGATGTGGAGACATTATCTTTTGGGAGAAAGATTCGAGTTGTTTACCGATCATAAATCGTTAAAGTATCTCTTCTCTCAGAAGGATCTAAATCTTCGACAGCAAAGATGGGTAGAATTCTTAGCTTCCTATGATTTCAACATCGCATATACACCATGAAAGGGCAATGCGGTGGCTGATGCATTGAGTAGAAGACATGCCAGATTAGGGGCTATGTTTCTAGAATGGAAGCAACTAGAGTACATCGCGGGGTATGATTTCAGACCAAAGTGCGAGTTGGATCCAGAAATGTTAGCAAGTTTGACGATCAGACCCACTTTTATTGAGCGGATTGGTTCCAGTCAGAGGGATGATCCTAACCTATTGGAAATCATCTCAAAGTTCGAGATGGGAATCGACGAAGAGATGAGCAATTATGGGCTTGATCGAGATGGATGGCTTAGGAAGAATGGAAGACTAGTTGTACCCAATGTCAATAGATTGAGAGATGAAGTGTTTAGAGAATGTCATCACTCAAAACTGACTATACACCCAGGTGGTAACAAGATGTATCGAGACATGAAGCAGACCTACTACTGGGAAGGGATGAAAAGAGACATTGGGAAGTTTATATCCAAATGCATGAACTGCCAGCTAGTTAAAGATGAACAAAAGAAGCCTAGTGGTTTGTTACAACCATTAGAGATTCCAGAATGGAAATGGGAATAAGTCTCAATGGATTTCATTGATGTGTTACCAAGGACTAGATTCAAAGTGTCGATAGACGACTTTAGGCAGGATCAGTAATATGGATATGCAGAATATATAATATACACTAAGAAAGATCTCACAGTAGCAATATCACAGATAAGTAAATGCAAGAATAGAAAAATCACACCAGGGATTTTTATACTGGTTCGGAGCACCGTCCTACGTCCAGTCCCAGACCTCTCTCTGGATTTTCACTGATCAACAACCTCGCTTCACCCGGAGGAACAGGTTCACAACACCCGAGCAGCCGAATGGGATTTCACGCCTCTAACAACCCGAGGACTTCAACACTTATCTGATCACACATAGGACTTCAACACTTGCCTGATCACACACATGACTTCAACAACTCGCCTCTTACAACACCGAGGACTTCAAACAAGATATAAACTTGTAGTTTGACAATGTGTGTTCTTAATAAAACGAATTTTTCAATTCTTGTACAACCTTCCTATAATCTTATCCTCAAATACGATTTTGATATTATGAAGATTTGGAAGATGATATCGTTGTTTGAATCTAAATAATAATATATAGATTCAAGGATTCAAATAACGATATATGAGAATAGTGAGCTTTTGAATGCTTTTCAAAGAGTAAGAATGAAATCAGCACTTAGATAGCAAGAATAGAAAGAATTGTTGTATTCAAAAATGATGATTTCATGATGCTTTTATAGAGGATGGAGAGATGTAATCATTGGTGAAGAGAAATCATGAAAAGAGATGATTTTTGGCCAAGAGAAAGGATTATAACCATTGATGAAATAGGGTGTCTATTCGAAAAGATGGCTTCAGTTCGTAGACCAGTCGACTGGTAAAAAATGACCAGTAGACTGGTGTTTGAATATATGTATGTTATATATATGTGTGCACGTTCATTGTGCATTCTGCACAGAAACGGTCGACCGCCTATATATGAACCGGTCGACCGGTTTCTGTTAGTACGCAAAATGAATGTGCATACATGTATAAACATATATATATATATATATTCAAACCATATACGAATATGATTATTTGAGGATAGATTTTAACATATTTAACTACACTCATACTCTAAATAATCAACCTATACCATCGAATATCTTCTTTTTGTCAATTTTGAATTTCTCCTTGTCATTGATCAAAACACCTTGAGTTCCTTGACTCAACATTCTCCCCCTTTTTGATTGATGACAATATAGATCTGAAAGAAGTTATTACTCCCCCTGAATGTATACTCCCCCTGAAATACATACTTAAGAAATATCTGAAAAACACAATGTTAGTAACATTTTCTCCCCTTTTGTCATCGACAAAAGGAGTTGAGATTACACAAGTTATAAACAACATGATAAGCATTTAACATAGTAGCATATTATACAACCCAAGCATAACAAAAGCAAGTCAACTACCAAATGTTTTAAGACGTACACACCCAAAATAAATACGATACTATTTACATACAAGTGCCATTTAAGTTTTTGCAAAATAAAACGTAAAGCATATATGAATGATATTAATACAAGGGTCAGGGAGCTTCATCCTTTTTCGGGTTGCTTTGTCGATGCACTTTGGCTTGGAGATTTTAGAAACACAAGACGGGACTCCACAATTGATTAAAAGCCACATTACATATTCATTGTAAAATATATGTGGCCTTTTGTGATCATTAACAAGCAAAATCTCGTCGAAGATCATGTTTATCCAATTTATTTCAATATCTCCATAAATCGCATACAAAGCCTTGAAATTTTCTTTGTGAACGGCATCAAAGTTTCCAACCCTCGGCAATAAAGAATGGATGAGGGTATGATGAATAACACGAGCCGTAGGACGCAAGTTAATCGCCTTGGTACTAATTTTATGATCCTCGATGAACTGATGACTAATTCTATCACGAGTATGAACGGTGCAAAAGTCAGAAGAAAATTCTCTTCCGCTATTTGGTGAACCGAGTACCATAGCCATTCATTCCTTGGAAATGAAAATATGATGACCACAAAATACGGACCAAAGGCAATTCGCTGCATTTTCTGGCTTGAATTTTTGTAGGTTAAGGTTGGCATAGAACAATTTAATCATAATATAATTAATTTCTACATTGTTCTCATTAAAAGTAAGTAGAGATTTTATACGAGCCTTAACCAATTGTTCTTCAACATCATATAGGATAAAAGCATTGAGATTTATGAAAGAACCTTCATGGATTGTGAAATCCTTCATGGCATTCCATCGTCTCACAGCAATAGGATCCATTAGCCATTGTTTTATGTTGGAATCTATTGGTTGGAGAGAAGTGGAGGATGATTTCTTTTGTTTCTTTTGAGGAGGTGCCATTGAATTTGAAGAAATTAAAAAGGAATTTTTGGATTTCTAAGAGTTTGAGAAGAGGGAAATAAAAAAACAAAGTGAAGGGATGTATAGGAGATGAATCGACATATCGATTGGGGACAAAAATTCTGGAAAATGTGTGGCCGGTCGACCGGTTTTTATGGACCAGTCGACTGGTTACTGGGTAAATATGTTCCAGAGAAGTTTGTCGGTCGACCGGTGGATTTTAAACGGTCGACTGGTTCCTAGAGGAAATTAATTCCAGAGGACTTTACCGGTCAACCGGTGGAAATAAAACGGTCGACTAGTAAGCATTTGAGATGAAAATTTTCCAGAGAGTTGAATGGTCGACAGGTATTTTTTAGACGGTCGACCGTTTCAAGTATATGATCATTTCCAGAGATAAAAACGGTCGACTGGTCCAAAAATACGATTGACTGTTCTGCTTGAAATTTGTTTTTCTGGCTTGAAAAGATTATATACCGTCATATAACTTGAAATTTATTCTAACTCAAAATGAATTCGAATGAAGAACGTGAAAACAAATACAACAATAAAAAATTATTTTGCAATACGAAAACAACACAACTTAATGAAAGGTAGATGACTTGTCTTCGGATATTTCATGAATATTTGAAACTCTCGGCGTCCATGACGACCAATTTTCTCTTGATCCTTCATTTCTCGCATAATTACGGTCCCATGAGTTAGGACTTCGAGATGTAGACGGAGGATGTGGCATTGGTATTGGTTCGTGTACCCCATGTCTATCCGTGCTACAGAAAAATGACGCCATTCGTTCTAAGAGAGTTAAACGATCAGATGTGAGTTTTTGTTCATAATGCAGTTGACGTTGGAGATCCAACGATGTATCTGGTAGTGATGAATTTCATTGATCTTCTCTCTCGTACCCGGAGAACAAAATAGTGCTTTCTTATCTCGTTTGGGTTTGGGTGTATGTCTAGGAGTATGTGAACATTCCGGTCTGCTCTTCTGTGTTTCCGGAGAGTAGTACTCCTCCGGTTCGGAGCTAGTGACCGAGATGTGAGACCGTTGAGCACATTCATCACATATGTGTGCCATAAGAGTATATGGACTTGTGTATGAATGTTAAAAACTAGACACTAAGAAAGTGTTGCAGAAAACAATAAGAAGGAGTATGTATTTATAGCTTTTACGAAGTAGGAAGTAATGGATGGAAAGCATTCAGAGAATATGAACCACTCAAAGTTTGTAAAGCTCAAAATGTATTGCTAATAATAGTAAAAGACTATTAATTAGCTAAGTTAAAAACAAATGAATGTACCAGCTAGAGAAGAACTCAATAGTTTATATATATATTTATATACATTATACACCAAGTTCGTTTCTAGAAATCAAGCCGAGCTCTCTACGTAAAGAGATAAAACTAGATTCGAGTTGAGGCTTGGTAAAAATGTCTGCTAATTGGTTGTCAGTCTGGACATATTCAAGACATATTGTTCCTTTTTCAATATTATCTCTTAAGAAATGATGTCGAATATCAATGTGCTTTGTTCGGGAATGATTGACTGGGTTTTTTGATAAATTGATTGTGCTTGTGTTATCACAATATATGATGGACTTTGATAAATGAATATCGAAATCTCGAAGTGTTTGTTGCATATATAAAACTTGAGTACAAGCTAGAGCAGCTGATATGTATTCAGCTTCACATGTTGAGAGTGAAACGCAATTTTGTTTCTTACTAAACCAAGAGACAAGTGATTTTCCAAAAAATGGCCCGTACCACTTGTACTCTTTCTATCCGTGCGAGAGCCACCGAAATCAGCATCGCTATACGATATTAATTCAAATGGACAATATTTCGGGTAGAAAAGACCAAAGTCTTTGGTGTTATCGTATTATTCGTTTTACAGCTCATAAATCTGATTCTTTAGGATTAGCTTGAAACCTTGCACATAAACAAACACTCATCATAATATCAGGACGACTTGCGGTAAGATACAGGAGAGAACCAATCATGCTTCTATATAACTTCTGGTCAACATTCTTACCATGTTCATCTTTCTCAAGATGTGTGGTCGTACTCATAGGAGTTCGTTTACCAGAGGTATTTTCTAAATCGAAGCGTTTGACTAAGTTTCCATAGTATTTTTCTTGACTATTAAAAATACCGTTAGAAAGTTGTTTGATTGAAGACCAAGGAAATACGATAGTTCTCCCATATGAGACATTTCAAATTCTTTGGTCATTATATTTGCAAACTCTTTGCAAAGTTCGTCGTTTGTTGAACCGAAGATAATGTCGTCTACATATATTTGGATAACTAATATATCTTTTTGAGAATGTTTAATGAATAGAGTCTGATCAACTTTACCAATTTGAAATCCAGAATCGATAAGATAGCTTCTTAATCGTTCATACCAAGCACGAGGTGCTTGTTTCAATCCATATAAAGCTTTCTTAAGTTTATATACATGATCAGGATATTTCTCATGTACGAACAAAGGAGGTTGTTCTACATATACATTCTCTTTGATAAATCCATTTAAAAATGCACTTTTGACATCCATTTGATAAAGTTTAAAATCATGATGACAAGCAAAGGACAGTAAAATTCGAATAGCTTCTAATCGAGCTACGGGAGCAAAGGTTTCTTCATAATCGATACCTTCTTTCTGATTATATCCTTGTGCTACTAATCTTGCTTTATTTCTGGTTATATTTCCTTGTTCGTCATCCTTATTTTTATAGACCCATTTCGTACCAAAGACTGACTGATCAGTCGGTCTTTGAACAAGTTCCCAGACATCGTTGCGCTCGAACTGATTTAGTTCTTCTTGCATGGCAATGATCCAGTAATCATCAGTAGCAGCTTCTTTCGGATTCTTAGGTTCGATATTTGAAAGGAATGCGACATGACCCATTTGATTTAGTTGACTTCTTGTTCTAATTTGTGATGTTACTTCTCCAATAACATTTTGAACTGGATGATCTCTTAGAATTCTCGGAGGAGATCTAAATCTTGGTGGAGAAGGTATCACAGCAGGTTGAGGGATATCGTCAACAATTTCTGAGTCAAAGTCGTTATTTGTGATGACAGGATTATCAGTGACTATGGTTTCTTCGTTATCTGATACGATACGAGATGATTTAAAGAATTCATCAAAAGAAACATGAAGTGATTCTTCAATAGTTTTAGTTCTCTTGTTAAATATATGATAGGCCTTGCTTCGTTCCGAGTATCCGACAAATATACCTTCATCGGATTTGGAATCAAATTTTCCAAGATGGTCTTTCGTATTTAAAATAAAACATTTAGAACCGAAAACTTTGAAATATGAGATATTTGGTTTTCTTTGATTAAATAGCTCATAGGATGTATTTTTGGTCATAGGTCGAATAGATACACGATTCAAAACATAACACGCAGTTGCAACAGCTTCTGCCCAAAAATGTTTTGGTAGAGTGGATCCATTTAATAATGTTCTTGCACACTCTTGTAAAGTCCGATTTTTCCGTTCTACAACTCTGTTTTGTTGTGGAGTTCTAGGAAACGAAAAATTATGATTTATACCTTTCTTTGTGCAAAAATATTCAAAATCATTATTTTCGAACTCTACGCCATGATCACTTCTTATGTTTTTAACTTTAAGCCCATTTGATTTTTGAATTCTTTTGACGAAGGATTTGAAATGTTTGAAAGTGTCACTTTTGTTTTTCAAGAAAATTACCCATGTATATCGAGAGTAATCGTCAACAATTACAAACACATATCGATTATGATTTATTGACTGAACTGTGTTGGTCCAAATAAATCCATATGTAATAGCTCCAATGGTTGTAACGTTGATATGACTTTCTTGGATTTGAAAGACGATTTGGTCAATTTTACTAATTGACATGCATCACAAAGATTATCAACCTTAAAGCTTACTTTGGGTAGTCCTTTAACTAGATCATTCTTGGCTAGCTTGTCAATAGTTCTGAAGTTTATGTGACAGAAACGTTTGTGCCATAGCCATGGATCATTATCATTTGCTACAAGACACATATCTGAATTATGATTAGTATTCATATTCAGAATATAGATGTTTCTGTCTCTATATCCTTCAAAAGCTATATTTCGATCTTTATCTAAAATACTACATTTATTGTCCAAAAAAGAAATGATAAAACCTTTGTCGCACAATTGACTGATACTTAGTAAATTATGTTTCAAATTCCTAACTAGCATGACATTAGTAATAAGAGGTAAGTTTAATGTACCGTAATTGCTCACATCGCCTTTGCCGATGATATAGCCTTTTGAATTATCTCCAAAAGTGACTGAGCCACCATCCGAATAAGTGATATTTGTTAATAAGCTCTTGTCTCCAGTCATATGCTTCAAGCAACCACTGTTTAGTATCCACTTTCCTCTTTTCTTAAGTGGGACCTGCAAAAAATAAAATTAAGTCCATGGTACCCACCTTTTTATAGGGTCCTAAGAGTTAGGTCTTAGGAGTCCAAACCCATACGGGTCCGGTATCCCCTTTATATACATAATTTGGATTATGATGCACAGAACTTAAAAAAAAATTGAACGTACTTGTTCCTAATCAAATTGTTATTTGTTTTAGGAACCCACATTTTTATAGATTTGACATTCTTCTTTTGAAATTTCACAATCGGTTTTGGTTTGGAATATAATAAACGAAGATTTTTCTTAGCTTTAGTTTCTCGTACTTCCTTATTTTTCCTTTTTCTTTTACCAAGATGTTTCTTGATAACTTGTTTCTTATATCCCAAACCTTGTTTATTTGTAGCAGTTTGTGAACTTTCAATAATTTTTGTCAAATTTTCTCGGCCTTTGTTAAAGTTAGAAACATTTTGAGTAATGTCGTCTAACTTTGTTTGTAAACTAGCTTTTCAAGGTCTAACATCTTGACTTTTGCCTTAAGCTCATGATTTTCGGTAGTTAGAGCATCATTTTTCTCTTTTTGAGTTTCAATTTCTTGACTCAAAAGAGATAGTTGAGAATCAATATTAGATGATGATTCTTGAGCTTTTTCAAGTTCCTCCTCTAATATTTTCTTCTCATCTTTTAACATATCTCGTTCAAATTCTGCTCTACTTAAATCAGCTTGAGCTTGCTTGCATTGTCGTTTTACATCTTTAAATTTATACATTAACTCAACATTTATATTTAGAATTTCTTCAAAAGTCAGAATTTGTACCTCATCTTCTTTAGCCATAAAGCATACATT
Source organism: Allium sativum (assembly GCA_030737875.1). Taxonomy (NCBI): domain Eukaryota; kingdom Viridiplantae; phylum Streptophyta; class Magnoliopsida; order Asparagales; family Amaryllidaceae; genus Allium; species Allium sativum. The sequence goes on along the minus strand of CM060916.1, from coordinate 385,759,496 downwards.
AGCTTGTTCATTGTCTGAGTCACTTTCATTATCAGATGAAGATGAGTCTGAATCATCCCATGTCACTGAGAATGCCCGTTTCTTTGACTTGTCCTTTCTGTGTTTGAACTTGTCATTTTCTGTCTTCTTCTTTTGTTCTGGACAATCCATTTGCATATGTCCCTTCTTATGACAGTTAAAGCATTCTACATTTGATGATGATGGCTTATTTGATCCGAACTTCTTTCTGTTGTATCGACTAGCTTTTCGTTGCTTTAAGAGCTTTTTGAATCCTTTTGCAATGAATGCAAGATCCTCATCTTCGGAATCTGAGACGTCTTCATCTTTCTCGGCATGAAAAGCTACAATTTTCTTTTCTTCTTTTTGTTATTTTCGAGCCTACAAGTTAGCTTCATAGGACATAAGATTTCCTATCAATTCATCTGGCTCCATGGTGGAAAGATCATTAGCTTCTTCTATTGCTTATACTTTTCCTTCCCATTCATTAGTCAGTGAATGTAGGACTGTTGAAACTACATCAAAATTAGAATATTTTTGTCCTAAACCGATAAGAGCATGATGAATGGTTTGAAATCTTGAATACATCTCATTGATTGTTTCATTCGGCTTCATTTTGAAATTTTGAAATTGACTTTTCAACAAAGCTATTTTTGCTTGTTTAACCTTGTTAGTACCTTCATGAGTGGTTTTTAGCGTTTGCCAAATTTGATATGCAGAGGTACAGATACTAACACGGTTATATTCGTTTTGATCTAATGCACAAAACAAAATATTTATTGCTTTTGCATTTACAACAGCTGCGGCTTTCTCAGCAGCTGTCCATTCTACATACTCAGTTGTTGGATTGACTATTTCTTTCTGAGTAGCATTCCAAGCATCATAACTTGTTGATTGCATATAAAAAGCCATACGTGTTGCCCAATAGCTATAGTTTAGGCCATTAAAGAAAGGAGGTCTTTGTGTTGACTGACCTTCTGTGTAAGTGGTGTTACTAGTGCTTGCGTTATTTGCCATATTACTAGAATATATCAAATAACTATTTTACGGTTATGAGATGACCTTTCTCTGATACCAAATCAAAGTGTCGATAGACGACTTTAGGCAGGATCAGTAATATGGATATGCGGAATATATAATATATACTAAGAAAGATCTCATAGTAGCAATATCACAGATAAGTAAATGCAGTAATAGAAAAATCACACCAGGGATTTTTATACTGGTTTGGAGCACCGTCCTACGTCCAGTCCCAGGCCTCTCTCTGGATTTTCACTGATCAACAACCTCGCTTCACCCGGAGGAACAGGTTCACAACACCCGAGCAGCCGAACGGGATTTCACGCCTCTAACAACACGAGGACTTCAACACTTGCCTGATCACACACAGGACTTCAACACTTGCCTGATCACACACAGGACTTCAACAACTCGCCTCTTACAACACCGAGGACTTCAAACAGGATATAAACTTGTAGTTTGACAATGTGTGTTCTTAATAACATGAATTTGTCAATTCTTGTACAACCTTCCTATAATCTTATCCTCAAATACGATTTTGATATTATGAAGATTTGGAAGATGATATCGTTGTTTGAATCTAAATAATAATATATAGATTCAAGGTTTCAAATAACGATATATGAGAATAGTGAGCTTTTGAATGCTTTTCAAAGAGTAAGAATGAAATCAGCACTTAGATAGCAAGAATAGAAAGAATTGTTGTATTCAAAAATGATGATTTCATGATGCTTTTATAGAGGATGGAGAGATGTAATCATTGGTGAAGAGAAATCATGAAAACAAATGATTTTTGGCCAAGAGAAAGGATTATAACCATTGATGAAATAGGGTGTCTATTCGAAAAGATGGCTTCAGTTCGTAGACCAGTCGACTGGTAAAAAATGACCAATAGACTGGTGTTTGAATATATGTACGTTTTTTATGTGTGTGCACGTTCATTGTGCATTCTGCACAGAAACGGTCGACCGCCTATATATGAACCGGTCGACCGGTTTCTGTTAGTATGCACAATGAATGTGCATACATGTATAAACATATATATATATATATATATATATATATATATATATATTCAAACCATATAGGAATATGATTATTTGAGGATAGATTTTAACATATTTAACTACACTCATACTCTAAATAATCAACATATACCATCAAATATCTTCTTTTTGTCGATCTTGAATTTCTCCTTGTCATTGATCAAAACACCTTGAATTCCCTGACTCAACATAGATCGGGCCATGATAGCGTTTGGGTGATTGTGCACCGATTGACCAAGAGTGCAAGATTTATACCCGTCAGTCGAATAGAACGGCAGCTAAGTTAGCTAAACTATATGTAAAGTGGGTAGTGAGATTTCATGGAATACCCAAAGGCATTGTGAGTGACCGAGATCCGTTGTTCACTAGTGGATTTGGGAAGAGATTACAAGAGGCGTTAGGATCAGAATTACATCTCAGTACCGTGTACCATCCTCAAACTGACGGACAGACGGAGAGGGTGAATTGAGTATTAGAAAATCTCTTGAGAGCTTGCATATTAGACTTTGGTGGATCATGGGATGACCATTTGCATCTAGTAGAGTTCACATATAATAATAGTTTCACCGTCATGTTGGTTATAAACTGGTGAGAAGTTTGTGCTTGGACCAGATGTGATAAGAGAAACTTCAGCTAAGATTAAGGTTGTCCAACAGTGAATGAAGGCTTCCCAATATAAGCAGAAAAGTTATGCGGATAAGAGGAGAAGAAAATTAAAATTCTCCATTGGTGACTTGGTGTTTTTCAAGATTTCTCCGTTGAAGAGCGTGATTCGATTTGGCAGGAGAGGCAAGTTAGCACCAAGATTTGTTGGTCCATTCCCAATTCTTGGGCAAATTGGGAATTTGGCATATAAAGTTGAATTACCAGAGAAGATGGTAGGAGTTCATAACGTATTTCATGTTTCCTAGTTAAGAAAATTCGTGCACGACCCCGATGTGACTATTTCACCAGATCAGTTGGATGATATCGAGGTTGAACCCGAGGTGCTTGAGAACCGCAGGCCTATGCATATTGTTGGGAGTAATACAAAGCAACTTCGAAGTAAGGCGGTGAAATTAGTCAAAGTTCAGTGGGACGAGGATGAGAATGACTGTACTTGGGAGACAGAGGAGAGCATTAGGAAGACGTATCCAGAACCCTTCGCCTGGTAAGATTTCAGTTTCGATTAAGTCTTTCCACATGCTAGGATAAGTTTTTTTTATTTGTTTTGCATGTTTGATTGTTGTATATGATTGGTAGGCATGCGGGATCCTTTGTATGTTTTGGCTTAAGGAATTTCGAGGACGAAATTTCTTAAGGGGGGGAGAGTGTAACGACCCGCATTCTACGTGTCGAAGGATCGTAGAATATTCATTTCTTTCACATATGAAGTCGTATGGTCATGTAACTTTGGGAGACGACTATTGGGGTCATTTCCCATATTCATGATTTTTTCCTATTTTTAAATGACCATTTTGCCCCCTAGCTAATCTTGTTTTGGCCATAACTTTTGATTGGTAAGGAGTTTTGACCTGAAACCACTTCCATTAGATCCAGATGATGGTTTACCTTTTCATAGAGTGGACACACTAGCCAAACAGACTCACCGTTTGGGAGATATGGCTGAAACAATTTTCAGGTGGTGAAAAACAGCTTAATTGGGCTTAACCGGGTGATTAATGGCTAGGCCCAAAGGGGAATTTCGGGATTTGGGGTATTTAAGGGTTGTTAGGGTTTAGAGAACACCCTTTTTCTCACTTTTACAGCCGCCACTTTCATTCTTAGAACCCTAGTAATAGCCTCCAACATATAAATCATCCCAAATCACCTTCTAATCGCTAATTAAGCTAAATCTACATCAAATCAAAGAAGATTAGCACAAGAATCGAGGTAGAACTGCTGTATAGCCTTGGGAACAACGCCATAACAGAGATTTATTTCAGATCTAAAGTTAATTTGTGGCCAAGGTGAGCAATTTGCACAGTTCCTCACTAATTATGGTTAATTAAGGGTAATTAGTGAAAATTAGTGAAATTATATATGTTAAAAATATGAAAAATATTTATAAAATTCGAAATGATGTTTTAGACCTCTTTTAGAAACTTGGGTTAATTTGGTTAAGTTATGCTAATCCTATCATTAGTTTTGCTTAAACATGCTTAAGGGAAAAATATGGGATTTTGGCCATGTTTGATCCATTTTAACCTATCAAATTATTGTTTTTGGTGTTTGTGGTTGGTTACACATGTTGCTATGACTATATGGTATGCTTTGTGATTGAGTAGAAGAGTTAGAATGGTCGAAAACACTGTTGTATGGTGTAAAAAAGTTGCTGGAAAAAGTCGTAGGAAAATTGTGCAGGATTTCGGATCGGATCGGTTGAAGGTGCTCGGGTCGGATAATGGATTGGGCAAAGGAACACCGAACCGAACTGGAACTTAGCATAAGATAAATCACAGTGAAAAGGAAGGCCATTAGGATCGTGTTGGAGTTGGGATCGGGCTGAAGTTGGCATGGGGATCGGATTGGATTGGAGCTAGAGAGCGGGATCAGATCGGAATGACAGGAGGACATGAGATCGGATCAGACTAACTGGAGGGCTAGGGGACCGAGCTGTATCTAAGCAGAAGCACCCGAACCGAACCGAGTTAGAGGATGACACCCGAACCGAACCGAATGAAGGAGCTGAGCCAAACCACGATGAAGCACCCGAACCGAACCGAATAAGAAATCTGAAGATGATGTATAGCCGAACCGAACCAGACTTAAGCTACTCCTATGCGACGACTCTTTTGAAGACCAGCTCCAAGTCGACCAAAACCCGAGATGCAAAGGAAGTCCAAATAGGAAGTAGAACTCAGGATCCAGTTGGGAACCAACGAGTTAACCTCATGAGTTGCGCTCTACTGCGGGACATGTGCTAAGCGGTTGTCGATGCCTATGACTTTGGATCACTATGTATGGGAGATACGTGAACGGATTCAGGGCCGCAGTGGCCTAGGTACGACTAGTGGGCTATAGAACAATGAAGTGGGATCATTTGAAAAGGTTCGGTCATGATCCCATGGGATAAGCTTGGTGGTAGCAGTAGTTGTACAAGTCGAACTCCGTCATTACCTCTATTGGTCTAGTGATCCAAGTGGTGGATATCGTATGCTTTACGCACTGAGTGATAGATGTGTGGATGGTTGTTAAGCTTGATTTGTTGCCATCACTATGACATGCACACCCCCACCCCCGTATTCTTTACACCATGTGTTAGTGGCACCTTAGAGTATTGTACAGTATGTAGTGCTAACTCTTTGGTTGCAGGTCTAGGTTCATGTATGGTTTAATATACCTGTTATTGTTCTGTTTTGTTGCTTATCGCTCATACCGGACTTTTGTCTGACCCAGAGTTTTATGCCTCTTCTTGTTACTCTGGGTGCTCTCACGAGCAGACTAGAGACAGGTTAGCTGGTGAAGCACGAGTAGCTGTACCGGAGACGAGCAGGAGGCTTCCACGTATGATATATATATATATATATATATATATATATATATATATATATATATATATATATATATATATTCTCCCTGTTTCGCTGCTGGTCACTACTTTGGGCATTAGTAGTGTACCTTTTCTTTCTTTTGCTTTAGAGACAGTTTTAAAGTTGTAATAATGATGATGTGGAACATAAGCTGTATTTGGATTTTCTGCTGCTATGATGTTTAGTTTCAGCTTATGCACTATCTCACATGTTTTATGTCAAGTATGTTATTATTATATTTTATTCCTTACGCTATGAGACATTCTATAGGTTCTTTGATAGTTCTCCAGTAAGTCCTTTTCTTTTTCCTTTCTTTGGCGACCGTCCCGTGCCGGTTGGACATCGGTACAACGCACTTTCATTGGAAATTTCTTCTGGTGCGGGGCAGACCGTCACAGTTAGGCTATACAATGTAGGGTGTTAGGCATGTTGATATATGTTTTCTCAATTGCAGTCTACGCATATATTAAGGGTAGTCTGAAATTGAAAGCAATAGCATAGAAACGTGTCTCTATTATTCACGTTTTCAATCCGTATGGAAGAAAATAGCAAGTATTAGTTTTTGGATGCAGTGCGTTTGTATCAAAATAGTATAGGCATGTATTCCTTGACTTCGAAGAAAATGTTTTCAAAATATATCATATTTTCGTTCGTCTTGGTATATTTGTTTTTGTATAGTTATTTAACTCTACCGCTATTAAACATTGAACGTTAAATATACGAACCGCTCCACACGAACTCCAAACGCAACAAAAATGAACAAGTCGCTACGTCTCAATATTCCAGTCCAATGGATTTTGTTTCATTGAAAATCGACTCTGTTTGCACAACGCTATAATTTTAATTTATCAGTTCACCTTTAAATTTCACGCACTGATAAAACAATCCCGATTGACTCTAAACTGGAAATTTAACAATAATTAGCGATATATATTCCAATAAAAATTCGTTTCGTCGAATACTGAAGTTGTTTGAAACGAAAATATTTTAAAGGCCTATAATATATTGGTAAAATATATTTAGCATTCCAAAACAATTCAGTTAATAAAAATAACCCAATATTATCGTATATACCCAAATATAGTATTTTATATGACCTTGAAATAAACCGTTATAGATTTATAGCTCAATTTCTGGTTAAATGATATTCAAATTATATATATATAAATCTTTTATATTTATTAAATAAAAGTTATTTTTTATTAATGAATTCCATAAAGACTATTGAAAATTTGAATTGGACATAACTAACAATCTATAACACGAAATCTGAATTTTTCTCTTTCATTAGAAAATTATAATCAGCTAGATTCAAACTTTCTTATTTCATAGAATTCCGACTTATATCGGATCCTGTATATTCAATTAAAGTTGAAAATTCGATATTATGAACTGTCGCGCCATTTCGAGCTCGTTTTATACTATATATAAATTATAACGTTTAAACTTCGTTTTTAAATAACGAATTCAATACTAAAAATCCATTAATATTCCCAATATAATATTTAAAACATAAATAATTTAAATATTTAACTACCAAAAATATGGTACATGACATTCTTCCACCCTTAAAAAAATTTCTTCCTCGAAATTGCTAAGATAGGAAAAATGTGACAAAACGCTAATTTTCAAAATCCAATTTATAGTAAATCGAAAATTAATTCAATATCTTAAACAAATATTTTTTTTAAATACCGAAAATATTCTGACATTTTAAATTCCTGGAAAAATTTGGCAGAGTCTCCCATGACTTCTACGATATCGCAGGAATAAATAATATATGCATCGAGCCACACGGTCGGAAAACAAAAATCAAAAACCAAAAGTGAAAATTAGGCTCACATCCTTAAACTAAACTTAATTAAGCTCACATCCTCCCCATTTGAAATATATAAATTTCACCCTTATTTTCAAATAGCAGCTATTTTTTTCCAAAACTGCCTTTTACGTTAATTAACGGTGTGGTTAATTTACAACGAAACACGTATTAGGGTTTTATTTTTTCCAGAATCGTATAATTCTCTCTCATGGCGGCGCCGTCATCGTTCTCAATTTTTGCCCTATGGATTTCGTCGCTCTAAATTTTTCTTCACTCGGAATTCTTTCAGCGATTTAAGTTGATCCATCCTTGATTTGTATAATGATTGTTTCTACTTCTAGGTAATTTGTACTTTTTTTATACGAATATCATTTGTTCTCGATCTTTCTTAACTGATTAATCCTATCTTCTTTAATTGTATAGACCTGTCGATGAACCATTTAATTATTGTATATTGTCTTAATGCTACTATAGATTGTACAATTTTTATTTATCAAATTTTCAGTACATTTATTCTTATATTCTGAATAGGTGTATAGAAATATGCATAAGTTCTTAATACAAGCATACAAATATGCAACTATTGTTAGAATACATGTACTGGTCTTTGCATATATTCAGGAAATTTACGTATACGTATGCATAAATCTGTTTAAATGCAATGAAATATTAAGCTACTTTGAATATCTATTTGTGTGTGTTTGGTGATTAAATGTATACATCCATGCATATTTTCTTAATACATGCATATTAAAATGTTTAATATATGCATATATTGTTAACTCTACTAATATTTGTAAGTTTTTGTGTAATGTTATTTGATTACTGCAGATTAGATTTATTAATGTTTATTCTCTTCTTCATATAACAGTGTTCCTACTGATAATGGTCGTCCTTCATCTTCTAAAAGTTTGAATTTGCAGGATAATTTACAAAGACTACTACATGTGGTTTGTGCATGGGTCATAACAAAAGAAACGTGTTCTTCAAAAGAATTATAAATGGGTTTATGTAGTTTTTTTTTATGGTTATTCTACTTACTGTATATAAATGTTGTTAACATTTCTGTTATGCAATAAATTAAGTTCAGTATTTAAATGTCCATTTTTGTGTGGCTATAGCGATTTTTTCCATCTTATACGTTTACAACTATTATTGTTAACTTTATACTTGTATACATGTCTGAAAATATTGGTGTAACTACGTACACAAGTACAATGGAAATCTGGATATTAGCGTAACGCTATTCTTAATTTTTACACAAATATATGCAACTACATATATTAGTCGCATGAATATATGCAAATCATCGACATATACAATACTCTCTTTTAACTCTGATTATTAGTTCATGTTTCATATCTTGAATTATTTTAGTTAATTTGCCTATTCTTCAATTTTATTTTTGTAATCTATTCGTTAAATATTATGCAGTTCTTTTCGTCCAGTCTGTATTTTAAATAATAAATGGCGACATCAATTGTCAGATTAATACTGCAAATATTAGCAAGTAAGTATGCAATTATTTTAAAAAATAGCATGATAGTATGCAAGTTTTCAGACCGCAAATATTAGCAGTTAAGTATGCATTTAACTGGAAGAATATGCTAAAAGTATGCTGGTTTTCATATTTCATTCGCACAGAACATATTTGAACTATTTACATATGCGTATGCAAATAACAATAGTACTTTCATAAAAGTATGGAATTCTTATGCATGACTTGGATTTACTAATAATCAAATTTCATAATATTTTCATACAAGTACGCAAGTATTACGAAAAAGTGCACAAATAAGCAACATTCCATAACATGTTGTAAAATAAAAATAAAAAACTAAAATCATAACATAAAATCCCACAGTGATTAAGTTAAGTAACTACATAACTAAGTCCTGCAAGTTCGAAAAGTAAATATCAGTCAACTTATTTACAAGATAGGTAAACATCACCCTTACAAATTTTCATCAATCTTGTTTGCATCTGAAAGAAGTAGTTCTATGTCAAGTTATCTGCTAGATTTCAACTGAATGGTTTGAAATTGATTATTTCGTAAGAAAGAGCAGCTCGCTGTAGATATATAGCTTCAGGAGTGTAAATTTCATCTTTTTTCAGGTACTATGTTCTCACTTCGCTGCTTCATAATATTCATAACAATCATTGCACAGTCCACTCTGCAAAAAAATTAATATGTCAATAATTATTCTGAATGACAGTTTTTGTATGAAATATTTGTATTATCTGCATATAAACATGCAACAATTACATTTAACTACATACAATAATGCAACAACTCTTTGATAATTGCAAACTTGAATGAAACATTTTTGTTTGAGTGCATACTTTACTGGAACTTTCTGTTGAGAATTGCACACTTGCATGCAACATTTTTACCTAATTTCATCTAATATTAAAAAAAATTATTAATTAATAATTAAAATAATTAATGTACTGAACTATTTTATTTAAATTCTTTGGCATATGCAACTTTTTTTGAAAAGTTCCATACACATATGCAACTGATTTAAAAACATGCATGCATGTTTGTATATGTACCTCTTATATGCATATAATTATGACTTTGTTCTACATACATGCACACTTCCATGAATTTTTTAATATAAGCTTGTTTGTTTTCATATTTACTAAATGTATGTTTATCAGTATGAATATATTAATAACACATGCAGACTTTTATGCAATATTAGCTTTTATACCCAATTATTTAGGTTTTAAAGGAATTTATTATGGTAATAACGTAACCATATTCTACACGCATGTATGACAAAACATCTTCCAGATGCATACAATCGTGCAACATTTCCGATTAAAGTCACATACTCATATAAAAATCCTTCTTAAAATCATAGAATCGCGAAGCAGATATGATTAAAAACACTCAATCGTGTTACAACTCTGAATATTTCATAATAATGACTTCGAACAATGATACAAATCTGTAAAACAACATATTACAAATATATTTTTGCAACTTAAAACTTTTTTTCAACCAAAATTGCATGAATATTTGTATAAAATCATATAATCATGAAACAGTTACAAGTTAATCCATACTTGAATATCTAATATACAAAGATTATCAATTGTTTGAAATAAAATTAAAAATATCAAAATAATACCTTTGTTTTGGGAATTTCGTTGTAAATCTCTAATCAAATCGGCAACAATTCTTAGTATTTCCAATCGATCGAGAGTAAAAATTGAAAATCATCTGTATACTTTTGCTTTTCTACCTTGATCATTTGTCGTCAATGAGCGATGTGATAAATGAAACGATATTACTTTGTGGAACGAGAGTTTTTAGGGTTTAAAGGATACGAATGGAATTTTCTCAGGCATGTTTCAAAAATGGGATGTAATTCGCATAGTTTTTACGGGCGGAGTTTTTTTACATTTTAAACATTAATAGGGACCTGTAAAAAACACACCCAAACCAAAATTTATATTTTCGCATAGGTGTACCTTTTACGAGCGCTATTAAGCATATTTGCTCAACGTATATGCGATCTACTCAACCAAAATTTAATCCTCGAAGCCATCTGTCACTTGTACTCAACTCAATTAACATATGAGTAATAACTCCATGAAATATTAAACAATTCTTCATTAATCAGTAAATATAACTCCACCAACATCCCAAAATCCGAAGCATCGGTTCATTTGCGAATACAGGTCTAACTCACCAATTCCAATTCATATGTGGTTTCATTCCAATATATATTACTGGAATTTAATTTTAATTCATTTAATGGGCATTCAATTCCATTAAACTGTTGATTAATTTTATCCAGCAATCTAACACCCAATCAATACTAATCAACAACCAATGTACCACTAACTCAGTTAAATCAATTGTATTTACATTTAATTTAATATTTACTTGGTTTAACATATTTTAATCATCGATCAATTAATATTTGATTGATTATTATTTAATTATCAATTTAATTTTCAAATTTTTTTATTTAGTTCTAATATTATTCCTAATTTAGTTTCACCTAACCAAGTTAAGTTCCAAATCAAATACTTAAAATTTGAATTATTCAACCCTACGGAACACATAAAACACACCAATATCTCAATAATTTGAGAAATTTTTTTCTTTTCTATATAAAATATATTTTGGGTAAAATTACCTTATTTACCCTCTTTACAAAACATAAAATTTTTGTATATAAAATTTACAAATACGCTCTCATATATGTGCACTCAATCCGATCTAAGGTATTACTAACCCTATCTCTATCGGATTACACCACAAAACCAAGGTTATTACTAAACCAATAGCTCTGATACCACTATAATGACCCAAGGAAATTCGATGCCGAATTCTGATAATAATACACAAATCCTGTATCACTTGCCAGAACTCAAGTATCGAAACCACCAGATAGTTATTGGAAAGAATATTAGAGGGTGAGATAAGAAAGAAAGAAATATTAGAATAAAAGAAGAAGAAGGAGAACCAACGTAACACAGAGTCTCACATCGCAATGGAACAAAATATAATATAGAAATAAATCTTTATTGACAGCTTGAAATAAAACTTATAATCATCAGAGTACATCACACATTCTGGACAGTTACAATAACCTATCCTCATATACAACACAGCGGAATCCTAACTATAATATATATCATACGTCTGAACTCCTCCAGCACGTCTTCTGAAATTAGCAACATCCGATAACCTGGACCTGTACAACCCGGTCTAACCCAAGCAGTATAAACATCGGGTCAGTCTGGTATACCAGAATGAGAAAAACACACTAAGTTTAAGGGTGTCACACATGACCGACCACTCATTTCGCTTGAGTGTATCGAATGTATATCTCCAACAGTTGGGCTCAAACCACCATTTCCCGAAAAGGGACAGCATTGAAATAGATTAAAGAAGGAAATGGATTTTGTCTAGATAAGCGATAATACACCCAAATAGGAGCGACCCACACTGCCATGTTGCCTGCCCGATTTTTGTCATTTCCCGGTTGATGAGGCTTGAGGCTGCGTTTTTTCATTATAATCGGCACATCACATTCACTCCGAATGTCACATCGACAGATACATCAAAATCACTAATTGATCTAAACAACAATACTTTACATTTTAGCTAAAAAGAAGTTTCCTTTTCCGCTTCCACTCTTGGTACAGTTGAAGAAATCAATGTACGTGACCTTTCTGGAAATACTCTATCAGACATTCATCCATACAAGTCATACAGGAATAGGATGAACTGAAGGCACCCTCCTACTGCAATCTAGGAATTAGCCTAAGAATCAGTAGCAAGAAGTCCTTGCGAATCCGTAGATTTCAACCACGATTAAATCACAATTTATCTCTGCTTGCAAGTCCGAAATTTCAAGTAATCCTTCCGCTTATGAAGATCCACGGTCTTCAATAGCACTATCTCGAATCAGCTTCTTTAACGTATTTCGTATTTACTGGATGGAATGGTTTTCAAATATAAATTCGATCTCGATCTTTCCATACCAACAATCGTATGGGCCAAATTTGATAGTCGGTTATTTAAATATCAAATAAAACAACCATTCATCCATATTAAAATGTATTCACTGATTCACTACATTTAGCCTCTTTAACGAGATGTATGTTAATTATATTCTTCAAATTTTCCAATATTTGAAACATCGGTTTTACTTCTAATTATAAAATAAGAATATTTTCCCAATTCATTTTTATTCAACTTATAAAGTTTTCGAAAACAGTTTATAATATTATTTACGGAAATCATAACTTATGTTTCCCTCAACTACTCTCGTTTATAAACTAATACTATCCTTGGATAATCATGGAGTCGTCCAAGTTGGGGTATTTTGTTTACCTCTCAGACCTTGACCAGCAACATTCATATCTTCATAATAAATAGAAGTTTATTAACCACATGTTTCCTTTTGAAAGTCTGATTTAAATCTCGACAATGTTTACTTAATTAATTATTAAGTAACTCTTTAAATTTATTTTAATAATCACTTACAATATTATATACAAGCTTTGATTCTATATTAGAAATAGAATCCTTATACAAATTCCTTAATATATCTTTATTATTATATTACAAGTTAATTTTAACAACTTGAATTTATTTGATTAAAACCACATAAACAAAGCTCTAATAAATCTTATATAATTATTATATTGGTATCCTTTCAAATTCTTATATTGATATTTATCAAAACCATTCAACTTATATTTATCGCATTATTTTTGAATCACACTCGACAACTTATTCATTGTTTAAAAACATATATAGTAATCCTTTATAAAATCTTATGTCTAAAATAGTAAATAGTTCATCTCATTTGTAACAAATGTTACAAAACACAATTACCAATCACTAACTTTATTTATTAAATCGAATTCATTCCCAAAACTTTAAATTTTCATTTACAAAACCTTTTGTAAATTAGTTACCACAACATACCCATCGTTTGCATTTCCACATCTTTAACTGCATTCAAAAATCCCATTTTCAATTCATTATCGATAATTAATATTTGTTGTCGTTATTCAAATCTTTAACTTCATTTGTACTCCAACCATTAGTTAACATTCTGAACCTCGGATTATCACATTCCGTACCTCGAAATGATACTCACTTCGATTAATCATTCTGAACTTCAGAATACCACATTCCGAACCTCGGAATAAAACTCGCCTAACCATTTCATATCATTTCCCAACCTTTCGATTTATACCTACCAAATTCCCTTTTCTTAGGAATTTATTTTACAACTCTTTCGCGTAATATCAACTCATACTCGTATACCCAAATATATAATATTTTGGGAAAAACTTGATTTAACAATCTATTTCCGCTATTGGGTTTTAAATCCAATTATAATTTCATATTTGTCATTTTAGCCAAAACACCATTTATAAATCTCAGCCTCATTTATAAATTTCATTTATAAACTCATATTCATATTTTCAACTTCGATTTCATTTGAAAATATGAAATCCTATTTCCAATCCAATACTCGTTTCCAAATCCATCGATTTGTTAATCTTATTCACGAAACGGTATCTAATCACATTTCGTGTATTTTAAAACAATGTTTGTTAAAAATAATCATTTATTACAAAAACATTACTCTTTTAACTTTTTTATACACTCTCGTATATCCACGATTAAATTATTCCATTTCTATATTTTGAAATCCATGTAAACTTCTTTACGACGTTAAGCCCTTTATAAAACCATTTCAACATTTAAATACGCAACATGATAATTTATATCGTTTAACCATTTATTTAATACATCTTACATCTCTACTAGTTATATTTTATATATTTACAAAAATGGTAAATTTTACTTTGACTATTATCTGTTCAATCAAAATCGTATTTCAAATCTGTATATAAATATATTTATCTTTGAAACCACTCGAAATCCATGTAATACAAATTTCAAAAAACCATTTCTTTTAGTCGACGGTACTAAAGAGGCAAATGGCTACTATAGTACCAAACCGTGACATATAAACTAATTTCACACTCCATAGCAAACAATATAATCATATTGATAAACGTTATCAATATTAGTGAGAAATCCAGTTGGATTCCTCCAACCTGTTATTCCCTGCAAAACAATGGGTTACTAATGATTCAATTCACTCAATTTAGAATGGCCAATCAGTATTTGTTTTCTATCTAAGTAGGTGATCACATAACTGTAATAATCAATACTGGGCTAATAACAGAAATGCAAGCATTCAACTATTTATTTATAACGTTTATATTATTATAAACGTAACCAATGAGGTAGGTTAACTCAATTGGATTTAATTGTTAGAAATAATGATTTTATTTTTATTAAAGTTAAATGAACGTTTAACTTAACTGCTTTGTCAATATATGCATATGTAATTCAATAATCATCCAATAAAAATCATCCATAACACACATACAAATAAACCCAACTTATATAAAATATAAGTGGGGAGAAATGAGTGAGTTTAACTCACCTTGATTTCTTTTTGTCGCTTAAGCGATTCGTTTGATTAAATTAAACCAGTATTTAATTTAATTAAAATTCCATCTATCTCCAGCTCTGTCCAAGTTAGTTCTGAAATATAGAGTTTGTCTATATGGCCCCAACTTCTTTGGTCTTATCCAATTCTGATGATATATGCATGAGTTATAAATTATACGATTCAATTAAAAACCATTAATTCCTTAATTGTAGTTGGATGTAACTAATGAGATTTTAATTACTTTCATTACACGGTTAACAGGACCGATACCATCTTCTGTTTCTCGATGTCCTTCCATTTGTGCATTGCTTAAGTTCGAAGACCTGCACTAGTTTCGATTATTATTAATATATGGTTAACTAATTATATTATTGGATGTAAACTTAATAGTTAATTATATAGATTAGATGAGATTATACTGGCCGATAATGATATTACTATTTCACGCACAAACCTTGCTCCAGACTTCGGCTTCCACTTAGGCCGCCAACAAACCACCGTCGCGCTAAACTCCGCCCATCGCCTTTCATCCTTGCTTCTCACGCTATTAGGACATATGAACCCTGACAATCGTCATCTAAAAACTCAACAAGCTCATTTTCTTCCTCTTGCGTTGTTTTCCCCTAAAACCGCATGCACACTTTCCATGTGCATATACATTTGCTCCACTGTGCCTTCAACTTCCTTCGAACCTTTATTTCCGAAAACTGCTATGAATAAAGAGACCTCACCTAGTTCAAAATCCATCCTCCACCTTTATTTCTCTTTTGTCTTCCTTCGAACCTCACCTCCCCACCATGAACACCCATGGCCATTCACACTTGCTTGTCCCTTCATTCTAATGGCATCACCCATCACCTATACTACAACACTACTTCCTCTGATCTTTCCATCCAACTTTGAAGCCTTTTGTCCATTCTTAAACAGTTGTGCATGTCATCAACCCATGCAAACTTGTACTACATGACTCCGCCTCCCCACTACTAAGATTTCTCCCCACTTCGTTCACTCCAACACGCCCAATCCTGACCCAATACCGCACCACAATGCTTTCTTTCTCATACTATAAAAACCAAAATCACCTACTGTATTCGAAACTCCTCAAGCTTCCCGCACTCCATCTTCAACCTCCCACGAAACTACATCAGACTTCCTCACGTCAAAACTATGTCGTGCTCCTCTCCTCCTACTGCATGCACTTTCACTCACCGGTGTTACTGTTGCGGTCTCAACAATGCACTCACCATTACAGCTACGCCGCAACCACACCCAGATTAATGAAGCTCTGTCTCCGATACTAACCTGCACCTCTCACCCAGCTCCCCTCTATACCTCGACCGCCCTGATGCCTCTGACTCGTTCGTATGGTCTTTGAGGAGATTTTCATTTGTTTAGTAATACTTTATTTTCATTTTTGTTTTGATTCTTCCGTGCTGAAAGAAAACAGTCGGTATGCCTCCATATTTATAGCAGCAAAAGTTTTGGGAAGAATGTTTTCTATTTGTAGGCTTGCGAAAGGAAAATTTAAGTTATGCTAAGCACTAGATAGCTGCGGTACTTCTTTTCACATCTGCATGTGATTTCATTCATCACATGGTGACTAAACACTGATTAGGCCATAAAATTTTCGGTAGGTTTAGGGTAGGATGAGCCTTTATGTCTGCTGAAAGGTGATGGGTTATCGCTGGAAGGTGAAACGAGAAAGAATAGAGTAGATTACCTTTTCAATGGAGGTTGTACCTTTTTATTTATAAGTGTGTACATTTTGTAAGTTCACTTTGGGGTGGTTTAAAACTTAAGGTTTAAGCGTTCTATTTGGGTAGGTTAGGCTATACGATGCAGTGTGTTAGGCATGTTGATATATGTTGTCTCAATTGTAGTTTGTGCATATATTCAGGGCAGTCTGAAATTGAAAGCAATAGGGTAGAAACGTGTCTCTATTATTCACGTTTTCAATCCATACGGAAGAAAATAGCAAGTATTAGTTTTTGGATGTCGTGTGTTTGTATTAAAATAGTTTAGGCATGTATTCCTTGACTTAGAAGAAAATATTTTCAATATATTTAATATTTTCGTTCGCCTTGGTATATTTGTTTTTGTATGGTTATTCCACTCTACAGCTATTAAACATTGAACGTTAAATATAGGAACGCTCCACACGAATTACAAACGCAACGAAAATGAACAAGTCGCTATATCTCAATATTCTAGTCCAATGGATATTGTTTCATTGAAAATCGACTCCGTTTGCACAATGCTGTTATTTTAATTTATCGGTTCACCTTTAAATTTCATGCATCGATAAAACAACCCCGATTGACTCCAAACTGGAAATTTAACAATAATTAGCGATAAGTATTCCAATAAAAATTCGTTTCGTCGAAAACAGAAGTTGTTTGAAAAGAAAACAGTTTTAAGGCCTATAATATATCGATTAAATATATTTAGCATTCCAAAACAATTCAGTTTATAAAAATAACCCAATATTATCGTATATACACAAACATAATATTTTATATAATTTGAAATAAACCGATATAGATTTATAGCTCAATTATTGGTTAAATGATATTAAAATTATATAAATAAATCTTTTATATTTATTAAATAAAAGTTATCGTTTATTAATGAATTCCATAGCGACTATTTAAAATTTGAATTAGACATAACTAATAATCTATAGCATGAAATCTGATTTTTTCTCTTTTATTAGAATATTATAATCGACTAGATTCAAACATTTCTTGTTTCACAGAATTCCGACTTATATCTGATCCTATATATTCAATTGAAGTTGAAAATTCGATATTACGAACTGCCGCGCCATTTCGAGCTCGTTTTATATTATATATAAATTATAACGTTTAAACCTCGTTTTTAAATAATGAATTCAATACTAAAAATCCATTAATATTCACAATATAATATTTAAAACAATAAATAATTTAAATATTTGACTACCAAAAATACGAGACATTATAGTGGCAGTGAAGGTTGACGAAGAAGAGGGTGAATTACATGGTGATTTCGAACATGTGAAGCTTGTGCTAGGATACTGTGTCGATGTGGTTATGAGGAATGAAAGGTGCGACGAGTTGTTGTTGCGTGGTAGGTGCTGAAGTAGGGAAGATCTGTCATTGTGGAAGATGAACGTGAATGTTGGGTGGCTTCTTGATGTATGATGAAAAAAATTGTGATGAACTTGGGTATCAAGGGTGGAGTTGATGGTCGTGACTTGCACAGGGTGCGTTGTTGGAGGGGTGAACTTTGATTCATGCCTACGTGAACTGGGGAAAAGTTGACCGGGTTTGGCACGGGGATTTGGGTTTCTATTGTCTGATGGTGAGTGGGTGATTTACGTGGAAAATTAGGCAATTTGGGTGTGTTCGAATAGGGCTGTGGATGGGCTGTGATGAATTTGGAATAGAGGTAGAGTATGGCTTTGGGAGATGGTTATGGTTTACGATTTGGGGTAAGGTAGGAAATAGATGACACGGAAACTAGGAGTTTCGAAAAGAAGTGATGGTGGTTGTTTTGGCAGTGGAAGAGAAGAAGATAGAAAACAAAAGGAAAATTTGTACGAGAGCTTTGCAGTGGAAAGATGGCAAGAAAGAAAAATTAGAAAAAGGATTTCTCCTTTTTATGTGTGTAAGAAATGTAAAAAGGAAATAAATTTATGGAAAATTGGAAAGAAATAAATGAAAGAAAGGGAAAGAAATTGGAAATTTGGCAAGAAATTGAAAGAAAAAGTAGCAAATTTTTTTCTCTTATTTAGAATATTGTAGTACCAATATGAATACCCAATCAATTAAGCAAGAATTTTCTTCTATATATGAAAGAAAACAAAAGGAAAATAAAATAAAAATATAACCCGAAGGATTTACTAATAAAAATTATATTGACAACGGCGCCAAAATTTGTTTGTGAACAAATTGAACAATTGTAAACACTTATTTAATTCGTTTATCTTTCCTAAACAACAAGGGTTGTTGTAAAGGGTGTCGAACTCTAGGACCAAAATTATTTTAACTACTAAATCCAATCAGATTATTCTAAAGGTTTGATTTTTGAAAACAACAAAAAATGAATAAAAATAGGGTTTTTCAAATTAGATGAAAGTAATTAGGGAGTAATGACATAAACTGGATTAATACTCATCAATAGCCAAACAGATTAATATAGATCTAACTCATGTTTCTATCACAAATATGAATCAACAATAATTAGGTTTTTTTAGAAACAAACATGTGAATAACTACGAGCATAGTCTATGCAGGAGTTAAGCTCTTAAACAACCATAGGCTATCAAGACAGATTCACTGCTTTATTTCTAAAGCCCAAAAAATTATATCTAAATATGAAAAGTGTTAGGTCGAGCTCGAATATACTCTGTGAATGAGCATAGCTCTTATACGACACAAAGTATGAAGGTTCAGATCTAACTCTTGGTTCAGATCTAGATCTATATGCATAAAATTCTCATCTTTTTGTCTGTGTGATTCATATTGAATCTAATCTATAAGCGTCGTTACCCCCTTATTAAAGGGGATTAGCGAGACATAGCTAAATGAGAAGAAGGGAAAAAGAAAATACATAAATAAAATAAAATAAAAACTAAAAAGACAATGAGAAGAATAATTTTATTCCAAGAGAAGAGTTTACATAATATAACCATGTGTTTCCAGTGTTCCCAGTGTAAAAACAAATGAAAGAGATACAGATGTATTTATAGCTATCACGACCAAGACTAAGTGGGAAATTACAAGATGTGGGACTAAAGTCTTTGCCCAAATAACAAATAAACCAATGTACATATGTAGTGGTCATGCTGTTGAGTGAGAGGACTTGCAAATGAGTTATGTGAACAAACATGAGTCTTCAGTAAGCCAAATCCATCTAATTGAACTTTATTTGCAATCGTTCTTCAAGCTTTAATCTCTTCAAGCTTTAGCAATTCCTCATATTAAGCTAACATTTCAAACTTCACTCTTTTTCCGCAAAGTTTTCATGCTTTATCCATCAAATGCTTTAAACCATGCTTTTTATCAACAATCTGAAAACATAGTTATAAATAAACAGTATCAATTATTTTTTAAATAAAAAACAAGATAAATAAGTGGATAAAATATACAAATTTACGTGTATATTAATTACCCAAGAAGATTCATCTGAAAGTGTCGGAAAACACAGGTGAGAAGGTGACTGTGTGGGAAGTAGGTCCTCGGAGTACCTACTGAAGGCTCGTAGAGGTGGATCATCAACGATCACGTCTAATTGATGGCAATGCCTCCAATAATAGCATACTCGATACACTAAAGGATAGATCTGCACGAGGCTTTCAGTCTTGGGAATAATGTTATGTTGAAAAAGCACACAAAAAGACGGATAATAGGTTGCAAATTACTGGTGTCCCAAACAACGACAACTCCAACAAAGATGCGAGAGAGGATGTGAGGGTTGGTCATCTCAATATCATCCAAATCTACTTCTACGGTGGAAACATCCAAGATCTTAGAATAATCTTGGTCAATGAACTCAATATGGGTCCCTTTCACCTTAGATCAAATTAGACTAGAACACTCATCAAATTTGACGACCATCTGGGCATTAAAAAGACGAATGCAGTGAGGATTGCACTCGTGCTCGAAGGTGTCGTGGAGTAGGATCGGTACCGGGCCTGCAATGACGAATAGCTCCTCCGGGTGAAATGGGGGCGAAATTAGCGAATTTCACCAAGTGCCCTTGATGAAACTCAAAATTCTCCTTTTCCAAATAGGTTTCTATCTTCGTTGGGTTACGGTCTAGCCATACGGCCTCCTA
Organism: Allium sativum; assembly: GCA_030737875.1. Taxonomy (NCBI): domain Eukaryota; kingdom Viridiplantae; phylum Streptophyta; class Magnoliopsida; order Asparagales; family Amaryllidaceae; genus Allium; species Allium sativum. Next base: position 385,738,267 of record CM060916.1, on the reverse strand, counting down.
AGGTGTGAGACCGGGTTGCTGCGTGAGGATGTTAGAAGCTCGAGAAGGGCATTGAAAATCGACAAAATCGAAGAAAGAAAATGTAGATCTAGGGTATAAAAGCGGCTAGACCTGCGACGCAGGAACTTTGATGGTGATTAAAGGAGAAACGGAACTCAAAAGCTGAATTTTTTCGCTTGGAGGTGGTGGGGAAGTGGGTTTCGGCTGCTGGGTTTTTGGGGAGGACGGAAGAATGAATGAATTGACGAGGAAGCGACAATATATATCACTTCCTAAGTTTGGTCGTTCCCGATAGGGGAGGGCAGTTGACCCTTGGAAAGGAGGGCGGTTGACCACTTGCTTCTTTTGGGGAACGGCCTTAACCAGGACCAAATGGGCTTATTCGACTTTGGAAAATTTAGAATAAATTATAATAAAATCGTATTGCCCACTCGACTCCACTGGCAATCTGCTGACATCCATCATTTGTCAAGTCGAGAAATAATTTCCCAAACGTTACATAACAACAACGACCATCAAACGAACAAACAAAATTTTGAAAAGAAAACTCAGTTAGAATTTTGAAATAAAATAATAGATTTTCGCCTTTCCTAGGTTGCAAGCGACTCTAGCGATTTACGAAATCAAATACCCCAAAGTTGAATATAAATTTTCTTTTGTACTTTTTTAAGACAAAATTTTGAAAACTTTTCAATATTAAATTTTATTTGTGAACTAAGGGTCTCATAATATAAATTTAATTTAATAATTTACGTTTTAGTTTATATTTCTGATTGGAACGACCTTTTCATGTTCTAGATTGTTAATATTTTATAATCTAAAAAAGGTTAATTGTGATAATTTCTATAAACCATCCAAATTATCTAGAAAGAGGAATATTAGAAATCACTAGGATTGGGCATTTATAGTTTTGAATTACGACGCTTATTACTTGTCATTTTAAAATTCCTTCTTTTTACTAATGTGGGTTATTTATTTAAATTTCACAAAAACCAACAATCCAAAATATGGTTAGATTTAGATTTCTAAAATTCTATTTCTTTTCACAATTCTTCATTTATAAAATGATTTCTCAAAACCATAGTTTAAAATTTCTGAAACCACTTGTTAATTTAAAAATAGTGATAAAAACTGAAATCCATCCAAATATAAGACTAAGGATTCAAACAAATAATTCTATTAAAAGATTACCTAGATTTTCAAAGCAAAATATCAATGAATATATTTTTTTTAATTATATTTCCGGATACATTAATGTGAGTTTCTCATTTGTGACCAAGAAAAGGTCACCGATTGGACACCTAAAAAAACAAAAAATAAGAAATTGCGACCATTTTAGTTGTACCTAGCTTTTCATCTAGTCACCAAACTCAAATCCATGGGATTCATCACATGTTGTCCTCATGCTCTTCGGAAAAAAAATCGCCAAACACATCGTGGGGTGAATCATGCTGGGCTGAACACTCGAACTCAAAATACATTTAACTCCTAGTCGTTTTAAACCTATCTTAATTAAATAGGCCCATGATTATCTCAACGTTGAGATAATATAGGGTCAAGTAAGAAAGGCGAAAGAAAACAGAAAAGAAAGTCGAATATGTTCTCTCACTAATAATAATGATTAATTCCTTTGATCAGATAAACTAAGCTTTAATACCAAATGTAACACCCCACATTTTTCTAAGCCCGAATTTCAAAAAAAAATCGAAACTCAAACCCATCCAAGCATTTAGAGTGTAAATATGGTACCTGCAAATAATGAGTAGGATCGTAATCAGAGTACAATAAAACTAACTCACGGTGGAAACAAGATAAGATAACTAATACCAACTAAGGCGACTATCATAAAGCAAATCGCCACATCAATATCGAGCATGAGAGAACGAGAATCGAAAACCAAACTGAACATCTGATAAGACTGCCTTCCACGGGATAAACATGAGAGTTGTTATGAGGAGGGGGGTCAGAATAACAAGTCGTGGTGAGTAGAAAATGATAACATGTCTACAATACATAAATGTATCCCATTTAGGTATTAATTACCCTATTCAGTTAATTCCTACAAAAACGTACATGGTTATAATAGTTATTATTCTATTTATGACCTTTTTATTTTTACAATAAATTCCATGTTTATTGCTACAACGGTCACAAATACTTATTTTTCAATTGTTATGGTAGTTATTACCATAGGTTTATTCCCACGAAATGGAAACACTTAAAAAAAACACAGTCATTTACTTAGTATAACAGTATTATTTACGTAAATTTGGACAGATAAGATAATATATATATATATGTATTTCTAAGCTTAGAATTAACGTAGTTCTTAATTTATTTTATTAACATTTATTACTTATGTTTTGGTGTAAACTAACAACCAAAACAACCCTTTTTGTGTTTCATCTTGTATAAGATACAAAACCTTATGAAAACTTTAATAAATGTAATTGTTATGAATTTTCCCAAAACAATTTAAAGTGGAACATTGGCTTATTTCAAATCACAAGAAATAGGGAATATTTATTGTTTATATTCTTGCTGATTTCAAATAAAAAAATTTAAAGAACAAGAAACGCATATTTACAATAACTACATAAAACCCCAAACAACATCAAACGCAAACATGATTATTATTATTTTAACCAAAACTGCATAACTACAAATCAACACTCAAATCCTATGAATTTGGAATAAAATACTACACTTCTAATCAAAATTTTGGGACTGATTTCTAGATTTAGGTGTTTACAATGTCCCTAAATAATTTAGGAATAGTTGTAGGCAAGATGATAATATTAAATTAAAGGCCTGCAAATATATACATAATTTATATTAAATATATTTTAGATTTGGCAAAATAAACAAATCTAATAACAATTAGGAATATAATTCAGATTCAACACAAACGAATTACATAAGCTATTATAAACATTCTATACAAATTACATATTTATAGAACCAACCTTTTGCATAGATCTGGATTCAATGTCTTCAATCCTTGTTGATTTGAATTGAATAGATTTATAATTTAGAATTTTAGAAGAGATTGGAGAATTGGAAATGGCTGAGCTTCACTGCTACTTCTAAAAAATATGAGCAAAAGAGTGGGGTCTAGCCCTTTATTTATAGGCGTTGAAATGACCCTGAAACACCCCACCTCCGTTAGGGTCACTCTCAAATGGAATGCCCTAATTTTGGTGGAGGTTTTATAAGTATAAGTCACAGATATACAAGACAGATATAAGAACACATATTTTTGAACAACGGAAAACAACAACTTTTATTTCATCAAAATACGTATTACACAAACCATGCCATAATTTTCTTACAATACTTCCAAAATCATAACTGTCTTGATTACATTATTTTAAGAAGCATAAAGAAAACATAAATAAACTGCAAAAGTCCCATAATTGCTGTCCAAAGCCATAGTCCGAAACAAAAAGATCCAAGCAATACATTCTTTCTCTTTAAGCTGGATATGAAGGCTGGTTAAGCTGCGGTATTCTCTCCCTGTGGACCTGGGGGGGAAACGGAAGAAAAGAAGACGAAAGAAAAGTAGAGTCAGACATAAAGCCTGAGTAAGTCTAGAAATATTCAGTCTATGAATAAAGAACTGGGTATGATAAGTATAAACTAGAAATGGGAAAGCACCATAAACTAAGTTAAGTTGTCTAGGGTCGAATATACTATCGTACCCCATATTAATCTCTGTACCCATATAAACTAGTTCCCAACAGGCACCCCATAGTCAGGGTGAAGTGATCCATTTTATGATGATCGGCTCCTACTCGCATAGTTACATGTGTCTTACGGCCCCCGTTGTTGTAGTTACCTATGCTGGTCCCACCATGGAGTGTATCAAGTCCCATGGTGGCGGCCCGACACAATCCTAGAATGCACAGGTATGTTGTAACACCCCGTATGTTAAATAACTTGTTATAACATAAATCAGAGCAGAATTAAATTTAATATTCTAAATCAGGGGAAACGGGCTGTGCCATTGCGTTCGTCTTGGAAAAATACGCGAAATAGAGTCCGAGTTTTCGTAAATCGGAGTCCGTATGACCAAGTTATGGCCCGTCAAAGTTTCACGAAAAATCAAAAACGAAAACTGCTCATGTTTTGAGGCCCGGGATGAGTTTTGGGCTGTTTTTTTTGGGCCCTAAATGGTTCCTACACTTGACTTCTTCCCCAAGACATGCTTTAAAGGCTAGGATTGGTTCTAGGGTATATCCTATGGTCCTAAAACATCTAACTAATCTATATATACACCCTAATACCCCCCTTATCCTTACCAAAAATAGATCTAAGGCCATTATGCCACCACTTAGAAAATTGGAGAGCCTCCACTAAAAATCCTAAGAGGGTTTGCAAGCTAATCTACATCTTCTTCTACTTAATCATTGGGATTTGCTTCATTTAACTTGCTAATCTTGTTTTGGTGAGCTTCTATCCCCTTAATAATCAATTATTGAATTGATTATGATAAGATGTGATAAAGTATGGCTATGTTTGTGGATCCATATATTTATGCAAGCTTGATGTAGTGAATATTATGTGTTTTGCAAGTTATATGCCTTATGTCATGCAAGTTTCATAATATGTAATCATGATATTTTTATGCAAGTTGTTTCATGATGTTTATGATGCAAAACACTAAGTGAATATGGATCCATTATGCAAACATGTTATGCAAGTATGTGAGTACTTATGCAAGTCATGTATATGCTTATATGCATGTTTAACATCTTATGCAAGTATATGAATGTTTATGCAAGTTATGTATATGTTGAAATGCAAGTTTAACATAATATGCAAGCCTATGCAAGTATGTGAATGTTTATGCAAGTTATGTATATGTTGAAATGCAAGTTTAACATAATATGCAAGCCTATGCAAGTATGTGAATGTTTATGCAAGTTATGTATATGTTGAAATGCAAGTTTAACATAATATGCAAGCCTATGCAAGTATGTGAATGTTTATGCAAGTTATGTATATGTTGAAATGCAAGTTTAACATGATATGCAAGCTTATGCAAGTATATGAATGCTTATGCAAGTATGTGAGTGCTTATGCAAGTTAAGTATATGCTAAAATGCAAGTTCTACATGTTATGCAAATCACATGTATGATGATATGTAAGTTCATATGCAACATGTTATGCAAATCACATGTTTGATGATATGTAAGTTCATATGCAACATGTTATGTAAGACACATGTTTGATAATATGCAAGTTTGGGTTGAATATAGTTGGGTTAATACATGCTCATATATGCAAGTTGACATCCTCTTAACCCATGATAAAGTTATATGCTAAACCCATGTTATGTGTGGTAAATCTTCCCTTTATTATGTTATGTCATAATGACGATTTACGTGGGGAACGATGGGGTTAATTAATATGATAATTAAAAGTATGTTGAAATGGGTATGATTAAGCATACCATAAAAAAATTAATTAACATAAGTGGGAATTTACCTATTGAGTTAGGTCTACCCCATGGGAATTTACCTATTGAGTTAGGTCTACCCATGTTATGAATAAATTGATATTAATTAGGGATAATTAATATGGGGGTGATTAATTAGGTGTAATTAATCGACTAAGACACGAGGTTAGGCTCTGTTATGACGTAAGACTGTCCGGACCCTACCGGCTTAACCAGGCGGTCATAACAGCCAGTCTAATGTGAGAGGTCTTAGGCACAAATTAAATACGTGATTAAAGTAAAGACACGAGGTTAGACTCTGTTATGACGTAAGACTGCCCGGACCCTACCGGCTTAACCAGGCGGTCATAACAGCCAGTCTAATGTGGGAGGTCTTTATGGGGAATCACGGTCTTAATTAACTAAGAAACACTTAACCATATTAGCATGTAGTGGGACATGAGGGGTTAAGTGGGTGCCTTGGGTGGCATGAGGAATCTAGTGGGTTGCCTTGGGTGGCAATAGAAAATACGATTAGAATACTTAACCAAGTGAAACATGTAATTAAACATGATTAAAGGGTTAAGTGGGGAACACTAGATTAATAACAAGCTCTGGTGGGTAGCTTGTGGAGGGCCCATTATAACCAGTATCCCATATGTATCTTTGTAGCTCGGCCCAAGCCGAGGACGGGACACGCATACTGGGCTTGTCTATAAGTGGCCAAAACGGGGTTAGCGATGGCAACGCAGGCCCATCGGGTTTCATATGCGTGTGTGGGCCCGGGACTGGGAGGTAAGACGTTGTTGCATCGTGTAGGTATAACCCGTGCACCGGTGTTGCTTTTGGGTTGCCACTTTGGGGAATGATACACCCCACTGTGGGCCCAGCACGGATACCTACGTTAGGGAGCCGATCTCTTGGGGTAGTGGGGTACACCTAGTAGAGATAGGGACAGACGGCACCTATGTAGTCAACTAGGGTACAGGAAACTACTGGTTATATCTATCTTTGATATCCTTGGGTGGGATCAACCTTTGAGTAGGAGTGACTGGTGTGGTGCAGTTAGTAATTATCCTTGGGTGGGTAGATGCGTCTTTACGGTTATCTTAGTTCGTCCTGTGTTCGTGGGCAACTTAGTGTAGTCATTATCCCCAAAGATACCATACCGAGTTCATATCATACCCTAATTACTTTAATAATTGTATTATTAAGGAGATAGGGTTCACTCAGGCTTATGTCTGACCCCCGTTGTTTTTATCTTTTTCCTTCAGGTTCTCAGGTTGGGCCTAGTGCTAGTGGGCTTTGATTAGTTTGCTTTATCGATCTCTTGGAGCTTGGACCGTAGATGTAGAGCTCAGCTTATCTTATCTTTTCTGTTATGCCTATTTGTTATGAGTAGTGGGATTATGTACTTATTTTATTCAGGATGGATATTTTGTACTTGACTCTTGTTATGGTTTTATGATGTAACCAAACATGTTTTACTTTCCGCTGCTATGAGATGATGTTTTAAATTTTCAAGTATTACATTATATCTGTCTTGTTGTAATTTTACTGTTCTATACTCACTAAAAATACTCCACCGATGCTATGGCATTCCCTTAGTGAGTGACTATAGCGGGTGTGGGGTGTTACACGTGGTATCAGAGCTTAAGGTTACCAGAACAGATAAATTTTTTAAGAAAAACTATTTTCTAAGAATATTTTAGAAGAAAGTATTTTCAAAAACATGTCTTTTAAGAGTAAAGATTTTGAAAGAAAAGCATAATCCCAGATAGCCATATCTCTATCTTTCGAATTCTCCGTTTGAATCTTTCCTTTTTCCGTTTCAGCATGGCTGAAGATCTTAACTTTCCGGAGGGTGTAGCAATACCAGCATGGTATAGGAGATTGATGGAGGCTAGGGCCGCCGCTGCAGGGCCAGCTAATGTTCCTCCACCACCAGTTATACCCGATCTTCCTCCTCATCCTCCTCGTGTGGTTACTTTTGCTAAGACTTGTAAGGAATTCAAGACTATGGGAGGGAAACCTTTTCTAGGATCAGAGACTTTTGTGGAAGCTAGGGATTGGCTTAAGGAGGTGGAAGAGTTGATAGACATCTTTGAGATGGAAGAAGCAAAGAAAGTTAAGTTAGCTGCTTGGTTAATGAAGGGAGAGGCCTCGTTCTGGTGGGAGGTCACTAATGGAGAGCGCCTTGTTGATTCTTGGGCGGATTTCAGACAGAGGTTTGTGGCAAAGTTTCTCTCAAGGGCAGAAGAAAATCTGTATATGGAAAGGTTCTTGAACTTGAAGCAAGGGAACTTATCAGTGAAGGAGTATGTCAACAAGTTCAATCAGTTGGCAAGGTTTGGCATAGATATGGTGAATACCCCGGAGAAGAAAGCTTTGAGGTTCGTTAGGGGCTTGAACGAACCGATGCATGGATTGGCTATGACTCACATTCCTATGGGGGCTACCTTTGAGAAGCTAGTTGACATGGCACTTATGTATGAGGAAGAGAAGGGTCCCAATACTAGTAAAGCACCCGAGAAGAAAGGAGATCAGAAGAGACCTCAACAGCAACAGCAAAACAAGAATGGGAAAGGCAATGGTGGCAAGGGGAAGAAGAAGAAGTGCTTCAATTGTGGGACACCAGGCCACCTAAGCAAGGATTGTCGCAAGAAGAAGAAGACTGGCTGCTTCCACTGTGGCGAAGCAGGGCATCTGGTGAAGGACTGTCCTAAGAAGGGGCAGAGGACGGGATCTACCTCAGGAGGACAGGTGCAAGCTCTTATGGCACCGGGTCAGGCAAGGGGGCAAGTTCAGGCTCTCGCGGTTCCACCACTTCAGGAAAGAGGTAGAACTATTTCTGTTGAAAGTCTAGTTTATCTGTTAGATCATCCTGTCCGTACTTTGTTTGACTCTGGCGCATCTCATTCGTTTATCTCATCATCTTTAGTTGAGTCACTGCACTTAGACACCAGTCTAGTAGATGATCCCTTGGTTGTTTCAAACCCAATTGGAGGCTCCACTTATTTGTCCATGATGTGTTTGGGTTTGAAGATTTCTATACTTAGCGTTGAGTTTAGATGTGATGCTTTTGTTTTGGGCTTCACGGGCTATGGGTTGATTTTGGGCATGGACTGGTTATCCAGTAATGGTGCCGTTCTTGATTGTGAAAGGAGAGTTGTTAGGCTGATGACCCGCTTGGGTAACACTCTCGAGATCTCTTGTAATCCCATGGAGTCTGTTATGCTAAGTTATCTTGAATCGCTCGATGCTTCGGTCGAGAGTCTGCAATCTGTCAGAGTGGTCCGGGAATATCCGGATGTGTTTGAGGAGGTGAAGGGCTTACCTCCGAAGCAGGAGATTGACTTCCGAATCTATCTTGTGGACAATGCTAAACCAGTATCTTTGCCAGTGCGCCACATGGCTCCTCGTGAAAGGAGGGAACTCAATAAGCAAGTAGGGGAGTTGCTTGAGAAGGGGTTCATAAGACGAAGTATATCGGAGTGGGGTGCTCCGGTGGTTTTTGCTACAAAGGCAGATGGGTCCCTCAGACTTTGTGTTGACTATAGAGAACTCAACAAGCTCACAAAGAAGAATAAACACCCATTGCCGAGGATTGATGATCTCTTCGATCAGTTAGTTGGCGCTTCAGTGTTTTCGCAGTTGGACTTAGCCACGGGGTTTCATCAGTTGAGAGTGGCTGAGGATAGTGTAGAGAAGACTGCCTTCAGGACTCCGGATGGTTTTTATGAGTGGCTTGTGATGCCATTTGGTTTGACGAATGCCCCTGCATATTTCGTTGATCTGATGAGTAGGGTGTTCAGGGAGTATCTTAACAAGTTCGTGGTGGTCTTTGTGGATGACATCTTGGTCTTCTCCAAGAGTGAGGAAGAGCATGCCCTACATCTTAGGGAAGTGTTGGAGACTCTTCGAGCGCATAGCCTGAAGGCTAAGTTTTCTAAATGTCACTTTTGGAGGAAGGAAGTGCGATTCTTAGGGCACGTGGTCTCTAAGGAAGGGATAGCTGTGGATCCTGCAAAGGTAGTATCTATCCAAGATTGGAAGGCTCCGAAGAATGCTACCGAGGTGAGGAGTTTCTTGGGGTTGGCTGGCTGCTATAGGAAGTTTATCAAGGACTTCGCGAAGATATCAGCCCCATTAACTCGCTTGACAAAGAAGAATCAGGTTTTCACATGGGATGTGGATTGTGAGGATGCATTCCGACGGTTAAAGAGAGCTTTAACCACTGCTCCAGTTTTAGTGCTGCCAGATGGGAGTAAGCCGTTCGTTGTTTATACTGATGCTTGTGGGACAGGACTAGGCGCAGTCTTGATGCAAGAGGGAAGGGTAATAGCCTATGGTGGGAGGCAGTTGAGGGCGCATGAGAAAAATTACCCTGTCCATGACCTAGAGTTGGCCGCTATCGTTTTTGCGCTCAAGATCTGGCGCCATTATCTTCTTGGTGAGAGATTTGAGTTGTTCACCGATCACAAATCTTTGAAGTACTTGTTTTCTCAGAAGGATTTGAACTTGAGACAGCAAAGGTGGATGGAGTTCTTAGCATCCTATGATTTCGAGATAGCATATACCCCTGGCAAGGGTAACGTGGTGGCAGATGCCTTAAGCAGAAAAAGGTTGTCCTTGAGTCCGTTGTTTGTGGAACGGAGAAGCTTGGAGTTTATCTCGATGTTTGACTTCAGACCTTCTGTTGACTTGGTACCCGGTTTGCTAGCATCCTTAGAGGTTAGACCTACTCTTTTGGGACGAGTTGGCGAGGCACAGCGAGACGACCCACAGTTGGTTGAGTTGGTAGAGAAGCTCATAAGGGGGAGTCGTCCAGCCATTTGAATAGGTACACCCTAGATGATAGGGGGTGGTTGCGTAGAGACGGTAGACTTTGTGTACCGCAAGATGAAGACTTGAGGAAGGCTATACTTGATGATGAACATCGTTCGAGGATGACCATACATCCCGGTGGGGATAAGATGTACCAAGACATGAGGCGAGTTTTCTTTTGGGCCGGTATGAAGAAAGATGTGGCCGAGTATGTTGCTAGATGCTTGGTGTGCCAACAAGTAAAAGCAGAGCAAAAGAAGCCAGGTGGGTTGCTTCATCCTTTGGAAGTTCCGATATGGAAGTGGGATAGTGTCTCGATGGACTTCGTTGATGGTTTACCGAGATCGAGGAAGGGCAATACAGGAATTTGGGTCGTGGTTGATAGACTTACTAAGAGCGCCCATTTCATACCCGTAAAGAGTAAGAGGACTGCTCCATGGCTTGCTTAAGTCTATGTTCGAGAGATAGTTCGATTGCATGGGGTACCTTCCAGCATAGTGAGTGATCGAGATCCTATCTTCACTAGTGAGTTTTGGGAAGAGTTTACAGGAGGCGGTGGGGACTCAGTTGTGTTTGAGCACCGCATATCATCCTCAGACAGACGGCCAGACCGAGAGGGTGAACCGTGTTTTGGAAGACCTTTTGAGGCTTTGTATCTTGGATTTTGGAGGTACATGGGAAGAGCATCTTCCTTTGGTGGAGTTTGCATATAACAACAGCTTCCAGTCTAGTATTGGCATGGCACCTTTTGAAGCTCTTTATGGAAGGCCTTGTCGATCACCTACATGTTGGTGGGAATCTACGGATAAGATCTTGCTAGGGCCCGATATGGTTAGAGAGACTTCAGAGAAGGTTGATTTGATTCGAAGAAGGATGAAAGCAGCGCAAGACAGACAGAAATCTTATGCAGATAAGAGGAGGACTGATCTTGAGTTTGAAGTTGGGGACATGGTTTTTATCAAAGTGTCTCCATTACGGAATGTTGTTCGCTTTGGATCCGCTGGGAAGTTAGCACCGAGGTTTGTAGGACCGTTTCCTGTCAAGGAAAGAATTGGACGGATGGCATATAGGGTGGAGTTGCCAGACAGACTTAGTGGTATACATGATGTTTTCCATGTGTCACATTTGAGGAAGTGCCTACATGAGACCGCAGAGGTGGTAGAGCCGAGCTTGCTTAGAGAAGTGGAAGTAGAGCGTGATGCGACGATTCGACGAGCTCCTACTCGCATCCTTGGGTCAGAGATTAAGAAGTTGAGAAACAAAGAGGTTCAGCTAGTCAAAGTACAATGGGGAGATGACGAGAGCAATGCTACTTGGGAGACGGAAGCGAAGATGCGTTCTTTGTACCCTTTTCTTTTCGAGAGTATGTTCTTTAACTTCTCCTTTATTGCCTATCTTGTACTTATCTTGTCCTTAGTATGTCCTCTCGTTAGCACCTTTGACCTTTTTAGGGTAAACCTATGGTTGAAACATGTGTTTGAGACATGTTATGATTGATGGATGCAAGTGGATGCAAGTGTTTGCTAGTGGTTGCTCGTGGATGCATATACACACACTTTAGGCACTAGATCGGCTCAATCACTTCATATTGCATATTGCATATAAATGTGTGTAGGTAGCTATATTAATGGATGTATGATGGTTGTGCTATCATATGGATGATGCATTTATTCGGTGAATGATTGTGCACGCATGTAGAAATAGTATGTGTCGATAGGGTTCTTTCGCATACATATTGGATGCATGGCACTATCATGGTTTGCATTAAGGAGGTCAACTGAATCAGTAGACCGCCTGATTTTGCATTAGATAGAGAACATATACACACACTTTTTGCATATGTTCATACAACATTAGAAACTTTAAGGACAATGGATGCCAGTGTTTGATGGTTGAGTAGATGGTTGTTTGGTTGGTAGGATACGTTCTTCTTGACTTAGAGATTTCGGGGACGAAATCCTTTAAGTAGGGGAGAATGTAACACCCCGTATGTTAAATAACTTGTTATAACATAAATCAGAGCAGAATTAAATTTAATATTCTGAATCAGGGGAAACGGGCTGTGCCATTGCGTTCGTCTCGGAAAAATACGCGAAATAGAGTCCGAGTTTTCGTAAATCGGAGTCCGTATGACCAAGTTATGGCCCGTCAAAGTTTCACGAAAAATCAAAAACGAAAACTGCTCATGTTTTGAGGCCCGGGATGAGTTTTGGGCTGTTTTTTTTGGGCCCTAAATGGTTCCTACACTTGACTTCTTCCCCAAGACATGCTTTAAAGGCTAGGATTGGTTCTAGGGTATATCCTATGGTCCTAAAACATCTAACTAATCTATATATACACCCTAATACCCCCCTTATCCTTACCAAAAATAGATCTAAGGCCATTATGCCACCACTTAGAAAATTGGAGAGCCTCCACTAAAAATCCTAAGAGGGTTTGCAAGCTAATCTACATCTTCTTCTACTTAATCATTGGGATTTGCTTCATTTAACTTGCTAATCTTGTTTTGGTGAGCTTCTATCCCCTTAATAATCAATTATTGAATTGATTATGATAAGATGTGATAAAGTATGGCTATGTTTGTGGATCCATATATTTATGCAAGCTTGATGTAGTGAATATTATGTGTTTTGCAAGTTATATGTCTTATGTCATGCAAGTTTCATAATATGTAATCATGATATTTTTATGCAAGTTGTTTCATGATGTTTATGATGCAAAACACTAAGTGAATATGGATCCATTATGCAAACATGTTATGCAAGTATGTGAGTACTTATGCAAGTCATGTATATGCTTATATGCATGTTTAACATCTTATGCAAGTATATGAATGTTTATGCAAGTTATGTATATGTTGAAATGCAAGTTTAACATAATATGCAAGCCTATGCAAGTATGTGAATGTTTATGCAAGTTATGTATATGTTGAAATGCAAGTTTAACATAATATGCAAGCCTATGCAAGTATGTGAATGTTTATGCAAGTTATGTATATGTTGAAATGCAAGTTTAACATAATATGCAAGCCTATGCAAGTATGTGAATGTTTATGCAAGTTATGTATATGTTGAAATGCAAGTTTAACATGATATGCAAGCTTATGCAAGTATATGAATGCTTATGCAAGTATGTGAGTGCTTATGCAAGTTAAGTATATGCTAAAATGCAAGTTCTACATGTTATGCAAATCACATGTATGATGATATGTAAGTTCATATGCAACATGTTATGCAAATCACATGTTTGATGATATGTAAGTTCATATGCAACATGTTATGTAAGACACATGTTTGATAATATGCAAGTTTGGGTTGAATATAGTTGGGTTAATACATGCTCATATATGCAAGTTGACATCCTCTTAACCCATGATAAAGTTATATGCTAAACCCATGTTATGTGTGGTAAATCTTCCCTTTATTATGTTATGTCATAATGACGATTTACGTGGGGAACGATGGGGTTAATTAATATGTTAATTAAAAGTATGTTGAAATGGGTATGATTAAGCATACCATAAAAAAATTAATTAACATAAGTGGGAATTTACCTATTGAGTTAGGTCTACCCCATGGGAATTTACCTATTGAGTTAGGTCTACCCATGTTATGAATAAATTGATATTAATTAGGGATAATTAATATGGGGGTGATTAATTAGGTGTAATTAATCGACTAAGACACGAGGTTAGGCTCTGTTATGACGTAAGACTGCCCGGACCCTACCGGCTTAACCAGGCGGTCATAACAGCCAGTCTAATGTGAGAGGTCTTAGGCACAAATTAAATACGTGATTAAAGTAAAGACACGAGGTTAGACTCTGTTATGACGTAAGACTGCCCGGACCCTACCGGCTTAACCAGGCGGTCATAACAGCCAGTCTAATGTGGGAGGTCTTTATGGGGAATCACGGTCTTAATTAATTAAGAAACACTTAACCATATTAGCATGTAGTGGGACATGAGGGGTTAAGTGGGTGCCTTGGGTGGCATGAGGAATCTAGTGGGTTGCCTTGGGTGGCAATAGAAAATACGATTAGAATACTTAACCAAGTGAAACATGTAATTAAACATGATTAAAGGGTTAAGTGGGGAACACTAGATTAATAACAAGCTCTGGTGGGTAGCTTGTGGAGGGCCCATTACAACCAGTATCCCATATGTATCTTTGTAGCTCGGCCCAAGCCGAGGACGGGACACGCATACTGGGCTTGTCTATAAGTGGCCAAAACGGGGTTAGCGGTGGCAACGCAGGCCCATCGGGTTTCATATGCGTGTGTGGGCCCGGGACTGGGAGGTAAGACGTTGTTGCATCATGTAGGTATAACCCGTGCACCGGTGTTGCTTTTGGGTTGCCACTTTGGGGAATGATACACCCCACTGTGGGCCCAGCACGGATACCTACGTTAGGGAGCCGATCGCTTGGGGTAGTGGGGTACACCTAGTAGAGATAGGGACAGACGGCACCTATGTAGTCAACTAGGGTACAGGAAACTACTGGTTATATCTATCTTTGATATCCTTGGGTGGGATCAACCTTTGAGTAGGAGTGACTGGTGTGGTGCAGTTAGTAATTATCCTTGGGTGGGTAGATGCGTCTTTACGGTTATCTTAGTTCGTCCTGTGTTCGTGGGCAACTTAGTGTAGTCATTATCCCCAAAGATACCATACCGAGTTCATATCATACCCTAATTACTTTAATAATTGTATTATTAAGGAGATAGGGTTCACTCAGGCTTATGTCTGACCCCCGTTGTTTTTATCTTTTTCCTTCAGGTCCTCAGGTTGGGCCTAGTGCTAGTGGGCTTTGATCAGTTTGCTTTATCTATCTCTTGGAGCTTGGACCGTAGATGTAGAGCTCAGCTTATCTTATCTTTTCTGTTATGGCTATTTGTTATGAGTAGTGGGATTATGTACTTATTTTATTCAGGATGGATATTTTGTACTTGACTCTTGTTATGGTTTTATGATGTAACCAAACATGTTTTACTTTCCGCTGCTATGAGATGATGTTTTAAATTTTCAAGTATTACATTATATCTGTCTTGTTGTAATTTTACTGTTCTATACTCACTAAAAATACTCCACCGATGCTATGGCATTCCCTTAGTGAGTGACTATAGCGGGTGTGGGACACAATCCTAGAATGCACAGGTATGCTACTGGTGCCCAGTGCCTTATTTTTCTGTGCCGGAGTGTGTGCACGCCCGCACCTTGTTAGAACCTACACTGCTGCACCACCGCCGTCGATTTGACCTCTTACAGTCAGCCCAGTAATCATGCCCCACCCTGCCTAGTTTCAGGGTATCATGATACCTTGTAGGGTTACTGCTGAAAAGGGTCCCCCGCTACTAGGTTTTCTATTTCTAGCCAACATGCTAAGTTGGTTAAGTGTTTTATAAACCTAACCCCCAATCTGTCTGTTTAGTTTAGCATGTTCTATTTTGATTAAGTCTTAATTCACTTAATCCTATCAATCCTGACTCAGCCTTAATTGTCTTATTAAAGCCTTGACCTCTCACATTAGGCAGGTATTGTTGTGGCTGCCTGTTGCCGGTTGGGTCCGGGCAGTCGTACGCCACAACTCAGTCTAACCTCGGGTCCTTATTGGGCTCTGTGTTTAACCACCCACATTGGATAGGTATTGTTGTGACTACTGGACAGCCGGGCGGTTCCGGGCAGGTTTACATCACAACTCAATCCAACCTCGGGTTAAACACATCGTATTTTCTACATTTACATACTTTGTCTCCTTCTTCCTTGGGCAGTCCCTAGCCCAGTGGCCTGTCTCCCTACAGTGAAAGCAAGTAGCACTCATCCTCCTCTTCTTCTTCCTGCAGTCTCCCTCCAGATGTCCAAGAATTCCGCAGAAATAACATTTCCTTTTTTCACGTTTCTTGTTATTACTGTTACGATCCTTTCTTGTTTGACTATTATTCGTCTTCCTACTCTGGTACTCTTCCGCTTGCTGGTTTACGTGGAGGAGGAGGAGTGAAAGCGTCAGCAGCTGGGGAGTAAGGTCTCCAGACATGCTGAAACAGAAAGGATAGATTCAAAACGAAGGATAAGAGATAGTACCTATGGCTTTGGGGGGACTTTGCCTTTTTAAAATAAAATAATATTTTATCTTTTAAAAATGCTTCTTTAAATTTCTTTTTGAAAAATAAATTTTCAAAACTTTTTATCTTATCCAGTAAACCTATGCTCTGATACCAAGTGAAACACCCCACCTCCGTTAGGGTCACTCTCAAAGGGAATGCCCTAATTTTGGTGGAGGTTTATAAGTATAAGTCACAGATATACAAGACAGATATAATAACACATATTTTTGAACAGCGGAAAACAACAACTTTTATTTCATCAAAATACGTGTTACACAAACCATGCCATAATTGTCTTACAATACTTCCAAAAATCATAACTGTCTTGATTACATTATTTAAAGAAGCATAGAGAAAACATAAATAAACTGCAAAAGTCCCATAATTGCGGTCTAAAGCCATAATCCAAAATGAAAAGATCCAAGCAATACATTCTTTCTCTTTAAGCTAGATATGAAGGCTGGTTAAGCTGCGGTATTCCCTCCCTGTGGACCTTGGGGGGGGGGGGGAACGGAAGAAAAGAAGACGGAAGAAAAGTAGAGTCAGACATAAAGCCTGAGTAAGTCTAGGACTATTCAGTCTATGAATAAAGAACTGGGTATGATAAGTATAAACTAGAAATGGGAAAGCATTATAAACTAAGTTAAGTGGTCTAGGGTTGAATACTATCGTACCCCATATTAATCTCTATACCCATATAAACTAGTTCCCAACAGGCACCCCATAATCAGGGTGAAGTGATCCATTTATGA
This sequence comes from Allium sativum, assembly GCA_030737875.1. Taxonomy (NCBI): domain Eukaryota; kingdom Viridiplantae; phylum Streptophyta; class Magnoliopsida; order Asparagales; family Amaryllidaceae; genus Allium; species Allium sativum. The sequence continues at coordinate 385,721,145 of CM060916.1, read as the reverse complement.
TGATCGGCTCCTACTCGTATAGTTACATGTGTCTTACGGCCCCCGATGTTGTAGTTACCTATGCTGGTCCCACCATGGAGTGTATCAAGTCCCATGGTGGCGGCCCGACACAACCCTAGAATGCACAGGTATGCTACTGGTGCCCAGTGCCTTATTTTTCTATGCCGGAGTGTGTGCACGCCCGCACCCCGTTAGAACCTACACTGCTGCACCACCGCCGTCGATTTGACCTCTTACAGTCAGCCCAGTAATCGTGCCCCACCCTGCCTAGTTTCAGGGTATCATGATACCTTGTAGGGTTACTGCTGAAAAGGGTCCCCCGCTACTAGGTTTTTCTATTTCTAGCCAACATGCTAAGTTGGTTAAGTGTTTTATAAACCTAACCCCCAATCAGTCTGTTTAGTTTAGCATGTTCCATTTTGGTTAAGTCTTAATTCACTTAATCCTATCAATCCTGACTCAGCCTTAATTGTCTTATTAAAGCCTTGACCTCTCACATTAGACAGGTATTGTTGTGGCTGCCTGTTGCCGGTTGGGTCCGGGCAGTCCTACGCCACAACTCAGTCTAACCTTGGGTCCTTATTGGGCTCTGTGTTTAACCACCCACATTGGATAGGTATTGTTGTGACTACTGGACAACCGGGCGGTTCCGGGCAGGTTTACATCACAACTCAATCCAACCTCAGGTTAAACACATCGTATTTTCTACATTTACATATTTTGTCTCTTTTCTTTTTATATGTAAATATTTGCGGCCCATTATTCAAATTTATCTTTTTTGATTAAGATTTATTTATGCCACGTAATTGTTTTTTCAAGGTTGTTGGCATGCGTCAAACATGCCAACACATATGTTCTATACTTTAGCCCAAACGTCATTACCCCCGTTTTATACGTTCGCTCCAATGTAAGGTGTGTTGGGTTTAACACTTAAACCCAATTTAGCCATATGTAAAGGGGAGGCTTATAACATGGTGTTTATCAGGTAACATGAAAGAGGGGAGTGTGAACGCATGAACTTGCAACGAACGATTCAATTAACATAAAGTAGGCACATGTGAACTTGTAATTGTAACATCATGTAATCATGGCATAACATGAATCATTTTATCCATATAATTATAGCATAAACAATACTTAAATGTGAATCATTCTATTCATATAATTATGGCATAGGAAATACTTAAACATGAATCATTCTATTCATATGATTGTGGCATAAACAATACTTAAACATGAATCATTCTATTCATATGATTATGGCATAGGAAATACTTAAACATGAATCATTATATTCATATGATTGTGGCATAAACAATACTCAAACATGAATCATTCTATTCATATGATTATGGCATAAACAGTACTTAAACACGAATTATTCTATTCATATGATTATGGCATAAATAATACTTAAACATGAATTATTCTATTCATTTGATTATGGCATGAACAATACTTAAACATGAATCATTCTATTCATATGATTATGGCATAAACAAAGCTTAAACATGAATCATTCTGGATGATTATGGCATAAACAAAACTTAAACATGAATCATTCTATTCATGTAATCATGGCATAAATAATACTTAAAAATGAATCATAGGTTCAACTAACCATGTAAACTTGAAATTAAGAATCTAACTAAATTAGATATCATTATTATTGGCACATGGTCTTGACTAGAAATATAAGCCTATATTTTTATTTAGGCATAATATAAACTAATCATGTTCATAAAATCACTACATGCTAACAAAAAGGTACTTACTTTTGTCACCAATACAAAAGTATGGTTCAACTAGAATTATCCCAACCTAATTCTTATATGAATCATGGTTTTTATAGAATTATAGCATAAACATACCTAAACTTAAATCATGGTTTTTATTCTATCTATGTAACTAGTAAGTAATTCTAGTGTAATTCTAATGTAACTTATGTGTCAAATATGTTATCATATGATTATGATAACAACATAAGCCTAAAAACATGTTTTCAACTAGGCATAATAACAAACATAGTTTAGTCATGTTCATAAAATTAATACACGTTTACAAAGACGCTTGCTTTTGTCACTATCACAAAATCATGATTTTTATACTTGAACTATGATGCCAATTCCAACGTAACCTTCATATGGATCATAATACTTAAGTGGATCAAATTACACTAAAGATGACCATTGAATTATACATCATGTTGGCGTAACGATAAATCATAGACTTGCATGAATTTCAAACAAACTATTACAACATATAGTTGTTATTTTCAACATGAATCATATACTTGCAATTACCAAATGGGTGTTGTAAATAACTACCACAAACATGTAGTTTTTAGTATGAATCATATGCTTGCATGAATCCCAATTAAAATTCCACAACATGTGGTTGTCAACATAAACCATATACTTGTATGAATCCAATCGTACATCATAGCATTGCCAAATCGTTTAGAATCAAAATAACATACAAATATAAGTTATTATCGCCATAATTCCATTTCGTTGTTAAATTCCAACGCAAATCACGTACTTGCAAATATCCAATCGTATACCATAATATTCCCAAATCGTTTAGCATCAAAGCAACATACAAATATAGATTATTATCGCCACAATTCCATTTCTTACTTTACACAAATCAACACAATTATTTAATTCACATCGGAATAGCACTCTACTTACAACGTATGACGAATCTTCAATTCAGGAATCTGAATTCTGAATTTGGAGATGCTATCCTTTGTTGTAGGCGTTGCTTTGATTTGATTAACGTTGCTTTAAGCTTTTGATTTATCTCCTAATTGTCTCTCTATTTCTGACGGCTATCCTCAGTCTCTCCTCAGCAGCATGACGGTCTCATCTCCATTTTAGTTTATGTGAATTAGGGTTAGTCTTAGGTCCTTTTTATAGAGTTTGTGAGTTGATTTAGACCGTCGATGAAGCTTGGTTCAAAAATAGCCGTTCGTTCAAAGGAGAGACCAACCAGGAGCTGACAGCTAGCCCTAGTGACAAGGCAAGGCTCAGAAAATCGACTAAACACAGACCAGGCCAGCCAGGGTGGGATGTGTTCGACCTGGCTCAGGGGCCAGGTCGACTCCCCAGTCGACCCCCAGGTCGACTCTAGAGTCGACCTGCCTGGGCAGGTCGACCCCCAGGTCGACTCTAGAGTCGACCTGCCTGGGGCAGGTCGACCCCTAGGTCGACTCCCAGGTCGACCTGGCCTGGCAGGTCGACCCCAGGGTCGACCCCCAGGGTCGACCCCCAGGTCGGCCTGGTGGGTTGGGCAGGAACTTTTCCTGCCTACTCTAATTGGGCTGAAATTCAAATCTGTTTTCGAAATTTGAATTTTCTGAAACTTCATCGGGCCATAATTTTGTCATACGGGCTCCGTTTTTCGAAAATTCGGACTCTATTTCGCGTATTTTTCCGAGACGAACGCAATGGCTTATCCCGTTTCCCTTAATACTTTGATTTGACATTTATTATACTTTAATATGTGAATTTCACTGTTATAAAATACACGGGGTGTTACAAACCCTGAACCGTTAGGTTTAATTTTGTAAAGATCCGCCCGTTGTTATAAAATTTTATAATATAAATGACCATCCAACCCTACCCGTCATTGGGAGACAAGCAACTGGGAGTTCGACACCCAAGTCGACCACCCGTTTGACCCTAGGCTCGAACACTCTTGGTCGACCTGTCCCAATAATGGAAAGTTATAAATAATATAAATATATTATTTATTCTGTTAATTTATTTTTTGTCTATTTTCGTATTTCATCCGTAACCTTTTCATGTAGACTCTGTTCGCGAAGTTCCAATAATAAAAGTTGATTAGAATTCCGTCATGAACGCAGCGATGCAAGTTTCATGGGAAAATTCTGTTGTTCGCGAAAATTCCATTTCTGAGAATCTAATTATATAACTAAATTAATTATCGTCAAAATTCCAGGTTATTACACTAAGTTCTCTTTTAACGTCCTTCCTTTGTACTTTTTGCATTATTGCAAATTTTAACTACTTATTATTTACTGGACCAAGATTTATCTTCATGATAGTATTCCATTTATAGTAGATACCATCGTTGAGATAATATCCATGGTCATATATATTACCGCCTAAAGTAAGTAAAGGAACATGGAGTCGACCTATCATTTGGTAAATTATTAAACAATGAAGATTGTTCTACTACATTTAGGTCACTATTAGAACCTAACATTCCGAAAAAGGAATGCCATATCCACAAGTCAAACAAAGCTACCACTTCAAGAATAACCGTCGATCTATGAGATTTTCCTTTGAAAGCTCCGGCATTCGCCTTTGGAAAGTTCTTCCAGTCCCAATGCATACAATCTATACTACCTAACACTCCAGGACATCCATTACTACAATGCATCTCTATTAATCTTGCAGTGTCATCTTCATTCGGCTAGGTACTGATCACCGTAAATGTCGATGATCGATTGACAAAAATGTTCTAGAGATTACAGTACATTGCTTTATCCTAAACACAGATTTTTATCTAGAGCATCTGCTGGTCCTATATATGCAAGCAACCGTAGGGCAACTGTCATTTTTTGCAGACTTGTAAGTCCAATAGTACAGGATGCCTTTTTTTTAGGATGAAGTATTTATTGCGTTGTTGAATTGATTTTTGTATCCCCAGAAACAATGGCTATCGCATGTGAATTTTTTGATAAAATCAAAATCACTGCATGTAGGATTCGAAGTGAAATAGTCTTATATTATATTCGACTGTAAAGGGAATATCCTCGATTTATATACAAAAACAAGTAAGGAAGTTGAATCGTATAACTAGTACAAATACTGTTTGCCTTTAATCATTCAATTTTTCTTTGTAAAGAACATAGCTATGGTCACAGTCAGTCACTATAGCCACGTTGCATGGTTCCCTTGTCTTAATTGTTTGTAGCAATGTCGCATTATCAAACGAATCAAATCACTAGTTGAGATTCTTTATAAAGAATGTGGATACAGTTTTTAGTCACAATAAGTCACTACAACCATATTGCATAGTTCCTTTATATTAATTGTCCATAGCCACGTTGCACCATCAAATGAATCGTATCTCTAGTGGAGATCCTTTTTAAAGAATATGGTTACAGTGTCTAGTCGCGATAATTAGCTGTAGCCACATTGCATGGTTTTCTTACCACTTGGAAACATTCATTCACATTTCAAACAAACATTGAGCATTCGTTATTTGGTAATTATAAATACCAATGAATGTGAGATAAGCTAATCCATAAATTTAAATCAAATCAGAAAATGCTGATTGAATATCCAAAGTAATACGATTACACTGACAATCTGTTTGAACTAACAAATCCTAATCCATCATCACCTAGAGAACCGACTTCATAGTACACAAAAATGGAAAAGCGACATTACTATGATTTGTGACAAAGAGAGCTTCGAGTAAGTATGCTCCAAATGCAAATAAGCCACACACAAAAACATCGACCCCCTTAATGTACCCAAAGGTTGCACAGGTTAATTCCTCTTGTCCATGATGTTGTTGATGTCAACGAGGTTCAATCTACGAATATTGTATGCTTATGTGGTTTTAAAGCACCACTTCTAGTCTTCCGACGTGGAAACGATGTTTGTCGTTGGTACCATTATTGTCTGTTACATCCAAATGGATGTGAATTTGGAAAGTGGATAGATAAATGTTTTTCTATTAGGGATATTACTTATGCTTTGGAATTGGAAGCAGTGATAAGGCGGTCCACACTCAACTCAATGATTTTATGCATGCAAATTACAGGTTTTAGTAATGGTTTAAATTAGAAGATTACCTACTTTATGTTAAAATTTTAGATCTATGTTACCTTTATTACCTATATTGGATCGTTTTATTTATCTTAATTATACTGCAATTGTATAAGTAATCAGAGTAAAATCCATTCATTTAATTAAATAGAGGATGAACCATTTATTTAAGTTAGAACAGGGCAACCCAATTATTTAAGTAATCATAGGACAACCCATTTGTTTAAATAAGAAGAGGATGACCCATTTATTTAAGTAAACAGAGGATAACCTGTTTATTTAAGTAAAAAAGCAATGAGCCATTTATTTAATTAAAAATAGGAAGACCCATCATTGACACCAATCAGAAGATGACCCATCACTGACATCAAATAAAGGATGACCCATTAATAACATGAGATTGTTGCCATTAACTATATGTTGTTTTATTTGTGTACACTATTATCCATTTATCATATGTTATTTTATTTCTATAACTTTGTATTGTGTTTATTAATTTCATAATCTCAACAACTTCTATGATGTATAGTCATATTTTAAAATAGTCCTTTTATTAAATTCTTTAAATTTTGGTTTAGGAAAAATCAAACCACGGTTTTTATGAAAATATGATTTTGATATAACTCAAAATCTACAAGGTGAAAATAAGTTTTTTCAATTTCATTTGAAAACCTATTCTACTAAATCCAGAAGATTCTTATTTTATAGAATTCCAACTTAAATTGGATCAAACATGTTTATTTGAACTTCAAATCAGAAAATTACGAACTACTACTGCACGAATTAGCTCATATTAATTTATAATGAAACATATGAACAAAACACGAACTTTGATGCACATACAATGAGAATACATGACTGCATAAACTTGCACATACACTAAGAAAACATGACTACATAAATTTACATTGACAAAAAAGGTAGAAAACATAAAATAACATCAGTCTGTATGAGGAGAACCACCACTAATCTCCTCGTTATTGCCACCATCAATGGCATCACTATCATCATTGATGTCATCAAAGTTATATGGCTTTGTGGTTGCTAATGGTGCTGAAGATGTTGATTCCAAGTCTGGTATCATGAGTTGAGTCTTATACTTTGTCTACTACTATATAGCAGTCTGATAACTCTTTTACATATGGTATTATGCTCAAGCGTCACATACTCAAATGCAATAATCGACCATGTTATGGTCAGTATACTGAGAAAATTGCAATGTAAAAAATGGAAGTTATACATGTTTGTATACCAATGTATGTAATAAATAGAAGTATTATGTAACAAAATTACATACCTCATGATGGTGATACAAACCAATATATGGTTCATCCCAAAACTGGTTGTCAGGAGGAAACTACGGTGGATAGTCTAATAACTCGCCCTCTAAACCATAAACTATAAACGAATGCCGAGGAGGCCAAATGTAAGAGGCTGTGTATATTGGGACGATGTAGGCTCAAATGTGGTCGGTTGGTAATTGAACTCTACCAGAAGAGGTACATGGGCCAATATGATCAAAGTTCAGACCTCGTATATAATCCAATAAAGAGTAAGCCCGTAAGGTAACTCGAGTCCAATAAGAATCAAAATCTCCAGGCATGTTAAAAGGCTCATCACCTACCCATCTCATGGCCCTCATTTTTACAATATAAGCTGAGCCAACCCAAATCGATCAATACATATCATCCAATGGAAGTAGATCAGAGGGAATGTGTACCATACCATCTAGTTGTAGCCAACATCGCTCCCCAAATAGCATATAAATGGAAATGTAGGGATGTAACAACCCACCCAAAATGGGCCTAAATTGTGACCCAAAAAAGACCAATCGAAATTTAAATCCATTATAAATGGATTATTGGTTCCTATAAGGAAATGGTATATCAATAATAGGTGCATCAATAATAGGTACCTTTAATTAAAACTGTCATAAAATGAGTCTCATACAACAATAGGTACATCAATAATAATTATTCCAATATAATTATACTGCGTAAATGATGACTAATATCCATGAATCCTCCATTATCAGGCTCCATCCCCATGTATCACTGATTCAAGTGCTCTCGCCTACTATCTTGTTTATATGTTGAGAGGTGGGAGGTCAAAATATAAAGTTCTGATTAATGAACATAAGTTTGAAGAAATAATATCTCATGTATTTGGTAGTATAAGTTCTTCCCGATATGTCTATGCAATCAAACACACACAACTAAACATACGAGACATACCTTCTCACAGTCACTTAAGGCCTATTTGTAAATCTAAGAGCAGACATCCTTATAGTCGCTTAATACTCTACTGTTAATCTCAGGGAGTATGTTCTCACAATCACTTAATACCCCATGAATTAATTTAAGTGCGGACATCCTTAATTATAGTCACTTAATACCCTATGAGGCAGGATATACCTAGTCATTTAAGTCCATTACAAACTTTATTAAGAGTGGTGTAACGTCCCAGATTTTTAGTAGTCGAATAACTAATCAATTAATCAATTTAATTATTTGAATATTGTTTTCGAGATATAAATGAATTGAATTAAATATTTCTAAATATTTGATTAATAAAATAGTGGAATAACATATTTAATTTTGAAGTAGTCGAAATAAGTTGAAATTTCAATATTGTGTGTATTGGATAATTTAAGACATTTAATTAAGTTTAGATTCGAGTTATAATAACAAATTTATTTATAAAACAACATTTGAACTTATTAACTATGATATACTTTAAAACAAGCTCATAACGTCGTGGTAGTTCATAGTTTTACGTTTTGAATTTCAAGGATTCATTATAAGTCGGATTTCTTTGAGGCAAGAAACATTCGAATCTATTAAACTATATTTTTCTAATGGAAGAGAAAATTTGAGATATCATATTGTAGATTGTGAGTTATTTTCAAATCAAATTTTTTTGAAAGTTGGCATGGAATTGTTTATAAACCATAAAGATTTATTTAATAAATAAAAGGGATTTTATATCAATTGAATATCGATTTAACTTGGATTTTTAAATATCGAGTTATAAATCCAAGTATTTATTTTGGAGCTATATGATATTATATTTGGATGTAGATGGTAATATTTATTTATTAAAATTGAATTGTTTTTGGAATTAATTAATATTTTATTGGTTTTATTTAAGCCTTAAAAGTTGCCATTTTGCAAATGACCTCCTTTTTCGACAAATCGAATTTTATTATATTTATAATGATTGATTATTGCTAGATTTCAAATTTGGCACCAATTGGAGTTGTTTTGTGATCGTGCACAATTTAATTGTGAATCAATCAACAATTTGACTAAAATAAAGCTGTGTGAGCAAACATACTCGGATTTTGACGAAACAAGTTTCATTGAGTCCATAATGTAAAACCATAGTTGTATGTCCATTTTCGTCAATATTACGTATCGTATGTGATTATATAAATTTTTAAATAATGAATATGAGTAGCGATATAATAAAAATTAATATAATAATGGAATATAAAAATATTTTCCTTCATTATATATATCCCTTAACCTTTCTAACCCAACCATTTCATTCTCTAGTCAAAGAAAATTCACTACGCCACTGTCTTCCATAAGCCATATAAAACGTAATCTTTGTAAATCATTGATAAATCAAAGAAAAATCTTTATAATCCAAGTCTCTTATATTTGTAATCCTCATGTATTGCTCTACCCTTTCCATGTAAATTTGTGACTTGCGATCAGAATTTTAAGTGCTGGATTGACAACAACATGAGCTTGAGCTCCCTTATGCGTTAGTTTGGTGCATTATTGGATGAAACGGATATCATAATTGGGTTTCTAGTGGGGTTTAGCTTCTAGTGTAAAGATTTTGTGGGTTTTAGTCACAAAAAATGTGCGACTTATACTGTTGGCATGAGGATGGCCTAAATTCACAATGTAGATGGAGGCTTCGAGTTCGACATTATGTATATGGGAAGGAAGAGAGTTAAATGAGGAGAGTTATAGGATTTTTAGTTTGAATTTTAATTGAGTGTCGAAGGAGATAATTGAGTGGAAGAATTCGACCTTGGTGAAGAAGAATAGGAGGGGTTCTGTAATAACCCGGAAATTCTGAGCCAATTTAAAAAATTTATTTTGGTAATTTTGATGAATTTTGAATATTTAAAATGAATCATTTTAAATAATAATGACGAGAAATTTATTTTGAATAGAAATAGAACGTATACGTTTATATAGATCATCGTTAGAATATAAATATTTATTTGTAATTATAAAAGGAAATGAAAATGGCGTAGCGAAACTAGTATTATTAGAATCTAACTAAGAATATCTTTCCAAAGAAACCGAAAAATCGAAATTTAATAGCGGGGATAAAAAATTATGTCTAGTTGAAAATTCAGAATAGTCGCTATGGAATTCTAGCCCTTAAAAATGGAAATTCTGCAAACGACCTCGGTTTTCGACGAAACCACTTTTGTTGGATCCGTGATGTCGAGTTATTGCTAGATTTCAAAATTCTTAATTTTCTGAATCAATATGTGAGCGTGGCAAAGGAAAACGCGTTTGACCAGTTTTAGTCAATTTTAATCGATTGGAAAATGGCCATTTTCTAACAGTCTCAGAATTCGATGAAATTAGTTTTTTTAGGACCGTATCATCAGTACGAAGCTAGAAAATATTTTTCGGGAATTTTTAGAGTCCGTATATGGCCCTGGTAAATTGAAATGCACGTTCAAATTCAATATATAGAGTTATATTTTGATTTTGACGAAAACTGATCGTAATGGTCGAATTGGCCTGCGAAACATATCCCATTGTGTTCGGAATAGGGGCAATTAGCTAGGGGCGACAGTCATTGGGTCTCGTTTCGAGTTCGAATAAAAAGCTAACTTTTATGGGAAATTAAATTAAATAAATAATTAAATAACCCCCTCATTCTCTCCCTTATACCCCCTTTCTCTAAATCATGCAACAGAAGGGGAAAAACAACAAAAGAAAAAAAACGCATTGACTCCGTACCCCACGAACCCATCGCCCCCATTCTCCGATGCGCCGCCCCCCTCCAACGCCGGAGTCGCGCCACCTCCTTCCAGACGCTCACCAGCTACCGCCTCCAAGATCGGCCCCCCTCCTCTTCTTCAATCTTTAAAACCCTAGATCCCCATTCATCTAAAAACCGCCGCCCTCCCCCTTAAAACCTGCCGCCGACCCCTCCCTGAAGCCCTCCGCCACCTGTGCCTTCAGCCCCCCCTCGCTGCAGAAAACCGTAAGTTTTCTGATTTATTTTTGTTTTCATTTTTTTAATTTCTTTTTCAGATCTGATTTTTTTATTTATTTTAAACCATTGAAGAAAATATATGATAGCATATATAAAATCAGTTTTGAAAATAGCAAATATAAAATCAGTTTTAAATAGCAAAAACAAAATCAATTTTGAAAGTATAGGAGCATTAGATTTGAAATTATCGAAAGGTAAGATTTTTAATTATCGAAAGGTAAGATTTTTCATTATCGAAAGATGAGATTTTATAAAACAAAAGATGAGATTTTATAAAACAAAAGATAAGATTTTTTTTATTAAAAAGATTTGATTTTTAACGCATTAAAGATTTAATTTTTATCGAAAGAAAGAAATGATTTTTATTAAAGAAAGAGGCGATATTTTTATACAAAGAAAGGCGAAATTTTTATATAATGTAGATATTAAAATTTTGATTTTTATAGTATAGAAATAATGAAAATACGATTTTTATATTATATAGATAGTAAAAATTTGATCTTTATATAAGAAGTAGAAAAAAAGAATTTATATAGAAAGAAGCGTTGTAAAAGTCTATGATTGTTAGTCGAGTAAAAATATAATTTTTAGCTATATATCGAAAGATTGATTTTTATATATAAACTCGTGAAGTAAAAATATGATTTTTACTTCGATAAAAATAGGATCTTTTATATATGAAAGATCAGTTTAAAGATATGATTTTTATTATGCAAATGAAGTGATAAAAATATATTTTTTATTATAAACAGCGGGACAAGGACTACATTATTTCAAACAGATCCAGACGGTTTAGCAGTTCAGAAGCAAAGCACGGCAGAGTGGAACCCTCGGTGAGAACTCCTCACTTTTATTTTGATTTCTAGTTGAAATATATACTAGGATGCAGACGGTGTTTAGTAGCACCCGACACCCGTCGTCCACAGACCATGGATGACTTGTTTGTTTGATTGCTGTGTTGTGAAATTTGATTATGTGATGTGGAATGAAATAAAATATTTTATAGTGGAAAATATTTTATAGTTAAAAATATGATGTTTAACATATGAATAAAATAAATATTTATAAACAAATCGGACGATTTGTTCATATACACTGATTTAACTGATATTGATTGGGACGATAAATTTTACACATCGCCCAACTGCACAAATAAAATATGTATTTGATTGTTTGAAAACCCCACACGGGTATTGGGATGATATATGACATACACTAATCCCAATAATTAGTTGTATGTCGATCGATTGATTGACAGGCTGTTATAAGCGTTGAATATTTATATTTGATGCTTATACAGTGTAGAACGCACTTTGGATGATGGTTGGGTGTTTATCGTCGTTGTTGTATATATGAATTTGATGAAATCCATATAACTGAAATTATATGGTAATTGATTGTGTCTGATTCCAGTTCAGAATTATCGAATAATTTAAAAATAATATTCTTTGAATATTGAAATGTGAAGCCGTGTTAAGTAGTTACACGCCATTTTAACACGAACGGGAATTTTGTCGATTTTATAATGAATATTGAAAGTGATTTCAAAATCGAATATATAGAATTGAATTCGAATTGAAATTGAATAGAATTGAATTCGAATGGAAATTGAATAGAAATGAATTCGAATTGAAATTGAATAGAAATGAGTTCGAATTGAAATTGAATAGAATTGAATTCGAATTGAAATTGAATAGAATTGAATTCGAATTGAAATGATTTCGAATTGAAGTTGAATGAATTTAAAATTCAAATTGAATTGAAAACGAACTGAAATTGAATTAAAAATCGATTTGAATTGAAATCAATTTGAAATGAATTTAAAACGAATTTATAAGGAAAAATTCAATTTTGATTTGAATTTGAAAGGAAGTCGGAATCGTTTTGAAAACAAATTTAAAACGATTTATAAAATACGTTTTAAAAGGAAATCAATGAAATATATATAATATATATATTATATATATAGAATGGCCCAAATAGAAAGCGCTGCGCCGCGGCAGCTCGCGAATTTCGACCATTGACTTCGAATGGATATTACGGGAGATCCGACCGTCGGATTCTCCTAAAACCGGAATCGTTGGGTTCATATCGAAAAGAGCTTTCTAACGAATAATAGAGATTTGAAATCTAACGGTTGGATTTGGAATTATGTCCAAATCAAATTTGGAAAAGGTCGCTGTAAGTGCAGTTCGATAGCCGTTGATGGAAATCGACTGTACGGGCCTTGATAAAATTATTAAAAATAGTAATAACTTGTGTAAAATCATAAGAAATGATTTGGGAAGAATTGGGATGAAAAACTCCATATTTAAAAAGATAAAAGTAGATTTTTATCGAAATGAACTGGTTTTGAACTAGAATAATAATTTATTTATTTTTAAAATAAATAAATTGGATTTGAAATGGTTTTAAAAATAATCAGAATTTCCAATAATTGAATTGGAATGGATTTGAATCGAAATCATCTTCGGAATAGTTCGATGTTGGATTTCGTGATTATACAGATGTTGTTATGGAAATTTGAAAGATATATTTATATCGTTATTTCCAATACGATATTTGTTGGTTTCAGAATTTGATATTGAATATACGCCGATATATTTTCTATTCAGAGCCATGTGTTCAATATCAAATGGGATTTTGGGTTTTCGTGAACGGTATCTTTAATAATACTGTTTTTAAACCCAAATGGAGTTAAGAAAATTAGGAACTAACTGGGGATCAGTTAAGTTGGAGGGTTTCTTGGATATTGATCTGATGTTGGTTTCGGCCTTCGGGGTTAATATTTTAGGGAACTATCCTCTTACTAATTTACGGTTAGGGACTGATTGAAATGTGATGTGATTTTGGGGTTTATCGTGAACCGTGTTTTAAATGACATCGGTTCTTTAACCCAGTTAAAGATTAAAACTAAGTGGAGTTTTAATGAATCTTTAATTAGATTGAAAAGATCGAGAATGGAATATCATTAGTTTTGCTCCAGGCGATAGTTAAATCTTTAATTAGATTTGAACGTGAAATGGTAATTGAATTTACCGATAACACCATGGTGTTAGATATGAAGTATTACCAGTTTTACTTCATGGGATGAATAGGTTGAGAATGAGAAATTAAAACAAATGATTACTTCAGTAAGGTTCGTTAATCCCGACTAGTTTGAAGTGATATTCAAAGGAAGATTAAAGAATAAATTTAAAAGAATTTATCTTTGATAAAATTAATGGGAACCTTTCCCTAAGATTTGAAACTTAGAAACTAACTGTAGGTTAGCTAAGAAGAATGGCTTCCTGGGTATTGATCTAATGTTGGTTTTGGCCTTCGGGGTTAATGTTTGGGGAATTATTCTCCTGCTAATTTGCGGTTAGTGACTGATGAATTGGAATGAGGCGTATGTTGTGTTTGTGTAACACTTGTTTATTATATACACGAGTTATTCGGAAAGACCGGGTTTATCCCATTCTGAATAACTGATACGACGATAAGTCGAAGGTGAAGACGGTGGTTGAAGACCGGAGGTCTTCACGTCGTTTGGATAATTACTGATGATCTTAATTGGGTCGTACACCCAAGAGGAGGGAATCAGTTCGTGATCGTCCAGACGTACTTGGAGATCGATGGATATGCAGGGTACTAGGTGCCTCCGGTTTCGTTCAGACCCAGAACGAACTTGTAAATGGACTGTGTGTCTGACATTGGATATCATTCTGTGTGATTGATGGATATCGGTTGCATGGAGTGGTTTGCCTGTGTGGCATGCTAAGATGCAAATGATTAGGGCTTCTGTAGAAAAGCAAAGTCTTGTGGTTAATGATCAAAGCACGGCCTGTGTGGCACAGCTTTGTGTAGCGTTAATTCGCGAGCCTCACACCCCGGTAGTGGACCAGAAACGGGAGAGGACTTTAGGGAGGGCATGCGTTTCCTTCTAGCTAGAAGTGGCGTCAGTGGTTTTACACGCCCTAACGAGTTTGACTTATGTGGTTGTTGCTGTTGCGAGGCGCCTCGGATATATCGGTGACTATGTGGAGCCGATGGAGTCATTTGTTGGCTCATTGACACCCCATAGGGTGGGGAAATGCAGTGTTCAGCCATTTTAATCCACATCGGTGGACCGGCCCTGACGATCCAAGGCTTGCCTGCGCGCTTGCCTGAGACACGAGCAAGAGCATCTCGAATTCGATGGAGGACGATCCCTTGCCTCGGTTCACAGATGGAAATCCAACTTCCAATACGTGACGTTTCGATTTTAGTTGGAATCCTATATATGGCGACATAGTGGGATGGGGCGCTCATGCCGTCTATGATTGATACTTATGATTGAAATTGTTTTGACATTATACACTTATAGTAATAATAAAAGATGAAATTTAGCGTATCAAGCATTCTTTGGCTATTATAAGGTAAAACCCTATCCTCCGGTTTGTGTTGCATTGTGTGATGGGACCTGGATCTTATAATAGCTTCATTGTTCTTTATTTAGCATTGCGTTGTTGTTTTATGCACTGGTATTCTTTGGAGGAAACCCGTTCCATGTTATACGGTGTGGTCCCTTGATATATCTGATTTAAAGTAAAGTTTTAAATAGCTGTTTTAGTTCTCACACCAGTCCCATGACTGACCTGGAGTTTATTGTTTTAACCTAAACTCTGGGTGCCCTTATTTTGACACGGGCAGTTAGTAGTTTTGGTTTTGCAGATTTATATTCACAGGATCCAGATTTACAACTGGAACGATACCCGGAAAGCTCTGTATCCGTGTATTACTCCTAGTTGTGTATTGTATTATTTTCCGTTGCTATGTAATGTATTGTAATCTCTGATATTTTATAATGTACATTATTTGTTTATACTCTGTATATTCTTGTATTCTGATGAATTGTTGTAATAAGCAATGAAATGTTCTTCTGTTTGCATTCTGATTGGTCTTGTCCTCAAAGTAATTCGTTCTTTCTCTTCTCTTCGGAGACCGGGGAAGTTCGGGTCGCTTCAGGTCCGAATTATTATGTAGAGGAAGAAGGTTTTAAAATGTAAGCAACTGTTAAGAAGTGGTTAGGGTTAGTTAAATAATTTATTAATCGTTAATGATCGCTATTACAATTCAAAACTTATATACATTATAACTTCTTCATACAATGTCAGATTGATGAACTGTCTATCACGTTGGAATCTTATGGACGCATGTTACATAATGAAACTGGTTTTGGGCGATTTGAAGCTGGTTACAATTTATGGAAAAATAAAATGCTTGATCGAATCTACTGACCGTTTACCGTTGTTAACGATAAATGACCAAAGTGAGTGAACTCACAAACTCTGTCCATTTTATTATATTATAAACGTATGTTAGGATTGATAAATGATTAAATGTTGTGTGATAGTTGTTTGGACGAATTGCTAATAAATTGGTTGAAATTATAGATATAGTTATATATATAAATCATTGATTATATATTGATTCTATTTATTATGATATCTCATATTGAAATGAAATTGATGTTATTTACGTTGATTAACATTTGTCGATGCAGGAAAAACAGGTTGGAGGGACCCAACTGAATTTCTCAAAATTATTACTGTTTGTTTTCATATATTATGATATATGACATGTTAAATGTTCAGTGATAAATTTTGTTGTGTTGGATATTTTAACAGCTCTAGCCCTAAAATAATTGTTATTTAAATACCACAAAAATAAATTCAAATGAGATGGAAAATGAATTTGGGTTCTAAAGAGAAATTTTTTATTTAAAAAAAAATAGAAATTGAATTTCGAATGGGCAATGAAATAATAACTTGTTTTTAATAATAAAACAAGTAGTTTGATTTATAAACGAAGTTTATAAATGAAGTGGAATAATTATCATTGGATAATTTGGAAATGTAAATTAAGGAATGAGTTTAAAGGGAATTTGGAAATAGTTTTAAAAAGGAAACGATCAAATTAATTCCGATGTTTGGAAAGTGAATAGAATTAAAATAAAGTGAAAATTAGGGAGGCATCCCTATTATACTTTCATATTGTAAAGTCGGTCCTTATCAAAGTTTCATTGTAAATCCGGTCACTATTTTTTAGATACAAAGAAAATTATTATTAATATGTCAGCAGATTTTATTAATAATTTGCTGATATGTCAGCAACTTTCACTTGTAAAGCTTCATTGTAAAACCGGTCCCTGTTTTCCAGAAACAAAGGAAAAATTATTGCTGAAATGTCAGCAACTTTTATAAATAATTGTTGATATATGAGCAGCTATTATACAATGTACAGAAAAGTGAATAATTATTGCTGAAATGTCAGCAACTTTTGTAAATAATTGCTGATATGTCAGCAACTTTTATGCCGTGTATAGAAAAGTTGCTGATATGTCAGCAACTTTTATGAAATGTTGTTAATATGTCTGCAACAATCGAGGATAAAAAATAGGACCTAATTTACACTAAAATTTAGTGAAGGAACTTTTGTGTATTTTAAACCTTAATAAGGACCTATGCCAAAAGTACTTTAAAATAAATCCATAAGAATTTATAATTAGAATTCTACTATGTCGAATGTTATAAAAATAATTTATTTTCATAAATAATATATTATATAATTTGGAATGTGACAAGATAATTAATATCCGGTTTGAAACCAATATTTTATAATCGAATGTAAAATCGATATACAATTATAAACTTTTTAAATAAAATAGACTAAAAAGTTGGGGTGTAAATGAGATTTGATAATAAAAGGGAATGTGAACGAGAAGGTATAAAATGACTCGATAGATGGAAATTTTAACATGTAATGGTTTTACAAATAAAATCAAGATTGATTTGATAAAATGAATCTTGATTTCTGTAAAGAAATAATATTCATGTTTAAAAGAGAATAATGGTTTAAAAGCAAACGTTTTGTAGATTGGAATAATTATAAGGGAAATTGATAAGGGTTTGGAAGTGATAAATTCAAAAGTGAATTTAGAATGAAAATGGAAATTGAGTTAACCCAAAACGGTAAATTTCTTTCGAAGTTCAGAACGTTAATCGGATAGAGATTATTCGAAAGAGAGTTATCGAATGAGATCATTCGAAAGAGAATTATACATTAAATTCGACTATATCGAATTCAAGAAAGTACTATTTAATTTCCGTTTTAAATAAAAATTTACAGAATTATTTATTTATTTAGTTATTATTTTATTTATTGAAATCAATGAAATGAAGTTATAGGTTAAGATTTTATATCTTGGAGAATAGATTATAACGCTATCGTTATAATCAATGATTTTCGGAAAAGAAGTGAATTCTTAAATTGAATCTGAGAGTTACGTAAGCAATGTTTTAATTTGAAGTTATAAGCTTTGTCTATTTCAAAGTTAAGAATGTTGTTCTACTAAGGTCTAAGAGGTAATTATACC
This sequence comes from Allium sativum, assembly GCA_030737875.1. Lineage (NCBI taxonomy): Eukaryota > Viridiplantae > Streptophyta > Magnoliopsida > Asparagales > Amaryllidaceae > Allium > Allium sativum. Next base: position 385,702,677 of record CM060916.1, on the reverse strand, counting down.
CCAACTTAATTGACTTCATCATTGGCCGAGGAATGGTTAAGATTCGGTAGCGAGGATTGGATAGAAATACGGTTAGTTAATGAGTGATTAATAGGTTGAGTTGTCGTAACGATGTTTTATATAACAATCATTTAAATCCATATAAATATATTTTGGAAAAATTTTCCAAATATAATCACAGAAATTTGCTAAGCATAGAAAATGAATGTTGTGGTTATTTTGAAAACAAGAAATATGAATATACGGAAATGTTTACGATGTCAATAATGTATATTATCTAAATATAGTAAATATGAACTTATGAATATATGAAAATCTTTTCCTATTGTGATAAGATATATTTTCTAGAATGTAGAAAGTAAATAGTGTATGATATGTGGAAATGTTTTCGAAGATCGTGAGAGGCCAAACGAGTTTTGAAAAATATTGGGGGAAAGATATGAAAAAATGGGAAATGATAAATTATTAATAAATTAATTTAAAAGGCTCAGTGTTGGTTGATGATTGATCGATAGAATTTCCATTTGGAAATAGGATCATTGGTCATATGGATGTTTCCTTTGATAGTTAAATAACTGGCTATCAAAGTTTTGGCCTATTTTATATTCCTGTTGTCAATACGGAGAGACCGAGATTAGGTTTATTATTTGAAAACCACTTTGCATGAGAATAATTGTTGTCAATCAAATATGCGGGAGGTAATTGAAGACACGATAAAGTTCAAGGGCTATTTTGTTAATCCTAGGTAGAAATTTCCTAAGATGGATTGATGAAATGGTGCCTTCTTTTTGTCCAATCTCAGGACAACTTGTATGGACGAATGTCTTGTAGAGTATGCCTAACTGATCATCTATAGTGATCTCTTCAAACATATTTATGTTGGTGGTAGAGGAATTTGTTTCTCTTAGCTTTCTGCCCAAGATAGTTTTGGGGAAATTAATAAATGATTTAGTAGGTTTGATGAGGTGGCATTCAAAATGAATGATGCTGTGGTATTAACAAGGTAAGTATGGCCTTAAGCCTCACAATCGGGAAATGACAAAAATCGGGCATGCAACACGGTAAGTGGGTTGCTTCCATTACGGTGTATTGTCACCTGATCTAGAGAAAAATATATTTGCTTCTTTATTCTATCATTGTTGTATGCTTTGGGTACAGTAGCTGATCCCAACCGTCGGTGATAATACATTCGATACACTCAAAGGAAATGAGTGGTCGATCATGTGTGGCCTGGGTTATAAGATGTTCTTGTTGAACCCTGTGTATTTATTTCTAGAGATATACTATCAGATGGTGGCTTCATACCTTGTCATAGTCGGAAATCCATTCTCCAATAAGCGCCCTGTATTTTTGATTGTATTCTTTGTATGTGAAGCGTGAGATGGTGTTCCGCTAGATTGTTATTGATTTGATTAGACAATATTATAATATCAAGATAGTGTTGATAAAAAAATATTTTGGGTTATCGTTAGGTAAAAACCATCAGTGTTTAAGTGTGGATCAGCCTTACGATCATCCTTTTGTTAAAACATATTTTTACAAGTTAAACCAAGTGGTTGGAGTTTACTCACATCAGTCTCATGACTAACCCAGAGTTTATTTTGTTTTGTTTTTTCCCTAAACTCTTAGTTACCCAAATTTACCCTAAACATTTTGTAGTTATTGTTTATTATTGTTGTGTTGTAGTTGTACTTTTATATTGGTATTAATATGAAGTTTCAATTTGTAGTTCAAAAGTTATGTTATATAATATATTTTATTCATTCTGCTGGGAGATTGTGTTTACTCTGATTCCGTTGTATTTGTGTTCTTCTTCTTCTATTCTAACTTTCTTTCTTTCTTTTCCTTACCCTCCAACTTCTTTCTATCAATGTTTAGGTATTTTCGGTACTTGAAGGTCGGGATGTTATACAGTGAATGTATTTATGTCTATTCTTGGGGTCAAAAATCTCTCGGGCTGTTACAGGCGGACATCCCTACAATCACTTAATACCCATGGAGGACCCCTAGCCAATTAAGACCTCGTCCTTGTAACACCCCACCTCCGTTAAGGTCACTTACAAAGGGAATGCCTTAACTTTGATGGAGCGTTTTAGTAGACAGAACAGAAATTTACAAGACAGATAAAAAAATACTTAAAAAAATTTATAACTTTATTACAACAGAAACTGAAATAAGTTTAGTTGCATCTTTTCAAATCACAATATCAAAATTCAAGTACAAAATATCAGTCTTGTACAAAAGCCTTCAGAATGCATAGTTTTTAAAGTCATAATCCCCAACATAAACTGCCATGGAAAGATAGAGCCAAAGCCAAGCGATACTTCAAGCAGAGGAAATCCGAATCAAGCTACTATATTTCCACCCTAAAACCTAGGGGAAAACGAAAGAAAAGGGGCGAAAACAAGCAAGGTCAGACATAATGTCTGGCAAGTCCAGTGACATTCAGCATATGAACAAATAATAATATCATGACATGAAAATAAAGCTGGATAAGAGACAATAGCAAAAGGAGTAACTGGTATACTTAAGCTAAACAGAAGAAACAGAATGATATAGCCCATGTTATGCTTCTTACTTATATTTTACTCCTCTGCACTAATACTAGTATAACAGGATTAGGCGTTACCCTAATGTCTAAACTGGAACAGAAATGGAACAGAATAATCTATACAGAAACAGAATGCCAGTAATGGGCCTTTACCACCCCAACAGACAGAAGGTACATAAACGGAATCAAAGACGGAAACAAAATAATCCCTACAGAAATAGAATGTTAGAATTAGGTATACACTAGTAAATGGGCCTTTACCACCCCAACAGACGGTACCACGCAGAAACAGACAGGTGTTACCACCTAACAGAAACAGACGGTACTCCAACAGAAACAGACAGAACTAAGTGTACCCTAAATCTACCCCAAGCGATCGGCTCCCTAATACATAAATACCCTATGCCAGCCCCACGGAAGGGTGTATCACTCCCTAAAGTGGCAACCTTTGAATGACACAGACCTATTTACGGATGTCACGGCGTCTTACATCCTCAAAGGCAGACCGGGATCCATGCACGCACATGACCCGGTTGGAACGCACCATCAACACCCCTCGCCATTATCAGAATGAACCGCTTATAATTAGTTCAGTAAGTGTGCTCGGACCCTACCTACTATTGGGTCATAGTTTTGATACCAGAAAGGGTTACTGATTAATATAGGTCCTAAAAAATAGATGACACAAGTATTTTCCCTCCTAACCTTGTGTCCCCAGACTAACAGATTTCAGATTAACTTGTTTACAAGTTTTAGGCCTACAAAGTTCAGAATCAACTAGTTCACAGACCAAAAAATCAAGTCAACAGGTTTTCAGACTAACGGATCATATGTATAGTTTTAACAGACTTACAGATTGTCTAACTTTGTATTGGGCCTACAGATTCATGAAACAGGTTTATTAATTCATTAGTCCGGTTGGTTTAGCCAAACACGTTTTAGACATCATATTTATCTTAGATTTGCATTAATTAAATATTAATGCGCAGACCTCTCACATTAGGTCGGTAGCTTGTTGCCGCTGGATAAGCCGGGCGGTTCCGGGCAGACTTCTGCCACAAGCCAGACCTAACCTCATGTCTAAGCATATTTTAGTTATGCCTATGACCTCTTACATTAGACTAGCAGTTTGCGGTTGCTGGTTAAGCCGGTTGGGTCCGGGCAGGCTTCTACCGTAAACATGAATCTAACCTCGTGTCTGAGCATTTTTATTTTAACCAGTTTATTCCATTACAAATTATACAAATATCAGACTAATTATGTAAATTTAACAGATTTGACTTCTTTTCAAGTCGCCGCAGATTAAACAAATTAACATGTTTTACACAAATTACAATCATTCAGCTTTTCAACAGATTTAGCAGCTCAGGCGGTTCAACAGATTTAGCAGATTAGGCAACTCAACAGATTTAGCAGATTGGGCATAATTAGCAGGTTAGGCGATTCAACATATTTAACAGTTTAGGCAATTCAGCAGATTAAACAGGTAACAGATTTAGCAGATTAGGCAAATTTAACATATTAGACAGATAACAGTTTTAACCGATTTAAACATTCCTTAAAGCCCTATTCACATATCTTGCCTAATTCATAAAGTAAGCCTAAACCTATATGCCCAAATTATGGTCATAATCCACCATATAACATATGTCTCAAATTCTAGTTAAACTTGCGTACTTCAGAATATTCTCCAAAAACTCTAATCGTCATTCACATATAAATTATGCCAAATAGCCATTGTTTACAATGCATGTCACATATCCAAAAAAAACCATTTAGGTGTATTCACACTTAATAATCATCAAATCTTAACATGGATCTTCACACCTAAGTTATATGCAAATTAATTCTCTTTGTTCCAAATTACAGACTATAATATATATAGTATGTCCAGACCTAGATCTTGAATTACAACTTGTACTATGCATCCAAATCAGTTACATGTTCACAGTTAAATTTTATGCCCCAAATCCCAAGTCATATGTCCAATATTCTTTATGCCTCAAAACTCAAGACATAAGTTAAATACACCTTCTGTTTTAAATACAATATGCCCTAATTATATGCCTCAGATTTATGTTCTAAGTTACAACCTATGTTCTTTATGTTCTAAGTCACAATAATCCTTTCCTTCCAAGTCATAGATCGCCTTATGCAATAGGCTTCAAATTTATGTCCAGAATTACAACATGCATTGTATCCTCAAATTAATTACAAATCGATTTTGCCCAAATATGCCTCATTCAATATTCTTCCCAAATTTAGCGTTTATGCGTTCATCTCTTATGAGACTTTGCTCAAGCTCGTGGTAGCCTGGCTATCAAAAATAAGAAAGAAAGGAGGAAGAAATACAGAACAAACAAAATAATAAAACAGAGGAACAAATATGATAAATAGAAAAAAGGCATATTCTCAGATTCAGTTTTATAATTATGTCAAGATCATGATTAAAATTCATATCGGAAAATAACTGCACTTGCCTTGATTGGATTATAGAAGAAGAGTTGCAGTAGTTCTCTTTTAATCTAATTCAGATTTGGAATAAGATGCACTAGTTCTAGTTTTGATTCCAGCAGTGTAGCGACGCCATTATTTTATTTATTTATTTCTATTATCTCAGAGGCAGCATAAGGAGAGAAGAATGGTGTAAAGAGAATGGGGCTAGGGGGCTGTTTATATAGAATTTCAAACTAATTAGAGCCGTCGATGAAGCTAGAGTTAATCAAGGCCATCCATCTCAAGAGAAGCCAATCAGAAAGTGACAAATCAGCCCTAGTGACACAGCCAAGCCCCAGAAACCGAGCCAGGACCAAACCAAGCAGGTTCGGTCGACCAAGCAGGTCGACCCCCAGGTCGACTACATGGTCGACCTGGTATCCAGGTCGACTCCCAGGTCGACCCCCTGGTCGACCTGGGCCCTGGGCGGGAAAATTCCCGCCCAGCCCAGTTCTGGTCCAGTTTCGAATTTTGAACTTGTTTTCGGGCTGTTTGAATTTTAAATCGAATTCTGAAACTTCCTGAGGTCATAACTCGTTCATACAGAGTCCGATTTATGCAAACTCGGACTCTATCTCAAGCAGAATTTCAAGATAAACGCAATGGCGCAACCTATTTTCCCTGATTCTTGTTTTAAAATTTAATTCTGCCTAATTTACTGTTTTAACATGTTATAAAAATACGGGTTGTTACATTCTCCCCTCCTTAAAGGATTTCGTCCCCGAAATCTTCAAGTTAAGAAGAATGGATCCTATCATCCAATCATCCATCTACTCAACCATCATCCACAAGCAACCATTGTCCTTAAAAGATTTCTAATGATGTATGAACTTATGCAAGAGTGTGTGTATATGTACTTATCTAATGCAAAGATCAGGTGGTCCACTGATTCAGTTGACCTCCTTAATGCGAATTATGTCAGTGCCATGAGTCCAGCATGTATGAAATTTTCTTATTTGATACATATCATTCTACATGAGTGCACAACCGTTCATTCATATGCAACATCCATGTGTTGAGCCAACCATTTTGCATCCATAAAAAAAATGCACACACATCCATATGTAGTATGAGAGTGTTTTTGAGCCGATCTAGTGCCTAGTGTATGTATATGCATCCACGAGCAATCACTAGCAACCACTTGCAACCACTTGCAACCATCAAACATAACATGTCTCAAACACATGTTTACACCCATTAGTTTCTACCTAAAGGTCGAAGGATAAAGTCGAGTGATAGAAGCAAGTATAATTAAAACTAAAGTTAGGTTCCCATTAGACATCGGTTTAAGAGAATAACTTCTAAGTATCAACCCCGAAGACCAAAATCATCATCAGATTAATACTTAGAGAATCACTCCCATTAAACAAATGCCCAACTGGAAATCTATTTCAGAAACCTACAAACTACTGATACAGATCAGAATACCAAATGATTCTTAGGAAACTAAGCATGATAAAAACTCAGAATGTATGCGTCACGCCCAAACAGATGCCCTCAAACCCCAACTTATCACAAATAGATGAGTCGTAACCCTCATGGGGTCTGAGACTATAACGGAAACAGAAACAAGACTAGTATTAAAGTGCAGAGTTTCAATTACAGAATCAAAATGCCAGAATCAGAAAGAGTTTTTAACTCCTCAATCAGATAAGGAAATTAACCTTCTACATAAATTTTCTTATTTCTACCCTATCTACCAGTCACTTGAGCATTCGCCTGTCCTCCAGAAGTGGGTTCTGCCCTCTACCCTTGCCCCCGTTTCTTTGGGCAGTCCCTTGTGAAGTGCCCCATCTCTCCACAGTTGAAGCAAGTGCCCTTCCTTTTTCTGCAATCCTTGTTCAGATGGGTCGAGCTTCCACAAGTAAAGCACTTCTTCTCTTTCTTATCTTCAGTCTTTTCATCCTTCTTTTGTGTTTCCTTTTTGGGCCCCTCCTTCTTGTTCTGTGGTCATTCAAGATTTTCCTCTTTCTTTTTACTTTCGGCTTCCTCTTCATGCATTAACGCCATGTCCACCAATTTTTTGAAGGATGCCCCCATAGAAATGTGGGACATCGCCAATCCGTGTAGCAGCTCATTCAAACCTTTAGAAAACCTTAGTGCCTTCTTATGTGGTGTATTTACCAATTCTAAGCCGAATCTTTCCAATTGATTAAACTTGTTGACGTACTCTCTCACTGATAAATCCCCCTGCTTTAACGCCAAGAACCTTTCTGCATATAGACTCTCTTCCGCTCGTGATAGAAATTTCATCTCGAACCTATACCTGAAATCCATCCATCTCTCTACCGGACGCTCTCCATTTCTGACCTCCCACCAAAAAGAAGCTTCATCCTTAAGCAACCATACTTCCAACTGTATCTTCTGTCTATCGTCTACCTCGAAGATGACGAACAAATCTTCAGTTTCTTTGAGCCAGATCCTTGCTTCCATGAAGGATTCAGTTCCATTAAAGTTCTTCCCACCCATGGCTCGAAAGTCTCTACATATCTTCGGGAAAGTATTCATGTGTGGAGGAGGAGGAGGAACCGCTGCAGCTGGGGGAGGAGGGACGTTTGTTGGGCTCGCATCATTAGCCCTAGCTTCTAAGTACCTCTTGAACCAGCCAGGTATCGGTACGCCCTCCGGAAGGTTAAGATCCCAGACATGCTGAAACGAAAGAAAAAGGAAAGATTCAAAACAAAGGATAGAAAGATAGGCTATGGCTTTGGGGATTATGTTTTTCAAAATAAACTCTAATTTTGAAAATACTTCCTTTTTAGAAACCTTTTTGGAAATAGTTTTCCAAAACGTTTTATCAAATCTGGTAACCTTCATCTCTGATACCAAGTGTAACACCCCACCTCCGTTAAAGTCACTCACAAAGGGAATGCCTTAACTTCGATGGAGCGTTTTAATAGACAGAATAGAAATTTACAAGACAGATAAACAGTACTTAAAAAAATTTATAACTTTATTACAACAGAAACTGAAATAAGTTTAGTTACATCTTTTCAAATCACAATATCAGAATTCAAGTACGAAATATCGGTCTTGTACAAAAGCCTTCAGAATGCATAGTTTTTAAAGTCATAATCCCCAACATAAACTGCCATGGAAAGACAGAGCCAAAGCCAAGTGATACTTCAAGCAGAGAAAATCCGAATCAAGCTCCTATATTTCCACCCTAAAACCGGGGGGGGGGGGATGGGGGACGAAAGAAAAGGGGCGAAAACAAGCAAGGTCAGACATAATGTCTGGCAAGTCCAGTGACTTTCAGCATATGAACAGATAATAATATCATGACATGAAAATAAATCTGGATAAGAGACAACAACAACAGGAGTAACTGGTATACTTAAGCTAAACAGAAGAAACAGAATGATATGGCCCAAGTTATGCTACTTACTTATGTTTTACTCCTCTGCACTAATACTAGTATAACAGGATTAGGCGTTACCCTAATGTCTAAACTAGAACAGAAACGGAACAGAATAATCTATACAAAAATAGAATGCCAGTAATGGGCCTTTACCACCCCAAAAGACAGAAGGTACATAAACGGAATCAGAGACGGAAACATAATAGTCCCTACAGAAATAGAATGTTAGAATTAGGTGTACACTAGTAAATGGGCCTTTACCACCCCCAACAGACGGTACCATGCAGAAACAGACAGGGGTTACCACCCAACAGAAATAGACGGTACCCCAACGGAAACAGACAGAACTAAGTGTACCCTAAATCTACCCCAAGCGATCGGCTCCCTAATACATAAATACCCTGTGCCAGCCACACAGAAGGGTGTATCACTCCCTAAAGTGGCAACCTTTGAATGACACAGACCTATTTATAGATGTCACGGCGTCTTACATCCTCAGAGGCAGACCGGGATCCATGCACGCACATGACCCGGTTGGAACGCACCATCAACACCCCTCGCCATTATCAGAATGAACCGCTTATAATTAGTTCAGTAAGCATGCCCGGACCCTACCTACTATTGGGTCATAGTTTTGATACCAGAAAGGGTTACTAACTAATATGGGTCCCAAACAACAGATGACACGAGTATTTTCCCTCCTAACCTTGTGTCCCCAGACTAATAGATTTCAGATTAACTTGTTTACAAGTTTAGGCCTACAGAGTTCAGAATCAACTAGTTCACAGACCAGAAAATCAAGTCAACAGGTTTTCATACTAACGGATCAGATGTATAGTTTTGACAGACTTACAGATTGTCTAACTTTGTATTGGGCCTACAGATTCACGAAACAGGTTTATTAATTCATCAGTCCAGTTGGTTTAGCCCAACACGTTTTAGACATCATATTTATCTCAGATTTGCAATAATTAAATATTAATGCGTAGTTCTCTCACATTAGGTCGGTAGCTTGTGGCCGCTGGATAAGCCGGGTGGTTCCGGGCAAACTTTTGCCACAAGCCAGACCTATCATCGTGTCTAAGCATATTTTAGTTATGCCTACGGCCTCTCACATTAGACTAGCAGTTTGCGGTTGCCGGTTAAGCCGGTTGGGTCCGGGCAGGCTTCTACCGCAAACATGAGTCTAACCTCGTGTCTCAGCATTTTTATTTTAACCAGTTTATTCCGTTACAAATTATACAAATATCAGACTAATTATGTCAATGTAACAGATTTGACTTCTTTTCAAGTCGCTGCAGATTAAACAAATTAACATGTTTTACACAAATTACAATCATTCAACTTTTCAACAGATTTAGCAGCTCAGGCGGTTCAACAGATTTAACAGATTAGGCAACTCAACAGATTTAGCAGATTGGGCATAATTAGTAGGTTAGGCGATTCAACATATTTAACAGTTTAGGCAATTCAGCAGATTAAACAGGTAACAGATTTAGCAGATTAGGCAAATTTAACATATTAGACAGATAACAGTTTTAACCGATTTAAACATTCCTTAAAGTCTTATTCACATATCTTGCCTAATTCATAAAGTAAGCCTAAACTTATATACCCAAATTATGGTCATAATCCACCATATAACATATGTCTCAAATTCTAGTTAAACTTGCATACTTCAGAATATTCTTCAAAAACTCTAATCGTGATTCACATATAAATTATGCCAAATATAGCCATTGTTTACAATGCATGTCACATATCCAAAAAAAAAACCATTTAGGTGTTTTCACACTTAATAATCATCAAATCTTAACATGGATCTTTACACCTAAGTTATATGCAAATTAATTCTCTTTTTTCCAAATTACAGACTATAATATATATAGCATGTCCAGACCTAGATCTTGAATTACAACTTGTACTATGCATCCAAATCAGTTACATGTTCACAATTAAATTTTATGCCCCAAATCCCATGTCATATGTCCAATATTCTTTATGCCTCAAAACTCAAGACATATAGTAAATACACCTTATGTTTTAAATACAATATGCCCTAATTATATGCCTCAGATTTATGTTCTAAGTTACAACCTATGTTCTTTTTGTTCTAATTCACAATAATCCTTTCCTTCCAAGTCATAGAGCTCCTTATGCAATATGCCTCAAATTTATGTCCAGAATTACAACATGTGTTGTATCCTCAAATTAATTACAAATCAATTTTGCCTAAATATGCCTCATTCAATATTCTTCCCAAATTTAGCGTTTATGCATTCATCTCTTATGAGACTTTGCTCAGGCTCGTGGTAGCCTGGCTATCAAACAAAAAGAATGAAAGGAGGAAGAAATATAGAACAAACAGAATAATAAAACAGAGGAACAGATCTGATAAATAGAAAAAGGGCATAATCTCAGATTCAGTTTTATAATTATGTCAAGATCATGATTAAAATTCATATCGGAAAATAACTGCACTTGCCTTGATTGGATTATAGAAGAAGAGTTGCAGTAGTTCTCTTTTAATCTAATTCAGATTTGGAAGAAGTTGCACTAGTTCTAGTTTTGATTCCAGCAGTGTAGCGACGCCATTATTTTATTTATTTATTTCTATTATCTCAGAGGCATCATAAGGAGAGAAGAATGGTGCAAAGAGAATGGGGCTAGGGGGCTGTTTATATAGAATTTCAAACTAATTAGAGCCGTCGATGAAGCTAGAGTTAATCAAGGCCATCCGTCTCAAGAGAGGCTAATCAGTAAGTGACAAATCAGCCCTAGTGACACAGCCAAGCCCCAGAAACTGAGCCAGGACCAGACCAAGCAGGTCAGGTCGACCTGTAGGTCGACCCCCAGGTCGACTACATGGTTGACCTGGGTACCCAGGTCGACTCCTGGTTGACCCCCTGGTCGACCTAGGTCTTGGGCATGAAAATTTCCGCCCAGCCTTGTTCTAGCCCAGTTTTGAATTTTGAACTTGTTTTCAGGCTGTTTGAATTTTAAATCGAATTCTGAAACTTCCGGAGGTCATAACTCCTTCATACGGAGTCCGGTTTATGCAAACTCGGACTCTATCTCAAGCAGAATTTCAAGACGAACGCAATGGCGTAGCCCGTTTTCCCTGTTTCTTATTTAAAATTTAATTCTTCCTGATTTACTGTTTTAACATGTTATAAAAATACGGGTTGTTACAGTCCTTAAGCCCATGTCATAAATAATAACTCTCCTTATAGGTCGAGAAATAGTGACAACCACTTACTACCATGTTTGGGTCAGGAACACAACTTCATAAAGAAAACCCTATTGACGGACCCTCTTGTTACTATCTAGCTGTCCCTACGGGTGAACTCCTAGTCACTTAATACTTCCGTTAGACGGTAGTTCCTTAGGCCATATTTATAAACCTCCATAGGCCAGCCTTCATTAGCCCTAGATAAGAAGCGGACATTACGTAGAGAACTACCCTACTCACGCTATCGTCTAGTAAGACCATTTAATACCTTATATATAAGAGAAGGCAAACCACCATTAAAACCTCGAAGGGCTAGTCCCATGACTTGGGTTTGAAGCCAAGGAGTGAACATTGGGAACAAACTTATTCCTAACCCCTAAATACCCAACAAGAGGCAGGTTAGTTAGTTAATACTTTTCCCTAAGGCAAGTCCACTTCACACACACACAGATATATATATATATACACACACACACACACACACACATACACACACACATACTATACATCTCACACTAGACCGTCCACTTGTAGATGCTCGATTTGTTAGGCGATTCCGGGTAGGCTTCTACTACAAGTTGGGCCTAACCTTGCATCATAGATTAATAATTATAACAGACCATGAAACCTACACCTCTCACATTAACCAGTCTCAGTTGTAGATGATGGATATGCCAGTTGGTTCTGGGTAGGCTTCTACTACAAGTAATTTAACCTTGTGTCTATGTGTCATTAATTATAATTTAAGCCATTAACTCACACGCATGCTTATAAATTCCTATGGGGACATTGAAATTCTATCATCCTAATTTAATGCTTTAAGTATGTATTTAATACACATTCATATTACTTTAATTATGTTATAAATATATATAAATAAATAGGGCATAAATCAGGCATGCGTAAATAAACGTCCTAATTCGTTTGTAATGTCAAACCCTAACAAATTTAAAGGCGTACAATTTCATTCACCAAATTTCTATCAATCATGGCATAAACATGCATATTAACATGTAACAAATAAAATGGGAAAATAACAGTATCAGCACAAAACTTGTAACCTAGGTTTGATTTGATTATCTCAACAATAAAAGATGAACCAAGTGTCTTATATCCAATATATATATATATATATATATATTATTTCTATTTTGGTACAGATTTGCTTTTTATGTAAGTTTATACGCAAAACCTTAATACTTGGACATCTTGCAAATAATATATTCAATTACTCCATTTAGAAAAATAGAGAACAGCCTGCCGCTACACCTCCTACTCCTAAAGTCCCCAAGCTTACTCTAAGGTCTAGCAGTGCTTCGAAAGGCAAGAAGAAGGATGATTAGAGCTTTTGGCTGGCTCCATTGTTTTATCTAGCTTTATTATTTGTAGTATTCTAATTTGCAGTTTGCTTCGACCGGATGTTTATGCGAGTATCAGTCCTCCCCTTTGAATTTGTGAAGACTTGCATTTAAATTTGTGTTTGTTGGCTAGATTTTGAATCAAGCCACCAAGAATATAAAGACTTATATTTGAATGGACAAGGATGCTTATACGTGCAAACTCCAGAGGAGACATACTGGTTCGTGACCTACCTAAGTGAAATCGGCTCGTGGTCAGGTGCTCCCATCGGCTCGTGGCCCATGTACTCCCATCCGCTCTCAAATCTCAAACCACGACCCGCTCGTGATAAAATACCATGACCCGCTTGCAGCAAGACTTCACAAACCGACTATAAACTCAGGAAATGGTGACCGTGACTTGGTCACCCACGAACCGCAGATTGAGGATCTGACGACACATGTCCACAACCGCCATATTGACCATGTCACGAACGGGTCCGAGATTCTCGGGATTGGTGCCATGTGTCCTCACGAACCGCTTGTAGAAATCACCTATAAATAACCCAATACTTGGCATTTTCAGAATCTTTTGGCAACTCAGAGCTCTGATTCCACTATTATCAAACCTCCATTATTTCTAATCAAAGATATTTCGAAATTGTTGAGTGAATCACTATTGTAAAAGTGAGATTGAGAGAATATTATCATTGTACATGCATTCAAACTTATAATCAAAGTCATATAAAGTGGACGTAGGCTCTTTAACACCGAACCACTATAAATTCGGTGTGTTTGTTGCTTTTTCTTTTATTTCTAATTTTAATCCTCTGCAAATCAAGATAATTTGGGTGTTAGAACCATTTTTTGGTCTAACATTTTGGTGCTTTCGCTGAGAATTGAATTCTCAGCCTGTCGGATTATTGCTCTACTGTTTGGATTTTCAAGTCCGAAGAAAATAGAACCAAAGCAGTGGCCGCCAGAATGGGAACGGTGGTCGGAAGAAGAATCGGGAAAATGATTCACAGAAGAGACCTCGGTTCAAAGCATATGAGAACTTTACACCACTGAATGATATGTTAGAGAATATTTTCCTGGACACTTATAATGTTCTTCAATATAAGAAGCCTCCACCAAGAGATTCAACAGGGAAAGAGCATGAAACAGGAAAATTTTGCCTTTTCTATCAGATTCATGGTCACTTCACTAATGAATGTCATCGCTTGAGGGACGTTATTGAAAAGCTGCTTCGAGACGGGATGTTGGATGAATACAAGGTTGCTCCAAGAGATAGTGGAAAGTCGAACAGGCCCCGAATCAAAACCAACCTGCTTCTAGGCCCTCTGCTCAGCAGAAGGGAAAAAATATTGTTATCAACACTATAGTTGGAGAGCCTCACCCAACGGGACACAGCTTCAAGGCGATGGATCAATATGTGAATGCAACCAAGCACGTTGGAGTAGGGGACTGTAATAATCTTGAAGATACCACACCAATAAAACAACAGAAAACTATGTCTGACGATGTCATATTTCATGATAGAGATAGTAGTGGAGTCCATTCCCCCTAACGAAGACCCCTTAGTGACAACAACCATTACTGGTCCTCCTTTAGTCCACAAGGCCTTAGTGGACAATGGAAGCTTAGTTAACATTCTATTTAAGAAAGCATTTGATCAGATGAAGCTCGAAGCCGAGGATTTGAAGCCCTGCGACGGATGGTTACGCGGATTCAATGAGGTCTCGATGGCTCTGATGGGATATGTAGAATTGTCAGTGACACTGGGAGATGGAGATCCCCGGAGACTGAGGATTCTCCCGTTTGTAGTTTTGGACATTGACTCGCCCTATAATGCCTTTTTGGGCCGACCAGCCCTAGCAGAATTCAGGGCCTGCATCGCTTCCTAGTGCTTATTGCTGAAATTTCCAACAAACGTGGGAGTGGGAGTGGGAGTGATTAGAGGTGACCAGGCCACCGGATGAGCCTGTTACATGGCAGAATTGAAGATGTTAATGAAAGGACTAAATATAGTAACCAAAGGCGCTTCATCTCCCATGAAGGAGGGGTCAACATAGAAACTAAGGGGGACGACCCCGAGGGAGTCACCCGGAGAATTGCCTGAGGATATAGATCCCAGAGAGGACGAAGAGCTTGAGGGCAGAATGGCAACGCCCAATGAAACAACTGTGGATATCCCAATTGACAATGATGACTCAACGAGGGTTTTAAAGATCGGATCTCATCTAGATCCGCTCGGGCGAAGGAATTGATTGACTTTTTAAAGGCAAACTTGGATGTGTTTGCTTGGACCCACGTTGATATGTGTGGGATATCACCCTCAATTATGAGCCACTCATTGAGTATCAACCCAAAACATCCACCCGTTAAGCAGAAGAGGCGAATGCTCAGCCCAGAAAGGTCAGATGCCTTGAAGGAAGAAGTTGAGAAGCAACAGATTCATTATAGATTCGACTTACCCAGAATGGATCTCAAATCCCATTTTAGTAATGAAGGCCAACGAAAAATGGCGTACTTGCATTGATTTCTCAGATTTGAATAAAGCTTGCCTAAAGGACAGTTTTTCACTTCCTAGAATTGATCAGTTGGTAGATTTAACAGCGGGTCGTGAACTTCTCTCCTTCATGGATGCATACTCAGGATATAATCAAATTCCCATGCATGTTCCGGACTAAGAACACACCAGCTTCATCACTGATTTGGGACTATACTGTTATGTGGTGATGCCCTTCAGTTTGAAGAACGCCGGAGCAACCTATCAACGGCTAGTGAATCGGATGTTCTACAATCGGATCGGGAAGACAATGGAAGTGTACGTTGACGATATGCTAGTGAAATCCCGGCAGTCTTCTACTCATACAGCTGACCTAGCAGAAATATTCAATATTCTTCGGCGATACGGAAAGAAGCTCAAACCTCTGAAGTGTTCATTTGGAGTTATCTCTAGGAAATTCTTGGGCTTTATCGTCAGTTCGCGTGGAATTGAAATTAATCCAGATCAGATCATAGTAATCAGGAATATCCAAGAACCAAGACAGATTAAAGATGTACAAAGCCTCACTGGAAAAGTGGCCGCATTAAGTAGGTTTATTTCTAAAGCCATAGATAAGTGCATTCCATTCTTTAACTTAATAAAGCAAGGAAAGCGCAATTTTTATTAGACTCCTGATTGTGTGGAAGCATTTCAGAACCTTTTGACTCAACTGGAAAGACCCCTGATATTGTCCAAACCAGTCGATCACAAGGATTTGTTCGTATACTTGGCCATGTCATCTCATGCAATAAGTTCAACCCTGGTAAGGGAAGAAGATAAAGCCCAGAGGTCGGTGTATTACATGAGTAAAAAACTAGCGGCAACCGAGCGAAACTATCCGAGAATAGAAAAACTTGCATACAGTTTGCTGATCGCATCTAGAAAGCTTCGCCACTATTTCCAACCTCATCCAATCAGCAATCAGGAATATCCAAGAACCAAGACAGATTAAAGATGTGCAAGGCCTCACTGGAAGAGTGGCCGCATTAAGTAGGTTTATTTCTAAAGCTATAGATAAGTGCATTCCATTCTTTAACTTAATAAAGCGAGGAAAGCGTAATTTTTAATGGACTCCTGATTGAGTGGAAGCATTTCAGAACCTTTTGACTCACCTGGAAAGGCCCCCGATACTGTCCAAACCAGTCGACCACAAGGATTTGCTCGTATACTTGGCCATGTCGTCTCGTGCAATAAGTTCAGCCCTGGTAAGGGAAGAAGATAAAGCACAGAGGCCGGTGTATTACATGAGTAAAAAACTAGCGGTAGCCGAGCGAAACTATCCGAGAATAGAAAAACTTGTGTACAGTTTGTTGATCGCATCTAGAAAGCTTCTCCACTATTTCCAATCTCATCCAATCACCATGTACACTAACCATCTGCTCTAACAAGTCTTACAGAGACCAGAGGCGTCAGGAAGACTACTCAAATGGAACATAGAGTTAAGTCAGTTCGATTTGAATTTCCATCCCCAAAGATCGATAAGGGGAAAGTATTGGCAGACTTCATAGCAGAATTTAATATCCCTGAGGAAGATGTGGCAAGTGAAAAAGTTGGTCCCTCAACACAAACCATTCGACCCTAATACCTGGAAGCTATATATTGACGGTGCCAAGAATGATAGACGGTCCAGAGTCGGAGTTGTGGTAATAACTCTTGAGAAACGGTCAATATACTATGCTCTCAGGTTAGAATTCCATGCCACGAACAATGACTCAGAATATGAAGCCATGATTGCTAGACTAAAGCTCACAAAGGAGTTGGGGATAACGAAGATGAATACTCTTTATGATTCCAAGATTGTCATAAATCGGGTCAATAAGGAGCTTTAGGCCAAAGGGCCAAGACTTGTGTCATATTTGACAGAAGTAAGAAAATTACTAGATGGTTTTGAACACTACAGCATAACCCATATTCCCCGATCAGAGAATCAAAAAGTAGATAAGTCGGCCAAGTTGGCTAGCTCTGATAGTCCTGAAGACACAGAGATATTCCCGATTGAAATATTGCGGTCTCCAAGTATTGATCAGATGGAAATTGATCCCGTACTGGAAACTAAGCTGGAAAAGGAGTCATGGATGACACCCTTAAAGAACTTCCTGATGAATGGAACGCTTCCAACCAAGAAAAGAAAAAGGCATGCTGTTATTCGAAAGGCCTTTAGATATGTCATGCAACGCAAATTCCTCTATAGACAAGGATTCTCGATGCCACTCCTCCGGTGTATAGCTCATGACGACATCGAGCGTGTACTAAGTTAAGTACACGAGGGTGAATGTGGTGATCACACCGGAGGTCAAACATTGGCTAAGAAGATACTACGATACGGTTATTTCTGGCCTACTGTGAATAAAAATGTGGCTAAATATGCATGATATTGCGATAGATGCCAGAAATTTTCTAAGGTCCCGAGGGTACCTCCTATTCGACTAAAGATGATGATGAGCCCCTGGCCCTTCTCTATCTGGGGAATTGACATTATCGAAAGCCTCCCCATTGCAAAGGGCGGAGCTAAATTCGCCATCATGGCCGTGGATTACTTTACAAAGTGGGTTGAAGCTGAGCTGCTAACCATGATCACAACCAACCGAGTGATAAACTTTGTCGTCAGGAACATTATATGTCGGTTAGGGATCCCAAAAACCATTATAATAGACAATGGGACCCAATTCTATAGTATGGAATTTCGGGAATTTTCCCAGAATTATCACATCGAGAGAAGGTATATTACCGTGGCGTATCCGCAGTCGAATGGACAGGTAGAAGCAGCAAATAGAGTGATTAAGTCCATTTTAAAGAAGTGATTGATGCAAGCCAGAGCCATGTGGGTCGACGAATTACCCTTGGCTTTATGGGCTTATAGAACAACTTACAGATCAGCCACGGGGGACACCCCCTTCTCCCTTGCTTTCAGGTCAGAAGCGGTCATCCCGGTCGAATTAAAAGTACCATCCCATAGAACTACTTACTACGACCCGATGACTAATAATGAACTGCTCCTCAAATCCCTAGATAAGGTAGAAGAAAAAAGGGACGACCCACGTGCCTTGAGGCACAAGCAGCAGATCGCCCGGTATTACAATAAGAAGGTCCGAGCTCAAACCTTCCAACTTAGAGACTTAGTTCTAATGCATGTCTTTCCACCCCCAGTCCATTTGGGTCCAAAATAGGAAGGACTGTATGCCATCCTACGGAGGCTTGATAATGGATCCTTCAAGCTAGCGACCGTGAGCAGAGATGAAATCCCCAGAGTGTGGAATGCCCAACATCTGTGGCATTACTTGACATGAAATTGTCATTTTTACTCTTTTGTTTTTTTAAGGACCATGTAAAAAGGCACGAGTTTCCTAGAATAATCTGGTTACATAAGCAAAAGATTATAAAGTGGGCATAGGTCACAATTTGACCGAACCACTATAAAAACATCGTGTGCCATTTACTTTTATCACAACATTTCTTATTCTCTCTTTCATTCTTTACTCACATGAGATATTATGATATTCATTATAAACCTTATAACTGTTTCAAAACAAGCAATTCAAAGAATCTTCTATCAAATCAGCAGATCAATGATATACGAAATATCAAAGGTACAATGAAGTAAACGCAGCAACCTTGGACACTCTAACTCTCGTGACATGAGAAAGAGTATAAAGGACAACGAAATGAATTGTCTATGAGGTGTGAGGGTGCAACAAGATCAAAAAGACCGCATCGACCCTAGTCTACCCTTGGCATATGATGGGAGAGTATAAAGGCGACAAGGACAAAGCACTGCAAATGAACTCCTACCCCACTAAAGGATTGGGGGCAAACTGAAAGCTGAGTTCGAACTCTATCCTGGGCATACAACGGAGATTATAAAGGCATTTTGATTAAATGCCACAAAAGGGTTCCTATACCGCTGCACGGACGGGAACAAGAATAAAATCTGAACCCGAACCCCTCATTTTCGGGCATAGGGGGCAGCACTTATACGATCCTAATCAATCCTCAACAAGCTCTGGCCAGGTATCACGTTAACGAATGATTGGGGGCATATACATCATACATATATACGATGAAGAAATTTTAAATTTTTTGATACCAGAATGGTTTATGATCTGATTTTAACTTAGTTATGATCTAAAAATTTATGTGTGACTAAGTATGATAAACTTGCAGGTACACCATAATATGAAAGAAATAAGATTTCATTTACAAAGTGCAGAAATACAAGCTAGCCAAAATGTGAGGGCCACTCTCACAATCACATCATAAGGCCAGGAGAAATTTAAAACAAGCAAAAGTAAACAAGCTCTACTTAGGCTTTGGAGACTGCTTCGTTTTCTTCTCTTTCTTTTTCTTCTCAGGCTCCTCCTTGTTAGTACCAGACTCTCATTCTTTTTCCTTTTCTTCTTATTCGAAGGAGAATCTTGTTGAACAGTAGAGGACTATGATGCGAGTTGTGTGGTTATAGACTTGGAGGAGAGAATTATAACCAGTCCGGATCCAGGAGCAGCTGCAAAGAGAGGAGGCACATTTAAAGGCCCTTCCTCGGCCTTAATTCTCAGCTGCTCATCATGCTTGGCCTTCATGTCAGCTAAGGTCAGATTATCATCATCCTTTGTTTCCGTTGTAATAGTAACATCCTCTTCTTCATCCCCATCATCACCATCAGTGTCCTTTAAGTCCCCAATGATTTCAGCATCCTTAAGGGCATCAGTGCTTGATGGCACGTTAGCCTTCTCAGTCGCTTCAACCTTAGTTTGTTTACGGATTTCAGGGCCTTAGGCATTAATGGTACGATGGCTTTCTCGACCTCTGCTTGCTTTGCTACAATCCCCTTGGCCGATTTAGCACCTACATTATAAGAAGCAACTGTTATTAATTTAGGAGAAAATATGGCCTTCTCAATGGTTTGCTCCATAATGCGACGACAAATTATGACAGCTTTAACAAATTGTGGAGAGAATGTGGAGATACCTCCCGCCGACTGCTCACCCGGAGTTGCAGTGGAAACCCTCGTAGGTGGGGGACAAGAATCTCAGAGATCAACAGGTCATCGGGGTTATACTCGTCGGCCCAAGAAGTTTTGAGCTCCACGGCTGAGCTTGAACCTCATCGATTTTGTCCTTGCCTTTGAGCTTAAGCCTCTCTGCCTCCATGGACTCTTTAATCTGACGTCTACCCTCTGCTAATACCTCGGCCTCTTCACCTCTGAGGAAGGTCTGCATAAGTTGATTCTCATTGATATCCTCAACCTTTAAGCACCGCCTCTCGCTTTCAACAATCCGGTTACAAACATCAAATAAAGTAGAGGGATAGTTCTTGATCTAGGCAATGTCTCAAGTCCGAATGCCCTGAGCAAAAAAGTCCATTAGTCGTTCATCGAATCCTTCTATCTCTTGCTCGGCTGCGGCAAGCTTAGCGGTAGCATTCAAGGCAGACTGTCACTCTACTTAATTGTTGAAAAGCTTGAAGAATTGGTGTATGAAGAATGATGATTTTGAGAGTTAGATTAAAGCTTGAAGAAATGTTATTGTTCAACCACCTTCTGCCGCATATTTTAATGATCCAATGCCTTTTCATAAAGATAGCTTGCTGCAGATGTTGGGAGTTCCTTTCATGCTCAAAACAATTGAAATTGATGTCATTTGATGCCTGCAAGCTATGCCAATTGCAAATCCATTCACACTGCGTTCACATTGGCCCAGTTACGAAGCCTCCCACTCTACAGCTGCGTTCACACTGGCTTATGTGTTATTTGGGCTAAATCTTTTGTCCCACATTGTGTAGATAGCCAAGTAGTCTTTGTCATATCAACTATAAATACACTGTATCTCCTTCATTTGTAATTACACTTGGTTTTTTTCTCTAATTCTCTTCTTGGAATAAAACTCTTCTTCTCCCTTTTTCTCAGTTGTTATTTTATTTATGTTCATCTTATTTATTTTCTTTTTCTCTTCTTCTTTAGCTATGTCTAGCTAATCCTCTTTGATTAGGGGATGATGACGCTAATAGATATGATTCAACATGAATCATATAGCCAATATATGAGGACTTTATACATGTAGATCTGGATCTGAATCAAGGGTTAGATCTGAATCCTCATATTCTGTGTCATTTAAGAGCTATGCTTCTTCACAGGGTATGTTTGTGTTTGATCTAACAATTCTCAGATTTAGATCTAATTTTAGGGTTTTAGAAATTACTTAGTGAATCTGTCCTTATAGTCTATGGTTGTTTAAGAATTCAGCTCTTGCATAGGCTATGCTTGTCGTTATTTACTTATTTGTTTCTAAGAACCTGATTATCGTTGATTTGTGTGTGTGACAGAAACATGAATTAGATCTATATTTATTTGTTGGCTATTGATGAGTATGAATCCAATCTATGTCATTATCCCCTAATTGCTTTCTCTTATTATATAAATCTCTCTTTTTATTTAATTGTTGTTATTTACTGTGTTTTCAATCAATCAAAATCCTGGAATAACTTGATTGGATTTATTAATTAAAATATTTTTGGTCCTAGAGTTCGAAACCCTCTACAACAATCCTTGTTGTTTAGGAAAGACGAAAAGATTTTACAGTTGTTTACAATTGTTTAATTTGTTCGCAAACAAATTTTGGCGCCGTTGCCGGGGATCAAAATAATTTTGATTAGTAAATCCTTCGGGTTTTATTTTTTTATTTTCTTATTTTTGTTTTTCCTTTTTTCCTTTTTTATGTATAAAAAACACACAAAAATATATTTTTTAATTTTATTTTGTTCCCTTTTGTTTTCTAGCATAGATAGAAAAAAATCTTGTTAGTTGATTTGGTATTTGATCTGTGATACCGTAATCTACCAAATAAGAGGAAAAAAAGTTTTTGCCAGATTTTGTTTTTAATTTCTTTCCATCTATTTCTTCCCTTATCTTCCATTAACTTCTTTCTGATTTTTCTGCTACACAATCTTTACTTCCTTCTATTTACAACAGTAAAAAAAGGGGAAACAAATTTTCTTTGTGCTAATTTTTCCTTTTTTCTGATTTCTTTCCACTTTTCTATAAAAAAAATACAAAAATACAATCTTCCATACTCGTTTCTTCACTGCCAATTTTCACCTTCTTCTAGCCATATTTCTACAAGAAACCTCATCCCCTTTTACACTCAGGCTCTGACCCGTCATACTCAGTCATTAGTCACCCTGACACTTGGTTTTAACACCATAGACAGATCATCATCTTCTACGACAGCTTGACGCACCATACAATCTTCTTTCGTTGCCCTCACCATACACACAGAAGCCGCAACTCCACTATCATCACATTTCATCCTCTCTCTAAAAACCTTCTGCCAATTTTCACCAAAAACCCACACACAACGGTCAGTCCCATCAATACCCATACTTCAACGTATTCACAACCGTGCTTCCCACAAATCCCCACCCACTATAGTATACTCTTTACCAACCCTTAACTTCACCGAAGAACAACCACCGTACCTTTCAACCACACCTCAACTATTTCGCCAGAAAACTGCACCACAAAATCTTTCCTATCACCTTCTACACACTACCCATAAATCTCCTCCTTCCATCTACCTCACGCAACATCAACATACCAACCCCAATCTCACCTCATCGAATTAAATCAGAAGACCCTCCTTCATCAAACAAGAGCTTCACACGAAATCCGAACGCCAAACCCCAATCGACAACACCAGAAGCCAAATCAGCCGCCCACGACTTGCTCCCTTCAACTCACATACCCTAGCCCGAGACCCCAAATCAACCGCCTGCCCTCAATTTTTCATCGCACAATCACCAGAAACACGCCCTCGACAAACACCCGCCACCAATCAACACGTCCAAAATAAACCCAAATCCCACCACCATAACTCAGTTGCACGACAACCCAATTCGAAGAACCTTCCAAACTATAGCTGATTCGATCATGGGTCCGCGATTTTGTTTTGGGTATTAGCCCCGTGATTTTGCTCTGTGAATTAGTGATTTACAGCATGGCTTGCGTTTGAGAATATAAAAGAGGGGCTTGTGTTTTCTATATATTTTGGATAATCTGTTTAGAGGGTTGGTTAGTTTATTTGGGTAAGAAACCAGATTGCGTGGCCCAAGTATTCAAGTGAAGTAAGACGGGTTTCAATTGGGCCTGTGCATGCTATGCACGTGAAATTCAAGTTGTAACTTGATCTAGCTTTTCTTTTCTTTCTTTCAGTATTTCTTTTTGGTCGGTTCTAGTCTAGTCAGTTTTAATTTAGTGTTCATTTTTTTTTAGTTTTTTTTTGTTCGGGTTTTTTGTTTTTGTTTTTGCCAAGTAAGTCTTGCTTCTTTTGTTTTTTTAGTCGACTCAGTTTTCATTTGTTTTCTATTCATTAAATAATAATAATAAATAAATAATTCAATCAATCCATAGGCCAAAGCAAGAACAGAATTCTAGCAATCAACAAAGATTTCAGAAGTAAAGCAACTAGCACTTAGAAGAATTCGAATTGTTGGAGCGGTTGCACACCAAGTGGGGTGTGAATGCGCTAGTGCTACTCAATTGCACTGGACGGACTTCTGATCTAGGTGAAAATTTTCTAAACTCTACAGGTGCTCTACTGCTAAAAAAATAAAAAATTATATAGATATTGCTTGTAAAAATCTTCTGTAGGGGCAGCGGCTTGTAAAATCTTTTAATTTCTGTGATTATTATTTCTACATCTATATTCATTCTGTTAAGGGCAATACCCCAATTCACATAAGGTGAGGGATTTCATCACCCTTTCCTTAGCCCACAAATTGCATTTCATTGTAGAATCTGACTAATAATAACAGTTAGACGTTGGACTTAAGGGAGTCACGGGCTCATATAGGGCTTAATTGTAATTTGACAGTTGATTTATTTAGAACGAATTATTTCTTAGTGTTTAGACTATGGTAGAGAAATAACCATTTATAAATATTACGGTGATTCGTAAATATTATATCGGTTGTTACTCTGAAGGTACTTAATGAAAGTAAAACATGGTTCGATTTCAAATCTTATAGTTAAATCGCAACCAAATAAAACAATAATTCATGTATTAGTTTATAAATCGAGAGTTATACCTGAATAAAACTTCCATCATTCTTCAACCGATCGAATTTCAAATCTGGGTTGATCGAATACTAGCCCTCCAAGCGTCGAGCCTCGATGGATATCCACAAGAACGCCTCTTCCTAGATCGAATCAAGGAAGATAAAAAGGATTGGTGCTAGCCGCCATTATCTAGGATTTTGGAGGAAAATAGAAATTGGTCGGGTTATGTTTTGGATCTTATCCTCCCAAATTAGGTTAGCCGCTATGTATATATAATAAAAGGAAATGTAAGTTCCCTTTTAAAATAGAAGTTCACCAAAATTAGGGTCTAAACCGACTACTTGTTCCATCCTTAACCAAAATATCAACATATTTTGTTTGTCCAAAATAGTTTCTCCTTTTAAAACATTCTACTTTGTGACCCCATAGGTTATTACAACGTTGGCAATGATTTTAGATCATATTTAAATCATAAACAGTGATTGGCATCTAGCAATGCGTCGCTGCTACCCAAGTTATAATAAAATTATCGATTAGATACAACCATTCTGTGACAAGTGTCTCAATGTAATATAATCCTTTTAACCAACATATCCAGGATTAAACTAGAGGCATGGATCGTATCATCCTCGTTATAATTTAATCCGTTTTTCTTGATCGATGAGTAGACTGTTTAAAACAAATCAGTATTTGAGCACGGCCATGCATTTCACAGTCTCACTCAATCAAGAGGCCCATGGATATCACTACAACCATATTGCAGGGTTAAATTCCATCTAGATCATTCAAAATTTCTATTTGATTCGAGATGTATCCAACAATCACCGTTATCGATACTCAGTTACGAATAACTTTAGATGATATCAAAACACAAATATCCTCGAATAAAATCATAATGATTTTAGGTCTGAGGACCATTACATCACTGTCACTATGAGAATAACTCATGATATTGTTAATTATATTCCATGGAGTTATCTCACGGTGGGTCAGCCCAATACGCTATTCTCTAATACGTATTTATGTCTTGACTTTAATATCACGTATATCAATGATCAATGAGATGTGATCATCAGTCAATCAACATACTAGTCTCAGCGCTTTATTGTTGTCCTATATATATATATGTACAACAAAACTCAACTAGGGACATTTAAGAATTAAAATACTTAACATATTATATAATCTCAAATTCAAGTCACACACTTGAACTATATAATTCTGTATTATAATTCTAAGGACTTCTATTATATTAATATTTATATTACACAGTAAATATAATATTATAGAATATTATTTCATTCCAAATAAAATAATAACATCAACAGTGTTATCAATCTCATCAAATGAATTGCCTCTAGGGCATAAACTCTAACAATCTCCCACTTGCACTAGAGTCAATTACACATTCATGAAACTAGTGTGACTATTAAACTTCCGCTGCGACGGAGTCTAATTCAGTAGGTCTGCAACAATACAACTTTTGTAACTTTGCAGATATATTCATTTCTTTTGTGAACAGTTTCACATAAGAATTATATTTCTTAAATATATGTTTGGATCAATAATGAGTTTAATGTTTTAGGCCTGAGCAACAGCAATATAGTTATCGTAATGTAAATCATTGGATCAACAATGAATTAAGTTCAACTTATGAACTTTTAATCCAAACATTTTCTTTCTCAGAATCAGTATTTATTTCTTGTTTTAAAACTAACATTATTTACAATAATCAATGTGTTATCAAATAACATTAGAATTATTGTCTCACTCCCACTGAATTTCTTATCTATACAAGATTTAATGGCATTTTGTGGTTTCTAAGACAATTCGAATTTTATCTCATTCCCATCGGTATCTTAGAGACTGACTCTCCTTTAAATGAGTACCAATTTGAGCAATAAACATTTTAATCTTAGAGGATTTATAAAATTAATATCCATTTGTTTCTTGTGGATATTACACAAAATAGTTATATGATTTGGGTCTGATCTTATCAGAGGAAGAACGTTTAACAAACGTCTTTTATCCCAAATCATCGTATTAGACACACTGGGACATTTCTAGTCCATATCTTATATGGCGTCTTTAAATCGTTCTAGTGGGATTTAATATAATTGTTCTAAATTTAATTTATTGGAAGATCTATATGACTTATCATTAATCGTACTATATCTTATAAGGTGTAATTTCTCCGTTCAGACACACCATTCTAATATGATGTTCTAGGTGGAGTGAGTTGTGAAACAATTTCAAACTCATTTTGATAGTCATTATATACTTGGCTTAAATTTTCTCTTTTCAATCTATTCGAAAAGTTTTATTTTCTATTTAAAATTGGTTTCTGACTTCACTTTCAATTCTTTGACCTTTTCAAAGGATTCTCATATGTGTTTCATAAGATACACATATCTGTATTTACTGACATCATCAGTGAATATAATGAAGTAATAAACTTGCCTCTAGCTTATGTATTCATTGCTCCGTGTACATCATTATGTATGAGACCCAATACTTATCGCTCATTCACTGTGTCAAGTGAAAGGTGATTCTGTTATTTGCCTAATAAACAAGATCAGTATTTTCATATGATTCAAAATCAAATGATTTTAAAATTCCATCATTATGAAGTTTTAATATACTTTCTTGTTTATATATTCTAACTGGTAATGCTAAAGGTATGTTGGATTCAAATCATCTACTCTATAATTATGTCAAGTACATTATAGTTAACGATTTATAAAGTTCATTAACTATTCGTGAAACTCCATACGATATTTCATTTAAATAAAATGAATAACAATTATTCTTTTATTATAAATGAAATTCAAACTTGTCTGAACAAGATATATTATAACATTTATTTTAAATGGAATTTCATAATAACAATTATTTTATTAATTTTATTAAGCCAATAAACACAACAAGAATCAACTTTCTATGGATAATCCAGCAACTTTTGTTTCATTTCCATTCGTAAGTCCACTTGTCATTTTATCGGATTTCTACTTATTCTGTAATTTCTTTAAATCAACATACATTTATGTGATTTATATCTAGTATCTAATACTAGGAATGTATAAGTAGATTATTATAACATTTATATCTTATTCAGTTGAAGTCATACTTTAACTTTTGTTTTATATCCTCTATATTTGTTAGAACAATTACATTTTAATTTGTTTGAGGACAATCCCCAAAATTTCAATGTTAGTCAAGAAATTTGATTCAATTCAATTTATCCTTCTTAAGGATTAATTTAAATTATCGGAGTTATTTATTATTTAATATCTACAGTAGATAATAAATAATAACTGATTCTTTAATATTTATTTAATATAAATTTTGACAATCAAAATTGTATACTAACATAAACGTGTAATTTAACCTAAAATATGCTCCCACTCAAATTAACATCCCTTTATTTATATACATATATCAGTATATTTATATAATGGTGTTCCAAGATCCATATCTAATTATGTCTTGACTCTACTTTGGCAAATCCCCAAAACACAACCTTTTAGGTAGACATCTTATGTCAATTATATCATACATATAACTCCTGGATCGCATGATGAACATTTCGTTAAGTATTATTCATATGCTCAATATATAGAATAACTCACGCTGTTGTCTCTAAGCCATAATCTTATTATGCAGCTTAGTTAAGTCAAAACCAACAATAGGTTGGAGCACCACATTTTACTCCATCGCATATAACCAAAGTTAAAAGGCGCACAACGCTTTGGCGTTAGTTACAACCAGTAATTTTGGACAGTTATGAGTATATTATTGGAAGACTTCACCATGACTTAATATAACAAATGATAATTTGCTTTAAAGGGAATTAATAACTCGTAATGGAAAATATATTAGAGTTATTTATATATCAAAATACACGTATGTATTTTATATGATAATTTCTTTTAATTCCACATAAACACAATTATAAAGATATTACATCTTTGAGCATTTAACACGTTAAATGGCATTAGCATTTAAAGGAATTAAAATATTATCTGCCGTTGCTTTTGAACATTTCAAAACAAACCTTGCAGTTTTAATATTACAGTTACAGTTCACTGGACTACTTATTCCATTATAGCTTTTAAAAGTTATAAATGGAGTATATGTATCATTTAATTAATCAAGCCTAATTATTTATTATGGCCCAATTTATATATACATATCATAATATAATATAGACTGCTTATTTCAAACTTAAGCAGAATATATATATATATATATATATATATCATATTATTCATACATGAGTTATCAGACATACATAAACACACATACACTTAAATGTATATCTAAATCATTCGCTAACACTAGCATATTTATAAAAGGCAATACAACACGTTTAAAAACATACATAACCCATATTAACAGTTAAGAGGCATGTTACAAAAGCTATGAACACCATAATATGCATATAGTTTTGGTTTTCATAAGTTAATATATGTATATATATAACATTTTTATACATACACTATAACAAATGAAATATGTACAATAATTGAATGCAGGCTAAATGAAAATTCTGCAATTCATGTAATTACAGTTGCTTCATAAGCATTATTTTTCATTGGCATATCCATCTTAGTGCAAGCAATAATACCATTCACAATGGACTATGTTGCGTTCATCTGGATCATCACTATCTGAAACGATTTCAGAACTTATAAAATAAATAGCCTACAAGATGATCATATCATAATAAGCCATTCAGTTAAATACAAACAATGCATTATACTTATATATACATTTATATATACACACATATTTATATAACACAGTTTAAGCTTAACAATGTACCATCATACACAAATACAATTTTCAGGAGTCATACTCATGCATTGGTGTCATATGTCATTATATAAAATATATGAGCCATTTTATAAAGTTTTACTGTATCTTAACACAGGAGCGAAAACATATAATAAGCAATGTTACCTATCCATGTCGTACATGTATCTGTAATAGAGCATGATTCAGCATATTTATACATGAGTAAATAGTGTGTGAACCCCTTCTTATGCCAACAGCTTGGATATTAATATCAAACATCAAGAAAGGTTAAACAAACAAGTTTGTAATTATACAGACATGTAGCATGTTTGAAAGCACTTGCAAGTCATAATTATATTAGCTATTAATTACTTGCAGCACTACAGTGATTTTATCCAAACAATAAAATTGCATTATTCCATGAAATAACAAAATCAAACTCTGTTGTTCTAGCAAAAGAAACTAAGGCTATATTTGCTAGTATAATCTGTATATGACTAAAGATCTTGCAAAGTCTAAGTTCTAATTTAAAAGAGAGCTTTGAAACATATAATTACATGTATAAAAGTATGCAAACAATTTGCACTTGCCATCATATAACTAACATGTTTATAAAAGGGACTTATATTGCAAAACAAATTGTAACTAATCATGAACCAGTATAGAAATATATTTGCTACTGGAAGTGCTGACCCATGATCAAGACATGCTTGCATTTAAATGTATATGTATATATATATATATATACACACAAACATAATGCATTTCAAAATTTACACAACCAGGTGTGTAACTTTCTGTAAATCACATTTACATAGTTCATATATCAATATATATGATTAGTTTATCATAAATAAAATTACAAGGGATTTCATAGTCATGTGTATAACCATTTAGACAAAGTTACCAATCAGATTTCAATTCAATGAAATATATAGATTTAATGCCAAGATTCAAAATTATTCAAGTAATATTGGTCATCTATGAAATGTTAAAGGTGTGAATCAATAAATACAGAACAGGCTCATATATTCAAGATCTTCCGAACAATATCATACTATTGAACCAACATTTGATCAGTAGTATAATCATCTATTAATAGAAAGTAATTAAATAAAGCCTGAACTGCTGCAGGTTAACATGTAAACATTTTACATATTATAAATGGAATTAAAACACCCAGCTTATCAATATCAGATTTTAGCAATGTTACAAACTGAATCAAATTCTATATAACAAAGCCAGATTGAGTTTCAGTTTCAAAATTGTACAACATCATAAGCAGTATGCTTATATGTCAAAAGAAATCAATATACGAATTCAATCCAAGATTAATTCAGGAGTGAGGATAGGTACATCTATTTACTGTCCAACAGAAAATGATTTTGATTCAATATATGTTGAATTAAGTTTGCAGTTAATGTATCATTCATGTACTTTAGATTTGACAACATATAGAATCTGGCAGTATATGAAACAGAATTAGTGTCATATATTAATCATAGTTTCTCTTTTACACATTGTATCAGTATTTAATCTAAAAACTATCAAATATGTAATATATATATATATATATATCCAGTCTGATTTATTACAAATTAATATACATATAATCTGGTTTAGATTTTGAACAGATGATACATTAATTCAAAATCAGAGATTTTCAATACTTCTAATTACTGTCTAACAGTATCATATTAGTTCAAAACCAATATGTATAAAAGTATATTTAAAACAAACAAAGGTGATAATCAATCAATACATATGTATATCATATATACATACCCTCCCAAATTAAATAAATTAGTGTCTCATAACACCAACAATTGCCTAAAACTCAAGTCATACTTATATAAACCAAACAGGTTTAGCAGTAATAGGTATGTAGGAAAAACCAAATTTTCAAAAGGATTTAAATAACAGGGTGTTGACTTACATGTATATTGAATATACAACTGTCATATTCATGTATAAAACAAATCAGAGAATTTGTCTTAACAAACTTTCAATTATGAATTTGATTTCAGAAAATCAAAACTGATTTGTCAATTATACTGGAAAGAAAAGATTATCAGAGTCAAATCATAATAATTTTCCAATCAAACATTTTGATTGTTGTTTTAGCAATGTTTATTGTAAACAAGCCAATATACTACTTCAGATCAAATCTATATGTATATGGGTTTTCAAATCAATTCAGAAAAGTAAATTAACAAATTTCCAAATAAATTATTTTACAGAATCAACAATTGATCAGTCCTCATTTATGAAATCAGCATCCTTAACGACTTGTTATTTTTGATAGATCAAAACTGTTTTGATCTACCAGTGGGATGGTTTGATAAACTAATAAGGTAATAATTATTTCAAATTTAGTTCAGATTAGAAGTAAATAATAATAAATCCAGTTCAAAATTTTAAATCAAATATAAAATTTTGTTAACAGTAAAGCACCTTTTAAAGGCTTGTATCAAATACAGTCTTTAAATTACAGTAAAACAATTCCATGTTCTAAATCAAAATTAGCATGATTACTTGAATCCGTGTTTTTTAATAATTTCGATGGTGGATTCTGAAAACTGTGATTTCAAAACTTTTACTCACGAATCAATAAAGTTCATAAGATTCAAAATTGAACCTGAAACATTTTAGATCTTACATGATGAACAAATTCATCAAAATCAGTATCTATATTACAGATCGGGTTTCGATTTGAACTATTCAAGCAAAAACCCTAATTATCTCAACCTATAAATAACATGAACCCTAGCTCTGATACCATTGAAAGTAAAACATGGTTCGATTTCAAATCTTATAGTTAAATCATAACCAAATAAAACAATAATTCATGTATTAGTTTATAAATCGAGAGTTATACCTGAATAAAACTTCCATCATTCTTCAGCCGATCGAATTTCAAATCTGGGTTGATCGAATACTAGCCCTCCAAGCGTCGAGCCTCGATGGATATCCACAAGAACGCCTCTTCCTAGATCGAATCAAGGAAGATAAAAAGGATTGGTGCTAGCCGCCATTATCTAGGGTTTTGGAGGAAAATAGAAATTGGTCGGGTTATGTTTTGGATCTTATCCTCCCAAATTAGGTTAGCCGCTATGTATATATAATAAAAGGAAATGTAAGTTCCCTTTTAAAATAGAAGTTCACCAAAATTAGGGTCTAAACCGACTACTTGTTCCATCCTTAACCAAAATATCAACATATTTTGTTTGTCCAAAATAGTTTCTCCTTTTAAAACGTTCTACTGTGTGACCCCATAGGTTATTACAACGTTGGCAATGATTTTAGATCATATTTAAATCATAAACAGTGATTGGCATCTAGCAATGCGTCGCTGCTACCCAAGTTATAATAAAATTATCGATTAGATACAACCATTCTGTGACAAGTGTCTCAATGTAATATAATCCTTTTAACCAACATATCCAGGATTAAACTAGAGGCATGGATCGTATCATCCTCGTTATAATTTAATCCATTTTTCTTGATCGATGAGTAGACTGTTTAAAACAAATCAGTATTTGAGCACGGCCATGCATTTCACAGTCTCACTCAATCAAGAGGCCCATAGATATCACTACAACCATATTGCAGGGTTAAATTCCATCTAGATCATTCAAAATTTCTATTTGATTCGAGATGTATCCAACAATCACCGTTATCGATACTCAGTTACGAATAACTTTAGATGATATCAAAACACAAATATCCTCGAATAAAATCATAATGATTTCAGGTCTGAGGACCATTACATCACTGTCACTATGAGAATAACTCATGATATTGTTAATTATATTCCATGGAGTTATCTCACGGTGGGTCAGCTCAATACGCTATTCTCTAATACGTATTTATGTCTTGACTTTAATATCACGTATATCAATGATCAATGAGATGTGATCATCAGTCAATCAACATACTAGTCTCAGCGCTTTATTGTTGTCCTATATATATGTACAACAAAACTCAACTAGGGACATTTAAGAATTAAAATACTTAACATATTATATAATCTCAAATTCAAGTCACACACTTGAACTATATAATTCTGTATTATAATTCTAAGGACTTCTATTATATTAATATTTATATTACACAGTAAATATAATATAATAGAATATTATTTCATTCCAAATAAAATAATAACATCAACAGTGTTATCAATCTCATCAAATGAATTGCCTCTAGGGCATAAACTCTAACACTTAAATCTTCGACTGCATTGCTAGGGTGATTCCTGGTGCACCGATAACTCCTGTCCGTTAACTGGCTGAGAAATCTTTTGTTCTAAGTAATCAAATGTGTCACTATATAATTTTGGGTTATGAGCTATTAAGGACAGAAAATTTCATTGTAGCCAATCTCTGTGTATTTGATTGTTTTGTGAATTAGAAAAAAAATCAAAATTCCTCAAAAACAAATAAAAATTTGAAAAACAAAAAAATAAATAAAAATTTTAACTTCTTTTTATTCTTTATCCACCGTTAGTTCTGTAGTAGGAATTTTCCAAAACTCCCGTTTAAAAAAACTTTTCTTCTCTCTCTCTCACCTCTTTCTCGACTTCTCCATTGTCTAAATTTCTTTGGCGAACTCTTTCTGGTGCATGCAAACTTGGACCCGTGATCAAGAATCTCATCGTTTAGTTAGAATCAGACCACCTTTTCTTTCCCCAAAACCCGTTTTTCTCGACCAACCTTTAGAAATGGCTAACGAGCCCGCACCTCACACCTTGATGGACAGAATTCTTCCCGATAGAGTTTCTGTCCCTTTTTGCATTCAGTACCCAATCCTGTGGGTAATCACTTTGAAATCCGTTTGAGTCAGATAAGTACCTTCTCCAAATTCGGTAATTTTTCTCATGACGAACCATATAGTTTCTTAACGAGATTTGAATATGCTTGTGCAACCTTTAAATTACAACAGTTATGTGAAGATGGTATTAAACTTCGTTTGATTCCATTCGCACTAACTGACCCCGCAGAAAAATGGTTTCTCGGCTTACCTCCAAATTCAATTAAAAAAATGGGATGAATTTACAGCAGTTTTCCTAAAAAAGTTCTACCCCCCAGAAAAATGGCTAGAGTCAGAAACGAAATCACTAATTTCCACCAAAAAGGGCAATACTTCGAAAGATTTAAAGAACTGTTGTTAAGTTGTCCCCATCATGGTTATGAAACATGGTCGTTATGTCAAACTGCATTTGATAGACTCGATAATAGTTCTAGACAAATGTTAGAATCCATGTGTCAGGGCAATTTTCTGAAACAGACTGATGTAGAAGCTTGGGAATTTCTGGACGAGTTAGCAGAAAAATCGAAATAATGGGAACGAACTAATGAAAAATCTCGCTATTCGCGATCCAGTTATGACCCGAATTTTAATAACATGTTGATGCCATTCTAAACGTTGTTAGAACACATGTAACAACCCGAATTTTAATAGCATGTTGAAACTAGAAACCAGGGTATAATTAACTTTTAAAGTGAGAATCATGGGAAACAAGTTGCAACATTGCGTTCGCCTCGGAATTCTGCATGAAATCGAGTCCGAGTTTTCGAAAATCGGATCTGTATCACTGAATTATGACATCTAGAAGTTTCACGAATTTTCAGAATCAAAAACAGCTCAGAAATTCGAATTCAAGATCCAGAAGCGGGCTGGGCGGGAAAATTCCCACCCAGAGCCCAGGTCGACCATAGGGTCGACCTGGCCAGACCAGGTCGACCTGACCTCCCTGGTCGGGCCAGGTTGGCCTGGTTAGGTGCACCGGTTTAGTCAGTAGGCTGGGACGATTTCTGAAGGTCAGGATTGATTCTAGGGTTAATCAAAGGGCCTAAACAAGTTGCTACACCTATAAAAATACCCTTAGACCTTAATTCACAACAAATCATTCTTACCCAAAATGCTGCTGAACTCCCTCTTGAACCATGGCCGCTGCCCCCAAATTAAAGCTTAAGCATTCAAACTCAAATCAATTAGAAGGACAAATCTTTCATACACAATTTAATTCGAAGATTAAGGCTTCTACAATGATTCAGGACAATAAATCAGCATTCTACAACAAATTCAGTTCTTAATTCATTATCCATGCTCTGTAAGTTCTAGTTGTTTTTAGATTTAAACATTTAATTATAATATGGCCATGGAATAAAGTGGAATTGGATTTAAGTATTGTTATCGATTCAGACCCATTCCTGTTGCTTCTTGAATCTTGGGTTTTTTTTCTAGACTTGTCTATCTTTATTCTCATGTCAAGTTCATGATCTATTCAGCCTTTTGTAAATCAGTTTTCTTGATTCATGTTGAATTTATTATCAAGTTGTAATCTTCATGCCTGTAATGATGTTTTTCTCTCTGATCTTATTTTAGGCACAATTCTATCTTCCCCTATTTATTTTCTTTTGATGAACCTTAGTCAATTTCGGACCTAGGCCTAAACCGCGATTTGCTTACGATTGAATACGGGGAAATGTTTGGGATATTACCTATTCGGATATGCGTGTTTGGCATAACATGAAATTGGAAACTTGGGTATTGTCCACATAATTGAAATTGCGAGTTTGGCCATTGACATAATTAATTTGGCATAAGGTGGGCATATATGAATTGACTTGTATATTAAATCACGGGTTCGGGCCTATGTAAATTAAATCAAAAGATTAGGCTTATGATTGGGCATAAATAGAATTGGGAATTTGAACTTAAAAGCGATTGTAAACTTGATAATTGGCATAAATAGGTATTATGAACTTGGGTAATTGGCGTGTATTGTAATAAAAAGATTATAGTCTGGGATGACTACATCATCAATCATGATTTTGGTTTATTTGGGCATGAAACTTGATACATGTAATCTTGGCTAGAACTTGATATGGGTAAAATGGCGTAAACTTGGCATACATGTGAATGGGTATGAATTGGACATATGTAAACTGACTAGAATTGGGTATATATATATATATATATATATATATATATATAAATTGGCATGTAATTTTGGAACCTGGGCATATGTTTATTTATATTTAAAGTTGGGTATTTGAAACATGAAAATAACTGTGTATTGGATAATTGATTTGAACACGTTCATGAACATTTCTATATGTTAAACACATGAACTGGTATTGGGGTTTTGGGTGAAATACGACCATTAATGAACCTTTGACACGAGGTTAAACTCGGTTTGTGGTGTAAATCTGCCCGGAAACGCCCGGCAAATCCAGTAACCACAAAGTGTCAGTCTAATGTGAGAGGTCGAAGGCCAAATTGTAGGCGTAACAATTTATGACACGAGGTTAGACTCAGTTTGTGGTGTAAATCTGCCCGGAACCGCCCGGCAAATCTAGTGGCCACAAAATGCACGGTCTAATGTGAGAGGTCATGATTCGTTTGTCATAATGAATGAATTAAGGAATACTAACCATAACAAGACGTGGGTATGGTTAGAGGGTTTGGTGGGACGACATGGAAATTTGACACGAAAATGTGGACCTAACCGGTATGAGTTAAGAACATGTAAAACTTATAAATGTGGGCTTAACCAACATAACTGTTAATCAGACCAATGGGTGGGTTAAGTAATATGACTAGACTAATGACACTTAACCAATATAACATGACACGTGGCAGTGTTGAGTCAACCTGAACATATAGATAATACTTAACCAACTTAGCATGATACGTGGGCGGGTTAAGCCATGAATTACTTGAAATACTTAACCAATGCAAGCTGACGAATGGGAGGGTTAAGTTAAATAGGTTGGTTTAACTTGAATGGGTTGATAACACCTAACCGATATAACCTGATGTGTGGTAGGGTTAAGTAAATACACGAGGGTAACACTTAACCATTATAAAATGGCTAGTGGATGAGGTTGAGTTAACATACACTTAACCAATCTAACGTGAGGTGTGGTAAGGGTTAAGTTAACACAAGGGAGAACGCTTAACCGATATAACAAGACATGCGGTAGGGTTAAGTAACACAAGAGAGAATACTTAACCACGGTATCATGATGGGGTGTGGGGTTAAGTTAAATAGATAACACTTAACCAACCTGTGGGGTATACGAATAGACCTTAGGAAAACCCTAGTAGCGGGACCCGTTTCAGCAGTAACCCACTTTAGGTATCAACGGTACCCTGAGCTAGGCAGGGGGGGCACGATTACTGGGCTGATTGTAAGCGGTCAAAACGGCGGTAGGGGGTGCGGTAGTGCAGGTTCCGACGGATTACTGGCGTGCACGTATTCCGGAGTGGAAAATTTAGCTATTGGGCATCTATAGATATAAATCTGTGCATCAAAAAGGGTGT
The DNA here is from genome assembly GCA_030737875.1 of Allium sativum. Taxonomy (NCBI): domain Eukaryota; kingdom Viridiplantae; phylum Streptophyta; class Magnoliopsida; order Asparagales; family Amaryllidaceae; genus Allium; species Allium sativum. The sequence goes on along the minus strand of CM060916.1, from coordinate 385,664,975 downwards.
CGGGGTTGCCATCCTAGGGATTGATACACCCTAGGGTGGGACCAGCACATGTATCTACAAGTAGGGGGCCGCAAGAACTAGGTCGAGTAGGAGCCGAAACATTAGGGTAGTAAGGATACATCTAACACATTTATGGTAATTGGGCTGGTTGAGGAAAAATCCTCATATTAGATGTAGTCCTGAAGGCTACCACAACCATGGGGTTGGGATAACCTTAGTATATAACACATGTGAAACATGGTAAGTAAGAGCCGATCAATTAAGGTAGATACGGTGGGGACATGAAACTGTCAATATGAGGGGGGACCCTCATCGTGGGATATGTACTTATAAAACTATCATGTGGGGTATGGGGATCACTTATCTTGTAATTACAACAAAGTAAACTAATTAGAACGCTAGTTAGGTGGTGCAGAGAATATAGGAAATCGAGGAAAATAGGGTAATGGTGAAACTTAGAAATCTTGCGACGTCATAGAAACCTTGCAATATGATACTTGGTAGGAACCTTGTGATGCTACCCTTGATAGGAAGTATGGGATGTTATACTTGATTCACCTTCCTGTAGCTTATCTTGTAATCATGCTTATGTCTACTTTCAGTTTATTCATGCCATGTTATCTTTACCTGTTTTTATGCTGAAAGCCACTAGGACTTACTCAGTCTTTATGACTGACCCGTTTTTGTTTTGCCTCTTTTACTTCCGTTCCCCCCACTAGGTTCGCATGGTGGGAATACAGCTTAGTTCGGATCTTACCAAGCTCCAAGGCTCTTTCATGTGCGGCTTGGATCTCTCTTGGCTATGGCTTGCTTTGCTTTATTTGGGAATACTGCAATTTATTTTTATGCTTCTTTGTTTTTGAGCAAGACAGATATTTTAGCTGTGTAATTGGGTATTGGAAGTTGATGGGCTTTTATTGTAAACAATTATATTTAATAAATGATTTGAAATACTTCTACTATGCTTTCCGCTGTTTTATATATGTCTGTCTTGTAATATTTCTGTTCCAGTACCCATAATGCTCCATTGAAGTTAAGGCATTTCCTTTGTGAGTGACCTTAACGGATGTGGGGTGTTACATTTGGTATCAGAGCAGAAGGTTACCAGACTAGGCAAAAGCTTTTTAAAAAAAAAACCTTCTGAAGTTATTTTCAAAACGTTTACAAAGAAGCATTTTGTAAGAAAAGTTTTGTTTTATGAAAGGCATATTCCCCAAAGCCATATGCACTATCTCTTGATTCTCTCCTTGAGCCTTTTCTCTTTTTTTTTCACCATAGTTTTGTAGGTGCACGGCACATGTAGGAGAGCAAAGAAGTGCCCAATTTCCATCTGTAGTCACAGTAGTTCCATCTGCGTCTAATCTTATTTCAATCTTTGTGGAGTCGCCGTGCAATGGAGGTAGCTTTCGAGAAACTTGTCAACAAACTATACAAGGATAGTAAGAACAGGGATAAAGAACACAAGACTAAGGATGAAAAACTTGCTAATATGACTTAATCCACGAAGGAGGAAAAAGGTGAAAGGAAAGAGGTCAAAGTGAAAGAATAATAAAACCCATGACAAGAAAGAGGATAGTTGGTGTGGTAAAAAGGGGCATGTAGTTAAGTATTATAAGACAAGGACAAGGGCAAACAACAAGATCGTCGAGAGGGCAATTGTATGCTCTCACTACTAGCATACCCCAGAGAGGTGGTAACATTTCTATTAAAAGTTTAGCTTTTTTTTCTATCATACCATGGGAACTTTGTTTTTGTACATCGCATCCTTTTTAATTCTGCTTCGAGAGTTGAGTCTCTGCACCTTAGTACTAGCATAGTAGAGTATCCCATTTTTGTCTCAAATCCTGTTGGGGAATCGGCTCGTTTATTCATGACTCGTTTGGATTTGAGAAAGTCTATGTTAAGTGTTGAGTTTAGAAGTAAAGCTTATGTCTTTGGGCTATGGGTTGATTCTAGGGATGAAGTGGTTATCCAGAAATGGTACCATTCTCGAATATGAAAGGCGGGTAGTTAGGCTCTTGACTTGCCTCGGTAATGCCCTCGAAGTCTAGCGTAACCCTTAGGGTTCTGCCATGCTTAGTTACCTAGAATCTATTGATACATTTATCAATCCGCTCGAGTAGTGTTCGCCACAAAGGCGGATGGTTCATTTCGCTTATGCATGAGTTATAGAAAATCACCTTAGTAAGTACACTTGGCAACATGGTTTGCATTTGTCTATTTTCAAGAGATAATTCATTTATGTGGAATACCTTCTAATAGGTGAACGAGATCCGAGATTCACTAGTGAATTTTGGAGAGCTTGCATGAAACCATGAGTACGTAGTTATATTTGGGCCGAGTATACTAGAAGGAGAATAAGTGAAAGTGAAATGAGAGGCAATAGTGGAATGAGTTCCAACTCATATTTTGGAAACAAGAATTAAGAAGCTATGAAGTTGTGAAGTTAAAGGCGATGGAAGCACAACGGAGTTAAGCTCAAGGAAATGCGACTCAGAAGATTGAAGACTAGATACGCGCATCATATCTCTTTTTAAGAGTATATCCTTGATCCCTATATTCCTGTAGAGCTTATTTGCATGCTATCTTTTAAGCATAACCTCTCGGTCCTATTCTCCATCCTATTTCTGTTGCAAACCCCATAGGGTTATGACTCATCTGTTAGTAATACATGTTGGGGCTTGAGGGTGTCTGTTGGGTTGACTAAACTTTTTGGGTTTTATAGGATATGAGTTGGTCTTAGGAAGGGATCTCTTTGACCTAAAAGGAGTTCATCATGCTTAGTTCCCTAGAAACATATATATTGGTTGGGTAATTCTTTGGGTATCGGTCTGAAATTGATTTCGATCTTCGGGGCTGATGCTTAGGGAGTTCTTCTCCTAATTAGTATATATGTGACGTAGATTTCCAGTATTGACATGGCCTAATGGGCACAAAGTTTTTACTTGATTCTATCATTCGACTATACCTTTAGGAAGGAACAATTGGGTGTAAACATGTGTTTGAGACATGTTATGATTGATAGTTGTAAGTGGTTGCAAGTGGCTGCTAGTGGTTGCTCGTGAATGCATATACACGCACATTAGGCACTAGATCGGCTCTGTCACCTTTCATACTGCATATGCATGAGTGTTTATACTTGTTTATGGATGAAATTGAATGTGCTATCATGTGGATGTTGCATATGGATGGATGTTTGTGCACTCGTGTAGTGTTTATGTGGCTAGGACTATTTGCATACATGGTGGACTCATGGCACTAAAATATTTTGCATTAAGAAGATCAACCAGGCCTGATCATTTGCATTAGATAAGGAACATATACACACACTTTCTGCATATGTTCATACAACATTAGAAATCTCTTACGGACAATGGATTCCTATGGTTGATGATTGAGTAGATGGATGATTGGATGGTAGGACACATTCTTCTTAACTTGAAGATTTTGGGGACGAAATCCTTTAAGGAGGGGAGAATGTAACAACCCGAATTTTAATAACATGTTGAAACTGGAAACCAGGGTAAAAAGGTGAGAATCATGGAAAACGGGTTGCACCATTGTGTTCGTCTCGGAATTCTACATGAAATCGAGTCCGAGTTTTCGAAAATCGGAGTCTGTATGACCGAGTTATGACCTCTAGAATTTTCATGAATTTTCAGAATCAAAAACAGCTCAGAAATTCGAATTCAAATTCGAATTCAAGACTTAGAAGCGGGCTGGGCGGGAAAATTCCCGCCCAAAGCCCAGGTCGACCTGGCCTCCCTGGTCGGGCCAGGTTGGCCTGGTTGGGTGCATCGGTTTAGTCAGTGGGCTGGGACGATTTCTGAAGGTCAGGATTGATTCTAGGGTTAATCTAAGGGCCTAAACTAGTTGCTACACCTATAAAAACACCCTTAGACCTAACCTAATTCACAACAAATCATTCTTAAACCAAAATGCTGTTGAACTCCCTCTTGAACCATGGTCGCTGCCCCCAAATTAAAGCTTAAGCATTCAAACTCAAATCAATTCGAAGGACAAAGCTTTCACACACAAGTTAATTCGAAGATTAAGGCTTCTACAATGATTCAAGACAATAAATCAACATTCTGCAACAAATTTAGTTCTTAATTCATTAGCCATGCTCTGTAAGTTCTAGTTGTTTTTAGACTTAAACATTTAATTATAAAAGTGGAATTGGATTTAAGTATGGTTATCGATTCAGACCCATTCCTGTTGCTTCTTGAATCTTGGGTTTTTTTTGAGACTTGTCTATCTTTATTCTCATGTCAAGTTCATAATCTATTCAGCCTGTTGTAAATCAGTTTTCTTGGTTCATGTTGAATTTATTATCAAGTTGTAATCTTCATGCCTGTAATGATGTTTTTCTCTCTGATCTTATTTTATGCAAAATTCTATCTTCCCCTATTTATTTTCTTTTAATGAACCTTGGTCAATTTCGGACCTAGGCCTAAACCGCGATTTGCTTACGATTGAATACGGGGAAATGTTTGGGATATTACCTATTTGGATATGCGTGTTTGGCATAACATGAAATTGGAAACTTGGGTATTATCCACATAATTGAAATTGCAAGTTTGGCCATTGACATAATTAATTTGGCATAAAGTGGGCATATATGAATTGACTTGTATATTAAATCACGGGTTCGGGCCTATGTAAATTAAATCAAAAGATTAGGCTTATGATTGAGCATAAGTAGAATTGGGAATTTGAACCAAAAAGAGATTGTAAACTTGATAATTGGCATAAATAGGTATTATGAACTTGGGTAATTGGTGTGTATTGTAATAAAAAGATTATAGTCTGGGATGACTACATCATGAATCATGATTTGGGTTTATTTGGGCATGAAACTTGATACGTGTAATCTTAGCTAGAACTTGATATGGGTAAAATGGCATAAACTTGGCATACATGTAAATAGGCAAGAATTGGACATATGTAAACTGACTAGAATTGGGTGTGTATATATATATATATATATATATATATATATATATATATATATATATATTAGCATGTAATTTTGGAACCTGGGCATATGTTTATTTAAATGTAAAGTTGGGAATTTGAAACATGAAAATAACTGTATATTGGATAATTGACTTGAACACGAACATGAACATTTCTATATGTTAAACACATGAACTGGTATTGCGGTTTTGGGTGAAATACGAACATTAATGAACCTTTGACACGAGGTTAGACTCGGTTTGTGGTGTAAATCTGCCCGGAACCGTCCGGCAAATCCAGTAACCACAAAGTGCCAGTCTAATGTGAGAGGTCGAAGGCCAAATTGTAGGCATAACGATTTATGACACGAGGTTAGACTCAGTTTGTGGTGTAAATCTGCCCGGAACCGCCCGGCAAATCCAGTGGCCACAAAATGCACGGTCTAATGTGAGAGGTCATGATTCGTTCGTCATAATGAATGAATTAAGGAATACTAACCATAACAAGACGTGGGTATGGTTAGAGGGTTAGATGGGAAGAATGGAAATTTGACATGAAAATGTGGACCTAACCAGTATGAGTTAAGAACATGTAAAACTTATAAATGTGGGCTTAACCAACATAACTGTTAATCAGACCAATGGGTGGGTTAAGTAATATGACTAGACTAATGACACTTAACCAATATAACATGATACGTGGCAGTGTTGAGTCAACTTGAACATATAGATAATACTTAACCAACTTAGCATGATACGTGGGCAGGTTAAGCCATGAATTACTTGAAATACTTAACCAATGCAAGCTGACGAATGGGAGGGTTAAGTTAAATGGGTTGGTTTAACTTGAATGGGATGATAACACCCAACCGATATAACCTGATGTGTGGTAGGGTTAAGTAAATACACGAGGGTAACACTTAACCATTATAAAATGGCTAGTGGATGAGGTTGAGTTAACATACACTTAACCAATCGTGAGGTGTGGTAAGGGTTAAGTTAACACAGGGGAGAACGCTTAACCGATATAACAAGACATGCGGTAGGGTTAAGTAACACAAGAGTGAATACTTAACCACGGTATCATGATGGGGGGTGGGGTTAAGTTAAATAGATAACACTTAACCAACCTATGGGGTATATGAATAGACCCTAGGAAAACCCTAGTAGCGGGACCCGTTTCAGCAGTAACCCACATTAGGTATCAACGGTACCCTGAGCAAGGCAGGGTGGGGCACGATTACTGGGCTGATTGTAAGCGGTCAAAACGGTGGCAGGGGATGCGGCAGTGCAAGTTCCGATGGATTACGGGCTTGCACGTATTCCGGAGTGGAAAATTAAGCCACTGGGCATCAGTAGATATAAAGTTGTGCATCAAAAGAGGTGTCGGGGTTGCCATCCTAGGGAATGATACACCCTAGGGTGAGACCCGCACAGGTATCTACAAGCAAGGGGCCGCAAGAACTAGGTCGAGTAGGAGCCGATCGATTAGGGTAGTAAGGATATATCTAACACATTCATGGTAATTGGGCTTGTTGAGGAAAAATCCTCATATTAGATGTAGTCCTGAAGGCTACCACAACCACGGGGTTGGGATAACCTTAGTATATAACACATGTGAAACATGGTAAGTAAGAGCCGATCAATTAAGGTAGATACGGGGGGGGGGACATGAAACTGTCAATATGAGGGGGACCCTCATCGTGGGATATGTACTTATAAAACTATCATGTGGGGTATGGGGGATCACTTATCTTGTAATTACAACTAAGTAAACTAATTAGAACGCTAGTTAGGTGGTGCAGAGAATATAGGAAATCGAGGAAAATAGGGTAATGGTGAAACTTAGAAATCTTGCGACGTTATAGAAACCTTGCGCTATGATACTTGGTAGGAACCTTCTGATGCTACCCTTGATAGGAAGTATGGGATGTTATACTTGATTCACCGTGCCTGTAGCTTATCTTGTAATCATGCTTATGTTTACTTTCAGTTTATTCATGCTATGTTATCTTTACCTGTTTTTATGCTGAAAGACACTAGGACTTACTCAGTCTTTATGACTGACCCGTTTTGTTTCGCCTCTTTTTCTTCCATCCCCCCCCCCATCCCCTAGGTTCGCAGGGTGGGAATAGAGCTTAGTTCGGGTCTTACTAAGCTCCAAGGCTCTTTCATGTGCGGCTTGGATCTCTCTTGGCTATGGCTTGCTTTGCTTTATTGGGGAATACTGCAATTTATTTTTATGCTTCTTTGTTTTTGAGCAAGACAGATATTTTAGCTGTGTAATTGGGTATTGGAAGTTGATGGGCTTTTATTGTAAACAATTATATTTAATAAATGATTTGAAATACTTCTACTATGCTTTCCGCTGTTTTATGTATGTCTGTCTTGTAATATTTCTGTTCCAGTACCCATGATGCTCCATTGAAGTTAAGGCATTTCCTTTGTGTGTGACCTTAACGGATATGGGGTGTTACAACACACACTCAGTCTAATATCGTTTCCCAAGCCATGTGCCACATATGTCTTAAGTCGGATGATACGGTTGATGACAGTCCCTAGTCCCTTGAGTAAGTGAATGCTTTCAATAGACCCAATAACCACCCAAATCTTTCTTATGGTCCAAATAACCCCCTGATGAACAGACCCTCGAATCGAGCATTTCCGAGCAATGTTTCGAACCCTCCTTTTAGGCAAAATCAGTACAATTCGAACCAGGCGCCTTTCCTCCAATCTCATTTAACGGTGGCACCCCAACATGAAAAACGCCTTTCTACGATTGAGGGGAATTTATCTGAGGTAAACAACCTATTAGCGCAAATGACTAAGCAAAGTGTTGAAAATCAAAATAAGTTAGACAACACGTTACATTCATATATGCAAAACACGAATCAACAAATGGGTGAACTTCAAAAACAAATGTCTCAACTCAACGCTAGATTAAGTGAAAGGGAAAAGGGTACGTTTCCAAGTCAACCCATCCAAAACCCTAGAGGACAAAATTCAAACTCCAACCAAATTAACATTATTCAAGATTCAAACATTAATCAATTGAATGCTGTCACGACTCTTAGATCCGGCAAAAAGATTGACAACCATGTGGTCAACCCAAATGCTTTACCGGACGATCTTCCAAACCCCACCGAAAATTCGACTAACTCGGATCAGAACATTGAGCCAATTTCTGACAAGGACCATCCTCAAACTCAAGTAGCCCAACCTACTGAGTTGTCTGCTCCATTTCCTCATAGACTCCGACCTAGGAAAAAGATAGATTAGCTAGAAAAGATCCTTGAAATATTTAAGCAAGTTAAAGTGAACATTCCTCTTTTAGATATTATACAACAAGTTACATAGTACAAAAAATTTCTAAAAGATTTATGCACTCAAAAACGTCATATACATGTACCTAAGAAAGTGTTTCTGGCGGCAACTCTAAGCGAGGTCTTGTCCCAATCAATGCCAGTGAAATACAAAGATCCTGGCTGCCCCACAATATCATGTACTATTAGGGACAAGAAAATCGATAGATGCTTGCTAGACTTAGGTGCAATTGTTAACTTGCTTCCATATTCCGTCTATCGCCAATTAGGGCTAGGAGAACTGAAACCCACCAAGGTTACCCTTCAGCTTGCTGACCGTTCAATTAAGAAGCCTATGGGCGAAATTGAGGATGTATTGATCAAGATAGGCGAATTTTTTTTCCTGCTAATTTCATTGTCCTAGAAACTCAACAGGTAAGCAATCCTGCAAACCAGATCCCTTTGATTCTAGGACGACCCTTCTTAGCAACCTCTAATGCGCTTATCAACTGAAGAAATGAGTCAACTTTCTTTTGATAACATGATTTTTGAGCTAAACATCTTTAGAACCGAAAACTCTCCTAACTCTTACATGGATCAGTTTTCTGAAATTCATTCAGTCCATGACAGTGAGCCCAAGCTCGACCATCTGAATAACGAAATTGAATCGAATTACGAATCCTTGTTTCAAGATATTCCCAAAAAAGTCTCTGATTTGATTCCTGTCGAGCCGCTCACAATTGAGTCTGTCCCTCAACCAGTTTCTTCAGTTGAGTCGTCCTTAAAATCTGAACTCAAAGTGTTGCCCAGTTATCTTAAGTACCCTTACTTAGGAGACAATGAAACTTTTCCTGTCATTATCGCTTCTGAACTTACTTTAGAGTAGGAACAATTGCTCCTTCCCATCCTTAAGAAAAAAAGGAAGCAATTGGTTGGTCCATGGCTGATACTAAGGGGATTAGTCCTTCGATAGTCCAACATAGAATCCACCTTATAGATGATGCCAAACCCACTCGTGATCCCCAGCGTCGACTAAACCCCATCATGAAAGAAGCAGTTCATGCTGAAATCCTTAAATGTCTTGACAATGGAATCATCTAACCAATTTTCGATAGTTAATGGGTTAGTCTGATTCATGTCGTACCTAAGAAATCAGGGATTACCGTGATCCAAAATGAAGCTAACGAGCTTATCCCAACCCGCACCCAGACCGGTTGGCGTGTTTGCATTGACTATAGGAAACTTAACGCTGCAACACATAAGGATCATTTCCCCCTGCCATTTATCGATCAAATGTTAGAACGACTAGCCGGTCATGAGTACTATTGTTTCCTTGACGGGTACTTGGGCTGTAATCGAATCCCTATCGCTCTTGAGGACCAGAGAAAACCACTTTCACTTGTCCATCTGGTACATTTGCGTACCGTCATATGCCTTTTGGTCTCTGTAATGCACCTGCAACCTTTCAGAGGTGCATGATTAGAATTTTTTCTCATATGATCGAGCGATTTTGGGAAGTGATCATGGATGATTTTTCCATCTTCGGGGATTCTTACACTGAGTGTTTACATCACCCGATCTTGTTCTTAACCATTGAAAAGATAAACACTTAACGCTTAATTGGGAAAAGTGTCATTTCATGGTCAAACATGGCATTATTTTAGGACATGTCATCTCTAATAAAGGAATTGAAGTGGTTAAAGCCAAAATTGAGGTTATCTCGAATCTTCCCACTCCCAAATCCATTAAGGACATCCGATCCTTTTTAGGTCATGTTGGTTTTTACCGTCGCTTTATAAAGGATTTTAGCAAAATTACTCGACCTTTGACCAGTCTTCTTGGTAAGGATGTTTTTTTCGACTTCAATTCTGATTGCATTTCATCTTTTGAGCATCTTAAAAATGAACTTGTCTCTGCCTCGATCATCTGCTCTCCTAATTGGAAGCTGTCTTTTGAAATCATGTGTGATGCCTCGAATTTCACTGTTGGCGCTGTCTTAGGACAATGTATCGATAAGATTCTTCATGTCATTTACTACGCGAGTATGACTCTGAACGACGCTCAAATCAATTATACGACCACTGAAAAGGAACTCTTGGCAGTCGTTTTCACTCTAGAAAAATTCAGACCTTATCTAGTTGGCTCACACATCACTGTTCATACTGATCATTCTGCCCTTAGGTACCTTTTCTCTAAAAAGGATGATAAGTCTCGTCTCATTAGTTGGATCCTTCTACTTTAAGAATTTGACGTTACCATTAAGGATAAAAAAGGATCTGACAATGTTATTGCAGACCACTTGTCTCGTCTTCCAAATGCCCCGTCTTCTTCTCTTTCGATCAACGTGAATTTCCCTTATGAACAGCTATTTTCTCTATCCACTGATCCTTGGTGCGCTGACATTGTCAACAACTTAGTCACCAAGCAGACCCCCTTCTTTTTGGTCTAAGCAGGATAAACACAAATTCTTTTCCGAAGTGAAACATTTTTTCTGGGATGACCCCTATCTTTTCAAGTATTGTCCCGATCAAATCATTCGAAGGTGTGTTCCTGACACTGAAACCCACAGTGTCCTCTCTTTCTATCATGACCAAGCCTTTGGTGGTCACTTCGGTCCTAAAAAGACAGCCGAAAAGGTTCTCCAATCAGGTTTCTACTGGCCTAACCTTTTCAAAGACGCGTACGAATTTTGCAAAACTTGTGATCGATGTCAATTCTTAGGGAAAATTTCTAAACGGAATATGATGCCCCTAAACCCCATTCTAGAGGTCGAAATTTTTGATGTTTGGGGTATAGAATTCATGGGACCCTTCCCTAATTCTTTTGGGAACCTTTACATTTTCTTAGCTGTAGATTATGTTTCTAAATGGGTCGAAGCTGTTCCATGCAAAACAAACGATAACAAGGTTGTTGTGCGCTTCTTGAAAGAAAATATCTTCTCTAGGTTTGGCACACCTCGCACAATAATTAGTGATAACGGGACACACTTCTGTAATCTTTCTTTTGAAGCCCTCATGAGAACGTATTCGATAACCCACAAGTTATCCACTCCTTACCATCCTCAAACTTGTGGGCAGGTTGAAGTATCGAATAGGTAGATTAAGCAAATCCTTGAGAAAACTGTGAATCGAAATCGCAAAGACTGGTCCCAAAAGTTAACCGACGCTCTTTGGGCTTACTGCACCGTTTTCAAAACAAACTTAGGTATGTCCCCTTATCGGTTGATTTTTGGTAAGCCATGTCACTTGCCAGTTGAACTAGAACATAGGGCATTATAGGCAATAAAAACTTTAAATCTTGACTTAGAGAAAGCAGGTGAACTTAGGAAGGTTCAACTTAATGAACTTGATGAAATTCGAAATGATGCTTATGAAAATGAACGAATTTACAAGGACAAGACGAAAGTTTTTCATGATAAATCCATTTTACGTAAAACTTTCATGCCAAGTCAAAAAGTTATGTCATATGACTCAAGATTGCATTTATTTCCGAGTAAGTTAAAATCTAGATGGACAGGACCTTACACTGTATGGACTGTTTTTCCATATGGTGCGGTAGAAATTGAGAATCCAACCGATGGATCATCCTATAAGCTCAATGGTCAATGCCTTAGACCTTACTTGGAACCAATACCCAACCATGAGGAAGAGTTTATGGTCCTCCATGAGCCACCTTACATTCGGTAAGACGCACTAACCCTCTTTTGTACATATGTAAATATTCTCTTATTTTATTTCTCTTTCACTAAGATATGTCTGCTTAAGACTGTGAGGACACAGTCACACTCAAGTGTGGGGGGGATTTACATTACATCAGTAATCGAATGTTATGAACTAGGTCATTCATTGAACAAGGATTAACTTAAATTCATAAATAACACCTTGGTTCTTGTTTGATAAGTTGAATTGTTGGGTGATGGGAATGAACATTATTTATTCATTGAGTAGTAATGTGTCTTTTTAAGATGCTAGCTTGAGATTATGCAGACGTTAGTCGTGTTCTGGAGTAAGCATGTCAACCCTTGTTATATATGTTAGAATGTGTAAGTAAAATTATTCAAAAAAATAAATAAAATAACAATGATTTTGCACTTACATTTGTTGGATTTTCTGAGTTCGTTTTCATGCATAATATTTTCTATTCCACTCAAATTTTCAAAATCGTAAGTTCTAAAATCCACTTGGCCCAATTAAGGAGATGACTCATTGTAGCGTTCTTCTTCGATACCCCACATTATTCAAACCCAAGTTTTTGTTGAATTACATCCATGTTTCGACAAATTGTTCTTATATTGGTATATTTAAGAACCTTGTATTGATTTATTTTCAAAAGGTTTAGAAACATGTAATAACCCGGAAATGCGAGCCAGTTTAAAATTTTTATTTTGGCAATTATAGCGAAGTTTGAACATTTCAAATAGATTATTTTAAATAAAAACGACGGGAAATTTATTTTGAATATATTTAGGACGTATATATTTATATATGTCGTCGTTAGAATATAAATATTTATTTTAAATTATAAAAGGAATTGAAAATGGCCCTGCAGTTCGATAATTCGATTTCAAATTTCAATTGAATGTACCGGGTGCAAAATAAACCGGATTTTAGCGAAACCAAAAATAATAGGATCTATTTGATAATACCTTTCCAACGAATCCGAAAAATTGAAATTTCATAGCGGGAATCAAAAGATATGTCCAGTTGAAAATTCTGAATAGTCGCTATGGAATTCAGACCCTTAAAAATGGAAATTTTGCAAACGACCTTGGATTTCGACGAAACCACTTTTGTTGGATCCGGGATGTCAAATTATTGCTAGATTTCAAATTTCGTAATTTTTCGAATCAATATGTGAGCGTGGCAAAGGAAAACGTGTTTGGCTAGTTTCAGTTGATTTTAATCTACTGGAAAATGGCCATTTCTCTAATGGTCTCAGAATTCGACGAAACTAGTTTTGTTAGGACCGTATCGTCAATACGAAGCCAGAAAATATTTTTCGAGTTAGTATGTGACCCTGGTAAATTGAAATGTGCGTTCAAATTCAATATATAGAGTTATATGTTGATTTTGATGAAAACTGATCGAATCAGCTTACGATACATAACCCATTGTGGTCGGGACGGGGGTAAAACGCTAGGGACGACAGTCGGTGGGTTTGGTTTGGAGGTCAGATCGATAAACAATTAATTTGTGAATTAAATGAAATTAAATATATTATATATACACATTCACCCAGTCAAAACCCTATCTCTCTTTTCCCTTGGTCCACCGTTTCTTCAGCCGACACAAACCTAAACCGACGTCCCAAAACTTCCCAGCGCCTCCACCAAATTCTAATTCAATCCTCTCATCAAATTCAGGAATTATCAACTGCGATTTGTTCATCTAAAGGAGATCGAAGGGTCCAACCGCTATGATCTGAATTCGTCTATGGAGGCGACCGGAATCTCCATGGAAACGTGCGAACTTCGAAGCGGTCTTTGGGGGGAAGTGGATTTCGAGTTGGCTAGGGTTCTGGGTGGTGGAAGCGCGAGCCGTGGCGCTTCGACGGGGAGGTGTTGATCGACCGACCATGGCCTGTGGTGGCGCCGGCGACGAGAAGCATGGGTGGAGCTTTGTGTGGCAGTGGTTCGTGATTTCCTAATGTAAACAGGAAGATGATTCTACAACAATGATGAAGTAAGAGTTGTTAATTTAGTTTAACTATAATTTAATTAGTATAATAAGCATTAATTTATAATAAGCATTGTTTTAAATTTGTATATAACATGTTGTTAGAAATACAACTTTGGTTTTAAAAATATGAACCTAGGATAAAAATAGGATTTTTTTTTTATAATATACGTAAAAATATAAAGGTAAGTTTTCTATAGAAATATTAAATAAAATTATATTTTTATATTTAAATAAAGATTTGATTTTTATAATAAGCATTGTTTTAAATTTGTATATAACATGTTGTTAGAAATACAACTTTGGTTTTAAAAATATGAACCTTGGATAAAAATAGGATTTTTTTTATAATATACGTAAAAATATAAAGGTAAGTTTTCTATAGAAATATTAAATAAAATTTGATTTTTATATTTAAATAAAGATTTGATTTTTATGTGATAAAAGGGTTATGATTTTCTATGATATTAAAAATGGGATTTTTATATAATAGAGAGGATAAAAATATTATTTTTATATTAGGAAAGTTTATATTTTAAGAATATAAAGTTTCAATTTTTTTATATGGAAGATATACGATTTTGAAAATATAGAAATATAATTTTTATATAGGTATGATAATAAAAATTCGATCTTTATATAAGAAGTAGAAATATTAAAATATAATTTTTATGTAGAAAGAAGTGTTGTAAATATATATATACGAAAATAATAGAATTTTTATTTATTGAAAGAAGAAGTAAAAATAATTTTTATTTGAACAGCGTGAAAAGAAATGAGATGGAACTGTATTGGAATTTCAAAGGAATCCAGATGTTCAGCAGTTCAACAGCAAAGCACGGCGGAGTGGAACCCTTTGTGAGAACTTCTCACTTTAAAATTTCTTTTTCTAGTTATATATATATACTAGGATGCAGACAGTGTTTAGTAGCACCCGACACCCGTCGTCCACAGACCATGGACGGCTTGTATGCTTGTTTGATGTGTTGTGAAATTTGTTTGGGATGTTGATGTGAAATCGATAATATAGATTTAATGTGTTGAAATAAATTAATTATTGTTAAAAATATAATTTTTAACGTGAATGTGAATAAATAAATATTCATTTACAAACCGGACGGTTTATTTATGTACACCTATTTGAATGACATTGATTGGGACGATAAATTTTACACATCGCCCAACTGCACAAATAAAATCTGTGATTGATTGTTTGAAACCCCACACGGGTATTGGGATAAAATACGGCATACACTAATCCCAGTAATTAGTTATATGTCGATCGATTGATTGACAGGCTGTTGTAAGCGTTAGATATCTATATTTGATGCTTATACAGTGTAGTGCACTTTGGATGATGATTGATTATTTATCGTTGCTATTATATACATGTGTTGTATGGAATCCATATAGTTAACGCTATATGGTGATTGATTGGGCCTCATTCCAATTTAGAAAATAAAGAATATTATAAAATAAAGGTTCATGTGTTGACCGTACTCATCCATTGAGATTAGTCATGTGTTGAACGAAATATTTTAACAATAAAATTTACCTCTTTATCATTATAAAATAAAGGTTCATGTGTTGACCGTACTCATCCGTTGAGATTAGTCATGTGTTGAACGAAATATTTTAACAATAAAATTTACATCTTCATCATATATGAAATTAGAAATTAACTGGAAAATAGATGAGATGAGTGGTCTCCTGGATATTGATCTGATGTTGGTTTCGACCTTCGGGGTTAATATTTAGGGAATCGTTCTCTTACTAATTTACGGTTGGAGTCTGAATTGAAATCAAACGATAGATACCATAATTTTTATAAAATATATTAACTAACAAAAATAGTCACACGTGGACAGTACTCATTCGTTGAGATTCGTCATGTGTTGACAAAAATATAGATTCATTTGTTGAATAGAATAACGAAGTTATTGAAATATATAAAGCCGTGTTGATTAGAGATGCGCTATTTTGACGCGAACGATATTTATATCGATTATATTCGTTTTTATAATTTCAATTGAATTGAATAGAAAACGAATTTGAATTAAATTGAATAGAAAACGAATTTGAATTGAATTGAATTGAATAGAAAACGAATTTGATTTGAATTGAATAGAAAACGAATTTGATTTGAATTGAATAGAAAACGAATTTGAATTGAATTGAATAGAAAACGAATTTGAATTGAAATGAATTTAAAACGAATTTATAAGGGAAAATTCAATTTTGATTTGAATTCGAATTTGAAGTTGAAATTGTTTTTGAAACGAATTCAAAACTAATTATAAAATTCGTTTTAAATAGTAATCGACGAAATATATATAATATATATTATATATAATATAATGGCCTGAATAGAACGTGTCGTGCCGCGGCAGTTCGTAAATTTCGACCATTAACTTCGAACGGGCATTACGGGAGATCCGACCGTCAGATTCTCCTAAAACTGGAACCGTTGGGTTCGTATCGAAAAGAGCTTTCTAACGAATATTAGAAATTTGAAATCTAATGGTTGGATTTAGAGATACGTCCAAATCAAATTTGGAAAAGGTCGCTGTAAGTGCAGTTCGATGGCCATTGGTGGAAATCGACTGTACGGGCCTTGATAAAATTATTAAAAATAGTAATAATTTGTGTAAAATCATAAGAAATGATTTGGGAAAATTGGGATGAAAAACTCCATATTTGAAAAAATAAAAATAGATTTTTATCGAAATGAACTAGTTTTGAACTAAAATTAAAACCCATTTATGTTTAAATAAATAAATTGGATTTGAAATGGGTTGTAAATAGAATTGATTTGTGGGTTTATCATGAAGGGTGTTTTAAATGACACTTTTTCTTTAACCCGATAATAAATAGAATGTGATTTGGGTTTGTCGTGAACTGTGTTTTAAATGACACTAGTTCTTTAACCCAGTAAAAGGAGTTTTAATGAATCTGCAATTAGATTTAAATGTGAATTGATAATCTAAATTATCAAATTTAGAAAGTGAGCAAGAATGGAGTATCACCAGTTTTGCTCCAAAACGATAGTCAAATCTTTAATTAGATTTGAACATGGAATGGAAATTAATTTTACCGATAACACCGTGGTATTAAATATGGAGTATTACCAGTTTTGCTTCATAGGATGAATAGGTTGGGATTGGGAAATAAAATAAATAATTACTTCGAGGTGGTTCGCTAATCCCGACTAGTTTGGAAAACCATAACTTGGTTTGAAATGACATCCAAAGGAAGATTAAAGAATAAATTCAAAGAATTTATCTTGGATAAAATTAATGGGAACCTTTTCCTAAGAATTGAAATTTAGAAACTAGCTGTAGGTCAGTTAAGAAGAATGGTTTCCTGGGTATTGATCTGATGTTGGTTTCGGCCTTCGGGGTTAATATTTGGGGAATTGCTCTCTTACTGATTTACGGTTAGTCACTAATGAATTGGAATGAGGCGTACGTTGTGTTTGTGTAATATTTGTTTTTAATATACGCGGGTTGTTCGGAAAGGCCGGGTTTACACCCATTCTGAATAACCGATTCGACGTTTTGTCGAAGATGAAGACGGTGGTTGAAGACCGGAAGTCTTCACATCGTTTGGGTGATTACTTATGATCTTGGTTGGGCTGTACACCCAAGATGAGGGAATCAGTTAGTGATCGTCCAGACGTACTAGGAGAACGATGGATATGCGAGGAAAGTGCTTCCGGTTTCGTTCAGACCCAGAACGAACTTGTAAATGGATTGTGTGTCTAACATTGGATTTTATTCTATGTTGATTGATCTCTATTAAATATACAATTGTTTGGTGGCAGAGAATTTATTCTTTTGCTCAGAGGTTGTATATCGATGGACATCAATCGCATGGCATGAATTGCCAGTGTGGCACGCCTAAGTGGCAATTGATCAAGGCTTCTCTTGAAAAGCAAAGTCTTGTGGTTGATGATCAAAGCACGGCCTTTGTGGCATAGCTTTGTGTATAACGTGAATTCGCGAGCCTCACACCTCGGTATGAGTTAAAAACGGGATACGGACCGCTGGGAGGACACGACGTTTCTTTCTAGCTATGGTGGTGTCAGTGACCTACCAACCCTGACATTTATATCTACTTTTCACCTTTGTGGTTGGTGGAATGCGAGGCGCCTCGATTATAGGTCTGTAAGGACCGGGAAACGTGTGTTTAGGAATTGCCAATCCTCAAACGTAAGAGGGGACCGGCCCAGCCGATCCAAGGGTTACCCAGTGTGCGTAGTCCTGAGCATTTGCTAGAGTGTCTCGAAAGCGGAGAGGAGCTTGCCCCTTGCCTCGAATCATGACGAAAATTCAATTTCCAATACGTGATATTGTGGTTTTAATTGTAGAACTAGTATGGCGACATGATATATGGTACCCATGCCGTCTATGATTGATATTTATGATTGAAATTGTTTTGACACTATACACCTATAATAGTATCAAATGATTTGTTTTTAAACGTACCAAGCATGTTTGGCTATTATAAGGGAAAACCCTATCCTCCAGCTTGCGTTGCATTGTGTGATGGGACCTGGGTCTTATAATAGCTTCATTTTTCGAAAAAGCATTGCGTTGTTTATTCTATGCACTGGTATTCTTAGGAGGAAACCCGTTCCGTGTTATACGGTGTGGTCCCTTGAATTACTCTCTTTTAAAGTAAATTTTAAATAACTATTTTAGTACTCACACCAGTCACATGACTGACCTGGAGTTTATTGTTTTAACCTAAAGTCTGGATACCCTTATTTTCGACATGGGCAGCTAGTAGTTTTGGTTTTGCAGATTTATATTCACAGGATCCTGGTTTACAGCTGGAATGATATCCGGAAAGCTCTGTATCCGTATATCACCTTCAGTTGTGCTTTGTATTATTTTCTGCTGCTATGTAATTTATTGTAATCTCTGATATTTATCGAATGTAATTTATTCAATTATACTCTGTATATTCTTGTATCTGATGGAATTGTTGTAATAGCAATGAAATGTTCTTCCGTCTGCGTTCCTTTGTGTGTTGTTCTCGAAGTATCCGCTCTTTCCTTCACGGGGAAGTAACGGGTCCTTTCATTTGGTATCAGAGCTTTGGTTTACAGAGCTCGAGAACGAGACACATTAGAACCATATGAAAGAATTCATCAGATATTGAATTAGTAATATCCAATTAGAATGACTCGTTAGAGATCGGATCAGTAGTATCCTAGAACGAGTGTGAAGAGTATATTTTTCAAATGAAAGAAATATTTTTTTGAAAATTTAAACCATTTTATACGTGTTTGAATATTTATTTATATTGAATTTGGACAATCGAGTATATAAAGATTTCGCATATACGCGTCATGAACGTATATTCGAAGTTTTAATATACTAGATAGATATAGAATCATACTCTAGTGGCCCGAAGATGATTCTGATGGTTGAGTACTCGTCATCAGAATTTATATTCGAGTGACGAAAGTGTGATTTCTATATACTTCCATTAGACTGGTGTGAGAACCAAAATATAGCTAGAATACATTGCTGTGATTTGGCATCAAAAATGTGATTTTCTGTATATATATATCAAAATTATGAATTTGAAACGTTAATCCACTAATTGATTGATGTTTGTGTTGTTTGTTTATTTGTTTGATAATTTTGAACCATTATGCCTAATTGTACCAAATAGTGAATTGTATTGAAAATTAGTCGCATTTGCTTGCATATACATGTACTTACATTGAACAGGTCATAGCAAGGAGGCTAGAGCAGAGAATAAAATTTGTTTGCCCGACAAATAGGTACATATTTACTATAATTTACTGTTTTGTTTGGGTGATGATGATTTTATGAGCCGATTGGCTAGTCGCTTGGCTTTTTCTTTTTGAGATCAGAGGGCCTGTATGGCAATTTTGGGATTTTCCCGTGCTCCTCGTGCAGGGGAGGTTATGGCGAAATTTTTCGAAAATTTAGGGTGTTAGCCAAATTTTTGAAAAAATTTGAAAAGTTCTTAGAAACTGAAAAGTTGAAGAACTTAAGCCGTAATCAAAATAATAGAAGTTGAGTTGGTTTGTAAAACAACTTTCGGCTTCGTTCCTTTTCAGGGACGAAAAAGGGGAGATTGTAATAACCCGAAAATGCGAGCCAGTTTAAAATTTTTATTTTGGCAATTATAGCAAAGTTTGAACATTTAAAATATATTATTTTAAATAAAAACGACGGGAAATTTATTTTGAATATATTTAGGACGTATATATTTATATACGTCGTCGTTAGAATATAAATATTTATTTTAAATTATAAAAGGAATTGAAAATGGCCCTGTAGTTCGATAATTCGATTTCAAATTTCAATTGAATGTACCGGGTGCAAAATAAACCGGATTTTAGCGAAACCAAAAATAATAGGATCTATTTGATAATACATTTCCAATGAATCCGAAAAATTGAAATTTCATAGCAGGAATCAAAAGATATGTCCAGTTGAAAATTCTGAATAGTCGCTGTGGAATTCAGGCCCTTAAAAATGGAAATTTTGCAAACGACCTCGGATTTCGACGAAACCACTTTTGTTGGATCCGGGATGTCAAATTATTGGTAGGTTTCAAATTTCGTAATTTTTCGAATCAATATGTGAGTGTGGCAAAGGAAAACGTGTTTGGCCAGTTTTAGTTGATTTTAATCGACTGGAAAATGGCCATTTCTCTAATGGTCTCAGAATTCAACGAAACTAGTTTTGTTAGGACCGTATCGTCAATACGAAGCCAGAAAATATTTTTCTGGAATTTTTCGAGTTAGTATGTGACCCCGGTAAATTGAAATGCGCGTTCAAATTCAATATATAGAGTTATATGTTGATTTTGACGAAAACTGATCGAAACGATCGAATCAGCTTACGATACATAACCCATTGTGGTCGGGACGGGGGTAAAATGCTAGGGACGACAGTCGGTGGGTTTGGTTTGGAGGTCAGATCGATAAACAGTTAATTTGTGAATTAAATGAAATTAAATATACATATACACATTCACCCAGTCAAAACCCTATCTCTCTTTTCCCTTGGTCCACCGTTTCTTCAGCCGACACAAACCCAAACCGACATCCCAAAACTTCCCAGCGCCTCCACCAAATTCTAATTCAATCCTCTCATCAAATTCAGGAATTATCAACTGTGATTTGTTCATCTAAAGGAGATCGAAGGGTCCAACCGCTATGATATGAATTCGTCTATGGAGGCGACCGGAATCTCCATGGAAAGGTGCGAACTTCGAAGCGGTCTCTGGGGGGGAAGTGGATTTCGAGTTGGCTAGGGTTCTGGGTGGTGGAAGCGCGAGCCGTGGCGCTTCGATGGGGAGGTGTTGATCGACCGACCATGGCCTGTGGTGGCGCCGGCGACGAGAAGCATGGGTGGAGCTTTGTGTGGCAGTGGTTCGTGATTTCCTGATGTAAACAGGAAGACGATTCTACAACAATGATGAAGTAAGCGTTGTTAATTTAGTTTAACTATAATTTAATTAGTATAATACGCATTAATTTATAATAAGCATTGTTTTAAATTTGTATATAACATGTTGTTAGAAATACAACTTTGGTTTTAAAAATATGAACCTAGGATAAAAATGGGATTTTTTTATAATATACGTAAAAATATAAAGGTAAGTTTCCTTTAGAAATATTAAATAAAAATTATATTTTTATATTTAAATAAAGATTTGATTTTTATGTGATAAAAGGGATATGATTTTCTATGATATAAAAAATGGGATTTTTATATAATAGAGAGGATAAAAAAATTGTTTTTATATTAGGAAAGTTTATATTTTAAGAATATAAAGTTTCAATTTTTTTATATGGAAGATATACGATTTTGAAAATATAGAAATATAATTTTTATATAGGTATGATAATAAAAATTCGATCTTTATATAAGAAGTAGAAATATTAAAATATAATTTTTATGTAGAAAGAAGTGTTGTAAATATATATATATATATACGGAAAAAAATAGAATTTTTATTTACTGAACGAAGCAGTAAAAATAATTTTTATTTGAACAGCGTGAAAAGAAATGAGATGGAACTGTATTGGAATTTCAAAGGAATCCAGATGTTCAGCAGTTCAACAGCAAAGCACGGCGGAGTGGAACCCTTTGTGAGAACTTCTCACTTTAAAATTTCTTTTTCTAGTTATATATATATACTAGGATGCAGACAGTGTTTAGTAGCACCCGACACCCGTCGTCCACAGACCATGGACAGCTTGTATGCTTGTTTGATGTGTTGTGAAATTTGTTTGTGATGTTGATGTGAAATCGATAATATAGATTAATGTGTTGAAATAAATTAATTATTGTTAAAAATATAATTTTTAACGTGAATGTGAATAAATAAATATTCATTTACAAACCGGACGGTTTATTTATGTACACCTATTTGAATGACATTGATTGGGACGATAAATTTTACACATCGCCCAACTGCACAAATAAAATCTGTGATTGATTGTTTGAAACCCCACACGGGTATTGGGATAAAATACGGCATACACTAATCCCAGTAATTAGTTATATGTCGATCGATTGATTGACAGGCTGTTGTAAGCGTTAGATATCTATATTTGATGCTTATACAGTGTAGTGCACTTTGGATGATGATTGATTATTTATCGTTGCTATTATATACATGTGTTGTATGGAATCCATATAGTTAACGCTATATGGTGATTGATTGGGCCTCATTCCAATTTAGAAAATAAAGAATATTATAAAATAAAGGTTCATGTGTTGACCGTACTCATCCGTTGAGATTAGTCATGTGTTGAACGAAATATTTTAACAATAAAATTTACCTCTTTATCATTATAAAATAAAGGTTCATGTGTTGACCATACTCATCCGTTGAGATTAGTCATGTGTTGAACGAAATATTTTAACAATAAAATTTACATCTTTATCATATATGAAATTAGAAATTAACTGGAAAATAGATGAGATGAGTGGTCTCCTGGATATTGATCTGATGTTGGTTTCGGCCTTCGGGATTAATAATTAGGGAATCGTTCTCTTACTAATTTACGGTTGGAGTCTGATTTGAAATCAAACGATAAATACCATAATTTTTATAAAATATATTAAATAACAAAAATAGTCACACGTGGACAGTACTCATTCGTTGAGATTAGTCACGTGTTGACAAAAATATAGATTCATTTGTTGAATAGAATAACGAAGTTATTGAAATATATAAAGCCGTGTTGATTAGAGATGCGCTATTTTGACGCGAACAATATTTATATCGATTATATTCGTTTTTATAATTTGAATTGAATTGAATAGAAAACGAATTTGACTTGAATTGAATAGAAAACGAATTTGAATTGAATTGAATAGAAAACGAATTTGAATTGAATAGAAAACGAATTTGATTTGAATTGAATCGAAAACGAATTTGAATTGAATTGAATAGAAAACGAATTTGAATTGAAATGAATTTAAAATGAATTTATAAGGGAAAAATCAATTTTGATTTGAATTTGAATTGGAAGTTGAAATTGTTTTTAAAACGAATTCAAAACTATTTATAAAATTCGTTTTAAATAGTAATCGACGAAATATATATTATATATATAATATAATGGCCTGAATAGAATGCGCCGCGCCGCGGCAGTTCGTAAATTTCGACCATTGACTTCGAACGGACATTACGGGAGATCCGACCGTCGGATTCTCCTAAAACTGGAACCGTTGGGTTCGTATCGAAAAGAGCTTTCTAACGAATATTAGAAATTTGAAATCTAACGGTTGGATTTGGAGATACGTCCAAATCAAATTTGCAAAAGGTCGCTTTAAGTGCAGTTCGATGTCCATTGGTGGAAATCTACTATACGGGCCTTGATAAAATTATTAAAAATAGTAATAATTTGTGTAAAATCATAAGAATGATTTGGGAAAAATTGGGATGAAAAACTCCATATTTGAAAAGATAAAAATAGATTTTTATCGAAATGAACTAGTTTTGAACTAAAATTAAAACCCATTTATTTTTAAATAAATAAATTGGATTTGAAATGGGTTGTAAATTGAATTGATTTGTGGGTTTATCGTGAATGGTGTTTTAAATGACACTTGTTCTTTAACCCGATAATAAATAGAATGTGATTTGGGTTTATCATGAACAATGTTTTAAATGACACTAGTTCTTTAACCCAGTAAAAGGATTTTTAATGAATCTGCAATTAGATTGAAATGTGAATTGATAATCTAAATTTTCAAATTTAGAAAGTGAGCGAGAATGGAGTATCACCGGTTTTGCTACTAAATGATAGTCAAATCTTTAATTAGATTTGAATGTGAAATGGTAATTAATTTTACCGATAACACCGTGGTATTAAATATGGAGTATTACCAGTTTTGCTTCATGGGATGAATAGGTTGGGATTGGGAAATAAAACAAATAATTACTTCGGTGTGGTTCGCTAATCCCGACTAGTTTGGAAAACCATAACTTGGTTTGAAATGACATCCAAAGGAAGATTAAAGAATAAATTCAAAGAATTTATCTTGGATAAAATTAATGGCAACCTTTTCCTAAGAATTGAAATTTAGAAACTAGTTGTAGGTTAGTTAAGAAGAATGGTTTCCTGGGTATTGATCTGATGTTGGTTTCGGCCTTCGGGGTTAATATTTGGGGAATTGCTCTCTTACTGATTTACGGTTAGTGACTAATGAATTGGAATGAGGCGTACGTTGTGTTTGTGTAACATTTGTTTTTAATATACGCGGGTTGTTCGGAAAGGCCGGGTTTACACCCATTCTTAATAACCAATTCGAAGATATGTCGAAGATGAAGACGGTGGTTGAAGACCGGAAGTCTTCACATCGTTTGGGTGATTACTGATGATCTTGATTGGGCTGTACACCCAAGATGAGGGAATCAGTTGGTGATCGTCCAGACGTACTTGGAGATCGATGGATATGCGAGGAAAGTGCCTCCGGTTTCGTTCAGACCCAGAACAAACTTGTAAATGGATTGTGTGTCTGACATTGGATTTTATTCTATGTTGATTGATCTCTATTAAATATACATCTGTTTGGCGGCGGAGAATTTATTCTTTTGCTTAACGCCCTTCTCTGAGACGTACGAGCTCAGAGGTTGTATATCGATGGACATCAGTCGCATGGCATGAATTGCCAATGTGGCACGCCTAAGTGGCAATTGATCAAGGCTTCTGTTGAAAAGCAAAGTCTTGTGGTTGATGATCAAAGCACGGCCTTTGTGGCGTAGTTTTGTGTATAACGTGAATTCGCGAGCCTCACACCTCGGTATGAGTTAAAAACGGGATACGGACCGCTGGGAGGACACGACGTTTCTTTCTAGCTATGGTGGTGTCAATGACCTACCAGCCCAGACATTTATATCTACTTTTCACCTTTGTGGTTGTTGGAATGCGAGGCGCTTCGATTATAGGTCTGTAAGGACCAGGAAACGTGTGTTTAGGAATTGCCAATCCTCAAACGTAAGAGGGGACCGGCCCAGCCGATCCAAGGGTTACCCAGTGTGCGTAGTCCTGAGGATTTGCTAGAGTGTCTCGAAAGCGGAGAGGAGCTTGCCCCTTGCCTCGACTCATGACGGAAATTCAATTTCCAATACGTGATATTGCGGTTTTAATTGTAGAACTAGTATGGCGACATGATATATGGTACCCATGTCGTCTATGATTGATATTTATGATTGAAATTGTTTTGACACTATACACCTATAATAGTATCAAATGATTTGTTTTTAAACGTACCAAGCATGGTTGGCTATTATAAGGGAAAAACCTATCCTCCGGCTTGCGTTGCATTGTGTGATGGGACCTGGGTCTTATAATAGCTTCATTTTTCGAAAAAGCATTGCGTTGTTTATTCTATGCACTGGTATTCTTGGGAGGAAACCCATTCCGTGTTATACGGCGTGGTCCCTTGAATTACTCTCTTTTAAAATAAAGTTTTAAATAACTATTTTAGTTCTCACACCAGTCACATGACTGACCTGGAGTTTATTGTTTTAACCTAAACTCTGGGTGCCCTTATTTTTGACACGGGCAGCTAGTAGTTTTGGTTTTGCAGATTTATATTCACAGGATCCTGGTTTACAGCTGGAATGATATCCGGAAAGCTCTATATCCGTATATCACCTTCAGTTGTGCTTTGTATTATTTTCCACTGCTATGTAATTTATTGTAATCTCTGATATTTATCGAATGTAATTTATTCAATTATACTCTGTATATTCTTGTATCTGATGGAATTTTTGTAATAGCAATGAAATGTTCATCCGACTGCGTTCCTTTGTGTGTTATTCTCGAAGTATCCGCTCTTTCCTTCACGGGGAAGTAACGGGTCCTTTCAAAACAACACTTTTTATACCAATATTACACTACCCACTCCGTACTTGTTTTAATGTAGAATAACCATATACCACATCTTATTTTATATGGGTTATCTGTCTTATGAAACTTTGCTTATCATTCGTTTCAGCTTTTTATATAACATCAATCCAGACTTGTGTGTTGAATCAGGGTTATAGAAGTAGAGTAACTAGGCCACAAAACTTTCCTTTCATGAAGTGTTGGTTATGATTCGCTTAGTAGAGGAGGAATCAAATGAAAGAATATATGGTATCAGCCGATTCCATCTCCACTCATCATGCAAAAAAAAGAAAAAGAAAAAAATGAAATAAAGAGAAAATATATGTCGTCATTCTTGACTATAAAGCATTCATTTCCATTCCATCCACATCCATCATGCCATACTTAGAAGCCAGGATTGTAGTAGAGGTGATGAAAGGAAACAAAACATCCATATGCGCCTTAGTATTACTTTATCTTTTGTAATTTGAAGTTCAACTAATACACTAGCCCTCTTATCTAGAATATTTTTAGAACTTACAAATTTCTCCTTCATCTATGCATAACTCATATCTAATACATTACAGTTACACTGGTGCAAAATTATTCAAAAAAAAAGAATAAGTGATTGGGTGCACATTGTCAATGTGTAGAACTTTGGTTGACACCACGCTCTTAACCTTCAAGACAATTACAATGTTATCAAGGAATTACGATTCAGATTGAATTTTTTTATTCATTTTGCACCAATTATGGGATGGACAATTTGGGACTAAACCATTATTATTGAAGTCAGGTAAAGTCCTTGGAATGAGAAAGACCTTAAATATATCATTTGATTAATCTGCGTGCTTAATACGCTTTGGATTTTGTGGGTAGTATCCACTGAAAACCCTCACGAGACAACACTCGTCCTACTAGGGACATCTAGGGGTTTAACGGCTTGTTGCATAGCTAAATGCAATCGTGTTTCCTATGAAAGTGTGACATATCTTAGTTTAGTTTATTTGAGGACTAATAACTCATCGATATCCTCAACCTTTAAGCACAGCCTCTTGCTTTCAACAATCTGGTTCCATACATCACATAAAGTAGAGGGATAGTTCTTGACC
This sequence comes from Allium sativum, assembly GCA_030737875.1. NCBI lineage: Eukaryota > Viridiplantae > Streptophyta > Magnoliopsida > Asparagales > Amaryllidaceae > Allium > Allium sativum. The sequence goes on along the minus strand of CM060916.1, from coordinate 385,637,543 downwards.
AGGCAATGTCTCTAGTCCGAATGACCTGAGTGAAAAAGTCCATTAATAGTTCATCGAATCCTTCTATCTCTTGCTCGGCTGCGGCAAGCTTAGCAGTAGCATTCGAGGCAGACTCAAGGGCTACGTTAGCATGTCCTTCAGCAAGAGTCGCTCTCTCCTCAACATGAACAAGTTTATCTTTTAAGCCTGCCATTTCTTTTTCCCATGCAGCCTTTTCCGCGGTAAAGCGATCTTGTGATGTTTTTAGCTCGGCATTAATCAACTTGAGATCTTCTATTTCCTTTTTCATAGTTATACGCTCTTGGTTGTTCGAATCAAGCTCAAAGTGGAAACGTTTCTTCGCTTCCTCCAATTGTGTCTTATAGCTTTCAGCGTCCCTCTGAGCTAAGGCAAGAAGAGCTTGGGTATCTTCGAGTTGTTTCTCAGCCTTGTCCCTGGTCTTGACATCGTGTTCAGCCTTTTCTTTAGCTTTCTCTGCATACTTTTCCAAATGATGGATAACTTCTGAGAGCTTCTTAGCATGCTTCTTCATTGCCCTATATTGAGTAGCTATGTGGCCCACTCGGTTAATGACTTCTGTATCCCAATCGTCAGAAATTGGTTCAAGGTATGGAACGAAAAGCATCCTTTCGAAATAGATGTCGCGGAATTGCTTTCGCAAACGCTCCAGCTTTTGCCTTATTTTAAGAAGTAAGGGTCACCTCCTGTGCAATGGAAACATCTAGATTGCATTGATCGGAGGGGACAAGAGCTATCTTCTTTTTTTCCAAGCCTTTGCTTGAACCCTTGTGCTTATCCTTGGGCTCATGATACTTCTTAGAGGATTTGTTCTGAATAGGAATTCTTTTCGGGGGAGCTGGGGCTTTGGGAAGTTGTTTGCCTCCCGGATGTGGCACTTGACGACTATGATGCTTCTCGGGATTTCGTCTCGAAGGAGAGCGAGAGCATGTAGGATGAGGATAATGGGAATCATAGTGTTTCTTACTGTCTCTTCCCCGATTATCACTGCAATCATGCTCAAGTACAGGATTAAGTCTGGGCGTGCACTCACGAAGTTCACGATGAGAGTAGAAGCGCCGACGAGGCATCTTTCCTGCAAAAATTATAAGCAAGAATAAGGACCATGAGTACATAGAGCGTATGAATGTTGTGACTTGTGGTTCATGTGATGTGTGTGTGTCCCGTGTGATCCCCCCAATAGACCAGGGCCCGGAGTTAGATTCGTCTGTACATTTTCCTTCTCTTTAACTGGGTGGATTCTCCCTCGGAGATAGGGAAGAACGGCTCCGCTCCAAAGTCCTCAGATGTATAAATGTTATCCGGCAGTGGGAGCTTGTCTAAACCCCGGTATATCAGTTCCTCCGTTAAAGAATCACCAGTCGAAGGTTTAGTCGGCGGCAGTGCTTTATGAGATGAACCTCCTTCGGGAACAGAATCAGCTTGAGGTTCATTGACTCGAACTTCACTTACTTTGTATGCGTTCATCTCTTCGTCGTCTTGAACATCCATAGGCGAGGGACTTTTAGGAAACTTGATTGCCTTGGTGGATTCTGTGGTCATTTCCCCCTCGACATGGAGCACGCTTCTAGATTGCCCGATCGCTTGAATAGGGGTACATACTTGTAAGGCCTGCCATCCTTACTAAACCCAAATCTTATGTCAAGGAGATGGTGTTTGTGAAGGTTTTTGTCAGTTATACACTCCTTGATTCTGCAAAAATCTGAGTTTCTTTTTACAAGGCGGGACAAGCGACCTTCGTACACTTCACCCTCTTATTTTTTGAAATTATGGACTGTACAGAAAAAGGTGGTATTAGCATTTTAATCATGCAGTTGGGACGTACATTAAAGGATTTTGAACCTACTTGAATATAGCCACCTCCTCGCACATCCAGCTTGGTGTTTTATGTAGAACCATTCGTATTTGGCATCTCCTAAGTTATTGTGTCCATCCGACAAGACCTTCTTAGAGGGGATCGATTCAAATAAAATAATGTTCGGGGTCCCTGTAGAATGATGCTTAAAATAATAATAGAAGTTCAAATCTTTGAAAACAAGCTCGGCCTCCAGAATTTCTCCATATGTGATGTACATGGTATATAGAGAAGCATAAGCATTGGGATGGAGTTGCATGTGAGCAATGCGTAGTCATCTCAGGAGGTCGATGACGATCGGAGGAAAAGGAGGAACAGCACCTACCGAGCACACGACCTTGCTGATAGCCATGTACCCCTCCGGAGCAGAATGAGGCCTGTCCTCTTTCTCCGGGGTTTTCACATCATCCTAGGGGATTCCATGTCTTAAGCAGATTTTCTTTAGCTTGATGTCATCCACTTTGGAAACTATGGAATCACTCGGTTTGTCCAATTTCTTAACACCCTCAATTTCATTGGGAGCCCGATCATCCTCTTCATCCTCAAGCAATGTGCTTTCAGAAGATGTTGATTCTGTATCTATATCTGTTTCATAATCAGAGCTAGAGTTATCCTATTCCAGGTCTGTTGGAAGTGCATCAAGATTGTAATAGCTTGAATATTCTAGATCTGCACTCTTCTCTAATAATCTTACTAAGCGTCTATCGGACATGTCTGCGGTGGTGTTGAACAAGCATACAAGATTAGAAGGTAGTTACCCGTGAATCCCGTCTATGTGCAAGTGCTAGTGTGCACAACTATGTGTAATACTTAGAAGAAAAGCATGAATTAGATAATGGAAACATGAAACTGATCATTGTATGCCACTTAGTAATGAGGTCATTTAGTACAAAAAGTTCTTTCTGAAGGCTCTAACCTAACTGTCCATCGATTCGTTCAAGTTATGGTTGATTTCTAGCTAGAGCATAGGTTGACATGTTTGCTTAGTTGATGTTATAAAGTCAAGTGTAGCCGCGTAAGAAGAACTGACTCGGAGACAAGTCGATTCATGCAGTTCTATAGTATGGCTCGTGGCAAGGGATTGGTTCGAGAGAAGGAGCCCGGTTCGTGACAAGGTAATTGGCTCGTAGGGAGTATTTAGACTCATGACTATGAAACAGTTCGTGGTTAAGCATCCCCGTGGGCACCGAACCGGCTCGCCCTATCCGACTCGTGAAGGAACTACGGCTTGTGGGACGCATCGGTTCGCAACTCAAAGGTTGAAATATACAAGTAAGCCGACTCGCTATTAGTCGACTCGTGGGATCCTTCCTCTACTAGATCCGATCCACCATGGTCGCAACCCGACCCGTATAGTAGGGTCACGAACCGATACATATTTCCTCCCCTTGATCCATCCTGCAGCGATACACCTCTTGTTCTATCATCCCCACAAACAAGCCCATCAAAGAATGATGCTAATTATAGTGTTTCCAATCCAAAGCACAATTAATCGAGCACATCGCCTCTTACTATCCATGGTTTCACGATCCAATCTCAGGCATCGAAAATAACCTAGATCCTTCACTGCCTCCTCCCGCCGACTTGCCCCACAATTAAGGGACGCACCTTCATGGATCCATCGCTTAAAGGTGATCAAGGCCACCAATGCTAGCGACGACTCCATGGACAGTGACACAGAGACTATTGGGGGAGAACGATGATACTCGATTCGAGAGTTATGATTTGCGAATTATACCAACTAAAGACTTGATTCAAAGTAAAGATTAATTTGCCTTCTGATACCTATATATTCGACTGAGATCCTCACGATTTGATCAAAAACCAAGATTAGGGTTTTAGAAATTGGGGAAAGGGAGACGATGACAGTAAAAGTGGAAAGGAAAGGTAAAGAATCGTCTTATATAGCCTCTTCAAAGACTCTTGATCGCCCCTTGTTTTTCTGTCCTGACAGATCGGATCGGCACAGCGGGCCACGAACACTCGAGCAAGCCTGTCATTTCTTGAGCGAGAACATCTTCTACCACCGGTTCGTGACGCACACCAAGGGACGTGGACCATAGTGTGTCTTGGCGACCCAAACTTTGAGATAATTATCAAATTCAAAAGTTGGAACTATTTACCTACAGGAGTAATGAACTTCTTTAAAATTGTTTATGGAAGTTTTGGGGACTTACCAGAAGAACTGCTCACGAAACGTCCTAGAATTCAAAGATTAGGAGATGATCAATTAACAGCGAAATAATTGGAAACTCGATCTGATATTTATATACACTCAAAGATAATAGAAAACGCGGATTCGTGAAGAGACGTAACTTTGTGAAGCAGTACGACGCTACAAACAAATACGACTGTTGACTCACACCATTTCAAGAAGAGATGTTTGGCAGTTTCGAAGCATGTTCCATCCTTGATAAAACATACTTCGAGGGGGTAAAATGTTAGCTAGCTTTTGAATCAAGCCACCAGGAATATACAGACTTATATTTGAATGGATAAGGATGCTTATACGTGCAAACTCCAGAGGATGCATACTAGTCCGTGATCTACCTAAGTGAAATTGGCTCATGGCCATGTGCTCCCAACGGCTCATGGCCCATGTACTCCCATCCGCTCTCAGATCTCCAACCATGAACCGCTCGTGATAAAAGACCACGACCCGCTCTCAGCAAGGCGTAACGAACCGACTATAAACTCAGGAAATGGTGACCATGACTTAGTCACCCACGAAACGCAGATTGAGGATCTGACGACACGTGTCCACAACCGCCATATTGACCATTTCCTTATCCTCTTACAAATGGGTCCGAGATTCTCGGGATTGATGCCACGTGTCTTCACGAACCGCCTGCAGAAATCACCTATAAATAGCCCAATACTTGGCATTTTTCAGGATCTTTTGGCAATTCAGAGCTCTGATTCCACCATTATCAAACCTTCATTATTTCTAATAAGAGATATTTCAAAATTGTTGAGTGAATCACTGTTGTAAAAGTGAGATCGAGAGAATATTGTGATTGTACATGCATTCAAACGTATAATCAAAGTCATATAAAGTGGACGTAGGCTCTTTAGCGCTGAACCACTATAAATTCGGTGTGTTTGTTGCTTTTTCTTTCATTTATAATTTTAATCCTCTGTAAATCAAGAATAATTTGGGTGTTAGAACCATTTTTTGGTCTAACAGTGTTGATGTAATGAAGTTTCTCTTGCTTGGTGTACTTTATCTTCTACTTTTAACTTTGTCGTACTTTTGCGCATTTATTTCTTTATAAAATGCAAGTTCTTTATATGCTGCGAAGTCGTGATGAGCTATGGTATGTTTTCAGAGTGTTGTTTCTTCCGAATTTGGTTGTATTGCCCCCATACCATAGGTCGTAATGAATTGCATACGTTGGACGCCATCAACTTTGTTGGGTTTTCTTTGATTTTAACTAGGGCACTCAAAGCTTCTAATTTGTCGGTGAAGTTATTTTTCTTCTGCCATTTCAGTGAGAGCTTCGGCGCCTACCATTGCATCTAGGAGACCAGACTTTGTTGGTTTATCCGGTGCTTCTTCTTGGAGAAGTCTTGTGTACTTTCCCCCATATGGGAGGTCCCATATTTTGGGTCCAATGTTCGTCTACTATTCAGCCCAATTACTTCAAGCGTCGAAGATTTTCATCTATTACCAGCTAATTAACTTAAGCGTCAATGACTTAGATTGGGTGTCGCCAAAGAGTTCTTAGGTTAAAGCCCATCATTCGTATCAATCAAATAAATCCAGTGCTAACCGAATTTATTGGGTGCCCTCGTAAAGGCTCTGGCCCAACATTCATCGCAACCGGCTCTGATGCTAGCCAAATTAACTTTGTGCCCCTGTAGAGGTCTTTGGGCCAACATTCGTCGCAACCAAGTAAACCTGGTGCTAGCCGAATTGATTAGGTGCCCTTATAGAGGTCTTTGGCCCAACATGTAATCGGGCTAGGTACTTTCTGACACTGACGATCTTATTGGGTGCCCCCAGAGAGTTCTTTGGTTAAAGCCTAACATTTGTCGTAATTGGGCTAGGTACTTGCTGACATTGACAATCTTTTTGGTTACCCCAGAGATGTCTTCTGCTTAATCCGACCTTCGTTTCCTCTCCCACCGATTAAATCTACCATCAACGAAACTTATGTTGGACACCCCATTTCGGTTGGGATTTCTGTTAAGCTTTATTATGAGAGGCTTTTGTTGTTGCATCGTTCCACGGGGTGGACGCCCATTCCTTCACTAGACGCTCGACTTAGCAAGCTATCCTAGTTAAAGAACCAGGGCCTTCGACCTCGCACTTTGGGAGGTGCCCCTTCGATGGAACTTGCACACTTTTGGTTTTTACGTCGTCCCACGGGGCGAATGCCTATCCTTTCACCGGATGCTTGACTTAGAAAGCTAACCTAATTAAAGAATCATGGCCGTGTGCCACTCACTAGGAGACGTAAACCTTCGATCGAACTTACAACCTCTTGTTTTAGCTTTATGCTCGCTTGCCGTATTTTGTGCAATTTTACTCCTAGTGACTCCATTCTTTTGTTGTTCAATGTGAAGCTCTTCATCCTTTCACTTTTCGCATATAGATGTTTGTAGCACTCGATCCTTGAACTAGAATTGCTGGGATGAGTTGTTATTGAGGTCGCTAGGTGTTGACATGCTTTTTTGTCGAAGCTGTCACACGTCAAGTATTTGGTGAGCGACGTGCTTAAGCATCAAAAAACACAAAGCAGTTGGGTCGAAGTCGCGTCGCAAACGCATGGAGACCCAAAACCTCTATCGGATGGCTTCTGTCGGTCCCCATGAACTTTTAGTCAAGCCGTCATCCAAGACGAAGGCGAGCCGTGCTCCGAGCCAAAGGCGAGCCATCAAGCGGGTCTGGGCGCAGCACCGGTGGGGGTCCAGGGCCCCATAGTCCCGGCGGCGATCGACCTCTAGGAACTTCAGACCAGCAAAATCATGGATTCCCTTACTTCGCATCCAGGAACTTCGACTCCCATGGCAACAAGATATCCGCCTCACCCTCCATCAATTTCGCACCCCTCTAGGGGGTTCGAAATTTCGTATCCCCTGGTGAGGTCGAAATTTCGCACCCCTCCAAGGGGTTTGAAATTTCGTATCCCCTGGTGGGGTCGAAATTTCAAATCCCACTAGTGGGTTCGAAATTTTGACCCCCTAGGGAGGGTTAAAATTTCGAACCTGGAGGAGTGCGAAATTTCGAACCCCACACCAAGGGGTGCGAATTTTCTGAATAATGCCTTGTTTTGGTGCGAAAATTGGCTTCTGTAGGTCCCGCTGTCCACCTACTCCCACCTAACCTCCCTCCTATAAACACTCCAAGCCTTGGTTCATTTGGATCCTTCTCCTTGGAAATTTTGGACCTTGAGAGCTCCAAAGACTCATTAATGGCTTCCAACACCTCCACCATGGCCATGGGAGCTCGCACAGATAATTAAAACATGACATGCACGTTTTCCACTAGCACGTGAACATTAACAAGGATTGCTATACTACCTTTGGACTTCATGGACATGAACACTAAACTTGGATATTGTTGACCAAGTCAATGCCTCTTAACGAAGGAGAAGAAGGGCAATTTAGTCAAAGTGTAGAACAAACATATATTTTATTATTCTACTGTAACACTTTGAACTTAGCTATTGTCTGAACTCGTACAACTTTGTAATCGACCAAAGATACAATGAATGAAAATCATAAAGTGGATGTAGGCGTTAGTGCCGAACCACTATAAAAGCTGTGTTTCCCCGTACTTTCATTATTTATTGCTTATTTGGATAATTGTTCACACATACACATTGGGTGTTGGCATGCGACAATTTTTCCCATCAACACTAGGTCTTATCATAATTTGAGAAACCAAGCATTCTTTATGTAACCTGCAATATTAAATCGGCTTTTAGCATATTTTCAATCACTTAACAAGAATTTGCACAAATATTATCGTTGTAAGCAGGCTAGCTTTTCATTTATGATGATGTTCAATTAGAAGACTTCCAAAATATTTACAATCATTATTTTTACAGGAAATTGAACAAAGCAACTATGAAAAATAACGATGGAGATGGTCAGAGTTCCATGCTTGTGTAATTGGGATTTCATCAACTGTGCAGAGTTTGAAAGTTCCGTCCAAAATCTTATAACCGATCACATACAACCCTTCCTAGTTTGCCCCGAACACACCTCTAGCAATCATCTCCCTTTTCAGCACAAGATCACCAACTTTGAAAGTCCTTTGGAACACTTTATTATTGAAGTATTTGGCTACTCTTCTTTGATGTGTTGCGATTCTCAGCTCTACTTCATTCATTATCTCCTCAAGTTGATCGAGTGCCTCTAGCTGTAGCTGATCATTCTGTGATATGTTGAAATGGATTCTGCGGTGAGTAGGAACCACTAGTTATATCAAAATCATTGCTTCATAACCGAATGCCAAGGAGAATGGAGTGTGCCCAATAGTGCAAGAGGAAGTACGTCCACCCAACCACCTTTGCTTTCTCAAGACGCTTCTTGATGGTTGACTTTATGATCTTGTTGATTGCTTTCACCTGCCTGTTTTCCTACAGATGAGCTACAGCTGCAAAACTCTTCTAGATTTTATACTTCGCACATAAACCTTTAAACTCTTCAATTTCAAGCTGAGTCCCATTATCGTTGATTATCTTCTGTGGTACACTACACCTGCATATGATTTTCTTCAAGACGAAATTGATGATTTTCTTTGAGGTAATGGTGGCCAGTAGCTCTGCTTCAGCCCACTTCGTGAAGTAATCGACCGCAACAGTGACATACTTCATGCTAGATTTGGCGGTAATTAATGCCCGAACCAGATCGATGCCCCAGATAGCAAACGACCATGGACCGACCATTTGAGTCAATTCTGTGGATGGTGCTCTTGTGATTTTGGCAAATTTCCGACACATGTCAAATTTCCTAGCATACGTTGTAGAGTTTCGATTCAAGTTAGCCCAGAAATAACCATATTGCAGAATTTTATTGGCTAGTGTTTGTCCTTCTGAATGTCCTCCACACTCTCTGCCATGTAATTCTGCCAGAGCCTTGGAGTTCTCTTTGGTAACACATCTGAGTAGAGGATTAGAGAAACCCCTTCAATATAATTAACCATCCTGCATAAAAACATAGGAGCTTTTCGGAGCAACTTCTTTCACTTCTTTGGGTCACTTGGGAGAACACCATTGAGGAGATAATCTTTGATTGGAGTCATCCCTAAATCAGGATATTCAAATGCTTCCATTATCCAATCTATATCATTGTCTTCCATGCTGTGATTGGAGAAACCTTCGACTGGCACTAATCCCAATGACTGAGCATCTGCCGAACTAGCATACTTTGCAAGTGAATTCACCTTCATATTTTCTTCTTGAGGAATATCTGTTATGGTGTAGTAGTCCAAGTTGTTGAGAAGTTCCCAAACCTTCGACAAATAAGCTGGCAAATTTCCCTCCTTGGCTTGAGACTCTCGTTTAACTTAACACACCACCAATTGAGAATCGTTGAATATCTACAAGGCTTTCAAATTCAACTCCTTTGCTATCTTTAGATTGATGCTTCATACTCAGCTTTGTTGTTCATCGATGGGAACTACAACCTCAGTGCATAGCAAACTGAGCGTCCTTCAGGAGTTTCTAAAAAGAAATATTCATTCATAGCATCACCAATGAACAACTTCCATCGAGTGATTACTTCTACATGCTCTTCCTTCTCGTCTCCTCTATCTACAAACTCAATAACGACGTCTGCCAAAGCTTGTCTATTGATTTCCCTTTGTGGATGATAAGTGATATCATATTGACTGAGCTCAGTATTCCACTTCAATAGCCTTCCAGATGTTTCTGAACGAAATTGGACTTGCTTTGGTGGCTAATCCGTGAGCACTTCGATCGGGTGAGATTGGAAATTTTGCCTGAGCTTCTTCGAGGCAATGAGCAGACAATATGCAAACTTTTCCAACTTTTGATAATTCAGCTCTGGCCTCGCAAGCCTTTTACTGATGTAATATACTTGCCTCTGGATCTTTGAATCCTCTCTAACCAAAGCTGCACTTAAGGCATGGGAAGAAACAACCAAATACAGGAACAAAGTCTTCTCCATCTTTAGGCTTTGACAACATCGGAGGTGCTTCCATATGCTTGACTAACACCTCAAAAGCCGTCTGACATTCTAGAGTCCATTGGAAGTCCTTCCTCCCTTTTCTCAATGCCTCAAAGAGTGGAAAACACCTACCTGTTGCCTTTGAGACAAAGCGACTTATTGCTGCAACCTTCCCATTCAAACTTTGTGCCTCTTTCTTTGTCCTGTGAGCCTGCATTTCTCTTAACGTTGAAATCTGAGTGGGGTTGGCCTCGATGCACTTGGCATTGACCATGCACCCAAGGAATTTCCCAGATGCGACTCCAACCGAACATTTAAGAGGATTCAACTTCACGTCATACTTCCTTAAGATATGGAACATCTCAACCAGCTTCTCCAAATGGTCATCTGCTCTCATCGACTTTACCAGCATGTCGTCCACATAGACTTCCATAGTCCTTCCAATCTGATACTTGAACATCGCATTGACGAGACGCTGATAAGACGCTCCAGCATTCTTTGACCCAAATGGCATCTCCTTATAACAATACAAACCAACTTCTGTAATGAAGCTTGTGTTCTCCTTGTCTGGCTTATGCATCATTATCTGGTTGTAGCCTGAATAAGCATCCATGAATGACAATCGCTCATGCCCCGCTGTCGCATCTACAAGCTGATCGATTCTGGGCAACGGGAAACTGTCTTTAGGGCATGCTTTATTGTGGCTAGAATAGTCGATGCATACTCATCATTTGCCAGTGGGTTTCTTCACTAACACAGGATTTGACACCCAATCCGGATACGTTGACTCTCGTATAAAGCGATTTTTCATCGGCTTATCCATCTCATCCTCGAGATCCATCAACCTTTCTAGGCCTTGAATCCTTCTCTTCTGTTTTATGGTTGATACGCTTGGATCAATGTTTATAGCACGGACTGCCACTTTAGGTGAAATTCCACACATATCAGAATGGTTCCACGCGAACACATCCAGATTAACTTTCAAAACACAACTAAGTCTTTCTACAACTTCGGGCCCAACTAAGATCCTATCTTCAACACTTGATTAGGATCTTTTGGACGAACTGATATAGAAATAGTGACCTTAGCTGGTGCCGCTCGATTTTCCCCTGCACTAGTTTTTCGAGGATCCATTTCTTTTTTAGCTCCGTTGTTCTCTCTATGCAGGAGCCATGCTATGACACCCCACTTCCATTAATGTCACTCTTTATCAGAATGCATTAAGTTTCGTGAAGCTTTATACGTAAACAGAAATAGTACAAGATAAATATAAAATAACAACAGAATTTAAAAATTTATTAAACAGAAAACATCGTGGTCCAAAACATAGTTACACCATAAGTCTGAAATACATAAAACCCATTACATCAACTTAAAACTTCTGTCTTGTACTAAAATCGTCAGAGTATAGTAATAAAAGAAGCATAGTTCTCCGTAAATATAGCCATATCAGAGAAGACAGGAAATCAAAGCGGCACATCTAAGCAGCTGCAAGCATAATGAAAGAGAGAATCCAAATCAAGCCTGAGTATTCCCACCCTGAGAACCTGAGGGAAACGGAAGAGAGAGAGATGAGGAAACAAAATGGGTCAGACATAAAGTCTGGCGAGTCTGGTTACTTTTATCATATAAATAAGTAAAAGCATCATGACAGATATATAAACTGGATGAGAGAGATAACAACATCATAAGGCAGGTATAACAGACTGAGCAGGATAAACAGAATAAACATGACCGAATATATTGCGCTTCTCAAGTACTTTCCTCTGCACCAATACTAGTATAACAAGAACAAGATGATCCCAACTAGAACAAAATGGTAAGCTTAGATGTACTTCTAGTAATAGGTTTTATCCCCACGATAATAACAGGAAGCCCAACATGAATGACAGGTGCTACACACAACAAGAATAACAGGCTCCCAACAAGCAAGACTAGATGTACCATAATTACTACCCCCAATCGGTCGGCCCCCTATCATGTAGATACCCTGTGTTGGCCCTATAGTAGGATGTATCACTTCCTAAAGTGGCAACCCGTTATTTTTATGATGTGCACAACCATATCCACTAATGTCACATCGTCTTATCTTCCCGAGCAAGCGGACCCATGCACGAACATGACTCCGATGGAACGTTCCATCAACACCCTCACCTAAGTGACCTCTTATAATATGTTCAGTAAGCGTGTCCCGACCCTGACCTAGTTCGAGTACTCGTTTGATACCTATATGGGTTATTGACTGAAACGGATCCCATAGAACAGATGATATATGCTTCTCTCCTAGGCTTGCATCCCTACTACTAGGATTTTAACAGGTTATGCCTAATAGTTTAACAAGGTTGCATAACCCCCACATGTAAAACAGGTTAAGTTTGTCGGGTACACACACACACACACACACACATATATATATATATATATATATATTGAAAATTATATATATATATATAGCCCTCCCCCATGTATTTAACAAGCTTAACTTAACCCCCACTGATTCATGCAAGTTCACTTAACCCCTAATCGATTTAATAGGTTCGTGTAACCCCCTACAGATTTAAACAGGTTAAGTATTACAGGTTAACAAGTTATCCATTTATGGCTTATTAATGGACTAGACCTCTCACATTAAGTCTACTACTTGTGGATGTTGGATATGCCGAGCGGTTCCGGGCAGACTTCTACCACAAGTCGGACTTAACCTCGTGTCTTAACATCGTTACGTGTACATTTATGCACTCGACCCCTCACATTAGATTAACCACTTGTGGACGCTAGATTTCCTAGGCGGTTCCGGGCAGACTTCTACCACAAGTGTAATCTAAACTCGTTCTAAGTGCGGTTGCAGCTTTTAATTACTGTAAATCTTGACATATTCATTATTAACCAGTTTTCATGTTTATCCAAGATTGTGCCCCAAATCCCAATTTGATTCATAATATAAGTTATGCCTAAATTAAAGTTTTAGATTAAGGTATAAATTATGCCCAAATCCCAATCATGTTCTAATATAAGTTATGCCCCCAAATTAACATTCCTCATCATTCCCGATTTCATGCGCTCGCATATTTCAGCGATGGCCTAAGTCGAAGATAGCTTGGCTATAAAAAATAAAAAGGGAAGGAGGGAGAGAAGAGAATAGGAATAAGCATAATAACAAAACATGCATAATATGTCAACAATGGGCATACTAACTGAATAGGCATATGGTGACAGAAATAGGCATAATGGCATAATGGACATATGATTATAAACATAGGCATGGTAACAGAACAAGCATATCAGGAATAGGCATATGAGAACTAATCAGCAGATTAGGTGAACAAGTAATAGCAGATCTGATTAGTCATGATTCAAGTTATTAATAGGCGCTAATTTAGATCCAACTTGAGAACATGTCAGGATTAATTTTTACATGTTTACATCTAAAAATAACATAGACTCACTGTGAATGGATCTAAAGAACAGAGAAGTGATTGTTGATAACGTAGCTGAGATCCTTGAATCTGTATAACTTGTTATTGCAGAAGAATATGCTATTTTAATCTGAGTTAGGCAGCACCTCGTTGTCTCCATTGTTTTTTGTGAATAAAACAATGAGAATGAGGTTCTATATATAGTCTAAGATCAACAAATCTTGCTTAGAAACGCGTCTAGGTGCACATAAATGGATCTACCCAGATCTGATTGGGGTCGACCCTGGGGTCGACATAGGGGTTGACACCCCTGTGTTGGGGTCGACCCTGGGGTCGACATATGGGTTGACACCCCTTTGGAGGGGTCGACCCATGGGTCGACACCTATAGAGGACAGGGTCGACCCCTAACGGGTCGATATCCCCCTTATCTCGTTGTTTGATTATGAATTTTGAATCCGTCTTGTTTATATATAAATGGCTTATATGTATATAAACTTCAAACCTTAATATCTTCTTCGTACGATGTCCGTTTTACGCAAACTCAGAGTCTACCTTAAGCAGAATTATGAGACAAATGCAATGGTGTAGTCCATTTTACTTAATTCCCAATATTTAATTAAGTATTCTTTAGTATATCATTATAACGTTCTTTTAAAATTACAGGGTGTTACACATGCCCTAGTTGTTACAAGATGTGGTCATGAATGCGGAGAGAAGCCTCTACATTCTTACCCATATCCTTCTTCTTTACTTTACTCAGTTCCATGAAATAGCATTCTTGAGCAGTTTTCTGGTCTCACTTGATCAAACCAACACCCTTATGAGTAGGAAACTTCATAGTCAAACATTAGGGTGTCAGGGCAATCCTGAAATCAACTAGTGTAGGTCTACCCAAGAATGCGTTATATGCAGAAAGTTCATCAATAAGCACAAAGGTTTGCATCATAGAAATTCTTATTTCTCTGTCTCCCAATTCGACAACTAAATAAATAACATCGATCGGTTGCTTTGGTCCGCCAGTGAACCCCTGAATCTTAATTTGACAAGCTCGCACATCAGCCATGGAAAGTTTCATTTGCTTAAAAGTGTTTCGGAACAACACGTTAACGAAGGTGTCAACAAGCACCTTCTTAACTGTTGTTGGGCCTATTCCGACTGTTACAACCATTGGATCGAGAGTAGGAGTTATCACACCTTCTGCATCTTTTGTCTTTGAAGACAATGTGTTCATAAGAAATCTTTTACTGCTCTACAGGAATAATATTGCTCTAGATCAAACACCGCTCTTCCTTTGGGACAAACTTCAAAACGTGTGTGTATCTTTCAATATCTTCCCACTTGCTACCTATAGGATAAAGACCTACAGAGAAGATATTAATCATAGGCCTTTGGTTACCTTACACCGGAATTCCACCGCTTGAACCAGGTTGACTAGCGGGTGCACTCTGTCCCTAAGAATCCGCAGTCTGAGACTTCTTCATGTATTGTTGCAACCTGTTCTTCCTTCTCAATTATTCAATCACACTTTGCATATGTCTGCATTCGATTGTGTTGCGGCCAAGCTGATTATGGAAATGACAAAACCTTCCAAACTTCATCTGTTAAGCCCCAACTTTCTGCGGTTTTGTTTTCGGAAATCTTCTATGTCTATGGTGGTGGTAAAGATATTTTCTTGGGTGTCAGTCAGAGGAGTTAATTCTGATGTTGAAGAACCTGGATTTCTTGCCATTCCTATTATCCTTCCCATAGTTTCCTCTCTTATGGCCCCCATTACTTTTTTGACCACCTTGAGCTGCATTATCTTTCTTCTCTGGCACAACATTACTCTGAGCAACATTCTGAACAGCATGAGAGTCATCATTTTCAACCCTAATGAACTCTTCCATTTTTTTTATAGATTTTCTCGAAAGTGTTAGGCTTCTTCATTTTCATCCATCTCCCATGCTCAAACTTTTTATCCATAGCATTGTACTATGCCATCAGCACCATACGGGTTTTAGGATTCCCTACTTTAGTCGAAGCAACATTAAGGCTTGTAAGAAAGGCTCTAATCGGCTCACCTGGTCTTTGCTCCACATCATTCTATGACATCATGTCTTTGACCTTCGTAGTATACAGCCTAAACTACTCCCTGAATTTCTTTGCCATAATGGAGAAATTATCCACAGATTTTGGTGGCAGTTTTGTGAACCAGAGTGATGCCACTCCTTCTAACTAAATGGGGAAATATAAGCACTTTATCTCATCCGTAGCCTGCTCACTCTTCATATGTTGATCATACTTGAAGAGGAACAAGTTGGGATCACCAGTCCCGCTATAAGCTTTCATGGTTGGAGGAGAACATTTCTTTGGAAATTTGGCCTTTTGAATTCTTATGAAACGACACGAACTTCCCCGTGAAGGAAAGCCCGGATTGAGTTGAGAACGAGCCACATCGGGACACAAACAGAAGAACATTTCATTGCTTATTACAACAATTCCATTAGAATACAAGAATATACAGAGTATGAATCAATATTATACATCAGAGAAATATCAGAGATTTAATTACATTACTGCAACGGAAAAATAATACAATACACAACTGAAAGAGATATACGGATACATAGCTTTCCGGATATCGTTCCAGCTGCAAATCAGGATCCTGTGAATATAAATCTACAAAACCAAAACTACTAGCTGCCCGTGTCAAAATAAGGGCACCCAGAGTTTAGGTTAAAACAATAAACTTCAGGTCAGTCATGTGACTGGTGTGAGAACTAAAATAGTTATTAATCTTTATTTTAAAGTTAGGTAAATCAAGGGACCACGCCGTATAACACGGGGCGGGTTTCCTCCCAAGAATACCAGTGCATAAAACAACAGCGCAATGCTAAATAAAGAACAATTAAGCTATTATAAGACCCAGGTCCTATCACACAATGCAACACAAGCCAGAGGATAGGGTTTTACCTTATAATAGCCAAAGAATGCTTGATACGTTAAATTTCATCTTTTATTATTACTATAAGTGTATAGTGTCAAAACAATTTCAATCATAAGTATCAATCATAGACAGTATAAGTGCCTCATACCACTATGTTGCCATACTAGGCTATACAATCAAAACCGCAAATGTCACGTATCAGAAGTTGGATTTCCATCTGTGAACCGAGGCAAGGGATCGTCCTCACCGAATTCGTGACTCTCTAGCCCGAGACTCAGGCAAGCACGCAGGAAAGCCTTGGATCGTCAGGGTCGGTCCATCGATGTGGATTATAATGCCTGAACACTGCGTTTCCCCGCCCTTTGGGGCGTAAATGAGCCAAATGACTCCATTGGCTCCACATAGTCACCGATATATCTGAGGCGCCTCGCAATCCAACAACCACATAGGTGAAAATAATATAAATGTCAAGGCTGGTGGTCACTGACACCACCCTAACTAGAAATAAACGCATGCCCTCCTTAATGTCCTCTCCCGTTTCTGGTTCACAACCGGGGTGTGAGGCTCACGAATTAACGCTACACAAAGCTATGCTACACAGGCGGTGATTTGATCATCAACCACTAGACTTTGCTTTTCAACAAAAGCCTTGATCATTTGCATCTTAGCATGCCACACAGGAAAATCACTCCATGCAACCGTTATCCATCAAGCACACAAAATGATATCCAATGTCAGACACAAGATCCATTTACAAGTCCGTTCTGGGTCTGAACGAAACCGGAGGCACCTCGTACCTCGCATATCCATCGATCTCCAAGTACATTTGGACGATCACCAACTGATTCCCTCCTCTTGGTTGTACAACCCAATCAAGATCATCAGTAATTATCCAAACGATGTGAAGTCCTCCGGTCTTCGACCACCGTCTTCATCCTTGGCACATCGTCGAATCAGTTATTCAGAATGGGATAAACCCGGTCTTTCTGAAGAACTCGCGTATATAATAAACAAGTGTTACACAAACACAACATACGCCTCATTATTATTCAGAATATTCTTTTATTCAAATATTCTTACACTTTGGGAGAGGTTCCCATTAATTTTATCAAAGATAAGTTCTTTAAATTTATTCTTTAATCTTCTTTTGAATATCAATTCAAACCAAATTATGGTTTATCCAAACTAGACGGGATTAGCGAACCTTACCAAAGTAATCACTTGTTAAATTTCCCAACCCCAACCTATTCATCCCATGAAGTAAAACTGGTCATACTTCATATCTAACACCACGATGTTATCGGTAAATTCAATTACCATTTCACGTTCAGATCTAATTAAAGATTTATCTATCGCCTGGAGCAAAACTGGTGATACTCCTTTCTCGATCATTTCAATCTAATTACAGATTCATTAAAACTCCACTTGGTTTTAATCTTCCCAAAAATCACTATCAATGATTATTTAACTTGGGAAATCATATCCTGTCTTTAACTGGGTTAAAGAACCAATGTCATTTAACCAATGTCATTTAAAACACGGTTCACTATAAACCCAAAATGACATTCCATTAGCAATGGAATCTTTATGGAAAACAAATCGATTTATTTAATCGATATGAACTTCCATATCTGACTAATAATGTAAATGGAATAACGGAAAAGCCTTTTAAATTCTAGATATATTAGTTGTCTTCCTCCACAGAAATTCACTTCAATTATTACCAAATCGAATTCCATTTCATTCCAATTTATTTTATTAAATTGGAAAACTTTACTTTGGAAAATCTCCTTTAAATCTTAACAAAAGATTTATAAATTCCAAATCACATTTCACTGCAAATCGGGTTAAAGAACGAATGCCATTAAAAACACCGTTCACAACAAACCCAGTTCACATTTCATTAATTATCGGGTTAAAGAACGAGTGTTATTTAAAACACCGTTCACGATAAACCCAAAAATCAATTCCAATTCAATTCCAATTAAATATCATTTAATTGGCACATTTCATTAAATCTAAATAAAAAGATTTAATCTTTTTCTGAACTGGGTTTAAGAACAGCGTTAATGAAGACACCATTCACGACAAACCCAAATCCCATTTGATATTAAATACAAGGCTCTGAATAGAAAATATATCGGCTTATATTAAATATCAAATTCTACGACTAACAAATATCGTATTGGAAATAACGATATAAATATATCTTTCAAATTTCCATAACAACATATGTATAATCACGAAATCCAACATCGGAATATTCCAAAGACAATTTCGATTCAAATCCATTCCAATTCAAATATTGGAAATTCGGGTTACTTTTAAAACCCTTTCAAATCCAATTTATTTATTTCAAAAATAAATGGATTCTAATTCTAGTCCAAAACTAGTTCATTTCGATAAAAATCTATTTTTATCTTTTTAAATATGGAAATTTTCATCCCAATTCTTTCCAAATCATTTCTTATGATTTTACACAAATTATTACTATTTTTAATAATTTTATCAAGGCTCGTACAGTCGATTTCCACAAACGGCCATCGAACTGCACTTACAACAACCTTTTCCGAATTTGATTTGGACATAATTCCAAATCCAACAGTTAGATTTCAAATCTCTAATATTCTTTAGAATGCTCTTTTCGATACAAACCCAACGGTTCCGGTTTTAGGAGAATCCGACGGTCGGATCTCCCGTAGTATCCGTTCGAAGTCAATGGTCGAAATTCGCGAACTGTCGCGGCGCGTTCTATTCAGGACATTATATATATAACATATATATTATATATATTTCGTCGATTTCCTTTTTAAAACATATTTTATAAATCGTTTTAAATTCGTTTTCAAAACGATTTCAACTTCGTATTCAATTTCTAATCAAAACTGAATATTCCATATCATCGATATATAAATGATAATATTTTCAAAACATTAGATATTCATTATAAAAATAAATAAAATCAATATAAATATCGTTCACGTCAAAATGGCGTTAGTCTAATCGACATGGCTATATATATTTCAATAACTTCGTTATTCTATTCAACAAATGAATATTTTCTTTAACACATGAATTTTCTTTTATTCAACACATGAATATATATTTTATTCAACACATGAATTTTCTTTCATTCAACACATGAATTTTCTTTTATTTTCTAAATTGGAATGAGACCCACTCAATTACCATATAATTTTATTTATATGGATTCCATATAACATATGTATATAATAGCAATGATAAATAATCAACCATCATCCAAAGTGCACCACATAACTGCATAAACATTAAATATAAATAATTAACGCTTACACAGTATGTCAACCCATCGACTGACATACAATTAAACAATTAGGATTAGTGTATGCCAAATATCATCCCAACACCCGCGTGGGGTTTCAAATCAACAAACAAAGATTTTTATTTATGCAGTTGGGCGATGTGTAAAATTTATCGTCCCAAACAATATCAGTCAAATGGGTGTATATAAACAAACCATCCGATTTGTTTATAAATATTTATTTTATATACATGTTAAAAAATTATATTTTTAACTATAAAATATTTTATTCCATTCCCCATCACACAATCAATATTCACACCACAAACAACAAACAAACAAGTCGTCCATGGTCTGTGGACAACGGGTGTCGAGTGTTGCTAAGCACCGTCTGCATCCTAGTATATATTTCAACTAGAAAACAAATTAAAAGTGAGAAGTTCTCACCAAGGGTTCCACTCCTCCATTCTTTATCTCTGAACAGTTCGGATTTGTTTGAAACTCCAATGCGACCTTTTCCCGCTGTTCATATATAAAAATCACATTTTTAACGCTTCATTCCAATAAATAAAAATTATATTTTTATTTCTACTTCATATAATTTTACGACACTTCTTTCTATATAAAAATTATATTTTTATATATCTACTTCTTATATAAAGATCGAATTTTTATTTCGATGCTAGAAAAATCACATTTTTATTTCAACATATATATAATAAAAATCAGATTTTTATTTCATACATATATAAAAATTATATTTTTATATTCTCTATTATATAAAAATTCTATTTTCAATCCGCTACTCATATAAAAATCGAATTTTTATTTCGCTACAACATATAAAAATTATATTGTTATATCCCTACATATATAAAAAATATATTTTTAATACTCTGCTAATATAAAAATCACTTCTTTATATCGTTAAAAATCCCTTCTTTAAACCAAATTCATTCATTTTTGAATTTCGAATAAAACACAGTGCAAATTTTGCATTTTTATATCGATACTTCATATTTAAAAGTCAAATCTTTGTCCTAACATTGTATATATAAAAAAAATTAGATTTTTATTCTAACATTGCGTATATATATATATATAAATAGATCTTTATCCTTGCCGTGTATATAATGAAAATCAGATTTTATAAATAAGAATCATGTTTTTAAATCAATGTTATTTACAAAATAAAATAAAATAAAATAAATAAGAAGCTCATAGTTTAAAATCTGGAACTCCGTCGATCTTCCTTCTGTGTCATTCCTCATGCCCATACACTATCGAATCTTCATCGAGGTTAAATGCGAAGTGGGAAATCAGTAAAAATCAAAAAAAATTGTTTGAAGGGGGCCCACTGGTTAGAGCTGCGGTAGCGAAAGGGGCGGAGCAGGTGTCTAAGGCCGAGGCTGGGGGTGCGGTGGCGGGTCATCAGCCTGAGGCGGTGGTAGGCGCGGGTTTTGGGGCCCATGTTCCTAATTTGAAGGGGAGAGAGAAAAGGGCGACTAGGAGGGAGGAGGATGGGTTGCGGTGGAGGTCAGGCGAGGTGGCGGGGGTCCGGCGAGGGGGGCGGCGTTGGTGGACGAGGGCGACGGTTCCAATGTTTTTTTTTTAATTCTTTAATTTCTTTTGAACGATTGAGAGGAGAGAGGGGAGGGTTGACCCCCAATATATAATTATATATTTTATTTAATTTAAATTTCAAAAAGTAAAATTTTCATCCGGACCTTAAATCGAACCCAACAACTGTCACCCTTAGCGTAATAACCCCATTCCGAACACAATGGGATATGTATCTTAAGCCAGTTCGGCTGTTTCGATCAGTTTCCGTCAAAATCAAAATATAAATCTATATATTGAATTTGAACGTGCGTTTCAATTTGCTGGGGCCACATACGGACTCTAAAAATTGCCGAAAAATATTTTCTAGCTTCGTATGGATGATACGGTTCTAATAAAACTAATTTCATCAAATTCTGAGACCGTTTGAAAAAGGGTCATTTTCTGGTCGATCGAAATTGACTGAAACTGTTAAAACACGTTTTCTTTTGCCACGCTCACATATTGCTTTCAAAAATTATGAATTTTGAAATCTAGCAATAACTTGACATCACAGATCCAAAAAAAGTGGTTTCGTCGAAAACCGAGGTCGTTTGCAAAATTTCCATTTTTAAGGGCCAGAATTCCTTAGCGACTATTCTGAATTTTCAACTGGGCATAACTTTTGATTCCCGCTATGAAATTTTAATTTTTTAGATTCATTGGAAAGATATTCTCAAATAGATTCAAATATTTTTGGTTTCGCTAAAATCCGGTTCATTTTGAATCCTATACATTCATTTGAAATTTGAAATCGAATTTTCAAACTACCGCGCCATTTTCAATTCCTTTTATAATTTAAAATAAATTATTTATATTCTAACGACGATTCAAATAAATGTTTACGTTCTAATTCTATTCAAAATAAATTTCTCGTCGTTGTTATTTAAAATAAATCATTTTAAATATCCAAAATTCATTAAAATTGCCAAAATAAAAAAAATTAATTGGCTTAGATTTCTGGGTTATTACATTCTTTCAGTGAGAGGAGTCTTTCTTGGGGAGAAGTCCCACTCTCTTTCATCGTAATTTCTTTCCATATTCTCTTTCATGGTCTGCCTAACCATCTCCGAAAGACGTTCTTCTTCGATGTGCTGACCCAAGGGGCGGGCACCATCACCTTCACCAGATTCTTATTGGGGCAAGCGACCACGGTTAGGGATCCAGTACCCTGGGCCTCCCTCTTGGGGAGGTGCCCTTTGGTGGGACTAATCACTTTTCAAGAAGTATTTCTTTCAGAGCGAGTTTTGGCATTAGGTTTAGAGTCTTCATCGTTATCATTTGAATCATCAACTTCCTCAACAATGTTTTTACGGTGAAGATCTGAGGCGGAACAGTTAACATTTTCGTCCAAGTCAACATGAACCTTTTGATTTGTTGGGTTAACCTAAGCAGTGAAAAGAGCCTCAAGCCTATCCATCATGGCTTTGTTTGCAATTTCCATCTGCTGAGTCAAACCATCAACATCAGTATTTAACTCCCCTCTGCTTATGCCAACTCCTAGTCCCGAAGTTTAGCCAACATCATGATGATTAGTTTGCAGAGTTATAGAATCATTAACAACATCTCTCGAGCCTGAAGCTCTCGCAGACTTACAAGTCTTTTTCGATGGTGCCATTATCTTGATTAAACTTCTAAACTTTGTAGAAACTCTCTCAATGGGCCTGATCTTTAGACTTTGTGAATCTATCATAAAAATCAGGCCTCAACCCTCGATGTCCCTCACCAAGGATCTTAACCTTGTGGTTGTGGGTTCGATCCCCATGGTGGGCACAAAAAATGTTAATATAAAAAATGTACTAACACCCCGAAGGTGTGTTTCCACACTTCACAAGTGATCAAAAACAAGATTAAGAGCAAAACAAGTGCGGTGAAAATAAAGAAGAGAGTATTAATAGTGGTTCAGTCTCAGATCTGACCTACATCCACTTTGATGGAGGATTTCATTAAGATTTGCATCAATACAAGGTACACAATCTCTTTTACTTTATACATTTTCTATTAATTTACAATGAATCTCTTGTCTCTCTTCACAACTTCACTTCTATGATCTATCGCTCAGTCTTTTCGAAGAAACACTTGAATTCTCGAAGGAGATGTTGATGGAGAAGTTTGAATCTTTATTGAAAATGCTTTAAAGGAGTTTAAGATGATTACTTGATGAGAAATGAAAATGGCATTCCTTCGGGGTAGAAAAATCCGGTCCCTTTCGTGTATGAAATAGCGAGGTATTTATAGGAGAAATCCGAAGGGAGTGGCAAAGTTGTAATTTTGGAGTGCGCAGGGTCAATGGATCAAAAACGATCCATGCCATTGATCGGTTTGGATCCGTGCCTTGTTGGTTCAATGATTGGCCACATAAGTGGCTTAAGCGGTCCAAGTCAATGGATCAAATGCGATCCAACATGTTAGAGCATGAACGACCCATGAGATGGATTGTATGTGATCCACTTTAGTTGATGCCATCCTGTTTCACTGCATTATTGTTAACCGCTCCATAAACTACATTGTGCACAGTTGATTTAATATGTGGATCGCAACCAATCCAGTGAAAAAAACTAGATTGCAACCACTTCATTACTTTATGATGCCTGCCACACATTGACGTAGTGTATGAACTACCCATTTCATGGATCGAAACGATCCATACGAGCAAGACTGAGCGATTCACGCATTTGCACCACACCAGACTTAGACGATCCATTGAATGGATCGTAAACGATCCATGAAAGCATGGCTAACTGATCTAATTGTTTACATTGCAACATACTTAAGCAATTCTTCACATGGATCGAATTCGATCCTTGATATTAGGTGAAACCGATCCATGAAATGTAACAAAACTATCAATTAATTCGTGCATCATCAACACATAAATGGATCGCAACCGATCCATTGGCTTAAAGTGGTAACGATCCATCACATAGAGGCTTTAGCGATCCATGGGTCTAAAGTGTAATGCTCTATCGTTATGGAATAAGCCCGACCAATCAAGTTAGAGTGTAATCAACTGATCCATCATATAACATTAAACCAACACGTTATATATTAAATATATTTGATCCATTATATTTGTATTTAACTTATTAAATTCGAGCTGTGTTTTTATTCCAGGGTTAACATCTACCATGGTTTATATTCTTGCTATTCTCGGTTTTCACAGAATTGAGAATGGCAACTGAGAATACTTGTTATTCCATTATCTACCATTGCTTATGTGTATGTGATTGGACTAGACTGGATTGGATGTTGCAATGTGGTTATGGACCTTGTGGAACTGGTGATGTGGATAATTGTAGATAAATGAGTAAAGGGAAGTGAACGCTTTGAAGATTGGAATGTGGTAGCAGATTTTGGCAACTGAGAATACTCTGTTATGACACTTAGTCTGCTGAGTACTAACTAATCACCAAACACAGGCAAGCATACAAAATGAAAAACTAGGGTAAAAAAAAATTACAAAGAAAGTTGTTTTGAGTTTTATAAGTAGACTAGCTAATGAAAAGATACTTTATTCATTCTTCTTTAACCAAACATAGGAAGGGGGCAATGAATTCTACAGAGCATCAATGCCTCAACGATCTCTTATTTGTTCGATGTAATGTGCCCACTATACCGACATAAGTATTGATTTATAACTGATCTTGGATCAAATACTTTATATAAGTTATTCCAAAAAATTCATTAACAAAACTTGTTAAATTTCAAACTAACTATTAAAATATGGAAGGTTCAGCTGCAATGTGGTCATCTTTCAAACTAACTATTAAATTGCTATTTCATTATCCAATATACTTACATATTTGGCTTTTAGTTCATCCGTATTTGTCTTGTAAGTTCTCTGCGGTTCTCGTTCATAGGTTTCCAAATAGACCAAAGAAACATATGGGTTGGCTTTTTCCTGGTCCTTCTTTCTCTGTCACGTATTAGGATTATAAAAAACTAAACAGGATTTTTAACATTCAATCTTAAGAATTTACAAATATAGTTGCTGCATATGAGCATTGTGACAATGATATAAAATATAATTCAATGATATAACAAATTAAAATTATCATGTGGCCAATTCAACTCAATCACAAAAAAAATTAACTTAATGTTCAAAAATCACATACTATCTTTTCTTTGGCTAGTGCATGAGTTTTGGGACCCATGGTTTACGTCTCACTTAATGAATTATGATGCGTTGAATTAGTCTCAGCTAGGGCCTGGAAATAAAATAAAAAAAGATTATCACTAAATAAGATAATGCGAACTACTAAAGGAAAGATTAGCACTAAACAAGATAATGCGAACTACTAAAGAAATGATTAGCAGTAAACAAGATAATGTGAAATAGTAAACAAATTAAATATGAATATCATTAATTTATTTTATTTCTTTTTTCCATATGTTGCATGATTATTAAATTAGCATTATACAAATTAGTTTACTTTATGGTCACATTTAAGCTGTACCTGAACTGATTCATCACCCTAGTATTTCAAGAGCATTTTAAAATCCTCTAATGGAATTGTACTGGGCCAATTCGCAAGCCTTTGTTGATTAGTTGTATATTTTTTATAATACCTTGCTTTCATACGAGACTTGTACTACCTCCAAGAGTCATTAATTGTGTTTAAGACCCACTTATGTCCTTCCGAAATGACATACCTAGCCTACAATATATCAAACACAACATTCAGGAAACAAACTAATTAATAAAAACTAAACATTTAGGTAGTCAGTTGAGCTATGGTTTAGGGTAATAGATTTTACCAGAGTATATTCCAACATTTGCCGCTTTGATTGAATAGGAACAACATGCCAATTGATGTAAGTAAGAGACACATTATCCTTTGCTAGTGTCCCAAGAAAATTACTTAACTCCCTAATATTATCAAAAACTGACTAACCATCCTCATTCGAAACATTGACTACTTTATCATCGGGGGTTCTAGCATGCACCTTGGTCATTTTTGACTTCCCTCTAGGTATTTTAGGAGCTTGTACTTTATATACCAGGTTTAAAAAAATGAATAGAAAATTAATGTATGGCCTTACAGAAATATATAATATGCATGCAAAACTTATAATAGACACATTTTACCTGCTTCATTTTCCTCTGCAATCCATTCATGTTCTAATTGATCAGCAACATTTTCCATTGTTGGACCTGCAATATTCTGCTTTTAACGTTCCCACATTGCTAAATAAGTAGCGACTGAACCAGCAACTTCACACAATTGGTTGATTGTTTGAACATTTTGTGTAACACCCAGTAATTTTAAAGAACATTATAATGATAAACATACGAATACTTAATTAAAAATTGGGAATTAATTAAAATGAACAACATCATTGCGTTCATCTTGGAATTCTTCTTAAGATAAACCCCGAGTTTGCGTAAAACGGACATCGTATGAGAAAGTTATTAAGCTTAGAAGTTTGTATATGTATAAGAGAAATATATATATACAAATCAAGCCAAAAGTTCAAAATTATTCAAAAATCAAGCGGGATAATGACGTGGGATTGTGACCTGTTAGCGGTCGACCCACGCCCCAAGGGGGTCGACCCACTCAAGGGGGTGTCGACCTTAGGGTTGACCCCGGGTCGACCCACCCTAGATCCATCCAGGTTCATTTTTTGAACCTGGACCTGTTTCTGAGCGAGATTCGTTGGCTTGAGGCTATAAATAGAGCATCATTTCTATTGTTTTTACATATAAAAAACAATGGAGAAACGAGATGCTGCCCCTGCTTGGATTGAGTTAGCCTATTTTTCTTCAACAACAGCCAATTCGCATATAAGAATTTCTTCTGCAACATCTACTTGCTATTCTCTGTTCTTCTGATCCAGTCCTTGTGAGTTCATGTTATTTTTAGACATAAACTGTAACGACCCGGGGATTTGCAACTCTGAAAATCAACACAAATACCAATGTCGACTATTCAGACATCGGAAATACCGGATAGTTAATAGAAAGAAGTTAGGGGGTGAGAATAGATAAGATAGAAAATTAGAACAGAAGAAGAAGAACATAACAACATCATAGTAACACGAATCTCACGGCGGAACGGAAAAATATAGTATCTAATACAACTTTGAAACACAAATCTGTATTTGTTAGAGTACAACACTTACATCACAACGGAAATAAACAATAGCTATAAAATGTTGCTGAAGCCTCCTCCTCCAAGCTCCATCTAGTGTATCTGTAAATCCCAACAACTTGACTGCCCGTACAAATTTTGAGCACCCAAGAGTTGAGGGAAAATAAAACAAATAAACTCTGGATCAGTCATGAGACTGGTGTGAGTAAACTCCAACCACTTGGTTTAAGTTTTAAAAATCATTTTTCAAAAGAAATTATAATTGTAAGACCAATCCACACATAAACACGAATGGTTTTTACCTTACGATAACCCAAAACGTTTTTGAAATTCAATAATATTATGATAATGTCTAATCACAAATAATTAACAATCTAGCAGAACGCTTGCATCTCACGCTCCACATATATTTAGTATACAATCAAAACCGCAGGCGCTTATTGAAGATTGGATTCCGACTATGACAAGGTATGGAACCACCTGCCGATAGTGTATCTCTAGAGAGGAATACACTAGGTTTAACAAGAACGTCTTGCAACCCGGCCCATACATGACCGACCACTCATTTCTCTTCAGTGTATCGAATATATTGTCACCTACGGTTGCTAGTAACATAACCGTTCCCGGGAGATACAGAAGAAAAAAGAAGTAACAAATATGAATATTCTCTAGATGGTGACAATAAACCCTAATGGGGGCGACCCACTTAGCCATGATGCCTGCCCGATTTTTGTCATTTCTCGGTTGATGAGGCTTGAGGTCATAATGCATCTTTTGACAGATCATACATTCATTTACTTTGAATGCCACATCATCATACCCGCCAAATCACAATTTGATTTCCAAAAAAATACCACAGGTATAAAGCTAAGAGAAATGAATTTCTCTGCAACCAGACGTGGATACGTTTGAAGCGATCAACTTACGTGATCCATTAGATATACTGAAATACCCCACCTCCATTAAGGTCACTCGCAAAGGGAATGCCTTAATTTTGGTGGAGGTTTATAAGTAAAAGCCACAGATAAACTTAAGACAGATATAAATACACATATTTTAAACAGCGGAAACCAAACAGACTTTTATTTCATCAATATGTGTTCAAAACCAAACATTCCATAATTATCTCAAAATACTTCCAACATTACAACATCATTACGGTCTTGATAATTAAGGAAGCAGAAAACATAAATAAAGTGACAAAAATCCCCATAGTGATATCCAAAGCCATAGTCCGAGCAAAAGAGACCTGAATCATACATGTACGTTCTTGGAGCTTGTACAGAGCCTGACTGAGCTGAGTTGTTTCCTCCCTATGGACCTGGGGGGAAACGAAAGAAAAGAAGACGAAAAGAAAATAGGGTCAGACATAAAACCTGAGTAAATCTAGTAACTCTTCAGTATGTGAATAAGAAAAGGGCATGATAGATATATACTGAAAATAGGATAGTGTCACAAGCTAAGGGAATGTCGAATGTACTATCGCACCCATACTATATCTCTGCATCTACTTGAGTTTACTCTAACTGGAACCCCATGCTGAGGGTGAAGTGATCCGCAACTTTATTTAAAGATCGGCTCCTACTCGCGTTAACATATGTCATACGGCCCCCAAGAATTGTAGATACCTATGCTGGTCCCACCATGGAGTGTATCAAGACCCATGGTGGCAGCCCCGACACAAATTCTAGAAGGCATAGGTTATACTACTGGTGTCCCCAGTGCCTTGGTTGTCTGCTCCGGAGTGTGTGCACGCCCGCACCCCGTTAGACCTGCACTGTGCACCCACCGCCGTCGGTTGGCCGCTTACAATCAGCCCAGTAATCGTGCCCCACCCTGCCTAGTTTCAGGGTACCGTTGATACCTAACTTGGGTTACTGCTGAAACGGGTCCCTCTTTACCAGGATTTTCTAGTCAAACATGTTAAGTGGTTAAGTGTCTGTATTTACCTAACCCCACCAATCAATTCTTGTTAACATGTTGAATTTGGTTAAGTGTTATAGTTGACTTAACCCTACCATTTGTCCTTAGCTTCTTAGGAGCACCTAACCACTCACATTAGACAGGTATTGCTACAGTTACTAGATATGTCGGTCAGTTCTAGGCAGGTTTGCACCGTAGCTCAGTCTAACCTTGGGTCATCATTGGGCTCAATGCTTAACCACCCACATTGGATAGGTATTGTTGTGGACAGTCGGGCGGTTACGGGCAGGTTTACATCACAACTCAATCCAACCTCGGGTTAAGCATATCGTGTTTTCTAAATTTACATATTTTATTACTTCTCAATTATATATGTAAATGTCATATCTTTTATTTTGGGTATAAAAATTCATACCGCTCTAAATGTCATTGTCGTTGACATGTGCCAAACATGCCAACATATATTTTCATGTTTTACACCCAACGTTATTACCCCCGTTTATACGTTCGCAACGTTATAACAAATGTTGGGCTCGACACAATTCAGCCCAACTTTATAAGCGTAAGAAAAGGGGAAATCAAGAACATGTAATGTTTTACAACATATAAGGGTGTGTGGCGCATGAACTTGCAATTTAGCGATTCAACTGACATATAATATGAGTCATGTGAACTTGCATTCAAATCAATGTATAACTAAGTAGGTGACATATGAAATGGCATAGTTTAGGTTTACACAACCTGTGTTTAAATATGTTTAACTTGGCATAATGTCAAACACAAAACTAGGATGATGTATATTCACCAAAAGGTCCAATTATAACATTTAATCACATAGCCTATTTCAACATGAACTTGCATAGTTTTCGAAACCCCAACGATACTTAACATAGATCCAATTACACTTGCAAATAAACATGAACTTGCATAATTTATAAAACACAAACGATACTTAACATAGATCCAATTATACTTGCAAATAAACATGGAAGTGATATCATAGGTTTTGGGTCATGTAGGCATGAAAGGATTCAAGTCTAAATCATGTTTACATAAGCCTTAATTTAGGCTTAATGAATGTGTAAGGTCCATGTCATAGGCATAAACAAAAAGGGATCAATTTCTAGTTTTTGCCACAAACTTACAAGCGCCATTGTTTTCTTATACAATTATTCAATAGGCTTGCATCAATCAATTTATGCCACAAACATCAATAAGTCATGATAGAACTATCGCAATACATAGAATTTATACAATACAACATCACAATCCTATTTTCATTTACATCGAATCACATCACAATTTTTATTCATATTCTGAAAGGTCACTATACTTACAACGAATGCAGAATCTTGAATTCTGGATTCTGAATTCTGAAATTGAGATGCGCTCCTTTTGGTAGACTAACGTTGCGTTGATTAACTTTGATTAACTTTAATCTTCTTCTTAATTTGATTCGTCTCTAGGCCTTTCTCTCTTGACGGCTATGTTCAATTCCTCCCTAGCAGCATGACGACTCCTTTCTCATTTTTTTGTGTGAATTTTCAGTTGAGAATTAGGGTGTATTTATAGATTTTTAAGTTGTTTTGAGCCGTCAGATGAAGACAGGAGGAATCTAGGCCATTCAAAGTTCAGAGAGCCAATCAAGAGGTGACACATCAGCCCTAGTGACATACAGAGCCACAGAAATTCGAGCTGGAGTCAGACCTGGCCAGCCAGGTCGACCAGGCAGGTCGACACCCAGGTCGACATTATGGTCGACCTGGGGGGGACCAGGTCGACACTGTGGTCGACTTGGGGTGACCAGGTCGACACCATGGTCGACCTGGTCTCTGGATGGGAATTTTCCTGCCTAGCCCAGTTTGAACCTGAAATTCGATTTTTGAATTTAAAACCGAGCTGTTTGAATTTTAAACTTTATTCTGAAACTTCCGAAGGCCATAACTCCTTCATACGGAGTCCGATTCACGCAAACTCGGACTCTATCTCAAGCAGAATTCCGAGACGAACGCAATGGAGTAACCCGTTTCCCTTAATTCTTTCATTTAGAATTAATTACAAATTAATTTGTGAAGCTTAGCGTTATAGAATTCACGGGGTGTTACATTCTCCCCCCTTAAAAGGATTTCGTCCCTGAAATCTTCAAGTTAGGAAGAATGTATATCCTACCATCCAACAGTCCATCTACTCAACCAACAAATACGGGCATCCACTGTCCTTAAAAGACTTCTAATGCTTCGTGATCATATGCATAGTGTGTGTATATGTCCTTATCTAATGCGGAAATCAGGCGGTCTACTGTTTCAGCTGACCTCCTTAATGTGAATCATGTAAGTGTCATGAATCCATTATGTATGCAAATTTTCCTACTCATAATTCTACATGAGTGCACAATTGTTCATACAAATGCGACAACCATATGACAACATATCAAGTTTCAACCATATACAAATGAGAATACATATATTCATATGCAATATGAAGTGACTGAGCCGATCTATAACCTAGGGTGTGTGTGTATGCATCCACGAGCAAACACTAGCAACCATCTGCAGCCATCATCCATAACATGTTTTCAAATACATATTTGCATCCATTTGTTTTCTACCTAAGGAGTTAGGAAAAAGGACCGAGGAGATATACCTAAAAAGATAGATAAAGTATAACTTAAGGAAAAAGAGAGAGATCAAAGATGTACCCTCAAAAAGAAGAGGGTAGGCAGCGCGTATTCTGTCCTCAGTTTCCCAAGTCGCGTCTTCCTCGGCGTCGCTCCACTGGACTTTAACGAGTTTGACTTCGCGGTTGCGTAGCTTTTTCACTTCAGTTCCTAGGATGTGGGTTGGAACTCTCCTCACAGTTGCTTCACATTCCACTTCGGCTTCTTCTAGAATGCTAGGTTCCACCACTTCCGCAGACTCATGCAAACACTTCCGGAGGTGAGAAACATGAAAGACGTTGTGAACTCCGGCCAGTCTCTCGGGTAACTCTAATCTATAGCCAATCTTTCCAACCTTCTCGATGATAGGAAATGGTCCTACAAATCTTGGTGCTAGCTTTCCTGCGGATCCAAAATGAACGACGTTCCTTAAAGGTGATACCTTAAGGAAAACCCTGTCCCCAACCTCAAACTCAAGGTCGGTCCTTCTTTTGTCGGCGTAGGATTTTTATCTGTCTTGAGCAGTCTTCATTCTCCTACGTATCAAGTCCACTTTCTCCGAAGTCTCTCGAATCATATCTAGCCCATTTATAAGCTTTTCTGTAGACTCCCACCAACAAGTTGGTGATTTGCACGGTCTTCCGTACAAGGCTTCGAAGGGCGCCATACCGATGGTAGCTTGGTAGCTGTTGTTGTAGGCGAATTCCACTAAAGGAAGGTGATCCTCCCAAGTCCCTCCAAAGTCAAGAACGCAAAGTCTCAAAAGATCCTCTAAAACTCTATTCACCCTTTCCGTCTGGCCATCGGTTTGGGGGTGATAGGCCGGGCTCAAACATAACTGTGTGCCTACAGCTTCTTGCAGACTCTGCCAAAACTCGCTTGTGAAGATAGGGTCTCGGTCACTAACGATGCTGGAGGGTATCCCATGGAGTCGAACTATTTCCTTGAGATAAAGAGATGCTAGAGATGCGGCGGTCCTTCTACTCTTGATGGGTATGAAGTGGGCGCTCTTAGTAAGCCTATCCACTATTACCCAAATGCTAGTGTTGCCTCTTCTTGACCTAGGCAGTCCATCAATGAAGTCCATTGAAATGCTCTCCCACTTCCACTGTGGGACCTCTAAAGGATGAAGTAGTCCTCCAGGCTTCTTCTGTTCCGCCTTGACCCGTTGGCAGGTCATGCACTTAGAAACGAAATCTGCCACATCTTGTTTCATGCCGCTCCAAAAGAAAGTCCTTTTTATATCCTTGTACATCTTATCGCCGCCAGGGTCTATAGTCATCTTAGAATGATGTGCTTCTTCGAGAACCTTCTTTGTCAACTCCCTTGCTTGTGGGACGCATAATCTTCCATCTCGCCTCAGCCAACCCTTATGATCGATAGCGTATCTACTGAGGTGACTAGAAGTCTCACCCCTAATAAGTTTATCAATCACATTAACAATCTGAGGATCTTCACGCTGTGCAACCCCTATTGAGTCCAAGAGAGTAGGGCGTACTTCGAGAGATGCTAGCAAACCCGGTACAAAATCTGAGGAGGACCTAAAGTTAAAACTGGCTATACACTCCAGGCTTTGCCTTTTCACAAAGAGTGGGCTTAAGGTTAGTTTCTTTCGGCTCAACGCGTCGGCTACTACGTTGCCTTTGCCGAGAGTATAGGAAATTTCAAAGTCGTACGAGGCAAGAAACTCCATCCATCATTGCTGCCTCAAGTTAAGATCCTTCTGCGAGAAGAGATATTTTAACGATTTATGGTCAGTGTATAATTCGAACTTCTCACCTAGGAGATAATGGCGCCAAGACTTAAGCGCAAAGACGATGGCGGCTAACTCAAGATCATGCGTTGGGTATTTCTTTTCATGAACTTTTAATTGTCTTTCCACCATATGTTACAACCCTTCCTTCTTGCATTAGAACAGCGCCTAGTCCCGTTCCACATGCATCTGTGTATACTGCGAACATTTTGCTTCCATCTGGCAAGGTCAGAACTGGGGCTGTTGTGAGAGCCCTTTTTAATCGTTGAAAAGCAAACTCGTAACCCAAATCCCAAGTGAACTCCAGATTCTTCTTTGTTAGCCTTGTGAGTGGGGCTGAGATTTTCGTGAAATCCCTAATAAACTTTTGGTAAAAACCGGCTAGCCCAAGAAAGCTTCGAACTTCGGTTGCATTTCTTGGTGTCTTCCAATCTTGCACTGCCACCACTTTCGCGGGGTCCACAGCCAACCCCTCTTTGGACACTATATGCCCCAGAAATCTTACTTCTTTTCTCCAGAAGCGACATTTGGAGAATTTGGCTTTTAGCTGATGAGCTCGAAGAGTTTCCATGATTTCTTTCAGATGCTGAGCATGCTCTTCCTCACTCTTTGAGAAGACTAAGATATCATCTACGAAGACAACCACAAATTTGTTGAGGAATTCTCTGAACACCCTGCTCATTAGGTCTACGAAATAAGCGGGTGCGTTTGTCAAGCCGAAAGGCATGACAAGCCACTCGAAGAAACCGTCTGGGGTTCTGAACGCTGTCTTATCAATACTATCTTCAGCTACTCTTAGCTGATGGAACCCAGTTGCCAGATCAAGTTGGGAGAAGACCGTCGCACCAACAAGCTGATCAAACAAATCGTCGATTCGGGGAAGAGGGTGCCTATTTTTCTTGGTCAATTTGTTTAACTCCCTATAGTCGACGCAAAGGCGAAGCGAACCGTTCGCTTTGGTTGCGAACACCACTGAAGCACCCCATTCTAAAATGCTCCATCTAATGAACCCTTTTTCGAGGAGTTCTTTAACATGCTTACTGAGCTCCTTTCTCTCCCTTAGAGCCATGTGTCTGACTGGTAAAGTTACAGGCTTTGCGTTATCCACAAGATATATGTAGAAGTCTATTTCCCGCCTCGGAGGTAAGCCTTTCACCTCCTCAAAGACATCCGGATATTCCCGGACTACTCTTACTGATTGCAAATTCTCATCAGAAGCATCAAACGACTCTAGATAACTTAGCATAACAGCATTCAAGGGATTACAAGAAATTTTTAGAGTGTTACCAAGCCAAATCAAGAGTCTAACTACTCTTTTCTCACAATCAAGAATGGCACTATTACTGGATAACCAGTCCATGCCTAAGATCAAACCATATCCCGAGAAGCCTAAGACAAAGGCATCACAATTAAACTCAACGCTGAGAATAGAGATTTTCAAACCCAAACAAACCATTGACAAGTAAGCGGAGCCCCCAATTGGATTTGAAACTACTAAGGGATCTTCTACCATACTAGTGTCTAGATGCAGAGATTCTACTAAGGCAGATGAAATTAAAGAGTGTGATGCGCCAGAGTCAAAAAGTGTATGAACTGGATGATCATAAAGATAGACTACACTTTCTGCAGAAATATTACTACCTCGTTCCTGCTGAGGTGCCACTAGCGCATGAACCTGACCCCCTGAAGTGGATCCGGCTTTCTGTCCCTGCCCTTTCTTCTTTGGGAAGTCCTTAGCTTGGTGCCCAGTCTCTCCACAATGAAAGCAACCATCCATCTTCACCTTTCTTTTCCGGCAGTCTTTTGATATACGGCCCACAATGCCATAGAAATTGCACCTTCTCTTCTCACAGGGCATATTGTTCTTCCCTCCTTTCTTGAAGTCTGTTTTCTTTGTTTGTAGACCCTCTTTCTTCTCTTCCCCCTTAGTTTCTTTCTTGCCGTGGTCTTCCTCGTGTAGCAACGCCATGTCCACCAAGCTTTCATAAGTCGCTCCCGTGGATACATGGGTCATGGCAAGGCTATGTAGAGGCTCGTTCAAACCCTTGACGAAGCGAAGTGCCTTCTTGTGTTGGGTGTTTACTAAGTCTAACCCAAATCTGGCCAGCTGATTAAACTGATTAACATATTCCCTGATCGTCATGCTCCCCTGTTTCAGAGTTAGGAACTTCTCCATTTGCAGGCTTCTTTCAGCTTGGGAGAGAAATTTCATTTCACACCTTGTCCTGAAATCTTCCCATGTTTCCACCGCCCTCTGAGCATTGGTAACATCCCACCAATAGGAAGCTTCATCCTTAAGCAACCATACCGCTAGTTGTATCTTTTGCCTGTCATCAACCCCGAAGATGACAAACAAATCCTCAGTCTCCTTTAGCCAGTTTCTCGCCCCTACAAAGGATTCTGTCCCATAAAAATCTTTTCCACCCATAGCCTTAAAGTCTCTACATGTTTTTGCGAAGGCATTTCCACGAGGAGGTGGAGGAGGAGGAACCGTGGCCACTGGAGGAGGGATGTCTGCTGGGCCCACGCCATTGGCCCTTGCTTCTAAGTACCTCCTAAACCAGCCGGGAATCGGCGCTCCTTCCGGAAGGTTAAGGTCTCCATACATGCTGAAACAGAAAGGAAAAATTCAAAATGAAGGATAGAGAGAGATAGATAGGGCACATGGCTTTGGGGGATTTTTTCTTTTTATAAACATAACACTTTTTCTTGAAAAATGCTTCTTTAAAATTTCTTTTTGAAAACAATTTCAAAAACTTTTATCTTATCTGGTAAACCTATGCTCTGATACCAAGTGAAACACCCCACCTCCGTTAAGGTCACACGCAAAGGGAATGCCTTAATTTTGGTGGAGGTTTATAAGTAAAAGCCACAGATAAACTCAAGACAAATATAAATACACATATTTTAAACAGCGGAAACCAAATAGACTTTTATTTCATCAATATGTGTTCAAAACCAAACATTCCATAATTGTGTCAAAATACTTCCAACATTACAACATCATTACTGTCTTGATAATTAAAGAAGCAGAAAACATAAATTAAGTGACAAAAATCCCCATAGTGATATCCAAAGCCATAGTCCGAGCAAAAGAGACACAAATCATACATCTACATTCTTGGAGCTTGTAAAGAGCCTGACTGAGCTGAGCTGTTTCCTCCCTGTGGACCTGGGGGGGAAACTAAAGAAAAGAAGACGAAAAGAAAATAGGGTCAGACATAAAGCCTGAGTAAATCTAGTAACTCTTCAGTATGTGAATAAGAAAAGGGCATGATATATATATATACTGAAAATAGGATGGTGTCACAAGCTAAGGGAATGTCGAATGTACTATCGCACCCATACTAAATCTCTGCATCTACTTGAGTTTACTCTAACTGGCACCCCACGGTGAGGGTGAAGTGATCCCTAACTTTAATTAAAGATCGGCTCCTACTCGCGTTAACATATGTCATACGGCCCCCAAGAATTGTAGATACCTATGCTGGTCCCACCATGGGGTGTATCAAGACCCATGGTGGCGGCCCCGACACAAATTCTAGAAGGCATAAGTTATACTACTGGCGTCCCCAGTGCCCTGGTTGTCTGCTCCGGAGTGTGTGCACGCCCGCACCCCGTTAGACCTGCACTGTGCACTCACCGCCGTCGTTTGACCGCTTACAATCAGCCCAGTAATCGTGCCCAACCCTGCCTAGTTTCAGAGTACCGTTGATACCTAACTTGGGTTACTGCTGAAACGGGTCCCTCGTTACCAGGATTTTCTAGTCAAACATGTTAAGTGGTTAAGTGTCTGTATTTACCTAACCCCACCCATCAATTCTTGTTAACATGTTGAATTTGGTTAAGTGTTATAGTTGACTTAACCCTACCATCTGTCCTTAGCCTCTTAGGAGCACCTGACCACTCACATTAGACATGTATTGTTGCGGTTACTGGATATGCCGGTCGGTTCCGGGCAGGTTTACACCGTAGCTCAGTCTAACCTCGGGTCATTATTGGGCTCAATGCTTAACCACCCACATTGGATAGGTATTGTTGTGACTACTGGACATCCGGGCGGTTCCGGGCAGGTTTACATCATAACTCAATCCAACCTCGGGTTAAGCATATCGTGTTTTCTAAATTTACATATTTTATTACTTCTCAATTATATATGTAAATGTCATATCTTTTATTTTGGGTATAAAAATTCATACCACTCTAAATGTCATTGTCGTTGGCATGTGCTAAACATGCCAACATATATTTTCATGTTTTACACCCAACGTTATTACCCCCGTTTATACGTTCGCAACGTTATAACAAATGCTGGGCTCGACACAATTCAGCCCAACTTTATAAGCGTAAGAAAAGGGGAAATCAAGAACATGTAATATTTTACAACATATAACGGTGTGTGGCGCATGAACTTGCAATTTAGCGATTCAACTAACATATAATATGAGTCATGTGAACTTGCATTCAAATCAATGTATAACTAAGTAGGTGACATATGAAATGGCATAGTTTAGGTTTACACAACTTGTGTTTAAATATGTTTAACTTGGCATAATGTCAAACACAAAACTATCATGATGTATATTCACCAAAAGGTCCAATTATAACATTTAATCACATAGCCTATTTCAACATGAACTTGCATAGTTTTCGAAACCCCAACGATACTTAACATAGATCCAATTACACTTGCAAATAAACATGAACTTGCATAATTTATAAAACACAAACGATACTTAACATAGATCCAATTATACTTGCAAATAAACATGGAAGTGATATCATAGGTTTTGGATCATGTAGGCATGAAAGGATTCAAGTTTAAATCATGTTTACATAAGCCTTAATTTAGGCTTAATGAATGTGTAAGGTCCATGTCATAGGCATAAACAAAAAGGGATCAATTTCTAGTTTTTGCCACAAACTTACAAGCGCCATTGTTTTCATATACAATTGTTCAATAGGCTTACATCAAACAGTTTATGCCACAAACATCAATAAGTCATGATAGAACTATCATAATACATAGAATACAATACAACAACATAATCCTATTTTCATTTACATCGAATCACATCACAATTTTTATTCATATTCTGAAAGGTCACTATACTTACAACGAATGCAGAATCTTGAATTCTGGATTCTGAATTCTGAAATTGAGATGCGCTCCTTTGGGTAGACTAACGTTGCATTGATTAACTTTGATTAACTTTAATCTTCTTCTTAATTTGATTCGTCTCTAGGCCTTTCTCTCTTGACGGCTATGTTCAATTCCTCCCTAGCAGCATGACGACTCCTTTCTCATTTTTTTGTGTGAATTTTCAGTTGAGACTTAGGGTGTATTTATAGATTTTTAAGTTGTTTTGAGCCGTCAGATGAAGACAGGAGGAATCTAGGCCATTCAAAGTTTAGAGAGCCAATCAAAAGGTGACACGTCAGCCCTAGTGACACACAGAGCGACAGAAATTCGAGCCAGAGCCAGACCTGGCCAGCCAGGTCGACCAGGCAGGTCGACACCCAGGTCAACACTATGGTCGACCGGGGGGGCAGGTCGACACTGTGGTCGACCTGAGGTGACCAGGTCGACACCATGGTCGACCTGGTCTCTGGGCGGGAATTTTCCCGCCCAGCCCAGTGTGAACCTGAAATTCGATTTTTGAATTTAAAACCGAGTTGTTTGAATTTTAAACTTTATTCTGAAACTTCCAAAGCCATAACTCCTTCATACGGAGTCCGATTCGCGCAAACTCGGACTGTATCTCAAGCATAATTCCGAGACGAACGCAATGGCGTAACCCGTTTCCCTTAATTCTTTTATTTAGAATTAATTACACTTTAATTTGTGAAGCTTAGCGTTATAGAATTCACGGGGTGTTACATATACTCTGTCAGACATTCATGCACATACGTTGTCCTGGGACTGGACAAACCAAAGGCACTATTTTGTAACTAGGATAGCCCTCGCATAACACCGTCTTCAATTGTCTTCATCATATTTGATCGCAACGTTAACGTCCATACAGAGTGGTTTTCAGATAATGAATCTGATCCCGATCTCTTCTTATTAACAATGTAAAATGGTCAAAAACTCATAGTCAGTGATTTACCTATCAAAGAAAAACATGTGTGCAAACAATGATATTATTTCCCAATGGAAATTTCATCGATCAATCATCAATCAACATTTATCCCTTTAAATTAATTTATCATTAATTTATTCATTTCCCTATTTTCGTTTCCATATATTCGTAATTTCATATTTTCAAAATTTAGAAATTATACATTATAAATCATTGGAAAACATTTCCATATTTACTCTCATTTCTTATTTTCTATGTTAGAAAACATTCTTGATTCTTATTTGGAAAATATTTCCAAAACTCCTTCATTGGGTTTAAACAGATGTTTAAATAAAACATCGCCATGTCAACTCAAACCATTACACTCATTAATTAAATTCACTTAACCAACCTTCACTATCGAACCTTAACCATTCCTTAGTTAGAAACGAAGTCAATCAAGTTAGGGTATATCTACCTCTCAGACCTTAACTGAACAACATTATTAACCTCGAAATAGACAAAGTTCACCTTTTAAATCTTTAACAAACTCCCTTACGTAACTCTCGGATTCTATTTACGAATCCACTTCCTTTACATAAATTGTTTGATTATAACAATAACATTATAATCCCTACTTTTTAAATGATTAACTTTAAATAAATTTTATACCTTAATTTAAATAAATAAATAAACGGTTAATTAAACAAATAAATCTTGATTTAAAAACTGGAAAGTAAACAACACTTTCCTACATTCGATATAGTCGAATCCCAATGTATAATTCTCTCTCGAATAATCTCTATTCGATAATTCTCTTTCGAATACTATATTCGATTAACTCCATTCGAATAAACTATATTCGGTTAACTCTCTTCGAATAAACTATATTCAATTAACTCCATTCGAATAGACTATATTCGATAACTCCTTCGAATAAACTATATTCGATTAACCCTATTCGCTTAACTCTAATCAATTAACTCTCCTCGATTAACCCTAATTAATTAACTCTATTGATTAACTTTAATCAATTAACCATATTCAATTAACTCTAATCGATCAACTCTATTTAATTAACTCTATTCAATTTACTCTATTCAAATAACTCTTATTTGAATAACTAATTTTATTTTAATCCTATTTCCTATCTTATTCAAATTCCCATTTGAATTCCTATTTCAAATCCCAAATTTCCTTTATAAATGTTTTTATTTATAAGTTATTTTAATCCATTATTCACATATAATGTGAATAATATTCCTTTGATATATCGATTTAGTTTGATTCATATTTTAAAATAATATTCCATTTCCAAATTCTATTTATACTTTTATTATTATTCATACGAAATCTCCTTTTTATTTCTAACACTTATATCTCATTTATAAACCCCTTTATAAATGCTACATCAAATTTCAATCTCAAATATCGGTGTAAAAAACCGATTTTTACTTCTGCATATAAATTCAGACTAATATATTCAGTTTATCCAATGATAAATAATTTACTTAATTTATAAAACCTTATTTATAAATTAATCTTTTCATTTTATCTGTTAAAACATATTCTATTTAATTCTACTTTGAATTAATCTTTTCCTTTTATCCTTTTTTATAAAATTCTATTCATTTTATACAATACTCCCTTTTATAACTCCTATTTATTTTCTGAATAAATATCCGCTTTATAATTCTATTTATAAATGATTCCAAATATTTCCTTTTCAATTCTATTTGTAAATGTTTTACAAATATTTTCCCTTTTCAATCCTATTTGTAAATGTTTCACAAATATTTCTTTTTCAATTCTATTTGTAAATGTTTTACAAATATTTCTTTTTATAACTCTATTTATTTTCTAAATAAATATCTATTTTATAAAATTCTTTGATTTTATAGATAATTCCTTTTATAAAATCCTTTGATTTTGTAAATATTCCCTTTTCAATATACCCTTTGAAAATTTCCTTTCTACATTCCAGTGTCACTTATGGTATTAAAATACCAAATCAAAGGATCAATCATCTTCCAACACACAAAATCAATAACAAATTATATACCACATCATATATCACAATATATGAAAAAATAGTATTATAAGTATTGAGGAGTCCAGGTTGATCCCTCCAACCTGTTTCCTTGCATCCACAGACGTTAAACAATATAATTAACATCAATTTCATTTCAATATGAAATAGTCTGATCAACAAAATCAATATTTAATTAACAATATTATATAACTATAACGATATTTTTAACTAATCAATTAGCAGTTTAACCAACCAATCAACACACAACAATCAACCAATATTTATCAGTTCTAAAAATACGTTATGAAATATAAAGTGAGCAGAATTAGTGAGATTTACCCACATTGGACGGTCATCTTTAAATAACGATAATTGTTGCTTGATTCAGACAGACAATTTATTTTGCAATAAATTGTAACGAGCTCCAATTCACTCCCCGTCAGTTCCAATGTGTAGCTCTCATCGGTATGATCCCGACAGATCCAACCATTCGTAATTCTGATAATAGATGTATAAGT
Source organism: Allium sativum (assembly GCA_030737875.1). Classification (NCBI taxonomy): domain Eukaryota; kingdom Viridiplantae; phylum Streptophyta; class Magnoliopsida; order Asparagales; family Amaryllidaceae; genus Allium; species Allium sativum. The sequence continues at coordinate 385,595,263 of CM060916.1, read as the reverse complement.
TATGAATGTTTTTACCTAATACACTATTTAATATAGCTTTAAATTTAATACTTAGTTATTGGGCTTTACCCAATTTCCCATTGGCTCGAAACGATTTAAACTGTACCCGTGAATTCCTTCTTCCCCGTCACACTCCGGTAGCCTGCTCCTCCTTCTTGATTTCAAACCACGCTTCCTCTTTCCATGATTCAAAACACATCGTACCCAATATACTAAATCGCTCCACATTCCAATCTCGTTCTTCCTACACATCACCATCAACTCGATATCACCATTTTAGACCTGCACCCCCCTTCCAGAACTCGTCGACATCAGCCACTTCCAGGACTTTAAACCCATGTCCTCCTCCACAAATCACTGAATGCCAAATAAACTACACCACCACATTTCTCTTCACGCTCCATCACCTCATGCCTATTAGATTAAACTCGAACAACCCTTTGTCATCACGCTTACAGGAAACCATCGCGACTCCATGATTGTCCCCATTACCTATATTCATCGCAGATCACCAGAAAGTGCATGGTAGCTCGAAATTGACTCAAGAATCCGAAAACAACATTACTTCCATCGATTATCACTCCAAATTCCAGAATCGGCGAACCCTAATTTCACTGTTGGAATAAACTGCGAACGAACATTGTCTTGGTCCCAATAAAAGTTATATCAAAATGAAGTTTGTGGAAAAAGAAACTCACAGAAACAAATGGGATTCGATTTAAGTTTAATTTGGATTTTTTTTATGATTTATTGAAGATCACGACTTGGTCTTTTTGCTGAGAAAAACATGACGGCGGAAAGGAAGTTGACCATAGAAAAATATTGTTTAGGGTTTGGGTAAGGTAGTTATTTATAGGATGGTTTAAATAATTTTATATTGGTCATTATATTCAATTTTAACCAACCGCTGCTTGTATTTATCATTTAAAATTCCATATGATCACATACGATACCCAAAAATCATGAAATTTGACATACGACTAGAGTTTGACATTACGGACCCAACGAAACTGGTTTCGTCGAATTCCGAGTCCGTTTGCTCACTCAGTTTATTTTTAAAGTCAGATTATCGACTGTTTTCCATATTAAAATCCCATACGGCCACATACGGACTCCAAAAATCACAAAAATTGAAATCTAACAATAATTTAATATTCCGGATCCAACAAAATTAGTTTCATCGAAAATGGAGGTCGTTTGCAAAATAGGCTATTTTCAAAGCTCTAAATAACCTCATTTTAAATATAAATATATTTAAAAATAATTAAATTAAATAAAATAATTTTATATTATCGTATATATATTCACACAGAATGTTGTCTCACTCCAAAATATACCTGTCTGTGTTTACAACTCAATATTTCAAATCCGGGTTAAATCTATATTCAATTTATATTGAAATCCGTTTATACATCGTTATAAATTATAAACGAATTCCATAGCGACTATTCTAAAATTTGATTTGGACATAAATCAAAATCTACACGATGAAATCCCGATTTTTCTCTTCCATTAGAAAATTATAGTTCACCAGCTCCGAACTTTTCTTGTTTCATAGAAATCTGATTTAAAACGGACTCAGTATATTCATTTAAAATTCGAATTGCCAAATTGCGAACTGCCGTGCCATTTCGAGCTCGATTATAATTATACGTTCAAACTTCATTTAAATAATATATTCGTTATTATAATTCAATTCTAAACTGAATTATATCTCTAATACTATCCAATTCATATAATATTGTCAATTCACTATTTTCGACTATTTCGGAATTAAATATATTATTCTATTATTTATATTGATTAAATATTCAACATTATTTAATTAAACAACCATTTTCACTATTTAAATAATTAAATAAATTAATTATTATCCATAAAAATCGGGTCATTACATAAACATTTAACAAGTAATCCTGACATGTTTATAAATCTGGATCTAAACCTATGCATGTTAAGAATCTAATTCACACCTCAACAGATCTGCCATTACATGTACACCTGATTACTATTCAGTTCTTATATGCCTATTTTTGATATGCCTATTTCTGTTATCATATGCCTATTGTTCTTCTCTCTCCCTCTTTCCCTTTTTATTTTTATAGCCTAGGCTGCTTCGAGCCTAGGCTTATCGCTGAAATATGCGAAAGAGCGAACGAAATTGGGAAAGGTTGGGAAAGATAAACTGGGACATACCTTGTATTATGAACCATGATTGGGGTTTAGGGGCATAATCTATACTGTGATGTATGACTAAAATTTGGGGCATATCTTATACTGTGAATAATGACTTGAGGGTTGGGTATGTAAATCTGTAGGCTTAATTTATAAATTAAGCGGAACATGTATTGAAACTGTAAACAACATGTGAAACCTGCTTAGATCTACGGGGGTTATATGAACCTGTTAACCAGCAATACTTAACCTGGTTAAATCTGCATGGATTACATGAACTTATTAAATAGTGGGGGTTAAGTAAACTTGTATGATTCTGTGGGGGAAGTAAATCTGTGGAAGGGGGTTATACGAACCCGATAAACTTAACCTGTTTTATCGGTTGGGGTTATACGGATTGTTAATCTATCAGGCATAACTTGTCAAAATCCTAGTAGTTGGGGATATATGCCTAGGGGGTGGCTTGTGTCATCTGTTGTATGGGACCCGTATTAGTCAATAACCCATTCTGGTATCAAAAGGGGGACCCCGAACTAGGTCGGGGTCAGGGCACGCTTAATGAGCTGATTATAAGAGGTTCATATGGGCGGAGGTGTTCTGATAAAGCGTTCCAACAGAATTATGTTCGTGCATAGATCCGGCTTGCTTTGGAAAATAAGCCGTTATAACACCAGTAAATAGGTTTGTGTCCTTCCGAGGGTTGCCAGTTAAGAAAGTGATACGTAGTACTATGAGGCCGGCATAGGGTATTTACGGGATAAGGGGCCGATCGATTTGGAGTAGTAATTAGGGTACATCTAGTCCTGCCTGTTTAAGTGCCCGATGTTTCTGGTTGGGGTAACGCCTGTTATTTTTGTTTGGGTACCTATTATAACTGTTTGGAGTAAAACCCGTTACTAGAAGTACACCTAAGTCTACCATTATGTTTCTGTTGGGATCATATCTGTTGTATGAGTATTGGTGCAGAGAAAGTATTTGAGAAGCGTAATCTGTTCAGTTCATTCTACCTATCCTGTTCATACCTGTTTTATGATATTGTTATCTCTCATCCAGTTTATATGCCTGTCATGACGCTTTTACTTATTTATATGCTAAAAGTAACTGAACTTGCCAGACTTTATGACCCGTTTTGTTTTCTTTTCTCTCTCTTGCTTTCCCCCTAAGTTCTCGGGGTGGTAACGCTCAGGCTTGGCTAGGATTCTCTCCCTTTTGTTTCAGCTTGGATTTTGGATGTTACTTAAATGTACAACTTTGACTATTTATCTACTTGTTTATGGCTACTTATGGGGCTATGACTTTTTACTTCTATACTCTGATGGTTTTTAGTGCAAGACATATGCTTTTGTTTGATGTATTTTATTCCAGTATTTCAGTTTGATGTTGTGACTGGATTTTCGAACCACAATGTTTTCTGTTGGAAAATAAAGTTTTAAATTTCCGCTGCCATGCTTACATCTGTCATTGTGAGATTATATTCTGTTTACCTTTAACGCTTCACAAAACTTAATGCATTCTGTTAAAGAGTGACATTAATGGGCGTGGGGTGTCACATTTTGCTACATGTAGATTTTACAATTGGTGAATGAGGTATTGTAGGTTTTAAAACTGCTGGATTAGACATTATAGATTGCATCAATTTCTTAATTGTTTCTGCAGTTTTATCCATGTTATCGTGTTTCTCTGGAGTAGGAGTGCATGTCATCACTTGTTAGAGCCGGGCTTTTTGGAGGGGAAGTGTGTGTCATCGCTTCCTTCTCAATTTCAAGGGCTGCATTGGCTCGCGAACGAGTTCTCGGTTCAGGTAAAGATTCCTTTGACTTAACAACTTTGATTCTCTACAATTAAGTCAAAGTTCAAGATTTTTAGTTTGAGATTTTTTACGTTTATAAAGGCAAAGACAATATGTAGTAAATAAATAACTTTTTTATACCTTCGACGAATCATCACTGTCATCTTTACCATCATTTTCTGAGATGTATTCATCACATTCATCAATATCTTTACTTTTTCCTTTATTATTTTGTACTACAACTTCTCTCGTACTATTAACCAATGAAGGCACATCAAGTGATCAACTAACTACATCATTTTCCTACATATGCGCGAATTTGTCTTGTTCATACTTCGTCAACATTGGTTGTTGTGAGAACTGCAAGCAGATTAACATTATTATTCACCATCAATGATAAATTTAAGCTAGTTAACCAAATAGAGTCGACGTATAACCAGTTCTTGCATTTCGGACAGAATGCAAATACAGTAAATAAAAATACTAAAACCGACAAGACTAATTATGTACCCTACAGTATATAATTTTCATATACTTTTTCTTTCTTTTACATGTAGAATTTTCATAAAATGTCGTTTGAAATACAAGATCTCAACCTGATTAATAAAACTGAAATGATAAATGAAAAATACATCAACATCTGCTTCATTATCTATTTCATTTTCTACATTTAATTTCCTCTTGGTTCCTTTGTCCATCACACTGACATCTTCTTTACCATTATTCATATCAGGCACCGGTGACTTGTTTATCATCATTTTGCGTTGCTACTGAAGTCTATGTGTGACAATATACATGTGCTTATTTGTTAGTTTCTTAGCAGAACCTATAACAGTAAAAATAATAACGGTGGCTTTCATAGTTGTTTACACACACAGATATAAATATATGAGAATGAATCTATATTATATATATACATATATACCTTTAGTAATGTTTTTCCTTGGTCGTATGATTACATGTGACTATATTTGAATCAACGACTCAATGCCTTTGTCAACAGTGTTGTCAACATAAAAATCAATTTCTTTTTTCTTATTGCAGCCCTCTACAAATTCATTTACGTCTTTGTCATTCAACAGCAGCTGCCAACCACCCCTATTTCCCTTGCTGATATAGACTCCTCCTATTTCAGTGTAATGGAGGCAATCTTTAACAAACTCCATAAGCACACTATAAGAAAAGCAGTCCACATCGAAGCATGTTACTAAGAAATATTTTTCACCAACGTAACATGTCCTTTGAAACTCTCCGTCGTAGTGCAGCCGGATATTTATAAGTTCATCCATCCTGTACAAAATGAATACATTAGAACAATGCACATGCATGTTAAATTGGACAAAAAACAACATATAATATTTTAGACTATAACAAATTTAGATGACAGTAAAGAAAGAAATCAAAACATAAAACATGTGAATAATGTACATTGCATTATGAAAAAAGAGTGCCAAATACATTGATCAAAGATAATAATTTACAGCTAAAATAGAAAGTGCAAAATACAACATAAATTAGACAAGGATTAGACCAAAATAAAGCAATGACATAGGAATTTTTTTGTCCTTGGGAGATAGAGCAGGAGGAACTTCTGTTTCTAGTTGTATTATAGGGACATCATCCCTAATCCAACCTCCATCAACAACTTCTAGTTCTAGTTCACCACCTATGCCAATATCTTGTGAATGTGTATTGCTCATGTTTTCTTCCATTGCATTCGTATTTTCAATATCACACCAATCTCTCAACAATTTTTTAATAATGTAATGACTGTCCTTTTCAACTGCGTCTTCCATATAAAATTCTTGTTGCACTTGCGAAGATAGGACATAAGAACCAGTTTTATGACACTTACTAATATTTATTCGAGTAAAACCATATGAATCTTTTTCCTCTTGGTACCAACAACACTTAAAAAGGAATACTGTGAAAGCTCCACAATAATCAAGTTCAAAAATTTCTTCAATTGATCCATAGTAATTGACATCACCAACTATTGTGTTTTGGTCTTTCGAAGTTGCAAAGCTGGTGGTTTTGACAATAAAAAATACGCCATTATTTTGTGTGGCACATCGAGCATCTCTAAATTTTGTGTGGAATTTATATCCATATATTACATAATCATAAAACTTCCTAGCTATTTGATTTGGATCTAATTCAAACACCTCTAAATCTCTTGAAATATTGCCCTTTTTTAGAACCTCTTCTTTTAACCAATTCTAAACCTCTTCGAATGTTCTAGTTCCCTCTTGTATCTTATTGGATTTGCAAGGCCACTCACAAAAGCTAGATGAACCCTAAATAATACTTAAGGTAAAAAAAACTACGAAATACAGATATTAATTTATAGTTAAGGAAATTGAAATAGGAACTTAAGAACTTACTTGGTCAAACTCTCAATTTCTTTATTACCGGAATTGAACAGAATATAGCGGTGCGTTGCCTTCCAATCTGCATCTTTCAAATTAAATTTGTTTCCATCTTTATTCTTCTTTGTTCCAAAAAGATATGCCAAATTTGTTGGACATCTTCCAAACTAAGTCGACATATTTTCTGTTCCTCCATCAATGCTTAAAAATCTTGAACAGAAGAGCACACATTATTCTGCAAGTAGCCTTCTGCAATGGAACCTTCCGGTCTGCTTCTATTTCGAACATAAGATTTCAACTTTCCTAATATTGCTCAATTGGATACATGCATCTACGATGTTCAGGCCCGCCGTATTCGATTTCTCTGTATAAATGAATAGGCAAGTGTACCATTATATCGAAAAAAAGTCTATGGAAAAATCATTTCAAAATGACAAAGTATCTCGATAATTTCTTTGTGCAGCCTCTTGATATCATCCACTTCGATAACCTTACTCCATAATCCTCTAAGGAATGCACTAAATCTGATCATTGATAACGCAACCTCGGGTTTTGACACTTTCTTCATGGAAAATCTATACTACACTGTATTATTATAATTACTGAGTTAAAGCTATTGAGCGCACAAGCATTCCCTGAAATCTAAACTGAACCGTCTCACATATTTAATTCATTTTCTCTTCCATTCCTGCTATCGCTTTCATTCCTATTTTGTGCACCCTAAAAAATAGGGCATTATTAATGACACCCCCATTTTTGGTAAGGGGTGTCACAACTTTTAGTTTTTAATTTTTTGTTAAGGGGTGTACATTATAGACTAAACCCCCTTAACAATTTATGGTTTCAAGACAAAATTGCCCTTTCCCCAACAAAGTTACTTAACGTATATACAAGTACAAGCTACGGTAAACAATGGGACAATTCCATCGATGCTTTTAAGAAAATATTAATGGCTGCCAGAAACCCTAATTATGAGATAGATGCCGAAGATGTAGTAAACTATACACAAAAATATGAATTATACGAAGATGATGAAGACCGATCTGCTAATGACAAGGTTTGATATTTAACTTTTCGCTAACACCTACAGAAATGAAGAAGAAGCACGGATGAAAAATTTGGTTGCGATGGACCATGTTTATAGCGAACAATCAGTATGAAGATACAAAAATAATGACTGTTTTAAGTATGAAAACACGGTATAGTATGACCGGTTTTATCAAGTAGAATTACATTTTGATACAGAGATAGAGAAGACGTAAAAGAGCCACCGTGTTTATTAATTTTTCTCGGTATTATATTACCGTGTATACGATTTTGTGGTACTAATGTTACCATGCATGTTTTATACCAAGCAATGGTTATTTAATTGACAGGGTGATACCGTTTTTAGTTTATTTGTATGAATATTTGATACCGTTATTTCTTTGTGGTGTGAATAATATTCAGCTGTTTTACAGTTTGATGCAATTGCTGTCGTGAACGAAGTATACGGGAATGAGGATTATTCAGTTAATGAGAAGTCTTATGGAAGGGACGATGTAAATGTTAATGATAAGGTTTGTCGGTTGGAAAATGATGAAAGCAACGATCTTTCACATGAGGAAGCAGGAATATTGTGTTGCGTGTATCCCAATTTAACTTCCCATTTCACCACCGATAAGGTTTGAAAACTAGTACTTATGTTTTACATTAAGTACGTTACTCTGATCGTAATATCTTGTTTGTTGATGCAGTTGTTCGTTTCCAAAGAGGACTCACGTAAATGGTGCTTCGATCGTGGACTTGATGTGAATTGTGTCATTGTTATCAAAAGAAGTAAAACAAAAAATCTCTTAGATAATGGGAAAGGCTCATGGATGCTGCTTACTTGTGAAAGAAGTGGAATGTACATTGATCATAAGATTAAGGAGCATGTACCAATAACCCAAAAGAAAAGGCGTAAATCGGGAAGTAAAAAATGTGGTTGTCCATTTGAATTAAGAGCACGTTGTCAAGATGATGGAAAATGGACTTTGAAAGTTATAAACGGATGCCACAATCACAATCTTCCCGTTGTTTTAACCGACATTCGTATGTTGCACGATTAAAAAACAATGAAGTAAAGACCGTTGAAACAATGACAAATAGTGGGGTTAGGCCACGGAATATTCTAACTGCTCTTAAACTTGACAACCTAAAAAATAAGTCTACAATCAGAAATGTGTACAATGCCAAAGTGAAGCTTAAACTTCATAATATAGAAGGCAGATCGATTATGCAACAGTTTATGAAGTTGGCTTGCAGTCATCACTATTCTGTTCATCATAGAATCGACGATATGACAAATGAAGTTATTGACTTGTTCTTCAGTCATCCAAAATGTGTTCTACTTGCGCAATGTTTTTATCAAATTTTGGTTTTAGATTGCACTTTCAAGACTAATAAGTACAAGGTGTCATGTTTTCATATGGTGTCGCAAACTTCAACGGGTGCATCCTTCACCGTTGCCCTAGCTTTTATTACTTGGGAGACCACTGAGTCATATATATGGGCTTTGGAGTGTGTTAAAAAATGTTATCGAGAAAAAGAATTTCCAAATGTTATCATAACGAATGCGGAAATTGCTTTTAGCAATGCAGTGGCCACTGTTTTTCCATTAGCTCGTCATATTCTTTGTGCGTGACATATTTCAAAAAACGTTCAAGCAAATTGCAAACCAAATTTCATAAAAAAGAAACGGGTAACTATTGGGGATAGAGAGACCGTAGTAGAAGATGAGGAAGGAAAAAGAGAGTACAAGTTATTTTGGGAGGGTTTGAGCAATGTGATTAGTTCGCTGTCTGAAGAAGAGTATAATCGAAACACAAATTGTTTTCCTGAAGCATGGCGGGAGAAGCAAAAAAGGTCGTTGAACTATGTTTTCAAGAACTGGTTGAACAAGTATAAGGAGATATTTGTGTTAGCTTGGACAAATGAAGTTAAACACTTTGATAATGTATCAACTAGTGTAGTTGAAAGCGCGCACCATCGTCTGAAACTGTGTTTTGATTCAGCTGCAGGTAGTTTTGTTCGTTGTTGGACTAGCGTGCATCTCTGCTGTGAGAATAAATTAGTTGCAATCGAACATGCGTTTGAAACAAGTTCATCGAAGTCACTTTATAGATTTTGAGATGAGCCAATGTTTAAAGAGGTGTTGGGATTTGTTTCTCATAAGGCGCTTGATTTATTGCAAACCGAATTATGTAGTATTCCAAAAGGCGGCACGAGTATTCAAACTTGCGATTGTATTTTATGGAAAGTTAATGGTCTACCTTGCGCACATATGCTAGTAGACTTTAGACATTCATACGACTTCATACCCCTCAGTGGTATAGACTGTTATTGGAAACAGTTGTCATGTATTCCGCCTACACCGAATCGGTCGACTCTTGATTTTATGGACTTGCCCGAATTTCATGCATTGAAACATAGTTATGAAAAGGCTTCTGATAATGTGAGGAATGATATTCAGCAAGGTATAAAATTGTTAGCCTTCCCTCCTACTACGAAGATTAAAGAACCTCCCATGGCGACTATAAGAAAAGGAAGACCATCTAAAAAGGAGAAGTCGACTAAACGAGATCCTTCTTACTTTGAGCATGTTGACGCTGCATTGTGTTGCAACCCAAAACTTACTGCAGTTAGTCGCTGTTTAAAGAAACTTGGAGTAAAAGGAAATGCACCTAAAACCAGTCAAATTGATGAACATTTCTTATTACAAATGCCCAAATGTATGCGACCGTATATAACTCGTATAGACAACATGCCCGCTGATGGTAACTGTGGATATTGTGTGGTGGTTAAACAACTAAATCTTCATAATCGAAGACCAGGGAATCCTTGTAAGTTCGTACGTGAGGCCATGGTTGATAATTTAATAACTCATTTAGAGATGTACAAAAGCATGTGGGATGAAGGTGGCTTCGAAGAAATGAAAAAGAGGATACAAGGCGATAACTCGTTGGGGTAGATGATTGGACGCAAATGCCGGAATCCGATTTTATAATTGCAAAAACATTTGGTACTGCTGTTGTCTTGCTTAGTATGGACATGAGTTTCTTGTTTGTTCCGTCAACAGTACAAGTAACTTTGTTAAACAGGGACAGGATGGTCGTAACGGGATACGTAGACAGCTCACATTTTGTTGGCGTTACTTTGAAGTACGAATCGCCTTTACCTAATACTACTCCGTTCGCATTCTTTTACCGAATTTACAACATCAATATGTAGGATTGGGTCAACACATATGCAGAGAGAATTTCTCGCTTCATTGATGGAGAAGAAGATGGACATGTTGACGAAGATAAAAAGGTTGTTGTGTTAAGTTAATGTCGAATACGTGCATGTGCTCATAGTTTAGTGTTAATGTACCAGAATCTTGAAGTATTAATGCAAATGTTAACTTTTCTGGCATGTGTCAGTTACTCTTTTGATGCAATGCAGTTGTATTTTTTGTTTACTTTAATCGCACTTCTAGAGTGCAAGTTTGAGCTATTGTATGTAAAGTTTTGTGACACTTCTGCATTTCACTACCGAAATACTGCATTTTTCATTTAAACCAACTGTCCGTCTGCTATTATATGTAAATTTTTGGGATATTTCGGATTTGCCTCACCGATTTTATATATTTAAAACGGTAACCACTCTCCGTCTGTACATATTTTTTTACAATATCATAACCTGAGATATTTTGGATTGAAACCACTGATTTTTAGTAAGTAAAATGGTGGTCTATTGCCGTCTGCACATGTTTTTTAACAATATCATAACCTGAGATATTTCGGAATTATCTCATCGTTTTTATATATTTAAAACGATATGCACATACCGTCTGCATATTTTGTTTTAACCTGCAATATTATGATTTACGATGACCGAATTTTATTTAGTAAAACGGTTTTGCGTAACCATTTAGCAAATTATAGGACGTTTAACTGAGTAATCGGTGATCAAGCACCGTTTTTGAAATCTTAAAAACGGAAAACAACTGCCAATTTTAACTACAAGGTTGATTATTTCATACATACAATCCAAACAAAAATTATTTCATACAACAATCTTAAAATTGAAATGTGTACACGATCTTTGATCATACAAGTACTTGAAACTTTCACATGCATCGTGGACTGTACAAAAATTTGAAACTTGTACATGCATCTTCAAACATAGAAATAAACACAAACAAACTGATAAACCATTTCACACATTTACCTTCCTTCCAGAGTACGCGTAATACAGTAATGTCAAAAGCAAGTCACCAACCAAAATACATAAATAAGTCACAAACATAAAGTACTAAACAAAACATACACCAAGTCTTATAACAGTTACATACTGTTAACCAAAATAGTACGTAATGCTACCAAGTTAAACTATTTTTTCCTTGCTCCACCACTCTTTTTGGTAGCAGTCTTATTTCCACCCTTTCGTTTACCTCGACTTGCCATAGCCGCAACAATCTCATCACCTTCATCGGCTATTATGTTCTCTCCATACACAGCAGACGATTCTGCGTCCTCTATATGCTCTATCATTTGCAAAGCTGTAAAAACTGCCTTACCACGTCCAAATGAACGGATTGTATCGACAACAAGTCCAAGTCGACGTTTCTGAAATTCATGTCTACTTTAGTATGCAAAACAATCAATAACATTTTTTTCAATTAGCAAATATAACAAACTTACAACACGAATAGGTAACAACTTCTCCTCGGCTTCGCAGAATCAGTTATTCTTCTTGATGCATTTGCAACAATCGTATTAGACGCTTGTTGATACTACTGTATATAGTTGTCCTCACAGTCCCGGGGGTTAACCACTTCTTTTGCCGTTATAGTTTCATTCAACATGTGATTTGGCCATTCTGCTCATACAAAATCCCTAACATTAAAGTAAGCGGCTTTGAAACCTTTACTAGACGACTTGTACTTCTTCTTGTTAAGCGTGAAGGGATTGGTTGGGATGGGTTGAACAATCCCAAACTGGCGCAGAAATCTCTGGGGTAGGTACAACTCTGCAGTTTCAAAACAAATAACAGGGCTGTTATACAATGCGCATTCATGAAATGGATACGCATCACGTTTATCTCTAAAGCAATCCCATATAATTTCATTGCACTTCAAATCATCAATTCTTTCTCTTAGTGTGACTAAATCAGATGCTAACTGCGAACTCTTGTTCTTTGCAAAGTAGAACGCGACTCTAATTTCTCCTTCTTAAATACCAATAACACGATTATATCGGCGAAGAACAGGGAAATGATCAAATATTCATACCTGCATTAAGGTACATCATGTACACGCATATGATAATACTACACTATTCACATATAGTTACAACACAACGGTATCAAAAATATTCTTCAAATATACTTGTAGTAAGGTCATGCAACTAGTCATTTGATGAACATCAGTTCGAGTTGTTATAGCAAGATTACGTAATAACCAACTCAAGCATGAGGTGGCCCATGAATATGAACCCACCTCCTTTACATTCTTCAAACACTGCAGAAAATGAACTGGCACTTTATTCCCGGACTTGTCACAACAAACTAAACTGCCAATTGTGTACAAAAGATATGATATCGCACAATGCATCTTTCATTCTTCTGTATCATCCTCCTTCGAACCCTCAAAATGATTGCATAACCATTCAAATTTAATTTTCTTATTGCCTCCCAATACTTGTATGGCAGTTGGCCTGTCAACACCAAGACAGTCTTCAAGTAGTTTGTACACATCTTCAACACCTATACCCCTCGAGCCACCAAGAGAACCAGTAACTGCTCTTCCTTCCACCGGAAGGCCAGTTATGTGCACTACTTCGCCAATGGTTATTCCCAACTCACCAAATGGAAGGTGAAATGTATTTGTCTTCGGATAAAATCTTTCGACGAATGCATTGATTAGGACTTTGTCTAATGTCTCATGAGCATGTAGCGCTAGCTTATGGAATCCCGACTGAACTACAACCTCCTTAACAAAAGAACATTCTTTTCAATAATCCCACAATCATTGCGTGCCAACATAAGTATGGACTCTCACCAATCGCACTTCTCCTCGAGGTTTCTATATGGTATGCACATATATATTACATATTTATAAACAGATAACGATTCACACGTAGTCATAAGTATAAATAAAATCTAAGAAATAACATATTAAAAACTTACAGTAGATTTCCATATTTTATGAGAAATGTGATGTTTGAATGCAAACAACATTGTCCGTTCATCTTCAGCGGTAGATGCTTCTGTTTCTTTCCACTTTCGCTTGCCTTTAATTGCACGTTTTCTCTTTTCCAAATGTTCCCCCTCTTTCTCTCCTACCCTGCCTTCCTCACTATCATGTTCCTCACTACCACTTTCACGGCCACTATATTCGGACTCTGATTGTTCACAAGAAACTTGTTTCAAATGTCTCTTACCCTCTCGTACACGTGCCACTAAGGCATCACCTTCTTTATCCACTTCCTCCTCAACTCCATCACCTCCTTCTTCACGCTCACTATCATCTTCGTCGCTATCTTCTCCATCAACATCTTCTTCATGCTCACTACCTCCTCTGTTTCCCTCTTCTCTGTCGTCCTCCTCTTCACGTTCAATATCAGCTTTGTTGCCCTCTTCTCTGTCATCATCTAGTTCCTGATCAATACCAGCTTTTTCACCCTCTTCTCCGTCGTCGTCTCATTCAAAATCACTACCACTTGTGTTGCCCTCCTCTTCTCTGTCATCATCTTCTTCTTGTACGCGTACATCTGCTTCTTCATGGCCACTAGAATCACTATTTTTTTCACCTCCATCGGAAGTACTACGGTCGTTGGACTCTTCTTTTTCACTTGAACTTTGCTCGGAGTTATTCGCTTTTGCTTCAGCTGCTTTTGTAACACCCCGTATTTCTATTAATAACAATGTTTACAAATTAAAGAATAACTAATCTCAGACGTGAGAACTGTGGGAAACGGGTTGCGCCATTGTGTTCGTCTCAGAATTCTGGTTGAAATAGAGCCCGAGTTTGCGTGATTTGGACTTCGTATGAAGGAGATATGGCCATCAGAAGTTTCAGAAAATTCAAAATTCGAAGTCAAACAGGCCAGGCGGGAAATTTCCCACCCAGCACCCCAGGTCGACTGGGGAGTCGACTGGGCAGTCGACACCCCCAGGACCAGGTCGACTGCGCAGTCGACTTGGGTGTCGACCTGGTCCAGTCGGCCAGGTTTTGGCAGAGCCCAATCTTGAGCTGCTGATGTGTCTTTAGGGCTGAGTTGGCTAATTTAACGGTTCAGGTTAGTTCTGAGTTGATCTGACGGTCTAAATAAATCCTAAACTCTATATATACCTAGGTAGTCTCTCACTCTAAAATCACATGAAAAATAGAATAGCCGTCGTCATGCCATCGCCATGGAACTCAGTGTAGCCGCCCCCAACTAAGAAGGAAGAAAGCTAATCAAAACTCTAATTCTATTCAACTCTGAAGCAAATCAAGACTCTCTTTCTTTTCTAATTGTGAGTATGATGATCTTAATAAGATTATTAGCAAACTAATTAGATTAAGATGTGATATGGATCATAAGAAAATGATGTGAATTGTCATATATGTTGTTGTAAACCTTATGCTATCATGTATGTTGTAAATCCTATGTTATGTGATGATGATATCCTATATGTTGTAAATCATGCTATGATGATATTATTATATATGTTGCAAGTTTCTATGCTAAGTTGCGATGTTACAAAGCCATGATGTTATTATGTTGTAGTTAGCTTATGAATCATGATGTTGATTACATATATTTGGGCTATGATGATTCACATGATAAATCACATGTACCTATGCAAGTTTAGATTTATTAGTATGTATAATCTCACATATTGTATGACATATATTTAGATCTAGAATTATGACATCTATTTAGATCTATAATTATGCTATGACATGTGTGAGTTCTATGTGTTAGATGCTAGTTCACACCATCATTATGTTGCATAAACCACATATGCAAGTTTATACATGAACTTGGGTTATGATCATATTATGTAAGTTGTGACATTTAACCAAACAAGTTGACACCTTTAGATCCATGACATGTGTAGTTTTATGCAAGTTTCACCCCTATTATGATTAGATTTATTTTATTTGTCTATATGTTGTGATAATTTATCTTTGTGCTATGAGTTAGACTATTCGAGTCTAACGTATATTTTGCGCTGAATAAGCGAACGTATAACGTGGGGTAGGGGTATAATATTAAGAAATTGGGAAGCAATTGATATGATTTTGCATACCGTAAGTGGATGGCCATAATTGAGTCAATTATGGACATCATTAAAATTGGAATTAATTAATGATTTGAATAGGGATATATTTAAAAATGGGGTAAAAGATTATAAGTGTTAATCAATGCTTAGGACACGAGGTTGGACTCGTTTGTGACGTAAAACTGCCCGGACCCGCCCGACAAATCCAGTAGTCACAAATGTCAGCCCAATGTGAGAGGTCCTAGGCCCAAACTAAAGCATAACAGTTGTAAAGACACGAGGTTAGACTCTTTTATGGTATAAAACTGCCCGGACCTGCCCGACGAATCCAGCTGCCATAAATGTCAGTCTAATGTGAGAGGTCTTTATAAGGTTATGGCCTTAATGAATTAAGAAATACTTAACCAGATAAACATGTGAGGTGGGACATGGGGGTTAAGTAGATGCCTTGGGTGGCATGAGGAATCTAGTGGGTGCCTTTAGTGGCATTTGAAATACGATTAGTAAGACTTAACCAAACACACATGTAAATGAACATGACTAAGAAGAGGGTTAAGTGGGATATACTAGTGGGGACAAGCTTAGGTGGATAGCTTGTGGTAAATAATTGGGGGCCCATTTCAACCAGTAACCCAAACGTATCTTTGTGGGCTCGACCCAAATTGAGTACGGGACACGCATATTAGGCTTGACTATAAGAGGCCAAACGGGTTAGCGGTGGCAACGCAAGTCCAACGGGTTTCATATGCGTGTGTGGACCCGAGCTGGTAGGTAAGATGTTGTTGCATCGTGTAGGTATAAGCCGTGCATCCTCAAGTTGTGGCGGGTTGCCACTTTAGGGGAGTGATACACCCCACTGTGGGGCCAGCACGGGTATCTACGAGTAGGGAGCCGATCGAAAGTGGGTAGTGGGGTACACCTAGCGGAGATAGGGGAAGGCGGCACCTATGTAGTCAGCTAGGGGTACACGAAGTTATTTATAAAATTTCTAAGTGAAGCAAGTGGGATCAACCTTTAGGGTGACTGGTGTGGTGCAGTGTAGTAATTATTCGTTAGTATTAGGTGTGCCTTTAACGTTATCTTTATCTGCTCTTCCATACCCAATAGTTCATAGACATTTCCTTATTTTCCAGCTTATGCCTTAGTCTAGTTATTTTGATAATAGTATTGTTAGAATTATCATACTCGCCAGACTTTATGTCTGACCCCCTCCATTTCTATCTTTCCCCCCTCCAGGTCCTCAATGTGGGCCCAGCTCTAGCGGAGTTTGATTGGATTGCATTATCTCTCTTTTGGAAAGCTTGGACCGCTGAAGTAAAGTCCAGCTTGTTATCTTCTTTAATGGCTAATTATGTAATGGGGTTATGTATTTTGTTTTATCAAGATGGATATTGTACTTGACTCTGATTTACGGTTTTATGATGTAACAAACATGTTTAATTTCCGCTGCAATGAAATTAAGTTTTAGATTTCCAAGTACTACTTATTATCTGTCTTGTTGTAATTTTTCTGTTCTATATTCACTTAAAACCTCCATGGAAGTTAATGCATTCCCTTTGTGAGTGACATTAATGGATGTGGGGTGTTACACGTGGTATCAGAGCTTAAGGTTACCAGAACAGATAATTTTTTTAGAAAAACTATTTTTCTAAAGTATTTTTGGAAGAAGTGTTTTCAAAAACATGTCTTGATGAGTAATTTAAAGAGGAAAGTTTTTATGAAAAACATAATCCCCAAAAGCCATATATCTTTATCTTTCGAATTCTCCATTTTGAATCTTTCCTTTTTCGTTTCAGCATGGCTGAAGATCTTAACCTTCCGGAGGGTGTAACGATACTAGGATGGTATAGGAGGTTATTAGAGGCTAGGGTCGCTGCAGGTCCAGCCAATGTTCCTCCACCACCAGTTACACCCGCTCCTCCTCCTCCTCGCGTTGATACTTTTGCAAAGACGTGCAAGGAATTTAAGGCTATGGGTGGAAAACCTTTTCAAGGGTCAGAAACGTTTGTGGAAGCTAGAGATTGGCTTAAGGAGGTGGAAGAATTGCTAGAAATCTTTGAAGTAGAAGAAGGGAGGAAAGTCAAATTAGCAGCTTGGTTAATGAAGGGAGAGGCCTCGTTTTGGTGGGAGGTCACTAATGGGGAGCGTCCTGTTGACTCTTGGGCGGATTTCAGACGTAGGTTTGAGGCAAAGTTTCTCTCAAGGGCAGAAGAGAATCTATATATGGAAAGGTTCTTGACATTAAAGCAAGGAAGCTCATCAGTGAAAGAATATGTCAACAAATTTAATCAGTTAGCAAGGTTTGGCTTGGACTTAGTGAACACGCCGGAGAAGAAGGCTATGAGGTTCGTTAAAGGCTTGAACGAGCCGTTGCAAGGGTTGGCTATGACCCACATCCCTATGGGGGCCACCTTTGAGAAGCTAGTAGACATGGCACTCATGCACGAGGAGAAAGGCGCTAATGCTAATAAGGCACCCGAGAAGAAAGGGGATCAGAAGAAACCACAACAGCAAAACAAGAAGGGTGGTAAGGACAATAATGGCAAAGGAAAGAAAAGATGCTTTAACTGTGGGACACCAGGCCATCTCAGCAAGGATTGCAGAAAGAAAAAGAAGACTGGCTGTTTTCACTGTGGTGAAGCGGGACATCTAGTGAAGGATTGCTCAAAGAAGGGGCAGAGGGCAGGGTCTACCTCGGGAGGACAGGTGCAGGCTCTTATGGCACCAGGGCAGGCAAGGGGACAAGTTCAGGTTCTCGCGGTCCCACCGCTGCAAGAACGAGGTAGAACCATTTCTGTTGAAAGCTTAGTTTTTCTGTTTGATCATCATGTCCGTACCTTATTCGATTCGGGCGCATCGCATTCGTTTATATCTACATCATTAGTTGAATCACTGCACTTAAACACTAGTTTCGTAGAGGATCCCTTAGTTGTTTCGAATCCAATTGGGGGCTCAGCTTATTTGTCCATGATATGTTTGGATTTGAAAATTTCTATACTTAGCATTGGGTTTAGATGTGATGCTTATGTTTTGGGCTTCACGGGCTATGGGCTAATTTTAGGAATGGATTGGTTATCTAGAAATGGGGTCGTTCTTGATTGTGAAAGGAGAGTAGTTAGGCTCATGACTCGCCTTGGCAACACTCTCGAAATCTTTTGTAATCCCATAAATTCCGTTATGCTAAGTTATCTAGAATCGCTTGACGCGTCGGTGGAAAATCTACGATCTGTTAAAGTAGTCCAAGAGTACTCGGATGTGTTTGAGGAGGTGAAGGGCTTGCCTCCGAAGCGGGAGATAGATTTTCGAATATATCTTGTGGATAATGCAAAACCAGTATCTTTGCCAGTACGCCACATGGCTCCTCGTGAAAGGAGGGAACTCAATAAGTAAGTGAAGGAGTTGCTTGAGAAGGGGTTCATAAGACGAAGTATATCGGAGTGGGGTGCTCCAGTAGTATTTGCCACGAAGGCGGATGGGTCCCTTAGACTTTGTGTGGACTATAGAGAACTAAATAAACTTACTAAGAAAAACAGACACCCACTGTCGAGGATTGACGATCTCTTCGATCAGTTAGTTAGCGCCTCAGTGTTTTCGCAGTTGGACTTAGCCACTAGTTTCCATCAGTTGAGATTGGCTGAGGATAGCATAGACAAGACTGCCTTTAGGACTCCGGACGGTTTCTATGAATGGCTAGTGATGCCCTTCGGTTTGACAAACGCCCCCACATACTTTGTTGATTTTATGAGTAGGGTGTTTAGGGAGTACCTTAATAAATTCGTGGTGGTCTTTGTAGACGACATCTTAATCTTTTCTAAGAATGAAGAAGAGCATGCCTTACATCTTAGGGAAGTGTTGAAGACTCTACGAGCGCATAACCTTAAAGCTAAATTTACTAAATGTCACTTCTGGAGAGAGGAAGTGCGATTCTTAGGGCACGTGATTTCCAAAGAAGGGATAGTTGTGGATCCCGCGAAGGTGGTGGCCATCCAAGATTGGAAGGTCCCTAAAAATGCTACCGAAGTAAGGAGTTTCTTGGGGTTGGATGGCTACTATAGGAAGTTTATCAAAGACTTCGCAAAAATATCAGCTCCATTGACACGCCTGACGAAGAAGAACCTAGTCTTCGCGTGAGACGTAGATTGTGATGATGCGTTCCAACGTTTAAAGAGAGCTTTGACCTCAGCTCCAGTCTTAGTGCTGCCAGACGGGAGTAAGCTATTTACTGTTTATACCGATGCTTGTGGGACAGGTCTAGGCGCAGTCTTAATGCAAGAGGGAAGGGTAATAGCCTATGGTGGAAGGCAGTTAAGGGAGCATGAGAAAAATTACCCTACACATGACCTAGAGTTAGCCGCTATTGTTTTCGCGCTTAAGTCTTGGCGTCATTATCTTCTTGGGGAGAAATTCGAATTGTTCACTGACCACAAATCGCTAAAATACTTGTTCTCTCAGAAGGACTTGAACTTAAGGCAGCAAAGGTGGATGGAATTCTTAGCGTCCTACGACTTCGAAATAGCATATACCCCTGGCAAGGGTAACGTGGTGGCAGACGCCTTAAGTAGGAAAAGTCTGTCCTTGAGTCCGTTGTTTGTTGAACGGCGAAACTTAGAATTCAGCTCTATGTTTGATTTTAGACCTTCCGTTGACTTTGTACCCGGTTTGCTAGCATCCTTGGAGGTCAGACCTACGCTTTTGGGACGGATTGGTGAGGCACAGCGAGACGACCCATAGTTGGTTGAGTTAGTAGAAAAGCTCAAAAGAGGGGAGTCATCAAGCCATCTCCGTAGGTATACCCTAGATGATAAGGGTTGGTTACGTAGGGATAGTAGACTTTGTGTACCACGAGACGAGGACTTGAGGAGACTATTCTTGATGATGCACATCGTTCGAAGATGACCATTCATCCCGGCGGGGACAATGAAACACCCCACCTCCGTTAGGGTCACTCTCAAAGGGAATGCCCTAATTTTGGTGGAGGTTTATAAGTATAAGTCACAGATATACAAGACAGATATAAGAACACATATTTGTAAAACAGCGGAAAAACAACAAAACTTTTATTTCATAAAAGCAAATATGTGCTACAACAACATCACCATAATTGTCTTACATCTTTTCCAAAAACATAACCCTTTCATAATCTGTCTTGATTACATTATTTAAAGAAGCATAAATAAAACATAGATAAACTGCAAAAGCCCCATAGTGGATTGTCCAAAGCCATAGTTCAAAGCGAAAAAGTCCAAGCAATACATTTCTCTTCTTCAAGCTGGATGTTAAGGCTGGTCAAGCTGCTGCGTTCCCTCCCTGTGGACCTGGGGGGGGTGGAAACGGAAGAAAAGAAGACGAAAGAAAAGTAGAGTCAGACATAAAGCCTGAGTAAGTCTAGTACTATTTTGTCTATGAATAAAGAACTGGGTATGATAAGTATAAACAAGAAGTGGGAAAGCACTATAAACTTGGTTAAGTTGTCTAGGGTCGAATATACTATCGTACCCCTTGTTAATCTCTGAACCCATATAAACTAGTTTCCAACTGGCACCCCATAAATCAGGGTGATGTGATCCGTTCTATGATGATCGGCTCCTACTCGCATAGTTACATGTGTCTTACGGCCCCCGATGTTGTAGTTACCTATGCTGGTCCCACCATGGGGTGTATCAAGTCCCATGGCGGCGGCCCGACACAACCTTAGAATGCACAGGTATGCTACTGGTGCCCAGTGCTTTATTTTTCTACGCCGGAGTGTGTGCACGCCCGCACCCCGTTAGAACCTACACTGCTACACCACAGCCGTCGATTTGACCTCTTACAATCAGCCCAGTAATCGTGCCCCACCCTGCCTAGTTTCAGGGTATCCTGATACACCTTCTAGGGTTACTGCTGAAAAGGGTCCCCCGTTACTAGGTTTTCTATCTCTAGCCAACATGCTAAGTTGGTTAGGTGTTTTCTAACCTAACCCCCACCAGTCCGTTTAGTTTAGCATGTTCCATTTTGATTAAGTCTTTAGTTCACTTAATCCTAACAATCCTGACTCAGCCTTAATTGTCTTATTAAGGCCCTGACCTCTCACATTAGACAGGTATTGTTGTGGCTGCCTGTTGCCGGTTGGTTCCGGGCAGTCTTACGCCACAACTCAGTCTAACCTCGGGTCCTTATTGGGCTCCATGTTTAACCTCCCACATTGGATAGGTATTGTTGTGACTACTGGACAGCCGGGCGGTTCCGGGCAGGTTTACATCACAACTCAATCCAACCTCGGGTTAAACACATCGTATTTTCTACATTTACATATTTTGTCTTTCTTCTTTATTTTCTTATATGTAAATATTTGCGGCCAATTATCAAGTTAATGGTGTAAAGGTTACACCAATCATGGGCCCAACCAATACTTGACTTTGGGCCCTTCTATTTTATATTTTCATTCATTATTAATTTTAACCCAACGTTATTTACCCCCGTTTAACACGTCCGTTTATTATCTATATGTTGGGCTTAGCCTTTTAAAGCCCAACTTAGCCATGCGAAAGGGGAGGCTTAAAGCGTGATTACATACACAAAGAGGGGAAGGTGAGCGCATGAACTTGCAATATGACGTTGGAAATACAAAATAGAAACTGGTGTACTTGCATAGTAGTGACATATACTTTGGTCATAAAGCATAAGTGACATGAATCAAACCATGTAAACTTGTAGTTAAGTTAAGAATATCACTATTGACACATAGGCCTAGCTACAACATAAACCTATATTTTTATTTCAGGCATAATGTCAAACATAAGCATGGCATAAATATTTCTAACATAAGCATGGCATAATGTCAAACATAAGCATGGCATAATGTCAAACATAAGCATGGCATAAGTATAGTATAACCATGGCATAAATGTTTCTAACATGAAATCATGATTTTTACTTTAGTCATGCAAACTTGCAAAAAGGGATTTTTGAATCTAACCTAGCCATGTACCACATATGTCATCATATAATTCTTGTTAACAATATGGATTTCAATTATGCAAAATATCAATCATAGCCTAGTCATATCCATAAGTTTGCAAATAGGTTTTCTAGTACAAAAGCATGGCTTAATACATGATGCCAAATTTTCAACATAATTTCATATGGATTATGATAACCCAAACTTATTCCAATTACTTCACAAAAATGATGTTTGTATAAAAATACACATTATGACGGCATAATAGCAAAGCCCCAAACTTGCATGAATTTTAATTAATCAACTACATACATGTAGCTTCAACAAGGATTGCATAATTTGCGAATATTCCAAACGTATACTTGCATAGAACTACCGCATGTAGTTCTTTATAACATAATATGAGGATATCCAAACGTATACAATATTCCAAATCGATAAGAATCATAGTAACGCACAAATTATGAATTATTTATCACCACAATCAAGTATACAAACCAACACAGTTATTTGTTCATACCAAAGTAATACTCTACTTACAATGGTGAGGCGAATTCTCAAGTTTAGGGATAAGAAGATGCGGTTTGATTTGATTGAGTTGCTTTATGCCTTAGAATTTGCCTCCTAATTCTCTCTCCAATTGGTGGCTACCCCTAGTCGTTCCTCAGCAACATGGCGGCTTTGTTCTTATTTTTGAATGAATAGATTAGGGTTGAGTCTAGGGTCCTTTTTATAGGGGTAATGAACTGATTAGGGCCATTGATGTTGCTTGGATTGATCGTAGCCATTCATCCTAAGGAGAGACCAATTAGAGCCTGCCACCTAGCCCTAATGACAAAGCAGACTACAGAAAATCGGCCAACATAGAATAGGCCAGCCAGGTTAGACTGGGTTCGACCTGGCTCTGGACCAGGTCGACATGCCTGTCGACAGCCCTGTCGACCTGGTTAGACCAGGTCGACAGCCCAATCGACCTGGGTGCGTTAGGCGGGTGTTTTTCCGCCCTGGCCCATTGGGCCCGCTTTTGGAACTGTGTTATTCTGTTTGAATTTTAAACTTAATTCAAAACTTCCGAAGGCCATATCTTCTTCATACGGACTCCGTTTTTCGAAAACTTGGACTCTATTTCACGTATTTTTCCGAGACGAACGCAATGGCATTTCCCGTTTCCCTTAGTTCTTTGATTAAAATTAATTATACTTTAATTTATGAATTTCATAGTTATAGAATTCGCGGGGTGTTACATTCTCCCCCACTTAAAAGGATTTCGTCCCCGAAATCTTCAAGTTAAGAGGAATGTATATCCTAACATCCAATCATCCATCTACTCATCCATCAAACACGAGCATCCATTGTCCTTAAAAGACTTCTAATGCTTCATGATCATATGCGAAGTGTGTGTGTACATGTACTTATCTAATGCAAAATCAGGCGGTCTACTGATTCAGTTGACCTCCTTAATGCGAATTATGTAAGTGCCATGAATCCATTATGTATGCAAATCTTCCTATTCTTGATTCTACATGAGTGCACAATCATTCAATACAAATGCAACATCCACATGACAACACATTAAAGTTCAACCACATATGATTGCAAACATATATGCATATGCAATATGAAATGACTGAGCCGATCTAAAACCTAGATTGTGTGTGTATATGCAACCACGAGCAACCACTAGCAATCACTTGCAACCACTTGCAACCATCATACATAACATGTTTCAATTACATGTTTCCATCCAAAGGGTTTCTACCTAAAAGATGAGGTCGAGGAAATATACCTAAAAAGATAGATAAAAGCGCAACTTAAGGAAAAGGAAAGATCAAGGATGTACCCTCGAACAGAAAAGGGTAGGCGGTGCGTATTCTAGCTTCAGTTTCCCAAGTCGCGTCTCCCTCGGCGTCGCTCCACTGAACTTTGACGAGCTTGACTTCACGGTTGCGTAGCTTCTTCACTTCCGTTCCTAATATGCGGGTTGGAACTTTTCTTATGGTTGCTTCGCGCTCCACTTCGGCCTCTTCGAGGATATTTGGCTCTACCACTTCAGCAGACTCATGTAGACATTTTCGGAGATGTGAAACGTGAAAAACGTTGTGGACTCCAGCCAACTTCTCGGGTAGCTCTAGTCTATAGGCCATTTTCCCAATTTTCTCGATGATAGGGAATGGCCCTACGAACCTTGGTGCTAGCTTTCCTGTGGTTCCAAAACGAACAACGTTTCTTAGCGGTGATACCTTGAGAAAAACTCTGTCTCCAACCTCAAATTCAAGGTCGGTCCTTCTCTTGTCGGCATAGGACTTTTGTCTGTCTTGGGCCGTCTTCATCCTTCTTCGTATTAAGTCTACTTTCTCTGAAGTCTCTCGGATCATATCTGGTCCAAGTATGAGCTTATCAGTAGACTCCCACCAACAAGTGGGCGATCGGCACAGTCTTCCATATAAAGCTTCGAAGGGCGCCATTCCGATGGTTGCTTGATAACTGTTGTTGTAGGCAAATTCCACCAAAGGAAGGTGGTCTTCCCATGTCCCTCCGAAGTCAAGGACGCATAGCCTTAAAAGGTCTTCCAAAACTCTGTTCACTCTCTCTGTTTGGCCGTCGGTTTGGGGATGATAGGCTGTGCTCAAGCATAGCTGCGTTCCTACTGCTTCTTGCAGACTCCGCCAAAACTCGCTGGTGAAGATGGGGTCTCGGTCACTAACAATGCTAGATGGTATTCCATGGAGTCGAACGATTTCCTTAAGGTAAAGTGATGCTAGGGATGAGGCAGTTCTTTTACTTTTGACAGGTAAAAAGTGGGCGCTTTTAGTAAGCCTATCCACTATTACCCAAATGCTAGTGTTGCCTCTCCTAGACCTAGGCAGCCCATCGATGAAGTCCATTGAGATGCTATCCCACTTCCACTGCGGGACCTCCAGAGGATGTAGCAGTCCGCCAGGCTTTTTCTGTTCCGCCTTAACCTGTTGGCACACCATACACTTAGAAACGAACTCTGCCACGTCCTTTTTCATGCCGTTCCAGAAGAAAGTCCTTTTTATGTCTTTGTACATTTTATCTCCGCCTGGGTGTATCGTCATCTTGGAGTGATGTGCTTCCTCGAGAACCTTCTTTACTAAATCTTTTGTCTGTGGGACGCATAGTCTTCCGTCTCGCCTTAGCAAACCCTTATTGTCGACGGAGTATCTGTTGAGGTGACTTGAAGTCTCACCCCTAATTAGCCTATCAATTATTTCCACAAACTGAGGGTCTTCGCGTTGTGCTGTCCCTACTGAATCCACTAAAGTAGGGCGCACTACGAGAGATGCTAGCAAGCCTGGTACGAAATCGGAGGAAGGCCTAAAGTCGAAGCTGGCTATAAACTCTAGGCTTTGTCTTTCAACAAACAACGGGCTTAGGGTCAATTTCTTTCGGCTCAACGCGTCTGCCACTACGTTGCCTTTGCCCGGAGTGTAGGAGATTTCGAAATCGTACGAGGCAAGAAACTCCATCCATCTTTGTTGCCTCAAGTTAAGATCCTTCTGCGAGAAAAGATATTTCAACGATTTATGGTCAGTGTAAAGTTCGAACTTCTCACCTAGGAGATAGTGTCGCCAAGACTTGAGTGCAAAGACGATGGCGGCTAACTCAAGATCGTGGGTTGGGTAGTTCTTTTCGTGCACCTTCAACTGCCTCCCGCCATAAGCTACTACCCTT
Organism: Allium sativum; assembly: GCA_030737875.1. NCBI lineage: Eukaryota > Viridiplantae > Streptophyta > Magnoliopsida > Asparagales > Amaryllidaceae > Allium > Allium sativum. The sequence goes on along the minus strand of CM060916.1, from coordinate 385,569,018 downwards.
CCTTCTTGCATTAAGACGGTGCCTAGCCCTGTCCCACATGCATCCGTATAAACAGTGAACATCTTGCTCCCATCTGGCAGCGTCAAAACTGGGGCTGTTGTGAGAGCCCTTTTCAGTCGTTGGAAAGCAAACTCGCTATCTAAGTCCCAATTGAACACTAGATTCTTCTTAGTCAATTTCGTAAGCGGAGCTGAGATTTTCGCAAAATCCCTTATAAACTTTCGATAGAAACCCGCTAGTCCTAGAAAGCTTCGGACCTCAGTTGCATTCCTTGGTGTCTTCCAATCCTGTACCGCCACTACCTTCGCAGGGTCCACTGCTAACCCTTGTTTGGATACTATGTGCCCAAGGAACCTCACCTCTTCTCTCCAAAAGTGGCATTTGGAGAATTTGGCTTTTAGTTGATAGACTCGCAAAGTTTCCATGATTGCCCTTAAGTGCTGAGCATGTTCCTCTTCACTCTTTGAGAAGATAAGGATATCATCTACGAAGATCACTACGAATTTGTTGAGGAAATCTCTAAATACCCTACTCATCAGGTCCACGAAGTACGCAGGTGCATTTGTCAAGCCAAAAGGCATGACAAGCCATTCAAAGAAGCCGTCTGGGGTTCTGAATGCCGTTTTATCGATGCTATCTTCAGCCACCCTTAGCTGATGAAAACCGGTTGCTAAATCGAGTTGGGAGAAAACAGACGCTCCTACAAGCTGGTCAAATAAATCGTCAATTCTAGGGAGAGGGTGCCTATTCTTTTTCGTTAGCTTGTTGAGCTCCCTATAGTCAACACATAGACGGAGTGAACCATCCGCCTTTGTAGCGAACACCACCGGAGCGCCCCATTCTGAAATGCTTCTCCTAATGAACCCCTTTTCTAGAAGCTCTTTAATCTGTTTACTGAGCTCTTTCCTTTCTCGTGGAGCCATATGTCTAACGGGCAACGCAACGGGCTTTGCATTATCTACAAGATATATGCGGAAATCTATTTCCCGCTTCGGAGGCAAGCCCTTCACCTCTTCGAAGACATCCGGATATTCCCGGACCACTTTAACTGATTGCAAATTTTCAACAGAGGCATCTAGCGATTCAAGATAACTAAGCATAACCGCATACGAGGGATTACAAGAAATTTCCAAAGTATTACCGAGCTGGGTTAGGAGCCTAACAACCCTTTTCTCACAATCAAGGATGGCCCCATTACTGGATAGCCAATCCATACCCAAAATCAAACCATAACCCGAAAAGCCCAAAACAAAGGCACTACATTGAAATTCTACACTTAGAATAGAAATTTTCAATCCCAAACAGATCATAGACAAATGAGCTGGGCCCCCAATTGGGTTTGAAACAATTAAGGGGTCCTCTACCATACTAGTTTTTAGGTGCAGAGATTCTACTAGAGCAGACGAGATAAAGGAGTGTGATGCGCCAGAATCAAATAAAGTGCGAACGGGGTGATCATAAAGATAAACTACACTTTCTACAGAAGTATTTATACCTCGCTGTTGCAGAGGTGGTGCTTCCAGCACATGAACCTGTGCCCCTGGGGTGGATCCAGCCCTCTGCCCCTGTCCCCGTTTCTTTGGGCAGTCCTTAGCCCTGTGGCCTGTCTCACCGCAAGAAAAGCACCCACCATTCTCCTTGGCCTTCTTTTTCCGGCAGTCCTTTACTAAGTGCCCCACTTTGCCACAGAAATTGCACTTCCTCTTCTCTTTGTTGCCTTTCCCGCCTTTCTTAAAGTCTGTCTTCTTAGGCTGCAAACCCTCTTTCTTCCCTTGAGAGCTTTCTGCCTTTGTCTCCTTCTTGCCCTTATCCTCTTCATTCAGCAATGCCATTTGTACCAATTTTCAATCCGTGGCTCCCATGGGTATATGGGTCATGGCCAAACTGTGTAATGGCTCATTCAACCCTTTGACGAAACGGAGAGCCTTCTTGTGCGGGGTGTTGACTAGGTCAAGCCCAAACCTAGCCAGCTCATCGAACTGATTCACATATTCTCTGACAGTCTTGTTCCCTTGTTTAAGAAATAAGAATTTTTCCAACTGCAAACTTCTTTCCGCATCTGAGAGAAATTTAGTCTCAAACCTTGCCCTAAAGTCCTCCCATGTCTCCACTGGTCTTTCAGCATTAGTGACTTCCCACCAGTAGGAAGCCTCGCCCTTCAATAGCCACACCGCCAATTGTACTTTTTGTCTATCCTCTACCTCAAAGATGATGAATAAGTCCTCCGTCTCTTTCAGCCAATTTCTAGCTGCCACGAAGGACTCAGTTCCATAGAAATCCCTTCCTCCCATAGCTTTAAAATCTTTACATATCTTAGCAAAAGTGTTACCCCGAGGAGGAGGTGGAGGAAAAGGTGCCGCTGCAGCTGGATGATTTCCGGCAGCTGGGGGAGGAGGAATGGTAGGACCTGGCTGAGTGGCTCTTGCTTCTAAGAACCGTCTAAACCAACCAGGTATTGGCACCCCTTCCGGCAAGTTAAGATCTTCGGACATGCTGAAACAAAAAGGATAGATTCAAAACGAAGGATAAGAGATAGTACCTATGGCTTTGGGGAGTGGACTTTGCCTTTTTAAAATAAAATAACATTTTTTTTTCTTTTAAAAATGCTTCTTTAAATTTCCTTTTTGAAAATAAAATTTTTTTTTTAAAACTTTTTATCTTATCTGGTAAACCTATGCTCTGATACCAAGTGAAACACCCCACCTCCGTTAGGGTCACTCTCAAAGGGAATGCCCTAATTTTGGTGGAGGTTTATAAGTATAAGTCACAGATATACAAGACAGATATAAGAACACATATTTGTAAAACAGCGGAAAAACAACAAAACTTTTATTTCATAAAAGCAAATATGTGCTACAACAACATCACCATAATTATCTTACATCTTTTCCAAAAACATAACCCTTTCATAATCTGTCTTGATTACATTATTTAAAGAAGCATAAATAAAACATAGATAAACTGCAAAAGCCCCATAGTGGATTGTCCAAAGCCATAGTTCAAAGCGAAAAAGTCCAAGCAATACATTTCTCTTTTTCAAGCTGGATGTTAAGGCTGGTCAAGCTGCTGCGTTCCCTCCCTGTGGACCTGGGGGGGGGGGGGGGAACGGAAGAAAAGAAGACGAAAGAAAAGTAGAGTCAGACATAAAGCCTGAGTAAGTCTAGTACTATTTTGTCTATGAATAAAGAACTGGGTATGATAAGTATAAACAAGAAGTGGGAAAGCACTATAAACTTGGTTAAGTTGTCTAGGGTCGAATATACTATCGTACCCCATGTTAATCTCTGAACCCATATAAACTAGTTTCCAACTGGCACCCCATAAATCAGGGTGATGTGATCCGTTCTATGATGATCGGCTCCTACTCGCATAGTTACATGTGTCTTACGGCCCCCGATGTTGTAGTTACCTATGCTGGTCCCACCATGGGGTGTATCAAGTCCCATGGCGGCGGCCCGACACAACCTTAGAATGCACAGGTATGCTACTGGTGCCCAGTGCTTTATTTTTCTGCGCCGGAGTGTGTGCACGCCCGCACCCCGTTAGAACCTACACTGCTACACCACCGCCGTCGATTTGACCTCTTACAATCAGCCCAGTAATCGTGCCCCACCCTGCCTAGTTTCAGGGTATCCTGATACACCTTCTAGGGTTACTGCTGAAAAGGGTCCCCCGTTACTAGGTTTTCTATCTCTAGCCAACATGCTAAGTTGGTTAAGTGTTTTCTAACCTAACCCCCACCAGTCCGTTTAGTTTAGCATGTTCCATTTTGATTAAGTCTTTAGTTCACTTAATCCTAACAATCCTGACTCAGCCTTAATTGTCTTATTAAGGCCCTGACCTCTCACATTAGACAGGTATTGTTGTGGCTGCCTGTTGCCGGTTGGTTCCGGGCAGTCTTACGCCACAACTCAGTCTAACCTCGGGTCCTTATTGGGCTCCATGTTTAACCTCCCACATTGGATAGGTATTGTTGTGACTACTGGACAGCCGGGCGGTTCCGGGCAGGTTTACATCACAACTCAATCCAACCTCGGGTTAAACACATCGTATTTTCTACATTTACATATTTTGTCTTTCTTCTTTATTTTCTTATATGTAAATATTTGCGGCCAATTATCAAGTTAATGGTGTAAAGGTTACACCAATCATGGGCCCAACCAATACTTGACTTTGGGCCCTTCTATTTTATATTTTCATTCATTATTAATTTTAACCCAACGTTATTTACCCCCGTTTAACACGTCCGTTTATTATCTATATGTTGGGCTTAGCCTTTTAAAGCCCAACTTAGCCATGCGAAAGGGGAGGCTTAAAGCGTGATTACATACACAAAGAGGGGAAGGTGAGCGCATGAACTTGCAATATGACGTTGGAAATACAAAATAGAAACTGGTGTACTTGCATAGTAGTGACATATACTTTGGTCATAAAGCATAAGTGACATGAATCAAACCATGTAAACTTGTAGTTAAGTTAAGAATATCACTATTGACACATAGGCCTAGCTACAACATAAACCTATATTTTTATTTCAGGCATAATGTCAAACATAAGCATGGCATAAATATTTCTAACATAAGCATGGCATAATGTCAAACATAAGCATGGCATAATGTCAAACATAAGCATGGCATAAGTATAGTATAACCATGGCATAAATGTTTCTAACATGAAATCATGATTTTTACTTTAGTCATGCAAACTTGCAAAAAGGGATTTTTGAATCTAACCTAGCCATGTACCACATATGTCATCATATAATTCTTGTTAACAATATGGATTTCAATTATGCAAAATATCAATCATAGCCTAGTCATATCCATAAGTTTGCAAATAGGTTTTCTAGTACAAAAGCATGGCTTAATACATGATGCCAAATTTTCAACATAATTTCATATGGATTATGATAACCCAAACTTATTCCAATTACTTCACAAAAATGATGTTTGTATAAAAATACACATTATGACGGCATAATAGCAAAGCCCCAAACTTGCATGAATTTTAATTAATCAACTACATACATGTAGCTTCAACAAGGATTGCATAATTTGCGAATATTCCAAACGTATACTTGCATAGAACTACCGCATGTAGTTCTTTATAACATAATATGAGGATATCCAAACGTATACAATATTCCAAATCGATAAGAATCATAGTAACGCACAAATTATGAATTATTTATCACCACAATCAAGTATACAAACCAACACAGTTATTTGTTCATACCAAAGTAATACTCTACTTACAATGGTGAGGCGAATTCTCAAGTTTAGGGATAAGAAGATGCGGTTTGATTTGATGGAGTTGCTTTATGCCTTAGAATTTGCCTCCTAATTCTCTCTCCAATTGGTGGCTACCCCTAGTCGTTCCTCAGCAACATGGCGGCTTTGTTCTTATTTTTGAATGAATAGATTAGGGTTGAGTCTAGGGTCCTTTTTATAGGGGTAATGAACTGATTAGGGCCATTGATGTTGCTTGGATTGATCGTAGCCATTCATCCTAAGGAGAGACCAATTAGAGCCTGCCACCTAGCCCTAATGACAAAGCAGACTACAGAAAATCGGCCAACATAGAATAGGCCAGCCAGGTTAGACTGGGTTCGACCTGGCTCTGGACCAGGTCGACATGCCTGTCGACAGCCCTGTCGACCTGGTTAGACCAGGTCGACAGCCCAGTCGACCTGGGTGCGTTAGGCGGGTGTTTTTCCGCCCTGGCCCATTGGGCCCGCTTTTGGAACTGTGTTATTCTGTTTGAATTTTAAACTTAATTCAAAACTTCCGAAGGCCATATCTTCTTCATACGGACTCCGTTTTTCGAAAACTCGGACTCTATTTCGCGTATTTTTCCGAGACGAATGCAATGGCGTATCCCGTTTCCCTTAGTTCTTTGATTAAAATTAATTATACTTTAATTTATGAATTTCATAGTTATAGAATTCGCGGGGTGTTACAGACAAGATGTACAAAGACATGAAGCGAGTTTTCTTTTGGGCCGGTATGAAGAGGGATGTGGCCGAGTATGTCGCTAGATGCTTGGTGTGCCAACAAGTAAAAGCGGAGCAAAAGAAACCCGGTGGGTTGCTTCACCCATTGGAGGTTCTGCATGGAAGTGGGATAGTGTCTCGATGGATTTTGTGGATGGATTACCAAGATCAAGGAAGGGTAATACGGGGATTTGGGTTATAGTAGACAGACTTTGTGACGGCCCGCCCCGCACCAGCCGGCATTTCCTCCGAAAGTGCGCTGTACACATGCCGACTAGCACGGAACGGTCGTCAGAAGAAAGGAAAGAGGAGAATGAACTAATCAAGGAACCTGTAGAATGTCTCACAGCACATGGAATAAAATTTAATAATAATAACATACTTGACATAAAACAGGTGAGACAGTGCATAAGTTGATAACTAAAATCAACATCAACATTAGAGCAGCGGAAATCCAAATACAGCTTATTACAACTTTCCAAATTTATTGTCTCTAAACAAAAGAAAGCCAAAGTAGAAGATACACCACCAATGCCCAAGCAGTGATCTTCAACAACACAGGGAGAATACTCTATATATATTACGTGGAAGCCTCCTGCTCGTCCCCGGATCGTCTACCCGTGCATCACCAGCTAACCTGCCTCTAGTCTGCTCGTGTGAGCACCCAGAGTAATAAGAAGAGACATAAAACTCTGGGTCAGACATAAAGCCTGGTATGAGCGATAAGCATCTAAACAGAACAATAACAGGTATACTAAACCATACCTGAACCTGGACCTGCAACCAAAGAGTTAGTACCACATACCGTACAATACTCTAAGGTATAATAAATAGTGTAAAGAATACGGGGGTGGGGTATGCATGTCATAATGATAGCAAACAAATCATCCATAGCAACCATCCTCACATCTTTCACTCAGTGCGTAAAGCATACGATGTCCACCACTGTTAATCACTAGACCTATTGAAGTAGTGACGGAGTTCAACCTGTACAACTACAGCTACTACCAAGCTTACCACATGGAGTCATGACCAAATCTTTACAAATGACCCCACTTCATTGGTTTATAGCCCTTTAGTCGTACCTAGACCATTTCATCCCTGAATCCGTTCACATACTTCCCATACATAGTGATCCAAAGTCATAAACATCGACAGTCCCTTGGCACACGTCCCACAGCAAAGCCCAATCATGAAGTGAACTCATCGGTTCCCAACTGGATCCTGGGCTCTAACTCCCCATATTGGACTACCTTTGCATCTCGGATTATTAGTCAATACTGGGTCGGGTTGGGTTCTCCTTCTAGCCATCGGTTCGGGTCGGGTCCTCTGCTTCGGGTCGGTTCGTAGTCTTCTCCTGTAGCGGTTCGGTTCGGGTCCACAGCGTCGCATCGGTTCGGGTCGGGTATTCCACTTCGGGTCGGGTCGGGTGTCCTCTTCCGGGTCGGGTCAGGTTGCTATCTTCCCTCCAGTTCATGCTCCTTCTCCGATCAGCTCCCTCGTTCTCCATTTACTCTGATCCGATCCTCCTCCTTTAGCCGATCCGATCCCTTCGCCTTACTCCAGTCGTAGCCTTTCATCCTTAAGTCGATCCGATCCGAGCCCTTCGTCTTTAAGTTAGTCCGATCCCCAGCTTAACCAACATGGCCTTCCTTTTTGCCAAGCCTCTTATGTGCCAGATTCCGGTTCGGGTCGGGTTCCTTGCCCAGTCTCCAATCCGACCCGAGCCCATATCCGATCCGATCCGAAACCCTGCACAATTTTCTACAACTTTTTCCAGCAACTTGTTTACGCCATTCGACGACGTTTTCGACAAATCTAACTATACTAATCAATCACAAATTATCCCAAACAGTCATAGCAACATAGCAAACTAACCACAAACACCAAAACAATGAATTTACATGTCAAAATGGATCAAATATACCCAAAATCCCATTTTTCCCTTAAGCATGATTAAATAAAACTAATCATAGGGTTAACGAAACTTAATCAAATCGAACCAAATTTCTAACAGAGGCATAAAATATTATTTTCGAATTTCTAAACATTTTTCCAGAATTTATTAGTGTATAAATTCGCTAATCTTCACTAATTACCCTTAATTAACCGTAATTAGTGCAAAACTATGCAAATCACTCACCTTGGCCACAAAATAAAACACCAAATCTGAAATACTCTCTGTTTGGGTCGAATTCCTATGTATAGCAGCAGCTCCAACCTTGCTCTGTTGCTATTTGGCCTTGTTTTGATGTAGTTTAGGCTTAATCTTCACTAAAAATGTGTTTTGGAGTGGTTTTAGAGGATGAAAGTCATTACTAAGGTCTCAAGAAGGTTTGTGGCGGCTCAAAACTGAAATGAAAGTGATTTCCTAACCCTAATCAGCCCTCCTATGCCTCTAAACCCGAAATTCCCTTCTGGGCCTAGCTGCTAATCACCCGGTTAAGCCCAATTAGCTAAAATTAACCCTCTAAATCTTCATTCAGCCATATCTCCCAAACGGTAAGTCCGTTTGGCTATTATGACCACTCTACGGAATTATAAACCATCATCCGGAGCCAATGGAAGTGGTTTCAGGTCAAAATTCCTTTCCAGTCAAAAGTTATGGCCAAAATTGTACCAACTAGGGGTAAAATGGTCATTTAAAAATCGGGAAAAATCATGAACATGGGAAATGACCCCAATAGCCGTCTCCCAAAGTTACATGACCATACGACTTCGTGAGTGAAAGAAATAAATATTCTACGGTCCTATGATGCGTAGAATACGGGTCGTTACACTCTTTCCTCCCCCCCCCCCCCCCCTTAAAAAATTTCGTCCCCGAAATTCCTTAACCCAAAACATACAAAAGATCCCGCATGCCTAACAGTCACATACAACAATCAAACATCAAAACAAGCAAACAGGCCTATCCTAGCATGCGGAAAGCTAAATCGAAGTCAAAATCTTACCAGACAAAGAGTTCTGGGTATGCCTTCCTAATGTTCTCCTCTGTCTCCCAAGTGCAATCATTCTCGTCCTCGCTCCACTGTACCTTGACTAGCTTCACCGCCTTCCTTCAAAGTGGATTCATGTCGTGCTCGACAATACGGGCCGGCTTGCGGTTCCCAACCGCCTCGGGTTCTACTTCGAAGTCCTCTAACTGATCAGGTGAAATAGTCATATCTGAGTCGTGGACGAACTTCCTTAGTTGGGAAACATGAAATACGTTGTGAACTCCCGCCATCTTCTCTGGTAAGTCAATTCTGTATGCCAAATTCCCGACTAGTTCAAGAATAGGGAATGGGCCAACAAATCTTGGTGCCAACTTGCCTCTCCTGCCAAATCGTATTACGCTCTTCAACGGAGAAATCTTGACAAACACCAAGTCACCAACGAAGAATTTTAGGTCTCTTCTCCTCTTATCAGCATAACTCTGCTGCCTATCTTGGGCAGCCTTCATTCGTTGTTGAATGATCTTGATCTTATCTGAAGTCTCCCTCACCACATCTGGTGCAAGCATAAACTTTTCGCCAGTCTCTATCCAACATGATGGTGAGTTGCATGGTCTTCCGTACAAAGCTTCAAACGGAGCCATACCGATACTGGATTGGTAGCTATTATTATATGCAAACTCTACTAGATGCAAATGGTCATCTCATGATCCACCAAAATCCAATATACATGCTCTCAAGAGAACTTCCAAAATACGATTCACCCTCTCTGTCTGACCGTCGGTCTGAGGATGATATGCGGTACTGAGATGTAACTCTGACCCTAGAGCCTCTTGTAAGCTCTTCCAAAACCCACTAGTGAACAATGGGTCTTGGTCACTCACAATGCTTTTAGGTACTCCATGAAATCTCACTACCCACTTCATATACAATTCTGCTAACTTAGCTACCGTTCTGGTCGATTTGACTGGTATAAATCTTGCACTTTTAGTCAATCGATCCACAATTACCCAAATGCTATCATGTCCCGATCTAGTCCTTGGTAAACCATCGATGAAATCCATCGAGACTTGCTCCCATTTCCATTCGGGAATTTCTAATGGTTGCAACAACCCACTAGGCTTTTTTTGCTCGGCTTTGACTAGCTGGCAATTCATGCATTTGGATATAAACTTCCCAATGTCTCTTTTCATCCCTTCCCAGTAGTAGGTCTGCTTCATGTCTCGATACATCTTATTACCACCGGGGTGTATAGTCAGTTTTGAGTGATGACACTCTCTAAGCACTTCATCCCTCAATCCATTGACATTGGGTACGACTAGTCTTCCATCCTTTCTAAGCCATCCTTCTCGATCAAGCCCATACTTGTTCATCTCCTCATTGATACCCATCTCTAACTTGGAGATTATTTCCAATAGGTTAGGATCGTCCTTCTGACTAGAGCCGATCTGCTCAATCAAAGTGGGTCTGATCGTCAAACTTGCTAACATTTCTGGATCCAATTCGCACTTTGGTCTGAAATCATACCCAGCGATATACTCCAGTTGCTTCCATTCTAGAAACATAGCCCCTAAGCTGGCATGTCTCCTACTCAATGCATCAGCCATCGCATTGCCCTTTCCCGGTGTATATGCGATGTCGAAATCATAGGAAGCTAAGAACTCTAACCACCTTTGTTGCCAGAGATTCAGATCCTTCTGGGAGAAGAGATACTTCAATGACTTATGATCTGTGAACAACTCAAATCTTTCTCCCAAGAGATAGTGTCTCCACATCTTTAGCGCGAACACGATCGCCGCCAATTTCAAATCATGGGTAGGGTATCTTCTCTCGTGCGGTTTCAATTGCCGACTTGCATAAGCTACAACCCTACCGCCTTGCATCAATACAACACCCAGTCCGGTACCACAAGCATCCGTGTATACCGTCATCTCTTCATTCCCCTTAGGAATGACTAACACTGGTGCGCATGTCAACTTGTCCTTTAGACTCTTGAATGCATTCTCTCACCTTTCATCCCAGACAAAAGCTTGATTCTTCTTGGTCAACTGGGTCAATGGTGCTGCTATCTTGGAGAAACCTTGGATAAACTTACGATAGTATCCAGCTAATCCCAAGAAACTTCTTACATCTGTTGCATTCTTGGGCGTAGGCCAATCCTGTACCGTAGCCACCTTCGCCGGGTCCACGGCGATACCATTCTCTGATACAACATGGCCCAAGAATCTCACTTCCCTCCTCCAGAAGTGACACTTTGAAAACTTTGCTTTCAATTGGTGTTTTCTCAACACCTCCATCACTATTCTTAAATGTTCCTTGTTTTCTTCTTCTGTCCTTGAATAGACCAAAATATCATCAACGAACACAAGGACAAACTTATTCAACTGATCTCTGAATACTCTATTCATAAGATCCACAAAATATGCTGGGGCATTGGTCAGCCCGAATGGCATGACCAACCACTCATAAAATCCAGACGGTGTCCGAAATGCCGTTTTGGCTATACTCTCAGCTTCCACTCTAAGCTGATGAAAACCTGTTGCGAGATCCAACTGGGAAAATACTCCCGTGCCACTCAACTGATCGAATAAATCATCTATCCGCGGTAGAGGATACTTGTTCTTCCTCGTCACTTTATTCAACTCGCGGTAGTCTACACACAAACGAAGGGAACCATCCGCCTTGGTAGCAAACACAACTGGTGCTCCCCATTCAGAAACACTCCTTCTGATAAATCCCTTCTTCAAAAGATCGCTGACCTGCACCTCGAGCTCTAGCTGCTCCCTTGGTGCCATACGACGAAGTGGCATCACTTTAGGTCTGGCATCTTTTATCAAATCAATACGGAACTCAATCTCTCGGTGTGGTGGAAGTCCGGTCACTTCCTCCAAAATATCCGGATACTGGCCAACCACGGGCAAACCTGACAACTCACTATGCGGAACGTCGATGGAGTTTAGAAAACTAGCCAATACCCCATCATTGGGTAGACCACCAAACACTATCCTCCGCCCATCATCCGCTCTAGCTGTCACCAAAAAGCCCTCACAGTCTACCGCCACCCCGTATCTTCGGAGCCAATTTACTCCCAAAATAATGCCAAATCCAGTAAAGCCCAAAACAAAGCAATCACAAACAAACATGCATCCATGACTCGATAAGACCACATTACGACAAATCATACTAAGGCTAGTCGAACCACCAATCGGGTTCGTCACTACTAAAGGTCTATCGACAATCTCGGGCTCCAATCCCAACCTATCTACCAGGTCACTAGATATGAAAGAACTGGAAGCTCCGGTATCAAACAAAACTCTAACAGGAACATCATAAACAGAAAGCATACCTTGAATAACGACATTCTTTCCCTTCTCCGTCGCAGTTGGGGCATTCGACGAAGAAGGAATAACATTAAGAGCATATGCTTTCACCATTTGCTTTTCTTTAGGGGGCTGTGGACACTTGTCCTTGTGATGTCCCATTTGGCCACAGTTGAAGCACTTCCTGTCCGCTGGCTTGGCCCGACAATTACTAGCATAATGGCCCTTCTTACCACAGCTGAAGCACTCAACATCTTGCTTATTCTTTTTCTTCTGGCCATCCTTAGTCTGATTCTGCTTTCTCTTATTCTGGGAACCACCCTTGCCTCCACCACTTGCTTGTGGCTTTGGCTCATCTGCGGATGCAACCTCAGTCTTCGGCTTAGGGTAGAGACTTTCCGACCTCAGTGCTTTCCCCACAATTGATTCAAACGTCTCATCGATGTGGTTAATAAGCCTTTCCCCCAAGTACTGATCCAAACCAGTTATAAATTTCTCATTCTTCTTCTCGGCAGTATCAATAAGAGATAACCCATATTTTGACAAAGTGTCGAATTCAGCAATATACTTCGAGACAGCTCTGCCATTCTGCTTGAGCTCCAAGAATTTCTTAAACAGCACTGACTTCTGAGCAGCTGGAATGAACTTCTCGCTAAAGCGAGCTTTAAACTGCTCTCAAGTAATTTGATCTTCGGGAGTAGCTGCCTTTATAGCATTCCACCAATTCATTGCCCGCCCTTGCAGCTGACGGGACGCTAGCTTTCTCTTCATCGCATCCTCGATGCCCAAATCCTCGAAGATACGTTCGCAACTATCCAACCAATCCTGAACATCCGTAGCCGACTCCGTTCCGTGGAACGGCTTCCCACCAAGGCTAGTATAATCCTTATTCAGCTTGGCGAAGTCGACTCTCGGCGCCTGCACTATTGGACCACCACCATTTCCACCATTGGGAGCTGCCCTCTGCACATCTCTAAGCATCTCTGTCATGAGGTCGGTAAACATCGTCCTCATGTCAGCAGCATTCCCATTATTGGCTCCCCTACCAGCACCTCTAGTATATCGGCTCATCGTCAATCTGAAAAAGGGAAGCGATTAACGACCCCATAGTGGTGCTAGTGCAGTACGACTTCATTCTTATACTACTAATAGTATATATATATATATATGTATAGCTTTTAAAAACCAAAGTAATCACAAATACGCTCTCTCGTATACGTATACTATCTCTCCCTGATAACTTCCCTAGGTTATCTACGCAACCTACAGCTCTGATACCAAGTGTGACGGCCCGCCCCGCACCAGCCGGCATTTCCTCCGAAAGTGCGCTGTACACATGCCCGACTAGCACGGAACGGTCGTAAGAAGAAAGGAAAGAGGAGAATGAACTAATCAAGGAACCTGTAGAATGTCTCACAACGCATGGAATAAAATATAATAATAATAATAATAACATACTTGACATAAAACAGGTGAGACAGTGCATAAGCTGATAACTAAAATCAACATCAACATCAGAGCAGCGGAAATCCAAATACATCTTATTACAACTTTCCAAATTTACCGTCTCTAAACAAAAGAAAGCCAAAGTAGAAGATACACCACCAATGCCCAAGCAGTGATCTTCAACAACACAGGGAGAATACTCTATATATATTACGTGGAAGCCTCCTGCTCGTCTCCGGATCGTCTACCCGTGCATCACCAGCTAACCTGCCTTTAGTCTGCTCGTGTGAGCACCCAGAGTAATAAGAAGAGACATAAAACTCTGGGTCAGACATAAAGCCTGGTATGAGCGATAAGCATCTAAACAGAACAATAACAGGTATACTAAACCATACCTGAACCTGGACCTGCAACCAAAGAGTTAGTACCACATACCGTACAATACTCTAAGGTGCCATAATAAATAGTGTAAAGAATACGGGGGTGGGGTGTGCATGTCATAATGATAGCAAACAAATCATCCATAGCAACCATCCTCACATCTTTCACTCAGTGCGTAAAGCATACGATGTCCACCACTGTTAATCACTAGACCCATTGAAGTAGTGACGGAGTTCAACCTGTACAACTACTGCTACTACCAAGCTTACCACATGGAGTCATGACCAAATCTTTACAAATGACCCCACTTCATTGGTTTATAGCCCTTTAGTCGTACCTAGGCCATTTCAGCCCTGAATCCGTTCACATACTTCCCATACATAGTGATCCAAAGTCATAAACATCGACTGCCCCTTGGCACACGTCCCGCAACAAAGCCCAATCATGAAGTGAACTCATCGGTTCCCAACTGGATCCTGAGCTCTAACTCCCCATATTGGACTACCTTTGCATCTCGGGTTATTGGTCAATACTGGGTCGGGTCGGGTTCTCCTTCTAGCCATCGGTTCAGGTTGGGTCCTCTGCTTCAGGTCGGTTCGTAGTCTTCTCCTGTAGCGGTTCGGTTCGGGTCCACAACGTCGCATCGGTTCGGGTCGGGTATTCCACTTCGGGTCGGGTCGGGTGTCCTCTTCCGGGTCGGGTCGGGTTGCTATCTCCCCTCCAGTTCATGCTCCTTCTCCGATCAGCTCCCTCGTTCTCCATTTACTCCGATCCTCCTCCTTTAGCCGATCCGATCCCTTCGCCTTACTCCAGTCGTAGCCTTTCATCCTTAAGTCGATCCGATCTGAGCCCTTCGCCTTTAAGTTAGTTCGATCCCCAGCTTAACCAACATGGCCTTCCTTTTTGCCAAGCCTCTTATGTGCCAGATTCCGGTTCGGGTTCCTTGCCCAGTCTCCAATCCGACCTGAGCCCATATCCGATCCGATCCGAAACTCTACACAACTTTCTACAACTTTTTCTAGCAACTTGTTTACGCCATTCGACGATGTTTTCGACAAATCTAACTATACTAATCAATCACAAATTATCCCAAACAGTCATAGCAATATAGCAAACTAACCACAAACACCAAAACAATGAATTTACATGTCAAAATGGATCAAATATACCCAAAATCCCATTTTTTTCCCTTAAGCATGATTAAATAAAACTAATCATAGGGTTAACGAAACTTAATCAAATCGAACCAAATTTCTAACAGAGGCATAAAATATTATTTTCGAATTTCTAAACATTTTTCCAGAATTTATTAGTGTATAAATTCGCTAATCTTCACTAATTATCCTTAATTAACCGTAATTAGTGCAAAACCATGCAAATCACTCACCTTGGCCACAAAATAAAACACCAAATCTGAAATACTCTCTGTTTGGGTCGAATTCCTATGTATAGCAGCAGCTCCAACCTTACTCTGTTGCTATTTGGCCTTGTTTTGATGTAGTTTAGGCTTAATCTTCACTAAAAATGTGTTTTGGAGTGGTTTTAGAGGATGGAAGCCATTACTAAGGTCTCAAGAAGGTTTGTGGCGGCTCAAAACTGAAATGAAAGTGATTTCCTAACCCTAATCAGCCCTCCTATGCCTCTAAACCCGAAATTCCCTTCTGGGCCTAGCTGCTAATCACCCGGTTAAGCCCAATTAGCTAAAATTAACCCTCTAAATCTTCATTCAGCCATATCTCCCAAACGGTAAGTCCGTTTGGCTATTATGACCACTCTACGAAATTGTAAACCATCATCCGGAGCCAATGGAAGTGGTTTCAAGTCAAAATTCCTTTCCAATCAAAAGTTATGGCCAAAACAGTACCAACTAGGGGTAAAATGGTCATTTAAAAATCGGGAAAAATCATGAACATGGGTAATGACCCCAATAGCCATCTCCCAAAGTTACATGACCATACGACTTCGTGAGTGAAAGAAATAAATATTCTACGGTCCTATGATGCGTAGAATACGGGTCGTTACAGACTTACTAAGAGCGCCCATTTCATTCCCGTAAAGAGTAAGAGGACTGCTCCATGGTTAGCTTCTGTATACGTTCGAGAGATAGTTCGTTTGCATGGTGTTCCTTCTAGCATAGTAAGCGACCGCGATCCTATCTTCACTAGCGAATTTTGGAGGAGCTTACAAGAAGCGGTAGGGACTCAGTTATGTAACACACCGAAAATTCTATAACTGTGAAAGTAACAAATTAAAGTATAATTAATCTGAAATTAAAGAACCAAGGGAAACGGGGTACGCCATTGCGTTCGTCTCGGAAAAATACGCGAAATAGAGTCCGAGTTTTCGAAAAACGGAGTCCGTATGAAGAAGATATGGCCTTCGGAAGTTTTGAATTAAATTTAAAATTCAAACAGAATTAAACAATTAAATATTCCGAAGTGGGGCCCATTGGGCCAGAAGAACGCCCGCCTGGGCCACCCAGGTCGACTGGGCTGTCGACCTGGGCTACCCATGTCGACAGGGCTGTCGACAGCCCTGTCGACAGGGGTATCGACCTGGTCGAGCCCAGTCAACCTGGCTGGCCAGGTCGGTGTGTGGTCGAATTTCTGTGGTCTGCTTTGTCATTAGGGCTAGGTGGCGGGTTTTCATTGGTCTCTCTTCCTAATGAATGACTATGATCTAACCTAGCAACATCAAGGGTCCTAATCAATTCCTAACCTCTATATAAACAACCCTAGACTAAACCCTAATCTATTCATTCAAATTAAGAACATAGCCGCCATGTTGCTGAGGAACGACAAAGAATAGCCGCCAACTAAAGAGAGGATTAGGGAGAAAGTTCTAAGGCCTAAAGCAATTCAAGCAACCTAAAGCTAATCAATTCAACAAAGGAATTTGCGTCTTCAATCCCTAAACTAGAGAATTCATCAAACCATTGTAAGTAGAGTATTACTTTGGTATTAATAAACAACTGTGTTGATGTGTATGCTTGAATTGTGGCAATGAAAGTAATTCATATTTGTGCAAAATTATGTTATTCATTATAAAGAACTACATGCGGTAGTTCTATGCAAATATACGTTTGGAATATTGCGCAAATTATGTAATCTATGTTGAAGCTACATGTATGTAGTTGAGTGAAATTTATGCAAGTTTGGGGCTTTGTTATTATGTCGTCATGATGTATATTTTTGTGCATAAATCATTTTGCAAGTAATTGAGACAAGTTTGGTTGTTATAGTTCATATGAAACTATGTTGGAATTTTGACACCATAATCCATATATTAAGTCATGCTTTTGCAAAACTTATGAATATGGCTAGGCTATGAATGATATTTGGCATAATTGAAATCTATGATTAAGTCTATCTTGTTTACAAGAATTATATGATGACATATGTGAGACATGGCTAAGTTAGACTCAAAAATCCCTTTTTGCAAGTTTAAAGCAAACACCATGTTTAGGAATATTTATGCATAAGTATGTTTATACCATCGTTATGTGATTAGGCTTAAATCATGATTAAGTTGAATTATGCTATGTTCATGCTAGAAGTATTTATGCCATACTTATGTTTGACCATATGCCATGCCTATGCTAGAAGTATTTTATGCCATGCTTATGTTTGACAATATGCCATGCCTATGCAAGAAGTATTTTATGCCATGTTTACGCTAGAAGTATTTAGGCCATGCTTATGTTTGACATTATGCCTAAATAAGAATATAGGTTCATGTTGTAGTTAAACCTATGCAAGTTTACATGCCTTGATTTATGTCACCTATGTTTTATGACCAAAATACATGTCACCACTATGCAAGTACACCAATTTCTATTATGTATTTTCCAACGTCATATGCAAGTTCATGCGCTCACTTTCCCCTCTTTGTGTATACGCCATAAGCCTCCCCTTTTCGCATGGCTAAATTGGGCTTTAAAAGGCTAAGCCCAATATATATAAACGGACGTGTAAAACGGGGGAAAATAACGTTGGGTTAAAAATTAATTAATGAATGAAAATATGAAATAGAAGGGCCCAAAGTCAAGTATGGGTTGGGCCCATGGTTGGTGTAACCTTTACACCATTAACATAATAATGGGCCGCAAATATTTACATATAAGAAATAAAGAAGAATGACAAAATATGTAAATGTAGAAAAGACGAGGTGTTTAACCCGAGGTTGGATTGAGTTGTGATGTAAACCTGCCCGGAACCGCCCGGCTGTCCAGTAGTCACAACAATACCTATCCAATGTGGGAGGTTAAACATGGAGCCCAGCAAGGACCCGAGGTTAGACTGAGTTGTGGCGTAAGACTGCCCGGAACCAACCGGCAACAGGCAGCCACAACAATACCTGTCTAATGTGAGAGGTCAGGGCCTTAATAAGACAATTAAGGCTGAGTCAGGATTGTTAGGATTAAGTGAACTAAAGACTTAATCAAAATGGAACATGCTAAACTAAACGGACTGGTGGGGTTAGGTTAGGAAACACTTAACCAACTTAGCATGTTGGCTAGAGATAAAAAAACCTAGTAACGGGGGACCCTTTTCAGCAGTAACCCTAGAAGGTGTATCAGGATACCCTGAAACTAGGCAGGGTGGGGCACGATTACTGGGCTGATTGTAAGAGGTCAAATCGACGGCGGTGGTGTAGCAGTGTAGGTTCTAACGGTGTGCGGGCGTGCACGCACTCCAGCGCAGAAAAATAAAGCACTGGACACCAGTAGCATACCTTTGCACTCTAAGGTTGTGTCGGGTTGCCACTATGGGACTTGATACACCCCATGGTGGGACCAGCATAGGTAACTACAGACATCGGGGGCCGTAAGACACATGTAACTATGCGAGTAGGAGCCGATCATCGTAGAATGGATCACATCACCCTGATTTTGGGGTGCAATTTGGAAACTAGTTTATATGGGTTCAGAGATTAACATGGGGTATGATAGTATATTCGACCCTAGATAACTTAACCAAGTTTATAATGTTGCCCACTTCCTGTTTTACTTATCATACCCAGTTCTTTATTCATAGACAAAGTAGTACTAGACTTACTCAGGCTTTATGTCTGACTCTATTTTTCTTTCGTCTTCTTTCTTCCGTTCCCCCCCCAGGTCCTCAGGGAGGGAACACAGCAGCTTGACCTACCTCAACATCCAGCTTGAAGAAGAGAAATGTATTGCTTGGACTTTCCTGTTTTGAACTATGGCTTTGGACAATCCACCATGGGGCTTTGGCAGTTTGTCTATGTTTTATTTATGCTTCTTTAAAAATAATGTACTCAAGACAGATTATGAAGTGTTATGTTATGTTTTTGGAAAGGATGTTGTTGTAACACGTATTTGACTTTATGAAATAAAGTTTGTTGTCCTTCCGCTGTTTACAAATATGTGTTCTTATATCTGTCTTGTATATCTGTGACTTGTACTTATAAACCTCCACCAAAATTAGGGCATTCCCTTTGAGAGTGACCCTAACGGAGGTGGGGTGTTTCACTTGGTATCAGAGCATAGGTTTATCAGATAAGATAAAAAGTTTTGAAAAATTATTTTCAAAAAGGAAATTTAAAGAAGCATTTTTTTAAAAGAAAAATATTATTTTATTTTTAAAAGGCAAAGTCCACTCCCCAAAGCCATAGGAACTATCTCTTATCCTTCGTTTTGAATCTATCCTTTTTTGTTTCAGCATGTCCCAAGATCTTAACTTGCCTGAAGGGGTGCCAATACCTGGTTGGTTTAGACGGTTCTTAGAAGCAAGGGCCACTCAGCCAGGTCCTACCGTTCCTCCTCCCCCAGCTGAAGGAAATCATCCAGCTGCAGTGGCACCTTTTCCTCCACCTCCTCCTCGGGGAAACACATTCGCTAAGATATGTAAAGATTTTAAAGCCATGGGAGGAAGGAATTTCCATGGAACTGAGTCCTTCGTGGCAGCTAGGAATTGGCTGAAAGAAACTGAAGACCTATTCATCATCTTTGAGGTAGAAGATAGACAAAAAGTACAGTTGGCGGTGTGGCTATTGAAGGGCGAGGCTTCCTACTGGTGGGAAGTCACTAATGCTGAAAGACCAGTGGAGACATGGGAGGACTTTAGGGCAAGGTTTGAGACCAAATTTCTCTCAGATGCAGAAAGAAGTTTGCAATTGGAAAATTTCTTATTTCTTAAGCAAGGAGACAAGACTGTCAGAGAGTATGTGAATCAGTTCGATGAGCTGGCTAGGTTTGGACTTGACCTAGTCAACACCCCGCACAAGAAGGCTCTCCGTTTCGTCAAAGGGTTAAATGAGCCATTACACAGTTTGGCCATGACCCATATACCCATGGGGGCCACGTATGAAAGATTGGTGCAAATGGCATTGCTGAATGAAGAGGATAAGGGCAAGAAGAAAGAGGGTTTGCAGCCCAAGAAGACAGACTTTAAGAAAGGCGGGAAAGGCAACAAAGAGAAGAGGAAGTGCAATTTCTGCGGCAAAGTGGGGCACTTAGTAAAGGACTGCCGGAAAAAGAAGGCCAAGGAGAATGGTGGGTGCTTTACTTGCGGTGAGACGGGCCATAGGGCTAAGGACTGCCCAAAGAAACGAGGACAGGGGCAGAGGGCTGGATCCACCCCAGGGGCACAGGTTCATGTGCTGGAAGCGCCACCTCTGCAACAGCGAGGTATAAATACTTCTGTAGAAAGTGTAGTTTATCTTTATGATCACCCCGTTCGCACTTTGTTTGATTCTGGCGCATCACACTCCTTTATCTCGTCTGCTTTAGTAGAATCTCTGCACCTAAAAACTAGTATGGTAGAGGACCCCTTAATTGTTTCAAACCCAATTGGGGGCCCAGCTCATTTGTCTATGATCTGTGTGGGATTGAAAATTTCTATTCTAAGTGTAGAATTTCAGTGTAGTGCCTTTGTTTTGGGCTTTTCGGGTTATGGTTTGATTTTGGGTATGGATTGGCTATCCAGTAATGGGGCCATCCTTGATTGTGAGAAAAGGGTTGTTAGGCTCCTAACCCAGCTCGGTAATACTTTGGAAATTTCTTGTAATCCCTCGTATGCGGTTATGCTTAGTTATCTTGAATCGCTAGATGCCTCTGTTGAAAACTTGCGATCAGTTAGAGTGGTCCGGGAATATCCGGATGTCTTCGAAGAGGTGAAGGGCTTGCCTCCGAAGCGGGAAATAGACTTCCGCATATATCTTGTAGATAATGCAAAGCCCGTTGCGTTGCCCGTTAGACATATGGCTCCACGAGAAAGGAAAGAGCTCAGTAAACAGATTAAAGAGCTTCTAGAAAAGGGGTTCATTAGGAGGAGCATTTCAGAATGGGGCGCTCCAGTGGTATTCGCTACAAAGGCGGATGGTTCACTCCGTCTATGTGTTGACTATAGGGAGCTCAACAAGCTAACGAGAAAGAATAGGCACCCTCTCCCTAGAATTGACGATTTATTTGACCAGCTTGTAGGAGCGTCTGTTTTCTCCCAACTCGATTTAGCAACCGGTTTTCATCAGCTAAGGGTGGCTGAAGATAGCATCGATAAAACGGCGTTCAGAACCCCAGACGGTTTCTTTGAATGGCTTGTCATGCCTTTCGGCTTGACAAATGCACCTGCGTACTTCGTGGACCTGATGAGTAGGGTATTTAGAGATTTCCTCAACAAATTCGTAGTGGTCTTCGTAGATGATATCCTTATCTTCTCAAAGAGTGAAGAGGAACATGCTCAACACTTAAGGGCAATCATGGAAACTTTGCGAGTCCATCAACTAAAAGCCAAGTTCTCCAAATGCCACTTTTGGAGAGAAGAGGTGAGGTTCCTTGGGCACATAGTATCCAAACAAGGGTTAGCAGTGGACCCTGCGAAGGTAGTGGCGGTACAGGATTGGAAGACACCAAGGAATACAACTGAGGTCCGAAGCTTTCTAGGACTAGCAGGTTTCTATCGAAAATTCATAAGGGATTTTGCGAAAATTTCAGCTCCGCTCACGAAATTGACCAAGAAGAATCTAGTATTCAATTGGGATTTGGATTGCGAGTTTGCTTTCCAACGACTGAAGAGGGCTCTCACAACAGCCCCAGTTTTGACGCTGCCAGATGGGAGCAAGATGTTCACTGTTTATACGGATGCATGTGGGACAGGGCTAGACGCCGTCTTAATGCAAGAAGGAAGGGTAGTAGCTTATGGCGGGAGGCAGTTGAAGGTGCACGAAAAGAACTACCCAACCCACGATCTAGAGCTAGCCGCCATCGTCTTTGCACTCAAGTCTTGGCGACACTATCTCCTAGGTGAGAAGTTCGAACTTTACACTGACCATAAATCGTTGAAATATCTTTTCTCGCAGAAAGATCTTAACCTGAGGCAACAAAGATGGATGGAATTTCTTGCCTCGTACGATTTCGAAATCTCCTACACTCCGGGCAAAGGCAACGTAGTGGCAGACGCGTTGAGCCGAAAGAAATTGACCCTAAGCCCGTTGTTTGTTGAAAGACAAAGCCTAGAGTTTATTGCCAGCTTCGACTTTAGGCCCTCCTCCGATTTCGTACCAGGCTTGCTAGCATCTCTCGAAGTGCGCCCAACTTTAGTGGATTCAGTAGGGACAGCACAACGCGAAGACCCTCAGCTTGTGGAAATAATTGATAGGCTAATTAGGGGTGAGACTTCAAGTCACCTCAACCGATACTCCATCGACGATAAGGGTGTACTAAGGCGAGACGGAAGACTATGCGTCCCGCAAGCAAAAGATTTAGTGAAGAAGGTTCTCGAGGAAGCGCATCATTCCAAGATGACGATACACCCAGGCGGGGATAAAATGTACAAAGACATAAAAAGGACTTTCTTTTGGAATGGCATGAAAAAGGACGTGGCAGAATTCGTTTCTAAATGTATGGTGTGCCAACAGGTTAAGGCGGAACAGAAAAAGCCTGGCGGACTACTACATCCTCTGGAGGTCCCGCAGTGGAAGTGGGATAGCATCTCAATGGACTTCATCGATGGGCTGCCTAGGTCTAGGAGAGGCAACACTAGCATTTGGGTAATAGTGGATAGGCTTACTAAAAGCGCCCACTTTTTACCTGTCAAAAGTAAGAGAACTGCCTCATCCCTAGCATCACTTTACCTCAAGGAAATCGTTCGACTCCATGGAATACCATCTAGCATTGTTAGTGACCGAGACCCCATCTTCACCAGTGAGTTTTGGCGGAGTCTGCAAGAAGCAGTAGGAACGCAGTTATGCTTGAGCACAGCCTATCATCCCCAAACCGACGGCCAAACAGAGAGAGTGAACAGAGTTTTGGAAGACCTTCTAAGGCTATGCGTCCTCGACTTCGGAGGGACATGGGAAGACCACCTTCCTTTGGTGGAATTTGCCTACAACAACAGCTATCAAGCAACCATAGGAATGGCGCCCTTCGAAGCTTTGTATGGAAGACCGTGCCGATCGCCCACTTGTTGGTGGGAGTCTACTGATAAGCTCATACTAGGACCAGACATGATCCGAGAGACTTCAGAGAAAGTAGACTTAATACGAAGAAGGATAAAGACGGCCCAAGACAGACAAAAGTACTATGCTGACAGAAGGAGAACCGACCTTGAATTCAAGGTTGGAGACAGAGTTTTTCTCAAGGTATCACCGCTAAGAAACGTTGTTCGTTTCGGAACCACAGGAAAACTAGCGCCAAGGTTCGTAGGGCCATTCCCTATCATCGAGAAGATTGGGAAAATGGCCTATAGATTAGAGCTACCCGAGAAGTTGGCTGGAGTCCACAACGTTTTTCACGTTTCACATCTACGAAAATGTCTACATGAGTCCGCTGAAGTGGTAGAGCCAAATATACTCGAAGAGGCCGAAGTGGAACGCGAAGCAACCATAAGAAAGGTTCCAATCCGCATACTAGGAACGGAAGTGAAGAAGCTACGCAACCGCGAAGTCAAGCTCGTCAAAGTCCAGTGGAGCGACGCCGAGGGAGACGCGACTTGGGAAACTGAAGCTAAAATCCGTACATCCTACCCTTTTCTGTTCGAGGGTACATCCTTGATCTTTCTTTTTCCTTAAGTTGCGCTTTTATCTATCTTTTTGGGTATATTTCCTCGACCTTATCCTTTAGGCAGAATCTTTTTGGATGAAAACATGTAGTTGAAACATGTTATGTATGAATGGTTACAAGTGATTGCAAGTGATTGCTAGTGGTTGCTCGTGGTTGCATATACACACACAATCTAGGTTTTAGATCGGCTCAGTCACTTCATATTGCATATGCATATATGTTTGTATTCGTATGTGGTTGAACTTTAATGTGTTGTCATGTGGATGTTGCATTTGTATTGAATGATTGTGCACTCATGTAGAATCAAGAATAGGAAAATTTGCATACATAATGGATTCATGGCACTTACATAATTCGCATTAAGGAGGTCAACTGATTCAGTAGACCGCCTGATTTTGCATTAGATAAGTTCATGTACACACACACTTCGCATATGATCATGAAGCATTAGAAGTCTTTTAAGGACAATGGATGCTCGTGTTTGATGGATGAGTAGATGGATGATTGGATGTTAGGATATACATTCCTCCTAACTTGAAGATTTCGGGGACGAAATCCTTTTAAGTGGGGGAGAATGTAACACCCCGAAAATTCTATAACTGTGAAAGTAACAAATTAAAGTATAATTAATCTGAAATTAAAGAACCAAGGGAAACGGGGTACGCCATTGCGTTCGTCTCGGAAAAATACGCGAAATAGAGTCCGAGTTTTCAAAAAACGGAGTCCGTATGAAGAAGATATGGCCTTCGGAAGTTTTGAATTAAATTTAAAATTCAAACAGAATTAAACAATTAAATATTCCGAAGTGGGGCCCATTGGGCCAGAAGAACGCCCGCCTGGGCCACCCAGGTCGACTGGGCTGTCGACCTGGGCTACCCATGTCGACAGGGCTGTCGACAGCCCTGTCGACAGGGGTATCGACCTGGTCGAGCCCAGTCAACCTGGCTGGCCAGGTCGGTGTGTGGTCGAATTTCTGTGGTCTGCTTTGTCATTAGGGCTAGGTGGCGGGTTTTCATTGGTCTCTCTTCCTAATGAATGGCTATGATCTAACCTAGCAACATCAAGGGTCCTAATCAATTCCTAACCTCTATATAAACAACCCTAGACTAAACCCTAATCTATTCATTCAAATTAAGAACATAGCCGCCATGTTGCTGAGGAACGACAAAGAATAGCCGCCAACTAAAGAGAGGATTAGGGAGAAAGTTCTAAGGCCTAAAGCAATTCAAGCAACCTAAAGCTAATCAATTCAACAAAGGAATTTGCGTCTTCAATCCCTAAACTAGAGAATTCATCAAACCATTGTAAGTAGAGTATTACTTTGGTATTAATAAACAACTGTGTTGATGTGTATGCTTGAATTGTGGCAATGAAAGTAATTCATATTTGTGCAAAATTATGTTATTCATTATAAAGAACTACATGCGGTAGTTCTATGCAAATATACGTTTGGAATATTGCGCAAATTATGTAATCTATGTTGAAGCTACATGTATGTAGTTGAGTGAAATTTATGCAAGTTTGGGGCTTTGTTATTATGTCGTCATGATGTATATTTTTGTGCATAAATCATTTTGCAAGTAATTGAGACAAGTTTGGTTGTTATAGTTCATATGAAACTATGTTGGAATTTTGACACCATAATCCATATATTAAGTCATGCTTTTGCAAAACTTATGAATATGGCTAGGCTATGAATGATATTTGGCATAATTGAAATCTATGATTAAGTCTATCTTGTTTACAAGAATTATATGATGACATATGTGAGACATGGCTAAGTTAGACTCAAAAATCCCTTTTTGCAAGTTTAAAGCAAACACCATGTTTAGGAATATTTATGCATAAGTATGTTTATACCATCGTTATGTGATTAGGCTTAAATCATGATTAAGTTGAATTATGCTATGTTCATGCTAGAAGTATTTATGCCATACTTATGTTTGACCATATGCCATGCCTATGCTAGAAGTATTTTATGCCATGCTTATGTTTGACAATATGCCATGCCTATGCAAGAAGTATTTTATGCCATGTTTATGCTAGAAGTATTTAGGCCATGCTTATGTTTGACATTATGCCTAAATAAGAATATAGGTTCATGTTGTAGTTAAACCTATGCAAGTTTACATGCCTTGATTTATGTCACCTATGTTTTATGACCAAAATACATGTCACCACTATGCAAGTACACCAATTTCTATTATGTATTTTCCAACGTCATATGCAAGTTCATGCGCTCACTTTCCCCTCTTTGTGTATACGCCATAAGCCTCCCCTTTTCGCATGGCTAAATTGGGCTTTAAAAGGCTAAGCCCAATATATATAAACGGACGTGTAAAACGGGGGAAAATAACGTTGGGTTAAAAATTAATTAATGAATGAAAATATGAAATAGAAGGGCCCAAAGTCAAGTATGGGTTGGGCCCATGGTTGGTGTAACCTTTACACCATTAACATAATAATGGGCCGCAAATATTTACATATAAGAAATAAAGAAGAATGACAAAATATGTAAATGTAGAAAAGACGAGGTGTTTAACCCGAGGTTGGATTGAGTTGTGATGTAAACCTGCCCGGAACCGCCCGGCTGTCCAGTAGTCACAACAATACCTATCCAATGTGGGAGGTTAAACATGGAGCCCAGCAAGGACCCGAGGTTAGACTGAGTTGTGGCGTAAGACTGCCCGGAACCAACCGGCAACAGGCAGCCACAACAATACCTGTCTAATGTGAGAGGTCAGGGCCTTAATAAGACAATTAAGGCTGAGTCAGGATTGTTAGGATTAAGTGAACTAAAGACTTAATCAAAATGGAACATGCTAAACTAAACGGACTGGTGGGGTTAGGTTAGGAAACACTTAACCAACTTAGCATGTTGGCTAGAGATAAAAAAACCTAGTAACGGGGGACCCTTTTCAGCAGTAACCCTAGAAGGTGTATCAGGATACCCTGAAACTAGGCAGGGTGGGGCACGATTACTGGGCTGATTGTAAGAGGTCAAATCGACAGCGGTGGTGTAGCAGTGTAGGTTCTAACGGTGTGCGGGCGTGCACGCACTCCAGCGCAGAAAAATAAAGCACTGGACACCAGTAGCATACCTTTGCACTCTAAGGTTGTGTCGGGTTGCCACTATGGGACTTGATACACCCCATGGTGGGACCAGCATAGGTAACTACAGACATCGGGGGCCGTAAGACACATGTAACTATGCGAGTAGGAGCCGATCATCGTAGAATGGATCACATCACCCTGATTTTGGGGTGCAATTTGGAAACTAGTTTATATGGGTTCAGAGATTAACATGGGGTATGATAGTATATTCGACCCTAGATAACTTAACCAAGTTTATAATGTTGCCCACTTCCTGTTTTACTTATCATACCCAGTTCTTTATTCATAGACAAAGTAGTACTAGACTTACTCAGGCTTTATGTCTGACTCTATTTTTCTTTCGTCTTCTTTCTTCCGTCCCCCCCCCCCCCCAGGTCCTCAGGGAGGGAACACAGCAGCTTGACCTACCTCAACATCCAGCTTGAAGAAGAGAAATGTATTGCTTGGACTTTCCTGTTTTGAGCTATGGCTTTGGACAATCCACTATGGGGCTTTGACAGTTTGTCTATGTTTTATTTATGCTTCTTTAAAAATAATGTACTCAAGACAGATTATGAAGTGTTATGTTATGTTTTTGGAAAGGATGTTGTTGTAACACGTATTTGACTTTATGAAATAAAGTTTGTTGTCCTTCCGCTGTTTACAAATATGTGTTCTTATATCTGTCTTGTATATCTGTGACTTGTACTTATAAACCTCCACCAAAATTAGGGCATTCCCTTTGAGAGTGACCCTAACGGAGGTGGGGTGTTTCAAGTTATGTTTGAGCACCGCATATCATCCTCAGATGGACGGCCAGACTGAGAGGGTGAATCACATTCTAGAGGATCTTTTGAGGCTGTGTATCTTAGACTTTGGGGGTACATGGGAAGAGCATCTTCCGTTGGTAGAGTTCACATATAATAACAGCTTTCAATCTAGAATTGGCATGGCACCTTTCGAAGCTCTTTATGGACGACCTTGTCATTCACCTACATGTTGGTGGGAATCTACCGATAAGATCTTACTTGGGCCCGATATGATTAGAGAGACTTCGGAAAAGATCGATTTGATTCGAAGGAGGATGAAGACGGCGCAAGATAGGCAGAAATCTTATGCAGACAAAAGGAGGACAGATCTTGAGTTTGATGTTGGGGACATGGTCTTTATCAAAGTGTCTCCATTACGGAATGTTGTTCGCTTTGGGTCATTTGGGAAATTAGCACCAAGGTTTGTAGGGTCGTTTCCTATTAAGGAGAAGATTGGACAGATGGCGTATAGAGTGGAGTTGCTTGAGAGACTTAGTGGTGTACACGACGTATTCCATGTGTCACATTTGAGGAAGTGCTTGCACGAGACCGCGGAAGTGGTAGAGCCGAGCTTGCTTAGAGATGTGGAGATAGAGCATGATGCGACGATTCGACGAGCTCCTACATGCATTCTTGGGTCGGAGATCAAGAAGCTGAGAAATCGAGAGGTCAGACTAGTCAAAGTGCAATGAGGAGATGATGAGAGCAACGCTACTTGGGAGACAGAAGAGAAGATGCGTTCATTTTATCCTTTTCTTTTTGAGGGTATGTCTTTTAATTTCTCCTTTATCGCTTAGCTTGTACTTATCTTATCATTAGTATGTCCTCTCGCTAGTATCTTTGACCTTTAGTTAGGATAATCCTATGGTTGAAACATGTGTTTGAGACGTGTTATGTATGATGGATGCAAAGTGGATGCAAGTGTTTGCTAGTGGTTGCTCGTGGACGCATATACACACACTATTAGGCATTAGATCGGCTCAGTCACTTCATATTGCATATATATGGAAGTATTTAGTAAAATAGATATATGAGGATTTTTTTATCATATGGATGCTGCATTCAGACGATGATTGTGCACACATATAGAGATAATATGTAGCATTAAGGAACTTTTGCATACATAATGGATGCATGGCACTATCATGATTTGCATTAAGAAGGTCAACTGAATCAGTGGACCGCCTGATTTTTCATTAGATAAGGAACATATACACACACTTCTTGCATATGTTCATACAGCATTAGAAACTTTATAAGGACAATGGATGCCAGTGTTTGATGGTTGAGTAGATGGTTGTTTGGATGTTAGGATATACATTCTCCTTAACTTGGAGATTTCGGGGGTGAAATCCTTTAAGGAGGGGAGAATGTAACACCCCGTATTTCTATTAATAACAATGTTTACAAATTAAAGAATAACTAATATCAGACATGAGAATTGTGGGAAACGGGTTGCGCCATTGTGTTCGCCTTGGAATTCTGGTTGAAATAGAGTCCGAGTTTGCGTGATTTGGACTTCGTATGAAGGAGATATGGCCATCGGAAGTTTCAGAAAATTCAAAATTCAAAATTAGAAGTCAAACAGGCCAGGCGGGAAATTTCCCGCCCAGCACCCCAGGTCGACTGGGGAGTCGACTGGGCAGTCGACACCCCCAGGACCAGGTCGACTGCGCAGTCGACTTGGGTGTCGACCTGGTCCAGTCGGCCAGGTTTTGGCAGAGCCCAATCTTGAGCTGCTGATGTGTCTTTAGGGCTGAGTTGGCTAATTTAACGGTTCAGGTTAGTTCTGAGTTGATCTGACGGTCTAAATAAATCCTAAACTCTATATATACCTAGGTAGTCTCTCACTCTAAAATCACATGAAAAATAGAATAGCCGTCGTCATGCCATCGCCATGGAACTCAGTGTAGCCGCCGCCAACTAAGAAGGAAGAAAGCTAATCAAAACTCTAATTCTACTCAACTCTGAAGCAAATCAAGACTCTCTTTCTTTTCTAATTGTGAGTATGATGATCTTAATAAGATTATTAGCAAACTAATTAGATTAAGATGTGATATGCATCATAAGAAAATGATGTGAATTGTCATATATGTTGTTGTAAACCTTATGCTATCATGTATGTTGTAAATCCTATGTTATGTGATGATGATATCCTATATGTTGTAAATCATGCTATGATGATATTATTATATATGTTGCAAGTTTCTATGCTAAGTTGCGATGTTACAAAGCCATGATGTTATTATGTTGTAGTTAGCTTATGAATCATGATGTTGATTACACATATTTGGGCTATGATGATTCACATGATAAATCACATGTACCTATGCAAGTTTAGACTTATTAGTATGTATAATCTCACATATTGTATGACATATATTTAGATCTAGAATTATGACATCTATTTAGATCTAGAATTATGCTATGACATGTGTGAGTTCTATGTGTTAGATGCTAGTTCACACCATCATTATGTTGCATAAACCACATATGCAAGTTTATACATGAACTTGGGTTATGATCATATTATGTAAGTTGTGACATTTAACCAAACAAGTTGACACCTTTAGATCCATGACATGTGTAGTTTTATGCAAGTTTCGTCCCTATTATGATTAGATCTATTTTATTTGTCTATATGTTGTGATAATTTATCTTTGTGCTATGAGTTAGACTATTCGAGTCTAACGTATATTTTGCGTTGAATAAGCGAATGTATAACGTGAGGTAGGGGTAATATTAAGGATTTAATATTAAGAAATTGGGATGCAATTGATATGATTTTGCATACCGTAAGTGGATGGCCATAATTGAGTCAATTATGGACATCATTAAACTTGGAATTAATTAATGTTTTGAATAGGGATATATTTAAAACTGGGGTAAAAGATTATAAGTGTTAATCAATGCTTAGGACACGAGGTTGGACTCGTTTGTGACATAAAACTGCTCGGACCCGCCCGACAAATCCAGTAGTCACAAATGTCAGCCCAATGTGAGAGGTCCTAGGCCCAAACTAAAGCATAACAGTTGTAAAGACACGAGGTTAGACTCTTTTATGGTATAAGACTGCCCGGACCCGCCCGGCGAATCCAGCTGCCATAAATGTCAGTCTAATGTGAGAGGTCTTTATAAGGTTATGGCCTTAATGAATTAAGAAATACTTAACCAAATAAACATGTGAGGTGGGACATGGAGGTTAAGTAGGTGCCTTGGGTGGCATGAGGAATCTAGTGGGTGCCTTTAGTGGCATTTGAAATACGATTAGTAAGACTTAACCAAACACACATGTAAATGAACATGACTAAGAAGAGGGTTAAGTGGGATATACTAGTAGGGACAAGCTTAGGTGGATAGCTTGTGGTAAGTAATTGGGGGCCCATTTCAACCAGTAACCCAAACGTATCTTTGTGGGCTCGACCCAAGTCGAGGACGGGACACGCATACTGGGCTTTGACTATAAGAGGCCAAACGGGTTAGCGGTGGCAACACAAGTCCAACGGGTTTCATATGCGTGTGTGGACCCGGGCTGGTAGGTAAGACGTTGTTGCATCGTGTACGTATAAGCCGTGCATCCTCAAGTTGTATCGGGTTGCCACTTTAGGGGAGTGATACACCCCACTGTGGGGCCAGCACGGGTATCTACGAGTAGGGAGCCGATCGAAAGTGAGTAGTGGGGTACACCTAGCGGAGATAGGAGCAGGCGGCACCTATGTAGTCAGCTAGGGGTACACGAAGTTATTTATAAAATTTCTAAGTGAAGCAAGTGGGATCAACCTTTAGGGTGACTGGTGTGGTGCAGTGTAATAATTATTCGTTAGTATTAGGTGTGCCTTTAACGTTATCTTTATCTGCTCTTCCATACCCAATGGTTCATAGACATTTCCTTGTTTTCCAGCTTATGCCTTAGTCTAGTTATTTTGATAATAGTATTGTTAGAATTATCATACTCGCCAGACTTTATGTCTGACCCCCTTCATTTCTATCCTTCCCCCCCTCCAGGTCCTCAGGGTGGGCCCAACTCTAGCAGAGTTTGATTGGATTGCTTTATTTCTCTTTTGGAAAGCTTGGACCGCTGAAGTAAAGTCCAGCTTGTTATCTTCTTTAATGACTATTTATGTAATGGGGTTATGTATTTTGTTTTATCAAGATGAATATTGTACTTGACTATGATTTATGGTTTTATGATGTAACAAACATGTTTAATTTCCGCTGCAATGAAATAAAGTTTTAGATTTCCAAGTACTACTTATTATCTGTCTTGTTGTAATTTTTCTGTTCTATATTCACTTAAAACCTCCATGGAAATTAATGCATTCCCTTTGTGAGTGACATTAATGGACGTGGGGTGTTACAGCTTTCTTTTTCTTTTGCTCTTCCAATATGCGTTACCTTTCCTTAGCAAGTTTCTGCCTATTAGAAGCAGTAGGCGGTACACGACCAGACGTAGACGAAGTCGGTTTCCTGCAATCAACCATCTAAACAATTTAGTTATACGCCGTCATCAACAAAGTACGGCAACATATAGCCTACTTCGTCACTATAATAAGGTACAAAGCCACCATGTAAACAACAAGTAAAAATGAATGTGTACTCTAAATTTCGACAACAACTAACCATAAGTCGACATCAGTCAACCATTTATAATAACTATATTCGGACTACACAAACCGAAAACAAAATACAACACATTTTGAAGATATGAAAATTACACATGGAAAACACAAGCTTATTTTGAATTATAAAAACGGTGACAATATGCCAAATACTAGAAAGGACAAGCTTTCATATGTATTTTAATATTCACAAACCATAGTACCCTTTTTCAACCATAAGTCGACATCAATCTACCATTTTTAATACGTATATTTCGACAATACAAACCGAAACCAAAATCCACATGATCTTTGATGAAATGAAACTTATATATGGAAAATAGAAACCGATTTTGAATTATAAAAACGGTAACAACATGTCAAATACTAAAAGGGATAAACTTTCATATTGCAGAAGTTTTACCCACCCAAAAACGTACCCTAAAACCGTATTCTCTGCAAATCGAACAAAATTCCCCAAAGTTCAGCCCTTCTTCCCCACCAAACCCCACCACACGCAAACTCATTGCTCACAATTGGTACCCTAAAACCGTATTCTCTGCAAATCGAACAAAATTCCCCAAAGTTTAGCCTTTCTTCCCCCACCAAACCCCACCACACACAAACCCATTGCTCACAATTTGTAATACCAAGACCTATAGTACCATACATATGATAATACCAACTGAAATTACCATTAATCTACTACAAACATACATCTTTTCCACGATTTGCTTCTTGGCAACGGATTCCTTCGTCTTCCTCGCAGTATGCTTGAATCGAACCATCGTTAATGCCAAACCCTAGCTTCGATGAACACGAGCGTGAGCAAGAACCCTAGTTCTAAAGATATTTTTTGAGAAACACGATTTGAAAAATAGAGCGTGGGCTTTGAAATGCATGGGTGAAGTTTGAAGGACATGAGGTTTATTTTTATCTTAGAAAATTGTAAGTGGTGTTGCCCTTTAATAAGTTTTTGTACACCGGTGTCCCTTAATAAAATGACACGCCTTAACCGAAAACGGGCCTCATTGACAACGCCCAAAAAATAAGCTCCGCCTACATTTCTCTCTTAGTCGACCAAGATCTTGACACGTCTATTTTGAAAATGAATCGTCCCACGTTTCTTCATCCATTCTATCCATACCGAGTTTTCCTACCTCTAACCCTACAATTAATTGCGCCTATGGCGGTAAGAAGTCGTTGTATTCCTGAATATTCCTGATTTAGTAGTCGCCGATTTGTGAATTTCGTCTGCTTGAAAGCAGGTCCAGGCATCGGCTGATGGCTACGCCCACCTCGACGTTGCTTTCGATCTTCCATGTGCCAATGGCACCAAATAGTAGTCTCCTCCGGCTTCGTTTAAGGTAGTTACGTATTCATTTGCCATGAGACCTTTCTTGCTGTTGGTTGCAATCCATGCAACAATTGCATTTTTAAAACAGTTTCAGTTGTATTATAGGTGCCATAATTGTTAATTTTATAAATTGTTGCACTTATTTTTAGGATCTACAATAACCTTTTACTTCACAGTTCATAGAGAAATTATTTAATGGATTTTATTCATGTCGAAATGCAGGGAAAATGCATGAAGGATGTTTGTTGTTGTTGAAATTATGTTTTTTGTTATTGCTACATGACAGTTTCAACGGGATACTTGCTTCTTTCTAGAAATAATCATGGGGAAATGATTACCCGTTGCTTAGATATCTTTAGCACAGATTTGTTTTGCTCTCAAAATTGGCATATATTGCTTTTTTTTAATCAAAACTCTGAGTTCGGCCATCGATCTCTACTTTCCCATACAAAGACATTCCCTTCTCCCATCGTGGATTCTCTACCTAATTTCAACTATGATGATTTTGTAGTTCTCCAAATGGTGCACCATTTCCGCTTTGATGCTGTGAAAACTCAAGAACCATGACCACATATAAACATCTAATCTCTTGAGGTATGAGACCGTTATAATTTGTCGTTTACGTCTACTTGATAATAACCTAGCATGAGTAGGAGTCTACAAAATTGACATGTTTGTGCAATCCTAGCTTCCTTTTGCAAGGTAACTTTGTATATAC
Organism: Allium sativum; assembly: GCA_030737875.1. Classification (NCBI taxonomy): domain Eukaryota; kingdom Viridiplantae; phylum Streptophyta; class Magnoliopsida; order Asparagales; family Amaryllidaceae; genus Allium; species Allium sativum. Next base: position 385,534,344 of record CM060916.1, on the reverse strand, counting down.
CAACTGATTCCCTGATTTTTATTTAAAGTTCTAATTATGGTATTTAAAAACATATTGTATTCTTGGCTGATACTTTCAGACATGGTTAGCTTAAACTCATAGAGAACATGATTAGTGATGATATAAGGAAACTAATTTGTTTCAACCGTTGTAGGATTACTGCACTGATATTAAAAGTTGCTGGTATGTATGTTTTATCGAATGAGAATTTAAACTACACATGTCTATAAAAGTTTTGCTGTATATTTCAATTATACAACTAACCACACAATCTTTATTTGGGTTTCATAAATTAACATATTGTATACATATATGGATATTAGAAACTTGCAATCAAGAGTGATATCCTTGCAGCATCCATGTCACAAACTTGCTTTGTGCCGTTCATCAAAACATAATAGTTTGCAGTGTCTCAGCCTCAGTTGCCTCTGCACCCACTTTATACAGCAAATTATAGCATAGTTGCTACATAGGTCACTGTAATTTGTAACCCATCGTTAATGTTTGCTTTAGTGTTTATTTGAAATTGTATACCACATTTATTTGAATAACAGCCATTGCAGTGATGTTAAATTATGAGCAACAGCTCACTGAATAACAACCGTTGTTATTTTTTTTACCATAAAAGATCGATCACATCCACATCTTTCTATGCCATTCTTTTAAGAAATTGTGTGTTACATGGTTTGCGCTTTAGCATATTTATATTTGCAAAGCAACAAATATTTATTTCGACTCAATATACCAAGAGCTTTATTTTTTACCTATTAATATTCTTCATTTTTCACTTAGTTTCTTATTATTGAAAAGCGAACTAATATAACATCAAAAAGTCAACTTTTAGATGAGGCAGAAATTGGAAAAAACCAGTTCTGAGTCAGTGACACGGTGCTTCCTCTTTACAAGATATATGATTCCCAGTGCCATTAGAATGTATTTGAATTAGGAATGGTGCTTCTTTTTTAATAGCGTACATAATATTATTTTCAATTGGTAAATATATATACACTTACAACATTTTTTATGTTTTCAAGAAGTGATCATTTGATTTCTCTTATGGATCAAAATACTGTATGCAAATATGTATGTTGACATAATTGTATATGCATTTGTAGCTATCCAGTTCTCATACAATGCTTACCAACATCTTTTAGTATGCTTTATTAAGTTACAACTTTTATTGAAGCTTTGGAATCATATGCTCACCTGAATTCATAAAGGTTGAATTTTGTATCATATATCTTGGGAACAATCCAACATTTTTCAAAATAAGTGGCTGTATATACATAAATAAAAAGGGATCACTCTTTAAGTCAACAATTGATTTTGCAATACTTAAATAATTCTCTAAGCATCAAAGCAGTTATCAGAAAAAAAAAACATATAATGGTAATTATATTCTTCCCTTTCTCCTATAATTTTTAATATATGATCTTGAAGTTAACTATAGTTAAAACTCCATTAAAACATCGTTTTGGTGGAGGTTATTAGACTACACATTTTCCATCTTAACATGTTTCTTAACTCATATTTTGGTTAATAGAACATAGTACAGTATTTGGAGTGTGCTGGTGTTTTTCTTTTGTGTGCACAAGCATAAAAATTAAATTTATTTTATATATACTTCTTATCATATGGTGTACAATGATAGCTAATTATAGATTTATGTTTGTTTGTTAGGAGGAAATGATTCCATAGTTGCATAAAGATTGAATTTCTAAATAACCAAATTATAAGTGCATTTAGGAACGACTAAATTGCTTACCATTTGACAGTTTGAATTTTAATGTGTCTGATACGCAATGATAAATGATTCAAAGATAGCTTTGTCAAAGTTATAGCATTTTTGTATTTATGTCAACTGTCAAATCTTTAAATTGATAGTCTTCCATAAGAAATTGTCCAAGCTTCATAGATCGAGTGAGTAAAGAGCTCACAGATATGAAAATTTAATATATCTAGGTTCGACAAGTCATTCATTTACATATTACTTGATGATTATAAAAGCACGACTAACGGGATAATCAAGCTGAAGCAGATGAATTTTATTTGTATATGGTGCAAAATCTTACAATGCAATTTTATTCATTACCATATTCTCTTAAGATAAGCATCTTTAATTCTGCTTTACAGATATAATAAAATTGAACTTTAATGAAAAACATTATATTTGTGGAAATAAATTCTACAAAATAGTTTTTCAAGCTATTATCGTCCATTTGACCTAAGTTTTACAGGACATTTTGCAAAGTTGCAGAAATTTTTTGAAGTCCAGTTCCTTACTTAATTTTACATATTATTTTCCAATAAAAATGATGATTATAGTTGTTTTTCTCTTTTATGTGGTCTGTGAACTTTTTCCCTTAATCATTTTTGCAATTATGTTTGACATTGTTTTGTTAACATTTTAGTTTGGCATTGTATAGTCATATTTATTTTTAATGACTAACTTCATCTCTTTTTCTTCAAGCAGTTGCCCTGGTAAAGGAAATAGGTTACCGTTGATAGTGATATGTAAACTTGGACAATGGACATATGTGGTTCTAAGGTATGTACTTGACGTACATGATCGTGAATATGGGATATAATATTGTTTACTTGAAATTCGTAGATTTATTAATGTACTTGATGTAATATATTTCCAGTTTACATTTGTTTTCAAATGTGTATGCTAAAAATGGATTCCAGTAGTCAAATAATCGTAAATTATATTTTTTCTACGTGCAAAAACTTTTAAAAATAGCATATTGCCCCTACATGAAATCAATTTTCATTCAAAAAGATTCATAAATATTTCGTTAAATGTTCATGCTATACTGTATAATGTTATTTGGAGATTCATAGATTGGTTACTTATGACTACTTTAGAACTTAAAATATTCATACTTTCAGTTTCATACGTATAAAATATTCCTGATTCATTGCTAATTTAATGCGTAGAGATGAAATTCAAAATAGCAATATAAAAAGAAAATTTACATCTCCAGTTGTAGTGTATTTGAAAAATGTTTTCCTTTTATGCTTCTTGCTCACATACACGCACATATTACATGAGCCATGTGAACATCACATTATTACAAGTTAAAACTATTAATGAGAGAATTAATCATATCCTCAAAATTAAATTGTGTTAGGCGAGGATATGTTTATTTACTAATTCTGTTAATATGAAATCAATTTTCAGTCAAAAAGATTCATAAATATTTCGTTAAATGTTCATGCTATACTGTATAATGTTATTTGGAGATTTATAGATTGGTTACTACTTACTTATGACTACTTTAGAACTTAAAATATTCATACTTTTAGTTTCATACATATAAAATACTCCTGATTCATTGCTAATTTAATGTGTAGAGATGAAATTCAAAATTGCAATATAAAAAGAAAATTTACATCTCCAGTTGTAGTGTAATTGAAAAATGTTTTCCTTTTATGCTTCTTGCTCACATACACACACATATTAAATGAGCCATGTGAACATCACATTATTACAAGTTAAAACTATTAACGAGAGAATTAATCATATCCTGAAAATTAAAGTGTGTTAGGCGAGGATATGTTTATTTACTAATTTTGTTATGTTTTCTTTCCAATTTTTTTTTTCATTTTGTTCCAGCTTTTTCCATAAACAATTACCTTTCATATCTACATATGATTTAATACTATGGCAGCGAGATTTTCAGTAAATAATATCTGCTTGGCTTTTTCAAGTAAATAAAGTAAACGAAGCATACACAAGATAGTTGGATTGAACAAAAGGAAATTAAGGTGTGTCTATTTCTGTTAATGTTTCTTTGCTCGAAATTCGAAATTGTAAATAATGTTTATGTGCTTTGGTTTGACTAACTCTATCATTCTGTTTCCCTTTAAGATTAAGAATGGTCTATCTTTCCACTTTAGATTGTAGCTCTAGCTCTCATGCTTTAATTGTGCAATTGAATTTGAACTTGATTGCACTGATTTTCTTTTCTGTATATGAGTATTACCTTTGAATGTTTTAAAATGATTTATTATTTATTCTATTTTCAAGTAATAATTTCTATGCAGTAATAATTGAAATTAATTTTAACATAACTTTCAACAATTGATAAAGAATGTTTATATTCCCTCAATTTGTTTTACTATTAACATCCGTGTTGTACAACATAAATCAGAGTTGACCGTCTATTTTTCATTAACGATAAGCTCGGTTAGCTAATATACCATTCATTTTCTTGTAGGTGAGGATATTGGTTGAATTTTAGTAAAATTTTCGTTTGCCTCATTTCCGAAGTTAATCAGCATGGATTGTGCTCTTTAGTTACTTCACATATGATGATGTTTTATTTGAAAAGCTTCGGGTTATTCCTTTATAGTCCATTATTTCCTCATGCTGGCTCAAGTTAGCAAAGCCTCCTTGATCGTTTGCATCAGACTGAAAATGCATCTATTAGTTTTTTTTTCTTTCTTCTTTTTTTCTTTTCCATGAGAATAGTACTAGGACGGGAGACTGCTTGGGAAGTCCTCTAGCGCTCGAGTACGGTAGCCTTCGGCATTGGGTATCCACCTATCCACCTTTTTTTTTTTTTTTCCTTTTGCCCTAAACTTCAAAAATCGACCAGAAAATTGGTACCCAAAATTATGTAGGTTATAATGATATTCAAATTTCTTAACTTAAACTTTAAGTTAATTATGAACTTTTAACTTAGCAATTCAATCATTGACAGGTAGGATGTAATATTCAATTAAATTTGACATCATTGTGATATAATCTGAAATTTTATACTCATATGAACTTTTATACTCTTCTGTGACGAAACTAATATCAGTTGTTTCATATGAATATATGTAATATTATATTTGTTTGAAATAAAATCTTTCATTTTTTTCATTATATTCATTGATATTTTTCAAGACTTAATTATTCCAACTTCCCCCTTTAATATATTTTTACATTGTTGACTAAACTACTATAACCTTATTTAAAAATGGAAAGAAAATCTCTTATGTTTAATGCTATACTACCGTCACTGAGGATTGCACCCTATTTTTGCAACCAAAATAACTCTATTGCTTCTAATAATCAGGTTAATCAGATAAAAATTGATTCACAATGCCTACTTTAACAAACTTCACAATGTACGGGCTGCTAACTTCATTCTAATGAGGTGACACATGACCTATTACTATATATTCAAACTGTTTTGATCGATGTTCCCTTTGTTGAGCTGTTTGTCTACATATCCACATTAATTATATAGGATATCGAGATTGGAAACATAACGGCAAAGAAATTATGTTTGGATATATGGGGAATGCTAACACCAGCCTTGATTATCCATCATTTATACATGTGACTGGATGAATTCTTAAACGTGATTGTACAAAATTTGCCCAATTAAATCACAAGTATGATTAACATGAGCGAAGGCGACTATGATTAAGCCGTCTTAACTTACTTTTCTAGAGACATTGAAATGCATGCTTCATTTTTATTGCAATTCGGTTGTATTCTATCCTAACATGAATTTATGTTTCATTTTATTAAATTAAACATATTCATGTATTTCCACTTCTCATTCATCACAATTAACGCATTTCCTTTATATTATACTATATCATGTATGAATTCATTTAGATGCTTATAGTATATCATGTTCTAAATTTGCTGCTATGTATGTCTAATACAAAGGTCAGTTGATAATCATTTACAGTTTAAATTTATTTAGTCATTGCAATTTAATTTTTCAAAACGATGATTACTATATTTCTTTGATGATCATTTACTGTAATTTATTCACTTTTGGAAGTATGGTAGAACTTATAATTTCTCATAACACAAATCTGATATATGGTAATAAATTTATAATTGGTGCAAATATCATAAAAGTAATAAAGCATTACCATACAAGGGAATTACCTTCCCTTAGTTTTGATTTGTTAATTTTAATTATACATTTACTTAACCAAATGATCCAGTTTGTTCAAAGCTGAACAAATCTATTATTTGTTATTTATTTGGCACGCTGACGATACAATTGTTTTGCCTAAAATGACAACAATTTTCTTCTTGATAAAGGCATCATAGACTCTAATCAGGAAAGCAAACCGTTTTCCCTTTTGAATGGTGGAGGGCAAAGAAGTTCGTATTTGTTTGTTCATTTAAGGCATTTTTAATTTTCTGACATAACGTCAAACCATGCCCACAATTATATTTTTATTCTAGAAATATCTATTTAGGATCTCTGGGTAAGAACTGAATAAATAACAGGATGATTAAAATAAAATTTATGCATTTCAAACAAAGAAATTTATATGCCTACTCATTTCATATCTGTGCCTTCAATTTAAATATAAGTGTTGATTCTTCATGTCCCTTTCACCTCTTTTCACTTTTAACAAGTACGAACACTTGTTACACACTCAACATATAATGATTTTTTAATCATGTGTTTGTTTGTTATGTTCATAATGATAATTTGATTAGTTAGTGAAAAAATCGATCACATTTTTAAAATTATGTATCATATGCTAATAAACAGTGTGTATTGAAGGCCAAAGCCAAAAAAGAAAAATTTGCAGCTGTTGTAATGCTTTTGCGTCTAGATACAAACAGTACATAATAGCTCCTCAACATGCAAATAGGGCAACAATGTTGTAGGAGAAATTGCAGTTACTTTTAAAATTAGATGAAACGTCATTTTCCACTTCCAGTCATATTAAACTTATGTATGGTGCAAACACCTAGACTGGGTACTGGTTATGTTTTTGGATTTGGATGCTTCAAAGGAACAACAAATTAGCTACAAATTACAATTCTTTTGAATGATACGTTATGATTATATGTGCATGAACCGACATATGAGCATGGGTGTGGACGCGCTTCACTCATGTGGTTCGGTGGGAAATATGCAAGTATAAATTTCTATGACTATCAATGTGATTTGTTCATGTAAATAATTAAAAATGTGAACATGAGGTTTTCTATGAGCAATGTTATTAAAAGCGCGCATATGCGCACGCATACGCGTTACACGCAACGATGCGCACCTGAAGTGCATCGCCTAAGGTATGCGATGCGACTTGAACTATGTGCGCGCTTTTCTTGCTTATGCGCAACGCGCAATAATGCGCAAAGTATGCGTGCTCAGTTGCAGATTTGCGAAAATATGAGAAAAAAAGAAGAGTAAATGTCATTTACAAGCTTTAATCGGGTTTGATTGTCTAAAATAATTATGTTTTCACTAATTATGATTTTAACTCATATCCGTTTCAATTATCGGTCGCTTCAAACAAGATCATCTTCTTACAACTGCTTATACTCGTGCAATGACCAAATAAACTTCTCTTCTTCTTTAATCTTTCTTTTCTTTTTGATATATTTCATCTGTAACTTTTATCTTCTTCTGTTTTCTTTTTTTATTCTTTTAATTTGTCTGCTATGTGCTTATCAGTTAGTCTCAGTGGAACTCTTTAGTACTGACATGCGTTCTTTAGTGGCGTATGTAGTCTGTTATGTCCTTACCAATTTGTCATATCGAGTTTCTTCAGTATTGACATGAGTTCTTTAGTACCGTATGTATATGTTTGTATTCATAATATATGTATATATATATGTTTTTTGTGTGTGTGTTATATATATATATATATATATATATATATATATATATATATATATATTACATGTGCATGTATATACAAGTTATATTTGGTACTTCGTTTTACTTTTTTTAATGGGGTTCTTCGTTACTACTATTTATCTTGTGTGTATACTATATACACATGTATATTCCAATTATGTACAAGTTTTCTTTCTGTCTATGTAAGGACATAGCTATTGTTTTTTGCAGCATAACTCCTCGAGTTTCTTCAGTTTTGTTCGTTCGTATTAAATTACTTTGTATAAACATAACAACCGCCATGCATTTCTTTCTAATATCACATCTTATGTTCTTTAATGTTTACATTCTTTTTTTATTGTTGATGTAGTGAAAATTTGATTTGCATATGAATATGTTATTTTCTATTAGTTCATAATGTTTACATGAATGTGTTATGTTCTATTAATTCATAATGCTTACATTGTTTACATGTGCAATGTGTGTGTATCTAAATTTTATATATTATGCGCTTTGCTTTAATGAAGCGCGCGCTTCGCGTTTGCACGTTGCGCTTATGCTCCAAAGGGACTTGGTGCTTCGGTGCGTGTTTCACGTTTAATAACACTGTCTATGAGTATAAACCCTCTTCAGCATTTGATTAATACCGTGAGAACCCCTATTAGAAGTTCCGTGAGAATTAAAAAATATGTGTGGACACCCTACGAGTGCGCAAATATAATGCTTCAGCTGAAATTTTTATATGTTACAAAATAAAATTAAAAGATAAGGTACTGAGAGACATATTTTAATACTGCTTGGGGCCGATTCAGGTATATGTCAATTTGAATGAAAGAAAATATGAAACTTCAGTTCAGTTATCAGCTTCCAAAATATTGTTGAGAGTGTGTGTGTGTGTGTAGTAATACTGTTAATAAAACGCGCAGAATCTGGAAAAATAATAATGCCTACCTAGGGTTTTCATATGTTAGCAACTTTCTGTTGATGTTACAGCCCATGAAATAAAGTCTAATTAAGATTTTTTTTTTCTCCTTCTAATCCCTGATTCTCTCTTTTTTATTTGGATTTTGCATGTAGTGCTTGGGTTCAAATTGACTTTTTGCTCTGCTGTTGACATGATGGCGATATGATGGTGTTTTGAACATGGAAAACTGTTATGTATTAGTCTAGAAGGGATTTTACTGCTCGACTTTCTTATGTAGTTACCGGTATTTTTTTGAATATATTTTTATAACTTTCTTGCATACAGTGTGTTTTTATTTCTGTGATTTTTATGTTAGGATCAATGTTGTCAAACTCGCGAGTATACTCGAACGAGTTCACGCGTTTCTTCCAGGTCATCGAGAAACAACGGAAGAGGCTGGAATCGTTCAAAGCGTCGCTCAAAACCGTAAAATCGTGGAAACTTCGCTTCAATTTCCGCGTCGAAATCAGCATCGAGATTTTCCCCAAACCCTAAAATCGATTGTCGATTCCGTGCGAACTGCGAAGAGCTGCCTCGAGAAACTCTCGTGAAACCTAATCGACACTTTTGATTGTCGATTCAACTCAATATTGCCTCGTGAAACCTAATCGACGCTAATAATAACACTGCAACGATTATTCAGCAGCTAATCATCAACTATAAATTGTAAGTTTACAATTCTTCTTCATTCAAAAATCTGTGTATTTTACAATTTTCATTTTGTGGGAACTTACGCTTTGTGTTACGATCCCACGATTTACGATCTTTGCATACCCGAGCGCTCTTTGGTGAGAACTCGAGTTTGACAACCTTGGTTAGGATGACTCATTGGTGATTTCACTATGAAGTTGCCACTACAGTTCTAAGTTCCATGTAACTGAAATATTCTTTTTTGTTTGTTTCTACATTTAAAATTCAAGACCGAATAGTTGTTCCATTTTTATAGTTCCAAACTATTGTTCAGAGTTGGTTTATTTTTGTAGTACTACTAACAAAGAGCGTAGCATCTGAAAAAAAAAAAAAAATTTAGATGTTTGCTTGAAATTCTCATATGTTAACAACTTTCTACGGATATTACAGTCTATGAAATAAAGTCTAATTAAGACTTTTTTTTTTAACCTTCTAATCCCTAATTCTTTGTCTTCTTATTTGTGATTCTTCTTGAAGTGCTTGGGTTCAAATTGGCTTTTTTCCCCCTCTGCCTTTGACATGGTGACAATGCGGACAGTGTTTTGAACATGGAAAACCATGAGGTATTAGTTTAGAAGGGATTTTATTGCTTGACTTTCTTCTATAGTTGCAGTTGTGTTTTGATTATTTTTTATAACGTTCCCTGCATGCAATGTGTTCTCTTTTAGGCGGTCTATATGTTTGATGACTTATTGGTGATTTAACTATTGAGTAGCTACTGTAGCTCTAAGTTCCAGGTAATTAAATGTATTATTTTCAGTTTGTTTCTACAGTTAAATTCAAAGTCTTAATATTTTGTTTCATTTTTATAGACCATCAGAACTCAAAAATAAAACCTTACACTACTACTACGGCATCAGTTTTAATTGTATTATACGCTATAATATAAAAGCAGTGTTTGTAATTCATGTGTACGAATGAAGCGATGTATTTATATACAGATGAAATCTAATATGGAAAATAACCCTTCTTCATTCCTCATTAACAATATTATTTGTAAAACAGTCAATCATTAAATGGATTATTCATCATAAATTATCACGTAGTTTTATATACTCCACCTATTCAGATTTTGTTAATATCCAGCTTCCATCATCGTTTTTATAAACTCCACCAATTCACATACTATAATTTACAATGCTAAATTTGAGGTGTAGTGTACAAACTGTATGTCTGTATGTGTGTGTCCAAACATTTAGACATGCGCGATAATAAGAACCAAGGTTTGAAATTCCGGCCGGCACGCCGGAATTCCAGCCATCTTGGCCCGGTTCCGGCGTGGACCGGACCGGAATTCAGCTAAAAAACCGCTTCCGGTTTCTTCAGGCAGAGAGAAGAAAAAAAAATTGGGGGATCAATTTCCTGTCACTCATCGATTTCTTCTTGGACTGGAATATTTGGCACTTCGTCGATCTGCCTCTCCACCGTCTTCCTCTGCCTCGCGATGCACAGGTTTTTTAATTTTTTTTTCCATGATTCGATTGGATTAAAATTAGGGTTAGGAACGATATGGAACGTTGGCTGCGTTTTATTTTGAACGATGAGGAGAATAAGTGGGAACAGAGGGTAATATTACGGGGTATGGGTATGGGTATGGGTATGCAGCAGGTAATCAATGTAATATTAATTAAACTTTGAAAGGCTTGGCCCATGTTCTATTGACTTATTGGTAGGACGGCGGGGCTTATAACATTTTGATATAAACCACATGTTGTAATAATAGTTAAAACATTTTGTACAATCAGATTATCATTGGCCCATGTGTATTATAACTTATTTACTAGATGGCTTATAATCTGATATTATGACAAAGTCTTAGACCTTGTTGTATTAATACCTATAATATTTTGATATTTAACAAAACTGATTATTAGTGTTTGCATATTTTTTGTGTATTTATTAAAAAATATACCGGAATTGACAAACTGGAAATAGAACGGAATTACCGGAATTTCCGGACTGGGACCGGAACTTTAAATTTTCTACGTGACCGGAACGGAACCGGAAACCGGAATTTCGAATCTTGATAAGAACAATGTTGGAAAATTTCGCACTGTTGTTTCAACTCAACTTAACGTTATTATTTAGGTTTCTTTCTGCATCCCTTAGCATATGTATACCTGAAATTAACATATTTTTGGCGATGTCGGGGTATTTATCCTTCCTACTGATAATAAGCATTCTTTGATATGATATTGCTGAAATAACAGATTGGTTGTTCTGTTTGAAAATTCCAGTGCAAATTTTCTAGACCCCGATGGTACCAAATGAAACTAAATCTAAACTTTCAATATGTCAATTCCCATCTTCAGATTGAAACACATATTCAAAATAATCCCTACCAGTATCTTAGTTCGATTCAAAATTTGATTCTCAGTTAGAAACGTAGTTCGATTCAAATCAAAGCTATTTTTTACTGGTTGCAGTCTGAGGTGATGGAGGGTGAAGGCAAGACTTGGTTATGGAGGTGAAAATAGGCCGTTCAGGTGCTTTGATTTCGAATTAGGTTTTACGATAATAATTTGTTGTTTTTGGGGTTTTAATTGTGGAATTGTAAACTGGAAGAGGAGGGTGTGACATTGAAGGTTTGAGCAGGTGGTTTTAGGTGGTAAACAGAGAGTTGAGGGTTGGTTTTCTTGGAAATGGTGGCGAGTTAAATTGTGATTGAAGAGGTTTTAGGCGGTTGTAGTGAGGTGTGCTTCAGAATGTAGCAGTGTTTACATGAATGAATAGTTTGCAAACTGTTTTGCATAAGTTATACTTGAAGGATATGACAGATTTAAAGTGATTTTAGATGATGAAATTCAGGTTGTTGCTGTGTTTTGGAGTTATTGATTGGTGGCAGCTCAGATTTGATTGGTGGCACCCTCCAAAATATAGCCATTTATTCAATCACGCTATGCCTTCCTCTTTTCACCCAAATCCAACTGCACTCAATTAATGTGTTCTGATTAAACAATTTCAGAGTGAAATTTATTTTTACAATCACTAATAATGGTAAAATTTGATTTCATTAGGCATAGGAAAATCTTTTTGCCAACGATTTAGTTGGCACTGTCTGACTACTTGACTTTCCAAAATATTTGCCTATTCGTTGTGGAAACTTTAAATGACCAGTTGAAAATCCTTTATCTTTTTAATCTTTGCGACACATGTTGGCAATCATCTTAGTATTTAAGATTAAACATTATCCTAATATTTGTTCAAAAATATTAAATATATAAATGGAGTATCCAATGACAGTCAAATTGAAAGTGGTTACATTAGAACAAGTAGAGTGTTTTGGAGATAACCGAATACAGTGACGGTATCAAATTACAAAGCAAATTGTTGTATTATATTAAAGTACATCACTTATTATGCAACCTACTAAGTATAGAATAATACCTCAAATTAACTTACTTCAATTGACTTTGCTTGAAAACATTCTTTGGTATGCATAATGTCTTCAAAACTTTATACTATGTGTTGAATTTATAACGAAAATCTCCTTTATATTAATTCATGTCGTAAGATATTTTGGGTGTTTGGAATACATCTTTTCCCTCTTTTCAAAAATATAATATGGATATTCTTTTCTGACATTAAGGTGATAAGTTTGCCAGTTTTGGTATAATTTTTTCCACGACAATGAAGATAAAATGCTCTATTTCTTCTTTTTCTTTCTACTATAGGTTTGTTTTGCGTTTCCCTCCCTATTAGGCTTTTCAGCATTTTCCTTCGTAGCTCCTAAACCTTAATTCAGTGCAGGTTAATCACTCTTAAAAATATTTGGGGTTTGATAAAAAAAAAAGCAATTACATTTTTTTGAAAATACCAATGTTTGTATAGGATAGTATCAGTATTTATGTGGGAAACATAAGTATTTACAGGAATGTGTCAGCAGTAAATTAATAGGTTAATAGATTAAATCGATTGTATTAATCTTAATAATTTAGGAGTATATTAGCATTATAGGAATATATCAGCATTTATAGGGAAATTATTGTATCAAATTAGCTGATTGGATTGATTGCCCTAATTTTATATTGTTTCATAATATAGCATCTATTGCAGTATTCAATTTTTGTAACAGTTTTCTTTGGCCAAGTGATTATTGTTAAATGACATTTCAGTTTTCTAACATTATGTAGGAAGTAAATCAGTAAATGTGTTCCAGTCATGTTCTATCTAAAATGAATTGGATATTTTGACGTCCTAAGAAATAGATGAGTAAAAGGTTTAGTTCAAATACTGAATAATCATAATGAACGTTATTGTGTAATCGTATAGTTTTGAACTGAAATTATTGGTATGGTTTTTCTTAAATTTTGTTGTTATACAACACATTAAAGTATAGATATACACAGTCTAATTTCTTTTGGATTTTACAGTACTTTAATGCACGTAGTTTTTAGCATGATGATCAGTTATGCAGTAATATACAATGGAGAAACACTATATTCTCATCTTAATTGATGATGAACAATGTATTACCTGACTGAAACGTGATGTGTATCGCAGAATTTAATATGGAGCTTAAGCAACAAAAAAACTTCAGCTTTACTTTTGGATGTAAGATTGAAGATAAGGTAAATGGACCCGCTGTCTGTAAGGAATTCGCTTATCCTTTTACTTCCACGAACAGCCGTTTATCACGTGGAACAAAATATTATTTGTAATACTGTTTGTATTGCTGTTTGGCTACTGCTTGGACCGCTGTTTGTTAAAGTTCCCTAAATTATTTGAAGTATTTTTGGCTACTTGGAATTCTGCCTATATGGAAATCGACTGCTGTTTGTAATGATATTCCTGTTGCTTGCTGTCGTTATCTAAATTTGCTGTTTGTAGTGCTGCCTGTACAATTGACACATACTGCAAATTTTAGAAGTCTTATGGTGTTACTATTTTGATGATGGCTGCTGTTTGTATTAGCACTTTATGTGCTCTTTCCTCTGCTGATAAAATGACATATTGCACGTTTTTTAGATCTTTCAAACAGGTTGCTAATTTTATGATGCTTGCAGATTGTAATGAAGCTGTATGCCTGCTTTGAAATACTTGCGTTTGATATATAGCGTACTTCCCTCTACACTGCATATCCCGATTCAAATATAATCCACACCACACAATCTGTAATATAATTGACAAGTCATATATGCAGCCTTAAAAGCATAAAATCCCGAATCCTTGCACTTGAATTTTGTTCTCTCACCACTTTAATTTACTTATCCATGCATAACTTGCTTCTTTTAACACCTACTACACCTATCACACGTATAACATGTCAATTCAATATAACTTATATATGCTAACATATTACAAAACTACCACATTAGCTAAATCAAAAATAATAATATAACCAACGTGTTATAAACGGTATTGATAACGCTGTCGTGTTATCGACCACACCGTGTCACAATGACATATATCTACTATCGTACTCATTTTAACTTTATATTACAAATAGCTGATCATGCCTACTCAACACAATTTAGTACACTATTTGCGTCAATCCGTGTGCGAAGCACAAGTTCGCACTTATTGTAACAAACAGTGAAGTATGAAATGAGCATCATGGCTCTCATATCTCACAATTGTTCTCTCTCTTAGGTGCGCGTGCTGACTTGCATTTGAGGCTCAACCATGGGACAGTTTGGTGTTTTTTAATACATAGCAAAAGATTTCTTTTTCCTTATTTCTCACATATCAAATATTGCAGCTCTGATTTCAACATGCTTTCCATCACCACAATCAACAGAATGAAGGGTCTTCCTTATGACCAACTTCTGTAAATTCAAACGAGCGTTTAGTTGATCTTTTGACATGCGACCTGTATTAAGTAAAGTACCTAATATTTTGTCGCATATGTTCTTCTCTATGTGCATGGCATGCAGGTTATGTCGAAGTGGATTATGCCACCAATATGGTAAGTTAAAAAGTACTGACCTTTTTTTTAAAATGGCTCATTTTTGCCCGTTTTCTTGGTCTTATCCTGTAACGACCCGCATTCTACGCATCGAAAGATCGTAGAATATTTATTTTTTTCACATACGAAGTCGTATGATCATGTAACTTTGGGAGACGACTATTGGGGTCATTTCCCATGTTCATGATTTTCTCCGATTTTTAAATGACCATTTTGCCCCTAGCTGATCTTGTTTTGGCCATAACTTTTGATTGGAAAGGAGTTTTGACTTGAAACCACTTTTATTGGATCCGGATGATGGTTTACAATTCTGTAAAGTGGTCATATTAGCCAAACGGACTCACCGTTTGGGAGATATGACTGAAACAAGTTTCAGATGGTAAAAAACTGCTTAACCGGGCCAAATGAGGTGATTAGTAAATGGGCCCATAACCCATTTCGGGATTAGGGTTATGGGGAGGCTGAAATGAGTTAGGTTTTCATTTCATTTCAGTTTTCCAGCCGCCACAAACACTCTCTTCAACCTAACAATGGCCTCCAACATCTAAAAATACCTCTAATCACTTCTTAATCAAGTTTTGGCTTAAACTACATTAAACCAAGGAGAAATAGCAACATTTCAGAGTTAGAGCTGCTGTTAGACATCAGTATTTGTGCCAAACAGAGATTCATTTCAGATCTGAGTTTTATTTGTGGCAAAGGTGAGTTATTAGCATTGTTTTGACACTAATTACAGTTAATTAGGATGATTAGTGATAATTATCGAATTTAAACATTAATAAATTCTGGAAATATATTTATAAATTCTGAAATATTGTTTTATACCTCTATTAGAAATTTGGGTTGATTTGGTTAAGTTTTGTTAATCCTATGATTAGTTTTGCTTAAACATGCTTAAGGGAAAATATGGGGTTTTGGCTATGTTTGATCCATTTTACATGTTATAGTTGTTGTTTTGGTGTTTATGATTGATTGTACATGTTGCTATGACTGTATGGTATGATTTGCGATTGTCTAGAAGTGTTAAATTGGTCGAAAACACCGTCGAATGGCGTAAAATAGTCGCTGAAAAGAAGTGCAGGAAATTGTCCGAACCGGATCGGATCGAAGGGGGGAAGCACGAACCGACCCGCTCGCCTGGAAGCTGCACGATCCGACCCTCTGGTGAGAAGGAGCTCCGATCCGAACCGATGCCACTCACGAACTGCTTCAGGAGCTAAGGAACCAATGGGAAAGGAGGATCACGAACCGATGCTGGGCCACGACCTGAGGTCCTCCGATCCGAATCGCCTTCCACGTGAGCTGCTCACACCACCCGACCCGATCCGCCCTCGTGAGCATGAAGCTACCCCGACCCGAACCACTCTAGGGGGGCACGATCCGAGCCGTTTAGTGGACACCGAACCGATGGCATTGCATCACGAGTAGGACCTGACGATGAGTCACGAGCTGGAGGAGCATGACCCGACCCGTATGGGGTATTCCGATCCGAAACGAGGAGCAGATGACATGACCTGAAGCAAAGTGAAGTGAAAAAATGAAGACCGATCCGGGGAAGAAGGAGGAGACCAAAATCTGAGATGCAAAAGTAGTCCAAATAGGAAGTTTGTACTCAGATTCCAGTTGGGAACCAACGAGTCGACTTCATGAGTTGGGCTTTGCTGCGAGACGTGTGCTAAGGAGTTTTCGATGTCTATAACTTTGGATCACTATGTGTAGGGGGTACGTGAACGGATTCAGGGCCACCGTGGCCTAGGTACGACTAAAGAGCTATAGACCAATGAAGTGGGGTCATTTGTAAAGGTTTGGTCACGACTCTATGGGGTGAGCTTGGTAGTACCAGTAGTTGTACAAGTTGAACTCCGTCACTGCTTCGATGGGTCTAGTGATCGAAGCGGTAGATATCGTACGCTTTACGCACTGAGTGAGAGATGTGAGGATGGTTGCTATGTTTGATTTGTTTGCCATCATTATGACATGCGCACCCCCACCCCCGTTATCTTTACACCATCTGTTCAGTGTGGTACCTTAGAGTATTGTATGGTATGTAGTGCTAACTCTTTGGTTGCAAGTCCAGGTTCAGATATGGTTTAGTACACCTGTTATTGTTCTGTTTAGTTACTTATCGCTCATACCAGACTTTTTGTCTGACCCAGAGTTTTATGTCTCTTCTTATTACTCTGGGTGCTCTCACGAGCAGACTAGAGACATGTTAGGTGTTATGCACGAGTAGCTGTACCGGAGACGAGCAGAAGGCTTCCACGTATGATATATATAGACATTCTCCCTGTGTTGCTGCGGTCACTACTTTGGGCATTAGTGGTGTACCTTTCTTTCTTTTGTTTAGAGACAGTAATTTGGAAAGTTGTAATAAGCTGTATTTGGATTTCCGCTACTCTGATGTTGATGTTGATGTTGGTTTTAGTTATCAGCTTATGCACTGTCTCGCCTGTTTTATGTCAAGTATATTATTATTATATTTTGTTCCATGCGCTGTGAGACATTCTACAGGTTTTCGATTAGTTCATTCTCTTCTTTCTTTTCTTTGGCGACCATTCCGTGCTAGTCGGGCATGTGTACAACGCACTTTCGGAGGAAATGCCAGCTGGTGCGGGACGGGCCGTCACACTTGGTATCAGAGCTCTAGGTTGCGTAGTTAACCTAGGGAAGTCATCAGGGGGATATAGTATATGTATATGAGAGCGCGTATTTGTGATTATTTTGGTTTTCAAAAGCTATATATATATACTATTAGTATAGTTAAGGATGAAGTCGCACTGCACTAACACCACTATGGAGATGGTTAATCATTTTCTTTTTACAGATTGAACTATGAGCCGATACGCAAGAGGTGCCGGTAGAGGTGCCAATAATGGGAGTGCTGCTGACATGAGGACGATGTTTACTGACCTCATGAGGGAGATGCTTAAGGATGCGCAAAGGGCAGCTCCCAATGCTGGTAATGGTGGTGGTCCAATAGTGCAGGCGCCTAGGGCCGATTTCGCCAAGCTGAACAAGGATTATACTAGTCTTGGTGGGAAGCCGTTCCATGGAACGGAGTCGACTACGGATGTTCAGGATTGGTTGGATAGCTGTGAGCGTATCTTCGAAGATTTGGGTATCGAGGATGCGATGAAGAGAAGGCTAGCATCCCGTCAGTTGCAAGGACGGGCAATGAATTGGTGGAATGCTATAAAGGCAGCTACTCCCGTAGATCAGATTACTTGGGATCAGTATAAGGTTCGCTTTAGCGATAAGTTCATTCCAGCTGCTCAGAAGTCAGTGTTGTTTAAGAAGTTCTTGGAGCTTAAGCAAAATGGCAGAGCTGTCTCGGAGTATATTGCTGAGTTCGATACCTTATCGAAATATGGGTTATCTCTTATTGATACTGCCGGGAAGAAGAATGAGAAGTTCATAACTGGCTTGGATGGATACTTAGGGGAAAGGCTTATTAACCACATCGATGAGACGTTTGAATCGATTGTGGGGAAGGCTTTAAGATCGAAAAGTCTTTACCCTAAGTCAAAGACTGAGGTTGCATCTGCAGAGGAGCCATATCCGCAAGCAAGCAGTGGAGGCAAGAGTGGTCCTCAAAATAAGAGGAAGCAGAACCAGAATAAGGATGGCCAGAAAAAGAATAAGAAAGATGTTGAGTGCTTCAGCTGTGGTAAGAAGGGCCATTATGCTAGTAATTGTCGGGCCAAGCCAGCGGATAGGAAGTGCTTCAACTGTGGCCAAGTGGGACATCACAAGAACAAGTGTCCGCAACCCCCTAAAGAGAAGCAGATCGTGAAAGCATATGCTATTAATGCTATTCCTTCTTTGTCGAATGCCCAACTGCGGCGGAGAAAGGAAAGAATATCGTTATTCAAGGTAAGCTTTCTGTTTATGATGTTTCTGTTAGAGTTTTGTTTGATACCGGGGCCTCCAGTTCTTTCATATCCAGTGACCTGGTAGATAGATTGGGATTGGAGCCCGAGATCGTCGATAGACCTTTAGTAGTGACGAACCCGATTGGTGGTTCGACTAACCTTAACATGATTTGTCGTAATGTGGTCTTATCGAGTCATGGATGCATGTTTGGTTGTGATTGCTTTGTTTTGGGCTTTACTGGGTTTACCATTATTTTGGGAGTCGATTGGCTCCAAAGATACGGAGTGATGGTAGACTGTGAGGGCTTTTTGGTGACAGCTAGAGCGGATGATGGGCAGAGGGTAGTGTTTGGTGGTCTACCTAGTGATGGGGTAATGGCTAGTTTTCTAAATTCCCTCGACATCCCGCATAGTGAGTTGTCAGGTTTGCCCGTGGTTGGCCAGTATCCGGACGTCTTCGAGGAAGTGACCGGGCTTCCACCACACCGAGAGATTGAGTTCCGTACTGATTTAGTGAAAGATGCCAGATCTATAGTGATGCCACTTCGTCGTATGGCACCAAGGGAGCAGCGAGAGCTCGGGGTGCAAGTCAGCGATCTTTTGAAGAAGGGATTTATCAGAAGGAGTATTTCTGAATGGGGAGCACCAGTTGTGTTTGCTACCAAGGCGGATGGTTCCCTTCGTTTGTGTGTAGACTACCGCGAGTTGAATGAAGTGATGAGGAAGAACAAGTATCCTCTACCGCTGTAACACCCGACGTCCATTAATGTCACTCACAAAGGGAATGCATTAACTTCCATGGAGGTTATAAGTGAATATAGAACAGAAAAATTACAATAAGACAGATAATAAATAGTACTTGGAAATCTAAAACTTCATTTTATTGCAGCAGAAATTAAACATGTTTGTTACATCATAAAACCATAGATCATAACCAAGTACAATATCCATCTTCATAAAAACAAAATACATAATCCCATTACATAAATAGCCATTAAAAAGATAACAAGCTGGACTTTACTTCAACGGTCCAAGCTTTCCAAAGAGAGATGAAGCAATTCAATCAAACTCCACTAGAGCTGGGCCCAACCTGAGGACCTGGAGGGGGAAAAAGGATAGAAATAGAGGGGGTCAGACATAAAGTCTGGCGAGTATGATAATTCGAACAATACTATTATCAAAATAACTAGACTAAGGCATAAGCTGGAAGACAAGTAAATGTCTATGAACTCCTTGGAAGATAAAGATAGCGTTTAAGATAACGTTAAAGATAACGATAAAGGCACACCTAATTACTAACGAATGATTACTACACTGCACCACACCAGTCACCCTATTGTTTGATCCCACTTGCTTCACACAGAAACTTTATAAATAGCCTTACGTACCCCTAGCTGACTACATAGGTGTTGTCTGCCCCTATCTCCACCAGGTGTACCCCACTACCCACTTTCGATCGGCTCCCTACTCGTAGATACCCGTGCTGGCCCCACAGTGGGGTGTATCACTCCCCTAAAGTGGCAACCCGATACAACATGAGAATGCACGGCTTATACCTACACAATGCAACAACGTCTTACCTACCAGCCCGGGTCCACACACGCATACGAAACCCGTTGGACTTGCGTTGCCACCGCTCCCCGTTTTGGCCTCTTACAGTCAAACCCAGCATGCGTATCCCGTCCTCGACTTGGGTTGAGCCCACAAAGATACGTTTGGGATACTGGTCGAAATGGGCCCCCACAAGCTACCCACCTAAGCTTGTCACTAGTATATCCCACTTAACCCTCTTAGTCATGTTCATTTACATGTGTGTTTGGTTAAGTCTTACTAATCGTATTTCATATGCCACTAAGGGCACCCCCTAGATTCCTCATGCCACCCAAGGCACCTACTTAACCCCCATGTCTCACCTTACATGTTTATCTGGTTAAGTTTTTCTTAATTCATTCAGGCCATAACCTCATAAAGACCTCTCACATTAGACTGGCATTTATGGCAGCTGGATTTGCCGGGCGGGTCCGGGCAGTCTTACACCATAAAAGAGTCTAACCTCGTGTCTTTACAACTGTTATGCTTTAGTTTAGGCCTAGGACCTCTCACATTGGGCTGACATTTGTGACCACTGGATTTGCCGGGCGGGTCCGGGCAGGTTTACGTCACAAACGAGTCCAACCTCGTGTCCTAAGCATTGATTAACACTTATAATCTTTTACCCCAGTTTTAATAATTCCCTATTCAAATTATTAATTAAGTCAACTTTTAATGATGTCCATAATTGACTCAATTATGGCCATCCACTTATGGCATGCAAAATCATATCAATTGCAACCCAACTTTTTAATATTAAATCCTTAATATTACCCCTACCCCACGTTTATACGTTCGCTTATTCAACGCATAATATAGGCTAGACTTGTATAGTCTAACACCTAGCACAAAGATAAATTATCACAACATATAGACAATTAAAATAAATCTAATCATAATAGGGGTGAAACTTGCATAAACTACACATGTTAAGGATCAAAAGGTGTCAACTTGTTAAATGTCTCAATTTACATGATATGATCATAGCCCAAATCTATACATAAACTTGCATATGGGGTTTTTAGGCAACATAATGATGGTGTGAACTAGCATAGGATATCACATATGTCATAGCATAATTCTAGATGTCATAATAGATGTCATGGTATATGTTCATAAATTTTCTAATCAATCTAACTTGCATATGTGACTTGTCATATAGATCAACATAACCCAAACATGATGATTTAATTAATATGAACTAACTAGCATAGATGGTAACATCATGGCCTTTTTAACATGTATGATTCATCACAACTTAGCATAGAAACTTTCAACATACATAACATCATCATAGCATGATTTACAACATATAAGATATCATCATCACATAACATTGGATTTACAATATACATGATAGCAAAAGGGGTTTACAACAACATATATGATAATTCACATCTTTTACTCATAATCCATTCAAAACTCAACCTAATTAAAATGATAATAATCTTGTTAAGATCATCATACTCACAATTTAGAGAAGAAAAGAGAGAGTTTTGCTTTGCTTTAGGGTTGAGAGAATTAGAATTGAATTTGCTTTTCTTCTTTCTTAGTTGGCGGCGGCTCCATTGATTTCCATGGCGATGGTATGACGGTAACTATTCTATTTTAATTAGGTTTAGGGTTAGCATTAGGATGTATTTATAGGTGTAGGAAGTTATTTAGGACCATTAGATTAACCCTGAACCATGAGAACCAATCAAATGCAAAATCTGCATTTGAGCGAATTGGCCCACGGGTTGACAAACAAACACCCTGAATTAACCCCTAGTCGACCCAGCAGAGCTCGGATAGACCTCAAAAATGGGCCGGTTCGGTTATTCCCCCTCCCAATACGCTGTTTTGAACTTTTTCGCATATTTATTTATTTAATTTTTAATTTTTTTTTATATATATATCAATATATATATTTCTCTGTGCAACCCATTTCACTTAATTCTTTTCTAAAAATTAAGTATACTTTAATTTGTGAATTTTAATGTTATAAAATTACGGGGTGTTACATTCTCCCCTCCTTAAAGGATTTCGTCCCCGAAATCTCCAAGTCAAGAAGAATGTATATCCTACCATCTAATCGTCCATCTACTCAACCATCAGACACCAGCATCCATTGTCCTTAAAAGACTTCTAATGCTTTAATGTTTATATGCACAGTGTGTGTATATGTCCATATCTAATGCAAAATTAGGCGGTCTACTGATTCAGTCGACCTCCTTAGTGTAATTCATGATAGTGCCATGCGTCCAATATGTATGCAAAAGATTCCTAATGATACATATTAATTCTATATGCATGCACAACCATCCACCCGAATGCAGCAACTATATGATAATACAACCATTATACATCCATTTTACTAAATACATCCATATATATGCAATATGCAATATGAAGTGACTGAGCCGATCTGGTGCCTAATAGTGTGTGTATATGCATCCACGAGCAACCACTAGCAAACACTTGCATCCACTTTGCATCCACCATACATAACGTGTCTCAAACACATGTTTCAACCATAGGATTATCCTAACTAAAGGTCAAAGATACTAGCGAGAGGATATACTAAAGATAAGATAAGTACAAGCTAAGCGATAAAGGAGAAATTAAAAGACATACCCTCAAAAAGAAAAGGGTATCGTGAACGCATCTTCTCTTCTGTCTCCCAAGTAGCGTTGCTCTCATCATCTCCCCATTGCACTTTGACTAGTCTGACCACTCGATTCCTCAACCCCTTGATCTCCGACCCAAGAATGCGCGTAGGAGCTCGTCGAATTGTCGCATCACGCTCTATCTCCACCTCTCTAAGAAAGCTTGGCTCTACCACTTCCGCGGTCTCGTGCAAGCACTTCCTCAAATGTGACACATGGAATACGTCATGTACACCACTAAGTCTCTCGGGCAACTCCACTCTATACGCCATCCGTCCAATCCTCTCCTTAATAGGAAACGACCCTACAAACCTTGGTGCTAATTTCCCAACGGACCCAAAGCGAACAACGTTCCGTAATGGAGACACTTTGACAAAGACCATGTCCCCAACTTCAAACTCGAGATCTGTCCTCTTATCCGCATAAGATTTCTGTCTATCCTGTGCTGCTTTCATCCTCCTTCGAATCAAGTCGATCTTCTCCGAAGTCTCCCTAATCATATCGGGCCCAAGTAAGATCTTATCCGTAGATTCCCACCAACATGTAGGTGAACGACAAGGTCGTCCATAAAGAGCTTCGAATGGTGCCATACCAATGCTGGACTGAAAGCTATTATTATATGCGAACTCAACCAATGGAAGATGCTCTTCCCACGTACCCCCAAAGTCTAGGATACATAGCCTCAACAGATCCTCTAGAATACGATTCACCCTCTCGGTCTGGCCGTCCGTCTGAGGATGATATGCGGTGCCCAAACATAACTGAGTCCCTACCGCCTCTTGTAAGCTTCTCCAAAATTCGCTAGTGAAAATAGGATCGCGGTCGCTCACTATGCTAGAAGGAACACCGTGCAAACGAACTATCTCTCGAACGTATACAGAAGCTAACCATGGAGCAGTCCTCTTACTCTTCACGGTAATGAAATGGGCGCTCTTAGTAAGTCTATCTATTATAACCCAAATTCCCGTGTTACCCTTCCCCGATCGCGGTAATCCATCCACAAAATCCACCGAGACACTTTCCCACTTCCATAGTGGAACCTCCAATGGGTGAAGCAACCCACTGGGTTTCTTTTGCTCCGCTTTTACTTGTTGGCACACCAAGCATCTAGCGACATACTCGGCCACATCTTTCTTCATGCCGGCCCAAAAGTAAACTCTCTCCATGTTTTTGTACATCTTGTCCCCGCCGGGATGAATGGTCATCTTCGAACGATGTGCTTCATCAAGAATAATCTTCTTTAGGTCATCGTCTTTTGGTACACAAAGTCTACCGTCCCTACGTAACCAACCCTTATCGTCTAGGGTATACCTACGGAGATGGCTTGATGACTCCCCTCCTTTGAGTTTTTCCACTAACTCAACCAACTGCGGGTCGTCTCGCTGTGCCTCGCCAATCCGTCCCAAAAGCGTAGGACTGACCTCCAAGGATGCTAGCAAACCGGGTACGAAGTCAACGGAAGGTCTAAAGTCAAACATTGAAATGAATTCTTAACTTCGCCGCTCAACAAACAAAGGACTTAAGGATAATTTTTTTCTACTTAAGGCGTCTGCCACCACGTTACCCTTGCCAGGGGTATATGCTATCTCGAAGTCATAGGATGCTAAGAACTCCATCCACCTTTGCTGCCTTAAGTTCAAGTCCTTTTGAGAAAATAAGTATTTGTGGTTAGTGAATAATTCGAATTTCTCGCCAAGAAGATAATGACGCCAAGACTTAAGCGCGAAAATGATAGCGGCCAACTCTGGGTCATGTGTGGGGTAATTCTTCTCATGCGCTCTCAACTGCCTTCCACCATAGGCTATTACCCTACCCTCTTGCATTAAGATTGCGCCTAGTCCTGTCCCACAAGCATCAGTATAAACGGTAAACGGCTTACTCCCGTCTGGCAATACTAAGACTGGGGCTGAAGTCAAAGCTCTCTTCAAACGTTGGAATGCATCATCACAATCTACGTCCCATGTGAAAACTAGGTTCTTCTTCGTCAAGCGTGTCAATGGAGCTGATATCTTTGCGAAGTTTTTGATAAACTTCCTATAGTAGCCAGCCAACCCCAAGAAACTTCTCACTTCGGTAGCATTTTTAGGGACCTTCCAATCTTGGATGGCCACCACCTTCGCGGGATCCACGGCTATCCCTTCTTTGGAAACCACGTGCCCCAAGAACCGTACTTCCTTCCTCCAGAAGTGACACTTAGAAAATTTAGCCTTAAGGCTATGCGCTCGTAGGGTCTCCAACACTTCCCTAAGATGTAGGGCATGCTCTTCTTCATCCTTAGAAAAGATCAAGATGTCATCTACAAAGACTACCACGAATTTGTTAAGGTACTCCCTAAACACCCTACTCATCAAATCAACAAAATATGCTGGGGCGTTTGTCAAACCGAAGGGCATCACTAGCCATTCATAGAAACCGTCCGGAGTCCTAAAGGTAGTCTTGTCTATGCCATCCTCAGCCACTCTCAACTGATGGAACCCAGTGGCTAAGTCCAACTGCGAAAACACTGAGGCGCCAACTAACTGATCGAAGAGATCGTCAATCCTCGGTAGTGGTTGTCTGTTCTTCTTAGTAAGTTTATTAAGTTCTCTATAGTCCACGCACAGTCTAAGGGACCCATCCGCCTTCGTGGCAAATACTACTGGAGCACCCCACTCCAATATACTTCGTCTTATGAACCCCTTCTCAAGCAACTCCTTCACTTGCTTATCGAGTTCCCTCCTTTCATGTGGAGCCATGTGGCGTACTGGCAAAGATACCGGTTTCGCATTATCCACAAGATATATTCGAAAATCTATCTCCCGCTTTGGAGGCAAGCCCTTCACCTCCTCAAACACATCCGAATATTCTCGGACCACTCTAACAGATCGTAGATTTTCCTCAGACGCGTCAAGCGATTCTAGATAACTTAGCATAACCGAATTTATGGGATTACAGAAGATTTCGAGAGTGTTGCCAAGATGAGTCACGAGCCTAACTACTCTCCTTTCACAATCAAGAACGACCCCATTTCTGGATAACCAATCCATTCCTAAAATTAGCCCATAGCCCGTGAAGCCCAACACATAAGCATCACATCTAAATTCAACGCTAAGTATGGAAATTTTCAAATCCAAACACATCATAGACAAATAAGCTGAGCCCCCTATTGGATTCGAAACAACTAAGGGATCCTCTACTAAACTGGTGTTTAAGTGCAGTGATTCAACTAATGATGTAGAGATAAACGAATGCGATGCGCCTGAATCGAATAAGGTACGGACAGGATGATCAAACAGAAAAACTAAGCTTTCAACAAAAATGGTTCTACCTCGTTCTTGCAGCGATGGGACCGCGAGAGCCTGAACTTGTCCCCTAGCCTGCCCTGGTGCCATAAGAGCCTGCACCTGTCCTCCCGAGGTAGCTCCTGCCCTCTGCCCCTTCTTTGGGCAGTCCTTCACTAAATGTCCCGCATCGCCACAATGAAAACAGCCTGTCTTCTTTTTCTTTCGGCAATCCTTGCTGAGATGGCCTGGGGTTCCACAGTTAAAGCACTTCTTCTTTCCCTTGCCATTATTGTCTTTTCCACCCTTCTTGTTTTGCTGTTGTGGTTTCGTCTGATCCCCCTTCTTCTCGGGTGCCTTATCAGCTTTAGCGCTTTTCTCCTCATGCATAAGCGCCATTTCTACTAACTTCTCAAAGGTGGCCCCCATAGGGATGTGGGTCATAGCCAACCCTTGCAATGGTTCATTCAAGCCATTCACGAACCTTAGAGCCTTCTTCTCCTGCGTGTTTACTAAGTCCAAGCCAAACCTTGCTAACTGATTAAATTTATTGACATATTCTTTCACTGATGAGCTTCCTTGCTTCAATGTCAAGAACCTTTCCATATATAGATTTTCTTCCGCCCTTGAGAGAAACTTCGCCTCGAACCTACGTCTGAAATCCGCCCAAGAGTCAACAGGACACTCCCCATTAGTGACCTCCCACCAAAATGAGGCCTCTCCCTTCATCAACCAAGCTGCTAAACGAACTCTCCTCCCTTCTTCTACTTCAAACATTTCTAGCATTTTTTCCACCTCCTTAAGCCAATCTCTAGCTTCCACAAACGTTTCTGACCCTTGAAATGGTTTTCCACCCATAGCCTTGAATTCCTTGCACGTCTTTGCAAAAGTATCTACGCGAGGAGGAGGAGGAGGAGGAACGGGTGCAACTGGTGGTGGAACATTGGCTGGACCTGCAGCAGCCCTAGCCTCCAATGGCCTCCTATACCATCCTGGTATCGTTACACCGTCGGGTAGATTAAGATCTTCAGCCATGCTGAAACGAAAAAGGAAAGATTCAAAATGGAGAATTCGAAAGATAAAGATATGTGGCTATTGGGGATTATGTTTTTCTTAAAAACTTTTCTCATTAAAACATGTTTTTGAAAACACTTCTTCCAAAAACAACTATTTTTCTAAAGTATTTTTATCTGTTCTGGTAACCTTAAGCTCTGATACCACGTGTAACACCCCACGTCCATTAATGTCATTCACAAAGGGAATGCATTAACTTCCATGGAGATTATAAGTGAATATAGAACAGAAAAATTACAACAAGACAGATAATAAATAGTACTTGGAAATTTAAAACTTCATTTTATTGCAGCGGAAATTAAACATGTTTGTTACATCATAAAACCATAGATCATAACCAAGTACAATATCCATCTTCATAAAAACAAAATACATAATCCCATTACATAAATAGCCATTAAAAAGATAACAAGCTGGACTTTACTTCAACGGTCCAAGCTTTCCAAAGAGAGATGAAGCAATTCAATCAAACTCCACTAGAGCTGGGCCCAACCTGAGGACCTGGAAAGGGAAAAAGGATAGAAATAGAGGGGGTCTGACATAAAGTCTGGCGAGTATGATAATTCTAACAATACTATTATCAAAATAACTAGACTAAGGCATAAGCTGGAAGACAAGTAAATGTCTATGAACTCCTAGGAAGATAAAGATAGCGTTTAAGATAACGTTAAAGATAACGGTAAAGGCACACCTAATTACTAACGAATGATTACTACACTGCACCGCACATTACTACATTGCACCACACTAGTCACCCTATTGTTTGATCCCACTTGCTTCTCACAGAAACTTTATAAATAGCCTTACGTACCCCTAGCGGACTACATAGGTGCCGTCTGCCCCTATCTCCACTAGGTGTAACCCACTACCCACTTTCGATCGGCTCCCTACTCGTAGATACCCGTGCTGGCCCCACAGTGGGGTGTATCACTCCCCTAAAGTGGAAACCCGATACAACTTGAGAATGCACGGCTTACACCTACACGATGCAACAACGTCTTACCTACCAGCCCGGGTCCACACACGCATACGAAACCCGTTGGACTTGCGTTGCCACCGCTCCCCGTTTTGGCCTCTTACAGTCAAACCCAGCATGCGTGTCCCATCCTCGACTTGGGTCGAGCCCACAAAGATACGTTTGGGATACTGGTCGAAATGGGTCCCCACAAGCTACCCACCTAAGCTTGTCACTAGTATATCCCACTTAACCCTCTTAGTCATGTTCATTTACATGTGTGTTTGGTTAAGTCTTACTAATCGTATTTCACATGCCACTAAGGGCACCCCCTAGATTCCTCATGCCACCCAAGGCACCTACTTAACCCCCATGTCCCACCTTACATGTTTATCTGGTTAAGTATTTCTTAATTCATTCAGGCCATAACCTCATAAAGACCTCTCACATTAGACTGGCATTTATGGCAGCTGGATTTGCCAGGCGGGTCCGGGCAGTCTTACACCATAAAAGAGTCTAACCTCGTGTCTTTACAACTGTTATGCTTTAGTTTAGGCCTAGGACCTCTCACATTGGGCTGACATTTGTGACCAATGGATTTGCCGGGCGGGTCCGGGCAGGTTTACGTCACAAAGGAGTCCAACCTCGTGTCCTAAGCATTGATTAACACTTAAAATCTTTTACCCCAGTTTTAATAATTCCCTATTCAAATTATTAATTAAGTCAACTTTTAATGATGTCCGTAATTGACTCAATTATGGCCATCCACTTATGGCATGCAAAATCATATCAATTGCATCCCAACTTTTTAATATTAAATCCTTAATATTACCCTTACCCCACATTTATACGTTCACTTATTCAACGCATAATATAGGCTAGACTTGTATAGTCTAACACCTAGCACAAAGATAAATTATCACAACATATAGACAATTAAAATAAATCTAATCATAATAGGGGTGAAACTTGCATAAACTACACATGTTAAGGATCAAAAGGTGTCAACTTGTTAAATGTCTCAATTTACATGATATGATCATAGCCCAAATCTATACATAAACTTGCATATGGGGTTTTAGGCAACATAATGATGGTGTGAACTAGCACAGGATATCACATATGTCATAGCATAACTCTAGATGTCATAATAGATGTCTTGGTATATGTTCATAACCTTTCTAATCAATCTAACTTGCATATGTGACTTGTCATATAGATCAACATAACCCAAACATGATGATTTAATTAATATGAACTAACTAGCATAGATGGTAACATCATGGCCTTTTTAACATGTATGATTCATCACAACTTAGCATAGAAACTTTCAACATACATAACATCATCATAGCATGATTTACAACATATAAGATATCATCATCACATAACATTGGATTTACAATATACATGATAGCAAAAGGGGTTTACAACAACATATATGATAATTCACATCATCTACTCATAATCCATTCAAAACTCAACCTAATTAAAATGATAATAATCTTGTTAAGATCATCATACTCACAATTTAGAGAAGAAAAGAGAGAGTTTTGCTTTGCTTTAGGATTGAGAGAATTAGAATTGAATTTGCTCTTCTTTCTTAGTTGGCGGCGGCTCCATTGATTTCCATGGCGATGGTATGACGGTAACTATTCTATTTTAATTAGGTTTTGGGTTAGCATTAGGATGTATTTATAGGAAGTTATTTAGGACCATTAGATTAACCCTGAACCATGAGAACCAATCAAATGCAAAATCTGCATTTGAGCGAATCAGCCAACGGGTTGACAGCCAAACACCCTGGATTAACCCCTAGTCAACCCAGCGGAGCTCGGGTCGACCTCAAAAATGGGTCGGTTTGGTTATTTCCCCTCCCAATTCGCTGTTTTGAACTTTTTCGCATATTTATTTATTTAATTTTTTATTTATATATATATATCAATATATATATTTCTCTGCGCAACCCATTTCACTTAATTCTTTTCTAAAAATTAAGTATACTTTAATTTGTGAATTTTAATGTTATAAAATTACGGGGTGTTACAACCTCGGATAGATGATTTGTTTGATCAGTTGAGTGGCGCGAGAGTATTCTCTCAGTTGGATCTCACGACAGGTTTTCATCAGTTTAGAGTGGAAGCTGAGAGTATAGCTAAAACGACATTTCGGACGCCGTCTGGGTTTTATGAGTGGTTGGTCATGCCGTTCAGGCTGGCCAATGCCCCAACATATTTTGTGGATCTTATGAATAGGGTATTCAGAGATCAGTTGAATAAGTTTGTCCTTGTGTTTGTGGATGATATTTTGGTCTACTCGAGGATAGAGGAAGAACAAAAGAAACATTTAAGAATAGTGATGGAGGTGTTAAGAAAACACTAATTGAAAGCAAAGTTTTCTGGAGGGAAGTGAGATACTTGGGCCATGTTGTTTCAGAGAATGGTATTGTTGTGGATCCTGCGAAGGTGGCTACGGTACAAGATTGGTCTACGCCCAAGAATGCGACGGACACAGGAAGTTTCTTGGGGTTAGCTGGATATTATCGTAAGTTTATCCAAGACTTCTCCAAGATAGCAGCACCGTTGACTCAGTTGACCAAGAAGAATCAAGCTTTCGTCTGGGATGAAAAGTGCGAGAATGCATTCAAGAGTCTAAAGGAAAAGTTGACATGTGCTCCAGTGTTAGTCATTCCTAAGGGGGATGAAGAGATGACGGTATATACAGATGCATGTGGTATCGGATTAGGTGCTGTATTGATGCAAGGAGGTAGGGTTGTAGCTTATGCAAGTCGGCAACTGAAACAACATGAGAAAAGATACCCTACCCATGATTTGGAATTGACAGCGATCGTGTTCGTACTGAAGATGTGGAGACATTACCTATTAGGAGAAAGATTCGAGTTATTTACCGATCATAAATCGTTAAAGTATCTCTTCTCTCAGAAGGATCTAAATCTCCAACAGCAAAGATGGTTAGAATTCTTAGTTTCCTATGATTTCGACATCACATATACACCAGGAAAGGGTAATGCGGTGGCTGATGCATTGAGTAGAAGACTTGCCAGTTTAGGGGCTATTTTCTTGAATGGAAGTAACTGGAGTACATCGCTGGGTATGATTTTAGACCAAAGTGCGAGTTAGATCCAGAAATGTTAGCAAGTTTAATGATCAGACCCACTTTGATTGAGCGGATTGGTTCCAACCAAAGGGACGATTCTAACCTATTGTAAATCATCTCAAAGTTAGAGATGGGAATCGACGAAGAGATGAATAAGTATGGGCTTGATCGAGATGGATGGCTTAGAAAGGATGGAAGACTTGTTGTACCCAATGTCAATGGATTAAGAGATGAAGTGCTTAGAGAATGTCATCACTCAAAACTAATTATACACCCCGGTGGTAACAAGATGTACCGAGACATGAAGCGGACCTACTACTGGGAAGGGATGAAAAGAGACATTGGGAAGTTTATATCCAAATGCATGAATTGCCAGCTAGTTAAAGCTGAGCAAAAGAAGCTTAGTGGTTTGTTACAACCATTAGAAATTCCAGAATGGAAATGGGAATAAGTGTCAATGGATTTCATTGATGGGTTACTAAGGACTAGATCGGGCCATGACAACATTTGGGTTATTGTGGACCGATTGACTAAGAGTGCAAGGTTTATACCCGTCTAGTCAAACAGGACGGCAGCTAAGTTAGCGGAACTGTATATAAAGTGGGTAGTGAGATTTCATGGAATACCCAAAGGCATTGTGAGTGACCGAGATCCGTTGTTCACTAGTGGATTTTGGAAGAGATTACAAGAGGCGTTAGGATCAGAACTACATCTCAGTATCGCGTATTATCCTCAAACCGATGGTCAAACAGAGAGGGTGAATCATATATTAGAAGACCTCTTGAGAGCCTGTGTATTGGATTTTGGTGGATCATGGGATGACCATTTGCATCTAGTAGAGTTTGCATATAATAATAGTTATCAATCCAGTATTGGTATGACTCCATTTGAAGCTTTGTACGGAAGACCGTGTAACTCACCGTCATGTTGGTTAGAAATTGGTGAGAAGTTTGTACTTGGACCCGATGTGATAAGAGAAACTTCAGATAAGATCAAGATCATTCAACAGCGAATGAAGGTTGCCCAAGATAGGCAGAAAAGTTATGCTGATAAGAGGAGGAGAGAATTAAAGTTCTCCATTGACGACTTGGTGTTTGTCAAGATTTCTCCGTTGAAGAGCGTGATACGATTTGGCAGGAGAGGCAAGTTAGCACCAAGATTTGTTGGTCCATTCCCAGTTCTTGAGCAAATTGGGAATTTGGCATACAAAGTTGAATTACCAGAGAAGATGGCAGTAGTTCAGTTCATGTTTCCCAGTTAAGGAAGTTCGTACATGACCCAGATGTGACTATTTTACCTGATCAGTTGGATGATATCGAGGTTGAATCCAAGGCGGTTGAGAACCGCAAGCCTATGCGTATTGTTGGGAACAATACGAAGCAACTTCGAAGGAAGGGGGTGAAATTAGTCAAAGTTCAGTGGGGTGAGGATGAGAATGACTGTACTTGGGAGACAGAGGAGAGCATTAGGAAGACGTATCCAAAACTCTTCGCCCGGTAAGATTTCAGTTTCGATTTAGTCTTTCCGCATGCTAGGATAGGTTAGTTTTATTTGTTTTGCATGATTGATTGTTGTATATGGCTGGTAGGCATGCAGGATCCTTTGTATGTTTTGGGTTAAGGAATTTCGTGGACGAAATTTCTTAAAGGGGGGGGGGGGGGGGTGTAACGACCCGCATTCTACGCATCGAAAGATCGTAGAATATTTATTTATTTCACATACGAAGTCGTATGGTCATGTAACTTTGCGAGAAGACTATCGGGGTCATTTCCCATGTTCATGGTTTTCACCGATTTTTAAATGACCATTTTGCCCTTAGCTGATCTTGTTTTGGCCATAACTTTTGATTGGAAAGGAGTTTTGACCTGATACCACTTCTATTGGATCCGGATGATGGTTTACAATTCTGTAGAGTGGTCACATTAGCCAAACGGACTCACTGTTTGGGAGATATGGATGAAACAAGTTTCAGATGGTGAAAAACTGCTTAACCAGGCCAAATGAGGTGATTAGTAAATGGGCCCATAACCCATTTCGGGATTAGGGTTATGGGGAGGCTGAAATGAGTTAGGTTTTCATTTCATTTCAGTTTTCCAGCCGCTACAAACACTCTCTTCAACACAACAATGGCCTCCAATATCTAAAAACACATCTAATCACTTCTTAATCAAGTTTTGGCTTAAACTACATCAAACCCAGGAGAAATAGCACCATTTCAGAGTTAGAGCTACTATTAGACATCAATATTTGTGCCAAATAGAGATTCATTTCAGATCTGAGTTTTATTTGTGGAAAAGGTGAGTGATTAGCATTGTTTTGACACTAATTACAGTTAATTAGGATGATTAGTGGTAATTATCGAATTTATACATTAATAAATTCATGAAAAATATTTATAAATTCTAAAATATTATTTTATACCTTTGTTAGAAATTTGGGTTGATTTGGTTAAGTTTTGTTAATCCTATGATTAGTTTTTCTTAAACATGCTTAAGGGAAAATATGAGGTTTTGGCTATGTTTGATCCATTTTACATGCTATATTTGTTGTTTTGGTATTTATGATTGATTGTACATGTTGCTATGACTGTATGGTAGGATTTGTGATTGTCTAGAAGTGTTAGATTGGTCGAAAACGCCGTCGAATGGTGTAAAACAGTCGCTGGAAAGAAGTGCAGGTAATTGCCCGAACCGGATCGGATCAAAGGGGGGAAGCACGAACCGACCCGCTCGCCTGGAAGCTCCACGATCCGACCCGCTGGTGAGAAGGAGCTCTGATCCGAAACGATGCCACTCACGAACTGCTTCAGGAGCTAAGGAACCAATGGCCACGGAGGATCACGAACCGATGCTGGGCCACGACCTGAAGTCCTCCGATCCGAACCGCCTTCCACGTGAGCTGCTCACACCACCCGACCCGATCCGCCCTCATGAGCATGAAGCTACCCCGACCCGAACCACTCTAGGGGGCGATCCGAGCCGTTTAGCAGACACCGAACCGATGGCGTTGCATCACAAGTAGGACCTGACGATGAGTCACGAGCTGGAGGAGCATGACCCGACCCATATGGGGTATTCCGATCCGAACTGAGGAGCTGATGACATGACCTGAAGCAAAGTGAAGTGAAGAAATGAAGACCGATCCGGGGAAGAAGGAGGAGACCAAAACCCGAGATGCAAAGGTAGTCCAAATAGGATGTTTGTACTCAGAATCCAGTTGGGAACCAACGAGTCGACTTCATGAGTTGGGCTTTGCTGCGGGATGTGTGCTAAGGAGTTGTTGATGTCTATAACTTTGAATCATTATGTGTAGGGGGTACGTGAACGGATTCAGGGCCACCGTGGCCTAGGTACGACTAAAGAGCTATAGACCAATGAAGTGGGGTCATTTGTAAAGGTTTGGTCATGACTCCATGGGGTGAGCTTGGTAGTAGAAGTAGTTGTACAAGTTGAACTCCGTCACTACTTCGATGGGTCTTGTGATCGAAGCAGTAGATATCGTATGCTTTACGCACTGAGTGAGAGATGTGAGGATGGTTGCTATGTTTGATTTGTTTGCCATCATTATGACATGCACACCCCCACCCCCGTTATCTTTACACCATCTGTTCAGTGGCAACTTAGAGTATTGTACGGTATGTAGTGCTAACTCTTTGGTTGCAGTTCCAGGTTCAGGTATGGTTTAGTATACCTATTATTGTTCTGTTTAGCTGCTTATCGCTCATACCAGAATTTTTGTCTGACCCAGAGTTTTTTGTCTCTTCTTATTACTCTGGGTACTCTCATGAGCATACTAGAGACAGGTTAGGTGGTATGCACGAGTTGCTGTACCGGAGACGAGCATGAGGCTTCCACGTATGATATATATAGACATTCTCCCTGTGTTGCTGCGGTCACTACTTTGGGCATTAGTGGTGTACCTTTCTTTTGTTTAGAGACAGTAATTTGGAAAGTTGTAATAAGCTGTATTTGGATTTCCGCTACTCTGATGATGATGTTGATGTTGGTTTTAGTTATCAGCTTATGCACTGTCTCGCCTGTTTTATGTCAAGTATATTATTATTATATTTTGTTCCATGCGATGTGAGACATTCTACAGGTTTTCGATTAGTTCATTCGCTTCTTTCCTTTCTTTGGCGACCGTTCCGTGCTGGTCGGGCATGTGTACAACGCACTTTCGGAGGAAATGCTGGCTGGTGTGGGGCGGGCCGTCACATATCCCCAAATTGATTTTTGTACCCCACAATAACTCTTCATTATAGGTTACTGATAATATTTTTGGAGTGTTCCCTATTTCAATTTCGTCATTTAATCTTCTCTTGTCTAGCCTCCAATTATGCGTCGGATCAAGAAGCTTTCTATGGTTCATATAACACATTTTTTTGCTATGCTTCAAATAATTCGAAGAAGTTTCATAATGACATACTGGACACGCTAGTTTCCCCTTCGTGCTCGAACCTGACAACATGGCATATCCCGGAAAATCACTAATGGTCCATAAGACGCTTGCATGTAAATTAAAATTCTCATCAGTCAAGGAATCATAAGTTTCGATGCCAACATTCCATAACGCTTTCAATTCCGCAATTAAAGGATGCATATATACGTCAATACTGTTCTTGGAAGAATCTGGATCTTAAAGTTGAAAGAATCAAATTCTCTTGTTTCATACATAACCAAGGCAGAAGATTGTATTTTACCAACACAATTGGCCATGTATAATAACTTGAATTCATTAAACGATATGGATTAAATTCATCAGCTGCTACACCCAATCTAACATTTTGATTTTCTGATGAAAAATAAGGACAGTGAGCATCCATCGTCTTTCACGCCACACCATCGGCTGTATGTCATAGTTTTCCATCTTTTCGTTCTAATGTGTGCCATCTCATAAGTTGGAAAATTCTTTGCACATAAACATTCTTCGTAACCTTGGTCTTTGCAAAAAGTACCTCATAACATTTGTCGGCACTTTGGGAATCAACTTTGGTGGTTCATTATTATCAGCGATGTATTTTTTCCTTTGCAACCCACCTCGAAAAATCACAAGTGTCACAAGCCTCTTTATCTTTATTCTCTACCCAATATAACATGCAATTGTTTGGGCAGACATGTACTTTATGGTAATCAAGACCGAAATCCTTAATGACACTCTTTGCAGCATTGGAAAACAAAAGCAGCTGGGCATCAGGAAATGCTTCTTTTATTAGTTTTACTAATTCCCCAAATGCAAACTCATTAATTTCATAAGCACAATTTAAATGATAAAGCCTGATTAAGAAACTTAGTGGAGAAAATTTAGTGCAGCTAGGATATAACGGTTGTTTTCCTTCTTTAACATGCCGATAAAATTTCTCAGCCTATGGATTTGGTTCTACTTCAATGTCCCCTGGATTTTGAAATTTGTAACCCGCACATATGAACATCACATCAAAATTATCCTCAAAATCCATCTCCATTTCATAATCCGTATGGTCATTAACACCTATTAATTTCATCTGTGAAACCTCACAAATCCACCCGGCATGTAATGGAGAAGGGCCTTAAAAATAAGATGATCATATATGATGTTTTCACAATACCAATTACCTTATGCACACTTTTTGTAGGGGAACTTCATCTCATCACCTACTTTATAAATGGGAAATGCATTTCTTAGAAAAGCTTTTACCCCTCTAGCATATTCTGCACTCGATCTCGGAAGTCCTATCCATATGTAATACTCATTATCCATTGCCACAATCTAACCATGGCCTAGTAAGACTAAATTTGACACCACTAACAAATTCAAGACACAAACATGGGCTACCCTGTAAACTTTGATTAAATTAGAAATAAAAACACAACAAATTGCACATATACATGAAACAATCAAATTAATAAATATACATAATTAGTGTGGTGAAATCAGTATGTGGCCAAATACAACTAGCATTATTTTGATTTGAATTATCATTGACTTTTGGAACTGAATTATCAGGAGAAAACATAAAATAAGCAACTAAGGATACGAAGGATACTGAACACAAATTCATAACACTACACGAATGAACCAAAACAAGCAACTAAGGATACTGAACACAAATTCATAACATTACATGGATGCACCAAAACAAAACAATACAGATACAAAGACGAAACAGACGGATACAAAGATGGTATAGTTGGATATATACAAAGAATGATCCAACAATTTAATTTTGTCTTCTATTGTTTAGTCCGTGAAGCTGGTCATTAAGTCTACTAATTTCATTTTGAAAGCCAACAAATCGAGTTTGCAGCGTTATAAGTTGATGTTGTAATTCATTTGCGTATTTAGCGGCTTAACTTGGAAATTGATGGTCAATCCACTGCCAAAAGGTACACCCTGTGGAATAAATAAGACATCTAAAATAACGATGACCTTAACTCCAATCAAAATAACATCTTCTATAGTGGCATATCCACACTCACACATTATGATTGGTGACTCAACTTGCTGTTCGTTTACCACTTGGTTGTTTTGATGCTGAGGACAGAAGGCAGCACAACTTTGTCGGCGATGTAGCCTTTCTTGGTGTTGTCTTCGGAGTTCTTCTTCTCTAGTTTATACTCACGCAAATTTTCGTAGTGCCTTTCTTACATCTCTATGCAGAAATCATTAGGACTTCCTGGTGATTATGGGTTTAACAGTCCTAGATCACCCATGCCCAAGGTATCTTCATAGCCGTATGATGTAGGAAGAAAAATAGGCATTATTTTACTACAAACAGAAATAGACGTTGTTTAAATTATGAAATTTCATTTTCTTTTAACAAGTTAATTTTTGAAGTTGTTTTAAATTAGATTTATTTTTCTTTTGTCCTCTAATTTTTTTTTCCACTTTACGCAATTTGACATTTAAACATATTAAGTCAGTGTTAATTTATCTACCAATACATCAATGGTTTAGCAAACATAAAAATACAAAACTTGCACAATTTCAACACAGGAAAACATATAAATACAAAACTTCAAGTATTAAAAACTCGAAATATTCAAATAAAAAACCCCAAGCATATAAACATTCAAATGAAAATGAGCAGAAAAACACAATTTAAGGCAATCGGTATACCCAAATCACATACAGACTTTGAATGTAAACCAAAATAAGTTAGAGATGAAATCACCTATATAAAACCCAAATGATGAAGCCGTAACTGCCTATAATTTCCCTAAATGATCCAAATCATAAGTGTGAAGTTTGTAAAATAGGAGCAATCAAAGTTATATAGTTTGTAATCGGAGGTACAAAGGCAATCAGAAGTGTTATAGAGGTGTTTATGGAGAGATTTCGTGGAGAGGGTTTGCGGTGATTTGGTCGAGTGATTTTGTCAACAGAGAGAGTAGAGGAGAGAGGGAGATTTTTTTGTGAGGGGAAGTATTTCATGAAGGGGGAAACGTCGTGCCGAAATTTCACTTAATGTAAGCAGGGATTAGCTTGAACCATTGGATTAATCATGCATCTACGGTTGAAGTTTTGTTTATGCTGATAACGCAGATCGCTGAGCTGGATTGTATATATGTAAAGTTATGCTTTTAACTTGTGTTGCACGTCAAAACACTAGAATTTCCACTGCAACAATGCATTCACGTCTAGTGCAACAACATATGAATATTGTGGCAGAAGATCAAAGAAAACACAGCTTTTGCAATGCTTTTCATGCAACGCACACATAATAGTGTTGAATATGCCCACTTATGGAGTAGTGCGAAGTCGAGACATATTCCCGTATTATCTCATATAAATTTATTCTTGCCGTATGTGTTGATTTATCAGAATTATACTGATCTAGTTGTGTACTTCGATTTCGTAATCATGTATGTATAGGTTTCTCTTTGTGTAAGGAGTATTGACATATTTTATTTTGTTTATTTCGTTGTGAGATTACATTATGCACTGTTTCTGTTGTGATTGGTGTTCTTCTTTTATTCTAACATTTCTTTCTTCTTCTCGCCCTCTAACTTCTTTCTTTTAACTATTTGAGTTTTTGATACTTGAGTTTTGGCAAGTGAATTCAAATAATGGATTAGTGCCGGAATTCAAACGTCGAATTATTCGGGTCGTTACACCTTTGGTCACTCCTCTTATTCATGTCAATCTGAAGCTAATGTCCCCCTCTAGTGAAGATCCCCCGGCCTAGGCCTTCTCTCAAAATTTGGGTTCCGAAAGTTAAGCTGGTTGTGGCTGACCATGTTCCACCAGTTCATGTGAGTGATGTGGACATTAAGGTTTCTTCCAACTTCGATGTTAATTGGTCGGATAATGAGATGGATTGGGTTCATACGACCTATAGAATGCACTTTGATTTTGAGTTCTATTTCTACAAGTTTGTGGAAAATGCTGGAGACCACCATTGTCTTTTTTATAAGCATGTTGGTAATTATTTTAACTTATGCGATGAGGAAGAGATTGAAGAGGATAATAATATACTCTTGCAAGACAATTCATGGGATAGGGTAAACATATTCTCACCGGATGCCTCATTTTATGTGGAGCGCTTAACATGTCTCATCTTTAATCATGTACGGTTTATGGTGCTTTATACGGAATTCCTTTATGATGTTTCCTCTGATGAGGATGCTTTTAGTTGTTCTTTCTTCGTTGCTCTATGTTGTAACTCTTTTTTTTATAGTGGTTGGTCACTTCAAACCAGACTAGTTGGTCTGTGCATGTGCATAATACATATTTTCCTTATGTTTATAAAAGTGGTACGACCACTATAATCCGGCTTGTTATGCAAAAATTATCAAACTATCATTAACCAAATAGTTAGACCACTAATTACGTTACTTAATGCTAACTCATCTTCTTCATCGCTTGTAACTCATATACATGCATAACCCATAACAGATGTGCACCTATTTGTAGTGATATGGGGCCATGCTTCATGAAACTCGAATCCGTCTTCACTAATGTGTCACTCTTCCCAAACCCGACCTGCCCGTAACATCACCTCAGCCTCCAACCCCATCCTCTAAACCACATTTTTCAGACTCCCAAGAGCCCCTAAAGTTGCGATTTTGCTCGAGGGATCGGACATTGATCTGATGACTTGAGAAAGTTCTAATAGGAAAGAGAAACACTACCATCACCTCCATACTATGAATCATTGCCTAAATATCCAATTGCAGTAAATCCTAAGTCGGTTGTAACCAAGTCGGCCTCTGACACATGTTGTCGCAGTCTATTTCGAACACATAGGCTC
Organism: Allium sativum; assembly: GCA_030737875.1. Lineage (NCBI taxonomy): Eukaryota > Viridiplantae > Streptophyta > Magnoliopsida > Asparagales > Amaryllidaceae > Allium > Allium sativum. Next base: position 385,493,436 of record CM060916.1, on the reverse strand, counting down.
GAAGCTCTCTTCAATTCGGACTCAACGATATTTATTTCATGATTTGTAGTGGCTTAAATCTCTCTATTTATATTTTTAAATCAACGACAATGAAAGTGATCATGTTTATTTAAGCTATAGGAAGAAAACAATGGAACATGTAAGGGATAGTGAACGACCAATATCATTCAAGGTTTCAAGGTTTTTGGATAACTAAATATTTATTTCACAAATAAGGCCCCAAAACTTGCGAACTCCAATCAACATGTGCTGCCTTTTGTCGTCTATGTAAAAACGTCTACAAAAAACAATGAGATTATTCTCGAGGCCTAAATCGATCATATGTGGAAGTTATTCTTTTAAATTCGAATTGATGTTATTTCTTACAAAAATTGACAAACACTTAATTTAAACACGGTCGAACGGTACGTTCGATCGATACGAAACTTGACAGTGTGCAATAACTCACTATGATGATTCCAGAAATATTAATTTTGTCATAATCTGATACTGTGCTCTCGCAATGACTATTTACACGTATTTCGAGATTGTTACGACCGTTGACTGGTCCGAACGCGAAATAAAGCGATCCAAGTACTCACTTCCATATAACGAGCAAGCCAGACTCAGTGGAATTGGTCCTATGTCCTGATTCAATCGTTTGTGGAAAATTACATTTTAGAACCGTCGATTGGATAATTAACGATCAATATTTAAATAAAATATTTAAATATCTAATCAATAAAATACGGATCATTACAATGTGTTTTCAATCTTTTCCAGCAATTCCGTAATTTTCACTTTACATGAAAATCTTTCTATTTTTCTTATTACTTTCACGTTATTTTGGATGGATTTAATTCTAGTGTTAAATCTGAACTTACAGTATTGTAACTTTTTAATACACATAGAAGAAATATAAATTAATTGTGCATAGTGGCAAAGCTGTAGCTTTCTATACATAAATGTAAAATTATAAACTTTTTTCACTTTAGTGAAAAATTGTAACTTTCTATACTTAATTACAAAACTATGATTTATCTGTAATTAAGTAGAAAACTTTAACTTTCTATACATATGCAAATGCATGACTTTTCTATACTTAAGTGCAAACTGTAACTTCCTAAAATAAATTGCAAAGTCATAATATTTTTTGCTCTCTCTCTTTTTGTTATAGATCTACGGGCACTACAGATTTTAGGTATTTTCTGTAAGTTTGATCTGTTTCCTTTTTATTTCAGATTTAAAGGTTTTACAATGTTTTTCTATAAATCTAGTGTTTCTTTATTTAATCCGTGTTTGTGAAAATTCCACTCTTTTCATTATTTTTCACATTAATAAAAGATTTAATTTACTTATTCAACTAATATTTACAGATTTATTAACCATTAACAGCAGATGTAAAAGAACCATAGAAAGTTATAAAAAATAGAATAATTGTATGAGAAAGATTGAAAATAATCTTTGTAGAAAATAATTTAGAGATTGTAAAAAACTGTAAAACTACATCTATTAAAAATACTTTATTATTTTAATTAATCAAAAAACTAAATTAACGGCTACTACTCACTTATCATCCTTAGCCGTAATCCGCAGTCTTCTTAGATCCCGATATTAGATTGTCTACTAATTTTTATTTTAAGATCCTCTCCTAGAAAATATTTATGTTGAGGTTTCTGCCTTAGGCTAAATGTAACAACCTAGAATTTTGACAATAGAAATTACTTATCAGAACCTCAAAAGTAGTAATTTATACAAACTATGGAATTTGATCATGAAACTTTAACCGATGCATTCGTCTAGGAATTCTGGTCAACTTTCATTTTGGAGTTCCACGAACGGAGTGCATATGAAAAAGTTACGGACGAAATACGAAAAATGGATAGAAATAAATAAACATAATAAATACATACATATTCCCATATATAACCAGCCCACACTAGGCAAATCGGCCAGAGAGCGGTCGATCGCCCCTAATGGGTGTCGACCGCTTCGGGCCTGAAATGCCCAGTAATGGCTAGGTTTTGAAGGGTATTTTCATTATATTATATAATATAAACGGATGGATGTTTATTTAAATACATTTAACGGTTCATGGTCAATTCCACTTCCATAAATAAAACGGTAAGGCCTCACTCTTTCCCATACAAATCATTAGACAACAACGAAGATTTTCTATTTCCCTTTCTCTTCAAATCAGTTTCTTAATCAAAATTATATTCATATACAGTTAATTAAATATAAATCATATAGATTCAAAAGGGATTATCAGATCAAAATGGAAAAGAATATGAATTGACGCCTAAGCAGTTGTACATCTAATTCTACCCTCTTTTCCTATTTTCTTGCAAATCTACAGATCTGAAAGTATCGCCGTTTCAGAACAATTGTAGATCCGCTAGAATATGAGGATTGTAAGCCTAAAAGATTATTCAAATATCAGATTTGGATGCTTTAAGGTAAGTGGGAAATTGACATACAAATTTATAATACCCTATTTATCTCATTTGAATTATATCCCAAAATATATGCCTAATATCATCAGATCTGTTTATAATATTGTTGAATTTGAAATGACACCCATCAGATCTGCTTGTAAATATTGTCAAAATTTGGAATTATTGATTTGTGGTCAGGAATAATATTATTTGTAAGCTTACTCAAATGGTTTGTACATACTACCTAAAATTTTGTCGGAAAATATATTGTGGTTGTTGCAAGACACTGTAGATTTGGAAGTCAGTCCCATTAAACACCGTTTAGATATAGTTATATTCCAGATCTCTAGTTTTAGTGTTAATTTATGAAGTATGTGATTTCAATTTTAAAAGAAATATGCCTATTTGTGTTTAGTGTTGTTGGAGGTTCTGTCTTAGTTGTTGTAAACATGCCATTTTCTTCTTTTTGAACAAAAAGACATTATTTTGGACTCACAAGAGATATGACAAAAAGATTTAAAAGGGGAGTAGTTGTGTAAACTAACATATAAGTATTAATATACATTTTTGTGGTAGTTTGCATCAGCTATTCCAAAATGTACATACATACATATATATATATATATATATATATATATATATATATATTTCTTGTGGTCTGAAATATGACTATTCCAATAATCATGCATAATTTACAATAACTATGCTAACGGTCTCTGTTTAGATTTGGAACCTTATGGAAAGATTGATTGCAAAAAAGAATGTTTGGATATTGGTTAAACCAAATTATTAAATTAACAATAATAAAAGAAGATAACTATGTTAAACGAGTAAAAATAAATATAATTATAAATATATCATTGGTTAAATCAAATTATTAAATCATCCATCCGAATCTACGTAAATGACGAAATATACATTGTATTGAATGTTTGATTGTTTGAATGGTATTTACTTATGGAATTACACATGTAAATGTAATCCATATTAATTTAATATATTTTTGGTGGCCATTATAGCAACTAATATGATTGGTTGTTATAAAAAAGACCACAAATAAATAAATAACCATTGTAAGCAATGTTGATTTGGGGAAAGTAAACTTAATAAGGAAATTAAGTCAAACGGTTACAATTCCTAAGATTTATTAAGATTAATGTCGTAAACCGCAACTAAGGAATTTAATTTAAAATCACATCTGGACACGAGGTTAGGTGCAACTTGTGGTAGAAGTCTGCCCAGAACCAACCGGCAAATCCGGCATCCACAAGTGGTCAGCTTAATGTGAGAGGTCTGGTGCACATATATATATATATAATAAATAAATAAAACTAGTAGTATCGGTTGGGGTTTGTAATGTCCCGTATTTTTACGGTATTATAATTAATTTATTTAATTATTTAAATAGTGATTAAGAGAATTAAATGGTTATTGAATTAAATTATATGGAATATTTAATTAATATAAATAATATAATAATATTTAATTCTAATATAGTCAGAAATAGTGAATTGACAATATAATGTGAACTGGACAATTGAAAATTTATAATTCAGTTTAGAGTTGAATTATATTAACGAATATATTATATAAACAACAGTTGAACGTATAATTATATTATAAATATAATAGAGCTCGAAATGGCGCGGTAGTTCGTTATTTGGCGATTTGAACTTCAACTGAATGTACAAAATCCGTTTTAAGCCGGATTATTGTGAAACAAGAAACGTTTGGAGCTGGTGAAGTATATATTTCTAATGGAAGAGAAAAATAAGGATTTCGTCGTGTAGATTTTGATTTATGTCCAAATCAAATTTTCGAAAAGTCGCTATGGAATTCCTTTATAATTTATAACGATTTATAAAAGAATTTAAATATAAATCGAATATCGATATAACTCTGATGATGCAATATCGAGTTGTAAATCCGTATATATTTATTCTGGAGCTATACGGTATTCTATTGTGAATATATATGATAATATAAATTTATTTATATTTAATTTATTTATTTCTAAATATATAAATATTTAAAAGGGTTTATTTAGAGCTTTAAAAATAGCCAGTTTTGCAAACGAACTCCATTTTCGATTAAACTAATTTTGTTGGATCCGTAATATTAAATCATTGTTAGATTTTAAGCTTCATGATTTTTGGGGTCAGTGTGTGGCTGTATGGATTTTTAATGTGAAAAACAGTCAGTATTTTGACGGTTAAAAATACGCTGTGTGAGAAAACGGAGTCGGAATTCGACGAAACCAGTTTCATTGGGTCCGTAATAGCGAACTGTTATCTATTATATGTTGTTCGTTCTGCTGTGAGATTCATGTTACTTTGATGTTGAAAGTTCTTCTTCTTCTATTCTAAGTTTCTATCTTATCTATTCTCACCCTCTAATTTCTATCATGGACTATCCTGTATTTCCGATGCTTGATAGTCGACATTGGGTTATATGTCGATTACTCAGGATCGCGAAAACCCGGGTCGTTACAGTGGTATCAGAGCTGAGGTTAAGTAATTATCTTGGCTCTGTGGCGTGACTCAGTAGAGATGGGGTTAGTAATACCCTAGATTGAGTGAGTGTATATATATATGAGAGAACGTATTTGTAGATTATATAAAAATGGTTTTATATTGTGGAGATTTGTTGGTGGAGTCGTTTATGGGTTCTGGTCAATCAGTTTGATCCACTGTATCAGTAGGAGTTTCTAAACACTCGAATATGATGGGACGACATGGTACGTTTTAAAAAGAGGGTAAAACAAAATAATTTTACCCAAAGTTTATTTTGAAATAAAGGACTTATATTGGAATTATTATAGTATAGTGGACGTGTTGGTTGTTATTACAATCGTATAATTGAGAAGGTTATATATATAACCAAATAAAATTCATATAAGTGTGATGTGTGAAATTAAATGAAGTAAACCTGAATTTAAATTCAGAATTGAAATTAAACCCTGGTAATTTGGAAAAGTGTTTATAAATGGATTTGGATTGAATATATGAGATTTTTAAAATCCTGGGAGATTTTAAATTGTTTTAAAGCAGTGTGAATGGTATTTTGAAATGTATTTCAAAGTGGAAATGTTTAGAAATGGTTTTAAAAAGTGATATATTATTGAACTCACTTCGATCGTCGGAAAATAAATTATGATGATGAAGGCTGCATCATCAGTGTTCATTTTCGAGTTCTATGTGATGGATTACTACCAAAGATACTGTTTTGAATTGTTTTGAGAAACAAGTTGTTTGAAACTCAAAGAGGAATATTTGGTTGTAGAAAAACAAGGCTGTTTGAAACTCCAAGGTAGAGATTGTTTGAAATAAAAACCAATTAAATAGGAATTTGTGAAAGCAAATTTGAAATTTGAATTAAATTGGACTAGGATGATATCGAGAATATTGGATTGTGGAATATAAATCTAAAACAGAATTGGATTGATGATTTAAGAAATTGAAAATCGAGAAAGGAACTTTGGTTTGAAATGAAATTCGACTTAAGTATAAGCGAATGGTTGGATTTGTGGATAAAAACATATTGGAATTTGATTGAATGATATTGGTATATGCTAAATTGGCAGCAGATGGAAAAGGTATAATGATATGCCCGACAAAAAGGTACAAGTTTATTTATATACGAGTTTGGTGATTTATGAGCCGAATTGGCAAGCCGCTTGGCTATCTGATTTTCTTTTGGATTGGAGAAGGCCTAGAGAGGCGAGTTGTAGTTGTACCGACTGAGCCGTACAAAGAAGGTGCTGGCGAAATTTTTCGAAAATTTTAGGTGTTAGAATATTTTCAGAATTTTTGAAAATTTTCATTAATTGAAATAAAATAATATTTTAATTGACATTAAATTGGTTTAGCTCAAACTGAAGTTAATAAATAAACAAATAATTTTTACCCAGTTAGTAGGGTTTGTTTCCTACCTTAGCAATTTCGATGACAAAATTATTTTAAGGGGGGAGAATGTAATGTCCCGTATTTTTACGGTATTATAATTAATTTATTTAATTATTTAAATAGTGATTAAGAGAATTAAATGGTCGTTGAATTAAATTATATGGAATATTTAATTAATATAAATAATAGAATAATATATTTAATTCTGAAATAGTCAGAAACAGTGAATTGACAATATAATGTGAACTGGACAATTGAAAATATATAATTCAGTTTAGAGTTGAACTATATTAACGAGTATATTATATAAACGACAGTTGAATGTATAATTATATTATAAATATAATCGAGCTCGAAATGGAGCGGCAGTTTTCTATTTGGCGATTTAAACTTCAGCTGAATATACAGATCCGTTTTAAGCCGGATTTCTGTGAAACAAGAAACGTTCGGAGCCGGTGAAGTATGTTGTTCTAATTGAAGAGAAAAATCGGGATTTCGTCGTGTAGATTTTGATTTATGTTCAAAACCAATTTTCGAAAAGTCGCTATAGAATTCCTTTATAATTTATAACGATTTATAAAAGAATTTTAATATAAATCGAATATCGATATAACTCTGATGATGAAATATCGAGTTGTAAATCCATACATATTTGTTCTGGAGCTGTATGGTATTCTATTATGAATATATACGATAATATAAATTTATTTATATTTAATTTAATTATTTTTAAATATATAAATATTTAAAAGGGTTTATTTAGAGCTTCAAAAATAGCCAGTTTTGCAAACTAACTCCGTTTTCGATGAAACTAATTTTGTTGGATCTGTAATGTTAAATTATTGATAGATTTCAAGTTTCGTGATTTTTGGGGTCAATGTGGCCGTACGGATTTTTAATGTGAAAAAAGTCAGTATTTTGACGGTTAAAAATACGCTGTGTGAGCAAATGGAGTCGGAATTCGACGAAACAAGTTTCGTTGGGTCCGTAATGGCGAACTGTAGCTGGATGCCAATTTTCGGGATTTTTGAATATCATATGTGATTACACGGACTTTTAGAAGACAAACTCGAATAGGGATATCTTAAAATCTAATAAAATAACCGAATAAAAAAATAATAAACTTACTCTATAAAAATACCTTAACTTCCTAAACCTAATTCATTTCATTCCTCTGGTCAAATGATGTCCGCCGTTCTTTTTCTTCATCTCTTTAGTAAAACGAGAGTTGTAAAATCGAAGAAATTCAAATCAAAATCCTAAAATCATTAATCAAGGATATATGAACTTCTATAATCCTCCTCTTCAATCCTATGTGTATTTTTCTGGGTATTGAACCAAATTAGTTCGCTAGTTTGGTGATGCGGTCGTCTAAGGTTAAGGCTCGAAGGAAATTAGAGCTTCAATGTTGGGATTGAGGGTCGATTTCGGGTTGCTAGGATCAAGCAGCACCCGCTTGCATACTTTTGGGTTATTCGATGGAAATCGGCATCGATGGTTACTGTGTGTGCTCCAATGGAGTTGCTGTGTCACATTTCAGGGGAAGCCATCGATTTGGTGAAAGGTGTATGATGGTGTGGAGGATTCAAAGGGGAGCATGTAAGTGGTCGTCGTTCTTGATTCCGTGAACTGATGGGAGGAATGTTGGTGGAGTAAGAATCGGAAATGGCCTGAAGGAGGCTACGAAGACTTAAGCGATGGCGACTTGGTTTTTAGAATCGATGAAGTATTGGGGGAATGAAATGATCTGCGGTGTTAGTTTTTGCAGTTACGGTGGTTAGTATGTAAGATGAAGTAGAAAACGTGAGTAGTTGGAGTTATGGGTTTTGAAAAGAAAACGTTGGGTTGATGGAGAAGAGGAGTGGAAGCAGGGTTGTTGCGGTGAAACAGTTGAGGAACGCAGGGTCGGTTTCCAAATTTGTAAAGAAGAAGGGGAGAAATGAAGTGATATTTACAGGAAGAAGGGATTAATGGTAATTAACTTGATGGATTAGCGAAGTGGGTTGTTTCAAGTTGGTAAAGCCAACTAAAATTTTCTTGAAATTAATTTAACATGGAATAGTATATTAACTTGTTAAATACGTAACTTATGCTTACGTTATCCAAATTAAACATAACAGGATCCGTTGGGATCGTATGGACGAAATCTACACAATGGAACTGATGGGGAGTGAATCGAAGCTCGTTACAATTTATAGCGAAATAAATTGTCCATCAGAATCAAAGATAGTTAATCGTTATTTAACGATAACTGTCTAATGTGAGTAAAACTCATCAACACTACTAGTTCATATTTGTATAACATATATTTAGAATTGAAAAATGATGATTGATTCTGTGTGTTGATTGTTTGGTTGAACTGCTAAGTGATTGGTTGAAAGTATAGATAACGATATATATAGTTAATCAAATATTGATTCTGTTTATCAGAATATTTCATATTGAAATGAAGTTGATGTTAATTATATTGTTTAACATCTGTAGATGCAGGGAAACAGGTCAGAGGAATCCAACTAGATTCCTCAACATTTATTTTACTGTTTTTCATATATTGTGTTATATGATGTGATAAGAAATCTGTTGCTGATTTTGTATGTTTGAATGGTACCGATCACTGTTATATGGTACGTTAAATACCATGAGGAATACTGGAATGTTAAAAAGGAAATTGTCAATGTTATATTGAAAAACGAAATATTTATAAAATCAATTTTTTTTTATAAAAAGAAACATTTTTAAAATAAATAGAACAAATAAAAAAGGAAATATTTGTAAACCGTTTACAAATAGAATTAAAAAGGAAATATTTGTAAACCATTTAAAATATTTGTAAACCATTTACAAATAGAATTGAAAAGGAAATATTTGTAAACCATTTTCAAATAGAATTGAAAAAGAAATATTTGTAAAACATTTACAAATAGAGTTATAAAAAGGGAATATTTATTTATGAAATAAATAGAGTTAAAAAAAGGGAATTTTAAATAAGATTTAAGTGTTAGAAATAGAAAGGAGATTTCATATGAATAATTCTATAAATAGAAGTACAAACAGAATTTGGAAATGAGATACTATTTTGAAATACGAAGTCAAACTTAATAGAGTTGATCGATTAGAGTTAATCAATTAGAATTAATCGAGTTAGAGTTAATCGTGTTGGAGTTAATCGATTAGAGTTGATCGAGTTAGTGTTAATCGAGTTAGAGTTAATCGAATTAGAGTTAATCGATTAGAGGTAATCGAGTTAGAGTTAATTGAATAGAGTTAATCGAACAAGAGTTAGTCGAATATTAGTTATTCGAATAGAGTTAATTGAATTAGAGTTAGTCAGATTAGAGTTATTCAAATTTAGTTTATTCGAAAGGAGTTAATCGAATATAGTTTATTCGAAAGGAATTATCGAATATAGTTTGTTCGAAGAAAGGAGTTAATCAAATATAGTTTATTTGAAGAAAGGTGTTAGTCGAATATAGTTTATTCGAAAGAAGATTATCGAATGTAGTTTATTCGAAAGAGAGATTATCGAATATTAGTTATTCGAAGAGAGTTAATCGAATATAGTTTATTCGAAAAGAATTTATCGAACAGGGATTATTCGAAAGAGAATTATATGTTGAATTCGATTATATCGAATTCGGGAAAGTACTATTCATTTTCCTTTTTTAATCAAGATTTATTTATTTATAAATAAATTAGTTGTTTGTTTATTTATCCAAATTTATAAATAAAAGTTATACTTAAGTTATTATATTTCAGAAGCATGGGATTTTAACACTATTGGTAAAATCAAACGGTTTCTGTAAAAGAAGTGGATTCATAAATAGCATCAGAGAGTTATGTAAGGAAGTTTGTTAAAGATTTAGAAGGTGAACTTTGTCTATTTTCGAAGTTAGAAATGTTGTTCAGTTAAGGTCTGAGAGGTAGTTATACCCCAACTTGATTGACTCCATTTTTACTAAGGAATGGTTAAGGTTCGATAGTAAAGGTTGGTTAAGTGAATTTAGTTGATGAAGGTAATGGTTTGAGTTGGCATAGCGATGTTTTATTTAAACATCTGTTTAAATCCAATGAATGAGTTTGGAAACATTTTCCAAATATAATCATAGATATTTTCTAATCATAGAAAATGAAATGTTTGATGATGAAGAATACTGGAATGATAATGATACGTGGAAAAGACATGGTAATGATTACCAATGATTAATAATGTATATTTTCTAAATTTAGAAAATAACGAATGTTGAATATGTGGAAACAGGAAATGCAAATTGAATAAATAAATGAACTAAAGAGATAAACGTTAAATGATGATTGATCGATACATTTGGAAATAATATCGTTGTTTACACACATGTTTTTCTTTGATAATTAACTCACCGACTATCGAAGTTTTTGACCATTTTTCCGTCGTCAATACGGAGAGACCGGGATCAGATTCATTATCTGAAAACCACTCTGTATGGGTATTAGCGTTGCGAATCAAATATGATGAAGATAACTGAAGACGAAGTTATGCAAGGGCTGTCCTGTTTATAGAATAGTGCCTTCGGTTTGTCCAGTCACAGGACAACTTGCATGGAAGAATGTCTGACAGAGTATATTTAATCAATCACATAAGTTGATCTCTTCAAACTTATATATGTTTGGTGGAGGAGGAATTCATTTCTCTTAGCTGTATACCCATTGTATTTTTGGAGAAATCAATTTGTGATTTGGCGGGTATGACAATATGACATTCAAAGTGAATAACTGTGTGATCTGTCAGAGATAAGCACGGCCTCTAGCCTCACAACCGAAAAATGACAAAAATCGGGCAGGCAGCATGGCTAAGTGGTTTGCTGCTAATTAGGGTGTATTATCACCTATCTATAGATATTCATTTCTTTCTTTAATCTATTCGATGCTGTCCCATTCGGGAAACAGTTGCTGATCCCAACCGTTGGTGATATACATTCGATACACTCAAGCGAAATGAGTGGTCGGTCATGTGTGGCCAGGTTGGAAGATGTTCTTGTTGAACCCAGTGTATTCCTCTGTAGAAGTACACTATCAGAAGGTGGTTCCATTTCTTATAATAGTTGGAATTCCATTATCCAATAAGTGCTCTCGGTTTTGATTGTATACTATATATGTAGAACGTGAGATGAAAGCGTTTTTGCTAGATGATTATTTAGTTGTGGTTGATAGACACTATTATAATATCAAAAGAGTTTTGATATAAAGTTTATCGTTTCTTTCAAAAGGATTTTGAAAGTTAAATCAAATGTTTTGGATTCTCATAAGGGAAAAACCCTTTTCGTTATACGGTGTGGTCTTATGAGATATCGTTTAATTGCTCAAACTGTTTTAAATGGTATTACTCGTACCGGTCACATGACTGACCCAAAGTTTATTTTGTTTTGTTTTCCCTAAACTCTTGGGTGCCCAATTTTGTACGGGCAGTCAAGTAGTTTGGATTTTACAGGTATACTTGGAGAGCTTGGAGAAGGAGGCTTCAAGATTTTATAGCTATTGTTATTTCCGCTGTGTTATAAGTGTTGGACTCTGATAACATTACTGTATACATATACTGTTTTTATTTCAAAGGTATGTTATCTATTATATGTTGTCCGTTCCACTGTGAGATTCGTGTTACTCTGATGTTGTATGTTCTTCTTCTTCTTCTATTCTAAGTTTCTATCTTATCTATTCTCACCCTCTAATTTCTTTCATGGACTATCCGGTATTTACGATGCTTGATAGTCGACATTGGGTTATATGTCGATTACTCAGGATCGCTAAAAGCCAGGTCGTTACAGTGGTATCAGAGCTGAAGGTTAAGTAATTACCGTAGCTCTGTAGCGTGACTCAGTAGAGACAGGGTTAGTAATACCCTAGATTTAGTGAGTGTATATATACAAGAGAACGTATTTGTAGATTATATAAAAATGGTTTTATATTGTGGAGATTTATTGGTGGAGTCATTTATGGGTTCTGGTCGATCAGTTTGATCCATTGTATCGGTAGGAGTTTCTAATCACTCGAATACGATGGGACGACACGATATGTTTTGAAAAGAGCGTAAAACAAAATAATTTTACCCAAATTATATTTTGATATAAAGGATTTATATTGGAATTAGTATAGTATATTGGACGTGTTTGTTGTTATTACAATCGTATAGTTGAGAAGGTTATATATATAACCAAATAAAATTCATATAAGTGTGATGTGTGAAATTAAATGAAGTAAATCTGAATTTAAATTCTGAATTGAAATTAAACCTTGGTAATTTGGAGAAGTGTTTATAAATGGATTTGGACTGAATATATGAGATTTTTAAAATCCTGGGAGATTTTAAATTGTTTTAAAGCAGTGTGAATGGTATTTTGAAATATATTTCAAAGTGGAAATGTTTAGAAATGGTTTTAAAAAGTGATATAGTATTGAACTCACTTCGATCACTGGAAAATAAATTATGATGATGAAGGTTGCATCATCAGTGTTCATTTTTGAGTTCTAAGTGATGGATTACTACCAAAGATACAGTTTTGAATTGTTTTGAGAAACAAGTTGTTTGAAATTCAAAGAGGAATATTTGGTTGTAGAAAAACAAGGCTGTTTGAAACTCCCAGGTAGAGATTGTTTGAAATAAAAACAAATTAAATAGGAATTTGTGAAAGCAAATTTGAAATAAAGCTAGTTCAGTGGTAATTGAATTGGACTAGGATGATATCGAGAATATTGGATTGTGGAATATGAATCTGAAATAGTATTGGATTGATGAGTTAAGAAATTGAAAATCGAGAAAGGAACTTTGGTTTGAAATGAAATTCGACTTAGGTATAAGTGAATTGTTGGATTTGTGGATAAAAACATATTGGAATTTGATTGAATGATAGTGGTATATGCTGAATTGGCAGCAGATGGAAAAGGTATAATGATATGCCTGACAAAAAGGTACAAGTTTATTTATATATGAGTTTGGTGATTTATGAGTCGAATTGGCAAGCCGCATGGCTATTTGATTTTCTTTTGGGTTGGAGAAGGCCTAGAGAGGCGAGTTGTAGTTGTACCGATTGAGCTGTACAAAGGAGGTGCTGGCGAAATTTTTCGAAAATTTCAGGTGTTAGAATTTTTGAAAATTTTCGTTAATTAAAATAAAGTTATATTTTAGCTGAAATTAAATTGGTTTAGTTCAAACTGAAGTTAATAAATAAACAAATAATTTTTACCCAGTTAGTAGGGTTTGTTTCTTACCTTAGCAATTTCGAGGACGAAATTATTTTAAGGGTGGAAGAATGTAATGTCCCGTATTTTTACGGTATTATAATTAATTTATTTAATTATTTAAATAGTGATTAAGAGAATTAAATGGTCGTTGAATTAAATTATATGGAATATTTAATAAATATAAAAAATAGAATAATATATTTAATTCTGAAATAGTCAGAAATAGTGAATTGACAATATAATGTGAATTGGACAATTGAAAATATATAATCCAGTTTAGAGTTGAATTTTATTAACAAATATATTATATAAATGACCGTTGAACGTATAATTATATTATAATATAATCGAGCTCGAAATGATGCGGCAGTTTGCTATTTGGCGATTTGAACTTCAACTGAATATACAGAATCCGCTTTAAGTCGGATTTCTTTGAAACAAGAAACGTTTGGAGTAGGTGAAGTATATTTTTCTAATGGAAGAGAAAAATCGGGATTTTGTCGTGTAGATTTTGATTTATGTCCAAATCAAATTTTCAAAAAGTCGCTATGGAATTCCTTTATAATTTATAATGATTTATGAAATAATTTAAATATTAATCGAATATCGATATAACTCTGATGATGAAATATCGAGTTGTAAATCCATATTTATTTATTTTGGGGCTGTATGGTATTGTATTGTGAATATATACGATAATATAAATTTATTTATACTTAATTTAATTATTTTTAAATATATAAATATTTAAAAGAGTTTATTTAGAGCTTTAAAAAAAGCCAGTTTGGCATACGAACTCCGTTTTCGACGAAACTAATTTTGTTGGATCCGTAACATTAAATTATTGTTAGATTTCAAGTTTCATGATTTTTGGGGTCAGTGTAGCGCTACTGATTTTTAGTGTGAAAAACAGTCAGTATTTAACGGTTAAAAATACGCTGTGTGAGCAAAAAGAGTCGGAATTCGACAAAACAAGTTTCGTTGGGTCCATAATGGCGAACTGTAGCTACATGCCAATTTTTGTGATTTTTGAATATCATATGTGATCATACAGTTTTTTAGAAGGTAAACTCGAATAGCGATAACTTAAAATCTAATAAAATAAACGAATAAAAATAATAATAAACTTACTCTATAAAAACACCTTAACTTCCTAAACCTAATTCATTTCATTCCGCTGGTCAAATGATTTCCGCCGTTCTTTTTCTTCATCTCTTCAGTAAAACGAGAGTTGTAAAATCAAAGAAATTCAAATCAAAATCCTAAAATAATTAATCAAGGATATATGAACTTCTATAATCCTCCTCTTCAATCCTATGCGTATTTTTCTGGGTATCGAACCAAATTAGTTCACTGGTTTGGTGATACCTTAGTCTAGTGTTAAGGCTCGAAGGAAATTGGAGCTTCAATGCTGGGATTGAGGGTCATTTTCGGGTTGCTAGGATCAAGCAGCACCCGCTTGCATATTTTTTGGTCGTTCGGTGGAAATCAGCGTCGATCGTTACTGTGTGCTCCAATGGAGCTGTTGTGTCACATTTCAGGGAAAGCCATCAATTTAGTGAAAGGTATGAAGGTGTGGAGGATTCGAAGGGGATCACATAGGTGGTTGTCGTTCTTGATTCCGTGAACTGATGGGAGGAATGTTGGTGAAGTAAGAATCGGAAATGGCCTGAAGGAGGCTGCGAAGACTTAAGCAATGGCGACTTGGTTTTTAGAATCGATGAAGTATTGGGGAATGAAACGAACTGTAGTGTTGGTTTTTGCAGTTACAGTGGTTAGCATGTAAGATGAAGTAGAAAACGTGAGTAGCTGGATTTATGGGTTTTGAAAAGAAAACGTTGGGTTGATGGAGAAGAGGAGTGGAAGCAGGGTTGTTGCGGTGAAACAGTTGAGGAATTCAGGTTCGGTTTCGAAATTTGTAAAGAAGAAGGGGAGAGATGAAGTGATATTTACAGGAAGAAGGGATTAATGGTAATTAACTTGATAGATTAGGGAAGTGGGCTGTTTCAAATTGGTAAAGCCCAACTAAACTTTTCTTGAAATTAATTTAACATGGAATAGTGTATTAACTTGTTAAATACATAACTTATGCTTACGTTATCCGAATTAAACAAAATAGGATCCGTTGGGATCGTATTGACGATATCTACACAATGGAGCTGACGGGGAGTGAATCGAAGCTCATTACAATTTATAGCAAAATAAATTATCCGTCATAATCAAAGATATTAATCATTATTTAACGATAACTGTCCAATGTGAGTAAAACTCACCAACTTTACCAGTTCATACTTTTATAATGTATATTTAGAATTGAAAAATGATGATCGATTCTGTGTGTTGATTGTTTGGTTGAACTACTAAGTGACTGCTTGAAAGTATAGATAATGATATATATATATATATATATATATATATATATATATATATCGTTAATCAAATATTGATTCTGTTTATCAGAATATTTCATATTGAAATGAAGTTGATGTTAATTATATTGTTTAACATCTGTGGATGTTGGGAAACAGGTCAAAGGAATCCAGCTAGATTCCTTAACATTTATTTTACTGTTTTTCATATATTGTGTTATATGATGTGATATGAAATCTGTTGCTGAATTTGTATGTTTGAATGGTACCGATTATTGTTATATGGTACGTTAAATACCATGAGGAATATTGGAATATTGAAAAGGAAATTTTCAATGCTATATTGAAAAACGAAATATTTATAAAATCAAAAGATTTTACAAAAAGAAACATTTTTAAAATAAATAGAACAAATAAAAAAGGAAAAATTTGTAAACCATTTACAAATAGAATTAAAAAGAAAATATTTGTAAACCATTTACAAATAGAATTTAAAAGGAAATACTTTTAAACCATTTATAAACAGAATTGAAAAGGAAATATTTGTAAACCATTTACAAATAGAATTGAAAAGGAAATATTTGTAAACCATTTACAAATAGAATTGAAAAGGAAATATTTGTAAAACATTTACAAATAGAGTTATAAAAAGGGAATATTTATTTATGAAATAAATAGAGTTAAAAAAGGGAATTTTAAATAAGATTTAATTGTTAGAAATAGAAAGGAGATTTCGTATGAATAATTCTATAAATAGAAGTATAAATAGAATTTGTAAATGAGATACTATTTTGAAATACAAAGTCAAACTTAATAGAGTTAATCGATTAGAGTTAATCAATTAGAATTAATCGAGTTAGAGTTAATTGAGTTGGAGTTAATCGATTAGAGTTGATTGAGTTAGAGTTAATCGAGTTAGAGTTAATCGAATTAGAGTTAATCGATTAGAGGTAATCGAGTTAGAGTTAATTGAATAGAGTTAATCGAACAAGAGTTAGTCGAATATTAGTTATTCGAATAGAGTTAATTAAATTAGAGTTAGTCGAATATTAGTTGTTCGAATAGAGTTAGTTGAATTAGAGTTAGTCGGATTAGAGTTATTCAAATATAGCTTATTCGAAAGGAGTTAATCGAATATAGTTTATTCGAAAGGAATTATCGAATATAGTTTGTTCGAGGAAAGGAGTTAATCGAATATAGTTTATTCGATGAAAGGTGTTAGTCAAATATAGTTTATTCGAAAGAAGATTATCGAATATAGTTTATTTGAAACAGAGATTATCGAATATTAGTTATCCGAAGAGAGTTAATCAAATATAGTTTATTCGAAAAGATGTTATCGAATAGGGATTATTCGAAAGAGAATTATACATTGAATTCGGTTAAATCGAATTCAGGAAAGTACTATTCACTTTTCATTTTTAATCAAGATTTATTTATTTATAAATAAATAAGTTGTTTGTTTATTGAGATGACCCGAACTTCCCCGTGAAGGAAAGAACGAATTACTTTGAGGACAAGACGAATCAGAACACAAACAGAAGAACATTTCATTGTTTATTACAACAATTCCATTAGAATACAAGAATGTACAGAGTATGAATAAATATTACACACTTGACAAATATCAGAGATTTAAATTACATTTAAATACATAGCAGCGGAAAAACAATACAAAACACAACTAAAAGTAATACACAATACAGAGCTTTTCGAGCATCGTTCCAGTTGTAAATCAGGATCCTGTGAATATAAATCTGCAAAACAAAAACTACTAGCTGCCCGTGTGGAAAATAGGGGCACCCAGAGTTTAGGTTAAAACAATAAACTCCAGGTAAGCCATGGTGTGAGAACTAAAACAGTTATTAGTCTTTATTTTTAAAATTAGGTAAATCAAGGGACCACGCCGTATAACACGGAACGGGTTTCCTCCGAAGAATACCAGTGCTTAAAACAAACAGCACAATGCTAAATAAAGAAAAATGAAGTTATTATAAGACCCAGGTCCCATCACACAATGCAACGCAAGCCGGAGGATAGGGTTTTACCTTATAATAGCCAAAGAATGCTTTATACGTTTAAAAACAAGTCATTTGATACTATTATAAGTGTATAGTGTCAAAACAATTTCAATTATAAATATCAATCCTAGGCGGCATGGGTACCACCTATCATGTCGCTATACCAGGTTCTACAAATAAAACTGAATTATCACGTATTGGAAATTGGATTCCATCATGAGTCGAGGCAAGGGCAAGCTCCTATTCATTCGAGACACTCTAGAAAATGCCTCAGGACCACACACAGCGATCCTTGGAATCGGTTGGGCCGGTCCTCACCTAACTTTTGAGGATTGGCAATTCCAGAACACACGTTTCCCGCTCCTATCAGACATATATAATGGTCTGTACGTCGGCTCACATATTGCCAGTTATCGACCATATATTCGAGGCGCCTCGCATTCCAAAAACCACATAGGTAAAAAGTATATAAATGTCAGGGCTGGTAGGTCACTGACATCACCCATAGCTAGAAAGAAATGTCGTGTTCTCCCAACGGTCTGTATCTTGTTTTTGACTCATACCGAGGTGTGAGGCTCGCGAATTCACACTACACACAAAGCTACGCCACACAGGCCGTGCTCTGATCATCAACCACAAGACTTTGCTTTTCAACAGAAGCCTTGATCATTTGCCACTTAGGCATGCCACACAGGCAATTCACTCCATGCGACTGATGTCCATCGATATACAACCTCTGAGCTCGTAAGTCTTAGAGAAGGGCTTTAAGCAAGAGAATAAATTCTCCGCCGCCAAACAGATGTATATCTAATAGAGATCAATCAACACAGAATAAAATCCAATGTCAGACACATAGTCCATTTACAAGTTCGTTGTGGGTCTGAACGAAACCGGAGGCACTTTCCTCGCATATCCATCGATCTCCAAGTACGTCTGGACGATCACCAACCGATTCCCTCCTCTTGGGTGTACAGCCTAATCAAGATCATCAATAATCATCCAAACGATGTGAAGACTTTTGGTCTTCAACCACCGTCTTCATCTTCGACATATCATCGAATCGGTTATTCAGAATGGGTATAAACCCGGCCTTTCCAAATAATCCGCGCATATAATAAACAAGTGTTACACAAACACAACATACGCCTCATTCCAATTCAGAATATTCTTTTATTCAAAAATTCACATTCTTAGGGAAAGGTTCCCATTAATTTTATCAAAGATAAATTCTTCTAAATTTATTCTTTAATTTTCCTTTGGATATCATTTCAAACCATCTTATGGTTTTCCAAACTAGTCGGGATTAGCGAACCACACCGAAGTAATTATTTATTTTATTTCCCAATCCCACCCTATTCATTCCGTGGAGCAAAACTGGTAATACTCCATATCTAACACCATGGTGTTATCGGTAAATATTAATTACCATTTCACGTTCAAATCTGATGAAAGATTTAACTATCGCTTGGAGCAAAACTGGTGATACTCCATTCTCGATCACTTTAACCTAATTAAAGATTCATTAAAACTCCACTTAGTTTCAATCTTCTCAAAAATCATTATCCTGTCTTTAACTGGGTTAAAGAACCAATGTCATCTAAAACACAGTTCACGATAAACCCAAAATCACATTTTAAAGCCAATTCCAATTAAACACTAATTAACTGGACAATTTCACTAAATATTAATTAAAAGATTTATTCTTTTCTAAACTGGGTTCAAGAACAGTGTTATTTAAGACACCATTCATGACGAACCCAAAATCCCATTTGATATTAAATACAAGGCTCTGAATAGAAAATATACCGGCTTATATTCAATATCAAATTCTGAAACCAACAAATATCTTGTTGGAAATAACGATATAAAATATATCTTTCAAATTTCCACACCTATATATGTATAATCACGAAATCCAACATCGAAATATTCCGAAGATAATTTCGATTCAAATCCATTCCAAATCACGTATTGGAAATTCTGGTTATTTTCAAAACCATTTCAAATCCACTTTATTTATTTAAAAATAATTGGATTTGAATTCTAGTTCAAAACTAGTTCATTTCGATAAAGATCTATTTTTATCTCTACAAATGTGGAATTTTTCATTCCAATTCTTCAAAAATCATTTCTTATGATTTTACACAGATTATTACTATTTTTAATAATTTTATCAAGGCCTGTACAGTCGATTTCCATCAACGGCCATCGAACTGCAGCGACCTTTTCCAAATTTGATTTGGACATAATTCCAAATTCGACCGTTAGATTTCAAATTTCTAATATTCATTGGAAAGCTCTTTTCGATACGAACCCAATGGTTCTGGTTTCAGGAGAATCCGACAGTCGGGTCTCCCGCAACATCAATTCATAGTCAATGGTCGAAATTCGCGAAATGCCGCGGCGCGGCGCGTTCTATTCAGGCCATTTAATATATATAATATATATATATATATTATATATTTCGTCGATTTCCTTTTAAAACGCATTTTATAAATTGTTTAAATTCATTTTCGAAACGATTTCAACTTCATATTCAATTTGAAATCAAAATTGAATATTCCACATCATCGATATACAAATGATAATATTTTCAAAACGTTATATTTTGAAATCACTTCCTTTTCTATAATCATTATAAAAATGAATATAATCGATATAAATATCATTCGCGTCAAAATAGCGCATCTCTAATCAACACGGCTTTATATATTTCAATAACTTCGTTATTTTATTCAACAAATGAATATTTATTCTATTCAACACATGAATCTATATTTCTTTCAACACATGAATATTCTCAACACATGAGCATTGTCAACACATGACTATTTTTGTTATTTAATATATTTTATAAAATTGTGATAAAGATGTAAATTTTATTGTTAAAATATTTTACTCAACACATGAATCTATATTTCTTTCAACACATGAAAATTTGTTCTATTCGACACATGAATATATATTTTATAATATTCTTTATTTTGCCAATTGGAATGAGGCCCAATCAATTACCATATAATGTTAATTATATGTATTCCATACAACACATGTATATAATAGCAACGATAAATAATCAACCATCATCCAAATTGCACTACACAACTGCATAAGCATTAAATATAAATAATTAACGCTTACACAGTCTGTCGACCAATCGATCGACATACAACTAAATAATTGGGATTAGTGTAACGTCAAATATCATCCCAACACCCATGTGGGGTTTCAATCCACAAACACTGAATATTATTTGTGTAGTTGGGCTACGTGTAAAATTTATCGTCCCAATCAATATTCTTCAAATAGGTGTACATAAACAAACCGTCCGGTTTGTAAATGAATATTTTATTTATTCACATTCGCGTTAAAAATTATATTTTTAACGATAATTAATTTATTTCAACACGTGAATTTTTATTATCCATTTCACATCAACATCAAACAAGCATACATCAAACATATAATATAAAAATCATATTTATAAAAATCGCATTTTTATACTCTCTATAATATAAAAATCATATTTTTATACATCATGGTATGAAAACAAAATCATATCTTTTTGCATAGAAATCTATTCTTTCATGAATTAGAAACCTTAACTTTCTAAACAAAATCAACTCCTTTATATAATAAAAATCAAACCTTTTACATTTCAAAACTCAAATCTTTATATTTCGTTATGCATAATAAAAATCAACTCTTTGTTTATTTAAAAATCTTGTCTTTCTAACTATAAAATTCAATCTTTTTTCGCTATAAAAATCATAACTTCTTCGCTATAAAATCATAACTTGACCTAAAATAAAGATTACCACTTCATGTAATTAGAGATTATCAACCAAAGAAATAAAGGAATAGAAGAAAAGAAAGCTCACAATTTTCTAGCGTTTTTGGCGAAGGTGGAGGGCGGAGTTGACATGTCAGGGATGCGGTGGGGGTCCACTGCGGCACTGGCAAAGTCAGAGGTGGCTGTTCATCGTGGTTAGGGCTTCTGGGTTTCATCGTTGGTGGCTGCGCGAGCTTGGCTCGCGGGTGGGGTGTCGAGGCGGCGAAGGAGGCAGCAGAGGGGGGGGGGGCTCTCGTCGGCTGCGGTTGCTGATGGGGCGCGCCTCCAGTGGCGGCGATTGGTGCTCCGTCGCCTTCCGCGTTCCCTTTTTTTCAGATCAAATAAGAGAGAGAGAGGGAAAGATCTGAGGGTGAGGGTTGTATTAATATATATATTTTATTATTTTTAAAATTCCCAAAAAGCAACTTTTTATTTCGAACTCGAAATCGAACCCACCGACTGTTGTCCCTAGCTAAATACCCCCATTCCGAACACAATAGGATATGTCCTATAAGCCAATTCCATCATTTCGACCAGTTTTGACTGAAATTAAAATATAAATCTATATATTCAATTTTAAACGTACATTTTAAATTACCGAGGACACATACTAACTCTAAAAATTCCCGAAAAATATTTTCTAGCTTCGTATTAACGATACGGTTTTAACAAAACTAATTTCGTCGAATTCTGAAACCGTTTGTAAAATGGCCATTTTCCAGTCGATTAAATTCAACTAAAACTGGTCAAACGCGTTTTCCTTTGCCACACTCACATATTGATTCAGAAATTTACGAATTTTGGAATCTAGCAATAACTTGACATCCCGGATCCAACAAAAGTGGTTTCGTCAAAAACGGAGGTCGTTTGCAAAATTTCCATTTTAAGGGCCAGAATTCCACTTTTTATTCCCGCTTTGAAATTTCGATTTTTCGGATTTGTTGGAAAGATATTCTCAAAAAGATTCTAATATTTTTCGTTTCACTAAAATCCGGTTTATTTTGCACCCGGTACATTCATTTGAACTTTGAAATCGAATTTCCAAACTACCGTGCCATTTTCAATTCCTCTTTATAATTAAAAATAAATATTTATATTCTAACAACGATTTAAATAAATATATACATTCTAATTCTATTCAAAATAAATTTCTCATCGTTATTATTTAAAATAACTCATTTTAAATATTCAAAATTCACTAAAATTTCCAAAATAAAAATTTTAAATTGGCTCAGAATTTCCGGGTTATTACAATTTATCCAAATTTATAAATAAAAGTTATACTTAAGTTATTATATTTCAGATCATGGGATTTTAACACTATTGTTAAAATCAAACGATTTCTGTAAAAGAAGTGGATTCATAAATAGAATCAGAGAGTTACGTAAGGAAGTTTGTTAAAGATTTAGAAGGTGAACTTTGTCTATTTTGAAAGTTAGAAATGTTGTTCATTTAAGGTCTGAGAGGTGGTTATACCCCAACTTGATTGACTCCATTTTTACTAAGGAATGGTTAGGGTTTGATAGTAAAGGTTGGTTAAGTGAATTTAGTCAATGAAGGTAATGGTTTGAGTTGGCATAGCGATGTTTTATTTAAACATCTATTTAAATCCAATAAATGAGTTTGGAAACATTTTCCAAATATAATCAGAGATATTTTCTAATCATAGAAAATGAAATTTTTGATGATAAATAATACTGGAATGATAGTGATATGTGGAAAAGAGATGGTAGTGTTTTCCAATGATTAATAAATATTTTCTAAATTTAGAAAATAAGGAATGTTGAATATATGGAAACAGGAAATGAATAAATAAATGAACTAAAGAGACAAATGTTAAATGATGATTGATCGATAGAATTTCCATCTAGAAATAATATCATTGTTTGCACACATGTTTTTCTTTGATAATTAACTCACCGATTATCGACGTTTTTGACTATTTTTCCGTCGTCAATACGGAGAGACCGGGATCAGATTCATTTTTTGAAAACCACTCTGTATGGGCATTAGCGTTGCGAATCAAATATGATGAAGATAATTGATGACGGAGTTATGCAAGGGCTGTCCTGTTTACAGAATAGTGCCTTCGGTTTGTCCAGTCCGAGGACCATATGTATGGAAGAATGTCTGATAGAGTAAATTTAATGGATCACGTAAGTTAATCTCTTCAAAGTATGTATGTTTGGTGGTGGAGGAATTCGTTTCTCTTAGATGTATACCGGTTATATTTTTAGGGAAATCAATTTGTGATTTGGCGGGTATGATGATATGACATTCAAAGTGAATAATTGTGTGATCTGTCAGAGATAAGCGTGGCCTCTAGCCTCACAACCGGGAAATGACAAAAATCGGGTAGGCAGCATGGCTAAGTGGTTGCCTGCCAATTAGGATGCACTATCACCTATCTAGAGATATTCATTTCATTCTTTAATCTATTTGATGCTGTCCCATTCGGGAAACGGTTGCTGATCCCAACCGTTGGTGATATACATTCGATACACTCAAGCGAAATGAGTGGTCGGTCATGTGTGGCCGAGTTGCAAGATGTTCTTATTGAACCCAATGTATTCCTCTCTAGAGGTACACTATCGGAAGGTGGTTCCATAACTTGTCATAGTTGGAAATCCATTATCCAATAAGTGCTCGCGGTTTTGATTGTATACTATATATGTAGAACGTGAGATGAAAGTGTTTCTGCTAGATGATTATTTAGTTGTGGTTGATAGACATTATTATAATATCAAAAGAGTTTTGATATAAAGTTTATCGTTTCTTTCAAAAGGATTTTGAAAGTTAAATCAAATGTTTTGGATGCTCATAAGGGAAAACCCGTTCCGTTATACGGCGTGGTCTTATGAGATATCGTTTAATTGCTCAAACTGTTTTAAATGGTTTTACTCATACCGGTCACATGACTGACCTAGAGTTTATTTTGTTTTGTTTTCCCTAAACTCTTGGGTGCCTAATTTTGTACGGGCAGTCAAGTAGTCAGAATTTTACAGATATACTTGGAGATCTTGGAGCAGGAGGCTTCAGGATTTTATAGCTATTGTTATTTCTGCTGTATTGTAAGTGTTGTACTCTGATAATGTTACTTTATACATATACTGATTTTAATTCATAGATATGTTATCTATTATATGTTGTTTGTTCCACTGTGAGATTCGTGTTACTCTGATGTTGTATGTTCTTCTTCTTCTTCTATTCTAAGTTTATATCTTATCTATTCTCACTCTCTAATTTCTTTCATGGACTATCCGGTATTTCTGATGCTTGATAGTCGACATTGGGTTATATGTCGATTACTCGGGTTCGCGAAAACCCGGGTCGTTACAGGGTAGAAAAAATAGATATATTCAGGACTGATAAGATAAGGATGTCCGTTGTTAATTAATGCCCTAGAGAAATTATGGTCGTTTTGCTCATAAATGGCATTAATCGTAATCAATAGTGATAAAAAGGAAATTAGAAATTTGTTGGTTGCCTTAGGAAAATATGACCGTTATGGTTATAAACGACAATAAACATATTAACAGAAATAAAAGAAATAAAATGGGGTTTATTGGTATTGATTGTTGATTAAATTACTAAGTCGAATAAGGAAAAATAATTAACCAATTATCCTAGGATAAGGAAGATATAACTTTCCTTATTCAAACAAGTTAATATAGAACTTATAATTAAAAGATTTGGACTTGTTAGTTAGTGGGGTGAAACATTATTAAGCATAGGAACACATGACGAAAATTAATCGTGTACGTATAGTATTCCCGTGAAGGAATACTAAATGGGAATAACTTAACAACGTAGTCCGCTTTATCCCAATAGGGAAGTGCATTAAAAGGTAATGAGGTTCGAACTTAATAATATTTGCGTATAGTCTGCATCCTTAGGTTTTAAGTGGCTTGGGTCGAGGAGTCCACCTAGGAGTAGCTCTTTTAGTTCAGGGGTCTTAAATGGGGTGTGTATGTGTGGCCTACCCAAACCTGAAAATTTAAAAATGTCGTATATGGCTACCTATCTTACGGGAAGTAGTAATCGACTAAGGAGATTATCAAATTAGGTCTGCTAGACAGTAAAGCGAAACACACTCTGTCACCTTACATGGGATATGGGTATGCGTGAATGACGGAAGCCTTAACTAGCAGGTCCCCATAGCTAGTGCCCTCTAGTTTATGTTAACGTTGAATAAACCATCAAGGAGTATTAAATTACTAATAGGTCCGCCAAGGGTCTTAAGTGATCGGGAGAATCCACCCTATCTATCATTAATAGTAAGGCGTTAAATAATAAAGGATGAGCGAGTAAATATATATAAAGAAGCTTCGAAATTAGGGGTCAACCCTCGATTAAATAACCAACCATGTTCTGTATAAAGGCTTCAAAAATATATGTGTACACGTTTTATCTTGGTATTATATATTGGGTATACCACCTTAGGAAGGGTAATTAGAGTCGTGCATAAATACTTACAAGGTTTGGCTAGAATTAATATCCTTGGTAGGCATACATCTTAGGTTGAACCAAATGGGATACATCTGTGCATTATAATCCATGTAGTACATTTACTGTTCTCCAGAATCTTGTTGTTCTGACCCCCTCCTCATTAAAACCTCCCAGGTTTTTTAAAGAAGGTCGGGTTCTCACAGGTGTTTAAGTTTGGCTTTCGGTTCTCGTTCTCTCTCATGCTGGGTTTTGGCAAAGTGATTTACTTTTAAAAGGTAGTTACTTAAGTCAATGCTAGTCTTTCCTATCTTGTTTCCACTGTGAGTTATCTTTATCGTACTCTGATTATGCCCATGATTATTTGTTTGCAGGTACCAGATCTACACGCTCCATGCTTGGATGTGTTAGAGTTTTGATTTTTGTTGAAATTTAGGCGCAGAAAAGTGTTGGGTGATACGTTTGGTATCAGAGCATAGGTTAAATGATCAGAGGAATTAGCAAAATTAAGACTCATAGGAGAACGTAATTCAATTTTCTTTTCTGTTTTTCTTCGTCTTTCTTACTCGACTTTTATTTCGACAATGAATAAGTTGTGGGCCTAATTACATAAAATGGGCTTTAAGCAAGCGAGAATTGAAATATGTTGAGTTCGGGTTTCTTGCCAATTCTGTCTTACCCCACGGTACGTTGTCTATCTAGTCATGAAGAGCATGAGGTAGACATATGGTAGATTACATTGATTCGAGTTTGGAGACTAGATATAAATCAAACTACAAATGAAATAGTCGTGATTTCTTGTTTTGGTTTTGTTGGTAGTCCCGGTTAGAGACCTTTGCTTGATCCAAAACAAAAAAAATCACGTTAGTATGTTGTATCCGTTTCGAAAATATAATTACGAGGTATATCCATCCGTTACTTCATTGGATTTCTAAATCTACCTTTATTGAAATATTCATTTGAGTTCTTGGCCTTGTATTTAAAGAAATTTATTTGTAAAACTATTTGAGAAAAATAAATATGGGTTTTGAAAGTTTTGAAATACAGTTTTGGAAAATGGTTTTATAACGACCTAGTTTGATAAAGATATGGTTTTTTAATTTTAATCAAAATTTGTGTTTCAAAATTTTTAGGGCTTTGTGTAATTTTAATAAATATAATCCGATCGGTAGGAAGAAAGTAAGTAGAAATGACAAGAAATATGCCTCTAAACTTAAGAATAATAAATATCCATTCCTTATGATTTTTATTATCCCTCTCCCTATGTATATTGGAAAATTGATTGGAATTATCACAATTAATCCTTAAAATTTTAAAAGCTCCAACAATTTTGAACATGAAAAGGTTTTTCAATTTATCGTACGAATTGAAATAATAATAATAATATTAAATTGGATAATTGAATATGAAAACATTAGTTTATAATAGATTCCATTTTGGAAAAGTTTTAAATTTTCCTTCAAAAAGGCTAAGGAAAATATTTCACCCAGTTTTTTGGGGTATTTGATTTCGAATCGTTTAGTTTTATGTCTGAAAGATAAGGGGAAAATCCATTTTAATTTTATTTCAATTTTCAAGCTGATTTCTTATTTAAGTTCGTTCGTTCTTCGGTGGTCACAACCATTTGGAGACAAGGAAAAGGCGTTGAAAAATAAATTTCTCAACTCGACGAGGGGTGGAAGTCGTACGAGAATTTTGGGTTAGAAGTTATTTTGACATTATACGATTTTTATTTAAATTTTCATATAATTTGTTCGGGACGTTGGGCCGAGGCTCGTACCACGCCCTTTAAGGAGAAAGCGGTCGACTGCCCTTCGTGGGCAAGGTCGATCACCGCTCCCCCTGAAGGGACGCAACCTTTACCTGATCCAATTCGACTGAAACGATATATATATCATTCCTGCCGATGTCTCCTTCTTTAATCCCATTTTTTGCCAAACCCAAACCCTCCTCCACTCCCAAGCTCCAATCCGAACAACCACCCTCCATTTTCCCCTAATTATCACCAAAATCCTTCTTGTGCAAATCTCTACCAGATTATACTCCGGATTTGCGATTTCGTTCGCCCGATTTGCCGATTCCTTCATGGAACCTCATCGTAATGTCGCTACTCAGCATCCCGGCCTCATACCTTAGGAAGCCGCATGGTTAGATCGTAAGGAGGAGAAGATTAGCGCTATTTGGCCATGGCAAATTGTGATTTCATGTCGGTCGGCCGGTGATGTTCGCTAATTTTGCTGCCTTTGGGTTGGAGGAGGTTTTTTTTGTCGAAGGCCTAGCATCGATCTTGCACTTCAGCACCTTTGAGCACGACCTGTATCCGCGCTACATCTGTCTGTTTGATGCCTAGATAAATGTTGACATCGATGACCAGTCATGCATCATCCGATCTGAGGTCATGGGAACCATATTGAGTTCATCGACGATGACTTAGCTGATATTCTGGGCATCTCAGCAGTCGGAGCCGAGCTTGATGATATCGAGATGGAGGACCCTCAGATTCTTTAGCATATCTTCCTTGAGGCCCTCAGAGCTTTGACCACTGCCAATCTACGACCCATCGTCCATGCTGTTGTGCGCACCATACATCACAAAATCATCCCGAAGACGGGAAGCTTGAGGGTAGATTTTTCCTTTTGTTCACGGCGCCTTTTATGCTATTCTTGGCAGTGTAGTCATCAACTGGGAGCGCATACTTATGATTCATCTTCATGAGCACTTCATGCACTCCGCGGAGCCAATTTCCTTATAGTCATCTCCTCACCCGTGTCTTCTGACACTTCCAGGTGAGACTTTCTAAAGAGACAGCGGTGAAGAAGGCACCGACCGCCATTAGCCGTGCCACTCTATAAAAGATGGGGATTAAGCTACCGAATGCTCCTGTCCCCGCACCGCCAGTTCCAGCTCAGCAGCCCCTACAGCCTGGCCAAGAGAGCCCACAGCTCGTTGCTCTCTACAACATTCAAGCCGAGCTCCGAGAATTCCATGAGCAGCAGCACTATCAGGCGCGTGAGATTGGCTGCATTTCGGTCATACTACATTCCTGGAACAGACGTGGTAATGGATCGGGTTCAAGCTGCGGAGCTCGCTTGGCCTACAGCGAGTAGCCGTTGTTAGTTTATGCCTTATGCATGTTGTATCTTATATCGTGTGTTTCCCATTCCAACATTTTCCTTTTATCTTTGTTATTGTAGTATTTGTAACTACTAGTGTTGTATAAGTCGCATGACTTGGTTAATGAGATTTCTGTGTTTGGAATGTTTTTATCTTTCACTCATATTTGCTTGAATGGAATCTCACTTTCTTATATAAACTAGCATTTATCTTAGAGTTGGAAAGAATAGAAGTCTATGTTGGATAAATTTTAGCAAACGACCGGTTTTACGTTGTCTTCGTCATAGGTATTGTTAGCCTACTTTGTAAACTAGGCTATACAAAGTCAAGAAGTTAGAAGATCAAGTAGGCAAAGGACACTCTGTTACACATCCGGTTCGGATCGGAGCTACACAGGTGAGAACAGAAGCAACACGAAGCTAAAAGATCAAGCCGGATCAGATTGGGCATAGTCAAAGAAAAGCAAAGCGAGACAAAGTGAGGAAGGGCAAAATTCAATCCGGATCGGATCGGATGGGAAGCTCCGATCCGAACCCCATTTTGCTACCCTATCCGATTCGAACCCAGTTCACCCTGCTACTCCACACCATGATCTCCTGAATATCCGGGGCAGTTACACCCACTTTCTACCCACGATGGCCACTTACTTGATGCGCTGGCTACACCAGAACTCATCCGATCCCGAAAGTCATGGAATGGAGGACACGTGCACCCGATCCGAACCGAATTCTGGAGAAGTTTTCACCTATAAATAGACCTCCAAGGGTCGTTTGAAAGGATCTTTTGGCACTCTGAGAGTTCAAGCATCTTTGAGAACCGAATTCCAGTACTCCAAACAATTCAAAATCATTATTCAAAGCATATTTCGAGATAATTGAGTGAATGTGTATAAAAAGTGAGTGAAATTGAGTGAATATCTCATTGTATTTTCATCTACATCATCAAGCAAAGTGATTATAAAGTGGATGTAGGCTTTTCAACGCCGAACCACTATAAATCCTATGTCTTTTTTTTATTTTCGATCTCATTTCATTTTAATTTTAGTCAATTTGGGTGTTAGAACCACTTTTTGGTCTAACATGTATAAAATTAATAAATGAATAAATAAATCATCGATACTTTAAAATTTATTGGTCAGGAGCTTGGGTATCTCCAACCCCTCCTTCCTCTTCGTAACCCAGAGAAGCTTCACTGTTAGAAGACGTTCCGCTGTTATGCGCCCCCACTTCATAATCTGATCCCTCGTCACCCCATTCAGGGTTTGAGGAAAAAGATATGTCGTCAAGAGTAACTTTGTTGGATGTCTCTGGGACCTCTTTCTTTTCAGCCAATCTAGAAGAATGTCTTTTGGCCATAGCCACTAAACTATCGAAGAAGTAATAACAGAAGTTATAGTAAATTAGCCCGTGTCCCCCTATTCACGTGTGTGGACTAAAGTGTGTACGGTGTGTGTAGAAGATGTAAAGTTAACACTCAAAAGTGTAATGCAAAATCTGGGCAAAGTAATGATGTTCAGAGCAGTTCTTGATGTTCATGTATGTTCGCAGGGCACTATCCTAACTGTTCATGAAGGTGGAAGTTATGTCAAATATTGATTTTAGCCAAATGGACAAAGTATTGTGCTTCAAGTTGGGTGGCCTTGGTTCGGTTCGGGTACACATGATGGGATCGGATTGGAGGCAAAGTCATGCTTCGGTCAGAAGTTAACATCCGACTGGATCGGTTCGGGAGCATGCTTTTGGAGCAGACCAGATAGGTTTAAATGTCAACACCCCTTTCTCCTTTGTTCTACCTTCCGATCCGATCCGGTCAAATAAGCTTCATTTCTCTTTTTTGCTTTTTGCTCCGACCCGACCTAATAGAGTAAGCCTCGCCTTCCCTCTTTTCCGACCCGATCCGATCTTGTGAACCCCTCACTCCTTTCTTCTCCTCCATCTCCTATGCTTCCTCGCCCGAACCGACTCCCTATGCCTTTCGTCTTCCTCTTCCTCCTCAGTCACAACCAAACTCAATCCCATCTCCAAAACCCTAGTTAGAACCGAACATGTACTATCTTCCACCTCCTAGCGCTTCGAGGTGATGGCGAAGCCACCAATAACGACGGCGAGGGAGAAGGGAATCGCGGCGTCGAAGCCGAGCAAAAACCGCACTCAAATCATTCGAATCGACCGCAAATTTCAATTGAAACTAATTATTATGAAGTTAATCGAGGATTTAAACCTACCAAGGTGTTTAATTTGGAGATCAGCGCAAGAATCGTAAGAATTTTCTTTTTGGGACCTAGGGTTTCGGAGCGAGACTTATCAAATGAATGCGACGAAAGAAAAAGAAAGCGAAAAGAAGACGGAAGTTGGGTTTATATAAGTATGTATGTGGTGACCATTCATATCCCTCTCCTCCTTTCCCGCTTGGACCAAATCATAGCCCACCAACTCATTTTTTTGGCTTGCTAGCCCAGTGTTAAGCAAAAAGAGAGAGGAGACTGCGCGAGTCGAGATCCGGACCGAATGGATTGAATGCAATAGCTTGACGTATAAATTGAACTCAAAAGAAATCAAGAAGAAAATCATCTGGAAGAATAACTAGATGTTAACAAAAATTCTCCAAATTGTTTGAAAATAAAGAAGGGGATCCACACACTATGCAACATATATATAGACATCAAGAGACACAACTTTCTGAAACAACGTATCTTTATGTATCAGTGGAAACGACTTCTCAATGATTCAAAATGAAAGATTGATGTACAGATAACATCAAAGTACGCTTCGTCTTCAACAGAAGCATCCTTTGAGGGGACAAAATGCTAGCCTACTTTTTAAACTAGGCTATACAAAGTCAAGAAGTCAGAAGATCAAGTAGGCAAAGGACACTCTGTTACACATCTGGTTCGGATCGGAGCTATAGAGGTAAGAACAGAAGCAACACGAAGCTAAAAGATCAAGCCGGATCAGATCGGGCATAGTCAAAGAAAAGCAAAGAGAGACAAAGTGAGGAAGGGCAAAATTCAAGCCGGATCAGATCGGATGGGAAGCTCCGACCCGAACCCCATTTTGCTACCCTATCCGATCCGAACCCAGTTCACCCTGCTACTCCGCACCATGATCTCCTGAATATCCGGGGCAGTTACACCCACTTTCTACCCACGATGGCCACTTACTTGATGCGCTGGCTACACCAGAACTCATCCGATCCCGAAAGTCATGGAATGGAGGACACGTGCACCCGATCCGAACCGAATTCTGGAGAAGTTTTCACCTATAAATAGACCTCCAAGGGTCATTTGAAATAGGGCTGTCAACGGATACTTTCGGATACGGATAGTGCTATATCCGTATCCGTATCCGAAATCATTTTCGGATATCGGATATCCGTATCCGCGGATACGGACAGATATCGGATAATTATCCTATCCGCCAACGATTGATAAATCATGAAATATAAATGAAAATTTATTGCTTAACATAATTGTTTTTCAATTTCTTTGATCACTAAAGTGTTAAAAATAAGCATATATGATGAAATTAAATAGATTTGAGTAACTAATATGCATTTAGTGCATATGATATAAACCTTCGACTTAGTAAAATAATAAATAAATCTAATTCATTGTACTAAAATACATATAATTTTGAGCATAACGTTAAAAATATTCGAACGGATAATTTTCGGATGCGGATATCTATATATCCGTATCCGCATCCGTTTTTTCAGATATCGGATAATTATCCGCTTTTCGGATACGGATGCGGACGGATATCGGATTTTTCGGGTACCCGTTGCCAGTCCTAATTTGAAAGGATCTTTTGGCACTCTGAGAGTTCAAGCATCTTTGAGAACCGAATTCCCGTACTCCAAACAATTCAAAATCATTATTCAAAACATATTTTGAGATAATTGAGTGAATTGTATAAAAAGTGAGTGAAATTGAGTGAATATCTCATTGTATTTTCATCTACATCATCAAGCAAAGTGATTATAAAGTGGACGTAGGCTTTTCAACGCCGAACCACTATAAATCCTGTGTCTCTTTTTTATTTTCGATCTCATTTCATTTTAATTTTAGTCAATTTGGGTGTTAGAACCACTTTTTGGTCTAACAGGTATAAAATTAATAAATGAATAAATAAATCATCGATACTTTAAAATTTATTTTGGTTTTTTTTGTGTGTTATCACATTTTTTCGTGTTTTTGTGTGACTGACTTCCTTCTTCGCCAACGTGTGACTTGAATCGTTCAAGTTTTCACAAAATACATTTTTGAACTTTTGGAAATTGTTGTTTCAAAAAAAAAAAAAAAACTTTCACATTTTTTGAATTTTTTCTGAATTACTTTCTTTTATTTTGGTTTGCGCGGAAACGCAAAATTTGGACATAGCAATTTGTGCATAGTTAATTGTTTGTTTTACATTAAAATGAACGATTTGAATGGCGAAAAGTGCACGTTACCGAAATTTTGATTTTTAATACGAATCTCATATAGAAAGTGAAACGGTATTAAAAAGGAATTTTCAAAATAAACATAAAAAAAATAAGAGGAAATTTATTTTATGAAAAATTTCGACTTTGATCACACAAATAGCATAAGGAAGATGTTTGGATGGTTTTGTACGCGCTGTAGCAGTACAGTAGTGCCGACGATACAATAAAAACGGTAACGACAATAAGGAAAAGGCTGTTTTAGCCTTGGAAACATTGTTTATGTACCTTGTCATTGATGCGCACGAGTTATTAATTAAGTCCTTTTACGTTTTTGAGCTTGTTTTAAGCCTCCTTTACAGTCTACAGATGGAAATTTTTGGAGTATTTTGGGTAACTGAGGTGAAAATTCCACTGTAGGGTGGAAAATGGAATATTGGTAAGCGGAGGAAACATTAAAATTCTTCGCTTTGATTTCCTTTTATCGGATTAGAAGAAATTAAATAGGAAGCAATTAGATTGCGTGTCATTTTGAATGGTAGGATTTGGATGCAATTATGGTTGCTTCACACTTTTATTCATAATCGTGTGAAGGTTATCGATGAAAAAAAGATTTTGAAATTTGCATTCATATAGAACTGCCGGTATATTTAGGATGTTTTGCATCATGTTTCCAAAAGTGTTTGAAAATTTCAATGCCTATGGAGGGCCCAATTTAGAGTCATCTTGAATACATGTTTTATGGTTGAAATGCAATATGTACACCGTGTGCCCATATACATATGGTTGCAAAGTGGATGTACATAAATTGGTTATGTAGAATTGGATAGTAGCTGTCAAAATTTCGGGATGAAATTCCTTTTAAGGAGGGAAGAACGCAACAACCCAGAATTTTGACAATAGAAATTAATTATTAGAATCCAAAAAATAGGAATATTTGCAAAAGATGGAATTTGACCACAAAACTTTAACCGATGCGTTCGTCTCAGAATTCTGGTCAACTTTCATATTTCGAGTTTCACGAAGGAAGTCCATATGAAAAAGTTATAGACGAAATACGAAGAATAGACGTAAATAAATAAACGTAATAAGTATAATATATATTCCCGTATATAACCAACCCTCACTGGGCAAATCGGCCAGAGGGCGGTCAACCGCCCCCAGGAGGTGTCGACCACTTTGGGCGTGAAGTTCCCAGTAATGGCTAGGTTTTAAAGGGTATTTCCATTATATTTTATAATATGAACGGATGGACGCTTATTTAAATAAATATAATGCTTTATGGCCAATTCCACTCCTATAAATAAAGGGGTAAGGCCTCACTCTTTTCCACATAAATCAATTGGCAGCAGCGAAGCTCTGCGAATTCCCTTTTTCTTCAAATCAATTTCCTAATCAGAATTATATTCATATACTATCAACCAAATATAAATCATATGGATTTGAAAGAGATTATCAGATCTAAATGGAAAAGAGTATGAATTGATGCCTAAGCTGTTTTACATCAAATTCTCCCCTTTTTTCCTATTTTCTTACAAATCTACAGATTAGAAAGTATCCCCTTTTCAGAATAATGGTTGATCTGTAAGAATTTAGGGATTGTACTCCTAAAAGATTTTTTGGATATTAGATTTGGATGCTTTCAGGTGAGTGAGAAATTTACATACAAAGTTATAATAGCCTATTTATCTCGCTTGAATTAGGTCTCAAAATATATGCCTAATATCATCAGATCTGTTTATAATATTGTTGAATTTGAAATGACACCCATCAGATCTGATTATAATATAGTCAAAACTTGGAATTATTGATTTTTGGTTAGGAATAATATTATTTATTGGCTTACTCAATTTGTTATACACATTTCCTACAATTATGTTGGAAAATATAACGTGGTTGTTGCAAAACAATGTAGATCTGGAAGTCAGTCCCATTAAGGACCGTTTAGATATAGTTATATTCTAGATCTCTAGTTTCAGTTTTAATTTATGAATTATGTGATTTTAGTTTTAAAATAAATATGACTTTTTGTATTCAATGTTGTTGGGAGTTTTAGCTTAGTTGTTGTAAACATGTCGTTTTCTTCATTTTGAACAGAAAGGCATTATTTTGGACACACAAGAGATATGACAAAAAGATTTAAAAAGGGAAAAGTTGTGTAAATTAATGTATAAATATACATATTTGTGTGTAGTTTGCATCAAATATTACAAAATATACATAAATATATATTTCTTGTGGTTTGAAATATGTTTATTCCAATAATCAAGAATAATTTACAATAACTATGGCTAATGGTCTTTTGTAAGATTTGGAACCTAAAGCAAGATTGAACGCAAAAGGAAACATTTGGATATAGTTAAACCAAAATTTTTAATTAAAAATAATAAAAGAAGATAACTACGTTAAACGCGCAAAAATAAATAAATATATATCATATGCTCGAATCTACGTAAATGACGAAATATACATTGTATTGTACGTTTTAATGTTTGAACGGTATTAAATTATGGAATTATACATGTAAAAGTAATCCATATTAAATTAATATATTTGTGGTGACCATTGTAGTAATTAATATGATTGGGTACTACAAATAAGACCATAAATAAATAAATAGCCATTGTGAGCAACGTTGATTTGGGGAAAGTAAACTTGATAAAGAAATTAAGTCAAATGGTTACAATTCCTAAGATTTATTAAGATTAATTGTGTAAATCATAACTGGGGAATTTAATTTAAAATCGCATCTAGACACGAGGTTAGGCTCAACTTGTGTAGAAGTTTGCCCGGAACCGACCGGCAAATCCAGCACCCACAAGTGGTCAGCTTAATGTGAGAGGTCTGGTGCACAAATATACACACACACACACATATAGACAATAAATAAATAAAATTAGTAGTATCTATTTGGGTACAACAAATAAATATATTCATAACTGACAAGATAAGGATATCCATTGTTAATTAATGTCCTAAGAAAATTATGGTCTTTAGGCTTATAAATGACATTAATTATAATCAAAAGTGGTAAAAAGGAAATTAGAAATTTGATGGCTACCTTAAGAAAGTATGACGATTATGGTTATAAATGACAATAAACATATGAACATAATAAATGAAACAAAATGGGGTTTCTATATATTGATTGTAGATTAAATTACTAAGTCCGACAAGGAAAAATAATTAACCAATTATCCTAGGATAAGGAGGATATAACTTTCCTTATTTATACAAGTTAACATGTAACTTATAATTAAGAGATCTGGACTTCGTAGGTTAGTGGTGTGAAACATAATTAACCATAGGAACCCGAAACGAAAATTAACCATGTATGTATAGTATTCCCATGAAGGAAAACTAAATAGGAATAACTTAATAACGTAACCTGCTTTATCCTAATAGGGAAGAGTATTAAAGGCTAATGGGATAAGAACTTAATAATCTTCGTGTGTTGTACGCTTCCTTGGGTCTTAAGTGGCTTAGGTCGAGGAGTCCACCTAGAAGTAGGTCTTTCAGTTTAGGGGACTTAAATGGTGTGTATGGGGACTACCCAAACCTGGAAATTTAAAAATGTCAGATATGGATACCTATCCTACGGGAAGTAGTAAGCGACTAAGGAGATTATCGAATAAGGTTAGCTAGATGGTAAAGCAAAACACCCTCTCTCCCTTACATGGGGTATGGATATGCGTGAATGATGGAAGCTTTAACTAGTAGGTCCCGGTAGCTAGTGCCCTCTAATTTATGTTAATGTTAAATAAATCATTAAGGAGTATTAAGTGACTAATAGGTCCGTCTAGGGTCTTAAGTGATCGGGAGAATACACCCTATCTATCATTAATAGCGAGGCGTTAAATAATAAAGGATGAGCAAGTGAATATATATATATATATATATATATATATATATATATATATATATATATATATATATATATAAAGAAACTCCGAAATTAGGAGTTGGCCCTCGATAAAATAACCATCCATGTTCTGGTATAAAGGATTCTAAAATATATGCGTAAACATCCTATCTTGGTATCATATTTTGGGTATACTATCATGCGTAAATATTTACAAGATTAGGCTAGAATCGCTAACCTCGGTAGGCATACATCTCGGGTTGAACCAAAGGGGATACATCTGTGTATTATAATCTGCGTTGTACATTTCCTGTTCACCAGAACCTTGTTATTCTGACCCCCTCCTCATTACAACCTACGGGTTTTTAGAGAAGGTCGGGTTCTCATAGGTGTTTAAGTTTGGCTTTCGGTTCTTGTTCTCTCTCTCGTGCTCGATATTAGCAAAGTGATTTACTTTGAAAAAGGTAATTATTTGAGTTAATACTAATCTATCCTATTTTGTTTCTGATGTGAGTTATCTTTATCGTACTCTAATTAGTTTATGCTCATTTATTTGTAGGTACCAGATGTATGTGGTCCATGCTTGGATGTGTTCATGTTTCAATTTTTGTCAAAATTTGGGCTTAAAAAAGTATGAGGTGTTATACTAAAAGAATCCAAAAGGATTAAGATTTGTATGTGAGACAAATGGTTAGGAAAGGACTCCTTTATTACAAAGTTAAAGGATCTCAAACCTTAGGTTTAACTGATTAAGTATGGTCCAATTACATCGTAAGCCCAGCTTTGACCGTTGGATTCAAGAAACAATGCTCTAAATCAGACCTATTCCTTTTAATATGTTCTTAGCCACAAAGATGGGTAGGATCTAGCACTATAGGATGTTTTTTCCTTAGGTGATCGACCTATGAATAGTGCTGGAATGGTCTATCAAGTCAACCTAGCTATAAAGTTAGTTTGACCTATCTTTTGTGTATTTTTATTTTAAAATTACGAATTCTGCATTAGTCTTTTGTTCATATCTTCTTCGTTTTGACTCGGATTTAAACACACAATATATGAAAATTGTCCTGAGAATCGCTTCAAACATAATGAAATTTTCCCCTATCAATATTTAAGCACCTATAAAAATATTCTTTTTAATTTTGTATCTTATTATTTAGTTTTGAACCCTATTTTCTGAGTTCTAAATCTTTTAACTACCTCTTTCATACAAAAGTCGGATTTCAATAAGTTATCTATGGAAATTTCCCAGAAAATTGCAATGGATTCAATGGTGCAATTTCCATACCCAAATTCGGAAATTTCACAAACTTATTATATTATTTAACTAATTATTGTTAGTTAAAATTTTGGGTTGTCACATTCTCCCCTTTTTAAAGGATTTCGTCCCTGAAATCTCTGAGGATAGAAATGAAATAAACAATCAAAAATAAAGTCTACACCCATCTACTCAAACATCATCCAATGCCCTTAAAATTTCTAATGTGATTTATGTCAGTATGCAATAGTGTAGTGTAAATTTCCCTGATTAATGCATAAATTAGGTGGCCTAATGATTCATATGACCCGCTTTTTATGCAAATATGCTCGTGCCATGAGTCCAAATATATGCAATGTTCCTAATGATAAATGGTAGTTCTATATTTGTGCCTAAAATATAATCCATATGCAATAACTGTATGATAATCATCCAAATATGACAACCATGAAATAAATAAAAATGCTGCACACATCCATGTGCATTTGCTTGTGAATTAGTTTGTTGATCTCTAAATTGTGTTTACTGTGAGTATACACGTCCATTTTCATCCATTAACAAACATTTGAAACCACTTACATCAATCGCACGTAACATGCTTACAACCAACAATACCATTCATAGGATTAATCCTAAGATCAGGCCTTTCCATGGATGCTAAAGCAGAAGGATCCTAATCAGAGGAAGAAGTTAATAATGGAGCATCTAAAGGATGTTTGTCAAAAGGATATAAGTAAGAACTTGGATTCTCTTCTATGACACTCAATTTGCTACATCATAAAGTTCTCCCTATGAGATGAAAAATCTTTTCGTGGGATTGGTTGAGGCCCTATCATATTATGATGGACTAATAGCTCATACCTATTCTCCTTTTCTCTTAACTGAATGATTCCTCTTGTAAATGCTGAGTTATTATACCAAATTCATCAGAAATTTTTACCATCTTACCCACTCTAGTTTCTAAAAGGAAAAAGCTCCGAACCTTGGATCAAATTCATTGACTTACCACCCTAAAATTTTCCATTTATTGTTGGCTAGTCTATCCATTATTATCTTTTTAGTGATAAATTTGGTCCATCCAGTATATTATGGTCTAATTGTCGTTGCAACTTGGCCTAAAATTCTAAATCCCATTCTACCCTCCAAGTAAAGCCTTCATGTCTTCATTGGGTTTACAATATACACATTTCAAATCTGTGTCTTTATTCTTATCTCCCATAATTCCTTTTTTCCTATTCCACTTACATAGTCTAACCCCATAACAGTACACTTTATTTTGAATTCTCTGTATTCCTTTCATAAATTCGATTAATTCTTTTATAATCTTATTTGAAAAAAACTTTGTAGGAAAACTTATAATTTATAGAGTTATTGCTATATAAATAGAGTTCTTGGATTATTGTCTCACACTCTCATGATGAAATCTTGATGAACTCTAAACTCGGAACATCAAACTCTACTAGGTTAGGATTCATCATTAGGCCCAATCATTATCTTAGGTATACTTCTAAGGTAAATTCTCTAAGGCCCTATTTTCTCCTTTGTCTGATTATTTGTTTATAGGTGATAAACTATATTTAGATTCAGCCTTAGTTTCCATAAGTTCTTGGAGATTCTCCCAAAATACACTAAGGAGAATTATGTCTCAACAGCTAACCGTGATAACGGGAATCTTATAGAATCAAAAGTTACTCTTCACATTACAGGATTCTACTTATGTAATTGTCTATATTTACTTTGCCTAAAATTTTACTAATCTTATATCTTATTTAGGGAGTATTGCAAAAGAAGATATGTATTTGAATTGCTTCCATACCATGAACCTTCTACACAAAACATAGTACTAATGCATTAACCAAAACTCTTTTTAATTCTCTAAAAATAGCTTTACATTTTGTGTTAATAAAAGCTAAACTTTTCTCAATGATTTCTTTTAAGGGAACTGATATCTTAGAAAAATTTCCATTAACTTCTATATAATAGATCACTAATCCAAGAAAATTCCTTGCCTTCCAAAAATGATTCTTAAAGAACTTAGTCTAGTGTATATGTGCATATAAGGTACTGAGTCTCATTATTAAATACCAAACATATTCCATATTACCTTTTGATTAAACCTAAATGCCATCCACAAAGACTTTTATAGTCTAATTTTAAAGCTTCAAAAAGTATCCTACCTATCAAGCTAATAATTAGGTTTAAGCATAAGGTAGTCCAAAAGGAACATAAAATTATTCATGAAATCAAATGGGTGTACTAATAGTGGTTTATCTATAGCTCCTTCCACTGCTTATGGTTGGCGGAGATTAGTGACAAAGAAATCTAGTTGTGGGAAAATCTTGGCTCCCACTATATAAGGAAAAGGAAAATGGTTCTTCTTATAAATCCTTCTTCTAAAAATTCATCAATATGTACTCCAAAAATTCCTTTAATTTATTTATCAAACTTTCATTGTTCCTTTGGAGTCTTATATTTCCTAGGAAATGCCATGGGTTTTGCAATGTCACAAAGATAAATACGAAATTTGATCTCTCTCTCTTAGGAGTTGACCCTTTAAGCTTCTCCAATGCATCCAAAAAATCACGCCCAATGGGAACAGAACTAATATAATCAAGGGATACTTCAAAGAATATAAGAATTAAACATGAATGACCCCTTAGGGTCTTAAGAAATCTCAAGGTTTCGTTCATTGCTTGTCCCTAGCTTGACAACCCTCCTCTTGCAGTCCAAAATAGCCCCAAAGTGCTAAGCAATACATTTCCAAAATTTCCTTACCTAAAAAAAAAATCCTAAAACACAAGCATCTCAGTCAAATTCTTCACTTAATATCAAAGTCTAAGATAGCCAACCATTCGGTTAACCTTTCTAGACCAAAAAACCAACCCTTACCCAGAAATGCTCCAAGCATCATTTTAGTAATTTCTTGTCTTAAACCTTGGATACCATAAATAATCATCTCGATCTTCCCACGAGGTTAAGAAACTACTACCAAGTGAAGAAAATGTCTAAGTGCAAACAATCAACTACATTACTAAAATTAAAGAAGTGGGATACTGCAAAATCAAATAAAAAACGAATAGGAAGACCAAAAATAATTAGAGATAGATAACTATTCTTGTAAAGTACTTTTCATTTAAATGCTCTTGGGATACTGCACATCATGTTATGCTTATGATACATCAACCCTTATCTCCCCAAGTACCTTCACCTTCTCTTTTCCTCTATTTTAAAAAATAAATATTCTAAGTATCTCACCGCCCTTAGCCTCTAAAGTCTTCTCTGTAGTTGCTAAGCAGAAAGTTTAACTCCAAACTTCGTACTGACAAAGGACTTGCAAATAATAGAACTTAAACATCCAAAATCTAAAGTTTAACCTATAAAGATCTAGAACCTCAATTTGTGGATAAGCCTAGCTAGGTTAACCTATTGGTGGTTTAACGAAGGAACTAAAGAATTGGATAAGGAAGAGAGATGGATTTGAAGGCTTTTTGTGACGACCTCTCCGTACCTCAGGCACTACAC
Organism: Allium sativum; assembly: GCA_030737875.1. Lineage (NCBI taxonomy): Eukaryota > Viridiplantae > Streptophyta > Magnoliopsida > Asparagales > Amaryllidaceae > Allium > Allium sativum. Next base: position 385,451,059 of record CM060916.1, on the reverse strand, counting down.
TATAGGAAAAGTTCATTGTATGATGTGCTTGGCCGATACGAGATGATCACTGAGTAAATATAAAAAGACACTGAACTAGTCATATAACCCATAGCGCATGGATAATGTATAATAATGAAATATACAATAAGATATAGTAGTGAAGCATAGTAAAGCATAATATCTAGTCTTCATAAAATCTCAGAAATCATGACTAATACACCTAAATATCTGAATATCTACATACATCAAGACTCACTACATCGCTCATCAGAGTATGTAAACATTAAACACAATAGGAATAATCTATGTAGCTATATATTAGAAAAATGGTAATATGCTAGTGTAACAAATCGGAAATTTTGACATCTTAAAATATAAATATTCAATGTTTAAGTGCATGATTATAACCAAACTTGAGGTTGGAACTTGAAATATCAATTTATGTTGTGAGCGGGTATTTGATGAATACTTAAGCTTGAATGTTGTTTGAAATATATATAACATAAAATGATAAACCACATTCCTGATTTTTTTTTTGTTAAGCAAAAGAGACAACCATAATTGGGAAAATATTGAGTTCTTAAATTTGAATATGTTACATAATAGCAATCTAAATAAGTTTGTAACGTAAATGTAAAATGCTCGTCGCTCCATTTAAATCGTTTTACGCTATCGATATGGTAGTGATAACTGGTGTTTTATAATTGAGGCAAAAATTTGAAAGTTGAATTAAATTATGGAAATTAATATCTGAGATACGTGTAACTAGGCATAGTGAAGGACTAAATTTCGTAATTTAATACGAAGATTTGTTTCAATCACGTTGAATTAGTTAAACCTTTTGAATAAATCGCTGGGGATTTGATAGGATCGAAATTCAGGTGAATCAGAACTAAAAAAAAAAACTGGATGATATTCTAAGAACAATGAATTTTTTTTCATTTCATGAAATTCGAACATATGTTATTCCGAATCTTTAAATTTGTGCCAAAAATGCACAAAAACGAATCAATGTTTGTTAGTTTATATCTTCATTTGTGTTCTTGAGTGTTCTTTTTTTATCAACTTAGATAAAATTTACTTAAATAGAAAGAATTATAGAAAAAATAATGATGGGAACAAACACATTCCAGTTTATTAGATATTGTAATACACACGTCTTTTCCTTTTGAATTCCAAACCCTACCTAACCTTTTTCCCCTTCTCTTTATTGTCAAATTTAGATCCCCTTTTTTCCTAATAAAAAAGCAAAATCGATTTGATGGCTGCCCTCGGCCCTCCTCAAGCTCCAGTGCTCCATCGGTCTTCTGCCACCTGTGCGAGCCTTAAGTTGCCTCTTTCAAACCCTGAACTTCCAAATCCCAACCTCATGCTTCAATGAATCCACCTTGACCACGTTCGTACCATCGTTTGATCTCGGAAGTCCTCTTTTACACCACCATGACCGCCATCCCTAGCGCAGCTCCAACCTCGTCCGATGGTCCTCCACCTCCACTCCATATAGTCGCGTTTTCTCTTTTCCTTATCTTAAACTGTGTTCCTACAAAAGGGAAAAAACAACACAATGTTCTTTCTGGCAAAAGGAAATAGAGAGAAATGATGTCTTCAATGGTGTGAATTCACGGGGCCCCGATCGAGGATTTTCTGGTTGTAAGTGGAATTTAGATATATTCCTTTTTATTCAATTAGAAGATATGTAAATATATATATGTCTGTATGTATGTATCTGGATATACATATATACACACTCATGAGTGTTCCATTTGTGTTTAATTTGGGATTTATCGCAGCCTAGTTTAGGTTTTGTAGCTGACAAAGGGTTACATGTCGTGCTTGGGAATTGCATCTTTGTTTTGAGTGTACTTGCGAATGTCTGACCACAATTATGAACATATATAAACATATGGATACATGTGTATAAATTGGATTTCGATGGATGTTCGACATATCGAATATTGAATCTCATTTCCAGTAGTGTCAATTTGTGTTGCTCTCAACTTCGTCTTGCCAAGAAAATTGAGTTTCCCTGACTCACGACTAACTTTTGATTAAGTGAATTAAATATTTGAGATGTTAAATAAAATATTAGGTTGCTCTAGAAAATGTTTGCTATGTGATTTGTGCACATGTGAGACATACATTACCCGTTATATGACACATAAAGATGCGTTGGATGATATGCTATGTTTGTATTGCTTTCACCTTAAAGTTCCCTATAAATTTAAAAAACTCACCATGGGTTGAAATGATACATACCCAATGAATTGTATGGACTTGAGAAAATAAATTCAAATCGGTTTGGGATGTAGGTTGAAATGATATATACCTGGGATTCGAATTTTCCTCTAAGTCGGATTGAAATGAAACATATCCTTATAACTTGACCATAGTATAGAAAATTTAATATGGACGTCGTAGTTAGTAAAATCTATTTTTTAATACAAATATGTATCGATTTTAATAAATAGATTTTTGAAAATAAATTTTGGGGAAAGAAAGATGTTAAAGGAATTCGCTTGAACTGAATCTTTAACTTGTATAAATTATGTAAAGATCCAATGTTTTGAATTAATATTTTGTGTGAGGATTTGTTAATATAGAACTTTTAATAAATTTTGAATTTTGCATATGATGACGAATTTTTCTATTTTTTTCTGATTAAAGTATTCAATTAAATATAAAATTTAGTTAAAGGATTTGATTTAAGTTTAACAAAATTTACTTTGAAATAAATATTTAGTGCAATAAATTTTATAAGTCTAACTAGAAAGAATTTAGCATAATTCAATTATTATATAAGAAACGTTCGAAGAGATTTCCTTATATTAACTTAAATCTCGGTAAAGCTTAAGTAAGATTTTTATGAGAAGTGTTTTAAAATGTCATGTAAGATTTATATGTAAAGTAATGTTTGGGTTAACAAGGTTTTATGAGATTTGGTTTGGTACAATACTGAATAAATTAAAAGTGATTTGTTCAGTAAATGGTTTTAAAACGATGAACAAAAATATTAACTTGATAATTTAAGACTTGATTAAGTAAAAATCGAATTGAACATTAAATTCTTGGGTAAAATCGAAGTAAATAGAAAATGACGTTGTACTTAAGAAGATTCAACGTGAGATTTTTAATGGGGAAAAATATCAAGTTTGAAATTTATTAAGTTGTGATTTAATAACGACTTAGCGACTGAATGTCGTAATGTTTGAATTTTCTAAGACAAGTGAACTCGAAATCTTAGTTAAATCCAACTTGGAAATAACAATTTGAATACGAACCAGTAAGTGGGAAATCAAGTGGATAAGGAAATGAATGGATGGAAGTCAAACTTGTGGAAGATGGATTCAGTTTGGATTGGATCAAGTTATTGAATCAAATTATATTATTGTAAACCGAATTTTCTCTCATTACTTGATTTTGGAAAACTACTTATAACAATTAAAATTAAATTATTTTGGCTATTTCCATCTATAAATATCATTTCAAAACCTTTTATTTATATAACTATTTTATATAATTATATACATATATATCATTTTCAAATTTAACTATGTTAATTCTATTTTATTTTATTCAGTGCAAAACTTTTGACCATTATTGACAATTTAAGATTTTATACTATTTTATAACTTTGTACATTATTGTATGTACACTATTTTCAACTTTAATATCTTACACTATTTTTCAAGGTTACTATTCTAAGTATTTTTTAAATTTAAATAAATCAGTGTCCAATCTGAATTAATAAATCCAAGGTGATTGAAATGAAGATTTCAGGTAATAATGATATTTTGAAATTGAAATCCAAACTTGAATGGTTGAAAAAGGATTATTGTGAATTTCGTATTTAAAAATCTAAACTTAACCAAAGAGAAATTATTTGAGTAATCGATTTTAAGGCAATATTTGAAATAAATCGATTTGCAATACTCGAAATATGATTTCAAATCTAATGACCAAGGTGTGAAAAATATAAACGTTTAGCTGTTAAAGAGACCAGAGTCGATAGATCTCACACAATATAACAAAGCCGACACCACTTTAACAACTGTGTACGTGGTAGAGAATCCAGAACGAAGTAGGTTGATATGGAGGCGAATACTGGATTTGAAGAAAGAGAACGATGATGAATTATCCTTGACCTTTGAGGCATAATTAAAATGAATAAAACAGGTGCTATACCATGACTAAGTGAGGTCGCACCTCCGATCGGACATGCTTCTTCGATACCATCTCTACGACGGTTGTGATCGATTTGGGTGCACTCCTTTGATTATGAGAGTGTGTTCCAAGGTGGGTGGTAGTTGCTACTATGCGTTACCATCGGTCCAGTCGTGCAAATGGTAAAATCCTACTTTGGGTATTCCTCGGTGCCTTGTTATATTTTTTCCTGATCGAGCCCCCTAGGATTTTGATTTAACGTTGTTGTATCACGACACATCTTTATCTACCGATGTATAGGTGTTTTATATGCAATGTGTACGTCAATGTCTGTAAATGACATAAGGGTAAAAATGTAATCCCGCTTACGCTATTTTTCTTATATTTACTTTACTGAATAGACACTATTATTATAGCATATTATATTATATGTATTTGTTTCATGGATCCTTAAAGGATGGATTCCCAACATCCTTTAAGTTATTTGCATTTCGTTAAACATTTCACTTGAGTTGATTCACTTATATGAGAATGTTAGTCCTAACTCGAGTATTTTGTTTGTTTGTTTTCTTGCAAAATGCTCGGGTCAACCTAAGTATTTCAGCTTCGGAGATTAACCTACTGGAGCTTGATTATTTCTGAAGTATAGGCATCTATCCTTGTATACTCAGTTTATTCCACTTCTTCTCATATTAGTAAGCTTCTGAATTCAGTCTTCCACTGTATTTATATATTTTCTGTACTCCGATATCTCTTATGAGTTTAAAAGAATTAGCAATACTATGTAAAAATTTACTTCCGATGTGAGATATTCTTTAACGGCCCGGAAAATTTTCGACTTAGAAAGTTGACATACAACACCATGTCAACTATTCAAGAATCGAAATTTCCAGAACATTAATGGAAAGAAGTTAGAGGGTGAGAATAGATAAGACAGAAAATTAGAATAGAAGAAGAAGATCAAAGCAACAAAATCAGAGTAACATGAATCTCACAGCGGAACGAATAAAATATAACATAATTTTGAAATAAAACCAGTATATGTATACAATAACATTTATCAGAGTACAACACTTACAACACAGTGGAAATAAACAATTGCTATAAAATCCTAAAGCCTCCTGCTCCAGCTCTTCAAGTATCCGTAAAATCCCGACTACTTGACTACCCGTACAAAATTGGGCACCCAAGAGTTTTAGGGAAAACAAAACAAAATAAACTCTGGGTCAGTCATGTGACTGGTGTGAGTAAACTCCAAACACTTGGTTTAACTTTTCCAAATCCTTTTAAAAGAAAGGAAAATCGTAAGACCGATCCACACATAAACATGGATGGTTTTTACCTTATGACTACTCAAAATATTCTTTATATCACAACTCTTATGATATTATAATAATGTCTAAATAAAGTAAATAACAATCTAGTAGAATGCTTTCATCTCACATTCTACATATATAATATACAATCAAAAACCGTAGATTCTTATTGGATAATGGATTTCTAGCTATGACAAGGTATGGAACCACCTTCCGATCAGTGTACTCTAGAAGCGATACACTGGAGTTCAACAAGAACATCTTGTAACTTAGCCACACATAACCGGCCATTCATTTCGCTTGAATGTTCCAAATATATTGTCACCTAACGATTGGTATACCAGCATAACCGTTCCCGGGAGATACAAAATTAAAAGAAGCAACAAATATGAATATTCTCTAGATGGTGCCAATATACCCTAATTGAGTGCGACCCACTTAGCCATGTTGCCTGCTTGATTTCTGACATTTCCTAGTTGATGAGGCTTGAGGTCATAACGTATCTGCTAACAGATCACTCCTTCATTTACTTTGAATGCCACATCGTCATACCCGTCAAATCACAAATTGATTTCCCCAAAAATACCACGGGTATAAGCTAAGAGAAACGAATTCCTCCGCCATGAACGTAAATACATTTGAAACGATCAACTTACACGATTTACAAGATATACTAAGTCAGACATTCGTCCATTCAAGTAGTCCTGGGACTGGACAACCCGAAGGCAATATTCTGTAAATCCATCTTAGGAAATTTCTACCTAGGATTTACTGAACATTCCTCACATAACTCCGTCTTTAATTATCTTCATCATATTTGATTGGCAACGCTAATGCCATACGTAGTGGTTTTCAGATAATATATATGATCCCGGTCTCTCCGTATTGACAACGAAAATGGTCAAAATCTTTGATAGTCGGTGATTTAACTATCAAAGGAAAACATGTGTACAAACAACGGTCGTATTCCCAAATGGAAATCTTACCGATCAATCATCATTTCATTTCCCAGTTTCCCATTTATCGTTTCCATATATTCATAAATTCCTTATTTTCTAAGATTAGAAAATATACGTTATTATCTTTGGAAAACGTTTCTATTTCTGATTTACGCATCAGTATCTTTCCACCTCTATCAGTCTCAAACTGTAAACTAGTAAGAGAACAACTTCCCAAGTATAAACCCCGAAGGCCGAAACCAACATTAGATTGATACCTAGAAAGCTATTCGACTCAACTAATTTCCGGCCAGTTTCTAATTTTAGTAATACCATTTAAATTCGTAATTCAAACCCCAAGTTACTTTGTAATATTTTATTTGCAGAATATTTACTTTAAATCAATATAATGTTACACCCATGTGCGAAGCACAGGGCTAAACCTTCCTAGTGTAAAATTCTCTTTTTATAAAACTCTATTCATTTTCTAAATATTTCCCTTTCATAATTCTATTTACTTTCTAAATCAATATTCCTTTTATAATTCTATTTATTTTTTAAATATTTCCTTTTATAAAAATTCTATTTATTATCTGAATAAATATTCCTTAATTATATTCCTTTTATAAAATTCTATTTATTTTATATAAATCCTTTTATATAATTCTATTCATTTTATATAAATCCTTTTATATAATTCTATTTATTTTATATAAATCCTTTTATATAATTCTATTCATTTTATCCTTTTATATAATTCTATTCATTTCCCAAATATTTCCTTAATTATATTTTCCAATATTTGTTTTCCAAATATTACCTTTTATAATATCCTATTTATTTCATATATAAATATTTCATTTTCAATACTCACTTTGAAAAATTCCTTTTTACATTCCAGTATTTCATATCGTATTTAAAATACCAAATAACATGACCAGTGCCATCATAATCAATCACAGTTTATATATCACGTCATATATCACGATATATGAAAACAAACAGTATTATAAATATTGAGGAATCCAGTTGGATACCACCAACCTGTTTCCCTTCTTAATAGATGTGAAACAATATAATTAACATCAACTTCTTTTCAATATGAAATATTCTGATAAACAAATTCAATATTTGATTTAACGTTTACATATATATCGTTATCTATAATTTCAATCAATCAGTTAGTAGTTCATCTAAACAAATAATACACAATAATCAACCATCATTTATCAGTTCTAAAAATAAGTTATAAAAATATAACCGTGCAGAGTTAGTGAGTTTTACTCACTTTGGTTTGCAATTGATGATTATGCTACCGTTTTATATAAAATCAAACGAGCATTTGATTTTATTCCAAATAATTGTAGCTTGATTTTCACTCATGTCGGTTCAAAAATGTAGATCTCCACCATACGATTTCAACATGATTTGTTTCAATGGATTCTGTTCCCGAGTGACTTAGAAATCCGTGTTATAAATTTAAATTATCTTCAAACAACTCCTATTATAAAAATCTTAATTAGTTATACTTAAATATGGTCATAGGACCTAGCCATGTCATCTGTAGATTTAAACAGGATCCTCCTATTCGAACAAACCATCCGCTCACCATGGCTTCCATGTTTATACGCTGGTAACCCCCCTTTTTATCACCATCAACTCCAAAACTTCATTCACATATCATACAGTAAGCTCTCTCTTTGTAATAGCAACCCACGTCTGTTGCCTTTATCAATTATATTAGTCCACTGATTAACCATGCTACCTTCCTCCTATATCAAACAAACTTCGACATTTTGAAACCACCGCTGCTCTCCCCGTGGGCCACCATACCCCACTTCAACGATGCCACCAGCTTGCCACCACCGAGACCTCCCTTTACCTGAAACACCGACATCTAGTAACCCCTCCCTGCTCCAGAAACCGCAGTTGAACCAAACCCCTTATCACCGGAAATTGGTGAACTACGACCACCAGAGGTCATCTAACTACTCTCAACCAATTCGCAAACCTCCCATCTACCGAGGTCAGAAGCGGCAACCCCCAACATCATCTGAGTTCGCCGGAATTAGCATGAACTCGTCGCGCCGCTCATATTTCCAGCAAACACAACATTGGTCGCACCCCATCTAATTCATACTAGAATGAAGCTTTCCCTTATACGATTCTAAAGATATAACTCTCGCGATTTATAGAAATTTATTTGGATTTAGCTTGGATTTTAAAGTCTCCATTGCATTGTGTTGTTATTTTTGGTGGCGGCGTATTTTTTCCCTGACCAGTAAATGAATTAAATTAGTTTTAGGAAGATAGTAAGGTATTTAGAGAAAGGGTATAATATGTTTTTTTTATTCATTATCTTATCCAATTTTAATAAATCACTCTATGTATTTGTCCTTTAAAAATTCGTATGACCGCATATAATATCCAAATTCAATTAAAATGGACCTGCAACTATATTTTGACATTATGGACCCAACGAAACTTGTTTCATCGAATTACAAGTCCGTTTGCTCACACAACGCATTTTTAAAGTCAAATTATCAACTGTTTTTCACATTAAAATCCCGTACGACCACATATTAGCTCCAAAAATTACGAAAATTGAAATTTAACAATAAATTAATATTCCGGATCCAAAAAAATTAGTTTCATCAAAAACGACGTTCGTTTGCCAAAATAGCTATTTTCTAAGGCTCTAAATAAATCCATTTGAATATTAATATACTTAAAAAACAATTCAATTTAATATTAATAAATTAATATTATCGTAAATATTCACATAGAATATTATCTAGCTCCCAAATATTCCTATTTGAATTTATAACTCGACATTTCAAAGTTCCCAGTTATATCGATATTCAATTTATATTAAATTCCTTTTTATAATATAAATAAATCATTATAAATTATAAGGAATTCCATAGCGACTTTTCAAAAATTTAATTTGGACATAACTCACAATCTACACGACGAATTCTCGATTTTTTTCTTCCATTAGAAAAATATACTTCACCAGCTCCGAATGTTTCTTTTTTCACAGAAATCCGACTTAAAACTGATTCTATATATTTGTTTAAAGTTCGAATCGCCAAATTACGAACGACCACGCCATTTTGAGCTCGATTAAAATTATATTATAATTATACGTTCAAACTTCATTTAAATAATAAATTCGTTATTATAATTAAATTCTAAACTGAATTAAATTAGTTAAATCATCTGATTCACACAATATTGTGAATTCCACTATTTCCGCCTATTTTGGAAATAAATATATTATTCTGTTATTTATATTAATTAAATATAAATATTATTTAATTCAAGTTATTGATATCGCCAAATCGATATTTAAATAATTACATTAATTAATTATTATACCGTTAAAACTCGGGACGGTGCATTCTTCCCCCCCTTAAAATAATTTCGTCCTCGAAATTGCTAAGGTAGGAAACAAACCTTATTAACTAGATTAAAAATTATTTGTTTATTTATTAACTTCAGTTCCAACCAAATTAATTGATTTCAATTAAATTATTAATTTATCCTTACTAAAGGAAATTTTCAAAAATCCTGAAAATTTTCTAACACCTTAAATTTTTGAAAAATTTCGCCAGCACCTCCTTTGTATGGCTCAATCGGTACACTACAACTCATCTCTCTGGGACTTCTCCAATCCAAAAGAAATCGAACAACCAAGCGGCTTGCCAAATAGGCTCATAAATCACCAAACTCGTATAAAAATAAACTTGTACCTTTTTGTCGGGCATTCATTTTGTTTCTTGCAGTTGCATCTACTCAATACCCGTTGATCATATAACCCTCTGTACCAATCAATTTCCAATCAATTTCAATCAATCAAATCTCAATACAATTATTCGTTTATATCCAAGCCAAATTTCATTCTCAACTCAAATGCCATTACCAATTTTAACTCTTGAACTACCAGTCCAATATAATTCCAGATTCCCATCTCACAATCCAATTTTACTCGATATCATTCTATATCAATTCAATTTCAATTACCACTTAATTGGCTTTACTTTTAAATTTCAATTTGCGTTTACAAATTTCGGTTTAATTTATTTTTTAACTCATACAATCTCTGCCTGAGAGTTATCCTTTTCAAAAATCAAATATTCCTTTTCGGAAATCAAAACCACTTGTTCTCTCAAACATTTTCAAAAACAATATCTTTGGTAGTAATACGTCACTTAGAACTCGAAAATGAGCACTGATGATGTGACCAACATCATCAGAATTATTTCCCAGCGATTGAAGTGAGTTCAATACTATATCACTTTTCAAAACTTAGATTTAAACATTTCAATTTTGAAATAAATATCAAAATATTATTCACAATGCTTGTAAACAATTTAAAATATCCCAGGATTCTAAAATATCCATATATTTAATCCAAATCCATTTACAACACTTTTCCAACTTTTAGGAATTTTAATTCCAATTCTGATTTAAATTCAGATTTAATCCGTCTAATTTTTATATATTACACTTACACGAATTTTGATTAGTTATTTACATAACCATTTCTATTATAATCTTATCGATTCTAATAACAACCAATATATCCAATATATTATAATAATTCCAATATCTATACTTACTTTCATGTCAAAATATAATTTGGGTAAAATTATTTCATTTACCATCTTTTTAAAACATACCATGTCGGTCTACTGCATTGGAGTGTTTAGAAACTCCTACCGATACAGTGGATCAAACAGATCGACCAGAACTCATATACAACTCAACCAATAAATCTCCATAATATAAAATGGTTTTTATATAAAATAACAGATACGAGCTATAACGTCCCGTATTTTATCGATTTTTATTTGGATATTTAGATTGGTTTAAATATTGAATTCGGTATATAAATGGATTTTTATATTAATTAAACGAGTTTGAAACGTATAAATATATATTAATTAAAACGAGCTCGTAAATGGCGCGGTAGTTCGTAATTTACGATTTGAACTTCAGTTGAGTGTACAGAAGCCGTTATAAGTCGAAATTCACTGAAACAAGAAATAATTGAATCTGTCAAACTATAATTTTGTAATGAAAGAGAAAAATCAGAATTTCATATTTTATATTGAGAGTTATGGCTAAATCAAATTTTGAAATAGTCGTTGTGAAATTCTATGTAAACGATAATGTAACACCCCACCTCCGTTAAGGTCACTCACAAAGGGAATGCCTTAACTTTGGTGGAGCATTTTAGTAAACAGAACAGAAACTTACAAGACAGATAAAACAGTACTTGAAAAATTTTAACTTTATTACAGCGGAAACAGAAATTAATATGGTTACATCCTTTCAATTTCAGAATTCAAGTACAAAATATCAGTCTTGTACAAAAGCCTTCAAAATGCATAGTTTAAAATCATAATCCCCATGGAACGGAAGCTATACAGAGCCAAGCCATACTTTAAGCACTTCAAGCAAAGAGAAATCCGGATCAAGCTAAAGTATTTCCCTCCTTGGATAACCTGGGGGGGAAACGGAAGAAAGGAGGCGAAACAACAAGGGTCAGACAAAAAGTCTGGCAAGTCCAGTGACTTTCAGCATATGAACAGATAATAATAATATGATATGAACATAAAACTGGATGTGAGATAACTATAACAGGTGTAGCAGATATAACAGAAAAACAGGATGATATAAATTATTGTTTTACACTCCTCTGCACTAATACTAGTATAGCAGAATTAGGTGTCACCCTAATGTCTAAATTGAAGCAGGAACGGGTACAGAATACTTTAACAGAAACAGAATGCCAATAATGGGCCTTTACTACCCGATCAGAAACAGACAGAAGAAGAAACAGATTTATCCCTATGGAGACAGAATGTGGAATTGGGTGTACATTAGTAATGGGCCTTTACCACCCGAACAGACGGTACCACACAGAAACAGACAGGTGTTACCACCCAACAGAAACAGACGGTACCAACAGAAACAGACAGAACTAAGCGTACCCTAAAACCCTACCCCAAGCGATCGGCTCCCTAATACATAAATATCCTGTGTCGGCCCCACAGTAGGGTGTATCACTCCCTAAAGTGACAACCAATTGGCACAGACCTATTTACAGATGTCACGGCGTCTTACATCCTCAGAGGCAGACCGGGATCCATGCACGCACATGACCCGGTTGGAACGCACCATCAACACCCCTCGCCATTATCAGAATGAACCACTTATAATTAGTTCAGTAAGCGTGCCCGGACCCTACCTACTGTTGGGTCAAAGTTTTGATACCAGAAAGGGTTACTGACTAATATGGGTCCCAAACAACAGATGACACAAGTAATTCCCCTCCTAACCTTGTGTCCCCAGACTAACAGATTTCAGATTAACTTGTTTACAAGTTCAGACATACAGAATTCAGGTTTACTAATTCACAAATTAAGTTAACAAGTTTTCAGACTAACAGGTCAGATGTACAGATTTTTCAGATTTGTCTAACTTTGTATTGGGCCTACAGATTCATGGACGGGTTTTACTACATCTATTAATCCCTTTGGTTTAACCCTATTTTCCCCAATACGTTTTAGACGTCATTCTTATCTTAGATTTTGCATTAATTAATTATTAATGCACAGACCTCTCACATTAGGTCGGTAGCTTGTGGCCGCTGGATATGCCGGGCGGTTCCGGGCAGACTTCTGCCACAAGCCAGACCTAACCTCGTGTCTTACGCATGTTATGACTAACTTCTCACATTAGAACCTATTGTTTGCGGCCACTGGATGTGCCGGGCGGTTCCGGGCAGATTTACGCCGCAAACTCATTCTAACCTCGAGTTAGCCATGTTTATCTTTGCGACCAATTAATTAATAATTTACCGTTTATGCGCACGCCCAATATATATGCCAATTCAGATTATATCAATCACAGGATGATTATATCAACATAGCAGATAACAGATTTTATATGACTTAACGGATTTAACAGATTTAGCAACTTAGCAGATTTTGGCATATAACAGGTTAGGCATTTCAACCGACAAATTTAACAGATTAGGCATTTCAATCTAATTAGCAGTCTAGGCAATATAACAAAACTAGTAGTTTAGGCAACTAGACAAATTAGCAGATTTAGCAAATTTAATATTTCTAAAAGTTCTATTTACATGCCTTGCCCAATCATAAATTGGCCTAAATTCATATGCTTACATAATTGTCATGATTCACAACATATACTCCATGTTTGCATAAAGTTACATAGCACAGAATATGGACATAATTTGCCATATAACATATGTTCCAATTTTTGTTAAACTAGCATCTTACAGCAGATTCACATATAAATTATACCAAATATAACCATTAATTTCAATGCATGCCATATATCCAAAAATCCCTATTTAGGTGTAATCTAAATAATAGATATCCTAATTAATGTAAATCTTTACACCTAACTTTCCATATCCTTATTCTTTTCATGTCATGAATCATTATGCAAACTATACCCAACAATATAAATCTTTAAATCATATCTTCTAAAAATCAGATCTTGACTTTTATATGCATTTTGTCCAAAGTCTCAAATCATATGTAATCTTACAATGGTTCCTCTTTTCTTCTATCATAGAATATGCATAGATCCAAATCCATGTTTACAACATATGCTCATTAATTACAGTTCTAAATTACAACATAGCTATGCATACAACATGCATAAATTATATGTTCATAGTCAAATTTATGCATATGTCCAATATATTTTATGCCTCAGACCTAAAGTCATACATTCAATTTAGTCTTGTCAAATTTCGCATCATTCATCCCAAAATTTGCGTTCATCTCTTATGAGATTAGGCACAGGCTCGTGGTAGCCTGGCTATAAAAACAAAAAAAGAAGAAAAGGGATACAGAAAAATAGATCTGACAGAAGAGAATATATATACAATCTCAGATTCAGAATCAAAAACATATCAAAATTATTATTAACGTTTATAGCGGAAAATAACTGTACTTGCCTTGATTGGATTAAAGAAAGAACTTTAACTTGTTGTAGAATCTTTGCAGAAACTTTAATCTCTAGTTTGAATTGAGTTGTTTAGGCTGATGTTGATTATCTTCTAGTTTTAATTCCAGCAGAGCAGAGACGCCATTTTTATTTTTAATTAGAAGAAGAGAGCAATGGAGGCTAGAGAATTGTGTAAGAAACCTAGGTAGAGTCTAGGGTCATTTTATAGGGTTTATGAACTGATTAGGACCATTGATGTTGCTTGGACTGATCGTAGCCATTCATTCGGAAGAGAGACCAATTAGAGTCTGCCACCTAGCCCTAATGACAAAGCAGACCACAGAAAATCGACCAACATAGAATAGGCCAGCCAGGGTGGACTGGGTTCGACCTGGGTCTGGACCAGGTCGACAGCCCTGTCGACAGCCCTGTCGACCTGGTTAGACCAGGTCGACAGCCCAGTCGACCTGGGTGTCTTAGGCGGGAGTTTTCCCGCCTTGGCCAATTGGGCCCGGTTTTAATTTTTAAACTGTTTTATTCTGTTCGAATTTTAAACTTAATTCAGAAACTTCCGAAGGCCATATCTTCTTCATACGGACTCCGTTTTTCGAAAACTCGGACTCTATTTCGCGTATTTTTCCGAGACGAACGCAATGGCGTATCCCGTTTCCCTTAGTTCTTTGATTTCAAATTAATTATACTTTAATTTGTTAATTCCACAGTTATAGAATACACGGGGTGTTACATTCTCCCCCACTTAAAAGGATTTCGTCCCCGAAATCTTCAAGTTAAGAAGAATGTGTCCTACCATCCAATCACTCATCTACTCAACCATCATCCACAAGCATCCATTGTCCTTAGAAAACTTCTAATGTTGTATGAACATATGCAAAAGTGTGTGTATATGTTCCTTATCTAATGCAAAGATCAGGCGGTCTACTGATTCAGTTGACCTCCTTAATGCGAATTATGTCAGTGCCATGAGTCCAACATGTATGCAATAGAATTCTGATGATATATATTATTTCTATATGAGTGCACAACCATTCACTCAAATGCAACATCCATGTGCTGAATCAACCAATTTGCATCCACAAGAATAAAAAAATGCTCACCCATCCATATGCAGTATGAGAGTGTTTTCGAGCCGATCTAGTGCCTAGTGTGTGTATATGCATCCACGGGCAACCACTAGCAACCACTTGCAACCGTCAAACATAACATGTCTCAAACACATGTTTACACCCATTAGTTTCTAGCTAAAGTTCAAATATTCGATCGATAGGGTACAGTCGAATGATGGAAGCGAGTACAGATAGAACGAAAATTTGGTTCCCATTAGACATGGGTCCTAAGTATCGGCCCCAAAGACCGAAACCAATATCAAATTGACATCCTACGAAAACTCAGAATGTATGCGTCATACTTGACGCCTAACACAGATATCCCTCAAACCCCAATCTCAAACAGATGATCCATAACCCTTATGGGTTTGAGTCTATAGCGGAATTCAGAAATAATACTAGCATTAAAGTGCAGAGTATCGATTACAAAATCAAAATACCAGAATCAGAAAAAATCACAATCAGATAAAGAAATTAAACCTACTATAGAAATTTCCTATTTCTATCCTAGCCACTAGCCTCAAGAGTGTTCGCCTGCCCTCCTTGTCCTCGTCTCTTCGGGCAGTCCCTAGTGAAGTGTCCCATCTCCCCACAGTTGAAGCAAGCGCCCTTCCTTTTTCTGCAATCCTTGTTCAGATGAGTTGAGCTCCCACAAGTAAAACACTTTTTCCCCTTCTTATCTTCAGACTTCTCATCCTTCTTTTGTGTTTCCTTTTTGGGCCCCGCTTTCTTATTCTGTGGTTCTTCCTTCTTTGTCTCTTTCGGGCCCTTGTCTTCCTCGTGCAGTAGTGCCATATCCACCAATTTCTCGTAAGTTGCTCCCATGGGTACATGGGTCATGGCTAGGCTGTGTAGTGGCTCATTCAATCCTTTAACAAAGCGGAGAGCCTTTTTATGCTGAGTGTTGACTAAATCCAATCCGAATCTTGCTAGTTGGTTGAACTGGTTGACGTATTCCTTGACCGTCATACTTCCTTGCTTAAGAGACAAGAACTTTTCCAATTGTAAACTTCGTTCAGCTTGTGAGAGGAATTTTGTCTCAAACCTTGTTCTGAAATCCATCCATGTCTCGACCGGCCTCTCGGCGTTAGTGACTTCCCACCAGTAGGAAGCTTCGTCTTTGAGCAACCATACCGCCAACTGTACCTTCTGCCTATCGTCCACCTCGAAGATAACGAATAGATCCTCAGTTTCTTTGAGCCAATTCCTCGCTTCTACAAATGATTCAGTTCCTTTGAAATCCTTTCCACCCATGGCCCTAAAATCTCTACAGATCTTTGAGAAAGCAATTGCACGAGGAGGGGGTGGAGGAGGGGGATCATTTGATGGACCTACAGCGGCGGTCCTAGCCTCAAGATATTGACGAAACCAACCGGGTACATGAACACCCTCTGGTATCTCAGATGCTTCAGACATGCTGGAACGAAAAAGGAAAGGTTCAATACAAAAAGGACTGAAAGAAAGATATATGGCTCTTGGGGATCATGTTTTTCAAAATAAGCTTTAATTTTGAAAATACTCCATTTTAAAACCTTTTTGAAAATAGTTTTCAAAAACTTTTATCTAATCTGGTAACCTTTAGCTCTGATACCAAGTGTAACACCCCACCTCCGTTAAGGTCACTCACAAAGGGAATGCCTTAACTTTGGTGGAGCATTTTAGTAAACAGAACAGAAACTTACAAGACAGATAAAACAGTACTTGAAAAATTTTAACTTTATTACAGCGGAAACAGAAATTAATATGGTTACATCCTTTTAATTTCAGAATTCAAGTACAAAATATCAGTCTTGTACAAAAGCCTTCAAAATGCATAGTTTAAAATCATAATCCCCATGGAACGGAAGCTATACAGAGCCAAGCCATACTTTAAGCACTTCAAGCAAAGAGAAATCCGGATCAAGCTAAAATATTTCCCTCCTTGGATAACCTGGGGGGGAAACGGAAGAAAGGAGGCGAAACAACAAGGGTCAGACAAAAAGTCTGGCAAGTCCAGTGACTTTCAACATATGAACAGATAATAATAATATGATATGAACATAAAACTGGATGTGAGATAACTATAACAGGTGTAGCAGATATAACAGAAAAACAGGATGATATAAATTATTGTTTTACACTCCTCTGCACTAATACTAGTATAGCAGAATTAGGAGTCACCCTAATGTCTAAATTGAAGCAGGAACGGGTACAGAATACTTTAACAGAAACAGAATGCCAATAATGGGCCTTTACTACCCGATCAGAAACAGACAGAAGAAGAAACAGATTTATCCCTATGGAGACAGAATGTGGAATTGGGTGTACATTAGTAATGGGCCTTTACCACCCGAACAGACGGTACCACACAGAAACAGACAGGTGTTACCACCCAACAGAAACAGACGGTACCAACAGAAACAGACAGAACTAAGCGTACCCTAAAACCCTACCCCAAGCGATCGGCTCCCTAATACATAAATATCCTGTGTCGGCCCCACAGTAGGGTGTATCACTCCCTAAAGTGACAACCAATTGGCACAGACCTATTTACAGATGTCACGGCGTCTTACATCCTCAGAGGCAGACCGGGATCCATGCACGCACATGACCCGGTTGGAACGCACCATCAACACCCCTCGCCATTATCAGAATGAACCACTTATAATTAGTTCAGTAAGCGTGCCCGGACCCTACCTACTGTTGGGTCAAAGTTTTGATACCAGAAAGGGTTACTGACTAATATGGGTCCCAAACAACAGATGACACAAGTAATTCCCCTCCTAACCTTGTGTCCCCAGACTAACAGATTTCAGATTAACTTGTTTACAAGTTCAGACATACAGAATTCAGGTTTACTAATTCACAAATTAAGTTAACAAGTTTTCAGACTAACAGGTCAGATGTACAGATTTTTCAGATTTGTCTAACTTTGTATTGGGCCTACAGATTCATGGACGGGTTTTACTACATCTATTAATCCCTTTGGTTTAACCCTATTTTCCCCAATACGTTTTAGACGTCATTCTTATCTTAGATTTTGCATTAATTAATTATTAATGCACAGACCTCTCACATTAGGTCGGTAGCTTGTGGCCGCTGGATATGCCGGGCGGTTCCGGGCAGACTTCTGCCACAAGCCAGACCTAACCTCGTGTCTTACGCATGTTATGACTAACTTCTCACATTAGAACCTATTGTTTGCGGCCACTGGATGTGCCGGGCGGTTCCGGGCAGATTTACGCCGCAAACTCATTCTAACCTCGAGTTAGCCATGTTTATCTTTGCGGCCAATTAATTAATAATTTACCGTTTATGCGCACGCCCAATATATATGCCAATTCAGATTATATCAATCACAGGATGATTATATCAACATAGCAGATAACAGATTTTATATGACTTAACGGATTTAACAGATTTAGCAACTTAGCAGATTTTGGCATATAACAGGTTAGGCATTTCAACCGACAAATTTAACAGATTAGGCATTTCAATCTAATTAGCAGTCTAGGCAATATAACAAAACTAGTAGTTTAGGCAACTAGACAAATTAGCAGATTTAGCAAATTTAATATTTCTAAAAGTTCTATTTACATGCCTTGCCCAATCATAAATTGGCCTAAATTCATATGCTTACATAATTGTCATGATTCACAACATATACTCCATGTTTGCATAAAGTTACATAGCACAGAATATGGACATAATTTGCCATATAACATATGTTCCAATTTTTGTTAAACTAGCATCTTACAGCAGATTCACATATAAATTATACCAAATATAACCATTAATTTCAATGCATGCCATATATCCAAAAATCCCTATTTAGGTGTAATCTAAATAATAGATATCCTAATTAATGTAAATCTTTACACCTAACTTTCCATATCCTTATTCTTTTCATGTCATGAATCATTATGCAAACTATACCCAACAATATAAATCTTTAAATCATATCTTCTAAAAATCAGATCTTGACTTTTATATGCATTTTGTCCAAAGTCTCAAATCATATGTAATCTTACAATGGTTCCTCTTTTCTTCTATCATAGAATATGCATAAATCCAAATCCATGTTTACAACATATGCTCATTAATTACAGTTCTAAATTACAACATAGCTATGCATACAACATGCATAAATTATATGTTCATAGTCAAATTTATGCATATGTCCAATATATTTTATGCCTCAGACCTAAAGTCATACATTCAATTTAGTCTTGTCAAATTTCGCATCATTCATCCCAAAATTTGCGTTCATCTCTTATGAGATTAGGCACAGGCTCGTGGTAGCCTGGCTATAAAAACAGAAAAGAAGAAAAGGGATACAGAAAAACAGATCTGACAGAAGAGAATATATATACAATCTCAGATTCAGAATCAAAAACATATCAAAATTATTATTAACGTTTATAGCGGAAAATAACTGTACTTGCCTTGATTGGATTAAAGAAAGAACTTTAACTTGTTGTAGAATCTTTGCAGAAACTTTAATCTCTAGTTTGAATTGAGTTGTTTAGGCTGATGTTGATTATCTTCTAGTTTTAATTCCAGCAGAGCAGAGACGCCATTTTTATTTTTAATTAGAAGAAGAGAGCAATGGAGGCTAGAGAATTGTGTAAGAAACCTAGGAAGAGTCTAGGGTCATTTTATAGGGTTTATGAACTGATTAGGACCATTGATGTTGCTTGGACTGATCGTAGCCATTCATTCGGAAGAGAGACCAATTAGAGCCTGCCACCTAGCCCTAATGACAAAGCAGACCACAGAAAATCGACCAACATAGAATAGGCCAGCCAGGGTGGACTGGGTTCGACCTGTGTCTGGACCAGGTCGACAGCCCTGTCGACCTGGTTAGACCAGGTCGACAGCCCAGTCGACCTGGGTGTCTTAGGCGGGAGTTTTCCCGCCTTGGCCAATTGGGCCCGGTTTTAATTTTTAAACTGTTTTATTCTGTTCGAATTTTAAACTTAATTCAGAAACTTCCGAAGGCCATATCTTCTTCATACGGACTCCGTTTTTCGAAAACTCGGACTCTATTTCGCGTATTTTTCCGAGACGAACGCAATGGCGTATCCCGTTTCCCTTAGTTCTTTGATTTCAAATTAATTATACTTTAATTTGTTAATTCCACAGTTATAGAATACACGGGGTGTTACAGATAACGATTTTATTTAATAAAATAAATCGATTTCAAATCAGTAGAATATTAATTTGACTTGAAAATATCATATCGTGTTCGAAATTTATATTAGTTTATTCTGGGAATTTTATATAACTCGGTTCGTGTATATTTATATGGTAGTAATAAATTGAATCAAATTATAAATCGAATTCAATGTTAAATTATCAATTTGATTTAATATCTTTTGTATATGGTCGAATTGGACTGTGGAAACTGTTCCAGTGTGTTTAGAATGGAGGTAGAACCCTAGAAATGTCATTCGTTGCGTTCAGATAGGAGTTTGATAACAAGTGGTATTTTAATTGAGGGCAACGAAATAAATAAATTGATTAATAAATAAATTAAATAAAAAAAATCAATTTTTTTAGGAGACGACCTAATTTTTTTGCTCAGGCTATTCTGTAAGTTCTCATCGTCTTTTCCTATCACTTTCATATCCGAACTGATCCCTTTTTCCCTAAGCTTCTCAGCGATGTACACTGTAACCTGATGTCAACATCTAAACCTACTTACCAGTGTCTTTTCTTTTCTTTCGTTGTCATGTACGCTTTCTGCTCTTCTTCCCGAGCTTGACAATACGCTGAAATCCTATCTACCATAATGTCAACTGCTAAAGCTATTTGTACATTTAGAAATGATGGGGTTCTTATCCTCCTCATCGTTCAAGTATAAATAGACGCTCGCGTTCAGTATTTCCATCCCAAACCAACAAAAGAAATCCGATCTTTATTCCTCTATTTTCATTTTCTGTTTCCAGTCATCGGTTTCCTAAAAAAAAAAAATCTTCTCTTCTCTAAACCAAATCGAGACCACCGTGCAATCGAAAAAAAAGGGGACCGCAATTTCTGTTCAAACCATGGCAAATCCGGGAGCTAGACGGGGTAGTGAAGTCGCGGTTACCATCATTGTGAAGAACGATACTGGTATTGGCTCCTGGAGTTGGCAGTGAAGTCGGACTAGGGGAGGACGACGCTGTTAATTGGAGTGGGCGTGAACTGTGTGTAGCAGTGGATGGTCAAACACTATTTTGGATGGAGAAATTGGGTGCGAACTGGAATTCAGATTTGGGGTAAAAGGAGTTCGATAGTTTCATGGTTTCGAAGTAAAATGGTGATGTTCAGAGATCAACAAATTGTGAACTGATGTTGATTTGGTTCAACTGATGGAGGTGCAATAGTTTTGGTTTAGGGAAGAAAGTGCGATTGTTATTCTGTGATGTTGAGGATGGTTTGAATCGTGCGTACTGGTGGGGTTTCAAACGAGATGTTGTATGTGGATGTTGAAGATCGATCTGTCCTTTGTTTGGGGGGGGGGTGTGGATGAGTGTGCAGGTGTGCTAATGAAAGGAGTTGAATAGTTGTTATTTTTGCTACAGTGGGTCTGCGTTTTTTTAAGATGAAGTGGACTGTGAGAATTGAGGGAGTTCTGTAGTTGAATGCTTGGAGGAGTATGATATGTTCTTTGGGGGTGTAATGGCAGCATGATGATGTCTGCAAGTGATAGAAGAAGGAGATGGAAGATTATCGGGGAAATGTTTGGTGAAATGTCAAGATGGAATAAGGTAAATTCGGGGCTGATCTCAATTCATATGGTACGGTGATTACTAAGCCGCTTCTAGAATTAGTCGACGTAAACAAGCCAAATAAGGTATACGTTTTTTTTAATTTAAAATTTAAGTGCATAGAAATTTATTTAAATAGTTCATTAAATAAATAACCATTTAATCATAAAAAATATATATGATAATCGTAGGTGATGAAAATATTCAAGACGATGAAGTAGATATGTAGCTAAGGCGATATGGAATCTTAAATAGGATACTCGACAAGGAAAAATCGAGGTGAGTTAAACTCACTCAGTTAATTATTTTAGCTATTTTTAATAGTTCAAAATTTTGTTTTATTGCTTGGTTTCTTGATCGATTGATATAAAGTGATAATATATAATAATAATAATATATAAAAATAATATTGGTGATTGGTGATTGGATATGCCCGTAGTATCATTAGCGGATGCCCGCGGTACCATTAGCGGATGATTTCCCTATGCGCCCCACAATATATATAGTGGATGACCTTCTATACCGCGATATCCTGCCTCGAAGCAGGATGGTATTATTATTGTTGACTAACATCTGCAGATGCAGGAAAAACAGGTTGGAGGGATCCAACTGGATTCCTCAAATTTAGATTTTTTTTTATATACTGATATATGGTGTATTTCATAACCTATGATAGCTTACGATATGTTTGGATGCGTTAGTAACATTGATTGTTGATTTGGGATATTTTATATCCTAAATAATAATATATGGATTTCAAAACAGAAATTGCAATATAAAAAGAATTTTAAAATTTTTATTTCAAATAATAATGGTTAATTAGAATCCAAATTAAATAGGATTGAAAAGCAAATATTTGTTTAAAACAAATATCGTGAAGAAGTGTATTTATAGACGAGATTATGAAAAGTGGAATTATTATTTTGGAAATTTGAGGAAAATGTAAAGTGTGTATGAAATTGGAAAAGAAACGGGAATTGTAAAATAAATCGTTATTTTAAAAATAAATTGAATTTGTCTCAGGGGAAAATACCTATGTTTAAATAGAAATGTTCATTTGAAATCCAAACTATAAATACAGTTTAAAGGAAAGGATTTGTTTAAACAAATGTGTTAATGAAGTGATTTTATAAACGATGTTTACAAAGGAATGAAAGATTACCATTTGAGAATTTGGGAAATATGGATTTCAAATTAGAATTGAAATATAAAAAGAGTTAGAAGAAAATATTTATTTCCAAAAAGAAATGTTTATTTAGAAACCAAATTAAATAAAATAGAAAGGTAATGTTGTTTTAACAAATAAGGTGCGAACTCGCTTTTATAAGTGACATTTATAAAAGGGAAAATCCTATATTGGAAGTATTTTGAGAAAGTGTATTTTGAGCGTGGATTCGGAAAAGGAAATGTGGTTTGAAACTAACATTTCAAATGGATTAAAATTTTCCAATTTAGAAGGGAAATATAAGGAAGATTTTATAACTTAATAAAAGTTATAAATAGAATGAGACTTGAAATTGCAAGCATGAATTCGGTATGAACTGGTATTAAAGAAATAAGGGGAAAGGCAAATTTTTTGCAAATGTGGGTCAGTAGAAGGAAGAGTTGTTTTAAATTATAAATTCTAATTGAATTCAAGTCAAACTAATTTGAAAAAAAAAATAGATTATATTAAAGGACTTTAGATAATGCATATGAAATAATAAAGGATTGGCAAATGGTATTTTATACGAATGTTTTTGTGAAATGAAGTTATCAAAATAAACTGAGATAAGTTAAAATAAACTATAAAGGTGTTTATAAAGAATATTTATAGAATATTCGATAATGGTTTTGTAAATCATATTCTTAATTAAAATATTTGGAATGATGATAAATTCGAGATAAATATCTCGTTTAAAAGTGATAATGAGTATTTCAATTATTGGAAAAATGGAGAAGTTTTGAATTAACAAATGGTTGATCAAAGAGAGGGTAAAGTGATGCTGAATATTAAATCAGTGAATTCAATTTTCTTTTATGGATGAATGGTTGTTTTTATTTGATAGTTAAATAACCGACTATCAAATCTGGCCTATACGATGGTTAGTACGGAAAGACCGGGATCGAATTTATTCGAAAACCATTCAGAACTAACTAATACGTAAACGTAGAATATACGAATCGGAGATGGAGCAGTGAAGGCCATAGATCTTCATAAGCGAAAGGACTACTGGTGGAATTCTCTGGAGTCGCGCCCGGAGATATTTTGATGGTGATCTTGTCGTGGTTGAAATCGACGGATGGCAAGGACTACTCGCTACTGATCTATAGGGTGATTCCTTGGATGCCGTAGGAGAGTGCCTTCGGTTTGTCCAATCCCAGGACAACTTGTATGGACAAATGTCTGACAGAGTATTTCCAAAGGATCATGTACATTGATTTCTTCGAATGTACCATAGTTGATGGCGGAGAAAAGGTTTTCTCTAGCCTGATAACTAGAGTATTTTTGTGGACATCAATTAAGTGATTTCCGATGGATCTGACGAGGTGGCATTCAAAGTGAATGATGGCCAATTGATCTGAAACGTAATTTTAGACCTCAAGCCTCACAACCGAGAAATGACAAAAATCGGGCAGGAAGCATGGCTAAGTGGGTCGCGCCCATTAGGGTGTATTGTCACTGTCTAGAGAATATTCATATTTGTTACTTCCTTTTACTTCTGTATCTCTCGAGAACGGTTATGTTGCTAGCAACCGTAGGTGACAATATATTCGATACACTCAAGAGAAATGAGTGGTCGGTCATGTGTGGGCCGGGTTGCTAGACGTTCTTGTTGAACCCAGTGTATTCGTCTCTAGAGATACACTATCGGAAGGTGGTCCCATACCTTGTCATAGTTGGGAATCCAATCTCCAATAAGCTCCCGCGGTTTTAAATTGTATACTATATATGTAGAGCGTGAGATGCAAGCGTTCTACTAGATTGATATTTATTTGTATTTTGACAATATTATAATATCAGAAAAGATATTGATTTCAAAAATGGTTTGGGTTATCGTAAGGTAAAAACCGTCCGTGTTTATGTGTGGATTAGTCTTATGATTATCGTTTTCTTTCGAAAATGACTTTTAACTTTAAAATCAAGTTGAATGCTGCCAATAAATTTAGTGAGTTTCCTCACGCTGGTTCACCAGACTAACCTGTGGCGTTTGTAATGCTCGGGTAGACCGAGTTGGGTCTGACCGAGTTGTACAGGTTCGGAGTAAGATGACACAGATTCTAGGAGACGAGCTGGAGGAGATCGGATGTATGATATATATATATAGTATTCCGCTGTGTGTTTTTAAATGAGGACAGACTGTTATAACTGTCCAGATGAATTGAATGTTCGCTGTACTCTGATAAATTGTAAGTATTATTTCAAGTTTTCAATAAAGAGTTATTTCTGTATTATATTTTATTCCACTGCGATGTGAGACTGATATTGTGGTTAGCTGTCGTTCTTCTTTTTCTTCTATTCTAATCTTTCTATCTTATCTTTTTCTCACCCTCTAACTTCTTTCCTTAACGTTCTGGATTTTCGGTACTCGAGTTTGGACACGGGATGTATTTGTGTCGAAAATTCGAGCGTCGAATTTCCGGTTTGTTACAGTGGAATCAGAGCAATGGTTTAAGAATAACCTTGGCTCTTTGGCGCAACTCGGTAGACATAGGGTTAGTAACACCCTAGATTGAGTTGAGTGTATATACATATGAGCACGTACTTGTATATTTTATAAAAATTGTTTCGTATTGTGTTGGTTAATCGGTTCAAGTGTTGAAAAGCATTGAACTGGAAATTGATACGATATTGTTTTGAAAAGCGGGTAAATGGAATAAGTTTGCCCAAATTTATTTTTGTATATAAAAGGAATAGTCTTCTTAAATTTTTTTGGTATTGGATTACTTGACTGATTGAGTGTAATTCAAATAGAATTATGAAATTAAACTGGTTTAACCAGAAGATGGAAGCAATGATTTTTGAAATAGAATTCAAAAATCAGAATTTGAAATTAAATTCCATGCTAAGGAAATAAATCCCAATATAAATGAATTGTATGGATTAAAACTTGACTGAAAAGTTAAACAGATTTGGATTACAATTAAAACCATATTGAACTAAAAGGAGGTAATAAATCAATATGGAATAAAAGTTCATGAATTCAAGTTGAAATAACAAATAAAGTGGATGTTGATAATCTAACTAGAGCTCGACGCATATCGTTTAAATGTGTCGATTAAAATGAGAAGTAAATTAAAATAAATCAAATTCGAGTAATAATTGGAAATGACTTGAAATTAAGTCTTGAAATAGAAGTGAATGTGTACTGAATAATGAATATAAACTTGAGTTGAAAACAAATCAAATAAAGTTTGATTGAAATTTGGAGTAAAATTTTATTTGGACTTGGAAATTGAAAAGTCAACCTGGAACTCGAGTTATAAATAGAATTGAACTTGTAAATTAGGACTTGGGTCAAAAATTAAACATAGGCTTGTTTATAAGCAAATATGTACATATTTGTACATGGTTACCGTTTAAGCAAGATAATGCAATAATGGATAAATTGGCAAAGTGGAAGTAAAAATTTAAATTGATGATGATCGAATAGGAATGGATATGTATGTGATTGGACAGGTTTATTGGATAGAGCAAGTGTGAAGAATAGATATAGAGTGCCCGACAAAAAGGTACACGTTTAATTCGTATATGAGATTTTATGCGCCGTATAGACAAGCCGCTTGGCTGTTTCTTTTTCTTTTTGAATGGAGAGGCCTGTGTGGCAAGGTTTGACGTTTTCCGTTAACCCCGTACAATGGAGGTTATGGCGAAATTTTTCGACAATTTAGGAAGTTAGAAATTTTTTCAACAGTTTTGAAATTTTTTGTTAAGAAAAAGTTAATCGGAGTTGAGTAATTCTGAGTGGAGTTGAAAACTAGTGAGTGAGTGGGTAGCAAGGATGTTGAGGTAAGCGTTGAGTGGCATGAGTGGATTGGAGAAGTGAATAAGGTATAGCTACATTTCCTACTTGGTAATTTCGGGGACGAAATTCTTTTAAGGGGGAAGGAATGTAACGTCCCGTATTTTATCGATTTTTATTTGGATATTTAGATTGGTTTAAATATTGAATTCGGTATATAAATGGATTTTTATATTAATTAAACGAGTTTGAAACGTATAAATATATATTAATTAAAACGAGCTCGTAAATGGTGCGGTAGTTCGTAATTTACGATTTGAACTTCAGTTGAGTGTACAGAAGCCGTTATAAGTCGAAATTCACTGAAACAAGAAATAAATGAATCTATCAAACTATAATTTTGTAATGAAAGAGAAAAATCAGAATTTCGTATTTTATATTGAGAGTTATGGCCAAATCAAATTTTGAAATAGTCGTTGTGAAATTCTATGTAAACGATAACGATTTTATTTAATAAAATAAATCGATTTCAAATCAGTAGAATATTAATTTGACTTGAAAATATCATATCATGTTTGAAATTTATATTAGTTTATTCTGGGAATTTTATATAACTCGGTTCGTGTATATTTATATGGTAGTAATAAATTGAATCAAATTATAAATAGAATTCAATGTTAAATTATCAATTTGATTTAATATCTTTTGTATATGGTCGAATTGGACCGTGGAAACTGTTCCAGTGTGTTTAGAATGGAGGTAGAACCCTAGAAATGTCATTTGTTGCGTTCAGATAGGAGTTTGATAACAAGTGGTATTTTAATTGAGGACAACAAAATAAATAAATTGATTAATAAATAAATTAAATAAAAAAATTAAATTTTTTTAGGAGACGACCTAAATTTTTAGCTCAGGCTATTCTGTAAGTTCTCATCGTCTTTCCTATCACTTTCATATCCGAACTGATCCCTTTTTCCCCAAGCTTCTCAGCGATGTACACTGTAACCTGATGTCAACATCTAAACCTACTTATCAGCGTCTTTTCTTTTCTTTCGTTGTCATGTATGCTTTCTTCTCTTCTTCCCGAGCTTGATAATATGCTGAAATCCTATCTACCCTAATGTCAACAGCTAAAGCTATCTGTACATTTAGAAATGATGGGGTTCTTATCCTCCTCATCGTTCAAGTATAAATAGACGCTCGCGTTCAGTATTTCCATCCCAAACCAACAAAAGAAATCCGATCTTTATTCCTCTAATTTCATTTTCTGTTTCCAGTCATTGGTTTCCTAAAAAAAATAAAAAAATTCTTCTCTTCTCTAAACCAAATCGAGACCACCGTGCAATCGGAAAAAAAGGGGACCGCAATTTCTGTTCAAACCATGGAAAATCCGGGAGCTAGACGGGGTAGTGAAGTTGCGATTACCATCATTGTGAAGAATGATACTGGTATTGGCTCCTGGAGTTGGTAGTGAAGTCGGACTAGGGGAGGCCGACACTTTTAACTGGAGTGGGCGTGAACTGTGTGTAGCAGTGGATGGTCAAACACTATTTTGGATGGAGAAATTGGGTGCGAACTGTAATTCAGATTTGGGGTAAAAGGAGTTCGATAGTCTCATGGTTCGAAGTAAAATGGTGATGTTCAGAGATCAACAAATTGTGAACCGATGTTGATTTGGTTCAACTGATGGAGGTGCAATAGTTTTGGTTTAGGGAAGAAAGTGCGATTGTTATTCTGTGATGTTGAGGATGGTTTGAATCATGCGTACTGGTGGGGTTTCAAACGGGATGTTGTATGTGGATGTTGAAGATCGATCTGTCCTTTGTTTGGGGGGGTGTGGATGAGTGTGCAGGTGTGCTAATGAAAGGAGTTGAATAGTTGTTTTTTTGCTACAGTGGGTCTGCGTTTTTTTAAGATGAATTGGACTGTGAGAATTGAGGGAGTTCTGTAGTTGAATGCTTGGAGGAGTATGATATGTTCTTTGGGGGTGTAATGGCAGTAGGATGATGTCTGCAAGTGATAGAAGAAGGAGATGGAAGATTATCGGGGAAATGTCTGGTGAAATGTCAAGATGGAATAAGGTAAATTCGGGGCTGATCTCAATTCAAATGGTACGGTGATTACTAAGCCGCTTCGAGAATTAGTCGACGTAAACAAGCCAAATAAGGTATACGTTTTTTTAATTTAAAATTTAAGTGCATAGAAATTTATTTAAATAGTTCATTAAATAAATAACCATTTAATCATAAAAAATATATATGATAATCGTAGGTGATGAAAATATTCGAGACAATGAAGTAGATACGTAGCTAAGGCGATATGGAATCTTAAATAGGATACTCGACAAGGAAAAATCGAGGTGAGTTAAACTCACTCAGTTAATTATTTTAGTTGTTTTTAATAGTTCAAATTTTTGTTTTATTGCTTGGTTGCTTGATTGATTGATATAAAGTGATAATATATTATAATAATATATAAAAATAATATTGGTGATTGGTGATTGGATATGCCCGTAGTATCATTAGCGGATGTCCGCGGTACCATTAGCGGATGATTTCCCTATGCGCCCCACAATATATATAGTGGATGACCTTCTATACCGCGATATCCTGCCTCAAAGCAGGATGGTATTATTATTGTTGACTAACATCTGTGGATGCAGGAAAAACAGGTTGGAGGGATCCAACTGGATTCCTCAAATTTAGATTTTTTTTTATATACTGATATATGATGTGTTTTATAACCTATGATAGCTTATGATATGTTTGGATGCGTTAGTAACATTGATTGTTGATTTGGGATATTTTATATCCTAAATAATAATATATGGATTTCAAAACAGAAATTGCAATATAAAAAGAATTTTAAAATTTTTATTTCAAATAAAAATGGTTAGTTAGAATCCAAATTAAATAGGATTGAAAAGCAAATATTTGTTTAAAACAAATATCATGAAGAAGTGGATTTATAGACGAGATTATGAAAAGTGGAATTATTATTTTGGAAATTTGAGGAAAATGTAAAGTGTGTATGAAATTGGAAAAGAAACGGGAATTGTAAAATAAATCGTTATTTTAAAAATAAATTGAATTTGTCTCAGTGGAAAATACCTATGTTTATATAGAAATGTTCATTTGAAATCCAAACTATAAATATGGTTTAAAGGAAAGGATTTGTTTAAACAAATGTGTTAATGAAGTGATTTTATAAACGATGTTTATAAAGGAATGAAAGATTACCATTTGAGAATTTGGGAAATATGGATTTCAAATTAGAATTGAAATATAAAAAGAGTTAGAAGAAAATATTTATTTCCAAATAGAAATGTTTATTTAGAAACCAAATTAAATAGAATTGAAAGGTAATGTTGTTTTAACAAATAAGGTGAGAACTCACTTTTATAAGTGACATTTATAAAAGGGAAAATCCTATATTGGATGTATTTTGAGAAAGTGTATTTTGAGCGTGGATTCGGAAAAGGAAATGTGGTTTGAAACTAACATTTCAAATGGATTAAAATTTTCCAATTTAGAAGGGAAATATAAGGAAGATTTTATAACTTAATAAAAGTTATAAATAGAATGAGACTTGAAATTGCAAGCATGAATTCGGTATGAACTGCTATTAAAGAAATAAGGGGAAAGGCAAATTTTTTGCAAATGAGGATCAGTAGAAGGAAGAGTTGTTTTAAATTATAAATTCTAATTGAATTCAAGTCAAACTAATTTGGAAAAAAAAATATAGATTATATTAAAGGACTTTAGATAATGCATATGAAATAATAAAGGATTGGCAAATGGTATTTTATACGAATGTTTTTGTGAAATGAAGTTATCAAAATAAACTGAGATAACTTAAAATAAACTATAAAGGTGTTTATAAAGAATATTTATAGAATATTCGATAATGGTTTTGTAAATCACATTCTTAATTAAAATATTTGGAATGATGATAAATTCGAGATAAATATCTCGTTTAAAAATGATAATGAGTATTTCAATTATTGGAAAAATGGAGAAGTTTTGAATTAACAAATGGTTGATCGAAGAGAGGGTAAAGTGATGCTGAATATTAAATCAGTGAATTCAATTTTCTTTTATGGATGAATGGTTGTTATTATTTGATAGTTAAATAACCGACTATTAAATCTGGCCTATACGATGGTTAGTACGGAAAGACCGGGATCGAATTTATTCGAAAACCATTCCGAACTATCTAATACGTAAACGTAAAATATACGAATCGGAGATGGAGCAGTGAAGGCCGTAGATCTTCATAAGCGAAAGGACTACTGGTGGAATTCTCTAGAGTCGCGCCCGTAGATATTTTGATGGTGATCCTGTCGTGGTTGAAATCGACGAATGGCAAGGACTACTCGCTACTGATCTATAGGGTGATTCCTAGGATGCGGTAGGAGAGTGCCTTCGGTTTGTCCAATCCCAGGACAACTTGTATGGACGAATGTCTGACATAGTATTTCTAAAGGATCATGTACATTGATTTCTTCAAATGTACCATAGTTGATGGCGGAGAAAAGGTTTTCTCTAGCCTGATAACTAGAGTATTTTTGTGGACATCAATTAAGTGATTTCCGATGGATCTGACGAGGTGACATTCAAAGTGAATGATGGCCAATTGATCTGAAACGTAATTTTAGACCTCAAGCCTCACAACCGGGAAATGACAAAAATCGGGCAGGAAGCATGGCTAAGTGGGTCGTGCCCATTAGGGTGTATTGTCACTGTCTAGAGAATATTCATATTTGTTATTTCCTTTTACTTCTGTATCTCTCGAGAACGGTTATGTTGCTAGCAACCGTAGGTGACAATATATTCGATACACTCAAGAGAAATGAGTGGTCGGTCATGTGTGGACCGGGTTGCAAGACATTCTTGTTGAACCCAGTGTATTCGTCTCTAGAGATACACTATCGGAAGGTGGTCCCATACCTTGTCATAGTTGGAAATCCAATCTCCAATAAGCGCCCGCGGTTTTAAATTGTATACTATATATGTAGAGCGTGAGATGCAAGCGTTCTACTAGATTGATATTTATTTGTATTTAGACACTATTATAATATCAAAAAAGATATTGATTTCAAAAATGGTTTGGGTTATCATAAGGTAAAAACCGTCCGTGTTTATGTGTGGATTGGTCTTACGATTATTCTTTTCTTTCGAAAATGACTTTTAACTTTAAAATCAAGTTGAATGCTGCCAATAAATTTAGTGAGTTTCCTCACGCTGGTTCACCAGACTGACCTGTGGCGTTTGTAATGCTCGGGTCAGACCAAGTTGGGTCTGATCGAGTTGTACAGGTTCGGAGTAAGATGACACAGATTCCAGGAGACGAGCTGGAGGAGATCAGATGTATGATATATATATATATATATATATATATAGTATTCCGCTGTGTGTTTTTAAATGAGGACAGACTGTTATAACTGTCCAGATGAATTGAATGTCCGCTGTACTATGATAAATTGTAAGTATTATTTCAAGTTTTCAATAAAGAGTTATTTCTGTATTATATTTTATTCCACTGCGATGTGAGACTGATATTGTGGTTAGCCGTCATTCTTCCGTTTCTTCTATTCTAATCTTTCTATCTTATCTTTTTCTCACCCTCTAACTTCTTTCCTTAACGTTCTGGATTTTCGGTACTCGAGTTTGGACGCGGGATGTATTTATGGCGAAAATTCGAGCATCGAATTTCCAGTTCGTTACGCGAGCTCATATATATACGCTCAAACTCAATCTAGGGTATTACTAACCCTATCTCTACTGAGTTACGCTACAGAGCCAAGGTAATTACTTAACCTTCAGCTCTGATACCACTGTAACGGCCCAGAAAATTTTCCACTTAGAAAGTCGACATACAACACCATGTCAACTATTCTAGAATCGAAATTTCCAGAACGTTAATAGAAAGAAGTTTGAGGGTGAGAATAGATAAGATATAAAATTAGAATAGAAGAAGAAGATCACGACAACAGAATCAGAGTAACACGAATCTCATAGTGGAATGAATTAAATGTAACATAACTTTGAAATAAAACCAGTATATGTATCCAATAACATTTAACAGAGTACAACACTTAGAACACAGTGGAAATAAACAATTGCTATAAAATCCTGAAGCCTCCTGCTCCAGCTCTTCAAGTATCTGTAAAATCCCAACTACATGACTGCCTGTATATAATTGAGCATCCAAGAGTTTTAGGGAAAACAAAACAAATGAACTCTAGGTCAGTCATGTGACTGGTGTGAGTAAACTCCAAACACTTTGTTTAACCTTTCCGAATCCTTTTAAAAGAAAGGGAAATCGTAAGACCTATCCACACATAAGCACAGATGTTTTTTACCTTACGACTACTCAAAATATTCTTTATATCACAACTCTTCTGATATTATAATAATGTCTAAATCAAGTAAATAACAATCTAGTAGAACGCTTTCATCTCACGTTCTACATATATAATATACAATCAAAAACTGCAGACTCTTATTGGATAATGGATTTCCAACTATGACACGGTATGGAACCACCTTCAGATCAGTGTACTCTAGAAGCGATACACTGGAGTTCAACAAGAACATCTTATAACTCAGCCACACATAACCGGCCATTTATTTCACTTGAATGTTCCGAATATATTGTCACCTTACGGTTGGTATACCAACATATCCGTTTCCGGGAGATACAGAATTGAAAGAAGTAATAAATATGAATATTCTCTAGATGGCGACAATCTACCCTAATTGGTTGCGACCCACTTAGCTATGTTGCCTGCCCGATTTCTGTCATTTCCTAGTTGATGAGGCTTGAGATCATATCGTATATGCTAACAGATCACTCCTTCATTTACTTTGAATGCCACATCGTCATACCCATCAAATCACAAAATGATTTCCCTAAAAATACCATGGGTATAAGCTAAGAGAAACGAATTCCTCTGCCACAACGTAAATATGTTTGAAATGATCAACTTACGCGATATGCTAGATATGCTATGTCAGACATTCGTCCATTCAAGTTGTCCTGGGAGTGGACAACCCGAAGGCACTATTATGTAAATTCAACTTAGGCAATTTCTACCTAGGATTTACTGAACAGTCCTTGCACAACTCCATCTTCAATTATCTTCATCATATTTGATTCGCAACGCTAATGCCATACGGAGTGGTCTACAGATAATATATCTGATCCCGGTCTCTCCGTATTGACAACGGAAATGGTCAAAATCTTTGATAGTCGATGATTTAACTATCAAAGGAAAACATGTGTACAAACAATGGTCGTATTCCCAAATGGAAATCTTACCAATCAATCATCATTTCATTTCCCAATTTCCCATTTATCGTTCCCATATATTCATAAATTCCTTGTTTTCTAAAATTAGAAAATATACGTTATTAACTTTGGAAAACGCTTCCATTTCTAATTCACGCATCAATATCTTCCCACCTCTACCAGTCTCTAACTTTAAACTACGAAGATAACAACTTCCCAATTATAAACCCCGAAGGCCGAAACCAACATCAGATCGATACCTAGTAAGCTATTCAACTAAACTAATTTCCAGTCAGTTTCTGATTTTAGTTATTCCATTTAAATTCCTAATTCAAACCCCGAATTCCTTTATAATATTTTATTTGCAGAATATTTACTTTAAATCAATATCATGTTACACCCGTGTGCGAAGCACGGATCTAAACCTTCCTAATGTAAAATTCTCTTTTTATAAAACTCTATTCATTTTCCAAATATTTCCCTTTTATAATTATATTTACTTTCTAAATAAATATTCCTTTTATAATTCTCTTTATTTTATAAATATTTCCTTTTACAAAAATTCTATTTACATTCTAAATAAATATTCGTTAATTATATTCCTTTTATAAAATTCTATTTATTCTATATAAATCCTTTTATATAATTCTACTCATTTTATATAAATCCTTTTATATAATTCTATTCATTTCCCAAATATTTCCATAATTATATTTTCCAATATTTATTTTCCAAATATTACCTTTTATAATATCCTATTTATTTCATATATAAATATTTCATTTTCAATATTCACTTTGAAAATTTCCTTTTTACATTCCAGTATTTCATATGGTATTTAAAATACAAAATAACATGACCGGTGTCATCATAATCAATCATAGATTATATATCACAATACATGAAAAAAACAGTATTATAAATTTTGAGGAATCCAATTGGAACCCTCCAACCTGTTTCCCTGCATCACAGATGTTAAACAGTATATTTAACATCAACTTAATTTCAATATGAAATATTCTGATACACAAAATCAATATTTTATTTAACGATTAATATATATATATATCGTTATCTATAATTTAAACCAATCAGTTAGCAGTTCATCCAAACAAACAACACATAACAATCAACCATCATTTATCAATTCTAAAAATACTTTATACAAATATAACTGTGCAGAGCTAGTGAGTTTTACTTACTTTGGTTCGCAGTTGATGATTCTGCTACCATTTTATATAAAATCAAAGGAGCATATGATTTTGTCCCAAATATCTGCAGCTTGATTTTCTCTCATGTCGATTCAAAAATGTAGTTCTCCCCATATAATTTCAACATGATTCGTTTTAGTGGATTCTGTTCCCGAATGACCTAGAAATCGATGTTATAAATTTAAATTATCTTTAAACAACTCCTATTATAAAAATCTTAATTAATTATACTTAATTGTGGTCATTAGGACCTAACCATGTCATTTGTAGATTTAAACAGGATCCTCCTGTTCGAACAAACCATCCGCTCACCATGGCTTCCAAGTTTATACGCTGGTAGCCCCCCTTTTTATCACTATCAACTCCAAAACTTCATTAACATATCATGCAGTCAGCTCCGTCTTTGTAATAGAAACCCACGTCTGTTGCCTTTATCAATTATATTAGTCCACTAATTAACCATGCTACCTTCCTCCTATATCGAATAAACTTCGGCATTTTGAAACCACCGCTGCTCTCCCCGTAAGCCACCGGAGCCAACTTTAATGACTCCTCCATCTTGCCACCATCGGGATCTCCCTCCACCCAAAACACCGACCTCCAGCAACCCCTCCCTGCTCCAGAAGCCGCAGTTGAACCAAACCCCTTATCGCCGGAAATTGGTGAATTGTGACCACTAGAAGTCATCTAACTACCCTCAACCAATTTACAAAACTCCCATCTACTAAGGTCAGAAGCAGCAACCCCAACATCATTTGAGTTCGCCGGAATCAGCATGAACTCATCGCGCCGCTCATATTTCCAGCGAACACAATGTTGATCGCACCCCCATCTAATTCATACCTGAATGAAGCTTGCCCTTATACGATTCCAAAGATATAACTCTCGCGATTTATAGAAATTTATTTGTGTAATGACCCGCATTGGTAGAGGTATAATAATTAATTTATTTAATTATTTAAAAGGTGACTAAAAGGATTTAATGGTCGTGGAATAAAATAATGGTGAATATTTAATTAAAATAATATATTAAATAATATATTTAATTCTGAAATAATCAGAATTGGCCGAAATGACGATATGGTGTGAACCAGATCATCTGTGATATTTAATTCAGCTAGGAATTAATTTGAATAACGAATATATTCAATCATCGATAGTTGAACGTATAGTTTATAATATATATAAACGAGCTCGAAATGGCGTTGTAGTTCGTTATTTGACGATTCGAACTTCAATTGAATGTACAGGGTTCGTTTTTAATCGGATTTCTGTGAAACAAGAAACGTGTGGAGCTGGTGAAGTATATCTTTCTAGTGGAAGAGAAAAATCGGGATTTCGTCATGTAGATTTTGATTTATGTCCAAATCAAATTTTAGAAAAGTCGCCGTGGAATTCCTTTATAATTTGCAACGCTTTATTACGTTATAAAAGGGTTTTCAATATATTTGAATATCGGGTTTGAATTCAAACAAGGTTCTTTTGGGACATAGTGATAATTTATTTTTTAGAATTTTAGTGTAATTTTTAATTAATTAAATAAGCAGATTTTTATTTGGAGTATTTGGCACCCTGTATCGACATTTCGGGGTTTGACAATATGAGTCAATCTATCGGTATTATTATATTTTTGGGATCGGGGCACCGAGCTGATTACAACGGTATGTTTATTTCTGTTTATAACCGTTCGTAAGAACTACAATTTGAAATAATGCATATCCATTCCACAAACAACCTTTAAATATACATGTATTTACCTTTTATAATAGGATGGTAACGGGGAGGCAAAAGAATGGGTGAAGTAACGTATGGAAAAGAAAGGCTCCATAACATACCCTATGTGTTCAACTAATTAACTACAAATATGAGTGGTTCCTCATACCCTACGTGTTTAACTAATTAACTACAAATATGAGTGGTTCACTACGTGTACACGTTCAAGGCTTCCCATCTATATAAATACTGAAAATGCACAGTTCCTTTCTCCCTTTCATTTTCTTCGCGTCTTCAATGAACACGCCGCCACCCTCGTTTGTACTAAATGCAAGTTAGAAGCAAAATCAAACAAAGGAAAAAAAGGGACGTAAAGGAATACATATAATAAAGGAAGCATAGAGAGGATTTGATGCTAGCGGTACTGTGCCGTGATGCTTTTGTTTTGGTGATGGGACCAAAGGGCTGCGGAATGGAGGAAAAGGAGTACTGTGTTGCATGGAAAAGGGGTGCGCAAGCTCGTTCTAAGGGGGGGGACATTGTGGAGTGAAAGGCGGACAGGAGCACAGGCGTTTGGGGAGTGTTGGTTTCCGGTATTTGTTGAAGCGATCTGCAGAAGGAAAAGCTACAGCAGTAGCGGTTGTTTTAAAGCATGAAAACAGGGTGGTAGTGACGTGATTCATGAAGATGGCGCATGGATTGAAGATGCGGGATGAAAGTGTTGAACTGATGAAACCATGTGTTTGTTGGAACTTCTGTACTGGAGTGCGGTTTGGAGGAATTTGATGGGAAATGGTGTGAAGGTGGTTGTCTGGAGTCAGATGCGATTTAGGAAGAAAGAGATGAGTGGTCGGTTTGGTGTAAACGTGGATTAGGGAGAGCGTTAAAATTTGTTTAAAGATGGGCCGAGAGTGGGCGGGCCAAGAAATTCGAATGGGCTAGGAAAGTTGACGGGGGTAAAGCCACTAACTTTTTATTTTAATTTAAATTTGAATTTAGTGCATCAACTTGTAAATTTAAATATCGGGGTCGTACGATATCAGATGGATGAACCGTAAGTTGCGTTGGGATCGTAGGGACGGACACTACAACGTGGAACTGACTGGAAGTGGATTCGAGCTCGTTACAACTTATGGTAAAATAAATTGTCCGACTCAATCAAAGAACGCAAACTGATTATTTAACGGTTAACGCGCCAATGTGAGTAAATCTCACTAACTCTGAACAGTTTATAATTTCATGTTGTATTTTTAGAACTGTTAAATATTGGCTGTTTGATTTTGTACTGACTGCTTGATTGAACTGCTTGATAGTTTGTTGAATTTCTATATTGATTCTGTTTAATAGAATATAACATATGGAGCTGAAAGTGATGTAATCTATATTGTTTAACATCTGTGATGCAGGGAAACAGGTTGGAGGAATCCAACTGGATTCCTTAACATTTATTTCACTGTGATTCATATATTGTGATATATGATGTGATATATAATCTATTGTTGATTATGTGTGTTTGAACGATATTTATTGTTGTTATATGGTATGTTAAATACCATAAGAAATACTGGATATGGGGAAGGGGATTTTCAAAGTGTATTTTGAAAATGAATTATTTATATAAAATCGATAAATTTTATATAGAAAAGGAAAAGAATTTTTATACAAGAAATATTTACAAAATCAAAGGATAAGTTAGAATAAAAAGAAAATCATTTGTAAAGTGAAGAACCGTTACTAAAAGTAAATCTTTATAAATGAATAGTTTATTCGAAAAGGAGTTAATCGATGTTAGTTAATCGATTAGATAAAGTTAAAAAGGAGTTAATCGATGTTAGTTAATCGATTAGAGAATAAAGTTAAAAGGAGTTAATCGATGTTAGTTAATCAATTAGATAAAGTTAAAAAGGAGTAAATCGATGTTAGTTAATCGATTAGAGAATAAAGTTAAAATGAGTTAATCGAAGTTAGTTAATCAATTAGAGTTAAAGTAAAATGAGTTAATCGAATATAGTTATTCAAATAGAAAGTAAAAGGAGTTATCGAATATAGTTTATTCGAAGAAAGTAAAAGGAGTAATTCAACAGCGTTAGTCAAATAGAGTTAATCCAATAGTGTTAATTCAATAGAGTAAATTGATAAGGGTTAATCGAATAGAGTTAAGTGAAAAGAGTCAATCGAATATAGCTATTCGAGGAGGGTTAAGTAAGGAAGTTAGTAAATGGAATATAAAGTGAACTTTGCCTATTTCAAAGTTAGAAATGTTGTTCGGTTAAGGTCTGAGAGGTAGTTCTACCCCAACTTGATTGACTTCGTTTTTAACTAAGGAATAGTTAAGGTTCGGCAGTAAAGGAAATGGTTTGAGTTGGCATCGCGATGGTTTGTTTAAACATCTGTCTAAGTCCAATGAAGAAGCTTTGGAAATGTTTTCCAAATAAGAAACCAGAAATGTTTTCTAATAAAGAAAACAAGAAATGGAAATGTTTTCCATTGTTAATAACATATATTTTCCCAATTTAGAAAATAAGGAATATTGAACATAGGGAAACCGGAGACAAGATGAAAAATGAAATAAAGAGATAATTGTTGAATGATGTTTGATCGATATAAATTTCCATTTGGAAATAATATCGTTGTTTGCACACCTGTTTTTCTTCGATAGTTAAATCACAGACTATCGAAGTTTTGACCATTTTAACGTTGTTAATATGGAGAGACCGGTTGGATTATTATCCAAAGAACCACTTTGTATTGGCATAAGCGTTGCGAATCATATATGCCAAAGGAAATTGAAGACGGAGTTATGCAAGGGCTATCCTGTTTACAGAATAGTGCCTTCGGTTCATCCTGTTCCTGGATGACTTGTATGGACGGATGTCTGACAGAGTATTTCCAGACGATCACGTATATTGATTTCTCCAACTGTACCAATAGTCGAAGCGGAGAAGGAAACTTCTTTTAGCTAACACATAATGTACGGTTGAGGACTTCAATCGGTGATTTGATGGATTTGACGATGTGGCATTCAAAGTGAATCTAGTGTGATGATAAAGCGTAGCTTCTAGCCTCATCATCCGGTAAATGACAGAAATCGGGCAGGCAGCATGGCTAAGTCGGTCGCACCGAAGTAGGGTGTATAATCACCTGATCTAGAGTTTCATTTACTTCTAAAAATCTATTGTTGATGCTGTCCCATTCGGGAAACGGTTGCTGATCCCAACCGTGGGTGATATACATTCGATACACTCAAGCGAAATGAGTGGTCGGTCATGTGTGGTCGGGTTGCAAGATGTTCTTGTTGAACCCAGTGTATTCCTTTCTAGAGGTACACGAGCGATAGGTGGTTCCATACCTTGTCATAGTTGGAAATCCATTACCCAATACGTGCTTGCGGTTTTGATTGTATACTATATATGTAGAACGTGAGATGAAAGCGTTCTGCTAGATGATTATTATACTTTGGTTGATAGGCATTATTATAATATCAAAAGGTTTTTGATAT
Organism: Allium sativum; assembly: GCA_030737875.1. NCBI lineage: Eukaryota > Viridiplantae > Streptophyta > Magnoliopsida > Asparagales > Amaryllidaceae > Allium > Allium sativum. Next base: position 385,410,147 of record CM060916.1, on the reverse strand, counting down.
AAAGATATTTTGGATTCTCATAAGGGAAAAACCCGTTCCGTTATACGGCGTGGTCTTATGAGATATCGATTACCTGCTTGAACTGTTTTAAACTGTTTTACTCACACCAGTCCCATGACTGACCCGGAGTTTATTTTGTTGTTTTCCCTAAACTCTTGGGTGCCTAAATTTGTATGGGCAGTCAAGTAGTCGGGATTTTACAGATACACTTGAAGAGCTGGAGCAGGAGGCTTCAGGATCATATAGCTATAGTTATTTCCGCTGTGTTGTAAGTGATGTACTCTGATAATGTTATTGTATACATATGAATCTTTTATTTCAAAGATATGTTATCTGTTATATGTTATTCGTTCCGCTGTGAGATTTGTGTTACTCTGATGTTGTGTTCTTCTTCTTCTATTCTAAGTTTCTATCTTATCTTTCCTCACCCTCTAATTTCTTTCACAAATTACCAGGATTTTTCGATGTTTTGGTTATCGACATCGTGTTTTTGTTGATAACCAAAGCCGCTCAAAATTCGGGTCGTTACAGTTGGTATCAGAGCAGAAGGTTAATTGATTAACTTGGCTCTGTGGCGTGACTCGGTAGAGATGGGGTTAGTAATACCCTAGACTGAGATTGAGTGTATATATACGAGTTAGCATATTTGTTATTGATATAAAATTTTGTTTTATATTGTGGAGATTTATTGGTTGAGTTGTTTATAGGTTCGGGTCGATCAGTTTGATCCACTATATCGGTAGGGATTTTGTAAATGCTTGAATATGATGAACCGTCACGATATGTTTTGAAAAAGAAGGTAAATTAAAATAAGTTTACCCAAGGTATATCTTGATATAGAGAAGATATATATATCAAAATTATAATATAGTGGATATATTGGTTGATATTATAATCGAGTAAGATTATAAATTGAACGGTTATGTAAATAACCAATAAGAATTCATATAAGTGAAATATATGAAATTGAAATGAATTTAATCTGAAATTAAATCAGGATTGAAATTTCAAAATCTGGAGAATTGGATAATTGTTTGTAAATGGATTTGGATTAAAAATAAGGGAAATTTAAGATCCTGGGAGATTTTAAATTGTTTTACAAGCAGTGTGAATTATATTTTGAAATGAATTTCAAAGTGGAAATGTTTAAAAATGGTTTTATAGTATTGAACTCACTTCGATCGCCGGAAAATAGATTCTGATGATGACAGCTGCATCATCAGTATTCATTTTCGAGTTGTAAGTGACGAATTACTACCAGAGATACTGTTTTGAATTTGTTTTGGGAAAGACAAGTTGTGTTGAATTTCAAATGGGATTTAAAATATAGAATTTGAATTTTTAAATAGATTTGAAATATTAACTTGTTTAAAAGAAATAAAACGAGAAGTTCCTTTATAAACGAAGTTTATAAATGAAGTGAAAAGAATTATCATTGGATAATTCAAAAATAAAAATACAAGTGTGAAGTTGAAAGGGAAATATATTTTCCAAAGGTAGAAATATCGATTTCAAAAGGTATTGAAATCGAGACTTATGTAAAGAATGAATAAAGAAAGTTTGAAAAGGAATTTGAATAAAGGAAGTTCAAACATAGAATTTAAATAAGAAAATTCAAAGGGGATTTGAATATGGAAAATTCAAAGGGGGTTTGAATATAGAAATTCAAATGAGATTTGAGTAAAGAGGATTTAAATAAGGGAAAATTGAATACATAATTCATATAGAGTAATAATAGGATTTGAATATAGAAATTCAAAGGGAGTTTAGAGTTTGAATATAGAAATTCAAATGGAATTCAAATATAGAATTTGAATATAGAAAATATAAAGGAATTCAAATATAGGATTTGAATATCGAAGGTGAAATGGAATTTGAATATAGAATTCAAATGGAATTCAAACTATAGAATTTGATATATAGAGTTTGAATAGAATTTGAATGTAGATGGTTCAAATAGAATTGAAAATGCAATCTGAATAAAGAAGATTCAAATAGATTTGAATTTGAAATTTGAATATAGGAAATTCAAATAGAATTGAAATGAAATTGAAATATAAAATTTGAATAGAAATCGAATAGAATTTGACATATGATAAATCGAATAGAATTTGACATATGAGAAATCGAATAGAATTTGACATAAGAGAAATCGAATAGAATTTGACATAAGAGAAATCGAATAGAATTTGAATAAGAGAAGTGACATAGAAATTGAATAAAGGATTTGAAAAGGAATTTGAATATTTGTAATTCAAATTGAATATAGAAATTTAAAGGAGTTTAAATATATGAAATTCAAATAGAATTTGAATTAGGAAAATTCAAATAGATTTAAAAAGGAATTTGAATATAGGATTCAAATAGAATTCAAATGGAATTTGAATATAGCATTCAAAGGGGATTTGAGGATTTATATTCGAAATTGAATATGAAGCGTAAGTTGAAAATGGAGTTCAAATTAGTTAATAAGCAAGTTAAAATATATTTGAACATGCCATGTTCAAATATAAAAGTGAAATAGACTTAAGAGTTAATTAACAAATTAATTAACGAATTTAGTTAAAACGATCAGGTATAGTTAAAATAGATTGGGCAGGTATAAATATACATGAGATAGGTATGGATAAGGATAATGCAAGAGTTATAAATAGATTGCTCGACAAAAGGTATGTATTTAATTCATATATAAGATTTTATGCGTCGTATCAGCTAGCCGCTTGGTTTTTTCTTTTTTCTTTGGATTGGTGAGGGCCATGGGAGGCTATTTGAAATATCCCGATGTTCCCAGTACAAAGGAGGTTATAGCAAATTTTTCCAGAAATCTAAGGAGTTAGAATATTTTTAAGATAATTTGATAGTTAGAAATCAACGTATCGATATATATATATATATATATATATATATATATATATATATATATAGAAGTCGATAAGAAAACGAACTTAAAAATAGAATATTAAAATCAAAAAGGAAGTATAAGAATAATCTAGTAAGAATAGAAAGAGAAAGCGTATACGTGTTTAAAGGTGAATAAGTAGTTGTATGGTATTGATTATTCGAGTAAGTAGTCATATCTGTTTTGACATTATAAATGTTATTCAGTCAAGGTCTGAGAGGTAGTTATACCCCAACTTGATTGATTTCATTATTAACAAATAAATAGTAAGATTTTAGGCTCGAAGATCAATGTTGGATAAGAGTTAGTTGAATATATTATTTGGGTTGTCGTAACGATGTTACACAACATCCGTTTTAACCCCAAATAAATGTAAACTTGGAAATATAATAAAGGATATTTCCTAAGTGTAGAAATAAAGAGATCGGAAAAGAGATAAGTAATTGGAGTATTTTCCAATTATAAATAGGATTATAAAGGTTATTGATTTAGAAAATAAAGGAAGGCGATATTTGGAAATGTTTTCCAAATAACATAAAAGGCCAATATGGTTATTGAAAATATTTGGTTAACAAATATTGATAAAGAAATAGAGAAGTGATTTAACTAATGGAATATTAATTAAGGGCTCAGTTGAATTTCAAAAAGAAAAAATTTGATTTTTGAAAAGAGTAAACTGTTTAAAAACTCCCAGGGAAAGACTGTTTAAATTAAAAACAAATTTAAACATAAATTTGTGAAAGCAAATTTGAATTAAAGTAAAGTCAGTTAAGTGGTAACTGAAGTTGAATTGAAATCGAATAAGATTGGATTTGTGAAATTAGAATCCGAAATGGTATTGGATTGGAGAGTTAAGGAATTTGAAATCAAGAATTGAACTTAAGTTGAAATGGGATTTGGCTTGGATATATGCGAATGGTTGTGTTGGAGATAAAAACTGATTTGGAGTTTGATTGGCATAACATTGGTATATGCTGAATTGATAACAGGTGGAAAGGATATAATGATATGCCGACAAAAGGTACAAGTTTATATTTCTATTGGATATAAGATTTATGAGCCGAATTGGCAAGCCGCTTGGCTGTTGGATTTTCTTTTGGGATGGAAATGGCCTAGAGAGGCGAGTTGGAGTTTGACCGATTGACCAGTACAAAGGAGGTGCTGGCGAAATTTTTCGAAGAATAAGGAGTTAGAAAATTTTCAGGATTTTTGAAAATTTTCGTTGATAAGAATTAAATAAATTTCTAACTGAAATTAAATAGGTTCAGTTGAAACTGAAGTTAAGAAGTGAACAAATATGTTCTAACCAGTCGATAGGGTCGTCCCCTACCTTTTAGCAATTTCGAGGACGAAATTATTTTAAGTGGGAAAGATTGTAATGACCCGCATTGGTAGAGGTATAATAATTAATTTATTTAATTATTTAAAAGGTGATTAAAAGGATTTAATGGTCGTGGAATAAAATAATGGTGAATATTTAATTAAAATAATAAATTAAATAATATAATTAATTCTGAAATAATCAGAATTGGCCGAAATGACGATATGGTGTGAACCAGATCATCTGTGATATTTAATTCAGCTAGGAATTTAATTTGAATAACAAATATATTCAATCGTCGACAGTTGAACGTATAGTTTATAATATAATTATAAATGAGCTCGAAATGGCGCTGTCGTTCGTTATTTGACGATTCGAACTTCAACTAAATGTACAGGGTTCGTTTTTAATCGGATTTCTGTGAAACAAGAAACGTGTGGAGCTGGTGAAGTATATCTTTCTAGTGGAAGAGAAAAATCGGGGTTTCGTCATGTAGATTTTGATTTATGTCCAAATCAAATTTTAGAAAAGTCGCTGTGGAATTCCTTTATAATTTGCAACGCTTTATTACGTTATAAAAGGGTTTTCAATATATTTGAATATTGGGTTTGAATTCAGACAAGGTTCTTTTGGGACATAGTGATAATTTAATTTTTAAAATTTTACTGTAATTTTTAATTAATTAAATAAGCAGCTTTTTATTTGGAGTATTTGGCACCCTGTATCGACATTTCGGGGTTTCACAATATGAGTCAATCTACCGGTATTATTATATTTTTGGGATCGGGCACCGAGCTGATTACAACGGTATGTTTATTTCTGTTTATAACCGTTCATAAGAACTTCATTTTGAAATAATGCATATCCATGCCACAAACAACCTTTAAATATACATGTATTTACCTTTTATAATAGGATGGTAACGGGGAGGCAAAAGAATGGGTGAAGTAACGTATGGAAAAGAAAGGCTCCATAACATACCCTACATGTTCAACTAATTAACTACAAATATGAGTGGTTCCTCATACCCTACGTGTTTAACTAATTAACTACAAATATGAGTGCTTCACTACGTGTACACGTTCAAGGCTTCCCATCTATATAAATACTGAAAATGCACAGTTCCTTTTTCCCTTTCATTTTCTTCGCGTCTTCAATGAACACATCGCCACCCTCGTTTGTAATAAATGCAAGTTAGAAGCAAAATCAAACAAAGGAAAAAAAGGGGACGTAAAGGAATACATATAATAAAGGAAGCATAGAGAGGGTTTGATGCTAACGATACTGTGCCGTGATGCTTTTGTTTTGGTGATGGGACCAAAGGGCTGCGGAATGGAGGAAAAGGAGTACTGTGTTGCATGGAAAAGTGGTGCGCAAGCTCGTTCTCGGGGGGGGGGGGGTGACGTTGTGGAGTGAAAGGCGGACAGGAGCACAGGCGTTTGGAGAGTGTTGGTTTCCGGTATTTGTTGAAGCGATCTGCAGAAGGAAAAGCTACAGCAGTAGCAGTTGTTTTAAAGCATGAAAATAGGGTGGTAGTGACGTGATTCATGAAGATGCCGCATGGATTGAAGATGCGGGATGAAAGTGTTGAACTGATGAAACCATGTGTTTGTTGGAACTTCTGTACTGGAGTGCGGTTTGGAGGAATTTGATGGGAAATGGTGTGAAGGTGGTTGTCTGGAGTCAGATGCGATTTAGGAAGAAAGAGATGAGTGGTCGGTTTGGTGTAAACGTGGATTAGGGAGAGCGTTAAAATTTGTTTAAAGATGGGCCAAGAGTGGGCGGGACAAGAAATTCGAATGGGCCAGGAAAGTAGATGGGGGTAAAGCCACTAACTTTTTATCTTAATTTAAATTTGAATTTAGTGCATCAACTTGTAAATTTAAATATCGGGGTCGTACGATATAAGATGGATGAACCGTAAGTTGCGTTGGGATCGTAGGGACGGACACTACAACGTGGAACAGACTGGAAGTGGATTCGAGCTCGTTACGATTTATGGTGAAATAAATTGTCCGACTCAATCAAAGAACGCAAACCGATTATTTAACGGTTAACGCGCCAATGTGAGTAAATCTCACTAACTCTGAACAGTTTATAATTTCATGTTGTATTTTTAGAACTATTAAATATTGACTGTTTGATTGCGTACTGACTGCTTGATTGAACTGCTAGACAGTTAGTTGAATTACTATATTGATTCTGTTTAACATAATATAACATATGGAACTGAAAGTGATGTAATCTATATTGTTTAACATCTGTGATGCAGGGAAACAGGTTGGAGGAATCCAACTGGATTCCTCAACATTTATTTCACTGTGATTCATATATTGTGATATATGATGTGATATATAATCTATTGTTGATTATGTGTGTTTGAACGATATTTATCGTTGTTATATGGTATGTTAAATACCATAAGAAATACTGGATATGGGGAAGGGGATTTTCAAAGTGTATTTTGAAAATGAATTATTTACATAAAATTGATGGATTTTATATAGAAAAGGAAAAGAATTTTTATAAAAGAAATATTTATAAAATTAAAGGATACGTTAGAATAAAAAGAAAATCATTTGTAAAGTGAAGAACCGTTACTAAAAGTAAATCTTTATAAATGAATAGTTTATTCGAAAAGGAGTTAATCGATGTTAGTTAATCGATTAGATAAAGTTAAAAAGGAGTTAATCGATGTTAGTTAATCGATTAGATAAAGTTAAAAAGGAGTTAATCGATGTTAGTTAATCGATTAGAGAATAAAGTTAAAAGGAGTTAATCGATGTTAGTTAATCGATTAGATAAAGTTAAAAAGGAGTAAATCGATGTTTGTTAATCGATTAGAGAATAAAGTTAAAATGAGTTAATCGATGTTAGTTAATCGATTAGAGTTAAAGTAAAATGAGTTAATCGAATATATTTATTCAAATAGAAAGTAAAAGGAGTTATCGAATATAGTTTATTCGAAGAAAGTAAAAGGAGTAAATCAATAACGTTAGTCAAACAGAGTTAATCCAATAGTGTTAATTCAATAGAGTAAATTGATAAGGGTTAATCGAATAGAGTTAAGTGAAAAGAGTCAATCGAATATAGCTATTCGAGGAGGGTTAAGTAAGGAAGTTAGTAAAAGGAATATAAATTGAACTTTGCCTATTTCAAAGTTAGAAATGTTGTTCAGTTAAGGTCTGAGAGGTAGTTCTACCCCAACTTGATTGACTTCGTTTTTAACTAAGGAATAGTTAAGGTTCGGCAGTAAAGGAAATGGTTTGAGTTGGCATCGCGATGGTTTGTTTAAACATCTGTCTAAGTCTAATGAAGAAGCTTTGGAAATGTTTTCCAAATAAGAAACCAGAAATGTTTTCTAATAAAGAAAACAAGAAATGGAAATGTTTTCCATTGTTAATAACGTATATTTTCCCAATTTAGAAAATAAGGAACATTGAACATAGGGAAACCGGAGATAAGATGAAAAATGAAATAAAAAGATAAATATTGAATGATGTTTGATCGATATAAATTTCCATTTGGAAATAATATCGTTGTTTGCACACCTGTTTTTCTTCGATAGTTAAATCACAGACTATCGAAGTTTTGACCATTTTAACGTTGTTAATATGGAGAGACCGGTTGGATTATTATCCAAAGAACCACTCTGTATTGGCATAAGCGTTGCGAATCATATATGCCAAAGGAAATTGAAGACGGAGTTATGCAAGGGCTATCCTGTTTACAGAATAGTGCCTTCGGTTCATCCTGTTCCTGGATGACTTGTATGGACGGATGTCTGACAGAGTATTTCTAGACGATCACGTATATTGATTTCTCCAACTGTACCAAGAGTGGAAGCGGAGAAGGAAACTTCTTTTAGCTAACACATAATGTATGGTTGAGGACGTCAATCGGTGATTTGATGGATTTGACGATGTGGCATTCAAAGTGAATCTAGTGTGATGATAAAGCGTAGCTTCTAGCCTCATCATCCGGTAAATGACAGAAATCGGGCAGGCAGCATGGCTAAGTCGGTCGCACCGAAGTAGGTTGTATAATCACCTGATCTAGAGTTTCATTTACTTCTAAAAATCTATTGTTGATGCTGTCCCATTCGGGAAACGGTTGCTGATCCCAACCGTGGGTGATATACATTCGATACACTCAAGCGGAATGAGTGGTCGGTCATGTGTGGCCGGGTTGCAAGATGTTCTTGTTGAACCCAGTGTATTCCTTTCTAGAGGTACACGAGCGATAGGTGGTTCCATACCTTGTCATAGTTGGAAATCCATTACCCAATACGTGCTTGCGGTTTTGATTGTATACTATATATGTAGAACGTGAGATGAAAGCGTTCTGCTAGATGGTTATTATACTGTGGTTGATAGGCATTATTATAATATCAAAAGGTTTTTGATATAAAGATATTTTGGATTCTCATAAGGGAAAAACCCGTTCCGTTATACGACGTGGTCTTATGAGATATCGATTACCTGCTTGAACTGTTTTAAACTGTTTTACTCACACCAGTCCCATGACTGACCCGGAGTTTATTTTGTTGTTTTCCCTAAACTCTTGGGTGCCTAAATTTGTATGGGCAGTCAAGTAGTCGGGATTTTGCATATACACTTGAAGAGCTGGAGCAGGAGACTTCAGGATCATATAGCTATAGTTATTTCCGTTGTGTTGTAAGTGATGTACTCTGATAATGTTATTGTATACATATGAATCTTTTATTTCAAAGATATGTTATCTGTTATATGTTATTCGTTCCGCTGTGAGATTCATGTTACTATGATGTTGTGTTCTTCTTCTTCTTCTATTCTAAGTTTCTATCTTATCTTTCCTCACCCTCTAATTTCTTTCACAAATTACCAGGATTTTTCGATGTTTTGGTTATCGACATCGTGTTTATGTCGATAACCAAAGCCGCTAAAAATCCGGGTCGTTACAATTTGAATTTATCTTGGATTTTAAAGTCTCCATTTCACTGTGTTGTTATTTTTGGCGGCAGCGTATTTTTCCCTGACCAGTAAATGAATTAAATTAGGTTTAGGAAGATTAAAAGGTATTTATAGAAAGGGTATAATATTTTTTATTCATTATCTTATCCAATTTTAATCAATCATTATACGTATTTGTTCTTTAAAAATTCATATGACCGCATATGATACCCAAATTCAATGAAAATGGACCTGCAGCAATATTTCGACATTATGGACCCAACGAAACTTGTTTCGTCGAATTCCAAATCCGTCTGCTCACACAACGTATTTTTATTAAAGTCAAATTATCGACTGTTTTTCACATTAAAATCCCATACAATCACATATTGACTCCAAAAATTACGAAAATTGAAATCTAACAATAATTTAATATTCTGAATCCAACAAAATTAGTTTCGTCGAAAACGGAGTTCGTTTGCAAAAATAGCTATTTTCTAAGGCTCTAAATAAATCCATTTCAGTATTAATATATTTAAAAATAATTGAACTTAATATTAATATTAATAAGTTAATATTATCGTATATATTCACATAGAATATTATCTAGCTCCAAAATATTTCTATCTGAATTTATAACTCGACATTTCAAAGTTCCCAGTTATATCGATATTCGATTTATATTAAAATCCTTTCTATAATATAAATAAATCGTTATAAATTATAAAGGAATTCCATAGTGACTTTTCAAAAAAATTATTAGGACATACCTCACAATCTACACAAAGAAATCTCGATATTTCTCTTCCATTAGAAAAATATACTTCACGGGCTCCGAACGTTTCTTGTTTCACAGAAATCCGACTTAAAACGGATTATGTATATTCATTTAAAGTTCGAATCACCAAATTACGAACTGCCATGCCATTTCGAGCTCGATTAAAATTATATTATAATTATACGTTCAAACTTCATTTAAATAATAAATTCATTATTATAATTAAATTCTAAACTGAATTAAATTAGTTAAATCGTCTGATTCACACAATATTATCGACTTGGAGCAGTCAAAAGCCAGATCGTTACAGTGTGGTATCAGAGCTTTGGTTAAACAAAGCTTAACTTATGAGGTTGAAACACTCACTAAAAACAGAGTAGTAATATTCTAGAATGAGTAAAATTATCTTAAAATCGACCCATGAGAGTGTATTTTGAAACAAAAATATTTTAATTAATTTTAAGAGATTTTAAAAAAGTGTTGTCGGTTTATGAAAATAAGTTGAAATTTTTGCCTTGTTTTAAAGCTATATCCTTGTTTAAATCTCGTTCCTTTGAACTCGTCCCTTTGCTGGGTCTTCCGTAATTTAGGATTTTCCGAATCTAATTCTCTATCTTGCATTGTCTCATCTTAGGAAGAATTGATCGCTTTCGACATCCTGTAATCTCCTTAATTCATCTAACCTATCTTTAATAAATCGTCCATTCGTTTAGCTCCTAACTTATATTCGGACTTAGCGCGAACTGAATTAAATTAAAGTATAAGAATTTAAAATAAAGCTTAAATAAATAACTAAGTGTTAAACACTTGGTTGTGTCAAATTAAAGATCCAATAGAAATGAGTCATATATGGATTATAACCATATATTAAGGGAAATTTCTATTTTAAAATATTTGTGGATTTATAAGTTATATTAAGATGAATTGTATACAAGAAGGAGTTGTAAATCGAAATTTAAAATCTAACGACTTCGTTAAATTCTAGATGACCGTAAAGGATAATAAAACTGCCTAGCTAAAAGTAATATGAGTTAAGGATGCATATATATATATAAATTAAATTTTGTGAAAATGTATTAAAATAGTAATTTAATATTTATATGGGTACTCTTAGAACTAAAATTTTCTTATAAAACGTGGAACTCATAGTAGTAATTTGTGTTAAATATGTTTGTGTGTGTGTGTGTATATATATATATGGGATTTCGTAAGTGTACGTAAAGCAAACACCTAAAATAAAGATTTGTGAATAACATGTATTTGAAAACGAAAATATGCAAAAAGGGAAACCTTATATATTAATAATTTTTTTTTGAAAACAATATTTGATTTTCCCTTGTAAATTTTACGATAGTATATATTGATAACGATTGAAATCAAATTATGAAAAAAGTAAAACTTACAATAAGATATGTTTTGAAATATACTATCTTGTCATTTATTAAGAAAATTTGTATATACGTATAAGATCGGACTATCGAGTACGTGGAGAGTTTTGGACATACACTTGGGTAATGTATGTACTAAATCCTTGGTGTACTAGATAAATATAGATTCGCACTATAGTCTCTTGAAACTGAAACTGATGGTTGTTGCAGTATCACTAGTGTTTATTTTCAAGTTTCAAAAGTGAGGAAGATGTATAATTCTGGTTTAGACATCAACCTTATTTTGTGAATATGCAAGGAAGAATGGAAATTTTGATTTGGAGTAAGTAACTGAATAATTAAAAGTTGATTTTTGAACCCATAAAGTAAAATGCTAGTTAAATAACCATTTATATAATTTTCCTTATACGAATATAAAATTTGAACTAGTCTTATGTGAAAATTATATATACATAACTTTTGAAATTTAAGGGAATTACGAATTTTGAAACAAGTAATGTGAGACGGCCCGCCCCGCACCAACCGACACTTACTCCAAAGGTGCGCTGTACACATGTCCAGTTAGCACGGAATGGGTCGTCAGAAGGAAAAGAAAGAAGGAAATGAACATACAAAGAACCTGTAGAATGTCTCACAGCGCATAGAATAAAATATAATAATAACATACTTGACATAAAACAGGAGAGACAGTGCATAAGCTAAAAACCAGAACTAAGCATCACAGCAGCAGAAATTCAAAATATAGCTTATTACAACATTCAAACTGTCTCAAAGCAAAAATAAGATAAAGGAGGTACACTACTAATGCCCAATTAGCGACCACCAACGACACAGGGAGAATGTGCATATATATATATCATACGTGGAAGTCTCCTGTCCGCCTCCGAATCAGCTACTCGCGCATCACCAGCTAACATGTCTCTAGTCTGCTCGTGTGAGCACCCAGAGTAATAAGAGGAGACATAAAACTCTGGGTCAGACATAAAGCCTGGTATGAGCGATAAGCATCTAAAGTGAACAATAACAGGTAGACTAAAACATACCTGAACCTGGAACTGCAACCAAAGAGTTAGCACTACATACTGTACAACACTCTAAGGTACCATATCAAACGGTGTAAAGATACGGAGGTGGGGGTGTGCATGTCATAGTGATGGCAAACAATCAAACATAGCATCCATCCTCACATCTCTCACTCAGTGCATAAAGCATACGATATTCACCACTTCGATCACCCAACATACCTTGCTACGATCACTTTGCCCCATGAAGTCATAAATGGCTTCACTGCACTGATAACGTAGCCACTAATTCTTCGCAATGTCCACTTGCCCCATGGAGTTATTCACCTCATCTGCGCTGGCTCATAGCCTTACTAATCCTTACTATGTCCACTTGCCCCAGGGAGTTATTCACCCCATCTGCGTTGGCTCATAGTCTTACTACGCATCACCTTGCCCCTCGGGTCATAATGACCCTACTGCACTGATAACGTAGTCTTGCTACCATCATCTTGCCCCTCAGGTCATAATGACCCTACTGCACTGATAAGTAGCCATCATTCATTTTTAGTGGTGAATCGAAGTTATGAACGTCGACAACTCCTTAGCACATGTCTCGCAGCAAAGCCCAACCATGAAGTGAACTCATTGGTTCCCAACTGGATCCTGAGCTCTAACTTCCCATATTGGACTACCTTTGCATCTCGGGTTATTGGTCAATACCGGGTCGGGTCGGGTTCCTCCTCAAGCCATCGGTTCGGGTCGGGTATCCTCCATCGGTTCGGGTTGGGTCCTCTTCTGGTACGGTTCGGATCGGGTGTCTCTCCTTGGTTCGGGTCGGGTGCTTTACTTCGGGTCGGGTCGGGTGCCATTCCCCCTCCAGTTCATGCTTCCGCTCCGATCCGTCTCCTCATCCTTCACGTGCTTCGATCCGATCCATCTTCGTGCTTCCGCTCCGATCCGTCCTCTTAATCCGATCCGATCCCATTTCAGTTAGCGTGGCCTTCCTTTTTGCCAATTTTCTCAAGTGTCAGGCTCCGATCCGATCGAATCCCTTGCCCAGTTCAACATATCCGATCCGAGCCCCATATCCGATCCGATCCGAAACCTGCACTGTTTTCTGAAACTGTTCCAGCAAGTGTTTACGACATTCGACGGCGTTTTCGACCATTCTAACTATTGAAACCACCCACAAAGCATTTCATACAGTCATAGCAACATGCATAATCAACCACAAACATCAAAACATCAATATGATAGGTTAAAATGGATCAAACATACCCCAAAACCCCATATTTCCCCTTAAGCATGTTTAGGTGAAACTAATGATAAGATTAGCAAAACTTAACCAAATTAATCCAAATTCATATTAGAGGTCTAAAACATCATTTAGGAATTTATGAACATTTTTTCCTAATTTTATCATGCTTAAATTCACTAATTAACACTAATCACCCTTAACTAGCCACAATTAGTGTAAAACTATGCAAATCACTCACCTTAGCCACAAACAAACTTAAGATCTGAAATAAATCTCTGATTTGATGTGAATCCCAATGCTAAACAGCAGCTCCAATGTTGCTTTGGTGTAGATCTTCCTTGATTAGAGGTTGCTAAGCTAAATCCTTGACCAAAAGGTGATTTGGAGGTGATTTAGAGGTTGGAGGCCATTTTTAGGGTTCCTTGGTGATAAGTGGAGGCTAGAAAACTGAAATGGAATGATTCTCTACTTCATTTCAGCCTCCCCATAACCCTAATCCCGAAATGGGTTATGGGCAAATCCACTAATCACCCGATTTGGCCCGGTTAAGCAGTTTTTCACCCTCCAAACCTTATTTCAGCCATATCTCCCAAACGGTAAGTCCGTTTGGCCATTATGACCACTCTACGGAAAGGTAAACCATCAAACGAATCCAATGGAAGTGGTTTCAGGTCAAAATTCCTTTCCAATCAAAAGTTATGGCCAAAACAATACCAACTAGGGGCAAAACGGTCATTTAAAAATCGACAAAAATCATGAACATGGGAAATGACTCTAATAGATGTTTCCCAAAGTTACATGACCATACGACTTCATATGAGAAAGAAATAAATATTCTACGATCCTTGATGCGTAGAATACGGGTCATTACACTCTTCCCCCCTTAAGAAATTTCGCCCCCGAAATTCCCTAATCCAAACACACACAAAGGTCCCGCATGCCTATCAATCATAAAACAACAATCAAACATGCAAACAAGCAAAACAAGTCTACCCTAGCATGCGGAAAACTAAATTGCAAAGTAAATCTCACTAGGCAAAGAGTTCTGGATATGCCTTCCTAATGCTCTCCTCTGTCTCCCAAGTACAATCATTCTCGTCCTCGCCCCACTGAACCTTGACTAGCTTCACCGCCTTCCTTCGAAGTTGCTTCGTATCGTGCCCCACAATACGAATTGGCTTGCGGTTCCCAACCGCCTCGGGTTCTACTTCGAAGTCCTCTAACTGATCAGGTGAAATAGTCATATCTGAGTCGTGAACGAACTTCTTTAATTGGGAAACATGAAATACATTGTGAACTCCCGCCATCTTTTCTGGTAATCCAACTCTATATGCCAAATTCCAGACTAATTCAAGAACAGGGAATGGGCCAACAAACCTTGGTGCCAACTTGCCTCTCCTGCCAAATCGTATCACGCTCTTCAACGGAGAGATCTTGACAAATACCAAGTCACCAATGGAGAATTTCAAGTCTCTTCTCCTCTTATCAGCATAACTCTTCTGCCTATCTTGGGCAGCTTTCATTCGTTGCTGAATGATCTTAATCTTATCCGAAGTTTCTCTCACTTCATCTGGTCCAAGCACAAACTTCTCGCCAGTCTCTATCCAACATGATGGTGAGTTGCACGGTCTTCCATATAAAGCTTCATATGGAGCCATACCGATACTGGATTGGTAGCTATTATTATATGCAAACTCTACTAGATGAAAATGGTCATCCCATGATCCACCAAAATCCAATATACAAGCTCTCAAGAGATCTTCCAATATACGATTCACCCTCTCCGTCTGACCGTCGGTCTGAGGATGATATGCTGTACTGAGATGTAATCCTGACCCTAGAGCCTCTTGTAAGCTCTTCCAAAACCCACTAGTGAACAACGGGTCTCGGTCACTCACAATGCTTTTAGGTACTCCATGAAACCTCACTACCCACTTCATATACAATTCCGCTAACTTAGCTGCCGTTCTGGTCGATTTGACTGGTAAATCTTGCACTTTTAGTCAATCGATCCACAATTACCCAAATGCTATCATATCCCGATCTAGTCCTTGGTAAGCCATCGATGAAATCCATCGAGACTTGCTCCCATTTCCATTCGGGAATTTCTAATGGTTGTAACAACCCACTAGGCTTCTTTTGCTCGGCTTTAACTAGCTGGCAATTCATGCATTTGGATATAAACTTCCCAACGTCTCTTTTCATCCCTTCCCAGTAGTAGGTTTGCTTCATGTCTCGATACATTTTATTACCACCAGGATGTATAGTTAGTTTTGAGTGATGACATTCTCTAAGCACTTCACCTCTCAAACCATTCACGTTGGGCACAACTAGTCTTCCCTTCTATCGAAGCCATCGATCTCGATCAAGCCCATACACATTCATCTCCTCATCGATACCCATCTCTAACTTGGAGATGATTTCCAATAGGTTAGGATCGTTCCTCTGACTAGAACCAATCCGCTCTATCAAAGTGGGTCGGATCGTCAAACTAGCTAGCAAGACTGGATCCAATTCGCACTTCGGTCTGAAATCAAACCCCGCGATATACTCCAGTTGCTTCCATTCAAGAAACATTGCCCCTAAGCTGGCATGTCTTCTACTCAAGGCATCGGCTACCGCATTACCTTTCCCAGGTGTGTATGCGATATCAAAATCTTACGAAGCCAAGAACTCTAACCATCTCTGCTGATGGAGATTCAGATCTTTCTGAGAGAAGAGATATTTCAACGATTTATGATCGGTAAACAACTCAAATCTTTCTCCCAAGAGATAGTGTCTCCACATCTTCAGTGCAAACACGATCGCTGCTAATTCCAAATCATGGGTAGGATACTTCTTCTCATGCGGCTTTAGCTGTCGACTAGCATAAGCTACAACCCTACCTCCTTGCATCAATACAGCACCCAGTCCGGTACCACAAGCATCCGTGTATACCGTCATCTCTTCATTCCCTTTAGGAATGACTAACACAGGCGCACGCATCAACTTCTCCTTTACACTCTTGAAGGCATCCTCACACACTCCGTCCCAGACGAAGGACTGATTCTTCTTAGTCAATTGAGTCAACGGTGCTGCTATCTTGGAGAAGTCCTGGATAAACTTACGATAATATCCAGCTAATCCCAAAAAACTTCTTACATCTATTGCATTCTTGGGCGTAGGCCAATCCTGTACCGTAGCTACCTTTGCAGGGTCCACGGCAATACCACTCTCTGAAACAACATGACCCAAGAATCTCACTTCCCTTCTCCAAAAATGACACTTAGAGAATTTCGCTTTCAATTGGTGTTTCCTCAACACCTCCATCACTATCCTTAAGTGTCCCTTGTGTTCCTCCTCTGTCCTTGAGTAAACAAGGATATCATCCACGAACACAAGAACAAACTTATTAAACTGATCTCTGAATACTCGATTCATAAGATCCACAAAGTAGGCTGGTGCATTGGTCAACCCAAATGGCATGACCAACCACTCATAAAATCCAGACGGCGTCCTAAATGCTGTTTTCGAAACACTCTCATCTGCAACTCGAAGCTGATGAAATCCTGTCGCGAGGTCCAATTGGGAGAACACTCTTGCTCCTTCCAGTTGATCAAACAAATCGTCTATCCGCGGTAGAGGATACTTATTCTTCCTCGTCACCTTATTCAACTCGCGATAGTCCAAACACAAACGAAGGGAACCATCTGCCTTAGTGGCAAACACAACTGGTGCTCCCCACTCGGAGACACTCCTTCTAATAAATCCCTTCTTCAAAAGATTGCTGACTTGCACCCCGAGCTCTCGCTGCTCCCTTGGTGCCATAAGACGAAGTGGCATCACTATAGGTCTGGCATCTTTCACTAAATCAATACGGAACTCAATCTCTCGGTGTGGTGGAAGCCCGGTCACCTCCTCGAAGACGTCCGGATACTGGCCAACCACGGGCACATCTGACAACTCATCTTGCAGGATGTCGAGGGAATTTACAAAACTAGCCATAACCCCATCACTAGGTAGACTACCAAACACTACCCTTCGCCCATCATCTGCCCTCACTGTCACCAAAAAGCCCTCACAGTCTACCACCACCCCGTATCTTTGGAGCCAATCGACTCCCAATATAATGCCATACCCAGTAAAGCCCAAAACAAAGCAATCACATACAAACATACATCCATGACTCGATAAGACCAAATTCCTGCAAATCATACTAAGGCTAGTCGAACCACCAATCGGGTTCGTCACAACCAATGGTCTATCGACTATCTCGGGTTCCAATCCCAACCTATCTACCAGGTCACTAGATATGAAGGAACGGGAAGCCCCAGTATCAAACAAAACTCGAACTGGTACATCATAAATAGAAAGCATACCTTGAGTAACGACATTCTTTCCTTTCTCCGCCGCAGTTGGGGCATTCGATGAAGAAGGAACAACATCAATAGCATATGCTTTCATAATTTTCTTCTCCTTAAGAGGTTGCGGACACTTATCCTTATGATGTCCCACTTGACCACAGTTGTAGCACTTCCTTTCCGCTGGCTTGGCCCGACATTCTTTAGCATAATGGCCCTTCTTTCCATAGCTGAAGCACTCAAAATCCTTCTTGCTCTTTTTCTGGCCACCTTTTGATTGGTCCTGCTTCCTCTTATTCTGAGAGTTATTCTTGCCTCCAACGCTTGCTTGCGGCTTTGGCCCTTCTGCAGATGCAGCCTCAGTCTTTGACTTAGGGTAAAGACTCTCTGATCTCAAAGCTTTCCCCACAATCGATTCAAAAGTCTCATCGATATGATTAATAAGCCTTTCCCCCAAGTATCCATCCAAACCAGTAATGAACTTCTCATTCTTCTTCTCAGGAGTGTCAATGAGAGACAGCCCATACTTCGACAAAGTGTCGAACTCAGCAATATAATCAGAAACTGCCCTTCCGCTCTGCTTGAGTTCCAAGAACCTCTTGAACAACACTGACTTCTGGACAGCTGGAATAAACTTCTCGCTAAAGCGAGCCTTGAACTGATCCCAAGTAACCTGATCCTCTGGAGTAGCTGTTCTAATGGCATTCCACCAATTCATCGCTCGCCCTTGCAAGTGACGAGACGCTAGTCTTCTCTTCATCGCATCCTCAAGACCCAAGTCATCAAAGATACGGTCACAATTATCCATCCAGTCTTGAACATCTGTGGCCGACTCCGTCCCGTGGAACGGCTTCCCACCAAGGTTAGTGTAATCCTTGCACAACTTGGCGAAATCGACCCTAGGCGCCTGCACTACTGGGCCAACACCAACTCCGGGATTGGGAACTGCCCCTTGCACTTCTCTAAGCATATCTCTCATGAGGTTATTAAACATCACCCTCATGTCAGCGACATTCCCCTGGTTGGTCCCTCTACCAGCACCCCTCGTGTCTCGGCTCATCGTCAATCTGAAAAAGGGAAACGATTAACGACCCCATAGTTATGCTAGTGCAGTCCGACTTCATTCTTATACTACTAATAGTATATATATATATAGCTTTTGAGAACCAAAGTAATCACAAATACGCGCTCTCATATACGTACTATCTCTCCTTAGTGTCTTTCCCTGGGTTAACTATGCAACCTGGCTCCGATACTAAGTGAGACGGCCCGCCCCGCACCAACCGACACTTACTCCAAAGGTGCGCTGTACACATGTCCAGTTAGCACGGAACGGGTCGTCAGAAGGAAAAGGAAGAAGGAAATGAACATACAAAGAACCTGTAGAATGTCTCACAGCGCATAGAATAAAATATAATAATAACATACTTGACATAAAACAGGAGAGACAGTGCATAAGCTAAAAACCAGAACTAAGCATCACAGCAGCGGAAATTCAAAATATAGCTTATTACAACTTTCAAACTGTCTCAAAGCAAAAATAAGATAAAGGAGGTACACTACTAATGCCCAAGTAGCGACCACCAAAGACACAGGGAGAATGTGTGTGTGTGTGTGTATATATATATATATATATATATATATATATATATATATCATACGTGGAAATCTCCTGTCCGCCTCCGAATCAGCTACTCGCGCATCACCAGCTAACCTGTCTCTAGTCTGCTCGTGTGAGCACCCAGAGTAATAAGAGGAGACATAAAACTCTGGGTCAGACATAAAGCCTGGTATGAGCGATAAGCATCTAAAGTGAACAATAACAGGTAGACTAAAACATACCTGAACCTGCAACCAAAGAGTTAGCACTACATACTGTACAACACTCTAAGGTACCATATCAAACGGTGTAAAGATACGGAGGTGGGGGTGTGCATGTCATAGTGATGGAAAACAATCAAACATAGCATCCATCCTCACATCTCTCACTCAGTGCATAAAGCATACGATATTCACCACTTCGATCACCCAACATACCTTGCTACGATCACTTTGCCCCATGAAGTCATAAATGGCTTCACTGCACTGATAACGTAGCCACTAATTCTTCGCTATGTCCACTTGCCCCACGGAGTTATTCACCCCATCTGCGCTGGCTAATGGCCTTACTAATCCTTACTATGTCCACTTGCCCCAGGGAGTTATTCACCCCATCTGCGCTGGCTCATAGTCTTACTACGCATCACCTTGCCCCTCGGGTCATAATGACCCTACTGCACTGATAACGTAGTCTTGCTACCATCACCTTGCCCCTCAGGTCATAATGACCCTACTGCACTGATATGTAGCCATCATTCATTTTTAGTGGTGAATCGAAGTTATGAACGTCGACAACTCCTTAGCACACGTCCCGCAGCAAAGCCCAATCATGAAGTGAACTCATTGGTTCCCAACTGGATCCTGAGCTCTATCTTCCCATATTGGACTACCTTTGCATCTCGGGTTATTGGTCAATACCGGGTCGGGTCGGGTTCCTCCTCAAGCCATCGGTTCGGGTCGGGTATCCTCCATCGGTTCGGGTCGAGTCCTCTTCTGGTACGGTTCGGGTCGGGTGTCTCTCCTTGGTTCGGGTCGGGTGCTTTACTTCGGGTCGGGTCGGGTGCCATTCCCCCTCCAGTTCATGCTTCCGCTCTGATCCGTCTCCTCATCCTTCACGTGCTTCGATCCGATCCATCTTCGCGCTTCCGCTCCGCCCCGTCCTCTTAATCCGATCCGATCCCAGTTCAGTTAGCGTGGCCTTCCTTTTTCCCAATTTTCTCAAGTGTCAGGCTCCGATCCGATCGAATCCCTTGCCCAGTTCAACATATCCGATCCGAGCCCCATATCCGATCCGATCTGAAACCTGCACTGTTTTCTGAAACTGTTCCAGCAAGTATTTACGCCATTCGACGACGTTTTCGACCATTCTAACTATTGAAACCCCCCACAAAGCATTTCATACAGTCATAGCAACATGCATAATCAACCACAAACATCAAAACATCAATATGATAGGTTAACATGGATCAAACATACCCCAAAACCCCATATTTCCCCTTAAGCATGTTTAGGTGAAACTAATGATAGGATTAGCAAAACTTAACCAAATTAATCCAAATTCATATCAGAGGTCTAAAACATTATTTAGGAATTTATGAACATTTTTCCCGAATTTTATCATGCTTAAATTCGCTAATTAACACTAATCACCCTTAACTAGCCATAATTAGTGTAAAACTATGCAAATCACTCATCTTAGCCACAAACAAACTTAAGATCTGAAATAAATCTCTGATTTGATGTGAATCCCAATGCTAAACAGCAGCTCCAATGTTGCTTTGGTGTAGATCTTCCTTGATTAGAGGTTGCTAAGCCAAATCCTTGACCAAAAGGTGATTTGGAGATGATTTAGAGGTTGGAGGCCATTTTTAGGGTTCCTTGGTGATAAGTGGAGGCTAGAAAACTGAAATGGAATGATTCTCTACTTCATTTCAGCCTCCCCATAACCCTAATCCCGAAATGGGTTATGGGCCTATCCACTAATCACCCGATTTGGCCTGGTTAAGCAGTTTTTCACCCTCCAAACCTTATTTCAGCCATATCTCCCAAAAGGTAAGTCCGTTTGGCCATTATGACCACTCTACGGAAAGATAAACCATCAAACGAATCCAATGGAAGTGGTTTCAGGTCAAAATTCCTTTCCAATCAAAAGTTATGGCCAAAACAGTACCAACTAGGGGCAAAACGGTCATTTAAAAATCGACAAAAATCATGAACATGGGAAATGACTCTAATGGATGTTTCCCAAAGTTACATTACCATACGACTTCATATGAGAAAGAAAGAAATATTCTACGATCCTCCGATGCGTATAATGCGGGTCATTAGATAATGGATAGCGATTTTGCTAAAGGGTCATATGTATCATTATATATATTCTTAAATTTTAGATTAATATACATTTGAATTTGCAAATGGAACTAAAACTTGGAGTGAGGGAGAGAACCAATTTTTCCCTATTTGAAATTTTGTAAATGGAATGATTTGAAAGTGAAGTTGTTATAACTTAATACAACTGTCATTTATATTAATTAGTGAAACTAGTTCTTAAATTAAAATCTTACTCGAAAAGAAGATTTAATGGAAGAATAAGATGGAACCAAAATAAAAATAATGAATCAAGTGCGAAAAGAAAGGAAAACGGGAAATGTAGCGTAAAATTCCGGGGTTGTTGTCATCAAAGCAACAAATAAAATTTAATGGAAAAAAACTGACATAAGTAAACAAATGCGAATAAAACGAATATGCACATGAGTTGAGAAAACTAACCAAACTATGATAAACTGAATTAAGTAGAAGTTGAATGACAATTCACTAAAATAAAGGTAAACAACGTTGAAAATTAAATGAGCTAGATACTTGCAAACAATCTATAAAATGAGAAATTTGAACAAACCCGGCATGAGTCAAAAATGAATGATAAGTTAATCAACTTAAATAATGAATGGTTGAGTAGCAACGTTACAAAATAAATAACTTGAATCAGACGAACTGTTGTAAATAAAATAAATGTGAGTGAATAATAATATGTATATGCTTTAATAACAAATTAATACAATAAGCGGGACATACACTCAAGTGTAACATGGATCCAGTGAACAACTCAAAATATATTTGTTGAAATCAAACGAAACAAATTAGAGGGAATAAGTTGAAAAAAAAAAGAACGACAAAAAAGGAATAAAGAAGGAATGCGAAGAAAATTTTGAATGCAAGTGTAATGTATGAATATGTACACGAGATGAAAATAAAAATTATGAAACGAAATATAGCTTATACATCGAATAACTTGTATGAAACCTGTAATGTTTATATTGGATTTTGAGACTTATTTTGAACCATTACATTCAGTTGCATATGTTTTGTGTATTATTTTTGTTCTCTTTTACTTTTAATTGAAATCAATAGTAAACAAATCTCATGCAAGCGAAATATAAGTTCATAAGATCAAAATAGGCATGGACATGAAATAAATGTCAAATAAATTGTATGTGAATAAAATGAAACATGTATTTCCATGTTTGTAAGATTATTGACATTGTTCTGTTTCATTTACATTTTTGTCAAATGCTATTTTTTATTCATGTCATATTTTTGCGGGTTATGTACATTAAGCTTTACCGTATATATGTCTAATTCTCACCAAATTTGAGTGTCTTAGTAGATTGCAATAGTGCGCTTTGCTTATGGAGCTCGCATTTGTGCAAATGCAAATAAACATAAGCAAATATGCTTTAAAACACTAAATAAGGTACGTGTCTCGGATTTGATACTGTTTTGGGTTGTTTTTATTTTTGTTTTCCCTAAATTGGGATGCCTCATCATGTGAATGAGATGTATAATGACAAACATTGTATTTGTGAATTTTCCGGGCAAGCCGTATAAAGGAGACACTATCCAAATTTTCCGTAAACTTCGGGTGTTATTTTTTTTTTGAGTTTTTAAATCTATAACTTGTTTTTATTTCGAACAAACTAAGAAAAGGTATTTGTAAAGTTACATATTTAGACATCATTTTATGTGACATTTCCTTTTCGGGGACGAAAAGCGCTGATTGGGGGAGAATGTAACAAACCGAAAATTTTGGTATCTTAAAATATAAATATTTAATGTTTAAGTGCATGATTATAACCAAACTTGAGTTTGGAACTTGAAATATCAATTTACATTGTGAGCGGGTATTTGATGAATATATTAGATTGAATGTTGCTTGAAATATATATAACGTAAAATGATAAACTACATTCCTGGTTTTTTTGTTAAACAAAAGCGATGGCTATAATTGGAAAAAAATTGACTTCTTGAGTTTGAATACGTTACATAATAGCAATCTAAATAATTTTGTAATGTAAATGTCAAATGCTCATCGCTCCATTTAAATCGTTTTACGCTATCGACATGGTAGTGATAGCTGGTGTTTTGTAACTGATACAAAAATTTGAAAGTTGAATTAAACTACGAAAATTAATATATGAGATACGTGTAACTAGACATAGAGAAGGAATAAATTTCGTAATATAACATGAAGATTTGTTTCATTCATGTTAAATTAGTTAAACATTTTAATTAAATCGCTGGGGATTTGATAGGATAGAAATTCAGGCGAATCAGAACTTAAAAAAATACTAGAAGATATTCTAAGAACAACGTTTTTTCTTTTCATTTTTTGAAATTCGAACATATGTTATTCTGAATCTTTGAATTCATATCAAAAACGCACAAAAATGAATCGATGTTTGTTAGTTTATATCTTCACTTGTGTTCTTGAGTGTTCTTTTCTTTCATCTTAGATAAAATTGACCAAAATAGAAAGAATTATATAAAAAATAATGATGGAAACAAACACTTTCTAGTTTGTCATATATTGTAATACACGCATCTTTTCCTTTTGAATTCCAAACGCGACCTAACCTTTTTCCCCAAAAAGAAAAAAGCGAAATCGATTTAATGGCTGCCCTCGGCCCTCCTCAAGCTTCAGCGCTCGATCGAACTTCAGCCACCTGCGCGATCCTTAAGTCACCTCTTCCAAACCTTGAACTTCCAAATCCCATCCTCATGCTTCAACGAAGCCACCTCAGCCATGTTCGTACCAACGTCCGACCTCGGAAGTGCACTTTCGCAAAACTATGACTGCCATCCCAGGCACTGCTCCAACCTCGTCCGACGGTCGTCGGCCTCCACTCCATTTGGTCGCATTTTCTCCTTTCCTCAGCTTAAATTGTGTTCCTACAAAAGGAAAAAAACAACATAGCATTCTTTCTGGCAAAAGGAAATAGCGAGATATGATGTCTTCAATGGTGAGAATTCATGGCCCCGATCGAGGATTTTCTAGTTGTAAGGGGAATTTAGGTATATTCCTTTTTATTCAATTAGAGGATATATATATATATATATATATATATATATATATATATATATATGTCTGTATGTATCCGAATATACATATACACACACTCATGAGTGTTCCATTAGTGTTTAATTTGGGATTTATTGCAGCCTAGTTTATGTTTTGTAGCCGACTAAGAGGTTGCATGTTGTGCTTCAGATTTGCATCTTTGTTTGGAGTGTACTTGCGAATGTCCAACCACATTTATGCACATATATACACATATGTATACATGTGTATAAATTGGATTCTGATGGATGTTCGACATATCGAATATCGAATCTCATTTCAATAGTGTCAATTTGTGTTGCTCTCAACTTCATCTTAACAAGAAAAGTGAGTTTCCCTCACTTATGACCAACTTTTGATTAAGTGAATTAAATATTTGAGATGTTAAATGAAATGTTAGGTTGCTCTAGGAAATGTTTGCTACGTGATTTGTGCACATGTGAGACATACACTACCCGTTATATGACACATATAGATGCAATGGATGATATGATGTGTTTGTATTGCTCTCACCTTGCAAGTTTCCTATAGATTTAGAAAACTCACCATGGGTTGAAATGATACATACCCGAATCAATTGTAGGGACTTGAGAAAATAAATTCGAATCAGTTTGGGATGCGGGTTAAAATGATATATACCCGGGATTCGAATTTTCCTCTAAGTCGGATTTAAATGATACATGTCCTTATCACTTGACCATAGGATAGAAAATTTTATATGGATGCCATGGTCAGTAAAATCTATTTTTTTATTATAAATATGTATCGATTTGAATAAATAGATTTTCGAAAGGAAATTTTGGGTAAAGAAAGATATTAAAGAAGTTCGCTTGAACTAAATCTTTAACTTGTTTTATGTAAAGATCTAATATTTTGATTTAATATTTTGTGTGAGGATTTGTTAAAACAGAACTTTTAATAAATTTTTAATTTTGTATATTATGACCAAGTTTTCTTTTTTGTGCTGATCAAAGTATCCAATTCAATACAAAGTTTAGTTAAAGGATTTGATTTAGGTTTAACAAAATTGAATTTGATACAAATATTTAGCGCAATAAATTTTATAAGTTTAACTAGAAAGAATTTAGCGTAATTCAATTATTATATAAGAAACATTCAAAGAGATTTCCTTAAATTAACTTAAATCTCGGTAAAGCTTAAGTAATATTTTTATGAGAAGTGTTTTTAAATGTCATATAAGATTCATATGTAAAGTAAGGTTTGGGTTAACAAGTTTTTTTGAGATTTGGTTTTGTATAATACTGAATAAACTAAAAGTGATTAGTTCAGTAAATGGTTTTAAAACGATGAACAAAAATCTTAACTTGATAATTTAAGAATTAATTAAGAAAAAATCGAATTGAAGGTTAAATTCTTGGGTAAAATCGAAGCAAATAGGAAATGACGTTGTAATTAAGAAGATTCGACATGAGATTTTTAATGGGGAAAATATCAAGTTTGAAATTTATTAAGTTGTGATTTAAATAACGACTTAGCGACTAAATGTCGTAATGTTTGCTTTTTCTAAGACAAGTAAACTCGATAGTTACATCCAACATGGAAATAACAATTTGAATACGAAGCAGTAAGTGGGAAATCGACTGGATAAGGAAATGAATGGATGGAAGTCGAACTTAGGGAGTACGGATTCAGTTTGGATTGGATCAAGTTTTTGAATCAAATTATATTGTTGTAAACCGAACTTTCCCTCATTGCTTGATTTTGGCAAACTACTTATAACAATTAAAATTAAATTATTTTGGCTATTTCAATCTATTAATATCACTTTAGAACCTTTTTTATATATAACTATTTTATACAAGTATATACATATATATTATTTTCAAATTTAACTATGTTAATTCTATTTTATTTTATTCAGTGCAAAACTTTTGACTTATTGACAATTTAAGATTTTATACTTTTCTATAACTATTTACATAAGTGTATATACACTATTTTCAAGTTTAATATCTTACACTATTTCTCAAGGTTACTATTCTAAGTATTTATAAACTTAAATAAATCAATGTCCAATCCGAATTAATGAATCCAAGGTGACTGAAATGAAGATTTCGGGTAAGAATGATATTTTGAAATTGAAATCCAAACTTGAATGGTTGACAAAGGATTATTGTGAATTTCGGATTTAAAATATAAACTTAACCAAAGAGGAATTATTTGAGTAATCGATTTTTAGGCAATATTTGAAATAAACTGATTTGCATTACGCGTAATATGATTTCAAATCTAATGACCATAGTGTGAAAAATATAAACATTTAGTTGTTAAAGACACCAGAGTCGGTAGATGTCACACTCTTGGACAAAGCCAACACCACTTTTACAGCTGTGTACGTGGTGGAGATTCCAGAACGAAGTAGGGTGATATGGAGGTGAATACTGGATTTGAAAAAGAGAACGATGATAGATTGGCCTAGACCTTTGGGTCATAATTAAAGTGACTAAACAGGTGCTATATCATGAATAAGTGAGGTCGCACCTCCGATCGTACATGCTTCTTCAATACCATCTCTATGACTGTTGTGATCGATTTGGGTCCACTCCTTTGATCGTGGGAGTGTGTTCCGAGGTGGGCGGTAGTTGCTACTATGCATTACCACCGGTCCGGTCATGCAAATGGTAAAATCCTACCCTAGGTATTCCTCGGTGCTCTGTTATATTTTTTCCTGATCAAGCCCCTTAGGATTTTGATTTCACGTTGTCGTATCATTGCACATCCCTATCTACCGAATAGACATTATTATAATAGCGTATTATATTATATGTATTTGCTTCATGGATCCTTAAGGATGGATTCCCAACATCCTTTAAGTTATTTGCATTTCGTTAAACATTTCACTTGAGTTGATTCACTTATATGAGAATGTTAGTCCTGAATCGAGTACTTTGTTTGTTTATTTTCTTGCAAAATGCTCGGGTCAGCCTGAGTATTTCAACTTTGGAGATTCATCACCTACTGAAGCTTGATTATTTCTGAAGTCTAGGCATCTATCCTTGTATACTCAGTTTATTCCATTTCTTCTCGTATTAGTAAGCTTCTGTATTCAGTCTTCCACTGTATTTATATATTTTCTGTACTCTGATATCATGTATGAGTTTAAAAGAATTTGTAATATTATGTAAAAATTTACTTCCGCTATGAGATATTCTGTGTTTAGTGTCTGCGATTCCGAGATGATTATATTTCAACTTCATAAGTAATAACAATCTATCGTTTTGAATGGTTTAAGCTGGTTTAATTATCGACTTGGAGCGGTCAAAAGCCAGGTCATTACAGTGTGGCATCAGAGCATTGGTTAAACAAAGCTTAGCTTATGAGGTTGAAACACTCACTAAAGATAGAGTAGTAATATCTAGAATGAGTGAAATCATCTTATAATCAATCCATGAGAGCGTATTTTGAAGCTAAAAATATTTTAAATGATTTTAAGAGATTTTAAAAAAGGGTTTCCTATATACGAAAATAAGTTGAAATTTTTGCCTTGTTTTAAAGCTATATCCTTGTTTAAATCTCATTCCTTTGAACTCGTCCCTTTGTTGGGTCTTCCGTAGTTTATGATTTTCCGAATCTAATTCTTTATCTTACGTTGTTCCATCTTAGGAAACTTAGAATTTATCGCTTCCATCATCCTGAAATCTCCTTAATTCATCTAACCTATCTTTGATAAATCCTCCATTCGTTCGGCTCCTAACTTATATTCGGACTTAGCTTGAATAGAATTAAATTAAGGTATGAGAATTTGAAATAAAACTTGAATAAATAACTAAGTGTTAAACATTTGGTTGTATCGAATTAAAAAAATCCAATAGCAATGAGTTATATATGGATTATGACCCTATATCAAGGGAAATTTCGGTTTTAGAATATTTGTAGGTTTACAAATTATACTAAGATAAATTGTATACAAGAAGGATTTGTAAATCGAAATTTAAAATTTAATGACTTTGTTAGATTCTCAAAGAACGTAAAGGATAATAAAACTGCCTAGCTAAAAGTAATATGAGTTAAGGATGCATATATATAAATTAAATTTTGTGAAAACGTATTAAAATAGTAACTTAATATTTATATGTGTACTCTTGGAAGTAAAATTTTCTTATAATACGTGGAACTCATAGTAGTAATTTGTGTTAAATATGTATGTGTGCGTGTGTGTGTATATATATATATATATATATATATATATATATATGGGATTTATATATATATATATATGGGATTTTGTGAGTGTACGTAAAACAAACACCAAAATTAAGATTTGTGAACAATATGTATTTGAAAACTAAAATATGCAAAAAGGGAAACTTTATATATTAATATTATTTTTTTGAAAACAATATTCGATTTTCCCTTGTAAATTTTAAGAAAGTATATATCGATAAATGATTGAAGTCAAAATATGAAGAAAAAAAATCCTAGAATAAGATATGTTTTGAAATATACTATTTTGTCATATATTTAGAAAGTTTGTGGCACGACCCGAACTTCCCCGGTAAGGAAAGCCCAGATTGTGTTGAGGATAAGACGCATCGGAACACAAACAGAAGAACATTTCATTGCTTATTACAACAATTCCATAAGAATACAAGAATATTACAGAGTATGAATAAATATTACACACCACACAAATATCAGAGATTTAAATTACATTTAAATACATAGCAGCGGAAAAATAATACAACACACAACTGAAAGGAGATATACGGATACAGATCTTTCCGGATATCGTTCCAGCTATAAACCAGGATCCTGTGAATATAAATCTGCAAAACCAAAACTACTAGATGCCCGTGTGGAAAATAGGGGCACCCAGAGTTTAGGTTAAAACAATAAACTCCAGGCCAGTCATGTGACTGGTGTGAGAACTAAAATAGTTATTAATCTTTATTTTAAAAGATAGTAATTCAAGGGATCACGCCGTATAACACAGAACGGGTTTCCTCCCAAGAATACTAGTGCATATAACAAAACAGCGCAATGCTTTTTGAATAAATGAAGCTATTATAAGACCCAAGTCCCATCACACAATGCAACGCAAGCCGGAGGATATGGTTTTCTCTTATAATAGCCAAACATGCTTGGTACGTATAAAACAAATCATTTGATACTATTAAAAGTTTATAGTGTCAAAAAAATTTCAATCATAAATATCAATCCTAGGCGGCATGGGTACCATATATCATGTCGCCATACTAGGTTCTACAAATAAAACCGAATTATCACATGTTGGAAATTGGATTCCATCATGAGTCAAGGCAAGGAGCAAACTAATCTCCATTCGAGACATCTAGCAAATGTCTCAGGACCACACACATCGGTCCTTGGAATCGGTTGGGCCGGTCCTCTCTTACTTTTGAGGATTAGTTATTCCTGAACACACCTTTCCCGGTCCTATAGGACCTATATAATGGTCTGTACGTCGGCTCACATAGTGCCAGTTAGCGACCATATATTCGAGGCGCCTTGCATTCCAACAACAACACAGGTAAAAAGTATATAAATGTCAGCCAGTTTAAGCACTGACACCCCCACTAGCTAGAAAGAAACGTCGTGTTCTCCCAACGGTCCGTATCCCTTTTTGACTCATACCGAGGTGTGAGGCTCGCGAATTCACGCTATACACAAAGCTATGCCACACAGGTCGTGCTTTGATCATCAACCACAAGACTTTTCTTTTCCACAGAAGCCCTTATCATTTTCCACTTAGGCGTGCCACACAGGCAATTCACTCCATGCGACTAATGTCCATCGATATACAACCTCTGAGCTCGTACGTCTCAGAGAAGGGCGTTAAGCAAGAGAATAAATTCTCCGCTGCCAAACAGATGTATATTTAATAGTGATCAATCAACACAGAATAAAATCCAGTGTCAGACACACAGTCCATTTACAAGTTCGTTCTGGCTCTGAACGAAACCGGAGGCACTTTCCTCGCATATCCATCGATCTTCAAGTATGTCTGGACGATCACCAACTGATTCCCTCCTCTTGGGTGTACAGCCCAATCAAGATCATCAGTAATCACCCAAACGGTGTGAAGACTTCCGGTCTTCAACCACCGTCTTCATCTTTTACATATCATTGAATCGGTTATTCAGAATGGGTGTAAACCCGGCCTTTCCGAATAACCCGCGTATATAATAAACACGTGTTACACTAACATAACATACGCCTCATTCCAATTCAGAATATTCTTTTATTCAAATTTTCACATTCTTAGGGAAAGGTTCCCATTAAATTTATCAAAGATAAATTCTTCTAAATTTATTCTTTAATCTTCCTTTGGATATCATTTCAAACCATATTATGGTTTTCCAAACTAGTCGGGATTAGCGAACCACACCGAAGTAATTATTTATTTTATTTCCCAATCCCAACCTATTTATCCCATGGAGCAAAACAGATAATACTCCATATCTAACACCACGGTGTTATCGGTAAATATTAATTACCATTTCATGTTCAAATCTAATTAAAGATTTAACTATCGCTTGGAGCAAAACTGGTGATACCCCATTCTCGATCACTTTTCAGATTTGATAATTTAAATCATCAATTCACATTTCAATCTAATTAAAGATTCATTAAAACACCACTTAGTTTTAATCTTCCCAAAAATCAATATCTTGTCTTTAACTGGGTTAAAGAACCAATGTCACCTAAAACATGATTCACGATAGACCCAAAATCACTTTCTATTGTTAATCGGGTTAAAGAACAGGTGTTATTCAAAACACCGCTCACGATAAACCCCAAAAACCAATTCAAATTCAATTCCAAGTAAATACTAATTAACTGGACAATTTCACTAAATCTTAATTAAAAGATTTATTCTTTTCTAAACTGGGTTCAAGAACAGTGTTATTTAAGACACCATTCACGACGAACCCAAAATCCCATTTGATATTAAATACAAGGCTCTGAATAGAAAATATACTGGCTCATATTCAATATCAAATTCTGAAACCAACAAATATTGTATTGGAAATAACGATATAAATTATATCTTTCAAGTTTCCACAACCATATCTGTATAATCACGAAATCCAACATCGAAATATTCCGAAGATAATTTCGATTCAAATCCATTCCAATTCACGTATTGGAAATTCCGATTATTTCTAAAACCACTTCAGATCTAGTTCAAAACTAGTTCATTTCGATAAAAATATATTTTTATCCTTTCAAACGTGGAAATTTTTCATCCCGAATCTTTCCAATTCATATATTATGACTTTACACAAATTATTAATAATTTTATCAAGGTCCGTACAGTCGGTTTTCAATAACTGCCACCGAACCGCACTTACAGCGACCTTTTCCAAATTTGATTTGGGCATAATTCCAAATCCAACCGTTAAATTTCAAATTTCTAATATTCATTGGAAAGATCTTTTCAATACGAACCCAACGTTCCAGTTTTAGGAGAATCCGACAGTCGGATCTCCCGCAACGTCAATTCGAAGTCAATGGTCAAAATTCACGAACTACCGCAGCGCGGCGCTTTCTATTTAGGCCATTTAATATATATATATATATATTATGTATATTTCGTCGGTTTCCTTTTTAAATGTTTTTATAAATCATTTTAAATTCGTTTTCGAAATGATTTCAACTTCATATTCAATTTCGAATCAAAAATGAATATTCCACTTCATCGATATACAAATGATAACATTTTTTTAAAACGTTATATTCTGAAATCACTTCCTTTTCTATATTCATTATAAAAACGAATATAATCGATATAAATATCGTTCGCGTCAAAATGGTGCATCTCTAATCAACACGGCTTTATATATTTCAATAACTTTGTTATTCTATTCAACAAATGAATATTTTCTTCAACACATGAATATATATACTTTATTCAACACATGAATATTTATTAGTTCTCACTTACAATAAAATTGTGTATTCTATTGTATAAAATATTTCGTTCAACACATGAATCATTTCAACACATGAATATTCTCAATAGATGAGCATCGTCAACACATGACTATTTATTCTATTCAACACATGAATCTTTATTTTTCTATTCAACACATGAATTTATATTCTCTATTCAACACATGAATATATTTTCTATTCAAAACATGAATTTATTTTCTAAATTGGAATGAGGCCCAATCAATTACCATATAACGTCAATTATATAGATTCCCTACAACACATGTATATAACAGGAACGATAAATCATCAACCATCATCCAGAGTGCACCACACAACTGCATAAGCATTAAATATAAATAATTAACGCTTACACAATCGGTCAATCCAACGATTGACATACAACTAAACAATCGGGATTAATGTATGTAAAATCTCATCCCAATACCCGTGTAGGGTTTCAAATCAACAAAAACAGATTTTATTTGTGCAGTTGGGCGATGTGTAAAATTTATCGCCCCAATCAATATCAGTCAAATCAGTGTATATAAACAAATTGTCCGATTTGTTTATAAATAGTTATTTTATATACACGTTAAAAATTATATTTTTAACCATAAAATATTTTCCACTATAAAATATTTTATTTCATTCCACATCACACAATCAAATTTCACAACACAGCAATCAAACAAACAAGTCATCCATGGTCTGTGGACGACGGGTGTCTGGTGCTGCTAAGCACCGTCTGCATCCTAGTATATATTTTAACTAGAAAAGAAAATTTAAAGTGAGAAGTTCTCACCGAAAGCTAAACCAAACGCGATGACTCTTCTTATGTAGAAATCATCATCGTGCTCGCCTTTCGGCACTTTCGTTGTTCGTAGCCACTACATATATAAAAATCACATATTAATATTTCCTACATAATAAAGATCGAATTTTTAATACTTCTATAATGTAAAAATCATATTTTAAATCTTCTACTAATATAAAAATCATATTTTTATATCGAATCTCTTTATATAAAAATCATATCTTTTCTTATATAAAAATATAATCTTTCAAAAAAATATGATCTTTCAACTTATATAAATTCGATTTTTCCACTTCTTTCATATTATAAAAATCCGACCCTTTACACATTAAAAATCCTATCTTTTCTTGTCTTTCTATTTACAAAAACCTCGACGTTTCATAAGAAAATAAATAAATAAAAGACTGAAATAAAAAAAATCACCTTTGTTTCTTTCAGTTTTGGTTCGCAGGGGGGCGAGGGGTTCCAATCGGAGCTGACGTGGCAGAGGGGGTCTCTGGCTTGGGGACATCGGGGTTTGTTTGGAAAGAGGAGGGAGACGCGCGCAAGAGGAAGAAAGGAGGGAAAGGGGAGGTGCTGCACGGCGGTGGGCCACGAAGTGGTGGTGGTCAGGCGGTGGTGGAGGGGTTCGTGGGTTTTGGGGGAAATAGGGGGCTCAGGTCGATTAAGAAGAGGGGGAGGAGGAAGAGGAGGGGAGAAGGGGGAAGAAGGGGGGTCGCGTCGGGTGGGGGAGCCCGGCGGTGAGCGGCACCGCTTGGGGGGGGGGGGGCGCGATGGCGGTTCTTCTGCCTCCGTCCTCCTTCTATTTTTTTCATTTTCGATTTGATTCTGGTCAACGAGGGAGAGAGGTAAGTGAGAGGAGTATATATATTATAATATATATATTTAATTATTTTATTTCAAAAAGTAATTTTTAATTTCGACCTCTAAACGAGACCCATCGCCTTTCGTCCCTAGCTAATTACCCCCATTCTGAAGACAATGGGATATGTATCGTAAGCTAATTCGATTGTTTCGATCAGTTTCCGTCAAAATCAACATATAACTCTATATATTGAATTTGAATGCACATTTAAATTTACCGGGAACGCATACAGTCTCTAAAAATTCCCAAAAAACAGTTTCTAGCTTCGTATTGACGATACGGTCCTAACAAAACTAATTTCGTCAAATTTCGAGATCGTTTGAAAAATGGCCATTTTCTAGTCGATTAAAATCAACTGAAACCGGTCAAACGCGTTTTTCTTCGCCACGCTCACATATTGATTCAGAAAATTACGAATTTTGGAATCTAGCAATAAATTGACATCACAGATCCAACAAAAGTGGTTTCGTCGAAAACCGAGGTCGTTTGCAAAATTTCTATTTTTTAAGGGCCAGAATTCCATAGCGACTATTCTACATTTTCAATTGGGCACATCTTTTGATTCCCACTATGAAACTTTGATTTTTCGGATTCTTTGGAAAGATATTCTCCATGAGATTCTAATATTTTTGGTTTCGCTAAAATCCGGTTTATTTTGCACCCGGTACATTCATTTGGACATTGAAATCGAATTTTCAAACTACCGCACCATTTCCAATTCCTTTTACAATTAAAATAAAATAATTATATTCTAACGACGATTCGAAAAAAAATATACGCTCTAATTCTCTTCAAAATAAATTTCTCGTTGTTATTATTTAAAATAATTCATTTTAAATATTCAAAATTCATTAAATTCGCCAAAATAAAAATTTTAAATTGGCTCAGAATTTCCGTGTTGTTACAATTTGTATGTACGTTTGTTTAATAAAGAAGA
This sequence comes from Allium sativum, assembly GCA_030737875.1. Lineage (NCBI taxonomy): Eukaryota > Viridiplantae > Streptophyta > Magnoliopsida > Asparagales > Amaryllidaceae > Allium > Allium sativum. Next base: position 385,374,698 of record CM060916.1, on the reverse strand, counting down.
GTTTCGAGTATTATATTTTAATGTTAAGATTGAACTATCGAGTACATGACGAGTTTTGGACATATATTTAGCTAATGTATGTACTAAATCCTTGGTGTACTAGATAAATATAGATACGCGCTATAGTCTGTTGAAAATGAATCTGATGGTTGTTGCAATATCACCAGTGTTTATTTCAAGTTTCGAAAGTGAGGAAGATGTATAGTTCTAAACTAAGAAAAGGTATTTGTAAAGTTACATATATAGACATAATTTTATGTGACATTTCCTTTTCGGGGAAGAAAAGCGCTGAGTGGGGGAGAATCTAACAAACCGAAAATTTTGTTATTTTAAAATACAAACATTTAATGTTTAAGTGCATGATTATAACTAAACTTGAGTTAGGAACTTGAAATATCAATTTACATTGTGAGCGGCTATTTGATGAATACTTGAGCTTACATTCCTGTTGTGATAACCCCAAACTCCTGTGGTACGAAAGCAAGGATAATCGTTGGAATATAACACATAAACAATAACAGCAGAACAGAAATATAGAATTACAACAGATAATGTACATCAAATTACACTGGGAATAATATATCATCAGAGTTACACAGCATAATAAGATCATACTTAGTACATAATATAGTTTCAGCTTAATATAAAATGTCCGCAGCGGAATCAGACATAATATACTAAATGAAGTCTGAACATCATAATAGAAATGAGAGGATCGTCTTCAGCTCCATAGCTATCCAGATTGAGTCTGCTAAAACCTGAATACAAGGCTGCCCGTGTGAAAAAGAGGGCACCCGAGTTTGCAAAGTGAAACAAACTACGAGTCAGTCATGGGAATAGTATGAGAAATCTTACTTAACCTATTTAATAATAAGGCTAATCACAGGACCACGCCTCCATTGGATTGCCAATGAATGAATAAGGTAAATTGTTAAACAACGCAATGCTTTTTAGGAAAATGAAACCATTATAAGACTCAAGTCCCATCACACAATGCAACACAAACCGGAGGATAGAGTTTTATCTTATAATGGTCAAAAATGCTTGATACGATAAAACAGATTTGACATTATTATTAGTGTATATATATGTTTTCAAAAACATTTCAATCATAATGTATCAATCATAGACGACATAACTACCATATACTATGTCGCCATACTAGTTTTACAATCAAAACTGCATGGTGTCGTATTGGAAGTTGGATTTCCATCATGAACCAAGGCAAGAGATCGTCCTTATTAGATTCGAGACACTCTAGCCCGTGCCTCAGGATCAGAGCTCGAGTGACCCTTGGATCTTCAAGGCTGGTCCACAAATACTTTAGTGGATTAGTTATGCTCGAACAATACATTTCCCCGCCCTATGGGGCGTAAATAAAGAGCCACTAGGGACTCAAATCCAAGGCGCCTCATTCCATCATCCACATAAGTAAAAATGTCTGGGCTCCATACCATGACACCACTTCTAGCTAGAAAGAAACATATGTCCTCCCTGCAGTCCTCGCCCGTTTCTGGTTCATATCGGGGTGTGAGGCTCGCGAAGTAATGCTATACACTATGCTATGCTAATTAAAGCCATGCTTCGATCATCAACCACAAGGCTCTGCTTTTGAACAAAAAGCCTTGAACATTTACATCTTGGCATGTCACACTGACAATTCACGCCATGTGACTGATGTCTACCAATATATAATCTCTGAGCTCGTACATCTCAGAGAAGGATGTTAAGCAAGATAATAAATTCTCTGCCACCAAGCAGATATATATATATATTCAATAGAAACCGATCATCATGGAATAAAATCCAATGTCGGACAAACATCCATTTACAAGTCCGTTCTGGGTCTGAATGAAACCGGAGACACCTTATTCCTCGTTCCATATCCCCAATACGGAAGTGAGGCTCTCACATATCCGGACAATCAACAAGTATGTCCGAAAAAATACCACTGTAACCCTTTCAAGACAGCAACTCCAATTAAAGGCATCAGTAGTCATCCATTTGATGTGAAGATCGTCGGTCTTCAACCATCGTCTTCAAATCTTCAACTTCAAATCGTCGATCAATTATTTGAAATGAGAATTAACTCAGTCTGTCTAAATAATTCACAAATATATATAATTCAGATCATTTCTTTTCATTCCACATCATTTATAATATTTCATAACGAATTATCGCTATTTTTATTTATATAAAAATAGCCATTTTTAATTAGACGACGCTTCAATTCATTACACGGCCCTGACGCTGTTTTCATCCAAATTTGATTTACGCATTTTTAAAAATCTAACCATTGGATCTTAGTAAATTTTATATTGTTGAAAAGATCTTTCCAAAGCGAACCCAACGGTTCCAGTTTTGGGAAAATCCGACAGTTGGATCTCTTAGTATAATCGTTTAAAGTTAGATTCCAAATCGCGAACTGCAGCTGCGCGATTCGTTTTATTTTAACTTATATATATATATATATATATATATATATATATATATATATAAATCATGTTCAAGTTAAAAATTATATTTTTCTAACTTGAATCTTTTAATATTTAACTCTACATTAAAAATGTGATTTTTTAAATGTTAACATATTTTATTTCAAACTTGACTATTTATAATGATGCACTCTTACATAAAAATGTAACTTTTAATGTTAACAAATTTCATAAAACTTAAATCTTATTATTGATTTATATTTACATTAAAATGTAAATTCTAATATAAACACCATTTTATTAGCTTTTCTATTCAAACAAATGCACATTTTTCATATATTTTCTCGTACACAATACAAATGTAAACTTTTTGTTGAATTCATCTTTACATTAAAAATATGATTTTTAATGTTAACCATATTTCAAACAATGAATCTTTTTAATCTTCCTACATGACATAAAAATTGTACTCTTTTTAAATCATTCTATATTACATTAAAAAAATGTAATCTTTTTAAATCATTCTATATTACATAAAAAATGTACTCCTTCTACATTACATAAAAAATGTAATCTTTTTAAATCATTTTATATTACATAAAAATGTAATCTTTCTACATTACATAAAAATGTAATCTTTTTTAAATCATTTTATATTACATAAAAAATGTACTCCTTCTACATTACATAAAAATGTAATCTTTTTAAATCATTATATATCACATAAAAATGTAATCTTTTTAATGTTGAATTATTTTAATCAAACAAGAATCTTTATAAACATTTTTATTAAACAATGAGACTTTTTCCTAATGATTTCATTTATATAAAAATGTAAATTCCAATGTAAAAACATTTTCATTTAACCATGATTCTTTTTAATGGTTCATTTACATTAAAATGTACATTTCAATATAAAAACATTTTCATTTAACAATGATTCTATTTAGTGGTTCATTTACATGAAAATGTAAATTCCAATGTAAAAACATTTTCATTTAGCAATGATTCTTTTCAATGGTTCATTTACATTAAAATTTAAATTTCAATGTAAACACATTTTCATTTGACAATGATTCTTTTCTGCATTAAAAATGCAACTTTTCATGTAAACACATTTTTGTTAAACTATGAATCTTTTTAATTATTCATCTTATTACATTGAAATGTACTTTTTAATGTAAAAATAAATTTATCATACTTGAATCTTTTTAAAGAATTCACCTTTACATTAAAAATGTGATTTTCAATATTAACATATTTTTCTTTTCAAAAATTAAATCTTTAAATGATTCTCTCTTACATTAAAATGTAATTTTATATGTTAACACATTTTTCATTTCATATATTGATCATTTTTAATAATTCTATATACACAACAAAAGTGAAATTTTTATTGTTAATATATTTTCATTCTAAATAATGAATATTTTTAATGTTTTCTTATATACAATAAAATGTGAATTTTTATTGTTAATATATTTTCATTCTAAATAATGACCATTTTTAATTTAATATATACAATAAAAAAAAATCTAATTTTTATTGTTCAAACAATTTTTTATCGTAACATGGATATTTCACACCACATGAATATTTCAGAAAATTTCGGCAGCATAACGACAGGGTAATTAAAAACCGGCACCGTTCCTCGTACGGCTCCTCTGCTAACTTAGGCCTCGCGGCGATATAAGGGTTTAATTTTCCTAATATAATTTCTTTTCACTATATAATGAATTTTACGCAAACACGATTAGTTACGTTCAACCACAATCACAATCAAATTCACACCACAATACAAACAAGTCGTCCACGGTCTGTGGACGACGATGTCGGGAGTTTCTAAACTCCGTCTGCAACCTAATATAATTTTATTTATTTATTTCGGATTAAAAAATCTCACTTTGCTTTTTATTTCTTCTTAAATTATTGAAAGCTCCAAAAATTCTCCAGTCTCTTCTGAAATGTAGATCTCGAATTTATGGTCCCAACGCTTCCTGTTTCATTGAATTTCGTTATTGTATGATAGAGATATAATTTTACAAAGGTTAATGACATTTTTTATTTAATTACTAAAATAATTAACTAAATTATAATCTCCTTCTTTTACCTTATTTCTTCTGGTCGATGTTCTACCTTACTATTCAAAACTGCTCCAACCCTTCCACCAAAAACACACGCACACCAGACCCTGAACGATTGATCGGAGGACACCCTTTCGACGGCCTTCGTGTGCCGCGCCTACACCGCCCACTCCGATGAACTCGATATCGCCCTGGCGCATGGGAATCCCCCCACAAGGCGGTGGTTAAGGCGAGCCAATCGAGGAAATCACCCCATTACAGATGATCTTGACCGTACGGATCTGAAGAGCTCTCCTCCCTCTCCAATATTTTTTAAAGATCGAATGGTTTAATAGAGAGGATTGAGTGATCTTAGTGGGGGAAGTTTCGGGAGTTCATCTCCATTGAAGAATCGGGTGGCGGCTGCATACGATGAGAACGCCTAGGGTTTTGGAAATCCTTTTTTATACCCTTTTTTAGTTAATTAATTTATTATTTAATTCGTAAAATATTCATCTAACAATCTAAACTCCCAATCAAACCCAACGACTATTGCCGCTAGCTAAATACCCCTATTTCGGACACAATAGACTAGGTCTCATCAGTCCATTTGATTGTTTCAGTCCATTTTTCTTTAGATTAAAATATAAAACATTTAATTATTTAGTTTGATCGTACATTTTAATTTACCGGGACCACATACTGAATTCAAAAATTCCTAAAAGATAAATCTAGCTATGTTTTGATGATATGGTTCCAACAAAATTAATTTCATCAAATATGGAGACCGTTTGAAAAATGACCATTTTCTGGTCGTTCCAAATTAACTAAAATTGACAAAACACGTTTTCTTTTGCCACGCTCACATATTAATTCCAAAAATTATGAAAATTGGAATCTTGCAATAATTTGACATTCTGGATCCAACCAAAATAGTTTCGTCAAAAAAGGAGGTCGTTTGCAAAATGGCTATTTATACGGGCTATATATTATATTAAATTCCATAGTGACTATTCTGAATATTTAACTGGCCATAACTTTTTATTCCCACTAAGAAATTTCAATTTTTCAGATCCGTTGGAAAGATATTATTAAACAGATTTAAATATTTTTGGTTTTTACTAAAATCCGATTTATTTTGAATCCTGTACATTCAGTCAAAGTTCAAATTCAAATTTTCAAACTACCACGCTATTTCTAACTCCTTTTATAATTAAAATAAATATATTCGTTCTAACTTCATTTTAAATAAATTTTTAAGCATTATTATTTAAAATAAATTGTTTTAACTATTCAAAATTCATTAAAATAGCTAAAATAAAAATTTTAAATTGGTTCTGATTTTCCGGGTTGTTACAATCTCCCCCACTTAAAAACTTTTCGTCCCCGAAAAGGAAACAACAGTAAAGTAGGAAACAAAAGGAAAACGTAAATATTGTAAATGTACCTTGCACCTGAGCTAATCAGAGATATCCACTCTGCTCTGGGGATAAGCCTGTTTGACGCTGTCCTCGGTCTTCTATGTATAGTCTCTAGGATCTCCGCTCCACCGCACTTTGACTAGATGAATCCTCTTATTTCTCAGAACTCGGGTTTCCTTGCCAATAATCTTTACTGGCTCCCTTCGCACTGCTAAGATCGGGGTAATATCCAAATCTTGTTGTGCAGCTTCCTACACAATCAAGTCTGGATCATGTACATGATTTCGAAGTTGAGACACGTGGGATACATCATGTACCCCTGGCAATAGTCAGGCAACTTAACCCTGTGAGCGATAGGTTCAATCCTTTCGAGTATAGGAAATGGACCAATGAACCTCGGTGCCAACTTCCCAGTCTTCTCGAAACGAACAACTCCTCTCAATGGGGAAACCAATAAGTATACATAATAACCAATAGAAAATTCTAAATCCCTTCTTCTTGAATCTGCATAGCTCTTCTATCGGCTTTGAGCAGTCTGAATTCGCTTCTTAATAAAATCGACTTTATCCGAAGCTTCACGAATCATGTCGGGACCCAATACTAGTCTATTGCCTGGTTCTACACAACATGCGTGAGATCTACAAGCTATACCATACAATGCTTCGAATGGCGACATTTGCAAGCTTGCTTGGTAACTGTTATTATAAGAGAACTCAACCAAATGCAAATGATCTTCCCACGATCTGCCAAAATCAAGAATACATGCCCGCAACAGGTCTTTTAGTATACGATTCACCCTCTCAGTCTGGCCATCTTTGAGGATGATATGCTGTGCTCAGATTTAACTTTGTCCCCAACTCTTCTTGGAATGCTTCCCAGAATTTACTAGTGAATATCGGATCACAGTCACTAACAATGCTACTAGGAACTTCATGTAGTCTAACGATTTCTTTGATATAAATTTTTGCCAGACTTTGAGCTGTTCTAGTAGATTTGACAGGAATGAAATGGGTGGTCTTCATGAAATGATCTGCGATCACCCAAATACTCTCATTTCCTTTCCTGTTCGGCTCAAACCATTAATGAAATCCATGGAAATTTGATCCCACTTCCAACTTGGAACCTCTAGTGGTTGTAACAATCCGGTAGGTTTCTGCTGATCACTTTTGACTTGTTGGCAAGTAGAACACCTTCTAACATAAATGGAAATGTCTCTTTTCATAGATTTCCATCCGAACGTGCGCTTGAGATCATGATACATCTTACACACCTCTAGATGAATAATAAGTTTGGATTTATAACATTCATCCATTACTTCTCTTCTGAGCTCAGGGATATTCGAAACACAACTTCGGCCTAATAACTTCAGAACTCCTTTATTATCAATCTGGAAACTCGAGGGTTCGCCTTCCTGAACTCTTTTACTACTTCTATGAATAAATTCATCATCTTTATGAAGAGCAGAGATTTTGTCAATTAGTGAAGGCGTAATAATGAGATTAGTGATAATTGCATTCTTCCTGCTAAGTGTACCTGCTATAACATTGGTTTAACTGGAGTATTCAAAATATAAAGATCGTATGCCCGAAGAAATTCTAACCAACGCTACTGCCTCAAATTCAAGGCCTTTTGGGTGAATAAATACTTCAATGACTTATGATTTGTATAAAGTTCGAACTTCTCACCCAAAAGATAGTGCCTCCAAATCTTCAAAGCAAACACGATCCTAACAACTCAAGATCATGAGTTGGATATCTCTTCTCATATGGCTTCAATTGACGGTTAGCATAAATATTACTTTGCCTCTTTGCATTAATACCGCACAAAGACCTTCAGCCATCAATAATGGTCAACACTGGAGCACTAGTCAACTTTAATTTAAGCTCTTGGAAAGTTGCCTCACATTCAGGCGTCCAATTAAACTTTTTATGCTTCTTGGTAAGCTTCGTTAGTGGACCAGATAGCTTCGAAAAATCATTAATGAATTTTCGATAATAGCCAGCAAATCCTAGAAAACTTCTGACTTCTATAGGAGTGCTAGGCCGCTTCCGATCTTGAATGGCGGTGATTTTATTGGGATCCACTGAAATTCCTTCCTATGATACTACGTGACCGAGGAGCTTCACTTCTTCTTGCCAGAATTTGCATTTAGAAAATTTGGCTTTTAAACATTCTTTCACAGAATTTCCAAAACTTTTCCAAATGCTTCTCATGCTTGGTAGTTGACTTAGAGAAGATTAAGATGTCGTAAATGAAAACCAGCACAAATTTATTTAGGACATCAAGGAATACTCTGTTTATTAAATCGAAAAAATAAGCAAGAGCATAGCATAAGTCGAACGACCTTACTAACCACTCGTAAAATATGTTTGGACCTCTGAAAGCTATCAAAGGAACACATTCTTCGGCAATTCGTGGTTGATGGAAACCTGTAGCTAGGTCCATTCTAGAAAACACTTTTGCTCCATTCAAACGATCTAATAAATCATCTATATGGGGCAACGGATATTTATTCTTGAGTGTCTGCTTGTTGAGATCTTGGTAATCCACACACAGTCTAAGAGTACCGTCTGACTTTCGAACAAGCACTACTGCTGCACCCTAATTCGAAAAGCTAGGCCTGATCATACCTTTGCATAAAAGCTGCTTGGTTTGATTACCAAATTTTTCTTTCTCTTTCTATGTCATTCTTCGAATAGGATGAACAACTGGCCTTGCATTCGAGAATAAATCAATCCTGAAGTCAATCTATCTGCACGAAGGTAAGCTATCAACTTCTTCAAACACATCCGCATAGTCTTTGACGACAAGAATATTTTCAATAGCAGTGGGGGTGAACTCAAGAGCAACCCAAAATTCTTTTCTATCTGAATCTGAGCTACGCATGGTATAACAATATTCCCAAGCTTCATTTTGACTTTAACAACTTTTTCAGCATGTTTAACTTCGGCTTCAAATTTGGTTAACCAATCCAACCCGAGAATGATATCAATTTCAGAAAGATCCATAACAATTAAATTGAAAGGAAACCGATAGCAAGAGTAGGAAACCGGCACTCTACATTATAAACCGAGAACAAGAGAACCCCCTATCGGATTGTGAACACTAATCAATTCTTTAAGATTCTTTATAGCCAGCTTTAACTTTTTAACTATTTTACTTAAAATGAAACTTCGTGATGTGCCATTGTCAAATAATACTGTAACTGGAATATTGTTGACAGTAAGAGTGCCTTCCAAAACATCAGGCCTTTCCCTATTAGTTGAGGGTGCCGGAGTTTCTGTCACTTCATTTACATGAGTTCAGGCTTCTTTGATAGCTGGCAACTCTTTAAAAGATGCCCCATCTGATGGTAAATATTGCATTCTCTATTCTCTTGAAACTTTTTATTGGATTTAGACCCATCATTCTTTCGTTTCTTTGAGGATTTGCAATTTATCGACAAATGTCCTTGCATGTTGCAGTTAGAGCATGTGGCAGTCATTAATGATTCCTTCTTGAATTTAACCCCTTTCTTAACATCTTTAGGATTCTTACTGACCTTAGGCTGGGTATTTGTCTCAGGGCTATGAGTTTCAAACTTCCTTTTACTGCTAGAGCTGCTTTCCTCTTCATCTTCCAAAACACCTTGGCGATAAGCCATTTGTATCATCTTAGAAAATGGAAGATTTACATGAGCAAGTACTCTACCTTCGTATTTCTTTTGAAGTCCTTTGATAAATCTTAGATTCTTCCATATAGAATCCTCAACTAGCTTTGGGGCAAAATGAGAAAGTTTAGTGAATTTCATTTGATATTCCTGAATGGTCTTATCTCCTTGTTTCAGATTGAAAAACTCATCATACAGCCGCTCAATTGCATCTGGAGGAATAAATTTTTCTGTAAACATTTCTTTAAATCTATTCCAGGTAATACTACCTTCTGGATTTTCTTCAGTAACAGTTTCCCACCAGATTAGAGCTTTGTCCTTGGGTGCCCAAGATGCTATTTGTCTTTTCATATCATCTCTCTGCTTTAAGCCTTGAAAATTCTCTCAGAAGAACTCATCCAGGCTTGTGATTCAAAAACAGATTCTTTGCCCGAGAATGATACTCCACCCAGATTTCGGTACTTCATTACTAGAGTTTCTAGATCTGGTTCTGGTTGTGGAAGCACGATTGGCTCATTAGATTGGCGAACCAAAGAATTACTTCTTCTGTTTCTGCCAACCATTTTCTACTATATCTGCAAATAGCAGACAAAGAGTCAGGCCAACAGAAAAGATATTTTAAAGTATAGAGACATATATTTAAGTGCAAATGAATCTATTGGGTTGTATTTTATTCTGCTCTACTCGTTCTAGGACATTAGTGATCCTATCTATAATGAGTTATTCATTTTGGAATTCTGCTGATTCAATTTCTAACGAGTTTGTTAATATGTTATATTTCAGGGCTAAGTTTAACCATTAGCTCTGATACCAATTGTGATAACCCCAAACTCCCGTGGTACGAAAGCAAGGATAATCATTGGAATATAACACATAAACAATAATAGCAGAACAGAAATACAGAATTATAGTAGATAATGTACATCAAATTACACTAGGAATAATATATCATCAAAGTTACACAGCATAATAGGATCATACTTAGTACATAATACAGTTTGATCTTAATATAAAATGTCTGCAGTGGAATCAAACATAATATAATAAATGAAGTCTGAACAGCATAATAGAAATGATAGGATCCATCTTCAGCTCCATAGCTATCCAGAATAAGACTGTTAAAACCAGAATACAAAGCTGCCCGTGTGAGTCATGGGACTGGTATGAGAAATCTTACTTAACCTATTTAATATAAGGCTAATCACAGGACCACGCTAACCATTAAACAACGCAATGCTTTTTAGGAAAATTAAACCATTATAATACTCAAGTCCCATCACACAATGCAATGCAAACCAGAGGATAGAGTTTTACCTTATAATAGTAAAAAATGCTTGATATGATAAAGCAGATTTGATGATATTATTAGTGTATATATATGTTTTCAAAAACACTTCAATCATAATGTATCAATCATAGACGGCATAGCTACCATATACTATGTCGCCATACTAGTTTTACAATCAAAACCGCATGATGTCATATTGGAAGTTAGATTTCCAGCATGGACCAAGGCAAGGGATCGTCTGTGACGATCCCAAAACACCGTGACACGGTGTTAAGGATAATCATTGGAATATAACACATTAATCATCATTAACAGATCACAGATAATAGCATAAACAAAAAATAGAATAATTTACACACATATGACAGCGGAATCATATAGATATCATCACATCAGAGAAGCACAGCACAGGATACAACTTAGTGCATAATGATACATAGTCAGTCACCATCGCCTGAGGAAGAATCATACATAAAGAGTACACGAAATAAATGTCAGTCTACATCGCCAATGGCGGAATCATAATATAGATACAATAATGGCGGAGAAAATCCAAGTCAGCACGGTGTAGTCAAGCCTCGCCATGAGCCAAAAGGTGCGTCAGAAACCTGTAACTAGGCTGCCCGTGTGAAAATGAGGGCACCCGAGTTTGCAAGGTGAAACAAACTACGAGTCAATCATGGGACTGGTATGAGAAATCTACTTAACTTATTAACAACAATAATAAGGCAAATCAAAGGACCACGCCACTTTCGCGGAACGAGTTTACTCCAATGAGTGCTAGTGCATGAAATAAAGTAAATGATTAAATCATCGCAATGCTTTTTATAAAATGAAGCCATTATAAGACTCAGGTCCCATCACACAATGCAACGCAAGCCGGAGGATAGAGTTTTACCTTACAATGGCCAAAAATGCTTCATACGAATAAAACAAAAGTGTTTGATATTATTACTAGTGCATATATGTTTCAAAAGCAAATTCAATCATAAATATCAATCCTAGGCGGCATAGCTACCATCTACTATGTCTCTATACTAGTAATACAACCACGTCCGCATATTTCGTATTGGAAATTGGATTCCTTCATGAGTCGAGGCAAGGGGCAAGCTCCTCTCCGATTCGAGACACTCTAGCAAATGTCCCAGGACCCCACTATGATCCTTGGATCTTCAGGGCCGGTCCTCCCTTACTTTTGAGGATTAATTATTCCTGAACACACGTTTCCCGGTCCTTACAGACCTATATCGAGGCGCCTCGCATTCCAACAAACACACAGGTGAAAAGTATATATAATGTCAGGGCTGGTAGATCACTGACACCACCTTAGCTAGAAAGAAACATCATGCTCTCCCTGCAGTCACTCTCCCGTTTTTGACTCATACCGAGGTGTGAGGCTCGCGAATTCACGATATACACAAAGCTACGTCACACAGACCATGCTTTGATCATCAACCACAAGATTTTTCTTTGCAACAGAAGCCTTGATCATATGCCACTTGGGTGTGCCACACAGGCAATCCACTCCATGCGACTGATTTCTATCAATACATAACCTCTGAGCTCGTACGTCTCAGAGAAGGGCGTTAAGCAGAAGAATAAATTCTCTGCCGCCAAACAGATATATATTTAACAGAGATCAATCAACACAGAACAAAATCCAATGTCAGACACACAGTCCATTTACAAGTCCGTTCTGGGTCTGAACGAAACCGGAGGCACCAATTCCTCGCGTATCCGTACAATCAACGGTATGTTTGGACGACTACTACTTTAGTTCCTTCATGGTAGCTACTCCAATCACGAGCATCAGTAGCGCCCATCCATCCAATGTGAAGATCGTCGGTCTTCAACCGTCTTCGACTCTTTGACTTCTCAACGTCGATCGATTATTTGAAATGAGATGAACTCGGCCTTTTCAAATAATCCACGTATATTTAGATTTTCAAATCAATTTATCACATGGTTGGACTATTCAACGTTCACATTTCAGTTCTTTAGTTATAATTCTCATGTTAAATACATTCAACCATCACAAATCATGCAATCGCAACGAAATTGGTTTATTTCCACTCTATATCATCTATAGTATTTTATAACGATATATCGCCATTTTTATTTATTTTAAAACGGCCAAATTTAATTAAACGACGTTTCAGGTCGTGCCGATGCACTGGCGCTGTTTTTCACTAATTTTGTTTTACACATATCTGAAAATCTAACCGTTGGATCTTCACAAATTTTATATCATTAGGAAGGTCATTTCAAAACGAATCCATCGGTTTCAGTTTTGGGAAAATCCGACGGTCGGATCTCCCACACTAGCCATTGGAAGTTACGATTTCAATTCACGAACTGCAGCGTCGTTATTCGATTTAATTTAATTATATATATATATATAATCGTTTCTGGTGCTGTTTTTCTTCAGATTTGAGTTAAACATTCCAGACAATCCAACTGTCGGATCTTCACAAAGTTGGTGCCGTTGGAAAGATATTTCCAAGGCGAACCCAACGGTTGCGGTTTCGGGAAAATCCAATGGTCGGATTTCCCGCACTAGTCGTTTGAAATCACGGTTTCAAAAAACGAACTGCACGGCCACGTTTCGTTTTAATTTTATTTATATTTATATATTTATATAAATATAGTTCATTCAAAATTCCTATATCATTTTCACTTCAATTATTTCACTAACGCCTTTAAATTTTGGAAAATTTCGCCATAACCTCCTTTGTACGGGAGGGGCTGGGAAAATTCCCAAATAGCCACACGGGCGTCTCATGTCAAAAAAAGAAAAAGAAAAAGCCAAGCGGCTAGCCAACAGGCTCATAAAATCATCACCCAAACAAAACAGTAAATGTGTACCTATTTGTCGGACACAAAATTTTATTCCTCTTCTCTAGCCCCTTTGCTATAACCTGTTCAATAAGTATGCATGTACATATATACAATTTTTATCACTTATCATTTTCCATTCGACTTCATATTTGATTTACTTTGGTTTAAAAACACCATTCATTCTAATGTTGCATGCATAGGCTAAAATCATATCATTAGCTAATTAATGTATATTTCAACTCATGCATATTTTATTTGAACAAGCGGCTATTTTTAACACTTCACATTTCAAAGATGATAATTTCAGCGAACTAAAATAGATTTCAACACATGACTATTTTATTTAGTTCCTATGCACGTTAAAAATAATATTTCTTCACCAATATTTATTTCAACGTCCGCATATCTTTAGCATATCACATATATGATAAAAATGATATTTTTATCATTTAGAATATTTATTTGACAAATGGATGTTTTCAACACTTCATAGTTTCAATAAAAATGTAATTTTTATTGTTCGATCTTTTTATTCAACACATGAACTTTTCCACTACACACACTTCTCAACACATGAGCATTTCCACACATGGATATTTTATTTATATTGTTCATATTAGAAAGATGGAATTTTTTTATTGTTGAAACTATTTATATATAAGGCGAATATTTTACATACTTCATATATATTATAAAAATGTGATTTTTATTGTTTAAACACTTCATTCATTCACACATGAATTTAATTTTCACACGTCACTTTTCAACACATGAACATTTCCACACATGGATATAGTTTCAACATATGGCTTTAATTTCAACGCATGAAAATAATTTCAACATATGAAAATTATTCTAACACATAAAGATTATTCAAAATTTCGGCAGCATAACGGCAGGGTAGTTAAAACCAGCACCGTCCCTAGTTCGGCTCCTCGCTCTACCTTAAAACCTCGCGGTTTTTGACAATGGGGATTCATGCATCTAATTCGCACGCAGGCGGCATGTTTTATTTTTATTTCCACAAATATTTCCAATTCATTTCAGTCACCAATGGGTATTTTTCAACCACAACCAAACAATATCAACCACAAACAATTATTCAACCATTCGTATTTTTCATCCAATATTTCACACCAATTCACAACAATAAATATCGCCCATGGTTTGTGGACGAGGGGAGTATATATATATATATATATATATATATATATATATATATATATATATATATATATATATATATATGTATATGTATGTATTATTGCTATATTTCACTTGCATTTCAACACATATATCAATTATTCTATGCATGTATAATTCATACTTCGCTTATATAGCTTACACCACGCATGTACATGAGGTATACAACACGTGTGTAATTTATATTTCGCTAATATAATTTATACACGACATTTTCCATTCAGATTCATTTAATTTAGATTTCTCACTTTGGTTTGTTGCTTCGCTAAAAATAGATACGATGTCAGAAAAATCCGCGGCTTCTTCTAGAGTGTAGAGAGCCTCCTTGCGGTCACGATGTCTCCTTTTTCATCAAATTTCGTCAACACACTAAAAAGATATGATTTTTCAAAGTGCAGACATCAAAAAGGACTCACCTTTCTATTTGGTTCGAAACTAGGTTTGAGGTTTTCGCGAAATCCGTGGCACGTGGGGACGATCGGGGGTGCTGACGTGGAAGAGCTTCGAGTGGCGGTCCTGTCGGTGGTGGTTTGGTGGCGCTCGGTGGCAGATTGGAGCGGCGGCGGCGATGGGAAGTAGCCGACTTTGGGCGCTCGATTCAGGCGGAGGAGGCGTCGAGGGAGGTCGTGGGTGGGTCGGATTTGAAGAGGAGGCGGAGACGAAGCGAACGGTGGTGGTGGCGTTGGCTGAAAGTGGCTGTAGCAGCGGCGATCGAGGAGGGAAGCGGCGAAAGGGGTTTCGCCGTTGAAATCGAGGGTTACGGGGGTTTTTGTTTTTTTTTTAATTTTTTTAAATAATGAATGGAATTTTCTGATTCGCCGGAATATATATTTCAGAACATTAGGGTTTTCACCAACGAACTCCTTTTCAAGCCCAACGACTATCGCCCCTAGCTAAATACCCCCATCCCGGACACAATGGGATATGTTTCGTTGGCCAATTCGACTATTACAGTCAGTTATTTTTCAAATTAAAGTATAAAACATTTAATTTTAACTTTGAACGTACATTTCAATTTGCCAGGGCCACAAACTGATTCGAAAAATTCCAGAAAAATAAATCTAGCTATGTTTTGACGTTATGGTCCCAACAAAACTAGTTTCGTCGAATTCTGAGATCGTTTGAAAAATGGCCATTTTCTGGTCGATCCAATTTAACAGAAATTGACCAAACACATTTTCTTTTTCCACGCTCACATACTAGCTTCAAAAATTATGAAATTTGAAACCTAGCAATAGTTTGACATCCCGGACCCAACAAAAGTGGTTTCATCGAATTCCGAGGTCGTTTGCAAAATATCAATTTTCCAGGGCTATATATTCTATATAGCGACCATTCTGAAAATTCATTCGGCCATAACTTTTGATTCCCATTATGAAACTTCGATTTTTCAGATTCATTAGAAAGGTATTGACTAACAGATTTAAACATTTTTGGTTTCGCTAAAATCCGTTATATTTTCCACCCTGCACAGTCAGTCAAAGTTTGAATTCAAATTTTCAAACTGACTCACTATTTCTAATTCACTATTTTATTGAAATATTCTATTTCAATTGTTCAAATTCCTTTGAAATCACCAATTTAAATTTTTTAAATTGGCTCATATTTTCCGGGTTATTACAATCTCCCCCACTTAAAACTTTTCGTCCTCGAAAAGGAAACAACAGTAAAGTAGGAAACAAAATGTAAATGCAAACTATTGTAAAGGTACCTTGCATCGGAGTTAGTCAGAGATATCCACTCTGCATTTGGGGTAAGCTTGCTTAATGCTTTCCTCAGTCTCCCAAGTACAGTCTCTAGGATCACTGCTCCACTGCACTTTAACTAAATGAACCTTTTTGCTTCTTAGTTCTCTAGTTTCTTTGCCAACAATCTTTAAAGGCTCTCTTCTGAGTGCTAATTCTGGAGTTATGTCTATATCCTGTTGCGCGGCTTCTTCTACGACAAGATCCGAATCATGCACATGTCTTCTAAGTTGAGATACGTGAAATACATCGTGCACTCCAGGCAACCAATCTGGTAATTGAACCCTATAAGCAAGAGTTCCAATTCGTTCGAGTATAGGAAAGGGACCAATAAATCTCGGTGCCAACTTCCCAGTTTTGCCAAATCTGATTACTCCTCTCATCGGAGAAACTTTCAAAAAAACATGATCACCAACAGCAAATGTCAAATCTCTCCTTCTAGAATCTGCATAACTTTTCTGTCGGCTTTGCACGGTTCTCAAACGCTTTTTAATGAAGTCGACTTTATCAGATGCTTCTCTAATCATATCGGGTCCTAACACAAGTCTGTTGCCAGGTTCCACCCAACATGCTGGAGATCTGCATGGTCTGCCATATAATGCTTCAAATGGCGACATCCTCAAACTTGCTTGATATCTATTATTATATGAGAATTCTGTCAAATGCAAGTGATCTTCCCATGACCTACCAAAGTCAATTATACAAGCCCGCAATAAATCTTCTAGAATTCTATTCACCCGCTCAGTTTGGCCATCTGTTTGAGGGTGATAAGCGGTGCTCATATTCAGTTTCGTTCCCAATTCTGTCTGGAAAGCCTCCCAGAATTTGCTAGCAAATATTGGGTCTCTATCACTGACTATGCTGATGGGAATTCCATGCAGCTTAACGATTTCTTTGAAATATATCTGTGCTAGACTTTGGGCAGTTCTATTGGATCTGACAGGTATAAAATGGGCAGTCTTCGTGAAGCGATCTACGATTACCCAAATGCTATCATTACCTTTCCTGGTTCGCGGCAAGCCATCTATGAAATCCATGGAAATCTGTTCCCATTTCCAACCAGGGACTTCCAACGGTTGCAACAATCCAGCTAGCTTCTGTTGGTCGCTCTTGACCAATTGACAAGTAGGGCATCTGCTCACATACAAAGAAATATCCCTTTTCATTGCCCCCACCAGAAAGTGCGTTTGATATCGTGGTACATTTTACTCACCCCAGGATGGATGCAAAATTTGGATTTATGGCATTCGTCTAGCACTTCTCTTCGAAGGCCTAGAATATTTGGAATGCAAATCCTATTATTTAACCTGGAACCCCCTTATTGTCAATACGAAAACTCGTGGTTTCACCTTCCTTGACCCTCTGACTGATTCTCTGAATGAATTCATCGTCTTTTTGAAGGGCTGAAATCCTATCAATCAATCCAGGTGTAATTATAAGATTGGCAATGATTGCGGTTTTCCTACTAAGCGCATCCGCTACAATGTTAGCCTTTCCCGGCGTATACATGATATCAAGATCATACGCTGCGAGAAATTCTAGCCAACGCTGCTGTCTCAAATTTAGATCTTTCTGGGTGTATAAATACTTCAATGATTGATGATCTGTGTACAGTATAAATTTCTCACCTAATAAATAATGCCTCCAGATTTTCAGCGCAAAAACGATAGCTAGCAACTCAAGATCATGAGTTACATAATTCTTCTCATGCGGTTTCAGTTGCCAGCTTGCATAAGCGACTACTTGGCCTCTTTGCATTAACACTGCACCAAGACCTCTAATAGAAGCATCTGTCCAAACCGTCAAATCCTGATTGCCATCAATAATGGTTAACACTGGAGCAGTCGTCAGTTTCGATTTCAATTCCTGGAAAGCTTCTTCACAGTCGGAAGTCCACTTGAACTTCTCATGTTTCTTCGTGAGCTTCGTTAATGGACCGGATATCTTCGAAAAATCCTTAACGAACTTTTGATAATAACTAGCCAACCCCATAAAACTTCTAACCTCTGTGGGAGTAGTGGGTTGTTTCTAGTCTTGAATTGCTGTTATTTTGCTTGGGTCAATAGAAATCCCTTTCTCTGACACGACATGGCCAAGAAACTTCACTTCTTCTTGCCAGAAGACACATTTAGGGAATTTGGCTTTGAATACGTTCTTTCTTAGAATCTCCAATACTTTTTCTAAGTGTTTTTCATGCTCGGGTTTTGATTTGGAGTAGATTAAAATATCATCGATGAATACGAGGACAGATTTATTCAGAACTCCCCTGAACACTCTATTCATTAGATCGACAAAGTATGCTGGAGCATTGCATAGGCCGAACGACATTACTAACTATTCATAAAATATGTCTGGACCTCTGAAAGCTGTCAAAGGAACACACTCTTCTACTATTCTTAATTGATGAAAGCCTGTAGCTAGGTCCATTCGGGAAAATAATTTCGCCCCATTCAATTGGTCTAGCAAATCATCGATGCGGGGTAATGGATACTTGTTTTTGAGCGTCTGTTTGTTGAGGTCTCGGTAATCAACGCATAATCGAAGAGTACCGTCTGACTTTGGGACAAACACAATAGCTGCACCCCAATTAGAAAAACTAGGTCTGATTAGACCCTTCCACAACAGTTGACGAGTTTGATCGCCTAATTCTTCTTTTTCCTTCAGAGTCATTCGGCGAATTGGATGTACCACTGGTCTGGCATTGGGAATTAGATCGATTCGGAATTCTATTTCTCTTTGCGGAGGTAAGTTTTCAACTTCTTCAAACACATCCGCATAGTTTCTAACAATCGGAATCTTTTCCATGGAAGTGGGGATAAGTTCTAATGCCGACCAAAATTCTTTTCTATCTGGATTCGAACCATGACATGGTACCGTAATATATCCAAGCTTCGTTAGAATTTTAACGATTCTTTCTGCACAATTCTTTTTGGCTTCATATTTCGTTAACCATTCTAACCCAAGGATAACGTCGAATTCGGGAAAATCCATAACGATCAAATTAATGGGAAATTTGTAGGAAGAATAAGAGATTGGCACTCTACAACATGAACTGAGAATACGAGATCCTCCTATCGGATTATGTACTTCAACCGATTCTTTGAGCTTTCTCTGTTTTAACTTTAATTTGTGCATTGTGTTACTAGCAATAAAACTACGTGATGCACCTGTGTCAAACAATACAGAGACAGGAATATTTTTAATTATAAGGGTACCTCCCAAAACATCGGGTTTACCTGCTCCATCGGAAGCAGCTGGCGGGCTTGACCCGTCGTACACGTGAGCTACTGTAGCCTTCTTCAGCAAAGGACAGTCTTTGACTAGATGATCGGTCTTGCGGCAATTAAAGCAGGAGCGAGGGTTCTGAGAACCCTGGCTTGACCCTTGTGAATTTGTCTTTTGCCACTTCGGGGCTGTGCACACATTAGAGTAGCGCCCCACTTTGCCACAGTTAAAGCAAATTCCTCTTGGCGGCTTGCCAGTCTGAGGTTTTGAATATGCTGCTTGGCTTGACTCAGCTTGATTCGCAGCGGGCTTGCGTTTGTTTCCAGCTTGGCTTCTAGCGTGATCTTGCTCCAGATGCCTATGGTCAAGGTCTTCGTAGTTGCATGTCATTTCCACCAGTTCGTTGAATTCCAGCTTGACATGGGCCATGGCTCTATCATGATATTGTCGCCTTAGCCCAAGGATAAACCTCTTATTTTTGGACTTTGCAGCGGCGACGAGCTCCGGAGCATAGGGCGACAACAGTGTAAATTTATTCAGATAATCCTGGACGGAAAGATCCCCCTGCTGGAGGTTGGCGAAGTCTTCGTGCATTCGTTCCAGTGCTTGTTCCGGGACATATTTCTCCTTGAAGAGTTCTTTGAATCCATCCCATGTTCTTCCAGCTTCTCTATTCCCGGCGGTGAGAGGTTTCCACCATAATTCAGCTTGTTCTTGCATAACCCAGGCGCCCATAACAGCTTTGTCTTGGTCTCCAAGCCTTAGGCCTTCAAGAATTTTCTCGCATGTTTTGAGCCATGCAAGGGCCTCTATTACTATGCCAGTTCCCGAGAAGGTCTTGCCTCCTAAGTTCTTATATCTCTTAGCTACACGGTCTAGCTCGAAGTATTGAGCGGCCCGAGGTTGTATCAAAGGTCCTTCTTCTACTGGGACTTCTCCCCTTCCTCGGCCTCGGCCGGCACGACCTCCTCTAGCGGCGGCTGCTCTGGTTGCCATTTTTCAAATTCTGTATAAGCAAGAAAAGAGTCAGCTAACAGAAATGATAGTTTATTGCATGATTAAGCAGAAAATTTACGGAAAGATAACGATGGACTGATCAAATTGTTTTTGCTATTCTGCTCGTCTCATTCTAGGACTTTACTAGTCCCATCTCTAATGAGCGACTCGCCTTAGAATACTGCTGATTCTATTTTGACGAAGTGTTTAATGTGTTAGACTCCAAAACTAAGGTTAACCAAAGCTCTGATACCAGCTGTGACGATCCCAAAACCCCGTGACACGGTGTTAAGGATAATCATTGGAATATAACACATTAATCATCATTAGCAGATCACAGATAATAGCATAAACAGAAAATAGAATAATTTACACACATATGACAGCGGAATCATATAGATATCATCACATTAGAGAAGCACAGTACAGGATACAACTTAGTGCATAATGATACATAATCAGTCACCATCGCCTGAGGCGGAATCATACATAAAGAGTACACAAAAGGAATATCAGTCTACATCGCCAGTGGCGGAATCATAATATAGATACAATAATGGCGGAGAAAATCCAAGTCAGCACAGTGTAGTCAAGCCTCACCATGAGCCAAAAGATGCGTCAGAAACCTGTAACTAGGCTGCCCGTGTGAAAATGAGGGCACCCGAGTTTGCAAGGTGAAACAAACTACGAGTCAATCATGGGACTGGTATGAGAAATCTACTTAACTTATTAACAACAATAATAAGGCAAATCAAAGGACCACGCCACTTTCGCGGAACGGGTTTACTCCAATGAGTGCTAGTGCATGAAATAAAGTAAATGATTAAATCATCGCAATGCTTTTTATAAAATGAAGCCATTATAAGACTCAGGTCCCATCACACAATGCAACGCAAGCCGGAGGATAGAGTTTTAACTTAAAATGGCCAAAAATGCTTCATACGAATAAAACAAAAGTGTTTGATATTATTACTAGTGCATATATGTTTCAAAAGCAAATTCAATCATAAATATCAATCCTAGGCGGCATAGCTACCATCTACTATGTCGCCATACTAGTAATACAATCACGTCCGCATATTTCGTATTGGAAATTGGATTCCTTCATGAGTCGAGGCAAGGGGAAAGATCCTCTCCGATTCGAGACACTCTAGCAAATGTCCCAGGACCCCACTATGATCCTTGGATCTTCAGGGCCGGTCCTCCCTTACTTTTGAGGATTAATTATTCCTGAACACACGTTTCCCGGTCCTTACAGACCTATATCGAGGCGCCTCGCATTCCAACAAACACACAGGTGAAAAGTATATATAATGTCAGGGCTGGTAGATCACTGACACCACCTTAGCTAGAAAGAAACATCATGCTCTCCCTGCAGTCACTCTCCCGTTTTTGACTCATACCGAGGTGTGAGGCTCGCGAATTCACGATATACACAAAGCTACGTCACACATACCATGCTTTGATCATCAACCACAAGATTTTTCTTTGCAACAGAAGCCTTGATCATATGCCACTTGGGCATGCCACAAAGGCAATCCACTCCATGCGACTGATTTCTATCAATACATAACCTCTGAGCTCGTACGTCTCAGAGAAGGGCGTTATGCAGAAGAATAAATTCTCCGCCGCCAAACAGATATATATTTAACAGAGATCAATCAACACAGAACAAAATCCAATGTCAGACACACAGTCCATTTACAAGTCCGTTCTGGGTCTGAACGAAACCGGAGGCACCAATTCCTCGCGTATCCGTACAATCAACAGTATGTTTGGATGGCTACTACTTTAGTTCCTTCATGGTAGCTACTCCAATCACGAGCATCAGTAGCGCCCATCCATCCAATGTGAAGATCGTCGGTCTTCAACCGTCTTCGACTCTTTGACTTCTCAACGTCGATCGATTATTTGAAATGAGATGAACTCGGCCTTTTCAAATAATCCACGTATATTTAGACTTTCAACTCAATTTATCACATGGTTGGACTATTCAACGTTCACATTTCAGTTCTTTAGTTATAATTCTCATGTTAAATACATTCAACCATCACAAATCAGGCAATCGCAACGAAATTGGTTTATTTCCACTCTATATCATCTATAGTATTTTATAACGATATATCGCCATTTTTATTTATTTTAAAACGGCCAAATTTAATTAAACGACGTTTCAGGTCGTGCCGATGCATTGGCGCTGTTTTTCACTAATTTTGTTTTACACATATCTGAAAATCTAACCGTTGGATCTTCACAAATTTTATATCATTAGGAAGGTCATTTCAAAACGAATCCATCGGTTTCAGTTTTGGGAAAATCCGACGGTCGGATATCCCACACTAGCCATTTGAAGTTACGATTTCAATTTACGAACTGCAGCATCGTTATTCGATTTAATTTAATTATATTTATATATATATATATAAATATAATTGTTTCTGGCGCTGTTTTTCTTCAGATTTGAATTAAACATTCCAGACAATCCAACCGTCGGATCTTCACAAAGTTGGTGCCGTTGGAAAGATATTTCCAAGGCGAACCCAACGGTTGCGGTTTCGGGAAAATCCAATGGTCGGATTTCCCGCACTAGTCGTTTGAAATCACGGTTTCAAAACACGAACTGCACAGCCACGTTTCGTTTTAATTTTATTTATATTTATATATTTATATAAATATAGTTCATTCAAAATTCCTATATCGTTTTCACTTCAATATTTCACTAGCGTCTTTAAATTTTGGAAAATTTCGCCATAATCTCCTTTGTACGGGAGGGGCTGGGAAAATTCCCAAATAGCCACACGGGCGTCTCATGTCAAAAAAAGAAAAAGAAAAAGCCAAGCGGCTAGCCAACAGGCTCATAAAATCATCACCCAAAAAAAATAGTAAATGTGTACCTATTTGTCAGGCACAAAATTTTATTCCTCTTCTCTAGCCCCTTTGCTATAACCTTTCAGTAAGTATGCATGTACATATATACAATTTTTATCACTTATCATTTTCCATTCGACTTCATATTTGATTTACTTTGGTTTAAAAACACCATTCATTCTAATGTTGCATGCATAGGCTAAAATCATATCATTAGCTAATTAATGTATATTTCAACTCATGCATATTTTATTTGAACAAGTGGCTATTTTTAACACTTCACATTTCAAAGATGATAATTTCGGCGAACTAAAATAGATTTCAACACATGACTATTTTATTTAGTTCCTATGCATGTTAAAAATAAAATTTCTTCACCAATATTTATTTCAACGTCCGCATATCTTTAGCATATCACATATATGATAAAAATGATAATTTTTATCATTTAAAATATTTATTTGACAAATGGATGTTTTCAACACTTCATAGTTTCAATAAAAATGTAATTTTTATTGTTCGATCTTTTTATTCAACACATGAACTTTTCCACTACACACACTTCTCAACACATGAGCATTTCCACACATGGATATTTTATTTATATTGTTCATATTAAAAAGATGGAATTTTTTTATTGTTGAAACTATTTATATATAAGGCGAATATTTTACATACTTCATACATATTATAAAAATGTGATTTTTATTGTTTAAACACTTCATTCATTCACACATGAATTTAATTTTCACACGTCACTTTTCAACACATGAACATTTCCACACATGGATATAGTTTCAACATATGGCTTTAATTTCAACGCATGAAAATAATTTCAACATATGAAAATTATTCTAACACATAAAGATTATTCAAAATTTCGGCAGCATAACGGTAGGGTAGTTAAAACCGGCACCGTCCCTAGTACGGCTCCTCGCTCTACCTTAAAACCTCGCGGTTTTTGACAAGGGGATTCATGCATCTAATTCGCATGCAGGAGGCATGTTTCATTTTTATTTCCACAAATATTTCCAATTCATTTTAGTCACCAATGGGTATTTTTCAACCACAACCAAACAATATCAACCACAAACAATTATTCAACCATTCGTATTTTTCATCCAATATTTCACACCAATTCACAACAATAAATATCGCCCATGGTTTGTGGACGAGGGGAGTGTATATATATATATATATATATTATTGCTATATTTCACTTGCATTTCAACACATATATCAATTATTCTATGCATGTATAATTCATACTTCGCTTATATAGCTTACACCACGCATGTACATGAGGTATACAACACGTGTGTAATTTATATTTCGCTAATATAATTTATACACGACATTTTCCATTCAAATTCATTTAATTTAGATTTCTCGCTTTGGTTTGTTGCTTCGCTAAAAATAGATACGATGTCAGAAAAATCCGCGGCTTCTTCTAGAGTGTAGAGAGCCTCCTTGCGGTCACGATGTCTCCTGTTTCATCAAATTTCGTCAACACACTAAAAAGATATGATTTTTTAAAGTGCAGACATCAAAAAGGACTCACCTTTCTATTTGGTTCGAAACTAGGTTTGAGGTTTTCGCGAAATCCGTGGCACGTGGGGACGATCGGGGGTGCTGACGTGGAAGAGCTTCGAGTGGCGGTCCAGTCGGTGGTGGTTTGGTGGTGCTCGGTGGCAGATCGGAGCGGCGGCGGCGATGGGAAGTGGCCGACTTTGGGCGCTCGATTCAGGCGGAGGAGGCATCGAGGGAGGTCGTGGGTGGGTCGGATTTGAAGAGGAGGCAGAGACGAAGCGAACGGTGGTGGTGGCTGGAAGTGGCTGTAGCGGCGGCGATCGAGGAGGGAAGCGGCGAAAGGGGTTTCGCCGTTGAAATCGAGGGTTACGGGTTTTTTTTTTAATAATGAATGGAATTTTCTGATTCGCCGGAATATATATATTTCAGAAAATTAGGGTTTTCACCAACGAACTCCTTTTGAAGCCCAACGACTGTCTCCCCTAGCTAAATACCCCCATCCCGGACACAATGGGATATGTTTAGTTGGCCAATTCGACTGTTACAATCAGTTATTTTTCAAATTAAAGTATAAAACATTTAATTTTAACTTTGAACGTACATTTCAATTTGCCAGGGCCACAAACTGATTCGAAAATTTTTAGAAAAATAAATCTAGCTATGTTTTGACGCTATGGCCCAACAAAACTAGTTTCGTCGAATTCTGAGATCATTTGGAAAATGGCCATTTTCTGGTCGATCCAATTTAACAAAAATTGACCAAACACATTTTCTTTTGCCACGCTCACATACTAGCTTCAAAAATTATGAAATTTGAAACCTAGCAATAGTTTGACATCCCGGAACCAACAAAAGTGGTTTCGTCGAATTTCGAGGTCGTTTGCAAAATATCAATTTTCCAGGGCTACATATTCTATATAGCGACCATTCTGAAAATTCATTCGGCCATAACTTTTGATTCCCGTTATGAAACTTCGATTTTTCAGATTCGTTAGAAAGGTATTGACTAACAGATTTAAATATTTTTGGTTTCGCTAAAATCCGTTATATTTTCCACCCTGCACAGTCAGTCAAAGTTTGAATTCAAATTTTCAAACTGACTCACTATTTCTAATTCACTATTTTATTGAAATATCCTATTTCAATTGTTCAAATTCCTTTGAAATCACCAATTTAAAATTTTTAAATTGGCTCGTATTTGCCGGGTTATTACATCGTCCTTATTGGATTTGAGACACTCTAGCCCGTGCCTCAGGATCAGAGCTCGAGTGACCCTTGGATCTTCAGGATCAGTCCATAAATACTTTAGTGGATTAGTTATGCATGAATAATACGTTTCCCCGCCCTATGGGGCGTAAATATAGGGCCACTAGGGACTCAAATCCGATGCGCCTCATTCCATCATCCACATAAGTAAAAATGTCTGGGCTCCATACCATGACACCACTTCTAACTAGAAAAAAATGTATGTCCTCCCTGCAATCCTCTCCCGTTTCTGGTTCATACAGGGGTGTGAGGCTCGTGAAGTAATGCTATACACAAAGCTATGCCAGTTAAAGCTATTCTTTGATCATTAACCACAAGGCTCTTCTTTTTAACAAAAAGCCTTGATCATTTGCATCTTGGCATGCCACACTGACAATTCACGCAATGTGACTGATGTCTACCAATATATAACCTCTGAGCTCATACGTCTCGGAGAAGGGTGTTAAGAAAGAGAATAAATTCTCCGCCACCAAGCAGATATGTATTTAATAGAAACCAATCATCACGGAATAATATCCAATGTCATACATACATCCATTTACAAGTCTGTTATGGGTCTGAACAAAACCGGAGACACCTTATTCCTCGTTCCATATGTCAAATACGGAAGAGAGGCTCTCGCATATCCGGACAATCAACAAGTACGTACGGACAACTACCACTTTAACCCTTTTAAGGCAGCAACTCCAATCAAAAGCATCAGTAGTCATCTATTCGATGTGATGATCGCCGGTCTTCAACCACCGTCTTCAAATCTTCAACTTCAATTCGTTGATCAATTATTTGAAATGAGAATTAACTCGGCCTTTCTAAATATGTAAGTACCCGTATTTTTAGTGATATAATAATTAATTCATTTAATTATTTAAATAGTGATTTAGAGAAATAAAGGGTTGTTTAATTAAATAATATTGAATATTTAATTAATTTAAATAATAGAATAATATATTTAATTCTGAAATAGTCGGAAATAGTGAATTGACAATATAATGTGAACTGGACAATTTATAATATTTAATTTAGCTTAGAATTTGAATTATATTAACGAATATATTATATAAACGATAGTTGAACGTATAACTATATTATACATTATAATCAAGCTCGTAATGGCGCTGCAGCTCGTAATTTGGCGATTCGAACTTCAAATGAATATACATAATCCATTTTAAATCGGATTTCTGTGAAACAAGAAACGTTCGGAGCTTGTGGAGTATATTTTTCTAATGGAAGAGAAAAATCGGGATTTCATTGTGTAGATTTTAATTTATGTCCAATCAAATTTTCGAAAAGTCGTTATGGAATTCCTTTATAATTTATAACTGTTTACTTATATTATAAATGATTTTTACAATATAAATTGAATATCGATTCAACCGGGATTTGAATATAGAGTTATAAATCCAATTGGAGCTATACGATATTTTGTGTGAATATATATACGATAATATATATTTATTTATATTTAATTTAATTGTTTTAAAATATATTTATATATTTAAATGGGTTATTTAAAGCTTTAAAAATAGCCAATTTTGCAAACGAGCTCCGTTTTCGATGAAACTAATTTTGTTGGATCCGTAACATTAAATTATTGTTAGATTTCAAGTTTCATGATTTTTGGAGTCAGCGTGTGGCCTTACATATTTTTAATGTGAAAAACAGTCAGTGTTTTGACGGTTAAAAATACGCTATGTGAGCAAACGGAGTTGGAATCCCATGAAACCAGTTTCTTTGGGTCCGTAATGTTGGACTGAAGGTGTATGTCGGTTTTCGTGATTTTTGCGTATCGTATGGGATTATAGGAATTTTTATTCAATAACAAAAATAGTGGTTGCTTAAAATTTAATATAATAATCGAATATAAAATTATAAAATCTTCCTATAAATACTCCTTAAGTTTTTCTAATCTAAGAAAATTCATTTCCTGGCCAATAACAATTCAAGCCGCCGCATAACTTCCTTCCAGTGAAGAAATTCCCATCTTCATTAATTCATGTAAAACCAAATAAAATCCCTAAAATCATTATACGTATATGTTTGAGCTCCTATGCTATTTCTTTACAATCTGATATAAGTATTAGGGGATTCGATCACTATTTGCATCGTTGGGTTTTGGTACAGTATACCTAGGGTTCAGTATTTTGGCGAATTGGAAGGGCGGTGGTCGAAACTGTTTACGGTAGAGGTAGGGTGGAGGCGAGCATGTGTTTTGGTGGTGGTTAGGGCCAGTCCGGTAAACGGTGGCGACCAGGGTGGCAAGGTGAAATGGGTTCGAGTTTATCAATTTCATGAACCTCGATCTGGCATCGAGTGACGAGAAATGTTGGGTACTGTATGGGATCAAAAGGGTCGTCGCATGGGAGTACTCGCCGGAGCTGCGGCTGGCCAAAAGTGACAGACCCGTCAGTTAAGGGTGGAGCAAATTAGGGGAAACCTGGATGTCGAAATAGGAAAAGATGAAGTAGTTTTGGTGTAGTTTGAAATAGGTGTTATTTGTTTTTGAATTTGTGGTGAAATGAAGAAGCGTATAAATGGAGATGACGGCTTGCGTTCTGTGTTAGAGTGTGATTTCGAGATAAAGAACATGAAGAGGAGCGGGTCTGTTAATTAGAAAGGAGGAAGAGGAACTATTCATTTGAATAGGCGGAGAAATGAGTTGGGTTTGGGCTGAAATAAAAGGGTGAGGCCCATTTGAATTTATTACTTAGTTAATTTTAAATTAAAAATTGTGCTAGCTTATAAACCGTACAACTTATGCATTCGAGATCAGAATGGAGCAAAACAAGATCCGTTAAGATCGTATGGACGGACAGTACCCAATTGAACTGACTGGGAGTGAATTGGAGCTCGATACAATTTATAGCAAAATAAATTGTCTGTCTGAATCAAGCGATGGTTATCCTTATTAACGATGATTGTCCAATGTGAGTAAAACTCACCAACTCTACCAGTTTATATTTTTATAACGTATATTTAGAATTGATAAATGATGATTGATTGTTGTGTATTGACTGTTTTGTTGAACTGCTAAGTAATTGGTTGAAATTATAGATCTGGTTATATATATATATAAAAATTGATTATGTTTAGCATAATTTTTCATAGTGAAATGAAATTGATGTTAATTATTTTGTTTAACATCTGTGGATGCAGGATAATAGGTTGGAGGAATCCAACTGGATTCCTCAACATTTATTTTATTGTTTTTCATATATGATGTGATATATAATCTGTTGTTGATGATGTGTGTTAGAATGATATTGATCATTGTTATTTGTTATTTTAAATACCATAAGGAATACTGGAATGTTAAAAAGGAAATTTTCAATGTTGTATTGAAAAAGAAATATATATAAAATCAAAGGATTTTATAGAAAGAGATATTTATAAAATCAAAGGATTTTATAAAAAGAAATATTTTTAAAATGAATAGAATTTTATAAAAGGAATTATTTATATAATAAATAATATTATATGAAAGGAAATATTTGTAAAACATTTACAAATAGAATCGAAAGGAAATATTTGTAAAACATTTACAAATAGAATTGAGAGGAAATATTTGTAAAACATTTAGAATTGAAAAGAAATATTTGCAAAACATTTACAAATAGAATTGAAAGGAAATATTTGTAAAACATTTACAAATATAATATGAAAGGGAATATTTGTAAAACATTTACAATAGAATTGAAAAGGAATATTTATTTGTTAAATAAATGGAGTAAGATAAAAGGAACATTTATTTGATAAATAAATGGGGTAAGATAAAAGGAATATTTATTTGTTAAATAAATGGAGTAAGATAAAAGGAACATTTATTTGATAAATAAATAGGGTAAGATAAAAGGAATATTTATTTGTTAAATAAATGGAGTAAGATAAAAGGAACATTTATTTGTTAAATAAATGGAGTAAGATAAAAGGAATAATTATTTGTTAAATAAATGGGGTAAGATAAAAGGAGTATTTATTTGTTAAATAAATGGAGTAAGATAAAAGGAATATATATTGGGAAAATAAATAGAAAGATAAAAGGAATTAGTGTTAATCGAATAAGAGGTAATCGAATATTGGTTATTCGAAAAGAGTTATCGAATATTGGTTATTCGAAGAGAGTTAATCGAATATTAGTTATTTGAATAAAGAGTTACTCTAATATTAGTTATTCGAATAAAGAGTTAGTCGAATATTAGTTATTCAAATAAAGAGTTAGTCGAATATTAGTTATTCGAATAAGAGTTAGTCGAATATTAGTTAATCAAATATAGTTTATTCGAATAGAGTTAAAGGAGTTAATCAAATATAGTTTATTCGAATAGAGTTAAAGGAGTTAATCGAATACAGTTTATTCGTATAGAGTTAAAGGAGTTAATCGAATATAGTTTATATAGAGTTAAAGGAGTTATCGAATATAGTTTATTCGAAAGGAGTTAATCGAATATAGTTTATTCGAAAGGAGTTAAGTGTTAAGAGTTAATGAATTAAAGTTAATCGAGTTATATTTTGGAGTTAGATATTTCAGAAGTAGGGATTATAACGCTATAGTTAAAATCAATGTTTTTCAGATAAAGAAGTGGATTCGTAAATAGAATACGAGAGTTACAGAAGGAAGTCATTAAAGATTTAGATGGTGAACTTTGACCATTTCGAAGTTAGAAATGTTGTTCAGTTAAGGTCTGAGAGGTAATTATACCCCAACTTGATTGACTTCGTTTTTAACCAAGGAATGGTTAAGGTTCGACAATGAAGATTGGTTAAGTGAATTTAGTTAAGGAGTGTAAGGTTTTGAGTTGACATTGCGATATTTGATTTAAACATCTGTTTAAATCTAATGTAGGAGTTTTGGAAATGTTTTCCAGTAAGAATCAGAAATGTTTTCTAATATAGAAAATAAGAAATGGAATTGTTTTTCAATGTTAATAACTTATATTTTCTTCATTTAGAAAATAAGAAATGTTGAATATATGGAAATAGGAATAGGGAAATGGATAATTGAATGACAAATTAAATTAAAGTGGATCAGTGTTGATTGATGATTTGCTCGGTAAGATATCCATTTGGAAATACGACCGTTGTTATGTTTTCCTTTGATAGTTAAATCACCGACTATCGAAGATTTTGACTATTTCCATTGTCAATATGGAGAGAAAGGGATCAGATTCATTATCTGAAAACCACTCTGTATGGATGTTCTCGTTGCGATCAAATATGATGAAGATAATTGAAGACGGCGTTTATGCAAGGGTTGTTTTGTCAAATCCTAGGTAGAAATTACCTAAGACGGATTTACAGAATAGTGCCTTCGGTTTGTCTAGTCCCAGAACGACCTGTATGGAAGAATGTCTGACAGAGTAAATTTAATAGATCGCGTAAGTTGATCTCTTCAAACGTATGTACGTTTGGTGTCGGAGGATTTTGTTTCTCTTAACTGTATACCCATTGTATTTTTAGGGAAATCAATTTGTGATTTGGTGGGTATAACGATATGACATTCAAATTGAATAATTGTGTGATCTGTCAAAGATATGCATGGCCTCTTGCCTCACAACCGGGAAATGACAAAAATCGGGCAGGCAGCATGGCTAAGTGGTTGGCTACCAAGTAGGGTGTATTATCACCTATCTAGAGATATTCATTTCATTTTATAATCTATTGTCGATGCTGTCCTATTCGAGAAACGGTTGTTGATCCCAACCGTTGGTGATATAAATTTGATACACTCAAGCGAAATGAGTGGTCGGTCATGTGTGGCCGAGTTGCAAGATGTTCTTGTTGAACTCAGTGTATTCCACTCTAGAGGTACGCTATCGTTATGTGGTTCCATACCTTGTCATAGTTGGTAATCCATTATCCAATAAGTGCTCGCGGTTTTGATTGTATACTATATATGTAGAACATGAGATGAAAGCGTTTCTGCTAGATGATTATTTAGTTGTGGTTGATAGACATTATTATAATATCAAAAGAGTTTTGATATAAAGTTTATCGTTTCATTCCAAAGGATTTTGAAAGTTAAATCAAATGTTTTGGATTCTCATAAGGGAAAAACCCGTTCCGCTATACGGCGTGGTCTTATGAAATATCATTTAATTTCTCAAACTGTTTTAAACTGTTTTACTCACACCAGTCACATGACTGACCCATAGTTTATTTTGTTTTGTTTTCCAAAAACTCTTAGGTGCCCAATTTTGTATGGGCAGTCAAGTAGTCAGGATTTTACATATATACTTAGAGAGCTTGGAGCAGGAGGCTTCAGGATTGTATATGTAACGACTTGCATTCTACGCATCGAAGGACCGTAGAATATTTATTTCTTTCTCATACGAAGTCGTATATCAGTGTAACTTTGGGAGACAACTATTGGGGTCATTTCCCATGTGCATGATTTTTACCAGTTTTTAAATGACCATTTTGCCCCTGGTTGATCTCGTTTCGGCCATAACTTTTAATTGGAAAGGTGATTTGACCTAAGACCACTTCCATTAGGTCCGGATAATGGATTCCCTTTCCCTAGAGTGGTTATATGTGAAAAACGGACTTACCGTTTGGAAGATATGGATGAAACAAGGTTTAGGAGGTGAAAAACAGCTTAACCGGGTTCAATTGGGTAGTTAACAGCCAGGCCCATTAGGGAATTTCGGGATTAGGGGTATAAAGGGGCTGATTAGGGTTAGAAAACATTTCTTTAGACACTTTTCAGCCGCCACTTTCATTCTAGGAACCCTAACAATGGCCTCCAACATCTAGAATTATCTCTAATCATTTTCTAATCAAGTATTAGCCTAATCTACGTCAAATCAAAGGGAAATAGCACTAAAGCAAGGTTGGAGCTGGTGTTAGACATCAGTATTCGCCCAAATCAGCGGAGTTTCAGTTTTCAAAGTTTTTATTTTTGGCTAAGGTGAGTGATTTGCATAGTTCCTCACTAATTATGGTTAATTAAGGGTAATTAGTGTTAATTAGCAGATTTAAACATGATTAAATTCTTGAAAATATTTGTAAATTTTGAAATATTGTTTTATACCTCTGTTAGAAAATTTGGTTAAGTTTTACTAATCCTATCAATAGTTTTGCTTAAACATGCTTAAGGGAAAATATGGGGTTTTGGCTATGTTTGATCCGTTTTAACCTATCAAATTGTCGTTTTCGTGTTAGTGGTCAATTCTATATGTTGCTATGACTGTATTGTATGTTTTGCGATTGATTAGAAAAGTTAGATTGGTCGAAAACGTCGTCGAATGGGGTAAAATAGTCGCTGGAAAAGTTCCAGGAAAAATTGTGCAGGGTTTCAGATCGGATCGGTTGAAGGGGCTCGTATCAGATAGTGGACCGGGCAATAGAGTACCGAACCGAACTAGAGCTTGGCACAAGATAAAGCATGGCAAAAAGGAAGGCCACTATAGTTGGATTGGGATCAGATCAGGCTAATGAAGGAGATTGGGATTGGATCGGGCAAAAGAAGGAAAAGGGAGCCACCGAACCGAACCAGGAAGCAACCACCGAACACAACCAGGAAGCAAACACCGAACCGAACCAGGTAGCAACCACTGAACCGAACCAGGGAGGAATGAGTACTGTGTACCACTGCCTCCTCCAAACCGAACCGCACGAGGAACTCCATGAACCAAACCCAGACGTGGGCTACGGGCACCGAACCGAACTGATGGCGATTGAGGCTCTACACATATCCGAACCGATACAGATGAAGACTAAAACTGAGATGCAAAGGTAGTCCAAATGGGAAGTAGAACTCAGGATCCAGTCAGGAATCAATGAGTTAACTTCAATATTGGACTTTGCTGCGGGACGTGTGCAAAGGGGTTATCGACGTCTATAGCTTTGATTCACCACCAAGACGTATGTTAGGCTACGTATTAGTGTAGTGGGGTAGTTATTACTCCATGTGACAGAGTGATCGTAGCATGGCTATGAGCCAGTGCAGTGGAGTCATCATGAATTCATGGGACAGAGTGGACATAGCAAGGACTAGTGGCTATGGATCAGTGCAGTGGTGTCATTATGACTCCACGGGACAGAGTGATCATAGCAAGGCATTGGGTGATCAAAGTGGTGGATATCTTATGCTTTACGCACTGCATGAGAGATTTGAGGATGGTTGCTATGATTGATTGTTTACCATCACTATGTCATGCACACCCCCACCCCCGTATTCTTTACACTTTATGTTTAGTGGCACCTTAGAGTATTGAGCGGTATGTTGTCCTAACTCTTTGGTTGCAGGTCCAGGTTCAGGTATGGTTAATATACCTGTTATTGTTCTATTTTGCTGCTTATCACCCATACCAGACTTTTGTCTGACCCCGAGTTTTATGTCTCTTCTTATTACTCTGGGTGCTCTTAAACGAGCATACTAGAGAAGGTTAGGTGGTATGCACGAGTAGCTATACCGGAGACGAGCAGGAGGCTCCCACGTATGATATATATAGATATTCTCCCTGTGTCTCTGCTGGTCACTACTTTGGGCATTAGTAGTGTACCTTTCCTTTACTTTGCTTTAGAGATAGTTTTCAGAAGTTGTAATAATGATGATGTGGAACATAGGCTGTATTTGGATTTTCCGCTGCTATGATGTTTCGTTTTCAGCTTGTACACTGTCTCGCCTGTTTATGTCAAAGTATTTTATTATTATATTTTATCCTATGCGCTATGAGACATTCTACAGGTTCCTTGCTAGTTCAAATTCTTTACATTTCCTTTCTTTGACGACCGTCCCGTGCTGGTTGGCCATCGGCACAACGCACTTTCATTGGAAATGTCGGCTGGTGCGGGGCGGGCCGTCACACTTGGTATCAGAGCTCTAGGTTTGCTTAGTTAACCTAGGGAAAGACACCAGGGAGAGATAATACGTATATGAGAGCGTGTATTTGTGATTATTTTGGTTTTAAAAAGCTGTATATATACTATTAGTATAGCTAAGAATAAAGTCGCCCTGCACTGACACCACAAAGAGGATGGTTAATCGTTTCTCTTTACGGATTGGACGATGAGCCAATATATGAGGGGTGCTGGTAGAGGAGCCAATAATGGGAATGCTCCTGACATGAGGACTATCTTCGCTGACTTCATGAGAGAGATGCCTGGGGACGTTCAGAGGGAAGTTCCGAATGTTGCTAATGGTGGTGGTGCAGCAGTGCAAGCGCCTAAGGCCGATTTCGCCAACTTATGAAAGGATTACACTAGTCTTGGTGGAAAGTCGTTCCATGGAATGGAATCGGCCACGGATGTTCAATATTGGTTGGATAGCTGTGAGCGTATCTTCGAAGACTTGGGTATCGAGGATGCGATGAAGAGAAAGTTAGCATCCCGTCAGCTGCACGGACGAGCGATGAATTGGTGGAATGCTATTAAGGCAGCTACTCCAGAGGATCAAGTTACATTGGATCAGTTTAAGGCCTGATTCAGTGATAAGTTCATCCCAGCTGCCCAAAAGTTAAACTTGTTTAGGAAATTTCTGGAGCTTAAGCAGAATCGCAGGGCAGTCTCGGAGTACATTGCAGAGTTCGATACTCTATCGATATATGGATTGTCCCTTATTGATACTGCCGAGAAGAAAAATGAAAAGTTCATAACAGGCTTAGATCAGTACTTGGGGGAAAGGCTTATAAACCACATCGATGGGACGTTTGAATCGATTGTGGGGAAATCTTTGAGATCAGAGAGTCTATACCCTAAGTCGAAGACTGAGGCTGCATCTGCAGAGGAGCCAAAGCCGCAAGCAAGCGGTGGAGGCAAGAATGGTTCTCAGAGTAAGAGAAAGCTGAATCAGACCAAGGATGGACAGAAGAAAAAGAATAAGAAAGATGTTGAGTGCTTCAGTTGTGGTAAGAAGGGCCACTATGCCAAAGAATGTCGGGCCAAGTCAGCGGACAGGAAGTGCTTCAACTGTGGCCAAGTGGGACATCACAAGGATATGTGTCCGCAACCACCTAAAGAAAAGAAGATTGTGAAAGCATATGCTATCGATGTTGTTCCTTCTTCGTCGAATGCCCCAACTGCGGCGGAGAAAGGAAAGAATGTCGTCATGCAAGGTAAGCTTTCTGTTTATGATGTTCCTGTTCGAATATTGTTTGATACCGGAGCTTCCTGTTCCTTCATATCTAGTGACCTGGTAGATAGGTTGGGATTGGAACCTGAGATAGTCGATAGACTTTTAGCAGTGACGAACCTGATTGGTGGTTCGACTAGTCTTAGCATGATTTGTCGTAATGTGGTCTTATCGAGCCATGGATGCATGTTCGTTTGTGATTTCTTTGTTTTGGGCTTTACTGGGTTTGGCATTATTTTGGGAGTCGATTGGCTCCAAAGATACGGGGTGATGGTAGACTGTGAGGGCATTTTGGTGACAGTTAGAGCAGATGATGGGCGGACGGTAGTGTTTGGTGGTCTACCTAGTGATGGGGTAATGGCTAGTTTTCTAAATTCCCTCGACATCCCACATGATGAGTTGTCAGTTGTGCCCGTGGCTGGCCAGTATCCGGACGTCTTCGAGGAAGTGACCGAACTTCCACCACACCAAGAGATTGAGTTCCATATTGATTTGCTGAAAGATGCCAGACCTATAGTGATGCCACTTTGTCTTATGGCGCCAAGGGAGCAGCGAGAGCTCGGGGTGCAAGTAAGCGATCTTTCGAAGAAGGGATTTATCAGAAGGAGTGTTTCTGAGTGGGGAGAACCAATTGTGTTTGCTACCAAGGCAGATGATTCCCTTTGTTTGTGTGTGGACTACCGCGAATTGAATAAGGTGACGAGGAAGAATAAGTATCCTCTACCGTGGATAGATGATTTGTTTGATCAGTTGAGTGGCACGAGAGTGTTCTCCCAGTTGGATCTCGCGACAAGTTTTCGTCAGCTTAGAGTGGAAGCTGAGAGTATAGCTAAAACGTCCTTTTGGACGCCGTCTGGATTCTATGAGTTGTCGGTCATGCAATTAGGGTTGACCATTGTATTTAGTGGATCTTATGAATAGGGTATTCAGAGATCAGTTGAATAAGTTTGTTCTTGTGTTCGTGGACGATATACTTGTTTATTCGAGGACAGAGGAAGAACACAAGGAACACTTGAGGATAGTGATGGAGGTGTTGAGAAAACACCAATTGAAAGAAAAGTTATCTAAGTGTCACTTCTGGAGGAGGGAAGTGAGATTCTTGGGCCATGTTGTTTCAGAGAATGATATCGCCGTGGACCCTGCAAAGGTGGCTACGGTACAAGATTGGTCTACGCCCAAGAATGCAACGTACATAAGAAATTTCTTGGGATTAGCTGGATATTACCGTAAGTTTATCCAAGACTTCTCCAAGATAGCGGCACTGTTGACTCAGTTGACCAAGAAGAATCAAGCTTTCGTCTGGGACGAAAAGTGTGAGAATGCATTCAAGAGTCTAAAGGACAAGTTGACATGTGCACCAGTGTTAGTCATTCCTAAGGGGAATGGAAAGATGACGGTATACACGGACGCCTGTGGTACCGGACTACGTGCTGTACTGATGCAAGGAGGTAGGGTTATAGCTTATGCAATTCGGCAATTGAAACCGCACGACAGAAGATACCCTACCAACGATTTGGAATTAGGAGCGATCGTATTCGCGTTGGAGATGTGGAGACATTATCTCTTGGGAGAAAGATTCGAGTTGTTTATCGATCATAAGTCACTAAAGTATTTTTCTCTCAGAAGGACCTAAATCTCCGATAGCAAAGATGGTTAGAATTCTTGGCTTCCTACGATTTTGATATCGCATACCCACCAGGAAAGGGCAATGCGGTAGCTGATGCATTGAGTAGAAGACATTCCAGTTTAGGGGCTATGTTTCTTGAGTGGAAGCAACTGGAGTACATCGCTGGGTATGATTTCAGACCAAAGTGTGAATTGGATCCAGAAATATTAGCAAGTTTGACGGTCAGATCCACTTTGATTGAGCGGATTGGTTCCAGTCAGATGGACGATCCTAACTTATTGAAAATCATCTCCAAGTTAGAGATGGGCATCGATGAGGAGATGAACGAGTATGGGCATGATCAAGATGGATGGCTTAGAAAGAATGGAAGAGTGGTTGTACCCAATGCTAATGGATTGAGAGATGAAGTGCTTAGAGAATGTCATCACTCAAAACTGACTATACACCCTGGTGGTAACAAGATGTATCGAGACATGAAGCAGGCCTACTACCGGGAAGGAATGAAAAGGGACGTTGGGAAGTTTATATCCAAATGCATGAATTGCCAACTAGTTAAAGCTGAGCAAAAGAAGCCTAGTCGTTTGTTGCAACCATTAGAAGTTGCAGAATGGAAATAGGAACATGTCTCAATGGATTTCATTGATGGGTTACCAAGGACTAGGTCGGGCCATGATAACATTTGGGTGATTGTGGGCCGAAGGACCAAGAGTGCAAGATTCATACCCGTCAAGTCGAATAGAACGGCAACTATGTTAGCTAAGCTATATATGAAATAGGTAGTGAGATTTCATGGAGTACCTAAAAGCATTGTGAATGACCGAGATCCGTTGTTTACTAGTGGGTTTTGGAAGAGCTTACAAGAGGCGTTAGGATCAGAATTACATCTCAGTACCGCATATCATCCTCAAACCGATGGTCAAACAGAGAGGGTGAATCGTATATTAGAAGACCTCTTAAGAGCTTGTATATTGGATTTTGGTGGATCATGGGATGACCATTTATATCTAGTGGAGTTCGCATATAATAATAGTTATCAATCCAGTATTGGTATGGCTCCATTTGAAGCCTTGTACGGAAGACCGTGCAACTCACCGTCATGTAGGCTAGAAACTGGTAAGTAGTTTGTGCTTGGATTAGATGTGATAAGAGAAACATCAGACAAGATTAAGATCATCCGACAACGAATGAAGGCTGCCCAAGATAGGCAGAAGAGTTATGCTGATAAGAGGAGAAGAGATTTAAAATTCTCCCTTGGCGACATGGTGTTTGTCAAGATTTTTGCATTAAAGAGCGTGATTCGATTTGGCAGGAGAGGCAAGTTTGCACCGAGATTTGTTGGCCCATTCCCAATTCTCGATCAAATTGGGAATTTGGC
The DNA here is from genome assembly GCA_030737875.1 of Allium sativum. Lineage (NCBI taxonomy): Eukaryota > Viridiplantae > Streptophyta > Magnoliopsida > Asparagales > Amaryllidaceae > Allium > Allium sativum. The sequence goes on along the minus strand of CM060916.1, from coordinate 385,335,097 downwards.
ATATAAAGTGGAATTACCAGAGAAGATAGCAGGAGTTCATAATGTATTTCATGTTTCCCAGTTAAGGAAGTTTGTGCACGACCCTAGTGTGGCTATTTCACTGGATCGGTTAGATGATATCGAGGTTGAATCCGAGGCAGTTGGGAACCGCAGGCCTATGCGTATTGTTGGGAACGATACGAAGCAGCTTCGAAGGAAGGCGGTGAAATTTGTCAAAGTTCAGTGGGGTGGTGATGAGGAAGACTGTAATTGGGAAACAGAGGAGAACATGAGGAGGAAGTATCCAGAACTCTTTGCCTGGTAAGGTTTTTATATCGGTATAGTACTTCCTTATTAGTAAACCGCATGCTAGGATAGGCTTGTTGTGTTATTTTCTATGCTTTATTGTTTTGTTAATGATTGGTAGACATGCGGGATCATTTGTATGTTATGGGTTAAGGAATTTCGGGGACGAAATTTCTTAAGGGGGAGGGGGGGAGGGGATGTAACGACCCGCATTCTACGCATCGAAGGATCGTAGAATATTTCTTTCTTTCTCATACGAAGTCGTATAGACATGTAACTTTGGGAGATGACTATTGCGGTATTTCCCATGCGCATGATTTTTGCCAATTTTTAAATGACCGTTTTGCCCCTAGTTGATCTTGTTTCGGCCATAACTTTTGATTGGAAAGGATTTTTGACCTGAAACTGCTTCCATTAGGTCTGGAGGATGGTTTCCCTTTCCGTAGAGTGGTCATATGTGAAAAACGGACTTATCGTTTGGGAGATATGGATGAAACAAGGTTTAGGAGGTGAAAAACAGCTTGACCGGGCTTAATTGGGTAGTTAACACCTAGGCCCATTGGGAAATTTCGGGATTAGGGGTATATAGGGGCTAATTAGGGTTAGAAAACATTTCTTTAGACACTTTTCAGCCGCCACTTTCATTCTAGGAACCCTAACAATGGCCTCCAACATCTAGAATCATCTCTAATCACTTTTTAATCAAGTATTAGCCTAATCTACGTCAAATCAATGGGAAATAGCAACAAAGCAAGGTTGGTGCGGCTGTTAGACATCAGTATTCGCCCAAATCGGCGGAGTTTTAGTTTTGAACGTTTTAATTTTTGGCTAAGGTGAGTGATTTGCATAGTTCCTCACTAATTATGGTTAATTAAGGGTAATTAGTGTTAATTAGCGGATTTAAATATGATTAAATTCTTAAAAATATTTATAAATTTTGAAATATTGTTTTAGACCTCTGTTAGAAAATTTGGTTAAGTTTTACTAAACCTATCAATAGTTTTGCTTAAACATGCTTGAGGGAAAATATGGGGTTTTGGCTATGTTTGATTCGTTTTAACCTATCAAATTGTCGTTTTGGTGTTAGTGGTCAATTCTATATGTTGCTATGACTGTATTGCATGTTTTGTGATTGATTTGAAAAGTTAGATTGGTCGAAAACACCATCGAACGACATAATAGTCGCTAGAAATGTTGCAGGAAAAATTGTGCAGGGTTTCGGATCGGATCGGTTGAAGGGGCTCGGATCAGATAGTGGACCGGGCAAGAGAATACCGAACCGAACTGGAGCTTGGCACAAGATAAAGCATGGCAAAAGGAAGGCCACTATAGTTGGATTGGGATCAGATCGGGCTAATGAAGGAGAGTGGGATCGGATCGGGCAAATGAAGGAAAAGGGAGCCACCGAACCGAACCAGGAAGCAACCACCGAACTGAACTAGGGAGGAATGAGTACTGTGTACCACTGCCTCCTCCGAACCGAACCGCACGAGGAACTCCATGAACCAAACCCAGACGTGGGCTATGGGCACCAAACCGAATTGATGGCGATTGAGGCTCTACACATATCTGAACCGATCCGGATGAAGACTAAAACCGAGATGCAAAGGTAGTCCAAATAGGAAGTAGAACTCAGGATCCAGTCGGGAACCAACGAGTTAACTTCATGATTGGACATTGCTGTGGGATGTGTGCAAAGGGGTTATCGACGTCTATAGATTTGATTCACCACCAAGACGGATGTTAGGCTACGTATCAGTGCAGTGGGGGTAGTTATTACTCCATGGGGCAGAGTGATCGTAGTATGGCTATGAGCCAGTGCAGTGGAGTCATCATGACTTCATGGGGCAGAGCGGACATAGCAAGGACTAGTGCCTATGGATCAGTGCAGTGATGTCATTATGACTCCATAGGGCAGAGTGATCATAGCAAGGCATTGTGTGATCAAAGTGGTGGATATTGTATGCTTAACGCACTGAGTGAGAGATGTGAGGATGGTTGCTATGATTGATTGTTTGCCATCACTATGTCATGCACACCCCCACCCCCGTATTCTACACTTTATGTTTAGTGGCACCTTAGAGTATTGAGCGGTATGTTGTGCTAACTCATTGGTTGAAGGTCCAGGTTCAGGTATGGTTTAGTATACCTGTTATTGTTCTGTTTTGCTGCTTATCGCTCATACCAGACTTTTGTCTGACCCAGAGTTTTATGTCTCTTCTTATTACTCTAGGTGCTCTTAAACAGGCAGACTAGATACAGGTTAGGTGATATGTACGAGTAGCTGTACTGGAGACGAGCAGGAGGCTCCTATGTATGATATATATAGATATTCTCCCTGTGTCGCTGTTGGTCACTACTTTGGGCATTAGTAGTGTACCTTTCCTTTACTTTGCTTTAGAGACATTTTTCAAAAGTTGTAATAATGATGATGTGGAACATAAGCTGTATTTGGATTTTCCACTGCTATGATGTTTAGTTTTCAGCTTATACACTGTCTCGCCTGTTTATGTCAAAGTATGTTATTATTATACTTTATCCCGTGCGCTGTTAGACATTCTACATGTTCCTTGCTAGTTCAAATTCCTTACCTTCCCTTTCTTTGACGACCATCCCGTGATGGTTGGACATTGGCACAACACACTTTCATTGGAAATGTCGGCTGGTGCGGGGCGGGCCGTCACTGTATACCTATAGTTATTTCCGCTGTGTTGTAAGTGTTGTGCTCTAATAATGTTACTGTATATGTATACTAGTTTTATTTCAAAGTTATGTATCTATTATATATTGTTCATTCCGCTGTGAGATTCGTGTTACTCTAATGTCGTATGTTCTTCTTCTTCTTCTATTCTAAGTTTCTATCTTATCTATTCTCACCCTATGTTATCTTTCTATTAGTTTTCTGGTTTCCAATGCAATTGGGGTTGGACTTGTGTTATTTGGTTAGCTCAAATTGTATCGAAATTTTGGGACACTATAGTTGGTATCACAGCGTAAGGTTAAGTAATTACCTTGGCTTTGTGGCGTGACTCAGTAGAGATAGGGTTAGTAATACCCTAGATTGAGTAAAGTGTATATATACGAGCGAACGTATTTGTTATTTGATAAAAAATGATTTTATACTGCGGGGATTTATTGGTTGAGTTGTTTATGGGTTCTGGCCGATCAATTTGATCCACTGTATCGGTAGGAGTTTCTAAACACTTGAATATGATGAACCGACACATTATGGTTTGAAAAGAGGGTAAATGAAATAATTATACCCAAAATATATTTTGATATAAGAAAAGTATAGATATTTGAAATATTATAGTATATTGGATGTGTTGGTTGTGATTATAATCGAATAAGAATATAAAATGTGAAATGGTTATGTAAATAGCCAATCAGAATTCATATAAGTGTAATATATGAAATCAAATGAATTAAACCTGAATTTATATCAGAATTGAAATTAAAATTCCGAAAACATGAAAAGTGTTTGTAAATGGAATTGAATTAAATATACGAGAATTTTAAAATCCTGGGAGATTTTAAATTGTTTACAAGCATTTTAAAGGATATTTTGAAATGAATTTCAAAATGGAAGTGTTTAGATATGGTTTTGAAAGTGATATAATATTAAAGTCACTTCGATAGTTGGAACAGATTCCGATGATGATCATGACATCATCGATGTTCAGTTTCGAGTTCTAAGTGACAGATTACTACCAAAGAGACTGTTTTTGAAATTGTATAGAAAAACAAGTTGTTTTGAATTTTGAAAGGGAATATTTGATTTTGAAAAGTGAAGCTATTTAGAACTCCCAAGAAGTGATTGTTGAAATTGAAAACAAATTAAGTAGAAACCGGGAAAAGCAAATTGAAATTGAAATAGAATTGGATTAGAATAATATCGAGACAAGTTGGATTTATGAGATTTGAATTTGAAATGTTATTGGATAATGGAATCAAGAATGGGACTTTGGTTTGAAATGAAATTCGACTTAGGTATAAGCGAATGGTTGGATTGTTGACAAAACAGATTGGAATTTGATTGGGATGACATGGGTATATGCTAAATTAACAGTAGATGGAAATGATATAATGATATGCCCGACAAAAAGGTACAAGTTTATATTTCTATTTGATATGAAATTTATGAGCCGAATTGGCAAGCTGCTTGGTTGTTTGATTTTCTTTTGGGATGGAGAAGGCCCAGAGAGGCGAGTTAGAGTTTGACCTATTAACCAGTACAAAGGAGGTGCTGACGAAATTTTTCGAAAATTTCGGGTGTTAGAAAATTTTCAGGATTTTTGAAATTTTCGTCGATAAGAATGAATTAATATTTTAATTGAAGTTTATTTGTTCAGTTGAAACTGAAGTAGATAAATAAACAAATAATTTTAACCTAGTTATAGGGTTCATTTTCTACCTTAGCAATTTCGAGGATGAAATTATTTTAGGGGGAAAGAACGTAACGACCCGTATTTTTAGTGATATAATAATTAATTTATTTAATTATTTAAATAGTGATTTAGAGAAATAAAGGGTTGTTTAATTAATTAATATTGAATATTTAATTAATTTAAATAATAGAATAATATTTTTAATCCCGAAATAGTCGAAAATAGTGAATTGACAATATAATGTGAACTGGACAATTTATAATATTTAATTCAGCTTAGAATTTGAATTATATTAACGAATATATTATGTAAACAATAGTTCAACGTATAATTATATTATAAATTATAACCGAGCCTGTAATGGCGCTGTAGTTCGTAATTTGGCGATTCGAACTTCAATTGAATATGCAGAATCCGTTTTAAATCGGATTTCTGTGAAATAAGAAATGTTCGGAGCTGATGGAGTATATTTTTCTAATGGAAGAGAAAATTCGGGATTTCATTGTGCAGATTTTTATTTATGTCCAAATCAAATTTTCGAAAAGTCGCTATGGAATTCCTTTATAATTTATAATGATTTATTTATATTATAAATGAATTTTTCGATATAAATTGAATATCCATTCAACCGGGATTTTAATATCGAGTTATAAATCCAATTGGAGCTATACGATATTCTATGTGAATATATATATGATAATATATATTTATTTATATTTAATTTAATTGTTTGTAAATATATTTATATATTTAAATGGGTTATTTAGAGCTTTAAAAATAGCCAGTTTTGCAAACGATCTCTGTTTTCGACGAAACTAATTTTGTTGGATCCGTATCATTAAATTATTGTTAGATTTCAAGTTTCGTGATTTTTGGAGTTAGTCTGTGGCCGTACTGATTTTTAATGTGAAAAACAGTCAGTATTTTTATGGTTAAAACTACGCTGTGTGAGCAAACAGATCCATAATTCCACGAAACCAGTTTCGTTGGGTCCGTAATGTCGAACTGAAGGTGTATGTCCATTTTCGTGATTTTTGGGTATCGTATGTGATCATAGGAATTTTTATTAAACAACAAAAATAGCGGTTACTTAAAATTTAATATAATAATTGAATATAAAATTATAAAATCTTCCTATAAATACTCCTTAAGTTTTTCTAACCTAAGAAAATTCATTTCTTAGTCAATAACAATTCAAGCCGCCACATAACTTCCTTCCAGTGAAGAAATTCCCATCTTCGTTAATTCATGTAAAACCAAATAAAATCCCTAAAATCATTATACGTATATGTTTGAGGTCCTACGCAATTTCTCTTCAAACTGATATAAGTATTAGGGGATTCGATCACTGTTTTCATTGTTGGGTTTTGGTACAGTATACCTAGGGTTCGGTATTTTGGCGAATTGGAAGGGAGTTGGTCGAAACTGTTTACGGTGGAGAAAGGGTGGAGGCGAGCGCGTGTTTTGGTGGTGGTTGGGGGCAGTCCGGTAAACGGTGGCAACCAGGGTGGCAAGGCGAAATGGGTTTGAGTGTGTCAATTTCAGGAACCTCGATCTAGCATCGAGTGGCGAGAAATGTCGGGTACTGTATGGGATCGAAATGGTCGTCGTAGGGGAGTACTCGCCGGAGCTGTGGTTGGCCAAAAGTGACAGGCCCGTCGGTTAAGGGTGGAACAAATTAGGGGAAACCTGGAAGTCGAAATAGGAAAAGATGAAGTAGTTTTGGTGAAGTTTGAAATAGGTGTTATCTGTTTTCGAATTTGTGGTGAAATGAAGAAGCGTATAAATGGAGATGTTGGCTTGCGTTCTGTGTTAGAGTGTGATTTCGAGATAAAGAACATGAAGAGGAGCGGGTCTATTAATTAGAAAGGAGGAAGATGAACTATTCATTTGAACGGGTGGAGAAATGAGTTGGGTTTGGGCTGAGATGAGAGGGTGAGGCCCATTTGAATTTATTACTTAGTTAATTTTAAATTAAAAATTGTGCTAGCTTATAAACCATACAACTTATGCATTCGAGATTAGATTGGAGCGAAACAAGATCCGTTAGGATCGTATGGACGGACACTACCCAATGGAACTGACTGGGAGTGAATTAGAGCTCATTACAATTTATAGCAAAATAAATTGTCCGTCTGAATCAAGCGATGGTTATCGTTATTAATGATGATCGTCCAGTATGAGTAAAACTCACCAACTTTACCAGTTCATATTTTTAAAACGTATATTTAGAACTGATAAATGATGATTGATTGTTGTGTATTGACTATTTGGTTGAACTGCTAAGTAATTGGTTGAAATTATAGATCTAGTTATAAATATATTTATATATATAAATTGATTCCGTTTAGCAGAATATTTCATAATGAAATGAAATTGATGTTAATTATATTGTTTAACATCTGTGGGTGCAGGAAAACAGGTTGGAGGGATCCAACTGGATTCCTCAACATTTATTTTATTGTTTTTCATATATGATGATATATGATGTGATATATAATCTATTGTTGATGATGTGTGTTAGAATGATATTGATCATTGTTATTTGGTATTTTAAATACCATAAGGAATACTGGAATATTAAAAAGGAAATTTTCAATGTTATATTGAAAAAGAAATATATATAAAATAAAAGGATTTTATAGAAAGAGATATTTTTATAAAAAGAAATATTTTTAAAATGAATAGAATTTTATAAAAGGAATTATTTATATAATAAATAAGATTATATAAAAGGAAATATTTGTAAAACATTTACAAATAGAATTGAAAGGAAATATTGGTAAAACGCTTACAAATAGAATTAAAAGGAAATATTTGTAAAACATTTACAAATAGAATTGAGAGGAAATATTTGTAAAACATTTACAAATAGAATTGAAAGGAAATATTTGCAAAACATTTACAAATAGAATTGAAAGGAAATATTTGCTAAACATTTACAAATAGAATATGAAAGGAAATATTTGTAAAACATTTACAATAGAATTGAAAAGGAATATTTATTTGGTAAATAAATGGAGTAAGATAAAATGAACATTTATTTGATAAATAAATGGGGTAAGATAAAAGGAATATTTGTTTGTCAAATAAATGGAGTAAGATAAAAGGAACATTTATTTGATAAATAAATGGGGTAATATAAAAGGAATATTATTTGTTAAATAAATGGAGTAAGATTAAAGGAACATTTATTTGTTAAATAAATGGAGTAAGATAAAAGGAATATTTATTTGTTAAATAAATGGGGTAAAATAAAAGGAATATTTATTTGTTAAATAAATGGAGTAAGATAAAAGGAATATATATTGGGAAAATAAATAGAAAGATAAAAGGAATTTGTAACAACCCGGAAAATGCGAGCCAGTTTGAAATTTTTATTTTGGCAATTTTAGCGAATTCAGATTATTTAAAATGAATTATTTTAAATAATAACGACGAGAAATTTATTTTGAATATAATTCGAACGTATATATTTATACGCGTCGTCGTTAGAATATAAATATTTATATATAATTATAAATAGAATTGAAAATGGCGCGGTAGTTCGATAATTCGATTTCAAACTTCAATTGAATGTACCGGGTGCAAAACAATCCGGATTTTAGTGAAACCAAAAACATTAGGATCTGATTGATAATATCTTTCCAACGAATCCGAAAAATCAAGATTTCATATCAGGAATCGAAAGATATGTCCAGTTGAAAATTCTGAATAGTCGCTATGGAATTCAGGCCCTTAAAAATGGACATTTTGCAAATGACCTCGGATTTCGACGAAACCAGTTTTGTTGGGTCCGTGATGTCAGGTTATTGCTAGATTCCAAATTTCATAATTTTTCGAATCAATATTTGAGCGTGGCAAAGAAAAACGCGTTTGACCAGTTTCAGTTGATTTTAATCAACTGGAAATTGGTCATTTTTCTAACGGTCTCAGAATTCGACGAAACTAGTTTTGTTAGGACCGTATCGTCAATACGAAGCTAGAAAATATTTTTTCTGGAATTTTTCGAGTCAGTATGTGACCCCGGTAATTTGAAATGTACGTTCAAATTTGAAAATTAAATGTTTTATACTTTAATTTGCGGGATAACTGACTGAAACAGTCGAATTGGCTAACGAAACATATTCCATTGTGTCTGGGATGGGGGTAATTAGCTAGGGGCGACAGTCATTGGGTTTGGTTTCGAGTTCATACGCAAAAACCTACTTTAATGAATTAAATAATAATAATAATAATAATAATAATAAAAAAAAAAAAAAACAAACTTCTCCCTCCTTAAAACACTCTGGCCCCCCCCCCCGTCCATTCATTTCAAACAGAACAGAAAAAAAAAAAAGAAAAAAAAAAAAAAGAAAGGGCGACAGGGGGGCGGAGCGCCGCCCCACCATCCACCGCGCCGCCTCCCTCTCGCACAGTTCCCCCCCCCTTCATCTCCGCCCTGCTCCGACGCGAGACCCTCAAGCCCGACCCCCCCCCCTCCAGGCGCCAGGCGCCGCGAAACCCACAACCGCCCCCCCCAGGAGCTGCTCCGACCACCCTCCGCCACGAGCCCCCCCCACTGACGAACGGAGAAGCCTCCCCCCTGTAAGTCCCCTTTCTGTTTTTTTTATTTTTATTATTTACTTTTTCTGTTTTTTTTAGTAATTTAAAACTAATTTTTTTTAAAGTAATTTAAAACTGATTTTGTAAAATTATAAAAATAAAAACTGATTTGGTTTTAAAATAAGAATAGCATGGTTTCTAACATATAAAAATATGATTTTTATATGATTAATAGAAATATAAAAATATGAATTTTACATATATGATTTTTGATTTTTGGAAAAATAAGTTTCTGTGATTGTAAAGAAATTTAAAAGGTTTAAGAAGATTTTTGTTTTTAAGAGGTTTAAAAAGATTTGAATTTTTAAAAGGTAAAAGATTTGAATTTTTAAAAGGTAAAAGGATTTGAACTTTAAAAAGTAAAAGAAAAGATTAGATCTTTGAAATGGAAAAGGCGGAAACTTTGAAATAAAAATTCGATTTTTATATATTGAACTTTGAAATAAAAATTCGATTTTTATGTATTGAACTTTGAAATAAAAATTCGATTTTTATATATTGAACTTTGAAATAAAAATTCGATTTTTATATATTGAACTTAGAAATAAAAATTCGATTTTTATATATATAGTGGCCTTGGGCAACGAAGGTGACAAAAAGGCGAAACGACGAAGACTTCTGCAAAAGAAGAGCCGTGGAGCTAGGATAGCTATAGGTGAGAACTTCTCACTCTTAATTCTCCTTTTCTAGTTATATATATATACTAGGATGCAGACGGTGCTTAGTAGCACCCGACACAATCGTCCACAGACCATGGACTTGTTTGTTTGACTGTTTGGTGATTGATTGCGATATTGGTTTGAATGTGGTTTGTGGTGTGAAAAATCGAATCGATAAATTGGTTAGGATTAGACGTGCGCCGTTATAAGGCGAAGGAGTAAGGCTAGGTTAGATCCTTACTTCAAAGTTTGGGGTTTGCATAACGAATTGATTTGATTGATGTGTGAATGGCGTGGGCCTTCACTAGACCGGGGATAAGGCTAGGCCTTGTCCCGTTTCTAGTATCGTGCCGTTATGCCGCCGAAATTTTCTAAAATAAGTTAGAAAAATAAAAATAGCATTTTATTTAACGAATGAACTGAATAGAAATTCATATGTTAAAATAAAATGTGTTATCGTTAAAAATATAATTTTTAACGTGAATGTGAATAAATAAATATTCATTTACAAACCAGACGGTTTGTTTATGTACACCTATTTGAATGACGTTGATTGGGTCGATAAATTTTACACATCGCCTAACTGCACAAATAAAATATGTGTTTGATTGTTTGAAACCCCACACGGGTGTTAGGATGAAATTTGAAGTTCACTCATCCTGATTGATTAAATATGTCGATCGATTGATTGACAAGCTGCTATAAGCGTTAAATGTCTATATTTGATGCTTATACAGTGTAGTGCACTTTGGTTGATGGTTGATTATTTTTCAAGGCTATTATACATGTGTTGTATGAAAATCCATATAATTAACTTTATATGGTAATTGATTGGGCCTCATTCCAGTTTTAAAATAGAAATATTTGAAATAGAATATTTGAAAATAGAACTTTATGAAGCCGTGTTGATTAGATTGACGCCATTTTGACGTGAACGATATTTATATCGATTTTAACGAATTCAAAATGAATTGAATTGAAAACGATTTCGAAATGAAATGAATTGAAAACGAATTCAAAATGAATTGAATTGGAAACGAATTCAAAATGAATTGAAAACGAATTCAAAATGAATTGAATTGAAAACGAATTCAAAATGAATTGAAAACGATTTCGAAATGAATTGAATTGAAAACGATTTCGAAATGAATTGAATTGAAAACGAATTCAAAATGAATTGAATTGAAAACGAATTCAAAATGAATTGAAAACGATTTCGAAATGAATTGAATTGAAAACGATTTCGAAATGAATTGAATTGAAAACGAATTCGAATGGAATAGAAAGCGAATTGAAATGAATTCAAATTGAATTGAAATTCGAATTGAATAGAAATGAATTTTTAAACGAATTTATAAAGAAGAATTCAATTTTGCTTTGAATTGAAATAGAAGTTGAAATAGAATTTGAAACGAATTTAAAACTATTTATATAATTCATTTTAAATAGAAATCGACGAAATATATATTATATATATTATATATATAATATAATGGCCTGAATAGAACGCGCCGCGCCGCGGCAGTTCGCGAATTTCGACCATTTATTTCAAACGGACATTACGGGAGATCCGACCGTCGGATTCTCCTAAAACCGGAACCGTTGGGTTCGTATCGAAAAGAGCTTTCTAAAGAGGGTTAGAAATTTGAAATCTAACGGTTGGATTTGGAGATACGTCCAAATCAAATTCGAAAAAGGTCGCTGTAAGTGCAGTTCGATGGCCATTGATGGAAATCGACTGTACGGGCCTTGATAAAATTATTAAAAATAGTAATAATTTGTGTAAAATCATAAGAAATGATTTGTGAAAGTTTGGGATGAAAAACTCCATATTTGAAAAGATAAAAATAGATTTTTATCGAAATGAACTAGTTTTGAACTAGAATTATAATTCTATTTTTTTTTAAATAAATAAATTGAATTTGAAATGGTTTTGAAAATAACCAAAATTTCCAATGATTGCATTGGAGTGGATTTGAATCGAAATTGTCTTCGGAATATTTCGATGTTGGAATTCGTGATATTACAGGTGTTGTTATGGAAATTTGAAAGATATATATTTGTATCGTTATTTCCAATACGACATTTGTTAGTCGTAGAATTTGATATTGAATATAAACCGGGATATTTTCTATTCAGGGCCTTGTATTAAATATCGAATGTGATTTGGGTTTGTCGTGAATGGTGTCTTCACTAACACTGTTCTTGAACCCAGTTGAGAAAAGATTAAATCTTTTTATTTAGATTTAATGAAGTGTACCAATTAAATGATATTTAATTGGAATTGAATTGGTATTGATTTTTGGGTTTATCGTGAACAGTGTTTTAAATAACACTTGTTCTTTAACCCGATAATTAATGGAATGTGATTTTGGGTTTATCGTGAATCGTGTTTTAAATGACACTGATTCTTTAACCCAGATAATGATTAAAACTAAGTGGAGTTTTAATGAATCTTTAATTAGATTGAAAAGATCGAGAATGGAGTATCACCAGTTTTGCTCCAGGCGATAGTTAAATCTTTAATTAGATTTGAACGTGAAATTTAGAAACTAACTGTCGGTTAGCCAAGCAGAATGGTTTTCTGGATATTGATCTGATGTTGGTTTCGGCCTTCGGGGTTAATATTTGGGGAATTATTCTCTTGATTAATTTACGGTTAGTGACTAATGAATTGGAATGAGGCGTATGTTGTGTTTGTGTAACACTTATTTAAAATATACGCGAGTTATTCGGAAAGACCGGGTTTATCCCATTCTGAATAACTGATGCGACGATAAGTCGAAGATGAAGACGATGGTCGAAGACCGGAGGTCTTCACGTCGTTTGGGTGATAACTGATGATCTTGATTGGGCTGTACACCCAAGAAGATGGAAACAGTTAGTGATCGTCCAGACGTACTTGGAGATCGATGGATATGCGGGGTACTAGGTGCCTCCGGTTTCGTTCAGACCCAGAACGGACTTGTAAATGGACTGTGTGTCTGACATCGGATTTCATTCTGTGTGACTGATATCGGTTGCATAAGATGGTTTGCCTGTGTGGCATGCTAAGATGCAAATGATCAAGGCTTCTGTTGAAAAGCAAAGTCTTGTGGTGATGATCAAAGCACGGCCTTTGTGGCGTAGCTTTGTGTAACGTTTACCTCGCGTGTTTCACACCCGGTATGAACCAAAAACGGGAGACGGACCTCAGGGAGGGCCTGCGTTTCCTCCTAGCTAGAAGTGGCGTCAGTGGTTTTACACGCCCTGACGAGTTTGACTTATGTGGTTGTTGCTGTTGCGAGGCGCCTCGGTTATATCGGTTTCGGCCGATGCATTCTGGTCGGCTGACGGACCAGACTTACGCCCCAAAGGGCGGCGAAACGTAGTGCTCAGGTATAATAATCCACGTCGGTGGACCGGCCCTGTCGCTCCAAGGCTTGCCTGCGCGCTTGCCTGAGACTCGGGCTAGGCAGTCTCGAATCGGTAGAGGATCTTGCCCCTAGCCTCGGTTCATAGATGGAAATCCAATTTCCAAATACGTGACTTTGCGATTTTGATTGTATAACCTATATATGGCGACATAGTGGTATGGGGCACTCATGCCGCCTATGATTGATACTTATGATTTGAAGTTGTTTTGTACACTATGCACTTATTATAGTATCAAATGATTTGTTTTAAACGTATCAAGCATTCTTTGGCCGTTATAAGGTAAAAACCCTATCCCCCGGTTTGCGTTGCATTGTGTGATAGGACCTGGGTCTTATAACAGCTTCATTTTTCTTTATTTAGCATTGCGCTGTTTGTTTTATGCACTGGTATTCTTGGGAGGAAACCCGTTCCGTGTTATACGGCGTGGTCCCTTGATTTGCCGAACTTTAAAATAAAGATTAATAACTGTTTTAGTTCTCACACCAGTCACATGACTGACCTGGAGTTTATTGTTTTAACCTAAACTCTGGGTGCCCTTATTTTGACACGGGCAGCTAGTAGTTTTGGTTTTTGCAGATTTATATTCACAGGATCCTGGTTTACAGCTGGAACGATATCCGGAAAGCTTTGTATCCGTATATCTACTTCTAGTTGTCTATTGTATTATTTTCCGCTGCTATGTATTTAAATGTAATTTAAATCTCTGATATTTCTGTGTAATATTCATTTATACTCTGTATATTCATGTAATCTGATGCATTGTTGTTATATACAATGAAATGTTCTTCTGTATGCGTTCTGCTGTGGTTTGTTCTCGAACTATCCGACGCTTTCCTTAACGGGGAGGTTGCGGGTCTCCACAGTTGGTATCAGAGCTTTGGTTTACAAAGCTCAGAGAACAAGACACATTAGAACCATACGAAAGAATTCATCAGATATTGGATTAGTAAAATCCAATGGGAATGACTCGTTAGAGATGGGATCAGTAGTATCCTAGAACGAGTGTGAAGAGTAAATTTTTAAAGTGAAAACAAATTTTTGTTTTGAAAATTTAAATCAATTATTCGTATTTGATTATCTATTTATATTGAGTTGGACAGTCCAGTATATAAAGATTTTGCATATACGCCTTGCAAACGTGTATTTGAAATTTTAATATACTGGATAGATATAGAATCACATTCTAGACACCCGGAGATGGTTCTGATGATTGATCGATCATCATCAGAATCTATGTTCGTGTTTTGAAGATGTGATATTTATATATTTCCTATTGATTGGTGTGAGAACCAAAATTAGATAGGGCTTATTGTTGTGATTTGGCATCAAAAAAAAATCTGATTTTTGTATATGTATCAAAATTATGAATTTGAAGCTCTAATTCACTAATTGATTGATGTTTGTGTAGTTTGTTCATTTGTTTGCTAATTTTGAACCATTTAGCCTAATTGAACCGAATATTGTGTTGTATTGAAATTTGGTTGCATTTGCTTGCATATACTTGTACTTACATTGAACAGGTCATAGCAAGGAGGCTAGAGCCAGAGAATAAAATTTGTTTGCCCGACAAATAGGTACATGTTTACTACATAATTTCCTGTTTTGTTTGGGTGATGATGATTTTATGAGCCTATTGGCTAGCCGCTTGGCTTTTTCTTTTTCTTTTTGAGATCTGAAGGACCGGGGAAGCTATTTGAAATTCCCCGATGCTCCCGGTGCAGGGGAGGTTATGGCGAAATTTTTCAAAAATTTAGGGTGTTAGCCAAATTTTTGAAATTTAGAAAATTCTCAGAAACTAAAGAGTTGGAGAATGGAAGCCTGAACGAGCGTAGAGTTGAATGATCAAACCACTTTCGACTTTGTTCCTTTTCGGGGACGAAAAGTTTTAAGTGGGGGAGATTGTAACAACCCGGAAAATGCGAGCCAGTTTGAAATTTTTATTTTGGCAATTTTAGCGAATTCAGATTATTTAAAATGAATTATTTTAAATAATAACGACGAGAAATTTATTTTGAATATAATTCGAACGTATATATTTATACGCGTCGTCGTTAGAATATAAATATTTATATATAATTATAAATAGAATTGAAAATGGCGCGGTAGTTCGATAATTCGATTTCAAACTTCAATTGAATGTACCGGGTGCAAAACAATCCGGATTTTAGTGAAACCAAAAACATTAGGATCTGATTGATAATATCTTTCCAACGAATCCGAAAAATCAAGATTTCATATCAGGAATCGAAAGATATGTCCAGTTGAAAATTCTGAATAGTCGCTATGGAATTCAGGCCCTTAAAAATGGACATTTTGCAAATGACCTCGGATTTCGACGAAACCAGTTTTGTTGGGTCCGTGATGTCAGGTTATTGCTAGATTCCAAATTTCATAATTTTTCGAATCAATATTTGAGCGTGGCAAAGAAAAACGCGTTTGACCAGTTTCAGTTGATTTTAATCAACTGGAAATTGGTCATTTTTCTAACGGTCTCAGAATTCGACGAAACTAGTTTTGTTAGGACCGTATCGTCAATACGAAGCTAGAAAATATTTTTTCTGGAATTTTTCGAGTCAGTATGTGACCCCGGTAATTTGAAATGTACGTTCAAATTTGAAAATTAAATGTTTTATACTTTAATTTGCGGGATAACTGACTGAAACAGTCGAATTGGCTAACGAAACATATTCCATTGTGTCTGGGATGGGGGTAATTAGCTAGGGGCGACAGTCATTGGGTTTGGTTTCGAGTTCATACGCAAAAACCTACTTTAATGAATTAAATAATAATAATAATAATAATAATAATAAAAAAAAAAAAAAACAAACTTCTCCCTCCTTAAAACACTCTGGCCCCCCCCCCGTCCATTCATTTCAAACAGAACAGAAAAAAAAAAAAGAAAAAAAAAAAAAAGAAAGGGCGACAGGGGGGCGGAGCGCCGCCCCACCATCCACCGCGCCGCCTCCCTCTCGCACAGTTCCCCCCCCCTTCATCTCCGCCCTGCTCCGACGCGAGACCCTCAAGCCCGACCCCCCCCCTCCAGGCGCCAGGCGCCGCGAAACCCACAACCGCCCCCCCCAGGAGCTGCTCCGACCACCCTCCGCCACGAGCCCCCCCCACTGACGAACGGAGAAGCCTCCCCCCTGTAAGTCCCCTTTCTGTTTTTTTTATTTTTATTATTTACTTTTTCTGTTTTTTTTAGTAATTTAAAACTAATTTTTTTTAAAGTAATTTAAAACTGATTTTGTAAAATTATAAAAATAAAAACTGATTTGGTTTTAAAATAAGAATAGCATGGTTTCTAACATATAAAAATATGATTTTTATATGATTAATAGAAATATAAAAATATGAATTTTACATATATGATTTTTGATTTTTGGAAAAATAAGTTTCTGTGATTGTAAAGAAATTTAAAAGGTTTAAGAAGATTTTTGTTTTTAAGAGGTTTAAAAAGATTTGAATTTTTAAAAGGTAAAAGATTTGAATTTTTAAAAGGTAAAAGGATTTGAACTTTAAAAAGTAAAAGAAAAGATTAGATCTTTGAAATGGAAAAGGCGGAAACTTTGAAATAAAAATTCGATTTTTATATATTGAACTTTGAAATAAAAATTCGATTTTTATGTATTGAACTTTGAAATAAAAATTCGATTTTTATATATTGAACTTTGAAATAAAAATTCGATTTTTATATATTGAACTTAGAAATAAAAATTCGATTTTTATATATATAGTGGCCTTGGGCAACGAAGGTGACAAAAAGGCGAAACGACGAAGACTTCTGCAAAAGAAGAGCCGTGGAGCTAGGATAGCTATAGGTGAGAACTTCTCACTCTTAATTCTCCTTTTCTAGTTATATATATATACTAGGATGCAGACGGTGCTTAGTAGCACCCGACACAATCGTCCACAGACCATGGACTTGTTTGTTTGACTGTTTGGTGATTGATTGCGATATTGGTTTGAATGTGGTTTGTGGTGTGAAAAATCGAATCGATAAATTGGTTAGGATTAGACGTGCGCCGTTATAAGGCGAAGGAGTAAGGCTAGGTTAGATCCTTACTTCAAAGTTTGGGGTTTGCATAACGAATTGATTTGATTGATGTGTGAATGGCGTGGGCCTTCACTAGACCGGGGATAAGGCTAGGCCTTGTCCCGTTTCTAGTATCGTGCCGTTATGCCGCCGAAATTTTCTAAAATAAGTTAGAAAAATAAAAATAGCATTTTATTTAACGAATGAACTGAATAGAAATTCATATGTTAAAATAAAATGTGTTATCGTTAAAAATATAATTTTTAACGTGAATGTGAATAAATAAATATTCATTTACAAACCAGACGGTTTGTTTATGTACACCTATTTGAATGACGTTGATTGGGTCGATAAATTTTACACATCGCCTAACTGCACAAATAAAATATGTGTTTGATTGTTTGAAACCCCACACGGGTGTTAGGATGAAATTTGAAGTTCACTCATCCTGATTGATTAAATATGTCGATCGATTGATTGACAAGCTGCTATAAGCGTTAAATGTCTATATTTGATGCTTATACAGTGTAGTGCACTTTGGTTGATGGTTGATTATTTTTCAAGGCTATTATACATGTGTTGTATGAAAATCCATATAATTAACTTTATATGGTAATTGATTGGGCCTCATTCCAGTTTTAAAATAGAAATATTTGAAATAGAATATTTGAAAATAGAACTTTATGAAGCCGTGTTGATTAGATTGACGCCATTTTGACGTGAACGATATTTATATCGATTTTAACGAATTCAAAATGAATTGAATTGAAAACGATTTCGAAATGAAATGAATTGAAAACGAATTCAAAATGAATTGAATTGGAAACGAATTCAAAATGAATTGAAAACGAATTCAAAATGAATTGAATTGAAAACGAATTCAAAATGAATTGAAAACGATTTCGAAATGAATTGAATTGAAAACGATTTCGAAATGAATTGAATTGAAAACGAATTCAAAATGAATTGAATTGAAAACGAATTCAAAATGAATTGAAAACGATTTCGAAATGAATTGAATTGAAAACGATTTCGAAATGAATTGAATTGAAAACGAATTCGAATGGAATAGAAAGCGAATTGAAATGAATTCAAATTGAATTGAAATTCGAATTGAATAGAAATGAATTTTTAAACGAATTTATAAAGAAGAATTCAATTTTGCTTTGAATTGAAATAGAAGTTGAAATAGAATTTGAAACGAATTTAAAACTATTTATATAATTCATTTTAAATAGAAATCGACGAAATATATATTATATATATTATATATATAATATAATGGCCTGAATAGAACGCGCCGCGCCGCGGCAGTTCGCGAATTTCGACCATTTATTTCAAACGGACATTACGGGAGATCCGACCGTCGGATTCTCCTAAAACCGGAACCGTTGGGTTCGTATCGAAAAGAGCTTTCTAAAGAGGGTTAGAAATTTGAAATCTAACGGTTGGATTTGGAGATACGTCCAAATCAAATTCGAAAAAGGTCGCTGTAAGTGCAGTTCGATGGCCATTGATGGAAATCGACTGTACGGGCCTTGATAAAATTATTAAAAATAGTAATAATTTGTGTAAAATCATAAGAAATGATTTGTGAAAGTTTGGGATGAAAAACTCCATATTTGAAAAGATAAAAATAGATTTTTATCGAAATGAACTAGTTTTGAACTAGAATTATAATTCTATTTTTTTTTAAATAAATAAATTGAATTTGAAATGGTTTTGAAAATAACCAAAATTTCCAATGATTGCATTGGAGTGGATTTGAATCGAAATTGTCTTCGGAATATTTCGATGTTGGAATTCGTGATATTACAGGTGTTGTTATGGAAATTTGAAAGATATATATTTGTATCGTTATTTCCAATACGACATTTGTTAGTCGTAGAATTTGATATTGAATATAAACCGGGATATTTTCTATTCAGGGCCTTGTATTAAATATCGAATGTGATTTGGGTTTGTCGTGAATGGTGTCTTCACTAACACTGTTCTTGAACCCAGTTGAGAAAAGATTAAATCTTTTTATTTAGATTTAATGAAGTGTACCAATTAAATGATATTTAATTGGAATTGAATTGGTATTGATTTTTGGGTTTATCGTGAACAGTGTTTTAAATAACACTTGTTCTTTAACCCGATAATTAATGGAATGTGATTTTGGGTTTATCGTGAATCGTGTTTTAAATGACACTGATTCTTTAACCCAGATAATGATTAAAACTAAGTGGAGTTTTAATGAATCTTTAATTAGATTGAAAAGATCGAGAATGGAGTATCACCAGTTTTGCTCCAGGCGATAGTTAAATCTTTAATTAGATTTGAACGTGAAATTTAGAAACTAACTGTCGGTTAGCCAAGCAGAATGGTTTTCTGGATATTGATCTGATGTTGGTTTCGGCCTTCGGGGTTAATATTTGGGGAATTATTCTCTTGATTAATTTACGGTTAGTGACTAATGAATTGGAATGAGGCGTATGTTGTGTTTGTGTAACACTTATTTAAAATATACGCGAGTTATTCGGAAAGACCGGGTTTATCCCATTCTGAATAACTGATGCGACGATAAGTCGAAGATGAAGACGATGGTCGAAGACCGGAGGTCTTCACGTCGTTTGGGTGATAACTGATGATCTTGATTGGGCTGTACACCCAAGAAGATGGAAACAGTTAGTGATCGTCCAGACGTACTTGGAGATCGATGGATATGCGGGGTACTAGGTGCCTCCGGTTTCGTTCAGACCCAGAACGGACTTGTAAATGGACTGTGTGTCTGACATCGGATTTCATTCTGTGTGACTGATATCGGTTGCATAAGATGGTTTGCCTGTGTGGCATGCTAAGATGCAAATGATCAAGGCTTCTGTTGAAAAGCAAAGTCTTGTGGTGATGATCAAAGCACGGCCTTTGTGGCGTAGCTTTGTGTAACGTTTACCTCGCGTGTTTCACACCCGGTATGAACCAAAAACGGGAGACGGACCTCAGGGAGGGCCTGCGTTTCCTCCTAGCTAGAAGTGGCGTCAGTGGTTTTACACGCCCTGACGAGTTTGACTTATGTGGTTGTTGCTGTTGCGAGGCGCCTCGGTTATATCGGTTTCGGCCGATGCATTCTGGTCGGCTGACGGACCAGACTTACGCCCCAAAGGGCGGCGAAACGTAGTGCTCAGGTATAATAATCCACGTCGGTGGACCGGCCCTGTCGCTCCAAGGCTTGCCTGCGCGCTTGCCTGAGACTCGGGCTAGGCAGTCTCGAATCGGTAGAGGATCTTGCCCCTAGCCTCGGTTCATAGATGGAAATCCAATTTCCAAATACGTGACTTTGCGATTTTGATTGTATAACCTATATATGGCGACATAGTGGTATGGGGCACTCATGCCGCCTATGATTGATACTTATGATTTGAAGTTGTTTTGTACACTATGCACTTATTATAGTATCAAATGATTTGTTTTAAACGTATCAAGCATTCTTTGGCCGTTATAAGGTAAAAACCCTATCCCCCGGTTTGCGTTGCATTGTGTGATAGGACCTGGGTCTTATAACAGCTTCATTTTTCTTTATTTAGCATTGCGCTGTTTGTTTTATGCACTGGTATTCTTGGGAGGAAACCCGTTCCGTGTTATACGGCGTGGTCCCTTGATTTGCCGAACTTTAAAATAAAGATTAATAACTGTTTTAGTTCTCACACCAGTCACATGACTGACCTGGAGTTTATTGTTTTAACCTAAACTCTGGGTGCCCTTATTTTGACACGGGCAGCTAGTAGTTTTGGTTTTTGCAGATTTATATTCACAGGATCCTGGTTTACAGCTGGAACGATATCCGGAAAGCTTTGTATCCGTATATCTACTTCTAGTTGTCTATTGTATTATTTTCCGCTGCTATGTATTTAAATGTAATTTAAATCTCTGATATTTCTGTGTAATATTCATTTATACTCTGTATATTCATGTAATCTGATGCATTGTTGTTATATACAATGAAATGTTCTTCTGTTTGCGTTCTATTTTGTCCTGTTCTCAAACGATAGGGCGTTTCGAACGGTCTGGGTCGGTTTAGCGACTGGTTCAGACCGAGCGAAATTCTTTGCCGTCACAGAATTAGAGTTAATCCAACAAGAGGTAATCGAATATTGGTTATTCGAAAAGAGTTATCGAATATTGGTTATTCGAAGAGAGTAAACCGAATATTAGTTATTCGAATAAAGAGTTACTCGAATATTAGTTATTCGAATAAAGAGTTAGTCGAATATTAGTTATTTGAATAAAGAGTTAGTTGAATATTAGTTATTCGATTAAGAGTTAGTCGAATATTAGTTAATCGAATATAGTTTATTCGAATAGAGTTAAAGGAGTTAATCGAATATAGTTTATTCGAATAGAGTTAAAGGACTTAATCAAATATAGTTTATTCGAATAGAGTTAAAGGAGTTAATCGAATATAGTTTATTCGAATAGAGTTAAAGGAGTTAAACGAATATAGTTTACATAGAGTTAAAGGAGTTATCGAATATAGTTTATTCGAAAGGAGTTAATCGAATATAGTTTATTCGTAAGGAGTTAAGTGATAAGAGTTAATGAATTAAAGTTAATCGAGTTATATTTTGAATTTAGATATTTCAGAAGTAGGGATTATAACGCTATAGTTAACATCAATGTTTTTCAAATAAAGAAGTGGATTCGTAAATAGAATCCGAGAGTTACGGAAGGAAGTTGTTAAAGATTTAGATGGTGAGTTTCGAAGTTCGAAATGTTGTTCAGTTAAGGTCTGAGAGGTAATTTTACCCCAACTTGATTTACTTCGTTTTTAACTAAGGAATGATTAAGGTTCGACAATGAAGATCGGTTAAGTGAATTTAGTTAAGGAGTGTAAGGTTTTGAGTTGGCATAGCGATGTTTGATTTAAACATCTATTTATATCCAATGTAGGAGTTTTGGAAATGTTTTCCAATAAGAATCAGAAATGTTTTCTAATATAGAAAATAAGAAATGGAAATGTTTTCCAATGTTAATAACGTATATTTTCTAAATTTAGAAAATAAGAAATGTTGAATATTTGGAAACAGGAATAGGGACATGGATAATTGAATGACAAATTAAATTAAAGTGGATCAGTGCTGATTGATGGTTTGCTTGGTAAGATTTCCATTTGGAAATACGACCGTTATTATGTTTTCCTTTGATAGTTAAATCACCGACTATCGAAGATTTTGACCATTTCCATTGTCAATACGGAGAGACCGGGATCAGATTCATTATCTGAAAACCACTCTGTATGGACATTCTAGTTGCGATCAAATATGATGAAGATAATTGAAGATGGAATTGGTGCAAGGGTCGTTCTGTCAAATCCTAGGTAGAAATTGCCTAAGATGGATTTACAGAATAGTGCCTTCGGTTTGTCTAGTCCCAGGACGACCTGTATGGAAGAATGTCTGACAGAGTATATTCAATAGATCGCATAAGTAGATCTCTTCAAACATATGTACATTTGGTGGCGGAAGAATTCATTTCTCTTAGCTGTATACCTGTTGTATTTTTGGGGAAATCAATTTGTGATTTGGCGGGTATGACGATGTGACACTCAAAGTGAATAATTGTGTGATCTTTCAAAGATAAGCATGGCCTCTAGCCTCACAACCGGGAAATGACAAAAATCGGGCAGGCAACATGGCTAAGTGGTTGGCTGCCAAGTTGGGTGTATTATCACCTATCTAGAGATATTCATTTCATTTTAAAATCTATTGTCGATGATGTACTATTTGGGAAACGGTTGCTGATCCCAACCGTTGGTGATATACATTCGATACACTCAAGCGAAATGAGTGCTCGGTCATGTGTGGTCGGGTTGCAGGATGTTCTTGTTGAACCCAGTGTATTCCTCTCTAGAGGTACACTATCGGAAGGTGGTTCCATACCTTGTCATAGTTGGTAATCCATTATCCAATAAGTGCTCGCGGTTTTGATTGTATACTATATATGTAGAACGTGAGATGAAAGCGTTTCTGCTAGATGATTATTTAGTTGTGGTTGATAGACATTATTATAATATCAAAAGAGTTTTGATATAAAGTTTAACGTTTCTTTCCAAAGGATTTTGAAAGTTAAATCAAATGTTTTGGATTCTCATAAGGGAAAAACCCGTTCCATTATACGGCGTAGTCTTATGAGATATCGTTTAATTTCTCAAACTGTTTTACTCACACCAGCCACATAACTGACCTAGAGTTTATTTTGTTTTGTTTTCCCTAAACTCTTGGGTGCCCAATTTATTATGGGCAGTCAAGTAGTCGGGATTTTATAGATATACTTGGAGAGCTTGGAGCAGGAGGCTTCAAGATTGTATAGCTATAGTTATTTCCGCTCTGTTGTAAGTGTTGTGCTCTGATAATGTTATTGTATACATATACTAGTTTTATTTCAAAGTTATGTATCTATTATATATTTTTCGTTCTGCTGTGAGATTCGTGTTACTCTCATGTTGTATGTTCTTCTTCTTCTTCTTCTATTCTAAGTTTCTATCTTATCTATTCTCACCCTCTGTTTTCTTTCTATTAGTTTTCTGGTTTCCAGTGCAATTGGGTTTGGACTTGTGTTATTTGGTAAGTTCAAATTGTACTGAAATTTCGGGACACTACAAAATAATTCGCGAATATATATAATTCAAATCATTACTTTTAATTTCATATCGTTTATAATATTTCATAATAATCGCTATTTTTATTTATATAAAAATAGCCATTTCTAATTAAACGATGCTTCAGGTCATTACATGGCCCTGGCGCTGTTCTCATCTAAATTTGATTTACACATTTATCAAAATCTAACCGTTGGATCTTAGTAAATTTTATATCGTTCGAAATATCTTTCCAGAGCGAACCCAACGGTTCCATTTTTGGGAAAGTTCGGCGGTCGAATCTCTCGGTATAATCATTTAAGGTTACGATTCCAAATCGCGAACTGTAGTTGTGCGATTCGTTTTATTTTAACTTATATATATATATCATGTTCAATTTAAAAATTATATTTTTCTAACTTGAATCCTTTTGATATTTAACTCTACATTAAAAATGTGAATTTTTAAATGTTAACATATTTTATTTCAAACTTGACTATTTTTAATGATGCACTCTTACACAAAAATGTAACTTTTAATGTTAACAGATTTCATAAAACTTAAATCTTATTGTTGATTTATATTTACATTAAAATGTAAATTTTAATATAAACACTATTTTATTAGCTTTTCTATTCAAAAAATGTCCATTTTTCATATATTTTCTTGTATACAATGAAAATGTTAACTTTTTATTGAATTCATCTTTACATTAAAAATGTGATTTTTAATGTTAACCATATTTCAAACAATGAATCTTTTTAATCTTCCTACATGACATTAAATTTGAACTCTTTTTAATTCATTCTATATTACATAAAAAAATGTAATCTTTTTAAATCATTCATTATTATGATGTTTATAAAAATCTCCTGTTATTTGTTCTGATGTGTTGTATGCCCAGAGTTAGCGTATACGGAATTCGAACGGTCTTGGTCGATTTAGCGATCGATTAGGTCCGGGCGAAATCTGTATCCTTACATTTATATTACATAAAAAATGTACTCCTTCTACATAACATAAAAATTGTAATCTTTTTAAACCATTTTATATTACATAAAAATGTAATCTTTCTACATTACATAAAAATGTAATCTTTTTAAATCATTTTATATTACATAAAAAATGCACTCCTTCTACATTACATAAAAAATATAATCTTTTTAAATCATTCCATATCACATAAAAATGTGATCTTTTTAATGTTGAACTATTTTAATCAAACAAGAATCTTTATAAACATTTTTATTAAACAATGATTCTTTTTCCTAATAATTTGATTTACATAAAAATGTAAATTCCAATGTAAAAAATTTCATTTGACCATGATTCTTTTTAATGGTTCATTTACATTAAAATGTAATTTTCAATGTAAAAACATTTTCATTTAACAATGATTCTTTTTAATGGTTCATTCAATTAAAATGTAAATTTCAATGTAAAAATATTTTCATTTAACAATGATTCTATTTAATGGTTCATTTACATTAAAATGTAAATTTCAATGTAAAAACATTTTCATTTAGCAATGATTCTTTTTAATGGTTTATTTACATTAAAATGTAAATTTCAATGTAAAAATATTTTCATTTAACTATGATTCTTTTTGCATTAAAAATGTAACTTTTCATGTAAACACATTTTTGTTAAACTATGAATCTTTTTAATGATTCATCTTATTACATTGAAATGTACTTTTTAATGTAAAATCAAATTTATCATACTTGAATCTTTTTAAAGAATTCACCTTTACATTAAAAAATGTGATTTTCAATATTAACATATTTTTCTTTTCAAAACTTAAATCTTTAAATGATTCTCTCTTACATTAAAATGTAATTTTTTAATGTTTACACATTTTTCATTTCGTATAATGATCATTTTTCATAATTCTATATACACATTAAAAGTGAATTTTTTATTGTTAATATATTTTCATTCTAAATAATGAATATTTTTAATGTTTTCTTATATACAATAAAATGTAAATTTTAATTATTAATATATTTTCATTCTAAATAATGAATATTTTTAATGTTTTCTAATACAATAAAATGTGAATTTTTATTGTTAATATATTTTCATTCTAAATAATGATCATTTTTAATTTAATATATACAATAAAAAAATCTAATTTTTATGGTTCAAACAATTTTATATCATAACATGGATATTTCACACCACATGAATATTTTAGAAAATTTCGGCAGCATAACGGCAGGGAAATAAAAAACCGGCACCGTCCCTAGTATGGCTTCTTTGCTAACCTAGGCCTCGCGGCGATACAATGGTTTAATTTTCCTAATATAATTTCTTTTCATTATACAATGAATTTTCCACAAACACTTTCGATTTTGTTTCAACCACAATCACAATCAAATTCACACCACAATACAATCAAGTCGTCCATGGTCTGTTGTAACAACCCGCAAATTCTAAACCAATTTTAAATTTTTATTTTAGAAATTTTAATAGTAAAAATAATTTATTTTAAATAATAATGACTAAAAATTGAAGTTAGAATGAATAATTTTATTCTAATTATAAAGAGAGTTAGAAATAGCGCGGTAGTTTAAAAAGTCAAACTTGAACTTTTACCGAATGTACCGGATTCAAAATTTAACGGATTTTAGTAAAACCTAAAATATTACAATTTATTTAAAAATATCTTTCCAACGAATCCAGAAAATTGAAATTTCATAGCAGGGATCAAAAGTTATGCCAAGTTTAAAATTCAGAAAAGTCGCTGTAGAATTTATATATATATATTTTTTAATATTAAAAATAGCTATTTTTTCAAACGACCTCCTTTTCGATGAAACCACTTTTGTTGGAACCGGAATGTCAAATTATTGCTAGGTTTCAATTTTCATAATTTTTAGAATCAATATGTGAGCGTGACAAAAGAAAATGTGTTTTGTCAGTTTTAGTCAAATCTGATCAACCAGAAAATGGCCATTTTTTAAACGGTCTCAGAATTCAATGAAATTAGTATGGTTAGAACCGTATTGCCAAAACATAGCTAGAAATAAATTTTCTGTAACTTTTAGAGTCTGTATGTGGCTCCGGTAAATTAAAATGTACGATTAAATTAAATAATTAAATGTTTTATATTTTAAAATAAAGAAAAGTGAGCTGAGACGACCAAATGGACTGACGGTACCTAGTCGATTGCGTCCGGAAGGGGGATATTTAGCTAGGGCAACTCTCGCTAGGCTAAATTTGGAGTTCGTATAGGTTAGCGGACTTTTTGTTTGAATTTAATAATTAAATAATATATAATATACTATTTATATACGGTTCTAATACGAGTAAACCCTAATCTATCTCTACACAGTAACACAGTGCCGTCAATTTCATTCGAGGGTCAGAAACTTCTGTGAATTTTCCTTAAATTTCTGGCGATCTATTCAACAATTAAACAAATTTCCAACTGCAAGCTCGTTCATCTTGGCAAGATCAGGTCGACCAACGGTGATCATCAGATTTCTCGACTTGGGGCTCTCGAATTTTGGCTTGGAACTGACAGCGTTCGTGGGGGTTTTCTACGATAAAGGGGACTTCGAACTGCGTGCCGTGGTAGGTGGGGGAAGGGGATGACGTGATCTTCGGGATGATGTGTTGCGATGGAGTGCTGGTGATCGGTTTTGGCGAGCGGTGGAGAATGATTCGAATGGGTTACTGACGAAGAGCAGCTTTGAACCAAAGCCTGGAAGAAGAAGGAAACCGACGGCCAAATTTAATCAATGGCAATTAAAACCATAATTATTTAATTAAATTTGTAATTAAATTATTTAAATGTTTAAATATCGATATCTTTTTCAAATAAGGGCAGAATCGAATAAACTGAAGTGCGTTGGAAACCTCTCGACGAGATCTACGCTATGGAACATACCAAATCTAAAATAGAGCTTATTGAAAATTCTGACAAAAAGCATTGTGAGATTTCTTTTTTTTTAAATAATAATTTATTTAATTTATTTGTTGTGTAACAATTGTTTGTATATGCCTTATATCTACTGTGATGTGATTGTGAATGATTTATTTGTTGATTGATGATGTATAAACACATATCTATGTGTGTTCCATAAAAAAATTAATCATTTTGAAAATTTATTCATTTGGATTAGAATTTCCAAATCGATAAAAATTAATCATTTTGTAAAATCATTGATTTGGAAGAGAATCGCCATTAGAAATATAAATTGATCTTTTATTTGCATCCTTTTATGCAAATATACTTAGAAGTATAAATTGATCTTTTATTTGCATCCTTTTATGCAAATATACTTAGAAAATATACTTGATCTTTTATTTGCATTCTTTTATGCAAATATATATATATATATATATATATATATATATAGAAAATATACTTGATCTTTTATTTGCATCCTTTTATGCAAATATATATAGAAAATTTACTTGATCTTTTATTTGCATCCTTTTATGCAAATATATATAGAAAATATACTTGATCTTTTATTTGCATCTTTTTACGGAAATTTATATAGAAAATATAATTGATATTTTATTTGCATTCTTTTATGCAAATATACATAGGAATAAAAATGATCTTTTATTTGCGTTCTTTTATGCAAGTATAAAATGTTCTTTTATTCGCATTCTTTTTGCAAATATATATTGAAATATAAAAGATTCTTTAATTGGCATTGTCTAACGCAAATATGCATTGAAATAAGGAAAAACTATATTTTTGGTTTGCAATTTTAAATGCAAACAAAACATTAGAGGTAAAACTATATTTTTGTTTGCAAACATTATAGTTAAAATTATATTTTTGCAGTTATAAGTGCAAACAAAAACACTAGAATGAATATTAAATTTTTATTTTGTATATTGGTGAGAAATAAAAATATGATTTAAAAGGTTACATTTTTGTTGGTAAATTAAGTTGCAAGCAAAACATTTAATAAAGATTATATTTTATTTGCATATTTAGATGCAAATAAACAACATTTAATAAAGATTATATTTTATTTGCATATTTAGATGCAAATAAACAACATTTAATAAAGATTATATTTTATTTGCATATTTAGATGCAAATAAACATCGTAGGTAAAAGATTATATTTTTATTTTCATTCTTTGATGTAAATAAACACCGTATTTAAAAGTTGAATTTTTATTTGCATTCTTTGATGCAAATAAGCCGCCATATTAAAAGTTGAAATTGTATTTGCATTCTTTGGTGCAAATAAACTATGAAATTAAAGGTTATTGTTAGCCTACTTTGTGAACTAGGCTACACAAAGAGCAAACAGTGAGAATGCAACCAATCAGTTCGGATCGTAGGATTACATTAGCAACATCATAAAGCAAGTGGCCTCATCGGTCCGGATCGGAGGGAGATAACGCAGGAAAGTAGTAGAGATCAAAGGCGCAGAAACCATATCAGTTCGGATCGGAGAGATACGTCAGCAATATCGAAGGATAGCAAGTGGCCTCATCGGATCGGATCGGAGGCAGGCGATCCGAACCCCTTTCTCTGAGCATGTGACCGTTGATACACATATTTCCTGAAGAATTTGACCAAGCATGACCATTTCTCCAACAATCTCCCACTAAATCGATGCGCTATCACCATCTGGAAGCCTCCGAACCTGAAACGACCCAAACTTCCCGGTGAAGGAAAGGCTGGATAGCTTTGGGAACAACACACTTTAGAACACAAAACTGAAGAACATTTGATCGTTGATTACAACAATTACATCAGAGTACAAGAATATAACAGAGTATGAATACTTATTACAGAAATAGAAATACAATAATATCAGAGTTTTAAATTACATTTAAGTAGCAGCGGAAAGATATTACAAATATACAACTGAAAGGAATACACGGATACAGAGATTTCCGAATAAAGCTTCAGTTGTAAGCCAGGATCCTGTAAATACATATGCAAAAAGCTACTCGACTGCCCGTGTGGAAAATACGGGCACCCAAGTTTGTCAATGAAACAAACTACAGGTCAGTCATGGGACTGGTATGAGAAATCTTAACTTAACTTTTCTAATAATAAGGCTAATCACAGGACCACGCCGCTAACGCGGAACGGGTTTACTCCATTGGATTGCCAGTGCATAAAATAAGGTAAATCGTAAAACAACGCAATGCTTTTTAGAAAAATGAAACCATTATAAGACCCAAGTCTCATCACACAATGCAACGCAAACCGGAGGATAGGGTTTTACCTTATAATGGTTAAAAGATGCTTGATACGATAAAACGGATTTAATATTAGTGTGTATATCTATGGGTATATATATTTCAAAAACAATTCCAATCATAATGTATTAATCATAGACGGCATAGTACCCCATCCTACTATGTCGCCATACTAGTTCTACAATCAAAACCGCAAGGTCGTATTGGGAATTGGATTTCCATCGTGAGTCGAGGCTAGAGAGGAGCTCCTCACCGATTCGAGACACTCTAGCAAATGCCTCAGGATCACACCTATGGGCAATCCTTGGAGCGGTAGGGCCGGTCCCCGCTTATCGGCAGTCGATTGGTTATGCCTGAACACACGTTTCCCGGTTCCTTTGAACCTATAGTATGACCACTAACGGCCTATAAAAATTCGAGGCGCCTCAAAATCCATCATCCACATAAGTAAAATGCCATCCAGTTTAAGCACTGACACTACCACTAGCTAGAAAGAAACGTGTGCACTCCCTACGGTCCCTTCTCCCATTTTTAACTCATACCGGTGTGTGAGGCTCGCGAAGTCACGATATACACAAAGCTATGCCGTAATAGGCTATGCTTTGATCATCCCACAAGGTCCTTCTTTTCAACAAAAGCCTTGATCAGTTGCATCTTGGTGTGCCACATTGATAATTCACGCCATGCGATCAATCACTATTAATATATACCCGGGTGTTAAGCAGAGAATAAATCTTCCACCACCAAACAGACATACATTAACAGAAATCGATTTAATTCACATGGAACGAAATCCAATGTCAGACACGCATTCATTTACAAGCTTATGCTCTGGGTCTGAGTGAAAACCAAATCCGAACAATCAACAATAGTCCGGACGGCCACTACTGAAGCCCCTTCAAGGTAGCTACTCCCATCAAGGGTCTCTGTAGCAACACATCCGTTCGATGTGAAGATCGTCGGTCTTCAAACACCGTCTTCATCTTCGACTCTTCATCGTCGTAGTAATTATTCGGTATGGGTTAAACCCGGTCTTTCCGAATAACTCGCGTGTTTTATAATTAAAAATCATGTACTATAAAATCACGTCCAACGTCTCATTCCAATTCAGAATATTCTTCTAATAAAATATTCACATTATTTTATCAAAGATAAACTCTTTAAATTATTTTTAAATCTTACTTTTAAAGATTTATTAAGAACCCAATTTGGTTTAAATATCACAATTCATTATTCAATGATTAATTAAATTTAAGAAATTAATCTTATCTTTAACTGGGTTAAAGAACTAATATCATTTTAAAACACCGTTCACGATAAACCCAAAATCCTCTTCCTTTAAATTAGGGAATCTTCATAGAAATCAAATCAATATATAATCGTTATAAATTTCTGTATCCGACCAATAATATAAATGGAATAACGGCAAAGCCTCTTAAATTCCATATGTAGTATCGGTCTTCCTTTACAGAAGCTTATCTCGGTTATTATAAATTCGAATTCCATTCAACTCCAATCTAATATATCAAATTGGAAAACCTTACTTTTGGAAAATTTCTATTTAAATCAAAATAAAAGATTTATAAATTCAAAATCGTATTTTCACTAGCAGTTGGGTTAAAGAACACATATCACTTAAAAAAACATAGTTCACAATAAACCCAACTCACATTTTTTTATTCCAATTACTAAATATAATTGAAAACTTTAATAATCTAAGTTAAAAGATTTTTCTTTTCATACGGGGTTTAAGAACAGTGTTATTTAAGACACTATTCACGTCCAACCCGAACTCCAATTTATTAAATTAAATTTCAGTTAAATATTAACAAATTGGAAAAGCTTCATTAAATCCAAATTTAATGGTTGATCTTAGTTAATAACTAGTTAATTTCAATTAAAATATATTTTTCTAAAATATATTCCTTTTCTAAAATATATTCTTCCAAAATATATTTTCTCTAAAATATATTCTTTTCCTAAGAACTTTTCTGACATATCCTTTTTCTAGAATATTCTTTATTGGAATGTGACTCAAACAACAGCCATATTTTGTATGAAATCAACAATCATGATAAATAATTATCAAACATCCAAATAACGACCAAAGTGGAATCTATAACTGTGTGAGCATTAAAGTAAATAACTAACGCTCATCACAGACTGTCAATCCATCGATTGACAAATAACTAAATATTGGGATTAGTGTGTATCCAATATCATCCCAGTACCCGTGTGGGGTTTCATCCATCAACCAAATATTAAACTATTTGTGCACTTGGGCGAAGTGTGAAAATTGTCGTCCCAATCACATGAACAAGTCGGGTAACTTGTAAATGGAAGTGTAATATTCAATTTGAATATACTAACATTATATTTAACACATCACACATTTCAACATTTAGATATATATTTCTATTGCTTTTTGCTATGAACAAATGACAATGAAAAACCTAGTCTTTTAATTCAATTCTTTTATTGTAAACAATGTTACAATGGAAGGTAATCCTTTAATTCAATATAACAATAAAACTAATCTTTTATTTGAATTACCCTAAAGGTGTTATCTTAATTTTCTAATCTTTTCATTGTAACCAAATGACTATAAAGACATAATTCCTTTTATTCTAGTCCTTTCATTGGGATCTAAACTACATTGAAAATGTCATTTTTAATGTACAATCTTTTTATTGAAAACAACGTGTCAATAAAAATATTCACTTTTATCTCAATCTTTTTATTGTGAAGAAAATGACAGAATTGACTAATTCTTTTAATGTAAACAAAATATGATGAATTTGTTGAATCCTTTTTTTATGTAAACAAAATGTAAATCTTGTCATAATCCTTTTAATGTAAACCAAATGTAAAATTATGTTATAATTCTTTTTAAATAACCAAGAATGTGATAATTTTCTTCACTAATCATGTTTTACACAAAATGTTATTTTAATTTACAAAACCCATTTCTAATAAAAATGTGGTTTTTATTTATATAACAACTTTTGAATCAAAATGTCATTTTTATATATGCATAATACATTTCAAAAAAAAAGATTGTTTTATTCAACAACATTTTCTAACAAAAATGAACTTCCAGTTCTAATTCTTTTAAAGTGACAAAAATCGTAATTTTGTCTAATTCCTTTTAATGTACAAAATATGATACTTTCGTCTAATCTTTTCAATGTAACAAAATATGATAATTTGGTTTAACTCTTCTTTAATGTACAAAATGTGATAATTCTGTCAAATTCTTCTCAATGGACAAAATATGCATTTCTAGTTCATACTTCTTAATGTACAAAAATATTCATTTTTGTACAATTCTATTTTTAATGTGCAAAATATTCAATTTTGTATAATTCCTTTTTAATGATCAAAATGTGCTTTTTCTTCTTTGTGAACCAAAAATGTATTTTTGGTTTTTAATTCTTATTAATGATCAAAAAAAAAATGTAATCTTCCTTCATAATGACAAAAATGTATATTTTGGTTAAACTCTTTATTATGACCAAAAATAATTATTTTTGTTTCATTCCTTATAATTGACAAAATGTGTATTTTCACTTCATTCTTTTTAATGTGACAAAAGTGTCTATTCTAATTCATTCTTTTAATGTATATAAAAATATAAATTTTCTAGTTCATTCTTTTAATATATAAAAATATTCATTTTCCAGTTTATTCTTTTAATGTATAAAAATATACATTTTCTAGTTTATTCTTTTAATGTATAAAAATATACATTTTCTAGTTTATTCTTTTAATGTATAAAGATATTTATTTGGTTACACTCTTTTTAATGACCAAAAATGACAATTTTGGGTTAAACTCTTCTTAATGTAAACAAAACTATATATCTTGATCTGCTCCTTTTTAATGTAAACAAATGTTCATTTTGGTTTAATACTTTTTAATACACAAAATATTCCTTTTTGTTTCACTAATCAAGTTTTGACAAAACAAGTTATTTTATTTCAGGGTAACATTCATTAGAAAATGTTATTTCATTTATAAAAATCGTGTTTTGACAAAAAATGTTATTTCATTTATAATACCCCAATTTATAAAAATGATATTTTTATTTCTATTGTAACATTTATAAAAAAAAATGTTATTTTATTTCACCTCACATTCTTTTGACAAAATGCTATTTTTGATTCAATTATCATTCTTTGACAAAAATACTATTTTTGTTTCAATTATCTTTCTTTAATGTCACCTTTTACAATGAAAATGTAAATTCCAATTTTAATATCACTTTTTACATAAGAATGTAAATTTTATTTCTAATGTCATATTTACATGAAATGTAAATTCTATTTTTAATGTCATATTTACATAAAATGTAAATCTTTTTTTTCTAATTTCATATTTACATAAAATGTAAATTCTATTCTCTAAAAAAATGTGAATTTTTTTGTTTCAATTTTAATAGTACAACAAACAAAATGATAATTTTGTTTAGTCTAATTCAAATTAACAGAAAAGTTAATTTTAACCATAAAATGAACAAAATAATAAATTTGTTCAATCTAATTCTAATCAACAGAAATGTAACAATTCTATCGCCACAATCTAAATCAAACAAACAGATGTGTATTTACAATTAACACAGAATAATGACAGTATGAATCAACTGCAAATTTTTAACAATAATTTCAGAATTTTATTTTCAATTATAAAGGAAAGAAATAAAATAGATTTCTCACCTTGATTTGATTCTGTTCAGTTCCGAATGGAATTTTTCCTCAAATCTTAATTTGCTCAGTTTCAATTCTATTCAGCTTCATGGCGTAGAATCCTTCACCACGATCGCAACGCAATTCGTTTCGTCAAATTCTCTCGTCGTATGTAAAAGTTACACGCGTTTAAAGATCGGAAAATTAAATTATAAAAATAATTAACCAATCCCTCTCACCCACTAAGATTCTGCCACGTCACCTCCCCCTCCAAATTCCCTTTCTTCTTCCTTCGTCACCGTGAAACCCATAGCCGCCTAACTCAAGTCCAAATCGCACCCCCCTCACTCGTTTTTCTGATGATCTGAAGCTTCCACGACGTCACACTCCTCGAGTCCTCCCCAGCGCCCCCATCTTGGCCAACTCGCACCTCCCAGGGGTCCCCAAATCGGCCACTAACCCCCTGACTTTGAACACAAATTCCGACCACCTTGAGACTTGAAAAACGATCATAGCCGTACCAATTTGTTGAGGATAAAGAGTGCTTTGATTTCATATATTAAGTTTGAGATTCCATTGTCTGGATTTGAAGAAATTGAGGAGGAAAGTTCACACAATTTCGGCCATTGAAAGCATTAGGTGGCGGCTGTACAAATGATTTAGGGTTAGACCGTATTTCCCCTGTATTTATACTGTATTTATACCGTATTTTATACTATTTATTTATTTTATCAAGAAAAGGTTTGTTCCTTAATACTAACTCCGAATCAAACCCAACGAATGTCGTCCCTAGCCAAATACCCCAGTCCCGGACACAATGGAACATGTTTCGTAACCCAGTTCGGCTGTTACGATATGTTTTTCTTTAAATTAAACTATAAATCAATTTAATTATTAAATTCAAACTTACATTTTAAATTACCGGGGCTACATACTACCTCTAAAAATTATAGAAAAATTATTTCTAGTTATTTTTTGACTATACGGTTCTAACGTGACTAATTTCGTCGAATTCTGAGACCGTTTGAAAAATGGCTTTTTTCGAGTCGATTAAATTTGACTTAAACTGACAAAACACGTTTTCCTTTACCACGCTCACATATTAATTTGAAAAATTATGAAAATTGAAACCTAGCAATAATTTGACATTTCGGTTCCAACAAAAGTAATTTCGTCGAAAACAGAGGTCGTTTGAAAAATGACTATTTTTAAGGCCAATATATTTAATATTAAAAATACATTTTTAAACAAATAAATTCCGAAACTCAAAATTTATAAGTGTTTACTATTTTTCAATGCAGAAACTTCATTCCGAACTCAATGGAAGTGGTTTCGAGTCGAAATTCCTTCATATGTGAAAAGTACCCTTCCGGGCCCTATATAATATATATATATAAACTCTACAGCGACCTTTCTAAAAATTGAATTGGCCATAACTTTTGATTTCCGCTATGAAATTTCAATTTTTCAGATTCGTTAGAAAGATATTATTAAACAGATTTAAATATTTCTGGTTTCATTCAATTCTGATTTATTTTGAATCCTGTATAGTTAGTTAAAGTTCATATTCAAATTTTCAAACTGCAGCGCTGTTTTAAACTCCTTTAATAATTAAATTGCATTTATTCGTTTTAAAATAATTTTTAGTCGTTATTCTTTAAAATAGTTTATTTTAAACATTAAAATCCATTAAGATTTCTAAAATAAAAAAATTTAAATTGGCCCCAAAATTCCGGGTTGTTATAATCGCCCCCACTTAAAATCTTTTCGTCCTCGAAAAGGAACGTAGCTAAAAGTTGTTTAATTAACCAATTCAACTAAATTTTATTTATTGGTTTCAATTAATTATCATTCTAATATTTTAACTAGTGAAAATAATTTTCAAACATCACAACCAGCAATCAATTAGGTGATTAACTTTTCAAATATTACTTTTATATATAGTCAAAAAATCAGATTTTTAGTGCAAATCACAGCAATGTGTCCTAACTAAGTTTTGCTTCTCATACCAGTCAATGGACATATATAGAAATCCCACTTTCGAAACTCGAACATAAATTCTGATGACGCTAGCAATCATCAGAATCATCTCCGGGCGACTAGAGTGTGATTCTATATCTATCCAGTATATTAAAACTTCGAATATCCGTTAATTACTCGTATATTTGAAATCTTTATATACTCGATTGTCCATATTAAAACATAATAATATTCAAATACGTATTTTAAGATAAAATTTTCAAAACTAAATTTGTTTTTATTTTTAAAGAAAATAATACTCTTCACACTCATTCTAGGATACTACTGATCCCATCTCTAACGAGTTATTCTCATTGGATATTACTAATCCAATCTCTGATGAATTCTTTCGTTCGGTTCTAATGTGTCTTGTTCTCGAGCTCTGTAAACCAAAGCCCTGATACCAACTGAAACGACCCAAACTTCTCGGTGAAGGAAAGGCTGGATAGCTTTGAGAACAACACACTTTAGAACACAAAACTAAAGAACATTTGATCGTTGATTACAACAATTACATCAGAGTACAAGAATATAACAGAGTATGAATACTTATTACAGAAATAGAAATACAATAATATCAGAGTTTTAAATTACATTTAAGTAGCAGTGGAAAGATATTACAAATATACAACTGAAAGGAATACATGGATACAGAGCTTTCCGAATAATGCTTCAGCTGTAAGCCAGGATCCTGTAAATATATCTGCAAAAAGCTACTCGACTGCCCGTGTGGAAAATATGGGCACCCGAGTTTGCCAATGAAACAAATTACAGGTCAGTCATGGGACTGGTATGAGAAATCTTAACTTAACTTATCTAATAATAAGGCTAATCACAGGACCACACCACTAACGCGGAACGGGTTTACTCCATTGGATTGCCAGTGCATAAAATAAGGTAAATCGTAAAACAACGCAATGCTTTTTAGAAAAATGAAACCATTATAAGACCCAAGTCCCATCACACAATGCAATGCAAACCGGAGGATAGGGTTTTACCTTATAATGGTTAAAAGATGCTTGATACAATAAAACGGATTTAATATTAGTGTGTATATCTATAGGTATATATTTCAAAAACAATTCCAATCATAATGTATTAATCATAGACGGCATAGTACCCCATCCTACTATGTCGCCATACTAGTTCTACAATCAAAACCGCAAGGTCGTATTGGAAATTGGATTTCCATCATGAGTCGAGGCTAGAGAGAAGCTCCTCACCGATTCGAGACACTCTAGCAAATGCCTCAGGATCACACCTATGGGCAACCCTTGGAGCGGTAGGGTCGGTCCCCGCCTATCGGCAGTGGATTGGTTATGCCTGAACACACGTTTCCCGGTTCCTTTGAACCTATAGTATGACCACTAACGGCCTATAAAAATCCGAGGCACCTCAAAATCCATCATCCACATAAGTAAAATGTCAGCCAGCTTAAGCACTGACACTACCACTAGCTAGAAAGAAATGTGTGCACTCCCTACGGTCCCTTCTCCCGTTTTTAGCTCATACCGGTGTGTGAGGCTCGCGAAGTCACGATATGCACAAAGCTATGTCGTAACAGGCTATGCTTTGATCATCCCACAAGGCCCTGCTTTTCAGAAAAAAGCCTTGATCAGTTGCATCTTGGCGTGCCACATTGACAATTCACGCCATGCGATCAATCACTATTAATATATACCCAGGTGTTAAGCAGAGAATAAATCCTCCACCACCAAACAGACATACATTAATAGAAATCGATTTAATTCACATGGAACGAAATCGAATGTCAGACACGCATCCATTTACAAGCTTATGCTCTGGGTCTAAGCGAAAACCAAATCCGAACAATCAACAATAGTCTGGACGACCACCACTGAAGCCCCTTCAAGGTAGGTACTCCCATCAAGGGTATCTGTAGCAACACATCCGTTCGATGTGAAGATCGTCGGTCTTCAAACACCGTCTTCATCTTCGACTCTTCATCGTCGTAGTAATTATTCGGAATGGGTTAAACCCGACCTTTCCGAATAACTCGCGTGTTTTATAATTAAAAATCACGTACTATAAAATCACATCCAACGTCTCATTCCAATTTAGAATATTCTTCTAATAAAATATTCACATTATTTTATCAAAGATAAACTCTTTAAATTATTTTTAAATCTTACTTTTAAAGATTTATTAAGAACCCAATTTGGTTTAAATATCACAATTCATTATTCAATGATTAATTAAATTTAAGAAATTAATCTTATCTTTAACTGGGTTAAAGAACTAATGTCATTTTAAAACACCGTTCACGATAAACCCAAAATCCTCTTCCTTTAAATTAGGGAATCTTCATAGAAATCAAATCAATATATAATCGTTATAAATTTCTATATCCGACCAATAATATAAATGGAATAACGGCAAAGCCTCTTAAATTCCATATGTAGTATCAGTCTTCCTTTACAGAAGCTTATCTCGGTTATTATAAATTCGAATTCCATTCAACTCCAATCTAATATATCAAATTGGAAAACCTTACTTTTGGAAAATTTCTATTTAAATCTTAATAAAAGATTTATAAATTCAAAATCGTATTTTCACTGTCAGTTGGGTTAAAGAACACATGTCACTTAAGAAAACATAGTTCACAATAAACCCAACTCACATTTTTTATTCCAATTACTAAATATAATTGAAAACTTTAACAATCTAAGTTAAAAGATTTTTCTTTTCATACGGGGTTTAAGAACAGTGTTATTTAAGACACTATTCACAGCCAACCCAAAATCCAATTTATTTAATTTCAGTTAAATATTAACAAATTGGAAAAGCTTCATTAAATCCAAATTTAATGGTTGATCTTAGTTAATAACTAGTTCATTTCAATTAAAATATATTTTTCTAAAATATATTCCTTTTCTAAAATATATTCTTCCAAAATATATTTTCTCTAAAATATATTCTTTTCCTAAGAACTTTTCTAACATATCCTTTTTCTAGAATATTCTTCATTGGAATGTGACTCAAACAACAACCATATTTTGTATGAAATCAATAATCATGATAAATAATTATCAAACATCCAAATAACGACCAAAGTGGGATCTATAACTGTGTGAGCATTAAAGTAAATAACTAATGCTCATCACAGACTGTCAATCCATCGATTGACAGATAACTAAATATTGGGTTAGTGTGTATCCAATGTCATCCCAATACCCGTGTGGGGTTTCATCCGTCAACCAAATAATAAACTATTTGTGTACTTGGGCGAAGTGTGAAAATTATCGTCCCAATCACATGAACAAGTCGGGTAACTTGTAAATGGAAGTGTAATATTCAATTTGAATATACTAGCATTATATTTAACACATCACACATTTCAACATTTAGATATATATTTCTATTGCTTTTTGCCATGAACAAATGACAATGAAAAACCTAGTCTCTTAATTCAATTCTTTTATTTTAAACAATGTTACAATGGAAGGTAATCCTTTAATTCAATATGACAATAAAACTAATCTTTTATTTGAATTACCCTAAAGGTGTTATCTTAATTTTCTAATCTTTTCATTGTAACCAAATGACTATAAGATATAATTCCTTTTATTCTAGTCCTTTCATTGGGATCTAAACTACATTGAAAATGTCATTTTTAATGTACAATCTTTTTATTGAAAACAACGTGTCAATAAAAATATTCACTTTTATCTCAATCATTTTATTGTGAACAAAATGACAGAATTGACTAATTCTTTTAATGTAAACAAAATATGATGAATTTGTTGAATCCTTTTTTTTTATGTAAACAAAATGTAAATCTTGTCATAATCCTTTTAATGTAAACCAAATGTAAAATTATGTTATAATTCTTTTAAAATAACCAAGAATGTGATAATTTTCTTCACTAATCATGTTTTACACAAAATGATATTTTAATTTACAAAACCCATTTCTAATAAAAATGTGGTTTTTATTTATATAACAACTTTCAAATCAAAATGTCATTTTTATATATGCATAATACATTTCAAAAAAAAAAGATTGTTTTATTCAACAACATTTTCTAACAAAAATGAACTTTCAGTTCTAATTCTTTTAAAGTGACAAAAATCGTAATTTTGTCTAATTCCTTTTATTGTACAAAATATGATACTCTCGTCTAATCTTTTCAATGTAACAAAATATGATGATTTGGTTTAACTTTTCTTTAATGTACAAAATGTGATAATTCTGTCAAATTCTTCTCAATGGACAAAATATGCATTTCTAGTTTATACTTCTCAATGTACAAAAATATTCATTTTTGTACAATTTCCTTTTTAATGTAAAAAATATTCAATTTTGTATAATTCCTTTTTAATGATCAAAATGTGCTTTTTCTTCTTTGTGAACCAAAAATGTATTTTTGGTTTTTAATTCTTATCAATGATAAAAAATGTAATCTTCCTTCATAATGGCAAAAATGTATATTTTGGTTAGACTCTTTATTATGACCAAAAATAATTATTTTTGTTTCATTCCTTATAATTTACAAAATGTGTATTTTCACTTCATTCTTTTTAATGTGACAAAAGTGTCTATTCTAATTCATTCTTTTAATGTATATAAAAATATACATTTTCTAGTTCATTCTTTTAATGTATAAAAATATTCATTTTCCAGTTTATTCTTTTAATGTTTAAAAATATACATTTTCTAGTTTATTCTTTTAATGTATAAAAATATACATTTTCTAGTTTATTCTTTTAATGTATAAAGATATTTATTTGGTTACACTCTTTTTAATGACCAAAAATGACAATTTTGGGTTAAACTCTTCTTAATGTAAACAAAACTATATATTTTGATCTACTCCTTTTTAATGTAAACAAATGTTCATTTTGGTTTAATGCTTTTTAATACACAAAATATTCCTTTTTGTTTCACTAATCAAGTTTTGACAAAACAAGTTATTTTATTTCAGGGTAACATTCATTAGAAAATGTTATTTCATTTATAAAAATCGTGTTTTGACAAGAGATGTTATTTCATTTATAATACCCCAATTTATAAAAAAGATATTTTTATTTCTATTGTAAAATTTATAAAAAAAATGTTATTTTATTTCACAACACATTCTTTTGACAAAATGCTATTTTTGATTCAATTATCATTCTTTGACAAAAATACTATTTTTGTTTCAATTATCTTTCTTTAATGTCACCTTTTACAATGAAAATGTAAATTCCAATTTTAATATAACTTTTTACATAAGAATGTAAATTTATTTCTAATGTCATATTTGCATGAAATGTAAATTCTATTTTTAATGTCATATTTACATAAAATGTAAATCTTTTTTCTTCTAATTTCATATTACAAAAAATGTAAATTCTATTCTCTAACAAAAATGTGAATTTTTTTTGTTTCAATTCTAATAGTAAAACAAACAAAATGATAATTTTGTTTAGTCTAATTCAAATTAACAGAAAAGTTAATTTTAACCAGAAAATGAACAAAATAATAAATTTGTTCAATCTAATTCTAATCAACAGAAATGTAACAATTCTATCGCCACAATCTAAATCAAACAAATAGATGTGTATTTACAATTAACACAGAATAATAACAGTATGAATCAACTGCAAATTTTTAACAATAATTTCAGAATTTTATTTTCAATTATATAGGAAAGAAATAAAATAGATTTCTCACCTTGATTTGATTTTGTTCAGTTCAGAATGGAATTTTCCCTCAAATCTTGATTTGCTCAGTTTCAATTCTATTCAGCTTCATGGCGTAGGATCCTTCACCACGATCGCAACGCAATTCGTTTCGTCAAATTCTGTCGTCATATGTAAAAGTTAGACGCGTTTAAAGATCGGAAAATTAAATTATAAAAATAATTAACCAATCCCTCTCACCTACTAAGATTTTGCCATGTCACCTCCCCCTCCAAATTCCCTTTCTTCTTCCTTCGTCACCGTGAAACCCATAGCCGCCTAACTCAAGTCCAAATCGCACCCCCACTCGTTTTTCTGATGATCTGAAGCTTCCACGACATCACACTCCTTGAGTCCTCCCCGGCGCCCCCCATCTTGGCCAACTCGCACCTCCCAGGGGTCCCCAAATCGACCACTAACCCCCTGACTTTGAACACAAATTCCGACCACCTTGAGACTTGAAAAACGATCATAGCCGTACCAATTTGTAGAGGATAAAGAGTGCTTTGATTTCATATATTAAGTTTGAGATTCCATTGTCTGGATTTGAGGAAATTGAGGTGGAAAGTTCACACAATTTTGGCCATTGAAAGCATTAGGTGGCGGCTGTACAAATGATTTAGGGTTAGACCGTATTTCCCCTATATTTATACTATATTTATACCGTATTTAATACTATTTATTTATTTATTCAAGAAAAGGTTTGTTCCTTGATACTAACTCCGAATCGAACCCAACGAATGTCGCCTCTAGCCAAATACCCCCATCCCGGACACAATGGAACATGTTTCGTAACCCAGTTCGGCTGTTACGATATGTTTTTCTTTAAACTAAACTATAAATCAATTTAATTATTAAATTCAAACTTACATTTTAAATTACCGGGTCTACATACTACCTCTTAAAATTATAGAAAAATTATTTCTAGTTATGTTTTGACGATACGGTTCTAACGTGACTAATTTCATCGAATTCTGAGACCATTTAAAAAATGGCCTTTTTCGAGTCGATTAAATTTGACTGAAACTGACAAAACACGTTTTCCTTTACCACGCTCACATATTAATTCAAAAAATTATGAAAATTGAAACCTAGCAATAATTTGACATTCCAGTTCCAACAAAAGTGGTTTCGTCAAAAACAAAGGTCGTTTGAAAATGACTATTTTTAAGGCCAATATATTTAATATTAAAAATACATTTTTAAACAAATAAATTCTGAAACTCAAAATATATAAGTGTTCACTGTTTTTTAATGAAGAAACTTCATTCCGAACTCAATGGAAGTGGTTTCGAGTCGAAATTCCTTCATATGTGAAAAGTAGTCTTCCGGGCCCTATGTAATATATATAAACTCTACAACGACCTTTCTAAAAATTGAATTGAAATAACTTTTGATTTCCGCTATGAAATTTCAATTTTTCAGATTCGTTAGAAAGATATTATTAAACAGATTTAAATATTTCTGGTTTCATTCAATTCTGATTTATTTTGAATCCTGTATAGTCAATTAAAGTTCAAATTCAAATTTTCAAACTGCAACGCCGTTTTAAACTCCTTTAATAATTAAATTGCATTTATTCGTTTTAAAATAATTTTTAGTCGTTATTCTTTAAAATAGTTTATTTTAAACATTAAAATCCATTAAGATTTCTAAAATAAAAAAATTTAAATTGGCCCTAAAATTCCGGGTCATTACAGAACCCGACTCTTATGGGATGGGTGCCACGCAATTCCGAACCGGAGCCACTTCGAAGAGATTTTTCACCTATAAATACACCATCTGGAGGCATTTGAAAGGATCTTTTGGCAAATTCTCAGTTCTAACTTCCTCCATAGCCGAATTTCATAGCTACATTTAGATCAAAATCATCTCTTAAAGTTTCTTTTTGAGAGATTTGAGTGAGTTTATGCATTGTAATTGTGAAGTTGAGTGAGAATCATTGCTGTATTTGCATTCAAATAATCAATTCAAAAAGAATATAAAGTGGATGTAGGCTCGTTAACGCCGAACCACTATAAATCGTGTGTTCTTCGTTGTTTTTTAGTTCTATTTCATTAAGATCATAGCTCATTTGGGTGTTAGAACCAATTTTTGGTCTAACATTTTGGTGCTTTCACTGAGAAATTTTCGAATTCTCAGCCTTTTTGGGGTTATCATTCTACTATTTGGATTTTCAAGTTCAAAGAAGTTAATCCCTTCTCTCTGACTTCTTTCAGTACTTGTTGACTAACCATTGAAGAATCAAATGTTATGGCTAAGACCAAAGGAAAATAAGTGCAAGGCACTAGGGGAAATGATTCTAGAGAAGATCAGCAAGCTATGGTGTTAACAAGGTCACGCGCTCAAAGCTCAGGAGCAGATCGCTCCGACCAGGAGGATCCGAACC
The DNA here is from genome assembly GCA_030737875.1 of Allium sativum. NCBI lineage: Eukaryota > Viridiplantae > Streptophyta > Magnoliopsida > Asparagales > Amaryllidaceae > Allium > Allium sativum. The sequence goes on along the minus strand of CM060916.1, from coordinate 385,290,126 downwards.
AGATAGGGGCGGCGCCGATCCGAACCGAGTGGAAGGCACCGATACGATCCGGTCTCATGAGGTTGAAGGCTCTCACTCCCTTCATCCGAACCGCCCCAACCAGGCTGTTGTGAACCGATCCGACCCGAACCAGAATGAAGCTGAAACTTCTACTTGAGCTCCCTCCAACGCTCTGATTCCAGCCACGATGATTAATGTTCATCCTGATCCATCTGCACCCATTACTCAGGGAGATTTTTCACGTTTTCTTGACATGCTTCAGAACACTAAAGAAGAATTGGAAACCCAAAGGCGTGACAACCTTCGCATGCAGGAAAACATGATCACTATGGTTAGAGAACTATAGGAGCTCCGGAGGCAGAAGTCTCCTTCCCCGACACGTCGTCTTACTACAGATGATTCGTCTTCTTCGGAGGAGGAACGCCCTCGCGAGAGGAGGCCACTTGAACGACCTCAGAACCTTGATCAATTGACTTTTGGATCTTTGGGATCCCGAGAATACGCTGCTCGTGCACCGGGCCCCAATGACCCGAGCCTACAACAGTCTATGTTGCTACCCATGCGCGAATCCCACGTCTTACCCAGAGATCCTAATATAACCAACCCCATGCAGCAACAACTTCTCCAACCTCTACCTCATGAGATCGACCGGGAACACAGAGAGCAACGTAGAGCAGCTGCCGCCAGAAAAAGGAGGTTATCACCTGATCAGGAACCTAAGGGTAATCCGAACATCAGATCAAGGGAGCCTGTCCAAACATTAACAAATGCCGATGTATGGGCAATGGTTCGCAAGATCATGTCCGAAAGCCGGCACTATACTAATGAAGATTGGGGATTGAACGAAGTCATACCCCCTTCACAGATGACATCCTGAATTTCCAGTTCCCCCGACGATTCAACTTGCTTCAGATGGATCGATATTCAGGAAGAATAGACCGAGGGCAGCATCTGATGAGATATGCATGGTTCATGAATGCGGCAGTAGCTCCGGATGCCGTAAAATGCAAAGCTTTTCCAATCTATCTTGAAGACGTAGCCTTAATGTGGTTCACCCAACTCCCTCCTTGGTCGGTATCAAATTTCATAGAGTTGAGTGAGTGTTTCATGAATCAGTTTCGACTCCATGCCCAAAAGTCCAAGACTGTCATAGAAGTGTCACGAATTAAACAGGCCCTAGGAGAATCTTTGAAGACATATCTGGATCATTTCAACCAGGCCGTCACCGAAGTTAGTGATCCCCATGAGCCCACTATCCTGATGGCCTTGATAGAAGGGATAGATCCTGGCACAGAGTTCGGAGATTACTTGGCTGGAAAACCACCTCCTACTAGAGAATTGTTCTATGAAAAGGCTAAGGTCCGGTTAAGGCGAGAAGAAGCTAAGGCAAAACGAAAGAGAAAGTCCGAAGGGGCCTCGAAGGAGGGTGTCCAAAGTAACATTGTTGTGAAACAATCTGGTGACAGTTCAAGGAAGGTGGAAGTAAATTTTGGCAACCAGAGTGGTGGTAATAGCAACAGAAATGGGAACGGCAATAGAAGGAACATAAACCGAGGGAATAGCTCTAATAAAAGACCCAGATTCCAGATTTTGAAAATTACACGCCGTTAAATGATACGTTGGAGAACATTTATTTAGATACATACAATATATTGCAGTACAAAAAACCACCACCTAGAGATTCTATTGAGAAAGAGATTGAAACAGGAAAGTTTTGCTTGTTTCATGGTACACACGGTCATTCCACCAATGAGTGCCGTCATTTGAGGGATATCGTCGAAAAATTGCTACGAGAAGGGAAATTGGATGAGTACAAGGCCGCCCCAAGGGACAAGGGGCAAGGGGGACAAGCCCCGAACCAAGACCAGCCTGCTTCAAAACCCACAGCTCAGCAAAAAGGTAAGAGGATCGTCATTAACTCTATTATAGGCGGACCTCACTTAGTCGGCCATAGTTTTAAAGCAATGGACTAGTACGTTAACGCCGCCAAGCATTTTGAAGTAGGAGAATGCAGTAGCCTTGACGATGTCACTCTAATAAAACAACAAAAAAACGATGTTAGATGATGTTGTGTTCCTCAATAGAGATGATTCTGGAGTTAAATCTCCAACCGACGATCCACTAGTGATTACCACGACAATTGGCCCCGCTTTAGTCCATAAGTGTTAGTGGACAACGGAAGCTCGGTCAATATCCTCTTCAAGAAAGCTTTCGAACAAATGAGGCTCGAAGAAAAAGACTTAAAGCCATGTCAAGGATGGATACGTGGCTTTAACGGAGCATCTACAACTCCGATGGGTTTTGTGGAATTACCAGTCACACTAGGGCAGGGAGATCGCCAGAGAGTAAGGAACCTGCCGTTCGTAGTTTTGGATTTGGAGTCACCTTACAATGCCTTCCTAGGCTGACCAGCCCTTGCCGAATTTAGGGCATGTATTGCGCCTTGGTGCTTACTGCTTAAATTCCCGACTGACTCACGAGTTGGGACGATGAGGGGCGACCAAGCTACGAGACGAGCTTGTTACGTGGCAGAGTTAAAGATGTTAATGAAAGGGTTGAATATAGATGCTAAGGATGATTCCACCCCTCCAAAGAAGGCCTCAGCATAGCAATTAAGGGGTCCTGTCCCAAGAGAGTCGCCCTCAGACGTGCTCGAGGACATAGATCCCAGAGAGGATAGAGAATCCAGGGACAGGAAGGCAGCTCCCAACGAAATAACAATCGATGTACCTATTGACGAAACTGATCCAACAAAAGTACTAAAGATCGGCTCGCAACTGGATCCAGTTAGAGCGAGGGAATTGGCTGATTTCTTAAAGGCAAATCTGGATGTGTTTTCCTGGACTCACGCTGACATGTGTGGATTTTCACCTACCATCATGAGCCACTCTTTGTGTATTAATCCAAAGCACCCACCAGTCAAGCAGAAGAGACGAATGTTGGGCCTAGAGCGATCAGCAGCTTTGAAAGAAGAATTAGAGAAATTAAAAGGTAATGGATTCATTAAGGATTCGAAATATCCTGACCGGATATTGAATCCTGTCCTGGTAAAAAAGTAAAATGGGAAGTGGAGAACGTGCATCGAATTTTCTGATTTGAAAAAGGCTTACCCGAAGGATAGCTTTCCTCTTCCCAGAATTGATCAACTAGTAGATTCAACGGCCGGGCATGAACTCTTATCCTTTACGGATGCCTATTTCGGGTACAATCAAATTCCCATGCACATACCAGATCGGGAGCAAACAAGCTTTATCACATACTTGGGGTTGTATTGTTACGTGGTAATGCCATTTGGGTTAAAAAATGCGGGAGCCACGTACCAGCGCATAGTCAACCGCATGTTTTACAATCAAATCGGGAGAACCATGAAAGTTTACGTAGATGATATGCTCGTGAAATCAAAGCAATCTCCCGATCAAACGAAGGACTTGGCAGAAATGTTCGGCATACTACGAAGTTATGGGATGAAGTTGAACCCCTTGACGTGTTCTTTTGGCATGGCATCAGGTAAGTTCCTTGGCTTTATCGTGAGTTCCAGAGGAATTGAAATCAACCCGGACCAAATAGCAACGATCCAGAATATAGAGGAGCCGCGAAAGATTAGGGATGTTCAAAGCTTAGCTGGGAAGGTTGCAGCACTGGGAAGATTAATCTCCAAAGCAACAGACAAGTGTGTACCTTTCTTCGATCTTATAAAATGGGGAAAGCAAAATTTTGAGTGGACTCCCGACTGTGTGAAGGCGTTCCAGAATTTGTTAGACTTCTTAGAAAAGCCTCCAATATTATCAAAGCCTGTGCAACATGAGGATTTATTCGTCTACTTGGCGGTATCATCTCGCACCGTCAGTGCAGCACTAGTACGTGAAGAGGATAAAGTCCAGAAATCTGTGTGTTACATAAGCAAAAAACTAGCTGCTGCAGAACGTAACTATTCGAAGATAGAGAAGCTTGCTTATAGCCTCCTGATTGCTTCCTGCAAACTTCGCCATTATTTTCAGGCACACCGGATAGTTGTATATACCGATCAACCTTTAAGACTAGTGCTGCAGAAACCCGAGGCATCAGGCTGGTTACTTAAATGGAATATCGAGCTGAGCCAGTTTGATTTGAACTTTCAGCCGCAAAGATCAATAAGGGGCAGGCCTTGGCTGACTTTATAACATAATTTACAATTCCTGAAGAGGAAACGGTGGGTGACAAGGTAGTTTCTTTGGATCGAGAGTTAGAGCTTAGTCCGTGGAAATTATATACGGACGGGGCCAAGAATGATAGAAAGTCCGACGCCGGAGTTGTTATGATAACTCCTGAAGGACGATCTATCTACTATGCATTACGATTAGAGTTCGCTGCTACTAACAACGACTCTGAGTATGAAGCCCTGATTGCCGGGCTGAAACTCGTCAAAGATTTGGGAGTGAAGACACTAGATATATATTGTGATTCCAAGATAGTTGTATGTCAAGTTCGGGAAGAATTTGCTGCTAAAGGACCTCGACTCATCACTTATTTCAAAAAGGTAAGGGAGTTATTGGAAGGTTTGGAGCATTATAGCATAACACACATTCCAAGAGCGGAAAATCAGAAAGCAGATCGACTGGCGAAGCTAGCAAGTTATGATAATCCTAAAGAAACCGAAATGGTTCCGATAGAGTTGTTGGAATCACCGAGTTTCGACCTAATGGAGGCAGAGCTAGTCTTGGAAGTGGAACCAGAAAGAGAATCCTAGATGACATCAATTAAGAATTTTCTCAAGAATGGAACCCTCCCGTTGAGAAAGAGCGAAAGACGAGCTGTAAGACGCAAGGCTGCAAGATACGTTTTACAGGACGACGTCCTTTATCGTCAAGGGTTTTCAATGCCCCTATTACGGTGTATCGCACATGACGACATCAAACGTGTACTGCAAGAGGTGCATGAAGGTGAGTGTGGTGATCACACTGGGGGCCAAACCCTAGCAAATAAAGTGTTACGGTACGGATATTTCTGGCCTACCGTGAATAAAGACACGGCTGATTATTCACGACGCTGCGATAGATGTCAAAGATATGCCAAAGTTCCCAGAGCGCCTCCGACTCAGCTCAAGTTGATGGTAAGTCCGTGGCCGTTTGCCATGTGGGGAATTGACATTATTGGAGTACTACCTATTGCCAGAGGAGGAGCTAAGTACGCGATCGTTGCCGTAGACTACTTCACAAAATGGGTGGAAGCTGAACCTCTAACAACCATCACGGCAAGGAAGGTGATCAGTTTTGTGGTCAGAAACATTATTGTCGATTTGGAATACCATATACCATCGTAACTGATAATGGCACGCAATTTGACAGCATCGAGTTCAAAAACTTCTGCCAGAAATATAAGATTGATAAACGATACACTGCAGTAGCTCACCTGCAGTCAAATGGCCAGGTCGAAGCCATAAATAAAGTCATTAAATCAATTCTAAAGAAGCGGTTGAAGCAGGCCAAAGCTAGATGGGTAGATGAGTTGCCATTAGCTTTATGGGCATACAGGACGACCTTTAAGTCGACTACCGGCCATACTCCCTATTCACTTTCCTTTGGATCAGAAGCAGTAATCCCAGTAGAATTAGAAGTCCCTTCTCCTTGAGTTGTGTATTATGACCCGATGACAAATAAAGCACTCCTTCTAGAATCTCTTGATATGATTGAAGAAAAAAGAGATGAAGCCGACTTGCGTGCCTCGAGACATCGACATCAAGTAGCACGTTATTATGACCAAAAGGTTCGCCTCAAAACCTTTGAACCAGGAGACCTAGTACTGAAACGAGTCTTCCCGCATTTAACCCAATTGGGTCCAAAATGGGAAGGGCCATACACCATCCAACGTAAGCTTGATACAGGAGCATTCAAGCTAACGACCGTGGACGGTGAGGAGATTCCCCGAGCTTGGAACGCTTAGCACCTACGACGATATCTGAGCTAAATATGAAATGTCATTTCTTTTGTTTTCATAAGCTATGTAAAAAGGCACGACTTGCCTTAAAAAGTCTGTTTATGTGAACAAAGGATTATAAAGTGGATGTAGGCTACGACTTAGCTGAACCACTATAAAAATATCGTGTGTCATTTACTTTCCTGCATTATTTATATCTTCAACAATTATTCTATCATGACTATGAAACACGAAATGTTAAATTAAATTTGGAAAGTTGGAGATGACCTATATGCAGGAACAAACAAAACGGCCGTTTGTACGATAAGACATAGAAGAGTGGGAAGACGACATTCTTAACTCTAACTCTCTAGAATCGAGAGAGAGTATAAAGGACAGGAAGACAACGTCTCTGAGGCGTGAAGGTGCACCCAGATGAGAGACCGCCTCAACGATACTATAACCTGGATACGAGACAGGAGAGTATAAAGATGCTAGAAAGAACAGGCATCAATGACGAAAGGAATATGGCCCTGTCAGAGAATCGGGGGCATTTGGATTTTTTAATTTAATCAATCTTGAGTAGTTCTTGCATAATTATCCAAGATTATCTGGGGGCATATATGTGCACACATATTCCCCTCAACCATGACTTTATTACATAACTTTAGTATGATATACTTTTGTATTTTCACTTTAGTACTGAACTAACGACTATTAGACATTGTAGGAAATATACTATTTTTATTTACAAACGTGTTAGTTTGTACAAGGAAAACAAGCAAAAAAGAAGATGCGAGGGCCGCACTCGCTACAACAATTGCGAACCAATTAAATGCCAAAATAAAACAAAGTACCTCATCATTTGGGCTTTGGAGCGGACTTGGATTTTTTGGCAGCCTTCTGAGCATCCCTAGACTCTTTTTCAGCATCAGTCAGAATGCGCTTTTTCTTTTTCTCCCCTGCAACTGAAGTGCTAGAATCGATTGATTTCTTCCCAGGAGTCGGAACACTGGAATCAAGAGATGTAACACCCCGTAATTCTATAACGCTAAGATTCACAAATCAAGGCAGAATTAAAAGTTAAAATCAAAATCAAGGGAAACGGGCTGCGCCATTGCGTTCGTCTCAGAATTCTGCATGAAAACGAGTTCGAGTTTGCGTAAATCGGAGTCCGTATGAGGAAGATATGGCCTCCGGAAGTTTCAGCAAAGTTCAAATTTCAAAACAGACTCAGAAGCAGGTCGACTGGGGAGTCGACTGGGTAGTCGACCCCCCCCCCCCCCCAGGTCGACTGGGTAATCGACCCCCCCTCCCCCTGCTTTTTCCAGCTTTCTGAACCTGATTCGTTTCTCTGTATCCGGATGCCATTCTGACCAGATTCGTTGACTTCTACACTATATAAACAGCCCTGCTCTTCTTCTCTATTCACAATTCTTTTCTATCCTTATGCTGCCTCTGAGAAAATATATAAATAAAAATAAGAAGATAATACGAAAATCCAAGACAAGGTTATGCTGCTCAAGTTGTCTAAAAGAGATTCAAAGCTTCAAGATAAGGATTAAAGGCTAAACGTCGCACGAATCATAGCAACGCCTCCTTTCTATTCTAATCTAATCTCTGTAAGTCAGTTATTTCAAGATTTGAACGTTTTTCTCTGTTCGTGACATGAAATTAAAGGAATAAAAGAATATGACAATTCTCTCTCTCTATTCGAATCAGTGCCTATACTCTTGAACCTAATTAAGAACTGTATGATTCGAGGACAAATAAGACCGTGACTATGAAACTATGGACCTTAAAACCATTTGCCTATGACTATGAACATTGCCTATGACTATGGACATTGCCTATGACTATGAACATTGCCTATGACTGTGACTGTGACTATGAGGATTATTTCCTTGACTAAGCCTATGCCTTTAATTAGGAAATATAAATTATTGCCTATGACATAACAAGGACATCTGTGATTAAACACCTGTGATTCATGACTAGAAAAGTGCTGCTTGTGACTATGAAATTGGGTCTAAACCCGATCATCTATTCTGTCTATTCTTGGTTATCTTTGGTTTTAGACCTTGGGAATTTACCTATTAAGTTAGGTCTACCCATGTTCATGAACCTACGTCTCTATTCTGTCTATTCTTGGTTTTCTTTGGTTTTAGAATTTGGGAATTTACCTATTAAGTTAGGTCTACCCATGTTCTTGAACCGACGTCGTTATTCAACCCTTTTTATGCCAGTTAGTATGTCTATCTTTTGCATAGCATCTTTGGTTCATTCCCTATTTTCTACGAACCTAGCTTTATTTAAAATCTAGACTGGATCACGATTATACGAACGCTGGGAATGCGGTTTGGGCAAAATATGAAATTTACTAAAAACGTAGTTCAACTTGGAAATTGGCATAAATTGGGAACATGCATTATGGCATGTTCATAGAAATGCAAATTGGATAAATTTGACATGAATTATAAGATGTGTAATTTGAATCTAGTATTGACGTGTTAATCTAGCATTTACATGAATAGTGAACTAGAGTAATAAGTCTAGAATTAGAATGTTGAATCGGAATTGGATTAGCTAATTTGGCACGAAAAGTATATTGGCATAAATGTGAAATTGTCCATAATTGGGAGTAATTGGCAGGTTTAGCAAAATCATGGTTAGTGACACTTAATTTGGTATAGTCCACATACCAAAAAGCATAAATATGGTTTAGAAGGGGAAATGGGCCATAAGAATGAATGTAGACAATTTACATTAAAAGAGTAATTAGGAAATAAGTAAATTAGAAATAATTTACTTATAGAATTTGGCCTGAATGAGAAAAAATAAATTAAGACAAATTAAAGGTTTATTAACGACATCTCATTTAATGACACACCAGAAAGTTCTAGGGTGACATAGAGGATAGTGTCTAGGCTTGGCTTTGGAAAATACAAGTTTCATGCTCTCCCTGGCTATCCCTAACTGATCCGACGAACGGGATGGTTACTTTCAAATCTTGATTTGAAAATAAATTGAAACCCTTTTGAACTTAGAAAACACGAATATGCCTAGCCCGAGGTTAGACTGAGTTGCGATGTAATCCTGCCCGGAACCAATCGGCACATCCAATAGTCGCAACAATACCTGTCTAATGTGAGTGGTAGCGGCTTTAATTTATTTAGTTAAAGCTAGAACAAGAATGGTAGGGTTAAGTTAACTAAGACACTTAACCAGTTCAACATGATAACTAGACTGATGGGTGAGGTTAGGTTCAGACTGACACTTAACATGGTTAAGCAAGAATGGGAGGGTTAAGTCCATAGGAACATTTAACCAACTTAACACAATTAAGCTAGAATGGGAGGGCTAAGTCCATAGAGACACTTAACCAAACTCAAGGTAGCAAAACGAGACTTGTAGGGGTTAAGTAAAGTTAATACACTTAGCCAAATTAATATGTTAACTAGACTAGAGGTTGGGGTTAAGTAAAATCTAATACACTTAGCCAATTTTGATATGTTAGCTGGGCTAGACCGTAGGGTTAAGTAAACCTGAACACTTAACCATCAGGTTGTGATAAAGGAATGAGGTTAAGTCTAAAACATGAAGGGATAATACTTAACCATTAATAACATGTTAGTTAAAACAGACGGGCAAGGTTAAGTTAAAAAGGAACACTTAACCAATACAGGATGAAGGGGTAGGGTTAAGTAATAAGAAATATTTAACCAATATAACTTGGTTTGTGGTAGGGTTAAGTCAACGTGAATTGCTGATGACACTTAACCAGCTTAACAGGATAAATGAAGAGGGTTAAGTTAGCTTGAATTGACTAATGACACTTAACAAATCCAAATTGACTGGAAAGAGAACTAAGTAGTAAACCTTAGTTCGAAGGAGCTAAGTTGTAAACCTTAGTTAAGAAAACAACGATTCTGGAAACTACGTGGAAAACCTTAGTTGACAAAACTAAGTAGTAATTCTTAGTATAACACGAGGAGGAGCGAACGTCCGTCTGATTAAAAAGAAGGCTCCAACGAATTGGGTTACGAAGCCCGAGGCTTCGAGGGGACGTGAGGGTACTCTTGGTATCCCTCTGTGAGGCTGCAGATGATCCGCCTGGGCCCACAGAGGTTAAGGTCTGTATAGAAGAACCAGGGGTATGCCTTGGTTGCAATACATGGCAACCTAAAGACTAGGATGGACCGGCGTGATTCGGCGAGCAAACTGTAGCCCTGTGATAGCGACTCGTCGTCTACCATCCATCTTGAGTCAATCGAGATACGTGAAGCGGAAAGGCGGAGAACTCCAAAAGACCATATACTTGCTATCTAGTTATGGGTGAGGATGGCCATAGGATAGTGGGGCACCGGGGGCCGGCGTATAGTTCTCATTTTACAAGTTGTGCCTTTCATTAGTTGAGGGAGGGGTCAAGTGGGACCATAGCCACTGGAATAAAAACAGACCTTAGCATCTGCATCGGCAGATATCTGAAAGCTCTCGACCGAGTTCTGTATTCCTTGATTTGCCCTGTCATAGGACTCGGACCGCACATTACAGGACATGTGCATCTAGACAAGCGATAACGATTCGCGATACATGCGTGGGGAATTATAGGAACATATACCACTCTAGGTAGTGTGTCCTAGACTTGGGGGCATCGTTCGACAGGTAGCGTAATCCCTAGTTGGACTAGGTGGCATAAACCCTGAACTCGAGAAGCGTTCGGCAGATAGCGTAAACTCTAGTTAAATCTAGAAAGCACTTGGTAGAAAACCCTAGATTAGATCTAGGTAATAAATAATAAATGTATGCCTGAAGGCAATGGAAACTACAGGGGTTGGGATCACGTTATCGTTACTAGTTGGAACACTAGTTAGGTGGTGCAGAGATATAAAAACCAATATAACAAGGAAATAGCGAAGCGGCGAAAGTATTATAGCATATCCAGTTTATCTTATCTTAGCATATCTTGTGATTATCTTGTCTAATCTTGCTAACCCTATGGTCATGGTGTAATCTTGGATTCAGTTAATTCATGTCGTTTTGTTTTTCCATGTTCACATGCTAGAAGTTACTGAACTTACTCAGGCTTTATGTCTGACTCTGTTTTTCTTTCGTCTTCTTTTCTTCCATTCCCCCCAGGTAGTAAAGGAGGGAATAGTATAGCCCAGGTTAAGTCGGACTGTCACTCTTTCCCAGCTTGAAGATTTGTCGAAGTTTTGCTTGGATTCTCTGTTCAGATGCTATGGCTGGCTCTTGCTAAAATTTGGGGAATATAAATGTTGTTTTATGCTTCTTTATTTTGTAAGACATTTGATACTCTGATATTGTAAAGAGACCATTGTACAAACTATTTTATCAATAAAGCAAAGTTTTTTTTTCCGCTATTTAATTTCTGTCTATCTTGTAATTTATCTGCATCTTTTACCTTAAAATGCTCCACAGAACTTAGTGCACTCCCTTTGTGAGTGACACTAACGGACGTGGGGTGTTACACGTGGTATCAGAGCTGAAGGTTACCAGATCAGATAAAGGGTTTGAAAAATTATTTTCAAAACAGTTTTAAAAGAAGCATTTTCAAGAGAAAAGATTTGTTTTAAAAAGGCATATTCCCCAAAGCCATACGCACTTCCTCTCTTCCTCTGTTTGAATTCTTGTCTCCTTCTTTCTTGAGTCTCTGGGGCTCCTGGCTTTCTGGGATGTAACCTCATCGAAGGGCGAAGTAGTGCCCGACTTCCATCTATGGCTGTGGTTGTTTAACCTACGGCCAGTTTTCTTTCAAGCTTATAGAGTTTTTTTTTTGTACGATGGAAGCAGCTTTCGAGAGATTTGTCAACATGACTACACACGGAAGGGGATGAGGAGTTTGGCTAGGGAGCACAACCCTAGGATGAGGAATTCATGGATGTAGATTTAGCTCACGAAGTAGGAAGAAATTATAAAACCTAAGACAAGAGGAAGTATCTTTACTAGGGAATGATAGGGCATATAATTAAGGGCAAGGGCAAGAACGAGGAACAAGGTTTTCAGAAGGGCAAGAACCTACTTTCGCCACCAAGCGTACCTAGGAGAAAGGTAGTAAAGTTATGTTGGAAGAGTCTAGCTTTTCTGTTTGTTCTCTTTCTTTCGGTTTTAGAACTTCGCATTTGTTCATATTTGCTTCCATAGTTGAGTCTCTGCACCTTAGTACTTGTATAGTAAAAGATCCCAACTAGTGCTCAAGTGTTTGGTTGTTTTTGCTTAGATCATCTCACGTAGATCGTCCAAATTCGGAGGAGACATTCCTCGGGTGCTTGTCTGATATTGGTTTAGGCCTTTGGGGCTTGTACTTGAGGGATGTCGAGTTCGACTAGGATGGTTTGCGTGAGAGATGAATAGTAGTGGCAGGTACTCTAAAAAGCACGTAGTAACCTTTCGACCCCTATAGTTATGGCATGGCGGATAAGAGGGAGACCTCTAATCATCTTAGTACATATACTTGGTACCGTGATTGACATCTGTTTATTTTGGAAATGGAGATCGGAAACTTCACAATCGTGAAGTTAAATTAGTTAAGATACAGTGGAGTAAGGCTCAAGAAGGCTAGATACTAGCGTCATACCCTTTTTCTTAAGGATGCATCCTTGATTTCTTTGTGTAGGAGCTTAACGCATAATTGTTTCTCTCTTTCCGAAGTATATCACCTTGGTCGTATCTTCGATCCTTAGGTAGAAGCCAATGGATGTAAACATGTGTTTGAAACATGTTATAGTTGGTGGTTGCAAGTGATTGCTAATGGTTGCTCGTGGATGCATATGCATACGTATTAGGCACTAGATCAAGTTCAGACGCTTGCATATTGCATTTACAAATATGTATTTGTTTGTAAGTTGAACTTGATATGTTATCATATGGATGTTGCATATGGATGAATGGCTGTGCACGCATGTAGTATTTACATAACTAGGGACGCTTGCATACATGATTGGACGCATGGCATTGACATGATTCGCATTAAGGAGGTCAACTGAATAAGTAGACCGCCTGATTTTGCATTAGATAATGACATATACACACACTATGCATATAAACATGAAAGCATTAGAAATCTTTTAAGGACAGTGAATGCCTGTGATTGGATGGTTGAGTAGATGGGTGACTGGATGGTAGGACACATTCTTCCTAACTTGAAGATTTCGGGGACGAAATCCTTTTAAGTGGGGGAGAATGTAACACCCCGTAATTCTGTAACGCTAAGATTCACAAATCAAGGCAGAATTAAAAGTTAAAGTCAAAATCAAGGGAAACGGGCTGCGCCATTGCGTTCGTCTCAGAATTCTGCATGAAAACGAGTCCAAGTTTGCGTAAATCGGAGTCCGTATGAGGAAGATACGGCCTCCGGAAGTTTCAGCAAAGTTCAAATTTCAAAACAGACTCAGAAGTAGGTCGACTGGGGAGTCGACTGGGTAGTCGACCCCCCCCCCCCAGGTCGACTGGGGAGTCGACTAGGTAGTCGACCCCCCCAGGTCGACTGGGGAGTCGACTGGGTAGTCGACCCCCCTTTTTCCAGCTTTCTGAACCGGATTCGTTTCTCTGTATCCGGACGCCATTCTGACCAGATTCGTTGACTTCTACACTATATAAACAGCCCTGGTCTTCTTCTCTATTCACAATTCTTTTTTATCCTTATGCTGCCTCTGAGAAAATATATAAATAAATAAAAATAAGAAGATAATACGAAAATCCAAGACAAGGTTATGTTGCTCAAGTTGTCTAGAAGAGATTCAAAGCTTTAAGATAAGGATTAAAGGCTAAATGTCGCACGAATCATAGCAACGCCTCCTTTCTATTCTAATCTAATCTCTGAAAGCCAGTTATTTCTAGATTTGAACGTTTTTCTCTGTTCGTGACATGAAATTAAAGGAATAAAAGAATATGCCAATTCTCTCTCTCTCTCTCTCTCTATTCGAATCAGTGCCTATACTCTTGAACCTAATTAAGAACTATATGATTCGAGGACAAATAAGACCGTGACTATGAAACTATGGACCTTAAAACCATTTGCCTATGACTATGAACATTGCCTATGACTATGGACATTGCCTATGACTATGAACATTGCCTATGACTGTGACTGTGACTATGAGGATTATTTCCTTGACTAAGCCTATGCCTTTAATTAGGAAATATAAATTATTGCCTATGACATAATAAGGACATCTGTGATTAAACACCTGTGATTCATGACTAGGATAGTGTTGCTTAAGTTTTGTGACTATGAAATTGGGTCTAAACCCGATCATCTATTCTATCTATTCTTGGTTATCTTTGGTTTTAGACCTTGGGACTTTACCTATTAAGTTAGGTCTACCCATGTTCTTGAACCTACGCCTCTATTCTGTCTATTCTTGGTTTTCTTTGGTTTTAGACCTTGGGAATTTACCTATTAAGTTAGGTCTACCCATGTTCTTGAACCGACGTCGTTATTCAACCCTTTTTATGCCAGTTAGTATGTCTATCTTTTGCATAGCATCTTTGGTTCATTCCCTATTTTCTACGAACCTAGCTTTATTTAAAATCTAGACTGGATCACGATTATACGAACGGTGGGAATGCGGTTTGGGCAAAATATGAAATTTACTAAAAACGTAGTTCAACTTGGAAATTGGCATATATTGGGAACATGTATTATGGCATGTTCATAGAAATGCAAATTGGATAAATTTGACATGAATTATAAGATGTGTAATTTGAATCTAGTATTGACGTGTAAATCTAGCATTTACATGAATAGTGAACTAGAGTAATAAGTCTAGAATTAGAATGTTGAATCGGAATTGGATTAGCTAATTTGGCACGGAAAGTATATTGGCATAAATGTGAAATTGGCCATAATTGGGAGTAATTGGCAGGTTTAGCAAAATCATGGTTAGTGACACTTAATTTGGTATAGTCCACATACCAAAAAGCATAAATATGGTTTAGAAGGGGAAATGGGCCATAAGAATGAATGTAGACAATTTACATTAAAAGAGTAATTAGGAAATAAGTAAATTAGAAATAATTTACTTATAGAATTTGGCCTGAATGAGGAAATATAAATTTAGTCAAATTAAAGGTTTATTAACGACATCTCTTTTAATGACACACCAGAAAGTTCTAGGGTGACATAGAGGATAGTGTCTAGGCTTGGGTTTGGAAAATACAAGTTTCCTGCTCTCCCTGGCTATCCCTAACTGATCCGACGAACGGGATGGTTACTTTCAAAACTTGATTTGAAAATAAATTGAAACCCTTTTGAACTTAGAAAACACGAATATGCCTAGCCCGAGGTTAGACTGAGTTACGATGTAAACCTGCCCGGAAGCAACCGGCACATCCAGTAGTCGCAACAATACCTGTCTAATGTGAGTGGTTGCGGCTTTAATTTATTTAGTTAAAGCTAGAACAAGAATGGTAGGGTTAAGTTAACTAAGACACTTAACCAGTTCAACATGATAACTAGACTGATGGGTGGGGTTAGGTTCAGACTGACACTTAACACGATTAAGCAAGAATGGGAGGGTTAAGTCCATAGGAACATTTAACCAAATCAACACAGTTAAGCTAGAATGGGAGGGCTAAGTCCATAGAGACACTTAACCAAACTCAAGGTTGCAAAAGGAGACTTGTAGGGGTTAAGTAAAGTTAATACACTTAGCCAAATTAATATGTTAACTAGACTAGAGGTTGGGGTTAAGTAAAATCTAATACACTTAGCCAATTTTGATATGTTAGCTCGGCTAGACCATAGGGTTAAGTAAACCTGAACACTTAACCATCAGGTTGTGATAAAGGAATGAGGTTAAGTCTAAAACATGAAGGGATAATACTTAACCATTAATAACATGTTAGTTAAAACAGACGGGCAAGGTTAAGTTAAAAAGGAACACTTAACCAATACAGGATGAAGGGGTAGGGTTAAGTAATAAGAAATATTTAACCAATATAACTTGGTTTGTGGTAGGGTTAAGTCAACGTGAATTGCTGATGACACTTAACCAGCTTAACAGGATAAATGAAGAGGGTTAAGTTAGCTTGAATTGACTAATGACACTTAACCAATCCAAATTGACGGGAAAGAGAACTAAGTAGTAAACCTTAGTTAAAAGGAGCTAAGTAGTAAACCTTAGTTAAGAAAACAACGATTCTGGAAACTAAGTGTAAACCTTAGTAGACAAAATTAAGTAGTAATTCTTAGTATAACACGAGGAGGAGCGAACGTCCGTCTGATTAAAAAGAAGGCTCCAACGAATTGGGTTACGAAGCCCGAGGCTTCGAGGGGATGTGAGGGTACTCTTGGTAACCCTCTGTGAGGCTGCAGATGATCCGCCTGGGCCCACAGAGGTTAAGGTCTGCGTAGAAGAACCAGGGGTATGCCTTGGTTGCAATACATGGCAATCTTAAGACTAGGATGGACCGGCGTGATTCGGCGAGCAAACGATAGCCCTGTGGTAGCGACTCGTTGTCTACCATCCATCTTGAGTCAATCGAGATACGTGAAGCGGAAAGGCGGAGAACTCCAAAAGACCATATACTTGCTATCTAGTTATGGGTGAGGAAGGCCATAGGATAGTGGGGCACCGGGGGCCGGCGTATAGTTCTCATTTTACAAGGTGTGCCTTTCATTAGTTGAGGGAGGGGTCAAGGGGGACCATAGCCACTGGAATAAAAACAGACCTTAGCATCTACATCGGCAGATATCTGAAAGCTCCCGACCGAGTTCTGTATTCCTTGATTTGCCCTGTCACTGGAATAAAAACAGACCTTAGCCACTGGAATAAAAACAGACCTTAGTATATGCATCTACATCTAGACAAGCGATAACGATTCGCGATACATGCGTGGGGAAGTATAGGAACATATACCACTCTAGGTAGTTTGTCCTAGACTTGGGGGCATCGTTCGACATGTAGCGTAATCCCTAGTTGGACTAGGTGGCATAAACCCTGAACTCGAGAAGCGTTCGGCAGATAGCGTAAACTCTAGGTAAATCTAGAAAGCACTTGATAGAAAACCCTAGATTAGATCTAGGTAATAAATAATAAATGTATGCCTGAAGGCAATGGAAACTACAGGGGTTGGGATCACGTTATAGTTACTAGTTGGAACACTAGTTAGGTGGTGCAGAGATATAAAAACCAGTATAACAAGGAAATAGCGAAGCGGCGAAAGTATTAGAGCATATCCAGTTTATCTTATCTTAGCATATCTTGTGATTATCTTGTCTAATCTTGCTGATTCTATGGTCATGGTGTAATCTTGGATTCAGTTAATTCATGTCGTTTTGTTTTTCCATGTTCACATGCTAGAAGTTACTGAACTTACTCAGGCTTTATGTCTGACTCTGTTTTTCTTTCGTCTTCTTTTCTTCCGCCCCCCAGGTAGTAAAGGAGGGAATAGTATAGCCCAGGTTAAGTCGGACTGTCACTCTTTCCCAGCTTGAAGATTTGTCGAAGTTTTGCTTGGATTCTCTGTTCAGATGCTATGGCTGGCTCTTGCTAAAAATTTGGGGAATATAAATGTTGTTATATGCTTCTTTATTTTGTAAGACAGATGATACTCTGATATTGTAAAGAGACCATTGTACAAACTATTTTATCAATAAAGCAAAGTTTTATTTTCTGCTGTTTAATTTCTGTCTGTCTTGTAATTTATCTACATCTTTTACCTTAAAATGCTCCACAGAACTTAGTGCATTCCCTTTGTGAGTGACACTAACGGACGTGGGGTGTTACAAGAGAAGACTTTTTAGCAAGCTCTTCTGTAATAGACCTATTTGAAAGCTTAACGACTAACCTTGATCCAGGATCCACCACTGCAAGAGGCTTAAGGATTTTAGGGTTCATGTCTTCAACTTTTAGCTGCATACGTTTGTCTTGATCGACTTTCATTTTAGCTAAAGTGATGTCATCGGCGCTTTTGGAATCCCCAATTATAGCCACATCGGGGTCTTCCTCATGCCCCTCGCTATCGGCATCGTCTTTCAAGGCATCTATCATCTCGTCATCATGAGGAGCATCACCCTTAGACAATTCAGCTCCCCCTCCTGACTCTACTGTGGCAGTCTTATCCTTTTCTCCTTGAGCCTTCTCCGCGGATTTTGCTCCGGTGGTGGTTCCCTGAGGCCCGCCAGTCTTCTCGGTCGGTTCAACACCTACAGAATGAGAAGCAACTGTTATCAACTCAAGAGAAAATAAAGGATCCTCCATCGATTGCCCAATTATGTGATGAAAAGTGGAAACAGCCTTAACGAATTGGGGTGAAAACATAGAAATACCTTCCGATGATTTCTCAGTTGCAGTGACTGCCGTCTCTGACGCCGTCTCGGGTATGGGGGATAAAAGAGCTGCCTGAGGGATCCCTGGGTTTTCAAGGTCATATCCCTCGACTTCGGAAGTTTCGGCGGTAGTAGAAGAAGAAGCAGCCTCAGGGATATTCTTTTGTTTGGCCATCTGCTTCTCCTCCTCCATAGCAGCGGCGATGAGGCGACGCCCTTCGGCCAGACGTGCCGGCTCATCATCTCTCAGATATTTTTCCATGAGTTTATCTTCGTCAATGGAATCTACCTTGAGTTCCTCTTTCTCCCATTCGATAATTTGAGTCCATACGTGAACCAAGGTAGTTGGATAATCTTCAATCCAAGAGATGTTTCGGTGACGAATTATATGCGCGAAGAATTCAATCAGTAATTCGCCGAAACCGTTCACTTCTTCCTGAGCCTCTGACAGCTGCTTGTGGGTCTCTTCGGCGGACTTAATAACATTTTCCACATTACCCTCCGCTAGGGAAGCCCTATTCTCGGTCTCCATAAACTTGGAAGCCAAGTCAGCGTTTTGGTTCTCCAATTCAGCATTCTTTCTCGCTAACTCGGCCTTTTCTCGCTCAATAGTATTGTAAGCAAGTTGCATTTTGGCGTTATCCGACTAAGCATCTTCTGCTTGCTTTTTCAACTCCAAGCGCTCTTGACTATAGGATTCTAGCAAGTCATGAGAACGCTTCTGTAATTCTTCAAATTGCTGTTTGAAGTTGGTAGCATCTCGTTGAGCGATGACAAGTTGGGCCTGTGTGTCCTCAAAGTCCTTCTCCAAATTTTTCAAGGCTTTTGCGTTGGCATCTGCTGTCTTTTTCATTGAATCAACATCCGTAATTAAAGTCCGTATGATTCTGGAGAGATTACGTGAATACTTGAACATCTCCAAATATTGTTTTTCGACTGTGTCAATCTTTGCTTTGGCCTCGTCTGCCCACCTTGAGGAAATAGGCTCGAGAGCAGGTAAGAAAGTCAGATTTTCAAAATAGTGGTCGGGGAACTGCTTCTCCAGATATGCCCGCTTAACTTTAGATTCAGCATCCAATGGTGGAGGTTCATAGTATGTTAGCTCAGTATCCTTATGTTTAGCAAGCATGATGGCCGCATCACCCTTTCTAAGTCGCTTATCAGAAACCTTATGTATGCCTCGTGAGTCGGTATCTTTCGGCGGTCTCCTTTCCCGACTGTGTTTGTCTTGAGGAGAAGTTCGGTCTTTGGATTGCGATGTGTCTTCTCCTCGACGACTCTGATAGCTTTTATATCGGTTTGGATCCGACCGGACGGGGGAGCGAGAGCGCGAGGTGCGCGACTGATAAGAAACATGAGGCCTTCTATCCTCTCTACCCCAACTTTCACGACGATCATGCTCGACATCGGAAGGGGGTCTGGACATGCTGCGACGTATTCTCCTGATGTCATAGTAAGGGCGAGACATTGTACCTGCGCAACAATGTAAGTGGAATTCAGGATCAGTATTTTCATGAGAAGTAAGTGTTGTGAAGTGTGGTGCTATTGTGTTAAGTGCATCCTAAGTGGTGTTCCCCCCGACAAACCCGAGTCCGAAGCCAGACCAACGCGGGTGGGCATTGGCTTTAACAGGAGTAGTTTCCTCTGAATAAGTAAAAACTAAAGGATTTGTGCCAAAATCCTCTGAAGTATAGATAGTTTCATGTAGGGGGAGATATCCTAAACCCTGAAATGTGGGATCATCGGTAGTAGGGACATCTCCTTGGGAAGCGTCTATTGGCAGTTCTTTAGGAGACAATGACTTCTCAGGAGAAATAGCATCCCCAGGGACGATGTACCCTTCCCGGTGCTTTTCGGCTATGTTGGCCAGCTCATCCTCTTGAGTTGAAGATGGAGAAGGTGAAGTCTGAAGAGGTATTGTTGGACTTTTCGAGCCCTCGCCCGTTTCAGGAATTATGTCCACTGGGGGGATGTATACATATGGACCCGACCCATGACCTTTGCTATGGGTAATGGACAATAGCTCGTGATGATGGAGGTATTCATCCTTAAGAACTTCATCGATGGTAAGAAATTTTTGGTCACCATTGAGAAGCTGATGCATCCGATTAAAGTACAATTGATCTAATATTTGTTTTGGGTTATCAACTGCAAACAAAACGGAAAGCAAGTTAATGTATTGGCATGAACGTTCAAAATTGAGATCTAGAAAATCAATGCTTTACTTGATTTTGTCCATCTCCTGTCACACCCCGGCTGTTGCCTTATATAAAACCATTCTAGCTTGGAATCGCTGGCCTTGCTGCTAAATGAAGCTGAAATAATTTTCCTTTTTGGGACTGATTCGAAGTAAGAGAAGGAAGGATTTTCCCGAGTCTGATGCTTGAAATTATTAAAAAAGTGGACGTCGTCGAAAGTGAGCTCTGTACCTAAAATCTTTTTGTATGCTATATATAAGGTATATAAGTAAGCATAGGAGTTGGGATGTAACTGCATGGGGGAAATCCACATCTGTCTCAAAAAGTCAACAACAAAAGGCGGAAATGGTGGAATAGCCCCAACCATACACATCAATCGGGTAATTGCCATAAATCCTTCTCAGGGATTGTGAGGACTGTCAGTTTTCGAAGGCACCAGGGTATCCCTTTTCAGTATCCCGTGCTTTAAACATATGCGAACAAGTTTGTCGTTGTCAATCGTTGATTCAACAGAGTCTATGGGTGACTCCAAAATAATGGCATACTCAAACTCATCAGGAGCTCGATTATCTCCTATCCCTCCTTCCTCTTCATTGCCCAAAGAGGCTTCACTATCGGAAGGTGTTTCATTGTTACGTGTTCCTACTTCATAATATGGGCCCTCATCGTCCCACTCAGGGTCTGAAGAAGAAGATATGTCATCAATAGTAACTTTCTCAGAAGTTCCCGAAACTTCCATCTTCTTTGCTAACCTAGATGAACGTCTCTGGGCCATGATCACTAGACTATTGAAGAAACAATAGCAAAGATTAGAGTAAAGTTGCCCGTGTCCCCCGTGTGTGTATGTGTGCTAAAGTGTGTGCCACGTGTAACAAAGATGCAAAGTAAATACATGAGAGCGTGATATACAGATTCAAAAGAGTAATGTGACGAAAAAGAATTTCGCTCGGTCCGAACCAGTCGCTAAACCGATCCAGACCGTTCGAAACGCCTGATCGTTTTGAGAACACGACAAAATAGGACGCAGACGGGAGAACATTTCATTGTATATTACAACAATGCATCATATTACAAGAATATACAGAGTATAAATAAATATTACACAGAAATATCAGAGATTTTAATTACATTTAAATACATAGCAGCGGAAAATAATACAATACACAACTAGAAGAGATATATGGATACAAAGCTTTTCGGATATCGTTCCAGCTGTAAACCAGGATCCTGTGAATATAAATCTGCAAAACCAAAACTACTAGCTACCCGTGTCAAAATAAGGGCACCCAGAGTTTAGGTCAAAACAATAAACTCCAGATCAGTCATGAGACTGGTGTGAGAACTAAAGCAGTTGTAAATCTTTATTTTAAAGTTAGATAAATCAAGGGACCACGCCGCATAACACGGAACGGGTTTCCTCCCAAGAATACCAGGGCATAAAACAACAGCACAATGCTAAATAAAGAAAAATGAAGCTATTATAAGACCCAGGTCCTATCACACAATGCAACGCAAGCCGGGGGATAGGGTTTTTACCTTATAATAGCCAAGAATGCTTGATACGTTTAAAAGAAATCATTTGATACTATTATAAGTGTATAGTGTATAAAACAACTTCAAATCATAAGTATCAATCATAGGCGGCATGAATGCCCCCATACCACTATGTCGCCATATATAGGTTATACAATCAAAATCGCAAAGTCACGTATTTGGAAATTGGGTTTCCATCTATGAACCGAGGCAAAAGATAGTCCTCAACCGATTCGAGACTCTCTAGCCCGAGCCTCAGGATCAGAACGCATCAACCCTTTAGATCGTCAGGGTCGGTCCACCGATGTGGATTATTATGCCTGAACACTACGTTTCCCCGCCCTTTGGGGCGTAAATGAGCCAACGAATGACTCCATCGGACCCGGATCGTCCGATCAAACCGAGGCGCCTCGCAACAGCAACAACCACACAGGTGAAAAGTATATAAATGTCAGGGCTGGTAGGTCACTGGCACCACCCTAGCTAGAAAGAAACGCATGCCCTCCCTGAGGTCCTCTCCCGTTTTTGGTTCACAACCGGGGTGTGAGGCTCGCGAATTCACGTTACACAAAGCTATGCCACATAGGCTGTGCTTTGATCATCACCACAAGACTTTGCTTTTCAACAGAAGCCTTGATCAATTGCCACTTAGGCATGCCACATAAGCAATTCACTCCATGCGATTGATATCCATCAATATATAACCCCTGAGCTCGTACGTCTCAGAGAAGGGCGTTAAGCAAGAGAATAAATTCTCCGCCGCCAAACAGATACGTATTTAATAGAGATCAATCACACGGACTAAAATCCAATGTCAGAAACACAGTCCATTTACAAGTTCGCTCTGGGTCCGAACGAAACTGGAGGCACCTAGTACCCCGCATATCCATCGATCTCCAAGCACGTCTGGACGATCACCAACTGTTTCCATCTTCTTGGGTGTACAGCGCAATCAAGATCATCAGTAATCACCCAAACGACGTGAAGACCTCCAGTCTTCGACCACCGTCTTCATCTTCGACTTATCGTCGTATCAGTTATTCAGAATGGGATAAACCCGGTCTTTCCAAATAACTCGCGTATATTTTAAATAAGTGTTACACAAACGCAACATACGCCTCATTCCAATTCATCAATCACTAACCATAAATTAATCAGGAGAATAATTCCCCAAATATTAACCCCGAAGGCCAAAACCAACATCAGATCAATATCCAGAAAACCATTCTACTTAGCTAACCGACGGTTAGTTTCTAAATTTCACATTCATAGGGAAAGGTTCCCATTAATTTTATCAAAGATAAATTCTTTAATTTATTCTTTAATCTTCTTTTGAATATCAATTCAAATTAGTCGGGTTTAACGAACCTTGCCGAAGTAGTCATTTGTTTTAATTTCCCAATCCCAACCTATTCATCCCATGAAGTAAAACTGGTAATACTTCATATCTAACACCACGGTGTTATCGGTAAATTCAATTACCATTTCACATTCAAATCTAATTAAAGATTTAACTAACGCCTGGAGCAAAACTGATGATACTCCATTCTCGATTATTTCAATCTAATTAAAGATTCATTAAAACTCCACTTAGTTTTAATCTGTGACTGGGTTAAAGAATCAGTGTCATTTAAAACACGGTTCACGATAAACCCAAAATCACATTACATTAATTATCGCGTTAAAGAACAAGTGCTATTTAAGACACTGTTCACGATAAACCCAAAATCAATATCAATTCAGTTCCAATTAAATATTATTTAATTGGTACCCTTCATTAAATCTAAATAAAAAGATTTAATCTTTTCTCAACTGGGTTCAAGAACAGTGTTAATGAAGACACCATTCACGACAAACCCAAATCACATTTGATATTAGTAACAAGACTCTAAATAGAAAATATACCGGCTTATATTCAATATCAAATTCCACGACAAACAAATATCGTATTGGAAATAACGATATAAATATATCTTTCAAATTCCCATCACAATACCCGTATCATCACGAATTCCAACATCGAAATATTCCAAGGATAATTTCGATTCAAATCCATTCCAATATAATTATTGGAAATTCTGGTTATTTTCAAAACCATTTCAAATCCAATTTATTTATTTTAAAAATAAATAGAATTATAATTCTAGTTCAAAACTAGTTCGATTCGATAAAAATCTATCTTTATCTTTTCAAATATGGAGTTTTTCATCCCAAATCTTCCCAAATCATTTCTTATGATTTTACACAAATTATTACTATTTTTAATAATTTTATCAAGGCCTGTACAGTCGATTTCCATCAATGGCCATCGAACTGCACTTACATAGACCTTTTTCAAATTTGATTTGGACATGATTCCAAATCCAACCGTTAGATTTCTAATTTCTAATATTCGTTATAAAGCTCTTTTCGATACGAACCCAATGGTTCCAGTTTTAGGAGAATCCGACGGTCGGATCTCCCGTAATATCCGTTCGAAGTCAATGGTCGAAATTCGCGAACTGCCGCGGTGCGGCGCGTTCTATTCAGGCCATTATATTATATATATAATAATTATAATATAATATATACTCCGTCGATTTCAGTTCAAAACGTGCTTTATAAATCGTTTTAAATTCATTTTCAAAACGGTTTCAACTTCATATTCAATTTCAAATCAAAATTGAATATTCCAATTTAAATTCATTTCAAATTGATTTCAATTCAAATTGATTTCTAATTCAATTTCAGTTCGTTTTCAATTCAATTCAATTTCAATTCGAATTCATTTCTATTCAATTTTAATTCGAATTCATTTACATTCAATTTAACTTCGAATTCATTTCTATTCAATTTCAATTCGAATTTATTTATATTCAATTTCTTTTCAAAATATCAGATTTTGAAATCACTTTCGATATTCATTATAAAGTGAATAAAATCGATATAAATATCGTTCACGTCAAAATGGCGTCAATCTAATCAATACGGCTTCATATATTCCTATTTTCAAATATTCTATTTCAAATATTTCTTTTTCAAATATTTCTATTTTAAAACTGGAATGAGGCCCAAACAATTATCGTATAATGTTAATTATATGGATTTTCTACAACACATGTATATGTCAACAACGATGAATAATCAACCATCATCCAAAGTGCATTCTACACTATATAAGCATCAAATATAAATATTCAACGCTTATAACAGCCTGTCAATTAATCGATCGACATACAACTAAACAATCGGGATTAGTGTACGTTAAATATCATCCCAATACCCGTGTGGGGTTTCAAGCAATCAAACACAGATTTTTATTTGTGCAGTTGGGCGATGTGTAAAATTTATCGTCCCAATCAATATCAGTCAAATGTGTGTATATAAACAAATCGTCCGATTTGTTTATTTTTATTTCCATTCATATACACGTTAAAAATTCTATTTTTAACTATATGAATATTTTATTTCATTTCATATCACATCACACAATCAACTACACATCCACATCAAACAAACAAGCATACAAGCCCTCCATGGTCTGTGGACGACGGGTGTCGGGTGCTACTAAACACCGTCTGCATCCTAGTATATATTTATAACTAGAAAAATTAAATTAAAGGTGAGAAGTTCTCACAGATAGCTAATCCCACGCCACGACTCTTTTTAGATATAAATCTTCGTCGTTCTTGCCTCTTGTCACTTTCTCTGCCCGTATTCTCTACATATGTAAAAATCACATTTTTACTTCGCTATTCAATATATAAAAATTGAATTTTTACTTCGCTATTCAATATATAAAAATCGAATTTTTACTTCGCTATTCAATATATAAAAATCGAATTTTTATTTCGCTATTCAATATATAAAAATCGAATTTTTATTTCGCTATTCAATATATAAAAATCGAATTTTTACTTCGCTATTCAATGTATAAAAATCGAATTTTTATTTCGCTATTCAATATATAAAAATCGAATTTTTATTTCGCTATTCAATATATAAAAATCGAATTTTTACTTCGCTATTCAATGTATAAAAATCGAATTTTTATTTCGCTATTCAATATATAAAAATCGAATTTTTATTTTGCTACACATATAAAGATGATATTTCTAACATTCCTATCATGAAAAAAAAATTATATTTTTAATTCTCTACATAAACAAAAATCATATTTTTACATCTTCTATATAGTAAAGACTATATTTTTAATACTTTAAAAATATAAAAATCATATTTTTATTACTTTAAAAATATAAAAATCATATTTTTATTCCACTACATATGTAAAAATCACGCCTTTCTCCATTTAAAAATATCGTCTTTCTTCCTTTAAAAATCTAGTCTTTTCTATTTTAAAAAACTAATCTTTCACATAGTAAAAATCATAAAAGAAAATAAATAAAAAAAAACGCACCTTTTTCTGATTTGAACGTTGACTGGACGGGGGGGGGGGGGGGAGGGGTGCGCGGTGGCTGCTGGTGCGAGGGAAGTGGCGGCTGGGTGGCGGAAGGTCGAGGGGGGGCGAAGCTCAGGTGGCGGTGGGCCACAGTCGCGATGTCCGTTTGGATTAGGGGGAGGGTTTTGTGGGTTCTTCAATGTCAGAGGAGGAGATCGAGAAGGAGGGAGGATTGCCTGGGGGTGCTCGCCGATGTTCAGGGGTGAGGTGGAAGGGACCGCGACGATGGGGGTGGCGCGACTTGGAGGGTGACGGGTTTGCTGCCATCGTTTTTTTTAATTTGACCTAGGTTTGACTGAGTAGGAGGAAAGGAGGGAGGTTTATATATATTATTTTATTTTTATCTTTCCTTTTTAAAACCCTAAGTGTTGACTTTTCATTAAAACTCCAATTAGGACCCAACGACTGTCGCCCCTAGCTAATTACCCTCATTCCGAACACAATGGGATATGTTTTGTAAGCCAATTCCGCTGTTTTGTTCAGCTTTCGTTAAATTTAAAATATAAATCTTTATATATTCCATTTGAACGCACATTTTAAATTACCGGGGCCACATACTAACTCAGAAGATTCCAAAAGAAAAAATTTTAGCTTCGTATTGACGATACGGTCCTAACAAAACTAATTTCGTCGAATTCTGAGACCGTTTGAAAAATGACCATTTTCCAGTCGATGGAATTCAACTGAAACTGTTCAAACACGTTTAACTTCGCCACGCTCACATATTGATTCGAAAAATTATGAAACTTGGAATCTAGCAATAACCTGACACTGTGGATCCAACAAAAGTGGTTTCGTCGAAATCCGAGGTCGTTTGCAAAATGTCCATTTTTAAGGGCCTGAATTCCATAGCAACTATTCAGAATTTTCAACTGGACATATCTTTTGATTCCCGCTATGAAATTTTGATTTTTCGGATTCGTTGGAAAGATAGCCACAATTAGATTCCATTATTTTTGGTTTCACTAAAATCTGGTTTATTTTGCACCCGGTACGTTCAATTGAAGTTTGAAATCGAATTATCGAACTACCGCGCCATTTTCAATTCCTTTTATAAATATAAATAAATATTTATATTCTATCGTCGATCTATATAACTATATACGATTGAATTTTATTCAAAAGAAATTTTCTCGTTGAAATTATTTAAAATAATTCATTTTAAATAATCAAAATTCGCTAAAATTGCCAAAATAAAAAATTTAAACTGGCCCAGATTTCCGGGTTGTTACAATCTCCCCCACTTAAAACTTTTCGTCCCCGAAAAGGAACAAAGTCGAAAGTGGTTTGATTAATCAACTCTACGTTCGATCTGGCTTCCATTCTCCGACTTCTCAATTTCTGAGAATTTTCAAATTCTTCAAAAATTTGGCTAACACCCTAAATTTTCGAAAAGTTTCGCCATAACCTCCCCTGCACCGGGAGCCACGGGAAAATCCTAAAATTACCATATAGGCCTTCTGATCTCAAAAAGAAAAAGCCAATAGGCTCATAAAATCATCATCACCCAAACAAAACAGTAAATTATAGTAAACATGTACCTATTTGTCGGGCAAACAAATTTTATTCTCTGCTCTAGCCTCCTTGCTATGACCTGTTCAATGTAAGTACAAGTATATGCAAGCAAATGCGACCAAATTTCAATACAATTTACTATTTTACAAATTTGGTTAAAGTTTCAACATTTAATTATTCAAACAATAATCAAACAACACAACCATCAATCAATTAGTGAATTATCATTTCAAATTCATAACTTTGATATATAGTCAAAAATCTCATTTTTGGTGCCAATTCACAACAATGTATCCTAGCTATATTTTGGTTCTCACACCAGTCTAATGGAAATATATAAATATCACACCTTCGAAACTCGAACACAACACTGATGATGGGTACCCATCATCAGAATCATTCCCGGGCGACTACAGTGGGATTCTATATCTACCCAGTATATTAAAATTTCGAATATACGTTTGCAAGGCGTATATGCAAAACCTTTATATATTGGATTGTCCAAATCAATATAAATAAATAATCAAATACGTATAATTGATTTAGATTTTCAAAACAAAAATTGTTTTTACTTTTAAAAATATACTCTTCACACTCGTTCTAGTATACTACTGATCCTATCTCTAACGAGTCATTCTCATTGGATATTACTAATCCAATTTCTGATGAATTCTTTCGTATGGTTCTAATGTGTCCTGTTCTCTGAGCTTTGTAAACCAAAGCTCTGATACCAAATGTGACGAAAAAGAATTTCGCTCGGTCTGAACCAGTCGCTAAACCGACCCAGACCGTTCGAAACGCCTGATCGTTTTGAGAACACGACAAAATAGGACGCAGACGGGAGAACATTTCATTGTATATTACAACAATGCATCAGATTACAAGAATATACAGAGTATAAATAAATATTACACAGAAATATCAGAGATTTAAATTACATTTAAATACATAGCAGCGGAAAATAATACAATACACAACTAGAAGAGATGTACGGATACAAAGCTTGCCGGATATCGTTCCAGCTGTAAACCAGGATCCTGTGAATATAAATCTGCAAAACCAAAACTACTAGCTGCGCGTGTCAAAATAAGGGCACCCAGAGTTTAGGTCAAAACAATAAACTCCAGGTCAGTCATGGGACTGGTGTGAGAACTAAAACAGTTGTAAATCTTTATTTTAAAGTTAGATAAATCAAGGGACCACGCCGCATAACACGGAACGGGTTTCCTCCCAAGAATACCAGTGCATAAAACAACAGCGCAATGCTAAATAAAGAAAAATGAAGCTATTATAAGACCCAGGTCCTATCACACAATGCAACGCAAGCCGGGGGATAGGGTTTTACCTTTTAATAGCCAAGAATGCTTGATACGTTTAAAAGAAATCATTTGATACTATTATAAGTGTATAGTGTATAAAACAACTTCAAATCATAAGTATCAATCATAGGCGGCATGAATGCCCCATACCACTATGTCGCCATATATAGGTTATACAATCAAAATCGCAAAGTCACGTATTTGGAAATTGGGTTTCCATCTATGAACCGAGGCAAAAGATAGTCCTCAACCGATTCGAGACTCTCTAGCCCGAGCCTCAGGATCAGAACGCATCAACCCTTTAGATCGTCAGGGCCGGTCCACCGATGTGGATTATTATGCCTGAACACCACGTTTCCCCGCCCTTTGGGGCATAAATGAGCCAACAAATGACTCCATCGGACCCGGATCGTCCGATCAAACCGAGGCGCCTCGCAACAGCAACAACCACACAGGTGAAAAGTATATAAATGTCATGGCTGGTAGGTCACTGACACCACCCTAGCTAGAAAGAAACGCATGCCCTCCCTGAGGTCCTCTCCCGTTTTTGGTTCACAACCGGGGTGTGAGGCTCGCGAATTCACGTAACACAAAGCTATGCCACACAAGCTGTGCTTTGATCATCACCACAAGACTTTGCTTTTCAACAGAAGCCTTGATCAATTGCCACTTAGGCATGCCATGCGATTGATATCCATCAATATATAACCCCTGAGCTCGTACGTCTCAGAGAAGGGCGTTAAGCAAGAGAATAAATTCTCCGCCGTCAAATAGATATATATTTAATAGAGATCAATCATACGGACTAAAATCCAATGTCAGACACACAGTCCATTTACAAGTTCGCTCTGGGTCTGAACGAAACCGGAGGCACCTAGTACCCCGCATATCCATCGATCTCCAAGCACGTCTGGACGATCACCAACTGTTTCCATCTTCTTGGGTGTACAGCCCAATCAAGTTCATCAGTAATCACCCAAACGACGTGAAGACCTCCGGTCTTCGACCACCGTCTTCATCTTCGACTTATCGTCGTGTTAGTTATTCAGAATGGGATAAACCCGGTCTTTCCAAATAACTCGCGTATATTTTAAATAAGTGTTACATAAACGCAACATACGCCTCATTCCAATTCATCAGTCACTAACCGTAAATTAATCAAGAGAATAATTCCCCAAATATTAACCCTGAAGGCCGAAACCAACATCAGATCAATATCCAGAAAACCATTCTGCTTAGCGAACCGACAGTTAGTTTCTAAATTTCACATTCATAGGGAAAGGTTCCCATTAATTTTATCAAAGATAAATTCTTTAATTTATTCTTTAATCTACTTTTGAATATCAATTCAAATTAGTCGGGATTAACGAACCTTACCGAAGTAATCATTTGTTTTAATTTCCCGTTCCCAACCTATTCACCCCATGAAGTAAAACTGGTAATACTTCATATCTAACACCACGGTGTTATCGGTAAATTCAATTACCATTTCACGTTCAAATCTAATTAAAGATTTAACTAACGCCTGGAGCAAAACTGATGATACTCCATTCTCGATTATTTCAATCTAATTAAAGATTCATTAAAACTCCACTTAGTTTTAATCTGTGACTGGGTTAAAGAATCAGTGTCATTTAAAACACGGTTCACGATAAACCCAAAATCACATCACATTAATTATCGGGTTAAAGAACAAGTGTTATTTAAGACACTGTTCAAGATAAACCCAAAATCAATATCAATTCAGTTCCACTTAAATATTATTTAATTGGTACCCTTCATTAAATCTAAATAAAAAGATTTAATCTTTTCTCAATTGGGTTAAAGAACAGTGTTAATGAAGACACCATTCACGACAAACCCAAATCACATTTGATATTAGTTACAAGGCTCTGAATAGAAAATATACCGGCTTATATTCAATATCAAATTCCACGACATACAAATATCGTATTGGAAATAACGATATAAATATATCTTTCAAATTCCCATCACAATACCTGTATCATCACGAAATCCAATATCTAAATATTCCATGGATAATTTCGATTCAAATCCATTCCAATATAATTATTGGAAATTCTGGTTATTTTCAAAACCATTTCAAATCCAATTTATTTATTTTAAAATTAAATAGAATTATAATTCTAGTTCAAAACTAGTTCAATTCGATAAAAATCTATCTTTATCTTTTCAAATATGGAGTTTTTCATCCCAAATCTTCCCAAATCATTTCTTATGATTTTACACAAATTATTATAATTTTTAATAATTTTATCAAGGCCTGTACAGTCGATTTCCATCAACGGCCATCGAACTGCACTTACAGCGACCTTTTTCAGATTTGATTTGGACATGATTCCAAATCCAACCGTTAGATTTCTAATTTCTAATATTCGTTAGAAAGCTCTTTTCGATACGAACCCAACGGTTCCGGTTTTAGGAGAATCCGACGGTCGGATCTCCTGTAATATCCGTTTGAAGTCAGTGGTCGAAATTCGCGAACTGCCGCAGCGCGGCGCGTTCTATTCAGACCATTATATTATATATATAATATATATAATATATACTCCGTCGATTTCAATTCAAAACGTGCTTTATAAATCGTTTTAAATTCATTTTAAAAACGGTTTCAACTTCATATTCAATTTCAAATCAAAATTGAATATTCCAATTTAAATTCATTTTAAATTCATTTCAAATTGATTTCAATTCAAATTGATTTCTAATTCAATTTCAGTTCGTTTTCAATTCAATTCAATTCGAATTCATTTCTATTCAATTTTAATTCGAATTCATTTACATTCAATTTTAATTCGAATTCATTTCTATTCAATTTCAATTCGAATTTATTTATATTCAATTTCTTTTCAAAATATCAGATTTTGAAATCACTTTCGATATTCATTATAAAATGAATAAAATTGATATAAATATCGTTCACGTCAAAATGGTGTCAATCTAATCAATACGGCTTCATATATTCCTATTTTAAAATATTCTATTTCAAATATTTCTTTTTCAAATATTTCTATTTTAAAATTGGAATGAGGCCCAAACAATTACCATATAATGTTAATTATATGGATTTTCTACAACACATGTATATGTCAACAACGATGAATAATCAACCATCATCCAAAGTGCATTCTACACTGTATAAGCATCAAATATAAATATTCAACGCTTATAACAGCCTGTTAATCAATCGATCGACATACAACTAAACATTCGGGATTAGTGTACGTCAAATATCATCCCAATACCCGTGTGGGGTTTCAAGCAATCAAACACAGATTTTTATTTGTGCAGTTGGGCGATGTATAAAATTTATCGTCCCAATCAATATCAGTCAAATGTGTGTATATAAACAAATCGTCCGATTTGTTTATTTTTATTTCCATTCATATACGCGTTAAAAATTCTATTTTTAACTATATAAATATTTTCAACTATATGAATATTTTATTTCATTTCATATCACATCACACAATCAACTACACATCCACATCAAACAAACAAGCATACAAGCCGTCCATGGTCTGTGGACGACGGGTGTCGGGTGCTACTAAACACCGTCTGCATCCTAGTATATATTTATAACTAGAAAAATTAAATTAAAAGGTGAGAAGTTCTCACAGATAGCTAATCCCACGCCACGACTCTTTTCAGATAGAAATCTTCGTCGTTCTTGCCTCTTGTCACTTTCTCTGCTTGTATTCTCTACATATATAAAAATCACATTTTTACTTCGCTATTCAATATATAAAAATCGAATTTTTACTTCGCTATTCAATATATAAAAATCGAATTTTTACTTCGCTATTCAATATATAAAAATCGAATTTTTATTTCGCTATTCAATATATAAAAATCGAATTTTTATTTTGTTATTCAATATATAAAAATCGAATTTTTACTTCGCTATTCAATATATAAAAATCGAATTTTTATTTCGCTATTCAATATATAAAAATCGAATTTTTATTTCGCTATTTAATATATAAAAATTGAATTTTTACCTCGCTATTCAATATATAAAATTCGATTTTTTATTTCGCTATTCAATATATAAAAATCGAATTTTTATTTTGCTACACATATAAAGATGATATTTCTAACATTCCTATCATGAAAAAAAATTATATTTTTAATTCTCTACATAAACAAAAATCATATTTTTACATCTTCTATATAGTAAAGATTATATTTTTAATACTTTAAAAATATAAAAATCATATTTTTATTACTTTAAAAATATAAAAATCATATTTTTATTCCACTACATATGTAAAAATCACGCCTTTCTCCATTTAAAAATATCGTCTTTCTTCCTTTAAAAATCTAGTCTTTTCTATTTTAAAAATTTAATCTTTCATATAGTAAAAATCATAAAAGAAAATATATAAAATAAATAAATAAATAAATAAAACCGCACCTTTTTCTGATTTGAACGTTGACTGGATGGGTGGGGGGAAGGGGTACGCGGTGGCTGCTGGTGCGAGGGAAGTGGCGGCTGGGTGGCGGAAGGTCGAGGGGGGGCGAAGCTCTGGTGGCGGTGGGCCACAGTCGCGATTTCCGTTTGGATTAGGGGGAGGGTTTTGTGGGTTCTTCAATGCCGGAGGAGGAGATCAAGAAGGAGGGGGGATTGCCTGGGGGTGCTCGCCGATGTTCGGGGGTGAGGTGGAAGGGACCGCGACGATGGGGGTGGCGCGACTTGGAGGGCAACGGGTTTGCTGCCATCGGTTTTTTTTTTAATTTGACCTAGGTTTGACTGAGTAGGAGGAAGGGAGGGAGGTTTATATATATTATTTTATTTTTATCTTTCCTTTTTAAAACCCTAAGTGTTGACTTTTCGTTCAAACTCCAATCGGGACCCAACGACTGTCGCCCCCAACTAATTACCCTCATTCCGAACACAATGGGATATGTTTTGTAAGCCAATTCCGCTGTTTCGTTCAGCTTTCATTAAATTTAAAATATAAATCTTTATATATTCCATTTGAACGCACATTTTAAATTACCGGGGCCACATACTAACTCGGAAAACTCCAGAAAAACTATTTTTAGCTTCGTATTGACGATACGGTCCTAACAAAACTAATTTCGTCGAATTCTGAGACCGTTTGAAAAATGGCCATTTTCCAGTCGATGGAATTCAACTGAAACTGTTCAAACACGTTTAACTTCGCCACGCTCACATATTGACTCGAAAAATTATGAAACTTGGAATCTAGCAATAATCTGACACTGCGGATCCAACAAAAGTGGTTTCGTCGAAATCCGAGGTCGTTTGCAAAATGTCCATTATTAAGGGCCTGAATTCCATAGCGACTATTCAGAATTTTCAACTGGACATATCTTTTGATTCCCGCTATGAAATTTCGATTTTTCGGATTCGTTGGAAAGATAGCCACAATTAGATTCCATTATTTTTGGTTTCACTAAAATCCAGTTTATTTTGCACCCGGTACGTTCAATTGAAGTTTGAAATCGAATTATCGAACTACCGCGCCATTTTCAATTCCTTTTATAAATATAAATAAATATTTATATTCTATCGTCGATCTATATAACTATATACGATTGAATTTTATTCAAAAGAAATTTTATCGTTGAAATTATTTAAAATAATTCATTTTAAATAATCAAAATTCGCTAAAATTGCCAAAATAAAAATTTTAAACTGGCCCAGATTTCCGGGTTGTTACAAGTCACAATGGTTCGGAATAGTTCTTGATGTTTGTTATGTTCGTAAGGTGCTATCCTAACTGTTCATCAAGTTGAAGGTTATGCCAAGCATTGATTACGCTAGTTGGAAAAATTCTTGCACATTGAGTTAGACTGTTTCAGTTCGGTTCGGATATGTGTATTGGGATCGGATCGGAGGGCAAAGTCATGTTTTGCTCTGAAGCAAATGTTCACACCCAGTGAGTAGAACCGGATCGGTTCAGATGTTGGCTTTTGGATCGGATCGGATCAGCTTGAATAATCCTTCTTCTCTTTGTCTCTTATTCCGATCCGACCCGATCAGGTAGGTTTTGTTTTCCCTTTTTTGCCTTTTCCTGCTCTGACCCGATCCGGTCTTGCAAACATCTTTCCCTTTCCTTTATTCCAACGTTTCTTCACCCGAACTGATCCCAGTCCCTCTCCTCTTCTTCATCTTCTTCATTTTCCACCTCGCTTAACCAATACTGAACCTACTCCATTTCACAAACTCCAATTAAGTCTAAGCACTTACGTGCTCGAATATACTGTAGAACCCAAATTCTACCTCTCAACGCCTCGAGGTAGTGACAGAGCCACCAACAACGGCGGCGAAGAGAGAGGAGGCCAAGGCGTTGAAACCAGGCAAACGCCATGATCGAATCGCCCAATTTGACCATAAATCTCGACTGAAATCAGTTATTACGAGGATAATCAAAGCTTTTAACCTACCGAATTGTTTAATTTAAGGAAGAACGAGAGTGTTTCGAAGCTTTTTAAATTCTAGGGTTTTGATGCTAAATCGGTTGAACAAGAATAATAGAAGAAGAAGAGGAAGAAGAAGACGGGAGAAAGACTTATATAAAGTTGTGGTGACTACTCGTATTCCCAGTTTTCTCTGAACCATTCGGACCGGGAGTCAAGCCCACAAAGGCATTCTGGCCTGTTAGTCCATGGTGAAGCAATACTGGAGAGCCCATCCGGGTGTGCCACTGGAGGAAATCCATTCGGATCGGGATCCAAACCGAAAGAGACCATATACACTGATTTGACACGCAGGGTGAATTTGAGGAAAAGTAAAGAAAAAACTCACTTGGAAGAATCACTGGACATTAAAAGGAGCTCTCAAAGTTGTTTGAAAATGAACAAAGTAATTTATATGGATTGTGGGAACGTATAAGCAGCAAAAGGCACGACTATATGAAGCGGCGCAACACTACAAGTAAATGGAAGCGATCAGTCAATTGTTCTAATTCAAAGGATGTTTCGTAAACTGCTTCGAAGCACACTTTATCTCAAATAAGAGTGTACTTCGAGGGGGCAAAATGTTAGCCTACTTTGTGAACAAGGTTACACAAAGAGAAAACAGTGAGAATGCAACCAATCGGTTCAGATTGGAGGATTACATCAGCAACATCATAAAGCAAGTGGCCTCATCGGTCCAGATCGAAGGGAGATAACGCAGGAAAGTAGTAGAGATCAAAGACGCAGAAATCATATCGGTTCGGATCAGAGAGATACGTCAGCAATATCGAAGGATAGCGAGTGGCCTCATCGGATCGGATCGGAGGCAGACGATCCGAACCCCTTTCTCTGAGTCTCTGACCGTTGATACACATATTTCCTGAAGAATCGGACCAAGCATGACCATTTCTCCCACGATCTCCCACTAAATCGATGCGTTGTCACCATCTAGAAGCCTCCGAATCCGACTCTTATGGGATGAGTGCCACGCAATTCCGAACCGGAGCCACTTCGAAGAGATTTTTCAGCTATAAATACACCATCTAGAGGCATTTGAAAGGATCTTTTGGCAAATTCTCAGTTCTAATTTCCTCCATAGCCTAATTTCATAGCTACATTTAGATCAAAATTATCCCTTAAAGTTTCTTTTTGAGTGAGTTTATGCATTGTAATTGTGAAATTGAGTGAGAATCATTGCTGTATTTGCATTCAAATCATCAATTCAAAAAGAATATAAAGTGGACGTAGGCTCGTTAATGTCGAACCACTATAAATCGTGTGTTTTTCGTTGTTTTTTAGTTCTATTTCATTAAGATCATAGCTCATTTGGGTGTTAGAACCAATTTTTGGTCTAATAGTTGTATATTTATTTGCATCCCCTGATGCAAATAAAATATTGAATTAGAAATTTCATATTTATTTGCATTCCTTGATGCAAATAAAATATTGGATTAGAAGTTGCATTTTTATTTGCAAATTTGGATGCAAATAAAACCATAAATTAGAAGTTGCATTTTATTTGCATTCTTTGATGCAAATAAAACATGAAGTTCAAAGTTGTATTTTCATTTGCATTCTTTGATACAAATAAATCATAAATTAAAATATCATCTTTTTTATTTGCATTTTAGACGCAAATAAAATGCATAGTTTAAGAAGTTACACTTTTATTACAATTGAGATATAATTACAAGAATAGGATTAAAATATCATCTTTACTTTTAAACTAGAGAAGATAAAAAAAGAGGTTATAACAAAATATTCACTTTTCTCAATTTACATTAGTTGAAACAAAGTAATCACTTTTGTCACTTTACATTAGTTGAAAAAATTATTCACTTTTGTCAATTTATATTAGTTGAATCAAACATTCATTTTGTCGAGTTGTATTGGTTGAAACCAAAAAGGACATTTTTGTCAAATAAGAATTAAACACAAATAGCAGTTTGATAAAATAGAATTTATATGCAAATCAAATAATCATTTTTATTTGCATAACATAAAATAGAATTTATATGCGAATATAAAAATTATTTTTATTTTGCAAACTTACATTGGAGCTTGTATCCAATTATTAGAATCATATTATTGGTCAGAATATACATTAGAATGTATAAGTGTGTTTAAGTGACATCATTATATGTTAATACATACATTAGACTTTTTATGCAATTTAAATAAACAATTTTAGGTATTAGGTTATACATTGAAAAACATATACAAATGAGATTATTTCTTTTATGTGTTAAAAATTAAGAATAATTACTTACAAGTAAAGTACAATGAAAATTATCTTTTATTTGTCATCCATAATAATGTCATATAAATAAATTACATTCTGTTAAATATTAGAAATGTATAAGGAAATTATGCGAGTAAAATATATTTTATCTCGACATTAGGAATAAAATATCATGTTTTGTCCATCATTATCAACATGTTGGTGGTATTAAAATTGGTTAAACTCATTAACCAATTATTTATTTATATGTACTGTTGTTGGCGGAAAACCCCACACGGGTATTGGGACGATAATGATATACACTAGTCCCAATATTTATTTGTATGTCAATCGATAGATTGACAGGCTGCGATGAGCGTTATTATTCCATTTTAATGCTCACACAGTTGA
The DNA here is from genome assembly GCA_030737875.1 of Allium sativum. Lineage (NCBI taxonomy): Eukaryota > Viridiplantae > Streptophyta > Magnoliopsida > Asparagales > Amaryllidaceae > Allium > Allium sativum. Next base: position 385,251,851 of record CM060916.1, on the reverse strand, counting down.
GAACTTCACTTTTTATGTTGAGTGGATGTTTTGATGATTATTTATCAATTGTTTTCATTTACATATGGTGCATGAAATCCATATGACCAAAGTTATATGGTAAATGATTGAGTCGCTTTTCGATTCAGATTAACTATTATATAAAGAATATTTTTAACAAAGAATTTCTTTTAAATAAATAATAGATCTTTCAACTAGGATTATTGGTATTTCAATTTATATTTGTTTATTGGAAAATGATTTTGGGTTTATCGTGAACAATGTTTTTAAATGACATTGATTCTTTAACCCAATTAAAATAAGATTTATTTCTTAAATTGGAATAATGGTAAAGTAGTATTTTTGATATTAAAACTGAATTGGAATATTAATAAATCTTTGAAAATAAGATTTAAGAATAAATTTCAAAGATTTATCTTTGATAAAATTAATGGGAACCTTCCCTAATAGTATGAATATTATATTTTAAAGAATATTCTGAATTGCAAAAAGGCGTTGGATGTATCCTTATAACACATGATTTTTAATTATAAAAATACGTGAGTTATTCGGAAAGACCGGGTTTAACCCATTCTGAATAATTACTACGATGATTAAAAGTCAAAGATTTTGAAGACGGTGGATGAAGACCAGCGATCTTCACATCGAATGGACGACTACTGATGCCTGGCACTAGGTCGCTCCCTGTAAAGGGTTAAAAGTGGTACTTCGTTTGGACGTACGTGTTGATTGTCCGGATACGTGAGCACCTAGGTGACTCCGGTTTTGTTCAGACCCATAACAAACTTGTAAATGGATGTGTGTATGACATTGGATTTCATTCCATGTAAATTGGTTTCTATTAATATATATCTGTTGGTGGCGGAGAATTTATTCTCTTGCTTAACACCCTTTTTTGAGACGTACGAATTCAGAGGTTATATATTAGTAGCTATCAATCACATGGTATGGACTGTCAATGTGGCATGCCAAGATGCAATTGATCGAGGCTTTTGTTGAAAAGAAAATCCTTGTGGATGATGATCAAAGCATAGCCTATCTAGGCATTGCTTTGTGTATTTTGTTACCTCGCGAGCCTCACGGCCCGGTATGAGTCAGAAATGGAGCAAGGGAACACAGGGAGTGCACATGTTTCTTTCTAGCTAGAAGTGGTGTTTGGGTTTAACACGGCCTGGCATTTTACTTGTGGTTGATGGATTTTGAGGCGCCTCTGATTTTATTGGCCGCAATGGCCAATTTATAGGTCCAGAAGGATCGAGAAGCGTGTGTTCAGGCATGACTAATCCTACCGATTGCACTATTGGGGGACCGGCCCTGCAGGATCCAAGGGTTGCCCGTAGGTGTGATCCTGAGACATTGCTAAAGTGTCTCGAATCGGTCAGGAGATCGTTCCTAGCCTTTACTCTTGATGGAAACCCAATTTCCAATACGACACCATGAGGTTTTGATTGTAGAACCAGTATGGCGACATAGTATATGGTAGCTATGCCATCTATGATTAATACATTATGATTGAAAGGTTTCTAAAACATATATACACTGATAATAATATCAAATTTGTTTTTATCGTATCAAGCATTTTTGACCATTATAAGGTAAAACTCTATCCTCCGGCTTGCGTTGCATTATGTGATGGGACCTAAGTCTTATAATGGTTTCATTTTTCTAAAAAGCATTGAATTGTTTTAATGATTTACTTTATTTATGCACTGGCAATCCAATGGAGCAAACCCGTTCCGTGATAGCGGCGTGGTCCTTTGATTAGCCTCCTGATAAGTTAAATAAAGATTTCTCACACTGGTCCCATGACTGACCCGTAGTTTGTTTCAGTTTGCAAACTCGGGTGCCCTCTTTTCCACACGGGCAGTCAAGTAGCTTATTTTGCAGATATAATCAGCAAGATTTTGGATCGAAGCTTAGAGCTATGTTCAGAGCATTGGTAGTCTTCTGCTGTGATTGATTTAATTATTCCGCTGCATTGTATTAGTTTTGTTGTAATTAAATCTTCCGCTGTATTATTTATCAATCTACTTTGATATATTCTGTACTCTGATGTAACATTATTATAATGTTTATAAAAGTCTGTTGTTCTTTGTTCTGATGTGTGGTATTTCCAAAGTTAACGTATTCGGGTTTTGAAAGGTCTTGGTCGATTTAGGGATCGATCGGGTCGGGCGAAATCCGGGTCGTTACATTTGTGGACGACGGTGTCGGGAGTTTCTAAACTCCGTCCGCAACCTAATATAATTTTATTTATTTATTTTGGATTCAGAAATCTCACTTTGCTTTTTATTTCTTTTAAAATTGTAGAAAGCTCCAAAAATTCTCCGGTCTCTTCTGAAATGTAGATCTCGAATTTACGGTCCCAAGCTTCCAGTTCCATTGAATTTCGTTATCGTATGACAGAGATATGATTTTACAAAGGTTAATGACATTTATAATTCAATTAATAAAATAATTAACTAAATTATAATCTCCTTCTTCTACCTTATTTCTTCTAGCCGGCGTTCTACCTTACTGTTCAAAACTGCTCCAGCCCTTCCACCAAAATCACACGCACACCAAACCCTGAACGATCGATCGGAGGACACCACTTCGACAGCCTCCGTGTGCCACGCCTACACCCCCCCCCTCCGATGAACTCGATCACCCCTTAGCGCCTAGAAACCCCCCCAAATGGCGGTGGTTAAGACGAGCCAATCGGGGAAACCACACCGTTACAGATGATCTTGACCGTACGGATCTGAAGAGCTCTCCTCCCTCTCCAATATTGTCTTAAGGATGGAATGGTTTAATAGAGAGGATTGAGTGATCTTAGTGGGGGAAGTTTCGGGTGTTCATGGCCATTGAAGAATTGGGTGGCGGCTGTATACGATGAGAATGCCTAAGGTTTTGGAAATCCTTTTTTATACCCTTTTTTAATTAATTAATTTATTATTTAATTCGTAAAATATTTGTTTAACAATCTAAACTCCAAATCGAACCCAACGACTATCGCCCCTAGCTAAATACCCCTATTCTGGACACAATGGACTAGGTCTCATTAGCTTATTTGATCGTTTCAGTCCATTTTTCTTTAAATTAAAATATAAAACATTTAATTATTTAATTTGATTGTACATTTTAATTTGCTGAGGCCACATACTGACTCCAAAAATTCTCGAAAAATTAATCTAGCTATGTTTTGACGATACGGTTCCAACAAAATTAATTTCGCCGAATTTGGAGACCATTTGAAAATTGGCCATTTTCTGGTCAATCCAAATTGATTAAAATTGGCAAAACACGTTTTTCTTTGCCACGCTTGCATATTAACTCCAAAAATGATGAAAACTGGAATCTTGTAATAATTTGACATTTCGGATCCAACAAAAGTGGTTTCGTCAAAAACGGAGGTCGTTTGCAAAATGGCTATTTATACGGGCTACATAATATATTAAATTCCATAGCGACTATTCTAAATATTTAACTGGCCATAACTTTTTATCTCATTATGAAATTTCAATTTTTCAGATCCGTTGGAAAGATATTATTAATTTTTTAAAATATTTTTGGTTTTACTGAAATCCATTTATTTTGAATCCTGTACATCCAGTCAAAGTTCAAATTCAAATTTTCAAACTACCGCGCTATTTCTAACTCCTTTTGTAAGTAAAATAAATATATTCATTCTAACTTCATCATAAATAAAATTTTAATCATTATTATTTAAAATAAATTATTTTAACAATTCAAAATTCATTAAAATAGCCAAAATAAAAATTTTACATTGGCTCTAATTTTTCGGGTTGTTACACCTTTTTTTTGTCAAACAAAAGCAACAACTATAATTGTTAAAATATTGACTTCTTAAATTTGAATACGTTACAAAATAGCTGTAACAACCCGGAAATGCGAGCCAATTTAAAATTTTTATTTTGGCAATTTTAATGAATCTTGATTATTTAAAATGAATTATTTTAAATAATAGGGACGGGAAATTTAATTTGAATAGAATTCAAACGAATATATTTATATAGATCGTCGTTAGATTATAAATAATTATATATAATTATAAAAGGAATTGAAAATGGCGCGGTAGTTCGATAATTCGATTTCAAATTTAAAATGAATGTACCGGGTGCAGAATAAACCGGATTTTAGTGAAACTAAAAATATTTTAATCTAATTGAGAATATCTTTCCAACGAATCCGAAAAATTGAAATTTCATCGCGGGAATCAAAAGATATGTCCAGTTGAAAATTCAGAATAGTCGCTATGGAATTCTGGCCCTTAAAAATGGAAATTTTGCAAACGACCTCGGACTTCGACGAAACCACTTTTGTTGGGTCCGTGATGTCAATTTATTGCTAGGTTTCAAATTTCATAATTTTTCGAATCAGTATGTGAGCGTGGTATAGGAAAACGTGTTTGACCAGTTTCAGCTGATTTTGATCGACTGGAAAATGACCATTTTTCAAACGGTCTCAGAATTCGACGAAACTAGTTTTGTTAGGACCGTATCGCTAATACGAAGCTAGAAAATATTTTTCTGGAATTTTTCGAGTTCGTATGTGGCCCCGGTAAATTGAAATGCACGTTCAAATTCAATATATAGAGTTATATTTTGATTTTGACGAAAACTGATCCAAACGATCGAATCAGCCTACGATACATATCCCATTGTGTTCGGAATGGGGGTTGTTAGCGATGGACGACAGGCGGTGGGTCTCGTTTCGAGGTCAGAATAAAAAGTTGCTTTTTGAAATAATTAAATAAATAAAAAAACTCTCTCTCCTATACCTCCAGCCCCCCCCCCTCCCCGTTAGTTCATTCTCAATCAAAAAAGGGGGGGCGTAGCACCGCCCCACCGTCTATCGCGCCGCCAAGGGCAGGGCCGCCGCCACCAAGCTCGCCTCGACACCCCCTCCTCGTCTTCTTCCTCCCAAATCGAGACCAAGCCTCGTCGAAGCCTCCCTCAGAACCGACGCAGCCGACCACGCCTCCCCCTCTCGCGCCAGAGCGCGCACCCCTACCCCCTCCTCCTCGCGATGGCCTCACTCCTCCACTTCCTCCTCTCCTTCTTCTTCTTCCTCTGAAAAAAAACTGTATCTCCCACTCGCCATAACCACCGAGCCCTCCCCTTCCTGCCACCTGCGCCCCACGCCACTAGCCAACCACGCAGCGCCGTCAGCCAAGGAAGCCACCACCGGTCAGCGAGCCCCCTCCTTCGATCGGAAAGAAAAAAATATGTGAGTTTTAGCCCCTTTTAATATCGATTTTTAACTTATAAAATCATGGGATGTTTAGCTATTAAAGTGATGATTTTTAATTCGATAAAGGAGAGATTTTTAAAGAGAGAAAGACAGGATTTTTAACATTAGAAAGACATGATTTTTAACATTAGAAAGAGATGATCTATAACATAAAAAGGTTGAATTTTTAAAAGAATAAAAAGATGTGATTTTTATAGTGTATTCATCGATTCAAAAATATAATTTTTATAATATATAAAAGTTAAAAATATGATTTTTATACTATAGAAAGAATAAAAATGTAATTTTTATAAAGTAGAATTATAAAAATACGATTTTTATATTATATGGATAGTAAAGATTAAATCTTTATATTTGAAAAGGCAAAATCTTTATATTTGAAATTCGAAATCTTTATATGAAGAATAGTGTGATAAAAATATAATCTTTATTATATGAACATCGTTGTAAAAATAGAATTTTTTATCTATATAGTAGCGATGTAAAAATAGAATTTTTTATCTATATAGTAGTGATGTAAAAATAGAATTTTTATCCATATAGCGTGATTATAAAAATGTGATTTTTTTATATACATAGCAACAATATAAAATTGTGATTTTTATATATATGTAGTGGCTACGGGCAAGGAAAGTGACAAAAGGCGAGAACAACGATGACTTCTACATAAGAAGAGTCGAGGCGTTTGGATTAGCTAGACGGTGAGAACTTCTCACTTAAATTTTCTTTTCTAGTTTAAAATATATACTAGGATGCAGACGGTGCTTAGTAGCACCCGACACCCGTCGTCTACAGACCATGGACGGCTTGTATGCTTGTTTGATGTGTTGTGAAATTTGTTTGTGATGTTGATGTGAAATCAATAATAAAATGTAGATGGTTGAAATAAATTAATTATCATTAAAAATATAATTTTTAACGTAAATGTGACTAAATAAATATTCACTTACAAACCGGACGGTTTGTTTATGTACATCTATTTGAAGGATATTGATTATGATGATAAATTTTACACATCATCCATGTAACGACCCGTATTCTACGCATCATAGGATCGTAGAATATTTATTTCTTTTACAAACGAAGTCATATGGTCATGTAACCCTGGGAGACGACTATTGGGGTCATTTCCCATGTTCATGATTTTTTTGTCGATTTTTAAACGACCATTTTACCCCTAGTTGGTACTGTTTTGGCCATAACTTTTGACTGAAAAGGAATTTTTACGTGAAACCACTTCCATTGGCTCCGCATGATAGTTTACAATTCCGTAGAGTGGTCACATTAGCCAAACGGACTCACCGTTTGGGAGATATGGCTTAAACAAGTTTCAGATGGTGAAAAACAGCTTAATTGGGCTTAACCGGGTGATTAACAGCTAGGCCCAATGGGGGATTTCGGGATTAGGGTAAGAAGGAGGCTGAAATCAGTTAGAGAACGATCTTGTCCTCATTTCCCAACCGCCACTTTCATTCTTGAACCCTAACAAAGGCTGCCAACATCTAGAAACATCCCCAAATCACCTTCTAATCAAGTTTTTGCTTATTCTACATCAAATTAAGGAGAGAAACACGAAGGCAAGGTTAGAGTTGTTGTTAGACGTCAGTATTCACCCAAATCAGCAAGGTTTCAGTTCTGAGAAATTTATTTGTGGCCAAGGTGAGTGATTACCATTGTTTTGACACTAATTACAGTTAATTATGGGTAATTAGTGAAGATTAGCGAATTTATACACTAATAAATTCTGGGAAAATATCTATAAATTCGAGAATAATATTTTATGCCTCTGGTAGAAATTTGGTTTAATTTGGTTAAGTTTTGTTAACCCTATGATTAGTCTTGCTTAAACGTGCTTAAGGGAAAATATGGAGTTTTGGGTATATTTGATTCACTTTGACATGTAAATTCATTGTTTTGGTGTTTGTGGTTAGTTTGCTATGTTGCTATGACTGTTTGACATGTTTTGTGATTGATTAGAATAGTTAGATTGGTCGAAAACGTCGTCGAATGGCGTAAAACACTTGCTGGAAAGGTTGCAGGAAAAGTGCAGGTTCTGGACCGGATCGGATCGGACATGGGGGCTCGGATCGGATGAGTTGAACTGGGCAAGGGATCTGATCGGATCGGAACTTGACACTTGAGACAACTGGCAAAAAGGAAGGCCACGCTAATTGAACTGGGATCGGATCGTATAAAGGAGGAGAGATCGGATCGGAGCATGTGAAGAACGAGGGAGCTGATCGGAGCGGAAGCACGGACTAGATGGGAGGTGGCAACCCGACCCGACCCGAAGTGGGACACCCGACCCGAACCGATGCAACGCAGTGGACCCGAACCGAACCGCTATAGGAGAAGGCTACGAACAGAACCAACTCAAGGTAGGGAACCCGACCCGAACCGATGGCTAGAAGATGAACCCGACCCGATCCAGTATTGACCAATAACCCGAGATGCAAAGGTAGCCCAATATGGGAAGTTAGAGCTCAAGATCCAGTTGGGAACCGATGAGTTCACTTCATGATTGGGCTCTGCTGCGGGACGTGTGCCAAGGGGTAGTCGATGTCTATGACTTTGGATCACTATGTATGGGAGGTACGTGAACGGATTCAGGGCTACAGTGGCCTAGGTACGACTAAAGGGCTATAAACCAATGAAGTGGGGTCATTTGTAAAGATTTGGTCATGACTCCATGTGGTAAGCTTGGTAGTAGCAGTAGTTGTACAAGTTGAACTCCGTCACTGCTTCAATGGGTCTAGTGATTGATAGTGGTGGACATCGTATGCTTTACGCACTGAGTGAGAGATGTGAGGATGGTTGCTATGGTTGATTTGTTTTCCATCATTACGACATGCACACCCCCACCCCCGTATTCTTTACAATATCTATTATGGCACCTTAAAGTATTGTACGGTATATGGTACTAACTCTTTGGTTGTAGGTCCAAGTTCAGGTATGGTTTAGTATACCTGTTATTGTTCTGTTTAGATGCTTATCGCTCATACCAGGCTTTATGTCTGACCCAGAGTTTTATGTCTCCTCTTATTACTCTGGGTGCTCACACGAACAGACTAGAGACAGGTTAGCTGGTGATGCATGGGTAGATGATCCGGAGACGAGCAGGAGGCTTCCACGTATGATATATATAGTATTCTCCCTGTGTTGTTGAAGATCACTGCTTGGGCATTAGTAGTGCATCTTCTACTTCAGTTTTCTTTTGTTTTAGAGACAGTAAATTTGGAAAGTTGTAATAAGCTGTATTTGGATTTTCCGCTACACTGATGTTGATGTTGATTTTAGTTATCAGCTTATGCACTGTCTCACCTGTTTTATGTTAAGTATGTTATCATTATATTTTATTCCATGCGTTGTGAGACATTCTACAGGTTCCTCGTTAGCTAATTCCCTTCTTTCCTTTCTTTGACGACCGTTCCGTACTAGTCGGGCATGTGTATAGCGCACTTTCGGAGGAAGTGCCGGCTGGTGCGGGGCGGGCCGTCACACTTGGTATCAGAGCTCTAGGTTGCGTAGTTAACCTAGGGAAGTTATCAGGGAGAGATAGTATACGTATACGAGAGAGCGTATTTGTGATTACTTTGGTTTTTAAAAGCTATATATATATATACTATTAGTAGTATAAGAATGAAGTCGTACTGCAATAGCACCACTTTGGGGTCGTTAATCGTTTCTCTTTTTCAGATTGACGATGAGCCGATATACTAGAGGTGCTTGTAGGGGAGACAATAATGGGAATGCTGCTGACATGAGGACAATGTTTACTGACCTCATGAGAGAGATGCTTAGAGATGTGCAGAGGGCAGCTCCCAATGGTGGAAATGGTGGTGGTCCAATAGTGCAGGCGCCTAGAGTCGACTTCGCCAAGCTGAATAAGGATTATACTAGCCTTTGTGGGAAGCCGTTCCACGGAACGGAGTCCGCTACGGATGTTCAGGATTGGTTGGATAGTTGCGAACATATCTTCGAGGATTTAGGTATCGAGGATGCGATGAAGAGAAAGCTAGCGTCCCGTCAGCTGCAAGGGCGGGCAATGAATATGTGGAATGCTATAAAGGCAGCTACTCCTGAAGATCAGATTACTTGGGAGCAGTTTAAGGTTCGCTTTAGCGAGAAGTTCATTCCAGCTGCTCAGAAGTCAGTGTTGTTTAAGAAGTTCTTGGAGCTCAAGCAGAATGGTAGAGCTGCCTCGGAGTATATTGCTGAATTCGACACTTTGTCGAAGTATGGGTTATCTCTTATTGATACTGCCGAGAAGAAAAATGAGAAATTCATAACTGGTTTGGATCAGTACTTGGGGGAAAGGCTTATCAACTACATCGATGAGACGTTTGAATCGATTGTGGGGAAAGCATTGAGATCAGAAAGTTTCTACCCTAAGTCGAAGATAGAGGTTGCATCTGTAGAGGAGCCAAAGCCACAAGCAACTGGTGGAGGCAAGGGTGGTTCCCAGAATAAGAGAAAACAGAGTCAGACTAAGGATGGCCAGAAGAAAAAGAATAAGCAAGATGTGGAGTGCTTCAGCTGTGGTAAGAAGGGCCATTATGCTAGTAATTGTTGGGCCAAGCCAGCGGATAGGAAGTGCTTCAACTGTGGCCAAATGGGACATCACAAGGGCAAGTGTCCGCAAACCCCCAAAGAAAAGCAAATGGTGAAAGCATATGCCCTTAATGCTATTCCTTCTTCGTCGAATGCCCCAACTGCGGAGGAGAAGGGAAAGAATGTCGTCATTCAAGGTATGCTTTCTTTTTATGATGTTCCTATTAGAGTTTTGTTTGATACCGGAGCTTCCAGTTCTTTCATATCTAGTGACCTGGTAGGTAGGTTGGGATTGGAGCCCGAGAATGTCGATAGGCCTTTAGTAGTGACGAACCCGATTGATGGTTCGACTAGCCTTAGCATAATTTGTCGTAATGTGGTCTTACCAAGTCATGGATGCATGTTTGTTTGTGATTGCTTTGTTTTGGGCTTTACTGGGTATGGCATTATTTTGGGAGTAGATTGGCTCTAAAGATACGGGGTGGTGGTAGACTGTGAGGGCTTTTTGGTGACAGCTAGAGCGGATGATGGGCGGAGGATAGTGTTTGGTGGTCTACCCAGTGAGGGGGTATTGGCTAGTTTTCTAAACTCCCTCGACATTCCGCATAGTGAGTTGTCAGGTTTGCCCGTGGTTGGCCAGTATCCGGATGTTTTCGAAGAAGTGACTGGGCTTCCACCACATCGAGAGATTGAGTTCCGTATTGATTTGGTAAAAGATGCCAGACCTATAGTGATGCCACGGCGTCATATGGCACCAAGGGAGCAGCGAGAGCTCGAGGTGCAAGTTAGCGATCTTTTGAAGAAGGGATTTATCAGAAGGAGTTTTTCTGAATGGGGAGCACAAGTTGTGTTTGCTACCAAGGCGGATGGTTCCCTTCGTTTGTGTGTAGACTACCGCGAGTTGAATAAAGTGACGAGGAAGAACAAGTATCCTCTACCGCGGATAGATGATTTGTTCGATCAATTGAGTGGCGCGAGAGTATTTTCTCAGTTGGATCTTGCGACAGGTTTTCATCAGCTTAGAGTGGAAGCTGAGAGTATAGCTAAAACGGCGTTTCGGACGCCGTCTGGATTTTATGAGTGGTTGGTCATGCCATTCGGGCTGACCAATGCCCCAGCATATTTTGTGGATCTTATGAATAGGGTATTCAGAGATCAGTTGAATAAGTTTGTCCTTGTGTTCATTGATGATATTTTGGTCTACTCGAGGACAGAGGAAGAACACAAGGAACATTTAAGAATAGTGATGGAGGTGTTGAGAAAACACCAATTGAAAGCAAAGTTTTCTAAGTGTCACTTCTGGAGGAGGGAAGTGAGGTTCTTGGGTCATGTTGTTTCCGAGAATGGTATTGTCGTGGACCCTGCGAAGGTGGCTGCGGTACAGGATTAGCCTACGCCCAAGAATGCAACAGATGTAAGAAGTTTCTTGGGGTTAGCTGGATATTATCGTAAGTTTATCCAAGGTTTCTCCAAGATAGCAGCACCATTGACCCAGTTGACCAAGAAGAATCAAGATTTTGTCTGGGATGAAAGGTGCGAGAATGCATTCAAGAGTCTAAAGGACAAGTTGACATGTGCACCAGTGTTAGTCATTCCTAAGGGGAATGAAGAGATGACAATATACATGGATGCCTGTGGTACCGGACTGGGTGCTGTATTGATGCAAGGCGGTAGGGTTGTAGCATATGCAAGTCGGCAATTGAAACCGCACGAGAGAAGATACCCCCCATGATTTGGAATTGGCAGCGATCATGTTCGTGTTGAAGATGTGGAGACACTATCTCTTGGGAGAAAGATTTGAGTTGTTTATAGATCATAAATCATTAAAGTATCTCTTCTCTCAGAAAGATCTGAATCTCCGTCAGCAGAGATGGTTAGAGTTCTTAGCTTCCTATGATTTCGACATCGCATATACACCAGGAAAGGGCAATGCGGTGGCTGATGCATTGAGTAGGAGACATGCCAGCTTAGGGGCTATGTTTCTAGAATGGAAGCAACTGGAGTACATCGCTGGGTTTAATTTCAGACCAAAGTGCGAATTGGATCCATAAATGTTAGCAAGTTTGACTATCAGACCCACTTTGATTGAGCGGATTGGCTCTAGTCAGAGGGACGATCCTAACCTATTGGAAATCATCTCCAAGTTAGAGATGGGTATCGATGTGGAGATTAAAAAGTTTGGGCTTGATCGAGATGGATGGCTTAGAAAGAATGGAAAGCTTGTTGTACCCAATGTCGATGGATTAAGGGATGAAGTGCTTAGAGAGTGTCATCACTCAAAACTGACTATACACCCCGGTGGTAATAAGATGTATCGAGATATGAAGCAGACCTACTACTGGGAAGGGATGAAAAGAGACATTGGGAAGTTTATATCCAAATGCATGAATTGCCAGCTAGTTGAAGCCGAGCAACAGAAGCCTAGTGGGTTGTTGCAACCATTAGAAGTTCCCGAATGGAAATAGGAGCAAGTCTCGTTGGATTTCATCGATGGTTTACCAAGTAATAGGTTGGGATATGATAGCATTTGGGTAATTGTGGATCGATTGACAAAAAGTGCAAGATTCATACCAGTCAAATCGACCAGAACGGCAGCTAAGTTAGCAGAATTGTATATGAAGTGGGTAGTGAGATTTCATGGAGTACCTAAAAGCATTGTGAGTGACCGAGACCCGTTGTTCACTAGTGGGTTTTGTAAGAGCTTACAAGAGGCTCTGGGGTCAGAGTTACATCTCAGTACCGCATATCATCCTCAGACCGACGGTCAGACGGAGAGGGTGAATCGTATATTGGAAGACCTCTTGAGAGCATGTATATTGGATTTTGGTGGATCATGGGATGACCATCTGCATCTAATAGAGTTTGCATATAATAATAGCTACCAATCCAGTATCGGGATGGCTCCGTTTGAAGCTTTGTACGGAAGACCGTGCAACTCACCATCATGTTGGATAGAGACTGGCGAGAAGTTTATGCTTGGACCGGATGTGGTGAGGGAAACTTCAGATAAGATCAAGATCATTCAACAACGAATGAAGGCTGCTCAAGATAGGCAGAAGAGTTATGCTGATAAGAGGAGAAGAGACTTAAAATTCTCCGTTGGTGACTTGGTGTTTGTCAAGATTTCTCCGTTGAAGAGCGTGATACGATTTGGCAGGAGAGGCAAGTTGGCACCAGGATTTGTTGGCCCATTCCCTGTTATTGAACCAGTCGGGAATTTGGCATATAGAGTTGAATTACCAGAGAAGATGGCAGGAGTTCACAACGTATTTCATGTTTCCCAACTAAGGAAGTTCGTTCACGACTCAGATATGACTATTTCACCTGATCAGTTAGAGGACTTCGAATTAGAACCCGAGGCGGTTGGGAACCGCAAGCTGGCCCGTATTGTCGAGCACGACATGAAGCAACTTCGAAGGAAGGCAGTGAAGCTAGTCAAGGTTCAGTGGGGCGAGGACGAGAGTGATTGCACTTGGGAGACAGAGGAGAACATTAGGAAGACATATCCAGAACTCTTTGCCTGGTAATATATTAACCTCGATTTAGTTTTTCGCATGCTAGGATAGGTTTGTTTTCTTGTTTTGCATGTTTGATTGTTGTATGTGGTTGTTAGGCATGTGGGATTCTTTGTATGTTTTGGGTTAAGAAATTTCGGGGACGAAATTTCTTAAGGGGGGGAGAGTGTAACGACCCGTATTCTACGCATCATAGGATCGTAGAATATTTATTTCTTTTACAAACGAAGTCGTATGGTCATGTAACCTTGGGAGAAGACTATTGGGGTCATTTCCCATGTTCATGAATTTTTTGTCGATTTTAAATGACCATTTTACCCCTAGTTGTTACTGTTTTGGCCATAACTTTTGATTGGAAAGGAATTTTGACTTGAAACCACTTTCATTGGCTCCGGATGATGGTTTACAATTCCGTAGAGTGGTCACATTAGCCAAACGGACTCACCGTTTGGGAGATATGGCTTAAACAAGTTTCAGATGGTGAAAAACAGCTTAATTGGGCTTAACCGGGTGATTAACAGCTAGGCCCAATGGAGGATTTCGAGATTAGGGTAAGAAGGAGGCTGAAATCAGTTAGAGAACGATCATATTCTCATTTCCCAGCCACCACATTCATTCTTGAACCCTAACAATGGCCGCCAACATCTAGAAACATCATCAAATCACCTTCTAATCAAGTTTTTGCTTATTCTACATCAAATAAAGGAGAGAAAACACGAAGGCAAGGTTAGAGCTGCTGTTAGACATCAGTATTCATCCAAATCAATAAGGTTTCAGTTCGGAGAAATTTATTTGTGGCCAAAATGAGTGATTAGCATTGTTTTGCCACTAATTACAGTTAATTAAGGGTAATTAGTGAAGATTAGCGAATTTATACACTAATAAATTCTGGAAAAATATCTATAAATTCGAAAATAATATTTTATGCCTCTGGTAGAAATTTGGTTTAATTTGGTTAAGTTTTGTTAACCCTATGATTAGTTTTGCTTAAACGTGCTTAAGGGAAAATATGGAGTTTTGGGTATATTTGATTCACTTTGACATGTAAATTCATTGTTTTGGTGTTTGTGGTTAGTTTGCTATGTTGCTATGACTGTTTGACATGTTTTGTGATTGATTAGAATAGTTAGATTGGTCGAAAACGTCGTCGAATGGCGTAAAACACTTGCTGGAAAGGTTGCAGGAAAAGTGCAGGTTCTGGACCGGATCGGATCGGACATGGGGGCTCGGATCGGATGAGTTGAACTGGGCAAGGGATCTGATCGGATCGGAACTTAACACTTGAGACAACTGGCAAAAAGGAAGGCCACGCTAATTGAACTGGGATCGGATCGGATAAAGGAGAAGAGATCGGATCGGAGCATGTGAAGAACGAGGGAGCTGATCGGAGCGGAAGCACGGACTGGATGGGAGGTGGCAACCCGACCCGACCCGAAGTGGGACACCCGACCCGAACCGATGCAACGCAGTGGACCCGAACCGAACCGCTATAGGAGAAGGCTACGAACAGAACCAACTCAAGGTAGGGAATCCGACCCGAACCGATGGTTAGAAGATGAACCCGACCCGATCCAGTACTGACCAATAACCCGAGATGCAAAGGTAGCCCAATATGGGAAGTTAGTGCTCAAGATCCAGTTGGGAACCGATGAGTTCACTTCATGATTGGGCTCTGCTCCGGGACGTGTGCCAAGGGGTAGTCGATGTCTATGACTTTGGATCACTATGTATGGGAGGTTCGTGAACGGATTCAGGGCTACAGTGGCCTAGGTACGACTAAAGGGCTATAAACCCATGAAGTGGGGTCATTTGTAAAGATTTGTTCATGACTCCATGTTGTAAGCTTGGTAGTAGCAGTAGTTGTACAAGTTGAACTTCGTCACTGCTTCGATGGGTCTAGTGATTGATAGTGGTGGACATCGTATGCTTTACGCACTGAGTGAGAGATGTGAGGATGGTTTCTATGGTTGATTTGTTTGCCATCATTATGACATGCACACCCCCACCCCCGTATTCTTTACACTATCTATTATGGCACCTTAGAGTATTGTACGGTATGTGGTACTAACTCTTTGGTTGCAGGTCCAGGTTCAGGTATGGTTTAGTATACCTGTTATTGTTCTGTTTAGATGCTTATCGCTCATACCAGACTTTATGTCTGACCCAGAGTTTTATGTCTCCTCTTATTACTCTGGGAGCTCACACAAGCAGACTAGAGACAGGTTAGCTGGTGATGCACGGGTAGATGATCCGGAGACGAGCAGGAGGCTTCCACGTATGATATATATAGTATTCTCCTTGTGTTGTTGAAGATCACCGCTTGGGCATTAGTAGTGCATCTTCTACTTCAGTTTTCTTTTGTTTTAGAGACAGTAAATTTGGAAAGTTGTAATAAGCTGTATTTGGATTTCCGCTGCACTGATGTTGATGTTGATTTTAGTTATCAGCTTATGCACTGTCTCACCTATTTTATGTCAAGTACGTTATTATTATATTTTATTCCATGCGCTGTGAGACATTCTATAGGTTCCTCGTTAGCTAATTCCCTTCTTTCCTTTCTTTGACGACCGTTCCGTACTAGTCGGGCATGTGTACAGCGCACTTTCGGAGGAAATGCCGGCTGGTGCGGGGCGGGCCGTCACACTAACTACACAAATAAAATATGTGTTTGTTGATTTGAAACCCCACAAGGGTATTGGGATGATATATGACATACACTAATCCCAATAATTAGTTGTATGTCGATCGATTGATTGACAGGCTGTTGTAAGCATTGAATATTTATATTTGATGCTTATACAGTGTAGAATGCACTTTGGATGATGGTTGATTACTCGTCATTGTTGATATATACATGCGTTGTATGGAAATCCATAGAAATAAAATCTATGATAATTGATTGGGCCTCATTCCAGTTTTGAATAGAAATATTTGAAAAAGAAATATTTAAAATAGAATATATAAAAATAGAAATATATGAAGCCGTGTTGATTAGATTGACGCCATTTTGACGTGAACGATATTTATATCGATTTTATTCATTTTATAATGAATATCGAAAGTGATTTCAAAATCTGATATTTTGAAAAGAATTGAAATTCGAATTAAACCGAATAGAAATGAATTCGAATTGAAATTGAATAGAAATGAATTCGAATTGAAATTGAATAGAAATGAATTCGAATTGAAATTGAATTGAATTGAAAACGAACTGAAATTGAATTAAAAATTGATTTGAATTGAAATCAATTTGAAATGAATTTAAATCGAATTTATATTGGAAAATTCAATTTTGATTTGAATTTGAAAAGAAGTTGAAATCGTTTTGAAACCGAATTTAAAACGATTTATATAATACGTTTTCAAAGGAAATCGACGAAGTATATACTATATATATTATATATATAATATAATGGACTGAATAGAACGCGCCGCGCCGCGGCAGTTCACGAATTTCGACTATTGACTTCGAATGGATATTGTGGGAGATCCAACCGTCGGATTCTCCTAAAATCAGAACCGTTGGGTTCGTATCGAAAAGAGCTTTCTAACGAATATTAGAAATCTAATGGTTGGATATGGAATTATGTCCAAATCAAATTTGGAAAAGGTCGCTGTAAGTGCAGTTTGATGGCCGTTGATGGAAATTGACTGTACGGGCCTTGATAAAATTATTAAAAATAGTAATAATTTGTGTAAAATCATAAGAAATGATTTGGGAAGAATTGGGATGAAAAACTCCATATTTGAAAAGATAAAAATAGATTTTTATCGAAATGAACTAGTTTTGAACTAGAAATATAATTCTATTTATTTTTAAATAAATAAATTGAATTTGAAAAGGGTTTTAAAAGTAACCAGAATTTCCAATAATTGAATTGAAATGGATTTGAATTGAAATTGTAGTTGGAATATTTCGATGTTGGATTTCGTGATTATACAGGTAGCATTACGGAAATTTGAAAGATATATAGATATAATTATTTCCAATACGATATTTGTTGGTCGTTGAATTTGATATTGAATATAAGCCGATATATTTTCTATTCAGAGCCTTGTATTTAATATCAAATGTGATTTAGGTTGTCGTGAATGGTGTCTTCATTAACACTGTTCTTAAGCCCAGTTGAGAAAAAGATTAAATCTGTTTATTTAGATTTAATGAAGTGTACCAATATTTAATTGGAATTGAATTGGTATTGATTTTTGGGTTTATCGTGAACAGTGTTTTAAATAACACTTGTTCTTTAACCCGATAATTAATGGAATGTGATTTTGGGTTTATCGTGAACCGTGTTTTAAATGACACTGATTCTTTAACCCAGTTAAAGATTAAAACTAAGTGGAGTTTTAATGAATCTTTAATTAGATTGAAAAGATCGAGAATGGAGTATCACCAGTTTTGCTCCAGGCGATAGTTAAATCTTTAATTAGATTTGAACGTGAAATGGTAATTGAATTTACCGATAACACCGTGGTGTTAGATATGAAGTATGACCAGTTTTACTTCATGGGATGAATATGTTGGGATTGGGAAATAAAATAAATGATTACTTCGGTGTGGTCCTCTAATCCCGACTAGTTTGAATTTATATTCAAAAGAAGATTAAAGAATAAATTTAAAGAATTTATCTTTGATAAAATTAATGGGAACCTTTCCCAAGTATAAGAAATTTGAATAAAAGAATATTCTGAATTGGAATGAGGCGTATGTTGTGTTTGTGTAACACTTGTTTATTATATATGCGAGTTATTCAGAAAGACCGGGTTTATC
Organism: Allium sativum; assembly: GCA_030737875.1. Taxonomy (NCBI): domain Eukaryota; kingdom Viridiplantae; phylum Streptophyta; class Magnoliopsida; order Asparagales; family Amaryllidaceae; genus Allium; species Allium sativum. The sequence continues at coordinate 385,233,755 of CM060916.1, read as the reverse complement.
CCATTCTGAATAACTAATTCGACGTGGTGTCCAAGATGAAGACGGTGGTTGAAGACCGGAGCTCTTCACGTCGTTTGGATAATTACTGATGATCTTGATTGGGCTGTACACCTAAGAGGAGGGAATCAGTTGGTGATCGTCCAGATGTACTTGGAGATCGATGGATATGGGGGGTACTAGGTGCCTCCGGTTTCGTTCAGACCCAGAACGAACTTGTAAATGGACTGTGTGTCTGACATTGGATTTTAGTCTGTGTGATTGATTTCTATTAAATATATATATATCTGTTTGGCGATGCAGAATTTATTCTCTTGCTTAACGCCCTTCTCTGAGACGTACGAGCTCAGAGGTTATATATTGATGGATATCAAACGCATGGAGTGAATTACCTGTGTGGCATGCCTAAGTGGCAATTGATCGAGGCTTCTGTTGAAAAGCAAAGTCTTGTGGTTGATGATCAAAGCACCGCCTGTGTGGCATAGCTTTGTGTAACGTGAATTCGCGAGCCTCACACCCCGGTTGTGAACCATAAATGGGAGAGGACCTCAGGGAGGGCATGCGTTTCCTTCTAGTTAGAAGTGGCGTCAGTGGTTTTACACGCCCTGACGATTTTAACTTATGTGGTTGTTGTTGTTGCGAGGCGCCTCGGTTATATCGGTTTCGGCCGATGCATTCTGGTCGACAGACGGACCAGACTTACGCCCCAAAGGGTGGGAAAATGCCGTGTTCAGGAATTTTAATCCACATCGGTGGACCGGCCCTGTCGCTCCAAGGCTTGTTTGCGCGCTTGCCTGAGACATGGGCTAGATTGTCTCGAATCGGTAGAGGACGATCCCTGGCCTCGGTTCATAGATGGAAATCCAATTTCCAATACGTGACATTTCGATTTTAGTTGTAATCCAATATATGGCGACATAGTGGGATGGGGCGCTTATGCCGTCTATGATTGATACTTATGATTTGAAGTTGTTTTATACACTATACACTTATAGTAATAATAAATGATCTGTTTTAAACGTATCAAGCATTCTTGGCTATTATAAGGTAAAACCCTATCCTCCGGCTTGCGTTGCATTGTGTGATGGGACATGGGTCTTATAATAGCTTCATTGTTCTTTGTTTAGCATTGAGCTGTTGTTTTATGCACTGGTATTCTTGGGAGGAAACCCGTTCCGTGTTATACGGCGTGGTCCCTTGATTTACCGAACTTTAAAATAAAGATTAATAACCATTTTAGTTCTCACACCAGTCCTATGACTGACCTGGAGTTTATTGTTTTAACCTAAACTCTGGGTGCCCCTATTTTCCGCACGGGCAACTAGTAGTTTTGGTTTTGCAGATTTATATTCGTAGGAACCTGGTTCACAACTGGAATGAGATCCGGAAAGCTTTGTATCCGTATATCTCCTTCAGTTGTGTATTGTATTATTTTCCGCTGCTATGTAATTTATTGTAATCTCTGATAATTTGTGATGTATATTATTCATTCATACTCTGTATATTCTTGTATTCTGATGGAATTATTGTAATATACAATGAAATGTTCTTCTGTTCGCATTCTGATTTGTCCTATTCTCAAACGATCAGGGGTTTCGAACGGTCTTGGTTGGTTTAACGATCGATTTGGATCGAGCGAAATTCCTTACCGTTACAGTTGGTATCAGAGCTTTGGTTTACAGAGCTTGAGAACAAGACACATTAGAACCGTGCGAAAGAATTCATCAGATATTGGATTAGTAATATCCAATTAGAATGACTCGTTAGAGATAGGATCAGTAGTATCCTAGAACGAGTGTGAAGAGTATATTTTTTAAATGAAAACAATATTGTTTTGAAGATTTAAACCTTATTCAACGTATTTGAATATTTTATTTGTATTGAATTTGGACAATCCAATATATAAAGATTTTGCATATACGCGTCATGAACGTATATTCGAAGTTTTAATATACTGGATAAATGTAGAATAACAATCTAGTTGCCCGGGGATGATTCTGATAATGCTGCAGCGTTATCAGTATTTATTTTCGTGTTTTGAAGGTGTGTTATCTATAAATTTCCATTAGACTGTGTGAGGACCGAAACTATATAGATTTATTGTTGTGATTTGGCATCTAAAACAAGATTTTATGTATATGCATCAAAATTATGAATTTGAAATTCTAATTCACTAATTGATTGATGGTTGTGTTGTTTGATTATTGTTCGATTAATTAAATGTTGAACCTTTAGCCAAATTGAATCAAATATTGAACTGTACTGAAAAAATGATTGCAATCGCATGCATATACATGTACATACATCGAACAGGTCATAGCAAGGAGGCTAGAGCAGAGGAATAAAATTGTTTGCCCGACAAATAGGTACATGTTTACCATAATTTACTGTTTTATTTGGGTGAAGATGATTTTATGAGCCGATTGGCTAGCCGCTTGGCTTTTTCTTTTTCTATTTGAGATCAGAGGGCCTGTATGGCAGTTTCGGGATATTCTTGGTGCTCCCGGTGCAGGGGAGGTTATGGCGAAGTATTTCGAAAATTTAGGGTGTTAGCCAAATTTTTGAAAAATTTGAAAAGTTCTTAGATACTGAAAAGTTGAAGAACTTAAGCCGTAAAGAAAATAATGAAAGTTGTGTTTATTTGTTAAACAACTTTCGGCTTCGTTCCTTTTCGGGGACGAAAAGTTTTAAGTGGGGGAGATAACTGTAATGGTAAGGAATTTCACTCGATCCGAATCGATCGTTAAACCGACCAAGACCGTTCGATACCCCTGATCGTTTGAGAACAGGACAAATCAGAACGCAAACAGAAGAACATTTCATTGTATATTACAACAATTCCATCAGAATACAAGAATATACAGAGTATGAATAAATAATATACATCACAAATTATCAGAGATTATAATAAATTACATAGCAGCGGAAAATAATACAATACACAACTGAAGGAGATATACGGATACAAAGCTTTCCAGATATCATTCCAGCTATGAACCAGGTTCCTACGAATATAAATCTGCAAAACCAAAACTACTAGCTGCCCGTGCGGAAAATAGGGGCACCCAGAGTTTAGGTTAAAACAATAAACTTTAGGTCAGTCATAGGACTGGAGAACTAAAACGGTTATTAATTTTTATTTTAAAGTTCGGTAAATCAAGGGACCACGCCGTATAACACGGAACGATTTTCCTCCTAAGAATACCAGTGCATAAAACAACAACGCAATGCTAAATAAAGAACAATGAAGCTATTATAAGACCCAGGCCCCATCACACAATGCAACGCAAGCCGGAGGATAGGGTTTTACCTTATAATAGCCCAGAATGCTTGATACGTTTAAAAAAAATCATTTATTATTACTATAAGTGTATAGTGTATAAAACAACTTCAAATCATAAGTATCAATCATGGACGGTATAAGCGCCCCATCCCATTATGTCGCCATATATAGGATTACAACTGAAATCGAAACGTCATGTATTGGAAATTGGATTTCCATCTATGAACCGAGGCCAGGGATCGTCCTCTACCGATTCGAGACAATCTAGCCCATGTCTCAGGCAAGCGTGCAGACAAACCTTGGAGTGACAGGGCCGGTCCACCGATGTTGATTAAAATTCCTGAACACTTCGTTTCCCCGCCCTTTGGGGCGTAAGTCTGGTCTGTCTGCCGACCAGAATGCATCCGCCGAAACCGATATAACCGAGGCGCCTCGCAGCAACAACAACCACATAAGTCAAACTCGTCAGGGCGTGTAAAACCACTGATGCCACTTCTAACTAGAAGGAAACGCATGCCCTCCCCGAGGTCCTCTCTCGTTTCTGGTTCACAACCAGGGTGTGAGGCTCGCGAATTCACGTTACACAAACCTATGCCACACAGGCGGTGCTTTGATCATCAACCACAAGACTTTGCTTTTCAACAGAAGCCTCGATCAATTGCCACTTAGGCATGCCACACAGGCAATTCACTCCATGCGTTTGATATCCATCAATATATAACCTCTGAGCTCGTACGTCTCAGAGAAGGGCGTTAAGCAAGGGAATAAATTCTCCGCCGCCAAACAGATATATATATATTTAATAGAAATCAATCACAGAGACTAAAATCCAATGTCAGACACATAATCCATTTACAAGTTCGTTCTGGGTCTGAACGAAACCGGAGGCACCTAATACCCCGCATATCCATCGATCTCCAAGTACGTATGGACGATCACCAACTGATTCCCTCCTCTTGGGTGTACAGCCCAATCAAAATCATCAGTAATTATCCAAACGACGTGAAGACCTCCGGTCTTCAACCACCGTCTTCATCTTTGACACCACGTCGAATTAGTTATTCAGAATGGGATAAACCCGGTCTTTCTGAATAACTCGCGTATATAATAAACAAGTGTTACACAAACACAACATACGCCTCATTCCAATTCAGAATACTCTTTTATTCAAATATTCTTATACTTTGGGAAAGGTTCCCATTAATTTTATCAAAGATAAATTCTTTAAATTTATTCTTTAATCTTCTTTTGAATATAAATTCAAACTAGTCGGGATTAGCGGACCACACCGAAGTAATCATTTATTTTATTTCCCAATCCCAACCTATTCATCCCATGAAGTAAAACTGGTCATACTTCATATTTAACACCACGGTGTTATCGGTAAATTCAATTACCATTTCATGTTCAAATCTAATTAAAGATTTAACTATCGCCTGGAGCAAAACTGGTGATACTCCATTCTCGATCTTTTCAATCTAATTAAAGATTCATTAAAACTCCACTTAGTTTTAATCCTTAACTGGGTTAAAGAATCAGTGTCATTTAAATCACGGTTCACGATAAACCCAAAATCACATTCCATTAATTATTGGGTTAATGAACAAGTGTTATTTAAAACACTTTTCACGATAAACCCAAAAATCAATACCAATTCGATTCCAATTAAATATTATTTAATTGGTACACTTCATTAAATCTAAATAAATAGATTTAATCTTTTTCTCAACTGGGCTTAAGAACAGTGTTAATGAAGACACCATTCACGACAACCCAAATCACATTTGATATTAAATACAAGGCTCTGAATAGAAAATATATCGGCGTATATTCAATATCAAATTCTACGACCAACAAATATCGTATTGGAAATAATGATATCTACATATCTTTCAAATTTCCGTAACATTACCTTTATAATCACGAAATTCAACATCGAAATATTCCAATGACAATTTCGATTCAAATCCATTCCAATTCAATTATTGGAAATTCTGGTTACTTTTAAAACCCTTTCCAAATTTAATTTATTTATTTAAAAATAAATAGAATTATATTTCTAGTTCAAAACTAGTTCATTATGATAAAAATCTATTTTTATCTTTTCAAATATGGAGTTTTTCATCCTAATTCTTCCCAAATCATTTCTTATGATTTTACACAAATTATTACAATTTTTAATAATTTTATCAAGGCTCGTACAGTCGATTTCCATCCACGGCCATCGAACTGCACCTATAGCGACCTTTTCCAAATTTGATTTGGACATTATTCCAAATCCAACCGTTAGATTTCTAATTTCTAATATTCATTAGAAAGCTCTTTTCGATATGAACCCAACGGTTCCTGTTTTAGGAGAATCCGACGGTCGGATCTCCCGCAATATCCATTCGAAGTCAATGATCGAAATTCGCGAACTGCCGCGGCGAGGCGCGTTCTATTTAGGCCATTATATTATATATATAATATATATAATATATACTTCATCGATTTCCTTTGAAAATGTATTATATAAATCATTTTAAATTTGGTTTCAAAACGATTTCAACTTCTTTTCAAAGGAGGGGGCTCGTTGACCGGTGGTGGCTTCCTTGGCTGACGGCGCTGCGTGGTTGGCCAATGGCGTGGGGCGCAGGTGGCAGGAAGGGAGGGCTCGGTGGTTATGGCGATAGGGAGATGCGGTTTTATTTTTCAGAGGAATAAGAAGAAGAAGAAGAAGGAGAGGAGGAAGTGGAGGAGTGAGGCCATAGCGAAGAGGAGGCGGGTAGGGGTGCGCGCTCTGACGCGAGAGGGGGAGGCGCAGTCGGTTGTGTCGATTCTGGTGGGGGGGCTTCGATGAGGTCTGGTCTCGATTTGGGAGGAGGAAGTCAAGGAGGGGGTGTCGAGGGGAGCTTAGTGGCGGCGGCCCCGCCCTTGGCGGCGCGATAGACGGTGGGGCGGCGCTCCGGCCCTACTTTTTTTTGATTGAGAATGAACTGACCCGGGGGGGGGGGGGGGCTGGAGGTATAGGAGAGAGAGTTTTATTTATTTATTTCAAAAAGCAACTTTTTATTCTAACCTCGAAACGAGACCCACCGCCTGCAGTCCATAGCTAATTACCCCCATTCCGAACACAATGGGATATGTATCGTAGGCTGATTCGATCGTTTGGATCAGTTTTCGTCAAAATCAAAATATAACTCTATATATTGAATTTGAACGCGCATTTCAATTTACCGGGGCCACATATGAACTCAAAAAATTCCAGAAAAATATTTTCTAGCTTCGTATTGACGATACGGTCCTAACAAAACTAGTTTCGTCGAATTCTGAAATCGTTTGAAAAATGGTCATTTTCCAGTCGATCAAAATCAACTAAAACTGGTCAAACACGTTTTCCTATGCCACACTCACATACCAATTCGAAAAATTATGAAATTTGAAACCTAGCAATAACTTGACATCACGGACCCAACAAAAGTGTTTTCGTCGAAATCCGAGGTCGTTTGCAAAATTTCCATTTTTAAGGGCCAGAATTCCATAGCGACTATTCTGAATTTTGAACTGGACATATCTTTTGATTCCCGCTATGAAATTTCAATTTTTCGGATTCATTGGAAAGGTATTCTCAATTAGATTCAAATATTTTTGGTTTCACTAAAATCCGGTTTTTTCTGCACCCGGTACATTCATTTGAACTTTGAAATCGAATTATCGAACTACCACGCCATTTTCAATTCCTTTTATAATTATATATAATTATTTATAATCTAATGACGATCTATATAAATATATTCGTTCGAATTCTATTCAAATTAAATTTCTCATCGCTATTATTTAAAATAATTCATTTTAATTAATCAAGATTCATTAAAATTGCCAAAATAAAAATTTTAAATCGGCTCGCATTTCCGGATTGTTACAATAGCAATCTAAATAATTTTGAAACATAAATTCCAAATGCCCATCGCTCCATTTAAATCGTTTTACACAATCAACATGGTAGTGATAACTGGTGTTTTGTAGTTGACGCAAAAATTTGAACGTTGAATTAAATTACGAAAATTAATATATGAGATACATGTAACTAGACATAGAGAAGGAATAAATTTTGTAATATAACACAAAGATTTGTTTCATTCATGTTAAACTAGTTAAACATTTTGAATAAATCGCTGGGGATTTGACAGGATCGAAATTCAGGTGAATCAGGACTAAAAAAAATACCGGACAATATTCTAAGAACAAGGAATTTTTTTTCATTTCGTGAAATTCGAATCTTTAAATTCGTGTCAAAAATGCACAAAAACGAATCGATGTTCCTTAGTTTATATCTTCATTTGTGTTCTTGAATGTTCTTTTCTTTCATCTTTGATAAAATTGACCTAAATAGAAAGAATTACAGAAAAAATAGTGATGGAAACAAACAAATTCTAGTTTGTCAGATATTGTAATACACGCGTCTTTTCCTTTTGAATCCAAACCCGACCTATCCTTTTTTCCCCTTCTCTAAATGGTCAAATTCAGATCCCTGTTTTCCCAAAAAAGAAATAAAAGTGAAATCGATTTAGTCGCTGCCCTCAGCCCTCCTCGAGCTTCAGTGCTCCATCGGCCTTCAGCCACCTACGTGAGCCTTAAGTCGCCTCTTCCAAACCTCGAACTTCAAAATTCCATCCTCGTGCTTCAATGAAGCCACCTCAACCACGTTCATACCATCGTCCGACCTCGGAAGTGCACTTTCGCACCACTATTACCGCCATCCCAGGCGCAACTCCAACCTCGTTCGACAGTGCTCGGCCTCTACTCCATTTGGTCATGTTTTCTCCTTTCCTCAGCTTAAACTGTGTTCATACAAAAGGGAAAAAACAACATAGCATTCTTTCTGGCAAAAGGAAATAACGAGAAATGATGTCTTCAATGGTGTGATGGCCCCGATCGAGGATTTTCTGGTTGTAAGTGGAATTTAGGTATATTCCTTCTTATTCAATTAGAAGATATATATATATATATATGTGTGTGTGTGTATCTGAGTATACATATATACACACTCATGAGTGTTCCATTTGTTATTAATTTGGGATTATTGGTGCCTAGATTAGGTTTTGTTGCAGATAAGAGGTTGCATGTCATTCTTGGGATTTGCATCTTTGTTTGGAGTGTACTTGCGAATGTATGACCACGTTTATGCACATATATACACATATGTATACATGTGTGTAAATTGGATTCCGGTGGATGTTCGACATATCGAATATCGAATCTCATTTCCAGTAGTGCCAACTTGTGTTGCTCTCAACTTCGTCTTGCCAAGAAAAGTGAGTTTCCCTCACTCACGACTAACTTTTGATTAAGTGAATTAAATATTTGAGATGTTAAATGAAATATTAGGTTGCTCCAGAAAATGTTTGCTATGTGATTTGTGCACATGTGAGACATTACCTGTTATATGACACATATAGATGCAATGGATTATATGTTGTGTTTGTACTGTTCTCACCTTGCAAGTTCCCTATAGATTTAGAAAACTCACCATGGGTTGAAATGATACATACCCAAATGAATTGTAGGGACTTGAGAAAATAAATTCGAATTGGTTTGGGATGCGGGTTGAAATGATGTATACTCGGGATCCGAATTTTCCTCTAAGTCGGATTGAAATGATACATGTCCTTATCACTTGACCATAGGATAGAAAATTTTATACGTATGCCATGGTTAGTAAAATCTATTTTTTACTATAAATATGTATCAATTTTAATAAATAGATTTTTGAAATGAAATTTTGGGTAAAGAAAGATATTAAAGGAATTCGCTTGAACTAAATCTTTAACTTATTTAAAATTTGCAAAGATCTAATATTTTATGTGAGAATTTTTTAAAACAGAACTTTTAATAAATTTTGAATTTTGTATATTATGACCAAGTTTTCTATCTTATGCTGATTAAAGTATTCAATTCAATATAAAGTTTAGTTAAAGGATTTGATTTAAGTTTAACAAAATTTACTTTGATACAAATATTTGGCGCAATGGATTTTATAAGTTTAACTATAAAGAATTTAGCGTAATTCAATTATTATATAAGAAATGTTTGAAGAGATTTCCTTAAATTAACATAAATCTCGGTAAAGCTTAAGTAATAATTTTATGAGAAGTGTTTTAAAATGTCATATACGATTTATATGTAAAGTAAGGTTTGGGTTAACAAGGTTTTATGAGATTTGGTTTTGTATAATACTGAATAAATTAAAAGTGACTGGTTCAGTAAATGGTTTTAAGACGATGAAAAAAAATCTTAACTTGTTAATTTAAGACTTGATTAAGTAAAAGTCGAATTGAGCGTTAAATTCTTGGGTAAAATCAAAGCAAATAGAAAATGACGTTGTACGTAAGAAGATTCAACGTGAGATTTTTAATGGGGAAAATATCAAGTTTGAAATTTATTAAGTTGTTTTTTAAGTAACAACTTAGCAACTGAATGTCGTAATGTTTGAATGTTCTAAGACAAGTGAACTCGAAATCTTAGTTAAATCCAACTTGGAAATAACAATTTGAATATGAACTAGTAAGTGGGAAATCGATTGGATAAGGAAATGAATGGATGGAAGTCGAACTTGTGGCATACAGATTCAGTTTGGATTGGATCAAGTTTTTGAATCAAATTATATTGTTGTAAACCGATTTTTCCCTCATAGTGATAGTTTTTTATTGGTCCTCAGACCTGAAATCATTATATCTATTTATTCGAGGATATTCGTGTCTTATATCATCAAAAGTTACATTTAATCGAGTAGATGATAAAGGTGATTATCGAGTACATCTCAAGTCGTTTAAATAATATGAATGATCTAGATGGAATTTAACTCTACGATATAAGTAGAGATATCCATGGGCCTCCTGATTGAATATGATTATAAAATGCATGGTCTTGCTGAAATATTGTGTAACGACCCGCATTCTACGCATCATAGGGTCGTAGAGTATTTATTTCTTTTTTTCGTGTGAGGTCGTATAGTCGTGTAACTTTGGGAGACGACTATTGGGGTCATTTCCCATGTTCACGATTTTTGCCGATTTTTAAATGACCGTTTTGCCCCTAGCTGATCTTGTTTTGGCCATAACTTTTGATTGGAAAGGAATTTTGACCTGAAACCACTTCCATTGGCTCCGGATGATGGTTTCTCTTTCCGTAGAGTGGTTACATTAGCCAAACGGACTTACCGTTTGGGAGATATGGCTGAATTAAGGTTTAGAGGGTTAAAAACAGCTAATTGGGCTTAACCGGGTGATTAGCAGCTAGGCCCAATGGGGGATTTCGGGATTTGGGATATTTGAGGGCTGTTAGGGTTAGGATTTCGATTTTTCACTCATTTTCCAGCCGCTACAAACATTTTAGAAGCTCCAACAATGGCCTGCAACATCTAAAAACACCCATAATCACTTCTTAATCCAGTTTTGGCTTAAACTACATCAAATCAAAGGGAAATAGCATCAAATCAGAGTTGGAGCTGCTGCTAGGCATTGGAATTCAACCCATACAGTAGATTATTTCAGATTTGAGATTTTATTATTGCCAAGGTGAGTGATTTGCATAGTTTTACACTAATTATGGCTAATTAGGGGTGATTAGTGTTAATTAGCGAATTTAAACATGATAAAATTCTGGAAAAATGTTTATAAAATTCGGAATGATGTTTTAAGACCTCTGTTAGAAATTTGGTTCCATTTGGTTAAGTTTTGCTAATCATATCATTAGTTTTGCTTAAAACATGCTTAAAGGGAAATATGGGGTTTTGGTCATGTTTGATCCATTGTGATATGTCATATTGTTGCTTTGGTGTTTGTGGTTGATTCCCTATGTTCCTATGATTGTATGATATGCTTTGTGGTTGATTAGAAGTGTTAGATTGGTCGAAAACGCCGTCGAGAGTCGAAAATAGCTTGCTGGAATGGTGCAGGTTTTAAGACAAGGAAAAACCGACCAGGCTTCTGACCGACCAGGTTCTTGACCGACCAGGTTTCGACCGACCAAGTCTGGAACGACCAAGGGAGTTTCGACCGACCAAGTCTGGGACGGCCAAGGGAGTTTCGACCGACCAAGTCTGGAACAACCAAGGGAGTTTTGAATGACCGAGTTTGGACCGACCAGGGGGGGTTTCTGACTGACCGACCCCATAGGAACTTCAGACCGACCAGGATGGGTGAAATGCGACCGACCAGAGGAAGTATCAGACCGACCAGGGGAGGAGCGAAATGCGACTGACCAGGAACGAAGGAAACCGATCCACTCGTGCTCCATATCACGATCCGAACCAGGAGAGAGCCACGAGCTGGAGGAGCGCGATCCGATCCGTATGGGGTATTCCGATCCGAACCGAGGAGAGGAGCACGATCCGAACCAAAGAGAAAGAGGACCGCAATGACGATCTGAACTGTGGCAAGCAGGAGACCCCGACCCGATCCGCCAGGGGTGATGGCGACCCGACCCGAATGATGAAGGCCGATCCGATCTGATTCGATGGTGATGACCAATAACCCGAGATGCAAAGGTAGTCCAAATGGAAGTTAGAGCTCAGGATCCCGGACCCAGTTGGGAACCAATGAGTTCACTTCATGAGTTGGACTTTGCTGCGGGACGTGTGCTAAGGAGTGGTCGATGTCTATAACTTTGGATCGCTATGTGCGGGAGGTATAAGTACGGATTCAGGGCCACTATGGCATTGGTACAACTAAGGGAGCTATAGATCAATGAAGTGGGTTTATTGGAAAGGTTTGGACATGACTCCATGGGGTAAGCTTGGCTATAGACTAGTGAAGGGGGTCATTGGAAAGGTTTGGACATGACTCCATAATAGTAGTTGTACAGGACGGACTCCGTCATTACCTCGAGGTCTAGTGATTTAAAGCAGTGGACATCGTATACTTTACGCACTGAGTGAGGGATGTGAGGATGGTTTCTATGCTTGAATTGTTTGCTATCACTATGACATACACACCCCCACCCCCGTTATCTTGACACCTGTGTTTAGTGGCACCTTAGAGTATTGTACAGTATGTAGTGCTAACTCTTTGGTTGCAGGTCCAGGTTCAGGTATGGTTTAGTTATACCTGTTATTGATTTGTTTAGTTGCTTATCGCTCATACCAGACTTTTGTCTAACCCAGAGTTTTATGTCTCTTCTTATTACTCTGGGTGCTCACACGAGCAGACTAGAGACAGGTTAGGTGGTATGCACGAGTAGCTGATCCGGAGACGAGCAGGAGGCTTCTACGTATGATATATAGATATTCTCCCTGTGTCGCAGCTGGTCACTACTTTGGGCATTAGTAGTGTACTTTCCTTTTTGCTTTAGAGACAGTATTTTTAAGTTGTAATAAGCTGTATTTTGGATTTCCGCTGATATAATGGTTCTGATTTAGTTTTCAGCTTATGCACTGTCTCGCATGTTTATGTCAAGTATATTATTATTATATTTTATTCCATGCGCTGTGAGATATGTTACAGGTTCCGTGCTAATTCAATTATTCAAATCCCTTTCCTTTTCTTTTCTTATGACGACCGTTCCGTGCCAGTTGGACATGTGTACAGCGCACCCTTGGAGGAAGTGTCGGTTGGTGCGGGGCGGGCCGTCACACTTGGTATCAGAGCTCTAGGTTGCGTAGTTAACCTAGGGAAAGACACCAGGGAGAGATAGTATACGTATAAAAGAGCGCGTATTTGTAATTATTTTGGGTTTCAAAAGCTATATATATATACTATTAGTATATTGAGGATGAAGCCGTACTGCACTGGCACCACTATGGAGATGGTTAATCGTTTTCTCTTTACAGATTGAACGTTGAGCCGATATGCGAGAGGTACTGGTAAAGGAGCCAATAATGGGAATGCTCCCGACATGAGGACGATGTTCACTGATTTCATGAGAGAGATGCTTAGGGAGGTTCAAGGAGCAGTCCCTAATGCTATTAATGGTGGTGGTGCAGGCGCCTAGGGCCGATTTCGCCATGCTAAATAAGGATTATACTAGCTTGGGAGGAAAGCCGCTCCACGAAACGGAGTCGGCTACAGATGTTCAGGATTGGTTGGATAGCTGTGAGCGTATCTTCGAAGACTTGGGCATCGAGGATGCGATGAAGAGAATGCTAGCATCCCGTTAGCTGCAAGGACAAGCTATGAATTGGTGGAACGCTATTAAGTTAGCTACTCCAGGGAATCAAGTTACTTGGAATCAGTTTATGACTCGTTTCAGCGAAAAATTCATTCCAGCTGCCCATAGATCAGAATTGTTCAGGAGGTTCTTAGAGCTTAAGCAGAATGGCAGGGCAGTCACGGAGTATATTGCTGAATTCAACACTTTATCGAAATATGGATTGTCCCTTATCGATACAGTCGAGAAGAAGAACAAGAAGTTTATAATTGGCTTGGATGGGTACTTGGGGGAAAGACTTGTAAACCATATCGACGAGACGTTTGAGTCTATTGTAAGAAAAGCATTAAGGTCTGAGAGCCTTTTCCTTAAGTCAAAGACTGAGGTTGCTATTGCATCTGCAGAGGAGCCAAAGCCGCAAGCAAGTGGTGAAGGCAAGAAGAATTCTCAGAGCAAGAGGAAACAAGACCAGGTTAAGGATGGTCAGAGAAAGAAAAATAAGAAAGATGGCGAGTGCTTTAGTTGTGGCAAGAAGGGCCATTATGCCAGAGGTTGTCAAGAAAAGCCTGCGGAAAGGAAGTGCTTTAATTGCGGCCAGGCGGGACATCACAAGAATGAATGTCCACAACCTCCTAGGGAGAAGTAGATCGTGAAAGCATATGCCACCAGTGTTGTTCCTTCTTCGTCGAATGCTCCAACTGCGGCAGAGAAGGGAAAGAATGTTGTTATCCAAGGTATGCTTTCTGTTTATGACGTTCCTGTTAGAGTTTTGTTTGATACCGGAGCTTCCAGTTCTTTCATATCTAGTGACCTGGTAGATAGGTTGGAATTGGAACTCGAGATAGTCGATAGACCTTTAGTAGTGATGAACCCGATTGGAGGTTCCACTAGCCTTGGTATGATTTGTCGTAATGTGATCTTATCGAGTCATGGACGTATGTTTGTTTTTGATTGCTTTGTTTTGGGCTTTTCTGGATTTGGCATTATTTTGGGAGTCGGTTGGCTCCAAAGATACGGGGTGGTGGTAGACTGTGAGGGCTTTTTAGTGACAGCTAGAGCGGATGATGGGCGGAGGATAGTGTTTGGTGGTCTACCCAGTAAGGGGGTATTGGCTAGTTTTCTAAACTCCCTCGACATTCCGCATAGTGAGTTGTCAGGTTTGCCCGTGGTTGGCCAGTATCCGGATGTTTTTGAAGAAGTGACCGGACTTCCACCACACCGAGAGATTGAGTTTCGTATTGATTTGGTAAAGGATGCCAGGCCTATAGTGATGCCACTTCGTCGTATGGCACCAAGGGAGCAGCGAGAGCTCGAGGTACAAGTCAGCGATCTTTTGAAGAAGGGATTTATCAGAAGGAGTGTTTCTGAATGGGGAGCAGCAATTGTGTTTGCTACCAAGGCGGATGGTTCCCTTCGTTTGTGTGTAGACTACCGCGAGTTGAATAAAGTGACGAGAAAGAACAAGTATCCTCTATCGCGGATAGATGATTTGTTCGATCAGTTGAGTGGCGTGAGAGTATTTTCTCAGTTGGATCTCATGACAGATTTCACCAACTCAGGGTGGCAGCTGATAGTATAGATAAAACGGCCTTTCGAACGCCGTCTGGATTTTATGAGTGGTTGGTCATGCCATTCAGGCTGACCAATGCACTAGCATATTTTGTGGATCCTATGAATAGAGTATTCAGAGATTAGTTGAATAAGTTTGTTCTTGTGTTCGTGGACGATATCTTGGTTTACTCGAGGACAGAGGAGGAACACAAGGAACACTTGGAGATAGTGATGGAGGTGTTAAGAAAACACCAACTGAAGGCGAAGTTTTCTAAGTGTCACTTCTAGAGAAGAGAAGCGAGATTCTTGGGCCATGTTGTTTCAGAGAATGGTATCGCCGTGGATCCTGCGAAGGTAGCAACGGTACAAGATTGGTCTACGCCCAAGAATGCAACAGACGTAAGAAGTTTCTTGGGATTATACTATCGTAAGTTTATCCAAGATTTCTCCAAGATAGCAGCACCACTGACTTAGTTGATAAAGAAGAATCAAGCTTTTGTTGGTTGTTTTGCTAGTATCATCTCACGTAGATTTTCTGAAATCGGAGGAGATATTCCTGGGGTGCTTGTCTGATAATGGTTTAGGCCTTTGGGGCTTGTGCTTTGGGAATGTCGAGTCCGACCAGGATGGTTTGCGTGGGAGAGAAATAGTTGTGGCGATTTTTCGTTGGGTGCAGTAATAAGTGCATTGAGTAGGAGACATGCCACTTTAGGGGCTATGTTTTTGGAATGGAAGCAAGTGGAATATATCGCAGGATATGATTCCCGACTTAAGTACGAATTGGATCCAGGAATGTTAGCAAGTTTGACGATCAGACCCACTTTGATTGAGCGGATTGGTTCCAGTCAAAAGAACGTTCCTAATTTATTGGAAATCATCTCCAAGTTAGAGATGAGTATCGATGAGGAGATGAACGAGTATGGGCTTGATC
Source organism: Allium sativum (assembly GCA_030737875.1). Taxonomy (NCBI): domain Eukaryota; kingdom Viridiplantae; phylum Streptophyta; class Magnoliopsida; order Asparagales; family Amaryllidaceae; genus Allium; species Allium sativum. The sequence goes on along the minus strand of CM060916.1, from coordinate 385,217,868 downwards.
GAGATGGATGGTTTCGAAAGAATGGAAGGTTAGTAGTACCCAACGTAGATGGATTGAGAGATGAAGTGTTGAGAGAGTACCATCACTCAAAACCCGACCATACACCCCGGTGATAGCAAGATGTATTGAGACATGAAGCAGACCTACTACTGGGAAGGAATGAAGAGAGACATTGGAAAATTTATATCCAAGTGCATGAATTGTCAACTAGTCAAGGCCGAGCAAAAGAAGCCTAGTGGTCTATTACAACCATTGGAAGTCCCAGAATGGAAATAGGAACAAGTATCGATGGACTTCATTGATGGGTTACCAAGGACTAGGCCAGGCCATGATAGTATTTGGGTTATTGTGGATCGATTGACCAAGAGTGCAAGGTTCATTCCAGTCAAGTCAAATAGAACAGTAGCCAACTTGGAATAACTGTATATGAAGTGGGTAGTGAGATTTCATGGAGTACCAAAAAGCATTGTGAGCGACCGAGATCCACTATTCACTAGTGGGTTTTGGAAGAGCTTACAAGAGGCGTTGGGAACAGAGTTACATCTCAGTATCGCATATCATCCTCAAACAGATGGTCAGACAGAGAGGGTGAATCGAATATTGGAAGATCTTTTGAGAGCTTGTGTATTGGATTTTGGTGGATTATGAGATGACCATTTGCATCTAGTAGAGTTGAGTCACCAGACAAGATGGCAGGAGTTCATAATGTATTTCATGTTTCCCAGTTAAGAAAGTTAGTACATGACCCCGATATGACTATTTCACCGAATCAGTTGAACGTTATCGAGATAGCATCCGAGGCGGTATGGAGCCACAGACCGATGCGTATTGTTGGGGACGATACGAGGCAGTGTGAAGGAAGGTGGTGAAATTAGTCAAAGTTTAGTGGGGTGAGAATGAGAATGACTGTACTTGGGAAACAGAGGAGAGTATTAGGAAGACGTATCTAGAACTCTTTGCTTGGTAAGATTTTCATTTCGATTTAGTTATTCCACATGCTAGGATAGGCTTGTTTTGTTTGTTGTGCATGATTGATTGTTTGCAAATGATTGATAGGCATGTGGGATACATGTGTTTGCTTGGGTTAAGGAATTTCGGGGACGAAATTTCTTAAGGGGGGAGAATGTAACGACCCACATTCTACGCATCATAGGATCGTAGAGTATTTATTTCATTTTTTCGTGTGAGGTCGTATAGTCGTGTAACTTTGGGAGACGACTATTGGGGTCATTTCCCATGTTCACGATTTTTGCCGATTTTTAAATGACCGTTTTGCCCCTAGCTGATCTTGTTTTGGCCATAACTTTTGATTGGAAAGGAATTTTGACCTAAAACCACTTCCATCGGCTCCGGATGATGGTTTCTCTTTCCGTAGAGTGGTTACATTAGCCAAACGGACTTACCGTTTGGGAGATATGGCTGAATTAAGGTTTAGAGGGTTAAAAACAGCTAATTGGGCTTAACCGGATGATTAGCAGCTTGGCCCAATGGGGGATTTCGGGATTTGGGGTATTTGAGGGCTGCTAGGGTTAGGATTTCGGTTTTTCACTCATTTTCCAGCCGCCACAAACATTTTAGAAGCTCCAACAATGGCCTCCAACATCTAAAAACACCCCTAATCACTTCTTAATCCAGTTTTGGCTTAAACTACATCAAATCAAAGGGAAATAGCATCAAATTAGAGTTGGAGCTGCTGCTAGGCATTGGAATTCGACCCATACAGTAGATTATTTCAGATTTGAGATTTTATTATTGCCAAGGTGAGTGATTTGCATAGTTTTACACTAATTATGGCTAATTAGGGGTGATTAGTGTTAATTAGCGAATTTAAACATGATAAAATTCTGGAAAAATGTTTATAAAATTCGGAATGATGTTTTAAGACCTCTGTTAGAAATTTGGTTCCATTTGGTTAAGTTTTGCTAATCATATCATCAGTTTTGCTTAAAACATGCTTAAAGGGAAATATGGGGTTTTGGTCATGTTTGATCCATTGTGATATGTCATATTGTTGTTTTGGTGTTTGTGGTTGATTCCCTATGTTCCTATGATTGTATGATATGCTTTGTGGTTGATTAGAAGTGTTAGATTGGTCGGAAACGCCGTCGAGAGGCGAAAATAGCTTGCTGGAATGGTGCAGGTTTTAGGACCAGGAAAAACCGACCAGGCTTCTGACCGACCAGGTTCTTGACCGACCAGGTTTCGACCGACCAAGTCTGGAACGACCAAGGGAGTTTCGACCGACCAAGTCTGGAACGACCAAGGGAGTTTCGATCGACCAAGTCTGGAACAACCAAGGGAGTTTCGAACGACCGAGTTTGGACCGACCAGGGGGGTTTCTGACCGACCGACCCCATAGGAACTTCAGACCGACCAGGATGGGTGAAATGCGACCGACCAGAGGAGGTTTCAGACCGACCAGGGGAGGAGCGAAATGCGACCGACCAGGAACGAAGGAAACCGATCCACTCGTGCTCCATATCACAATCCGAACCAGGAGAGAGCCACGAGCTGGAGGAGCGCGATCCGATCCGTATGGGGTATTCCGATCCGAACCGAGGAGAGGAGCACGATCCGAAGCAAAGAGAAAGAGGACCGCAATGACGATCCGAACTGTGGCAAGCATGAGACCCCGACCCGATCCACCAGGGGTGATGGCGACCCGACCCGAATGATGAAGGCCGATCCGATCTGATTCGATGGTGATGACCAATAACCCGAGATGCAAAGGTAGTCCAAATGGAAGTTAGAGCTCAGGATCCCGGACCCAGTTGGGAACCAATGAGTTCACTTCATGAGTTGGGCTTTGCTGCTGGACGTGTGCTAAGGAGTGGTCGATGTCTATAACTTTGGATCGCTATGTGCGGGAGGTATAAGTACGGATTCAGGGCCACTATGGCATTGGTACAACTAAGGGAGCTATAGACCAATGAAGTGGGGTTATTGGAAAGGTTTGGACACGACTCCATGGGGTAAGCTTGGCTATAGACTAGTGAAGGGGGTCATTGGAAAGGTTTGGACATGACTCCATAATAGTAGTTGTACAGGACGGACTCCGTCATTACCTCGAGGTCTAGTGATTTAAAGCAGTGGACATCGTATACTTTACGCACTGAGTGAGGGATGTGAGGATGGTTGCTATGCTTGAATTGTTTGCTATCACTATGACATACATACCCCACCCCCGTTATCTTGACACCTGTGTTTAGTGGCACCTTAGAGTATTGTACAGTATGTAGTGCTAACTCTTTGGTTGCAGGTCCAGGTTCAGGTATGGTTTAGTTATACCTGTTATTGATTTGTTTAGTTGCTTATCGCTCATACCAGACTTTTGTCTGACCCAGAGTTTTATGTCTCTTCTTATTACTCTGGGTGCTCACATGAGCAGACTAGAGACAGGTTAGGTGGTATGCACGAGTAGCTGATCCGGAGACGAGCAGGAGGCTTCTACGTATGATATATAGATATTCTCCCTGTGTCGCAGCTGGTCACTACTTTGGGCATTAGTAGTGTACCTTTCCTTTTTTGCTTTAGAGACAGTATTTTTAAGTTGTAATAAGCTGTATTTTGGATTTCCGCTGCTATAATGGTTCTGATTTAGTTTTCAGCTTATGCACTGTCTCGCATGTTTATGTCAAGTATATTATTATTATATTTTATTCCATGCGCTGTGAGATATGTTACAGGTTCTGTGCTAATTCAATTCTTCAAATCCCTTTCCTTTTCTTTTCTTATGACGACCGTTCCGTGCCAGTTGGACATGTGTACAGCGCACCCTTGGAGGAAGTGTCGGTTGGTGCGGGGCAGGCCGTCACATATTGATTTGTTTTATACAAACTACTCATTAATCAAGTTAAAAGGATTAAATTATAAAGAGGATGCTATGTTTCGTGCCTCGAGTTTAATCTTGGATATATTGGTTAAAAGGATTAAATTACGTTGATATACTAGTAACAAAAAAGGTTGTATCGAAATCATTGATTTTATTATAACTTGGATAACAACAATGTACTACTAGATGTCGCTTAATGTTTATAATTTAAATATTGTTTAATTTATTGCTAGCGTTTTAGAAATGTATAGGGTCACACATAATCATGTTTCAAAGGGAGAGAACCGTTCTTGACAAAAGGAACTCAAATGTTAACATTTTCTTTGGTTTTGACATGGTATACGGGTTCAAAGGTTTCCCTAGAATATCTCGCTTTTATATTATAAAAGTGAGGGTTAGACCCTTCTTTTTAAAAATAACACATAGATACAAAATGAGATCATCAAAAAAGGAAAATTCTAAATCCCTAAATTTGGATAGTATCAACATTCATCCTCCTTAATTCCGTTCGACATCGTCGAGGGCTACATTCATGGATTACTCTAGAGGCATCATCTTCAAGTGCTTGATTTTGATTCAACCAGGATATGCTTTTGTACAAATTTCATGAATTGAAGAACGACGAGAAAGGTACACAGTTTAAATTCGAATTTTGAATTCAAGTTTGCAACTAGGATTTTTTAATTTAATGAAATCCATTGCGTATCGCTCCAATTTTTCCTTCAATGGTTTCAGAGCCACGGTTAATTTCGAATTAAATTGTTGGGTTTGGCCGTGTAACTCATCTTGAAAACGAATAATCAAGTGTTATGAACACGGATACGTGATTGTACCCAAATGTAATATATACGTATATTGATTTCAGATATGAGATTGTTTCACTGTAAACCATTTTATATTTCATATAAATGAAATCTGAAATTAATCATGGTTAATGTTAGACATTAATTCTGTATGAAGTGTGTGTGTGTGTGTGTATACATATATATGCATATCGTGCAAGTTAATCGTGTTGTATGGCTAATCCGATTAATATATGATATATGTGTTTGGATCTGTAAGCAATGAGTAAACTCTATTAAACTATTAAAATCAAATACGCTTGATTGTTTAAACATATTTATGTCTATGACTATTTTTAGATCGAAAACTTTTTTCTAATCAAATGTTAAGTTTCTATTAACATTTCATTTCTTTTTTTTAAATGTGAATATATACTTGATAACTGATGTTCAAATTTCATGTCTGGATGATTTTGAATCATTGCATATTTTTGAACAGTGTGATTAAGGTTATGAACAAACAAATCATACTACGTTGAACACCAGTTTATCATACATGCATTACATCTACCCTATTAACTAATGATACCAACCTTGATTAAGAATTGCAGTAATGATATTGCTGCAATGTAACACCCCGTAATTCTGTTACACTAAGATTCACAAATCAAGGCAGAATTAAAAGTTAAAATCAAAATCAAGGGAAACGGGCTGCGCCATTGCGTTCGTCTCGGAATTCTGCATGAAAACGAGTCTGAATTTGCATAAATCGGAGTCCGTATGAGGGAGATATGGCCTCCGGAAGATTCAGCGAAGTTCAAATTTCAAAACAGTTCTGGTTCAAAATTCAAATCGGACCCAGAATGGGCTGGGCGGGAATTTTCCTGCTCAAGGCACCCAGGTCGACTGGGCAGGTCGACTGGGTAGTCGACCTGGGGGTCGACCCCCCCCCCCCGCTTTTTCCTGTTTTCTGCACCTGGTTCGTTCTTCTGTATTCGGACGCCATTCTGACCAGATTCGTTGACTTCTACACTATATAAATAGCCCTGGTCTTCTTCTCTATTCACAATTCTTTTCTATCCTTATGCTGCCTCTGAGAAATAAATAAATAAGTGAGTAGAATAATATATATAAAATAAATCAAAACGAGGAGATGCTGCTCAAAGACTTTCAAGAAGAAGAGATTCAAGCTAGGATTCAAGAGGAGGTTCAAACGACTTCAACGACTGAGTTTCTACGAATCATAGCAACGCCATCTTTCTTTTCTAATCTAAATCTCTGTAAGTCAGTTATTTCTAGATTCGAATGTTTTCTTTGTTCGTGACATGAAATTAAAGGAATAAAAGAGCATGCCAATTCTTTCTATTCGAATCCGTGCCTATTTCTTTGGACCTAATTAAGAACTGTTATGATTCGATGACCAATTAGGCCTTGCCTATGACTATGAACATCGCCTATGACTATGAACATCGCCTATGACTATGAACATTGCCTATGACTATGAACATTGCCTATGACTATGAACATTTCCTATGACTATGAACATTGCCTATGACTATGGACATTTCCTGTGACTATGAACATTACCTATGATTGTGATTGTGACTACGAGGATTATTTCCTTGACTAAGCCTATGCCTTTGATTTGGAAATTTAAGCTATTGCCTATGACATAACAAGGACATCTGTAATTAAACACCTGAGATTCATGACTAGGAAAGTGTTGCTTAAGTTTTGTGACTATAAAATTGGGTCTAAACCCGATTATCTATTCTTTCTATTCTTGGTTTTTCTTTGGTTTTAGACCTTGGGAATTTACCTATTAAGTTAGGTCTACTCATGTTCTGAACCTACTCTGTCTATTCTTGGTTTTAGATCTTGGGAATTTACCTATTAAGTTAGGTCTACCCATGTTCTTGAACCTACGTCTCTATTCTGTCTATTCTTGGTTTTAGACCTTGGGAATTTACCTATTAAGTTAGGTCTACCCATGTTCTTGAACCGACGTTGTTATTCGACCCTTTTTATGCCAGTTAGTATGTCTATCTTTTGCATAGCATCTTTGTTTCATTCCCAATTTTCTACGAACCTAACTTTGTTTATAATCTAGTCGGAATCACGATTATACGAACAGTGGGAATGCGGTTTGGGCAAAACATGAAATTTACTAAAAACGTAGTTTAACTTGGAAATTGGCATAAATTGGGAACATGTATTATGGCATGTTCATAGAAATGCAAATTGGATAAATTTGACATGAATTATAAGGTGTGTAATTTGAATCTAGTATTGACGTGTAAATCTAGCATTTACATGAATAGTGAACTAGAGTAATAAGTCTAGAATTAGAATGTTGAATCGGAATTGGATTAGCTAATTTGGCATGGTAAGTATATTGGCATAAATGTGAAATTGGCCATAGTTGGGAGTAATTGGCAGGTTTAGCAAAATCATGGTTAGTGACACTTAATTTGGTGTAGTCCACATACCAAAAAAGCATAAATATGATTTAGAAGGGGAAATGGGCCATAAGAATGAATGTAGACAATTTACATTAAAAGAGTAATTAGGAAATAAGTAAATTAGAAATAATTTACTTATAGAATTTGGCCTGAATGAGGAAATATAAATTTAGACAAATTAAAGGTTTATTAATGACATCTCTTTTAATGACACACCAGAAAGTTCTAGGGTGACAGAGAGGATAGTGTCTAGGCTTGGGTTTGGAAAATACAAGTTTCCTGCTCTCCCTGGCTATCCCTAACTGATCCGACGAACGAGATGGTTACTTTCAAAACTTGATTTGAAAATAAATTGAAACCCTTTGAACTTAGAAAACATGAATATGCCTAGCCCGAGGTTAGACTGAGTTGCGATGTAAACCTGCCGGAACCAACCGGCACATCCAGTAGTCGCAACAATACCCGTCTAATGTGAGTGGTAGCGGCTTTAATTTATTTAGTTAAAGCTAGAACAAGAATGGTAGGGTTAAGTTAACTAAGACACTTAACCAGTTCAACAAGATAACTAGACTGATGGGTGGGGTTAGGTTCTGACTGACACTTAACACAGTTAAGCTAGAATGGGAGAGTTAAGTCCATAGGAACACTTAACCAACTTAACACAGTTAAGCTAGAATGGGTGGGCTAAGTCCATAGAGACACTTAACCAAACTCAAGGTAGCAAAACAAGACTTGTAGGGGTTAAGTAAAGGTAATACACTTAGCCAAATTAACAAGTTAACTAGACCAGAGGCTGGGTTTAAGTAAAATCTAATACACTTAGCCAATTTGTTATGTTAGTTGGGCTAGACCGTAGGGTTAAGTAAACTTGAACACTTAACCATCAAGTTGTGATAAAGGAATGGGGTTAAGTCTAAAACATGAAGGGATAATACTTAACCATTAATAATAACATGTTAGTTAAAACAGACGGGCAAGGTTAAGTTAAAAAGGAATACTTAACCAACACAGGGTGAATGGGTAGGTTTAAGTAATAAATACTTAACCAATATAACTTGGTTTGTGGTAGGGTTAAGTCAACATGAGTTACTGATAACACTTAACCAGTTTAACAGGGTAAATGAGGAGGGTTAAGTTAGCTTGAATTGACTATGACACTTAACCAATCCAAATTGACGGGAAAGAGAACTAAGTAAACCTTAGTTAAGAAAACAACGATTCTGGAAACTAAGTGGTAAATCTTAGTTAGTAAAACTAAGTAGTAATTCTTAGTATAACACGGGGAGGATCGAATGTCCGTCTGAGTAAAAAGGAGGCTCCAACGAATTGGGTTACGAAGCCCGAGGCTTCGAGGGGACGTGAGGGTACTCTTGGTATCCCTCTGTGAGGCTGCAGATGATCCGCCTGGGCCCACAGAGGTTAAGGTCTGCGTAGAAGAACCAGGGTTATGCCTTGGTTGCAACACATGGCAACCTAAAGACCAGGATGGACCGGCGTGATTCGGCGAGCAAACGGTAGCCCTGTGATAGCGACTCGTCGTCTACCATCCATCTTGAGTCAATCGAGATACGTGAAGCGGAAAGGCGGAGAACTCCAAAAGACCATATACTTGCTATCTAGTTATGGGTGAGGATGGCCATAGGATAGTGGGGCACCGAGGGCCGGCGTATAGTTCTCATTTTACAAGGTGTGCCTTTCATTAGTTGAGGGAGGGGTCAAGTGGGACCATAGCCACTGGAATAAAAACAGACCTTAGCATCTGCATCGGCAGATATCTGAAAGCTCCCGACCGAGTTCTGTATTCCTTGATCTACCCTGTCACAGGACTCGGACCGCACATTACAGGACATGTGCATCTAGACAAGCAAGAACGATTCGCGATACATGCGTGGGGAAGTATAGGAACATATAAAACTCTAGGTAGTGTGTCGTAGACTTGGGGCATCTTTCGACAGGTAGCATAATTCCTAGTTTAACTAGGTGGCATAAATCCTGAATCCGAGAAGCGTTCAGCAGACAGCGTAAACTCTAGTTGAATCTAGAAGGCACTTGGTAGAAAACCCTAGATTAAATCTAGGTAACAAATAAATAATAAATGTATGCCTGAAGGCAATGGAAACTACAGGGATTGGGATCACGTTAGCGTTTCTAGTTGGGACACTAGTTAAGCGGTGTAGAGATATAGAAACCAGTATAACAAGGAAATAGCGAAGCGGTGAAAGTATTAGAACATATCCAGTCTATCTTAGCTTAGCGTATCTTGTGTTAATCTTGTCTAATCATGCCAACCCTATCATCATGGTGTTATCTTGTATTCAGTAAATTCATGTCGTTTTGTTTTTCCATGTTCACATGCTAGAAGTTACTGAACTTACTCAGGCTTTATGTCTGACTCTGTTTTTCTTTCGTCTTCTTTTCTTCCGTCCCCCCCCCCCCCCCAGGTAGTAAAGGAGGGAATAGTATAGCTCAGGTTAAGTTGGACTGTCACTCTTTCCCAGCTTGAAGATTTGTCGAAGTTTTGCTTGGATTCTCTTTTCATATGCTATGGCTGGCTCTTGCTAAAGTTGGGGAATATAAATGTTCTTTTTATGCTTCTTTATTTTGTAAGACAGAAGATACTCTGATATTGTAAAGAAACCATTGTACAAATCATTTTATCAATAAAGCAGAGTTTTATTCTCCGCTGTTTAATATTTGTCTGTCTTGTAATTTATCTGCATCTTTTACCTTAAAATGCTCCACAGAACTTAGTGCATTCCCTTTGTGAGTGACACTAACGGATGTGGGGTGTTACACGTGGTATCAGAGACAGGTTACCAGATCAGATAAAGGATTTGAAAATTATTTTCAAAACGGTTTTAAAAGAAGCATTTTCAAGAGAAAAGATTTGTTTTAAAAAGGCATATTCCCCAAAGCCATATGCACTATCTTCTCTTCCTCTGTTTGAATTCTTGTCTCCTTCTTTCTTGAGTCTCTGGGGGCTGCTGGCTTTCTGGTAGGTAACCTCATCGAAGGGCAAAGTAGTACCCGACTTCCATCTAGGGCTGTGGTTGTTTCACTTACGGCCAGTTTTCTTTCAAGCTTATAGGGTTTTCTGTACGATGGAAGCAGCTTTCGAGAGGTTTGTCAACATGACTACACACGGAAGGGGATGAGGAGTTTGGCAAAGGAGCACAACCCTAGGATGAGGAATTCATGGATGTAGATTTAGCTCACAAAGGAGGAAGAAATTATAAAAAGGGGAAGTATCTTTACTAGGGTATGATAGGGCATATAATTAAGGACAAGGGCATGAACGAGAAACAAGATTTTCAGAAGGGCAAGTACATACTTTCACCACCAAACGTACCTAGGAGAAAGGCAGTAAAGTTCTATTGAAAGAGTCTAGTCTTGTTGTTCGCACTCTTTCGGTTTTAAGCGCTTCGCATTTGTTCATATCCACTCCCCATAGTTGCGTCTCTGCACCATAGTACTTGTATAGTAGAAAGATCCCACTAGAGTCTCAAATCCAATTGGTAGTCCGACCAGTTTATTTTTGGTTAGTAGGGATTTGATAATAGCTATCGAGTTTGCTTATATCATCTCATGTAGATCGTCTAAATTCGGGGGAGATATTCCTTGGGTGCTTGTCTGATATTGGTTTAGGCCTTTGGGGCTTGTACTTGAGGAATGTTGAGTTCGGTTTGGATGGTTTGCGTGAGAGATGAATAGTTGTGGCAGGCACTCCAAAAAGCACGTAGTGACCTTTCGACTCTTATAGTTATGGCATGGCGGATAAGAGGGAAACCTCTAATCATCTTAGTACGTATACCTGGTACCGTGATTGACATCTGTTTATTTTGGAAATGGAGATCCGGAACTTCACAATCATGAAGTTAAATTAGTTAAGATACAGTGGAGTAAAGCTCAAGAAGGCTAGATACTAGCATCATACCCTTTTTCCTTGAGGGTGCATCCTTGATTTCTTTGTTTTAGGAGCTTTACGCATAATTGTTTCTCTCTTTCCAAAGTATATCACCTAGGTCGTATCTTCGATCCTTAGGTAGAAGCCAATGGATGTAAACATGTATTTGAAACATGTTATGGTTGATGGTTGCAAGTGGTTGCTAATGGTTACTTGTGAATGCATATGCATACGTATTAGGCACTAGATCAGTTCAGACGCTTGCATATTGCATTTACAAATATGTATTTGTTTGTAAGATGAACTTGATATGTTATCATATGGATGTTGCATATGGATGAATGGTTGTGCACGCATGTAGTATTTACATAACTAGGGATGCTTGCATACATGATTGGACGCATGGCACTGACGTGATTCGCCTTAAGGAGGTCAACTGAATCAGTAGACCGCCTGATTTTGCATTAGATAAAGACATATACACACACTATGCATATGAACATGAAGGCATTAGAAATCTTTTAAGGACAATGAATGCCTATGATTGAATGGTTGAGTAGATGGGTGATTGGATGGTAGGACACATTCTTCCTAACTTGGAGATTTCGGGGACGAAATCCTTTTAAGTGGGGGAGAATGTAACACCCCGTAATTCTGTTACACTAAGATTCACAAATCAAGGCAGAATTAAAAGTTAAAATCAAAATCAAGGGAAAAGGGCTGCGCCATTGCATTCGTCTCGGAATTCTACATGAAAAAGAGTCCGAGTTTGCGTAAATCGGAGTCCGTATGAGGGAGATATGGCCTCCGGAAGATTCAACGATGTTCAAATTTCAAAACAGGTCAGGTTCAAAATTCAAATCGGACCCAGAATGGGCTGGGCAGGAATTTTCCTGCCCAAGGCACCTAGATCGACTGGGTAGTCGACCTGGGGGTTGACCCCCCCCCCCCCCCGCTTTTTCCTGTTTTCTGCACCTGGTTCGTTCTTCTGTATTCGGACGCCATTCTGACCAGATTCGTTGACTTCTACACTATATAAACAACCCTGGTCTTCTTCTCTATTCAGAATTCTTTTCTATCCTTATGCTGCCTCTGAAAAATAAATAAATAAGTGAGTAGAATAATATATATAAAATAAATCAAGACGAGGAGATGCCGCTCAAAGACTTTCAAGAAGAAGAGATTCAAGCTAGGATTCAAGAGGAGGTTCAAACGACTTCAACGACTGATTTTCTACGAATCATAGCAACGCCATCTTTCTTTTCTAATCTAAATCTCTGTAAGTCAGTTATTTCTAGATTTGAACGTTTTCTTTGTTCGTGACATGAAATTAAAGGAACAAAAGAGCATGCCAATTCTTTCTATTCGAATCCGTGCCTATTTCTTTGGACCTAATTAAGAATTGTTATGATTCGATGACCAATTAGGCCTTGCCTATGACTATGAACATCGCCTATGACTATGAACATCGCCTATGATTATGATCATTGCCTATGACTATGAACATTGCCTATGACTATGAACATTGCCTATGACTGTGACTGTGACTATGAGGATTATTTCCTTGACTAAGCCTATGCCTTTGATTCGGAAATTTAAGCTATTGCCTATGACATAACAAGGACATCTGTAATTAAACACCTGAGATTCATGACTAGGAAAGTGTTGCTTAAGTTTTGTGACTATAAAATTGGGTCTAAACCCGATTATCTATTCTGTCTATTCTTGGTTTTTCTTTGGTTTTAGACCTTGGGAATTTACCTATTAAGTTAGGTCTACCCATGTTCTGAACCTACTCTGTCTATTCTTGGTTTTAGATCTTGGGAATTTACCTAATAAGTTAGGTCTACCCATGTTCTTGAACCTACGTCTCTATTCTGTCTATTCTTGGTTTTAGACCTTGGGAATTTACATATTAAGTTAGGTCTACCCATGTTCTTGAACCGACGTTGTTATTCGACCCTTTTTATGCCAGTTAGTATGTCTATCTTTTGCATAGCATCTTTGGTTCATTCCCTATTTTCTACGAACCTAGCTTTGTTTATAATCTAGTCGGAATCACAATTATACGAACGGTGGGAATGCGGTTTGGGCAAAACATGAAATTTACTAAAAACATAGTTTAACTTGGAAATTGGCATAAATTGGGAACATGTATTATGGCATGTTCATAGAAATGAAAATTGGATAAATTTGACATGAATTATAAGGTGTGTAATTTGAATCTAGTATTGACGTGTAAATCTAGCATTTACATGAATAGTGAACTAGAGTAATAAGTCTAGAATTAGAATGTTGAATCGGAATTGGATTAGCTAATTTTGCACGGTAAGTATATTGGCATAAATGTGAAATTGGCCATAGTTGGGAGTAATTGGCAGGTTTAGCAAAATCATGGTTAGTGACACTTAATTTGGTATAGTCCACTTACCAAAAAAGCATAAATATGATTTAGAAGGGGAAATGGGCCATAAGAATGAATGTAGACAATTTACATTAAAAGAGTAATTAGGAAATAAGTAAATTAGAAATAATTTACTTATAGAATTTTGCCTGAATGAGGAAATACAAAATTTAGACAAATTAAAGGTTTTTTAACGACATCTCTTTTAATGACACACCAGAAAGTTCAAGGGTGACAGAGAGGATATTGTCTAGGCTTGGGTTTGGAAAATACAAGTTTCCTGCTCTCCCTGGCTATCCCTAACTGATCCGACGAACGAGATGGTTACTTTCAAAACTTGATTTGAAAATAAATTGAAACCCTTTGAACTTAGAAAACATGAATATGCCTAGCCCGAGGTTAGACTGAGTTGCGATGTAAACCTGCCCGGAACCAACCGGCACATCCAGTAGTCGCAACAATACCTGTCTAATGTGAGTGGTAGCGGCTTTAATTTATTTAGTTAAAGCTAGAACAAGAATGGTAGGGTTAAGTTAACTAAGAGACTTAACCAGTTCAACATGATAACTAGACTGATGGGTGGGGTTAGGTTCAGACTGACACTTAACACAGTTAAGCTAGAATGGGAGGGTTAAGTCCATAGGAACACTTAACCAACTTAACACAGTTAAGCTAGAATGGGTGGGCCAAATCCATAGAGACACTTAACCAAACTCAAGGTAGCAAAACGAGACTTGTAGGGGTTAAGTTGTAACACCCCGCCTCCGCTAGGGTCACTCGCAAAGGAATGCACTAGCTTTAGAGGGGCATTATTGGTAAACATGCACATAAATATCACAAGACAGGACATATATAAATAGCGGAAGTAAAATCAAACTTTCATAACATGAATAAATAAGGTCTAAAGCCTTTTACATCAGAGTACATCAAAACCTGTCTTGCAATAGTAAAGAAGCCTAAAGACGTTTTAATAAATTATTCCCCAAGTAAAACAGTAAAGTAGCCATAGCCAAGAGAAGTCCAAGCCATCCATGATGACCTTCAAGCAGAAGAAGTCCGAACTAAACAACATTGTTTCCTACCTGAAACCTGGGGGAAACGGAAGAAAAGAGGCGAAACAAAACGGGTCAGTCAAAAAGACTGAGTAAGTCCTATCTACTTCCAGTATAAAAACATGTAAAGGTAACATGACATGCATAAACTGAAAGTAAACATAAGGATAACTACAAGATAGATAAACCAGGGTAGCCGGTTGAACTACTGCGGCAAGGTAAACTAAGGTATCATGATAAACTACGGTGTTATGATAAGTCAAGGTATCACATCGTCAGATTTCTATCGAGTACATTATCCCAAGGTATCTACCCCGTCTAACATCCCACGGTATCTATTATGTATATTCTTCCTAGTTCTAACATGTATATTTGCTCTGCACCTCTCGTACTAGTATCCCTACCCGCGTCATGTGTTAACCATGAATGTCCCGTGCTCAAAGTCGTGTAATGGTCCATGTCAACCTAATATCGCATATATAGGTTACTCAAATCATATGTTTCTTTCCATGTATATAAGTTCAGTCCTTTTCCGTACCTCGTACGGGCTTCCTCATGTCGTATTATCCTTGAAATCGTTTGGACTGTCACCCTTGTTCTAGCTAGGCTCTTCCATATGAATCATCGTTTGAACTACTAGGACTTACGCCACCGAGCGCCACTAGGGATTACGCTTACCTATTGCACGCTTTCGTATTTCGGTTTGGGTTAAACCACCTAGGCCACTAGGGATTACGCTAACCCTCAACCGCGCCCTTTTTCCCACGCATTCATCGTGAATCGTTTTTCTATAACTGTATGCACATGTATCACATCGTGCCATCCGAGTCCTATCACAGGGCAGAACAAGAAATACAGGACTCGGTCGGGAGCTTTAGATTTATCTGCCGATGCAGATACTAAGGTCTGCTTTTCTACACGTGGCTATGGTCCCACGAGACCCCTCCCTCAACTAGTGAAAGGCAACACAAGAGAAAATCTTGCATGAGAACTACACTCCGGCCAGCCCACATCCTACGGCCTACCTCACCCATAATTAGATAGCAAATTATGGTCTGTTGGGTGTTCCCTGCCTTTCCGTACGTACACGCTTGACTCAAGATGGTAGATGATCGACGAACTTGCTATCTCGGGCACCTTATGTATTCGCCGACTCACTGCTATCCACCCCTGTCTTTAGGTCGCTCGCATAGCAACCAAGGCATATTCCTGGTTCTTCTACCGCAGACCTCAACCTCTCGTGAGCCTAGTATAATGACCTGGCAGCTCACAGAGGGATCCCAAGAATATCCTCACGTTCCCCGAAGCCGCTGCTTCGTTACCCAGTTCGTTGGAGCCTTTATCTAAATCAGATAGCCTGCTCCTACGCGTATACTTAAACGATGACCTACCGTATCGGGTTACTCATCTATCTAAGAAGGGATCCAGATTTCCTTGACTAAGAATTATTACTTAGTTTCCCTTAACTAAGGTTTACCACTTAGCCTTATTTCCATTACCCTTGTTAACTATGGTTATTTACCTAATCCTCCGAATTAGGGCTTATCTAATGGGTTAAGTGTCACTTAAGTTCATAACTTAGCCCGTCTACAGACCATGTCAAAATTGGCTAAGTATCCAAGTCCAAGACTTAACCCTACAAACCATGTGTCAAGTTGGCTACGTATATCAAGCAATCCATAACTTAACCTCGTCTAATAATCATTTTAGATTGGTTAATTATATAAATTAACTTGACCTTGTCAAATTACCGAGTCAAATCGGTCAAGCGTATTCAGGTGATTCGTGACTTAGCCTTATCATGTTTTCACGTTAGATTGGTTAGGTATAGATTATCTTAACCTCATCAAATTAACGAGTTAGATTGGTTAAGTATAGGTCACTTAAGCTCATCAAATCATCGTGTTAAATTAGTTAAGTTTTTAACTTAACCCCGTTAAATTACCAAGTGGGATTAATTAAGTCTAGGCTAACTTAACCCCATCCGATTACCATGTTTAGATTAGTTAAGCCTAATCTTAACCCCATCCATTAACTGTATTATACGGTTAAGTGTCATTAAGAAAATTTACTTAACCTTATCACGTTATCGTGTCGGATTGATTAAGTGTTGGTTAACTTAATCCCGTCCACTAGTCGTATAAAAATGGTCAAGTGTCATTAGGCAAATCAAGTTACTTAACCTACCCAAGCTTATCATGTTTTGTTAAGTATCATTAGCCTAATCAAATTACTTAAACCATTTGTCCATATCATATTTGGTTAAGCCTCATTAATCAAATTAACTTAACCCTATTATGTGGCATTAATTTAATTAATGCACCCTCAACCTCTCACATTAGACCTTGTTGTGGTTACTAGTTAAGCCGGGCGGGTCCGGGTAGATTTACACCACAACCTGGTCTAACCTCGGGTCTTAAGCGCGACATGACCAACTTCTCACATTGGGTCCTATTGTTTGCAACTACTAGTTAGGCCGGTCGGTTCCGGGTAGTTTTACGTTGCAAACTCAACCCAACCTCGAGTTGGCCATACTTATATTATCTAAGTTCATCACGTTTCCAAAACATGTTACAAGTTTTCAAGCATTTGGGTAGACCTAACTTAATAGGTAAATTCCCAAAGGGTAGACCTAAATTAATAGGTAAATTCCCAAGCTCATGTTTTTATGCATACTTACATGTCATCTTCCATGTTATCTTTCAAGTCATATTTTCAAGTATAAACACATGTCATATTCAAGTTAAGATTTTGCGACATGTTCATGTTTATCTAACTACCCAAAATCGTGTTTTCCCAACGCGAGCAAAGCGAGCCAACATAGTAAGGATACTATGTCACATATTGGTCTCAAAACATGCATGATGCCAAAAAGGGATTGGCTTCCACATGCACAACCTTGGCCAAAAACATGCATAGTGTCATAAGGTAATTTGGCCACAAACATGCATATTATCAAAAGGGGTTTGGCCATAAACATGCACAACTTAAAAGAGGGGATTGGCCACGAGCATGCATAATCTCATAAAGGATTTGGCCACAAACTTGCATGTTAGCATAAGGGGTTTGGGTTCATAAACATGCATAAGCCCCAAAATCTTGTCTTAGCCAATGTTTCACAAGTAAAGTGGTTCCTAAAGGTTCATGCTAGCATTTCATGCATAAAGATCCAAACTTGCAAGTTAAACTAGGTTATGCATAGCATGAGAGGCATGATTAAGTCACTCACATGGCCTAAAATCATAAACATGAACACAAGAGGCAAGGCAAGGTTCATATAGGTTCGCATAATCATGTTTAGCCTCATTTTATCCCATGTCAACATTAGAAATACCGTTTTGATCCAAAAGTAGCTAGAACTTACTTAGTTAGGCCTAGGGAAAGAAGCATTAATCATCTTGGCTAAGAAAGGTGCCTCCTTTGTTGAAGAATCGTCATGGAACTCGCATAGCAACGTTGATTTGGCCTTCATTTGGTGTAGCAAGCTTGCACCTTTTGATTTAAACTTGATTTGAGTGCATAGGCTCTAGGGATTGGAGATGGAGGCCATGATCAAAATTGATTTTTGCAGCACTTAGTTGCTAGGTTTGATTTTTAGGGATTTAGGTTAGGTTTAGGGTCTTTTTATAGAGATTAGGATAGTTTTAGGCCCTTAGATTAACCCTAGGATAGATTAGGACCATCAGATCTCGGAAGCTTCTAGACCCAGCCCAAGAACAAGACCAGGTGAGACAAACAGGTGCGCCAGGCTACTTGCCCCGGCCACCCCCTGTCGACAGGCAAGTCGACAGGGCTGTCGACTTGGTCTGGGCCCAAGTCGACAGGCCTGTCGACAGCCCTATCGACATGGCCTAGGCGGGAAACTTCCCGCCTGGCCCCAGATCTGATTTCCAAAACTGTTTCCGAAATTCAAATTTCCAGAAATCTTCTTTGGGCCTTAACCGGGTCATACGGACTCCGATTTTCGAAAACTCGGACTCTATTTCGCGTATTTTTCCGAGGCGAACGCAATGGCATAGCCCGTTTTACTTGATTCAGAATTTAAAATTAAATTCTGCCTTGATTCTCGTTTTATCATGTTATTGAAATGCGGGTTGTTACATTCTCCCCACCTTTTAGGATTTCGTCCCCGAAATCTCTAAGTTAGGAAGAACATATCCTACCATCCATCATCCACCTACTCAAAACATCATCCACAAGCAACCATTGTCCTTAGATGATTTCTAATGTTGTATGAATATATGCAAAACGTGTGTGTACATGTTCCTTAGCTAATGCAAATGATCAGGCCTGGATAATCTTTCTAATGCAAAAATATGTATAGTGCCATGAATCCAATATGTATGCAAATAGTCCTAGTCATATAGATACTATATGCGTGCACAAACATTCATTCATATGCAACAACCGCATGATAATACATTCGATTTCATCCATAAACAAGTATAAATACTCGTGCATATGCAATATGAAATGTGACCGAGTCGAGCTAGTATCTAATGTGTATTCGCGCATCCACGAGCAACCACTTGCAACCACTTGCAACCATATCAATCATAACATGTTTCAAATACATGTTTACATCCATAGGGTTCTACCTAGAATTCCCTGAAACAGGGTCGAGAAGATAAACAGGACAAACTCCTTACAGGGTTTGTAACGGAGGATAGGACCGAGAGGATGTCCACAAAAGATAGCTTACAAGTAAGCTCTACAGAAAATAGGGATCAAGGATATACTCCCAAAAAGAGATATCATGCGTGTATCTAGTCTTTGACCATCAAAGTCGTCTTTTAACTTCGCGATTTTGTAGCTTCTTATTCCTGTTTCCATAACATGAGCTGGAACTCATTTCTTCGTCGCCTCTCGTTCCACTTGCACTTATCCTTTTCCTAGAATACTTGACGCAAACATGACTGCGTACTCATGATCTCATGCAAGCTTTCCAAAATTCACTAGTGAATCTCGGACCTCGTACCACAAGGTATTCCACGTAGAAGAACTTTCTCTTGAAAGTAAACAGATGCCAACCAGGTTATCAAGCGCACTTACTTGGGTGATTTCCATAACCCGTGCATAAGTGAAATAAACCATCCGTCTTATCGGCGAGCACCACTCGATCGGGCTTCAAATTTCCAATAAAGGCATCAAGGGATTCTAAGTAATTAATCATGACCGAACCCAAAAAGGTTACACGAGACTTCGAGGGTATTACCAAGGCTAGTCAAAGAGTCTAACTACCCTCCTATCAAAACCGAGAGTGGCACCCCTTACTGGATAACCACTTCATCCTTAGAATCCATCCATAGCTTATGAATATAAGCATTATTTCCAAGCTCAACACTTGACATAGACATTCTCAAATCCAAACAAGCCATGAATAAATGGACTGATTCTCCCATAGGACTTTGAGACAAAAATGGGATTCTCTATTACGCTAGTACTTAAGGTGCAGAGACTCAACTATCGGAGCGGGCTTAAAAGATGCGGTGATCAAAACAAAGTCCCGACAGGATGATAGAGAAGAAAAGCTAAACCTTTAACAAGATCATTACCCTCCTTCTGAGGTACCCTAGAAATGAGAGCATACTATTGCCCTCCCAATGATCTTGTCCTTGTCCCATGATACTTAACTATCCGTCCCGTTTCACCATGCCAAAGGTACCCTCTCGTCATGGGTTTCATTGTTCATCCCTCTCCCTCCTTTTGAGGACTAAGCCATACCAACAAGTTGCTCATCCTTAAGCTCGTATCCTTTATCCTCTTCCTCACTATCCCTTCTTATAACGCGGCCACTGGTCTCTCGAGAACCACCTCCATCGCATGGAAAGCACTTCCGTAGATAGAAAAGACTAGTCGCAGTTAAAACCACTGTGACTACAGATGGAGGAAAGAAAGGAAAAGAGATTCAATCAAGGAAACAAGGATAATGCTAATGGCCTTTAGGGAATAGCCTTTTGTTTTTAAAAGAAAATTTTCTTGAAAAATGCTTCTTTGTAAACGGTTTTTCAAATAATTTTCAGAAGGTCTTTAAAAACTTTTGCCCAGTCTGGTAACCTTCTGCTCTGATACCAAATGTAACACCCCGCCTCCGCTAGGGTCACTCGCAAAGGAATGCACTAGCTTTAGAGGGGCATTATTGGTAAACATGCACAGAAATATCACAAGACATGACATATATAAATAGCGAAAGTAAAATCAAACTTTCATAACATGAATAAATAAGGTCTAAAGCCTTTTACATCAGAGTACATCAAAACCTGTCTTGCAATAGTAAAGAAGCATAAAGACTTTTTAATAAATTATTCCCCAAGTAAAACAGTAAAGTAGCCATAGCCAAGAGAAGTCCAAGCCATCCATGATGACCTCCAAGCAGAAGAAGTCCGAACTAAACAGCATTGTTTCCTCCCTGAAACCTGGGGGGGAAACGGAAGAAAAGAGGCGAAACAAAACGGGTCAGTCAAAAAGACTGAGTATGTCCTATCTACTTCCAGTATAAAAACAGGTAAAGGTAACATGACATGCATAAACTGAAAGTAAACATAAGGATAACTACAAGATAGATAAACCAGGGTAGCCGGTTGAACTACTGCGGCAAGGTAAACTAAGGTATCATGATAAACTACGGTGTTATGATAAGTCAAGGTATCACATCGTCAGATTTCTATCGAGTACATTATCCCAAGGTATCTACCCCGTCTAACATCCCACGGTATCTATTATGTATATTCTTCCTAGTTCTAACATGTATATTTGCTCTGCACCTCTCGTACTAGTATCCCTACCCGCGTCATGTGTTAACCATGAATGTCCCGTGCTCAAAGTCGTGTAATGGTCCATGTCCACCTAATATCGCATATATAGGTTACTCTAATCAAATGTTTCTTTCCATGTATATAAGTTCAGTCCTTTGCCGTACCTCGTACGGGCTTTCTCATGTCGTATTATCCTTGAAATCGTTTGGACTGTCACCCTTGTTCTAGCTAGGCTCTTCCATATGAATCATCGTTTGAACTACTAGGACTTACGCCACCTAGCGCCACTAGGGATTACGCTTACCTATTGCACGCTTTCGTATTTCGGTTTGGGTTAAACCACCTAGGCCACTAGGGATTACGCTAACCCTCAACCGCGCCCTTTTTCCCACGCATTCATCGTGAATCGTTTTTCTATAACTGTATGCACATGTATCACATCGTGCCATCCGAGTCCTGTCACAGGGCAGAACAAGAAATACAGGACTCGGTCGGGAGCTTTAGATTTATCTGCCGATGCAGATACTAAGGTCTGCTTTTCTACACGTGGCTATGGTCCCACGAGACCCCTCCCTCAACTAGTGAAAGGCAACACAAGAGAAAATCTTGCATAAGAACTACACTCCGGCCAGCCCACATCCTACGGCCTACCTCACCCATAATTAGATAGCAAATTATGGTCTGTTGGGTGTTCCCTGCCTTTTCGTACGTACACGCTTGACTCAAGATGGTAGATGATCGACGATCTTGCTATCTCGGGCACCTTATGTATTCGCCGACTCACTGCTATCCACCCCTGTCTTTAGGTCGCTCGCATAGCAACCAAGGCATATTCCTGGTTCTTCTACCGCAGACCTCAACCTCTCGTGAGCCTAGTATAATGACCTGGCAGCTCACAGAGGGATCCCAAGAATATCCTCACATTCCCCGAAGCCGCTGCTTCGTTACCCAGTTCGTTGGAGTCTTTATCTAAATCAGATAGCCTGCTCCTACGCGTATACTTAAACGATGACCTACCGTATCGGGTTACTCATCTATCTAAGAAGGGGTCCAAATTTCCTTGACTAAGAATTATTACTTAGTTTCCCTTAACTAAGGTTTACCACTTAGCCTTATTTCCATTACCCTTGTTAACTATGGTTATTTACCTAATCCTCCGAATTAGGGCTTATCTAATGGGTTAAGTGTCACTTAAGTTCATAACTTAGCCCGTCTACAGACCATGTCAAAATTGGCTAAGTATCCAAGTCCAAGACTTAACCCTACAAACCATGTGTCAAGTTGGCTAAGTATATCAAGCAATCCATAACTTAACCTCGTCTAATAATCATTTTAGATTGGTTAATTATATAAATTAACTTGACCTTGTCAAATTACCGAGTCAAATCGGTCAAGCGTATTCAGGTGATTCGTGACTTAGCCTTATCATGTTTTCACGTTAGATTGGTTAGGTATAGATTATCTTAACCTCATCAAATTAACGAGTTAGATTGGTTAAGTATAGGTCACTTAACCTCATCAAATCATCGTGTTAAATTAGTTAAGTTTTTAACTTAACCCCATTAAATTACCAAGTGGGATTAATTAAGTCTAGGCTAACTTAACCCCATCCGATTACCATGTTTAGATTAGTTAAGCCTAATCTTAACCCCATCCATTAACTGTATTATACGGTTAAGTGTCATTAAGAAAATTTACTTAACCTTATCACGTTATCGTGTCGGATTGATTAAGTGTTGGTTAACTTAATCCCGTCCACTAGTCGTATAAAAATGGTCAAGTGTCATTAGGCAAATCAAGTTACTTAACCTACCCAAGCTTATCATGTTTTGTTAAGTATCATTAGCCTAATCAAATTACTTAACCCATTTGTCCATATCATATTTGGTTAAGCCTCATTAATCAAATTAACTTAACCCTATTATGTGGCATTAATTTAATTAATGCACCCACAACCTCTCACATTAGACCTTGTTGTGGTTACTAGTTAAGCCGGGCAGGTCCGGGTAGATTTACACCACAACCTGGTCTAACCTCGGGTCTTAAGCGCGACATGACCAACTTCTCACATTGGGTCCTATTGTTTGCAACTACTAGTTAGGCCGGTCGGTTCCGGGTAGTTTTACGTTGCAAACTCAACCCAACCTCGAGTTGGCCATACTTATATTATCTAAGTTCATCACGTTTCCAAAACATGTTACAAGTTTTCAAGCATTTGGGTAGACCTAACTTAATAGGTAAATTCCCAAAGGGTAGACCTAAATTAATAGGTAAATTCCCAAGCTCATGTTTTTATGCATACTTACATGTCATCTTCCATGTTATCTTTCAAGTCATATTTTCAAGTATAAACACATGTCATATTCAAGTTAAGATTTTGCGACATGTTCATGTTTATCTAACTACCCAAAATCGTGTTTTCCCAACGCGAGCAAAGCGAGCCAACATAGTAAGGATACTATGTCACATATTGGTCTCAAAACATGCATGATGCCAAAAAGGGATTGGCTTCCACATGCACAACCTTGGCCAAAAACATGCATAGTGTCATAAGGTAATTTGGCCACAAACATGCATATTATCAAAAGGGGTTTGGCCATAAACATGCACAACTTAAAAGAGGGGATTGGCCACGAGCATGCATAATCTCATAAAGGATTTGGCCACAAACTTGCATGTTAGCATAAGGGGTTTGGGTTCATAAACATGCATAAGCCCCAAAATCTTGTCTTAGCCAATGTTTCACAAGTAAAGTGGTTCCTAAAGGTTCATGCTAGCATTTCATGCATAAAGATCCAAACTTGCAAGTTAAACTAGGTTATGCATAGCATGAGAGGCATGATTAAGTCACTCACATGGCCTAAAATCATAAACATGAACACAAGAGGCAAGGCAAGGTTCATATAGGTTCGCATAATCATGTTTAGCCTCATTTTATCCCATGTCAACATTAAAAATACCGTTTTGATCCAAAAGTAGCTAGAACTTACTTAGTTAGGCCTAGGGAAAGAAGCATTAATCATCTTGGCTAAGAAAGGTGCCTCCTTTGTTGAAGAATCGTCATGGAACTCGCATAGCAACGTTGATTTGGCCTTCATTTGGTGTAGCAAGCTTGCACCTTTTAATTTGAACTTGATTTGAGTGCATAGGCTCTAGGGATTGGAGATGGAGGCCATGATCAAAATTGATTTTGGCAGCACTTAGTTGCTAGGTTTGATTTTTAGGGATTTAGGTTAGGTTTAGGGTCTTTTTATAGAGATTAGGATAGTTTTAGGCCCTTAGATTAACCCTAGGATAGATTAGGACCATCAGATCTCGGAAGCTTCTAGACCCAGCCCAAGAACAAGACCAGGTGAGACAAACAGGTGCGCCAGGCTACATGCCCCGGCCACCCCCTGTCGACAGGCAAGTCGACAGGGCTGTCGACTTGGTCTGGGCCCAAGTCGACAGGCCTGTCGACAGCTCTGTCGACATGGCCTAGGCGGGAAACTTCCCGCCTGGCCCCAGATCTGATTTCCAAAACTGTTTCCGAAATTCAAATTTCCAGAAATCTTCTCTGGGCCTTAACCGGGTCATACGGACTCCGATTTTCGAAAACTCGTACTCTATTTCGCGTATTTTTCCGAGACGAACGGAATGGCATAGCCCGTTTTACTTGATTCAGAATTTAAAATTAAATTCTGCCTTGATTCTCGTTTTATCATGTTATTGAAATGCGGGTTGTTACATAAGTAAAGTTAATACACTTAGCCAAATTAACATGTTAACTAGACCAGAGGCTGGGGTTAAGTAAAATCTAATACACTTAGCCAATTTGTTATGTTAGCTGGGCTAGACCGTAGGGTTAAGTAAACTTGAACACTTAACCATCAGTTGTGATAAAGGAATGGGGTTAAGTCTGAAACATGAAGAGATAATACTTAACCATTAATAATAACATGTTAGTTAAAATAGACGGGCAAGGTTAAGTTAAAAAGGAACACTTAACCAACACAGGGCGAATGGGTAGGGTTAAGTAATAAATACTTAACCAATATAACTTGGTTTGTGGTAGGGTTAAGTCAACATGAGTTACTGATAACACTTAACCAGTTTAACAAGGTAAATGAGGAGGGTTAAGTTAGCTTGAATTGACTATGACACTTAACTAATCCAAATTGACGGGAAAGAGAACTAAGTAAACCTTAGTTAAGAAAACAACGATTCTGGAAACTAAGTGGTAAATCTTAGTTAGTAAAACTAAGTAGTAATTCTTAGTATAACACGGGGAGGAGCAAATGTCCGTCTGAGTAAAAAGGAGGCTCCAACGAATTGGGTTACGAAGCCCGAGGCTTCGAGGGGACGTGAGGGTACTCTTGGTATCCCTCTGTGAGGCTGCAGATGATCCTCCTGGGCCCACAGAGGTTAAGGTCTGCGTAGAAGAACCAGGGGTATGCCTTGGTTGCAACACATGGCAACCTAAAGACCAGGATGGACCGGCGTGATTCGGCGAGCAAACGGTAGCCCTGTGATAGCGACTCGTCGTCTACCATCCATCTTGAGTCAATCGAGATACGTGAAGCGGAAAGGCGGAGAACTCCAAAAGACCATATACTTGCTATCTAGTTATGGGTGAGGATGGCCATAGGATAGTGGGGCACCGGGGGCTGGCGTATAGTTCTCATTTTACAAGGTGTGCCTTTCATTAGTTGAGGGAGGGGTCAAGTGGGACCATAGCCACTAGAATAAAAACAGACCTTAGCATCTGCATCGACAGATATCTGAAAGCTCCCGACCGAGTTCTGTATTCCGTGATCTGCCCTGTCACAGGACTCGGACCGCACATTACAGGACATGTGCATCTACACAAGCGAGAACGATTCGCGATACATGCGTGGGGAAGTATAGAAACATATACCACTCTAGGTAGTGTGTCCTAGACTTGGGGCATCGTTATACAAGTAGCATAATTCCTAGTTGAACTAGGTGGCATAAATCCTGAATCCGAGAAGCATTCAACAGACAGCGTAAACTCTAGTTGAATCTAGAAGGCACTTGGTAGAAAACCCTAGATTAAATTTAGGTAACAAATAAATAATAAATGTATTCCTGAAGGCAATGGAAACTACAGGGATTGGGATCACGTTAGCGTTTCTAGTTGGGATACTAGTTAAGCAGTGCAGAGGTATAGAAACCAGTATAACAAGGAAACAGCGAAGTGGTGAATGTATTAGAACATATCCAGTCTATCTTAGCTTAGTGTATCTTGTGTTAATCTTTTCTAACCATGTCAACCCTATCATCATGGTGTTATCTTGAATTCAGTTAATTCATGTCGTTTTGTTTTTCCATGTTCACATGCTAGAAGTTACTGAACTTACTCAGGCTTTATGTCTGACTCTGTTTTTCTTTCGTCTTCTTTACTTCCGTTCCCCCCCCCCCCCCCCAGGTAGTAAAGGAGGGAATAGTATAGCTCAGGTTAAGTTGGACTGTCACTCTTTCCCAGCTTGAAGATTTGTCGAAGTTTTGCTTGGATTCTCTTTTTAGATGATATGGCTGGCTCTTGCTAAATTGGGGAATATAATTGTTCTTTTTTATGCTTCTTTATTTTGTAAGACAGAAGATACTCTGATATTGTAAAGAAACCATTGTACAAATTATTTTATCAATAAAGCAAAGTTTTATTCTCTGCTGTTTAATTTTTGTCTGTCTTGTAATTTATCTGCATCTTTTACCTTAAAATGCTCCATAGAACTTAGTGCATTCCCTTTGTGAGTGACACTAGCGGATGTGGGGTGTTACATGCAACCTTAAGACATGCCATAGAGTGATAAATTTAAATATTTAATAAATATAAGCTTTGTGCATTTGGATTTTAGTTGATGTTAAATCTGGCATTTAGATTGACATGCTTGAACATATTTTTCCAGAATCTTTTGTATACGGTTTTAAGTTATAGATCTGGATAAATAAATGTTTCTTAATAATATGTATGGATGCAACGGACCAGACTATATGAAATTTGCAGTTCATGAATTATATATATGAGTTATACAGTATATAGATTGTACAATATATGAATTTCTGCAATAGTGATATTATGCAAGTATCTCAGAATGCGTTAATGTATGTTAATTTATTTTATCTCATCGGATTTGTATGTATAGGAGTATACATGAATTATGAAACATGTCATATATCTGTTTTGATTTAATGCTTAAATTTGGGTTGTATATACATGATATAATGGTTACCTGAGTTTTGCAGCTTATGTGTTTGTATTTATGCTTGTGTATAAGAAAAGCTTCTGTGGTTAAAATCTTTGAAAAGTTAATATGAAATGCCTAGTATGTTTAAGTTAAGATGCATGTATGAATTTGCTTCAATCTTGCCTATGATTTATTTTTATATATATTTCTAGAACTGGGGTTGAATTTTGCTATATTGAATACCCTGGGTGTATTATTGTAGACACAAGTGTGGGCTAATAAACTTTTCATTAATTAATATTGGGCCTTGAAAGGACTGGCTTTAATTAATTTTGGAAAATAAATGGGATGTGTGATTTCTCTCATTCTTTTTACAATTGTCATGTAATGTTAGTCCAGTACAAAGTCCGATGTCTTGAAGTTCAAATTTGTACAAATGTTATAATGCAATCTGTTTTGAAATGTTCAAAAACAGTGGGCATGAAAATATTCTTTATTTGACACACAATATAAATAAATCTGTGTTATTTAAAATACAATTGCCCTGAAGTTTTGATATTATTTTTTTTGAAATTAAAATTACCAGTATAAAATACTTGTATTTTGAGATGTATAAATAACACTAATATGATTTGCCACTTCGAATTTCAAATCCCTTTTAAACTAATTATTTATATTAAGTCATGGTGACGTCTTCCGATAAATACACTCAACAATGCCAGAATCAATAGATGTAGGTAATGCCAAAGCATTCATGCACTATTTATTTTGGTTATATGCGATAGAGTAAAAGTGATACTCAAACTGTATAATTGAGTCTAACTTAATTTGGATGCCATAATAAGATTGTGGGTTTAATGGCAAAGAACATGAAATATTCAAATATTTAAATGAATAAAATTTGTTCATTATGCAACCCAAGAAATATATACTATATAATTGACATAAGATGTCTACCTAAAAGATTATGTTTTGGGGATTAGACAAGGCTAACTCATGGCATGATTAGATATGGATCTTGGATCACTTAAATATTTATATATACTAATATATATATATATATATATATGTTAATTTGAGTGGGAGCATATTTATTTTATTTATACATTAATATTAATAATGCAATGTTTTGTATAATTTTGATTCTCGAAATTTATATTGGAAAATTATTTTTCATTATTTTGTTATTTATTATCTCCTGTAGATATCAAATGGCAAGGAACACTAATTTTTTTTCACTAAGGTTCGTCCTTGAAAATGAGAAACTAAATGGAATTAATTTCCTTGACTGGCACAGAAATTTGAGGATTGTCCTCAAACAAGAAAGAAAGTTGTATGTACTTAATGGGCATATTCCAGAGGCACCACCAAGTACAGCACCTCATGCAGACATTACGCCTACAAGAAGCACCAAGATGATGTTATTGATGTCAGTTGTCTCATGCTTGCAACAATGACTCTATGGCTTCAGAAGCAAACAATTTAATGGATGCTTGTGAGAAGATCGAGAACCTTAGGAAATTGTTCGAAGGGCATGCTCGACTAGAAAGGTATGACACAATCAAGTCACTATATCACTTGCCTCCACCACCACCAATCACCTTCTTTCCCAATCGATACTGAACTCTTCTTCCGTTAGAACCCAAACTGAAATTTGTGCCTCCTCCCCCTCCACCAAATCCTCCTCCACCTCCGTCATCGGATAGATCCTCAATTTCTGTTAATACCCGCTAGTCACCCTCGTAACCTTCCTCGTCGAGTTTTTCTCTTGATCATACCTATGCTCAAGTTGCTGCCTCTCTGTCACCGCCTTCACCTCCACCAGCCAAACCCAAAGCTTATCGTAGTATTCTTCCAAAATTTGAATCTTGCCAAATTATAGTTGAGTACTTGAAGAGAAATCGACATTGTCTCAAGTGTGCAGATAGAGGACACGTGGCAAGAGAATGCAGAAATCTAAAAATATGCTATTATTGTTATCTTTCAGACCACGGAAGTACACATTGTTCCAAGAAGAAATCCTCTAATTCTCTATAAAATCGCAACGTCCGTACGTATTCTTCGAATTGAAAAGATGTGATGTGCGTCCCCAAATCTCTCAATCAAATCAATAGTAATTACGCGTCACCTAAACCTCCTACCAAAACCAATTCTGCACCTCTCCCAGATCATTCTCCAAAACACATTCCTAATCTTAAACCTCTTCCTATGAAAAACTTCAAAATGGTGGACATATCACTTTATTTTACAGTGGAATTAGTCTCCGATCATTGGACGCTCAATGAAGTTCATTCCTCACTGTCTCACAACATTGGAAGAGACGACTGGGCTGGGTGGATTATGAACAATAAGGGTTTCCTTTTTAGTGCTCCCACTCACGCAACCTATGTTCAAGCGAGGCAATTGGGTACATTATCTAAATCAGCAAAATGCTTTGGTGGAAAGGTTGTCCTTCGTCCTTGGGATGATTATGAAGAAGATTTGAGGCCGAATTTCGACCCCGTCTCCTAGGCTAGTGTTGAATGATTTCCTAAATTTCTGAGAAGGAACTTTGAAGGTGTTAGTTATGCATTAAAGATAGTGGGTAGGGTAACTGAGTTAATACATGTGAGTATTCATTTATTGATCACCATCTTTTGTTTCTAAAAATGCACTTTTATACCGGGTGGAGAATGAAACTGTGTTTGTTGCTCACATTAACAATTCTGAGTATTACTTGAAAGCGAAACATTGGGATCACTGTCATCACACCAGAAAACCAGAAGAAATACTAATAGGCTTTGAGGAGAACGAGTTAAATATTCTTGATCAGAGGTTGTACAATGAAGATTTACAGGATTTGAATACTAGTGAAAGATTTGATGTTATGGGTTATGAAACAAAATTGCATTCATCTCAACTGAGAGAGGCTTTACGGGACAAGTCCATTGAAGTTATTGGTCCAGAAGTTGGATGGAGAGAACGGCCGGCATCTATACAATAGCTGATGCAAATTATGATTTTCAAGAAGAGTTCATAGCCCAACCGCAACTAGATTCACCAACTACCCAGTTATCAGACCAGTAGAGCCTAGACTTACAAAGGTGATAGTCAAACAAAGCTTAAGGAATAGAAAGGCTAAATCATTTCCGGGAGCATCAGGTGTGGCTCTATCTACTCCTTTCAGGCTTACCTTATGCAATGATGATCAGCACGATGAAGATCGGGGAAGTTCTAATGCTGGTTGGCTGGAAGGAAGGTTCATTTGATGTGCATGCTTCGGTGGGTTAGCGTTGTGTTTATCCATGTTTCTGTTGGTTTGTCTTTCTTTATGTACATATTTATGCTACTTCTACTATGCTATTTAATACTTTTGGGATGGTTCCTTAATCCCTAACAATTATTTTGGCTACCGATCAAGCTTGTTGATCAGATATATTTTTATACTTATGATATTTAATCGGCTATGCAGTCTCATGCTGCATATCTTTCTTCCTAAAAAAGGCACTATATCACTGTAAAATGGGAGAAAATGAACCCGTTGGTCCATATGTGCTAAAAATGATTGGATACATTGAGAATCTTGAAAGGTTAGGGTTTCCGTTGACACTTGAAGCTCAAATGATCTTGTTATACAATCATTGAACATACATTGCTCTAAGTTCATCACGAATTGTCTCTTTAGTGAAAAAGAGAAACCATTGATTGAGTTATTAAGCATGCTAAGAACTGCTAATAATGATATGAAGAAAATATAGCCTGCTGTCGTGATGTTGGTATAAAAGGGGGTTGCTAAAAACAAGGGTAAAGGCAAGAAAATGCATCTTAAGAAGACTGCTACCAAGAAAAATTTCAAAAAGGCATCAAACCCTAAAGGAGGGGTTCCTAAAGAGGTTAATTGTCAAAACTGTGGAAAGCCAAGTCATTAGAAACACAATTGTTATGCTTATTTAGAAGATCTAAAGAATAAGGGAAGTTTGACTTTACACGATTCAGGTATAAATGTTATAAATGACAATTTATCTACTTCTACATTTTGGGTATTAGATACTGGATGTGGATCACATATTTGTGTCAATTTGCAGGAAATGAAAAGAGTAGAACTTTAGCAAAAGGAGAAGTGGACTTACGAGTGGGAAATGGAGCGAATGTTGCAGCATTAGCCATAGGAAATTGCCGCTTATCCTTACATACTGCCTTAGTTTTAGAATTAAAAGATTGTTATTATGTACCTTCCAATAGAATAAATATTATTTTTGTATCTTGTTTAGACAAGCTTGGATTTTCATTTATAAAAAAAAATTGTTGTTCATTTTATTTAAATAAGACATTTTATGAAAATGAACAATTAGTTAATGGTCTTTATATTATTAACTTTGATGTGATTTAAATTCAAAGTACCTTTGGCATTGTCATTTGGGCCATATAAACGAGAGAAGCATATCAAAACTCCATAAAGATTGATTGGGAATCTTTTGATTTTGAATCATATGAAGAATACAAATCTTGTTTGTTGAGCAAGATGACCAAGTCTCGTTTCGCTAGACATAGTGAACGGGCTAGTGATGTACTGACCCTTATATATAGCGAAGTATGTTGACCAATGAGTACATCAGCTAGAGGAAGGTTTTATTACTTCATTAAATTTACTAATGATTTCAGTAGATATAACTATATGTATCTTTTGAGACGCAAATCAGAATCCTTTCAAAAGTTCAAAGTATTCAAGAACGAAGTTCAAAACTAACATGGTAAGAATATAAAAACTCTTTGAATATGTTGAGGAGGAGAATGTTTAAGCAAAGAGATTAATGACTATCTGAAAGAGTGTGGAATTGTATCACAACTAACTCCACCGGGAACACCACAATGGAATAGTGTGCGTAATGACCCGGATTTTTAGAGTCAGCATATTTAATTTATTTAAATATTGAATCGAAAATTGATTAAATTGAATTCATAATATACGAATTATTTATTATAACTGAATCGAAAATGGAAGATAATATGGAATTAAATCGAATTAGAAGCTTATGAAAATTCGTATTTGAATGGGAATGATATTATTAATTTATTATTGAAGAATTGGAATGTTTTGAAATCAATTAAATATTAATTCAATTTTAATAACACATAAAAATAACGATTTCGCAAACAGTTTCGGAATTTGACGAAACCGGTTTTATCGAGTCCGGAATTAGCAGTATAACGAATTTTGTGGAAATCAGATATGTTATGAAGTCATACGGGTTAAAAAGGAAAATGTGAATATAATGGATTATAATATTAGAAAATATCTAATTAACTTCCTCCTATAAATAAGACTCAACTCATCCTCTTATAACCTAAAACTCGTTCATCTGTAAAGTCAAAGTAAGGCCGCCACTTTCCCTAATCCTTCAAGAAATTAAAATAAAAGATTTGCTTAATGAAATTTAACAAGGTCGGATTCTTTGAACTCGTATTCCATAGAGCTTCAAGTCCATGCTCTTTTTATATATATCGATGTCACTATTTGAGGTCCGAACTTGAACGGCTGACACTGGGGTATGGGGTCGGCATCAATGTGGTGGAGAAGGGACCGCGGTGAGGGTGGCTTTGGAGTTCTAATGCTGAAGTGCACTTGTTGATAGACTTTGGTGGAGATTGATGCCAAAATATGTCAGTCATCTGTAGCAAGAGGCGTGGGGTAGGGATGAGGGACGGATTCTGACATGGTGGCGCGAGTTGGGGATGGTGGGGGTCAGCAAGTGCGGCTTAAAAAGCTGAGTTGAATGAAGTGGTTGGCGGTGGTTATTGTTGGCCGAGGAGGAAGTAGGGAGCAGTCAAAGGTGCGGTCAATGGTGATATAGTGGGTTCCAAATGTACAGGGAGTAGCGGGTTTACTGGGTTTCGAATTAGGGGAAAAGGGTGCAGAGTCGTAGAGACCTGGATGTGGTGAAATTAGGTGATTTTTAATTCAATAATTATGAAGTATTCAAAGTAGTGGAAGGCAATAGATTTCGGTAATGGAGGAGGAATAGAGGAAACACATATTACAGGAAGAAAAAGGAGGGTGTGCGGGTACTGGGCTTCAAGTGGAGCGGATGGGCTTTAAGCTAAAGAATGGGACGAAACAAGATCCGACAGGATCGCATGGACGGACACTACGCAATGGAACTGACGGGGAGTGAATTGATGCTCGTTACAATTTATAGTGAAATAAATTATCCGTCTGAATCAAGCGATAATTATCATTATTTAATGATGATCGTCCACTGTGAGTAAAACTCACCAACTCTACCAGTTCATATTTTTATAACGTATATTTAGAACTGATAAATGATGATTGATTGTTGTGTATTGACTATTTGGTTGAACTACCAAGTAATTGTTTGAAATTATAGATCTGGTTATATATATACATACATACATATATATATATATATAAATTGTTTATGTTTAGCAGAATATTTCATAGTAAAATGAAATTGATGTTAATTATATTGTTTAACATATGTGGATGCAGGGAAATAGGTCGGAGGAATCCAACTGGATTCCTCAACATTTATTTTACTATTTTTCATATATTGTAATGTATGATGTGATATATAATCTATGTTTGATTACGTGTGTTGAATCATATTGATCATTGTTATTTGGGTATTTTAAATACCGTAAGAAATATTAGAATGTAGAAAAGGGGTTTTTCAAAGTGTATTTTGAAAATAAGGTATTTATATAAAATCGATGGATTTTATATATAAAAGGAGAAGGATTATATAAACGAAAATATTTTTATAAAATCAAAGAACAAATATAAAAGGAAAATATTTGTGAAACAAATAGAAAAGGAAATATTTGTATAACATTTACAAATAGAAATGAAAAGGGAGTATTTGTATAACATTTACAAAAAGAAATGAAAAGGAAATACTTATATAACATTTACAAATAGAAATGGAAAGGAAACATTTGTAAAACATTTACAAATAGGATTGAAAAGGACATATTTATCTGTTAAATAAAAATAAATAAAAAGGAAATATTTATTTGTTAAATAAACAAATAGAAAAGGGAATATTTGTAAAACCAATAGAAAAGGAAATATTTGTATAAACAAATAGAAAAGGAAGTATTTGTAATTAAATAGTGTTAGTCGAATATTGGTTATTCGAAAAGAGTTATCGAATATTAGTTATTCGAAAGTAGTTAATCGAATATAGTTTATTCGAATAGAGTTAAAGTAGTTAATCGAATATAGTTTATTCGAACAGAGTTAAAGTAGTTAATCGAATATAGTTTATTCGAATAGAGAAAGGGAGTTATCGAATATAGTTTATTCGAATAGAGAAAAGGAGTTATCGAATATAGTTTGTTCGAATAGAGAAAAGGAGTTATCGAATATAATTTATTCGAATAGAGAAAAGGAGTTATCGAATATAGTTAATCAATAAGAGTTAATCGATTAGAGTTAATTCATTAGAGTTAATTGATAGAGTTGATCCAATAGAGTTAATCGAATTAGAGTTAATCGATTAGAGTAAATCGAGTTAGATTTAATTAAATAGAGTTAATCGAACAAGATTTAGTCGAATATTAGTTATTCGAATAGAGTTAATTGGATTAGAGTTAGTTGGGTTAGAGTTATAAGTTTATTCGAAGAAAAAAGTTATCGAAAAAGGTTATTCGAAGAAGAGAATTTATCGAATATTAGTTATTCGAAGAGAGATTATCGAATATAGTTTATTCGAAAGGAGTTGTCGAATATAGTTTATTCAAAATGGATTATCGAATATAGTTATTCGAAAGGAGTTATCAATATAGTTTATTCGAAAAGGAGTAATCGAATAGAGACTACTCGGAAGAGAGTTATACGTCGAATTCGAGAAAGTATTATTTACTTTCCAGTTTTTAATCAAGAATTGTTTAATTGATAATAAATTAGTTGTTTGTTTATTTATTCAAAATAAGAATTTAAGTTAGATTTCTAAGTTGGATATTTCAGAAGTAGGGTTTATAACATTAGCGTTGTAATAAATGTTTTTCATAAAAGAAGTGGATTCATATTCTAGTTCCGAAAATTTGTGTAAGCAAATGATTGTACAATTTGGAGCGGTGAGCTTTGTCTATTGCAAGATTAAGAACGTTGTTCAGTTAACGTCTGAGAGGTAATTATACCTCAACTTGATTGACTTCGTAATTGACTAAGAAATAGTTGAGGTTCGATGGCGAGAGTTAGTTAGTAATACAGTTAAGTAATAAGCGGTTAATGGATTAAGTGGTCCTAATGTAACGCAAGGAATTTCGCTCGATCTGAATCAGTCGTTAAACCGATCTAGACCGTTCGAAAAATGGCCATTTTCCAGTCGATTAAAATCAACTGAAACTGGTCAAACGCGTTTTCCTTTGCCACGCTCACATATTGATTCGAAAAATTATGAAATTTGAAACCTAGCAATAACTTTACATCCCGGATCCAACAAAAGTGGTTTCGTCGAAATCCGAGGTCATTTGCAAAATTTCCATTTTTAAGGGTCTGAATTCCATAGCGACTATTTAGAATTTTCAACTGGACATATCTTTTGATTCCCGCTATGAATTTTTGATTTTTCGGATTCGTGGGAAAGATATTCTCAAATAGATCCTAATATCTTTGGTTTCACTAAAATCCGGTTTATTTTGCACCCGGTACATTCAATTGAAGTTTGAAACCGAATTATCGAACTACCGCGCCATTTTCAATTCTATTTATAATTATATATAATTATTTATCTTCTAACGACGACGTATATAAATATATACATTCCAATCTATATTCAAAATAAATTTCTCGTCGATATTATTTAAAATAAATCATTTTAAATGTTCAAAATTCGCGAAAATTGCCAAAATAAAAATTTTAAATTGGCTCGCATTTCCGGGTTGTTACATTCTCCCTCACTTAAAACTTTTCATCCCCGAAAAGGAACGAAGTCGAAAGTTGTTTAACAAATCAACTCAACTTCCAGTATTTTCGTTACGGCTTAAGTTTTTTGACTTTTCAGTTTCTAAGAACTTTTCAAAATTTTCAAAAATTTGGCTAACACCCTAAATTTTCGAAAAATTTCGCCATAACCTCCCCTGCACCGGGAGCATGGGAAAATCCCGAAATTGCCATACAGGGCTCCTGATCTCAGAAAGAAAAAGAAAAAGCCAAGCGGCTAGCCAATAGGCTCATAAAATCATCATCACCCAAACAAAACAGTAAATTATGGTAAACATGTATCTATTTGTCGGGCAAACAAATTTTATTCTCTGCTCTAGCCTCCTTGCTATGACCTATTCAATGTAAGTACATGTATATGCAAGCAAATGCGACCAATTTTTAATACAATTCAATATTTGATTCTATTAGGCATAATGGTTCAAAATTATCAAACAAATAAACAAACAACTCAACCATCAATCAATTAGTGAATTATCGTTTCAAAATCATAATTTTGATACATATACAGAAAATCATGTTTTTGATGCCAATTCACAACAATGTATTCTAGCTATATTTTGGTTCTCACACCAGTCTAATGGAAATATATAGAAATCACACCTTCGAAACTCGAATATGAATACTGATTATGATGCACCATCATCAGAATCATCCCCGGATGTCTAGAATGTGATTCTATATCTACCCAGTATATTAAAACTTCGAATATACGTTCATGATGCGTGTACGCGAAATCTTTATATACTCGATTGTCCAAATTCAAAATAAATAAATATTCAAATACGTATAAAGCGATTTAAATTTCAAAACAAAATTTGTTTTCATTTGAAAAATACACTCTTCACACTCGTTCTAGGATACTACTGATCCTATCTCTAACGAGTCATTCTAATTGGATATTACTAATCCAATATCTGATGAATTCTTTCGTATGGTTCTAATGTGTCTTGTTCTCAACTCTGTAAACCAAAGCTATGATACCAAATGTAACGGCAAGGAATTTCGCTCGATCCGAATCAGTCGTTAAACCGATCTAGACCGTTCGAAAAATGGCCATTTTCCAGTCGATTAAAATCAACTGAAACTGGTCAAACGCGTTTTCCTTTGCCACGCTCACATATTGATTCTAAAAATTATGAAATTTGAAACCTAGCAATAACTTTACATCCCGGATCCAACAAAAGTGGTTTCGTCGAAATCCGAGGTCATTTGCAAAATTTCCATTTTTAAGGGTCTGAATTCCATAGCGACTATTCAGAATTTTCAACTGGACATATCTTTTGATTCCCGCTATGAAAGTTTGATTTTTCGGATTCGTGGGAAAGATATTCTCAAATAGATCCTATTATCTTTGGTTTCACTAAAATCCGGTTTATTTTGCACCCGGTACATTCAATTGAAGTTTGAAACCGAATTATCGAACTACCGCGCCATTTTCAATTCTATATATAATTATTTATCTTCTAACGACGACGTATATAAATATATGCATTCCAATCTATATTCAAAATAAATTTCTCGTCGATATTATTTAAAATAAATCATTTTAAATGTTCAAAATTCGCTAAAATTGCCAAAATAAAATTTTTAAATTGGCTCGCATTTCCGGGTTGTTACACCTAACAATGTTTTATACAATTTTTGTTTGAAATACATATAAATGAGATTTGGAGACATTTTGTGACGATCCCAAAATCCGAGGGGCGGTATTAAGGATAATCATTGGAATATAACACATCAATCATCATAGCAGAGAACAGATAATAGCAAAAACAATAAATAGAATAATTTTACATGGATCTACAGTGGAATCACAACATGTAACAACATCAGAATAGCACAGCGTAGGATATAACTTAGTAAATAAAAGGGAAGTGATCAGTCATCATCGCCAGAGGCAGAATACATACATGCAGTGAGACATAATAAGGGTATCAGTCTACATCGCCGAAGGCGGTACATATACATACGAGAATAAACACTGAAAGTAAAGCAGTCTACATCGCCCGTGGCGGAATCATAATATAAGTACAATAATGGCGGAAAAAGTCAAAGTCATCTCTGTGAGGTCAGCCTCGCCATGAGCCAAAATGCACTCTATGCAACAGTGCAGAGCCAGAAACAA
Source organism: Allium sativum (assembly GCA_030737875.1). Classification (NCBI taxonomy): domain Eukaryota; kingdom Viridiplantae; phylum Streptophyta; class Magnoliopsida; order Asparagales; family Amaryllidaceae; genus Allium; species Allium sativum. Next base: position 385,179,417 of record CM060916.1, on the reverse strand, counting down.
CCTGTCACCTGTGAACTAGGCTGCCCGTGTGAAAATAAGGGCACCTGCGTTTGCAAAGTGAAACAAACAACGAGTTAGTCATGGGGACCGGTATGAGGAATCTATTTAACAGTTTAAACAACAGTAATAAGCAAATCATAGGACCACGCCACTTTCCCGGAACGGGTTTACTCCAGTGATTTCTAGTGCATTTAAAACAAAGTAAATTCTTTAATACAACGGAATGCTTTTTAAAAAGAAGGAAGCCATTATAAGACTCAAGTCCCATCATACAATGCAACTCAAACCGGAGGATAGAGTTTTACCTTATAATGGCCAAATATGCTTAATACGTATAAAGCAAAATCATTTGATATTATTACTAGTGCATATATGTTTCAAAAATGAATAGCATCATAAATATCAATCATAGGCGGCATAACTACCATCTACTATGTCGCCATACTAGTTCTACAATCTAGTCCGTTATTTCGTATTGGAAATTGGATTTCCGTCATGAGTCGAGGCAAGGGGCAAGCTCCTCTCCGCTTCGAGACATTCTACCAAATGCCTCAGGACTACACACTCTGGGTAACCCTGGATCTTCAGGGCCGGTCCTCTCTTACGTTTGAGGATTAATTATGCCTGAACACACGTTCCCCGGTCCTTACAGACCTATAATCGAGGCGCCTCGCATTCCAGCAACCACATAAGTGAAAAATAGATATAAATGTCAGGGCTGGTAAGTCACTGACACCACCATAGCTAGAAAGAAACGTCGTGCTCTCCCTGCAGTCCGTATCCCGTTTTTAACTCATACCGAGGTGTGAGGCTCGCGAATCCACGCTATACACAAAGCCAGGCCACGTAGACCGTGCTTTGATCATCATCCACAACACTTTGCTTTGCAACAGAAGCCCTGATCACAGCATCTTGGCATGCCACATAGGCAGTCCACTCCATACGATTGATTTCTATCGATATATAACCTCTGAGCTCGTACGTCTCAGAGAAGGGCGTCAAGCAAAAGAATAAATTCTCCGCCGCCAAACAGATATATATTTAACAGAGATCAACCAGTATAGAAAAAAATCCAATGTCAGACACACAGTCCATTAACAAGTCCGTTCTGGGTCTGAACGAAACCGGAGGCGTCAAATTCCTCATATATCCGTCCAATCAACGCATACGTTCAGACGGCTACTACTTCCGTTCCTTCATGGTAGCTACTCCGGTCAGGAACCTCAGCAGCGCCCATCCAACCGATACGAAGATCGTCGGTCTTGAATCGTCTTTGTATTTTCCAATTCGAATCGCTCGATAAATTATTTGAAATGAGGGTTAGCTCGGCCTTTTCAAATAATTCACATAATTAGAATTTAAATCAATTCTTTCCATGGTTATATTATTCGACATCCATATTTCAGTTCTTTAGTATTATTTTCGTGTCAAACACATACAACCATCAAATATCAAACAGATCAAGCCAAATTGGTTTATTTCCAATCTATGTTGCTTATAATATTTTATAATGATTTTTCGCCATTTTTATTTATTTAAAAAAGGCCATATTTAATTAAACGACGTTTCAGGTCGTGCCGTGACACTGGCGCTGTTTTTCCTCTAATTTGTTTTACACATATCGTAAAATCTAACCGTTGGATTTTTAGGAAGTCTATATCAGTGGGAAGATATTCCCAAGGCGAACCCAACGGTTCCAGTTTCGTGAGAATCCGACGGTCGGATCTTCCACACTAGTCGTTTGAAGTTACGGTTTAAAAATTCGAACTACAGCGTCGTTATTCGATTTTATTTAATTATATTTATATTTATATATAAATATAAACGATTCTGGCGCTGTTTTTCTTCAGATTTGAATTAAACACTCCAGATAATCCAACTGTTGGATTTTTACAAGGTTGGTGCCGTTGGGAAGATATTTCCAAGGCGAACCCAGCGGTTGCGGTTTCGGGAAAATCTGATGGTCGGATTCCTCGTACTAATCGTTTCAAATTACGATTCCAAAACACGAACTGCACGGCTTCGATTCCTTTTTATTATATTTATATTTATATATATAAATATAGTTCATTCTATAATTTCAAATATAGTTTATTCACTAATTTCAACTTCGTTTTCACTTCAAATATTTCACTAATGCCTTAATATTTCGAAAAATTTCGCCATAACCTCCTTTGTACGGGGAGGGGTTTGGAAATTTATTGGGCCGTGTTAGGTACCCAATAAATCCTAAAAAGCATCCACATATTTATAGTGATATATTCTGGTGTTTACGGGGGAGCGTGTATAGATAATAACTCCAGAGAATAAATTCTCGTCACCTCGCTCCGTGTGGAAATAAATAGTCCATGCGCCGTATCTAATAACTAGAGAGACGTGATTATTGTCAACTCCAGACCCGTGTGGGTTTTTTATTAATCTGGTGATTTATCATTATATTTTATATAGTCCATATCAGTCATCAGTTCAACCTGTAGTATATAATCCTCGCCATACAAGCCTCTCGCTTGTATGGTAAATCTTCCACCTCGTCACACAAGCTCCAATTGCTTATGTGGAATATGATGAAGTATGCCTATCGTCAAGAAGTATGCCATGTAGTGTAGTTCAAAATTAATTGTTACTATCCTATGGCGATGTTTATTATTTCACACAGAATAACCAGCACTCCGCATCCAATGGCATTCACAGGAGTTGATATAAAAATAAAATTGCGCAGCCAACTCATCAAGGCTTACCTATTTGTCGAGCACACAAATAATTTCTTTACTCTACAGCTAATCCAATTTTTCCTGTTCAACACATGTATATATATGTAGAACAAAGCTAATAATGATATTTCTAGCAAACTATTATTTATTTCGACACGTGTGTATTTTTATCAAAGCGTATACATGATAAAAGAAATATTTTTATCATCAAAAATATTTATTCAATACGTGAATGTTTTTAACAATTCATATTCCTAATAAAGATGTAGATTTTATTGTCTATTCATTTTATTTTAAAATACGATAACATTCAACACATGAATTTCGATTCAACGAATGAATTTCAACTCAACACATGAATATCCTATATAGTTTGTATATATATAAAAATGTGATTTTTATCGCTAAAGCTATTTGTTTAAATTCAAATAATATTCAACACATGAATTTCGATTCAACGAATGAATTTCAACTCAACACATGAATATTCTCTATAGTTTGTATATATATAAAAATGTGATTTTTATCGCTAAAGCTATTTGTTTAAATTCAAATAATATTCAACACATGAATTTCGATTCAACGAATGAATTTCAACTCAACACATGAATATTCTCTATAGTTTGTATATATATAAAAATGTGATTTTTATCGCTAAAGCTATTTGTTTAAATTCAAATAATATTCAACACATGAATTTCGATTCAACGAATGAATTTCAACTCAACACATGAATATTCTTTATAGTTTGTATATATATAAAAATGTGATTTTTATCGCTAAAGCTATTCGTTTAAATCCAAATAATATTCAACACATGAATTTCAACTCAACGAATGAATTTCAACTCAACACATGAATATTCTCTATAGTTTGTATATATATATATAAAAATGTGATTTTTATCGCTAAAGCTATTTGTTTAAATCCAAATAATATTCAACACATGAATTTCAACTCAACACATGAAAATTCTCTATAGTTTGTATATATATAAAAATGTGATTTTTATCGCTAAAGCTATATGTTTAAATTCAAATAATATTCAACACATGAATTTCAACTCAACGAATGAATTTCAACTCAACACATGAATATTGGTTTCAACATATGTAATTTATTTCAACGAATGAAAATTATTCTAACACATGTATATTTCAGGAAATTTCGGCAGCATAACGGCAGGGTAGTTAAAACCGGGACCGTCCCTAGTACGGCTCCTCGCTCTACCTTAAAACCTCGCGGTTTTTGATAATGGGGATCATGCATCTAGTTCGCACGTAGGTGGCATGTTTTATTTTCAATTCCACAATCCTATTCTAATTTGTTTCAACCACAAGAGGGTATTTTTCAACCACAAAGTTATTTTTCAACCACAAAGGTATTTTTCAACCACAATATCAACCACAAACAATTATTTCCAACCATTCGTCATACCATATAATATCACGTCAATCACAAGCAATAAATATCGTCCATGGTCTATGGACGAGGGGAGTATATATATATATATATATATATATATATATATATATATATATATATATTATTTATATAATTCACTTGCATTTCACCACAATTCAAAGCATATATGTTTCATTCAACGCTTGTATAACTTATACATCGCTAATATAACTTATACAACACATGTACATGAGGTATACAATGCGTATATAATTTATACTTTGCTTATATAATTTATACAACGCGATTCCATTCACACAATTTAGTTAGATTCCTCACATTGGTTTTTGCAGTGCTAAAAAAATCGTACGAAGATCAGAAAAATCCGCGGCTTCTGCTAGATGGTAGAGAGCCTCCTTGCGGTCACGGTGTCTCCTGTTTCATCAAATTTCGTTAACGAACGAAAAAGATATTATTTTTCAAAGTTTTGCAACACTTAAAAGTGTTATTTTCATTTCAGAATAATAAAGGTCGAACCTTTATATTTTGTTCAGAACTAGGTTTGGAATTTTCGCGAAAACGGTGGCACGTGGGGACGATCGGGGGTGCTGACATGGAAGGGGACGGCGAGGGCTTCACGGCGGCTGGTGGTTTGAGGGGGTGCGGTGGCAGATCGGGGCGGCGGCGGCGCTGGGGATTCGATGACTTCCTGGCTTCGATTCAGGCGGAGGTGGTGATGGTGGAGGTCGTATCGGGGTCGGATGTGAAGAGGGGGCGAAGGCGAGTCGAGTGGTGGTGGTGGAGTCGGCTGTAGGGGGCGGTGGCGGCCGGAAAAGGGGAGGGAAGGCTGGAGCAACGTTAATCGTCGAGAACGAAAGGCGGCTAGGGTTTTCCGTGGTTTTTTTTTTGAAAGAAAAAATCCTATTGGCTGTGGATTTATAGGAAATTTTAAATTGTGTTTTTACAAACGAACTCGAAATCAAACCCAATGACTGTCGCCCCTAGCTAAATACCCCCATTTCGGACACAATGGGATATGTTTCGTTGGCCAATTCGACTGTTATAGTCAGTTATTTTTCAAATTAAAGTATAAAACATTTTACATTCAATTTGAACGTACATTTCAATTTGCCAGGGCCACAAACTGAATCGAAAAATTCCAGAAAAATAAATCTAGCTTTGTTTTGACAATACGGTCCTAACAAAACCAGTTTCGTCGAATTCTGAGCTCGTTTGAAAAATGGCCATTTTTAGGTCGACCCATTTTAACAGAAATTGACAAATCACATTTTCTTTTGCCCCGCTCACATACTAGCTTCAAAATTTATGAAATTTGAAACCTAGCAATAATTTGACATCCCGGACTCAACAAAGTGGTTTCGTCGAATTCCGAGGTCGTTTGCAAAATATCTATTTTCAAGGGCTATATATGCTATATAGCGACCTTTCTTAAAATTCATTTGGCCATAACTTTTGATTCCCGTTATGAAACTTCGATTTTTCAGATTCGTTAGAAAGGTATTCATAAACAGATTTAAATATTTTTAGTTTCGCTAAAATCCGTTATATTTTCCACCTGGTACAGTCAGACAAAGTTTGTATTCAAAATTTCAAACTGCAATACTAGCCCCAATTCTTTATTTTATTGAAATATGCTATTTCAATTATTCAAATTCTTTGGTAATAACCAATTTTTAAAAATTTTAAATTGGTTCACATTTTCCGGGTTATTACACGTTTTCCAAATATAGAATCGGAGATATTTTCTAAACATAGAAAATGGAATGTTTTGTTTATAAAGAATTAAGAAATGGAGTTAAGCTAAATTAGAAACTGACTGGAGATTAGTTAATTGAATTGTTTTCTAAGTGTCTATCTGATGTTGGTTTCGACCTTCGGGATTGATACCTAGGGAATTATTCTCATACTAGTTTACAGTCAGAGACTGATAGATGTAGAAGAATAGTGATAAGTAAATAAGCAATGAGAATGTTTTTCAATGTTCATAACATATATTTTCTAAATATAGAAAATAAGGAAATATGAATATATATGTGTATATATATATATATGTATATATATATGATGATGATTGATCAATTGAAATTCCAATTGGAAATAAGATTGTTGTTTGCACACGTGTTTTCATTTGATAGTTAAATCACATACTATCAAAGTTTTTAACCATTTTACGTTGTTAATATGGAGAGACCGGTTGGATTATTATCCGAAGAACCACTCCGTATTGACATAAGCGTTGCAAACCAAATATGCTAAAGAAAATTAAAGACGGAGTAAAGTGCAAGGGTTGTCCTGTTTACAGTAGTGCCTTCGATTTGTCCAGTCACATGACTGACCCAGAGTTTGTTTTGTTTTGTTTTCCCTAAACTCTTGGGTGCCCAATTTTGTACGGGTAGTCAAGTAGTTAGGATTTTATAGATATACTTGGAAAGCTTGGAGCAGGAGGCTTCAGGGTTATATAGCTATTGTTTATTTCCACTGTGTTGTAAGTGTTATGCTCTGATAATGTTACTGTGTACATATACTGATTTTATTTCAAAGTTATGTATCTATTATATGTTGTTCGTTCCGCTGTGAGATTGGTGTTTACTCTGATGTTGTATGTTCTTCTTCTTCTTCTATTCTAAGTTTCTATCTTATCTATTCTCACCCTCTGTTTTTTTTCTATTAGTTTTCTGGTTTCCAGTGTAATTTGGGCTGGACTTGTGTTATTTGGTCAGCTCAAATTGTAACGGAAATGCGGGACACTACAGTTGGTATCAGAGCTTATGGTTAAGTTACTACCTTGGCTCTGTGGGATGACTAGGTAGAGATGGGGTTAGTAATATCCTAGATTGAGTTGAGTGTATATATACGAGAGAACGTATTTGTAAATTTCAATATAAAATTGTTTTATATTGTGGAGATTTATTGGTTGAGTTGTTTATGAGTTCGGGTCGATGAGTTTGATCCACTGTATCGGTAGGGATTTATAAACACTCGAATACGATGAACCGACACAGTATGTTTTGAAAAGAGGGTAAATGAAATAATTTTACCCAAAATATATTTTGATATAAAGAAAATATATATATTGGAATTAGTATACTATATTGGACATGTTGGTTGTTATTACAATCGTATAATTGAGAAGGTTATATATACATATATGTATATATATAACCAAATAGAATTCATATAAGTGGAATATATGAAATCAAAATAAATTAAATCTGAATTTAAATCGGAACTGGAATTAAAACCTTGGGAAGTTAGAAAGGTGTTTGTAAGTGGACTTAGATCAAATATATGAGAATTTTAAAATCTTGGGAGATTTTAAATTGGTTTACAAGCATTTTGAATGATATTTTGAAATGTATTTCAAAACGGAAGTGTTCGAAATGGTTCTGAAAGTGATATAGTATTGAACTCACTTCTGTCGCTGGAAAATATATTCTGATGATGAAGTCGACCATCATCGGCATTCATTTTCGAGTTTCTAAGCGACGGATTACTACCAAAGATTTTGTTTTTGTATTGATTTGAGGATACAAGTTGTTTAGAATTTCAAAGGTTTTGAATTGGTATTATGATTTCAAATTGATTTGAAATAAACCCAGGAATGTAAATTCTGGAATTTAAATTTAACGTATAAGGTTAAATAGAAGGAGATGGTAAAAATAAATAAATAAATCTGAATTTAACTTGAACTAAGTTAAATAAATCTAGATTTGATTATGAAATAATCGGGAATGGAATTGAGTGATAAGTAAAGAGTTCGGATTTTGTGATTGGGTTTGAGGATAGAAATTGATTGAAGTTTGATGAGGATGACATTGGTATATGCTGAGTGATAGCATATGGAAGTGATAGAGATGATATGCCCGACAAAAGGTACAAGTTTATATTTCATATGGGTATGAGATTTTTATGAGCCGATGTGGCAAGCCGCTTGGCTGTTTGATTTTTCTTTTGGGTTGGAGAAGGCCTAGAGAGGCGAGTTGTAGTTGTACCGATTGACCAGTACAAAGGAAGTGCTGGCGAAATTTTAGGGTGTTAGAAAATTTTTAGGATTATTGAAATTTTTTGTTGATAAGAATTAATTTAATATTGTAATTGAAATTAAATTGGTTTAGTTGAAACTAAAGTTAAAGAAATAAACAAATAATTTTACACAGTTAATAAAGTTTGTTTTCTACCTTAGCAATTTCGAGGACGAAATTATTTTAAGGGGGGAAGAATGTATGACCCGAATTTTTAGAGTCAGCATATTTAATTTATTTAAATATTGACTTTGAAATTGATTAAATTGAATTCAGAGTATACGAGTTATTTATTATAACTGAATCGAAAATAGAAGTTAATATGGAATTAGATTGAATTAGAAGCTTATGAAAATTCGTATTTGAATGGGAATGATATTATTAATTTATTATTGAAGAATTGGAATGTTTTGAAATCGATTAAATATTAATTCGATTTTAATAACACATAAAAATAACGATTTCGCAAACAGTTTCTATAAGAACCCATAACTTCCCTTGTAAGGAAAGAACGAATTGCTTTTGAGGACAAGATGAATCAGAACGCAAACAGAAGAACATTTCATTGCTTATTACAATAATCCCATCAGAATACAAGAATATACAGAGCATGAATAAATATTACACATTTGACAAATATCAGAGATTAAAATTAAATTTAAATACATAGCAGCGGAAAAATAATACAAAGCATAACTGAAGGCAATATACGGATACAGAGCTTTCTGGATATTGTTCCAGCTGTAAATCAGGATCCTGTGAATTGGAAAACTAAAACTACTAGTTGCTCGTGTGGAAATAGGGGCACCCAGAGTTTAGGTTAAAACAATAAACTCCAGGTCAGTCATGTGACTGGTGTGAGAACTAAAACAGTTATTAATCTTTATTTTTAAAGTTTGGTAAATCAAGGGACCACGCCGTATAACACGGAACGGGTTTCCTCCCAAGAATACCAGTGCATAAAACAAACAGCGCAATGCTAAATAAAGAAAAATGAAGCTATTATAAGACCCAGGTCCCATCACACAATGCAACGCAAGCCGGAGGATAGGGTTTTACCTTATAATAGCCAAAGAATGCTTGATACGCTAAATTTCATCTTTTATTATTACTATAAGTGAAGAAAACAACTTCCAATATAAATGTATCAACCATAGACGGCATAGTATCCCATGCTACTATGTCGCCATAATAGGTTCTACAATCAAAACCGAAATATCACGTATTGGAAATTGGATTTTCGTCATGAGTCGAGGCAAGGGGCAAGCTCCTCTCCGTTCGAGACACTCTAGCAAATGTCAGGACCACACACGGAAATCCTGGATCTTCAAGGCCGGTCCTCTCTTACTTTTGAGGATTGGCAATTCCTGAACACACGTTTCTCGGTCCTTTCAGACCTATATCCGAGGCGCCTCGCATCCAACAACCACATAGGTAAAAAGTATATAAATGTCAGGGCTAGTAGGTCACTGACATTGCCCATAGCTAGATAGAAACGTTGTGCTCTCCCTGCAGTCACTATCCTATTTTTGACTCATCCCGAGGTGTGCGGCTCGCGAATTAACGCCATACACAAAGCTATGCCACATAGGCTGTGCTTTGATCATCAACCACAAGACTTTGCTTTTCAACAGATGCCTTGATCATCTGCCACTTTGGCATGCCACAAAGGCAATTCATGCCATGCGATTGATATCTGTCGATATATAACCTCTAAGCTCGTACGTCTCAGAGAAGGGCGTTAAGCAAGATAATAAATTCTCCGTCACCAAATAGATATATATTTAATAGAAACCAGTCACACAGAATAAAATCCAATGTCAGACACACATTCCATTTACAAGTTCGTTCTGGGTCTGAACGATACCGGAGGAACCTTATTCCTCGCATATCCATCGATCTCCAAGTACGTCTGGATGATCACCAACTGATTCCCTCCTCTTGGGTGTACAGCCCAATCAAGATCATCAATAATCATCCAAACGACGTGAAGACCTCCGATCTTCAACCACCGTCTTCATCTTCGACTTATCGTCGAATCAGTTATTCAGAATGGGTATAAACCCGGCCTTTCCGAATAACCCACGTATATAATAAACAAGTGTTACACAAACACGACATACACCTCATTCCAATTCAGAATATTCTTTTATTCAAATATTCACATTCTTAGGGAAAGGTTCCCATTAATTTTATCAAAGATAAATTCTTCTAAATTTATTCTTTAATCCTCCTTTGGATATCATTTCAAACCATGTTAAGGTTTTCCAAACTAGTCAGGATTAGTGAACCACACCGAAGTAATTATTTATTTTGTTTCGCAATCCCAACCTATTCATCCCATGGAGAAAAACTGGTAATACTCCATATCTAACACCACAGTGTTATTGGTAAATATTAATTACCATTTCAAGTTCAAATCAAATTAAAGATTTAACTATCGCTTTGGAGCAAAACAGGTGATACTCCATACTCGATCACTTCAATCAAATTAAAGATTCATTAAAGCACCACTTAGGTTTAATCTTCCCAAAAATCAATATTAATGCTTATTCAAAGCTAAGAAGTTAATCTTATCTTTAACTAGGTTAAAGAACTAATATCATTTAAAAACACGGTTCACGACAAATCCAAAATCCCATTCCATTGTTAATCGGGTTAAAGAACAGGTGTTATTCAAAACACCGCTCACGATAAACCCAAAAACCAATTTAAATTCAATTCCAATTAAATACTAATTAACTGGATGATTTCACTAAATCTTAATTAAAAGATTTATTCTTTTCTAAACTTGGTTCAAGAATAGTGTTATTTAAGACACCATTCACGACGAACCCAAAGTCCCATTTGATATTAAATACAAGGCTCTGAGTAGAAAATATATCGGCTTATATTCAATATCAAATTCTAAAACCAACAAATATCGTATTGGAAATAACGATATAAATATATCTTCCAAATTTCCACAACCATATCTGTATAATCACGAAATCCAACGTCAAAATATTCCGAAGATAACTTCGATTCAAATCCATTCCAATTCGTATATTGGAAATTTTGATTATTTTTAAAACCACTTTAAATCCAATTTATTTATTCAAAAATATAGGATTATAGTTCTTGTTCATAACTAGTTCATTTCGATAATAATATATTTTTATCCTTTTTAAATATGGGATTTTTCACCCTAATTTTTTCTAAATCATTTATTATGATTTTACACAAATTGTTGATATTTTTAATAATTTTATCAAGGCTCGTACAGTCGATTTCCAATAACGGTCGTCGAACTACACTTACAGCGACATTTTCCAAATTTGATTTGGACATAATTCCAAATCCAACCGTTAGATTACAAATTTCTAATATTCATTGCAAATCTCTTTTCGATACGAATCCAATAGTTTCGGTTTCAGGAGAATCTGACGGTTGGATCTCCCGCAACGTCAATTCGAAGTCAATGGTTGAAATTCGCAAACTACCATGGCGCGTTCTATTCAGGCCATTTAATATATATTATATATATTTCATCGATTTCAATTCAAAACATATTTTATAAATCATTTCAAATTCGTTTTAAAAATGATTTCAACTTCATATTCAATTTTAAATCAAAATTGAATATTCCATATTATTAATATATAAATGATAATATTTTCAAAACATTATATTTTGAAATCATTTCCTTTTCTATATTCATTATAAAAAACGAATATAATCGATATAAATATCGTTCGCGTCAAAATGGCGCAAATCTAATCAACACGGCTTTATATATTTCAATAACTTCGTTATTTTATTCAAAAAATGAATATTTTCTTCAACACATGAATATATATTTCATTCAACACATGAATATTTATTAATTCTTACTTACAATAAAAATGTGAATTTTATTGTATAAATATTTTATTCAACACATGAGTATTTTTATTTATTCAACACATGAATTTGATTTATTTTCTAAATTGGAATGAGACCCACTCAATCACCATATAATGTTATTTATATGGATTCTATACAACACATGTATATAATAGCAATGATAAATAATCAACCATCATCCAAAGTGCAGCACACTACTGCATAAGCATTAAATATAAATAATTAATGCTTACACAGTCTGTCAACCCATCGATTGACATACAACTAAAGAATCGGGATTAGTGTACGTTAAATAACATCCCAATACCCATGTGAGGTTTCAGTCAACAAACACAGATTTTTATTTGTGTAGTTGGGCGACGTGTAAAATTTATCATCCCAATCAATAACAGTCAAATCAGTGTACATAAACAAATCGTCTTATTTGTAAATGAATATTTATTTTATTCACATACATGTTAAAAATTATATTTTTAACGATAAAATATTTATTCGGTTCACTTACACAACAAAAATGATATTTTTATTTTTCTAATATATTTTAGAAAATTTCGGTGGCATAACGGCGCGATACAAGAAACGGGATAAGGCCTAGCCTTATCCCCAGTCTAATAGTGGCACACGCCATACACATAACAATCTAATCAATTCCATTTCACCAAAACAACCAAATTCAAAACAATAATCCAATCTACTACACAACCAAACAAACAAGTCGTCCATGGTCTGTGGACGACGGGGAACAGTTCATATATGCACTCATAAAATAAATAACTGTAAAGCAAATTTAAGTGAGAAGGAGTTCTCACCTTGGGGATCCACTCCGCCATTCTTTAACGGACGATGGTTTGAATTCTATTCAAAATTCCAACGCCATCTTTTTCATGCTGTTCATATTAAAAATCACATTTTTAGCATGAAGATTCTCATATTTTTATATTGTTAAAAATCACATCTTTAAATTTTTAAAAACCGTATCTTTTCATTTCTAAAAATCAATTTTTTTTAAAGTAAAAATCATATTTATCATGACATAAAAATCTAATCTTCTCATCTATACAAATGTAATCTTTTCATGTAGAAAAATATAATCTTTCCCTTATAAAAATCAAATCTTTTTATTCAAGAAAAATCAAACCTTTTCTATTCAAGGAAAATATAACCTTTTCTATTCAAGAAAAATCAAACCTTTTCTTATGATAAAAATCAAATCTTTTCTCATATTAAAAATCGTATCTTTACATATATAAAAATCTAAACTTCATGTTATATAAAAATATAAGCTTTCATGTACAAAAATAATAAGCTTTCATGTAAACAAAAATATACGCTTTCATACATTAAAAATCAAATCTTTTCTGACATGAAAAATTATATTTTTACTCACATTCAAATAAATAAAAACTGATTTTTCCTAAGCCATAATACAAAAAAAAAACTGATTTTAATTAAATAAATGAAGATAAAATAAATAAATAAAAGAAATTACAGCGTTGTTTTATATATAGAGGGGGTCGGAGTTGTCGAGGTGGCGGTCGGAGCTGCACGCGCAGGCGAGGGGGAAGGCTGCGCTGGCCGTTCTGGCGGCGGCGGCTCGCTATGGAGGTGTGCTGCGTCGGATTTACGAAGGGAAGGGGGGAGGGGAGGCCTGCGATTGTTTTCATTGATTGGAGAAGGGAGGAGGAGGATAGAGGGGGTCCGGCGAGGAAGGGCAGAGAGGCGGAGCAGGCGGGCGTCGGGGGCAGGGAAGAGCAGCGACGGGTCTTGAAGAGGGCGGCGCGATAGGTTCTATGGTTTTTTTTCTTTTTAATTTTTTTTTTCGATTTTGAACTGAAGAGGAAAGGAGTCGGAGGAGAGAGTAAAATGGGGAATTATTTATATTTTTTTATTTTTTTATTTTCAAAAAGTAACTTTTTATTTCAGCCTCCAAATGAGACCCACCGCCTGTCGTCCATAGTTAATTGCCCCTATTCCGAGCATAATGGGATATGTATCGTAAGCTGATTCAATCGTTTCGATCAGTTTCCATCAAAATCAAAATATAAATCTATATATTGAATTTGAACGCGCATTTCAATTTACTGGGGTCACGTACTAACTCGAAAAATTCCCGAAAAATATTTTCTAGCTTCGTATTGACGATATAGTCCTAACAAAACTAATTTCGTCACATTCTAAGACCATTTGAAAAATGACCATTTTCTGGTCGATCGAAATTGACTGAAACTGTTAAAACACGTTTTACTTCGCCACGCTCACATATTGATTCAGAAAATTATGCAATTGGGATCCAGCAATAATTTGACATCCCGGATCCAACAAAAGTGGTTTCGTCGAAAACCGAGGTCGTTTGCAAAATTGCTATTTCTAAGGGCCAGAATTCCATAGCGAATATTCTGAATTTTCAACTGGACATAACTTTTGATTCTTGCTATGAAATTTTGATTTTTTGGATTCGTTGGAAAGATATTTTCAATTAGATTCTAATATTTTTGGTTTCGCTAAAATCCGGCTTATTTTGAACCCTGTACATTCATTCGAAATTTGAATTTTGTAATCGAATTTTCGAACTACCGCGCCATTTTCAATTCCTTTTATAATTAAAATAAATAATTATATTCTAACGACGATTCAAATAAATACATATGTTATAATTCTATTTAAAATGAATTTCTCATCGTTATTATTTAAAATAATTCATTTTAATTATTCAAAATTCGTCAAAATTGCCAAAATAAAAATTTTAAATTGGCTCGGATTTCGGGGTTATTACAATCTCCCTCACTTAAAACTTTTTGTACCCGAAAAGGAACGAAGCTGAAAGTTGTTTAACAAACCAACTCAACTTCCATTATTTTCTTTACGGCTTAAGTTCTTCAACTTTTCGGTTTCTAAGAACTTTTCAAAATTTTGGCTAACACCCTAAATTTTTGAAAATTTTCGCCATAACCTCCCCTGCACCGGGAGCTTCGGGATATTTCAAATAGCCTCCCATGGCCCTCATCAATCCAAAAGAAAAAGCCAAGCGGCTAGCCAATCGGCTCATAAAATCATCAAAAACCCAAGAAATACAATAAACATGTACCTATTTGTCGGGCAAACAATTTTATTCCTCTGCTCTAGCCTCCTTGCTATGACATGTTCAATGGATATACATGTATATGCATGCAATTGTAATCAATTTTCAATTCAGTTCTAAATTTGGTTCAATTAGACTAAATGGTTAAAAATATCAAAGCAATAATCAAACAACACAACCATCAATCAATTAGTTGATTATCATTTCAAATTCATAATTTTGATACATATACAGTAAATAATGTTTTTGATGCCAAATCACAATAATAAGCCCTATCTAGTTTTGGTTCTCACACCAATCTAATGGAAATATATAGATATCACACCTTCGGTACTCGAACATCAACTTTGATGACGATGCATCAATCATCAGAATCATCTCCGGGCGACTAGAGTGTAATTCTATATCTATCCAATATAATAAACTTTGAATATACGTTCATGACGCGTATATGCAAAATCTCTATATACTTGATTGTCCATATTCAATACAAATAAAATATTCAAATACGTATACTTGAATTTAACTTTCAAAACAAAATTTGTTTTCAATTCTTATTTTTAAAAATATACTTTTCACACTCGTTTTAGGATACTACTGATCCTATCTCTAACGAGTTATTCTTATTGGACATTACTAATCCAATCTCTGATGAATTCTTTCGTTCGGTTCTAATGTGTCTTGTTCTCGAGCTCTGTAAACCAAAGCTATGATACCACTGTAAGAACCTGTAGCTTCCCCGGTAAGGAAAGAACGAATTTCTTTTGAGGACAAGACGAATCGGTACACAAACAGAAGAACATTTCATCGCTTATTACAACAATCCCATCAGAGTACAAGAATATACAGAGTATGAATAAATATTACACATTTGACAAATATCAGAGATTTAAATTACATTTAAATACATAGCAGCGGACAAATAATACAAAGCACAACTAAAGGCGATATACGGATACAGAGCTTTCCAGATATCGTTCCAGCTGTAAACCAGGATCCTGTGAATATAAATCTTCAAAACCAAAACTACTAGCTGCCCGTGTGGAAATAGAGGCACCCAGAGTTTAGGTTAAACCAATAAACTCCAAGTCAGTCATGTGACTGGTGTGAGAACTAAAACATTTATTAATCTTTATTTTTAAAGTTAGACAAATCAAGGGACCACGCCGTATAACACGGAACGAGTTTCCTCCCAAGAATACCAGTGCATATAACAAACAACGCAATGCTAAATAAAGAAAAATGAAGCTATTATAAGATCCAGGTCCCATCACACAATGCAATGCAAGCCGGAGGATAGGGTTTTACCTTATAATAGCCAAAGAATGCTTGATATGCTAAATTTCATCTTTTATTATTACTATAAGTGAAGAAAACAACTTCGAATACAAATGTATCAATCATAGACGACATAGTATCCCATGCTACTATGTCGCCATACAAGGTTCTACAATCAAAAACGAAATATCACATATTGGAAATTGGATTTCCGTCATGAGTCGAGGCAAGGGGCAAGCTCATCTCCGTTCGAGACACTCTAGCAAATGTCTCAGGACCACACACAGCGATCTTGGATCTTCAGGGCCGGCCCTCTCTTACTGTTGAGGATTGGCAATTCCTGAACACATGTTTCTCGGTCCTTTCAGACCTATATCCGAGGCGACTCGTATCCAACAACCACACAGGTAAAAAGTATATAAATGTCAGGGCTGGTAGGTCACTGACATTGCCCATAGCTAGAAAGAAACGTCATGCTCTTCCTGCAGTCACTATCCCGTTTTTGACTCATCCCGAGGTGTGAGGCTCGCGAATTAATGCCATACACAAAGCTATGTCATATAGGCCGTGCTTTGATCATCAACCACAAGAATTTGCTTTTCAACATAAGCCTTGATCATCTGCCACTTAGGCATGCCATACAGGCAATTCATGTCATGCGATTGATATATATCGATGAATAATCTCTAAGCTCGTACGTCTCAGAGAAGGGCGTTAAGCAAGAGAATAAATTCTCCGCCGTCAAACAGATATATGTTTAATAGAAATCATTCAAGCAGAATAAAATCCAATGCCAGACACACAGTCCATTTACAAGTTCGTTCTGGGTCTGAACGAAACCGAAGGAACCTTATTCCTCGCATATCCATCGATCTCCAAGTACGTCTGAATGATCATCAATTGATTCCCCTCCCCTTGGATGCACAACCCAATCAAGATCATCAATAATCATCCAAATGACGTGAAGACCTCCGGTCTTCAACCACCATCTTCATCTTCGACTTATCGTCGAATTGGTTATTCAGAATGGGTATAAACCCGACCTTTCCGAATAACCCACGTATATAATAAACAATTGTTACACAAACACAACATATGTCTCATTCCAATTCAGAATATTCTTTTATTCAAATATTCACATTCTCAGGGAAAGGTTCTCATTAATTTTATCAAAGATAAATTCTTCTAAATTTATTCTTTAATCTTCCTTTGGATATCATTTCAAACCATGCTAAGATTTTCTAAACTAGTCGGGATTAGCGAACCACACCGAAGTAATTATTTATTTTGTTTCGCAATCACAACCTATTCATCCCATGGAGCAAAACTGGTAATACTCCATATCTAACACCACGGTGTTATCAGTAAATATTAATTACCATTTCACGTTTAAATCTAATTAAAGATTTAACTATCGCTTTGGAGCAAAACTGGTGATACTCCATTCTCGATCACTTCAATCTAATTAAAGATTCATTAAAACTCCACTTAGTTTTAATCGTCCCAAAAATCAATATTAATGATTATTCAAAGCTAAGAAGTTAATCTTATCTTTAACTGGGTTAAAGAACTAACATCATTTAAAAACACGGTTCACAACAAACCCAAAATCCCATTCCATTGTTAACCGGGTTAAAGAACAGGTGTTATTCAAAACACCGCTCACGATAAACCCAAAAACCAATTTAAATTCAATTCAATTAAATACTAATTAACTGGACGATTTCACTAAATCTTTATTAAAAGATTTATTCTTTTCTAAACTTGGTTCAAGAACAATGTTATTTAAGACACCATTCACGACGAACCAAAATCCCATTTGATATTAAATACAAGGCTCTGAATAGAAAATAGATAGGCTTATATTCAATATCAAATTCTGAAACCAACAAATATCGTATTGGAAATAACGATATAAATATATCTTTCAAATTTCCACAACCATATCTGTATATTCACGAAATCCAACATCGAAATATTCCGAAGATAACTTCGATTCAAATCCATTCCAATTCGTATATTGGAAATTCTGATTATTTTAAAACCACTACAAATCCAATTTATTTATTTAAAAATATTGAATTATAATTCTTTTTCATAACTAGTTCATTTCGATAATAATATATTTTTATCCTTTTTAAATATGGGATTTTTCACCCTAATTCTTTCTAAATCATTTATTATGATTTTACACAAATTATTGATATTTTTAATAATTTTATCAAGGCTCGTACAGTCGATTTCCAATAACGGTCGTCGAACTACACTTACAACAACCTTTTCCAAATTTGATTTGGACATAATTCCAAATCCAACTGTTAGAATTCAAATTTATAATATTCATTGGAAAGCTCTTTTCGATATGAACCCAATGGTTCCAGTTTCAAGAGAATCCGGCGGTTGGAACTCCCACAACGTCAATTCGAAGTCAACGGTCGAAATTCGCGAACTACCGCGGCGAGTTCTATTCAGGCCATTTAATATATATAATATATATTATATATATTTCATCGATTTCAATTCAAAACATATTTTATAAATCGTTTCAAATTCGTTTTAAAAAATGATTTCAACTTTATATTCAATTTTAAATAAAAATTGAATATTCCATATCATTAATATATAAATGATAATATTTTCAAAACATTGTATTTTGAAATCACTTCCTTTTCTATATTCATTATAAAAAACGAATATAATCGATATAAATATTGTTCCGTCAAAATGGCGTAAATCTAGTCAACACGGCTATATATATTCCAATAACTTCATTATTTTATTCAGCAAATGAATATTTTCTTCAACACATGAATATATATTTCATTCAACACATGAATATTTATTAATTCTTACTTACAGTACAAATGTGAATTTTATTGTATAAATATTTTATTCAACACATGAATATTTTCAACACATGAATATTCTCAACACATGAGTATTTTTATTTATTCAACACATGAATATGATTTATTTTCTAAATTGGAATGAGACCCACTCAATTACCATATAATGTTATTTATATGGATTCTATACAACACATGTATATAATAGAAATGATAAATAATCAACCATCATCCAAAGTGCACCACACAACTGCATAAGCATTAAATATAAATAATTAACGCTTACACAGTCTATCAACCCATCGATTGACATACAACTAAACAATCGGGATTAGTATACGTCAAATATCATCCCCATACCCGTATGGGGTTTCAGTCAACAAATACAGATTTTTATTTGTGCAATTGGGCGACGTATAAAATTTATCATCCCAATCAATATCTGTCAAACCAATGTACATAAACAAATCATCTGATTTGTAAATGAATATTTATTTTATTCACATACACATTAAAAATTATATTTTTAACGATAAAATATTTATTCGGCTCATTTACACAACAAAAATGATATTTTTATTTTTCGAATATATTTTAGAAAATTTTGGCGGCATAATGACGCGATACTAGAAACGGGATAAGGCCTAGCCTTATCCCCAGTTTAATAATGGCACACATCATACACATACCAATCTAATCAATTCCATTTCACCCAAACAACCAAATTCAAACCAATAATCCAATCAACTACACAACCAAACAAACAAGTCGTCCATGGTCTGTGGACGAGGGGAACAGTTCATATATGCAGTTATAAATTAAATAACTGTAAAGTAAATTTTAGTGAGAAGGAGTTCTCACCTTAGGGATCCACTCCGTCATTCTTTAACGGACGATGGTTTGAATTATTTTCAAAATTCCAACGCCATCTCCTTCACGCTGTTCATATTAAAAATCACATTTTTAGCACGAAGATACTCATATTTTTATATCGCCAAAAATTGCACCTTTATATTTTTAAAAATTGTATCTTTTCATTTATAAAAATCAAATCTTTTTATTTAAGAAAAATCAAACCTTTTCTATTCAAGAAAAATCAAACCTTTTCTTATGATAAAAATCAAATCTTTTCTCATATTAAAAATCGTATCTTTACGTATATAAAAATGTAAACTTCGTGTTATATAAAAATATAAGCTTTCATGTAAATAAAACTATACGCTTTCATGTAAACAAAAATATACGCTTTCATACATCAAAAATCTAATCTTTTCTACCATGAAAAATTATATTTTACTTACATTCAAATAAATAAATAAAACTGATTTTTCCTAAGCTATAAAACACAAAAAACTGATTTTTATTAAATAAATGAAGATAAAATAAATAAATAAATAAATAAAAGAACTTACAGCATTTATTTATATATAGAGAGGGAGCGGTGCCGGAGTTGTCGAGGCGGCGATCGGAGCTACGGGCGCAGGCGAGGGGGAAGGTGACGCTGGCCATTCTGGCGGCGGTGGCTCGCTATGGAGGGGTGCTGCGTCGAATTTGCGGGGGGGGGGGGGGGGGGAGGAAAGGGCTGCAGTTGTTTTCGTTGATTGGAGAAGAGAGGCGGAGGATAGAGGGGGTCCGACGAGGAAGGGGGGAGAGGCGGACAGGCGGGCGTCGGGGGCAGGGAGGGAAGAGTAGCGACGGGTCTTGAAGAGGGCGGCGCGCAGTGAGATAAGTTCTAGGGTTTTTCATTTCTTTTTAATTTTTTCGATTTTGAACTGAAGAGGAAAGGAGTCGGGGGAGAGAGTAAAAGGGGGAATTATTTATATGTATTTTTTTATTTTTTTATTTTTTTATTTTCAAAAAGTAATATTTTATTTCAGCCTCCAAACGAGACCCATCGCTTGTCGCCCATAGGTAATTACCCCCATTCCAAACAAAATGGGATATGTATCGTAAGCTGATTCGATCATTTTGATCAGTTTCCATCAAAATCAAAATATAAATCTATATATTGAATTTGAACGCGCATTTCAATTTACTGGGGTCACATACTAACTTGAAAAATTCCCGAAAATAGCTTCATATTGACGGTACGGTCCTAACAAAACTAATTTCATCACATTCTGAGACCATTTGAAAAATGGCCATTTTCTGGTCGATCGAAATTGACTGAAACTGTTAAAACACGTTTTACTTCACCACGCTCACATATTGATTCAAAAAATTATGCAAATTTGGATCTAGCTATAGCTTAACATCCCGGATCCAACAAAAGTGGTTTCGTCGAAAACCGAGGTCGTTTACAAAATTGCTATTTTTAAGGGCCAGAATTCCATAGCGACTATTCAGAATTTTCAACTGGACGTAACGTTTGATTCTCGCTTTGAAATTTTGATTTTTCGGATTCGTTGGAAAGATATTTTCAATTAGATTCTAATATATTTGGTTTCACTAAAATCTGGTTTATTTTGAATCCTGTACATTCATTTAAAATTTGAAATCGAATTTTCAAACTACCGCGCCATTTTCAATCCCTTTTATAATTAAAATAAATAATTATATTCTAATGATGATTCAAATAAATATATACGTTCTAATTCTATTCAAAATAAATTTCTTGTCGTTATTATTTAAATAATTCATTTTAAATATTCAAAATTCGTCAAAATTGCCAAAATAAAAATTTTTAAATTGGCTCAGATTTCCAGGTTATTACAGTTTCGGAATTTGATGTAACCGGTTTTATCGAGTTCGGAATGGTGTAGTGTAACAGTATAACAAATTTTGTGGAAATCAGATATGTTATGATGTCGCACGTCTTAAAAAGGAAAACGTGAATATAATGGATTATAATATTATAAAATATCTAACTAACTTCCTCATATAAATAAGACTCAACTTATCCTCTTATAACCTAAAACTCGTTCATCTGCAAAGTCAAAGTGAGGCCTCCACTTTCCCTAATCCTTCAAGAAATTAAAATAAAAGATTTGCTCATTGAAATTTCACAAGGTCGGATTCTTTGAACTCGTATTCCATAGAGTTTCAAGTCCATGCCCTTTTTATATATCTAGGTGTCACTATTTGAGGTCCGAACTTGAACGGCTAATGCTAGGGCATGGGGTCGGCATTGATGTGGTGGAGAAGGGACCGCAGTGAGGGTGGCTTTGGAGTTCTAATGCTGAGGCGCACTATTTGACAGACTTTGGTGGAGATTGGTGCTAAAATATTTCGGTCATCTATAGCAGGAGGCGTGGGGTAGGGATGAGGGAAGGATTCTGACATGATGGCGCGAGTTGGGGATGTTGGGGGTCAGCAAGTGCAGCTTAGGAAGCTGAGTTAAACGAAGTGGTTGGCGGTGGTTATTGTTGGCCGAGGAGGAAGTAGGGAGCAGTCAAAGGTGCGGTCAATGGTGATGTAGTGGGTTCCAAATGTACAGGGAGTAGCGGGTTTACTGGGTTTCAAATTAGGGGAAAAGGGTACAGAGTCGTAGAGACTTGGATGAGGTGAAATTAGGTGATTTTTAATTTAATAATTATGAAGTATTCAAAGTAGTGGAAGGCAATAGATTTCGGTAATGGAGGAGGAATAGAGGAGCCGCATATTACAGGAAGAAGAAGGAGGGTGTGCAGGTACTGGGCTTCAAGTGGAGCGGATGGACTTTAAGCTAAAGAATAGGACGAAACAAGATCTGACAGGATCGTATGGACGGCCACTACGCAATGGAACTGGTGGGGAGTGAATTGATGCTCGTTACAGTTTATAGCGAAATAAATTGTCCGTCTGAATCAAGTGACAATTATCGTTATTTAACGATGATCGTCCAATGTGAGTAAAACTCACCAACTCTACCAGTTCATATTTTTATAACGTATATCTAGAACTAATAAATGATGATTGATTATTGTGTATTGACTGTTTGGTGGAACTGCTAAGTAATTGTTTAAAATTATAGATCTGGTTATATATATATATATATATATATATATATATATATATATATATAAATTGATTCTGTTTAGCAGAATATTTCATAGTAAAATGAAATTGTTGTTAATTATATTGTTTAACATCTGTGGATGCAGGGAAACAGGTCAGAGGAATCCAACTGGATTCCTCAACATTTATTTTACTGTTTTTCATATATTGTAATATATGATGTGATATATAATCTGTGTTGATAACGTGTGTTGAATGATATCGATCATTGTTATTTGGGTATTTTAAATACTGTAAGAACTACTGGAATGTAGAAAAAGGGATTTTCAAAGTGTATTTTGAAAATAAAGTATTTATATAAAATCGATGGATTTTATATATAAAAGGAGAAGGATTTTATAAAAGATTATAAAATCAAAGAACAAATATAAAAGGAAAATATTTGTGAAACAAATAGAAAAGGAAATATTTGTATAACATTTACAAATAGAAATGAAAAGGAAATATTTGTATAACATTTACAAATAGAAATGAAAAGGAATTATTTGTATAACATTTACAAATTGAAATGGAAAGGAAATATTTGTAAAACATTTACAAATAGGATTGAAAAAGAAATATTTATTTGTTAAATAAATCGAATTGAAAAGGAAATATTTATTTGTTAAATAATGAAATAGAAAAGGGAAATTTGTGAAACCAATAGAAAAGGAAATATTTGTTTAAACAAATAGAAAACGAAGTATTTGTAATCAAATAGTGTTAGTCGAATTAAAGTTTGTCGAATACTGGTTATTCGAAAAGAGTTATCGAATATTAGTTATTCAAAAGTAGTTAATCGAATATAGTTTATTTGAATAGAGTTAAAGTAGTTAATCGAATATAGTTTATTCAAATAGAGTTAAAATCGAATATAGTTTATTCGAATAGAGAAAAGGAGTTATCGAATATAGTTTATTCAAATAGAAAAAGGAGTTATCGAATATAGTTAATCAATTAGAGTTAATCAATTAGAGTTAATCAATTAGAGTTAATTCATTAGAGTTAATTCATTAGAGTTAATCGATAGAGTTGATCCAATAGAGTTAATCGAATTAGAGTTAATCGATTAGAGTAAATCGAGTTAGAGTTAACTGAATAGAGTTAATCGAACAAGAGTTAGTCGAATATTAGTTATTTTAATAGATTTAATTGGATTAGAGTTAGTCAGATTAGAGCTATTCGAATACAGTTTATTCGAAGAAAGGGTTATCGAATAAGGTTATTCGAAGAAGAGAATTTATCAAATATTAGTCATTCGAAGAGAAATTATCGAATATAGTTTATTCGAAAGGGGTTATCGAATATAGTTTATTCGAAAGGGATTATCGAATATAGTTATTCGAAAGGAGTTATCGAATATAGTTTATTCGAAAAGGAGTAATCAAATAGAGATTACTATAAAGAGATTTATACGTCGAATTCGATTATACCGAATTCGGGAAAGTATTATTTACTTTCCAGTTTTTAATCAAGATTTGTTTATTTATTAATAAATTAGTTGTTTGTTTATTTATTCAAAATAAGAATTTAAGTTAGATTTCTAAGTTGGATATTTCAGAAGTAGGGTTTATAACGTTAGCGTTATAATAAATGTTTTTCATAAAAGAAGTGGATTCATAATATGGATTCAAGAATTCGTGTAAGCAAATGATTGTATAAAGTGGAGCGGTGAGCTTTGTCTATTGCAAGGTTAAGAACGTCGTTCAGTCAAGGTCTGAGAGGTAATTATACCCCCAACTAGATTGACCTCATAATTGTCTAAGAAACAGTTGGGGTTCGATGGCGAGAGTTAGTTAGTAATTCAGTTAAGTAATAAGCGATTAATGGATTGAGCGGTCATAACGATGTTTTATACAACGTTAGTTTGAAATATATATAAATGAGATTTGGAAACGTTTTCCAATTATAGAATCGGAGATATTTTCTAAACATAGAAAATGGAATGTTTTATTTATAAAGAATTAATAAAGAAATGGAGTTAAGCTAAATTAGAAACTGACTAGAGATTAGTTAAATGAATGGTTTTCTAAGTGTCTATCTGAAGTTGGTTTCGACCTTCGGGATTGATACTTAGGGAATTGTTCCCATACTAGTTTACAGTCAAAGACTGATAGATGTAGAAGAATAGTGATAAGTAAATAAGTTGTTTTCCAATGTTCATAACATATATTTTCTGAATATAGAAAATAAGGAAATATGAATATATATGTGTATATATATGTGTGTGTGTGTGTGATGATGATTGATCAATAGAAATGTTTTTTGGACACGTGTTTTCATTTGATAGTTAAATCATAGACTATCAAAGTTTTTGACCATTTTACATTGTTAATATAGAGAGACCGGTTGGAATATTATCCGAAGAACCACTCCGTATTGACATAAGCATTGCAAACCAAATATGCTGATGAAAATTAAAAACGGAGTAAAGTGCAAGGGATAACCTGTTTATAGAATAGTGCCTTCGGTTTGTCCAGTCCCATGACTGACCCAGAGTTTGTTTTGTTTTGTTTTCCCCAAACTCTTGGGTGCCCAATTTTGTACGGCAGTCAAGTTGTCAGGATTTTACAGATATACTTGGAAAGCTAGGAGCAGGAGGCTTCAGGGTTGTATAGTTATTGTTTATTTCTGCTGTGTTGTAAGTGTTATACTCTGATAATGTTACTGTATACATGTACTGATTTTATTTCAAAGTTATATGTCTATTATATATTGTTCGTTCCGCTGTGAGATTCGTGTTTACTCTGATGTTGTATATTCTTCTTCTTCTTGTATTCTAAGTTTCTATCTTATCTATTCTCACCCTCTGTTTTCTTTCTATTAGTTTTATGGTTTCCAGTGTAATTTGGGTTGGACTTGTGTTATTTGGTCAGCTCAAATTGTACTGGAAATGCAGGACACTACAGTGTGTCTGAAAGGAGAAATTGCACCTTATTAGATATGGTATGATCAATGATGAGTCATATAGATCTTCCTATAAGTTTTGGGGTTATGCCCTTGAAACAGTTGCATTCATACTTAATCGTGTTCCCACTAAAATGGTTCTAAAGATGCCACATCATATATGGACTGGGAGATGTCTTGGTGTGTCTTTTATGAAGATATAGGGATGTAAGGCGTCTGCTAAACATCTTACTTCTGACAAGCTTGGACCCAAATCAGATAGGTTTGATTTTATGGGATATCCAAAGAAAACAAAAGGATATTATTTCTACAAACGTTCTAAGAATAAAGTATTTATTGCTCGAACTGGTATTTTTCTAGGAAGAGAACTAGTCTCGAAAAGTACTATTGGGAATAAAGTAGAACTCGAAGAAATTCGAGAACCACAAGATATCATTGAACCTGAACCTCAAATTGAGCAAGAAACACAAGCTATTATGGAAATTGAGCTTGCTCAAATTACACAAAATATTTGTAGATCTGATAGCATACTTCCTGAGCCTGATTGATATTTCGGATCTCGTATGACTCAAATTGATGTTATGCTCATAGATCAAGATGATCCCACTTCTTTCCAAGAGGATATGAATGGATCAGTATCTGAGAAACGTCCCGAGGCCATGAAATATAAAATTGATTCTATGTACACCAACCAAGTGTGGAATTTGGTATATCCTACTAATGGGGTAAAACCAACAGGGTGTAAGTGGGTTTCCAAGAAGAAAACTAACATTAATGGTAGAGTACAAACCTACAAAGGCCGATTGGTGGCAAAAGGTTTCAAACAAGTTCAAGGAGTTGACTATGATGAAACCTTCTCTCCAGTGACAATGGTTAAGTCCATTAGGACTATACTTGCAATTGCATCCATTTACGATTACGAAATCTAGCAAATGATGTCAAAACCGCATTCCTTAACGGGAATATTATTGAGGATGTGTATATGTTAGCCTAAAGGTTTTATCAACCCAAAGGATGCTAGAAAAGTATATAAAGCACAACGATCCATTTATGGATTAAAGCAAGCATCTCGGAGTTGAAATCTTCGTTTTGATGAAATAGTCAAAGAGTTTGTCTTCATTAAGAACTAAGATGAACCTTTTGTATACAAGAAAATTAGTAGCAATAATATTATATTTCTTGTATTATATGTAGATTACATATAACTTATTGGGAATGATGTTAGTTCATTATAAGAGGTAAAGACATGGTTGGGGAAAGTTTCTCAATGAAAGACTTAGGCGAGGCAACCTATATCTTAGGTATTAAGAACTATAAAGATAGATCATGAAAGTTGTATCGGCCTAAGACAGAGTACATACATTGACAAAGTGCTAAAAAGGTTTGTCATGCAAGAGGAAAAGAGAGGATATGTACCCATCTCACATGGTATAACACTCTCTAACACTCAGTGTCCTAAGTCATCAAATGATAAGGAATGCATGAGAACTGTCCCTTATGCTTGGGCTACCGGATCAATCATGTATGCAATGTTGTATGCTCGTCCAGATGTCTCGTATGTTTCAAGTATGATAAGTAAATTCCAATCTGATCTAGGTGAAAGTCACGAGACAACAGTCAAGAACATTCTTAAGTACTAGAAAGGACTAAAGACTCAATCTTAATATGTGGAGGCGAAGAGGAATTAATGGTTAAAGTTACATAAAAGTTAGTTTCCACAATGATAGAGATGACTACAAGTCACAATCTGGTTATGTGTTTTTACTGAATTGTGTCTCTATAAGATGGAAAAGTTCAAAGGAAGAAACAATCACCGATTCGACTATGGGGTCTGAGTACGTTGTTGCTTCTGAAGCTGCAAAGGAAGCTATTTGGATTAAGAAGTTCATCTCCAAACTTTTTGTTGTTCCATCCATTGTTGATCCAATAGATCTTTATTATGACAACAATGGGGCCATTGCTCTGGCTAAGGAACCTAGATCACATCATCAATCCAAACACATACTTCAGCGATACCATCTCATCTGTGAAATTGTTGACAAAGGAGATATACATATCTGTAAAGTTCCAATGGATAATAATGTTGTAGACTCATTGACTAAAGCTTTGTCATAGCAGATGAATGATAGTCACACAAGTTTCATGGGTATACGATACATAAGTGATTGTTCCCTAGAGGCAATCTACTTGATGTGAATAATAACATTGTTGATGTTATATTTTATTTTGAGTAAATGATTCTGTTATGTTATATTTACAGCATAATATAAATATTAACATAATAAAAGTCCTTAGAATAATAATGCAGAATTACATAATTTCAAGTAAGTGACTTGAACATGAGATTATATTACATATTAAGTATTATAATTCTTAAGTATCCCTAGTCGAGTTTTGTTGTAAATATAGGACAACATTGAAACATTGAGACTAGTATGCTGATTGACTGATGAACATATCTCATTGATCATTAATATAAGTGATTTTAATGTCAATACGTAAATATGTATTAGAGAATAGTGTATTGGATTGACCTAACTTGAGAAAACTTCATGGAGCATAATTAATAGTGTCATAAGAAATTCTCAAAGTGACAGTAATGTAATGGTCCTCAGACTTGAAATCATTATATATATTTATTTGAGAATATTTGTGTCTTGATATCATAAAAAGTTACTTTTAACCCAGTAGACGATAAAGATGATTATCGAATACATCTCAAGTCGATTAAATAATATGAATGATCTAGGTGTAATTTAACTCTACAATATAAATAGAGATATCCACGGGCCTCTTGATTGAGTATGATTATAAAATGCATGGTTGTGCTCAAATATTGATTTGTTTTGTATAATCTACTCATCAATCAAGATAAAAGGGTTAAATTATAAAGAGGATGATACATTCCTCGAGTTTAACCTTGCATATATTGGTTAAAAGGATTAAATTACGTTGATATACTGGTCATAGAAAAGGTTGTATCGAATCATTGATTTTATTATAACTTAGGTAACAACGATGTATTACTAGATGCAGCTCACTATTTATGATTTACATATTGTTTAAATTGTTTCAACATTATAGTAACCTATAAGGTCATACATAGGAACATTTGAAAGGGTGGGTACCGTTTTTAAAAAAGGAAACCAAATTTTAACATTTTCTTTGGTTTCAAAATGGTATATGTAACAACCTGTATTTTAATGACGTGTTAAAAACCATAAATCAAGGCAGAATTAATTTTAAAATAAGAATCAAGGGAAACAGGTTATGCCATTGCGTTTGTCTCAAAATTCTGCTTGGAAACGAGTCCGAGTTTGCGAGAATCGAAGTCCGTATGAGGGAGATATGACCCTCCGAAGTTTCAGAAATTTTCAGAATCGAAAACAGTTCGAAAATTCGAATTCAAATTCGAATTCAAAACCCAGAACAGGCTGGGCGGGTAATTTCCCGCCCAGGACCAGGTCGACCTGGGTTCGACCATAGTGTCGACCTCCCAGGGACCAGGTCGACCGTAGTGTCGACCTGGGGGTCGACTTGCCTCCCGAACCCACTTTCTGAACCTGATGTATTTAGTCTCGTTTTCTGTCCAGATTCGTCTGCCTAACCCTATACAAACAACCTCCTAGCCTCATTCTATTTACACCATTCTTCTCTAACCTTATGCTGCACAAACTCTTGATGATCATGGCTTCTTCTTCTTCATCTAAATTAAGATAAATTAAATTAAGACGCGAAGATTATTTCTTGAAGACTACAGCTAGGAATTTCATATTGGGGGATTTACTTCTATAATCAAAGCAAGATTCAACGATTCAGCATTTCAACGACTAATTTCTAGACTTGACTTCTGCATCTAAATTTCTTAGACCACGAACTATAAGTTCCAGTTACTTTTAGATAAAAATTATAAACTTAATATGGACATGTTATAAATTGGGATTAATCTATGTATGATTCATATGTATTCTTGTTCATCTAGGATCTTGACTTTTGGGAATATTGACTATGACGTTGGAACTATTGTTAATGACATAAGGCTATGCCTATGCCTATGACCATGAACATAAGACTATGCCTATGACCATGAACATAAGACTATGCCTATGCTTATGACTGTGAACATAAGACTATGCCTATGCCTATGACGGTAAGACTACTGCCTATGACTATGACAAGGACAATTGTGACTAATCACCTATGATTCATGACCATGAGGTTATTGCCTAGGATTATGACTATGAAATTGGATCTAAGCTTGATTTTCTATTTAAGCCTATTTTCTTTATTTTCCCTGGATCTTGGTTTTGATTTTTCTATTTAAGTTAGATCTATCCATGTTCTTGAACCTAGATTATTATTCAAACCTTTTTCATGTTCATAATGTTATCAGATCTATATGCTTGCGATGTTTAGTCAATTTATTCAGTTATGTCATGCCTTGGAAATAAATTGATAATAGAACAATGATTATTATGTTATATGTGAAATTGAATGATATTCTATTTATTATCATGTTGAATTGGGAATTAATGAATAAGTCTATTCATATGTATATTGGAGTATAACCTGTTATGACAATTTGTGTAGTTTATCATGCTATGCAAGTTTTAGGTTGTAAAAT
The DNA here is from genome assembly GCA_030737875.1 of Allium sativum. Lineage (NCBI taxonomy): Eukaryota > Viridiplantae > Streptophyta > Magnoliopsida > Asparagales > Amaryllidaceae > Allium > Allium sativum. Next base: position 385,148,665 of record CM060916.1, on the reverse strand, counting down.
CATATCACATATGTGACCTCATGTTAGATCTACATGTTTATGTGTATATGCTAAACCTATGTCATATTTCAAGTTCACACTTATTCATATGCTTGTGATTGATTTGCAATTTCACACATATGTAAGTTGATTTAGTCTATGTTGCAAATTCACATATGTGTATGTTGATTTAGTCTATGTTGCAAGAACACACCTATGATATTCATGTTGATTGTTTTGCAAGTACACACCTATGGTGTTCATATTGACTATGCCAAGAATGCTAAGTTTACTCCTATGTCATGTTAATGAATTTCTTTATGCAAATTTTATGTACATTAAATTAGGCTAAGTTTTTCGCCTAATATTATATGTCAAAAAACATATGGACGGAAAATTAGGCTAAGATTGTTAGCCTAATATTAAATGGGGTAACGTTGGAAAAAATTGGTAATTATAGGAAACTTGGTATGAAACTCGCCATGAAACTTGACATGAATCTTGAAACATGAACATTGTTATAACTTGAATCTGGATGTGGGCATGAAACTTTCCTTGAAAACTTGGCACGAACTTGACATGAAACTTGAACATGGACATGACACTAGAATGAACTTGAAAATGGCCAACTCGAGGTTGGGTTGAGTTTGTAGTGTAATTCTGCCCGGAACCGCCCGACAAATCCAGTTACTTCAAACAATAGGATCCAATGTGGGTAGTAAGTCATATCGCACTTGAAAACATGAGGTGAGACTGAGTTGTGGTGTAATTCTGCCCGGAACCGCCCGCATATCCAGTGACCACAACTACAGGTCTGATGTGAGAGTTTGAGGTGCATTAATGAATTAATGCCACATTATAGGTTTAAGTCATGAACATGAGAGAAAACACTTAACCAACTTGATACATGATTCTTAGGCCGGTTAAGTCACGAACTTGAATGACAACACTTAACCAACTTGACATGCTAGACTGATAAAGGTTAAGTCACGAATTTAAATGACAACACTTAACCTATTGGACGGAAACCCTAGTTACGCGGTCCATTTCAGCAGTAACCCACTAGATGTATCACGGTACCCTGGAACTAGGTAGGGTGGCGCACGATTACTGGGATGACTGTAAGCGACCAGAACGACGGCTGTGTTGGTGCGCCAGTGTAGGTTCAGGCAGGCTATGGTCGTGCACGTGGTCCGGAGTTGAAAAATAGGCATTGGGCACTATTAGGTTTATCTGTGCATGCTTGATTCGTGTTGGTGGTTGACACCCTAGGGCTTGATACACCATATGGTGGACCTAGCACAGGTGACTACATTCGTGATAGGGTCGTATGACATAGACACACAACGAGCTAGAACTTGTAGGGAGCCGATCGATTAGTGGATCGTTCCATTGGACCTAGTAATGGGTCATTTCATGATATTGGGCCAAAGGATCATTTCATGATTTATATAAGATGGGTTTGGGATTCTAGTACAGTCGATGCAGTGAACCTTGAATATGTGATGCTATACTTGATTTATACCTTATTTATCATGTTATCTTAGTTTATCTTGCCCCTCTTGTCAGCATCCTTATGTTTACTTTCAGTTTATACATGTCATGTTACCTTTACCTGTTTTTATGTTGAAAGTCACTAGGACTTACCAGTCTTTATGACTAACCAGTTTTCTTTCGCCTCTTTTTCTTCCGTTCCCCCCAGGTTCTCAGGGAGGAAACTCTAGCACTTAGCTTGGAATTTCGCTTGCTTTCGGTTTAGCTCATGTACGATTTGATCTTGAGCTATGCTATGGTTGCATTTCTGCTACCTTTGGGGAATTAAGCTACATTTGATGTTTTAAGTTTATGCTTCTTTATTTATGCAAGACAGAATTTGTTGTAATGGAAAAAATGACCTTGGCTATTTGATGTAAAAGGTTTTGACTCTTTTTGAAAGTAATGAAATCTATCTCTTGAATCTTCCGCTGTTTTATTTATGTTCTGTCTTGTAATATTTCTGTGTTTGTTTACCTCAATATGCTCCCCAAAACTAGTGCATTCCCTTTGTGAGTGACTCTAGCGGAGGTGGGGTGTAACATTTGGTTTCGGAGCAGAAGGTTACCAGACCGGGAAAAAGTTTTTAAAACCTTCTAAAGCTATTTTCAAAACCGTTTACAAAGAAGCATTTTTTTAAGAAAAGTCTTGTTTTATTTAAAGGCTATTCCCCAAAAGCCATTAGCACTATCCTTTGTTTTCTCGTTTTGAATCTCTTCTTTTCCATTTCATCATGTCTGGGAATCTTAACTTTCCAGAGGGCGTGCCAATACCTGGCTGGTTCAGGAGATACTTAGAGGCTAGGGCCAACGATGCAGGTGCAGCAGATATTCCTCCTCCAACTGCAGGGATTCCTCCTCCTCCGCCCCCTCCTCGTGCAATTGCTTTCTCAAAGATCTATAAATATTTTAGGGCCATGGGTGGAAAGGATTTCAAGGGAACTGAATCATTCGTAGAAGCGAGGAATTAGCTCAAAGAAACGGAGGATCTGTTCGTTATCTTCAAGGTGGACGATAGGCAGAAGGTACAGTTGGCAGTATGGTTGCTTTGGGAAGTCACTAACGCCGAGAGGCCGGTTGAAACATGGATGGATTTCAGAATAAGGTTCGAGATGAAATTCCTCTCGCAAGCTGAACGAAGTTTACAGCTGGAAAAATTCTTATCTCTTAAGCAAGGAAGTTTGACGGTCAAGGAGTACGTCAATCAATTTAATCAGCTGGCTTGGTTTGGACTGGACATAGTGAATACTCCTCATAAGAAGGCTCTGCGTTTTGTCAAAGGATTGAATGAGCCACTTCACAGCTTGGCTATGACTCACGTACCTATAGGGGCTACTTAGAGAATTTATTAGACATGGCCCTCTTAAATGAAGAAGACAAGAATGGCAAGATGGAGGTCAAGGAGAATGAGTCTCCAAACAAGAAGGTAGACTCCAAGAAAGGAGGCAAGAACAACAACAACAATAATGATAATAAGACACATGAGAAAAGAAAATGCCACTTCTGTGGTATTGAGGGGCATATAGTCCAGGATTGTAGAAAGAAGAAGATGAAGATGGGAGCATGCTTTCAGTGTGGTGATACTGGACATATCAGCAAGAACTGCCCTAAGAAGCAAGGGCAAGGCCCGCAAGCAGGACCTTCTGGGGGTACATCTTTAACTTCTTCTCCTAGATGCTTTGTTTTATCTTGCTTATCGTCTCAGTCCTATCTTAAGAACCTTAGGTAGAACCCTTTTGAAAGTAAACATGTGATTGAAACATGTTATGGTTGATGTTTGCAAATGGTTGCAAGTGGTCGCAAGTGGTTGCTCGTGGTTGCATAACACACATTAGGCACTAGATCGGCTCAAACACATTTTCATATTGCATATGCATGAGTGTTTATACTTGTTTATGGATGAAATTGAATGTGTTATCATGTGGATGTTGCATATGGATGGATGTTTGTGCACACATATAGTGTTTATATGACTAGGACTATTTGCATACATGTTGGATTCATGGCACTAAACATATTTTGCATTAAGAAAATCAATCAGGCCTGATCATTTGCACTAGATAAGGAACATATACACACACTTTCTGCATATGTTAATATAGCATTAGAAATCTTTTAAGGACAGTGATTGCTTATGGATGATGTTTTAAGTAGATGGATGATTGGAAGATAGGATTCATTCTTCTTAACTTGAAGATTTCGAGGACGGAATCCTTTAAGGAGGGGAGAATGTAACAACCCGTATTTTAATAATGTGTTAAAAACCATAAATCAAGGCATAATTAATTTTTAAAATAAGAATCAAGGGAAACGGGTTGGGCCATTGCGTTTGTCTTGAAATTCTGCTTGGAAACGAGTCCGAGTTTGCGAGAATCGGAGTTCGTATGAGGGAGATATGACCCTCCAAAGTTTCAAAAATTTTCAGAATCGAAAACAGCTCAAAAATTCGAATTCAAATTCAAATTCAAAACCTAGAACAGGCTAGGCAGAAAATTTCCTGGCCAGGACCAGGTCGACCATAGTGTCAATCTCCTAGGGACCAGGTCGACCATAGCGTCGACCTGGGGGTCGACCTGCCTCCCAAACCCACTTTCTGAACCTGATGCATTCTGATGTATTTAGACTCGTTTTCTGTCCAGATTCGTCTGCCTAACCCTATATAAACAGCCTCCTAGCCTCATTCTCTTTACACCATTCTTCTCTAACCTTATGCTGCACAAACTCTTGATGATCGTGGCTTCTTCTTCTTCCTCTAAATTAAGATAAATTAAATTAAAATGCGAAGATTATTTCTTGAAGACTACGGCTAGGAAATTCATATTGGGGGATTTGCTTCTATAATCAAAGCAAGATTCAACGATTCAGCAATTCAACGACTAATTTCTAGACTTGACTTATGCATCTAAATTTCTTAGACCATGATCTGTAAGTTCCAGTTACTTTTAGATAAAAACTATAAACTTAATATGGACATGTTATAAATTGGGATTAATCTATGTATGATTCATATCTGTTCTTGTTCATCTTGGATCTTGACATTTGGGAATATTGCCTGTGACGTTGGTCCTATTGTTAATGACATAAGACTATGCCTATGCCTATGTCCGTGAACATAAGACTATGCCTATGCCTATGACCGTGAACATAAGACTATGCCTATGCCTATGACTGTGAACATAAGACTATGCCTATGCCTATGACTGTAAGACTATTGCCTATGACTATGACAAGGACAATTGTGGCTAATCACCTATGATTCATGACCATAAGGTTATTGCCTAGGATTTTGACTATGAAATTGGATCTAAGCTTGATTTTCTATTCAGACCTATTTTCTTTATTTATCCCTGGATCTTGATTTTGATTTTTCTATTTAAGTTAGATCTATCCATGTTCTTGAACCTAGATTATTATTGAAACCTTTTTCATGTTCATAATGTTATCAGATCTATGTGCGTGCGATGTTTAGTCAATTTATTCAGTTATGTCATGCCTTGGAAATAAATTGATAATATAACAATGTTTATTATGTTATATGTGAAATTGAATAATATTCTATTTTATTATCATGTTGAAATGGGAATTAATGAGTAAGTCTATTCATATGTATATTGGAGTAAAACCTGTTATGACAAGTTGTGTAGTTTATCATGCTATGCAGGTTTTAGGTTGTAAAATCATATCACATATGTGACTATATGTTCGATCTACATGTTTATGTGTATATGCTAAACCTATGTCATATTTCAAGTTCACACTTATTCATATGTTCGTGATTGATTTGCAAGTTCACACATATGTAAGTTGATTTAGTCTATGTTGCAAATTCACATATGTGTATGTTGATTTAGTCTACGTTGCAAGATCACACCTATGATTTTCATGTTGATTGTTTTGCAACTACACACCTATGGTGTTCATATTGACTATGCTAAGAATGCCAAGTTTACACCTATGTCATGTTAATGAATTTCTTTATGCAAATTTTGTGAATGTTAAACTAGGCTAAGTTTTTAGCCTAATATTATATGTCAAAAATCTTGTGGACGGAAAACTAGGCTAAGATTGTTTGCCTAATATTTAGACGAGGTAACGTTGGGAAAAATTGGTAATTATAGGAAACTTGGTATGAAACTCGCCATGAAACTTGACACGAATCTTGAAACATGAACATTGTTATAACTTGAATCTGGTGTAGGCATGAAACTTGCCTTGAAAACTTGACATGAACTTGACATGAAACTTGAACATGGACATGACACTAGAATGAACTTGAAAATGGCCAACTCGAGGCTGGGTTGAGTTTGCAGTGTAATTCTGCGCGGAACCGCCCAGCAAATCCAGTTATTGCAAATAATAGGATCCAATGTCAGTAGTTGGTCATATCGCACTTGAAAACACGAGGTCAGACTGAGTTGTGGTGTAATTCTGCCCAGAACCGCCCGGCGTATCCAGTGACCACAACAACAGGTCTGATGTGAGAGGTTGGGGTGCATTAATGAATTAATGCCACATGATAGGGTTAAGTCATGAACATGAGAGACAACACTTAACCAACTTGATACATGATTCGTAGGCGGGTTAAGTCACGAACTTGAATGACAACACTTAACCAACTTGACATGCTAAACAGATAAGGGTTAAGTCACGAATTTAAATGACAACACTTAACCTATTGGACGGAAACCCTAGTTACGCGGTCCATTTCAGCAGTAACCCACTAGATGTATCAAGGTATCATGGAACTTGGCAGGGTGGGGCACGATTACTGGGCTAATTGTAAGCGAGTAGAACGACGGCTGTGTTGGTGCGCCAGTGTAGGTTCAGGCAAGCTATGGTCGTGCACATGGTCCGGAGTTGAAAAAGCAAGCATTAGGCACCAGTAGGTTTATCTGTGCATGCTTGATTCATGTCGGTGGTTGACACCCTAGGGCTTGATACACCCTATGGTGGACCTAGCACATGTTGATAGGGCCGTATGACATAGACACACAACGAGCTAGAACTTGTAGGGAGCCGATCGATTAGTGGATCGTTCCGTTGGACCTAGTAATGGGTCATTTCATGATATTGGGCCAAGGGATCATTTCATGATTTATATAAGACATGGGTATGGGATTCCAGTACAATTGATGCAGCGAACCTTGAATATGTGATACTATACTTGATTTATACTTGATTTATCGTGTTATCTTAGTCTATCTTGCCCCTCTTGTCAGCATTCTTATGTTTACTTTCAGTTTATACATGTCATGTTACCTTTACCTATTTTTTATGCTGAAAGTCACTAGGACTTACCAGTCTTTATGACTGACTCGTTTTCTTTTGCCTCTTTTTCTTCTGTTCCCCCTCCCGGTTCTTAGGGAGGAAACTCTAGCACTTAGCTTGGAATTTCGCTTGCTTTCGATTCTGCTCATTTACGGTTTGATCTTGAGCTAAGCTATGGATGCATTTCTTCTACCTTTGGGGAATTAAGCTACTTTTGATATTTTAAGTTTATGCTTCTTTATTTATGCAAGCCAAAATTTGTTGTAATGGAAAATAATGACCTTAGCTACTTGATGTAAAAGGTTTTGACTCTTTTTGAAAGTAATGAAATTTATCTCTTGAATCTTCTGCTGTTTTATTTATGTAACACCCCACCTCCATTAAGGTCACTCACAAACGGAATGCCTTAACCTTGATGGAGCGTTTTAGTAGACAGAACAGAAATTTACAAGACAAATAAAACAATATTTGAAAAATTAATAACTTTATTACAACAGAAACCGAAGTAAGTTTGGTTACATCTTTTCAAATCACAATAGCAGAATTCAAGTACAAAATATCGGTCTTGTACAAAGCCTTCAGAATGCATAGTTTTTAAAGTCATAATCCCCAACATAAACGGCCATGGAAAGATAGAGCCAAAGCCAAGCGATACTTCAAGCAGAGAAGATCCGAATCAAGCTCCTAGATTTCCACCCTACAAACCTGGGGGGGGGGAGAGGGAGGGAACGAAAGAGAAGAGGCGAAAACAAGCAAGGTTAGACATAAAGTCTGGCAAGTCCAGTGACTTTCAGCATATGAATAGATAACAATATCATGACATGAAAATAAAGCTGGATAAAAGACAATATCAATAGGAGTAACTGATATACTTAAGCTAAACAGAAGAAACAGAATGATATAGCCCAAGTTATGCTTCTTACTTATGTTTTACTTCTCTGCACTAATACTAGTATAACAAGATTAGGTGTTACCTTAATGTCTAAACAGAAACAGAATAATAGGCCTTTACCACCCGAACAGAAGGTACGGGAACATAAACAAAATAATCCTTACAGAAACAGAATGTTAGAGTTAGGTGTATACCAACCCAGCAGACGGTACCACGCAGAAACAAACAGGTGTTACCACCCAACAGAAACATACGGTACCCCACAAAACAGACAGAACTAAGTGTACCTTAAATCCTACCCCATGCAATCGGCTCCCTAATACATAAATACCCTGTCCAGCCCCACAAAAGGGTGTATCATTTCCTAAAGTGGCAACCTTTGAATGACACAGACCTATTTACAGGTGTCACGGCGTCTTACATCCTCAGAGGCAGACCGGGATCCGTGCACGCACATGACCCGGTTGGAACGCACCATCAACACCCATCGCCATTATCAGAATGAACCGCTTATAATTAGTTCAGTAAGCGTGCCCGGACCCTACCTACTATTGGGTCGTAGTTTTGATACCAGAATGGGTTACTGACTAATGTGGGTCCCAAACAACAAATGACACAAGTATTTTCCCTCCTAACCTTGTGTCCCCAGACTAACAGATTTCATACTAACTTGTTTACAAGTTTTAGATCTACAAAGTTCAGAATCAACTAGTTCACAGACCAGGAAATCAAGTCAACAGGTTTTCAGACTAACGGATCAGATGTATATTTTTAACAGACTTACAAATTGTCTAACTTTGTATTGGGTCTACAGATTCACGAAACAGGTTTGTTAACTCATCAGTCCAGTTGGTTTAGCTTTATCTACCCAACACGTTTTAGACATCATATTTATATCATATTTGCATTAACTAAATATTAATGCGCAGACCCCTCACATTAGGTCGATAGCTTGTGGCCGCTGGATAAGCCGGGCGGTTCCAGGCGGACTTCTGCCATAAGTCAGACCTAACCTCATGTCTAAGCATATTTTAGTTATGCCTACGACCTCTCACATTAGACTAGCAGTTTGCGGTTGCTGGTTAAGCCGGTTGGGTCCAGGCAGGCTTCTACCGCAAACTTGAGTCTAACCTCGTGTCTCTGCATTTTTATTATAACCACTTTATTCCATTACAAATTATACAACTAACAGACTAACAGATTTGACTTCTTTTCAAGTCACAACAGATTAATCAAATTAACATGTTTTACTCAATCTTATATCGAGCCTACTGATTTTCATACACAAATTACAATCATTCAACTTTTCAACGGATTTAACAGATTTAGCAGTTCAGGCGGTTAAACAGATTTAGCAGATTAGTCAACTCAACGGATTTAGCCGATTAGGCATAATTAGCAGATTAGGCGATTCAACATATGTAATAATTTAGGCAATTCAACAGATTAAACAGGTAGCAGATTAGGGAAATTTAGCAAATTAAGCAGATAACAGTTTTAGTCGATTTAAGCATTCCTTAAAGTCCTATTCACATATCTTGCCTAATTAATAAAGTAAGCCTAAACTTACATGCCCAAATTATGGTCATAATCCACCATATAACATATGTCCCAAATTTTAGTTAAACTTGCATAGTTTAGAATATTCTCCAAAAACCTTATATATAAAGTATGCCAAATATAGCTATGGATTACAATGCATGTCACATATCCAAAAACCCCTTTTACTTAGGTGTATTCACACTTAATAATCATCAAATCTTAATATTGATCTTTACATCTAAGTTATATGCAAATTAATTCTCCTTTTTCCAAATTTCAGACTATAATATATAGTATGTCCAGATCTAGTCTTGAATTATAACTTGTACTATGCATCCAAATCAGTTACATGTTCATAGTTAAACTTTACGCCCCAATCCCAAGTCATATGTCTAATATTCTTTATGCCATAAAACTCAAGACATACGTTAAATACAACATACCCAATTATATGCCTCAGATTTATGTTCTAAGTTACAACCTATGTTCTTCATGTTCTAAGTCACAATAATCCTTTCCTTCCAAGTCATAGATCGTCTTATGCAATATGCCTCAACTTTATGTCCAGAATTACAACATGCGTTGTATCCTCAAACTAATTACAAATCGATTTTGCCCACATATGCCTCATTCAATATTCTTCCGAAATTTAGCGTTTATGCGTTCATCTCTTATGAGACTTTGCTCAGGCTCGTGGTAGCCTGACTATCAAACTAAAAGAAAGAAAGGAGGAAGAAATACAGAACAAACAGAATAATAAAACAGAGGAACAGATCTGATAAATAGAAAAAGGGCATAATCTCATATTCAGTTTTATAATTATGTCAAGATCATGATTAAACTTCATATCGAAAAATAACTGCACTTGCCTTGATTGGATTATAGAAGAAGAGTTGCAGTAGTTCTCTTTTAATCTAAATCGGATTTGGAAGAAGATGCACTAGTTCTAGATATGATTCCAGCAGAGTTGCGATGCCATTATTTTATTTATTTATTTCTAATATTTCAGAGGCAACATAAGGGAAGAAGAATGTTGCAAAGAGAATGGGGCTAGGGAGCTGTTTATATCGGATTAAGCGGGCGAATCTAGACTGAAAAAAAGGCCGGATACATCAGAATGAACCCAGGCTCAAAACTGGGTTCGGGCATCTAGTCGACCCCCAGGTCAACCATAGGGTCGACCTGGTCCCTGGGAGGTCGACCATAGTGTCGATCCCCATGTCGACCTAGTCCTGGGCGTGAAAATTCCCGCCCAGTCTGCTTTTGGGTTTGAATTCGAATTTCGAGCTGTTTTCGATTCTGAAAATTCCTGAAATTTCGGAGGGTCATATCTCCCTCATACGAAATCCGTTTTTCGAAAACTCGGACTCGATTTCATGCAGAATTTCGAGACGAACGCAGTGTCACAACCCGTTTTCCCTGATTCTTATTATTTCAAAATTTAATTCTGCCTTGATTTATGGTCTTAACATGTTACAAAAATACGGGTTGTTACATTCTCCCCTCCTTAAAGGATTTCATCCCCGAAATCTTCAAGTTAAGAAGAATCCATCCTATCATCCAATCATCCATCTACTCAACCATCATCCACAAGCAACCATTGTCCTTAAACGATTTCTAATGCTGTATGTGCTTATGCAAGAGTGTGTGTATATGTACTTATCTGATGCAAAGATCAGGCGGTCCACTGATTCAGTTGACCTCCTTAATGTGAATTATGTCAGTGCATTGAGTCCAACATGTATGCAATTTTCCTATTTGATACATATCATTTCTATATGAGTGCACAACCGTTCATTCATATGCAACATCCACGTGCTGAGTCAACCATTTTCCGTCCATAAAAAAATGCACACACATCCATATGCAGTATGAGAGTGTTTTTGAGCCGATCTACTGCCTAGTGTGTGTATATGCATCCACGAGCAATCACTAGCAACCACTTGCATCTACTTGCAACCATCAAACATAACATGTCTCAAACACTTGTTTACACCCATTAGTTTTTACCTAAAGGTCGAGGGATAAACTCGAGTAATAGAGGCAAGTATAATTAAAACTAAAGCTAGGTTCCCATTAGACATCGGTTTAAGAGAATAACTCCTAATTATCAACCCCGAAGACTGAAATCAACATCAGATTAATACTCAGAGAATTACTCCCATCAAACAAATGACCAACTGGAAATCTATTTCATACCTTGAGTAAAAACTCCTATCCTTTTCAAAAACCTACAGACTACTGATACAGATCAGATTACCAAATGATTCTTAGGAAACTAAGCATAATAAAAACCCAGAATGTATGCGTCATAGTCAACTTAACGCTCAACACAGATACCTAACTTATCATAATTAGATGAATCATAACCCTTATCTGAGTCTATAACGGAATCAGAAACAATACTAGTATTAAAGTGCAGAGTATCGATTACAGAATCAAAATGCCAGAATCAGAAAAGAGCTTTAACTCAACAACCAGATAAAGAAATTAAGCCTCCTACAGAAAGTTTCCCTATTTCTATCCTATCCACTAGGCTCAAGAGTGTTCGCCAGCCCTCCAGAAGTTGGTCCTGCCCTCTGCCCTTGCCCTCGTTTCTTCGGGCAGTCCCTAGTAAAGTGTCCCATCTCACCATAGTTGAAGCAAGCGCCATTTCTTTTTCTGCAATCCTTGTTCAGATGAGTCGAGCTTCCATAAGTAAAGCACTTTTTCTCCTTCTTATCTTCAGACTTCTCATCCTTCTTTTGTGTTTCCTTTTTGGGCCATGCTTTCTTGTTCTGTGGTTCTTCATTCTTTGCCTCTTTCTTGCCCTTGTCTTCCTCGTGTAGTAGTGCCATGTCTACCATCTTTCGTAAGTCGGTCCCATGGGTACATAGGTCATGGCTAGGCTGCGCAGTGGCTTGTTCAATCATTTAACAAAGCGGAGAGCCTTTTTATGCTGAGTGTTGACTAAATCCAGTCCGAACCTAGCCAGTTGGTTGAACTGGTTGACGTATTCCTTGACCGTCATGCTCCCTTGCTTAAGAGATAAGAACTTCTCCACCTACAGACTTCGCTCAGCTTGTGAGAGGAACCTCATCTCAAATCTCATCCTGAAATCCTCCCAAGTTTCCACCGGTCTCTCAGCATGGGTTACCTCCCACCAATAAGAAGCTTCGTCTTTAAGCAACCACACTGCCAATCGTACCTTTTGCCTGTCGTCCACCTCGAAAATGACGAACAAATCTTTGGTCTCCTTCAGCCAGTTCCCTGCTGCCACGAAGGATTCAGTTCCATAGAAGTCTTTTCCACCCATAGCCTTGAAGTCTCTACACGTCTTTGGCGAAGGCATTTCCATGAGGAGGAGGAGGAGGAGGTGGTACCGCCGCCACTGGGGGAGGAATATCTGCTGGGCCTGTACCGTTGCCCATAGCCTCTAAGTACCTCATGAACCAGCCAGGTATTGGCACACCCTCTGGAAGGTTAAGATCCCAAGACATGCTGAAACGAAAGAAAAAGTAAAGATTCAAAACAAAGGATAGAAAGATAGGCTATGGCTTTGGGGATTATGTTTTTCAAAATAAACTCTACTTTTGAAAATACTTCCTTTTTAAAAACCCTCTTTTTTTTTTAAAATAGTTTTCCGAAACTTTTTATCAAATCTGGTAACCTTCAGCTCTAATACCAAATGTAACACCCCACCTCCGTTAAGGTCACTCACAAAAGGAATGCCTTAACTTTGATGGAGCATTTTAATAGACAGAACAGAAATTTACAAGACAGATAAAACAATACTTGAAAAATTATTAACTTTATTACAATAGAACCGAAGTAAGTTTGGTTACATCTTTTCAAATCACAATATTAGAATTCAAGTACAAAATATCGGTCTTGTACAAAGCCTTCAGAATGCATAGTTTTTAAAGTAATAATTCCCAACATAAACTGCCATCGAAAGATAGAGCCAAAGCCAAGCGATACTTCAAGAAGAGAAAATCCGAATCAAGCTCCTAGATTTCCACCCTACAAACCTTGGGGGGGGAACGAAAGAGAAGAGGCGAAAACAAGCAAGGTCTGATATAAAGTCTGGCAAGTCTAGTGACTTTCAGCACATGAATAGATAATAATATGATGACATGAAAATAAAGCTGGATAAGAGACAATATCAACATGAGTAACTGATATATTTAAGCTAAACAGAAGAAACAAAACGATATAGCCCAAAATTATGCTTCTTACTTATGTTTTACTTCTCTCCACTAATACTAGTATAACAGGATTAGGTGTTACCCTAATGTCTAAACAGAAACAGAATAATGGGCCTTTACCACCCGAACAGAAGATACGGGAACAGAAACAGAATAATCCTTACGGAAACAGAATGTTAGAGTTAGGTGTGCCCTAGTAAATGGGCCTTTACCACCCCAACAGACAGTACCACACAGAAACAGACATGTGTTACCACCCAACAGAAACAGACGGTACCCCACAGAACAGACAGAACTAAGTGTACCCTAAATCTTACCCAACGCGATCGGCTCCCTAATACATAAACACCATGTGCCAGCCCCACAAAAGGGTGTATCATTTCCTAAAGTGGCAACCTTTGAATGGCACAGACCTATTTACAGATGTCACGGCGTCTTACATCCTCAAAGGCAGACCGGGATCCATGCACGCACGTGACCCGGTTGGAACGCACCATCAACACCCCTCGCCATTATCAGAATGAACGGCTTATAATTAGTTCAGTAAGAGTGCCCGGACCCTACCTACTGTTGGGTCATAGTTTTGATACCAGAACGGGTTACTCACTAATATGGGTCCCAAACAATAGATGACACAAGTATTTCCCCTCCTGACCTTGTGTCCCCAGACTAACAGATTTCAGACTAACTTGTTTACAAGTTTTAGGCCTATAGAGTTCAGAATCAACTAGTTCAAATACCAGGAAATCAAGTCAACAAGTTTTCAGACTAACGGATCAGATGTATAGTTTTAACAGACTTACAGATTGTCTAACTTTGTATTGGGCCTACAGATTCACGAAACAGGTTTATTGACTCGTCATTCCAGTTGATTTAGCTTTATCGACCCAACACGTTTTAGACATCATATTTATCTCAGATTTTTCATTAATTAAATATTAATGCACAGACCCCTCACATAAGGTCGGTAGCTTGTGGCCGCTGGATAAGCCGGGCGGTTCCGGGCAGACTTCTGCCACAAGCCAGACCGAACCTCGTGTCTAAGCATATTTTAGTTATGCCTACGACCTCCCACATTAGACTAGCAGTTTGCGGTTGCTGGTTAAGCCGGTTGGGTCCGGGCAAGCTTCTACCGCAAACATGAGTCTAACCTCGTGTCTTAGCATTTTTATTATAACTAGTTTATTCCATTACAAATTATACAACTATCAGACTAACAGATTTGACTTCTTTTCAAGTCGCAGCAGTTTAATCAAATTAACATGTTTTACTCAATCTTAGATCTAGCCTATGGATTTTCATACACAAATTACAATCATTCAACTTTTCAACAGATTTAACAAATTTAGCAGTTCAGGCGGTCCAATAGATTTAGCAGATTAGGCAATTCAATGGATTTAGCAGATTAGGCATAACTAGCAGATTAGGCGATTCAACATATGTAATAGTTTAGGCAATTCAACAGATTAAACAGGTAGCAGATTAGGCAAATTTAGCATATTAAGCTGACAACAGTTTTAGTCGATTTAAACATTCCTTAAAGTCCTATTCACATATCTTGCCTAATTCATAAAGTAAGCCTAAACTTACATGCCCAAATTATGGTCACAATCCACCATATAACATATGTCCCAAATTTTAGTTAAACTTGCATAGTTCAGAATATTCTCCAAAAACCTTACATATAAATTATGCCAAATATAGCCATGGATTACAATGCATGTCACATAGCCAAAAACCCCCCTTTACTTAGGTGTATTCACACTTAATAATAATCAAATCTTAATATGGATCTTTACACCTAAGTTATATGCAAATTAAATCTCCTTTTTCCAAATTTCAGACTATAATATGTAGTATGTCCAGATCTAGTCTTGAATTATAACTTGTACTATGCATCCAAATCAGTTAAATTTTCAAAGTTAAACTTTACGCCCCAAATCCCAAGTCATATGTCTACTTTTATGCCATAAAACTCAAGACATACGTTAAATACAATATGCCCAATTATATGCCTCAGATTTATGTTCTAAGTTACAACCTATGTTCTTTATGTTCTAAGTCACAATAATCCTTTCCTTCCAGGTCATAGATAGTCTTTTGCAATATGCCTCAAATTTATGTCCAGAATTACAACATGCGTTGTATCCTCAAATTAATTACAAATCGATTTTTCCTACATATGCCTCATTCAATATTTTTCCTAAATTTAGCGTTTATGCGTTCATCTCTTATGAGACTTTGCTCTGGCTCGTGGTAGCCTGGCTATCAAACAAAAAGAAAGAAAGGAGGAAGATATACAGAACAAACAGAATAATATAACAGAGGAACAGATCTGATAAATAGAAAAAGGGCATAATCTGAGATTCAGTTTTATAATTATGTCAAGATCATGATTAAACTTCATATCAGAAAATAACCGCACTTGCCTTGATTGGATTATAGAAGAAGAGTTGCAGTATTTCTCTTTTAATCTAATTCAGATTTGGAAGAAGATGCACTAGTTCTAGATATGATTCTAGCAGAGTAGCGACGCCATTATTTTATTTATTTATTTCTAATATTTCAGAGGCAGCATAAGGGAAGAAGAATGTTGCAAAGAGAATGGGGCTAGGGAGCTGTTTATATAGGATTAGGCGGGCGAATCTTGACTGAAAACGAGGCTGGATACATCAGAATGAACCCAGGCTCAAAACTGGGTTCGGGCACTAGGTCGACCCCCAGGTCGACCATAGGGTCCACCTGGCCCCTATGAGGTCGACCATAGTGTCGACCCCTAGGTCGACCTGGTCCTGAGCGGGAAAATTCCCACCCGGTCTGCTTTTGGGTTTGAATTCGAATTTTGAATTTGAATTTCGATTCTGAAAATTCCTGAAACTTCGGAGGGTCATATCTCCCTCATACGGACTCCGTTTTTCGAAATCTCGGACTTGATTTCATGCAGAATTTCGATACGAAAGCAATAGAGTAACCCGTTTTCCTTGATTCTTATTTTAAAATTTAATCCTGCCTTGATTTATGGTCTTAACATGTTACAAAAATAAGGGTTGTTACAATTTATGTTTTGTCTTGTAATATTTCTTTGTTTATTTACCTCGATAACGCTCCCCCAAAACTAGTGCATTCCCTTTTTAGTGACCCTAGCGGAGGTAGGGTATTACAGTATACGGATTCAAAGGTTTCTGTAGAATGTCTCATTTTTATATTATAAAAGAGAGGGACTGACGCTTCTTTTAAAAAGTAACACATAAATAGAAAACGAGAAAAAATACCAAAATTTGGCTACTACCGACCTTCATCCTCCTTGATTCCGTTCGACATCATCGAGGGCTATATTCGTGGACTACAATAGAGGCGCTATCTTCAAGCGCTTGATTTAGATTTAACTAAGATCTGGTTTTGTGAAAATTTCATGAATTGTAGAACGACAAGAAAGGTACACAGTTTAAATTCGAATTTTGGATTTAAGTTTGCAACTAGCATTGTTTAACTTAAAGAAACTCGTTGAGTATCGATCCAATTTTTCCTTCAATTACATGGTCTACCATACAATGCCCCATAAGGTGCTATCCTGATCCATGACTTAAACTGTTGTTGTAGGCAAACTCAACTAGATGCAGGTGGTCTTCTCATGATCCTTCAAAATCCAATACACAAGCACTTAGAAGATCTTCCAGTACTCGGTTTACCCTCCTTGTCTGACTATTGTTTTGAGGATGATAAGTCATACTCATATGTAGCTTAGTTCCTAGTGCCTCTTGCAAATTTTCTATAATCCACTAGAAAATAAAGGATCTCTATCACTTACTATACCCTTTAGTATTTCATAGAATCAAACTTTCCATTTAATACACAACTAAGTCAACTTAGATGTCGTCCTGGTAGATTTGACAGGAATAAACCTCGTGCTTTTGGTCAAGTAATCCATAATAACCCATATACCATCATATCCTGCCCTAGAACCTGAACAATCGGTTGATAAAATCCATCAATACTTCCCCCCACTTCCAGATGTGAACTTCCAATGGCTATAATAATCCTCTCGGCTTCTTCTTCTCAGCTTTAACTAACTGACATTTCATACACTACGAGATGAGTCTCTCGACGTACCCTTTCATACCTTCCCGGTAGTAAACATTTTTATCTCGATACATTTCGTTACTACCAGGATGAATAGTCAATCTAGAGTGTTGACATACTCTCAAAACCTTATCTCTCAATCCACCTATATTAGGAATAACCAATCATCGAACCTTGCGAAGCCAACCATCTCGATCGACTCTCATTTCCAAACTATGATTGATCTCATTAAACTTAGCATATTGCCTTTGCCTTTCGCCAATCTTATCGATGAGAGTAGGTCCAATACATAAGCCAGCCAATATCTCAGGATCTTACTCACAGAGAGGCCTAAAGATAAATCTAGTCAAATACCAAAGGTTTTTCCATTCAATAAATATTTCTCCTAAACAAGCAAGTCTTCTACTCAACCATCAGCTATGGTGATTCCTTTTCTCAGAGTATAGGCCATACCAAAATTATACGATGCTAGAAACTCTAACGATCATTGTTGCCAAAGATTCAGATTCTTTTGGGAGAAAAGATACTCTCTGATTTATGGTATGTGAACAACTCAAATCTAACTTCCAATAAAAAATGTCTCCACATTTTCAGAGCAAATATCATTATCGCTAACTCCAAATCGTGAGTTGGGTAATTCCTTTCATGCAACATCAGTTGTCGACTCACATAAGCAATGACGTTCTCTTTCTACATTGGCATTGCTCATAACCAGTACCAAATGCATCGATATACACAACCATCTCTTCATTTCTACTCAGAATTGTAACACCCCGTATGTTGAATAACTTGTTATAATATAAATCAGTGCAGAATTAAATTTTAAAATCTTAATCAGGGGAAACGGGCTATGCCAATGCGTTCGTCTCTGAAAAATACGCGAAATAGAGTCCGAGTTTTCGAAAATCGGAGTCCGTATGACCCAGTTAAGGCCCGAAGAAGTTTTCAGAAAATTCGAAACAGATTTGAAATATTCAGATTTCACATTTCAGAAGAGGCAGGAAAATTCCTGCCAGACAGAGGGTGTCGACCCTAGGGTCGACATGGGTCGACCCCTCCTGTCGGTCTGTGTGACCTGGGTGCACTGGTTTGGGATTTGGGCTACGGATGGTGGCTAGTGACGAGATCTGACGGCTCTAATCTGATTTAGGGTTAATCTAATGGCCTAAAACACTTAACTAATCTATAAATACACCCTAATTCATACTAAAATTGGAGACAACGTCGTTATGCCGTCAAAATGCAACTAGAAGGAGCCACCAACAAATTAAAGAGGAAGATAACTTCTCAAATCAACTTCTAATCAACTCTAACAACTTAATCTTCTTCATAGGAGTGCTAATCAACAAGTTGTGAGTTTCTATGCCTTTAGCAAGCAATTGCTAAACTAATTATGATAGGATATAATGAGGTTATGGTTATGTATGTGGATCAATGCAAGTTATGTTATCATATGCTATGTGTTCATGAAGTTATGCAAGTCATATGCTATGTGTTATGCAAGTTATGCAAGTCATATGCTATGTGATCACGATGTTATGCAAGTTATGCAAGTCATATGCTATGTGTTCATGATGTTATGCATGTTATGCAAGTCATATGCTATATGTTCATGATGTTATGCAAGATATGCAAGTTATATGCTATATGATCATGATGTTATGCAAGTTATGCAAGTTTTAGGCTATGAGTTCATGATGCTAGTTATGCAAATCACTATGATAAACATTGATCCATTATGACACCATGATTATGCAAGTTTGGTGTATGATTGTATGCAAGTTCATATATGATATGTTATGCAAGTTTGGTGTTTGATTATATGCAAGTTCATATATGACATGTTATGCAAGTTTGGTGTTTGATTATATGCAAGTAACATGTGCAAGTTTACACCTTTGTATGATATGCATATATATGCAAGTTAACCCCTTTGTATGTCATACATACATATGCAAGTTTACCCCTTTGTATGACATAAGTAGCTTATGCAAGTTACCCTCTTTATGACATATGTGATTCATGCAAGTTTGGGTTGATTATTTATGCTAGTTGGGTTTGATGCTATATGCATGTTGACACCTTTAAAACCCATGTTGATGCTAATGTTATGCAAGTTGAACCCATTGTATGTGTGATGAATCTTCCCTTTTAAGTATGTCATGTTAGCGAATTACGTGGGGAACGATGGGGTTAATATTCATGTTAATGAAATGGTGTGAAGTTGGTATGATTATGCATACCATAAAGTGGATGGACATAATTGAGTCAATTATGTACATCGTTAAATTTGTAATTAATTAGGGATAATTAATACAAATTATGGGGGTGATTAATTAGGTGTAATTAATCGACTAAGACACGAGGTTGGACCCTTTTGTAGCATAAGACTGCCTGGAACCGATCGGCAAATCCAGCGGCTACAAATGATTGGCCCAATGTGAGAGGTCTTAGGCATAAACTAAATACGTGACAAGTGTAAAGACATGAGGTTAGACTCGGTTATGGCGTAAGGCTGCCCGGACCCGACCGGCAAATCCAGTTGCCATAAAAGATAGTCTAATGTGAGAGGTCTTTACAACGGTTACGTTCTTAATCAATTAAGAAACACTTAACCAGATAAGCATGTAGTGGGGCATGAGGGTTTAAGTGGGTGCCTTGGGTAGCATGTGGAAATCAAGTAAGTGCCTTGGGTGGCATGTGGAAATCTAGTGGGTTGCCTTGGGTGGTAATAGAAAATACGATTAGAATACTTAACCAAGTGGAAACATGTAATTAAACATGATTAAAGGGTTAAGTGGGATGCACTAGAAAAAGGGACAAGCTTAGGTGGGTAGCTTGTGGGGGCCCATTTCAACCAGTAACCCATATGTATCTTATTGGGCTCGACCCATGTCGAGGATGGGACACGCGTACTGGGCTTGACTATAAGAGGCCGAAACGGGTTAGCGGTGGCAACGCAAGTCCAACGGGTTTCATATGCGTGTGTGGACCCGGGCTGGTAGGTAAGACGTTGTTGCATCGTGTAGGTATAAGTCGTGCACCATTGGTTGTATCGGGTTGCCACTTTGGGGAGTGATACACCCCACTGTGGGGCCAGCATGGGTATCTACGTTAGGGAGCCGATCGCTTGGGGAGTAGTGGGTACACCTAGTGGAGATAGGGGCAGACGACACCTATGTAATCAGCTAGGGGTACACGAAACTACTAGTTAAATTTTCTAAGTCCTTGGGTGGGATCAACCTTTAAGTAGGAATGACTGGTGTGGTGCAGTTAGTAATTACCCTTGGGTGGGTAGATGCGTCTTGACCGTTATCTTAGTTCATCCTATGTCTAGTTGGCTGCTTTGTGTAGTCATTTATCCCCAGTCATCACCATACCAAGTTTATATCATACCTTAATTACTTTAATGATTGTATTGTTAAAGTTATAGGGCTCACTCAGACTTATGTCTGACCCCGTTGTTTTTATCTTTTTCCCCCTCAGGTCCTCAGGTTGGGCCTAGCACTAGTGGGCTTTGATCAGATTTCTTTATCTATCTTGTGGAGCTTGGACGTTGATGTAAATCCCAGCTTATCTTTTCTATTATGGCTATTGTTTATGTAGTGGGATTATGTACTTATGTTTTTATCAGGATGGATATTTAGTACTTGACTCTTTTATGGGTTGTAACTATACATGTTTACCTTCTGCTGCAATGAAATGATGTTTTAGACTTTCAAGTATTATTTATATCTGTCTTGTTGTAATTTTTCTGTTCTATATTCACTTAAAAATAATCCACCGAAGTTAAGGCATTCCCTTAGTGAGTGACCTTAGCGGGTGTGGGGTGTTACACGTGGTATCAGAGCTGAAGGTTACCGGAACAGATAAAATTTTTAGAAAACTATTTTTCTAAAAACATTTTTGGAAGAAGTATTTTCAAAAACATGTCTTTTAAGAGAAAAGTTTTTGAAAGAAAAGCATAATCCCCAATAGCCATATCTTTATCGTTCGAATTCTCCGTTTTGAATTTTTCCTTTTTCGTTTCAGCATGGCTAAGGATCTTAACTTTCCGGAGGGTGTGACGATACCAGTATGGTATAGGAGATTGATGGAGGCTAGGGCCGCCACTGCGGGTCCTGCAAATGTTCCTCTACCAACAGTGGCACCCGATCTTCCTCCCCCTCCTCCTCCTCGCACGGATACTTTTGCTAAGACTTGCAAGGAATTTAAGGCTATGGGAGGGAAACCTTTTCAAGGATCAGAAACTTTTGTGGAAGCTAGAGATTGGATTAAGGAGGTAGAAGAGTTGATAGATATCTTTGAGATGGAAGAAGGAAAGAAAGTCAAGTTAGCTGCTTGGTTAATGAAGGGAGAGGCCTCATTCTGGTGGGAGGTCACTAATGGAGAGCACCCTGTTGACTCTTGGGCGGATTTCAGGCAAAGGTTTGTGGCAAAGTTTCTCTCAAGGGCGGAAGAAAACTTGTATATGGAAAGGTTCTTGACTCTAAAGCAAGGAAACCTATCAATGAAGGAATATGTCAACAAGTTTAATCAATTGGCAAGGTTTGGCATAGACATGGTGAATACACCGGAGAAGAAGGCTTTGAGGTTCGTTAAGGGCTTGAATGAACCGATGCATGGATTGGCTCACATCCCTATGGGGGCCACCTTTGAGAAGCTAGTAGACATGGCACTCATGCATGAGGAAGAGAAGGGTCCCAATGCTAATAAGGCACCTGAGAAGAAAGGAGATCAGAAGAGACCTCAATAACAACATCAAAACAAGGGTGGGAAAGGCAACGGTGGCAAGGGAAAGAAGAAGTGCTTCAATTGCGGGACACCAGGCCACCTAAGCAAAGATTGTCGGAAGAAGAAGAAGACTGGCTGCTTCTACTGTGGCGAAGCAGGGCATCTAGTGAAGGACTGCCCTAAGAAGGGGCAAAGGACGGGATCTACCTCAGGAGGACAGGTGCAAGCTCTTATGGCACCAGGTCAGGCAAGGGGGCAAGTTCAGGCTCTCGAGGTTCCACCGATTCAGGAAAGAGGTAGAACTATTTCCGTTGAAAGTCTGGTTTTTCTGTTTGATCATCCTGTCTGTACTTTGTTTGACTCTGGCGCATCACATTCGTTTGTCTCATCATCATTAGTTGAGTCACTGCACTTAGACACCAGTCTAGTAGATGATCCCTTGGTTGTTTCAAACCCAATTGGGGGCTCCACTTATTTGTCCATGATATGTTTGGGTTTGAAGATTTCTATACTTAGCGTTGAGTTTAGATGTGATGCTTTTGTTTTGGGCTTCACGGGCTATGGGTTGATTTTGGGCATGGACTGGTTATCCAGTAATGGGGCCGTTCTTGATTGTGAAAGGAGAGTTGTTAGGCTCATGACCCGCTTGGGTAACACTCTCGAGATCTCTTGTAATCCCATGGATTCCGTTATGCTAAGTTATCTTGAATCGCTTGACGCTTCGGTCGAGAGTTTGCGATCTGTTAGAGTGGTCCGGGAGTACTCGGATGTGTTTGAGGAGGTGAAGGGCTTACCTCCGAAGCGGGAGATAGACTTCCGAATATATCTGGTGGACAATGCTAAACCAGTATCTTTACCAGTGCGCCACATGGCTCCTCGTGAGAGGAGGGAACTCCATAAGCAAGTAGGGGAGTTGCTTGAGAAGGGGTTCATAAGACGAAGTATATCGGAGTGGGGTGCTCCAGTAGTTTTTGCCACGAAGGCGGATGGGTCCCTCAGACTTTGTGTAGACTATAGAGAACTCAACAAGCTCACAAAGAAGAATAGACACCCATTGCCGAGGATCGATGATCTCTTTGATCAGTTGGTTGGCGCCTCAATGTTTTCGCAGTTGGACTTGGCCACGGGGTTTCATCAGTTGTGAGTGGCTGAGGATAGCATAGACAAGACTGCCTTTAGGACTCCGGATGGTTTCTATGAGTGGCTTGTGATGCCATTTGGTTTGACGAACGCCCCAGCATACTTTGTTGATTTGATGAGTAGGGTGTTCAGGGAGTACCTTAATAAGTTCGTGGTAGTCTTTGTGGATGACATCTTAGTCTTTTCTAAGAGTGAAGAAGAGCATGCCCTACATCTTAGGGAAGTGTTGAAGACTCTTCGCGCGCATAGCCTTAAGGCTAAATTCTCGAAATATCACTTCTGGAGGAAGGAGGTGCGGTTCTTAGGGCACGTGGTCTCTAAGGAAGGGATAGTTGTGGATCCCGCGAAGGTAGTATCCATCCAAAATTGGAAGGTTCCGAAGAATGTTACCGAGGTGAGGAGTTTCTTGGGGTTGGCTGGCTACTATAGGAAGTTTATCAAGGACTTCGCGAAGATATCAGCCCCATTAACTCGCTTGACGAAGAAGAATCTAGTCTTCGCATGGGACGTAGATTGTGATGATGCGTTCCAACGGTTAAAGAGAGCTTTAACCACAGCTCCAGTCTTAGTGTTGCCAGATGGGAGTAAGCCATTTGTTGTCTATACTGATGCTTGCAGGATAGGACTAGGCGCAGTCTTAATGCAAGAGGGAAGGGTAATAGCCTACGGTGGAAGGCAGTTGAGAAAGCATGAGAAAAATTACCCCACCCATGATTTAGAGTTGGCCGCTATTGTCTTTGCGCTTAAGATTTGGCGCCATTATCTTCTTGGAGAGAGGTTCGAATTGTTCGCTAACCACAAATCATTGAAGTACTTGTTTTCTCAGAAGGATTTGAACTTGAGACAGCAAAGGTGGATGGAGTTCTTAGCATCCTATGATTTCGAGATAGCGTATACCCCTGGCAAGGGTAACGTGGTGGCGGACGCCTTGAGCAGAAAAAGGTTGTCCTTGAGTCCATTGTTCGTGGAACGACGAAGCTTGGAATTTATCTCGATGTTTGATTTCAGACCTTCCGTTGACTTTATACCCGGTTTGCTAGCATCCTTAGAGGTCAGACCTACTCTTTTGGGACGGACTGGCGAGGCACTGCGGGATGACCCACAGTTGGTTGAGTTAGTGGAGAAGCTCGTAAGGGGGGAATCGTCCAGCCATTTGAGTAGGTACACCCTAGACGACAGGGGGTGGTTGCATAGAGACGGTAGACTTTGTGTACCGCAAGACGAGGGTTTGAGGAAGGCTATTCTTGATGATGCACATCGTTCAAAGATGACCATTCATCCCGGTGGGGACAAGATGTACCAAGACATGAAGCGAGTTTTCTTTTGGGCCGGTATGAAGAAAGATGTGGCCGAGTATGTCGCTAGATGCTTGGTGTGCCAACAAGTGAAAGCGGAGCAAAAGAAACCTGGTGGGTTGCTTCACCCATTGGAAGTTCCGCAATGGAAGTGGGATAGCGTCTCGATGGATTTTATTGATGGGTTACCAAGATCGAGGAAGGGTAATACGGGAATTTGGGTTGTGGTAGACAGACTTGCTAAGAGCGCCCATTTCATACCCGTGATAAGAAAGAGGACTGCTCCATGGCTAACTTCAGTTTACCTTCGAGAGATAGTTCGATTGCATGGGGTACCTTCTAGGATTGTGAGTGATCGAGATCCTATCTACACTAGCGAGTTTTGGAAGAGTTTGCAAGAAGCAGTGGGGACTGAGTTGTGTTTGAGCACCGCCTATCATCCTCAGATGGACGGCCAGACCGAGAGGGTGAATCGTGTTCTGGAAGACCTTTTGAGGCTATGTATCTTAGATTTTGGAGGTACATGGGAAGAGCATCTTCCATTGGTGGAGTTCGCGTATAATAACAGCTTTCAATCTAGTATTGGTATGGCTCCTTTCGAAGCTCTTTATGGAAGGCTTTGTCGATCACCTACATGTTGGTGGGAATCTACGGATAAGATCTTGCTTGGGCCTGATATGGTTAGAGAGACTTCGGAAAAGATAGATTTGATTCGAAGAAGGATGAAAGCGGCGCAAAACAGACAGAAATCTTACGCGGATAAGAGGAGGACGGAGCTGGAGTTTGATGTTGGGGACATGGTCTTTGTCAAAGTATCTCCATTACGGAATGTTGTTCGCTTTGGGTCCGTTGGGAAATTAGCACCAAGGTTTGTAGGACTGTTTCCTATTAAGGAAAGGATTGGACGGATGGCATATAGAGTGGATTTACCCGAGAGACTTAGTGGGGTACATGACGTATTCCATGTGTCATATTTGAGGAAGTGCCTACATGAGACCGCAGAGGTGGTAGAGCCGAGCTTGCTTAGAGAAGTGGAGGTAGAGCATGATGCGACTATTCGACGAGCTCCTACCCGCATCCTTGGGTCAGAGATTAGGAAGTTGAGAAACAGAGAGGTTCGACTGGTCAAAGTGCAATGGGGAGAGGAAGAGAGCAATGCTACTTGGGAGACAGAAGCGAAGATGCATTCACTGTACCCATTCATTTTTGAGGGTATGTCTTTTAACTTCTCCTTTATCGTTTGTCTAGTACTTATCTTATCTTTAGTATGTCCTCTCATTAGTACCTTTGACCTTTAGATAGGGTAAACCTATGGTTGAAAAATGTGTTTGAGACATGTTATGTTTGATGGATGCGTGTGGATGCAAGTGGTTGCTAGTGGTTGCTCGTGGATGCATATACACACACTTTAGACACTAGATCGGCTCAATCACTTCATATTGCATATTGCATATAACTGTGTGTAGGTAACTATATTAATGGATGTATAATGGTTGTGCTATCATATGGATGATGCATTTTGGTGTATGGTTGTGCACACATGTAGTAATAGTATGTGTCGATAGAATTCTTTCGCATACATATTGGATGCATGGCACTATCATGGTTTGCATTAAGGAGGTCAACTGAATCAGTAGACCGCTTGATTTTGCATTAGACTGGGAACATATACACACACTTTTTGCATATGTTCATACAGCATTAGAAACTTTAAGGATGATGGATGTCAGTGTTTGATGGTTTGAGTAGATGGTTGTTTGGATGGTAGGATGCGTTCTTCTTGACTTAGAGATTTCGGGGACGAAATCCTTTATGTAGGGGAGAATGTAACACCCCGTATGTTGAATAACTTGTTATAATATAAATCAGTGCAGAATTAAATTTTAAAATCTGAATCAGGGGAAACGGGCTATGCCATTGCGTTCGTCTCGGAAAAATACGCGAAATAGAGTCCGAGTTTTCGAAAATCGGAGTCCGTATGACCCAGTTAAGGCCCGAAGAAGTTTTCAGAAAATTCAAAACAAATTTAAAATATTCAGATTTCACATTTCAAAAGAGGCAGGAAAATTCCCGCCAGACAGAGGGTGTCGACCCTAGGGTCGACATGGGTGTCGACCCCCCCTAGGGGTCGACCCAGTGGTCGACCCCCCCTGTCGGTCTGTGTGACCTGGGTGCACTGATTTGGGATTTGGGCTATGGTTGGTGGCTAGTGACGAGATCTGACGGCTCTAATCTGATTTAGGGTTAATCTAATGGCCTAAAACACTTAACTAATCTATAAATACACCCTAAGACTACCCTAATTCATACTAAAATTGGAGACAACGTCGTTATGCCGTCAAAATGCAACTAGAAGGAGCCACCAACAAATTAAAGAGGAAGATAGCTTCTCAAATCAACTTATAATCAACTCTAGCAACTTAATCTTCTTCATAGGAGTGCTAATCAAAAAGTTGTGAGTTTCTATGCCTTTAGCAAGCAATTGCTAAACTAATTATGATAGGATATAATGAGGTTATGGTTATGTATGTGGATCAATGCAAGTTATGTTATCATATGCTATGTGTTCATGATGTTATGCAAGTTATGCAAGTCATATGCTATGTGTTATGCAAGTTATGCAAGTCATATGCTATGTGATCATGATGTTATGCAAGTTATGCAAGTCATATGCTATGTGTTCATGATGTTATGCAAGTTATGCAAGTCATATGCTATATGTTCATGATGTTATGCAAGATATGCAAGTTATATGCTATATGATCACGATGTTATGCAAATTATGCAAGTTTTAGGCTATGAGTTCATGATGCTAGTTATGCAAATCACTATGATAAACATTGATCCATTATGACACCATGATTATGCAAGTTTGGTGTATGATTGTATGCAAGTTCATATATGATATGTTATGCAAGTTTGGTGTATGATTGTATGCAAGTTCATATATGATATGTTATGCAAGTTTGGTGTTTGATTATATGCAAGTTCATATATGACATGTTATGCAAGTTTGGTGTTTGATTATATGCAAGTAACATGTGCAAGTTTACACCTTTGTATGATATGCATACATATGCAAGTTAACCCCTTTGTATGTCATACATACATATGCAAGTTTACCCCTTTGTATGACATAAGTAGCTTATGCAAGTTACCCTCTTTATGACATATGTGATTCATGCAAGTTTGGGTTGATTATTTATGCTAGTTGGGTTTGATGCTATATGCATGTTGACACCTTTAAAACCCATGTTGATGCTAATGTTATGCAAGTTGAACCCATTGTATGTGTGATGAATCTTCCCTTTTAATTATGTCATGTTAGCATAAGACTGCCCGGAACCGACCAGCAAATCCAGCGGCTACAAATGATTGGCCCAATGTGAGAGGTCTTAGGCATAAACTAAATACGTGACAAGTGTAAAGACACGAGGTTAGACTCGGTTATGGCGTAAGGCTGCCCGGACCCGACCGGCAAATCTAGCTGCCATAAAAGATAGTCTAATGTGAGAGGTCTTTACAACGGTTACGTTCTTAATCAATTAAGAAACACTTAACCAGATAAGCATGTAGTGGGGCATGAGGGGTTAAGTGGGTGCCTTGGGTGGCATGTGGAAATCAAGTAAGTGCCTTGGGTGGCATGTGGAAATCTAGTGGGTTGCCTTGGGTGGCAATAGAAAATACGATTAGAATACTTAACCAAGTGGAAACATGTAATTAAACATGATTAAAGGGTTAAGTGGGATGAACTAGAAAAAGGGACAAGCTTAGGTGGGTAGCTTGTGGGGGGCCATTTCAACCAGTAACCCATATGTATCTTATTGGGCTCGACCCATGTCGAGGACGGGACACGCGTACTGGGCTTGACTATAAGAGGCCAAAACGGGTTAGCGGTGGCAACGCAAGTCCAACAGGTTTCATATGCGTGTGTGGACCCGGGCTGGTAGGTAAGACGTTGTTGCATCGTGTAGGTATAAGTCGTGCACCATTGGTTGTATCGGGTTGCCACTTTGGGGAGTGATACACCCCACTGTGGGGCCAGCACGGGTATCTACGTTAGGGAGCCGATCGCTTGGGGAGTAGTGGGTACACCTAGTGGAGATAGGGGCAGACAGCACCTATGTAGTCAGCTAGGGGTACACGAAACTACTAGTTAAATTTTCTAAGCCCTTGGGTGGGATCAACCTTTAAGTAGGAATGACTGGTGTGGTGCAGTTAGTAATAACCTTTGGGTGGGTAGATGCGTCTTGACCATTATCTTTGTTCATCCTATGTCTAGTTGGCTGCTTTGTGTAGTCATTTATCCCCAGTCATCACCATACCAAGTTTATATCATACTCTAATTACTTTAATGATCGTATTGTTAAAGTTATAGGGCTCACTCAGACTTATGCCTGACCCCGTTGTTTTTATCTTTTTCCCCCTCAGGTCCTCAGGTTGGGCCTAGCACTAGTGGGCTTTGATCAGATTTCTTTATCTATCTTGTGGAGCTTGGACGTTGATGTAAAGCCCAGCTTATCTTTTCTATTATGGCTATTGTTTATGTAGTGGGATTATGTACTTATGTTTTTATCAGGATGAATATTTAGTACTTGACTCTTTTATGGGTTGTAACTAAACATGTTTACCTTCTGCTGCAATGAAATGATGTTTTAGACTTTCAAGTATTATTTATATCTGTCTTGTTGTAATTTTTCTGTTCTATATTCACTTAAAAATACTCCACCGAAGTTAAGGCATTCCCTTAGTGAGTGACCTTAGCGGGTGTGGGGTGTTACAAGAATAATGAATACAAG
The DNA here is from genome assembly GCA_030737875.1 of Allium sativum. Classification (NCBI taxonomy): domain Eukaryota; kingdom Viridiplantae; phylum Streptophyta; class Magnoliopsida; order Asparagales; family Amaryllidaceae; genus Allium; species Allium sativum. The sequence continues at coordinate 385,119,217 of CM060916.1, read as the reverse complement.
AGAATTTATTAATCTCTCTTTCAAGACCACAAAAGCGTGCGCACACTTTGCATCCCACGCAAAGACCTGATTCTGCTTCGTCGGTCCAGTCAATGGTGCAGTTATCTTTGTAAACTTCTTGATAAACTGCCGATATTATCTTGCTAAACCAAGGAAACTTCTAACTTTTGGTAAATTCTTAGGTCGATCCTTATCCTGAATCACTGCTACCTTAAAGGGATCCACCGTTATTCCTTGTCCCAATATAATATGACCCAAAAATCTCACTTCCTCCTTCCAGAAGTGACACTTCAAAATTTTAGCTCTCGGCCGATGCTTTTGCAAGATTTCCAAAATGATTCTCAAACGTTCCATGTGTTCTTCCTTAGTTTCGGTGTAAACCAATATATCGTCATATTGATATTATGGTGGGCCGACATCTCAAGTAAATCCCTTCGATCAAGCCTTTTTCATCTGATTCCTTGTCTGGTCTGCTGGCACATATGGTGTTCATGGAATAAGGCACTTTTTGACAACGTGGTAATGGACCCTACCAGCATTATCCATAAGGTTACGAACGATGTGTTTCTGTCGTTTCATGGTAGGCCTTACAGGGGCGCCTTTAGTTTCCGCTCTAGAAGGTTGATTGTTACCTTTGATGTCTCACTGGTTCTAAGCACGCCGCGGGAGGGTATAGGTTGACTTATGTAGTTGTTTCTTCTGTGGTCTCTTGTGGTCTTACGATTTTATCCATATGTCTCACTCCCCCCTTTTGGATCTTATGTCATTTGCTAGTTGTGCATATCCTCTATTACAGGTTTCTAGAGTAGGTACAGTTGGTGCTGGACAGTGTGTAACATCCCGTATTTTTAATAGTTGAATAATTGATTTATTTAATTATTTAAATAATGGTTTGGTAATTTTAAATGACATGAATTAAATATATTTAATATTTAATTAAAATAAATAATGGAATAATATATTATATTCTGAAATAGTCGGAAATAGTGGAATTCGTGATATTGTGTGAATTGGATTATTTATAAGATTTAATTCCATTTAGAATTGAATTATAATAACGAATTTAATATTTAAACGAAGTATGAACGTATAATTATAATATAATTTAAATCAAGCTCGTAATGGCGTGGTAGTTCATAATATGGAGTTTTGAACTTCAATTTAATATACAGAATCCACTTTTAGTTAGATTTCTTTGAAACAAGAAACGTTCGGATCTGGTGAACTATATTTTTCTAATGGAAGGGAAAAATCAAGATTTCGTCGTGTAGAATGTGATTTATGTCCAAATCAAATTCCCAAAAAGTAGCTATGGAATTCATTTATAATTTATAATGATTTATTTATATAATAAAAGAAATTTTATTATAAATTGATTATCGATTCAACCTAGATTTGAAATATCGAGTTACAAAACCAGATATGTATATTTTGGTGTTGTATGATATTCTATGGGGATATATACGACAATATTAATTTATTAATATTTAATTTAATTATTTTCAAATATATTAACATTTAACTAGTTTGTTTAGAGCCGTAGAAAATAGCCATTTTTGCAAACGACCTCTGTTTTTCGATGAAATTAATTTTGTTGGATCCAGAATGTTAAATTATTGTTAGATTTCATTTTTCGTGATTTTTGGAGTCAGTATGTTACCGTATAGGATTTTAATGTGAAAAATAGTCAATAATTTGACTTTAAAAATATACTGTGTGAGCACGGACTCAGAATTTGGCGAAACAAGTTTCATTGGGTCTATAATGTCGAACTGTAGCTAATGTCCGTTTTTATCGAATTTGGATATTGTATGTGATCATAGGAATTTTTAATGATAAATATAACATTAGTTGATTAAAAATGAATATAAAATTCGAATATAATTTTTTTAAATCACTCTACAAATACACTTTTATTTCTCCTAACCCTAACACTTCAATTTCTCTGGTTAAAATGTCAGTTGCCGGTTTCTTTCTCAAAACTAAATTCGTGATCATTAGAAAATCAAAACAAATTGTAGGAATTCCTATAAATCACTAAAGTGGTATATTCGAATTCAACAACCAAGGAGCTTGAAATTTTGTGTAAAATCATACTGTGCAACGCGGATTCCTGGAGGAGCAAAAATGTACAGTAGCCTAGGGTTTGAGCTAGCTCGAACTTGAGGGAGATTGGTATGTATTCAAGTGTGTAGTTGAATTCGTGACATTGACGAGTATCATTGGCGAAAATTTGGGGCAGTGCGATCTATAGAAATGTCGAACATATATTTGAAATCTCGAGTGATACTTGTAACACCTCACCTCCGCCAGGGTCACCCACAAAGGGAATGCACTAGTTTTGGTGGAGTATTATCCAAGTAAACATGCACAGAGATATCACAAGGCAGAACATAAATAAAGCAGTGGTAGAAATTAAAAACTAACTTTTTATTATTTTCAAGAAAAGATTCAAAAGATCATATATCCAAGATAGAAATTATTCCATTACATCAAGTTCCAAATAAAGAAGCATAAACTTAAAACAAAAGTAAATTATTCCCCATAAATAGCAGAAGCAGCCATAGCATAGCCCAAGACCAAACCGTACATGAGCTGTCAGAAAGCAAGCTGAATCCAAGCTAAGAGCTAGTGTTTCCTCCCTGAGAATCTGGGGGGGAACGAAAGAAAAAGAGGCAAAAGAAAAAGGGTCAGTCATAAAGACTGGTAAGCCCTAGTGACTTTCAGTATGAAAATTAGTAAAGGTAACATGATATGTGAAAACTGGAATTAAACATAAGGATAATAACAGAACTGGTAGGGTAATTAAGATAAATAGATAAGTCAAGTCTAGCATCGCATATTCAAGGTTCGCTGCACCAACTGTACTAGTATTCTAACCCAAGTCAAGCATTAACCATGAAATGATCCCTTGGCCCAGTATCATGAAGTGACCCATTACGGGGTCCTACGATACGATATACTAATCGATCGGCTCCCTATAAGTTCTAGCTCGTCATGTGTCTGTGTCATACGGCCCTATCCAGAAATGTAGTTACATGTGCCAGGTCCACCATAACGTGTATCAAGTCCTATGGTGCCAACCACCGACACGAATCAAGCATGCACAGTGTAAATCTACAGGTGCCCAATGCCTGCTTTTTCAACTCCGGACTACGTGCACGACCATAGTCCGCTTGAACCAACAATGGCGCACCTACTCAGCCGTCGTTATGGTCGCTTACAATCAGCCCAGTAATCGTGCCCCACCCTGCCTAGTCCCAGGGTATCGTGATACACCTAAGTGGGTTACTGCTGAAAAGGACCGCGTAACTAGGGTTTCTAATGGGTTAAGTGTTGTCATTCAAATTCGTGACTTAACCCTATCCAATTCATGTATCAAGTTGGTTAAGTGTGTTCAAGCGGTTCATGACTTAACCCTATCAAATCATCGTGTCAAGTTGGTTTAGTATATTCAAGTGGTTCATGACTTAACCCTATCACGTGGCATTAATTCATTAGTGCACCTCAACCTCTCACATTAGACTAACTGTTGTGGTTACTAGATTTGCCGGGCGGTTCCGGGCAGATTTACACCACAACATAGTCTAACTTCGGGTTTTACGTGCGATATGACCAACTACCCACATTGGATCCTATTGTTTGCAGCCACTGGATTTGTCGGGCGGTTCCGGGCATATTTACACTGCAAACTCAACCCAACCTCGAGTTGGCCATTTTCAAGTTTATCTAATTGTCATGCACACATTCAAGTTTTCATGTAAAAATTCATGTCGAGTTTTCATGTCATGTTTCATGTCAATTCTTGTCAAGTTCATGTCCATATCCAGGTTCAAGTTATAATAACGTTCACGTTTAAAGTTCAAAGTCAATTCATGTTTTACCTAGTCTACCCAAACGTATTCCCATCGCACGTAAGATCGAATCGATACGAATAAGTCTAATTAGGGAATAACATAAAAAGGGACGGGTATAAGGTGGCAAAAGTGATTACTTGCATAGCACGGTATAACTTGGAATAAATGATATAACATTACTGGCATATGGAATATTAGCCTCAAACATAAAGATTTCAAATCTAACAAAACAAGGTACTAGTCAAGATAACAGTTGTCATAAGGTGATAGTATAGTCATGGTAACGATTGACATAAGGTGATAGCATAATCATGGTAACGATTGACATAAGGTGATAGTCATAAACTTGTGATTAATAGCAGATTCAACATGATAATATGAGGGGTTTTATTTTTGATTTATAACATGAATAGGCCCCAAATCAATGTCATAGTAATATCCAAGAGTCAAGATCCAAGATGAACAAGAATGGATGTAAAACAGTCATCATACATAGGTCCAATTTCAATTTACATCATATTCATATTACATTTACACTTTAAATCTAAAAATAACTGGGGCTTATAGATCGTGGTTTGAGAATTAGAAAAAGAGAGTCGATGTTGAATCTTTATATGCTTAGTCAAGTCCTAACAGAAATCCCCAAATTAGCAACGTAGCTTCGTCGTAAAAGAAGTAATCTCTCTAACTTTTTGTAACACCCCGTGTATTCTATAACCGTGAAATTCATAAATTAAAGTATAAATAATTTCAAATCAAAGAATTAAAGGAAACGGGATACGCCATTGCGTTCGTCTCGGAAAAATACGCGAAATAGAGTCCGAGTTTTCGAAAATCGGAGTCCGTATGACCAAGATATGGCCTCCGGAAGTTTCAGAATTAGGTTTAAAATTCGAACAGACGTAAACAGCTCAGAAAAACTAATTCAAAATTCAAAATCGGGCCCAATTGGCCAAGGCGGGAAAATTCCCGCCCAAAGCACCCAGGTCGACTTGGCAGTCGACCTGGGGCTAGCCAGGTCGACTGGGCAGTCGACCTGGGTAACCCGTGTCGACTGCCAAGTCGACACGGTGTCGACTGGGGTGTCGACCTGGCCCCTGAGCCAGGTCGAACCCAGCCCACCCTGGCTGGCCAGGTCTGTGTTTGGTCGATTTTATGAGCCTTGCCTTGTCACTAGGGCTAGGTGTCAGCTCCTGGTTGGTCTCTCCTTCAAACGAACGGCTATTATTGAACCAAGCTTCATCGACGGTCTAAATCAACTCACAAACTCTATAAAAAGGACCTAAGGCTAACCCTAATTCACATAAACTAAAATGGAGATGAGACCGTCATGCTGCTGAGGAGAGACTGAAGATAGACGTCAGAAATAGAGAGACAACTAGGAGATAATTCAAAGCTTAAAGCAACATCAAATCAATCAAAGCATCGCCTACAACAAAAAAATAGCGTCTCCAAATTCAGAATTCAGATTTCTAAATTGAAGATTTGCCATACGCTGTAAGTAGAGTGCTATTCCGGTATGAATTAAATAATTGTGTTGATTTATGTAATGTAAGAAATGGAATTGTGGCGATAATAATCTATATTTGCATGTTGCTTTGATGCAAAACGATTTGGGAATATTATGGTATACGATTGGATATTTGCAAATACGCAATTTGTGTTGGAAACGAAATGGAATTGTGGCGATAATGACTTATATTTGTATGTTATTTTGATTCTAAACGATTTGGCAATGCTATGGTTTGATTCATACAAGTATGTGGCTTATGTTGACAACCACATGTTGTGGAATTTTGATTGGGACTTATGCAAGCATATGATTCATATTGAAAACTACATGTTTGTGGTAGTTATTTACAACACCCATTTGGTAAATGCCAGTATAAGATTCACGTTGAACAACAACTATATGTTGTAATAGTTTATTTTGAAATTCATGCAAGTCTATGGTCTATTGTTATGACAACATGATGTAAAATTCTATGGTCATCTTTAGTGTAATTTGATTCACCTAAGTATTATGATTCATATGAAGGTTATGTTGAAATTGGCATCATATTTCAAGTATAAAAATCATGATTTTGTGATAGTGACAAAAGCAAGCGTCGTTGTAAGCTTGTATTAATTTTATGAACATGTCTAAGCTATGTTTGTTATTATGCCTAGTTAAGAACATGTTTTCTAAGCATATGTTGTTATCTTAATCATATGATAATATATTTTTGGCACATAAGTTACATTAGAAATTTACACTATAATTGCATCCCCTTACAAGTTACATAGATTGGACAAAAACCCATGATTATATGAATAATAGGATTCATAATCAATTATGTTTATGCCATGACCATATAAGGACTCATGTTCAATTATGATTATGCCATAATTGTATGATTAGAGTGGTTCATGTTTAAGTACTATTTATGCCATGACTACATGTTTCGTTTACACCATGATTATGTGAATAGAATGATTCATGTTTAAGTATTGCTTATATTATATGTTGTTACAATTGCAAGTTCACATATGCCTATCTTATGATAATTAGATCGTATGTTGCAAGTTCATGCGTTCACACTCCCCTTTTTATGTCACCTTATAAACACCATGTTATAGCCTCCCCTTTCATATGGCTAAATTGGGTTTAAGTATTAAACCCAACACACCTTACATTGGAACGAACGAATAAAACGGGGGAAATGACGTTTGGGTTAAAAATATAGAACATATGTGTTGGCTTGTTTGACGCACGCCAATAACTTTGAAAAAACAATTAAGTGGCATAAATAAATCTTAACCAATAAAGATGAATTTGAATAATGGGACGCAAATATTTACACATAAAAAGAAGAAAGACAAAATATGTAAATGTAGAAAATACGATGTGTTTAACTCGAGGTTGGATTGAGTTGTGATGTAAATCTGCCCGGAACCGCCCGGCTGTCCAGTAGTCACAACAATACCTATCCAATGTGGGTGGTTAAACATGGAGCCCAATAAGGACCCGAGGTTAGACTGAGTTGTGGCGTAAGACTGCCCGGACCCAACCGGCAATAGGCAGCCACAACAATACCTGTCTAATGTGAGAGGTCAAGGCTTTAATAAGACAATTAAGGCTGAGTCAGGATTGATAGGATTAAGTAAATTATATTAATACTTAATCAAGATGGAACATGCTAAACAGACTGATTGGGGGTTAGGTTTATAACACACTTAACCAACTTAGCATGTTGGCTAGAAATAGAAAAACCTAGTAGCGGGGGACCCTTTTCAGCAGTAACCCTATAAGGTATCATGATACCCTGAAACTAGGCAGGGTGGGGCACGATTACTGGGCTGACTGTAAGAGGTCAAATCGACGGCGGTGGTGCAGCAGTGTAGGTTCTAACGGGGTGCGGGCGTGCACACACTCCGGCGCAGAAAAATAAGGCACTGGGCACCAATAGCATACCTGTGCATTCTAGGATTGTGTCGGGCCGCCACCATGGGACTTGATACACCCCATGGTGGGACCAGCTAGGTAACTACAACATCGGGGGCCGTAAGACACATGTAACTATGCGAGTAGGAGCCGATCATCATAAAATGGATCACTTCACCCTGATTATGGGGTGCCTGTTGGGAACTAGTTTATATGGGTACAGAGATTAGTATGGGGTACGATAGTATATTCGACCCTAGACAACTTAACTAAGTTTATGGTGCTTTCCCATTTCTAGTTTATACTTATCATACCCAGTTCTTTATTCATAGACTGAATAGTCCTAGACTTACTCAGGCTTTATGTCTGACTCTACTTTTCTTTCGTCTTCTTTTCTTCTGTTCCCCCCCCCCCCAGGTCCACAGGGAGGGAATACCGCAGCTTGACCAGCCTTCATATCCAACTTGAAGAGAAAGAATGTATTGCTTGGATCTTTTCGTTTGGACTATGGCTTTAGACAACAACTATGGGACTTTTGCAGTTTATTTATGTTTTCTTTATGCTTCTTTAAATAATGTAATCAAGACAGTTATGAAGATGTTATGTTTTTTTTGAAGTATTGTAAGACAATTATGGTATGGTTGGTGTAACACGTATTTTATTGAAATAAAAGTTGTTGTTTTCCGCTGTTCAAAAATATGTGTTCTTATATCTGTCTTGTATATCCGTGACTTATACTTATAAACCTCCACCAAAATTAGGGCACTCCCTTTGAGAGTGACCCTAACGGAGGTGGGGTGTTTCACTTGGTATCAGAGCATAGGTTTACCAGATAAGATAAAAAGTTTTGAAAATTTATTTTCAAAAAAGAAATTTAAAGAAGCATTTTTAAAAGAAAAATATTATTTTATTTTATTTTTTAAAAAAGGCAAAGTCCCCCCCAAAGCCATAGGTACTATCTCTTATCCTTCGTTTTGAATCTATCCTTTTTGTTTCAGCATGTCCGAAGAACTTAACTTGCCAGAGGGTGTGCCAATACCTGGTTGGTTTAAGTGGTTCTTAGAAGCAAGGGCCACTCAGCCAGGTCCTACCGTTCCTCCTCCCCCAGCTGCAGGAAATCATCCAGCTGCAGCAGCACCTCTTCCTCCATCTCCTCCATGGGGAAACACGTTTGCTAATATATGTAAAGATTTTAAAACTATGGGAGGAAAGGATTTCCATGGAACTGAGTCCTTCGTGGCAGCTAGAAATTGGCTGAAAGAAACCGAGTACTTATTCATCATCTTTGAGGTAGAAGATAGGCAGAAAGTACAACTGGCAGTATGGTTGCTAAAAGGTGAGGCTTCCTACTGGTGGGAAGTCACTAATGCAGAAAGACCAGTGGAAACATGGGAGGACTTTAGGGCAAGGTTTGAGGCTAAATTTCTCTCAGATGCGGAAAGGAGTTTGCAGTTGGAAAAATTCTTATTTCTTAAGCAAGGGAACAAGACAGTCAAAGAGTATGTTAATCAGTTCGATGAGCTGGCTAGGTTTGGGCTGGACCTAGTCAACACCCCGCACAAGAAGGCTCTCCGTTTTGTCAAAGGGTTGAATGAGCCATTACACAGTTTGGCCATGACCCATATACCCATGGGAGCTACGTATGAAAGGTTGGTACAGATGGCGTTGTTGAACGAAGAGGATAAGGGCAAGAAGGAGACAAAGGCAGAAAGCTCTCAAGGGAAGAAAGAGGGTTTGCAGCCTAAGAAGACAGACTTTAAGAAGGGCGGGAAAGGCAACAAAGAGAAGAGGAAGTGTAATTTCTGTGGCAAAGTGGGGCACTTAGTGAAAGATTTCCGGAAAAAGAAGGCCAAGGAGAATGGTGGGTGCTTTTCTTGCGGTGAGACAGGCCACAGGGCTAAGGACTGCCCAAAGAAACGAGGACAGGGGCAGAGGGTTGGATCCACCTCAGGGGAACAAGTTCATGTGCTAGAAGCACCACCTCTGCAACAGCGAGGTATAAATACTTCTGTAGAAAGTGTAGTTTATCTTTATGATCACCCCGTTCGCACTTTATTTGATTCTGGCGCATCACACTCCTTTATCTCGTCTGCTTTAGTAGAATCTCTGCACCTAAAAACTAGTATGGTAGAGGACCCCTTAATTGTTTCAAACCCAATTGGGGGCCCAGCTCATTTGTCTATGATCTGTTTGGGACTGAAAATTTCTATTCTAAGCGTAGAATTTCAATGTAGTGCCTTTGTTTTGGGCTTTTCGGGATATGGTTTGATTTTGGGCATGGATTGGCTATCCAGTAATGGGGCCATCCTTGATTGTGAGAAAAGGGTTGTTAGGCTCCTAACCCAGCTCGGTAATACTTTGGAAATTTCTTGTAATCCCTCGTATGCGGTTATGCTTAGTTACCTTGAATCGCTAGATGCCTCTGTTGAAAATTTGCAATCAGTTAGAGTGGTCCGGGAATATCCGGATGTCTTCGAAGAGGTGAAGGGCTTGCCTCCGAAGCGGGAGATAGACTTCCGCATATACCTTGTAGATAATACAAAGCCCGTTGCGTTGCCCGTTAGACACATGGCTCCACGGGAAAGGAAAGAGCTCAGTAAACAAATTAAAGAGCTTCTAGAAAAGGGTTCATTAGGAGGAGCATTTCAGAATGGGGCGCTCCAGTGGTGTTCGCTACAAAGGCGGATGGTTCACTCCGTCTATGTGTTGACTATAGGGAGCTCAACAAGCTAACGAAAAAGAATAGGCACCCTCTCCCCAGAATTGACGATTTGTTTGATCAGCTTGTAGGAGCGTCTGTTTTCTCCCAACTCGATTTAGTGACCGGTTTTCATCAGCTAAGGGTGGCTGAAGATAGTATCGATAAAATGGCATTCAGAACCCCAGACGGCTTCTTTGAATGGCTTGTCATGCCTTTCGGCTTGACAAATGCACATGCTTACTTCGTGGACCTGATGAGTAGGATATTCAGAGATTTCCTCAATAAGTTCGTAGTGGTCTTCGTAGACGATATCCTTATCTTCTCAAAGAGTGAAGAGGAACATGCTCAACACTTAAGGGCAATCATGGAAACTCTGCGAGTCCATCAGCTAAAAGCCAAATTCTCCAAATGCCACTTTTGGAGAGAAGAAGTGAGGTTCCTTGGGCACATAGTATCCAAACAAGGGTTAGCAGTGGACCCTGCTAAGGTAGTGGCGGTACAGGATTGGAAGACACCAAGGAATGCAACCGAGGTCCGAAGTTTTCTAGGACTAGCAGGTTTCTATCGAAAGTTCATAAAGGATTTTTCGAAAATCTCAGCTCCGCTCACGAAATTGACCAAGAAGAATCTAGCATTCAATTGGGACTTGGATTGCGAGTTTGCTTTCCAGCGACTAAAAAGGGCTCTTACAACAGCCCCAGTTTTGACGTTGCCAGATGGAAGCAAGATGTTCACTGTTTATACAGATGCATGTGGGACAGGGCTAGGCGCCGTCTTAATGCAAGAAGGAAGGGTAGTAGCTTATGGCGGGAGGTAGTTGAAAGTGCACGAAAAGAACTACCCGACCCACGATCTTGAGTTAGCTGCCATCGTCTTTGCACTCAAGTCTTGGCGACACTATCTCCTAGGTGAGAAGTTCGAACTTTACACTGACCATAAATCGTTGAAATATCTTTTCTCGCAGAAAGATCTTAACTTGAGGCAACAGAGATGGATGGAGTTTCTTGCCTCGTACGATTTCGAGATCTCCTACACTCCGGGCAAAGGCAACGTAGTGGCAGACGCGTTGAGCCGAAAGAAATTGACCCTAAGCCCGCTGTTTGTTGAAAGACAAAGCCTAGAGTTTATAGCCAGCTTCGACTTTAGGCCTTCCTCCGATTTTGTACCGGGCTTGTTAGCATCTCTCGAAATGCGCCCGACTTTAGTGGACTCAATAGGGATAGCACAACGCGAAGACCCTCAGCTTGTGGAAACGATTGATAGGCTAATTAGGGGTGAGACTTCAAGTCACCTCAACAGATACTCCATCGACGATAAGGGTTGGCTAAGGCGAGACGGAAGGCTATGCGTCCCACAGACAAGGGATTTAGTAAAGAGGGTTCTCGAGGAAGCACATCACTCCAAGATGACGATACACCCAGGCGGAGATAAAATGTACAAGGACATAAAAAGAACTTTCTTTTGGAACGGCATGAAAAAGGACGTGGCAGAATTCGTTTCTAAGTGTATGGTGTGCCAACAGGTTAAGGCGGAACAGAAAAAGCCTGGCGGTCTGCTACATCCTCTAGAGGTCCCGCAGTGGAAGTGGGATAGCATCTCAATGGACTTTATCGATGGGCTGCCTAGGTCTAGGAGAGGCAACACTAGCATTTGGGTAATAGTGGATAGGCTTACTAAAAACGCCCACTTTTTACCTGTCAAAAGTAAAAGAACTGCCTCATTCCTAGCATCTCTTTACCTCAAGGAAATCGTTCGACTCCATGGAATACCATCCAGCATTGTTAGTGACCGAGACCCTATCTTCACCAGTGAGTTTTGGCGGAGTCTGCAAGAAGCAGTAGGAACGCAGTTATGCTTGAGCACAGCCTATCATCCCCAAACCGACGGCCAAACAGAAAGAGTGAACAGAGTTTTGGAGGACCTTTTAAGACTGTGCGTCCTTGACTTCGGAGGGACATGGGAAGACCACCTTCCTTTGGTGGAATTTGCCTACAATAACAGCTATCAAGCAACCATCGGGATGGCGCCCTTCGAAGCTTTATATGGAAGACCGTGCCGATCGCCCACTTGTTGGTGGGAGTCTACTGATAAACTCATACTTGGACCAAATATGATCCGAGAGACTTCAGAAAAAGTAGACTTAATACGAAGAAGGATGAAGACGGCCCAAGACAGACAAAAGTCCTACGCCGACAAGAGGAGGACCGACCTTGAATTTGAGGTTGGAGACAGAGTTTTTCTTAAGGTATCTCCGCTAAGGAACGTTGTCCGTTTTGGAACCACAGGAAAGCTAGCACCAAGGTTCGTAGGGCCATTCCCTATCATCGAGAAAATTGGGAAAATGGCCTATAGATTAGAGCTACCCGAAAAGCTGGCCGGAGTTCACAACGTTTTTCATGTTTCACATCTCCGAAAATGTCTACGTGAGTCTGCTGAAGTGGTAAAGCCAAATATCCTAGAAGAAGCTGAAGTGGAACGCAAAGCAACCGTGAGGAAAGTTCCAACCCGCATATTAGGAACGGAAGTGAAGAAGCTACGCAACCGCGAAGTCAAGCTCGTCAAAGTTCAGTGGAGCGACGCCGAAGGAGATGCAACTTGGGAGACTGAAGCTAGAATACGCGCTGCCTACCCTTTTCTTTTCGAGGGTACATCTTTGATCCTTCCTTTTCCTTAAGTTGCGCTTTTATCTATCTTTTTTTTAAGGTATATCTCCTCGACCCTATCTTTTAGGTAGAAACTCTTTGGATGGAAACATGTAGTTGGAACATGTTATGGATGATGGTTGCAAGTGATTGCTAGTGGTTGCTCGTGGTTGCATATACACACACAATCTAGGTTTTAGATCGGCTCAGTCACTTCATATTGCATATGCATATATGTTTGCATTCGTATATGGTTGAACTTTAATGTGTTGTCATATGGATGTTGCATTTATATGAATGATTGTGCACTCATGTAGAATCATGAATAGGAGGATTTGCATACATAATGGATTCATAGCACTTACATAATTCGCATTAAGGAGGTCAATTGAATCAGTAGACCGCCTGATTTTGCATTAGATTAGTACATGTACACACACACTTCACATATGATCATGAAGCATTAGAAGTATTTTAAGGACAATGGATGATCGTGTTTGATGGATGAGTAGATGGATGTTTGGATGTTAGGATATACATTCTTCCTAACTTGAAGATTTCGTGGACGAAATCCTTTTAAGTGGGGGAGAATGTAACACCCCGTGTATTCTGTAACCGTGAAATTCATAAATTAAAGTATAATTAATTTCAAATCAAAGAATTAAGGGAAACGGGATAAGCCATTGCGTTCGTCTTGGAAAAATACGCGAAATAGAGTCCGAGTTTTCGAAAATCGGAGTCCGTATGACCAAGATATGTCCTCCGGAAGTTTCAGAATTAGGTTTAAAATTCGAACAGATGTAAACAGCTCAGAAAAACTAATTCAAAATTCAAAATCGGGCCCAATTGGCCAAGGCGGGAAAATTCCCGCCCAAAGCACCCAGGTCGACTTGGCAGTCGACCTGGGGCTAGCCAAGTCGACTGGGCAGTCGACCTGGGTAACCCGTGTCGACTGCCAAGTCGACACGGTGTCGACTGGAGTGTCGACCTGGCCCTTGAGCCAGGTCGAACCCAGCCCACCCTGGCTGGCCAGGTCTGTGTTTGGTCGATTTTCTGAGCCTTGCCTTGTCACTAGGGCTAGGTGTCAGCTCCTGGTTGGTCTCTCCTTCAAACGAACGGCTATTATTGAACCAAGCTTCATCGACGGTCTAAATCAACTCACAAACTCTATAAAAAGGACCTAAGGCTAACCCTAATTCACATAAACTAAAATGGAGATGAGACCGTCATGCTGCTGAGGAGAGACTGAAGATAGACGTCAGAAATAGAGAGACAACTAGGAGATAATTCAAAGCTTAAAGCAACATCAAATCAATCAAAGCATCGCCTACAACAAAAAAATAGCGTCTCCAAATTCAGAATTCAGATTTCTAAATTGAAGATTTGCCATACGCTGTAAGTAGAGTGCTATTCCGGTATGAATTAAATAATTGTGTTGATTTGTGTAATGTAAGAAATGGAATTGTGGCGATAATAATCTATATTTGCATGTTGCTTTGATGCAAAACGATTTGGGAATATTATGGTATACGATTGGATATTTGCAAATACGCAATTTGCGTTGGAAACGAAATGGAATTGTGGCGATAATGACTTATATTTGTATGTTATTTTGATTCTAAACGATTTGGCAGTGCTATGGTTTGATTCATACAAGTATGTGGCTTAACCACATGTTGTGGAATTTTGATTGGGACTTATGCAAGCATATGATACATATTGAAAACTACATGTTTGTGGTAGTTATTTACAACACCCATTTGGTAAATGCCAGTATAAGATTCACATTGAACAACAACTATATGTTGTAATAGTTTATTTTGAAATTCATGCAAGTCTATGGTCTATTGTTATGACAACATGATGTAAAATTCTATGGTCATCTTTAGTGTAATTTGATTCACCTAAGTATTATGATTCATATGAAGGTTATGTTGAAATTGGCATCATAGTTCAAGTATAAAAATCATGATTTTGTGAAAGTGACAAAAGCAAGCGTCGTTGTAAGCTTGTATTAATTTTATGAACATGTCTAAGCTATGTTTGTTATTATGCCTAGTTAAGAACATGTTTTCTAAGCTTATGTTGTTATCTTAATCATATGATAATATATTTTTGGCACATAAGTTACATTAGAAATTTACACTAGAATTGCATCCCCTTACAAGTTACATAGATTGGACAAAAACCCATGATTATATGAATAATAGGATTCATAATCAATTATGTTTATGCCATGACCATATAAGGACTCATGTTTAATTATGATTATGCCATAATTATATGATTAGAGTGGTTCATGTTTAAGTACTATTTATGCCATGACTACATGTTTCGTTTACACCATGATTATGTGAATAAAATGATTCATGTTTAAGTATTGCTTATATTATATGTTGTTACAATTGCAAGTTCACATATGCCTATCTTATGATAATTAGATCGTATGTTGCAAGTTCATGCGTTCACACTCCCCTTTTTATGTCACCTTATAAACACCATGTTATAGCCTCCCCTTTCATATGGCTAAATTGGGTTTAAGTATTAAACCCAACACACCTTACATTGGAACGAACGAATAAAACGGGGGAAATGACGTTTGGGTTAAAAATATAGAACATATGTGTTGGCTTGTTTGACGCACGCCAATAACTTTGAAAAAACAATTAAGTGGCATAAATAAATCTTAACCAATAAATATGAATTTGAATAATGGGACGCAAATATTTACATATAAAAAGAAGAAAGACAAAATATATAATGTAGAAAATACGATGTGTTTAACCCGAGGTTGGATTGAGTTGTGATGTAAATCTGCCCGGAACCGCCCGGCTGTCCAGTAGTCACAACAATACCTATCCAATGTGGGTGGTTAAACATGGAGCCCAATAAGGACCCGAGGTTAGACTGAGTTGTGGCGTAAGACTGCCCGGACCCAACCGGCAACAGGCAGCCACAACAATACCTGTCTAATGTGAGAGGTCAAGGCTTTAATAAGACAATTAAGGCTGAGTCAGGATTGATAGGATTAAGTAAATTATATTAATACTTAATCAAGATGGAATATGCTAAACAGACTGATTGGGGGTTAGGTTTATAACACACTTAACCAACTTAGCATGTTGGCTAGAAATAGAAAAACCTAGTAGCGGGGGACCCTTTTCAGCAGTAACCCTATAAGGTATCATGATACCCTGAAACTAGGCAGGGTGGGGCACGATTACTGGGTTGACTGTAAGAGGTCAAATCGACGGCGGTGGTGCAGCAGTGTAGGTTCTAACGGGGTGCGGGCGTGCACACACTCCGACGCAGAAAAATAAGGCACTGGGCACCAGTAGCATACCTGTGCATTCTAGGATTGTGTCGGGCCGCCACCATGGGACTTGATACACCCCATGGTGGGACCAGCATAGGTAACTACAACATCGGGGGCCGTAAGACACATGTAACTATGCGAGTAGGAGCCGATCATCATAAAATGGATCACTTCACCCTGATTATGGGGTGCCTGTTGAGAACTTGTTTATATGGATACAGAGATTAGTATGGGGTACGATAGTATATTCGACCCTAGACAACTTAACTAAGTTTATGGTGCTTTCCCATTTCTAGTTTATACTTATCATACCCAGTTCTTTATTCATAGACTGAATAGTCCTAGACTTACTCAGGCTTTATGTCTGACTCTACTTTTCTTTCGTCTTCTTTTCTTCCATTCCCCCTCCCCCCCAGGTCCACAGGGAGGGAATACCGCAGCTTGACCAGCCTTCATATCCAGCTTGAAGAGAAAGAATGTATTGCTTGGATCTTTTCGTTTGGACTATGGCTTTGGACAACAACTATGGGACTTTTGCAGTTTATTTATGTTTTCTTTATGCTTCTTTAAATAATGTAATCAAGATAGTTATGAAGATGTTATGTTTTTTTTTTTGAAGTATTGTAAGACAATTATGGTATGGTTGGTGTAACACGTATTTTATTGAAATAAAAGTTGTTGTTTTCCGCTATTCAAAAATATGTGTTCTTATATCTGTCTTGTATATCCGTGACTTATACTTATAAACCTCCACCAAAATTAGGGCATTCCCTTTGAGAGTGACCCTAACGGAGGTGGGGTGTTTCACTTTTCAACCAGGATTAGAGCAGCATAAGGTCAGAAAGAATTTTGTGTAGAGAGACTAGTGTGAGGGGCTGTATTTATGGGGTCAGGTCAACGAATGTGGACAGAAACGAGGCCAGAAACATCAAAGTGAATCCAGCTTCAAAAATGGGCTCGGGCACCAGGTCGACCCCCAGGTCGACACTATGGTCGACCCCCATGTCGACACTATGGTCGACCTGGTCCTGGGTAGGTCGACTACATAGTCGACCCCCCAGATCGACCTGGTCCTGGGCGGGAAATTTCCCGCTCAGTCCAATCTGAGGTTTGAATTTCGAATTTTGAACTCGAATTGAACTATTTTGAACTTGAAAACTTCGAAAGGCCATAACTTGGTCATACGGGCTCCGATTTTCGAAAACTCGGACTCGTTTCCAAGCAGAATTTCGAGACGAACGCAATGGCCTAAACCGTTTCCTTTGATTCTTATTTTGAAAATTAATTCTGCCTTGATTTATAGTTATTACATGTTATAAAAACACAGGTTGTTACATTCTCCCCCCTTAAAGGATTTCGTCCCCGAAATCTCTAAGTTAGGGAGGATGTGTCCTACCATCCATCATCCATCTACTCAAAGCATCATCCACAAGCAACCATTGTCCTTAAAAGATTTCTAGTGCTGTATGAACATATGCAGAAAGTGTGTGTATATGTTCTTATCTAATGCAAAAGATTAGACGATTACCGATTCAGTTAACCTCCTTAATGCAAAATATGTTAGTGTCATGAATCCAACATGTATGCAAATTCCTAACATAGTTTATAATCTCTACATGAGTGCACAAACATTCATCCATATGCAACATCCAAGTGATAGCATAACAAGTTCCATCCATGTACAAGTATGAGCACTCATGCATATGCAACATGAAAATGTGACTGAGCCGATCTAGTGCCTAATGTGTGTCATGCATCCACTAGCATCCACTTGCAACCACTTGCAACCATTTGCAAACATCAACCATAACATGTTTCAATCACATGTTTACATCCATATGGTTCTACCTAAGGTTCTCAAGATAAGATCGAGAAGATAAAGAGACAAACCTATATAGTAGAGGCATGATATGAAAAGGTTTTCAAGTTTATAGGAAAAAGAGATCGAAAACGTACCCTAAAAAAGAAATGGGTAAAGTGCGTGTATCTTCTCTTCGGTTTCCCAAGTTGCGTCTTCTTGGGCTTCACTCCACTGCACTTTAACCAGCTTGACTTCTCGATTCCTTAGCTTCTTAATCTCCGTTCCTAAGATACGAATCAGAACTCGCCTCAATGTTGCTTCTTTTTCCACTTCTACGTCTTCAAGATGCTTGGCTCAACCACTTCGGCTGACTCATGCAAGCACTTCCGGATATGCGAGACGTGAAAGACATTGTGCACCCCAGCCAGCTTCTCGGGTAAGTCTACCTTATAGGCCATCCATCCAATCTTCTCAGTGATGGGGAACGGTCCTACGAACCTTGGTGCTAGCTTTCAAACTGCTCCAAAACGAACTACATTGCGTAACGGAGAAACTTTTACAAAGTCCATATCTCTGACTTCGAACTCTAGGTATGTCCTTCTCTGGTCCGCATAAGATTTCTGTCTATCTTGGGCCGTTTTCATCCGTCTTCGTATCAACTCAACCTTCTCAGAAGTGTCCCTTATCATGTCGGGCCCAAGTATAAGTCTGTCTGTCGTCTCCCACCAACAAGTTGGCGATTTTCACGGTCTTCCATACAGGGCTTCGAACGGTGCCATTCCGATGCTAGCTTGGTAACTATTATTATATGCAAACTCCATGAGAGGAAGATGGTCTTCCCAAGTGCCACCAAAGTCAAGAATGCATAGCCTCAGGAGATCTTCTAGTACCCTATTTACCCTTTCGGTTTTTCCATCGTCTGTGGGTGATAGGCCATACTTAAATTCAGTCGTGTTCCCATTGCTTCTTGCAGACTTTTCCAGAACTGGTTAGTGAAAATCGGGTCACAATCACTAACTATACAAGAAGGAACTCCATGCAACCGTACTATCTCTCGAAGGTAAATAGACGCTAGCCCTAATGCGGTTCTCTTGCTTTTCACCGGAATGAAGTGAGCACTTTTCGTGAGTCTATCAACTATGACCATATGCTAGTATTTCCCTTCCTTGACCTAGGCAGTCCATCCACGAAATCCATCGAGATACTCTCCGACTTCCATTGCAGAACTTCCAAAGGATGTAATAGCCCACCGGGCTTCTTCGACTCGGCCTTTACTTGTTGGCACACCATGCACTTCGAAACGAACTCTGCCACATCCTTTTTCATTCCAGCCCAAAAGAAAATGTGTTTCATATCCCTGTACATCTTATCCCCTCTGGGATGTATAGTCATCCTCGAGTGATGCACTTCTTCGAGAACTTTCCTTACTAGGTCTCCCACTTGTGGGACACATAGCCTCCCATCGCGCCTTAGCCATCCCTTGTCATCTATGGCATACCTACTGAGGCGACTCGATGTCTCACCCCTAATCAGCTTGTCCATGATTTCGACTATCTGTGGGTCTTCCTTTTGTGAAGTCCCTACTTGATCTAGAAGTGTAGGTCTTAACTCAAGAGATGCAAACGTAGCAGTCAATGACTCAACAGCTGGTGTAAAATCAAAGGTTGCTATAAACTCAAGGCTTTTCCTTTCAATAAACAATGGGCTCAACGTCAACCTTTTTCTACTTAGCGCGTCCGCCACCACATTACCCTTGCCAGGGGTATAAGCTATATCGAAGTCATATGATGCCAAGAACTCCATCCACTGCTGTTGCCTCGGATTCAAGTCTTTCTATGAGAAGAGGTACTTAAGCGATTTGTGGTCGGTATACAGCTCGAACCTCTCCCCTAGAAGATAATGGCGCCAAGCTTTAAGTGCAAAAACAATCATGGCCAACTCCAAGTCATGCGTGGGATAGTTTTTCTCACGAACTTTAAGTTGTCTGCCCCCGTAGCATATTACTCTTCCTTCTTGCATTAGGACAACGCCTAACCCCGTGCCGCACGCATCTGTGTACTTGGTAAACATCTTACCTCCATCGGGTAATGCCAAAACTGGGGCTGCGGTGAGGGCTCTCTTAAGTCTCTGAAAAGCAGCGTCACATTCTATGTCCCATGCAAAAGGTAGGTTCTTCTTTGTTAACTTAGTAAGAGGGGCTGAAATCTTAGCGAAGTCCTTAATGAACTTCCTGTAGTAGCCCGCCAAACCGAGAAAGCTCCTCACCTCCGTTGCATTCTTAGGAATTTTCCAGTCCTGTACCGCAACTACCTTTGCGGGGTCCATGGCTATGCCTTGCTTAGAAACTACATGTCCAAGGAATCGAACTTCCTTCCTCCAAAAATGGCATTTGGAGAACTTAGCCTTTAACTAGTGTGCCCTAAGTGTTTCCATGACTTCTTTGAGATGTCTACCATGCTCTTATTCATCTTTTGAGAAGATCAAAATATCATCCACGAAAACTACCACAAACTTGTTAAGGAACTCCGGAAACACCCTACTCGTCAAATCCACAAAGTATGCGGGTGCATTTGTTAACCCAAACGGCATGACGAGCCATTCGAAGAACCCATATGGAGTCCTAAACGCAGTTTTGTCAATGCTATCCTCAGCCACTCTAAGCTGATGGAATCCTATGGCTAGATCGAGTTGAGAGAAAACAGATGCTCCCACAAGCTGGTCAAACAAATCTTCGATTCTTGGTAGTGGGTGCCTATTCTTCTTCGTCAGCTTGTTTAACTCACGATAATCTACACATAGATGAAGCGATCCATCTGCCTTAGTAGCGAATACCACCGGAGCACCCCATTCAGAAATGCTTCGCCTTATGAAATTTTTCTCAAGCAACTCATTAACTTGTTTACTGAGCTCTCTTCTTTCTCGAGGGGCCATGTGCATAACGGGCAATGAAACTGGCTTGGCATTATCAACAAGATAAATTCGGAAGTCTATCTCGCGTTTAGGAGGTAACCCCCTCACTTCATCAAAGACATCTGGATATTCTCGGACCACTCTTACAGATTGCAAATTATCGTCGAACGAGTCAAGGGATTCAAGATAACACAACATGACCGGACCCTTAGGGTTACAAGAAATTTCAAGGGTATTGCCGAGGCGAGTCATGAGCCTCACTACCCTTTGTTCACAATCAAGAATGGCTCCATAATCGGACATCCAATCCATACGTAGGATCAAACCGTATCCCATAAATCCGAGAACATAAGCATTACACATGAATTCTACGCTTAAGATACAGATCCTCAAATCCACACACATCATAGATAAATGGGCGGAGCCCCCAATTGGATTTGAAACTATAACAGGATTCTCAACCAGACTAGTACTTAGGTGCAGATTTTCAACAATATCAAAAGAAATAAAAGTATGCGATGCGCCAGAGTCAAATAAGGTTCGAACAGGAAAGTCAGAAATGTAAACAAGGCTTTCTACGGAAATATTACTACCTCGGTCAGGAGCTGGAGAGGTGTTGAGAGCATGCAACTTCCCTCCAGAAGGTCCTGCTCGCTAGGTCTGCCCTTGCCCCTGCCCTTACTTCATAGGGCAATCCTTGCTGATGTGTCCAGTATCTCCACAATGAAAGCATTCACCCAACTTCCTCTTCTTCTATCTACAGTCTTTAGCTAGATGTCCAGTAATACCACAAAAGTTGCACTTCCTTGTCTCACGTGGTTTGTTGTTGCTCTTGTTATTCTTGTTACTCTTGTTGTTTCCCTTCTTGAAGTCAGCTTTCTTATTCTGAGTCTCATTAGGCTTAACCTCCTTCTTGATATCCTTGTCTTCCTCATGAAGTAGATCCATATCCACCAAGCTTTCAAAGGTCGCCTCCATGGGTATATGAGTTAGGGCCAAGCTATGTAGTGGCTCGTTTAATCTCGAGCAAAGCGTACAAACTTTTTCTGGGTTGTGTTGACCAAATCCAAACCGAACCGAGCAAGCTGATTAAACTTATTCACGTACTCCCTAACAGACATGTCCCCTTGCTTGAGTGCTAGGAACCTCTCCATCTGAAGGTTCTCTTCTGCTGACGACAAGAATTTAAGCCCAAACCTCTCTCTAAAGTCTGCCCAAGTCTCAACTGGCCTGGTAGCGTTGGTGACTTCCCACCAAAATGCAGCTTCCTCTTTCAACAACCATGCTGCTAACTGAACTTTCCTATGGTCCTCCATATCAAAGATAATGAATAAGTCTTCCATCTCCTTTAGCCAATTTCGTGCCTCAACAAAGGTTTCAGTTCCAACGAAATTCTTGCCGTCCATTGCTTTAAAGTCTTTGCATATTTTGGCAAAGGCGGTACCAGGAGGAGGAGGAACCGCAGCCACTGGGGGAGGAGGAGGAGGGATGTCTGCCGTGCCCGCGTCATTGGGCCTGGCTTCTAAGTACCTTCGGAACCATCCAAGCATGGGTATTCCCTCAGGTAGGTTGAGATCGGCCATGCTGAAAAACGAAAAGAAAAGATTCAAATGAGGAAACAAAGGAAAGTGCTAATGGCTTTTTGGGGAATAGCCTTTTTAAACATAAAACTTTTCTTGAAAAAGGCTTCTTTGAAATGGTTTTGAAAATTGTTTCAGAAGGTTTTTAAAACTTTTGCCCAGCCTGGTAACCTTCTGCTCTGATACCAAATGTAACACCCAACCTCCGCTAGGGTCACTCACAAAGGGAATGCACTATTTTTGGTGGAGTATTATCTAGGTAAACATGCATAGAGATATCACAAGGCAGAACATAAATAAAGCAGTGGTAGAAATTAAAAACCAACTTTTTATTATTTTCAAGAAAAGAGTCAAAAGCTCATATATCCAAGATACAAATTATTCCATTACATCAAGTTCCAAATAAAGAAGCATAAACTTAAAACCAAAGTAAATTATTCCCCATAAATAGCAGATGCAGCCATAGTATAGCCCAAGACCAAACCATACATGAGCTATCCGAAAGCAAGCTAAATCCAAGCTAAGAGCTATTGTTTCCTCCCTGAGAACTTGGGGAGGGGGGACGAAAGAAAAAGAGGCGAAAGAAAAAGGGTCAGTCATAAAGACTGGTAAGCCCTAGTGACTTTCAGTATGAAAACTAGTAAAGGTAACATGATATGTGAAAACTGGAATTAAACATAAGGATGATAACAGAACCGGTAGGGTAATTAAGATAACAAGATAAGTCAAGTCTAGCATCGCATATTCAAGGTTCGCTGCACCAACTGTACTAGTATTCTAACCCATGTCAAGCATTAACCATGAAATGATCCCTTGGCCCAGTATCATGAAGTGACCCATTACGGGGTCCTACGTTACGATCTACTAATCGATCGGGTCCCTACAAGTTCTAGCTCGTCATGTGTCTGTGTCATACGGCCCTATCCAGAAATGTAGTTACCTGTGCTAGGTCCACCATAGGGTGTATCAAGTCCTATGGTGCCAACCACCAACACGAATCAAGCACGCACAATGTAAATCTACGGGTGCCCAATGCCTGCTTTTTCAACTCTGGACTACGTGCACGACCATAGTCCGTCTGAACCTACAATGGCGCACCTACTCAGCTGTCGTTCTAGTCGCTTACAATTAGCCCAGTAACCATGCCCTACCCTACCTAGTCCCAGGGTATCGTGATACATCTAAGTGGGTTACTGCTGAAAAGGACCGCGTAACTAGGGTTTCTAATGGGTTAAGTGTTGTCATTCAAATTCGTGACTTAACCCTATCCAATTCATGTATCAAGTTGGTTAAGTGTGTTCAAGCGGTTCATGACTTAACCCTATCAAATCATCGTGTCAAGTTGGTTAAGTATATTCAAGTGGTTCATAACTTAACCCTATCACGTGGCATTAATTCATTAGTGCACCTCAACCTCTCACATTATACTAACTGTTGTGGTTACTGGATTTGCCGGGCAGTTCTGGGCAGATTTACACCGCAACATAGTCTAACCTCGGGTTTTACGTGCGATATAACCAACTACCCACATTGGATCCTATTGTTTGCAGCCACTGGATTTGCCGGGCGGTTCCAGGCAGATTTACACTGCAAACTCAACTCAACCTCGTGTTGGCCATTTTCAAGTTTATCTAATTGTCATGCCCACATTCAAGTTTTCATGTAAAAATTCATGTCGAGTTTTCATGTCATGTTTCATGTCAAATCGTGTCAAGTTCATGTCCATATCTAGGTTCAAGTTATAATAACGTTCATGTTTAAAGTTCAAAGTCAATTCATGTTTTACCTAGTCTACCTAATCGTATTCCCATCGCATGTAAGCTCGAATCCTTACAAATAATTCTAATTAGGGAATAACATTAAAAGGGACGGGTACAAGGTGGCAAAAGTGATTACTAGCATAGCACGGTATAACATGGAATAAATATTATAACATTATTGGCATATGGAATATTAGCCTCAAACAAAAAGATTTCAAATCTAACAAAATAAGGTACTAGTCAAGATAACAGTTGTCATAAGGTGATAGTATAGTCATGGTAACGATTGACATAAGGTGATAGCATAATCATGGTAACGATTGACATAAGGTGATAGTCATAAACTTGTGACTGATAGCAGATTCGACATGATAATATGAGGGGTTTTATTTTTGATTTATAACATGAATAGGCCTTAAATCAATGTCATAGTAATATCCAAGAGTCAAGATCCAAGATGAACAAGAATGGATGTAAAACAGTCATCATACATAGGTCCAATTTCAATTTACATCATATTCGTATTACATTTATAGTTTAAATCTAAAAATAACTAGGGCTTACAGATCATGGTTTGAGAATTAGAAAAAGAGAGTCGATGTTGAATCTTTATATGCTTAGTCAAGTCCTAACAGAAATCCCCAAATCAGCAACGTAGCTTCGACGTAGAAGAAGTAGTCTCTTTAACTTTTCAACCAGAATTAGAGCAGCATAAGGTCAGAAAGAATTTTGTAGAGAGACTAGTGTGAGGGTTGTATTTATAGGGTCTGGTCAACGAATGTGGATAGAAACGAGGCCAGAAACAACAAAGTGAATCCAGCTTCAAAAATAGGCTCGGGCACCAGGTCGACCCCCAGGTCGACACTATGGTCGACCTGGTCCCGGGTAGGTCGACTACATAGTCGACCCCCAGGTCGACCTGGTCCTAGGCGGGAAATTTCCCGCCCAGTCCAATCTGAGGTTTGAATTTCGAATTTTGAATTCAAATTGAATTGTTTTGAACTTGAAAACTTCTGAAAACTTCGAAAGGCCATAACTTGGTCATACGGGCTCCGATTTTCGAAAACTTGGACTCGTTTCCAAGCAGAATTTCGAGACGAACGCAATGGCGTAACCCGTTTCCCTTGATTATTATTTTAAAAATTAATTCTTCCTTGATTTATAGTTATTACATGTTATTAAAACACGGGTTGTTACAATACTAGTTCGACGTGATGTTACCAGGAAGCTCGAGTTGTATATCGTTGGTATGAGGAGGATGAGGAAGGGAAGAGAAGGGGTTTGGTGAAATCGATGTGAAGTTTAGTGATGAAACGAAGGAGAAATGGAGGGGTTAAAATTCGTGAATGGACATTGATGTTTTGCGAATTGCAGAATTTCGTGAGGGAGGAAGACAAAGAAGCGGGCTTCGTGGGTTTATACGGGGGGAGGATGGGCCGAATATGTAACACCTCGTAATTTTATAACATTAAAATTCACAAATTAAAGTATACTTAATTTTAAGAAGAAGAATTAAGTGAAACGGGTTGCGCTATTATGTTCGTCTCAAAATTTTGGGTCAAGATAGACATTTGGTTTGCATAAAACAGATAACTTATGAAGAAGTTATTAAGCCTTGAAGTTTGTATGCATATGAGAGAAATATATATGTATATAATATTCAAAAAAAGTTCAAAACAGCGAATCGGGAGGGGGAATAGACGAACCACACCATTTTTGGAGTCGACCAGAGCCCTGTTGGGTCGACTAGGGGTCGATCCAGGGTGTTTGGCTGTCAACCCGTGGCCCGATTCGCCCTAAGGGCTGATGCGGCATCTGAGTGATCCTGATGGTTCTGGTTATCCCTCGGTTAATCCGATGGCTCTTATTAAATTAAACTTCTATAAAAACACTCCTAAAACCCTAACCATAATCACATTAATTCATAACGAGAGACGCCATGCCGTCAATGGAGAACCTAGAGTAGCCACCAAACACTTTCAACCCTAAAGCAAGATAGAAGCTTGAATCAAAATCAAATAAAATCTAAATAACGATTAGTCTACATCAAAGGCGAGCAATTCAGTTTCAAAATACAAGACTATTCTTTTTAATTGTGAGTATGATAGCCTTCACAAAAAAATTAATTAACTTAATTATGATAAGATATAATTGGGATTATGAGAATAAGATTTTGAATCATGTTATGTAAATTATATGTATGTTTGTGATGTTGAATCATATGTTAGTCTTATGCAAGTTGGATCATATGTTAGTTCTTATGTGAATCTTATGCAAGTTGAGTCATATATCTTATGCAAGTTTGTGATGATTGGATCATATATTCATGTATGAATCTTATGCAAGTTTGGGTTGTTAAAATATATATGAGACATGTATATGCATATGCTAGTTTATGTGACATTAACCTTTATGTCTAGATCCATATACAAGTTTACATCTTTATGTTTAGACCCATATGCAAGTTTACATCTTTATGTTTAGATCAATATGCAATTTACATCTTTATGTTTAGATCCATATGCAAGTTCACACCTTTATGTTTGGATCTATAGCAGTACATAAGTCATGCAAGTTTATGCCCATTACCTATGCTAATTTTGTATCATATGCTAGTTTGAATGAAATTCATATGCATGTTATTGGCTATGTAATCTTATGTCATGATCCTTAGATCTATTTTATGTGTTATGTGATGTTGTTTTTCTTTTTATAAGTTAGACTATTTGCGAGTCTAACATATGTCATATGAAAACGTACGAATAGCGTGGGGATGATGGGATAATATTGAATATACATAAATTGTGAATTGGCATAAAATGGCCTTAAAAGGCATATAATTAATTTGAGACATTAATTGGCATAATTGGTATTTATGGACATAATCTTAAGAGACAATTATGGACATAAATAAATTTGGAATTTATTGACTAATTTGAATAGAGATATTAATCCAATTTTGGGTTAAATAAAGATGTGTAATAATTAACCACCTAAGACACGAGGTTAGACTCGTTTGTGGGGTAAGACTGCCCGGACCCGCCCGGCAAAACCAGCATCCACGAATGCCAGTCTAATGTGTGAGGTCAAAGGCACGAATTAAATGTGTAACAATTGTAAAGACATGAGGTTAGGCTCGTTTGCGGTATAAGACTGCCCGTACCCGCCCGGTAAATCCAGCAACCGCAAATGTCAACCTAATGTGGGAGGTCTTTACAAGGTTATGGTTCTAATGAATTAAGTAACACTTAACCAGATAAACATGTGGTGGGACATGAGGGGTTAAGTGGGTTCCTTGGGTGGCATGTGAAATTAAGTGGGTGCCTTGGGTGGAATGTGAAATACGATTAGATGCACTTAACCAAGATTTAAACATGTAAGAAGACATGAATTAGAATGGGGTTAGGTTGGGAAACCTTAGTGGGGACCAAGCATAAGTGGAAGGCTTGTGTCAAGCATGAGGGCCCATTTCAAACCAGTAACCCATTAAGTATCTTTGTGAACTCGATCCAAGTCGAGGACGGGACATGCTTACTGGATTTGATTGTAAGAGGTCAAAATGGGTTAGCGGTTGCAACGCAAGTCCCACGGGGTCATGTGCATGCGTGGGCCTGGGCTAGTAGGTAAGACGTTGCATCATGTAGATATAAGGCGTGCATCTTTGGTGGTATCGGGTTGCCACTTTGGGGAGTGATACACCCCACTGTGGGACCAACACGGATATCTACGAGTTAGGGAGCCGATCGAATGGGGCAGACAAACCTACGAAGGCAGCTAGGGGTACAGGAAACTACCATTATCATTATTAAGTTCTGTAGGTGAGATCAACTTTTAGGGTGACTAGTGGTGATGCAGTATAGTAATTATCCTATGGTGATTAGGAACGAGACTAACGCCAGAATATTCCTCTTATTTTCTTTGGCATGCCCACTTGTTTCATGGTCATATCTTATCTTACCAGTTTATGCCTTATCCTAGTTACTTTAATAATTATATTGTTAAAGTTATTATACTCGCCAGACTTTATGTCCAACCCCCTTATTTTCGCCTCTTTTCTTCCTTTCCCCTCTCCTAGGTTCTCAGGGTGGGACTAGTACTAGTGGAGCTTGATCTCGGATCTCTTTCTTTCTCTTTTGGAAGTGCTTGAATTGCTAAAAGTAAAGTTCAGAGCATCTCTTTTATGGCTACTTGTGTTGGGGTTTATGCTTTTTATTTTATATACTCTGAAACAATTTATCAATATGGATATTAAGTGTACTTGGTTTATGAAGTTGTAATCAAACTATTTCTCCGCTGCAATAAAATTTGTTTTAAAATTTTCAAGTACCATTATTTATATCTGTCTTGTTATATTCTGTTCTGTACACTAAATACGCTCCATGGAAGTTAATGCATTCCCTTTGTGAGTGACATTAATGGACGTGGGGTGTTGCACGTGGTATCAGAGCCGAAGGTTACTAGACTAGATATGAATTTTGAAAAACTATTTTTCAAAAAGCATTTTGTAAAGAAATACTTTCAAAAGTATGTTTTAAGGAAAGTATTTTCAAGAGAAAAGTTTATTTTAAAAACATAACCCCCAAGAGCCATATATCTTTCTTTTGAATTCTCCGTTTTGAATCTCTTCATTTTCTTTTTCAGCATGTCTGGAATTCCCGAGATACCCGAGGGGATACCGATACCAGGATGGTTTAGAAGGTATCTGGAAGCTAGGGCCAATATCGCAGGCCCAGCAAATGCTCCTCCTCCTCCCCCTCCTGCTCCTCGTGCTGATACTTTTGCAAAGATATGCAAAGATTTTAGGGCAATGGGCGGGAAACCTTTTCGCGGATCAGAGACGTTTGTTGACACTCGAAATTGGCTTAAGGAGGTGGAAGATCTATTTGGTATTTTCGAAGTAGAAGATGGAAGGAAGGTCCAATTGGCTGCTTGGTTAATGAAAGACGAAGCCTCGTTTTGGTGGGAGATCACGAACGGAGAGCGTCCGGTGGAGACATGGATGGATATCAAGCGTAGGTTCGAAATGAAGTTTCTCTCATGAGCAGAAGAAAATTTATATATGGAAAGATTCTTGACATTGTAGCAAGGGGATTTATCAGTAAAGGAGTATGTCAACAAGTTCAATCTGTTGGCGAGATTTGGCTTGGAATTGGTAAATACACCTGAGAAGATAGCCCTGAGGTTCGTTAAAGGTTTGAATAAGCCGCTATATGGGTTGGCGATGACCCACATTCCGATGGGGGCTACCTTTGAGAAACTGGTTGACATTGCGCTTGTGCATGAGGAAGAGAAAGATGCGAATGCTAATACGGCACCGGAGAAGAAAGGAGACCAGAATAAGCCACAACAGCAAAACAAGAAAGGCGGGAAGAACAATAATGGCATCTTTTAAGTATGCTCTCATTTCTAGGGTACCTCAGAAGGAGGGTAACGATCTTGTTAAAGGTTTAGCTTTTCTTCTCTATCATCCTGTCGGGACTTTGTTTTGATCACCGCATCTTTTAAGTCCGCTTCGATAGTTGAGTCTCTGCACCTTAGTACTAGCGTAGTAGAGGATCCCGTTTTTGTCTCAAGTCCTATTGAAAGATCGGTCCATTTACTCATGGCTTGTTTGGATTTGAGAATGCCTATATCAAGTGTTGAGCTTGGAAATAATGCTTATGTTTATAAGTTGTGGATGGATTCTAGGGATGAAGTGGTTATCTAGTAAGGGGTGCCATTCTCGGTTTTAGAAGGAGGGTAGTTAGACTCTTGGCTTGCTTTGTTAATACCCTTGAAGTATCGCGTAACCTTTTGGGTTATGTCATGATTTGTTACTTAGAATCCCTAGATGCCTTTGTTGGAAATTAGAAACCCGATCGAGTGGTGTTTGCTAGTAGGACGGATGGTCTACTTCACTTGTGCATGGGTTATGGGAATTACCCTAGTAAGTGCGCATGGCAACCTGTCTACTTTCAAGAGAAAGTTTTTCTACGTGGAATACCTTGTGGTACGAGGTCCAGGATTCACTAATGAAATTTTGGAAAGCTTGCGTGGAATCATGAGTACGCAGTCCTGTTTGCGCCAAGTGTTCTAGAAGGAGAATAAGTGCAAGTCGAACGAGAGGCGACGAGGAAATGAGTTCCAACTCATGTTATGGAAACAGGAAATAAGAAGCTGCGAAATCGTGAAGTAAAAGGGGCGGTCAAGGCACGATGGAACTAAGCTCAAGGTAATGCGACTCAGGAGACTGAAGACTAAATACGTGCATGATATCTCTTTTGGGAATATATCCTCGATCCCTGTTTTTCTGTTGAGCTTGCTTGTAGGCTATCTGTAACACCCCGAATTTTCTATTAACACTAAAGTTGCTAAAATATTAATAAGTGTGTAAGAGGGGGGATGTATCTAATATGAATATAAAAGTGTGTAAGAGAGGGGATATATCTAATATGAATATAATAATATTAATAAGTGTGTAAGAGAGGGGATGTATCTAATATGAATATAATAATATTAATAAGTGTGTAAGAGAGGGGATGTATCTAATATGAATATAAAAATATTAATAAGTGTGTAAGAGAGGGGATGTATCTATTATGTATATAAAAACAATAATAAGTGTGTAAAAGGGGGGATGTATCTAATGTGTGCATTGTAGAATATATATATATATATATATATATATATATATTGCTGAGTGTTTGCTGAGTCACTTCTGACTCATTGCTGAGTCAACAAGATAAACCCCATCTTGTCTGAACGGCTGCGGTTATTTCTAGGTTAAATCTAATGGCCTAAATGAATTCTAAAATCTATAAATAAGTGGGTAGACCCTAAACCTAAATCACTTGTAAAATTAGAGAAGCTACCGTCATGCTGCTGCCATGGAGTTCAGCATAGCCGTCACAAACTAAGAAGAGGAAGCCTAATCATCTACAACTAAATCTACACAAATCAAATCAAAAGATCTCTCTTTCTCTAATTCTTTTCTTTTGTTGGTGAGTATGATGATTCTCACAAGACTATTACAAACTAATTTGACTCAGTTATGAATGGATCACAAGAAAGTGACGTGATTTGTAATTGTAAATTCTATATATTGTGGATCTCTTATTATGTTATTATGTTGTCGTATGATGTAAATTATATATGCTATGTCATGCTATGTTGTAAATTCTCTTATGCTATGTCGTGCTATGTTGAGAATCATGTCAAGCTATGTTATACTATCATACTATGCCATGTTATAAATCATGTTGTAAAATCATGATGTTGTTGGAACATGCTTAAAGTTATGTTTTTTTTAATTTAATTTAAATGGATCTTGTTTATGGGAATTTGCCTATTAGGTTAGGTGTACCCATAAACTTGAAACTATAATTAAATAAAACTTGAATATGGGAATTTGCCTATTGAGTTAGGTGTACCCATATAAAACCATGTTGTTAAAAAATTAGATGATGTTGATTCACACATGTTCATATGTAAGTTTATGAAAATTGATTGAGATTATATTTGGTGAATTTTGAACAAGTTGACACCTTTAGGTCCATGACATGTATAATCTATGCAAGTTGGACATATGCAAGTTTCACCCCTTATTATGATTCATTTGGTCACATATACATGTTGTTATTATGATAATCTCTTTTATGCTATGAGTTAGGCTATTCGAGTCTAACATATATTTTGCGAATAAACGTTCAAACGTGGGGTAGGGGTAATATTAGGAATTAATAAATTGGGTGCAATTTTGTAAGATTTTGCATACCATGAATGGATGTCCATAATTGAGTCAATTATGGACATTGTTAAAAATTGGAAGTAATTAATAATTCAAGTAGGGAATTATTAAAATTGGGGGAAAGTGGATTATTATTAATAATCAATGCTTAGGACACGAGGTTGGACCCGTTTGTGATGTAAACCTGCCCGGACCCGCCCGGCAAATCCAGTAGTCACAAATGTCGGCCCAATGTGAGAGGTCCTAGGCCCAAACTAAAGCATAACAGTTGTAAAGACACGAGGTTAGACTCTTTTATGGTGTAAGACTGCCCGGACCCGCCCGGCAAATCCAGCTGCCATAAATGCCAGTCTAATGTGAGAGGTCTTTATGAGGTTATGGCCTTAATGAACTAAGAAATACTTAACCAGATAATCATGTAAGGTGGGACATGGGGGTTAAGTAGGTGCCTTGGGTGGCATGAGGAATCTGGTGGTTGCCTTTAGAGGCATTTGAAATACGTTTAGACTTAACCAAACACACATGTAAATGAACATGACTAAGTGGGTTAAGTGGGATGGACTAATGGGGACAAGCTTAGGTGGAATGCTTGTGGTAAATAGTGGGGGCCCATTTCAACCAGTATCCCAAAACGTATCTTTGTGGGCTCGACCCAAGTCGAGGACGGGACACGCATACTGGGTTTGACTATAAGAGGCCAAAACAGGGAGCGGTGGCAACGCAAGTCCAACGGGTTTCATATGCGTGTGTGGACCCGGGCTGGTAGGTAAGACGTTGTTGCATCGTGTAGGTATAAGCCGTGCATGTCCGTTGTATCAGGTTGCCACTTTAGGGGAGTGATACACCCCACTGTGGGGCCAGCACGGGTATCTACGAGTTAGGGAGCCGATCGAATAATGGGAAGTAGGGTACACCTAGTGGAGATAGGGGCAGGCGGCACCTATGTAGTCAGCTAGGGGTACGTAAAGTCATTGGGAAAGTTTCTAAGTGAAGCTAAGTGGGATGAATCTTTAGGGTGACTGGTGTGGTGCAGTATAGTGTTTATCCTTTAGTATTTAGGAGCGCCTATAACGTTGCCTTTAGCGATTGTCTATGTCCTTAATCTGCTCTTCATAGACATTTTCTTGTTTTCCAGCTTATGCCTTAGTCCAGTTATTTTGGTAATAGTATTGTAGAATTATCATATTCACCAGACTTTATGTCTGACCCCCTCTTTTCCATCCTTTTTCTCCCTTCAGGTCCGCAGGTTGGGCCAAGTTCTAGTGGAGTCTAGTTGGATCGCTTATCTTCTGGAAAGCTTGGACTGCTGAAGTAAAGTCCAGCTTGTTATCTTTCTTTTTAATGGCTATTCATGTAATGGGATTATGTACTTGTTTTATCAAGATAGATATTGTACTTGACATTGAATATGGTGTTATGATGTAATCAAACATGTTTTGACTTCTGCTACAATGAAATAAAGTTTTTTGAATTTCCAAGTACTATTTTATATCTGTCTTGTTGTAATTTTACTGTTCTATATTCACTTAAAACCTCCATGGAAGTTAATGCATTCCCTTTGTGAGTGACATTAATGGACGTGGGGTGTTACACGTGGTATCAGAGCATAAGGTTACCAGAACAGATAAAAAAAGTTTTTTAGAAAAATTTTTTTTTCTAAAGTATTTTTGGAAGAAGTGCTTTCAAAAAAAAAAAACATGTTATTTAAAGAGAGTTTTTATGAAAAACATAATCCCAAATAGCCATATCCTTATCTTTATCTTTCGAATTCTCCATTTTGAATCTTTCCTTTTTCGTTTCAGCATGGCTGAATATCTTAATCTCCCAGAAGGTGTGACGATTCCAGGGTGGTTTAGGAGATACTTGGAGGCTAGGGCCACCACTGCAGGCCCAGTGGATACTCCTCCACCCCTAGTTGCACCCATTCCTCCTCCTCCTCCTCCTCGTGTTGACACTTTTGCAAAGACGTGCAAGGAATTCAAGGCTATGGGAGGAAAAACTTTTCAAGGGACTGAGACGTTTGTGGAGGCCAGAGATTGGCTTAAGGAGACTGAGGAATTGTTGGATATCTTTGAAGTGGAAGATGGGAGGAAAGTCCGTTTAGCTACTTGGTTAATGAAGGGAGAGGCCTCGTTTTGGTGGGAGGTCACTAACGGGGAACGTCCAGTTGATTCATGGGCGGATTTCAGACGAAGGTTTGAGGCAAAGTTTCTTTCAAGGGCAGAGGAGAACTTAAATATGGAAAAATTCCTGGCACTAAAGCAAGGGAGCTCATCGGTAAAGGAATATGTCAATAAATTTAATCAGTTAGCAAGGTTTGGCTTGGAGTTGGTGAACACGCCAGAGAAGAAAGCTTTGAGGTTCGTTAGAGGCTTGAATGAACTGTTGCAAGGGTTGGCTATGACCCACATCCCTATGGGAGCCACCTTTGAAAAGCTAGTAGAAATGGCACTTATGCATGAGGACAAGGCAGTTGAAAAGAAAGGGGATCATAAGAAACCCCAACAGCAAAATAAGAAGGGTGGTAAAAACAATAATGGCAAAGGGAAGAAGAAATGCTTCAATTGTGGGACGCCTGGCCATCTCAGCAAAGATTGTAGAAAAAAAGAAGAAGACTGGTTGTTTTCATTGTGGAGATGCGGGACATTTAGTGAAGGACTGTCCAAAGAAGGGGCAGAGGGCAGGGTCTACCTCGGGAGGACAGGTGCAGGCTCTTATGGCACCAGGGCAGGCAAGGGGGCAAGTTCAGGCTATTGCGGCCCCACCGCTGCAAGAAAGAGGTAGAACAATTTCTGTTGAAATCTTAGTTTTTCTGTTTGATCATCCTGTCCGTACCTTATTCGATTCTGGCGCATCTCATTCGTTTATCTCTGCATCATTAGTTGAATCACTGCACTTGAACACCAGTTTAGTAGAAGATCCCTTGGTCATTTCAAATCCAATTGGGGGTTCGGCTCATTTGACCATGATATGTTTGGATTTGAAAATCTCTATAATTAGCGTTGAATTTAGATGTGATGCTTATGTATTGGGCTTCACGGGCTATGGGCTAATTTTAGGAATGGATTGGTTGTCTAGAAATAGGGCCATTCTTGATTGTGAAAGGAGAGTAGTTAGGCTTGTGACTCGCCTTGGTAATGCTCTCGACATCTTTTGTAATCCCATAAATTCCGTTATGCTAAGTTATCTTGAATTGCTTGACGCGTCTGTAGAGAACCTGCGATCGGTAGAAGTGGTCCGGGAATATCCGGATGTGTTTGAGGAGGTGAAGGGCTTACCTCCAAAGCGGGAGATAGACTTTTGAATTTATCTTGTGGATAATGCTAAAGCCGTATCTTTGCCAGTGCGCCACATGGCTCCTCGTGAAAGGAGGGAACTCAATAAGCAAGTAAAGGAGTTGCTTGAGAAGGGGTTCATAAGACGTAGTATATCGGAGTGGGGTGCTCCAGTAGTTTTTGCCACAAAGGCGGATGGGTCTCTTAGACTTTGTATGGACTATAGAGAACTAAACAAGCTTACTAAAAAGAACCGACACCCACTGCCGAGGATTGATGATCTCTTTGATCAGTTAGTTGGCGCCTCAGTGTTTTCGCAGTTGGACTTAGCCACTGGCTTTCATCAACTGAGAGTGGCTGAGGATAGTATAGATAAGACTGCTTTTAGGACTCCTGACAGATTCTATGAATGGCTAGTGATGCCCTTTGGTTTGACAAACGCCCCTGCATATTTTGTTGATTTGATGAGTAGGGTGTTTAGGGAATACCTTAACAAATTCGTGGTAGTCTTTGTGGATGACATCTTAGTCTTTTCTAAGAATAAAGAAGAGCACTCCCTACATCTTAGGGAAGTGTTGGAAACCCTTCGAGCACATAACCTTAAGGCAAAATTTTCTAAGTGTCACTTTTGGAGGAAGGAAGTACGGTTCTTAGGGCACGTGGTTTCCAAAGAAGGGATAGTAGTGGATCCCGCAAAGGTGGTGGCCATCCAAGATTGGAAGGTCCCTAAAAATGCAACCGAAGTAAGAAGTTTCTTGGGGTTGGCTGGCTATTATAGGAAGTTTATCAAAGACTTCGCAAAAATATCAGCTCCATTAACACGGTTAACGAAGAAGAACCTGGTTTTTACGTGGGACAAAGATTGCGATGATGCGTTCCAACGTTTAAAGAGAGCCTTAACTTCAGCCCCAGTCTTAGTGCTGCCAGACGGGAATAAACCGTTTACCATCTATACTGATGCTTGTGGGACGGGACTTGGCGCGGTCCTCATGCAAGAGGGAAGAGTAATAGCCTATGGTGGAAGGCAGTTGAGGGTTCATGAAAAGAATTACCCCACGCATGACTTAGAGCTAGCCGCATTTGTTTTCGCGCTTAAGTCTTGGCGTCACTATCTTCTTGGTGAGAAATTCGAACTGTTCACTGACCACAAATCATTAAAATACTTATTCTCTCAGAAGGATTTGAATTTAAGGCAGCAACGGTGGATGGAATTCTTAGCCTCCTACGATTTTGAAATAGCATATACCCCGGGCAAGGGTAACGTGGTGGCAGACGCCTTAAGTAGGAAAAGGTTGTCCTTGAGTCCGTTGTTTGTTGAACGACAAAGCCTAGAATTCATCTCTATGTTTGACTTTAGACCCTCCGTTGACTTAGTACCCGGTCTGTTAGCATCCTTGGAGGTTAGACCTACACTTCTAGGACGGGTTGGTGAGGCACAGCGAGACGACCCACGGTTGGTTGAGATAGTAGAAAAGCTCAAAGGGGGGGAGTCGTCAAGCCATCTTTGTAGGTATACCCTAGACGATAAGGGTTGGTTACGAAGGGATAATAGACTTTGTGTACCGCAAGACGAAGACTTAAGGAAGGCCATTCTTGATGATGCTCATCGCTCAAAAATGACCATTCATCCCGGCGGGGATAAGATGTACAAAGATATGAAGCGGGTTTTCTTTTGGGCCGGTATGAAAAAGGATGTGGCCGAGTACGTCGCTAGATGCTTGGTGTGCCAACGAGTTAAAGCAGAACAAAAGAAACCCGGTGGGTTGCTTCACCCATTAGAAGTTCCACTATGGAAATGGGAAAGCATCTCAATGGATTTTGTGGATGGATTACCAAGATCAAGGAAGGGTAACACGGGGATTTGGGTTATAGTAGATAGACTTACTAAAAGCGCCCATTTTATTCCCGTGAAAAGTAAGAGGACTGCTCCGTGGTTGGCTTCTGTATACATTAAGGAGATAGTTCGTTTGCACGGTATTCCTTCTAGTATAGTAAGCGACTGTGACCCCATCTTTACTAGCGAATTTTGGAAGAGTTTACAAGAGGCGGTAGCTACTCAGCTATGTTTGAGCACCGCATATCATCCTCAGACAGATGGCCAGACCGAGAGGGTGAATCGCATTCTAGAGGATCTTTTAAGGCTTTGTATCCTAGACTTTGGGGGTACATGGGAAGAGCACCTTCCGTTAGTAGAATTCGCATATAATAATAGCTTTCAGTCTAGTATTGGCATGGCACCTTTCGAAGCTCTTTATGGAAGGCCTTGCCGTTCGCCTACATGTTGGTGGGAATCTACCGATAAAATCCTACTTGGGCCCGATATGGTTAGGGAAACCTCGGAGAAGATTGAGTTGATTCGAAGGAGGATGAAAGCAGCACAAGATAGGCAAAAATCGTATGCTGATAAGATGAGGACAGATCTTGAGTTTGACATTGGGGACATGGTTTTTATCAAAGTATCTCCGTTACAGAATGTTGTTCGCTTTGGGTCCGTGGGGAAATTAGCACCAAGGTTTGTAGGGCCGTTTCCTGTAAAAGACAAGATTGGGAAGATGGCATATAGGGTGGAGTTGCCTGAGAAACTTAGTGGAGTACACGACGTATTCCATGTATCACATTTGAGGAAGTGTTTGCACAAGACCGCGGAGGTGGTAGAGCCGAGCTTGCTTAAAGAGGTGGAAATAGAGCGTGATGCAACAATCAGACGAGCTCCTACATGCATTCTTGGGTCGGAGATCAAAAAGTTGAGGAATCGAGAGGTCAGACTGGTTAAAGTGCAATGGGGAGATGATGAGAGCAACGCAACTTGGGAGACAGAAGAGAAGATGCGTTCGTTGTACCCTTTTCTTTTTGAGGGTATGTCTTTTAATTTCTCCTTTATCGCTTAGCTTATCTTATCTTATCTTTAGTATGTCCTCTCATTAGTATCTTTGACCTTTAGTTAGGATAATCCTATGGTTGAAACATGTGTTTGAGACATGTTATGTATGATGGATGCAAAATGGATGCAAGTGTTTGCTAGTGGTTGCTCGTGGATGCATATATACACACACTTTAGGCACTAGATCGGCTCAGTCACTACATATTGCATATTGCATACATATATGGATGTATTTAGTAAAATGGATGAACGATGGTTGTATTATCATGTGGATGCTGCATTCAGATGATGGTTGTGCACGCATATAGAAGTATTATGTAGCATTAAGAATCTTTTGCATACATAATGGATGCATGGCACAATCATAGTTGCATAAAGGAGGTCAACTGAATCAGTGGACCGCCTGATTTTGCATTAGATACGGACATATACACACACTGTGCATTTAAACATGAAAGCATTAGAAGTCTGTAAGGACAATGGATGCCTTTGTATGATGAATGAGTAGATGGACGTTTGGATGGTAGGATATACATTCTTCCAGACTTGAAGATTTCGGGGACGAAATCCTAAAAGGAGGGGAGAATGTAACACCCCGAATTTTCTATTAACACTAAAGTTGCTAAAATATTAATAAGTGTGTAAGAGGGGGGATGTATCTAATATGAATATAAAAGTGTGTAAGAGAGGGGATATATCTAATATGAATATAATAATATTAATAAGTGTGTAAGAGAGGGGATGTATCTAATATGAATATAATAATATTAATAAGTGTGTAAGAGAGGGGATGTATCTAATATGAATATAAAAATATTAATAAGTGTGTAAGAGAGGGGATGTATCTAATATGTATATAAAAACAATAATAAGTGTGTAAAAGGGGGGGGGTGTATCTAATGTGTACATTGTAGAATATATATATATATATATATATATATATATATATATTGCTGAGTGTTTGCTGAGTCACTTCTGACTCATTGCTGAGTCAACAAGATAAACCCCATCTTGTCTGAACGGCTGCGGTTATTTCTAGGTTAAATCTAATGGCCTAAATGAATTCTAAAATCTATAAATAAGTGGGTAGACCCTAGACCTAAATCACTTGTAAAATTAGAGAAGCTACCGTCATGCTGCTGCCATGGAGTTCAGCATAGCCGTCACAAACTAAGAAGAGGAAGCCTAATCATCTACAACTAAATCTACACAAATCAAATCAAAAGATCTCTCTTTCTCTAATTCTTTTCTTTTGTTGGTGAGTATGATGATTCTCACAAGACTATTACAAACTAATTTGACTCAGTTATGAATGGATCACAAGAAAGTGACGTGATTTGTAATTGTAAATTCTATATATTGTGGATCTCTTATTATGTTATTATGTTGTCGTATGATGTAAATTATATATGCTATGTCATGCTATGTTGTAAATTCTCTTATGATATGTCGTGCTATGTTGAGAATCATGTCAAGCTATGTTATACTATCATACTATGCCATGTTATAAATCATGCTATGTTATGTTGTAAAATCATGATGTTGTTGGAACATGCTTAAAGTTATGTTTTTTTTTAATTTAATTTAAATGGATCTTGTTTATGGGAATTTGCCTATTAGGTTAGGTGTACCCATAAACTTGAAACTATAATTAAATAAAATTTGAATATGGGAATTTGCCTATTGAGTTAGGTGTACCCATATAAAACCATGTTGTTAAAAAATTAGATGATGTTGATTCACACATGTTCATATGTAAGTTTATGAAAATTGATTGAGATTATATTAGGTGAATTTTGAACAAGTTGACACCTTTAGGTCCATGACATGTATAATCTATGCAAGTTGGACATATGCAAGTTTCACCCCTTATTATGATTCATTTGGTCACATATACATGTTGTTATTATGGTAATCTCTTTTATGCTATGAGTTAGGCTATTCGAGTCTAACATATATTTTGCAAATAAACGTTCAAGCGTGGGGTAGGGGTAATATTAGGAATTAATAAATTGGGTGCAATTTTGTAAGATTTTGCATACCATGAATGGATATCCATAATTGAGTCAATTATGGACATTGTTAAAAATTGGAAGTAATTAATAATTCAAGTAGGGAATTATTAAAATTGGGGGAAAGTGGATTATTATTAATAATCAATGCTTAGGACACGAGGTTGGACCCGTTTGTGATGTAAACCTGCCCGGACCCGCCCGGCAAATCCAGTAGTCACAAATGTCGGCCCAATGTGAGAGGTCCTAGGCCCAAACTAAAGCATAACAGTTGTAAAGACACGAGGTTAGACTCTTTTATGGTGTAAGACTGCCCGGACCCGCCCGGCAAATCCAGCTGCCATAAATGCCAGTCTAATGTGAGAGGTCTTTATGAGGTTATGGCCTTAATGAACTAAGAAATACTTAACCAGATAATCATGTAAGGTGGGACATGGGGGTTAAGTAGGTGCCTTGGGTGGCATGAGGAATCTGGTGGTTGCCTTTAGAGGCATTTGAAATACGATTAGACTTAACCAAACACACATGTAAATGAACATGACTAAGTGGGTTAAGTGGGATGGACTAATGGGGACAAGCTTAGGTGGAATGCTTGTGGTAAATAGTGGGGGCCCATTTCAACCAGTATCCCAAAACGTATCTTTGTGGGCTCGACCCAAGTCGAGGACGGGACACGCATACTGGGTTTGACTATAAGAGGCCAAAACAGGGAGCGGTGGCAACGCAAGTCCAACGGGTTTCATATGCGTGTGTGGACCCGGGCTGGTAGGTAAGACGTTGTTGCATCGTGTAGGTATAAGCCGTGCATGTCCGTTGTATCAGGTTGCCACTTTAGGGGAGTGATACACCCCACTGTGGGGCCAGCACGGGTATCTACGAGTTAGGGAGCCGATCGAATAATGGGAAGTAGGGTACACCTAGTGGAGATAGGGGCAGGCGGCACCTATGTAGTCAGCTAGGGGTACGTAAAGCCATTGGGAAAGTTTCTAAGTGAAGCTAAGTGGGATGAATCTTTAGGGTGACTGGTGTGGTGCAGTATAGTGTTTATCCTTTAGTATTTAGGAGCGCCTATAACGTTGCCTTTAGCGATTGTCTATGTCCTTAATCTGCTCTTCATAGACATTTTCTTGTTTTCCAGCTTATGCCTTAGTCCAGTTATTTTGGTAATAGTATTGTAGAATTATCATATTCACCAGACTTTATGTCTGACCCCCTCTTTTCCATCCTTTTTCTCCCTTCAGGTCCGCAGGTTGGGCCAAGTTCTAGTGGAGTCTAGTTGGATCGCTTATCTTCTGGAAAGCTTGGACTGCTGAAGTAAAGTCCAGCTTGTTATCTTTCTTTTTAATGGCTATTCATGTAATGGGATTATGTACTTGTTTTATCAAGATAGATATTGTACTTGACATTGAATATGGTGTTATGATGTAATCAAACATGTTTTGACTTCTGCTACAATGAAATAAAGTTTTTGAATTTCCAAGTACTATTTTATATATGTCTTGTTGTAATTTTACTGTTCTATATTCACTTAAAACCTCCATGGAAGTTAATGCATTCCCTTTGTGAGTGACATTAATGGACGTGGGGTGTTACACTATCTTTTATGGATATCCTCTCGGTCCTGTCTCTGTTACAAATCCCGTAAGGAGTTTGTTTTGTTTATCTTCTCGACCCTGTTTCAGGGAATCTTAGGTAGAACCCTATGGATGTAAACATGTATTTGAAACATGTTATGGTTGATATGGTTGCAAATGGTTGCAAGTGGTTGCTCGTGGATGCGCGAATACACATTAGATACTAGCTCAACTCGGTTACATTTCATATTGCATATGCATGAGTATTTATACTTGCTTATGGATGAAATTGAATGTGTTATCATGCGGATGTTGCATATGAATGAATGATTGTGTACGCATATAGTATTTACATGACTAGGGCTATTTGCATACATGTTGGATTCATGGCACTAAACATACTTTGCATTAGAAAGATTTTTCAGGCCTGATCATTAGCATTAGCTAGGGAACATGTACACACACGTTTTGCATACATTCGTAAAGCATTAGAAGTCGTCTAAGAACAATGGTTGCTTGTGGATGATGGTTTGAGTAGATGGATGATGGATGGTAGGATATGTTCTTCCTAACTTTGAGATTTCGGGGACGAAATCCTTTAAGAAGGGGAGAATGTAACAACCCGAATTTTTACAACACGTTAAATCAAGAATCAAGACAGAATTAAATTATAAATTCTGAATCAAGTGAAACGGGCTATGCCATGGCGTTCGTCTCGGAAAAA
This sequence comes from Allium sativum, assembly GCA_030737875.1. NCBI lineage: Eukaryota > Viridiplantae > Streptophyta > Magnoliopsida > Asparagales > Amaryllidaceae > Allium > Allium sativum. Next base: position 385,077,034 of record CM060916.1, on the reverse strand, counting down.
TACGCGAAATAGAGTCCGAGTTTTCAAGAATCGGAGTCCGTATGACCCGTAAAAGGCCCAAAGAAGGTTTCTGGGAATTTGAATTTCGGAAACAGTTTTGGGAATTAGATCTGGGGGCTAGGCGGGAAGTTTCCCGCCTAGGCCATGTCGACAGGGCTGTCGACAGGCCTGTTGACTTGGGCCCAGACCAAGTCGACATCCCTGTCGACAGGGGGTGGCCGGGGCAAGTAGCCTGGCACACCTGTTTGTCTCACCTGGTCTTGTTCTTGGGCTGGTTCTGGAAGCTTCCGAGATCTGATGGTCCTGATCTATCCTAGGGTTAATCTAAGGGCCTAAAACTATCCTAATCTCTATAAAAAGACCCTAAACCTAACCTAAATCCCTAAAAATCAAACCTAGCAACTAAGTGCTGCCAAAATCAATTTTGATCACGGCCTCCATCTCCAATCCCTAGAGCCTATGCATTCAAATCGGGTTCAAATCAAAAGATGCAATCTTGTTACACCAAATAGAGGCAAAATCAACGTTGCTATGCGAGTTTCATGACGGATCTTCATCAAAGGAGCCACCTTTCTTCGTCAAAACGATTCATGCTCCTAGTCCTCTTGCCACGCTATGTAAGTTCTAGCTACTTTTGGATCAAAACGGTATTTTTAATGTTGACATGGGATAAAATGAGATAAAGCATAAGTATGCATGTATGTGAACCTAACTTTGTCCCTTTTCTTTGATCTATGACCTTAGACTAAGATGTAGCAACTTAATCATGTCACTCATGTTATGTTTAGCCTAGTTTATCTTGCAAGTTTGGATCTTTGTCTATGGAAGATTTGCATGAACCTTTGGGAACCATTTGACTTGTGAAACATAGGCAAATACTTGACCTTGGGGCTTATGCATGCATATGAACACAAACCCCTTATGTTTCATGCATGTTTGTGGCAAAACCTCCTTATGATATTATGCAAGTTTGTGGCCAAATCCTATATGATAGTATGCATGCTTATGGTCAATCCCTATATGACTCTATCATGCATGTTTTAAGGCCAAACCCCCTTATGACGCCATGCATGTTTGGAGCCAATCCCCTTTGTGGCATCATGCATGTTTTGGGGTCTACATGTAGCCATAGTATACCTACTATGTTGACTCGCTTTGCTTGCGTTGGGAAAACACGATTTTGGGTAGTTAGATAAACATGAACATGTCGCGAAATCTTAACTTGAATATGACATGTGTTTATACTTGAAAATATGACTTGAAAGATAACATGGAAGTTGACATGTAAGTATGCATAAAAACATGAGCTTGGGAATTTACCTATTAAGTTAGGTCTACCCTTTGGGAATTTACCTATTAAGTTAGGTCTACCCAAATGCTTGAAAAACTTGTAACATGTTTTGGAAACATGATGAACTTAGATAATATAAGTGTGGCCAACTCGAGGTTGGGTTGAGTTTGCAACGTAAAACTACCCGGAACCGACCGGCCTAACTAGTAGTTGCAAACAATAGGACCCAATGTGAGAAGTTGGTCATGTCGCGCTTAAGACCCGAGGTTAGACTAGGTTGTGGTGTAAATCTACCCGGACCCGCCCGGCTTAACTAGTAACCACAACAAGGTCTAATGTGAGAGGTTAAGAGTGCATTAATTAAATTAATGCCACATGATAAGGTTAAGCAAATTTGACTAATGACACTTAACCGATATGACACGAATGGGTAGGTTAAGTGGGACCGGGCTTGATTTCCTTAATGACACGTAACCAATTTAGACTTGGTAATTAGATGAGGTTAAGTAATTAAGACTTAACTAACCTAAACACGGTAATTAGACGGGGTTAGGTAATTGATACTTAACTAACCTAACCACGGTAATTAGATGGGGTTAAGTAATCCACACTTAACTAATCTAAACACGGTAATTCGATGGGGTTAAGTTAAACACTTAACCAATTTAAACTTGGTAATTCAATGAGGTTAAGTAACCAATACTTAACCAACTTAATGTGATACTTTAATGGGGTTAAGCAACTTATACTTAACCAATTATACATGATGATTTGATGTGGTTAAGTGACCTAAACTTAACCAATCTAACTCGTTAATTTGATGTGGTTAAGTGACCTAAACTTAACCAATCTAACTCGTTAATTGGATGTGGTTAAGTGACCTATACTTAGCCAATCTAACTCGTGAATTTATGGAGGTTAAGTTAACCCATACTTAACCAATATAACGTGAAAACATGATAAGGCTAAGTCACGAATTACTTGAATACGCTTGACCGATTTGACTCGGTAATTTGACAAGGTCAGGTTAATTTATATAATTAACCAATCTAAAATGATAATTAGACGAGGTTAAGTTATGGATTGCTTAATATACTTAGCCAACTTGACACATGGTTTGTAGGGTTAAGTCCTGGACTTGGATACTTAGCCAATTTTGACATGGTTTGTAGACGGGCTAAGTTATGAACTTAAGTGACACTTAACCCATTAGATAAACCCTAATTCGGAGGATTAGGTAAATAACCATAGTTAACAAGGATTATGGAAATAAGGCTAAGTGGTAAACCTTAGTTAAGGGAAACTAAGTAATAATTCTTAGTCAAGGAAATTTGGACCATTTCTTAGATAGATTAGTAACCCGATACGTTAGGTCAACGTTTAAGTATGCGTGTAGGAGCAGGCTATCTGATTTAGATAAAGGCTCCAACGAACTGGGTAACGAAGCAGCGGCTTCGGGGAACGTGAGGATATTCTTGGGATCCCTCTGTGAGCTGCCAGGTCATTATACTAGGCTCACGAGAGGTTGAGGTCTACGGTAGAAGAACCAAGAATATGCCTTGGTTGCTATGCGAGCGACCTAAAGACTGGGGTGGATAGCAGTGAGTCGACGAATACATAAGGTGCCCGAGATAGCAAGTTCGTTGATCATCTACCATCTTGAGTCAAGCGTGTACGTACGGAAAGGCAGGGAACACCCAACAGACCATAATTGCTATCTAATTATGGGTGAGGTAGGTCGTAGGATGTGGGCTGGCCGGAGTGTAGTTCTCATGCAAGATTTTCTCTTGTGTTGCCTTTCACTAGTTGAGGGAGGGGTCTCGTGGGACCTTAGCCACGTGTAGAAAAGCAGACCTTAGTATCTGCATCGGCAGATAAATCTAAAGCTCCCGACCGAGTCCTGTATTTCTTGTTTTGCCCTGTGACAGGACTCGGATGGCACGATGTGATACATGTGCATACAGTTATAGAAAAACGATTCACGATGAATGCGTGGGAAAAAGGGCGCGGTTGAGGGTTAGCGTAATCCCTAGTGGCCTAGGTGGTTTAACCCAAACCGAAATACGAAAGCGTGCAATAGGTAAGCGTAATCCCTAGTGGTGCTAGGTGGCGTACGTCCTAGTAGTTCAAACGATGATTCATATGGAAGAGCCTAGCTAGAACAAGGGTGACAGTCCAAACGATTTCAAGGATAATACGACATGAGGAAGCCCGTACGAGGTACGGCAAAGGACTGAACTTATATACATGGAAAGAAACATATGATTTGAGTAACCTATATATGCGATATATTAGGTTGACATGGACCATTACACGACTTTGAGCAAGGGACATTCATGGTTAACACATGACGCGGGTAGGGATACTAGTACGAGAGGTGTAGAGCAAATATACATGTTAGAACTAGGAAGAATATACATAATAGATACCGTGGGATGTTAGACGGGGTAGATACCTTGGGATAATGTACTCGATAGAAATCTGACGATGTGATACCTTGACTTATCATAACACCGTAGTTTATCATGATACCTTAGTTTACCTTGCCACAGTAGTTCAACCGGCTACCCTGGTTTATCTATCTTGTAGTTATCCTTATGTTTACTTTCAGTTTATGCATGTCATGTAACCTTTACCTGTTTTTATACTGGAAGTAGATAGGAATTACTCAGTCTTTTTGACTGACCCGTTTTGTTTCGCCTCTTTTCTTCCGTTCCCCCCCCCCCCAGGTTTCAGGGAGGAAACAATGCTGTTTAGTTCGGACTTCTTCTGCTTGAAGGTCATCATGGATGGCTTGGACTTCTCTTGGCTATGGCTACTTTACTGTTTTTACTTGGGGAATAATTTTTAAAAAAGTCTTTATGCTTCTTTACTATTGCAAGACAGGTTTTGATGTACTCTGATGTAAAAGGATTTAGACCTTAATTATTGAATTTATGAAAGTTCGATTTTTACTTCCGCTATTTTATATGTTCTGTCTTGTGATATTTCTGTGCATGTTTACCAATAATGCCCCTCTAAAGCTAGTGCATTCCTTTGCGAGTGACCCTAGCGGAGGCGGGGTGTTACATTTGGTATCAGAGCAGAAGGTTACTAGACTGGGCAAAAGTTTTTAAAGACCTTCTGAAAATTATTTGAAAAACCGTTTACAAAGAAGCATTTTTCAAGAAAATTTTCTTTTAAAAAGAAAAAGGCTATTCCCCTAAGGCCATTAGCATTATTCTTGTTTCCTTGATTGAATCTCTTTTCCTTTCTTTCCTCCATCTGCAGTCACAGTGGTTTTGACTGCGACTAGTCTTTCTAGCTGCGTAAGTGTTTCCCGTACGATGGAGGTGGTTCTCGAGAGACCATTGCAGAGTTATGCATGAAAGGATAGTAAGAACAAGGATAAAGGATACGAGCTCAGGGATAAGCAACATGTTGGTATGGCTGAGTCCTAAAAGGAGGGAGAAAGATGAACAATGAAACCCATGACGAGAGAGTACCTTTGGCATGGTGAAACGGGACGGATAGTTAAGTATCATGGAACAAGGACAAGATCATTCGGAGGGCAATAGTATGCTCTCATTTCTAGGGTACCTCAGAAGGAGGGTAACGATCTTGTTAAAGGTTTAGCTTTTCTTCTCTATCATCTTGTCGGGACTTTGTTTTGATCACCACATCTTTTAAGTCCGCTTCGATAGTTGAGTCTCTGCACCTTAGTACTAGCATAGTAGAGGATCCCGTTTTTGTCTCAAGTCCTATTGGAAGACCGGTCCATTTACTCATGGCTTGTTTGGATTTGAGAATGTCTATATCAAGTGTTGAGCTTGGAAATAATGCTTATGTTTATAAGTTGTGGATGGATTCTAGGGATGAAGTGGTTATCCAGTAAGGGGTGCCACTCTCGGTTTTAGAAGGAGGGTAGTTAGACTCTTGGCTTGCTTTGGTAATACCCTTGAAGTATCGCGTAACCTTTTGGGTTCTGTCATGATTAGTTACTTAGAATCCCTAGATGCCTTTGTTGGAAATTAGAAACCCGATCGAATGGTGTTCGCTAATAAGACGGATGGTTTACTTCGATTATGTATGGGTTATGGGAATTACCCTAGTAAGTGCGCACGGTAACTTGTTTACTTTCAAGAGAAAGTTTTTCTACGTGGAATACCTTATGGTACAAGGTCCAGGATTCACTAGTGAATTTTGAGGGCTCGCAAGGAATAATGTGTATGCAGTCCTGTTTGCGCCAAGTATTCTAGAAGGAGAATAAGTGCAAGTGGAACGAGAGGCGACGAGGAAATGAGTTCCAACTCATGTTATGGAAACAGGAAATAAGAAGCTGCGAAATCGTGAAGTAAAAGGGGCGGTCAAGGCACGATGGAACTAAGCTCAAGGTAACGCGACTCAGGAGACTGAAGACTAAATACGTGCATGATATCTCTTTTGGGAATATATCCTCGATCCCTGTTTTTCTGTTGAGCTTGCTTGTAGGCTATCTTTTATGGATATCCTCTCGGTCCTGTCTCTGTTACAAATCCCGTACGGAGTTTGTTTTGTTTATCTTCTCGACCCTGTTTCAGGGAATCTTAGGTAGAACCCTATGGATGTAAACATGTATTTGAAACATGTTATGGTTGATATGGTTGCAAATGGTTGCAAGTGGTTGCTCGTGGATGCGCGAATTTACATTAGATATTAGCTCGACTCGGTCACATTTCATATTGCATATGCACGAGTATTTATACTTGTTTATAGATGAAATTGAATGTGTTATCATGCGGATGTTGCATATGGTTGAATGTTTGTGCACGCATATAGTGTATATGACTAGGACTATTTGCATACATGATGGATTCATAGCACTAAACATATTTTTGCATTCAAAAGATTTTTCAGGCCTGATCATTAGCATTAGCTAAGGAACATGTACACACACGTTTTGCATACATCCATAAAGCATTAGGAGTCGTCTAAGGACAATGGTTGCTTGTGGATGATGGTTTGAGTAGATGGATGATGGATGGTAGGATATGTTCTTCCTAACTTTGAGATTTCGGGGACGAAATCCTTTAAGAAGGGGAGAATGTAACAACCCGAATTTTTACAACACGTTAAATCAAGAATCAAGACAGAATTAAATTACAAATTCTGAATCAAGTGAAACGGTCTGTGCCATTGCGTTCGTCTCGAAAAAATACACGAAATAGAGTCCGAGTTTTCGAGAATCGGAGTCCGTATGACCCGTTAAAGGCCCAAAGAAGATTTCTGGAAATTTGAACTTCGGAAATAGCTTTGAAAATCAGATCTGGGGCTAGGCGGGAAGTTTCCCGCCTAGGCCACGTCGACTGGGCTGTCGACAGGCCTGTCGACTTGGGCCCAGACCAAGTCGACAGCCCTGTCGACTTGCCTGTCGACAGGGGGTGGCCGGGGCAAGTTGCCTGGCGCACCTGTTTGTCTCACCTGGTCCTGTTCTTGGGTTGGTTCTGGAAGCTTCCGAGATCTGATGGTCCTAATCTATCCTAGATCTAATCCTATGGCCTAAAACTATCCTAATCTCTATAAAATGACCCTAAACCTAACCTAAATCCCTAAAAATCAAACCTAGCAACTAAGTGCTGCCGAAATCAATTTTGATCATGGCCTCCATCTCCAATCCCTAGAGCCTATGCATTCAAATCGGGTTCAAATCAAAAGATGCAAGCTTGCTACACCAAATAGAGGCAAAATCAACGTTGCTATGCGAGTTTCATGACGGATCTTCATCAAAGGAGCCACCTTTCTTCGTCAAAACGATTCATGCTCCTAGTCCTCTTGCCACGCTATGTAAGTTCTAGCTACTTTTGGATCAAAACGGTATTTTTAATGTTGACATGGGATAAAATGAGATAAAGCATAAGTATGCATGTATGTGAACCTAACATTGTCCCTTTTCTATGATCTATGACCTTAGACTAAGATGTAGCAACTTAATCATGTCACTCATGTTATGTTTAGCCTAGTTTATCTTGCAAGTTTGGATCTTTGTCTATGGAAGATTTGCATGAACCTTTGGGAACCATTTGACTTGTGAAACATAGGCAAATACTTGACCTTGGGGCTTATGCATGCATATGAACACAAACCCCTTATGTTTCATGCATGTTTGTGGCAAAACCTCCTTATGATATTATGCAAGTTTGTGGCCAAATCCAATATGATAGTATGCATGCTTATGGTCAATCCCTATATGACTCTATCATGCATGTTTTAAGGCCAAACCCCCTTATGACGCCATGCATGTTTGGAGCCAATCCCCTTTGTGGCATCGTGCATGTTTTGGGGTCTACATGTAGCCATAGTATACCTACTATGTTGACTCGCTTTGCTTGCGTTGGGAAAACACGATTTTGGGTAGTTAGATAAACATGAACATGTCGCGAAATCTTAACTTGAATATGACATGTGTTTATACTTGAAAATATGACTTGAAAGATAACATGGAAGTTGACATGTAAGTATGCATAAAAACTTGAGCTTGGGAATTTACCTATTAAGTTAGGTCTACCCTTTGGGAATTTACCTATTAAGTTAGGTCTACCCAAATGCTTGAAAAACTTGTAACATGTTTTGGAAACATGATGAACTTAGATAATATAAGTGTGGCCAACTCGAGGTTGGGTTGAGTTTGCAACGTAAAACTACCCGGAACCGACCGGCCTAACTAGTAGTTGCAAACAATAGGACCCAATGTGAGAAGTTGGTCATGTCGCGCTTAAGACCCGAGGTTAGACTAGGTTGTGGTGTAAATCTACCCGGACCCGCCCGACTTAACTAGTAACCACAACAAGGTCTAATGTGAGAGGTTAAGAGTGCATTAATTAAATTAATGCCACATGATAAGGTTAAGCAAATTTGACTAATGACACTTAACCGATATGACACGAATGGGTAGGTTAAGTGGGACCGGGCTTGATTTCCTTAATGACACCTAACCAATTTAGACTTGGTAATTAGATGAGGTTAAGTAATTAAGACTTAACTAACCTAAACACGGTAATTAGACGAGGTTAGGTAATTGATACTTAACTAACCTAACCACGGTAATTAGATGGGGTTAAGTAATCCACACTTAACTAATCTAAACACGGTAATTCGATGGGGTTAAGTTAAACACTTAACCAATTTAAACTTGGTAATTCAATGAGGTTAAGTAACCAATACTTAACCAACTTAATGTGATAATTTAATGGGGTTAAGCAACTTATACTTAACCAATTATACATGATGATTTGATGTGGTTAAGTGACCTAAACTTAACCAATCTAACTCGTTAATTTGATGTGGTTAAGTGACCTAAACTTAACCAATCTAACTCGTTAATTGGATGTGGTTAAGTGACCTATACTTAGCCAATCTAACTCGTGAATTTATGGAGGTTAAGTTAACCCATACTTAACCAATATAACGTGAAAACATGATAAGGCTAAGTCACGAATTACTTGAATACGCTTGACCGATTTGACTCGGTAATTTGACAAGGTCAGGTTAATTTATATAATTAACCAATCTAAAATGATAATTAGACGAGGTTAATTTATGGATTGCTTAATATACTTAGCCAACTTGACACATGGTTTGTAGGGTTAAGTCCTGGACTTGGATACTTAGCCAATTTTGACATGGTTTGTAGACGGGCTAAGTTATGAACTTAAGTGACACTTAACCCATTAGATAAACCCTAATTCGGAGGATTAGGTAAATAACCATAGTTAACAAGGATTATGGAAATAAGGCTAAGTGGTAAACCTTAGTTAAGGGAAACTAAGTAATAATTCTTAGTCAAGGAAATTTGGACCATTTCTTAGATAGATTAGTAACCCGATACGTTAGGTCAACGTTTAAGTATGCGTGTAGGAGCAGGCTATCTGATTTAGATAAAGGCTCCAACGAACTGGGTAACGAAGCAGCGGCTTCGGGGAACGTGAGGATATTCTTGGGATCCCTCTGTGAGCTGCCAGGTCATTATACTAGGCTCACGAGAGGTTGAGGTCTGTGGTAGAAGAACCAAGAATATGCCTTGGTTGCTATGCGTGCGACCTAAAGACTGGGGTGGATAGCAGTGAGTCGACGAATACATAAGGTGCCCGAGATAGCAAGTTCGTCGATCATCTACCATCTTGAGTCAAGCGTGTACGTACGGAAAGGCAGGGAACACCCAACAGACCATAATTGCTATCTAATTATGGGTGAGGTAGGCCATAGGATGTGGGCTGGCCGGAGTGTAGTTCTCATGCAAGATTTTCTCTTGTGTTGCCTTTCACTAGTTGAGGGAGGGGTCTCGTGGGACCATAGCCACGTGTAGAAAAGCAGACCTTAGTATCTGCATCGGCAGATAAATCTAAAGCTCCCGACCGAGTCCTGTATTTCTTGTTTTGCCCTGTGACAGGACTCGGATGGCACGATGTGATACATGTGCATACAGTTATAGAAAAACGATTCACGATGAATGCATGGGAAAAAGGGCGCGGTTGAGGGTTAGCGTAATCCCTAGTGGCCTAGGTGGTTTAACCCAAACCGAAATACGAAAGCGTGCAATAGGTAAGCGTAATCCCTAGTGGTGCTAGGTGGTGTAAGTCCTAGTAGTTCAAACGATGATTCATATGGAAGAGCCTAGCTAGTACAAGGGTGACAGTCCAAACGATTTCAAGGATAATACGACATGAGGAAGCCCGTACGAGGTACGGCAAAGGACTGAACTTATATACATGGAAAGAAACATATGATTTGAGTAACCTATATATGCGATATATTAGTTTAACATGGACCATTACACGACTTTGAGCAAGGGACATTCATGGTTAACACATGACGCGGGTAGGGATACTAGTACGAGAGGTGCAGAGCAAATATACATGTTAGAACCAGGAAGAATATACATAATAGATACCGTGGGATGTTAGACGGGGTAGATACCTTAGGATAATGTACTCGATAGAAATCTGACGATGTGATACTTTGACTTATCATAACACCGTAGTTTATCATGATACCTTAGTTTACCTTGCCACAGTAGTTCAACCGGCTACCCAGGTTTATCTATCTTGTAGTTATCCTTATGTTTACTTTCAGTTTATGCATGTCATGTTACCTTTACCTGTTTTTATACTGGAAGTAGATAAGACTTACTCAGTCTTTTTGACTGACCCGTTTTGTTTCGCCTCTTTTCTTCCGTTTCCCCCCCACCCCCCCAGGTTTCAGGGAGGAAACAATGCTGTTTAGTTCGGACTTCTTCTGCTTGAAGGTCATCATGGATGGCTTGGACTTCTCTTGGCTATGGCTACTTTACTGTTTTTACTTGGGGAATAATTTATTAAAAAGTCTTTATGCTTCTTTACTATTGCAAGACAGGTTTTGATGTACTCTGATGTAAAAGGCTTTAGACCTTAATTATTGAATTTATGAAAGTTCGATTTTTACTTCCGCTATTTTATATGTTCTGTCTTGTGATATTTCTGTGCATGTTTACCAATAATGCCCATCTAAAGCTAGTGCATTCCTTTGCGAGTGACCCTAGCGGAGGCGGGGTGTTACATTTGGTATCAGAGCAGAAGGTTACTAGACTGGGCAAAAGTTTTTAAAGACCTTCTGAAAATTATTTGAAAAACCGTTTACAAAGAAGCATTTTTCAAGAAAATTTTCTTTTAAAAAGAAAAAGGCTATTCCCCAAAGGCCATTAGCATTATCCTTGTTTCCTTGATTGAATCTCTTTTCCTTTCTTTCCTCCATCTGTAGTCACAGTGGTTTTGACTGCGACTAGTCTTTCTAGCTGCGTAAGTGTTTCCCGTACGATGGAGGTGGTTCTCGAGAGACCGTTGCAGAGTTATGCATGAAAGGATAGTAAGAACAAGGATAAAGGATACGAGCTCAGGGATAAGCAACATGTTGGTATGGCTGAGTCCTAAAAGGAGGGAGAAAGATGAACAATGAAACCCATGACGAGAGAGTACCTTTGGCATGGTGAAACGGGACGGATAGTTAAGTATCATGGAACAGGGACAAGATCATTCGGAGGGCAATAGTATGCTCTCATTTCTAGGGTACCTCAGAAGGAGGGTAACGATCTTGTTAAAGGTTTAGCTTTTCTTCTCTATCATCCTGTCGGGACTTTGTTTTGATCACCGCATCTTTTAAGTCCGCTTCGATAGTTGAGTCTCTGCACCTTAGTACTAGCATAGTAGAGGATCCCGTTTTTGTCTCAAGTCCTATTGGAAGACCGGTCCATTTACTCATGGCTTGTTTGGATTTGAGAATGTCTATATCAAGTGTTGAGCTTGGAAATAATGCTTATGTTTATAAGTTGTGGATGGATTCTAGGGATGAAGTGGTTATCCAGTAAGGGGTGCCACTCTCGGTTTTAGAAGGAGGGTAGTTAGACTCTTGGCTTGCTTTGGTAATACCCTTGAAGTATCGCATAACCTTTTGGGTTCTGTCATGATTAGTTACTTAGAATCCCTAGATGCCTTTGTTGGAAATTAGAAACCCGATCGAATGGTGTTCGCTAATAAGACGGATGGTTTACTTCGATTATGTATGGGTTATGGGAATTACCCTAGTAAGTGCGCACGGTAACTTGTTTACTTTCAAGAGAAAGTTTTTCTACGTGGAATACCTTATGGTACAAGGTCCAGGATTCACTTGTGAATTTTGAGGGCTCGCATGGAATAATGTGTACGCAGTCCTGTTTGCGCCAAGTATTCTAGAAGGAGAATAAGTGCAAGTGGAACGAGAGGCGACGAGGAAATGAGTTCCAACTCATGTTATGGAAACAGGAAATAAGAAGCTGCGAAATCGTGAAGTAAAAGGGGCGGTCAAGGCACGATGGAACTAAGCTCAAGGTAACGCGACTCAGGAGACTGAAGACTAAATACGTGCATGATATCTCTTTTGGGAATATATCCTCGATCCCTGTTTTTCTGTTGAGCTTGCTTGTAGGCTATCTTTTATGGATATCCTCTCGGTCCTGTCTCTGTTACAAATCCCGTACGGAGTTTGTTTTGTTTATCTTCTCGACCCTGTTTCAGGGAATCTTAGGTAGAACCCTATGTATGTAAACATGTATTTGAAACATGTTATGGTTGATATGGTTGCAAATGGTTGCAAGTGGTTTCTCGTGGATGCGCGAATTTACATTAGATATTAGCTCGACTCGGTCACATTTCATATTGCATATGCACGAGTATTTATACTTGTTTATAGATGAAATTGAATGTGTTATCATGCGGATGTTGCATATGGTTGAATGTTTGTGCACGCATATAGTGTATATGACTAGGACTATTTGCATACATGATGGATTCATAGCACTAAACATATTTTTGCATTCAAAAGATTTTTCAGGCCTGATCATTAGCATCAGCTAAGGAACATGTACACACACGTTTTGCATACATTCATAAAGCATTAGGAGTCGTCTAAGGAAAATGGTTGCTTGTGGATGATGGTTTGAGTAGATGGATGATGGATGGTAGGATATGTTCTTCCTAACTTTGAGATTTCGGGGACGAAATCCTTTAAGAAGGGGAGAATGTAACAACCCGAATTTTTACAACACGTTAAATCTAAAGCTCCCGACCGAGTCCTGTATTTCTTGTTTTGCCCTGTGACAGGACTCGGATGGCACGATGTGATACATGTGCATACAGTTATAGAAAAACGATTCACGATGAATGCGTGGGAAAAAGGGCGCGGTTGAGGGTTAGCGTAATCCCTAGTGGCCTAGGTGGTTTAACCCAAACCGAAATACGAAAGCGTGCAATAGGTAAGCGTAATCCCTAGTGGTGCTAGGTGGCGTAAGTCCTAGTAGTTCAAACAATGATTCATATGGAAGAGCCTAGCTAGAACAAGGGTGACAGTCCAAACGATTTCAAGGATAATACAACATGAGGAAGCCCGTACGAGGTACGGCAAAGGACTGAACTTATATACATGGAAAGAAACATATGATTTGAGTAACCTATATATGCGATATATTAGGTTGACATGGACCATTACACGACTTTGAGCAAGGGACATTCATGGTTAACACATGACGCGGGTAGGGATACTAGTACGAGAGGTGCAGAGCAAATATACATGTTAGAACTAGGAAGAATATACATAATAGATACCGTGGGATGTTAGACGGGGTAGATACCTTGGGATAATGTACTCGATAGAAATCTGACGATGTGATACATTGACTTATCATAACACCGTAGTTTATCATGATACCTTAGTTTACCTTGCCACAGTAGTTCAACCGGCTACCCTGGTTTATCTATCTTGTAGTTATCCTTATGTTTACTTTCAGTTTATGCATGTCATGTTACCTTTACCTGTTTTTATACTGGAAGTAGATAGGACTTACTCAGTCTTTTTGACTGACCCGTTTTGTTTCGCCTCTTTTCTTCCGTTTCCCCCCTGGTTTCAGGGAGGAAACAATGCTGTTTAGTTCGGACTTCTTCTGCTTGAAGGTCATCATGGATGGCTTGGAATTCTCTTGGCTATGGCTACTTTACTGTTTTTACTTGGGGAATAATTTATTAAAAAGTCTTTATGCTTCTTTACTATTGCAAGACAGGTTTTGATGTACTCTGATGTAAAAGGCTTTAGACCTTAATTATTGAATTTATGAAAGTTCGATTTTTACTTCCGCTATTTTATATGTTCTGTCTTGTGATATTTCTGTGCATGTTTACCAATAATGCCCCTCTAAAGCTAGTGCATTCCTTTGCGAGTGACCCTAGCGGAGGCGGGGTGTTACATTTGGTATCAGAGCAGAAGGTTACTAGACTGGGCAAAAGTTTTTAAAGACCTTCTGAAAATTATTTGAAAAACCGTTTACAAAGAAGCATTTTTCAAGAAAATTTTCTTTTAAAAAGAAAAAGGCTATTCCCCAAAGGCCATTAGCATTATCCTTGTTTCCTTGATTGAATCTCTTTTCCTTTCTTTCCTCCATCTGTAGTCACAGTGGTTTTGACTGCGACTAGTCTTTCTAGCTGCGTAAGTGTTTCCCGTACGATGGAGGTGGTTCTCGAGAGACCGTTGCAGAGTTATGCATGAAAGGATAGTAAGAACAAGGATAAAGGATACGAGCTCAGGGATAAGCAACATGTTGGTATGGCTGAGTCCTAAAAGGAGGGAGAAAGATGAACAATGAAACCCATGACGAGAGAGTACCTTTGGCATGGTGAAACGGGACGGATAGTTAAGTATCATGGAACAGGGACAAGATCATTCGGAGGGCAATAGTATTCTCTCATTTCTAGGGTACCTCAGAAGGAGGGTAACGATCTTGTTAAAGGTTTAGCTTTTCTTCTCTATCATCCTGTCGGGACTTTGTTTTGATCACCGCATCTTTTAAGTCCGCTTCGATAGTTGAGTCTCTGCACCTTAGTACTAGCATAGTAGAGGATCCCGTTTTTGTCTCAAGTCCTATTGGAAGACCGGTCCATTTACTCATGGCTTGTTTGGATTTGAGAATGTCTATATCAAGTGTTGAGCTTGGAAATAATGCTTATGTTTATAAGTTGTGGATGGATTCTAGGGATGAAGTGGTTATCCAGTAAGGGGTGCCACTCTCGGTTTTAGAAGGAGGGTAGTTAGACTCTTGGCTTGCTTTGGTAATACCCTTGAAGTATCGCGTAACCTTTTGGGTTCTGTCATGATTAGTTACTTAGAATCCCTAGATGCCTTTGTTGGAAATTAGAAACCCGATCGAATGGTGTTCGCTAATAAGACTGATGGTTTACTTCGATTATGTATGGGTTATGGGAATTACCCTAGTAAGTGCGCACGGTAACTTGTTTACTTTCAAGAGAAAGTTTTTCTACGTGGAATACCTTATGGTACAAGGTACAGGATTCACTTGTGAATTTTGAGGGCTCGCATGGAATAATGTGTACGCAGTCCTGTTTGCGCCAAGTATTCTAGAAGGAGAATAAGTGCAAGTGGAACGAGAGGCGACGAGGAAATGAGTTCCAACTCATGTTATGGAAACACGAAATAAGAAGCTGCGAAATCGTGAAGTAAAAGGGGCGGTCAAGGCACGATGGAACTAAGCTCAAGGTAACGCGACTCAGGAGACTGAAGACAAAATACGTGCATGATATCTCTTTTGGGAATATATCCTCGATCCTTGTTTTTCTGTTGATCTTGCTTGTAGGCTATCTAATATGGATATCCTCTCGGTCCTGTCTCTGTTGCAAATCCCGTACGGAGTTTGTTTTGTTTATCTTCTCGACCCTGTTTCAGGGAATCTTAGGTAGAACCCTATGGATGTAAACATGTATTTGAAACATGTTATGGTTGATATGGTTGCAAATGGTTGCAAGTGGTTGCTCGTGGATGCGCGAATTTACATTAGATATTAGCTCGACTCGGTCACATTTCATATTGCATATGCACGAGTATTTATACTTGTTTATAGATGAAATTGAATGTGTTATCATGCGGATGTTGCATATGGTTGAATGTTTGTGCACGCATATAGTGTATATGACTAGGACTATTTGCATACATGATGGATTCATAGCACTAAACATATTTTTGCATTCAAAAGATTTTTCAGGCCTGATCATTAGCATTAGCTAAGGAACATGTACACACACGTTTTGCATACATTCAAAAAGCATTAGGAGTCGTCTAAGGACAATGGTTGCTTGTGGATGATGGTTTGAGTAGATGGATGATGGATGGTAGGATATGTTCTTCCTAACTTTGAGATTTCGGGGAAGAAATCCTTTAAGAAGGGGAGAATGTAACAACCCGAATTTTTACAACACGTTAAATTTAAAGCTCCCGACCGAGTCCTGTATTTCTTGTTTTGCCCTGTGACAGGACTCGGATGGCACGATGTGATACATGTGCATACAGTTATAGAAAAACGATTCACGATGAATGCGTGGGAAAAAGGGCGCGGTTGAGGGTTAGCGTAATCCCTAGTGGCCTAGGTGGTTTAAGCCAAACCGAAATACGAAAGCGTGCAATAGGTAAGCCTAATCCCTAGTGGTGCTAGGTGGCGTAAGTCCTAGTAGTTCAAACGATGATTCATATGGAAGAGCCTAGCTAGAACAAGGGTGATAGTCCAAACGATTTCAAGGATAATACGACATAAGGAAGCCCGTACGAGGTACGGCAAAGGACTAAACTTATATACATGGAAAGAAACATATGATTTGAGTAACCTATATATGCGATATATTAGGTTGACATGGACCATTACACGACTTTGAGCAAGGGACATTCATGGTTAACACATGACGCGGGTAGGGATACTAGTACGAGAGGTGCAGAGCAAATATACATGTTAGAACTAGGAAGAATATACATAATAGATACCGTGGGATGTTAGACGGGGTAGATACCTTGGGATAATGTACTCGATAGAAATCTGACGATGTGATACTTTGACTTATCATAACACCGTAGTTTACCATGATACCTTAGTTTACCTTGCCACAGTAGTTCAACCGGCTACCCTGGTTTGTCTATCTTGTAGTTATCCTTATGTTTACTTTCAGTTTATGCATGTCATGTTACCTTTACCTGTTTTTATACTGGAAGTAGATAGGACTTACTCAGTCTTTTTGACTGACCCGTTTTGTTTCGCCTCTTTTCTTCCGTTTCCCCCCCCCCCTCCAGGTTTCAGGGAGGAAACAATGCTGTTTAGTTCGGACTTCTTCTGCTTGAAGGTCATCATGGATGGCTTGGACTTCTCTTGGCTATGGCTACTTTACTGTTTTTACTTGGGGAATAATTTATTAAAAAGTCTTAATGCTTCTTTACTATTGCAAGACAGGTTTTGATGTACTCTGATGTAAAAGGCTTTAGACCTTAATTATTGAATTTATGAAAGTTCGATTTTTACTTCCGCTATTTTATATGTTCTGTCTTGTGATATTTCTGTGCATGTTTACCAATAATGCCCCTCTAAAGCCAGTGCATTCCTTTGCGAGTGACACTAGCGGAGGCGGGGTGTTACATTTGGTATCAGAGCAGAAGGTTACTAGACTGGGCAAAAGTTTTTAAAGACCTTCTGAAAATTATTTGAAAAACCGTTTACAAAGAAGCATTTTTCAAGAAAATTTTCTTTTAAAAAGAAAAAGGCTATTCCCCAAAGGCCATTAGCATTATCCTTGTTTCCTTGATTGAATCTCTTTTCCTTTCTTTCCTCCATCTGTAGTCACAGTGGTTTTGACTGCGACTAGTCTTTCTAGCTGCGTAAGTGTTTCCCGTACGATGGAGGTGGTTCTCGAGAGACCGTTGCAGAGTTATGCATGAAAGGATAGTAAGAACAAGGATAAAGGATACGAGCTCAGGGATAAGCAACATGTTGGTATGGCTGAGTCCTAAAAGGAGGGAGAAAGATGAACAATGAAACCCATGACGAGAGAGTACCTTTGGCATGGTGAAACGGGACGGATAGTTAAGTATCATGGAACAGGGACAAAATCATTCGGAGGGCAATAGTATGCTCTCATTTCTAGGGTACCTCAGAAGGAGGGTAACGATCTTGTTAAAGGTTTAGCTTTTCTTCTCTATCATCCTGTCGGGACTTTGTTTTGATCACCGCATCTTTTAAGTCCGCTTCGATAGTTGAGTCTCTGCACCTTAGTACTAGCATAGTAGAGGATCCCGTTTTTGTCTCAAGTCCTATTGGAAGACCGGTCCATTTACTCATGGCTTGTTTGGATTTGAGAATGTCTATATCAAGTGTTGAGCTTGGAAATAATGCTTATGTTTATAAGTTGTGGATGGATTCTAGGGATGAAGTGGTTATCCAGTAAGGGGTGCCACTCTCGGTTTTAGAAGGAGGGTAGTTAGACTCTTGGCTTGCTTTGGTAATACCCTTGAAGTATCGCGTAACCTTTTGGGTTCTGTCATGATTAGTTACTTAGAATCCCTAGATGCCTTTGTTGGAAATTAGAAACCCGATCGAATGGTGTTCGCTAATAAGACGGATGGTTTACTTCGATTATGTATGGGTTATGGGAATTACCCTAGTAAGTGCGCACGGTAACATGTTTACTTTCAAGAGAAAGTTTTTCTACGTGGAATACCTTATGGTACAAGGTCCAGTATTCACTAGTGAATTTTGAGGGCTCGCATGGAATAATGTGTACGCAGTCCTGTTTGCGCCAAGTATTCTAGAAGGAGAATAAGTGCAAGTGGAACGAGAGGCGACGAGGAAATGAGTTCCAACTCATGTTATGGAAACAGGAAATAAGAAGCTGCGAAATCGTGAAGTAAAAGGGGCGGTAAAGGCACGATGGAACTAAGCTCAAGGTAACGCGACTCAGGAGACTGAAGACTAAATACGTGCCTGATATCTCTTTTGGGAATATATCCTCGATCCCTGTTTTTCTGTTGAGCTTGCTTGTAGGCTATCTTTTATGGATATCCTCTCGGTCCTGTCTCTGTTGCAAATCCCGTACGGAGTTTGTTTTGTTTATCTTCTCGACCCTGTTTCAGGGAATCTTAGGTAGAACCCTATGGATGTAAACATGTATTTGAAACATGTTATGGTTGATATGGTTGCAAATGGTTGCAAGTGGTTGCTTGTGGATGCGCGAATTTACATTAGATATTAGCTCGACTCGGTCACATTTCATATTGCATATGCACGAGTATTTATACTTGTTTATAGATGAAATTGAATGTGTTATCATGCGGATGTTGCATATGGATGAATGTTTGTGCACGCATATAGTGTATATGACTAGGACTATTTGCATACATGATGGATTCATAGCACTAAACATATTTTTGCATTCAAAAGATTTTTCAGGCCTGATCATTAGCATTAGCTAAGGAACATGTACACACACGTTTTGCATACATTCATAAAGCATTAGGAGTCGTCTAAGGACAATGGTTGCTTGTGGATGATGGTTTGAGTAGATGGATGATGGATGGTAGGATATGTTCTTCCTAAATTTGAGATTTCGGGGACGAAATCCTTTAAGAAGGGGAGAATGTAACAACCCGAATTTTTACAACACGTTAAATCTAAAGCTCCCGACCGAGTCCTGTATTTCTTGTTTTGCCCTGTGACAGGACTCGGATGGCACGATGTGATACATGTGCATACAGTTATAGAAAAACGATTCACGATGAATGCGTGGGAAAAAGGGCGCGGTTGAGGGTTAGCGTAATCCCTAGTGGCCTAGGTGGTTTAACCCAAACCGAAATACGAAAGCGTGCAATAGGTAAGCGTAATCCCTAGTGGTGCTAGGTGGCGTACGTCCTAGTAGTTCAAACGATGATTCATATGGAAGAGCCTAGCTAGAACAAGGGTGACAGTCCAAACGATTTCAAGGATAATACGACATGAGGAAACCCGTACGAGGTACGGCAAAGGACTGAACTAATATACATGGAAAGAAATATATGATTTGAGTAACCTATATATGCGATATATTAGGTTGACATGGACCATTACACGACTTTGAGCAAGGGACATTCATGGTTAACACATGACGCGGGTAGGGATACTAGTATGAGAGGTGCAGAGCAAATATACATGTTAGAACTAGGAAGAATATACATAATAGATACCGTGGGATGTTAGACGGGGTAGATACCTTGGGATAATGTACTCGATAGAAATCTGACGATGTGATACTTTGACTTATCATAACACCGTAGTTTATCATGATACCTTAGTTTACCTTGCCACAGTAGTTCAACCGGCTACCCTGGTTTATCTATCTTGTAGTTATCCTTATGTTTACTTTCAATTTATGCATGTCATGTTACCTTTACCTGTTTTTATACTGGAAGTAGATAGGACTTACTCAGTCTTTTTGACTGACCCGTTTTGTTTCGCCTCTTTTCTTCCGTTTCCCCCCCCCCCCAGGTTCCAGGGAGGAAACAATGCTGTTTAGTTCGAACTTCTTCTGCTTGAAGGTCATCATGGATGGCTTGGACTTCTCTTGGCTATGGCTACTTTACTGTTTTTACTTGGGGAATAATTTATTAAAAAGTCTTTATGCTTCTTTACTATTGCAAGACAGGTTTTGATGTACTCTGATGTAAAAGGCTTTAGACCTTAATTATTGAATTTATGAAAGTTCGATTTTTACTTCCGCTATTTTATATGTTTTGTCTTGTGATATTTCTGTGCATGTTTACCAATAATGCCCCTCTAAAGCTAGTGCATTCCTTTGCGAGTGACCCTAGCGTAGGCGGGGTGTTACATTTGGTATCAGAGCAGAAGGTTACTAGACTGGGCAAAAGTTTTTAAAGACCTTCTGAAAATTATTTGAAAAACCGTTTACAAAGAAGCATTTTTCAAGAAAATTTTCTTTTAAAAAGAAAAAGGCTATTCCCCAAAGGCCACTAGCATTATCCTTGTTTCCTTGATTGAATCTCTTTTCCTTTCTTTCCTCCATCTGTAGTCACAGTGGTTTTGACTGCGACTAGTCTTTCTAGCTGCGTAAGTGCTTCCCGTACGATGGAGGTGGTTCTCGAGAGACCGTCGCAGAGTTATGCATGAAAGGATAGTAAGAACAAGGATAAAGGATACGAGCTCAGGGATAAGCAACATGTTGGTATGGCTGAGTCCTAAAAGGAGGGAGAAAGATGAACAATGAAACCCATGACGAGAGAGTACCTTTGGCATGGTGAAACGGGACAGATAGTTAAGTATCATGGAACAGGGACAAGATCATTCGGAGGGCAATAGTATGCTCTCATTTCTAGGGTACCTCAGAAGGAGGGTAACGATCTTGTTAAAGGTTTAGCTTTTCTTCTCTATCATCCTGTCGGGACTTTGTTTTGATCACCGCATCTTTTAAGTCCGCTTCGATAGTTGAGTCTCTGCACCTTAGTACTAGCATAGTAGAGGATCCCGTTTTTGTCTCAAGTCCTATTGGAAGACCGGTCCATTTACTCATGGCTTGTTTGGATTTGAGAATGTCTATATCAAGTGTTGAGCTTGGAAATAATGCTTATGTTTATAAGTTGTGGATGGATTCTAGGGATGAAGTGGTTATCCAGTAAGGGGTGCCACTCTCGGTTTTAGAAGGAGGGTAGTTAGACTCTTGGCTTGCTTTGGTAATACCCTTGAAGTATCACGTAACCTTTTGGGTTCTGTCATGATTAGTTACTTAGAATCCCTAGATGCCTTTGTTGGAAATTAGAAACCCGATCGAATGGTGTTCGCTAATAAGATGGATGGTTTACTTCGATTATGTATGGGTTATGGGAATTACCCTAGTAAGTGCGCACGGTAACTTGTTTACTTTCAAGAGAAAGTTTTTCTACGTGGAATACCTTATGGTACAAGGTCCAGGATTCACTAGTGAATTTTGAGGGCTCGCATGGAATAATGTGTACGCAGTCCTGTTTGCGCCAAGTATTCTAGAAGGAGAATAAGTGCAAGTGGAACGAGAGGCGACGAGGAAATGAGTTCCAACTCATGTTATGGAAACAGGAAATAAGAAGCTGCGAAATCGTGAAGTAAAAGGGGCGGTAAAGGCACGATGGAACTAAGCTCAAGGTAACGCGACTCAGGAGACTGAAGACTAAATACGTGCATGATATCACTTTTGGGAATATATCCTCGATCCCTGTTTTTCTGTTGAGCTTGCTTGTAGGCTATCTTTTATGGATATCCTCTCGGTCCTGTCTCTGTTGCAAATCCCGTACGGAGTTTGTTTTGTTTATCTTCTCGACCCTGTTTCAGGGAATCTTAGGTAGAACCCTATGGATGTAAACATGTATTTGAAACATGTTATGGTTGATATGGTTGCAAATGGTTGCAAGTGGTTGCTTGTGGATGCGCGAATTTACATTAGATATTAGCTCGACTCGGTCACATTTCATATTGCATATGCACGAGTATTTATACTTGTTTATAGATGAAATTGAATGTGTTATCATGCGGATGTTGCATATGGTTGAATGTTTGTGCACGCATATAGTGTATATGACTAGGACTATTTGCATACATGATGGATTCATAGCACTAAACATATTTTTGCATTCAAAAGATTTTTCAGGCCTGATCATTAGCATTAGCTAAGGAACATGTACACACACGTTTTGCATAAATTCATAAAGCATTAGGAGTCGTCTAAGGACAACGGTTGCTTGTGGATGATGGTTTGAGTAGATGGATGATGGATGGTAGGATATGTCCTTCCTAACTTTGAGATTTCGGGGACGAAATCCTTTAAGAAGGGGAGAATGTAACAACCCGAATTTTTACAACACGTTAAATCTAAAGCTCCCGACCGAGTCCTGTATTTCTTGTTTTTCCCTGTGACAGGACTCGGATGGCACGATGTGATACATGTGCATACAGTTATAGAAAAACGATTCACGATGAATGCGTGGGAAAAAGGGCGCGGTTGAGGGTTAGCGTAATCCCTAGTGGCCTAGGTGGTTTAACCCAAACCGAAATACGAAAGCGTGCAATAGGTAAGCGTAATCCCTAGTGATGCTAGGTGGCGTAAGTCCTAGTAGTTCAAACGATGATTCATATGGAAGAGCCTAGCTAGAACAAGGGTGACAGTCCAAACGATTTCAAGGATAATACGACATGAGGAAGCCCGTACGAGGTACGGCAAAGGACTGAACTTATATACATGGAAAGAAACATATGATTTGAGTAACCTATATATGCGATATATTAGGTTGACATGGACCATTACACGACTTTGAGCAAGGGACATTCATGGTTAACACATGACGCGGGTAGGGATACTAGTATGAGAGGTGCAGAGCAAATATACATGTTAGAACTAGGAAGAATATACATAATAGATACCGTCGGATGTTAGACGGGGTAGATACCTTGGGATAATGTACTCGATAGAAATCTGACGATGTGATACTTTGACTTATCATAACACCGTAGTTTATCATGATACCTTAGTTTACCTTGCCACAGTAGTTCAACCGGCTACCCTGGTTTATCTATCTTGTAGTTATCCTTATGTTTACTTTCAATTTATGCATGTCATGTTACCTTTACCTGTTTTTATACTGGAAGTAGATAGGACTTACTCAGTCTTTTTGACTGACCCGTTTTGTTTCGCCTCTTTTCTTCCGTTCCCCCCCCCCTAGGTTTCAGGGAGGAAACAATGCTGTTTAGTTCGAACTTCTTCTGCTTGAAGGTCATCATGGATGGCTTGGACTTCTCTTGGCTATGGCTACTTTACTGTTTTTACTTGGGGAATAATTTATTAAAAAGTCTTTATGCTTCTTTACTATTGCAAGACAGGTTTTGATGTACTCTGATGTAAAAGGCTTTAGACCTTAATTATTGAATTTATGAAAGTTCGATTTTTACTTCCGCTATTTTATATGTTCTGTCTTGTGATATTTCTGTGCATGTTTACCAATAATGCCCCTCTAAAGCTAGTGCATTCCTTTGCGAGTGACCCTAGCGGAGGCGGGGTGTTACATTTGGTATCAGAGCAGAAGGTTACTAGACTGGGCAAAAGTTTTTAAAGACCTTCTGAAAATTATTTGAAAAACCGTTTACAAAGAAGCATTTTTCAAGAAAATTTTCTTTTAAAAAGAAAAAGGCTATTCCCCAAAGGCCATTAGCATTATCCTTGTTTCCTTGATTGAATCTCTTTTCCTTTCTTTCCTCCATCTGTAGTCACAGTGGTTTTGACTGCGACTAGTCTTTCTAGCTGCGTAAGTGTTTCCCGTACGATGGAGGTGGTCCTCGAGAGACCGTCGCAGAGTTATGCATGAAAGGATAGTAAGAACAAGGATAAAGGATACGAGCTCAGGGATAAGCAACATGTTGGTATGGCTGAGTCCTAAAAGGAGGGAGAAAGATGAACAATGAAACCCATGACGAGAGAGTACCTTTGGCATGGTGAAATGGGACAGATAGTTAAGTATCATGGAACAGGGACAAGATCATTCGGAGGGCAATAGTATGCTCTCATTTCTAGGGTACCTCAGAAGGAGGGTAACGATCTTGTTAAAGGTTTAGCTTTTCTTCTCTATCATCCTGTCGGGACTTTGTTTTGATCACCGCATCTTTTAAGTCCGCTTCGATAGTTGAGTCTCTGCACCTTAGTACTAGTATAGTAGAGGATCCCGTTTTTGTCTCAAGTCCTATTGGAAGACCGGTCCATTTACTCATGGCTTGTTTGGATTTAAGAATGTCTATATCAAGTGTTGAGCTTGGAAATAATGCTTATGTTTATAAGTTGTGGATGGATTCTAGGGATGAAGTGGTTATCCAGTAAGGGGTGCCACTCTCGGTTTTAGAAGGAGGGTAGTTAGACTCTTGGCTTGCTTTGGTAATACCCTTGAAGTGTCGCGTAACCTTTTGGGTTCTGTCATGATTAGTTACTTAGAATCCCTAGATGCCTTTGTTGGAAATTAGAAACCCGATCGAATGGTGTTCGCTAATAAGACGGATGGTTTACTTCGATTATGTATGGGTTATGGGAATTACCCTAGTAAGTGCGCACGGTAACTTGTTTACTTTCAAGAGAAAGTTTTTCTACGTGGAATACCTTATGGTACAAGGTCCAGGATTCACTAGTGAATTTTGAGGGCTCGCATGGAATAATGTGTACGCAGTCCTGTTTGCGGCAAGTATTCTAGAAGGAGAATAAGTGCAAGTGGAACGAGAGGCGACGAGGAAATGAGTTCCAACTCATGTTATGAAAACAGGAAATAAGAAGCTGCGAAATCGTGAAGTAAAAGGGGCGGTCAAGGCACGATGGAACTAAGCTCAAGGTAACGCGACTCAGGAGACTGAAGACTAAATACGTGCATGATATCTCTTTTGGGAATATATCCTCGATACCTGTTTTTCTGTTGAGCTTGCTTGTAGGCTATCTTTTATGGATATCCTCTCGGTCCTGTCTCTGTTACAAATCCCGTACGGAGTTTGTTTTGTTTATCTTCTCGACCCTGTTTCAGGGAATCTTAGGTAGAACCCTATGGATGTAAACATGTATTTGAAACATGTTATGGTTGATATGGTTGCAAATGGTTGCAAGTGGTTGCTCGTGGATGCGCGAATTTACATTAGATATTAGCTCGACTCGGTCACATTTCATATTGCATATGCACGAGTATTTATACTTGTTTATAGATGAAATTGAATGTGTTATCATGTGGATGTTGCATATGGTTGAATGTTTGTGCACGCATATAGTGTATATGACTAGGACTATTTGCATACATGATGGATTCATAGCACTAAACATATTTTTGCATTCAAAAGATTTTTCAGGCCTGATCATTAGCATTAGCTAAGGAACATGTACACACACGTTTTGCATACATTCATAAAGCATTAGGAGTCGTCTAAGGACAATGGTTGCTTGTGGATGATGGTTTGAGTAGATGGATGATGGATGGTAGGATATGTTCTTCCTAACTTTGAGATTTCGGGGACGAAATCCTTTAAGAAGGGGAGAATGTAACAACCCGAATTTTTACAACACGTTAAATCTAAAGCTCCCGACCGAGTCCTGTATTTCTTGTTTTGCCCTGTGACAGGACTCGGATGGCACGATGTGATACATGTGCATACAGTTATAGAAAAACGATTCACGATGAATGCGTGGGAAAAAGGGCGCGGTTGAGGGTTAGCGTAATCCCTAGTAGCCTAGGTGGTTTAACCCAAACCGAAATACGAAAGCGTGCAATAGGTAAGCGTAATCCCTAGTGGTGCTAGGTGGCGTAAGTCCTAGTAGTTCAAACGATGATTCATATGGAAGAGCCTAGCTAGAACAAGGGTGACAGTCCAAACGATTTCAAGGATAATACGACATGAGGAAGCCCGTACGAGGTACGGCAAAGGACTGAACTTATATACATGGAAAGAAACATATTATTTGAGTAACCTATATATGCGATATATTAGGTTGACATGGACCATTACACGACTTTGAGCAAGGGACATTCATGGTTAACACATGACGCGGGTAGGGATACTAGTACGAGAGGTGCAGAGCAAATATACATGTTAGAACTAGGAAGAATATACATAATAGATACCGTGGGATGTTAGACGGGGTAGATACCTTGGGATAATGTACTCGATAGAAATCTGACGATGTGATACTTTGACTTATCATAACACCGTAGTTTATCATGATACCTTAGTTTACCTTGCCACAGTAGTTCAACCGGCTACCCTGGTTTATCTATCTTGTAGTTATCCTTATGTTTACTTTCAGTTTATGCATGTCATGTTACCTTTACCTGTTTTTATACTAGAAGTAGATAGGACTTACTCAGTCTTTTTGACTGACCCGTTTTGTTTCGCCTCTTTTCTTCCGTTCCCCCCCTAGGTTTCAGGGAGGAAACAATGCTGTTTAGTTCGGACTTCTTCTGCTTGAAGGTCATCATGGATGGCTTGGACTTCTCTTGGCTATGGCTACTTTACTGTTTTTACTTGGGGAATAATTTATTAAAAAGTCTTTATGCTTCTTTACTATTGCAAGACAGGTTTTGATGTACTCTGATGTAAAAGGCTTTAGACGTTAATTATTGAATTTATGAAAGTTCGATTTTTACTTCCGCTATTTTATATGTTCTGTCTTGTGATATTTCTGTGCATGTTTACCAATAATGCCCCTCTAAAGCTAGTGCATTCCTTTGCGAGTGACCCTAGCGGAGGCTGGGTGTTACATTTGGTATCAGAGCAGAAGGTTACTAGACTGGGCAAAAGTTTTTAAAGACCTTCTGAAAATTATTTGAAAAACCGTTTACAAAGAAGCATTTTTCAAGAAATTTTCTTTTAAAAATAAAAAGGCTATTCCCCAAAGGCCATTAGCATTATCCTTGTTTCCTTGATTGAATCTCTTTTCCTTTCTTTCCTCCATCTGTAGTCACAGTGGTTTTGACTGCGACTAGTCTTTCTAGCTGCGTAAGTGTTTCCCGTACGATGGAGGCGGTTCTCGAGAGACCGTTGCAGAGTTATGCATGAAAGGATAGTAAGAACAAGGATAAAGGATACGAGCTCAGGGATAAGCAACATGTTGGTATGGCTGAGTCCTAAAAGGAGGGAGAAAGATGAACAATGAAACCCATGACGAGAGAGTACCTTTGGCATGGTGAAACGGGACGGATAGTTAAGTATCATGGAACAGGGACAAGATCATTCGGAGGGCAATAGTATGCTCTCATTTCTAGGGTACCTCAGAAGGAGGGTAACGATCTTGTTAAAGGTTTAGCTTTTCTTCTCTATCATCCTGTCGGGACTTTGTTTTGATCACCGCATCTTTTAAGTCCGCTTCGATAGTTGAGTCTCTGCACCTTAGTACTAGCATAGTAGAGGATCTCGTTTTTGTCTCAAGTCCTATTGGAAGACCGGTCCATTTACTCATGGCTTGTTTGGATTTGAGAATGTCTATATCAAGTGTTGAGCTTGGAAATAATGCTTACGTTTATAAGTTGTGGATGGATTCTAGGGATGAAGTGGTTATCGAGTAAGGGGTGCCACTCTCGGTTTTAGAAGGAGGGTAGTTAGACTCTTGGCTTGCTTTGGTAATACCCTTGAAGTATCGCGTAACCTTTTGCGTTCTGTCATGATTAGTTACTTAGAATCCCTAGATGCCTTTGTTGGAAATTAGAAACCCGATCGAATGGTGTTCGCTAATAAGACGGATGGTTTACTTCGATTATGTATGGGTTATGGGAATTACCCTAGTAAGTGCGCACGGTAACTTGTTTACTTTCAAGAGAAAGTTTTTCTACGTGGAATACCTTATGGTACAAGGTCCAGGATTCACTAGTGAATTTTGAGGGCTCGCATGGAATAATGTGTACGCAGTCCTGTTTGCGCCAAGTATTCTAGAAGGAGAATAAGTGCAAGTGGAACGAGAGGCGACGAGGAAATGAGTTCCAACTCATGTTATGGAAACAGGAAATAAGAAGCTGCGAAATCGTGAAGTAAAAGGGGCGGTCAAGGCACGATGGAACTAAGCTCAAGGTAACGCGACTCAGGAGACTGAAGACTAAATACGTGCATGATATCTCTTTTGGGAATATATCCTCGATCCCTGTTTTTCTGTTGAGCTTGCTTGTAGGCTATCTTTTATGGATATCCTCTCGGTCCTGTCTCTGTTACAAATCCCGTACGGAGTTTGTTTTGTTTATCTTCTCGACCCTGTTTCAGGGAATCTTAGGTAGAACCCTATGGATGTAAACATGTATTTGAAACATGTTATGGTTGATATGGTTGCAAATGGTTGCAAGTGGTTGCTCGTGGATGCGCGAATTTACATTAGATATTAGCTCGACTCGGTCACATTTCATATTGCATATGCACGAGTATTTATACTTGTTTATAGATGAAATTGAATGTGTTATCATGCGGATGTTGCATATGGTTGAATGTTTGTGCACGCATATAGTGTATATGACTAGGACTATTTGCATACATGATGGATTCATAGCACTAAACATATTTTTGCATTCAAAAGATTTTTCAGGCCTGATCATTAGCATTAGCTAAGGAACATGTACACACACGTTTTGCATACATTCATAAAGCATTAGGAGTCGTCTAAGGACAATGGTTGCTTGTGGATGATGGTTTGAGTAGATGGATGATGGATGGTAGGATATGTTCTTCCTAACTTTGAGATTTCGGGGACGAAATCCTTTAAGAAGGGGAGAATGTAACAACCCGAATTTTTACAACACGTTAAATCTAAAGCTCCCGACCGAGTCCTGTATTTCTTGTTTTGCCCTGTGACAGGACTCGGATGGCACGATGTGATACATGTGCATACAGTTATAGAAAAACGATTCACGATGAATGCGTGGGAAAAAGGGCGCGGTTGAGGGTTAGCGTAATCCCTAGTGGCCTAGGTGGTTTAACCCAAACCGAAATACGAAAGCGTGCAATAGGTAAGCGTAATCCCTAGTGGTGCTAGGTGGCGTAATTCCTAGTAGTTCAAACGATGATTCATATGGAAGAGCCTAGCTAGAACAAGGGTGACAGTCCAAACGATTTCAAGGATAATACGACATGAGGAAGCCCGTACGAGGTACGGCAAAGGACTGAACTTATATACATGGAAAGAAACATATGATTTGAGTAACCTATATATGCGATATATTAGGTTGACATGGACCATTACACGACTTTGAGCAAGGGACATTCATGGTTAACACATGACGCGGGTAGGGATACTAGTATGAGAGGTGCAGAGCAAATATACATGTTAGAACTAGGAAGAATATACATAATAGATACCGTGGGATGTTAGACGGGGTAGATACCTTGGGATAATGTACTCGATAGAAATCTGACGATGTGATACTTTGACTTATCATAACACCGTAGTTTATCATGATACCTTAGTTTACCTTGCCACAGTAGTTCAACCGGCTACCCTGGTTTATCTATCTTGTAGTTATCCTTATGTTTACTTTCAATTTATGCATGTCATGTTACCTTTACCTGTTTTTATACTGGAAGTAGATAGGACTTACTCAGTCTTTTTGACTGACCCGTTTTGTTTCGCCTCTTTTCTTCCGTTCCCCCCCCCCCCCAAGGTTTCAGGGAGGAAACAATGCTGTTTAGTTCGAACTTCTTCTGCTTGAAGGTCATCATGGATGGCTTGGACTTCTCTTGGCTATGGCTACTTTACTGTTTTTACTTGGGGAATAATTTATTAAAAAGTCTTTATGCTTCTTTACTATTGCAAGACAGGTTTTGATGTACTCTGATGTAAAAGGCTTTAGACCTTAATTATTGAATTTATGAAAGTTCGATTTTTACTTCCGCTATTTTATATGTTCTGTCTTGTGATATTTCTATGCATGTTTACCAATAATGCCCCTCTAAAGCTAGTGCATTCCTTTGCGAGTGACCCTAGCGGAGGCGGGGTGTTACATTTGGTATCAGAGCAGAAGGTTACTAGACTGGGCAAAAGTTTTTAAAGACCTTCTGAAAATTATTTGAAAAACCGTTTACAAAGAAGCATTTTCAAGAAAATTTTCTTTTAAAAAGAAAAAGGCTATTCCCCAAAAGCCATTAGCATTATCCTTGTTTCCTTGATTGAATCTCTTTTCCTTTCTTTCCTCCATCTGTAGTCACAGTGGTTTTGACTGCGACTAGTCTTTCTAGCTGCGTAAGTGTTTCCCGTACGATGGAGGTGGTTCTCGAGAGACCGTTGCAGAGTTATGCATGAAACCATAGTAAGAACAAGGATAAAGGATACGAGCTCAGGGATAAGCAACATGTTGGTATGGCTGAGTCCTAAAAGGAGGGAGAAAGATGAACAATGAAACCCATGACGAGAGAGTACCTTTGGCATGGTGAAATGGGACAGATAGTTAAGTATCATGGAACAGGGACAAGATCATTCGGAGGGCAATAGTATGCTCTCATTTCTAGGGTACCTCAGAAGGAGGGTAACGATCTTGTTAAAGGTTTAGCTTTTCTTCTCTATCATCCTGTCGGGACTTTGTTTTGATCACCGCATCTTTTAAGTCCGCTTCGATAGTTGAGTCTCTGCACCTTAGTACTAGCATAGTAGAGGATCCCGTTTTTGTCTCAAGTCCTATTGGAAGACCGGTCCATTTACTCATGGCTTGTTTGGATTTAAGAATGTCTATATCAAGTGTTGAGCTTGGAAATAATGCTTATGTTTATAAGTTGTGGATGGATTCTAGGGATGAAGTGGTTATCCAGTAAGGGGTGCCACTCTCGGTTTTAGAAGGAGGGTAGTTAGACTCTTGGCTTGCTTTGGTAATACCCTTGAAGTATCGCGTAACCTTTTGGGTTCTGTCATGATTAGTTACTTAGAATCCCTAGATGCCTTTGTTGGAAATTAGAAACCCGATCGAATGGTGTTCGCTAATAAGACGGATGGTTTACTTCGATTATGTATGGGTTATGGTAATTACCCTAGTAAGTGCGCACGGTAACTTGTTTACTTTCAAGAGAAAGTTTTTCTACGTGGAATACCTTATGGTACAAGGTCCAGGATTCACTAGTGAATTTTGAGGGCTCGCATGGAATAATGTGTACGCAGTCCTGTTTGCGGCAAGTATTCTAGAAGGAGAATAAGTGCAAGTGGAACGAGAGGCGACGAGGAAATGAGTTCCAACTCATGTTATGAAAACAGGAAATAAGAAGCTGCGAAATCGTGAAGTAAAAGGGGCGGTCAAGGCACGATGGAACTAAGCTCAAGGTAACGCGACTCAGGAGACTGAAGACTAAATACGTGCATGATATCTCTTTTGGGAATATATCCTCGATACCTGTTTTTCTGTTGAGCTTGCTTGTAGGCTATCTTTTATGGATATCCTCTCGGTCCTGTCTCTGTTACAAATCCCGTACGGAGTTTGTTTTGTTTATCTTCTCGACCCTGTTTCAGGGAATCTTAGGTAGAACCCTATGGATGTAAACATGTATTTGAAACATGTTATGGTTGATATGGTTGCAAATGGTTGCAAGTGGTTGCTCGTGGATGCGCGAATTTACATTAGATATTAGCTCGACTCGGTCACATTTCATATTGCATATGCACGAGTATTTATACTTGTTTATAGATGAAATTGAATGTGTTATCATGTGGATGTTGCATATGGTTGAATGTTTGTGCACGCATATAGTGTATATGACTAGGACTATTTGCATACATGATGGATTCATAGCACTAAACATATTTTTGCATTCAAAAGATTTTTCAGGCCTGATCATTAGCATTAGCTAAGGAACATGTACACACACGTTTTGCATACATTCATAAAGCATTAGGAGTCGTCTAAGGACAATGGTTGCTTGTGGATGATGGTTTGAGTAGATGGATGATGGATGGTAGGATATGTTCTTCCTAACTTTGAGATTTCGGGGACGAAATCCTTTAAGAAGGGGAGAATGTAACAACCCGAATTTTTACAACACGTTAAATCTAAAGCTCCCGACCGAGTCCTGTATTTCTTGTTTTGCCCTGTGACAGGACTCGGATGGCACGATGTGATACATGTGCATACAGTTATAGAAAAACGATTCACGATGAATGCGTGGGAAAAAGGGCGCGGTTGAGGGTTAGCGTAATCCCTAGTGGCCTAGGTGGTTTAACCCAAACCGAAATACGAAAGCGTGCAATAGGTAAGCGTAATCCCTAGTGGTGCTAGGTGGCGTAAGTCCTAGTAGTTCAAACGATGATTCATATGGAAGAGCCTAGCTAGAACAAGGGTGACAGTCCAAACGATTTCAAGGATAATACGACATGAGGAAGCCCGTACGAGGTACGGCAAAGGACTGAACTTATATACATGGAAAGAAACATATGATTTGAGTAACCTATATATGCGATATATTAGGTTGACATGGACCATTACACGACTTTGAGCAAGGGACATTCATGGTTAACACATGACGCGGGTAGGGATACTAGTATGAGAGGTGCAGAGCAAATATACATGTTAGAACTAGGAAGAATATACATAATAGATACCGTCGGATGTTAGACGGGGTAGATACCTTGGGATAATGTACTCGATAGAAATCTGACGATGTGATACTTTGACTTATCATAACACCGTAGTTTATCATGATACCTTAGTTTACCTTGCCACAGTAGTTCAACCGGCTACCCTGGTTTATCTATCTTGTAGTTATCCTTATGTTTACTTTCAATTTATGCATGTCATGTTACCTTTACCTGTTTTTATACTGGAAGTAGATAGGACTTACTCAGTCTTTTTGACTGACCCGTTTTGTTTCGCCTCTTTTCTTCCGTTCTCCCCCCCCAGGTTTCAGGGAGGAAACAATGCTGTTTAGTTCGAACTTCTTCTGCTTGAAGGTCATCATGGATGGCTTGGACTTCTCTTGGCTATGGCTACTTTACTGTTTTTACTTGGGGAATAATTTATTAAAAAGTCTTTATGCTTCTTTACTATTGCAAGACAGGTTTTGATGTACTCTGATGTAAAAGGCTTTAGACCTTAATTATTGAATTTATGAAAGTTCGATTTTTACTTCCGCTTTTTATATGTTCTGTCTTGTGATATTTCTGTGCATGTTTACCAATAATGCCCCTCTAAAGCTAGTGCATTCCTTTGCGAGTGACCCTAGCGGAGGCGGGGTGTTACATTTGGTATCAGAGCAGAAGGTTACTAGACTGGGCAAAAGTTTTTAAAGACCTTCTGAAAATTATTTGAAAAACCGTTTACAAAGAAGCATTTTTCAAGAAAATTTTCTCTTAAAAAGAAAAAGGCTATTCCCCAAAGGCCATTAGCATTATCCTTGTTTCCTTGATTGAATCTCTTTTCCTTTCTTTCCTCCTTCTGTAGTCACAGTGGTTTTGACTGCGACTAGTCTTTCTAGCTGCGTAAGTGTTTCCCGTACGATGGAGGTGGTCCTCGAGAGACCGTCGCAGAGTTATGCATGAAAGGATAGTAAGAACAAGGATAAAGGATACGAGCTCAGGGATAAGCAACATGTTGGTATGGCTGAGTCCTAAAAGGAGGGAGAAAGATGAACAATGAAACCCATGACGAGAGAGTACCTTTGGCATGGTGAAATGGGACAGATAGTTAAGTATCATGGAACAGGGACAAGATCATTCGGAGGGCAATAGTATGCTCTCATTTCTAGGGTACCTCAGAAGGAGGGTAACGATCTTGTTAAAGGTTTAGCTTTTCTTCTCTATCATCCTGTCGGGACTTTGTTTTGATCACCGCATCTTTTAAGTCCGCTTCGATAGTTGAGTCTCTGCACCTTAGTACTAGCATAGTAGAGGATCCCGTTTTTGTCTCAAGTCCTATTGGAAGACCGGTCCATTTACTCATGGCTTGTTTGGATTTAAGAATGTCTATATCAAGTGTTGAGCTTGGAAATAATGCTTATGTTTATAAGTTGTGGATGGATTCTAGGGATGAAGTGGTTATCCAGTAAGGGGTGCCACTCTCGGTTTTAGAAGGAGGGTAGTTAGACTCTTGGCTTGCTTTGGTAATACCCTTGAAGTATCGCGTAACCTTTTGGGTTCTGTCATGATTAGTTACTAAGAATCCCTAGATGCCTTTGTTGGAAATTAGAAACCCGATCGAATGGTGTTCGCTAATAAGACGGATGGTTTACTTCGATTATGTATGGGTTATGGGAATTACCCTAGTAAGTGCGCACGGTAACTTGTTTACTTTCAAGAGAAAGTTTTTCTACGTGGAATACCTTATGGTACAAGGTCCAGGATTCACTAGTGAATTTTGAGGGCTCGCATGGAATAATGTGTACGCAGTCCTGTTTGCGGCAAGTATTCTAGAAGGAGAATAAGTGCAAGTGGAACGAGAGGCGACGAGGAAATGAGTTCCAACTCATGTTATGAAAACAGGAAATAAGAAGCTGCGAAATCGTGAAGTAAAAGGGGCGGTCAAGGCACGATGGAACTAAGCTCAAGGTAACGCGACTCAGGAGACTGAAGACTAAATACGTGCATGATATCTCTTTTGGGAATATATCCTCGATACCTGTTTTTCTGTTGAGCTTGCTTGTAGGCTATCTTTTATGGATATCCTCTCGGTCCTGTCTCTGTTACAAATCCCGTACGGAGTTTGTTTTGTTTATCTTCTCGACCCTGTTTCAGGGAATCTTAGGTAGAACCCTATGGATGTAAACATGTATTTGAAACATGTTATGGTTGATATGGTTGCAAATGGTTGCAAGTGGTTGCTCGTGGATGCGCGAATTTACATTAGATATTAGCTCGACTCGGTCACATTTCATATTGCATATGCACGAGTATTTATACTTGTTTATAGATGAAATTGAATGTGTTATCATGTGGATGTTGCATATGGTTGAATGTTTGTGCACGCATATAGTGTATATGACTAGGACTATTTGCATACATGATGGATTCATAGCACTAAACATATTTTTGCATTCAAAAGATTTTTCAGGCCTGATCATTAGCATTAGCTAAGGAACATGTACACACACGTTTTGCATACATTCATAAAGCATTAGGAGTCGTCTAAGGACAATGGTTGCTTGTGGATGATGGTTTGAGTAGATGGATGATGGATGGTAGGATATGTTCTTCCTAACTTTGAGATTTCGGGGACGAAATCCTTTAAGAAGGGGAGAATGTAACAACCCGAATTTTTACAACACGTTAAATCTAAAGCTCCCGACCGAGTCCTGTATTTCTTGTTTTGCCCTGTGACAGGACTCGGATGGCACGATGTGATACATGTGCATACAGTTATAGAAAAACGATTCACGATGAATGCGTGGGAAAAAGGGCGCGGTTGAGGGTTAGCGTAATCCCTAGTGGCCTAGGTGGTTTAACCCAAACCGAAATACGAAAGCGTGCAATAGGTAAGCGTAATCCCTAGTGGTGCTAGGTGGCGTAAGTCCTAGTAGTTCAAACGATGATTCATATGGAAGAGCCTAGCTAGAACAAGGGTGACAGTCCAAACGATTTCAAGGATAATACGACATGAGGAAGCCCGTACGAGGTACGGCAAAGGACTGAACTTATATACATGGAAAGAAACATATTATTTGAGTAACCTATATATGCGATATATTAGGTTGACATGGACCATTACACGACTTTGAGCAAGGGACATTCATGGTTAAAACATGACGCGGGTAGGGATACTAGTACGAGAGGTGCAGAGCAAATATACATGTTAGAACTAGGAAGAATATACATAATAGATACCGTGGGATGTTAGACGGGGTAGATACCTTGGGATAATGTACTCGATAGAAATCTGACGATGTGATACTTTGACTTATCATAACACCGTAGTTTATCATGATACCTTAGTTTACCTTGCCACAGTAGTTCAACCGGCTACCCTGGTTTATCTATCTTGTAGTTATCCTTATGTTTACTTTCAGTTTATGCATGTCATGTTACCTTTACCTGTTTTTATACTAGAAGTAGATAGGACTTACTCAGTCTTTTTGACTGACCCGTTTTGTTTCGCCTCTTTTCTTCCGTTCCCCCCCTAGGTTTCAGGGAGGAAACAATGCTGTTTAGTTCGGACTTCTTCTGCTTGAAGGTCATCATGGATGGCTTGGACTTCTCTTGGCTATGGCTACTTTACTGTTTTTACTTGGGGAATAATTTATTAAAAAGTCTTTATGCTTCTTTACTATTGCAAGACAGGTTTTGATGTACTCTGATGTAAAAGGCTTTAGACGTTAATTATTGAATTTATGAAAGTTCGATTTTTACTTCCGCTATTTTATATGTTCTGTCTTGTGATATTTCTGTGCATGTTTACCAATAATGCCCCTCTAAAGCTAGTGCATTCCTTTGCGAGTGACCCTAGCGGAGGCGGGGTGTTACATTTGGTATCAGAGCAGAAGGTTACTAGACTGGGCAAAAGTTTTTAAAGACCTTCTGAAAATTATTTGAAAAACCGTTTACAAAGAAGCATTTTTCAAGAAATTTTCTTTTAAAAAGAAAAAGGCTATTCCCCAAAGGCCATTAGCATTATCCTTGTTTCCTTGATTGAATCTCTTTTCCTTTCTTTCCTCCATCTGTAGTCACAGTGGTTTTGACTGCGACTAGTCTTTCTAGCTGCGTAAGTGTTTCCCGTACGATGGAGGTGGTTCTCGAGAGACCGTTGCAGAGTTATGCATGAAAGGATAGTAAGAACAAGGATAAAGGATACGAGCTCAGGGATAAGCAACATGTTGGTATGGCTGAGTCCTAAAAGGAGGGAGAAAGATGAACAATGAAACCCATGACGAGAGAGTACCTTTGGCATGGTAAAACGGGACGGATAGTTAAGTATCATGGAACAGGGACAAGATCATTCGGAGGGCAATAGTATGCTCTCATTTCTAGGGTACCTCAGAAGGAGGGTAACGATCTTGTTAAAGGTTTAGCTTTTCTTCTCTATCATCCTGTCGGGACTTTGTTTTGATCACCGCATCTTTTAAGTCCGCTTCGATAGTTGAGTCTCTGCACCTTAGTACTAGCATAGTAGAGGATCTCGTTTTTGTCTCAAGTCCTATTGGAAGACCGGTCCATTTACTCATGGCTTGTTTGGATTTGAGAATGTCTATATCAAGTGTTGAGCTTGGAAATAATGCTTACGTTTATAAGTTGTGGATGGATTCTAGGGATGAAGTGGTTATCGAGTAAGGGGTGCCACTCTCGGTTTTAGAAGGAGGGTAGTTAGACTCTTGGCTTGCTTTGGTAATACCCTTGAAGTATCGCGTAACCTTTTGCGTTCTGTCATGATTAGTTACTTAGAATCCCTAGATGCCTTTGTTGGAAATTAGAAACCCGATCGAATGGTGTTCGCTAATAAGACGGATGGTTTACTTCGATTATGTATGGGTTATGGGAATTACCCTAGTAAGTGCGCACGGTAACTTGTTTACTTTCAAGAGAAAGTTTTTCTACGTGGAATACCTTATGGTACAAGGTCCAGGATTCACTAGTGAATTTTGAGGGCTCGCATGGAATAATGTGTACGCAGTCCTGTTTGCGCCAAGTATTCTAGAAGGAGAATAAGTGCAAGTGGAACGAGAGGCGACGAGGAAATGAGTTCCAACTCATGTTATGGAAACAGGAAATAAGAAGCTGCGAAATCGTGAAGTAAAAGGGGCGGTCAAGGCACGATGGAACTAAGCTCAAGGTAACGCGACTCAGGAGACTGAAGACTAAATACGTGCATGATATCTCTTTTGGTAATATATCCTCGATCCCTGTTTTTCTGTTGAGCTTGCTTGTAGGCTATCTTTTATGGATATCCTCTCGGTCCTGTCTCTGTTACAAATCCCGTACGGAGTTTGTTTTGTTTATCTTCTCGACCCTGTTTCAGGGAATCTTAGGTAGAACCCTATGGATGTAAACATGTATTTGAAACATGTTATGGTTGATATGGTTGCAAATGGTTGCAAGTGGTTGCTCGTGGATGCACGAATTTACATTAGATATTAGCTCGACTCGGTCACATTTCATATTGCATATGCACGAGTATTTATACTTGTTTATAGATGAAATTGAATGTGTTATCATGCGGATGTTGCATATGGTTGAATGTTTGTGCACGCATATAGTGTATATGACTAGGACTATTTGCATACATGATGGATTCATAGCACTAAACATATTTTTGCATTCAAAAGATTTTTCAAGCCTGATCATTAGCATTAGCTAAGGAACATGTACACACACGTTTTGCATACATTCATAAAGCATTAGGAGTCGTCTAAGGACAATGGTTGCTTGTGGATGATGGTTTGAGTAGATGGATGATGGATGGTAGGATATGTTCTTCCTAACTTTGAGATTTCGGGGACGAAATCCTTTAAGAAGGGGAGAATGTAACAACCCGAATTTTTACAACACGTTAAATCTAAAGCTCCCGACCGAGTCCTGTATTTCTTGTTTTGCCCTGTGACAGGACTCGGATGGAATGATGTGATACATGTGCATACAGTTATAGAAAAACGATTCACGATGAATGCGTGGGAAAAAGGGCGCGGTTGAGAGTTAGCGTAATCCCTAGTGGCCTAGGTGGTTTAACCCAAACCGAAATACGAAAGCGTGCAATAGGTAAGCGTAATCCCTAGTGGTGCTAGGTGGCGTAATTCCTAGTATTTCAAACGATGATTCATATGGAAGAGCCTAGCTAGAACAAGGGTGACAGTCCAAACGATTTCAAGGATAATACGACATGAGGAAGCCCGTACGAGGTACGGCAAAGGACTGAACTTATATACATGGAAAGAAACATATGATTTGAGTAACCTATATATGCGATATATTAGGTTGACATGGACCATTACACGACTTTGAGCAAGGGACATTCATGGTTAACACATGACGCGGGTAGGGATACTAGTATGAGAGGTGCAGAGCAAATATACATGTTAGAACTAGGAAGAATATACATAATAGATACCGTGGGATGTTAGACGGGGTAGATACCTTGGGATAATGTACTCGATAGAAATCTGACGATGTGATACTTTGACTTATCATAACACCGTAGTTTATCATGATACCTTAGTTTACCTTGCCACAGTAGTTCAACCGGCTACCCTGGTTTATCTATCTTGTAGTTATCCTTATGTTTACTTTCAATTTATGCATGTCATGTTACCTATACCTGTTTTTATACTGGAAGTAGATAGGACTTACTCAGTCTTTTTGACTGACCCGTTTTGTTTCGCCTCTTTTCTTCCGTTCCCCCCCCCCCCCAAGGTTTCAGGGAGGAAACAATGCTGTTTAGTTCGAACTTCTTCTGCTTGAAGGTCATCATGGATGGCTTGGACTTCTCTTGGCTATGACTACTTTACTGTTTTTACTTGGGGAATAATTTATTAAAAAGTCTTTATGCTTCTTTACTATTGCAAGACAGGTTTTGATGTACTCTGATGTAAAAGGCTTTAGACCTTAATTATTGAATTTATGAAAGTTCGATTTTTACTTCCGCTATTTTATATGTTCTGTCTTGTGATATTTCTGTGCATGTTTACCAATAATGCCCCTCTAAATCTAGTGCATTCCTTTG
Source organism: Allium sativum (assembly GCA_030737875.1). Classification (NCBI taxonomy): domain Eukaryota; kingdom Viridiplantae; phylum Streptophyta; class Magnoliopsida; order Asparagales; family Amaryllidaceae; genus Allium; species Allium sativum. The sequence goes on along the minus strand of CM060916.1, from coordinate 385,037,292 downwards.
CGAGTGACCCTAGCGGAGGCGGGGTGTTACATTTGGTATCAGAGCAGAAGGTTACTAGACTGGGCAAAAGTTTTTAAAGACCTTCTGAAAATTATTTGAAAAACCGTTTACAAAGAAGCATTTTCAAGAAAATTTTCTTTTAAAAAGAAAAAGGCTATTCCCCAAAGGCCATTAGCATTATCCTTGTTTCCTTGATTGAATCTCTTTTCCTTTCTTTCCTCCATCTGTAGTCACAGTGGTTTTGACTGCGACTAGTCTTTCTAGCTGCGTAAGTGTTTCCCGTACGATGGAGGTGGTTCTCGAGAGACCGTCGCAGAGTTATGCATGAAAGGATAGTAAGAACAAGGATAAAGGATACGAGCTCAGGGATAAGCAACATGTTGGTATGGCTGAGTCCTAAAAGGAGGGAGAAAGATGAACAATGAAACCCATGACGAGAGAGTACCTTTGGCATGGTGAAATGGGACAGATAGTTAAGTATCATGGAACAGGGACATGATCATTCGGAGGGCAATAGTATGCTCTCATTTCTAGGGTACCTCAGAAGGAGGGTAACGATCTTGTTAAAGGTTTAGCTTTTCTTCTCTATCATCCTGTCGGGACTTTGTTTTGATCACCGCATCTTTTAAGTCCGCTTCGATAGTTGAGTCTCTGCACCTTAGTACTAGCATAGTAGAGGATCCCGTTTTTGTCTCAAGTCCTATTGGAAGACCGGTCCATTTACTCATGGCTTGTTTGGATTTAAGAATGTCTATATCAAGTGTTGAGCTTGGAAATAATGCTTATGTTTATAAGTTGTGGATGGATTCTAGGGATGAAGTGGTTATCCAGTAAGGGGTGCCACTCTCGGTTTTAGAAGGAGGGTAGTTAGACTCTTGGCTTGCTTTGGTAATACCCTTGAAGTATCGCGTAACCTTTTGGGTTCTGTCATGATTAGTTACTTAGAATCCCTAGATGCCTTTGTTGGAAATTAGAAACCCGATCGAATGGTGTTCGCTAATAAGACGGATGGTTTACTTCGATTATGTATGGGTTATGGTAATTACCCTAGTAAGTGCGCACGGTAACTTGTTTACTTTCAAGAGAAAGTTTTTCTACGTGGAATACCTTATGGTACAAGGTCCAGGATTCACTAGTGAATTTTGAGGGCTCGCATGGAATAATGTGTACGCAGTCCTGTTTGCGGCAAGTATTCTAGAAGGAGAATAAGTGCAAGTGGAACGAGAGGCGACGAGGAAATGAGTTCCAACTCATGTTAAGAAAACAGGAAATAAGAAGCTGCGAAATCGTGAAGTAAAAGGGGCGGTCAAGGCACGATGGAACTAAGCTCAAGGTAACGCGACTCAGGAGACTGAAGACTAAATACGTGCATGATATCTCTTTTGGGAATATATCCTCGATACCTGTTTTTCTGTTGAGCTTGCTTGTAGGCTATCTTTTATGGATATCCTCTCGGTCCTGTCTCTGTTACAAATCCCGTACGGAGTTTGTTTTGTTTATCTTCTCGACCCTGTTTCAGGGAATCTTAGGTAGAACCCTATGGATGTAAACATGTATTTGAAACATGTTATGGTTGATATGGTTGCAAATGGTTGCAAGTGGTTGCTCGTGGATGCGCGAATTTACATTAGATATTAGCTCGACTCGGTCACATTTCATATTGCATATGCACGAGTATTTATACTTGTTTATAGATGAAATTGAATGTGTTATCATGTGGATGTTGCATATGGTTGAATGTTTGTGCACGCATATAGTGTATATGACTAGGACTATTTGCATACATGATGGATTCATAGCACTAAACATATTTTTGCATTCAAAAGATTTTTCAGGCCTGATCATTAGCATTAGCTAAGGAACATGTACACACACGTTTTGCATACATTCATAAAGCATTAGGAGTCGTCTAAGGACAATGGTTGCTTGTGGATGATGGTTTGAGTAGATGGATGATGGATGGTAGGATATGTTCTTCCTAACTTTGAGATTTCGGGGACGAAATCCTTTAAGAAGGGGAGAATGTAACAACCCGAATTTTTACAACACGTTAAATCTAAAGCTCCCGACCGAGTCCTGTATTTCTTGTTTTGCCCTGTGACAGGACTCGGATGGCACGATGTGATACATGTGCATACAGTTATAGAAAAACGATTCACGATGAATGCATGGGAAAAAGGGCGCGGTTGAGGGTTAGCGTAATCCCTAGTGGCCTAGGTGGTTTAACCCAAACCGAAATACGAAAGCGTGCAATAGGTAAGCGTAATCCCTAGTGGTGCTAGGTGGCGTAAGTCCTAGTAGTTCAAACGATGATTCATATGGAAGAGCCTAGCTAGAACAAGGGTGACAGTCCAAACGATTTCAAGGATAATACGACATGAGGAAGCCCGTACGAGGTACGGCAAAGGACTGAACTTATATACATGGAAAGAAACATATGATTTGAGTAACCTATATATGCGATATATTAGGTTGACATGGACCATTACACGACTTTGAGCAAGGGACATTCATGGTTAACACATGACGCGGGTAGGGATACTAGTACGAGAGGTGCAGAGCAAATATACATGTTAGAACTAGGAAGAATATACATAATAGATACCGTGGGATGTTAGACGGGGTAGATACCTTGGGATAATGTACTCGATAGAAATCTGACGATGTGATACTTTGACTTATCATAACACCGTAGTTTATCATGATACCTTAGTTTACCTTGCCACAGTAGTTCAACCGGCTACCCTGGTTTATCTATCTTGTAGTTATCCTTATGTTTACTTTCTGTTTATGCATGTCATGTTACCTTTACCTGTTTTTATACTAGAAGTAGATAGGACTTACTCAGTCTTTTTGACTGACCCGTTTTGTTTCGCCTCTTTTCTTCCGTTCCCCCCATAGGTTTCAGGGAGGAAACAATGCTGTTTAGTTCGGACTTCTTCTGCTTGAAGGTCATCATGGATGGCTTGGACTTCTCTTGGCTATGGCTACTTTACTGTTTTTACTTGGGGAATAATTTATTAAAAAGTCTTTATGCTTCTTTACTATTGCAAGACAGGTTTTGATGTACTCTGATGTAAAAGGCTTTAGACGTTAATTATTGAATTTATGAAAGTTCGATTTTTACTTCCGCTATTTTATATGTTCTGTCTTGTGATATTTCTGTGCATGTTTACCAATAATGCCCCTCTAAAGCTAGTGCATTCCTTTGCGAGTGACCCTAGCGGAGGCGGGGTGTTACATTTGGTATCAGAGCAGAAGGTTACTAGACTGGGAAAAAGTTTTTAAAGACCTTCTGAAAATTATTTGAAAAACCGTTTACAAAGAAGCATTTTTCAAGAAATTTTCTTTTAAAAAGAAAAAGGCTATTCCCCAAAGGCCATTAGCATTATCCTTGTTTCCTTGATTGAATCTCTTTTCCTTTCTTTCCTCCATCTGTAGTCACAGTGGTTTTGACTGCGACTAGTCTTTCTAGCTGCGTAAGTGTTTCCCGTACGATGGAGGTGGTTCTCGAGAGACCGTTGCAGAGTTATGCATGAAAGGATAGTAAGAACAAGGATAAAGGATACGAGCTCAGGGATAAGCAACATGTTGGTATGGCTGAGTCCTAAAAGGAGGGAGAAAGATGAACAATGAAACCCATGACGAGAGAGTACCTTTGGCATGGTGAAACGGGACGGATAGTTAAGTATCATGGAACAGGGACAAGATCATTCGGAGGGCAATAGTATGCTCTCATTTCTAGGGTACCTCAGAAGGAGGGTAACGATCTTGTTAAAGGTTTAGCTTTTCTTCTCTATCATCCTGTCGGGACTTTGTTTTGATCACCGCATCTTTTAAGTCCGCTTCGATAGTTGAGTCTCTGCACCTTAGTACTAGCATAGTAGAGGATCTCGTTTTTGTCTCAAGTCCTATTGGAAGACCGGTCCATTTACTCATGGCTTGTTTGGATTTGAGAATGTCTATATCAAGTGTTGAGCTTGGAAATAATGCTTACGTTTATAAGTTGTGGATGGATTCTAGGGATGAAGTGGTTATCGAGTAAGGGGTGCCACTCTCGGTTTTAGAAGGAGGGTAGTTAGACTCTTGGCTTGCTTTGGTAATACCCTTGAAGTATCGCGTAACCTTTTGCGTTCTGTCATGATTAGTTACTTAGAATCCCTAGATGCCTTTGTTGGAAATTAGAAACCCGATCGAATGGTGTTCGCTAATAAGACGGATGGTTTACTTCGATTATGTATGGGTTATGGGAATTACCCTAGTAAGTGCGCACGGTAACTTGTTTACTTTCAAGAGAAAGTTTTTCTACGTGGAATACCTTATGGTACAAGGTCCAGGATTCACTAGTGAATTTTGAGGGCTCGCATGGAATAATGTGTACGCAGTCCTGTTTGCGCCAAGTATTCTAGAAGGAGAATAAGTGCAAGTGGAACGAGAGGCGACGAGGAAATGAGTTCCAACTCATGTTATGGAAACAGGAAATAAGAAGCTGCGAAATCGTGAAGTAAAAGGGGCGGTCAAGGCACGATGGAACTAAGCTCAAGGTAACGCGACTCAGGAGACTGAAGACTAAATACGTGCATGATATCTCTTTTGGGAATATATCCTCGATCCCTGTTTTTCTGTTGAGCTTGCTTGTAGGCTATCTTTTATGGATATCCTCTCGGTCCTGTCTCTGTTACAAATCCCGTACGGAGTTTGTTTTGTTTATCTTCTCGACCCTGTTTCAGGGAATCTTAGGTAGAACCCTATGGATGTAAACATGTATTTGAAACATGTTATGGTTGATATGGTTGCAAATGGTTGCAAGTGGTTGCTCGTGGATGCGCGAATTTACATTAGATATTAGCTCGACTCGGTCACATTTCATATTGCATATGCACGAGTATTTATACTTGTTTATAGATGAAATTGAATGTGTTATCATGCGGATGTTGCATATGGTTGAATGTTTGTGCACGCATATAGTGTATATGACTAGGACTATTTGCATACATGATGGATTCATAGCACTAAACATATTTTTGCATTCAAAAGATTTTTCAAGCCTGATCATTAGCATTAGCTAAGGAACATGTACACACACGTTTTGCATACATTCATAAAGCATTAGGAGTCGTCTAAGGACAATGGTTGCTTGTGGATGATGGTTTGAGTAGATGGATGATGGATGGTAGGATATGTTCTTCCTAACTTTGAGATTTCGGGGACGAAATCCTTTAAGAAGGGGAGAATGTAACAACCCGAATTTTTACAACACGTTAAATCTAAAGCTCCCGACCGAGTCCTGTATTTCTTGTTTTGCCCTGTGACAGGACTCGGATGGCACGATGTGATACATGTGCATACAGTTATAGAAAAACGATTCACGATGAATGCGTGGGAAAAAGGGCGCGGTTGAGAGTTAGCGTAATCCCTAGTGGCCTAGGTGGTTTAACCCAAACCGAAATACGAAAGCGTGCAATAGGTAAGCGTAATCCCTAGTGGTGCTAGGTGGCGTAAGTCCTAGTAGTTCAAACGATGATTCATATGGAAGAGCCTAGCTAGAACAAGGGTGACAGTCCAAACGATTTCAAGGATAATACGACATGAGGAAGCCCGTACGAGGTACGGCAAAGGACTGAACTTATATACATGGAAAGAAACATATGATTTGAGTAACCTATATATGCGATATATTAGGTTGACATGGACCATTACACGACTTTGAGCAAGGGACATTCATGGTTAACCCATGACGCGGGTAGGGATACTAGTATGAGAGGTGCAGAGCAAATATACATGTTAGAACTAGGAAGAATATACATAATAGATACCGTGGGATGTTAGACGGGGTAGATACCTTGGGATAATGTACTCGATAGAAATCTGACAATGTGATACTTTGACTTATCATAACACCGTAGTTTATCATGATACCTTAGTTTACCTTGCCACAGTAGTTCAACCGGCTACCCTGGTTTATCTATCTTGTAGTTATCCTTATGTTTACTTTCAGTTTATGCATGTCATGTTACCTTTACCTGTTTTTATACTGGAAGTAGATAGGACTTACTCGGTCTTTTTGACTGACCCGTTTTGTTTCGCCTCTTTTCTTCCGTTTCCCCCCCCCAGGTTTCAGGGAGGAAACAATGCTGTTTAGTTCGGACTTCTTCTGCTTGAAGGTCATCATGGATGGCTTGGACTTCTCTTGGCTATGGCTACTTTATTGTTTTTACTTGGGGAATAATTTATTAAAAAGTCTTTATGCTTCTTTACTATTGCAAGACAGGTTTTGATGTACTCTGATGTAAAAGGCTTTAGACCTTAATTATTGAATTTATGAAAGTTCGATTTTTTACTTCCGCTATTTTATATGTTCTGTCTTGTGATATTTCTGTGCATGTTTACCAATAATGCCCCTCTAAAGCTAGTGCATTCCTTTGCGAGTGACCCTAGCGGAGGCGGGGTGTTACATTTGGTATCAGAGCAGAAGGTTACTAGACTGGGCAAAAGTTTTTAAAGACCTTCTGAAAATTATTTGAAAAACCGTTTACAAAGAAGCATTTTTCAAGAAAATTTTCTTTTAAAAAGAAAAAGGCTATTCCCCAAAGGCCATTAGCATTATCCTTGTTTCCTTGATTGAATCTCTTTTCCTTTCTTTCCTCCATCTGTAGTCACAGTGGTTTTGACTGGGACTAGTCTTTCTAGCTGCGTAAGTGTTTCCCGTACGATGGAGGTGGTTCTCGAGAGACCGTTGCAGAGTTATGCATGAAAGGATAGTAAGAACAAGGATAAAGGATATGAGCTCAGGGATAAGCAACATGTTGGTATGGCTGAGTCCTAAAAGGAGGGAGAAAGATGAACAATGAAACCCATGACGAGAGAGTACCTTTGGCATGGTGAAACGGGACGGATAGTTAAGTATCATGGAACAGGGACAAGATCATTCGGAGGGCAATAGTATGCTCTCATTTCTATGGTACCTCAGAAGGAGGGTAACGATCTTGTTAAAGGTTTAGCTTTTCTTCTCTATCATCCTGTCGGGACTTTGTTTTGATCACCGCATCTTTTAAGTCCGCTTCGATAGTTGAGTCTCTGCACCTTAGTACTAGCATAGTAGAGGATCCCGTTTTTGTCTCAAGTCCTATTGGAAGACCGGTCCATTTACTCATGGCTTGTTTGGATTTGAGAATGTCTATATCAAGTGTTGAGCTTGGAAATAATGCTTATGTTTATAAGTTGTGGATGGATTCTAGGGATGAAGTGGTTATCCAGTAAGGGGTGCCACTCTCGGTTTTAGAAGGAGGGTAGTTAGACTCTTGGCTTGCTTTGGTAATACCCTTGAAGTATCGCGTAACCTTTTGGGTTCTGTCATGATTAGTTACTTAGAATCCCTAGATGCCTTTGTTGGAAATTAGAAACCCGATCGAATGGTGTTCGCTAATAAGACGGATGGTTTACTTCGATTATGTATGGGTTATGGGAATTACCCTAGTAAGTGCGCACGGTAACTTGTTTACTTTCAAGAGAAAGTTTTTCTACGTGGAATACCTTATGGTACAAGGTCCAGGATTCACTAGTGAATTTTGAGGGCTCGCATGGAATAATGTGTACGCAGTCCTGTTTGCGCCAAGTATTCTAGAAGGAGAATAAGTGCAAGTGGAACGAGAGGCAACGAGGAAATGAGTTCCAACTCATGTTATGGAAACAGGAAATAAGAAGCTGCGAAATCGTGAAGTAAAAGGGGCGGTCAAGGCACGATGGAACTAAGCTCAAGGTAACGCGACTCAGGAGACTGAAGACTAAATACGTGCATGATATCTCTTTTGGGAATATATCCTCGATCCCTGTTTTTCTGTTGAGCTTGCTTGTAGGCTATCTTTTATGGATATCCTCTCGGTCCTGTCTCTGTTACAAATCCCGTACGGAGTTTGTTTTGTTTATCTTCTCGACCCTGTTTCAGGGAATCTTAGGTAGAACCCTATGGATGTAAACATGTATTTGAAACATGTTATGGTTGATATGGTTGCAAATGGTTGCAAATGGTTGCAAGTGGTTGCTCGTGGATGCGCGAATTTACATTAGATATTAGCTCGACTCGGTCACATTTCATATTGCATATGCACGAGTATTTATACTTGTTTATAGATGAAATTGAATGTGTTATCATGCGGATGTTGCATATGGTTGAATGTTTGTGCACGCATATAGTGTATATGACTAGGACTATTTGCATACATGATGGATTCATAGCACTAAACATATTTTTGCATTCAAAAGATTTTTCAGGCCTGATCATTAGCATTAGCTAAGGAACATGTACACACACGTTTTACATACATTCATAAAGCATTAGGAGTCGTCTAAGGACAATGGTTGCTTGTGGATGATGGTTTGAGTAGATGGATGATGGATGGTAGGATATGTTCTTCCTAACTTTGAGATTTCGGGGACGAAATCCTTTAAGAAGGGGAGAATGTAACAACCCAAATTTTTACAACACGTTAACTCTAAAGCTCCCGACCGAGTCCTGTATTTCTTGTTTTGCCCTGTGACAGGACTCGGATGGCACGATGTGATACATGTGCATACAGTTATAGAAAAACGATTCACGATGAATACGTAGGAAAAAGGGCGCGGTTGAGGGTTAGCGTAATCCCTAGTGGCCTAGGTGGTTTAACCCAAACCGAAATACGAAAGCGTGCAATAGGTAAGCGTAATACCTAGTGGTGCTAGGTGGCGTAAGTCCTAGTAGTTCAAACGATGATTCATATGGAAGAGCCTAGCTAGAACAAGGGTGACAGTCCAAACGATTTCAAGGATAATACGACTTGAGGAAGCCCGTACGAGGTACGGCAAAGGACTGAACTTATATACATGGAAAGAAACATATGATTTGAGTAACCTATATATGCGATATATTAGGTTGACATGGACCATTACACGACTTTGAGCAAGGGACATTCATGGTTAACACATGACGCAGGTAGGGATACTAGTACGAGAGGTGCAGAGCAAATATACATGTTAGAACTAGGAAGAATATACATAATAGATACCGTGGGATGTTAGACGGGGTAGATACCTTGGGATAATGTACTCGATAGAAATCTGACGATTTGATACTTTGACTTATCATAACACCGTAGTTTATCATGATACCTTAGTTTACCTTGCCACAGTGGTTCAACCGGCTACCCTGGTTTATCTATCTTGTAGTTATCCTTATGTTTACTTTCAGTTTATGCATGTCATGTGTGACACCCCGTATGTTTACATTTTAAAAAGTAAGAAATTTACATACGTATATGGTGATACGCAAAGCCTATAAACCAGTAAAGCATGAAGGTAAAAGAGGGTAGGTTTAAACTTCTAGAATTAAGGTAAACGGGATTCACTATTGCGTTCGTCTCGGAAAAAATACGCGAAATAGAGTCCGAGTTTTCGAGAATCGGAGTCCGTATGACCCGTTAAAGGCCCAAGGAAGATTAGTGAAAATTTGAAATTCGGAAATCAGTTTGAAAATCCAGATCTGGGGCTTGGCGGGAATTTTCCCCGCCTAGGCCATGTCGACTGGGCTGTCGACAGGCCTGTCGACTTGGGCCCAGACCAAGTCGACAGCCCTGTCGACATGCCAGTCGACAGGGGGTGGCCGGGCTAAATTGCCTGGTGCACCTGCTTGTCTCACCTGGGCTTGCTCTTGGGCTGATTCTGGAAGCTTCCGAGATCTGATGGTCCTAATCTACCCTAGATCTAATCCTATGGCCTAAAACACTCCTAATCTCTATAAAAACACCCCTAAGCCCCCCCTAAACCCTCATAACTCACCCTCTCCACGAAGTGCTGCCCAAATGCAAAGTGATCATGGCCTCCATCTCAAATCCCTAGAGCCTATGCATTCAAATCGGGTTCAAATCAAAGGATGCAAGCTTGCTACACCAAATAGAGGCCAAATCAACATTTCTATGCGAGTTTCGGGATGGTTCTTCATCAAAGGAGCCACCTTTCTTCGTCATGATGATGCATGGTCCCTTTCCTAAGCCTTGCCTACGTAAGTTCTAGCTACTTTTAGTTGGAAACGGTAGTTTTGATAATGACATGGGATAAAATGTGGCTAAACATGGTTATGCGAACCTATATGAGCCTTACCTTGCCTCTTGTGTCCATGTTTATGGTTTTAGGCCATGTGAGCGACTTAATCATGCTTCTCATGCTATGCATAACCTAGTTTAACTTGCAAGTTTGGATCTTTATGCACGAAATGCTAGCATGAACCTTTAGGAACCATTTTTACTTGTGAAACATTGGCTAAGATTATAGTTTGGGGCTTATGCATGTTTATGAACCTAAACCCCTAGTGTTAACATGCAAGTTTGTGGCCAAATCCTTTATAACAATATGCATACTTATGGCCAATTCCCTTTGTTTTCATGTTATGCATGCTTGTGACCAAACCTTTATGAACCTATATATGTCTTAAGCCAAACCCTCATGATGCTATGCATGTTTGGGGTCATTGTGTAGCATAGTACCTTTGCGATGTGACTCGTCCATTCTTGCGTCGGAACACGATTTGGGTTGAGGATATACAAGCGCGATTGTAGCATGAAAAACTTAACGTGAAGTTATATGAAAATATGTTAGGCGAGCTAAACTGGGCATGAACCATAATTTGGGAAAAGGGGTATAAACATGATAACATGCGACGATAAATATGACATGTGAATATTTGAAAGCATAACTTGTAATGTAACATGGAAGTTGACATGAAAGTATGCATAAAAACATAAGCTTGGGAATTTACCTATTAAGTTAGGTCTACCCATTGGGAATTTACCTATTAAGTTAGGTCTACCCAATTGCTTGAAAACTTAACTATGAGCATGATACTAGACTAAACATGAAAGTGGCCAACTCGAGGTTGGGTTGAGTTTGCAACGTAAAACTACCCGGAACCGACCGGCCTAACTAGTAGTTGCAAACAATAGGACTCAATGTGAGAAGTTGGTCATGTTGTGCTTGAACCCGAGGTTAGACCAAGTTGTGGTGTAAATCTACCCGGACCCGCCCGGCTTAACTAGTAACCACAACAAAGTCTAATGTGAGAGGTTGGGGTGCATTAAATAATAAATGCCACATAATAGGGTTAAGTTAATTTGATTAATGAGGCTTAACCAAATATGATATGGACAAATGGGTTAAGTAACTTAATTAGGCTAATGATACTTAACAAAACATAAATAAGCTTGGGTAGGTTAAGTGACTCGATTTGCCTAATGACGCTTGACCGATTTGACTCGGTAATTTGACAGGGTCAAGTTAATTTATATAATTAACCAATCTAAAATGATAATTAGACGAGGTTAAGTTATGGATTGCTTGATATACTTGGCCAGCTTGACGCATGGTTTGTGGGGTTAAGTCTTGGACTTGGATACTTAGCCAATTTTGACATGGTTGGTAGACGGGCTAAGTTATGAACTTAAGTGACACTTAACCCATTAGATAAACCCTAATTCAGAGGATTAGGAGAATAACCATAGTTAACAAGGGTAATGGAAATAAGGCTAAGTGGTAAACCTTAGTTAAAGGAAACTAAGTAATAATTCTTAGTCAAGGAAATCTGGACCACTTCTTAGACAGATTAGTAACCCGATACGTTAGGTCAACATTTAAGTACGCGTGGAGGAGCAGGCTATCTGATTTAGATAAAGGCTCCAACGAACTGGGTAACGAAGCAGCTGCTTCGGGGAACGTGAGGATATTCTTGGGATCCCTCCGTGAGCTGCCAGGTCATTATACTAGGCTCACGGAAGGTTGAGGTCTGCAGTAGAAGAACCAAGAATATGCCTTGGTTGCTATGCGAGCGACCTAAAGACTGGGGTGGATAGCAGTGAGTCGACGAATACATAAGGTGCCCGAGATAGCAAATTCGCCGATCATCTACCATCTTGAGTCAAGCGTATACGTACGAAAAGGCAGGGAACACCCAACAGACCATAATTGCTATCTAATTATGGGTGAGGTAGGCCGTAGGATGTGGGCTGGCCGGAGTGTAGTTCTCATGCAAGATTTTCTCTTGTGTTGCCTTTCACTAGTTGAGGGAGGGGTCTCGTGGGACCATAGCCACGTGTAGAAAAGCAGACCTTAGTATCTGCATCGGCAGATAAATCTAAAGCTCCCGACCGAGTCCTGTATTCCTTGGTTGGTCCGGTGACAGGACTCGGGTGGCACGATGTGATACATGTGCATACAGTTGTAGAAAAACGATTCACGATGAGTGCGTGGGAAAAAGGGCACGGTTGAGGGTTAGCGTAATCCCTAGTGGCCTAGGTGGTTTAACCCAAACCAAAACACGAAAGCGTGCAATAGGTAAGCGTAATCCCTAGTGGTGCTAGGTGGCGTAGGCCCTAGTAGTTCAAACGATGATTCATGTGGAAGAGCTTAGCTAGAATAAGGGTGACAGTCCAAACGAGTTCAGGAATAACACGACATGAGGAAGCCCGTACGAGCTACGGCAAAGGACTGAACCTATACACATGGGAAGGAACATATGACTTGGGTAACCTGTATACATGCGATATATTAGGTTGACATGGACCATTACACGACTTTGAGTAAGGGACATTCCTGGGTAACACATAACAAGGCTGGGATACTAGGGAGGAGGGTGTAGAGCAGATATATGTGTTAGAACTAGGAAGAATATCCATAATAGATACCGGGGAATGTTAGACGGGGCAGATACCTTGGGATAATGTACGTGATAGAGGCCTAGTGATGTGATACCTTGGCTTATCATAACACCATAGTCGTCATGATACTTCAGTTCACCTTGCCACAGGAGTCAACCGGCTACCCTGGCTTAGTTTATCTATCTTGTGGTTATCCTTATGTTTACTTTCAGTTTATGCATGTCATGTTACCTTTACCTGTTTTTATACTGGAAGTAGATAGGACTTACTCAGTCTTTTTGACTGACCCGTTTTGTTTCGCCTCTTTTCTTCCATTCCCCCCCCCAGGTTACAGGGAGGAAACGATGCTGTTTGGTTCGGACTTCTTCTGTTTGAGGGCCATCATGGATGGCTTGGACTTTCTTGGCTGTGGCTACTTTACTATTTTATTTGGGGAATAATTTATTAAAAAGTCTTTATGCTTCTCTACTATTTCAAGACAGGTTTTGATGTACTCTGATGTAAAAAGCTTTGGATATTCATGTTTATGAAAACTTGAGTTTACTTCCGCTATTTATATATGTTCTGTCTTGTGATATTTCTGTGCATGTTTACCAATAATGCCCCTCTAAAGCTAGTGCATTCCCTTGCGAGTGACCCTAGCAGAGGCGGGGTGTTACATTTGGTATCAGAGCCAGGTTACCAGGCTGGGCAAAAGTTTTTTTTTTTAAAAAAAATCCTTCTGAAAATTATTTGAAAAACTGTTTACAAAGGAGCATTTTTCAAGAAAAACTTTGTTCTAGAAATTATTCCCCAAAAGCCATTAGCAATGTCCTTGTTTTATTAGTTGAATTCTCTTTTCCTTTCTCTCTCCCATCGATAGTCACGTCGGCTTCGGTTACAAGTAGTTTTTGAGTTAGAAGAGGGGTTTTAGTATGATGGGGGAATAGTCTCGGGAAAATGGAGTTGGGTCAGGGGGGAAATAAGGAAATGGAAGGGTGGAAGGACAAGCAAGAAAAAAAAAAAAAAGGGAGGGCCAGTCGACAGGGCAGTCGACATGCCCCCCCTGTCGACAGGGCTGTCGACACGTCGAGCCTGCAGGAAAAAAAAATATATAAACCCGAGGCCGAGAGCTTCGGCTCATAACCCCAACCCCTTTTCTCCTTCCTCCCAGCCACCAAAACCGAAATTCCCCAACTCCACCACCTCCCATCACCTCGTTTCTCCACCGTTCTTCGTAAAATTAAGCTTAAATCGAAGCTAGAGGCTCTCTCCATCTGGATCTATAGTTCCCCTCTTCCAATTCGTGTTTAAATCGCCATGGCCAATCAACCCAATCCCTACGAGCTTTACCCCCAACTAACCGCGCAAGAGGTTGAGTGGTGTGACGAGCAACCAGGAATAATTGAGCACTACATGCAGCTTGCCACTAGGAATTTGCTTCTAGGCCGACCGGTGAGGTTTGCGGATTTTGCGGGAACCGCCGTGGAAGACTTGTTTGTTAATGCGGGTCTTATTCATATTCTGGATACGCACACAGCCGAGAGGAGGGGCTACAAGCGTATGGTAAGACTTTTTGATGCTCGTTTGCAAATTGATGTGGATGATAATGGGTTGATAACTTATGGTTCATGGGTTAAGGGTACCCATATATTTATGAATGAGGTCCAATTTGGGGAAATTTTGAATATCCGGGGTACGGGACTTGATATAAATGACCTGGAGATGGATGATTTGAATGTGTGGGGAAGGATTTTTTTTAATGGCCTGGATAGGCAATGGGACAGTACGCATTTGCGCCCCGTAGCTAGGTTTGTGATTAGGATATTGCAATATAATATTGCGGGGCAGAATCATGGGTTTGACAGAGTCCCCGTAGTTGTTAAGGCCGCCACTTATGCTATTTTTGGGGGCATACAAATAAACTGGGCAAGGACCATCTTGCAGCAATACCAGATCTTTAGGGGAGCAAGACACTCCAATATTTGTTTTGGGAACTTATGGACTATAGTTTTCCGCTGGTTCGGGGTGGATTTGCATGATGAGGATTATGTGACGCTTTCTAACCATCCCTCTGTTATCATCACTGAAGTCGCACTAGGGAGGATGAGTATAGATATGCAGGAGCTGCAAGGGGAGCCTCAGCCTATGGAGCATGAGGGATTAGATGAGGAAGAGGATGAGGGTAACGAGGAGGAGGAGCAAGAGGAGGAGCCACATGATGATCAGTTTGGACACTTTGAGGACCCCTATCAGGCACCATAGCATGATGGTGAGCAGGCTGGGGATGGAGCCTGGGCTCATCAGGGCCCGGCACAGGGGGCTCCGGACACAGGTGCCTGGGATCCATGGGCTACTAGGGATCTAGACTGGAGGACCGAGCTGAGATATATTTCACAGCAGCAGGCTCGCTTGATGAGGAGCCACCAGGATATTTTGAGGTCACAGCAGCAGACACTGGAGTCACAGGTAGCCATGGCTCAGACACAGCAGCAGATGCTTCAGGATATGAGTTCCTCTTATGACCAGTTAGGGGCTGGGATGCAAGACCTACAATTAGAGCTTAGGCAAGGGAACCGACGGCAGGAGGAGAGGCTTGACAGCTTAGAGGAGCTCATCCGTAGCTATTTCCATCGGGATTGACCTCTATCAGTTATCCGTAGGATAGTATTTTATTTTCAGTATTGTTTAGCTGTTCCTTTTGTTGTCTGGTTGTAACGATGTACTAAAACTATCTTAATAAACTTTGTACGATTGTTTGTTTACGCAATTTGTTGTGTCTAATGTAATTATGAAATATTGAACGATAATGTCTGATAACGAAGAACAATGAAAACAACAAAACGGGATATCTCTCCGTTACATAAAAATTTAGAAAAATTAGATTTTTCTAAATTAATAATGGATGGTAGGATTCTGGATGCTCAAATTGGATGAACTTCACTCTTATTTTATAAGGGTGTGGGAAAATTTGGATGAAATTACTTTTTCAAATTTTTGCATTCATATAGAACTGCAAGTATATTTAGGATGACAGCATCATGGTTTGAAAAAGAAATTTTTAAGAAATTGCATTCATGTAGGTGGTACCACAAGTTAGGCATACATATTTTTCTATGATGTGATTCACTTTTGCACATGTGCACATGTTTGTAACAATTGGCTGAACACTTCTGGATGCTAATTACGGGGACATAAATCCTACTACTATTGAATTTCGGGGACGAAATTCTTTAAGGGTGGGAGGATGTGACACCCCGTATTTTTACATTTTAAAAAGTAAGAAATTTACATACGTATATGGTGATACGCAAAGCCTATAAACCAGTAAAGCATGAAGGTAAAAGAGGGTATGTTTAAACTTCTAGAATTAAGGTAAACGGGATTCACTATTGCGTTCGTCTCGGAAAAAATACGCGAAATAGAGTCCGAGTTTTCGAGAATCGGAGTCCGTATGACCCGTTAAAGGCCCAAGGAAGATTAGTGAAAATTTGAAATTCGAAAATCAGTTTGAAAATCCAGATCTGGGGCTTGGCGGGAATTTTCCCCGCCTAGGCCATGTCGACTGGGCTGTCGACAGGCCTGTCGACTTGGGCCCAGACCAAGTCGACAGCCCTGTCGACATGCCAGTCGACAGGGGGTGGCCGGGCTAAATTGCCTGGTGCACCTGCTTGTCTCACCTGGGCTTGCTCTTGGGCTGATTCTGGAAGCTTCCGAGATCTGATGTTCCTAATCTACCCTAGATCTAATCCTATGGCCTAAAACACTCCTAATCTCTATAAAAACACCCCTAAGCCCCCCCTAAACCCTCATAACTCACCCTCTCCACGAAGTGCTGCCCAAATGCAAAGTGATCATGGCCTCCATCTCAAATCCCTAGAGCCTATGCATTCAAATCGGGTTCAAATCAAAGGATGCAAGCTTGCTACACCAAATAGAGGCCAAATCAACATTTCTATGCGAGTTTCGGGATGGTTCTTCATCAAAGGAGCCACCTTTCTTCGTCATGATGATGCATGGTCCCTTTCCTAAGCCTTGCCTACGTAAGTTCTAGCTACTTTTAGTTGGAAACGGTAGTTTTGATAATGACATGGGATAAAATGTGGCTAAACATGGTTATGCGAACCTATATGAGCCTTACCTTGCCTCTTGTGTCCATGTTTATGGTTTTAGGCCATGTGAGCGACTTAATCATGCTTCTCATGCTATGCATAACCTATTTTAACTTGCAAGTTTGGATCTTTATGCATGAAATGCTAGCATGAACCTTTAGGAACCATTTTTACTTGTGAAACATTGGCTAAGATTATAGTTTGGGGCTTATGCATGTTTATGAACCTAAACCCCTAGTGTTAACATGCAAGTTTGTGGCCAAATCCTTTATAACAATATGCATACTTATGGCCAATTCCCTTTGTTTTCATGTTATGCATGCTTGTGACCAAACCTTTATGAACCTATATATGTCTTAAGCCAAACCCTCATGATGCTATGCATGTTTGGGGTCATTGTGTAGCATAGTACCTTTGCGATGTGACTCGTCCATTCTTGCGTCGGAACACGATTTGGGTTGAGGATATACAAGCGCGATTGTAGCATGAAAAACTTAACGTGAAGTTATATGAAAATATGTTAGGCGAGCTAAACTGGGCATGAACCATAATTTGGGAAAAGGGGTATAAACATGATAACATGCGACGATAAATATGACATGTGAATATTTGAAAGCATAACTTGTAATGTAACATGGAAGTTGACATGAAAGTATGCATAAAAACATAAGCTTGGGAATTTACCTATTAAGTTAGGTCTACCCATTGGGAATTTACCTATTAAGTTAGGTCTACCCAATTGCTTGAAAACTTAACTATGAGCATGATACTAGACTAAACATGAAAGTGGCCAACTCGAGGTTGGGTTGAGTTTGCAACGTAAAACTACCCGGAACCGACCGGCCTAACTAGTAGTTGCAAACAATAGGACTCAATGTGAGAAGTTGGTCATGTTGTGCTTGAACCCGAGGTTAGACCAAGTTGTGGTGTAAATCTACCCGGACCCGCCCGGCTTAACTAGTAACCACAACAAAGTCTAATGTGAGAGGTTGGGGTGCATTAAATAATAAATGCCACATAATAGGGTTAAGTTAATTTGATTAATGAGGCTTAACCAAATATGATATGGACAAATGGGTTAAGTAACTTAATTAGGCTAATGATACTTAACAAAACATAAATAAGCTTGGGTAGGTTAAGTGACTCGATTTTCCTAATGACGCTTGACCGATTTGACTCGGTAATTTGACAGGGTCAAGTTAATTTATATAATTAACCAATCTAAAATGATAATTAGACGAGGTTAAGTTATGGATTGCTTGATATACTTGGCCAGCTTGACGCATGGTTTGTGGGGTTAAGTCTTGGACTTGGATACTTAGCCAATTTTGACATGGTTGGTAGACGGGCTAAGTTATGAACTTAAGTGACACTTAACCCATTAGATAAACCCTAATTCAGAGGATTAGGAGAATAACCATAGTTAACAAGGGTAATGGAAATAAGGCTAAGTGGTAAACCTTAGTTAAAGGAAACTAAGTAATAATTCTTAGTCAAGGAAATCTGGACCACTTCTTAGACAGATTAGTAACCCGATACGTTAGGTCAACATTTAAGTACGCGTGGAGGAGCAGGCTATCTGATTTAGATAAAGGCTCCAACGAACTGGGTAACGAAGCAGCGGCTTCGGGGATCGTGAGGATATTCTTGGGATCCCTCCGTGAGCTGCCAGGTCATTATACTAGGCTCACGGAAGGTTGAGGTCTGCGGTAGAAGAACCAAGAATATGCCTTGGTTGCTATGCGAGCGACCTAAAGACTGGGGTGGATAGCAGTGAGTCGACGAATACATAAGGTGCCCGAGATAGCAAATTCGCCGATCATCTACCATCTTGAGTCAAGCGTATACGTACGAAAAGGCAGGGAACACCCAACAGACCATAATTGCTATCTAATTATGGGTGAGGTAGGCCGTAGGATGTGGGCTGGCCGGAGTGTAGTTCTCATGCAAGATTTTCTCTTGTGTTGCCTTTCACTAGTTGAGGGAGGGGTCTCGTGGGACCATAGCCACGTGTAGAAAAGCAGACCTTAGTATCTGCATCGGCAGATAAATCTAAAGCTCCCGACCGAGTCCTGTATTCCTTGGTTGGTCCGGTGACAGGACTCGGGTGGCACGATGTGATACATGTGCATACAGTTGTAGAAAAACGATTCACGATGAGTGCGTGGGAAAAAGGGCGCGGTTGAGGGTTAGCGTAATCCCTAGTGGGCTAGGTGGTTTAACCCAAACCAAAACACGAAAGCGTGCAATAGGTAAGCGTAATCCCTAGTGGTGCTAGGTGGCGTAGGCCCTAGTAGTTCAAACGATGATTCATGTGGAAGAGCTTAGCTAGAATAAGGGTGACAGTCCAAACGAGTTCAGGAATAACACGACATGAGGAAGCCCGTACGAGCTACGGCAAAGGACTGAACCTATACAAATGGGAAGGAACATATGACTTGGGTAACCTGTATACATGCGATATATTAGGTTGACATGGACCATTACACGACTTTGAGTAAGGGACATTCCTGGGTAACACATAACAAGGCTGGGATACTAGGGCGGAGGGTGTAGAGCAGATATATGTGTTAGAACTAGGAAGAATATCCATAATAGATACCGGGGAATGTTAGACGGGGAAGATACCTTGGGATAATGTACGTGATAGAGGCCTAGTGATGTGATACCTTGGCTTATCATAACACCATAGTCGTCATGATACTTCAGTTCACCTTGCCACAGGAGTCAACCGGCTACCCTGGCTTAGTTTATCTATCTTGTGGTTATCCTTATGTTTACTTTCAGTTTATGCATGTCATGTTACCTTTACCTATTTTTATACTGGAAGTAGATAGGACTTACTCAGTCTTTTTGACTGACCCGTTTTGTTTCGCCTCTTTTCTTCCATTCCCCCCCCAGGTTACAGGGAGGAAACGATGCTGTTTGGTTCGGACTTCTTCTGTTTGAGGGCCATCATGGATGGCTTGGACTTTCTTGGCTGTGGCTACTTTACTATTTTATTTGGGGAATAATTTATTAAAAAGTCTTTATGCTTCTCTACTATTTCAAGACATGTTTTGATGTACTCTGATGTAAAAAGCTTTGGATATTCATGTTTATGAAAACTTGAGTTTACTTCCGCTATTTATATATGTTCTGTCTTGTGATATTTCTGTGCATGTTTACCAATAATGCCCCTCTAAAGCTAGTGCATTCCCTTGCGAGTGACCCTAGCAGAGGCGGGGTGTTACATCATGTTACCTTTACCTGTTTTTATACTGGAAGTAGATAGGACTTACTCAGTCTTTTTGACTGACCCGTTTTGTTTCGCCTCTTTTCTTCCGTTTCCCCCCCCCCCCAGGTTTCAGGGAGGAAACAATGCTGTTTAGTTCGGACTTCTTCTGCTTGAAGGTCATCATGGATGGCTTGGACTTCTCTTGGCTATGGCTACTTTACTGTTTTTACTTGGGGAATAATTTATTAAAAAGTCTTTATGCTTCTTTACTATTGCAAGACAGGTTTTGATGTACTCTGATGTAAAAGGCTTTAGACCTTAATTATTGAATTTATGAAAGTTCGATTTTTACTTCCGCTATTTTATATGTTCTGTCTTGTGATATTTCTGTGCATGTTTACCAATAATGCCCCTCTAAAGCTAGTGCATTCCTTTGCGAGTGACCCTAGCGGAGGCGGGGTGTTACATTTGGTATCAGAGCAGAAGGTTACTAGACTGGGCAAAAGTTTTTAAAGACCTTCTGAAAATTATTTGAAAAACCGTTTACAAAGAAGCATTTTTCAAGAAAATTTTCTTTTAAAAAGAAAAAGGCTATTCCCCAAAGGCCATTAGCATTATCCTTCTTTCCTTGATTGAATCTCTTTTCCTTTCTTTCCTCCATCTGTAGTCACAGTGGTTTTGACTGCGACTAGTCTTTCTAGCTGCGTAAGTGTTTCCCGTACGATGGAGGTGGTTCTCGAGAGACCGTTGTAGAGTTATGCATGAAAGGATAGTAAGAACAAGGATAAAGGATACGAGCTCAGGGATAAGCTACATGTTGGTATGGCTGAGTCCTAAAAGGAGGGAGAAAGATGAACAATGAAACCCATGACGAGAGAGTACCTTTGGCATGGTGAAACGGGACGGATAGTTAAGTATCATGGAACAGGGACAAGATCATTCGGAGGGCAATAGTATGCTCTCATTTCTAGGGTACCTCAGAAGGAGGGTAACGATCTTGTTAAAGGTTTAGCTTTTCTTCTCTATCATCCTGTCGGGACTTTGTTTTGATCACCGCATCTTTTAAGTCCGCTTCGATAGTTGAGTCTCTGCACCTTAGTACTAGCATAGTAGAGGATCCCGTTTTTGTCTCAAGTCCTATTGGAAGACCGGTCCATTTACTCATGGCTTGTTTGGATTTGAGAATGTCTATATCAAGTGTTGAGCTTGGAAATAATGCTTATGTTTATAAGTTGTGGATGGATTCTAGGGATGAAGTGGTTATCCAGTAAGGGGTGCCACTCTCGGTTTTAGAAGGAGGGTAGTTAGACTCTTGGCTTGCTTTGGTAATACCCTTGAAGTATCGCGTAACCTTTTGGGTTCTGTCATGATTAGTTACTTAGAATCCCTAGATGCCTTTGTTGGAAATTAGAAACCCGATCGAATGGTGTTCGCTAATAAGACGGATGGTTTACTTCGATTATGTATGGGTTATGGGAATTACCCTAGTAAGTGCGCACGGTAACTTGTTTACTTTCAAGAGAAAGTTTTTCTACGTGGAATACCTTATGGTACAAGGTCCAGGATTCACTAGTGAATTTTGAGGGCTCGCATGGAATAATGTGTACGCAGTCCTGTTTGCGCCAAGTATTCTAGAAGGAGAATAAGTGCAAGTGGAACGAGAGGCGACGAGGAAATGAGTTCCAACTCATGTTATGGAAACAGGAAATAAGAAGCTGCGAAATCGTGAAGTAAAAGGGGCGGACAAGGCACGATGGAACTAAGCTCAAGGTAACGCGACTCAGGAGACTGAAGACTAAATACGTGCATGATATCTCTTTTGGGAATATATCCTCGATCCCTGTTTTTCTGTTGAGCTTGCTTGTAGGCTATCTTTTATGGATATCCTCTCGAATCCTGTCTCTGTTACAAATCCCGTACGGAGTTTGTTTTGTTTATCTTCTCGACCCTGTTTCAGGGAATCTTAGGTAGAACCCTATGGATGTAAACATGTATTTGAAACATGTTATGGTTGATATGGTTGCAAATGGTTGCAAGTGGTTGCTCGTGGATGCGCGAATTTACATTAGATATTAGCTCCACTCGGTCACATTTCATATTGCATATGCACGAGTATTTATACTTGTTTATAGATAAAATTGAATGTGTTATCATGCGGATGTTGCATATGGTTGAATGTTTGTGCACGCATATAGTGTATATGACTAGGACTATTTGCATACATGATGGATTCATAGCACTAAACATATTTTTGCATTCAAAAGATTTTTCAGGCCTGATCATTAGCATTAGCTAAGGAACATGTACACACACGTTTTGCATACATTCATAAAGCATTAGGAGTCGTCTAAGGACAATGGTTGCTTGTGGATGATGGTTTGAGTAGATGGATGATGGATGGTAGGATATGTTCTTCCTAAATTTGAGATTTCGGGGACGAAATCCTTTAAGAAGGGGAGAATGTAACAACCCGAATTTTTACAACACGTTAAATCTAAAGCTCCCGACCAAGTCCTGTATTTCTTGTTTTGCCCTATGACAGGACTCGGATGGCACGATGTGATACATGTGCATACAGTTATAGAAAAACGATTCACGATGAATGCGTGGGAAAAAGGGCGCGGTTGAGGGTTAGCGTAATCCCTGGTGGCCTAGGTGGTTTAACCCAAACCGAAATACGAAAGCGTGCAATAGGTAAGCGTATACCCTAGTGGTGCTAGGTGGCATAAGTCCTAGTTGTTCAAACGATGATTCAAATGGAAGAGCCTAGCTAGAACAAGGGTGACAGTCCAAACGATTTCAAGGATAATACGACATGAGGAAGCCCGTACGAGGTACGGCAAAGGACTGAACTTATATACATGGAAAGAAAATATGATTTGAGTAACCTATATATGCGATATATTAGGTTGACATGGACCATTACACGACTTTGAGCAAGGGACATTCATGGTTAACACATGACGCGGGTAGAGATACTAGTACGAGAGGTGCAGAGCAAATATACATGTTAGAACTAGGAAGAATATACATAACAGATACCGTGGGATGTTAGACGGGGTAGATACCTTGGGATAATGTACTCGATAGAAATCTGACGATGTGATACTTTGACTTATCATAACACCGTAGTTTATCATGATACCTTAGTTTACCTTGCCACAGTAGTTCAACCGGCTACCCTGGTTTATCTATCTTGTAGTTATCCTTATGTTTACTTTCAGTTTATGCATGTCATGTTACCTTTACCTGTTTTTATACTAGAAGTAGATAGGACTTACTCAGTCTTTTTGACTGACCCGTTTTGTTTCGCCTCTTTTCTTCCGTTTCCCCCCCCCCCAGGTTTCAGGGAGGAAACAATGCTGTTTAGTTCGGACTTCTTCTGCTTGAAGGTCATCATGGATGGCTTGGACTTCTCTTGGCTATGGCTACTTTACTGTTTTTACTTGGGGAATAATTTATTAAAAAGTCTTTATGCTTCTTTACTATTGCAAGACAGGTTTTGATGTACTCTGATGTAAAAGGCTTTAGACGTTAATTATTGAATTTATGAAAGTTCGATTTTTACTTCCGCTATTTTATATGTTCTGTCTTGTGATATTTCTGTGCATGTTTACCAATAATGCCCCTCTAAAGCTAGTGCATTCCTTTGCGAGTGACCCTAGCGGAGGCGGGGTGTTACATTTGGTATCAGAGCAGAAGGTTACTAGACTGGGCAAAAGTTTTTAAAGACCTTCTGAAAATTATTTGAAAAACCGTTTACAAAGAAGCATTTTTCAAGAAAATTTTCTTTTAAAAAGAAAAAGGCTATTCCCCAAAGGCCATTAGCATTATCCTTGTTTCCTTGATTGAATCTCTTTTCCTTTCTTTCCTCCATCTGTAGTCACAGTGGTTTTGACTGCGACTAGTCTTTCTAGCTGCGTAAGTGTTTCCCGTACGACGGAGGTGGTTCTCGAGAGACCGTTGCAGAGTTATGCATGAAAGGATAGTAAGAACAAGGATAAAGGATACGAGCTCAGGGATAAGCAACATGTTGGTATGGCTGAGTCCTAAAAGGAGGGAGAAAGATGAACAATGAAACCCATGACGAGAGAGTACCTTTGGCATGGTGAAACGGGACGGATAGTTAAGTATCATGGAACAGGGACAAGATCATTCGGAGGGCAATAGTATGCTCTCATTTCTAGGGTACCTCAGAAGGAGGGTAACGATCTTGTTAAAGGTTTAGCTTTTCTTCTCTATCATCCTGTCGGGACTTTGTTTTGATCACCGCATCTTTTAAGTCCGCTTCGATAGTTGAGTCTCTGCACCTTAGTACTAGCATAGTAGAGGATCCCGTTTTTGTCTCAAGTCCTATTGGAAGACCGGTCCATTTACTCATGGCTTGTTTGGATTTGAGAATGTCTATATCAAGTGTTGAGCTTGGAAATAATGCTTATGTTTATAAGTTGTGGATGGATTCTAGGGATGAAGTGGTTATCCAGTAAGGGGTGCCACTCTCGGTTTTAGAAGGAGGGTAGTTAGACTCTTGGCTTGCTTTGGTAATACCCTTGAAGTATCGCGTAACCTTTTGGGTTCTGTCATGATTAGTTACTTAGAATCCCTAAATGCCTTTGTTGGAAATTAGAAACCCGATCGAATGGTGTTCGCTAATAAGACGGATGGTTTACTTCGATTATGTATGGGTTATGGGAATTACCCTAGTAAGTGCGCACGGTAACTTGTTTACTTTCAAGAGAAAGTTTTTCTACGTGGAATACCTTATGGTACAAGGTCCAGGATTCACTAGTGAATTTTGAGGGCTCGCATGGAATAATGTGTACGCAGTCCTGTTTGCGCCAAGTATTCTAGAAGGAGAATAAGTGCAAGTGGAACGAGAGGCGACGAGGAAATGAGTTCCAACTCATGTTATGGAAACAGGAAATAAGAAGCTACGAAATCGCGAAGTAAAAGGGGCGGTCAAGGCACGATGGAACTAAGCTCAAGGTAACGCGACTCAGGAGACTGAAGACTAAATACGTGCATGATATCTCTTTTGGGAATATATCCTCGATCCCTGTTTTTCTGTTGAGCTTGCTTGTAGGCTATCTTTTATGGATATCCTCTCGGTCCTGTCTCTGTTACAAATCCCGTATGGAGTTTGTTTTGTTTATCTTCTCGACCCTGTTTCAGGGAATCTTAGGTAGAACCCTATGGATGTAAACATGTATTTGAAACATGTTATGGTTGATATGGTTGCAAATGGTTGCAAGTGGTTGCTCGTGGATGCGCGAATTTACATTAGATATTAGCTCCACTCGGTCACATTTCATATTGCATATGCACGAGTATTTATACTTGTTAATAGATGAAGTTGAATGTGTTATCATGCGGATGTTGCATATGGTTGAATGTTTGTGCATGCATATAGTGTATATGACTAGGACTATTTGCATACATGATGGATTCATAGCACTAAACATATTTTTGCATTCAAAAGATTTTTCAGGCCTGATCATTAGCATTAGCTAAGGAACATGTACACACACGTTTTGCATACATTCATAAAGCATTAGGAGTCGTCTAAGGACAATGGTTGCTTGTGGATGATGGTTTGAGTAGATGGATGATGGATGGTAGGATATGTTCTTCCTAACTTTGAGATTTCGGGGAAGAAATCCTTTAAGAAGGGGAGAATGTAACAACCCGAATTTTTACAACACGTTAAATCTAAAGCTCCCGACCGAGTCCTGTATTTCTTGTTTTGCCCTGTGACTGGACTCGGATGGCACGATGTGATACATGTGCATACAGTTATAGAAAAACGATTCACGATGAATGCGTGGGAAAAAGGGCGCGGTTGAGGGTTAGCGTAATCCCTAGTGGCCTAGGTGGTTTAACCCAAACCGAAATACGAAAGCGTGCAATAGGTAAGCGTAATCCCTAGTGGTGCTAGGTGGCGTAAGTCCTAGTAGTTCAAACGATGATTCATATGGAAGAGCCTAGCTAGAACAAGGGTGACAGTCCAAACGATTTCAAGGATAATACGACATGAGGAAGCCCGTACGAGGTACGGCAAAGGACTGAACTTATATACATGGAAAGAAACATATGATTTGAGTAACCTATATATGCGATATATTAGGTTGACATGGACCATTACACAACTTTGAGCAAGGGACATTCATGGTTAACACATGACGCGGGTAGGGATACTAGTACGAGAGGTGCAGAGCAAATATACATGTTAGAACTAGGAAGAATATACATAATAGATACCGTGGGATGTTAGACGGGGTAGATACCTTGGGATAATGTACTCGATAGAAATCTGACGATGTGATACTTTGACTTATCATAACACCGTAGTTTATCATGATACCTTAGTTTACCTTGCCACAGTAGTTCAACCGGCTACCTTGGTTTATCTATCTTGTAGTTATCCTTATGTTTACTTTCAGTTTATGCATGTCATGTTACCTTTACCTGTTTTTATACTGGAAGTAGATAGGACTTACTCGGTCTTTTTGACTGACCCGTTTTGTTTCGCCTCTTTTCTTCCGTTTCCCCCCCCCCCCAGGTTTCAGGGAGGAAACAATGCTGTTTAGTTCGGACTTCTTCTGCTTGAAGGTCATCATGGATGGCTTGGACTTCTCTTGGCTATGGCTACTTTACTGTTTTTACTTGGGGAATAATTTATTAAAAAGTCTTTATGCTTCTTTACTATTGCAAGACAGGTTTTGATGTACTCTGATGTAAAAGGCTTTAGACCTTAATTATTGAATTTATGAAAGTTTGATTTTTACTTCCGCTATTTTATATGTTCTGTCTTGTGATATTTCTGTGCATGTTTACCAATAATGCCCCTCTAAAGCTAGTGCATTCCTTTGCGAGTGACCCTAGCGGAGGCGGGGTGTTACATTTGGTATCAGAGCAGAAGGTTACTAGACTGGGCAAAAGTTTTTAAAGACCTTCTGAAAATTATTTGAAAAACCGTTTACAAAGAAGCATTTTTCAAGAAAATTTTCTTTTAAAAAGAAAAAGGCTATTCCCCAAAGTCCATTAGCATTATCCTTGTTTCCTTGATTGAATCTCTTTTCCTTTCTTTCCTCCATCTGTAGTCACAGTGGTTTTGACTGCGACTAGTCTTTCTAGCTGCGTAAGTGTTTCCCGTACGATGGAGGTGGTTCTCGAGAGACCGTTGCAGAGTTATGGATGAAAGGATAGTAAGAACAAGGATAAAGGATACGAGCTCAGGGATAAGCAACATGTTGGTATGGCTGAGTCCTAAAAGGAGGGAGAAAGATGAACAATGAAACCCATGACGAGAGAGTACCTTTGGCATGGTGAAACGGGACGGATAGTTAAGTATCATGGAATAGGGACAAGATCATTCGGAGGGCAATAGTAAGATCATTCGGAGGGCAATAGTATGCTCTCATTTCTAGGGTACCTCAGAAGGAGGGTAACGATCTTGTTAAAGGTTTAGCTTTTCTTCTCTATCATCCTATCGGGACTTTGTTTTGATCACCGCATCTTTTAAGTCCGCTTCGATAGTTGAGTCTCTGCACCTTAGTACTAGCATAGTAGAGGATCCCGTTTTTGTCTCAAGTCCTATTGGAAGACCGGTCCATTTACTCATGGCTTGTTTGGATTTGAGAATGTCTATATCAAGTGTTGAGCTTGGAAATAATGCTTATGTTTATAAGTTGTGGATGGATTCTAGGGATGAAGTGGTTATCCAGTAAGGGGTGCCACTCTCGGTTTTAGAAGGAGGGTAGTTAGACTCTTGGCTTACTTTGGTAATACCCTTGAAGTATCGCGTAACCTTTTGGGTTCTGTCATGATTAGTTACTTAGAATCCCTAAATGCCTTTGTTGGAAATTAGAAACCCGATCGAATGGTGTTCGCTAATAAGACGGATGGTTTACTTCGATTATGTATGGGTTATGGGAATTACCCTAGTAAGTGCGCACGGTAACTTGTTTACTTTCAAGAGAAAGTTTTTCTACGTGGAATACCTTATGGTACAAGGTCCAGGATTCACTAGTGAATTTTGAGGGCTCGCATGGAATAATGTGTACGCAGTCCTGTTTGCGCCAAGTATTCTAGAAGGAGAATAAGTGCAAGTGGAACGAGAGGCGACGAGGAAATGAGTTCCAACTCATGTTATGGAAACAGGAAATAATAAGCTGCGAAATCGTGAAGTAAAAGGGGCGGACAAGGCACGATGGAACTAAGCTCAAGGTAACGCGACTCAGGAGACTGAAGACTAAATACGTGCATGATATCTCTTTTGGGAATATATCCTCGATCCCTATTTTTCTGTTGAGCTTTCTTGTAGGCTATCTTTTATGGATATCCTCTCGAATCCTGTCTCTGTTACAAATCCCGTACGGAGTTTGTTTTGTTTATCTTCTCGACCCTGTTTCAGGGAATCTTAGGTAGAACCCTATGGATGTAAACATGTATTTGAAACATGTTATGGTTGATATGGTTGCAAATGGTTGCAAGTGGTTGCTCGTGGATGCGCGAATTTACATTAGATATTAGCTCGACTCGGTCACATTTCATATTGCATATGCACGAGTATTTATACTTGTTTATAGATAAAATTGAATGTGTTATCATGCGGATGTTGCATATGGTTGAATGTTTGTGCACGCATATAGTGTATATGACTAGGACTATTTGCATACATGATGGATTCATAGCACTAAACATATTTTTGCATTCAAAAGATTTTTCAAGCCTGATCATTAGCATTAGCTAAGGAACATGTACACACATGTTTTGCATACATTCATAAAGCATTAGGAGTCGTCTAAGGACAATGGTTGCTTGTGGATGATGGTTTGAGTAGATGGATGATGGATGGTAGGATATGTTCTTCCTAACTTTGAGATTTCGGGGACGAAATCCTTTAAGAAGGGGAGAATGTAACAACCCGAATTTTTACAACACGTTAAATCTAAAGCTCCCGACCGAGTCCTGTATTTCTTGTTTTTCCCTGTGACAGGACTCGGATGGCACGATGTGATACATGTGCATACAGTTATAGAAAAACGATTCACGATGAATGCGTGGGAAAAAGGGCGCGGTTGAGGGTTAGCGTAATCCCTAGTGGCCTAGGTGGTTTAACCCAAACCGAAATACGAAAGCGTGCAATAGGTAAGCGTAATCCCTAGTGGTGCTAGGTGGCGTAAGTCCTAGTAGTTCAAACGATGATTCATATGGAAGAGCCTAGCTAGAACAAGGGTGACAGTCCAAACGATTTCAAGGATAATACGACATGAGGAAGCCCGTACGAGGTACGGCAAAGGACTGAACTTATATACATGGAAAGAAACATATGATTTGAGTAACCTATATATGCGATATATTAGGTTGACATGGACCATTACACGACTTTGAGCAAGGGACATTCATGGTTAACACATGACGCGGGTAGGGATACTAGTACGAGAGGTGCAGAGCAAATATACATGTTAGAACTAGGAAGAATATACATAACAGGTACCGTGGGATGTTAGACGGGGTAGATACCTTGGGATAATGTACTCGATAGAAATCTGACGATGTGATACTTTGACTTATCATAACACCGTAGTTTATCATGATACCTTAGTTTACCTTGCCACAGTAGTTCAACCGGCTACCCTGGTTTATCTATCTTGTAGTTATCCTTATGTTTACTTTCAGTTTATGCATGTCATGTTACCTTTACCTATTTTTATACTGGAAATAGACAGGACTTACTCAGTCTTTTTGACTGACCCGTTTTGTTTCGCCTCTTTTCTTCCGTTTCCCCCCCCCCCAGGTTTCAGGGAGGAAACAATGCTGTTTAGTTCGGACTTCTTCTGCTTGAAGGTCATCATGGATGGCTTGGACTTCTCTTGGCTATGGCTACTTTACTGTTTTTACTTGGGGAATAATTTATTAAAAAGTCTTTATGCTTCTTTACTATTGCAAGACAAGTTTTGATGTACTCTGATGTAAAAGGCTTTAGACCTTAATTATTGAATTTATGAAAGTTCGATTTTTACTTCCGCTATTTTATATGTTCTGTCTTGTGATATTTCTGTGCATGTTTACCAATAATGCCCCTCTAAAGCTAGTGCATTCCTTTGCGAGTGACCCTAGCGGAGGCGGGGTGTTACATTTGGTATCAGAGCAGAAGGTTACTAGACTGGGCAAAAGTTTTTAAAGACCTTCTGAAAATTATTTGAAAACCGTTTACAAAGAAGCATTTTTCAAGAAAATTTTCTTTTAAAAAGAAAAAGGCTATTCCCCAAAGGCCATTAGCATTATCCTTCTTTCCTTGATTGAATCTCTTTTCCTTTCTTTCCTCCATCTGTAGTCACAGTGGTTTTGACTGCGACTAGTCTTTCTAGCTGCGTAAGTGTTTCCCGTACGATGGAGGTGGTTCTCGAGAGACCGTTGCAGAGTTATGCATGAAAGGATAGTAAGAACAAGGATAAAGGATACGAGCTCAGGGATAAGCAACATGTTGGTATGGCTGAGTCCTAAAAGGAGGGAGAAAGATGAACAATGAAACCCATGACGAGAGAGTACCTTTGGCATGGTGAAACGGGACGGATAGTTAAGTATCATGGAACAGGGACAAGATCATTCGGAGGGCAATAGTATGCTCTCATTTCTAGGGTACCTCAGAAGGAGGGTAACGATCTTGTTAAAGGTTTATCTTTTCTTCTCTATCATCCTGTCGGGACTTTGTTTTGATCACCGCATCTTTTAAGTCCGCTTCGATAGTTGAGTCTCTGCACCTTAGTACTAGCATAGTAGAGGATCCCGTTTTTGTCTCAAGTCCTATTGGAAGACCGGTCCATTTACTCATGGCTTGTTTGGATTTGAGAATGTCTATATCAAGTTTTGAGCTTGGAAATAATGCTTATGTTTATAAGTTGTGGATGGATTCTAGGGATGAAGTGGTTATCCAGTAAGGGGTGCCACTCTCGGTTTTAGAAGGAGGGTAGTTAGACTCTTGGCTTGCTTTGGTAATACCCTTGAAGTATCGCGTAACCTTTTGGGTTCTGTCATGATTAGTTACTTAGAATCCCTAGACGCCTTTGTTGGAAATTAGAAACCCGATCGAATGGTGTTCGCTAATAAGATGGATGGTTTACTTCGATTATGTATGGGTTATGGGAATTACCCTAGTAAGTGCGCACGGTAACTTGTTTACTTTCAAGAGAAAGTTTTTCTACGTGGAATACCTTATGGTACAAGGTCCAGGATTCACTAGTGAATTTTGAGGGCTCGCATGGAATAATGTGTATGCAGTCCTGTTTGCGCCAAGTATTCTAGAAGGAGAATAAGTGCAAGTGGAACGAGAGGCGACGAGGAAATGAGTTCCAACTCATGTTATGGAAACAGGAAATAAGAAGCTGCGAAATCGTGAAGTAAAAGGGGCGGTCAAGGCACGATGGAACTAAGCTCAAGGTAACGCGACTCAGGAGACTGAAGACTAAATACGTGCATGATATCTCTTTTGGGAATATATCCTCGATCCCTGTTTTTCTGTTGAGCTTGCTTGTAGGCTATCTTTTATGGATATCCTCTCGGTCCTGTCTCTGTTACAAATCCCGTACGGAGTTTGTTTTGTTTATCTTCTCGACCCTGTTTCAGGGAATCTTAGGTAGAAACCTATGGATGTAAACATGTATTTGAAACATGTTATGGTTGATATGGTTGCAAATGGTTGCAAGTGGTTGCTCGTGGATGCGCGAATTTACATTAGATATTAGCTCCACTCGGTCACATTTCATATTGCATATGCACGAGTATTTATACTTGTTTATAGATGAAATTGAATGTGTTATCATGCGGATGTTGCATATGGTTGAATGTTTGTGTACGCATATAGTGTATATGACTAGGACTATTTGCATACATGATGGATTCATAGCACTAAACATATTTTTGCATTCAAAAGATTTTTCAGGCCTGATCATTAGCATTAGCTAAGGAACATGTACACACACGTTTTGCATACATTCATAAAGCATTAGGAGTCGTCTAAGGACAATGGTTGCTTGTGGATGATGGTTTGAGTAGATGGATGATGGATGATAGGATATGTTCTTCCTAACTTTGAGATTTCGGGGACGAAATCCTTTAAGAAGGGGAGAATGTAACAACCCAAATTTTTACAACACGTTAAATCTAAAGCTCCCGACCGAGTCCTGTATTTCTTGTTTTGCCCTGTGACAGGACTCGGATGGCACGATGTGATACATGTGCATACAGTTATAGAAAAACGATTCACGATGAATGCGTGGGAAAAAGGGCGCGGTTGAGGGTTAGCGTAATCCCTAGTGGCCTAGGTGGTTTAACCCAAACCGAAATACGAAAGCGTGCAATAGGTAAGCGTAATCCCTAGTGGTGCTAGGTGGCGTAAGTCCTAGTAGTTCAAACGATGATTCATATGGAAGAGCCTAGCTAGAACAAGGGTGACAGTCCAAACGATTTCAAGGATAATACGACATGAGGAAGCCCGTACGAGGTACGGCAAAGGACTGAACTTATATACATGGAAAGAAACATATGATTTGAGTAACCTATATATGCGATATATTAGGTTGACATGGACCATTACACGACTTTGAGCAAGGGACATTCATGGTTAACACATGACGCGGGTAGGGATACTAGTACGAGAGGTGCAGAGCAAATATACATGTTAGAACTAGGAAGAATATACATAATAGATACCGTGGGATGTTAGACGGGGTAGATACCTTGGGATAATGTACTCAATAGAAATCTGACGATGTGATACTTTGACTTATCATAACACCGTAGTTTATCATGATACCTTAGTTTACCTTGCCACAGTAGTTCAACCGGCTACCCTGGTTTATCTATCTTGTAGTTATCCTTATGTTTACTTTCAGTTTATGCATGTCATGTTACCTTTACCTGTTTTTATACTGGAAGTAGATAGGACTTACTCAGTCTTTTTGACTGACCCGTTTTGTTTCGCCTCTTTTCTTCCGTTTCCCCCCCTCCCCCCAGGTTTCAGGGAGGAAACAATGCTGTTTAGTTCGGACTTCTTCTGCTTGAAGGTCATCATGGATGGCTTGGACTTCTCTTGGCTATGGCTACTTTACTGTTTTTACTTGGGGAATAATTTATTAAAAAGTCTTTATGCTTCTTTACTATTGCAAGACAGATTTTGATGTACTCTGATGTAAAAGGCTTTAGACTTTAGTTATTGAATTTATGAAAGTTCGATTTTTACTTCCGCTATTTTATATGTTCTTTCTTGTGATATTTCTGTGCATGTTTACCAATAATGCCCCTCTAAAGCTAGTGCATTCCTTTGCGAGTGACCCTAGCGGAGGCGGGGTGTTACATTTGGTATCAGAGCAGAAGGTTACTAGACTGGGCAAAAGTTTTTAAAGACCTTCTGAAAATTATTTGAAAAACCGTTTACAAAGAAGCATTTTTCAAGAAAATTTTCTTTTAAAAAGAAAAAGGCTATTCCCCAAATGCCATTAGC
Source organism: Allium sativum (assembly GCA_030737875.1). Lineage (NCBI taxonomy): Eukaryota > Viridiplantae > Streptophyta > Magnoliopsida > Asparagales > Amaryllidaceae > Allium > Allium sativum. Next base: position 385,003,803 of record CM060916.1, on the reverse strand, counting down.
ATTATCCTTGTTTCCTTGATTGAATCTCTTTTCCTTTCTTTCCTCCATCTGTAGTCACAGTGGTTTTGACTGCGACTAGTCTTTCTAGCTGCGTAAGTGTTTCCCGTACGATGGAGGTGGTTCTCGAGAGACCGTTGCAGAGTTATGCATGAAAGGATAGTAAGAACAAGGATAAAGGATACGAGCCCAGGGATAAGCAACATGTTGGTATGGCTGAGTCCTAAAAGGAGGGAGAAAGATGAACAATGAAACCCATGACGAGAGAGTACATTTGGCATGGTGAAGTGGGACGAATAGTTAAGTATCATGGAACAGGGACAAGATCATTCGGAGGGCAATAGTATGCTCTCATTTCTAGGGTACCTCAGAAGGAGGGTAACGATCTTGTTAAAGGTTTAGCTTTTCTTCTCTATCATCCTATCGGGACTTTGTTTTGATCACCGCATCTTTTAAGTCCGCTTCGATAGTTGAGTCTCTGCACCTTAGTACTAGCATAGTAGAGGATCCCGTTTTTGTCTCAAGTCCTATTGGAAGACCGGTCCATTTACTCATGGCTTGTTTGGATTTGAGAATGTCTATATCAAGTGTTGAGCTTGGAAATAATGCTTATGTTTATAAGTTGTGGATGGATTCTAGGGATGAAGTGGTTATCCAGTAAGGGGTGCCACTCTCGGTTTTAGAAGGAGGTTAGTTAGACTCTTGGCTTGCTTTGGTAATACCCTTGAAGTATCGCGTAACCTTTTGGGTTCTGTCATGATTAGTTACTTAGAATCCCTAGATGCCTTTGTTGGAAATTAGAAACCCGATCGAATGGTGTTCGCTAATAAGACGGATTGTTTACTTCGATTATGTATGGGTTATGGGAATTACCCTAGTAAGTGCGCACGGTAACTTGTTTACTTTCAAGAGAAAGTTTTTCTACGTGGAATACCTTATGGTACAAGGTCCAGGATTCACTAGTGAATTTTGAGGGCTTGCATGGAATAATGTGTACGCAGTCCTGTTTGCGCCAAGTATTCTAGAAGGAGAATAAGTGCAAGTGGAACGAGAGGCGACGAGGAAATGAGTTCCAACTCATGTTATGGAAACAGGAAATAAGAAGCTGCGAAATCGTGAAGTAAAAGGGGCGGTCAAGGCACGATGGAACTAAGCTCAAGGTAACGCGACTCAGGAGACTGAAGACTAAATACGTGCATGATATCTCTTTTGGGAATATATCCTCGATCCCTGTTTTTCTGTTGAGCTTGCTTGTAGGCTATCTTTTATGGATATCCTCTCGGTCCTGTCTCTGTTACAAATCCCGTACGGAGTTTGTTTTGTTTATCTTCTCGACCCTGTTTCAGGGAATCTTAGGTAGAACCCTATGGATGTAAACATGTATTTGAAACATGTTATGGTTGATATGGTTGCAAATGGTTGCAAGTGGTTGCTCGTGGATGCGCGAATTTACATTAGATATTAGCTCGACTCGGTCACATTTCATATTGCATATGCACGAGTATTTATACTTGTTTATAGATGAAATTGAATGTGTTATCATGCGGATGTTGCATATGGTTGAATGTTTGTGCACGCATATAGTGTATATGACTAGGACTATTTGCATACATGATGGATTCATAGCACTAAACATATTTTTGCATTCAAAAGATTTTTCAGGCCTGATCATTAGCATTAGCTAAGGAACATGTACACACACGTTTTGCATACATTCATAAAGCATTAGGAGTCGTCTAAGGACAATGGTTGCTTGTGGATGATGGTTTGAGTAGATGGATGATGGATGGTAGGATATGTTCTTCCTAACTTTGAGATTTCGGGGACGAAATCCTTTAAGAAGGGGAGAATGTAACAACCCGAATTTTTACAACATGTTAAATTTAAAGCTCCCGACCGAGTCCTGTATTTCTTGTTTTGCCCTGTGACAGGACTCGGATGGCACGATGTGATACATGTGCATACAGTTATAGAAAAACGATTCACGATGAATGCGTGGGAAAAAGGGCGTGGTTGAGGGTTAGCGTATCCATCGTTTGAAGAATCTTGCTCACCTTTGCCACCCCAACTCCTCAACTTGGCGGATGGATCGGTACTGATCCGTTTGCTAAATTTTAGCTTAGTGTAGCATCTCCAGAATCCCTATCTCGAATACTTCACTCTGGTCCATTCACATCTTGAATTATCTTTTCAAAGCTTCATATGTGAATCCATACTCATACACTCGATCGATCGCACTTCGACTCATCCAATTCACTTCAGACCTCGCACATGAACCAATATAGACACCAGAAAGCCACACACAAAATATCAATACTCCACGATCAACATAGATGGATCGAAACTGATCGCCATCCTTAGAGATCATTTTCCCAAATTTTTTTTGTAGCCTCTATGAACTCCTTAGATACCACGCCCAAAACCATGACTCTTCTGAGTTATTTCCATGGATCGATACTGGTTGGACTAGTACAGATCCCCATACTTAGCTGATTTTGACACGAAACTTTCATGTCAGCTTTCAATGTCCTCTAGAGTTTCTCAATGAAGTTTTGTCTGAATCTGATCATTTAAACCTTTGATTTCTCTATTCTTCGATTCTAAGTCCTATGACATGTAATTATAAACAAATAAATCGTGTAATCATATAGTTCAACCAATAAAATAGCAATTCATCCAATTTTGAATATGAACAATCATATGAACATAGATACACATGGATTATATTGCAAAAACCAAGGATTTAAAACAAAACGTATATAAAAATGATGGATCTAACAACTTACATGTTATATGATCAAATTAGATTACCTTAGGGCATCTAGGTTTGAAATAAACATATATGATCCGGTTTTAGGTTAGAATTAACATATGAGGTGTGAAATAACCCTATTTCAGACAAATAATCTGTATTATCTATATGAGAGATCCCTATCTCTTATCACAACCTAGATCTAATGCAACTGAGATGAAAGGAAATATGGATAGCAAAGAAATCACTTGAATTCGATGCAAAACAGCGAGATCCGGTCTCATTTGACGTAGATGTTACCTCTACATGTGATATAGAATGATTTAGAGAAATAAATTGGGGTCTTTGGGATTAATTTGAACCGGGGATTCTAAAATGTTCAACCCAATGTGTAGAATGAGGAGAAGAACCCTAGTTCTCTCCTTAAACCCCTTATTTATAATCTTCGTTCATTTGCCTAATGGGCTCACTAATCTTCTTATTAGCTTTTCCAATAGAAATTAAAATTTAAAACAACGATTTCTCTTAAACTACTAGGATAAATCATTAATGTGACCACTCTACAGAATGGCCAACCACCATCTCGATCAATTAGGCTAATTTCAGGAGGTAATTTTATCCATAGAAAAGTTATAGTCAAAACAGTACGTCATAGGGAAAAATGGTCACAAAACGATTTGGTAAAAATTATGAACATGTATCACATCCCAATCAACAACATATTAAAATTTGAGAATGATACGACCACTAAGGAATAAAATAGAATTACTTTACGATCCTCCGATACGTAAAACAAGGGTTGTTACTCTTTTGATATAAAAACTTATATAGTTTTCAAAATACTTTACTTTAAAAAAAAATTTGAAAAATGTTTTACATTTTAAAATCATTTTACAGGAATCATGTAACCTTAGGATATGATACCATATGTAACATCCCACACCCCTTAGGACACTACATACGAGTCATGCCACAGAATATGGAGTGTTTAGCTATAACTAAAAACTTCACAAAGACCAAGGTCCATAAGACATAATTTAATGGGTAATTTTGGCATATATCCTTGGAAAGTTTCAAAATGTAATTGACATCCACCCCAACTTTCAAATGCAAAGAAGGTCCCTATTTTGTAATGTTACGTGCTTCCCAAAGAAAAAATTGTTGATAACTTTAAAAAAAATAAAAAAATCAGAAATATTCCTAGAAGCAATTTAAAAAACATCATACATCTCTACATAAATACTGAATATATGCGTACATGTATGCATATATTCATCCAGTGTTTATATTGAAAAATCTAGGTGAATATATGCATATGTTCTGCATTATATGATGAGACATATGCATATAAAGATGAACTAATATTCATGGGCTACGAATTGTTGCAGAAATGTATGCATTTATTATGTTTAAATGCTGAAATGTATGCATAAAAGTTAGAAAGGCTGAACGCTTATGAATATGTGCATACATGTATGCATTTATTGAATATAAATGTTAAAACCTATGCATAAAAGGTGTATGCTAGAAAAAATAGGCCAGAATTGAATATATGCATAAAACGATGTATTTATTATAGTATTACTACATACATTTATGCATAAAAACTGCAGTTTGATGCATAACTGCAATTTATGCAGAAATGTATGCATATATTTGGAGTATATGCATCGTTTGATGCATAATACTGATGTTTCGTGTTTTTTTGTTTTTAATGCATTTTTTGGTGGTTTTAATGCATGATTTTGATGATAGTTGTTGTATTTAATTATGAATTTTCTTTTTTTTTTGACGATTTTTTTGGAAAATAGGGATGTAATTTATATTAAAAATTTGACTGGATGTGACGTGAATTTCGAAACTTGTTAGGGATGTGATCCAAATTTTCACTAAAATAAATTACAGAGGAAACATAATATCATATAAAAACATTTAAAGAAAACGTTATTTTATAACCAAATAAAATGTGATTACATCAAAGTCTCAAAATCGCTTGATTATCAGAGTACATAATTTGTATCAACACATCCTTCTCTCAAACTAAATTACATTAAATACAAGAAATGAATTAAAATAGAAGCTAAGAACACATAAGAATGGAGTGCCCAAGCCATGCACCAAGCTTGTTAAGATATCTGCTACTATTCCTGTATGCTTATAGGGGAAGAAGAGAAAGAAAGGAGAATGGGCAAGACATAAAGTCCGGTGAATGGAAGTGATTATTAGAGTTTTAAGCAAATAAAAGATAATAGACTTGATAATAATTCTAGCGTTACAAGATAATGTGTTCACGCACAACTTAGGATGGTTTCAAATATAATTACATTGTTTCATTGCTTGCTTCAATTTTACTACTATAGAAATATTATTATTATGATATATTTCCTAATTCTACTCAACGATCGGCTTTTCCTACCTACCATCTCTTAGCATGGTAGTCAACCACATCGCCGCATGGTAGTCAACCACCTCTTAGCATGGTAATGTGTCACTGTGAAACTTCTCATTGTGAAATCATATCAACATGAATCATTATCCATCGATCCACTAGCAAAGACACAATTTAGTGTATGGACAATAGTCTCCAATCGATTCCTCTTGCACAGTGATCATCGAGTACCCTAACTGTCGCCCCCACTATACCCTAAATAGAATAGCGTGCTTTGATCTCAATCTTAACCTAAATAGAAAATGATGTAGGTACTTAAAAACTAACATTCTAATTATGCTCCCCTCATACTCAATTCTTGAACTGAGTTTGGGTGCGTTTTTTACAGGTCCCTATTAAATTTCAAAATTAAGCTCACATCCGGTCATAATCTTATTGTAAATTTAGTCCATATCTTTCGAAAATTCAGTAAATAAAAAAATAAAAAAATCACGTAAATTCATATTTATTTAAAACAGGTAAATGTTAAAAAAAATCAGACCAAAAAACAATCAAAAACCACGTCAAAACCAAAAAAAGAACAGAAAAACAACGAAAATAGCAGTTAAATGCATACAAGTATGCACATAATTGAATTTTCTAGCATACTATAGTGCAAGAATATTAGTTAATGCATCTGTGTTGAAAATACTTGCATACGTCTGTGCAACCATAGCAAAATTCTTGCATGGAAAAACGCAATAATATGTAGGCAAAAATTTAGTAAAGTTTTCTTCATGTAATACTTGCATACGAGTGTGCAAGTATTTCATAATAGCTGCACACATGTAAGTTTATATTCATATTTTTCAATACGAACAGCATATGCACTAGTTTGCATACTTTTGTGCAGCAATTGGCAAAAGTTGCACACATATATGCAACTTTTCTTTTCCTTTGGACTTCCGAAAATATCTCTAGGTTTTAGATTTTGTTAGATCGAAATTTGGACGTAACACCCAAATTGTTATGAACTGTAGAGAATTTTAAATGAGGAACGAGGAAAAAGAAAATAACACTCAGAATTTATAGTGGTTCGGCGTTAACGAGCCTACGTCCACTTTATATCTTATTGATTATGCTTTAAAAGCTAGTACAACAGTGATTTCTCTCAATATTTCAGTGGTTTGATAGCAATGGCGGATTCAGTACTCACTATTGCCAAAAAGATCCCGAAAAATGCCAAGCTCTGGGCTATTTATAGCTGATTTTGTCAGGCGGATCACGGACATGTGGCACGAATCCCGAGATCATCGGATCGCATCGCCACCATTGAAGAAACAGTCAAACTAGCCGTTGTGAACAGGTGTCGTGATTTGCTTGAAAATCGGATCGTGCAGATGGAGAGAATTGGTCCAGATGACGGTTAGGAACACGTGTCGCCAGATCCGTGCGATTCGGATCGCTGAAGACCAGCTCGTGATTGAATGGGTCAAAGGGTTCGGTACGTACCAAGGGATCGGATCGGTTCGTTCTGGGCAACAATATATAAGTTTGGATCGGATCGCCAGGAGGTGTCGTTCGTTGACGAGATGGGAGCGATCCGTTCCTGGGCGAGTCGATGGAGTGCGATCCATTTCTGGGCAAGACGATGGAGTGCGATCCATTCCTGGGCGAGACGATGGAGTGCGATCCATTCCTCTAATTTCTTGGGGGACTTGGTTTCCTGTTTTCCTTTTATGAATGATCCTGGATGGCTTGGTCAAAAAGCGAGCCAACATTCTGCCCCCTCGAAGTATGTTTTATTGATGATGGAACATGCTTCGAAGATTTTTTTTACCCTCTCCTGAAGGGACGTAAATTAACAGTCGCATTGGTTCAAATCGACACATGTATGAATCAGATCGCCATAGGACGACACGGTCCGATTTGGTCATCTGCTCGTCTCGTGCCGAGTTCCTAGGCTCTTGTGCGAAACGGGGCGTATCTTCCTTCGAGCCGTGTCGGGCTTTGAGTTTTGTGGGCCATCGTTTCAAAGCGGTCCGTGGGCTTCTATGCGATTCCATCTTTGGATCGTGGCCTGCATGGTGCTTCGTGGACCGAATAAGACAAAGGAGGGGAGACAAACGGTCACCTTCTTTGCCTATATAAGCCGACGCTCCCCTCTTCATTCTCCTTCTTCTTTCTCTCTGCCGAATCGTCTCGCGTTAGCCATTGAAAAACGAACCCAACTTTCTAAAACTTTCGAAAATCCAAGTATTCTCTCAGTTTTTAGAAAGGTAACTTCATAGAAAGCATTCTAATATTACTTTCCTGAATTTTTACAGCTGATTCGGGGGAGAAACAATAGAAATCCGCAATTTTCTGAATAAATTACCAAGTCGCCATGGCCATTGAGCGTGGAGCTCAGAACTTGAGGATGGGAAGGAGAAGAGGAAGAAGAAGGAGGCAGAAGGGGAAGGAAGGCCGACTCGGATCGTGGTCAAGGATTGAAGACGAAAGCGAGTGGCGAGACGAAAGATTGAGGTGGCAACAAAGGGTCGTATCGTGGCAGTCGCAACGGTTCGTGAGGGAGCAATCCCTTCGTCCGGCGATTCGATGAGGGGCGATCTCTCTGCCCTACGATCCGGAAAGGGGCGATCCCTCTGCCATGCGAGTCGAAGGGGGCGATCCCTCTGCTATGCGATCCGTCTCACGGCTAGTGATACGAAGAAATTTCAGACTTTAATCAACGCCTTGTCGCTACAAAACTCTGAATAGTTAGGATAGAGCCTTGATGTTGGTCTTTCTGGACTAAATGACCTCATGATTTGACTGCATATGACGACTAACGACTTCTGATAACCTTGACTGCTTTCATGCTTTATTATTGTTTTTAATAATGCGCACACACAAGCACACACACCAGCACTTGCACACACGGGGGATGGGTAGTGTTGATCTTATCGTTCATATTTTCTCGTCCTAGCAGCAATGTCGAACGATCACTCTTCCTCAAGATCTGTAGCCGAAACGGAATCCGAGACTCCTGAACAGTATAATCCTCAAATTCCTCCAATCAATCCAGGAGGTGAAGATTCTGGATCTGAGTATGAAGCCACAGAATCAGATCCGACAGAAAGTACTTCATCCAGCAACAACTCCGAGTCTGACGAGCGAGCTCCGGACGAAGTCCCAGACGCAGTCGGGATAGATAAATTCTCTGATTCTTTAGCGTCCAAGCTTGACGAGATAAAACTCAAGAGAATCTGCTTAAGACACGGCATTCCTTGGGACGATGTCTTGACACCTGGAAGCGAAGACAGACCCCATCTAGCACCGGAAGGGTACATGTCGATCAGTCGAACAATGTGTCTAGTAGGAGCTATTCCTCCGTTCCCTCCAATTGCCATTGAAACTCTGAGACGACTAGGCATTGCTCCGATGCAGCTTCACCCAAATGCCTACGCATCTCTATACTCTTTATATGTTGCTTATGCGGAGATCTTGCATGCCGAACTTAAATTCAGAGATCTGGTGTTCTTCTTTCTCTTCAAGCACTGTTCTTCTGCAACTCCAAACTTTTCCTTTTTTGAATCAGTGGCGAACAGGAAAGTTCTGTATGACGGATACAGCAACATCGGGGATCCTAAGTCCGACTGGTTTTACATAAGAAAACAGGCTGGATGCTCACGGAGATGGCTCAAATCAAGTAAACTTTGATCGCCTAGTCGAATATCTTGCTTAAGGAGTCTAAGTAATAACATTCTTCCGCTTTTTTCCTTTGTCTTAAACAGATCATGTCTTCCCGAAAACAGAGGGTGCATTATACAACAACCGGTTGTCCATTCTTTTGCAAAGCAGATCCGACTTTTTAAGGATCAAAAAATGCATTACTGATGACAACCTTCATAAGCATCGCCTTCTGGATAGAAAATTTGGACTTGGGACCGGCGGCAAACCTTATAAATATGTGCCCCTAATGGAAGGAGAGGGAACTTCGCAAGCGATGGAAACAACTAAATTTCGCAAAAGTCCTTCTCCGATAGTCATCCAAGACGACGAAGACTTGAATATATACAGAAGGGATGAGTCCCGCGGTGATGTGTCGAAGGAAATCCCTACCTCTGCTCCAATGGAAACTGTTGGTGATGACGTCTTGATAGAGGAACAGTTATTCGACGAGCTGAATAAAATCCCTCTACCCGACATTGAATACACGGAAATAGACTTCGGCGAGGAGCCTTTCTTTTCTGCTCCCGAAGAGGCGACTGATTCAACAAGGGGACAGGAAGCAGGTCAAATGAGCCTGTCTCCAGGCCCGGGTCTGTTAGGGGGGAATTATATGGGATGCACACCTTACACACACCGCCTGACCGTGCACTATTATATCGTGGATATTCAAAGTTATAATATGCTCTTCTTTTCTTTTTACAGGAGCGATGTCCCGCAGGAAATCCTATTCGTACCGTTCTCTTCGCGAAGGCACCGCCAGCCTTCGTCCGGGTACTGAGCGCCCTCGCGGTCCCCCTCATAGGCCGAGCTCTTCGCAACCTCGATCTCCACCCAAATCAACCTCTACCAGGCCTTCGAGTCATCCGACAATTCCGACCGGGGGAAAGACACTTCCAAAAGAGTTGACTCCTCCAAAGAGTGCGCCTTCCCACAGTCGGTCATCCAAAAGGCGTCACGAATCCAAAGATGGGGACAGAGATTCATCCAAAGAAACTGAGCAAGAGAGAAGTAACATTGTCCCCACCAGCCAACCAGAGTTAGCTGCCTCCGGTTCACGGGATTACGTTCACGGTCCCAAAATCCAAGGTAGGCTGGAAAAGCTACGGGAACAATTTCCAGGAATGTTCTTTGATAGGATGGTCTTTGTTCCTGCCTTGGAACCGGTCCCTAAAAACTGGGATAAAGAAGTTATCGGGCATATCCGTCACGTGGCCAAGCAGTACGAGATGATGAAAAAGCACGCAGTTAATCTTTCAGAAGTCATCCGAACACTTGAAGTAGAAGCTCATAGGTCTAAAGCAAAACTTGAAAATAACGAAAGGGCTAGGACAAAATTAGAGAAGGACCTGGAAGACGCTCAAGCCCAGCTTGCTTTGGCACAGAGAGACGCTGCAAACTATAAAACTGAATTAGAAAATGCCAAGCAGCGCTTTCATTCAGAACTGGATTCCAATAGCCAGGAAAAAATGGCCTTAAGAAAGGAGGTTGAAGACCTCAGAATGGCCAACATCGAATTGGTAACGGCACAAGGCCATTTTGAGACTGAGAAGGCTGCTTGGGAGGCGGAAAAAGCGAGTCTAAAAGAAAGTTTGGCGCTGGCAGAGGCGGAAAAAGTGATCTTGAATGATCAGGTGGCAGACGCGGAGAGACGGACAGCTCTTGCCGAAAAGAACGTTGATAGCGCCATTGAAATGGCCACTGCCTCCAACAACAAACTCCTTGAAAGAGAGAAAGAAATCGAGGGGTTTGAGGAGATGATTTTTGATTTCCTTGGCCAGGTTCTCAAAACTCGTAATATCTCATGGATCCCGGATTATCATGTTACTTTGGCCAACTTATGGGATGCCATCGTGGAGGGCGAAAAACATAGACTGGGGGTCGAAGAGATCAATGAGGATGAATTGATGAAGAGCATCCTAAGAGACAACGAGCCTGAGGACCTGGCAGAAGGTCGTCGCTTAATCCTGGCGGAAATGGAAAAGGAGAGAACCTTGGCTAAAGGTAAAAGCAAAATTGATGAAGGTTCCAGCTCCGCCGCGAAGTCTAAAACCTCTGAAGTTGAGGAGTACCATCCTGACGATCCACTAATCCCCTTAGGTCTAACTCCCGTGGTTGTTGGAGCATCCGGATCTACTCAAGAGGGAGCATCTGCTGAAGGTATCTCTCTCTTTTCCCCGCAATTTGCTAAAGCGATTGCGAATTGTCGTCGTCTAGCAGGACAACCCATTGAATTAGCAATGTGTGTCTCTCATAATGCAGGTAGTGAGCCCGTTGATAAGGGTGCTGAAAAAGAGAGAGAAGTGGAGAAGGAGGCTGTGTAGCCGGGTGCTGGTCCCGATGTACTCAAGGATGCCGAGACCATCGAAGCTTTAAAAGACATGGATGGTCGCCATGTGGATGACGAAGAGGACATTACTGGCTCCAAAAAGGCCGATGATGATGATGATGAGGAACCCCTGGCCAGCCGAAAAGCCAGACAAGAGAAAGAGTTGGCTTCGAAGAAGGTGGGAGATGAGGCTTTGGACGTGGTCCCTCTTGCAGAGTTCGATCCCAAAACTGGGATGATTATGAAAATCCAGTCCAAGTCCATCAGCCGGCAGCTTCACTTCGCAAACCCCGATGACTTCCCGGCTTCCCTCTACAGTAGAAGCAAGGGAAAAGAAGGGGAAGAGGAGACCTCAGAGGAGTCAGATGCTTCCCTTGCGGACAAGCGGAAAAGGAAGAAGGAGGATCCATCTGAAGCCGACAAGAAGAGGCTGGAGAGGCAGAAGCGAGAGAAGAAATCAAAGCATAAATAGGATGTTTGTTGATATTTTGTCTTTAGGTTTCCCACTGGCCAGGAAGTGTAATTGTGAGACTGGTCCTCACTTTTGTTTCTAATTTGTTTTCACTTTGTTGATTCGCAGTACATAAACAAGGATTTGTTTCTCCTTACATCATTGTGTACCTGTATTCATAGAAACTTTCCACGTTTAGTCATTAGCCAACTATTAATAATTATAAGTCAGTCAATCAGCAGGAAGAAGAATGTTCATGCTATGTTACACTATTATATTAAAGTTTAGTGTTTGCATAGGAGTGCCTGGTGCCCCCCAATCAGTTGTTAGAGTTTTACGCTTGGCGATTCGTTCGCTTCCCGATCCTTCAGCGGGGAAGGGGCTATTTCTCAGCGCTCAATCGGAGACGCCTTTATACTCTCTCTCTGGAGAGTTAGAGTTCTAGCTCAGCGATTCATTCGCTCCCCGATCCTTCAGCGGGAAAGGAGCTCTTTCTCAGCACTCAATCGGAGACGCCTTTATACTCTCTCTCTGGAGAGTTAGAGTTCGAGCTCAGCGATTCATTCGCTCCCTGATCCTTCAGCGGGAAAGGAGCTCTTTCTCAGCGCTCAATCGGAGACGCCTTTATACTCTCTCTCTCTTTCTGGAGAGTTAGAGTTCGAGCTCAGCGGTCTGCAATCATGCACGCTCATCAAACTCGTCTTAGGTTTACATTTTAATCCAAGCTCCGAGGATTAAAACCAGTCGGATAGGAAGTTGGAGCATTTACCAAGGCTTTGGGTTCCTCTGATTAGTTTACGAAAGGAACTGTTGGCACCGGACTTCGGGTACCTGCATTATTCACACTGATTTTCGTAGGCAAATAAATAAAGATGCAATAAAGGTAAATGACACACAGTATTTTTATAGTGGTTCGGTCGAATCATGACCTACGTCCACTTTATAATCTCTTGCTTTAAGGAATCAGACTGTTCTAGGCAAGTCATGCCCTGTACATAGTTTTTTTTTTTAAACAAAGCAAAAGAATAAATTTGAAGCTTCTCATGTTAAATATGGCCGTAGATGTTGGGCATTCCACACTCTGGGGATTTCCTTTCCATCTACGGTTGCCAGCTTGAAGGTTCCATTATCAAGCTTGCTGAGAATAGAGTACGGTCCTTCCCACTTCGCTCCCATATGAGTTGGGGGTGGAAAGACACGTTTCAGAACCAAGTCTCCGGGTTCCCAGGTTCGGGCTCGGACCTTTTTGTTGTAATATCGGGCGACCTGTTGTTTACATCTCAGAGCACGCAGGTCGGCTTCATCCCTCTTTTCTTCGATCATATCCAGGGACTCAAGGAGCAATTCATTATTGGACATTGAATCATAATAGGTCACCCGATGAGAAGGTACCTTTATCTCAATCGGGATGACTGCTTCCGTTCCAAAAGCGAGGGAGAACGGGGTATGTCTGTCGCTGATTTATATGTCGTCCTCTAGACCCATAGTGCCAAGGGCAATTCATCAGCCCACATGGCTCTAGCCCGCTTCATTCTTCTTTTCAGAATGGACTTAATTACTTTATTTGCAGCTTCGACTTGCCCGTTCGATTGTGGGTGTGCCACGGAGGTGTATCGATTCTCGATGTGATATTTTTGGCAGAAGTCTCTGAATTCAGCACTATCAAATTGAGTTCCGTTGTCTGTTATCACAATCTTTGGAATTCCAAATCGGCAAATGATGTTTCTCACAATGAAGTTGATCACTCGTTTAGTTGTGATTGTAGTTAGTGGTTCTGCCTCGACCCACTTAGTGAAATAATCTATGGCCACAATAGCAAACTTTGCTCCGCCCCTCGCTATGGGGAGACTTCCTATGATATCAATTCCCCACATAGCAAAAGGCCATGGACTCATCATTGTTTTTAACTGACTTGGAGGCGCTCTAGGTATCTTTGAAAATCTCTGACACGCATCACATCGTCGTGCATATCTTACTGCATCCTTGTTTATTGTAGGCCAGAAGTAACCATGCCGCAATATCTTTTTCGCCAAAGTTTGCCCTCCAGTGTGGTCACCACATTCGCCTTCGTGGACTTCTTGCAGCACACGTTTGATGTCATCGTGGGCTATACACCGAAGGAGGGGCATTGAAAACCCTTGTCTATAAAGGACTCCACCTTGCAGTACGTATCGGGCGGCTTTACGAATTACTTTACGCCTCTCGCTTTTCTTGGTCGGAAGCGCTCCACCCATTAGGAAATTCTTTATAGGGGTCATCCACGACTCCCTTTCCGGTTCCGTCTCTAGTACTAGGTCGATTTCCATCTGATCAATGCTGGGGGACCGAAGTACTTCAACGGGGGCTAGCCCTATCATTTCAGGATCGTTAGAACTAGCCATCTTTGCCAACTTGTCTGCCTGCTGATTTTCTGACCGCGGAATATGAGATATGCTGTAGTGATCAAACTCATTTAGCAGTTCTTTCACTTTCTTTAAGTATAGAATCAATCTTGCACTTTTAGCTTGGAATCTTCCAGTAACTTGATTCACAACTAACTTGGAGTCGCAGAAGATGTTCAGCTTTGTGACCTCTAGTTCCTTTGCAATCTTTAATCCGGCTATTAGAGCTTCATATTCGGAATCGTTGTTAGTGGCCTGAAACTCCATTCGGATGGCATAGGTTATCAATCGTTTCTCGGGGGTTTCAAGCACTATTCCAGCGCCGGATCTTTCGTCGTTCCTAGCACCATCAGTATATAATCTCCAAACATTAGGGTCGAAAAGTAACTTTGAGGGTTCCACTTCTTCGTTTGCTATATCTTCTTCAGGAACAGTGAATTCGGCTATGAAGTCGGCTATCACTTGCCCCCGAATTGACCGTCTAGGCTGAAAGTTCAAGTCAAATTGGCTTAACTCTATGTTCCATTTGAGTAACCTTCCAGATGTCTCCGGTCTCTGTAAAACTTGCTTGAGTGGATGATCAGTATATATGGTAATAGGATGTGCCTGAAAGTAGTGCCGAAGTTTTCTGGAGGCAATCAGTAAACTATACGCCAGTTTTTCTATCCGTGGATAATTACGCTCTGCTGCTGTCAATTTTTTGCTCACATAATACACAGGTCTTTGGACCTTTTCCTCTTCCCTTACCAACGCTGAGCTGATTGCATGAGATGATATTGCCAAATACACGAATAAATCCTCGTGGTCTATTGGTTTAGATAGAATCGGAGGTTTCTCCAAGTGTCTGAGCAAATTCTGAAACGCTTCTACGCAATCAGGTGTCCATTTAAAGTGGCGTTTTCCTCGCTTTATTAATTCGAAGAATGGGATGCACTTATCCGTAGCCCTGGAGATAAATCTGCTTAGTGCAGCCACTTTTCCGGCAAGGCTTTGCACATCCCTAATTTGCCTAGGTTCCTGAATGTTCCTGATTGCCGTGATCTGGTCCGGATTAATCTCGATACCGCGCGAACTGACAATGAATCCTAAGAATTTTCCAGAAGCAACACCGAATGAACATTTGGTGGGATTGAGTTTCATCCCATACTTTCGAAGAATGCCGAACATCTCTGCCAAGTCAGTAGTGTGTTGAGAGGATTGTTTGGATTTAACCAACATATCGTCGATGTATACTTCCATTGTTTTCCCGATTTGGTTATAAAACATTCTGTTGACCAAACGTTGGTACGTAGCGCCTGCATTATTCAAACCAAAGGGCATTACTACGTAACAATATAATCCCAGATCAGTGATAAAACTAGTATGCTCTTGATCCGGAACATGCATTGGAATTTGGTTGTATCCTGAATAAGCATCCATGAATGAGAGAAGCTCGTGACCTGCCGTCGAGTCTACCAACTGGTCAATTCGAGGTAATGGGAAACTATCTTTTGGACAAGCTTTGTTTAAATCCGAGAAGTCGATACACGTTCGCCACTTCCCGTTGGCCTTCTTTACCAGGACTGGATTCGAAATCCAGTCTGGGTAAGTTGAATCTCTGATAAACCCATTACTCTTTAGCTTTCCAACCTCTTCTTTCAAGGCAACGGACCTCTCTGGGCCCAGCATTCGCCTTTTTTGCTTTACTGGAGGATGTTTGGGGTTAATGCTCAAAGAATGGCTCATGATTGATGGGGATATCCCGCACATGTCCGTGTGGGTCCAAGCGAATACATCCAAGTTGTTCTTTAAGAAAGTCATCAATTCTTCGGCAAGAGTCGGACTTAACTGGGATCCAATCTTAAGGACCTTCTCCGGGTCACTATCATCGATTGGCACATCCACAGTTGCCTCGTTGGGAGTCGCCGTTCTGCCCCCGGGTTCTTATCCTCTCTGGGATCTATATCCTCGGGCATCACTCTAGGAAACTCTCCAACAATTATCCTCTTTGGTTGCTATAAGGTTTCCGCCCCCAAAGGGGGAGGAGTGCCTTTAGTTTCGATATCCCCGCCGTTGCGAAGCAACTTTAGTTCGGCAACATAACACGCTCGTGCAGCAACTTGATCCCCTCTGACGATACCAATGCCAGCTTCTGTGGGGAACTTTAATAGCAAGCACCAGGGGGCTATACAGGCTCTGAACTTTGCGAGGGTCGGTCAGCCCAAGAAGGCATTGTAGGGCGATTCGACATCCAAAACCACAAAGGGAAGGATTCTCACACTCTGGCGTTCTCCTTCCCCAAGTGTAACTGGCAATTCTACATAACCCATAGGTGCAGTGGATGCTCCGTTGAATCCACGGATCCATCCTTGGCAGGGCTTCAAGTCTTTTATCTCAAGATTCATCTGGTCAAAGGCCTTTTTGAAAAGAATATTAACGGAACTCCCGTTGTCCACCAGAACCTTATGAACAGTGGCTGGCCCAATGGGTATCGTAATTACAAGTGGATCTTCAGTTGGAGCATGGACTCCGATGCTTTCTCGTTCTCGGAAAACAACGTCGTCAGTCATCATCTTCTGCTGCTTCACCGGGATACTGTCCTCGGGGTTGCTACATTCCCCCACTTCGAGGTGTTGTTTGGCTGCGTTGACGTATTGATCTAAAGCTTTGGAACTGTGCCCAGCAAGGTAAAGCCCACCAATCACGGTATTGATTACAATATTCTTTCCCTTTTGCTGAGCAGTTGGCCTAGTAGCAAGTTGATTTTGATTCTGATTCGGGGCCTGCACTGCTTGCCCCCTGTCCCTAGGCGTTACTCTGTATTCGTCTAGCTTCCCTTCTCGAAGCAGCCTTTTGACTACGTCCCTCAGGTGACGGCATTCATTCGTCGAATGGCCGTGGATTTGATGAAAGAGACAAAACTTCCCTGTCTCACGCTCTTTCTCTGTTGACTCTCTAGGAGGTGGCCTCTTATTCTGGAGGACTTCATACGCATCCATGAAGATATTTTCTAGAGTATCACTTATGGGTGTATAACTTTCAAAGGCCCTGGGACGAGTCCTTCTCTGGGAGTCGTTCCCTCGGCCCCTCTTCCGGTTGTTGCCGTTAGCATTGTTATTGTTGTTACCTGGTCGGCGACCACCCTGGTTCTGATTTCCGACGTTAACCTCAACTTTCCCCAAGCTGTCTCCAGTCTGTTTGATGGCGACATTGCTCTGAACTTCTTCCTTATCAGTTGTTTTAAGCTTTCGGTTTGCGTATACCTCTTCCCGGCGTAGATGTACATTGGCTTTCTCATAGAATAACTCTCTGGTGTGGGGTGGTTTGCCTGCCAAGTACCTCCCGAATTCAGTGTCCTTATCCACTCCATCAATTAGTGCTGCGACAATGGTTGGCTCATGAGGATCTTTAACCTCAGTGGCGGCCAAATTGAAACGATCCAGGTACATCTTTAGACTGTCGCCTGGTCGCTGTTTGACAAGGAATAAATCGATCACGCTTTTCGTCTTCTGTGCGTAGATACGGAATTGCTCTACGAACTTCTCGCTTAGTTCCCTGAAGCTAGAAATCGATCTCGCCGGCAGGCGAGTAAACCATAGCAAAGCCACGTCTTCCAGGAATATGGGAAACGCTTTACACTTAACCGCGTCAGAAGCGGCGGCAGCAGTCATCGACCAAGAGTATCTCATTAGGTGCTGAACAGGATCAGATCTTCCTGCATATCGGTTCATTTGTGGCATGTTGAAATGCCTTGGAAAGGTTGCATCCAAAATATCGTCAGTAAAAGGGGTATGACTGCGGTCAATCCCCCAATCTTCGTTCCGCTGTCCACGGCTGTCGGCCAAAATCTGGTGAACCATGGCTGCAACGTTTGCACTAGTCAAAGGAGGTTCAAGGTCAGTGCCTCTGGCTCGACGAGGTTCTCTGATCTCTCCTCGGGGAGTAGCCACAAAATCCGGGGCTCGGACGGGGCTTCGCTGCCCCCTGTTATCATGAGTATGCGTGCGGCGACGGGGCTGAGGTGGTCTGTCATGCACAGGACTGTTCACACCTCGAGTCCTGAGGGTCGTTGCTTGACCATTCATATTACGGTTTATGGGTCCTGCTCCTAGTTCTTCTTCTTCTTGTGAGGGCAGGGTCCCGAACCGAAGCTGTTCTATGTTTTCGGCTCTTTCATACGGTCGCCGCGGAGGTCTCGGTGATTCTTCAGATGAAGAGGAATATACTGGGGTGAGTGGACGAACCGGCGATGTTCTTTGCCTTGCTAGCTCATCAAGTCTTCTATCCATTGCCGTCAGGTTTTGCCGTAGGATAGAACTTTCCTGCCTTTGGGCGGCCAACTGATCAAACAACCTATGCCACATTTCGACGAAGCGAGAGAGATCCCCCTCAGTGACAGGAGCGGCAGGATCATAGTGGTCATCACCACTCTCTCTTATGCGCAAAGAGCTTGAACCGGGTCGAGCAGAGGTTCCAGGACGATAGGAGTGGGTCATAGGTTCTTTTCTAGGTCGAGTTGTGTTCTGACCATCAGTTCGGGTAGCTGCGGTTCGTGGAGGGCGGTTCGCTGCGCCCCCCTGAGATCGACTCGTGGTCGTGGTGCGCGGAGGCTGCGAGGTGTTGCCCCGGGATCGAGTAACAACCCCTTCAGTAGCACGGATCGTCTCGTTCTCATCGACTCGGAACGAGGTGTCTTCGTCGGATCGGATCGCCCCCTGCGCTCCGCGATCCAGAGTCTCTTCGTTGCCCAGTTCGTGTACACTCTCCTCAATCGTTTCGTTGGTCTGCGAAACTTTAGATCTTTTTCCAGCCATGATATCCAAATCGCTGGAATCTTCAAGGAAACGAATGACGAAACTTTAAGACTGAGTTTCTCAGTGGAAGCACCAAAAATGTTAGATCGAAATTTGGACCTAACACCCAAATTGTTATGAACTGTAGAGAATTTTAAATGAGGAACGAGGAAAAAGAAAATAACACTCAGAATTTATAGTGGTTCGGCGTTAACGAGCCTACGTCCACTTTATATCTTATTGATTATGCTTTAAAAGCTAGTACAACGGTGATTTCTCTCAATATTTCAGTGGTTTGATAACAATGGCGGATTCAGTACTCACTATTGCCAAAAAGATCCCGAAAAATGCCAAGCTCTGGGCTATTTATAGCTGATTTTGTCAGGCGGATCGCGGACACGTGGCACGAATCCCGAGATCATCGGATCGCATCGCCACCATTGAAGAAACAGTCAAACTAGCCGTTGTGAACAGGTGTCGTGATTTGCTTGAAAATCGGATCGTGCAGATGGAGAGAATTGGTCCAGATGACGGTTAGGAACACGTGTCGCCAGATCCGTGCGATTCGGATCGCTGAAGACCAGCTCGTGATTGAATGGGTCAGAGGGTTCGGTACGTACCAAGGGATCGGATCGGTTCGTTCTGGGCAACAATATATAAGTTTGGATCGGATCGCCTGGAGGTGCCGTTCGTTGACGAGATGGGAGCGATCCGTTCCTGGGCGAGTCAATGGAGTGCGATCCATTTCTGGGCGATACGATGGAGTGCGATCCATTCCTGGGCGAGACGTTGGAGTGCGATCCATTCCTCCAATTTCTTGGGGGACTTGGTTTCCTGTTTTCCTTTTATGAATGATCCTGGATGGCTTGGTCAAAAAGCGAGCCAACAGATTTTTTTTTTAAGTTGTAGCGCCAAAAAAATTGACCAGAAAATGAAAAATGCAAAACATGAAAAATAGGGGGCGGATCCTAAAGTAAACTATATGAGGGATGTGAGCCTAATTAAGTTTGCTTTTAGGGATGTGAGCCTAATTTTCACTTTATTTATTAACCTAATCCTTGATCTGGGTTTTTATTTATTAATTTAATCCATGACCTAAGTTTTATTTATTAACCCAATTCAAGATCCAAGTCTCCAACTTATTGCTTTAGCCCTTGACTGAGCTTTATCATATCCGAATTTTATAACGCAAGTTTGTAATATCATAATGCATTTAATTCTCTCTTTCCTTTCATTTTATTATGATGTTCTAACTTCCCCAGACAGTTTTTAATATCATAGTAAGCTATTTCATCTTTCTTTCTTTTAATTTGCAATGTATATCGTAATCTTCCTATAAGTCCTCAAAACTTGTTCACTCGCTTACATTTTATCCTTTTTATAATAGTTAATGTTATTCTTTTAATTTACGTTAAATGTGTTTCCGATCTTTTTCAATATTTTTGAAATTTCTGCTTTATGCAAATCTTTCCCTTTTTCTTACTATTTTTACATAATTCTAAAGGATTTAATTCTACTTTTAAATCTAAATTTACATAATTGTAGCTTTTTAATACATATAAAAGAAATGTAATTTAACTATACTTAGTTGCAAAATTGTAGCTTTCTGTAATTAAATGTAAAAATAAAACTTTTATGTGATTTAGTATAAAACTGTAACTTTCCCCATCGGTTACAAAAATATGACTTTTCTATATTTAATTGTGAAACAGTAACTTTCTGTACTCAAATGCAAAAAAATGAATTTTATGTACTTAAGTGCAAAAATGTTGATTTCTATACCTAATTGCCAAAATATAATCTCTTGTGCTTGCTCTATTTTTATTATAGATCTACATGTCCTACAGAATTTAGGACTTTCGGTAAGTACAATCTATTTCCTTTTTATATCAGATCTATAGGTACAGTGTTTTTCTGTAAATTTAGTATTTCTTTATTTAATCCGTATTTGTGATATTCACTCTCTTTTCTTTATTTTTCACATCAATAGAAGGATTAAACTACCTTTTAAACTAACACTTAGATGTAAAAGAACTGTAGAAAATTCTATAAAATTGAATAATTGCATGATAAAAACTAAAAGTAATCTTTTTAGAACATAATTTAAAAACTGTAAAACTACAGCTATTAAAAACCCTGTTATTTTAATTAATCAGAATTCCAAAACAAAATAACTATTACTCACCTATCATCCTTAGGCGAGTCCATATTCCTCCCAGCTTCTACTCTTAAGTTGTCTACTAATTTTTATTTTAAGACCCACTCCCAGAAAATATTTAGGTTTAGGGTTCTACCTCAGGCCAAAAGTATCCAAAGAGGGAAGATTTGTGTGTGAGAGAAATGATCAAGGTTAGGGTCTTATTTATTGCAAATTTAAGAGATCTAAAAGCTTAGGATTAACTGATTAACTGTTGTCCATCCACTTTATAAGCCCAACTTTAACTATTGGATTCAAGAACCAATGCCCAGAATTAATTAAAATTAGACCCATTCCTTTTAATATGTTCGTGGCCATGAAATTGGCTAGGTTCTACATTATAGGGTGTTTTTGCCTTGGCGAGTCGACCTACGAATAGTGTGGTTCGATCTATCCGGTCGACCTAGCTATAGAATTGGGTTTACCCACCTTTTGTATCTTTTTTCATTTTAAAACTACTTCTTCTACATTTAGTCTGTTTTTCATATCTCCTTGTTTTAACTCGTATTTAGACATGTTATATATGAAATTTGTCCAGAAAATCGCCAAAGACATTCTGGAAAAGTTTCTGTAGCCATATTTGAACATCTATAAAAAAATCTTTTTAATTTATTTTCTTGCTATTTAATTTTGAAATCTATTTTCTAAATTCTTAATCTTTTAATAACTTCTTCATACGAACTCACTTTTCAATAAGTTATACATGGAAATTTCCTTGAATTTCCAAAAAATTATTTTGTTACTTAATTAATTAGTATGAGCTAAATTTTCGAGTTGTCACTCCAAATGCAACACCCCGCACCCCTTAACATCCCCCAGAATATGGTTATGCCAAGGAATGTGGGGCATTGTAGGTATAAAGAAATTAATCATGGAGACTAAGATTCACAAGACATGAAAATAAATACAAAGGAAACATTTAAATCAAAATATAACTTATTATTTCAAAAGACAACTTCCATTTCAAACAGAATACCAAGCCACCAAAAAACACTTGTCTCGTAAAGAAATACCCAGTCTCGTAAAATATCAGAGTACAACATAAAAATCTTCCCTCTTAATGTCAATAGTACAACCATATCAAATAGAAATGATGTAAAACAGAAAAAGAATACATCAATAACTAGATAGAAACTCCCAGGGTGATCCTCCAAGAAATCTGAACTAACTAACCTCAACCCTACGAGCTTAATATGAGAGAAAAAGGAAGAAAAAGGAGTGGTTCAGATATAAAGTTTGGTGAAAGAATAATTACTAGCATGATTAATTAAGAAAAAGGGAATATACTTATTAATAGTTCTATTGTCATAAGGAAATGTGTATGTGCACGACTTATAATAGTTTCTGGTGAGATAGGGTTACATGTCTTCTTTAAGCATAAATGACTTTTTGATTGTTTGCACTTTTTTACTATTTTAAAAATCTAATTAGGCTAAGTTTTCCTAATTCTACCCATTGATCGACTTCTTCTATCTACCACCTCTTAGCATGGTAGCATGCCAATGTAAACCTTCCTATCATGAAACCGCATGAATCATCATCCACCAATCCACTGACAAAAGAAATAAATTAGCGCATGGGCACAACGGTCCCCAATCAATTCTGCATGCACAGAGGTCATTGACTGCCCTAGCTAACCCCCAACAATTTGACCGCTTGAATACCATGATTAAGAATATGAGTTATCAATCTCAGTTCTGAGGTCATCGGTTCTTTCCCTGGTAAGGAGTGTTGCTGATACGGGTCTTAACTGCTAAAATTCTAATTTGCGCTCTCATTGCATACTTAGTCTTCGACCTGAGTTCTATTTGTTAATCCTATCATAGATCTACGTTTTATTTACGTATTAACTTAATCTGATATCTAAGTTTCTGTTCTTGGCCCAGTCCCAGATTGGAGCCCAGCTGTTAACCTAGTCCCTAACCCGAGTCTGTGATATTCTAGTTTTATCATAATATGTTTTATTGTTCTTTTCTTATGATTTGTTAACATGTCAATACCGTAATCAAAATAATCTACTCATTTTCTATCTCTGTTTAAATTACAACACTTGTCATAATTTTAGTGCAAATTCTTACAAATTTGACTAGTTCAGTTTGATTCTATTTTGTTACAAATCTACAATATTAAACATTTTTATTATAAAATTTTAGTTAACCTGTACTTGCGTAGTTTACACTTTTGTTCTATTTTTAACATGCGAAAAGAGGATTAAAATCTATGTTTATAAACAAACATTTACTGATCTAGGCATTTTTGGGAACAAATGTAAATAATTACATAAAACTATAAATAAATGAGAAGAATAGAATGACTATTAAGGGAAAAAGGCAAAAAAAATTATATTATAGAATTCAGGTGAAAGAAACTATAAGAAGGGCATAAAAATACTTATAGGAAATAACATACACATAAACTAAGAAGAAATTAAACATACAAAAACTACTTACAAAAAAACTACTAGAACTTTAAGAAAACTATAAAAGAAACTACAACTAATAATAACCCTATTTATTTAAATTACTCAAAAATTTAAATAATTACAACATTCAGCTTTAGTCCTTAACTTTTGCATGTGCATCCTTTCCAAACTCCATCTCTAGGTTGATTATTTATATTTTTATTATTGCAAATCTCGTACAAGAGAAAAAATTATGTTTTAGGTCCGTCTTAGTTGTAAGAGAACCCAAATGGTAAAAATTTGTGTTAGGAATAAAAAGCTAGCCTTAAGGTCTTATTTATAGTGGAGCTAGTGGATCTCAGGACGTTAGGCTACTTGATTCAATCTTGTTTAGACTAGTCATCCAACCAGTTACAACCTTTAGATTAATGAACCAATGCCCCTATTTTAATTAAAAGGCTTAAAATCTTCGTTCGACGAGTACCTAGACGAATTATCGTCCAATCACTAATGCGGGTAGACATGACCTACGGGGGACAATCTATGGCTCTACCCTACTCAACCCTAGTTCGACACATGCGAATTTGTATTTTTTTTCTTTATTTTTTAATTAATTTCTGAATTAACCTAGAATCTTATTTCTTAAATAAAATTTTCATACTAATTGGATTTCAACAAGTTATATGTGTAAGTTGCTCAAAAAAATCGTCATGGACTCAATAGTGCAGCTCCGTAGATAAATTCTGATAATTTCACATACTTATTTATTTCTCAAATAATTATTTATTTAATTATTATTACTTAAATTTTAGGTTTGTTACATCATCTTCATCGAAATCGTATTGAACCACAAATATTCCAACATGGAATTATTTCCATATCATTGGACTCATCTTCATTTAAAAATGGATCAAGTGTGATTGATTTGAAGTTATGCACCCTGCATCATCTCTTTTATCATAAATATAGTAGTAAGTTACAATCTATTAAATACAACATCCCTTGAAACAATCAACTACATCATTGTAGGGTCCGCGCATCTCCAAACTTCCTTCAAGAACCATAACCAACAAATACACATTTTCTAAATATGGGATAAAGTTTAGTTCTGCTCGGAATATGAACAAACGTAATGAAAAAAATACCTTAAAGTAACTTACATTAGTCTTTGAACCTAAAAATATATATTAAAAGGTGATTTTGTGCCACCTGACCATGGTAGCAATCAGGCGGTGATATGGAAAGAGTGTTATACACCTCTGCCCACAACTCTTTAAGGATTTTTTTCATGTAACCGTGACAAGTTCATGAAAGTGAGGTAGCCAATTTATTCTTGGCAACACCATTCTGCTGTGGGGGTATATTGACATGTCATGTAACGACCCGTATTTTAAGTATTAGAGGATCGTAAAATAATCCTATTTAATTCCTTAATGGTCGTATCATTCCCAAAATTATAATATGTAGTTCATAGGGATATGGAACATGTCCATAATTTTTACCAAATCCACTCATGACCATTTTTCCTGTACGACTTACTATTTTAGCTATAAATTTTGCTAAGGGTTCAATTAGGTGCTCAAATTGGTGTTATTGGAATGGGATGACGATTGGCTATTCCATGAAGTGGCCACATTAATGATTTGACTCAGCGGTTTAGGATAAATTGATATTTAAAGTTCTCTTTTGTTTGGCAGATTAATTAGCAGTTAATGGGATGATTAGAGAGCCTACTAGACTTTGGACTTGCAACTATAAATAAGGGTTTGAGAAGAGAATTAGAGCTTTTCTCCTCATGCTAGAAAATAGGTTGGGCATCTGTGAATATTCGATTTAACCTAATATTTAAACCCTATTTTCTTTCTTCTCCAAATCATTCTAGATTATATCCAGATGCAACGAGGAGTAGATCTCGTTATATAGCATTTGAATTGAAATATTTATTCACTATCAAGATTTTATTTCTTTTTATTTGCATTGGATCTTGGTTTTGGCGAGTGATGGAGATCTTTCACATAGCTACTATAGATCATATATGTTGATTAGGTTAATTAAACACCTTATATGCTTATTTTATCGTAAACCCGTAACATTTACGTTTATTTCAAATCTAGACATCTTGAGTTAACCTAATATTATCATATGCCATGTAATTTGATTAGATCCATCATGTTTTACATATGTTTAGTATCAAATTATGCTACATCCATGAGTATTGTGACATGAATCATGCTTCTAAATGATTAAATGAATGTATATGTTGGAAATTGGATGACATACTTTTTGTATGCTATGCCAGATTTGTTTTTTTAGAACTACATGTTTCGGACTTATAATCAAAGAATAGAGCAAATAGGAGGTTCACATGATCGTATTTAGATGAAATTGTGTAGAGGAGCTTTGGAGATTACCCGGAGGTTAAAAAAATTTTGAGTGAAAATTCACAAAGTACATGAACCAATACCGATCCATAGCCTATAAACCGGTATTGATCCATCATTTCAACATAGATTATCTTGATTTTTTGTGCATGACATCTAACAACATCAATAAGGCTATGAATAAAATTTGATCAAGAAATAATCTAAGTGCATGGATCGATACCGGTCCACAGCCTATGGACTGATGTCGATTCATCATGGTAACTTAGATGGAGTTTCAATTTTGCACATTACATCTAGAGGCTTCAAGGTGGCTACAGTTGAAGTTTGGTTGGAATTGGATAGGTCTAAGTATAAGCGCTTGAATATGTAATAATGAACCGACATACAAGGCTTTGGGGAAGTTGTTGACTTGGAATTGGACAAGAGGGAAGTGTTTGAGGAATGAAAGGAGAATTGCAAAAAGTAAGTCATTTTTGACTAAGTGCATAGACCGGTAACTGTCTATAGTCTATGGTACGTTACCAATCAATCATATGAGGGAGATGGAGCTGGATCATTGGGTATATTTCGCAGTGGTAGTCTTCAAGAGGTTGTTGGAGGTCTTGGTCCATCAATAGCATCTACGAAGTGAAATTTATTGTCAAAATGATGTCGTTGCATTGATTGTGAACTCAAGCGGAAGTGGTTAAAGGCAAATGTGATAGGAAACTCATAGTGGGATAAGACCACGTGATAATGGACTGACTCGAGTGGGACTCGAGTTGAAAGACAGAGTTATGGATAGCTCACTTCATTAGAAGTGCCAAAAAAATCTTTGATAATTCGAAGGATTTTAGTGGACTCGAAGCAGAGGTAACATAGGGGCGCCTGTTAGGATCTAAGAGATTGTGCATCTTGGATTACTTAGGAAGTGATCTAGCCATCTTGAGAAGACAAATATATATGGGATTACGGTAGTCCGACTAGAACTACGATTATCCATTAGCCTTTGACAAATGACAATGGCCAATCACTCGATATAAACATATTCAAAGCTATAATCGATGATGGCTAGGTAATTATTTTTTATGGATGCTATCATTGCTTGTGTGTTCCATTCTATTTTTCTGGGTGGGCTACCACCGTAGGATACTGAAGAGAAGCGGGGATTGAGAATCTTATTTTCCTATATCATATTATCTCTGGGTAGACTTGAATTGTCTAGTATTATATTTTCCTATATCACTATTGATAGTCGTTTATCGCTCATCCAAGATTTTTGACTGACTCAAGGTTTTTTGTTTCCACTTATTAACTTCGGGTGCTTATCAATAATGTGTTGAGTGTACTGAGTAGCAGGTAGTAGGTTTGGTGTAGATGCAGCAGGGCTGTAAGGAGATGGAGGCTTACATATTATTATTATGCTATTATAGCTATTTGGATGATTTCTGCTATTTTGACTATTATAAACCCAGATAAGGGATGTAGTGTGGCTTGATATATATAGATATTCGGTTGTTGAGACGTATTACATGACTTCTAAGGTTTTATGGAGGTGGGGTTTTCTTCTTTACTATGCTTCACTACTATATATCCTACTATTTATTTTATTATTATATGTATTATCCATGAGCTGTGAGTTATACGACAAGCCCTGTTTCGGTTTACTTTACCTGATGATCATCCCATATTGGCAAGGCATGTTATATAGTGCACCTTTCCTATAGTTTTGAGTAGGAGGTATGGGACAGTCGCCACACTTGGTATTAGTGATCTAGTTAATTGATTTTACCTATAGTTCAAAGGCATAAAGCATATGAGAGATGTACTTGTAATTTGATTTGAACAAATGAGTATAGTGGATTAGTAATCACTTGAGAACCATTACAGCCTTTCTATGATATGAACTGAAAATTCTTTTTTCATATAAAGAACAATTAGTCGAAATACGAAGAATGCTGCTAGTGATGAGCCTGCTCTTGGGGGGATAGAAGGAGAGGGTAGATTGAGAGCTGGTACACCATATTACCCTGCTATGTTCGATGTCATGATGGCATTGATCATGAGAAGGATTCTCATCATAGAGGTAGCGGTAGGTAGTGGTGCTCTTGTGCAGGCACCTAGGGTTATTGATTTTGCAAAGTTATGCACGGATTATACTACTCTAAGTGCCAAGCCGTTTGTTGAGATGGTATCTTTTGTCAAAGTCCAAAATTGTTGGATACTTGTGTTCGCATCTACTTGAGACTTACGGATCGAGGGTGCAATGAAGAGGAAGCTCGTGTCGAGGCAGCTTGTAACACCCCGTATTTTCTGTGAACGTATAAGTAACAAATCAGAGGATAATTAATTTTTAAAATAAGAATCAAGGGAAATGGGTTACGCCATTGCGTTCGTCTCGGAATTCTGCTTGAAAACGTGTCCGAGTTTGCAAGAATCGGAGTCCGTATGAGGGAGATATGACCCTCCTAAGTTTCAGGAATTTTCAGAATCGAAACAGCTCGAAATTCGAATTCAAAATTCGAATTCAAACCCAGAAGCGGGTTGGGCGGGAAATTTCCCGCCCAGGACCTAGGTCGACCGGGGAGTCGACTGGGTAGTCGACCCCCCCGACCAGGTCGACTGGGGAGTCGACTGGGTAGTCGACCCCCCCTGACCAGGTCGACTAGGTAGTCGACCTCGGGGTCGACCTGG
Organism: Allium sativum; assembly: GCA_030737875.1. Classification (NCBI taxonomy): domain Eukaryota; kingdom Viridiplantae; phylum Streptophyta; class Magnoliopsida; order Asparagales; family Amaryllidaceae; genus Allium; species Allium sativum. The sequence goes on along the minus strand of CM060916.1, from coordinate 384,975,387 downwards.
TCCCCGAACCTGGTTTTGGGCCTGGATGCATTCTTATGTATCTGGTCTCGTTTTCTGCCTAGATTCGTCTGCCTAAACATATTTAAACAGCCCCAAACCTAGCCTTCTCTACACACAATTCTATTCTGCTTCTACTCTGCCTCTGTTCTAAATAAAAATAAAAATGGCGTCGCTAATCTGCTGGAATCAAAACTAGAAGCTAATCAACATCAACCTAAGCAACTCAATTCAAGCTTGAAACTTCAACAACGGTTAAAGAAGATCAACTAATGTCGCTACAACTATCTTTCTTTTAGAATCCAATCAAGGCAAGTGCAGTTATTTTCCGATATAAACTTTAATCATAATTGTGACATGATTGTAAATATGAATTTGAGATTGTGTATGTTCTGTTCTGATCTATTTTATTCTGTATCTCTTCTTCTTTCTATTCTATAGCCAGGCTACTACGAGCCTGCGCCAATCTCCTAAGAGATTAATGCACGAACGCTAAAATGTTTGGAACAAATAATGAATGTGGCATAATTGGACATGGCAAATCTGTGACTGATTTAAGAAAAAGGACATAGGTTGTAAACTAGATTTAGATCTATGCATATTCTGTGAATTGGAAGAAGAGGAACCATGGTATGTTAACATGCGACTTGAGACATTGGATATAACGCATATTTTGAATTAAGATCTGTTATAACTAGATTGTTGGGCATATTGTTCATATAACAATTCATGATTTGAAAGAGAATATGATTAGGTGTGAAGATCTATATTAAGATTTGATAACTATCAAATGTGAATAACACCTAAGTAGGAGATTTTTGAATATATGACATGCATTTAAATCGATGGCTATATTTGGTATAATTTATATGTGGATCTTTTGTACTAGGCAAGTTGAACTAAATTGGGACATGTAAATTATGACCATAATCTGTGACATGTAAATTCAATGCAAACGTGGGGTATATGATCATAGTGTGAATCATGACAACTATTTAGGCATGCAAACTTAGGCCAAATTCATAATTAGGCAAGATATGTTTGTGAAACTTTAAGTAATGATTAAATCTGTTATATTTGCCTAATTTGCTAGTTCTGCTATATTTGCCTAATCTGTTGGTTCCATTATATTGCCTAATCTGCTTATTCTGTTATATTGCTTAATCTGCTAGTTCTGCTCTACTGCCTAGTCTGCTAGATCTGTTCATCTGCCAAATCTGTCATCTGCTAAGTCTGCTGAAAATGCCAAATCTGTTACATGCTAAATCTGCTAAATTACTTAATCTGCTGAATCCGTTAAGTCGCCTAATCTGCGAAAATCTGTTATCTGCTAAGTTGATATATTCAGTCTGTTATTGACATAATCTGAATTAGCTATGAATAATTGACATGTATATTAGGCGTGGGCATAAATGGTAAATTATTAGTTAATTGGCTGCAAAGATAAACATGGTTAACTCGAGGTTAGAATGAGTTTGCGGCGTAATCCTTCCCGGAACATCCAGTGGCCACAAACAATAGGTTCTAATGTGAGAAGTTAGTCATAATATGCTTAGACACGAGGTTAGGTCTGGCTTGTGGCAGAAGTCTGCCTGGAACCGCCCGGCCCATCCAGCGGCCACAAGCTAGCGACCTAATGTGAGAGGTCTGTGCATTAATAATTAATTAATGCAAATCTGAGATAAAAATGATGTCCAAAACGTGTTGGGTGGATAAGGTTAAACCAACTGGACTAATATATATAATAAACCTGTTCATGAATCTGTAGGCCCAATACAAAGTTAGACAAATCTGAAATTCTGTTAAATCTGTAAATCTGATCCGTTAGTCTGAAAAATTGTTGATTTGATTTTCTGATCTGTGAACTAGTAAATCTGATCTCTGTATGTCTGAACTTGTAAACAAGTTAATCTGAAATCTGTTAGCCTGGGGACACAAGGTTAGGAGGGAATTTACTTGTGTCATCTGTTGTTTGGGACCCATATTAGTCAGTAACCTTTTCTGGTATCAAAACTTTGACCCAACAGTAGGTAGGGTCCGGGCACGCTTACTGAACTAATTATAAGCAGTTCATTCTGATAATGGTGAGGGGTGTTGATGGTGCGTTCCAACCGGGTCATGTGCGTGCATGGATCCCGGTCTGCCTCTGAGGATGTAAGACGCTGTGACATCTGTAAATAGGTCTGTGCCAATTGGTTGTCACTTTAGGGAGTGATACACCCTACTGTAGGGCCGACACAGGGTATTTATGTATTAGGGAGCCGATCGCTTGGGGTAGGGTTTTAGGGTACACTTAGTTCTGTCTGTTTCTGTTGGTACCGTCTGTTTCTGTTGGGTGGTAACACCTGTCTGTTTCTGTGTGGTACCATCTGTTGGGGTGGTAAGGGCCCATTACTAGTGTACACCTGATTCTACATTCTGTTTCCATAGGGATTAATCTGTTTCTGCATTCTGTCTGTTTCTGTTCGGGTGGCAAAGGCCCATTACTAGCACTCTCTTCTGTGGAAATTATTCTGTACCCGTTTCTGTTTCAGTTTAGACATTAGGGTGACACCTAATTCTGTTATACTAGTATTAGTGCAGAGAAGTGTAAAGCAATAGCTTATATCATTCTATTCTTCTGTTATATCTGCTACACCTGTTACAATTATCTCTCATCCAGTTTTATTTTCATGTCATGTTATTGTTATTTGTTCATAACTGAAAATCACTGGACTTGCCAGACTTTTTGTCTGACCCTTGTTGTTTCGCCTCCTTTCTTCCGTTTCCCCCCAGGTTTTGTAGAAGGGAATACTCTAGCTTGATCCAGATTTCTTCTGCTTGAAGTGCTTAAAGTATGGCTTGTCTTCTTCTGTGGGGATTATGATTTTAAACTATGCATTCTGAAGGCTTTTGTACAAGACTGATATTTTGTACTTGAATTCTGATATTGTAATTTGAAAGGATGTAACCAAGCTTATTTCGGTTTCTGTTGTAATAAAGTTATAAATTTTTCAAGTACTGTTTTATCTGTCTTGTAATTTTCTGTTCTGTTTACTAAAATGCTCCACCAAAGTTAAGGCATTCCCTTTGTGAGTGACCTTAACGGAGGTGGGGTGTTACACTTGGTATCAGAGCTGAAGGTTACCAGATTGGGTAAAGTTTTTGAAAATTATTTTCAAAAAGGATTTAAAGAGGAAGTATTTTCAAAAGTAAAGCTTATTTTGGAAAACATAATCCCCAAAAGCCATATATCTATCTTTTGATCCTCTGTTTGAATCTTTGTTTCCTTCTTTCTCCGGGGCTCCCGGCTTTCTGGGAGGTAATCTCATCGCGGCATGGTTCTGTAGGCTTGATAAGACTACGACACCGGTCAAAGGGCAAATAAGCGCCCGACTTCCATCTGTAGCCGCAGTAGTCTCACCTACGGCTAATTTTCTTTCGAGATTTGTAGGATTTTCCGTGCGATGGAGGCCGCTTTCGAGGGACTTGTCAACGTGTTACACACGGATAGTAAAGATGAGAATGAGGGACTTTGGCTAAGGAGCACAACCCAAGGATGAGAAACTCATGGATATGGACTTGGTTCACAAAGTAGGCAAAAAGGAAACACAAAAGAAGGATGAGAAGTCTGAAGATAAGAAGGGGAAAGTGCTTTACTTGTGGGAGCTCGACTCATCTGAACAAGGATTGCAGAAAAAGGAAGGGAACTTGCTTCAACTATGGTGAGATGGGACACTTCACTAGGGACTGCCCGAAGAAACGAGGGCAAGGACAGAGGGCAGAACCCACTTCTGGAGGACATGCGAATGGATAGGATAGAAATAAGAAAATTTGAGTAGAAGGATTAAGTTTCTTATCTGATTTTTGAGTTAAAATTCTTTCTGATTCTGGCATTTTGATTCTGTAATCGATACTCTGCACTTTAATACTAGTATTGTTTCTGATTCCGCTGTAGACCCAAATCCATAAGGGTTATGACTCATCTGTTTGTGATTGGGGTTTGAGAGATATTCGTGTTAGGCGTCAAGTAGGATGCATACATTCTGGGATTTATCATGCTTAGTTTCCTAAGAATCACTCGGTAATCTGATCTATACCAGTAATCTGTAAATATCTGAATATTTCTGATAAGGTTAAGATTTCCAGTTTTGACATTATCTAAAGAGGGTAATCCTCTGGGTGTCAATCTGATGTTGGTTTCGGTCTTCGGGGCCGATACTTAGGACCCATGTCTAATGGGAACCAAGTTTTTGTTTTATCTGTACTCGCTTCCATCATTCGACTGTATCCTATCGATCGAATCTTCGAACTTTAGGTAGAAACTAATGGGTGTAAACATGTGTTTGAGACATGTTATGTTTGATGGTTGCAAGTGGATGCAAGTGGTTGCTAGTGGTTGCTCGTGGATGCATATACACAAACTAGGCACTAGATCGGCTCGAAAAAACTCTCATATTGCATATGGACTTGTGAGCATTTTCAATTTTTGTGGATGCAAAATGATTGACTCAGCACATGGATGTTGCATATGACTGAATGGTTGTGCACTCATATAGAAATGATATGTATCGAGTAGGAAAATTGCATACATGTTGGACTCATGGCACTGGCATAATTCTCATTAAGGAGGTCAACTGAATCAGTGGACAGCCTGATCATTGCATTAGATAAGGAACATATACACACACTTTTGCATATGTTCACACAACATTAGAAGTTTCTAAGGATAATGGACACCAGTGATTGATGATTGAGTAGATGGATGTTGGATGGTAGGACACATTCTTCTTAACTTGAAGATTTCGGGGACGAAATTCTTTAAGGAGGGGAGAATGTAACACCCCGTATTTTCAATGAACGTATAAGTAACAAATCAGAGGATAATTAATTTTTAAAATAAGAATAAAGGGAAACGGGTTGCACCATTGCGTTCGTCTCAGAATTCTACTTGGAAACGAGTCCGAGTTTGCAAGAATCGGAGTCCTATGAGGGAGATATGACCCTCCGAAGTTTCAAGAATTTTCAGAATCGAAACAGCTCGAAATTCGAATTCAAAATTCGAATTCAAACCCAGAAGCGGGCTGGGCGGGAAATTTCCCGCCCAGGACCCAGGTCGACTGGGGAGTCGACTGGGTAGTTGACCCCCCCCCCCCCCCCGACTAGGTCGACTGGGTAGTCGACCCCCCTGACCAGGTCGATTGGGTAGTCGACCTGGGGGTCGACCTAGTCCTCAAACCTAGTTTTGGGCCTGGGTGCATTCTTATGTATCTGGTCTTGTTTTCTGCCTAGATTCGTCTTCCTAAACCTATTTAAACAGCCCCAAACCTAGCCTTCTCTACACACAATCCTATTCTGCTTCTACTCTGCCTCTGTTCTAAATAAAAATAAAAATGGCGTCGCTACTCTGCTGGAATCAAAACTAGAAGCTAATCAACATCAACCTAAGCAACTCAATTCAAGCTTGAAACTTCAACAAACGTTAAAGAAGATCAACTAACGTCGCTACAACTATCTTTCTTTTAGAATTCAATCAAGGCAAGTGCAGTTATTTTCCGATATAAACTTTAATCATAATTGTGACATGATTGTAAATCTGAATTTGAGATTGTGTATGTTCTATTCTAATCTATTTTATTCTCTATCTCTTCTTCTTTCTGTTCTATAGCCAGGCTACTACGAGCCTGCGCCAATCTCCTAAGAGATTAATGCACGGACGCTAAAATGTTTGGGACAAATAATGAATGTGGCATAATTGGACATGGCTAATCTGTGACTGATTTAAGAAAAAGGACATAGGTTGTAAACTAGATTTAGATCTATGCATATTCTGTGAATTGGAAGAAGAGGAACCATGGTATGTTAACATGCGACTTGAGACATTGGATATAACGCATATTTTGAATTAAGATCTGTTATAACTAGATTGTTGGGCATATTGTTTATATAACAATTCATGATTTGAAAGAGAATATGACTTAGGTGTGAAGATATATATTAAGATTTGATAACTATCAAATGTGAATAACACCTAAGTAGGAGATTTTTGAATATATGACAGGCATTGAAATCGATGGCTATATTTGGTATAATTTATATGTGAATCTTTTGTACTAGGCAAGTTGAACTAAATTGGGACATGTAAATTATGACCATAATCTGTGGCATGTAAATTCAATGCAAACGTGGGGTATATGATCATAGTGTGAATCATGACAACTATTTAGGCATGCAAACTTAGGCCAAATTTATAATTAGGCAAGATATGTTTGTGAAACTTTAAGGAATTATTAAATCTGTTATATTTGCCTAATTTTCTAGTTCTGCTATATTTGCCTAATCTGCTAGTTCCGTTATATTGCCTAATCTGCTGGTTCTGTTATATTGCTTAATCTGCTAGTTCTGCTCTACTGCCTAGTCTGCTAGATCTGTTCATCTGCCAAATCTGTCATCTGCTAAGTCTGCTGAAAATGCCAAATCTGTTATATGCTAAATCTGCTAAATTACTTAATCTGCTGAATCCGTTAAGTCGCCTAATCTGCGAAAATCTATTATATGCTAAGTTTATATATTCAGTTTGTTATTGACATAATCTAAATTAGCTACGAATAATTGACATATATATTGGGCGTGGGCATAAATGGTAAATTATTAATTGGCCGCAAAGATAAACATGGCTAACTCGAGGTTAGAATGAGTTTGCGGCGTAATCCTGCCCGGAACCGCCCGACACATCCAGTGGCCGCAAACAATAGGTTCTAATGTGAGAAGTTAGTCATAGTATGCTTAGACACGTGGTTAGGTCTGGCTTGTGGCAGAAGTCTGCCCGGAACCGCCCGGCCCATCCAGCGGCCACAAGCTAGCGACCTAATGTGAGAGGTCTATGCATTAATAATTAATTAATGCAAATCTAAGATAAAAATGATGTCCAAAACGTGTTGGGTGGATAGGGTTAAACCAACTGGACTAATATATATAATAAACCCGTTCATGAATCTGTAGGCCCAATACAAAGTTAGACAAATATGAAATTCTGTTAATTCTGTACATCTGATCCGTTAATCTGAAAACTTGTTGATTTGATTTTCTGATCTGTGAACTAGTAAATCTGATCTCTGTATGTCTGAACTTGTAAACAAGTTAATCTGAAATTTGTTAGTCTGGGGACACAAGGTTAGGAGGGAATTTACTTGTGTCATATGTTGTTTGGGACCCATATTAGTCAGTAACCCTTTCTGGTATCAAAATTTTGACCCAACAGTAGGTAGGGTCCGGGCACGCTTACTGAACTAATTATAAGCGGTTCATTCTGATAATGGCGAGGGGTGTTGATGGTGCGTTCCAACCGGGTCATGCACGTGCATGGATCCCGGTCTGCCTCTGAGGATGTAAGACGCTGTGACATCTGTAAATAGGTCTGTGCCAATTGGTTGTCACTTTAGGGAGTGATACACCCTACTGTCGGCCGACTCAGGGTATTTATGTATTAGGGAGTCGATCGCTTGGGGTAGGGTTTTAGGGTACACTTAGTTCTGTCTGTTTCTGTTGGTACCGTCGGTTTCTGTTCGGTGGTAACACCTGTCTGTTTCTGTGTGGTACCATCTGTTGGGGTGGTAAAGGCCCATTACTAGTGTACACCTAATTCTACATTCTGTTTCCGTAGGGATTAATCTGTTTCTGCATTCTGTCTGTTTCTGTTCGGGTGGTAAAGGCCTATTACTAGCACTCTCTTCTGTGGAAATTATTCTGTACCCGTTTCTGTTTCAGTTTAGACATTAGGGTGACACCTAATTCTGTTATACTAGTATTAGTGCAGAGAAGTGTAAAGCAATAGCTTATATCATTATGTTCTTCTGTTATATCTGCTACACCTGTTACAGTTATCTCTCATCCAGTTTTATTTTCATGTCATGTTATTGTTATCTGTTCATAACTGAAAATCACTGGACTTGCCAGACTTTTTGTCTGACCCTTGTTGTTTCGCCTCCTTTCTTCCGTTCCCCCCCCCCCCCCCAGTTTTGTAGAAGGAATACTCTAGCTTGGTCCAGATTTCTTCTGCTTGAAGTGCTTAAAGTATGGCTTGTCTTCTTCTGTGGGGATTATGATTTTAAACTATGCATTCTGAAGGCTTTTGTACAAGACTAATATTATGTACTTGAATTCTGATATTGTGATTTGAAAGGATGTAACCAAGCTTATTTCGGTTTCTGTTGTAATAAAGTCATAAAATTTTCAAGTATTGTTTTATCTGTCTTGAAAATTTCTGTTCTGTTTACTAAAATGCTCCACCAAAGTTAAGGCATTCCCTTTTTGAGTGACCTTAACGGAGGTGGGGTGTTACACAGCTTTAGGGCCGAGCTATGGATTAGTGGAACTCCATTACTCTTGAATCTCCAGAAGAACATATTATTCAGAAATAGTTTAGGACTAAGTTTTTGGAGAAGTTCATTTTTGCAGTCTAAAAGTCAATTCTCTTAAAGAGATTTTTTGAGATGAAGCAAGGTGGAAGTCCTATGGTCGTTTATGTGGCAGTTTTTGAGGATTTGTCTAAGTGTGCCCATTCTTTCATAAAGACTTTATATCATAAGAATGATAAGTTTATCTAGGGGTTGGATAACTACCGCAGAGAGAAGCTTGTGGACCATATAGAGGTTCCGTTTTAGAAATTGGTCGAGAAAGCTTTGAGACATAAGATTTTATTTCCAAAGAAGGACGGAGCGGTAGTTTATAATAAGGAGTCAAAGCTATAACAGGGTGGCGGGAATAAGAAAAAGTGGAATGGAAAGAGAAAGCAACAATAGAAAGGTACGAATGACCAGAAGAAACTTAAAAGTGAGATTACTACTTTAATTGTCATGGGAAGGGCCATCATTATAAGGATTGTAAGTCTCCTAATGTAACACCCCGTGTATTCTATAACAATGAAATTAACAAATTAAAGTATAACTAATTTCAAATCAAAGAATTAAGGGAAACGGGATACGCCATTGCGTTCGTCTCGGAATTCTGCTTGAGATAGAGTCTGAGTTTGCATAAAACGGACTCCGTATGAAGGAGTTATGGCCTCCGGAAGTTTCAGAATTCAGTTTAAAATTCAAAACAGACCAAAACAGCTCAGAGAAACTAATTCAAATTCAAAAATCGGGCCCAATTGGCCAGGGCGGGAAAATTCCCGCCCAAGGCACCCAGGTTGACTTGGCAGTCGACCTGGGGCTAGCCAGGTCGACTGGGCAGTCGACCTGGGTAACCCGTGTCGACTGGGGTGTCGACCTGGCCCCTGAGCCAGGTCGAACCCAGCCCACCCTGGCTGGCCTAGTCTATGTTTGGTCGATTTTCTGAGCCTTGCCTTGTCACTAGGGCTAGGTGTCAGCTCCTGGTTGGTCTCTCCTTTGAACGAATGGCTATTATTAAACCAAGCTTCATCGACGGTCTAAATCAACTCACAAACTTTATAAAAAGGACCTAAGACTAACCCTAATACACACAAACAAAAATGGAGATGAGACCGTCATGCTGCTGAGGAGAGACTAGAGATAGCCGTCAGAAATTGAGAGACAATTAGGAGATAAATCAAAAGCTTAAAGCAACGTTAATTGAATCAAAACAACGCCTACAACAAAGGATAGCATCTCCAAATTCAGAATTCAGAATTCAGATTCCTGAATTGAAGATTCATCATACGTTGTAAGTAGAGTGCTATTCCGATGTGAATAATTAATTGCGTTTGATTTGTATAAAATGCGAAATGGAATTGTGGCGATAACAATCTATATTTGTATGTTATTTTGATTCTAAACGATTTGGGAATGTTATGGTATACGATTGGATATTTGAAAGAATGTGATTTGTGTTGGAAGTTAACAACGAAATGGAATTGTGGCGATAATAATCTATATTTGTATGTTATTTTGATTCTAAATGATTTGGAAATGCTATGGTATACGATTGGATTCATACAAGTATATGATTTATGTTGACAACCATATGTTGTGGAATTTTAATTGGAGTTCATGCAAGTATATGATTCATTATTATGCTAATATGATGTACATACTTTTATGATCACTTTTAGTGTGTAATTGGACTCGACTAAGTACTATGATTTATATGAATCTATGTTGAAATTGGCAAATCATACTTTTGTGTTAGAAACAAAAGTAAGCACCTTTATGAACATGACTAAACTATGTTTGGTATTATGCCTAGTTGAAACATGTTTTAGGCCTAAGTTGTTATCAAAACCATATGGTGATATATGTGACACAATTAAGTTAGATTTACATCCCAATTGCAAGTTAACAATGATTCATGTTTAAGTATTATTTATGCCATGATTACATGAATAGAATGATTCATGTTTAAGTATTATTTATGCCATGATTATATGAATAGAACGATTCATGTTTAAGTATTGTTTATGCCATAATCATATGAATAGAATGATTCATGTTTAAGTATTGTTTATGACATGATTATATAAATAAAATGATTCATGTTTAAGTATTATTTATGCCATGATTATATGTTGTTACAATTGCAAGTTCACATGTGCCTACTTTATGTTAATTGAATCGTTATGTTGCAAGTTCATGCGTTCACACTCTCCTTTTTATGTCACCTCATAAACATCATATTATAAGCCTCCCCTTTTCATATGGCTAAGTTGGGTTTAAATATTAAATCCAACACATCTTACATTGTAGCGAACGTGTAAAATGGGGGTAATGACGTTTGGGTTAAAATATAGAACATATGCGTGGCATGTTTGACGCATGCCAACAACCTTGAAAAATAATTAAGTGGCATAAATAAATTTTAACCAATAAAGATAAATTTGAATAATGGGCCGCAAATATTTACATATAAAAAGAAAAGAGACAAAATATGTAAATGTAGAAAATACGATGTGTTTAACCCGAGGTTGGATTGAGTTGTGATGTAAACCTGCCCGGAACCGCCCGGCTGTCCAGTAGTCACAACAATACCTATCCAATTTGGGTGGTTAAACACGGAGCCCAATAAGGACCCGAGGTTAGACTGAGTTGTGACCTAAGACTGCCCGGACCCAACCGGAAATAGGCAGCCACAACAATACATGTCAAATGTGAGAGGTCGAGGCTTGCTTGTTTCTGAAATGAAGTGATTTAAATCAGATCTCGTGTTTGGAGTCACAGCGGTTACGGATCTGAAAGATTTCAAATTGAAATTTATGTAAAAATTAGAATTCTGGCCTTTAACAACTGACACAGTGACGCTTAAAAGCGTGACAAAATCTGAAGCTATTTACCTCAATTTTTCAGAATTGTTCAAAACTTTGAATGCGGATTTCGGGAGCTATAGTCGACGGTTTTACGAACGGTTTGCGGGAGATTGAAGAGCTACGAGAGGGCTATCTTCACCGGGAAGATGAAGGGGTGCGGCTACATGCACAGGGGGCGGCGGCAGCATAATGGCGGCGGGTTCGGGGAGGTGAATCGAGAGCTACGGGCAACAGTTTGATGTGAGATTTGTTGGAGAAGAAAGAGGAAGAGAAGAGCTTCAAAAAGTTTCACTACGGCATGGTCTAATTCTTAGTGGTTTGGGAGATAGGGAGGAGAGAAGTTTCAGCCATTATGGGTTCAAGAGTGTGGTTGAATCACGTTGAGGAAGAAGAAGGACCCGACTTTTATTTTATATTATTATATTAGGTTAATCTAATTATTATTTAATTAGCCCGTTTAAGCCCGTTTTGGTCCGAACTCCGATTTAGGCCCAACGACTGTTGTTCCTACCATTTAGCCCCCATTTCAAACTCATCTAGACGTGTCTCGTCAGCCCAAACCGTCATCTAGGCCTACGTTTTGCAGTTTTAAAATTTAAGTCCTTTATTTCTAATTTTTCCGTACAAATAATTTTACCGGGGACACAAATTAACTCAGAAAAATCCAGAAAAATTATTTTTGGCTTTCTTATGACGATACGGTTCTAACAAAATTTATTTCGTCGAATTCTGAGACTTTTTGAAAAATGGCTATTTTTAAGGCGTTTAAATTTAACTAAAATAGTCAAAACATATTTTTTTTCCCACGTTCACATATTAATTCGAAAAATTATGAAAATTGAAACCTAACAATAATTTGACATTCCGGTTCCAACAAAAGTGGTTTCATCAAAAACCGAGGTCGTTTGAAAAATGACTATTTTTAAGGCCAATATATTTAATATTAAAAATACATTTTTAAACAAATAATCCCGAAACTCAAAATATATAAGTGTTTACTGTTTTTCAATGTAGAAACATCATTCTGAACTCAATGGAAGTGGTTTCGAGTTCAAATTCCTTCGTATGCAAAAAAGTAGCATTTTGACCTTATAAATTTCATAGCGGCCTTTCTAGATTTTATTTTTGACATAACTTTTGATTCCCGTTGTGAAATTTCGATTTTTCGGATTCGTTGGAAAGATATTTTTAAATAGATTCTAATATTTTTGGTTTCACTAAAATCCGTTAAATTTTGCATTCTGTACGATCAGTCAAAGTTCAAGTTTGACTTTTCAAACTACCGCGTTATTTCTAACTCTTTTTATAATAATAATTAAATCATTCATTCTAACTTCGATTTAAATCAAATTTGTGATCATTATTATTTAAATAAATTATTTTATATTGTCAAAATTCATTAAAATTTTCTAAAATAAAATTTTTAAATTAGTCCTGATTTTGCGGGTTGTTACAATCGCCCCCACTTAAAAACTTTTCGTCCTCGAAAAGGAACGTAGCTAAAAATTGTAAAATTTACTATCTTAATTTTAAATTTTAATGGTTAATTATCTTTTCAAAATATATACAACTTCATATATATAAAAATCATATTTCAAAGAATAGGTTATAAATATCAAAAATACGTTAATTATAAGTTCGGAACTCTGAACTCGTTCTAGGGCATTACTAACCCCATCTCTAACGAGTTTACTCATTCTAGGATACTGCTGATCCTATCTCTAATGAGTATTCTTATTGGACATTACTAATCCAATTTCTGATGAGTCTTTTGTTCAGTTCTAACAAGTTGTACCCCAAAGATTTGAGCTAACCAGAGCTCTGATACCAACTGTAAAGACCCGCAAATTCCCACCCTTTGGATCGACCATAAACCACACAGGTCTGAACCAAAAAGTGAAAATCTACGAATACTTTAACTTTGGGCATACAACATATTAAAACAACAACAGAAGACTTTTATAACATATGATCATATAATGTTACATCAGAGTACAGAATATACATATCAGAGTACATTGGAATATAATTACAGCGGAAGATAAATACAAAAAAAGAAGTAATATACTGCAACGGAAGAACACAGCGGAAGACTCTCTATCTCTGGACACAGCTTTAAGCTTCAACCCAGAATCATGTTTAATATATCTGCAAAAATAGCTACTCGACTGCCCGTGTGGAAATTATGGGCACCCGAGTTTGCCAGTGGACAAACTACAGGTCAGTCATGGGACTGGTGTGAGAATTCTACTTAACCTATATAATATAATAAGGCTAATCACAGGACCACGCCACTTTCGTGGAACGGGTTTTCTCCTATGGATTGTCAGTGCATGACTAAAGTAAATCGTCAAAATAGCGCAATGCTTTTTAGAAAAATGAAACCATTATAAGACCCAAGTCCCATCACACAATGCAACGCAAACCGGAGGATAGGGTTTTACCTTATAATGGTCAAAAGATGCTTGATACGATAAACACGGTATTATATAATAATAGTGTGCAACCAATTTGATATACATCAAAGTAAATGTATCAATCCTAGACGGCATGAGTGCCCCATCCCACTATGTCGCCATATATAGGTATACAATCAAAACCGCGTGATGTCGTATTGGAAATTTGGGTTTCCATCTGAGTCAAGGCTAGGGAGGAGATCCTTACCGATTCGAGACACTCTAGCAATGCCCCAGGATTGGTACTCTGTCCAACCCTTGGATCCTGCAGGGCCGGTCCACACTTGCTTTTGTGGATTGGTTATGCCTGAACACACGCTTCCCGGTCCTTTTGGACCTATACTACGGCCAGTGGCGACCGCATAAACCGAGGCCTCGAACAATCCAACAACCACAATGAATAAATGCCAGCGCTGGTAGGTCCCTGGCACCACTCTAGCTAGAAAGAAACGTGCGCACTCCCTGCGTTCCCTTCTCCCGTTTTAGTCTCTACCGGGCTGTGAAGCTCGTGAGGTCACGTCATACACAAAGCTATGCCTAAACAGGCTATGCTTTGATCATCAACCACAAGGCTCTGCTTTGCAACAATAAGCCTTGATCAAGTGCAACTTGGCATACCACATCAACAACTCATATCATGCGATCGGTAAATATTTAACATACAAAAGGGTGTTAAGCAAGAGAATAAATCCTCCGCCAGCATGCATTTATATATTAAATAAAAAACCGATTTAATTACATGAAATAAATTTCAATGTCAGGCATGCTATCCATTTACAAGTCCGTTCTGGGTCTGAACGAAACAACGTATCCGTCGATCTCCAGTACGTCTGGAAGATCATCACTTTTACCTTGCCTTGGGGGATCAGTCCCAATTCAAGATATTAGTCACCATCAACCAAACGATGTGAAGCTCTCCGATCTTCAGTCACCGTCTTCATCTTTGACTCTTGATCGTCGTGATGATTATTCAGAATGGGTTAGACCCGGTCTTTCTGAATAACTTGCGTATTTGTAATTAAAACCAACCATACGCCACATTCCAACTTTGAATATCCTTTTAAATAAAAATTATTATTTATGTTAAAAGGTTCTCATTAATTTTATCAAAGATAAAATAAATTACATTTTAATCATTCTAAAAAGATGTATTAATATTCCAATTTTGATTTAATTTTATAAAATAGATTTATAAATTTCAAATAGTGATTTCAATTTAAATTGGATTAAAGGATAAATGTTATTTAAAACATCGTCCACTACAAATCCAATCTACATATCAATCACCAACCATAATTGTTAAGATCTAATAATCTTAAATAAAAGATTTATCTTAAAGATATTAATTCATTACTACATAAAAAAAACCACATTTTAAAATAATCAATAAAATATTCTATATATAAAAGATTCTGAATGTAAAATATTCTTTATAATACAAAATCTTTTATTTTACAAAGATCCTTTCATTATATAAAAATTCTTTATTTAAAAAGAAATTCTGCATTGGAATGCGACTCAACCATGTACCATATAATTTGGGTCATATGGGTTTCATACATTTCATGTATAGGGTAATAACAGGAAATAATCCTCAATCCATCCATTAACAACCAGAGTGGCAATGTCAACTGTGTGAGCATTAAAATAAAACAATAACGCTCATCGCAGCCTGTCGATCAATCGATAGACATATAAATAACATTGGGATTTGTGTCAGTCAAGTATCGTCCCAATACCCGTGTGGGGTTTTCAGCCAACAAACAAATAATAAATTATTTGTGCACTTGGGCGATGTGTAAAAATAATCGTCCCAATCACATAAACAAGTCGGATGACTTGTAAATGGAAGTGTAATATTCAATTTTGCATATACTAACATCACATTTAACACATCAAAATACAACATCACAGGCAAATATTTCAATACTCTTTATTATGAACATATGACAATAAAAATCGTGACTTTTATTTATTTACAAAAATGCATATTTTTGGTCTCATTCATTTTAATGACAAAATGAATATTTGACTTCATTCTTTTTAATGTATAAAAATATACATCCTTAATTCATTCTCTTTAATGTATGAAAACATACATTTTAAATCCATTCTTTTTCTCAACATAAACAAATATGATGATTTTGTTTCTTAACTTCTAATGCAACAATATGAAAATTTTGTCTAATCTTTTTCAATGAATAAAGATGTCTATTTTTACTTCATTCATTTTAATGTGCCAAAAATGTCCATTTTGTCTAATTCACTTTTAATATACAAAAATGAGTATTTTGTTTTAATCTCTTTTCTTATGCATAAAAAAAATGTTTATTTTTAATTTATTCTCTTTTTTTAATGACACCAAGTGTTCATTTCTAATTAGTTCTTTTTAATGACAAAAAATGTTCATTTTTAACTAATCCTTTTAATGTATAGAAAGGTTCATTTTCTAATTTTGACATGTTAACTCAAAATGACAATTTAAATTCACTAATCAAGTCTTGACAAGAATGTTGTTCTTTTTCATTTACAATAGAAAATGAAAATAAAAAGGATTCACGTGTCTTGTTCTTTTATTTACCATAAAAATACCAATAAAATGATCAACATATTTTGGTCTTTTCATTTACAAAAGAAGTTGTAAATAAAGTGGTCCTCATATTTTTACTCTTTTCATTTACAATAGGAGTTGTAAATAAATGATTCTCATGTTCCTGTTCTTTTTATCACATCTAAATGACGATAGAAATGTACTATTAACATCGCTATTTATATCGCATCAAAAATGTCGAATAAAATGAATCACTAACATTGTCTATCTCTATCGCGCTAAAAATGTCGATAAAAATGAATCACTAACATTGTCTATTTCTATCGCACTAAAAATGTCGATAAAAATGAATCACTAACATTGTCTATTTCTATCGCACTAAAAATGTCGATAAAAATGACAACATTAACCATTCTATTTTCACCGCGTTCAAAATGATGATAAAATATTCAACATTAACAATTCTATTTTTACCGCATTCAAAATGACGATAAAATATTCAACATTAACAATTCTATTTTTACCGCATTCAAAATGACGATAAAATATTCGGCATTAACAATTCAATTTTTACCGCATTCAAAATGACGATAAAATATTCAGCATTAACAATTCAATTTTTACCGCATTCAAAATGACGATAAAATATTCAGCATTAACAATTCTATTTTTACCGCATTCAAAATGACGATAAAATATTCAGCATTAACAATTCAATTTTTGCCGCATTCAAAATGACGATAAAATATTCAGCATTAACAATTCAATTTTTGCCGCATTCAAAATGACGATAAAATATTCAGCATTAACAATTCTATTTTTACCGCATTCAAAATGACGATAAAATATTCAACATTAACCATTCTATTTTTACCGCATTCAAAATGACGATAAAATATTCAACATTAACCATTCTATTTTTACCGCATTCAAAATGACGATAAAATATTCAATATTAACAATTCTATTTTTACCGCATTCCAAATGACGATAAAATATTCAATATTAACAATTCTATTTTTACCTACTATAGAAAATGTAAATAAATATATTTCTATATTCTATTCTTTTTATTTACAATTGAAAAGGTAAATAAGTAATTCACATATTTTGTTCTTCTCATTTACAATAAAAAAAATGTAAATAAAATGATTCATATATTTTGTTCTTTTGATTTTACATTTGAAAATGTAAATATAATGATTCACACATTTATCCTTTTCATTTACAATAGAAAATAAAAAAAATGATTCACAAATTTTGTTCTTTTTCTTTTACAATAGAAAATGTAAATAAAGGATTCACATTATTTAGTTCCTTTTTCATTTACAAAAGAAAATGTAAATAAAAGGATTCTCATTATTTCATTCTTCTTATTTACATAACTGGTAACATGTTTTACTCTTTTTCCTTTTCAATGAAAATGTAAACAAAGTGATTAACATGTTTTACTCTTTTTCTTTTACAAAGAAAATGTAAACAAAGTGATTAACATATTTTACTCCTTTTCTTTTACAAAGAAAATGTAAACAAAATGATTAACATGTTCTACTCTTTTTCTTTTACAAAGAAAATGTAAACAAAAACCGTTCACACATTATGTTCTCCTTTGGTTTCCATATAAAATGTAAACAATATGATTTACCCATTATGTTCTCTTTTGTTTTACATATAAATGTAAATAAAAACAATTCACAAATTATGTTCTCTTTTGGTTTACATAGAAAAATGATTTTTCTTTATATTTCTGTTCATTTATTTACAAAAGCAATGTAAACAGAATGACTAACAAAACTTTATTTCTTTTCTTTCACCATATAAACATCAATAATGTGAATAACATATTTTTGGTCTTATCATTTACAAATGAAGGTGTAAAAAAAAGGATTAACCTATTTTGTAATGTAAAAATATGACCTTTTCTATTTTACAATGTAAAAATGATAACTCCTCTATTTTAAATATAAAAAGATCATCTTCTTATTTTCATCGTCAAAATTACATCTTTTGTTTTCAATATAAAAAGATTGTCTTTTTATTTTAAAACATAAAAATATTGTCTCCTTATTTTCAACATAAAAAGATTTAGCTTTTTTTTTATTATAATCAAAAACAAAGTTGTAATTTTTTTTTGTAACCAATATCAAAGTTCTAATCTTTGCAAACAAAATCAAAGTTGTAATCTTTGTTAACAAAATCAAAGTTTAAATTTTTATAAAGTTTTAATCTTTATAAATAAAAATAAAAGATTTCATGTTTTATAAATAGAACAAAGATTCATTTGATACAAACAAAAACAAAGATTCATTTTAAAGATCGAATCTTTATTATTGTTATTCATTTCAAAATAAAAATCAAAACTTTGATTTGTAAATCATGATAAAAGATTAAAATTTATTCATAAATCAAAACCAAAGGTTAAACTTTTTATTATAACCTTTCTACTTGTCATCGAATAACAATTTCCACAATCAATTCCAACACCAATCATACAACACATCAATAACAATATAGGCCACAAACACCAATTTCCACCATACAACAATTCAATCCATACAACATTCATTTTGCATAATGATAACATAATTAAATTAAATTAATTATATATATATATAAAAAAATATAGAATCTCACCTTGCTTGTTTCTGAAATGAAGTGATTTAAATCAGATCTCGTGTTTGGAGTCACAGCGGTTACGGATCTGAAAGATTTCAAATTGAAATTTATGTAAAAATTAGAATTCTGGCCTTTAACAACTGACACAGTGACGCTTAAAAGCGTGACAAAATCTGAAGCTATTTACCTCAATTTTTCAGAATTGTTCAAAACTTTGAATGCGGATTTCGGGAGCTATAGTCGACGGTTTTACGAACGGTTTGCGGGAGATTGAAGAGCTACGAGAGGGCTATCTTCACCGGGAAGATGAAGGGGTGCGGCTACATGCATAGGGGGCGGCGGCAGCATAATGGCGGCGGGTTCGGGGAGGTGAATCGAGAGCTACGGGCAACGGTTTGATGTGAGATTTGTTGGAGAAGAAAGAGGAAGAGAAGAGCTTCAAAAAGTTTCACTACGGCATGGTCTAATTCTTAGTGGTTTGGGAGATAGGGAGGAGAGAAGTTTCGGCCATTATGGGTTCAAGAGTGCGGCTGAATCACGTTGAGGAAGAAGAAGGACCCGGCTTTTATTTTATATTATTATATTAGGTAAATCTAATTATTATTTAATTAGCCCGTTTAAGCCCGTTTTGGTCCGAACTCCGATTTTGGCCCAACGACTGTTGTTCCTACCATTTAGCCCCCATTTCGAACTCATCTAGATGTGTCTCGTCAGCCCAAACTGTCATCTAGGCCTCCGTTTTGCAGTTTTAAAATTTAAGTCCTTTATTTCTAATTTTTCCGTACAAATAATTTTACCCGGGACACAAATTAACTCAGATAAATCCAAAAAAATTATTTTTGGCTTTCTTATGACGATACGGTTCTAACAAAATTTATTTCGTCAAATTCTGAGACTTTTTGAAAAATGGCTATTTTTAAGGCGTTTAAATTTAACTGAAATAGTCAAAACATATTTTCTTTTCCCACGTTCACATATTAATTCGAAAAATTCTGAAAATTGAAACCTAACAATAATTTGATATTCCGGTTCCAACAAAAGTGGTTTCGTCAAAAACCGAGGTCGTTTGAAAAATGACTATTTTTAAGGCCAATATATTTAATATTAAAAATACATTTTTAAACAAATAATCCCGAAACTCAAAATATATAAGTGTTTCTTATTTTTCAATGTAGAAACATCATTCTGAACTCAATGGAAGTGGTTTCGAGTTCAAATTCCTTCGTATGCAAAAAGTAGCATTTTGACCTTATAAATTTCATAGCGACCTTTCTAGATTTTAATTTTGACATAACTTTTGATTCCCGTTATGAAATTTCGATTTTTTGGATTCGTTGGAAAGATATTTTTAAATAGATTCTAATATTTTTGGTTTCACTAAAATCCGTTAAATTTTGCATTTTGTACGATCAGTCAAAGTTCAAGTTTGACTTTTCAAACTACCGCGTTATTTCTAACTCTTTTTATAATAATAATTAAATCATTCATTCTAACTTCGATTTAAATCAAATTTGTGATCATTATTATTTAAATAAATTATTTTATATTGTCAAAATTCATTAAAATTTTCTAAAATAAAATTTTTAAATTGGTCCTGATTTTGCGGGTTGTTACACTTACTCAGGCTTTATGTCTGACTCTACTTTTCTTTCGTCTTCTTTTCTTCCGTTTACCCCCCCACCCCCCAGGTCCACAGGGAGGGAATACCGCAGCTTGACCAGCTTTCACATCCAGCTTGAAGAGAAAGAATGTATTGCTTGGACCTTTTTCCGTTTTGGACTATGGCTTTGGGCAGCAATTATGGACTTTTGCAGTTTATTTATGTTTTCTTTATGCTTCTTTAATAATGTAATCAAGACAGTTATGAAGATGTTATGTTTTTGGAAGAATTATTAGACAAGTATGGCATGTTTTTGTGAACACGTATTTTGATGAAATAAAATGTTGTTGTTTTTCCGCTGTTCAAAAATATGTGTTCTAATATCTGTCTTGTATATCTGTGACTTATACTTATAAACCTCCACCAAAATTAGGGCATTCCCTTTGAGAGTGACCCTAACGGAGGTAGGGTGTTTCACCTAAGGTGGAGGAGAAGTGTTTCAACTGCGATAAGCCAGGGCATATTAAGAAGAATTTCCCTGAGCCGCTAAAGTATAAGCAGGTTATGAAGGTATATGCATTAGGTGTTGTGCCATCTTCTTTGAGAGCTCTGGTTACAACAGAGAAGGAGAAGAGTGTTGTTATGAAAGGTATTCTTCCTATAAGAGATGCTCCAGTTCGAAATTTATTTGATACTGGAGCATCGCATTCTTTTATCCGTATTGAGCTTGTGTGCATGTTAGGTTTAGAACTTGAGACTGTTAATAGACCATTAGTTGTGACTAACCCAGTAGGAAATCTTCTAATTTTTATATGCTTTATCATGGTATATTCTTATCAAGTCTTGATTTCTCTTTTGTTTATGATGCTTTTTTTTTTCAAATTTCTCTGGGTCCAGGATTATTCTGGGTATATACTTGCCCAAGAGATACGCAAAACTAATGGATTGTGAGAAGCTTGAGGTGACAATCGTGAATGTTGAAGGCAAATGGTTATGATACGTTATTTATCAGAGGATGGAGTCCTAGTCAGCATTTTATATTCGCTTGCTATTCCATAAAATAGGTTGTCATCGGTGCCGATCCTTAGAGAGTTTTCTGATGTTTTTGGCAATGTCAAGGGACTATCGCTGTATAGTGAAATTGAATTTCTAATTGATCTAGAGGATGAAGCCTGACTTATTGTTATTCCTCCTAGGCGGATGGCACCTAGGAAATAACGAGAGTTGGAGGTGTAAGTGAATGGTTTTTTGAATAAAGGATTCATTTGGAGAAGTATAATCGAGTGGGGTGCACCAGTTGTGTTTGCGATCAAGGCCGATGGATCATTTATATTATGTATGGATTATAGTGAGCTAAAAAAGGTGACCAAGTATCCATTGTCGATGATTGATGAATTTTTTATCAGCTTCACAAAGTTTGTTTTACCAAATAGATTTGGCGACGGGATTTCACCAACTGAGAGTGGCTAAGGATGGTGTGCCAAAGACTGCTTTTAGGACACCATCTGGATTCTATTAGTAGCTAATGATGTTGTTTGGATGGAGAAATGCACTAAGTATTTTGTTGATCTTATGAATATAGTTTTCACATATCAGTAGGTTCATGCTTGTGTTCGTGGATGATATATTGGTTTACTCTGTGATTGGAGAAGAACACAAGATGCATTTGAGAATTAGTTTTGGAAATTCTGCGATCAATTGAGAGCTATATTTTCAACTTGTCACACCTGGAAGGAAGAAGTGAGATTCATAGGTCTTATCGGATCAGGACAAGGAATAGCAGGAGATCAAGCTAAGGTGGAAACAATCCAAGATTGGGATTAATCTAAGTGCACTACAGATGTTAGAAGTTTCCTTGGTTTAGCTGGATATTATCGATGGTTTATCAAGGAATTTTTGAAAATAGCTGCACCATTGACTGGATTGATGAAGAAGGATCAAGTTTTTGCATGAGATGTGAGATGTGAGCATGCTTTTGTGGTCTTGAAAGAGAGATTAACAAATACTCCTGTGTTGGTTATTCTGAGTGAAAACAAAGAAATAGTTGTTTATACCAATGCGTATGGTACTTGATTAGGAGCAATGCTGATGCATTAAGGACAAAGAGCCTCAAAGCAGATCAAACAGTCGAAACAGAGTGCATTTGAATAGTTCAAGATATACGAAGTAGAAAGCTTCGAAAATTTCAGGACAATCGAACCATAGAGCTTTGAAGTTGTAAAAGGTATAGTGAAGAAAATCACTACCCCTTATGCAAAGCTCCTGCTTATGAATAAGGGCGGACTTTCACTAAGGTAGAGGCTAAGTTTCTCATTATTTTTACTTCTTCCATTTTTAATTGTTGTAACCTTAGATCGATTTACGGGAAAATTCTAATTTAGACATTGTAGTCGTCCTATGAGTATAATGACTTAGAACTATGCCTTCACCTATGTTATATTCTTGATTATATGACTTTGACTTTGTGAACAACACATATCTGAACTAATGTGCTTTAGACATTTAGACTGTGCATATTAGGCCTATGTGACCTGAATCTTTTGGCATGGCATAGTATATGATCCCTTTAGGGATAAGGACTATTGGATTCACATAGCATATGTTCCAAACCCCAAAAAATGTTATCACCGTTATCATCCAAATGATACAAAGCCAATTTTGCTCTCAATAAGGCAAATTTCCTTAACACAGATCCTTCTAAAATATTATCAAAGGAAAATTCCGACGGGGGATCTAAGTTGCCTCTATAAACATCAATAACCAAAGCATTCTTAAATCAACAAATCTCAAATAGCTCTCTAAATTCTACGGGTAATCTAGAAATCAAAGCATCATGCCAAAAATAATGATATTACCTAAATGAACAGTCATCTTACAACCTAAATTTAAAAAATCAAAACCACTGGGCCCTAGGAATTCTGATAATATCATTTTTTTTTTGGCATGATGCTTGGATTTCTAGATTACCCCTTAAAGTAGAATTTAGAGAGCTATTTGAGATTTTTTTTTTTAAGATTGCTTTGGTTATTGATGTTTATAGAGGCAACTTAGATCCCCCATGGGAATTTTCCTTTGATAATATTTTAGAAGGGTCTGTGTTAAGGCAATTTGCTTTACTGAGAGCAAAATTGCCTTTGTATCATTTGGATGATAATGGTGATAACATTTGTTGGGGTTTGGATAAGATTCTTATGTATACAACTAATTCTATGTATAAATTTCTTAATTTTTCTGGTGTTTCTTTGCTTATCTTAAAAATTTTCTTTGGAAGTCTAATTCTTCGCCTAAAGATAAGTTTCTTATGTGGTTGATTATTCATAAGAAACTTAATACAGTTGAGCTTTCAAAGATGAAAATATTATTTTCGTTGTTAAGTGTAGTTTTTGTGGTATTTTGGATGAGAATGTTAATCATTTATTTTTCTCTTGCTCTATTACTAATTATATTTTAAATATGGTGTTAAGGATTTTTGCTTTTAGTTGCTTTAATTCTTTTAGTAGCTGTGATTATTATTGGAATTGTGGTGGATTTGTTTTTAATTTCAGACAAAGATATGTGTTAGATTCTTTAGTTACTATTATTAGTTGGTACATTTGATCGGATAAAAATCAGAGGGTGTTCCATTTTTTTTTCTGAGTCTGTTGATAAATTGATCATTTGGATTGTTACTGTTGGAGAATTGAGTTTTGATGACAACAACCTTATTTCAATTATCATTGATTATAAAATATACGCTAACACATTTTGTATAGAATATATATATATATATATATATATATATATATGTGTGTGTGTGTGTGTGTGTGCATGTGCAGGAATTATATACAGGAAATATTACTGAAGACTGCATAGTTATAAAGATGATAAAGATTCAAAGATCAGAGAAATTTCAAGACTCATGAGTAATCAAGATTAATATATGTATAGAGTCTAGATTTTGTAAGACTCTAAATAGCACTCCAAATTCAAATTCAAATTCTGATTTTCAATTCTGTCCTCAATCCTCTCTATTTTATTTTTCTATTTTTCCTCAATCTTCTCTAATACACACAAACAAAAATGGAGATGAGACCGTCATGCTACTGAGGAGAGACTAGAGATAGCCGTCAAAAATTGAGAGACAATTAGGAGATAAATCAAAAGCTTAAAGCAACGTTAATTGAATCAAAATAACGCCTACAACAAAGGATAGCATCTCCAAATTCAGATTCCTGAATTGAAGATTCATCATACGTTGTAAGTAGATTGCTATTCCGATGTGAATAATTAATTCCGTTTGATTTGTATAAAATGCGAAATGGAATTGTGGCGATAACAATCTATATTTGTATGTTATTTTGATTCTAAACGATTTGGGAATGTTATGGTATACGATTGGATATTTGCAAGAATGTGATTTGCGTTGGAAGTTAACAACGAAATGGAATTGTGGCGATAATAATCTATATTTGTATGTTATTTTGATTCTAAACGATTTGGAAATGCTATGGTATACGATTGGATTCATACAAGTATATGATTTATGTTGACAACCATATGTTGTGGAATACTAATTGGAATTCATGCAAGTATATGATTCATTATTATGCTAATATGATGTACATACTTTTATGATCACTTTTAGTGTGTAATTGGACTCGACTAAGTACTATGATTTATATGAATCTATGTCGAAATCGGCAAATCATACTTTTCTGTTAGAAACAAAAGTAAGCACCTTTATGAATATGACTAAACTATGTTTGGTATTATGCCTAGTTGAAACATGTTTTAGGCCTAAGTTGTTATCAAAACCATATGGTGATATATGTGACACAATTAAGTTAGATTTACATCCCAATTGCAAGTTTACAATGATTCATGTTTAAGTATTATTTATGCCATGATTACATGAATAGAATGATTCATGTTTAAGTATTATTTATGCCATGATTATATGAATAGAACGATTCATGTTTAAGTATTGTTTATGCCATAATCATATGAATAGAATGATTCATGTTTAAGTATTGTTTATGCCATGCTTATATGAATAAAATGATTCATGTTTAAGTATTATTTATGCCATGATTATATGCTGTTACAATTGCAAGTTCACATTGCCTACTTTATGTTAATTGAATCGTTATGTTGCAAGTTCATGCGTTCACACTCCCCTTTTTATGTCACCTCATAAACATCATGTTATAAGCCTCCCCTTTTCATATGGCTAAGTTGGGTTTAAATATTAAACCCAACACATCTTACATTGTAGCGAACGTGTAAAACGGGGGTAATGACGTTTGGGTTAAAATATAGAACATATGCGTGGCATGTTTGACGCATGCCAACAACCTTGAAAAACAATTAAGTGGCATAAATAAATTTTAACCAATAAAGATAAATTTGAATAATGGGCCGCAAATATTTACATATAAAAAGAAAAGAGACAAAATATGTAAATGTAGAAAATACGATGTGTTTAACCCGAGGTTGGATTGAGTTGTGATGTAAACCTGCCCGGAACCGCCCGGCTATCCAGTAGTCACAACAATACCTATCCAATGTGGGTGGTTAAACACGGAGCCCAATAAGGACCCGAGGTTAGACTGAGTTGTGGCGTAAGACTGCTCGGACCCAACTGGCAACAGGCAGCCACAACAATACCTGTCAAATGTGAGAGGTCGAGGCTTTAATAAGACAATTAAGGCTGAGTCAGGATTGATAGGATTAAGTAAATTATATTAATACTTAATCAAAATGGAACATGCTAAACTAAACAGACTGATTGGGGGTTAGGTTTATTAAACACTTAACCAACTTAGCATGTTGGCTAGAAATAGAAAACCTAGTAGTGGGGGACCCTTTTCAGCAGTAACCCTACAAGGTGTATCAGGATACCCTGAACTAGGCAGGGTGGGGCACGATTACTGGGCTGACTATAAGAGGTCAAATCGACGGCGGTGGTAGAGAAGTGTAGGTTCTAATGGGGTGCGGGCGTGCATACACTCCGGCACAGAAAAATAAGGCACTGGGCACTAGTAGCATACCTGTGCATTCTAGAATTGTGTCGGGCCGCCACCATGGGACTTGATACACCCCATGATGGGACCCGCATAGGTAACTACAACATCGGGGGGGCCATAAGACACATGTAACTATGCGAGTAGGAGCCGATCATCAGAAATGGATCACTTCACCCTGATTATGGGGTGCCTATTGGGAACTAGTTTATATGGGTACAGAGATTAATATGGGGTACGATAGTATATTCGACCCTAGACAACTTAACTTAGTTTATGGTGCTTTCCCATTTCCAGTTTATGCTTATCATACCCAGTTCTTTATTCATAGACTGAATAGTCCTAGACTTACTCGGGATTTATGTCTCACTCTACTTTTCTTTCGTCCCCCCCCCCCCCCCCAGGTCCATAGGGAGGGAATACCGCAGCTTGACCAGCTTTCACATCCAGCTTGAAGAGAAAGAATGTATTGCTTGGATCTTTTTCCATTTTGGACTATGGCTTTGGGCAGCAATTATGGACTTTTGCAGTTTATTTATGTTTTCTTTATGCTTCTTTAATAATGTAATCAAGACAGTTATGAAGATGTTATGTTTTTGGAAGAATTGTAAGACAAGTATGGCATGTTTTTGTGAACACGTATTTTGATGAAATAAAATGTTGTTGTTTTTCCGTTGTTCAAAAATATGTGTTATTATATCTGTCTTGTATATCTGTGACTTATACTTATAAACCTCCACCAAAATTAGGGCATTCCCTTTGAGAGTGACCCTAACGGAGGTAGGGTGTTTCACTTGGTATCAGAGCCAGGTTTACCAGATAAGATAAAAAGTTTTGAAAATTTATTTTCAAAAAGGAAATTTAAAGAAGCATTTTTAAGATAAAATATTATTTTATTTTAAAAGGCAAAGTCCCCCAAAGCCATAGGTACTATCTCTTATCCTTCGTTTTGAATCTATCCTTTTTGTTTCAGCATGTCCGAAGAACTTAACTTGCCAAAGGGTGTACCAATACCTGGTTGGTTTAGACGGTTCTTAGAAGCAAGGGCCACTCAGCCAGGTCCTACCGTTCCTCCTCCCCCAGCTGCAGGAAATCATCCAGCTGTAGCAACACCTCTTCCTCCACCTCCTCCGCGGGGAAACACTTTTGCTAAGATATGTAAAGATTTTAAAGCTATGGGAGGAAAAGATTTTCATGGAACTGAGTTCTTTGTGGCAGCTAGAAATTGGCTGAAAGAAACCGAGGACTTATTCGTCATCTTTGAGGTAGAAGATAGGCAGAAAGTACAACTGGCAGTATGGCTACTAAAAGGTGAGGCTTCCTACTGGTGGGAAGTCACTAATGCGGAAAGACCAGTGGAAACATGGGAGGACTTTAGGGCAAGGTTTGAGGCTAAATTTCTCTCAGACGCGGAAAGGAGTTTGCAGTTGGAAAAATTCTCATTTCTTAAGCAAGGGAATAAGATAGTCAAAGAGTATGTTAATCAGTTCGATGAGCTGGCTAGGTTCGGACTGGACCTAGTCAACACCCCGCACAAAAAGGCTCTCCGTTTTGTCAAAGGGTTGAATGAGCCATTACACAGTTTGGCCATGACCCATATACCCATGGGAGCTACATATGAAAGGTTGGTACAGATGGCATTGCTGAACGAAGAGGATAAGGGCAAGAAGGAGACAAAGGCAGAAAGCTCTCAAGGGAAGAAAGAGGGTTTACAGCCTAAGAAAACAGACTATAAGAAGGGCGGGAAAGACAACAAAGAGAAGAGGAAGTGTAATTTCTGTGGCAAAGTGGGGCACTTAGTGAAAGATTGCCGAAAAAAGAAGGCCAAGATGAATGGCGGGTGCTTTTCTTGCGGTGAGACAGGCCACATGGCTAAGGACTGCCCAAAGAAACGGGGACAGGGGCAAAGTGCTGGATCCACCTCAGGGGCACAGGTTCATGTGCTAGAAGCGCCACCTCTGCAACAGCGAGGTATAAATACTTCTGTAGAAAGTGTAGTTTATCTTTATGATCACCTCGTTTGCACTTTATTTGATTCTGGCGCATCACACTCCTTTATCTCGTCTGCTTTAGTCGAATCTCTGCACCTAAAAACTAGTATGGTAGAGGACCCCTTAATTGTTTCAAACCCAATTGGGGGCTCGGCTCATTTGTCTATGATCTGTGTGGGATTGAAAATTTCTATTCTAAGCGTAGAATTTAAATGTAGTGCCTCTGTTTTGGGCTTTTCGGGATATGGTTTGATTTTGGGCATGGATTGGCTATCCAGTAATGGGGCCATCCTTGATTGTGAGAAAAGAGTTGTTAGGCTCCTGACCCAGCTCTGTAACACTTTGGAAATTTCTTGTAATCCCTCGTATGCAGTTATGCTTAGTTATCTTGAATCGCTAGATGCCTCTGTCGACAATTTGCAATCGGTTAGAGTGGTCCGGGAATATCCGGATGTCTTCGAAGAGGTGAAGGGCTTGCCTCCGAAGCGGGAGATAGACTTCCGCATATATCTTGTAGATAATGCAAAGCCCGTTGCGTTGCCTGTTAGACACATGGCTCCACGGGAAAGGAAAGAGCTCAGTAAAGAGCTTAGAAGGGGTTCATTAGAAGGAGCATTTCAGAATGGGGCACTCCAGTGGTGTTCGCTACAAAGGCGGATGGTTCACTGCGTCTATGTGTTGACTATAGGGAGCTCAACAAGCTAACGAAAAAGAATAGGCACCCTCTCCCCAGAATCGACGATCTGTTTGATCAACTTGTAGGAGCGTCTGTTTTCTCCCAACTCGATTTAGCGACCGGTTTTCATCAGCTAAGGGTGGCTGAAGATAGCATCGATAAAACGGCATTCAGAACCCCAGACGGCTTCTTTGAATGGCTTGTCATGCCTTTCGGCTTGACAAACGCACCTGCTTACTTCGTGGACCTGATGAGTAGGGTATTCAGAGATTTCCTCAATAAGTTCGTAGTGGTCTTCGTAGACGATATCCTTATCTTCTCAAAGAGTGAAGAGGAACACGCTCAGCACTTAAGGGCAATCATGGAAACTCTGCGAGTCCATCATCTAAAAGCCAAATTCTCCAAATGCCACTTTTGGAGAGAAGAGGTGAGGTTCCTTGGGCACATAGTATCCAAAGAAGGGTTAGCGGTGGACCCTGCTAAGGTAGTCGCGGTGCAGGATTGGAAGACGCCAAAGAACGCAACAGAGGTCCGAAGCTTTCTCGGGCTAGCAGGCTTCTATCGAAAATTCATCATAGACTTTGCAAAGATATCAGCTCCGCTCACAAAGTTGACCAAGAAGAATCTAGTGTTCAATTGGGACTTGGATTGCGAGTTTGCTTTCCAGCGACTGAAAAGAGCTCTTACAACAGCCCCAGTTTTGACATTGCCAGATGGAAGCAAGATGTTCACCGTTTATACAGATGCATGTGGGACAGGGCTAGGCGCTGTCTTAATGCAAGAAGGAAGGGTAGTAGCTTATGGCGGGAGGCAATTGAAAGTGCATGAAAAGAACTACCCGACCCACGATCTTGAGTTAGCTGCCATCGTCTTTGCACTCAAGTCTTGGCGACACTATCTCCTAGGTGAGAAGTTCGAACTTTACACGGACCATAAATTGTTGAAATACCTTTTCTCGTAGAAGGACCTTAACTTGAGGCAACAGAAATGGATGGAGTTTCTTGCCTCGTATGATTTCGAGATCTCCTATACTACGGGCAAAGGCAACGTAGTGGAAGACGCGTTGAGCCAAAAGAAACTGACCCTAAGCCCGCTGTTTTTTGAAAGACAAAGCCTAGAGTTTATAGCCAGTTTTGACTTTAGGCCCTCCTCCGATTTTGTACCAGGCTTGCTAGCATCTCTCGAAGTACGCCCGACTTTAGTGGACTCAATAGGGACAGCACAACGAGAAGACCCTCAGCTTGTGGAGACGTTTGATAGACTAATGAGGGGTGAGACTTCAAGTCACCTCAACAGATACTCCATCGACGATAAGGGTTGGCTAAGGCGAGACGGAAGACTATGCGTCCCACAGACAAGGGATTTAGTAAAGAAGGTTCTCGAGGAAGCCCATCACTCCAAGATGACGATACATCCGGGCGGAGATAAAATGTACAAGGACATAAAGAGGACTTTCTTTTGGAACGGCATGAAGAAGGACGTGGTAGATTTCGTGTCTAAGTGTATGGTGTGCCAACAGGTTAAGGCGGAACAGAAAAAGCCTGGCGGTCTGCTCCATCCTCTAGAGGTCCCGCAGTGGAAGTCTGATAGCATCTCAATGGACTTCATTGATGGGCTTCCTAGGTCTAGGAGAGGCAACACTAGCATTTGGGTAATAGTGGATAGGCTTACTAAAAGCGCCCACTTTTTACCTGTCAAGAGTAAAAGAACTGCCTCATCCCTAGCATCTCTTTACCTCAAGGAAATTGTTCGACTCCATGGAATACCATCCAGCATTGTTAGTGACCGAGACCCTATCTTCACAAGTGGTTTTTGGCGGAGTCTGCAAGAAGCGGTAGGCACACAGGTATGCTTGAGCACATCCTATCATCCCCAAACCGACAGCCAAACAGAAAGAGTGAACAGAGTTTTGGAGGACCTTTTAAGACTGTGCATCCTTGACTTCGGAGGAACGTGGGAAGACCATCTTCCTTTGGTGGAATTTGCCTACAACCACAGATATCAAGCAACCATCGGAATGGCGCCCTTCGAAGCTTTATATAGGAGACCGTGCCGATCGCCCACTTGTTGGTGGGAGTCTACTGATAAGCTCATACTTGGACCAGATATGATCCGAGAGACTTCAGAGAAAGTAGACTTAATACGAAGAAGGATGAAGACGGCCCAAGGCAGACAAAATGTAACACCCCACTCCCGCTACGGTCACTCACTAAGGGAATGCCATAACATTGGTGGAGTATTTTAAGTGAATATAGAACAGAAGAATTACAACAAGACAGATATAGGTAATACTTGAAAATTTAAAACATCATTTCATTTCAGCGGAAAGCAAAACATGTTTGGTTACATCACAAAACCATAATAAGAGTCAAGTACAAAATATCCATCCTGATAAATAAAAATACATAATCCCAATACATGAACTGATAGCCATAAAAGAAAAGGATAAGCTGAGCTTTACTCCTACGGTCCAAGCTCCAAAAGAGAATAAAGCAGCCTGATCAAAGCCCACTCGTACTGGGCCCACTCTGAGAACCTGAGGGTTGGAAAAAAAAGATAAAAACAACGGGGTCAGACATAAGTCTGAGCGAGTCCTATAACTTTAACAATGTAATCATTAAAGTAATAAGGATAAGATATAACTTGGTACGGTGTGACTAGGGATAAATGACTACACTCAGTAGCCAATCAAACTTAGAGAGAACTAAGACAACGAAAAAGACGCATTTACCCACCCAAGGATAATTACTACTCTGTACCACACCAGTCATTCCTACTTAAAGGTTGATCCCTCCCAAGGACTTAGAAAATTTTACCCAGTAGTTTCGTGTACCCCTAGCTCACTACATAGGTGTCGTCTGCCCCTATCTCCACTAAGTGTACCCACTACTCCCAAGCGATCGGCTCCCTACCGTAGATACCCGTGCTGGCCCCACAGTGGGGTGTATCACTTCCCAAAGTGGCAACCCGATACAATCAACGGTGCACGGCTTATACCTACACAATGCAACAACGTCTTACCTACCAGCCCGAGCCCACACACGCATATGAAACCCGTTGGACTTGCGTTGCCACCGCTAACCCGTTTTGGCCTCTTATAGTCAAGCCCAGTACGTGTGTCCCGTCCTCGACATGGGTCGAGCCCAATAAGATACATATGGGTTACTGGTTGAAATGGGCCCCCACAAGCTACCCACCTAAGCTTGTCCCCTTTTTCTAGTGCATCCCACTTAACCCTTTAATCATGTTTAATTACATGTTTCCACTTGGTTAAGTATTCTAATCATATTTTCTATTGCCACCCAAGGCAACCCACTAGATTTCCACATGCCACCCAAGGCACCCACTTAACCCTTCATGTCCCTCTACATGCTAATATGGTTAAGTGTTTCTTAATTAGTTAATTAAGATCATGACCTCATAAAGACCTCTCACATTAGACCATCTTTTTATGACCGCTGGATATGCCGGTTGGTTCCGGGCAGACTTCTGTCATAAAAAGGGTCTAACCTCGTGTCTTTACTTTAATCACGTATTTAATTTATGACTAAGACCTCTCACATTGGGCCAATCATTTGTAGCCGCTGGATGGCCGGTCGGTTCCGGGCAGACTTCCGCTACAAAAGGGTCCAACCTCGTGTCTTAGTTGATTAATTACACCTAATTAATCACCCCCATAATTAATTATCCCTAATTAATTACACATTTTTAAGAATATGGGTAGACCTAACTCAATAGGTAAATTCCCAATTCCATAGTATGGGTAGACCTAACTTAATAGGTAAATTCCCAACTCCATGATGTGGGTAGACCTAACCTAATAGGTAAATTCCCAATTATGTCCATTCATTTTATGTTATGCTTAATCATAACAACTTTACACCTTTTTATAATCATGCATATTATCCCCATCGTTTCCCACGTAATTCGTTTACATAACACGTCATACATAGGGACAACTTTGCATATGTTATGCACATCATAAAAAGAGACAAACTTGCATATGAACTTGCATAAAACTTGCATGTGAACTTGCATATGACTTGCATAAAACTTGCATATGAACTTGCATATAAACTTGCATAAAACTTGCATATGAACTTGCATACCATGTCATATCACAAAGGCAAACTTGCATATGTTATGCACATCATAGAAAGAGACTATCTTGCACATGAATCTTGCATATAAACTTGCATATCATGTCATATCACAAAGGCAAACTTGCACATGTTATGCATATCATAAAAAGAGACTATCTTGCACATGAATCTTGCATATAAACTTGCATATCATGTCATATCACAAAGGCAAACTCGCATATGCTATGCATATCATAAAAAGAGACTAACTTGCATATGATCTTGCATAAACTTGCATAAAACTTGCATATGAACTTACATGACACATCATATCATAAAAAGAGGCAAGTTTACATATGAACTTATAACATATGACAACCACAACTTGCATAATCCACATTTACATCCATAACCTCCTAATATCCTATCCTAATTAGTTTAGCAATTACTTGCTAAAGGCATAGGAACTCACCAAAACCAAGATTAGCAAACTTATGAAGTAGAACTAGTTGCTAAATATGAAGAAAATGATGATTAGAGGTTGATTAGCTTGCAACTTCCTTCATAAACTAGTGGAGGCTCCTCTTAGGTTTGATTTTGGTGGCATGATGGCATCATTTCTATTTTTAGTATGGATTAGGCTTGCATTAGGGTGTATTTATAGGATTAGGGTGTGTTTTAGACCATAGGATTAACCCTAGGTTAGATTAGGTCCGTCAGATTTAGGAAGTCTCTAGAACACAGCCTAGCCCTAGCCAGAAAACCAGACCTGGTGCACCCAGGCTAAATGGCTCGACACCCCGTGTCGACAGGCAAGTCGACAGGGCAGTCGACTTCCCAGTCGACAGGCCTGTCGACATGGCTAGGGCGGGAATTTTCCCGCCTGGCCCCGCTGGTTGAAATTAAAAATCTGAATTTGAATTTTAAATCTGTTTTTAACTTTAAATTTTCTACAAACTTCATTGGGCCATAACTGGGCCATACGGACTCCGATTTACAAAATTTCGGACTCTATTTCGCGTATTTTTCCGAGACGAACGCAATGACACAGCCCGTTTCCCCCAATTCTCACATTTGAGATTATTTATCCTGCAATTAGTGAATTTTAGCATTAACTGAAATACGGGGTGTTACATTCTCCCCTCCTTAAAGGATTTCGTCCCCGAAATCTCTAAGCTAAGGAGAATGCATATCCTACCATCCAAACAACCATCTACTCAATCCATCAAACACGGGCATCCATTGTCCTTAAAACAGTTTCTAATGATGTATGAGCATATGCAAAAAGTGTGTGTATATGTTCCCTATCTAATGTATGAACATATGCAAACCATGATAGTGCCATGCATCCATTATGTATGCGAGAGAATCCTATCGACACATACAATATCTACATGAGTGCACAATCATTCACCAAAATGCATCATCCATATGATAACACAATCATTATACATCCACACAATTTTATGCAATATGCAATATGAAGTGATTGAGCCGGTCTAGTGCCTAGAGTGTGTGTATATGCATCCTCGAGCAACCACTAGCAACCACTTGCATCCACATGCATCCATCAAACATAACATGTCTCAAACACATGTTTCAACCATAGGTTTACCCTATCTAAAGGTCAAAGGTACTTAATGAGAGGACATACTAAAGATAAGATAAGTACTAATCAAACGATAAAGGAGAAGTTAAAAGACATACCCTCAAAAAGGAACGGGTACAATGAACGCATCTTCGCTTCCGTCTCCCAAGTAGCGTTGCCCTCGTCTTCTCCCCATTGTACTTTGACTAGTTGAACCTCTCGATTCCTCAATTTCCTAGTCTCTGACCCAAGGATGCGGGTAGGAGCTCGTCGAATAGTCGCATCACGCTCTACTTCCACTTCTTTAAGCAAGCTCGGCTCTACCACCTCTGTGGTTTCATGTAAGCACTTCCTCAAATGGGACACATGGAATACATCATGTACACCACTAAGTCTGTCGGGCAACTCCACTCTATATGCCATCCGTCCAATTCTTTCCTTAATGGGAAATGGCCCTACGAACCTTGATGCTAACTTCCCAACAGATCCAAAGCGAACCACATTTCGTAACGGAGACACTTTGACAAAGACCATGTCCCCAACTTCAAACTCGAGATCCGTCCTTCTCTTGTCCACATAAGACTTTTGCCTATCCTGCGCTGCTTTCATCCTTCTTCGAATCAAGTCAATCTTCTCAGAAGTCTCCCTAACCATATCAGGCCCAAGCAAAATCTTGTCCGTAGATTCCCACCAACATGTAGGTGATCGACAAGGCCTTCCATAAAGAGCTTCGAAAGGAGCCATACCAATACTGGACTGAAAGCTGTTATTATATGCAAACTCCACCAATGGAAGATGCTCTTCCCATGTACCTCCAAAATCTAAGATACAAAGCCTCAAAAGGTCTTCTAGGACACGATTCACCCTCTCAGTCTGGCCGTTCGTCTGAGGATGATATGCGGTGCTCAGACACAATTGAGTCCCCACTGCTTCTTGCAAACTTTTCCAGAACTCGCTAGTGAAGATAGGATCTCGGTCACTCACTATGCTAGAGGGTACCCCATGCAATCGAACTATCTCTCGAAGATATACTGAAGCTAGCCATGGAGCGGTCCTCTTGCTCTTCACAGGTATGAAATGGGCGCTTTTAGTAAGTCTGTCTACCACCACCCAAATTCCCGTATTACCCTTTCTCGATCTGGGTAACCCGTCAATAAAATCCATCGAGACGCTATCCCACTTCCATTGCGGAACTTCCAAAGGGTGAAGCAACCCACCTGGTTTCTTTTGCTTCGCTTTCACCTGTTGGCATACCAAGCATCGAGCGACATATTCAGCCACATCTTTCTTCATACTGGCCCAGAAGAAAACCCGCCTCATGTCTTGGTACATCTTGTCCCCACCGGGATGAATGGTCATCCTAGAACGGTGCGCATCATCAAGAATAGCCTTCCTCAAACCCTCGTCTTGCGGTACACAAAGTCTACCGTCTCTACGCAAGCACCCCCTATTGTCTAGGGTGTACCTACTCTAATGGCTGGATGACTCCCCCCTTATGAGCTTCTCTACCAACTCAACCAACTGTGGGTCGTCCCTCTGTGCTTCTCCAACCCGCCCCAAAAGAGTAGGTCTGACCTCCAAGGATGCTAGCAAACCGGGTATAAAGTCAATGGAAGGTCTGAAAACAAACATCGAGATAAATTCCAAGTTTCGATGTTCTACGAACAATGGACTCAAGGACAACCTTTTTCTGCTCAAGGCGTCTGCCACCACGTTACCCTTGCCAGGGGTATATGCTATCTCGAAATCATAGGATGCTAAGAACTCCATCCACCTTTGCTGTCTCAAATTCAAATCCTTCTGAGAAAACAAGTACTTCAATGATTTGTGGTCAGTGAATAATTCGAATCTCTCACCAAGAAGATAATGGCGCCAAATCTTAAGCGCGAAAACAATAGCGGCCAACTCTAAGTCAGGGTAGGGTAATTTTTCTCATGCACTCTCAACTGCCTTCCACCATAGGCTATTACCCTTCCCTCTTGCATTAAGATTGCGCCTAGTCCTGTCCCACAAGCATCGGTATAGACAACAAATGGCTTGCTCCCATCTGGCAACACTAAAACTGGAGCAGTGGTTAAAGCTCTCTTTAACCGTCGGAACGCATCATCACAATCTACGTCCCATGCGAAAACAAGATTCTTCTTCTTTAAGCGGGTTAATGGGGCTGATATCTTCGCGAAGTCTTTGATAAACTTCCTATAATAACCCGCCAACCCTAAGAAACTTCTTACTTCGGTAGCATTCTTCGGAACCTTCCAATCCTGAATTGATACAACCTTCGCGGGATCCACAGCTATCCCTTCCTTGGAGACCACGTGCCCCAAGAACCGCACCTCCTTCCTCCAGAAGTGACATTTAGAGAATTTAGCCTTAAGGCTATGTGCTCGAAGGGTCTTCAATACCTCCCCAAGATGTAGGGCATGCTCTTCTTCACTCTTAGAAAATACTAAGATATCATCCACAAAGACCACCACGAATTTATTAAGGAACTCCCTGAACACCCTACTCATCAAGTCAACAAAGTATGCAGGGGCGTTCGTCAACCCAAATGGCATCACCAGCCACTCATAGAAACCATCCGGAGTCCTAAAGGCAGTCGTGTCTATGCTATCCTCAGCCACCCTCAACTGATGAAACCCCGTGGCTAAGTCCAACTGAGAAAATACTGAAGCGCCAACCAACTGATCGAAAAGATCATTAATCCTCGGCAATGGGTGTCTATTCTTCTTTGTGAGCTTGTTGAGTTCTCTATAGTCTACACAAAGTCTGAGGGACCCATCCGCCTTCGTAGCAAAAACTACTGGAGCACCCCACTCCGATATACTTCGTCTTATGAACCCCTTCTCAAGCAACTCCCCTACTTGCTTATGGAGTTCCCTCCTCTCACGAGGAGCCATGTGGCGCACTGGTAAAGATACAGGTTTAGCATTATCCGCCAGATATATTCGGAAGTCAATCTCCCGCTTCGGAGGTAAGCCCTTCACCTCCTCAAACACATCCGAGTATTCCCGGACCACTCTAACAGATTGCAAACTCTCGACCGAAGCGTCAAGCGATTCAAGATAACTTAGCATAACAGAATCCATGGGATTACAAGAGATCTCGAGAGTGTTACCCAAGCAGGTCATGAGCCTAACAACTCTCCTTTCGCAATCAAGAACAGCACCATTACTGGATAACCAGTCCATGCCCAAAATTAACCCATAGCCCGTGAAGCCCAAAACAAAAGCATCACATCTAAACTCAATGCTAAGTATAGAAATCTTCAAACCCAAGCATATCATGGACAAATAAGTGGAGCCCCCAATTGGGTTTGAAACAACCAAGGGATCATCTACTAGACTGGTGTCTAAGTGCAGTGACTCAACTAATGATGATGAGATAAACGAATGCGATGCGCCTGAATCAAACAATGTACGGACAGGATGATCAAATAGAAAACCCAGACTTTCAACGGAAATAGTTCTACCTCTTTCCTGAATTGGTGGAACCGCGAGAGCCTGTACTTGCCCCCTAGCCTGACCCGGTGCCATAAGAGCTTGCACTTGTCCTCCTGAGGTAGATCCCGTCCTTTGCCCCTTCTTAGGGCAATCCTTCACTAGATGCCCTGCTTCGCCACAGTGAAAGCAACCAGTCTTCTTCTTCTTTCTACAATCTTTGCTTATGTGGCCTGGTATCCCACAATTGAAGCACTTCTTCTTCCCCTTGCCACCGTTGCCTTTCCCACCTTTGTTTTGCTGTTGTTACTGAGGTCTCTTTTGATCTCCCTTCTTCTCGGGTGCCTTATTAGCATTGGGACCCTTCTCTTCTTCATGCATGAGTGCCATGTCAACTAGCTTCTCAAAGGTGGCCCCCATAGGGATATGAGTCATAGCCAACCCATGCATTGGTTCATTCAAGCCTTTCACGAACCTCAAAGCCTTCTTCTCCGGTGTATTCACCATGTCTAGGCCAAACCTTGCCAATTGATTAAACTTGTTGACATATTCCTTCACTGAGAGATTTCCTTGCTTTAGAGTCAAGAATCTTTCCATATACAAGTTTTCCTCCGCCCTTGAGAGAAACTTTGCCACAAATCTTTCCCTAAAATCCGCCCAAGAGTCAACGGGGCGTTCTCCATTAGTGACCTCCCACCAGAATGAGGCCTCTCCCTTCATTAACCAAGCAGCTAACATGACTTTCTTTCCTTCTTCCATCTCAAAGATATCTATCAACTCTTCCACCTCCTTAAGCCAATCTCTAGCCTCCACAAAAGTTTCAGATCCTTGAAAAGGTTTTCCTCCCATAGCTTTGAATTCCTTACAAGTCTTAGCAAAAGTATCTGTGCGAGGAGGAGGGGGAGGAGGAAGATCGGGTGCTACGGTTGGTGGAGGAACATTTGCTGGACCCGCAGTGGTGGCCCTGGCCTCCATCAATCTCCTATACCATACTGGTATCGTCACACCCTCCGAAAAGTTAAGATCCTCAGCCATGCTGAAACAAAAAAGGAAAGATTCAAAACGGAGAATTCGAAGGATAAAGATATGGCTATTGGGGATTATGCTTTTCTTTCAAAAACTTTTCTCTTTAAAGACATGTTTTTGAAAATATCTCTTCCAAAAATGTTTTTAGAAAATTAGTTTTCTAAAAATTTTATCTATTCTGGTAACCTTTGCTCTGATACCACGTGTAACACCCCACTCCCGCTACGGTCACTCACTAAGGGAATGCCATAACATTGGTGGAGTATTTTAAGTGAATATAGACCAGAAGAATTACAACAAGACAGATATAGGTAATACTTGAAAATTTAAAACATCATTTCATTTCAGCGAAAAGCAAAACATGTTTGGTTACATCACAAAACCATAATAAGAGTCAAGTACAAAATATCCATCCTGATAAATAAAAATACATAATCCCAATACATGAACTGATAGCCATAAAAGAAAAGGATAAGCTGAGCTTTACTCCTACGGTCCAAGCTCCAAAAGAGAATAAAGCAGCCTGATCAAAGCCCACTCGTACTGGGCCCACTCTGAGAACCTGAGGGTTGGAAAAAAAAGATAAAAACAACGGGGTCAGACATAAGTCTGAGCGAGTCCTATAACTTTAACAATGTAATCATTAAAGTAATAAGGATAAGATATAACTTGGTGCGGTGTGACTGGGGATAAATGACTACACTCAGTAGCCAATCAAACTTAGAGTGAACTAAGACAACGAAAAAGACGCATTTACCCACCCAAGGATAATTACTACTCTGTACCACACCAGTCATTCCTACTTAAAGGTTGATCCCTCCCAAGGACTTAGAAAATTTTACCCAGTAGTTTCGTGTACCCCTAGCTCACTACATAGGTGCCGTCTGCCCCTATCTCCACTAGGTGTACCCACTACTCCCAAGCGATCGGCTCCCTACCGTAGATACCCGTGCTAGCCCCACAGTGGGGTGTATCACTTCCCAAAGTGGCAACCCGATACAATCAACGGTGCACGGCTTATACCTACACGATGCAGCAACGTCTTACCTACCAGCCCGGGCCCACACACGC
This sequence comes from Allium sativum, assembly GCA_030737875.1. Taxonomy (NCBI): domain Eukaryota; kingdom Viridiplantae; phylum Streptophyta; class Magnoliopsida; order Asparagales; family Amaryllidaceae; genus Allium; species Allium sativum. The sequence continues at coordinate 384,935,055 of CM060916.1, read as the reverse complement.
ATATGAAACCCGTTGGACTTGCGTTGCCACCGCTAACCCGTTTTGGCCTCTTATAGTCAAGCCCAGTACGCGTGTCCCGTCCTCGACATGGGTCGAGCCCAATAAGATACATATGGGTTACTGGTTGAAATGGGCCCCCACAAGCTACCCACCTAAGCTTGTCCTGTTTTTCTAGTGCATCCCACTTAACCCTTTAATCATGTTTAATTACATGTTTCCACTTGGTTAAGTATTCTAATCATATTTTCTATTGCCACCCAAGGCTACCCACTAGATTTCCACATGCCACCCAAGGCACCCACTTAACCCTTCATGTCCCTCTACATGCTAATATGGTTAAGTGTTTCTTAATTAGTTAATTAAGATCATGACCTCATAAAGACCTCTCACATTAGACCATCTTTTTATGACCGTTGGATATGCCGGTTGGTTCCGGGCAGACTTCTGTCATAAAAAGGGTCTAACCTCGTGTCTTTACTTTAATCACGTATTTAATTTATGACTAAGACCTCTCACATTGGGCCAATCATTTGTAGCCGCTGGATGGCCGGTCGGTTCCGGGCAGACTTCCGCTACAAAAGGGTCCAACCTCGTGTCTTAGTTGATTAATTACACCTAATTAATCACCCCCATAATTAATTATCCCTAATTAGTTACACATTTTTAAGATTATGGGTAGACCTAACTCAATAGGTAAATTCCCAATTCCATAGTATGGGTAGACCTAACTTAATAGGTAAATTCCCAACTCCATAATGTGGGTAGACCTAACCTAATAGGTGAATTCCCAATTATGTCCATTCATTTTATGTTATGCTTAATCATAACAACTTTACACCTTTTTATAATCATGCATATTAACCCCATCGTTTCCCACGTAATTCGTTTACATAACACGTCATACATAGGGACAACTTTGCATATGTTATGCACATCATAAAAAGAGACAAACTTGCATATGAACTTGCATAAAACTTGCATATGAACTTGCATAAAACTTGCATGTGAACTTGCATATGACTTGCATAAAACTTGCATATGAACTTGCATATAAACTTGCACAAAACTTGCATATGAACTTGCATACCATGTCATATCACAAAGGCAAACTTGCATATGTTATGCACATCATAGAAAGAGACTATCTTGCACATGAATCTTGCATATAAACTTGCATATCATGTCATATCACAAAGGCAAACTTGCACATGTTATGCATATCATAAAAAGAGACTATCTTGCACATGAATCTTGCATATAAACTTGCATATCATGTCATATCACAAAGGCAAACTCGCATATGCTATGCATATCATAAAAAGAGACTAAATTGCATATGATCTTGCATATAAACTTGCATAAAACTTGCATATGAACTTACATGACACATCATATCATAAAAAGAGGCAAGTTTACATATGAACTTATAACATATGACAACCACAACTTGCATAATCCACATTTACATCCATAACCTCCTAATATCCTATCCTAATTAGTTTAGCAATTACTTGCTAAAGGCATAGGAACTCACCAAAACCAAGATTAGCAAACTTATGAAGTAGAACTAGTTGCTAAATATGAAGAAAATGATGATTAGAGGTTGATTAGCTTGCAACTTCCTTCATAAACTAGTGGAGGCTCCTCTTAGGTTTGATTTTGGCGGCATGATGGCATCATTTCTATTTTTAGTATGGATTAGGCTTGCATTAGGGTGTATTTATAGGATTAGGGTGTGTTTTAGACCATAGGATTAACCCTAGGTTAGATTAGGTCCGTCAGATTTAGGAAGTCTCTAGAACACAGCCCAGCCCTAGCCAGAAAACCAGACCTGGTGCACCTAGGCCAAATGGGTCGACACCCCGTGTCGACAGGCAAGTCGACAGGGCAGTCGACTTCCCAGTCGACAGGCCTGTCGACAGCCCTGTCGACATGGCTAGGGCGGGAATTTTCCCGCCTGGCCCCGCTGGTTGAAATTAAAAATATGAATTTGAATTTTAAATCTGTTTTTAACTTTAAATTTTCTGCAAACTTCATTGGGCCATAACTGGGCCATACAGACTCCGATTTACAAAATTTCGGACTCTATTTCGCGTATTTTTCCGAGACGAACGCAATGACGCAGCCCGTTTCCCCCAATTCTCACATTTGAGATTATTTATCCTGCAATTAGTGAATTTTAGCATTAACTGAAATACGGGGTGTTACACAAAAGTCCTACGCCGACAAGAGGAGGACCGACCTTGAATTTGAGGTTGGGGACAAAAATTTTCTTAAGGTATCTCAGCTAAGGAACGTTGTTCGTTTTGGAACCACAGGAAAGCTAGCACCAAGGTTCGTAGGGCCATTCCCTATCATCGAGAGAATAGGGAAAAGGGCCTATAGATTAGAGCTACCCGAAAAATTGGCCGGAGTTCACAACGTCTTTCACGTTTCACATCTCCGAAAATGTCTACATGAGTCTACTGAAGTGGTAGAGCCAAATATCCTAGAAGAAGCTGAAGTGGAACGCAAAGCAACCGTAAGGAAAGTTCCAACCCGCATATTAGGAACGGAAGTGAAGAAGCTACGCAACCGCGAAGTCAAGCTCGTCAAAGTTCAGTGGAGCAACGCCGAAGAAGATGCAACTTGGGAAACTGAAGCTAGAATACGCGCAGCCTACCCTTTTCTTTTCGAGGGTACACCTTTGATCTTTCCTTTTTCCTTAAGTTGCACTTTTATCTTTTTTAGGTATATCTCCTCGACCTTATCTTTTAGGAAGAAACCCTTTGGATGAAAACATGTGATTGAAACATGTTATGGATGATGGTCGCAAGTGGTTGCTAGTGATTGCTAGTGGTTGCTCGTGGTTGCATATACACACACAATCTAGGTTTTAGATCGGCTCAGTCACTTCATATTGCATATGGATAAATGTATTTATATTCGTATATGGTTGAACTTTAATGTGTTGTCATATGGATGTTACATTTGTATGAATGATTGTGCACTCATGTAGAATCATGAACAGGAAAATTTGCATACATAATGGATTCATGGCACTCACATAGTTTGCCTTAAGGAGGTCAACTGAATTAGTAGACCGCCTGATTTTGCATTAGATAAGTACATGTACACACACACTTCGCATATGATCATGAAGCATTAGAAGTCTTTTAAGGACAATGGATGCTCGTGTTTGATAGATGAGTAGATGGATGTTTGGTTGTTAGGATATACATTCTTCCTGAACTTGAAGATTTCGGGGACGAAATCCTTTTAAGTGGGGGAGAATGTAACACCCCATGTATTCTATAATAGTGAAATTCACAAATTAAAGTATAACTAATTTCAAATCAAATAAATAAGGGAAATGGGATACGCCATTGCGTTCATCTCGGAATTCTGCTTGAGATAGAGTCCGAGTTTGCGTAAAACGGACTCCGTATGAAGGAGTTATGGCCCCCGGAGGTTTCAGAATTCAGTTTAAAATTCAAAACAGACCAAAACAGCTCAGAGAAACTAATTCAAATTCAAAAATCGGGCCCAATTGGCCAGGGCGGGAAAATTCCCGCCCAAGGCACCCAGGTCGACTTGGCAGTCGACCTGAGGCTAGCCAGGTCGATTGGGCAGTCGACCTGGGTAACCTGTGTCGACTGCCAAGTCGACACGGTGTCGACTGGGGTGTCGACCTGGCCCCTGAGCCAGGTCGAACCCAGCCCACCCTGGCTGGCCTAGTCTGTACTTGGTTGATTTTCTGAGCCTTGCCTTGTCACTTGGGCTAGGTGTCAGCTCCTGGTTGGTCTCTCCTTTGAACGAACGGCTATTATTAAACCAAGCTTCATCGACGGTCTAAATCAACACACAAACTCTTTAAAAAGGACCTAAGACTAACCCAAATACACACAAACAAAAATGGAGATGAGACCGTCATGCTGCTGAGGAGAGACTAGAGATAGCCGTCAGAAATTGAGAGACAATTAGGAGATAAATCAAAAGCTTAAAGCAACGTTAATTGAATCAAAACAACGCTTACAACAAAGGATAGCATCTCCAAATTCAGAATTCAGATTCCTGAATTGAAGATTCATCATACGTTGTAAGTAGAGTGCTATTCCGATGTGAATAATTAATTGCGTTTGATTTGTATAAAATGCGAAATGGAATTGTGGCGATAACAATCTATATTTGTATGTTATTTTGATTCTAAACGATTTGGGAATGTTATGGTATACGATTGGATATTTGAAAGAATGTGATTTGCGTTGGAAGTTAACAACGAAATGGAATTGTGGCGATAATAATCTATATTTGTATGTTATTTCGATTCTAAATGATTTGGAAATGCTATGGTATACGATTGGATTCATACAAGTATATGATTTATGTTGACAACCATATGTTGTGGAATTTTAATTGGAATTCATGCAAGTATATGATTCATTATTATGCTAATATGATGTACATACTTTTATGATCACTTTTAGTGTGTAATTGGACTCGACTAAGTACTATGATTTATATGAATCTATGTTGAAATTGGCAAATCATACTTTTGTGTTAGAAACAAAAGTAAGCACCTTTATGAACATGACTAAACTATGTTTGGTATTATGCCTAGTTGAAACATGTTTTAGGCCTAAGTTGTTATCAAAACCATATGGTGATATATGTGACACAATTAAGTTAGATTTACATCCCAGTTGCAAGTTTACAATGATTCATGTTTAAGTATTATTTATGCCATGATTACATGAATAGAATGATTCATGTTTAAGTATTATTTATGCCATGATTATATGAATAGAACGATTCATGTTTAAGTATTGTTTATGCCATAATCATATGAATAGAATGATTCATGTTTAAGTATTGTTTATGCCATGATTATATGAATAAAATGATTCATGTTTAAGTATTATTTATGCCATGATTATATGCTGTTACAATTGCAAGTTCACATGTGCCTACTTTATGTTAATTGAATCGTTATGTTGCAAGTTCATGCGTTCACACTCCCCTTTTTATGTCACCTCATAAACATCATATTATAAGCCTCCCCTTTTCATATGGCTAAGTTGGGTTTAAATATTAAATCCAACATATCTTACATTGTAGCAAACGTGTAAAACGGGGGTAATGACGTTTGGGTTAAAATATAGAACATATGCGTGGCATGTTTGATGCATGCCAACAACCTTGAAAAACAATTAAGTGGCATAAATAAATTTTAACCAATAAAGATAAATTTGAATAATGGGCCGCAAATATTTACATATAAAAAGAAAAGAGACAAAATATGTAAATGTAGAAAATACGATGTGTTTAACCCGAGGTTGGATTGAGTTGTGATGTAAACCTGCCCGGAACCGCCCGGCTGTCCAGTAGTCACAACAATACCTATCCAATGTGGGTGGTTAAACACGAAGCCCAATAAGGATATGAGGTTAGACTGAGTTGTGGCGTAAGACAGCCCGAACCCAACCGGCAACAGGCAGCCACAACAATACCTGTCTAATGTGAGAGGTCGAGGCTTTAATAAGACAATTAAGGCTGAGTCAGGATTGATAGGATTAAGTAAATTATATTAATACTTAATCAAAATGGAACATGCTAAACTAAACAGACTGATTGGGGGTTAGGTTTATTAAACACTTAACCAACTTAGCATGTTGGCTAGAAATAGAAAACCTAGTAGCGGGGGACCCTTTTCAGCAGTAACCCTACAAGGTGTATCAGGATACCCTGAACTAGACAGGGTGGGGCACGATTACTGGGCTGACTGTAAGAGGTCAAATCGACGGCAGTGGTGCAGCAGTGTAGGTTCTAACGGGGTGCGGGCGTGCACACACTCCGGCGCAGGAAAATAAGGCGTTGGGCACCAGTAGCATACCTGTGCATTCTAGAATTGTGTCGGGCCGCCACCATGGGACTTGATACACCCCATGATGGGACCAGCATAGGTAACTACAACATCGGAGGGGCCGTAAGACACATGTAACTATGCGAGTAGGAGCCGATAATCAGAAATGGATCACTTCACCCTGATTATGGGGTGCCTGTTGGGAACTAGTTTATATGGGTACAGAGATTAATATGGGGTACGATAGTATATTCGACCCTAGACAACTTAACTTAGTTTATGGTGCTTTCCCATTTCCAGTTTATGCTTATCATACCCAGTTCTTTATTCTTAGACTGAATAGTCCTAGACTTACTCAGGCTTTATGTCTGACTCTACTTTTCTTTCGTCTTCTTTTCTTCCGTTTACCCCCCCCCCACCCCCCAGGTCCACAGGGAGGGAATACCGCAGCTTGACCAGCTTTCACATCCTGCTTGAAGAGAAAGAATGTATTGCTTGGACCTTTTTCCATTTTGGACTATGGCTTTGGGCAGCAATTATGGACTTTTGCAGTTTATTTATGTTTTCTTTATGCTTCTTTAATAATGTAATCAAGACAGTTATGAAGATGTTATGTTTTTGGAAGAATTATTAGACAAGTATGGCATGTTTTTGTGAACACGTATTTTGATGAAATAAAATGTTGTTGTTTTTCCGCTGTTCAAAAATATGTGTTCTTATATCTGTCTTGTATATCTGTGACTTATACTTATAAACCTCCACCAAAATTAGGGCATTCCCTTTGAGAGTGACCCTAACGGAGGTGGGGTGTTTCACCTAAGGTGGAGGAGAAGTGTTTCAACTGCGATAAGCCAGGGCATATTAAGAAGAATTTCCCTGAGCCGCTAAAGTATAAGAAGGTTATGAAGGTATATGCATTAGGTGTTGTGCCATCTTCTTTGAGAGCTCTGGTTACAACAGAGAAGGAGAAGAGTGTTGTTATGAAAGGTATTCTTCCTATAAGAGATGCTCCAGTTCGAAATTTATTTGATACTGGAGCATCGCATTCTTTTATCCGTATTGAGCTTGTGTGCATGTTAGGTTTAGAACTTGAGACTGTTAATAGACCATTAGTTGTGACTAACCCAGTAGGAAATCTTCTAATTTTTATATGCTTTATCATGGTATATTCTTATCAAGTCTTGATTTCTCTTTTGTTTATGATGTTTTTTTTTTCAAATTTCTCTGGGTTCAGGATTATTCTGGGTATATACTTGCCCAAGAGATACGCAAAACTAATGGATTGTGAGAAGCTTGAGGTGACAATCGTGAATGTTGAAGGCAAATGGTTATGATACGTTATTTATCAGAGGATGGAGTCCTAGTCAGCATTTTATATACGCTTGCTATTCCATAAAATAGGTTGTCATCGGTGCCGATCCTTAGAGAGTTTTCTGATGTTTTTGGCAATGTCAAGGGACTATCGCTGTATAGTGAAATTGAATTTCTAATTGATCTAGAGGATGAAGCCTAACTTATTGTTATTCCTCCTAGGCGGATGGCACCTAGGAAATAACGAGAGTTGGAGGTGTAAGTGAATGGTTTTTTGAATAAAGGATTCATTTGGAGAAGTATAATCGAGTGGGGTGCACCAATTGTGTTTGCGATCAAGGCCGATGGATCATTTATATTATGTATGGATTATAATGAGCTAAAAAAGGTGACCAAGTATCCATTGTCGATGATTGATGAATTTTTTATCAGCTTCACAAAGTTTGTTTTACCAAATAGATTTGGCGATGGGATTTCACCAACTGAGAGTGGCTAAGGATGGTGTGCCAAAGACTGCTTTTAGGACACCATCTGGATTCTATTAGTAGCTAATGATGTTGTTTGGATGGAGAAATGCACTAAGTATTTTGTTGATCTTATGAATATAGTTTTCACATATCAGTAGGTTCATGCTTGTATTCGTGGATGATATATTGGTTTACTCTGTGACTGGAGAAGAACACAAGATGCATTTGAGAATTAGTTTTGGAAATTCTGCGATCAATTGAGAGCTATATTTTCAACTTGTCACACCTGGAAGGAAGAAGTGAGATTCATAGGTCTTATCGGATCAGGACAAGGAATAGCAGGAGATCAAGCTAAGGTGGCAACAATCCAAGATTGGGATTAATCTAAGAGCACTACAGATGTTAGAAGTTTCCTTGGTTTAGCTGGATATTATCGATGGTTTATCAAGGAATTTTTGAAAATAGCTGCACCATTGACTGGATTGATGAAGAAGGATCAAGTTTTTGCATGAGATGTGAGATGTGAGCATGCTTTTGTGGTCTTGAAAGAGAGATTAACAAATACTCCTGTGTTGGTTATTCTGAGTGAAAACAAAGAAATAGTTGTTTATACCAATGTGTATGGTACTTGATTAGGAGCAATGCTGATGCATTAAGGACAAAGAGCCTCAAAGCAGATCAAACAGTCGAAACAGAGTGCATTTGAATAGTTCAAGATATACGAAGTAGAAAGCTTCGAAAATTTCAGGACAATCAAACCATAGAGCTTTGAAGTTGTAAAAGGTATAGTGAAGAAAATCACTACCCCTTATGCAAAGCTCCTGCTTATGAACAGGGGCGGACTTTCACTAAGGTAGAGGCTAAGTTTCTCATTATTTTTACTTCTTCCATTTTCAATTGTTGTAACCTTAGATCGATTTACGGGAAAATTCTAATTTAGACATTGTAGTCGTCCTATGAGTATAATGACTTAGAACTATGCCTTCACCTATGTTATATTCTTGATTATATGACTTTGACTTTGTGAACAACACATATCATAACTAATGTGCTTTAGACATTTAGACTGTGCATATTAGGCCTATGTGACCTGAATCTTTTGGCATGGCATAGTATATGATCCCTTTAGGGATAAGGACTATTGGATTCACATAGCATACGTTCCAAACCCCAACAAATGTTATCACCGTTATCATCCAAATGATACAGAGCCAATTTTTCTCTCAATAAGGCAAATTTCCTTAAAACAGACCCTTCTAAAATATTATCAAAGGAAAATTCCGACGGGGGATCTAAGTTGCCTCTATAAACATCAATAACCAAAGCATTCTTAAATCAACAAATCTCAAATAGCTCTCTAAATTCTACGGGTAATCTAGAAATCAAAGCATCATGCCAAAAATAATGATATTACCTAAATGAACAGTCATCTTACAACCTAAATTTAAAAAATCAAAACCCCTGGGCCCTAGGAATTCTGATAATATCATTTTTTTTGGCATGTTGCTTGGATTTCTAGATTACGCCTAAAAGTAGAATTTAGAGAGCTATTTGAGATTTTTTGTTTTAAGAATGCTTTGGTTATTGATGTTTATAGAGGCAACTTAGATCCCCCATGGGAATTTTCCTTTGATAATATTTTAGAAGGGTCTGTGTTAAGGCAATTTGCTTTACTGAGAGCAAAATTGCCTTTGTATCATTTGGATGATAATGGTGATAACATTTGTTGGGGTTTGGATAAGATTCTTATGTATACAACTAATTCTATGTATAAATTTCTTAATTTTTCTGGTGTTTCTTTGCTTATCTTAAAAAATTTCTTTGGAAGTCTAATTCTTCGCCTAAAGCTAAGTTTCTTATGTGGTTGATTATTCATAAGAAACTTAATACAGTTGAGTTTTCAAAGATGAAAATATTATTTTCGTTGTTAAGTGTAGTTTTTGTGGTATTTTGGATGAGAATGTTAATCATTTATTTTTCTCTTGCTCTATTACTAATTATATTTTAAATATGGTGTTAAGGATTTTTGCTTTTAGTTGCTTTAATTCTTTTAGTAGCTGTGATTATTATTGGAATTGTGGTGGATTTGTTTTTAATTTCAGACAAAGATATGTGTTAGATTCTTTAGTTACTATTATTAGTTGGTACATTTGATCGGATAAAAATCAGAGGGTGTTCCATTTTTTTTCTGAGTCTGTTGATAAATTGATCATTTGGATTGTTACTATTGGAGAATTGAGTTTTGATGACAACAACCTTATTTCAATTATCATTGATTATAAAATATACGCTAACACTTTTTGTATAGAATATATATATATGTGTGTGTGTGTGTGTGTGTGCATGTGTAGGAATTATATACAGGAAATATTACTGAAGACTGCATAGTTATAAAGATGATAAAGATTCAAAGATCAGAGAAATTTCAAGACTCATGAGTAATCAAGATTTCAAGAGTTCAAAATTAATATATGTATAGAGTCTAGATTTTGTAAGACTCTAAATAGCACTCCAAATTCAAATTCAAATTCTGATTTTCAATTCTATCCTCAATCCTCTCTGTTTTATTTTTCTATTTTTCCTCAATCTTCTCTATTTTGTTTTTCTGTTTGTTTCTATTTTTATTCTTCTTTGTTTTTCAAACTTAAATTTTCATACTTTACTTTGTATATAGTTTAAAAACTTATAATTAAATAAATATATTTATATAGTTTAAAATATGTTTTCATGTGTTTTTCTATCATATAATATTAATTTACAACACTAGAATTTTACTCAAGAATTTCCAGAATTAGTTTTATATCAAAACATTTGAAAATGCTTTGAAAAATCAAAAATGTACATAGGTATGTCGACATAGCAAAAAGAGCATGTCGACATATAACTGTTATTTTTTTTATAATTTTGAAGGGAAGTGTCTTTTCACTTTTTGAAATGCTTCGGAACCGTTGCAACCCTTCATACTCTATAAAAAGAGGTTAAAACCGAATTTTTTAACACATCTTCTTCTCTGTCTTCATACTCTTTCATCCCACCATTATTCTTAATCTTTTTTATGATTCTTGCACTTATACTCTACCGAATTCACTTCTGTTTTGATCAAACTTCTTCTCTCTACACTCTCTTCTGTTTTGTTCAAACTTCTTCTCTCTACACTCTCTACTCTTTGAATCAAGTGCTATTGCAGAGTTATAGGCTGTTTTGTAATTGTTTGGGCTGAATAAACCCTATTTGTAAGTCAAAGAGGAATCATTGTATCCTTGTAGCCGTGAATTCAAGGAATAGGAGTCGGTGTGCCCTTATTGTGCCGTGAAATCAAGGGGTAGGAGTCGGTGTCTCCCTGTTGAGCCGTGAAATCAAGGAGGTTGTATTTCATTATTGGAAATAGTAATAAAACTCTGCACAATCTAGCGTTTTGCGGGACTGAACGTAGGAGTGATCCAAACCAGTAAAATCTGGTGTGTTTTTTTCCTTTTCTGCATTTTTATTTCTATTTATTTTACATTTGTGTTTAAATCTGTGTCTGTGATTATGTTTGTGGTGTTTGATTTATCCCATAGTTCACTTTAGATTTTAGTTTTGTTTAAATTCTTACAAACATATTCACCCCTCCCCCCTCTAGGGTTTGCTTTCGCTGAATGATCCATTCCGCAGTCCCTAACAATTAGTATCAGAGCAAGGTCTTTCAAAAAGTTCATAATTTGATTTTTGAAAATAGTGACAATGGCAACCAACACAGGTAGCAATAATAGTTCTTTTATAGAGAGTCAATCCACTATTAGACCACCATTGTTTAATGGTAGTAATTATTCATATTGGGCATGTAGAATGAAAATTTATTTATAGTCTATAGGATTAGACACATGGAATAGTACACAAAATGAATATGTTGAACCCACAACTACATTTGCACAATGGAAAAATGAACAAAAGGCTACTGCTCAGAGAAATTCTAAAGCCATGAAAATGTTATTTTGTTCATTAGATACAAATGAGTTTAATAGAGTATCCGTATGTAAGACTACTTGTGAAATCTGGAGAACTTTAAAAGTTACTCATGAAGGAACTAGTGAAGTTTAATAGACTAAGATAGGCATGCTAGTTAATCAATTTGAATTATTCAAAATGAAAGAGAATGAGTCTATTTTAGATATGTATTGCGGATTTCAAGAGATAACGCATTCAATAACAGTACTTGGAAAAACTTATTCCAAAGCAGATCAAGTAAGAAAAATATTAAATTCATTAACTTAAGAATGGGATTAGAAGACTTTGGCTATAGAAGAAGCCAATGATGTTAATGAAATGAAGATTGAAGAGTTAATTGGGAATTTGATGTCATATGAAGTTCAATTACAGAAAAGAAAAGAAAATAGATCAATTGAAAAGAAATTTATTGCACTGAAAGAATAACAAAGGATTCTGACTTTAGCAGTGAAATGATGAAGAAACAACACTCATGACAAACAATTTTAGAAAATTTCTAAAATATAGAAGGAAGGATTATAATCAAGCAAATTCAAAATTGAATGGTGGACGATGTTTTAACTGCAACAAATCAGGTCATGTAAATAAAATGTGTCCATATCCAAACAGATCTACTCAACAAACAGACAATGCCAGTTCATCAAGGAAAAGAAAGAAAACATACACAACAACATTAGATGATTTAGATTCGTCATCAAGTGATGAAGAACCAAAAACTGGTAATACAAATATATGCTTTACAGCAATTCAGAGTTCAGAAGACCATGAAGAAAAGGATCAAAAAACCGGGTATGCATTAATTAAATTTTAATTTTATTTGGTCGAATGGTTGCTTTTTTTGTTTGCTTTGATTTGAATTTAAAACTTTAAAATTTAATACTTTTTTTGAAATTTGAAATTCAAAATAATAATATAATATTAAATAAACAATAAATTAATAAAAATAAATTGTTTGTATGTTCATTAGGATTAGAAGTATTTCAGGAAATCATTAAATCTGAAATATAAATCGATAATTTAATTCAAAACTTGAAAATCCAATTTCCTTTTTAAATAAGCCCTGTATATTTACATATAGAAATATACATGTCGACATATCCAATAGTTTTGAAATTTAAAATTTGAATTTCAAAAGTTTAAACTTTCAAACTTCCCTCCAATCTTTTCACCAACTCCCAAGGTCTGAAAAGGTGTCCTTTCAATCTGAAAAGTTGTGCCTATTCAATTCATATCTATTCATTTTCTATATATATCCATTTTTTCTACCTTTTATTCACAACTCAAAACAATATTCTTCATATCTATTCTCTTCAAAATTATCATTTCAATGGCTTCCTCAAGTTCATCTCAGAAATCGAAGATAACCAAAACCATAAAAGGTTATCTTTACAATGACAAAGAGGCCATCAAAACCTATTGTATCTATTTAGCAAATGCTAAAGTTAACATGGGTGCTTTCGCCGTCTTTAGCTACTTTCCATCTTATTATCTCACCTCTCTTTTCCAACACAACGAAATTTTGAGTCTAATTGACTCTCGTGATAACGATAAAGTATGTTATCCCAAACTTGTAAAGATGTTCTATGCAGATCTCAACCGCGGATTTTATCAAGGCGACGAAAACCAAATTTGGAGTAGTGTCAACGGAACCCAAATTGTTCTCGATGCCGATCTTTTAGGCGAAATTCTAAATTATAGAAGCAAGGACACGGATTTCTCAACTTTCGCTATCGATGAAACCGATATGGAAACCTATCACGATATCTTCGAAGATGGTGTTCCAATAGATTTCAAAAATCGTTTCTTTCATCCAAAAACAAGGATTGTCAACCTCCTCCTTCAACACACCATCACTCTCCATTCCGGAAATTTCAACAATCCAACTCTCAAAGTCCAAAAGGCTCTCTTTGCCATAATAAGTGGATATAATATCAATTGGGCCAAAATGATTCTTAATGAATTTAAGCCCACAGATGTATCTTCAAGAGAAAACACTCTCTACTATGGTATTTATCTCACTCGCATTTTCAAATATTTGGAGTTGATCTTCACGGAGAATTTTTTTCCCTAGAAAGGTGTTTGACGCGTCAAACATTCATCTCATGCAAATTCCTCTCACTTTCAAACCATATGAGACATATGAGGCCAAACAAGCTCGAGTGCAACAAGAACGATACCCAATGGAAGTCGAAGAAGAAGAGACTTCTATGGAAAGCATTGAGTATCCAACCTCAAAGCGAAATCTCAAAGATATGATTGCTCAAAATCAAGTGAAAATCGTCAAAAATCAAAAGAATCTTAACACGAAGCTTTCCAGAATATCCAAATTCATGGTCAAGATAGGAAGAAAGCTTGGAATTTCATCTTCCTCATCATTATCCGAAAACTAGGCCATCTAGTTTAATCTATCTTTATATATTTCCTTATATTTGCTTTCGAATCTCATATTTAAAAGTGTGTCTTGTTTAGTTGGATGTATTTACTTTCTATTAAGTAATGAATGGAATTTTATTTCTGATTATATAACCTTTATGTTTTTGGAAAAACCATAAAACATATTATAATATTACAAGAGTTCAAAAAGAATTCAAAAATTCAGAATTTTCAATAAAATTACTATAGTATGTCAACATAACAAAACATGTATGTCGACATATAATAGACATATTTTCAAATCTTTTCAAATTTTAAAATTAAAATAACTACTCATGTCCATTCAAAATCCAACAAATTCCAAACCCTATTTAAGTCCATTTCTTCCAGAAAACTCTATTATTCCATTACTCCTTTTTCCTTAATCATTTCTCATCAAATCCATGGTAAATCCTATTCATAATTTAAGTGAAAATTTAGAAGAAACTCTCAATTCGTTCAAAAATATTCTCTCTATTATTCTACGAAATCAGCGTCATCGTGAATTAAGCCAAATAAAAATGTTCGAACAACAAGAAAAGCACTTTGATGCAATGCGATGGCTAATCTCTTCTCCTTTCAGAGATGAAGAAAATAATATCGCAAAGTCTCCACCAACCAAAGAAGACGAAGATTGGGGAGTGATTAAAAAGGATCCTGTCTTTGGAGAAGATGGTTGGGTTGAAGTTCCAAGAAACGTTTAGTTGTTTGGTATGATTTGATTGATTTGTTTAATTATTCTACAAAACGTATGGTGTGGTGTGATTTAGATTATAATTTTTGAAACTTGTATATATTATGACATATGGTATGATTTAGTTTGGTTTGATTTGTATATATATCAGAAAACATTCGTAAATAATACTTGGATTGGTTTATATTTAATCATCATAATGCTATGTATTATTATAGAATAAGGGGAGTGTTCTACTCAGAATTAGTTAATAGATTATGGGGGAGTACTTTTATTAGGGATAGTTACTTATGTTCTATTCAGAGAATTTTAAAATTTAGGGGGAGTATTTTTAGGAATATTACTTAGGTTCTAGGGTTATATAACTTAGGCGGAGTGTAACGTCCCATATTTTTTATGGTATAATAATTAATTAATTTAATTATTTAAATAGTAATATAGATATTTAAATGGTTGTTTAACCAAATAATGTTGAATATTTAATTAATACAAATAATAGAATAATATATTTGATTCTGAAATAATAGGAAATAGCTGAAATAGCAATATTGTATGAATTGGATTATTTTTAAGATTTAATTTAGTTTAGAATTTAATTATAAAAACGTTTATATTTAATAAACGATGAATGAACGTATTAATTATATTATAATTATAACTAAGCTTGAAATAGCGCGGCAGTTCATAATTTGGCGATTCGAACTTTAAACGAATATACAGAATCCGTTTTAAATCGAATTACTGTGAAACAAGAAAGGTTCGGAGCTGGTGAAGTATATTTTTCTAATGGAAGAGAAAAATCTATATTTCGTGTTGTAAATTGAGAGTTAGGTCCAAATCAAATTTTCGAACAGTCGCGATGAAATCACTTATAGGCCATAATAGTTATTGAATTTTAATTAAATATCATTTCGAATTTGGACAAATCCTTTTAGACGCAGTTATAATTAAATTTTTATATTTTTTCTGTAATTTTTATTTTGGAAAATAAGCAACTTTTTATTTGAAGTATTTTGCATCTTATACCAGCATTTTGGGACTTCACAGAATAAATTAACTTGTCTGTATTATTATATTTTTGAAGTCGTAACCCATTGCGCGTCTTAAAGGTATTTTTATTTTTTCGATGACAACTCGTATGTGAACGAAGTACTATGTAGCGGGGTACGCTAAGTTTTATAACTTAATACATAATAGCAAAGTAAAATGATATCTCTAAATGAGTACACAATCTTTTTCGAAGCAATGTCTGCTGTGTTTCTTTTCAATTCAATGAACATTTCTCTTTTTACTTTGTGGTTAAGTATTTTTCTCATTCGCACGTTCTCTGTACCTACCATAGCCTTTGCGTCATTTCACATCAATTTTGTCCTTTGTTTCCTTAACAGTGAAGGAATTTCTTGCATATATATATATATACACACACACACACACGTTCACACAACTTACAGAGGATGGTTCTTTATTCTTTTTTTTCTTCTTCTTTTAAAAAATGAATACTCCATGAAAAATCAAATTCATATGTATTTAAATTTGCTGAAGCATTTCTCTTCACGCATGCACTGCTTATATGCAACTCGATAGTTGGGTGCTCGAAAAAAAAAAGCTGAGGGAGGGAAAGTGTTCGGCAAGACTGTGCATGGGAGGAGCGGACTGAGTAGGGTGTTTTTGGTGAACGTGTTGGTCACTATTTATGGCGTGAGGACAAAAAATCCCAACTGTGAAGGAGTGAGGAGTGGATATTGCCGCGGTGAAGTCAGGGTACTAGAAATGGAGATGGATAGGAGTTAAGATGGCGAGGTGGTGAAGCCTACTTGCTGTACACTAGTGGACTTGGGCCAACTATTGCATAGTGTAGGATAAGAATGGAGTTTGAAGTATTTGGAGATGGCCCGGTTATTAACGTGGAGAGGTCCAGTTTTTTGAAATCAAATGAAGGAGAGAAACATGCGTTAAAAATTGGAGGGGATATGTATTGTTTTGGGGCAAATTGCAGGGAGTATACTGGTATGATGTAAGGAGGCAGAACGATGAGCAGGAAGTTTTCGGAAATTGCTGGTTGATGGAATCTTGGATAGTGGAGCGATATGAAATATAGGGAGGGTAGCACGTCAGCAGGTTGAAAACTGGAAGTCGAAAAGAGGAACGATGGCGATGGCTCTGGAGTTTCCGTGAATCATGGGGGACGAGGTGATTAAGCCTGTGAAGAAGTGAAGGTTGGTAACAACAGAGTAACGCTGATGGAGGGAGTTCTCGGTTGTTTCAAAATGAAGGATTTCTCGCTGGTGCAGGTTTATTCATTCGAGGAATAAATGGTTTGAAGTGGGGATGTGTCGAGCGGAGAAGTGGGGAGCACTCATATGGTATTGATTCTGGGATGAAATAATTATAATAATGCTATGATATCCTTTATTGCTTGAAGAAGAAAAGCTTTATAGTAATGGGATTCCTTGGAATAACAAATTGTTTTAAATTTGGGGAAAGGGAGGTCAATACATGAAAATGTGATTAGAGGAGGAGTTTTACTGTAGCTGTAGACTCTGGTATTTGCAAGGAGCAGGCCGTCGCTGCAGAGGGAAAGAGGTGGTGAACCTCGGTAGAACATGCGGCGTGGACATTGGATTATTCACTGAGGCGTGGAAAAGATTTTGGGGAAGTCTTGCGGTTGAATAATGAGTATACAGTATGGGAGAATCTCAAAACCGTGAAGCAAGGGAAGGTTTGAGGTGCAAACATTTGTATGGGGAAGTTTTATACTAGGAGCGGGTTTTTCTTTACATGAAAATGCTGTGGTTTGAATTTACTGGAAGAAGAAATACGTGTCTGGAGCGGATGTTCTTTCTGAGGAGAAGAACATGTTTACGTGGATGGATTTATAAATTAGGCAATGAGCCGAAAGCTCGGAAAGAAATTAAAGAATAAAAGAAAGGGTTTTTGGGCTATGATTTCCGAGTTATATACCGACGCCAATTGCTATTTGAAGAGGATCGCATTGTGCTGGAACGAGGCGGATTAGTTGTGATGGAGGGCCAAGGAAAATAATGGTAAGGCTCATATTTATAAATAAAATATGGTATAAGTTTAATTTAATTAATTCCACTTGTTAATTGGTTAACGTGATATTTCGCACATACGATGTCAGTTTTACGAGCGGTTTGTCGCGTTGGAATCGTATGCACGCGACTATGCTATGGAACTGACTGGGTGCGAATTGGAGCTCATTACAATTTATAGCGAATTAAATTGTCTGTCTAAATCAACCGGCAATTATCGTTATTTAACGATAACTGTCCAATGTGAGTAAATCTCACTAACTCTGATCAGTTTATATTTTTATAACGCGTTTTTTAGAATTGATAAATGTTGGTTGATTGTTGTGTGTTGACTATTTGTTGAATTGCTGAATTATTGGTTGAAATTATAGATAACGATATATATATATATACGTGTGTGTGTGTGTGTGTGTGTGTGTATAAAAATTGTTAATCAAATATCGATTTTGTTTATCAGAATATTTCATATGGAAATGAAATCGATGTTATACATATTGTTTAACATCTGTGATGCAAGGAAACAGATTGGAGGGATTCAATGGGAATCCTCAATATTTATAACACTGTTTGTTTTCATGTATTGTGATATATGATGTGATATATAATATGTGATTGATTATGATGACACTGGTCTTGTTATTTGGTATTTTAAATACCATAAGAAATAATGGAATGAAAAAGGAATTTTTCAAAGGATTTTGTAAAAGGAAATAATTACAAAATCAAAGGATTTTGTAAAAGGAAATAATTATAGAAAGAGAATTTTACATTAGGAAGGTTTAGACCTGTGCTTCGCACACGGGTGTAACATGATATGAATTTAAGGTAAATATTTAATAGAATCTATTTTTAACAGATAAATTGAGAAGATTAATTTATAAATAATATTTTATAAATTAAATAAAATATTTATTATTTGATAATGAAATATATAAGTCTGAACTTATATTGAGAAGTAGAAATCGATTTTGACACCGATATGTTAAATAGAATATGAACTCAGCATATATAAAGGGAATTATAAATGAGATTTAAGTGTTAGAAATAAAAAGGAGATTTCGTAGGAATAATTCTATAAATAGAAGTATAAATAGAATTTGGATATTTGGTTTTAAATATGAAATCAAACTGTTTTGATAATATAAAGATAATATTATTCACATTCTATGTGAAAAAATTAGATTAAAGTAAATATTTTGCAAATAAAGTATTATAAAGGGATTTGGGGTTTGAATTAGGAATTTAAATGGAATTACTGAAATTAGAAACTGACTGAAAATTAGTTGAGTTGAATGGCTTTCTGGGTACCTATCTGATGTTGGTTTCGGCCTTTGGGGTTTATACTTGGGAAGTTGTTCTCTTACAAGTTTACAGTTAGAAACTGATAGAGGTGGGAAAATATTGATGCGTGAATCAGAAATGAAAATGATTTTCAAAGTTAATAATGTATATTTTCTAATTTGAAGAAAATAAGGAATTTATGAATATATGGAAACGATAAATAGGAAATCGGGAAATGAAATGATGATTGATTGGTAAGATTTCCATTTGGGAATACGACCGTTATCTATACACATGTTTCCCTTTAATAGTTAAATCACCGACTATCAAAGATTTTGATCATTTCCGTTGTCAATAAGGAGAGACCGGGATCAGATATATTATCTGAAAACCACTCCATATGGCATTAGTGTTGCAAATCAAATATGATGAAGATAATTGAAGATGGAGCTTTGCAAGGGTGGTTCAGTAAATCCTAGGTAGTAATTGCCTAAGATGGATTTACAGAATAGTGCCTTTGGGTTGTCCAGTCCCAGGACAACTTGAATGGATGAATGTCTAACAGAGTATATCTGGTAGATCACGTAAATTGATCGTTTCAAATGTAATTACGTTGGTGGCGAAGGAATTCGTTTCTCTTAGCTTATACCCATGGTATTTTTGGGGAAATCAATTTGTGATTTGACGGGAATGACGATGCGGCATTCAAAGTAAATGAATGGGTGATCTGTTAAAAGATACGTTATGACCTCAAGCCTCATCAAGTAGGAAATGGCAGAAATCGGGAAGGTAACATGGCTAAGTGGGTCGCACCCAATTAGGGTATATTGTCACCATCTAGAAAATATTCATATTTGTTACTTATTTCAATTCTGTATCTCCCGGGAACGGTTATGTTGGCATACCAACCGTAAGGTGACAATATGTTCGGAATAATCAAGTGAAATGAATGGCCGGTTATGTGTGGCTTAGTTACAAGATGTTCTTGTTGAACTCCAGTGTATCGCTTCTAGAGTACATTGATTGGAAGGTGGTTCCATACCTTGTCATAGTTGGGGATTCATTATCCAATAAGAGACCATGATTTTTTATTGTATATTATATATGTAGAGCGTGAGATGAAAGCGTTCTACTAGATTGTTATTTATTTGATTTAGACATTATTATAATATCAGTAGAGTATGGATTATAAAAGAATGTTTTGGGTTATCATAGGGTAAAAACCATCCATGTTTATATGTGGATTGGTCTTACAATTATTCTTTCTTTTAAAGGGATTTTAAAAGTTAAACAAATGGTTGGAGTTTACTCACACTAGTCACATGACTGGCGCAGAGTTTATTTTGTTTTGTTTCCCTAAACACTTGGGTGCCCAATTTTGTACGAGCAGTCAAGTAGTCGGGATTTACAAATATAGTAGATGGAGCTTGGAGCAGGAGGCTTCAGTAGCAGTTTATAGCTATTGTTTATTTCTACTGTGTTGTAAGTGTTGTACTTCAATAATGATATGTATATTCAAGTACGGGTTTGTATTTCAAAGTTATGTTATATAGTATATTTTATTCGTTCTGTCGTGAGTTTCGTGTATTCTAATGTTGTAGTTGTCTTCTTCCTCGTATATTCTAATTTTCTATCTTATCTATTGTCACCCTCTAACTTCTTTCTATTAACATTCTGGTATTTCCGGTTCTTGAATAGTCGACATTGGGTTTATGTTGATTACCAAGGTCGCTAATTCCCCGGGTTATTACAGGGAGTATCCCAAAAAAAAATTGATAATGCCAAAGGGGGAGAAATTATAAAATATAGTAACTGTTTATAGGAAACTTATAGACATGGGGTGTATAAGAGGAACATCAACAAACATGTATACAGGTATGATATTTTATAAACTAAGGTTGTCATCATTAAAAAGGGGGATATTGTTGGAGAATGGAGTTTTGATGACAACAACCTTATTTCAATTATCATTGATTATAAAATATATGCTAACACTTTTTGTATAGAATATATATATATGTGCAGGAATTATATACAAGAAACATTATTGAAAACTATACATTTATAAAGATGATAGAGATTCAAAGATTAGAGAAATTTCAAGACTCATGAGTAGTCAAGATTTCTAGAGTTAAAGATTAATATATTTATAGAGTCTAGATTTTGTAAGACTCTAAATAGCACTCCAGGTTCAAATTCAAATTCTGATTTTCAATTCTATCCTCAATCCTCTCTATTTTGTTTTTCTACTTTCCCTCAATCTTCTCTATTTTGTTTTTCTCTTTGTTTCTATTTCTATTCTTCTATGTTTTTCAAACTTAAATTTTTTATACTTTATATTTATACTTTATATATAGTTTAAAACCTTATAATTTTATAAATATATTTATATACTTTAAAAATATGTTTTCATATGTTTTTCTATTATATAATATTAATTTACAACACTAGAATTTTACTCAACAATGTCTAGAATTAGTTTTATATCAAAACATTTGAAAATGCTTTGAAAATAAAAAATGTACATGAGTATGTCGACATAGCAAAAAGAGCATGTTGACATATAAATGCTATTTTTTCTAATTTTGAAGGGAAGTGACGTTTCACATTTGGAAATGCTTCAGAACCATTGCAACCCATCATACTCTATGAAAAGAGGTTAAAACCGAATTTTTTAACACGTCTTCTTTTCTAACTTCATACTCTTTCATCCCACCATTATTCCTAATCATTTTTATGATTCTTACACTTATACTCTATTGAATTCACTTCTGTTTTGATCGAACTTCTTCTCTCTACACTCTCTACTCTCTGAATAAAATGCTATTGAAGAGTTATAGGGCTATTTTGTAATTGCTTGGGTTGAATAAACCCTGTTTGTAAGTCAAGAGGAATCGGTGTATCCTTGTAGCCGTGAAATCAAGGAGTAGGAGTAGGTGTGCCCTTGTTGAGCTGTGAAATCAAGGGATATGAGTTGGTGTCTTCTTGTTAAGCCATGAAATCAAGGAGGTTGTATTTGACTATCGGAAATAGTAATAAAACTCTGAACAATCCAGCGTTGAGCGGGACCGGACATAGGAGTGATCCAAACCAGTATAAAATCCGGTGTGTTCTTCCCTTTTCTGCATTTTTATTTCTGTTTATTTTGCATCTGTGTTTGAATCTGTGTCTGTTATTATGTTTTTGGTGTTTGATTCATCCCATAGTTCACTTTAGATTTTAGTTTTGTTTAAATTCTTACAAACACTATTCACCTTCACCCCCCTTTTAGTGTTTGCTTTGCCTGAACAATCCATTCTGCAATCCCTAACTGTTACCTTCTGTCTTGTTTGGATGTCTAATTATCACGTTAAGTTTAATAGGTAATGTCGTTTTGAGATATATTTGATTTTGGTTAGATCTAATTTAAGTTTTCTTAATTAGAATTAACTAGTATTTTAGTCGTAATACTATTCGCATTTGTTATTGATTTCTGTTTTTAGTGTGTGTTGATTGTCTCCTTTTTTCTTTTTATTTCTATGTCACATATATGTATGCTTTTATTTATATATATTCTTAGTTATATATATATATATATATTCATACATATATGTGATGGTTGCGTATGGTTTTTTAGTTTCTTTCAGGCAGCAGGTGGTGGATCATAGCTAAGATGCTTTTTGGGAAGATGTTTTGGTTGATTAATTATTTTTGCTTTAGAGTTGTCTAGAGAGCTGATTTGGCGAGCTTTAGTGTTGTTTTGAGATCATGTATTTGTTTTTAATTTGGAGTGACTAGTTTATCGTATAGGAGTAGATATACTTCACTATCAGGTGGTGGCCTTGCTGGAATTCGATAGTATATTATGATGGGCGGTGGTTTATCCGAAGCTCATCTATCTACTTTCATATACATTCTTATAGTCATTTCTTATGAGGTTTTTTTGTTTTCTTTTTTGGGTTGTGGACTGTATTGGTGGACTTGTATTTGTAGACTCCTTTTTATCTATCTTATATGTGTGCTCTCTTCTTTTTAGAAGATCACACATCTTTACTTTCAAAAAAATAAAACATTAATTCACCCCGATGCCAGCATAATTAATTTAATTCGAAGCAAAATCACCAAGGATTTAATTTTTGCACCAAAATAATTGATTTAAGTTACTTCATAAGAACACTTGAATTGCTAATCTCAAAATGATCCATGCTATGCTTAATCGAGAGCTCAAAGCAATTTCTTGTGGTTTGATTTGAAATAAAACTTATGGTTTGTCTTCCTTCAAATTCTTCGAAATTTAGGAATGACTCATGAGTTAATAACTATGAAAAATATTAGAGGCATAAGATTTTTTTTTGGACTGATAACACCACTACACATATGTTTTTTCATAGATGACATAATTTTTACTTTAAAGTTGGCTAAAATACCCTTTGTTGAAAATTTTTGTTGTAGCTACTTTTGAAAATTTATTCAAATTATAAATATAGTAAAAAAAACAGGTTTTCAAAAAAATAGAAATGAGGATTAAACCATTGCATTCAGAGTGTGGTATATCTATATAATATCTCTGTTGGAGATGAATTATTATCACTACTTCTGGGCATTTACATGATGTTCCTTCGTGAGATATAACATTTTTTTTCATAGTAAATGCATTTAACAAAAATATAATGTCTATATCATCTCTTTAAGAATGTTTGATTTTGTAGTATAAATTCGAATAAAACTCAAAAACATCTTTTCAAGAGATAAATATATATACACCCCCTATTAGATTAATCACTTTAGGAGAATACTAAAATGCATTACTCCAACTAGCTATGCATATGTATAAAGAAGTTTTGAAATATTTTAGGATTTTACAATGTAGTGTGATTGATAAAAATCAAACTCACTAACTTGTTTTATAATACTCATTTATTACATCAGATTTATTCACACGAAATCATTAAAGAGAATAGTTAACCTAAAGCAACATATATTGAAATAAAATTAGATTTTGAACTTCATAAAATATATTAATTGATATGTATATTCTCAATAAATAACAGAGAAAAACAATTTAAACTAACTAAAATATGTGAACCAAAATAATTCAAGAGAAATATGAATTGAAGCACTATTTAATTTCGTACTTTTCCGATAATAAATGTCACTTTCTCAGGCAAAACTAATAATGATAAAAAACTTAGGGGAAGTTTAGAATGTTGCACAGTGCAATTTCTTAAGGATATTTGGTCAATATAAATGAAGAGACCTAAATAATGTATAATCATTTGGAGATTTTTTGAAATCTCTTGAATGCACCATCATTGTAACATATAATGATTTTTATAATCTCCATTAACTTCTTAAAGAAGTAAAATTTATTACGTTATATTGTCTCAATAAAGCTTTAGATTTCTAATTCATGAATTATTTCAAATTCATTTTTTGACAAACTTTAGGTTCTCGCAATGCAAATATGTGAATCAAGTTTGTTACTTTATGATGAAATTCAAATTCTCAATTTTTCTTGCAAACTTCTGGTTTAAAGGCTTTAAAGATTTGGGTGACTATCAAATTTTGATAAAACTTCTGGTTTAATTTTTAATTCAAATCCTCATCGGCAGTCAAGTCGACCTTTCCACTGTCCTCAAGCTTCTATGCCCGTTGTTGTTGGAACTGTTCCTATTATGCAAAATACAACTGAATTTAGAAAACTCTATTTTAGTTAAATTGTAATTTTAAGTTAACTATGTTATACTTACATATGTAGTACATGATTTTCCATCATGGTCCCAGAAGTAGGAAGCTGAGCCTGAATCATTGGTTTGACTCATTGTCTGTGTATGCGCGAAAACAACCCAATACGACATAGGAGCACTACGATGTCTCTCTCGAAATAAACACACACACACACACACACACAAATATATATATATATATATATATATAATATTGTTATGTTGTCTATCTTTTAACAACTTAGAACTTAAAATCTTTAACTGTGTAATTAATAAATATACCAAGTCCTCGCGATGATGTGGGAACAACTAGTAACCACTGGATGTGTAACGGGGTTCTTGCTCCTATTCGTTTAATTTCTCTGATATTCGGCCTATAAAATTTAAGTTAAAAAAATATATTTTATTCTAATTTATATTTTTTTTGGCAGAGCTGACCGGTTTTTAGAGTGACTACAAATGTTTATTATTATAATAAATAATAATTACAATAATTCCAAGAGGTTGGCCATTTACCAACCTACAACATAATCGGGTTTTAAGGTGGACTGTCCACCCTTGACGTTTTTATAGTGGATCTACCACCGCTATTATCCTAGCTAACAGAATTAGATCTAATCAGAGTAATTAGACTATAACTACATTCCCACGCAATGGAATTGAGTTACAGAGTACGTATACATAGCCTAGATTCAATATAATGAGTACATCAGCCATACTACATACACTATAGCCCAAAGGCGAATACATAAGCAAATAGAAAAGTAGTTTCATATCAGCAGTGCAGCATGGAGCTAAGCTAGAGGAAACAAGCTACATCCAACAGCTACCAACAAGAATGCACATCCACCGTTTGCCAAAGACATTACCAACTAAAGCACAACACCATCTCCAAGCAATCTCCTATTAAGTTACCAACAGCATAACATGCAACAACTCAATGGAAAAATCATCAGTACTTAAAAGCCCAAAAGATCAACCAAACAACAACATCAATCGTAATACCCCAGCACAACAGCATGGCCAACAATCTTGACACCAATAAGATGGCTCCCAACCAAAGAAATACAATCACATACCTCATGTTTCCCAACAAAATCGTAACACAACACAGTCAACGAGCAGATACTTATAAACTTGACTCACCAAACTAGAGAAACACACCTTCTAGTACAAGCAAACTTGGTCAAATAATGAAAGTCCGGCTTCAGAAGGGAAGGAAGGGCTTGTCGCAAAATAGGACAAATGTAACACCCCACATCCATTAATGTTACTCACAAAGGGAATGCATTAACTTCTATGGAGCATTTTAAGTGAGTATTGAACATAAACTTAACAACAAGACAGATATAAACAGTACTTAAAAATTTAAAATTTTATTCATTGCAGCGTAAACACAAAGGTTTGATTACATCATAAAAAACCAGAGTCAAAGTACATAATATCCATCTTGACTAAATCAAAGTACAAAAATTGAAAGACATAACCCCAATACAAAATAGCCATAAATAAGATAGGATGAACTTTTACTTCCGCAATCCAAGCAACTTCTAAAAGCAAGAGATACAGTTGTCCAAAATCAAGCTCCACTGGTGCTAGTTCCACCCCTGAGCACCTGGGGGGAAAAGGAAGAAAAGAGGTGGAAACAAAGGGGGCCAGACACAAAGTCTGGTGAGTGCGGTAACTTTAACAATATAATTACCAAAATAACTAGGCTAAGGCATAAGTTGGAAAATAAGGAAATGACTGTGAACAATTGAGTACGGCAGAGCAATCTAAAGGAAATAAGATGAACAAAGATAACGTTAAAGGCGCACCTAAACCACTATAAGATAATTCCTGTACTGCACCACCACTAGTCACCCTAAAGTTGATCCCACCTACAGAACTTAATAATGATAATGGTAGTTTCGTACACCCCTAGTTGCCTTCATAGGTGCCACCTGCCCCTATCTCCACTAGGTGTACCCACTACCCCCATGCGATCGGCTCCTACCCGTGCTGGCCCCACAGTGGGGTGTATCAATCCCCAAAGTGGCAACCCGATACCACAAATAATGCACGGCTTATACCTACACGATGCAACAATGTCTTACCTACCAGCTCGGGCCCACACACGCACATGAACCCTTTGGACTTGCGTTGCCACAGCTAACCCGTTTTGGCCTCTTACAGTCAAGCCCAGTATGCGTGTCCCGTCCTCGACTTGGGTCGATCCCACAAAGATACTTATGGGTTACTGGTTGAAACGGGCCCCCATTACTTGACACAAGCTATCCACCTAGGCTTGGTCCCCCCTAAGTACATCCCACTTAACCCTCTTCTTATTCATGTTCACTTACATTTTTCAATTTTTGGTTAAGTGTTTCTAATCATATTTCAAATGCCACCAAAGGCACCCACTAAATTCCACATGCCACCCAAGGCACCCACTTAACCCCCTTATGTCCCACTACATGTTTATCTGGTTAAGTGTTTCTTAATTCATTAACACCGTAACCTTGTAAAGACCTCCCACGTTAGACTGGCATTTGTGGCAGCTGGATTTGCGGGGCGGGTCCGGGCAGTCTTACACCACAAAAGAGCCTAACCTCGTGTCTTTACAACTGTCACGCATTTAATTTATGCCTAAGACCTCCCATATTAGACCGGCATTTGTGGCATCTGGATCTGCCGGGCGGGTCCGGGCAGTCTTACACCACAAAAGAGCCTAATCTCGTGTCTGAGGCAATTAATTACACAAAATTAATTATTCCCCCGATTTGAATTAATTTCCCTATTCAAATTATCAATCTATTCCAAATTTAAATATGGCCATAATTGACTCAATTATGTCCATCTATTTATGGTATGTAAAATCATACCAATTACCATCACAAATTTATTTTATGCCATTTAAGGCATTTATGCCAATTCTCCATATTAAATATTTTAATATTATCCCATGGCCCCACGTTGTACGTTCTTCGTTTAACGTAAAATATACATTAGACTCGAATAGTCTAACTTATGGAATAAAGAGAAAACATCACAACACATATATAGATAAAAATAGATCTAAACATAAGGGGTGAACTTGCATATGTGAATGAGATTCTACATCTAAAACTTGCATAAGCCAAAGTCACAACTTGCATAAAACTACATATGTCATAGATCTAAATCTAATGGTGTAACTTGTTTAGGAAATAGTCACAAACTTGCATAAACCATGTATATCATAGATCTAATCATAAGGTGTAAACTTGCATAGGCAATAACCACAAGCTTACATTAATGATTCATACTCCAAACATATATATACATATACTTGCATATGTGATTTATGCAACATAACGATGGTGTAAACTTACATCTAAACATGTAAACTAGCATATAGAATTTAACTTATAACTCACACATATCATAGCCTAACTTTAGATCCAATTACACATAAAATAGATGTCATGAAACATGTAAGGTTGTATATAATTTTTATTAACTTGCATATGATCCATGCCTCAATTAACATCCTAACTTGCATACATACATATGATTTATCATATGAACTAGTTCCAACAACATAGCCAAACTAGCATATGAAACAACATTATGAATTGATTATACATAAGCCAATCATAGAATTACAACATAGATGATAACATCACAACTTTACAACATAGATGACAACATCATAGAATTTGCAACATTGATTATAACATGCGGTCAATAATTCACAACATTACCATATAATCCACATCATATCTCAATCCAATTAAATCGTTAATTATGTTATCAAAGAAATCAAACTCACAAGAAGAAGGTCTTGCGTTTTGAAATCTGAGTTCTGAAATTGATTAAGATTGCCTTTGTAGTAGATTCGTTGTTGTTTAGATTAATGTTGAATAGAACTGAATTGATTAGCTTTGATTTCCCTTTAGTTGGTGGCGGCTACTCTAGGTTACAAGATGACAACATGACGACTATAGTTTCAGTTTTTATATTGATTTAGGGCTTGAGTCTACCCATGTTTATATAGAATTTTAATTTAATTATAGCAGTCGGATGATCTTAGGGTTAATCAAAACCATTCAGTTGGAATAGGGTGACACCTCAGCCCTAATGACTCAGTAAGGAGTCAGAAAGGACTCAGCAATGAGTCACAACATGGATCAGACTGAACCAAAAAGCTGTGCAGGCCTGCTGCTCGGCCTGGGCGCACTTGGCAGGTGCGCCAGTGCAGATTTGTACTGGCGCACTTCCCAAGTGCACCAGCGCAATTTTTTTTTCTATCTTTCCCTCCTGACTTCGTTCGTCCATATCTCCTTCGTCCAATATCCATTTTACGCAAACTCGGACTGTATCTCGACCAGAATTCCGAGATGAACACAATGGCGCAACCCATTTCCCTTAATTCTCATGTATGAGATTAATTATTCTTTAATTTTGTTAAATTGAATATTCAAAAATCCAGGGTGTTACATTCTCCCCTACTTAAAGGATTTCGTCCTCGAAATCTCTAAGTCAAGAAGAACGAATCCTACCATCCAATCATCCATCTACTCAACCATCAACCACTAGCAACCATGGTCCTTAGAAGATTTCTAATGCTTTTCATGTACATATGCACAGTGTGTGTATATGTCCATATACTAATGCAAAATCAGGAGGTCTACTGATTCAGTCGACCTCCTTATTGCAAATAATGACAGTGCCGCGTATCCATCATGTATGCAAGGAACCATATACATATCATTACTGCATGTGTGTGCAACCATTTAATGCAACATCCATATGATACACACATTCAATGTACATTCATTATACTAAATACTTCCATTTATATGCAATATGCAGTATGAAAGTGATTGAGCCGATCTAGTGCCTAAAGTGTGTGTATATGCATCCATGAGCAACCACTAGCAAACACTTGCATCCACATGCATCCATCATACATAACTTGTCTCAAACACATGTTTCAACCATAGGACTACCCTATCTAAAGGTAAAAGATACTAGCGAGAGGACATACTAAAGATAAAATAAGTACAAGCTAAGCGATAAAGGAGAAATTAAAAGACATACCCTCGAAAAGAAAAGGGTACAATGAACGCATCTTCTCTTCCGTCTCCCAAGTAGTGTTGCTCTCATCATCTCCCCATTGTACTTTAACTAGCTTGACCTCTCGATTCCTCACCTTCTTAACTTCCGACCCAAGAATGCACGTAGAAGCTCGTCGAATCGTCGCATCACGCTCTATCTCTACCTCTCTAAGCAAAATCGGCTCTACCACTTCCGCGGTCTCATGCAAGCACTTCCTCAAATGTGATACATGGAATACATCGTGTACACCACTAAGTCTCGGGCAACTCCACTCTATACGCCATCTTTCCAATTCTCTCCTTAATAAGAAACGGCCCTACGAACCTTGGTGCCAACTTTCCACCGGACCCAAAGCGAACAACATTCCATAATGGAGACACCTTGACAAAGACCATGTCCCCAATATCAAACTCAAGATCTGTCCTCCTCTTGTCCGCATAAGATCTCTGCCTGTCTTGCGCCATCTTCATCCTCCTTCGAATCAAATCGATCTTTTTCGAAGTCTCTCAAATCAAGTCGGGTCCAAGCAAGATCTTATCTGTATATTCCCACCAACATGTAGGCGAACGACATGACCGTCCATAAAGAGCCTCGAACAGCGCCATGCCAATGCTAGACTAAAAGCTATTATTATATGCGAACTCCACCAATGAAAGATGTACCTCCGAAGTCTATGAAACACAACCTCAATAGGTCCTCTAGAATACGATTCACCCTCTCGGTCTGGCCGTTCGTCTGAGGATGATATGCGGTGCTCAAACATAACCGAGTCCCTACTGCCTCTTGCAAGCTCTTCCAAAACTCGCTAGTAAAGATAGGATCGCGGTTGCTCACTATGCTAGAAGGAACACCATGCATACGAACTATCTCTCGAATGTATATGAAAGCTAACCATGGAGCAGTCCTCTTACTCTTCACGGGAATGAAATGGGAGCTCTTAGTAAGTCTGTCTACCACGACCCAAATCCCCGTATTACCCTTCCTCGATCTCGGTAACCCATCATTAAAGTCCATCGAGACACTTTCCCACTTCCATTGTGGGACCTCCAATGGGTGAAGCAACCCACCGGGCTTCTTTTGCTCTGCTTTGACTTGTTGGCACACCAAGCATCTAGCGACAAACTTGGCCACATCCCTCTTCATGCCAGCCCAAAAGTAAACTCTCTCATGTCCATGTACATCTTGTCCCCGCCGGGATGGATGGTCATCTTTGAACGATGTGCATCATCAAGAATGGTCTTCCTCAAATTCTCATCCCGTGGTACACAAAGTCCACCGTCCCTACATAACCAACCCTTTTCATCTAGGGTATACCTACTGAGATGGCTCAATGACTCCCCCCCTTTTGAGCTTCTCTACTAACTCAACCAACTATGGGTCATCTCGCTGTGCCTCACCAATCCGTCCCAAAAGCGTAGGTCTAACCTCTGAGGATGCTAGCAAACCGGGCACAAAGTCAATGGAAGGTCTAAAGTCAAACGTAGAGATGAACTCTAAGCTTCGCCGCTTAACTAACAACGGACTCAAGGATAACCTTTTCCTACTTAAGGCGTCTGCCACCACGTTACCTTGCCAGGGGTATATGCTATCTCGAAATCGTAGGATGCTAAGAATTCCATCCACCTTTGCTGCCTTAAGTTCAAGTCCTTCTGAGAGAATAAGTATTTTAGCGATTTGTGGTCAGTAAACAATTCGAATTTCTCGCCAAGAAGATAATGGCGCCAGGACTTAAGTGCGAAAATAATAGCGGCTTACTCTAGGTCATGTGTAGGGTAATTTCTCTTATGCACTCTCAACTGTCTTCCTCCATAGGCTATTACCCGTCCCTTTTGCATTAAGACTGCGCCTAGTCCTGTTCCACAAGCATCGGTATAAACGGTAAATGGCTTACTCCCATACGGCAACACTATGACTGGGGATGTGGTCAAAGCTCTCTTTAAACGTTGGAACGCATCATCACAATCTACGTCCCACATGAAAACTAAGTTCTTCTTCGTCAAGCGTGTTAATGGGGATGATATTTTTGTGAAATCTTTGGTAAACTTCCTATAGTAGCCAACCAACCCTAAGAAGCTCCTCACCTCAGTAGCATTTTTAGGGACCTTCCAATCTTGGATGGCCACTACCTTCGCGGGATCCACAGCTATCCCTTCTTTGGAAACCACGTGCCCCAAGAATCGCACTTCCTTCCTCCAAAAGTGAGATTTAGACAAATTAGCTTTAAGGCTATGCGCTCGAAGGGTCTCCAACACTTCCCTAAGATGTAGGGCATGCTCCTCCTCGCTCTTAGAAAAGATCAAGATGTCGTCAACAAAGACTACAACGAATTTATTAAGGTACTCCCTAAACACCCTACTCATCAAGTCAACAAAATATGCGGGGGCATTTGTTAAACTGAAGGGCATCACAAGCCACTCGAAGAAGCCGTCCGGAGTCCTAAAGGCAGTCTTGTCTATGCTATCCTCAGCCACTCTCAACTGATGGAAACCCGTGGCTAAGTCCAACCACGACAACACTGAGGCGCCAACTAACTGATCGAAGAGATCGTCTATCCTCGGCAGTGGGTGCCTATTCTTCTTAGTAAGCTTATTAAGTTCTCTATAGTAAACACAAAGTCTAAGGGACCCATCTGCCTTCGTGGCAAATACTACTGGAGCACCCCACTCCAATATACCACGTCTTATGAACCCCTTCTCAAGCAATTCTTTCACTTGCTTACTAAGTTCTCTTCTCTCACTTGGAGCCATGTGGCGCATTGGCAATGCAACTGGCTTTTCACTGTTTACTAGATATATTTGAAAGTTTATCTCACGTTTTGGGGGTAGGCCCCCCACCTCATCGAAGACATCAACATATTCAAGAACTATACGATGGAATGTAAATCATCATTGGATGCGTCAAGGGATTCTTGGTAGCTAAGCATTACTGGACCTCTAGGGTCACAAGAAATATCAAGGGTCTTTTCAAAACGAGTCAACAATCTAACTACCCTTCTTTCACAATCTAGGATGGCCCCGTATCTAGTTAGCTAATCCATACCTGGAATCAAGTCGTAGCCCATGAAGCCAAGAACAAAGGCATTGCATTCGAACCTAACGCCCAAAATAGACACTCTAAAATCCCGACAGATCATAGAAAGATGAGCCGAACCACCAACAGGATTTGAGACTACTAAGGGATCTGCAGCTAAACTAGTATTTAGGTGCAGTGTTTCAACTAATGATGTATAGATAAACGAATGCGATGCGCTAGAATCGAACAAAGTACGGACAGGATGATCAAACAGAAAGACTAAACTTTCAATGGAAATCGTTCTACCTCGTTCTTGCAGCGGTGGGACCACGAGAGCCTGAACTTGCCCCCTTGCCTGCCCTAGTGCCATAAGAGCCTGCACCTGTCCTCCCGAGGTAGACCCTTCCCTCTGTCCTTCCCTTGGACAGTCCTTAATCAGATGTCCCGCTTCGCCACAGTGGAAACAACCAGTCTTCTTTTTCTTCTTACAGTCTTTGCTTTGATGGCCTAGTGTCCCACAGTTGAAACATCTTTTCTTTCCCTTACCATTGTTGCCTTTACCACCTTTCTAGTTTTGTTATTGCTGTTGCGATTTCTTTTGATCCCCTTTCTTCTTGGGTGCCTTATTAGCATTAACGCCCTTCTCCTCTTCATGCATAAGAGCCATGTCAACTAGTCTCTCAAAGGTAGCCCCCATGGGGATGTGGGTCATAGCTAACCCATGAAGAGGCTCGTTCAAACCCTTAACAAATCTCAGGGCCTACTTTTCTGGTGTATTCACCAAGTCCAAGCCAAATCTCGCCAACTGATTGAATTTGTTGACGTATTCTTTTACTGATAGATTCCCTTGCTTCAATGCTAGAAACCTTTTCATATATAGATTCTCTTCAGCGCGTGAGAGAAACTTCGCCTCAAATCTCCGCCTAAAATCTGGCCATGTATCAACTGGACGTTCTCCATTAGTGACCTCCCACCAAAACGAGGCCTCATCCTTCATTAGCCAGGCAACTAACTAGAACTTTCTTCCACCTTCCACTTCAAAGATCCCAAACAATTTTCCACCTCCTTTAGCCAGTTTTGAGTTTCAACAAATGTCTCCGTCCCGTGAAAAGGTTTTCCACCCATTGCCCGAAAGTCCTTACATATCTTAGCAAAAGTACCGACACAAGGAGGAGGAGGATGGGGAGGAGGTGGAGGAGCATTTGCTGGACCTACGGTGGTGGTCCTAGTCTCTAAATACCTCCTAAACCATCCAGGTATCGTTATCCCCTCGGGTATCTCGGGAATTCCAGACATGCTGAAACGAAAAAGGACAGATTCAATACAAAAGAACCGAAGGAAAGATATACAGCTCTTGGGGGTTATGCTTTCTAAAATAAGCTTTTCTCTTGAAAATATTTTCCTTAAAACATACTTTTGATGGTACTTCTTTATAAAAGTGGTTTTGAAAAACAGTTTTTCAAAATTCATATCTGTTCTGGTAACCTTCAGCTCTGATACCACGTGTAACACCCCACGTCCATTAATGTCACTCACAAAGGGAATGCATTAACTTATATGGAGCATTTGAAGTGAGTATAGAACAGAAACTTAACAACAAGACAGATATAAACAGTACTTAAAAATTTAAAACTTTATTCATTGCAGCGGTAAACACATAGGTTTGATTACATCATCAAAAACTAGAGTCAAAGTACATAATATCCATCTTGACTAAATCAAAGTACATAAATTGAAAGACATTACCCCAATACAAAATAGCCATAAATAAGATAGGCTGAACTTTTACTTCAGCGATCCAAGCAACTTCTAAAAGCAAGAGATACAGCTGTCCAAAATCAAGCTCCACTGGTGCTAGTTCCACCCTGAGCACCTAGAGGAAAAAGGAAGAAAAGAGGCAGAAACAAAGGGGGTCAGACATAAAGTCTGGCGATTGCGATAACGTTAACAATATAATTACCAAAATAACAAGGCTAAGGCATAAGTTGGAAAATAAGGAAATGACTGTGAACAATTGAGTACGGCAGAGCAAGCTAAAGGAAATAAAATGAACAAAGATAACGTTAAAGGCGCACCTAAACCACTATAAGATAATTACTATACTGCACCACCACTATTCACCCTAAAGTTGATCCCGCATACAGAACTTAATAATGATAATGGTAGTTTCGTGCACCCCTAGTTGCCTTCATAGGTGTCGCCTGCCCCTATCTCCACTAAGTGTACCCACTACCCCCATGCGATCGGCTCCCTAACTCGTAGATACCCGTGTTGGCCCCACAGTGTGGTGTATCACTCCCCAAAGTGGCAACCCAATACCACAAATAATGCACGGCTTATACCTACACGATGCAACAACGTCTTACCTACTAGCCAGGGCCCACACACGCATATGAACCCGTTGGACTTGCATTACCACCGCTAACCCATTTTGGCCTCTTACAGTCAAGCCCAGTACGCGTGTCCTGTCCTTGACTTGGGTTGAGCCCACAAAGATACTTATGGGTTACTGGTTGAAACGGGCCCCCATTACTTGACACAAGCTATCCACCTAAGCTTGGTCCCCCCTAGTACATCCCACTTGACCCTCTTATTATTCATGTTCACTTACATGTTTCAATTTTTGGTTAAGTGTTTCTAATCATATTTCAAATGCCACCCAAGGCACCCACTAAATTACACATGCCACCCAAGGCACCCACTTAACCCCCTCATGTCCCACTACATGTTTATCCGGTTAAGTGTTTCTTAATTCATTAACACTGTAAGCTTGTAAAGACCTCCCACATTAGACTGGCATTTGTTGCAGCTGGATTTGTCGGGTGGGTCCGGGCAGTCTTGCACCACAAAAGAGCCTAACCTCGTGTCTTTACAACTGCCACGCATTTAATTTATGCCTAAGACCTCCCACATTAGACTGGCATTTGTGGCAGCAGGATTTACCGGGCGGGTCTGGGCAGTCTTACACCACAAAAGAGCCTAACCTCGTGTCTTAGGCGATTAATTACACAAAATTAATTATTCCCCCAATTTGAATTAATTTCCCTATTCAAATTATCAATTTATTCCAAATTTAACTATGGCCATAATTGACTCAATTATGTCCATCTATTTATGGTATGTAAAATCATACCAATTACCATCACAAATTTATTTTATGCCATTTAAGGCATTTATGCCAGTTCTCCATATTGAATCTTTTAATATTATCCCATGGCTACACGTTGTACGTTCATTCGTTTAACGTAAAATATACATTAGACTCGAATAGTCTAATTATGGAATAAAGAGAAAACATCACAACACACATATAGATAAAACTAGATCTAAACATAAGGGGTGAACTTGCATGTGTGAATGAGATTCTACATCTAAAACTTGCATAGGCCAAAGTCACAACTTGCATAAAACTACATATGCCATAGATCTAAATCTAAAGGTGTAACTTGTTTAGGGAATAGTCACAAACTTGCATAAACCATGTATATCATAGATCTAATCATAAGGTGTAAACTTGCATAGGCAATAACCACAAACTTACATTACATGATTCATACTCCAAACATATATATACATATACTTGCATATGTGATTTATGCAACATAAAGATGGTGTAAACTTACATCTAAACATGTAAACTAGCATATAGAATTTAACTTATAACTCACACATGTCATAGCCTAACTTTAGATCCAATTACACATAAAATAGATGTCATGAAACATGTAAGGTTGTATATAATTTTTATTAACTTGCATATGATCCATGCCTCAATTTACATCCTAACTTGCATACATACATATGATTTATCATATGAACTAGTTCCAACAACATAGCCAAACTAGCATATGAAACAACATTATGAATTGATTATACATAAGCCAATCATAGAATTACAACATAGATGATAACATCACAACTTTACAACATATATGATAACATCATAGAATTTACAACATAGATAATAATATGCGGTCAATAATTCACAACATAACCATATAATCCGAAATCATATCTCAATCCAATTAAATCGTTAATTATGTTATTAAAGAAATCGAACTCAC
This sequence comes from Allium sativum, assembly GCA_030737875.1. Lineage (NCBI taxonomy): Eukaryota > Viridiplantae > Streptophyta > Magnoliopsida > Asparagales > Amaryllidaceae > Allium > Allium sativum. The sequence continues at coordinate 384,898,145 of CM060916.1, read as the reverse complement.
AAGAAGAAGGCCCTGTGTTCTTAAATTTGAATTCTGAAATTGATTAAGCTCGCCTTTGTAGTAGATTCGTTGTTGTTTAGATTAATGTTGAATAGAACTGAATTGATTAGCTTTGATTTCCCTCTAGTTGGTGGCGGCTACTCTAGGTTACAAGATGATAGCATGACGGCCATAGTTTCAGTGTTTATTTTTGAGTCTACCCATGTTTATATAGAATTTTAATTTAAATATAGCCGTCGGATGATCTTAGGGTTAATCAAAACCATTCATTCGGGACAAGGTGACACCTCAGCCCTAATGACTCAGCAAGGAGTCAGAAAGGACTCAACAATGAGTCACAACATGGATCAGACTGAACCAGAAAGCTGTGCAGGCCTACTGCTCGGCTTGGGCGCACTTGGCAGGTGCGCTAGTGCAAATTTGAACTAGCGCACTTCCCAAGTGCACCAGTGCATTATATGTTTTTTCTATCTTTCCCACCTGACTTCGTTCGTCCATATCTCCTTCATCCGATATCCGTTTTACGCGAACTCGGACTCTATCTCGAATAGAATTCCGAGACGAATACAATGGAGCAACCCATTTCCCTTAATTCTCACGTCTGGGATTGATTATTCTTTAATTTAGTTAATTCGATTATTCTAAAATTCGGGGTGTTACAACAAAAGCACACAACATAAAACTTTGCTCAAGAACTCAACCTAGGGGACAATAAAACACAAATCCATGCTAGTTGGACACAAACAGACCCCAACCAAATCCACAAACATGGACCACAACCCGTATGCACTAACAAAACCCAAAGACAACAACCTTGGCAAGATAGAGGTCAGATAACGATGGACAAAAATCCATTAACCAAGGAATATGCACCAACTCGCTTTGGTGCTTAACATTGTAGATGTTAACATCTAGGAGGAGGAAGGATCTTTGGGGAGTCGTGAGGCAAACAAGAATTGGCTATATCACAGAAGAGGCTACTACCTAGATGCAAAGCCATGCTAGGCAGTGAAGTGTGACCCGGAGTAGGAAAGGAACTAGGAGGAGCAAGAAAAAGTGGGGTTTTGAAGCATGAGGAGATCGTATATAATGGAAAAAAAGTAGGAAATAGAAACAGATCCAGATCTAAAAAATGGTTTGAAGAGAAACTCCCACGCAAGCGGAAACTGACCAAGATAGGGGAGGAAAAGAGAGACTGTATTTCAAAATTGAAAGTGAGAGAGATGAAAGAGTCAGAGGGAAAGAATACGAAGGAAAGGAAGAAAGGCAGTTCGCTCAGTCGCTATTAACAGGAGTTTCTTTGAATCGGGTGATAATTATTACTTTTATAAACAATGATCTAATTTATATAGTAATTGAATAGAACAAATTAAATTAAATATGTAGTAAATTTCCCTGTAATTACTCATTATTTCACCAAATGTGAAGATCATCCCACACATTAACATTCAATTAGGCTTTTTTCCAGCTGATTTCGTGTTATTTAATGTTTCTCTATAATTTTTTACAACTTTGTTGTTCCAATGGCACTGGAAGCGGGGAATATTTATTTCTTGGAGTTCCACTGAAACCCACATTTTTGGGAAATAGCATAAACATTAATTGATCAAATAGGAGCATGACCACTTAATATAATAAATAATATATCACACGTACCAAAAAATCCTACCAAATATTCTACTTTACATTATCTGGTACCAACGTCCACTTAGGCCAACACGACGTCATGCGACTCATGTAAGCCTGTCTTGATATCCCACTTATGCCAACATTTCGTGGATACTATATATATATATATATATATATATATATATGCGCATACATACATGTATATATACACACACATATATTTAGTTGAACTGAAACATTCCCTTGTACATATATGTGTTGTTGGTTTCCTTTTTGACAAGCATCACGTTTTTAGGTCTGTAATATGCCTTTAATAAAATTATACCCAGTTTCAAAAAATATATATACATATGTATATATATTGTATATAAATTAAATTTATATTTGAAACTTAATACTTACCCTCCATTAGCTTTCGGCTAAAGCCACAGGACATGATAGCTCCTGTGATGGACCACCGCCAATACCACTTGCTGGAGGATGAGAAGCAGAAGGAGGGCCAGAATGTGAAGATGTATGTCTATGTGACGTCATATCTGTAGTAACTATTGCAGACAAACATTATAACATAACATAAAATTACTACGTAAAACAAACATTATGGCATAACATAAGAAGATAATGCGATGCTTATCATATTAGCATAACATATCATTTTAATGAAAACAACATAGCATTTAAAAAAAATAACTTCTTAAAATGAGGTTTATTGATCTTTTCTCGTCGCTTTCGGATTCTGACTTTGTTTCGTCCTCTAAATTTTGTTCCTCTATAGTCTTAAATTCTTCAGTTAATGAACTTGAATCATCGTTTTGATGTCTTATTTGATCGTCCTTTATTACTATTCCTCTATTTTCCTCGACATCTTCTTGATAAGCTTGTTCATCGGGAATATTCCATCCATCAAATGTAAACCTTGTCATCTGTTTTAAAAACAACCGACCAATCAATTTTGTCTCATCTTAGAGATGGATAAGGAGTGTAATAAACTTTAAGAGTTTGTTTGGAAAGTACAAAAGGATCATACTGTAAATAACGTGTAGTATTTTATTTATATAAGATTATACTTTGGGTGCATGTTGATTCTAGAACCCGGAACGTTTCTGAACCAGTTGCATTCAAACATAAATACTTCTTCCACGAGTCGCGTGAAATATGTCAATTGTAAAATTTGGACTAGCATGCCACAAAAATCATTTATATGGTCATTTGGATCATTGTTACCTTTAAGAAATACACTAGTATGGTTGGTTAATTTTTTAGCACCGTATTCATTGGTATTAAATTTATATCCATTGACAAAGAATATTGGATATGTCTTGACTTTCATTTTTGGTCCCACGGCTAAAAGTTTCAATGCTTCGTCTATAACATAATTTTTTGTATCAAAAACGTATTTAGAAAACCAAGTAGCGCATTCTTTGCCGATATCGCCGTTTGGATGTTATGATTGGTAATTCTGCAATTATAGAATAAATGTTACATTATGATTAACATATACATGTGCATATTTGTACATACACATGTATAGATGATCTAAATGTATTATGGCGAATATAAGTTTTTTACCTATCAAAAGAGGCAACTTCAGGGCAGTTGAGAAGAATATATGTGTGTGATGCATAATAATCTCTATCATCCAGCCATACTTCCACACATTTACCAGAATATCGACCGTGTTTTTTTAAATAGATAAAGTCGCTTGACAATCATCTTGATCAATGCATTCATCATTACGCGTAGTACTTTCAAATGATATGTTCACATGGTCACTAAAATAATGAGAGAGAAAAACGAAGCTTCTTCTTCAATGTATGAAATGCAAATCGAGCCTTTAACTCGAATTTTTTGTCTCACTTTTTCTTAAGATGATTTAAGTATCTGTTAAGGATTATTTTAGATTAATTTTCTTATAAATTTAATTAACCAATATTTAATGAACCAAATATTAGTATAGCTTCCAAATGGATACATCCTTCCATATTGCACAAGCCCTCGAAGGCGTGGTTCTAATGGAAAATGAATAGGTAAATACTCCATAACACTGAAAAAATCTAGAGAAAATATTTTTTCTAGCTTGCAGAGCAATATATGAGGATTTTTTCCTTATGTTTATATAAACGATAATTTTTAATGTAGTAGAACAAAGCTCTTTATAAAACAGACTATGTTATGTTGCAACGTCCAAACTTTTACGGGCAACAGTTCTTTGAAAGCGAGGGGAAACACAATTTATATCATAACATAACAATCATGAATTTTCATTATTGTTCTTATATTCAACACATCTATGAAGATTAGAAGATATACCATCATAGAATCTTGATCCTTCCACCCATTTTAAAGTATTTTAACTTGATTATTGTCTAACTCATTGCATGCTTTTGTTTTTTTGTGTCATTTGGCTTTATATGAGGCTCAGGACGATTACATCACTACAAGAAAACACACTTTTAATAGTAGTGAAGAAACATTGTAAAAGGCTTCAACAGCGGAATTGAGAACACCATATAATGGCATGTGTCATTTGGCTTTATATGAGGCTCAGGATGATTACATCACTACAAGAAAACACACTTTTAATAGCAGTGAAGAAACACTGTAAAAGGCTTCAACAGCGGAATTGGGAACACCATATAATGGCATATGATAATAGGCCCCTAACTTTTAACCGCACTTTTAAAAACGCTATAAAAACACCAGTTTTTACAGTGTTTATACTCTATCGTTATAAATAAATTTCTCAGCATTGTATAAATGTTGTGTATACTTCTCCATTTCTTTTTGTCAGCATTTCTTAAACGTTGTGCATATACTATACTGTTTTCTCTACATTTATCCAACAATATTCATTATTATCCGATGTTATTAAATGGTTAAATAATAGCATACGACAATATCATAGAAACTAAATATATAAGAACATATTCAAATGATAATCATGTAAAAAAAACTATGATAATTCAGCATATTATATAAACGTTTAAATTTCCAAAATTTTCATACACAATGATTGCATATATCTATTACATAAAAAAGTTTAGCAAACCAAAAGAAAATCATTTTCTTACTACAAAAAAGACTTCAGCATATGGCTATATCGAATTAAATACAATATAAAGCTTAAAACTTATTTCACAATGTTCTGAAATGCTATTTAGTGAGGTAGTCATTTGACTAGTCTGAAAACAACATTTATGGCGAGAGAAGCTAACTGAGTCATTAGTGTAATCGGGTCCACACCAGAGTCCATCAACTCTCCCGACCTTCACATTTTCTACTGTGTTTTATGATTTGGATATTTCTAGTAGAAAAAAAAATTATCATCTGAGACTACTCCAAATTCAAATACATAATATAATGAGGTTAAGAAATAAGGTACCAAGCATACATACGCACAGACGTACACATTTATGATTAAGTTATAAAAACTCTCAAGTTCGATTATGAAAGAAGTTGCGATTCTTTTCCCTAACAAACAAGTTGTGAAACAGTCTGCGTAGTAACGTACATATTTCAGCCTTAAATATTTAGATCTTAAAATTTCATAATGAAACTATAAACAAATGAGCAGTTCTCACCTTCTACAACATACGTTGATGCAAAGAGTATTCACAACTGGATCATATTCACATGGTTGTAGACCATACTTTGTCATACTCTCTCTAATTGTAACACCCCATAATTTCTGAGAATATTAAAAGAACGAATTAAATAATACTTAATTTTTAAAGTGAGAATTAAGGGAAACATGTTAAGCCATTGCGTTCGTCATGGAATTTTACTTGGAATTGAGTCCAGGTTTTCATAAACTGGACTTCATATGAGGAAGTTATGGCCCTCAGAAAATTCAGGAATTTAAATAGAATAAAACAGCTTAGATTTAAATTTAAAATTCAATTCACACACCCGGGCTAGGCTGGAAATTTCCCGCCCAGGACCCAGGTCGACCAGGGGATCGAACTTGGCCAAATAGTTCGACCAGGGGTCTACCTGGGGGTCAACCTCCCCCATATTTCCAGATCCGAGGACCGGTTCGTTTTTCTGCATTTGGACGCCTGTTCTGACCAGATTCGTTGATCCCTATGCTATATAAACACCCCTGAGGCTACAGTTTTATCTACATAACTCCATTACACCTATACTCTACCCTTATTCATATCAAAAATAAATTAACGACGTCCTTATGCTGCTCTTGTTCTTCAAGAAATCAAGTTTAGAATTCAAGTAGAGATTCAAAGGCTAATTCAACGACTTCAACAACTATTTTTTAAGAATCAAATCTAAATTAGAGAATCGATAGTCTACGTCAAGGGATAGCTTTTCAGTTTTAGAAATCAGATCCTAGAATTCAAGACCGTTCTGTAATTTGTAAGTTCACGTTACTTTCAGAAATAAAAGTTAATTGTGATTCTGACATTGTAATAAATCTGAATCTGAGATTATGCCTATTTCTATCTATCTTTCTATATCCATTGGATCTATCTCATTGATAATATTATGTCTATTCTTTGTCTCTTCTTTCCTTCTTCCCTTTTTGTTTTATAGCCAGGCTACTGCGAGCCTGAGCCAAATCTCATAAGAGATGAACGTACGTTGGAAATAAAATTGGGCATAATATATGATTTGAACATGGCCAATGCTAAAATTGGGCATAATATATGATTTGAACATGGCCAGTGCTAAAATTGGGCATAATATATGATTTGGACATAACTAGCGCTAAAATTGGGAAAAAATATTAAATTATGTATAATTGGGCATAACTGATTTGTAACGGATTTGAGGACATAACACATGTTGTATTTAAAACATAAAGTGTATCGAACATGATGAACACGTGGGGTTAAGTTAACAAGAAACACTTGACCAATATAACTTGATGGATGAACGGGGTTAAGTTAATAGGAAACACTTAACCAATCCAACATGATAAGTGAGGAGGGTTAAGTTAATAAGAAACACTTAACCAACATGACATGATGAATGGGTGGGTTAAGTTAACATGAATGGACAACACTTAACCAATATGGCATAAAGTGCGGAAGGGTTAAATACATATTAAGTTGGGTGGGTAATATTAGTGAATATAGGCCCACAAACTTAACCATTAAATAAACATGCTTGAATCAGTAGGAGGGTTAAATACATATCAGGTTGGTGGGTAATATTAGTAAATATAGGCCCACAAACTTAACCATTAAATAAACATGCTTGAATCAGTGGGATGGTTAAGTACATATCGGGTTGGTGGGTAATATTAGTAAATATAGGCCCACAAACTTAACCAGTAGAATCCCTAGTAACTGGGACCCATTTCAGCACTAACCCACATAGATGTATCATGGTACCCTGAAATAGGCAGGGTGGGGCACGACTACTGGGCTGATTATAAGCGGTCAAAATAGCGGCAGGGGGTACGTCAGTATAGGTTCCGACGGTTTACAGGCGTGCACGTACTCCGGAGTGGGAAAAAGCAGGCACTGGGTACCAGTAGCTGTGCATCTTGAATCGTGTTGGGTTGTTATCATAAGGATTGATACACCTTATGGTGGGACCAGCACAGGGTATCTACACGCAAGAGAGGGCCGATTGACACAGACACACGGAAAAATTAATACGATTACTGGTTGGGACACTAGTTAGGTGGTGCAGAGATATAAAAATCAAAATAACAAGGTAGTAGCGAAGTAGAGAAAGAGTAGAAGGGCATTCAGTTTATCTTGCCTTATCATGTATATACTAATCGTATGTTATCTTGTTATCCTTGTTCTCATGGTATTGTCCTATATTCAGTTTATTCATGTCATGATGCTTTTTCCTGTTTATATGCTGAAAGTCACTGGACTTACCAGACTTATGTCTGACCTAGTTTTGTTTCGCCTTTTTTCTTTCGTTTCCCCTCCCCCTCCAGGTTCACAGGGAGGAAATGTTACCACTTAGCTCAGTTTTCCTTCTAAGCTGGAAGATAATTGATGTATTTCTTTGGACTCTCTCCTCCACTGCTATGGCCGGTTCATGCTTTATTAGGGAATATCATTGTTAATTTTATGCTTCTTTTATATTTGGAAGTTTTTAAATCAAGACAGAAGTTCTATGTATTACTTTTAAGTATGATTGAGACAACTATTGTAAAAGCTTAACTGAACCACATTGTTTATAAAATGACTTTATTTTCTGCTGCTTTATTTGTCTGTCTTGTAATTTATCTGCATCTTTTACCTAAAATACTCCATCGAAGTTAAGGCATTCCCTTTGTGAGTTACCTTAACGGAGTTGGGGTGTTTCACTTGGTATCAGAGCTGAAGGTTACCGGATTAGATAAAAGATTTGAAAAATTATTTTCAAAACGGTTTTAAAAGAAGCATTTTCAAAAGAAAGGTTTTATTTAGAGGCATATTCCCTAAAGCCATATGCACTATCTTTTGATCCTCCATTTGAACCCTTGCTTCCTTCTTTGCTGAGTCTCTAAGGCTCCTGGCTTTCTGGGAGGTAACCTCATCGCGGCGCGGTTCCGTAGGCTCGATGAGACTATGACACCTGTTAAAGGGCGAAGAAGTGGCCAACCTCCATCCATAGTCGTAGTAGTTTCACCTGCGGCTAATTCTCTTCCAAGCTTTGTAGGTTTTCCCGTGCGATGGAGGCAACGTTCGAGAGACTTGTCAACATGGTTCACAAAGGTAATAAAGAGAAAGAGGCCAAAGGGGAAGAATTACAAACAAGGGATTGGAATATAAGAAGAGCGGAGGAAATAATAGATCCTGCAACAAGAGGAAGTATATTTTCTGCGGTATAGCGGGTCATTTAATTATAGGAAGTAAAAGACAAGTGGATGTTTTCAGCATGGTGAGGCAGGGCATCTTATCAAGGATTGCCCGGAGGACAAGGACAAGGACAAAGGACAGGATTTTCAAGAAGGAAAGTGCATGCTTTCACTGCCAGCATACCTGAGAGAAAGATAGTAAAGTTTAGTTTTTATTTTTGATCATCCTGTTAGTACTCTTTTTGATTTCAGCACTTCACATTCGTTCATATCTGCTTCCGTAGTTGAGTCTCTGCACCTTAGTACTAGTATAATAGAAGATCCCATTACTGTCTCAAATCCGGTTGGTGGTTCGGCTCATTTATCTTTGGATTGTAAGGATTTGAGAATATCTATATTAAGGATTGAGTTTAAGTGTAATGCTTATGTTTTTGGTTTCATGGCATATGGGTTGATTCTAGGCATGGCTTGGTCAGCTGTTAATTGTGAAAGGAGGGTAGTTTTCACTTGCCTTGGGAATACCCTCGAGATTTCGTGCGATCTTGAGGGGATCAGTTAGGCTTAGCTACCTAGAATCACTTGATGCATCTATCAATGATTTGCAATCCGTTAGAATAGTCCATGAGTACGCAGATGTTTTTTATTAGGTTAGGGACTTTCCCCCTAAAACTCGAGATAGGCTTCCGCATATATCTAGTTGACAATGCAAAGCCAGTTATGCGATCAACGATAGTTTTGGAGCAAGATTGGCGAGGATATCCAGAGTCGGTTAAGTGCTCAATTGTTTGGTTGTTTTGCTAGTATCATCTCACATAAATCGTCTGAATTCGGAGGAGGTATTCCTTGGGTGCTTGTCTGATATTGCTTTAGGCCTTTGGGGCTTGTACTTGAGGGATATTGAGTTCGATTAGGATGGTTTGCATGAGAAATAAATGGTTGTGGAAGGTGCCCTAAGTAAGACTGACCTTAAGAGAGATAAAAAGTACATAGCAACCTTTAGCTTTAGACCCTCAGATTTGTGACATGATGGATAAGCTAAGTAGAGGAGAGGCCTCTAATCGTCTTAGTATATACACTTGGTATTATGGTTAACACCTGTTTATCTTGGAAAGATAGTTCGACTACATTGGATACCCTCTGGCATAGTAAGTGATCGAGGTCCCATCTTTACTAGTGGGTTTTGGAAACGGAGGTCAAGAAGCTTCGCAATCGTGAAGTTAAATTAGTTAAGGTACAGTGGAGTGAATCTCAAGAAGACGCGACATGCGAGACTGAAGACAAGACACACGAATCATACCCTTTTTCTTGAGGGTATATCCTTGATCTCTTTTTCTAGGAATTCTATGCATGTTTGTTTCTATCTTTTTTATATCCTCTAGGTCATATCTTTAATCCTCAGGTAGAAGCCAATGGATGTAAACATGTGTTTGAAACATGTTATGGTTGGTGGTTGTAAGTGGTTGCTAGTAGATGCATATACACACATTAGGCACTAGATCGGCTCAGTCACTTTCATATTGCATATGCATGAGTGAATTTTTATATATATGAACTAAAACTTGATGTTTTATCATATGGAAGTTGCATTTGTATGAATGATTGTGCACTCATATATAAGTTATAAAATACGATTAGGAATAATTGCATACATGATGGACTCATGGCACTGACATAATTCGCATTGAGGAGGTCAATTGAATCAGTAGACCACCTGATTTTGCATTAGATAAGGACATGTACACACACTATGCATATGCTCATGAAAACATTAGAAATCTTTTTAAGGACAATGGACGCCTGTGATTGAATGGTTGAGTAGATGGATGTTGGATGTTAGGATATGCATTCTTCTTAACTTAGAGATTTCGGGGATGAAATCCTTTAAGGAGGGGAGAATGTAACACCCCGTATTTTTTGAGAATATTAAAAGAACGAATTAAAAAATACTTAATTTTTAAAGTGATAATTAAGAGAAACGTTTATGCCATTGCGTTCGTCTCAGAATTCTTCTTGGAATAGAGTCCAAGTATCCGTAAATCGGACTTCGTACGAGGAAGTTATGGCCCTCAGAATTTTCAGGAATTTAAATAGAATAAAACAGCTAAGATTTAAATTTAAAATTCAAATCACACACCCGGGCTGGGCGGGAAATTTCCCGCCCAGGAACCAGGTTGACCGGGGGTGGACCTAGGGGTCGACCTGGGTCACATAAGTCGACCAGGGGGTCGACCTGGGGGTTGACCTCCCCCCTATTTCTAGATCCGAGGCCTGGTTCGTTTTCTGCATTTGGACGCCCGTTCTGACCAAATTTGTTGATCCTTATGCTATATAAACACCCCTAAGGCTACAGTTTTCTCTACACAACTCCATTACGCCTATACTCTACCAAAATTCATATCAAAAATAAATTAAAGACGTCCTTATGCTGCTCTTGTTCTTCAAGAAATCAAGTTTAGAATTCAAGTAGAGATTCAAAGGCTAATTCAACGACTTCAACAACTATTTTCTAAGAATCAAATCTAAATTAGAGAATCGATAGTCTATGTTAAGAGATAGCTTTTTAATTTCAGAAATCAGATCCCAGAATTCAAGACCGTTCTATAATTTGTAAGTTCACATTACTTTCAGAAATAAAAGTTAATTGTGATTCTGACATTGTAATAAATATGAATTTGAGATTATGCCTATTTCTATCTGTCTTTCTATATCCATTGGATCTATCTCATTGATAATATTATGTCCATTCTTTGTCTCTTCTTTCCTTCTTTCCTTTTTGTTTTATAGCCAGACTACTGCGAGCCTGAGCCAAATCTCATAAGAGATGAATGTACGTTGGATATAAAATTGGGCATAATATATGATTTGAACATGGCCAACGCTAAAATTGGGCATAACATATAATTTGAACATGGCCAGCGCTAAAATTGGGCATAATATATGATTTGGACATGACTAGTGCTTAAATTGGGAAAGAGTATTAAATTATGTATAATTGGGCATAACTGATTTGTAACGGATTTGAGGACATAACTCATGTTGTATTTAAAACATGAAGTGTATCGAACATATGACTTGAGATTTGAGGCATAAAGTATATTGGACATATGACTTGGGATTTGGGGCGTAAATTGAACTGTAAACATGTAAGGCATAGTACATGATGTGGTTTAAGACCTAAAATTGGGGCATATTATATAAGATAGTTCATGACTTGGAAGAAGGAGATTATTGTGTATAGTGATTTATGGCGTTGGCATGAAAACCTACAGTAAGATAGGGTTATTGTTAAATATGAACACGCCAAAATTGGGATTTTAGGTAATTGGCCTGCACTATAATTAAAGGCTATAATTTGGCATAGTTTATACTATGAATCATGATTGGGGGATTTTGGAGAATTTTTTGTACGGTGCAATATGACTAAACCTTAGGGCATGTGTATATCGTGATTTATGGGGCACGACTATTATTGCAAATTTAGGGAAGATTGGGTATAGCCAAATTTGATTAATAACTAGAAATTGGAATTCATTGGGCATAACTTGGAAATTGGATCATGACTAGTTTTGGTGAATTTGGTAATTAGCATGTAAAATCTAGATTTGGGTATAAATGATAAATGTGTAAATTAAAGATGAACATGCCTAACCCGAGGTTAGATTGAGTTATGGTGTAAAACTGCCCGGAACCGCCTGACACATCCAGTAACCACAATAACACCTATCTAATGTGAGAGGTTAGTGCATCATGCCCAAGGAAAACCCCAGGTTAGATTGAGTTGTGGTGTAAAACTGCCCAAAACCGCCCGACACATCCAGTGACCGCAATAACACATATCTAATGTGAGAGGTTGGTGCATTAATAAATCAGTTAATGCTAATGGACAAGATGAATGACTAGGGTTAAGTTCATAGGAACACTTAACCAATATAACATGAATAACTAGAGTTAAGTTCATAGGAACACTTAACCAATATAACATGAATGACTAGGGTTAAGTTCATAAGAACACTTACCCAATATAACATGAATGACTAGGGTTAAGTTCATAAGAACACTTAACCAATATAACAAGACGAATGACCAGGGTTAAGTTAATAGGAAACACTTAACCAATATAGCACGATGAATGGGTAGGGTTAAGTAATAAGAAACACTTAACCAATATAACTTGATTTATGGTAAGGTTAAGTTAAAACAAGAGGGAAACACTTAACCAATATGACTTGATTTGTGGTTAGGTTAAGTTAAAACAAGAGGGCAACACTTAACTAATATAACTTGATTTGTGATAAGCTTAAGTTAAAACAAGAGGGCAGCACTTAACCAATATAACTTGATTTGTGGTAGGGTTAAGTTGACACAAGAAGGAAACACTTAGCCAAAGTAACATGACAAGTAGGTGGGTTAAGTAACTTGAATTGATTGATGACACTTAACCGATACAACATGATGAACACGTGGGGTTAAGTTAACAAGAAACACTTGACCAATATAACTTGATGGACGAACGGGGTTAAGTTAATAGGAAACACTTAACCAATCCAACATTATAAGTGAGGAGGGTTAAGTTAATAAGAAACACTTAACCAACATGACATGATGAATGGGTAGGTTAAGTTAACATGAATGGACAACACTTAACCAATATGGCATAATGTGCGGAAGGGTTAAGTACATATAAAGTTGGGTGGGTAATATTAGTAAATACAGGCCCACAAACTTAACCATTAAATAAACATGTTTGAATCAGTAGGAGGGTTAAATACATATCGGGTTGGTGGGTCATATTAGTAAATATAGGACCACAAACATAACCACTAAATAAACATGCTTGAATCAGTGGGAGGGTTAAGTACATATCAGGTTGATGGGTAATATTAGTAAATATTGGCCCACAAACTTAACCAGTAGGAAACCTTAGTAACGGGGTCCCATTTCAGCAGTAACCCACATAGATGTATCATGGTACTCTGAACTAAGAAGGGTGGGGCACGATTACCAGGCTGATTATAAGCAGTCAAAATAGCGGCAGGGGATACATCAGTGTAGGTTTCGACGGTTTATGGGTATGCAGTAATCCAGAGTAGGAAAAAGCAGGCACTGGGTACTAGTGGCTATACACTGTGCATCTTGAATCGTGTCGGGGTGCCATCATAAGGATTGATACACCTTATGGTGGGACCAGCACAGGGTATCTACACGCAAGAGAGGGCCGATTGACACAGACACAAGGAAAAATTAATACGGGTAAGGAGCCGATCGATAGGGTAGTAAGGGTACATCTAACATGTTCATGGCAATTAGGCAGATTGAGGTGGAATCCTCATGATAGATGTACACCTGAAGGCTACCACGATTGCGGGGACTGGGATCACATTAAAATATGATCATTTTGTATAGATTACTGGTTGGGACACTAGTTAGGTGGTGCAGAGATATAAAAATCAGAATAACAAGGTAGTAGCAAAGCAGAGAAAGAGTAGAAGGGCATTCAGTTTATCTTGCCTTATCATATCTATACTAATTGTATGTTATCTTGTTATCCTTGTTCTCACGGTATTGTTTTATATTCAGTTTATTCATGTCATGATGCTTTTGCCCGTTTATATACTGAAAGTCACTGGTCTTACCAGACTTATGTCTGACCTAGTTTTGTTTCGCCTCTTTTCTTCCGTTCCCCCCCCCCCCACCAGGTTCACAGGGAGGAAATGTTTCCACTTAGCTCAGTTTTCTTATTCAAGCTTGAAGATAGTCGATGTATTGCTTTGGACTCTCTCTTCCACTACTATGGCTAGTTCATGCTTTATTGGGGAATATCATTGTTATTTTTATGCTTCTTTTATATTTGGAAGTTTTTAAATCAAGACAGAAGTTCTATGCATTACTTTTAAGTATGATTGAGACAACTATTGTAAAAGCTTGACTGAACCACATTGTTTATAAAATGACTTTATTTTCCACTACTTTATTTGTCTGTCTTGTAATTTATCTGCATCTTTTACCTAAAATGCACCACCGAAGTTAAGGCATTCCCTTTGTGAGTGACCTTAATGGAGGTAGGGTGTTTCACTAATCCTCGTTGCTTCTGTTCCAATGAAATAATTTTTTCACATTTTAGTTGCACCAAAATAGTGTTCAAGTAGTATCACAAAATGGCGGTAGACCAGACTATTATTTGAAATTGAGAGAGCAAAAACAATAAAATAATATAAATTACAGAAGCACCTTTCTCTTTTTGATTGATTAGTCAAAATCTACCAGCAAAAGCATAACTAGCTAGTCCATATTAGGAAGCCTGTAAGCTTCAATTTGTTGGTTTTAACCAATCCTCATGCATTAAGGACAACAATTACATCTATAACTCCACCATAGTTTCAAATTGAACTCCGTAACTTTATATTCTTATTACATATTCCAAACCAACCCAAATCCATAGACTGGAAATAAAAAACAAATTGCAGATTGACTTTGAAATTGAATTCGAAATCGATTTCTTAATCAATATGTAACATCAAAAAATATAAATCGATCAAAAATACATAATCGACAAGGAAAAAGAAGATTCAATTACCTAAGGATGTGGAGTAGGACAATCAAAGTGGCAGCAGACATAAAACGAACTAGGTTAGGGAAAAGATAAATCGCATGATGGATTGAAATCAAGATCGGAAAATGGAAACCAAGGAGAGGAAATGACAGTTATGTTGAGAGATAGGAAATTGAATTATTTTTGAATATACGCAGGATTTGGCGGTGGCAAATTGTAGTGTTTTTGTCGGCATTCAGACCTCGAAAATAATTCACTAAATTTATTTTCTACCACGTTATTCTTTTAATGCTGAGAATGAATGTAATTGAAATCCATTTTTCTTGTAGTGCATATTACATCATTACGATGTTTAGATTTCAAATCATCTTTCGTCTTCCCTTTGACATTCAAAATTGTATCAAACACATTGTCAAACATGTTTTTCTCATCATGCATCACGTCAATATTATGACGAATCAGGAGATTTTTCCAATAAGGCAACTTCCAAAATGTAAGGACCCGTTACTTCCCCGTGAAGGAAAGAGCGGATACTTTGAGAACAACACACAAATGAACGCAGACGGAAGAACATTTCATTGCTATTACAACAATTCCATCAGATACAAGAATATATAGAGTATAAATGAATAAATTACATTCGATAAATATCAGAGATTACAATAAATTACATAGCAGCGGAAAATAATACAAAGCACAACTGAAGGTGATATACGGATACAGAGCGTTCTGGATATCATTCCAGTTGTAAACCAGGATCTCGTGAATATAAATCAGCAAAACCAAAACTACTAGCTGCCCGTGCGGAAATAGGGGCACCCAGAGTTTAGGTTAAAACAATAAACTCTAGGTCAGTCATGTGACTGGTGTGAGAACTAAAACAGTTATTTAAAGATTTACTTTAAAAGAGAGTAATTCAAGGGACCACGCCGTATAGCACGGAACGGGTTTCCTCCCAAGAATACCAGTGCATAGAATAAACAGCACAATGCTTTTTCGAAAAATGAAGCTATTATAAGACCCATGTCCCATCGCACAATGCAACGCAAGCCGGAGGATAGGGTTTTCCCTTATAACAGCCAAACATGCTTGGTACGTTTAAAACAAATCAATTGATACTATAATAAGTGTATAGTGTCAAAACAATTTCAATCATAAATATAAATCATAGGCGGCCTGAATGTCCCATACCACTATGTCGCCATACTAGTTCTACAAATAAAACCGCAATACACGTATCGGAAATTGGATTTCCGTCATGAGTCGAGGCAAGGGGCAAGCTCCTCTCCGCTTCGAGACACTCTAGCAAATGCCTCGGGACCACACACTCTGGGCAACCCCGGATTCGGCTGGGCCGGTTCTCACTTATGTTAGAGGATTAATTATGCCTGAACACACGTTTCCCGGTCCTTACAGACCTATAATCGAGGCGCCTCGCATCCAACAACCGCGTAGGTGAAAAGTATATAAATGTCAGGGCTGGTAAGTCACTAACACCACCAAAGCTAGAAAGAAACGTCGTGCTCTCCCAGCTGTCCGTATCCTGTTTTTAACTCATACCGAGATGTGAGGCTCGCGAATTCACGTTACACACAAAGCTGCCACGTAGGCCGTGCTTTGATCATCAACCACAAGACTTTGCTTTTCAATAGCAGCCTTGATCTATGCAACTCAGCGTGCCACACAGGCAATTCATGCCATGCGATTGATATCTATCGATATATAACCTCTAAGCTCGTACGTCTCAGAGAAGGGCGTTAAGCAAGAGAATAAATTCTCCACCGCCAAATAGATGTATATTTAATAGAAATCAATCAACACAGAACAAAATCCAATGTCAGACACACAATCCATTTACAAGTTCGTTCTGGGTCTGAACGAAACCGGAGGCACTTTCCTCGCATATCCATCCATCTCCAGGTACGTCTGGACGATCACCAACTGTTTCCCTCATCTTGGGTGTACTGCCCAATCGAGATCATCAGTAATCACCCAAATGATGTGAAGACTTCCGGTCTTCAACCACCGTCTTCATCTTCGACATATCGTCGAATCGGTTATTCAGAATGGGTATAAACCCGGCCTTTTCGAACAACCCGCGTATATTAAAAACAAATGTTACACAAACACAACATACGCCTCATTCCAATTCCACATTCTTAGGGAAAGGTTCCCATTAATTTTATCCAAGATAAATTCTTTAAAATTTATCCTTTAATCTTCCTTTAGATGTCATTTCAAACCAAATTATGGTTTTCCAAACTAGTCGGGATTAACGAACCACGCCGAAGTAATTATTTATTTTATTTCCAAATCCCAACCTATTCATCCCATGAAGCAAAACTGGTAATACTCCATATCTAACACCACGGTGTTATCAGTAAAATTAATTACTATTTCACGTTCAAATCTAATTAAAGATTTAACTATCGCTTTGGAGCAAAACTGGTGATACTCCATTCTCACTAATTTTCCAAATTTGATAATCTAAATTATCAATTCACATTTCAATCTAATTGCAGATTCATTAAAACTCCTTTTACTGGGTTAAAGAACTAATGTCGTTTAAAACACAGTTCACGATAAACCCAAATTACATTCTATCTATTATCGGGTTAAAGAACAAGTGTTATTTAAAACACTGTTCACGATAACCCCACAAATCACTTCTAATTTAATTTCCATCAAATATATTGGAAATTCCGACTATTTAAAACCCCTTTTTGAATCCAATTTATTTATTTAAAAATAAATGGGTTTTAATTTCTGTTCAAAACTAGTTCATTTCGACAAAATCTATTTTTATCTTTTCAAATATGGACCCAATTTTTCCCAAATCATTTCTTATGATTTTACACAAATTATTACTAATTTTAATAATTTTATCAAGGCCCGTACAGTCGATTTCCAACAACGACCATCGAACTGCACTTACAACGACCTTTTCCAAATTTGATTTGGACGTATCTCCAAATCCAACCGTTAGAATTCAAATTTCTAATATTCATTGGAAAGATCTTTTCTATACGAACCCAACGGTTCCGGTTTTAGGAGAATCCGACGGTCGGATCTCCCGTAATATCCGTTCGAAGTCAATGGTCGAAATTCGCGAACTGCCGCGGCGCAGCGCGTTCTATTCAGGCCATTATATTATATATATATAATATATATATAATATATGTTTCGTCGATTTCTATTTAAAACGAATTTTATAAATAGTTTTGAATTCGTTTCCAAAAACAATTTCAACCTTTATTTCAAATTCAAATCAAAATTGAATTTTCTATTCTAAATCCTTTTTACTTTCATTTCTATTTGATTTCAATTCAAATCGATTTTAATTCGATTCGAATTCATTTTCTTTTCAATTCAATTCGAATTCGTTTTCTCTTCAATTTAATTCGAATTTGTTTTCTATTCAATTCAAATCAAATTCGTTAAATATTCAATTGAAATCAAATTCGTTATATATTCAATTGAAATCAAATTCGTTATATATCCAATTCGAATTCAAATCCGTTATATATTCAATTCGAATTCAAATCCGTTATATATTCAATTCAAATCAAATTCGTTATATATTCAATTCAAATCAAATTCTTTATATATTCAATTCAAATCCAATTCGTTATATATTCAATTCATATCAAATTTCATTTCAAAATATCCGATTTCGAAATCACTTTTCAATGTTCATTTTAAAATGAATAAAATCGATATAAATATCGTTCACGTCAAAATGGCGTCAATCTAATCAACACGGCTTCATATAATTCTATTTCCAAATATCCTATTTCAAATATTTCTTTTTCAAATATTTCTTATTCAAATATTTCTATTTCAAATATTTCTATTTTAAAATATTTCGTTCAACACATGACTAATCTCAACGGATGAGTACTGTCAACACATGAACCTTTATTTTATAATATTCTTTATTTTCTAAATTGGAATGAGGCCCAATCAATCACCATATAATATTAATTATATGGATTTTCATACATCACAAGTATACAATAGCAACGATAAATAATCAACCATTATCCAAAGTGCACTACACTGTATAAGCATCAAATATAGATATCTAACGCTTATAACAGCCTGTCAATCAATCGATCGACATATTTAATCAATCAGGATGAGTGAACTTCAAATTTCATCCCAACACCCGTGTGGTGTTTCAAACAATCAAACACAGATTTTATTTGTGCAGTTGGGCGATGTGTAAAATTTATCGTCCCAATCAATGTCCTTCAAATAGGTGTACATAAACAAACCGTCCGGTTTGTAAATGAATATTTATTTATTCACATTCACGTTAAAAATTATATTTTTAACGATTAAATATTTTATTTTAACACATGAATTTTTATTCGGTTTATTTACAAAATAAAAATGATATTTTTATTTTACTAACTTGTTTTAGAAAATTTCGGTGGCATAACGGCACGATACTAGAAACGGGACAAGGCCTAGCCTTATCCCCGGTCTAATGAAGGCCCACGCCATTCACACATCAATCAAATCAATTTCCATTTCATCAAACAATCAAATTCCAATCAAATAATCTAACCAACTACACAACCAAACAATTTAACAAACAAGCCATCCATGGTCTGTGGATGACGGGTGTCGGGTGCTACTAAACACCGTCTACATCCTAATATATATATATATATATATATATATATATATATATATATATATATACTAGAAAAAGAAATTGAAGAGTGAGAAGTTCTCACCAATAGCTATCCAATACCACGATTCTTCATTGATAGAAATCTTCGTCGTTCTCGCCTTTTTGTCACATTCGTTTCCCGTATTCTCTACATATGTAAAAATCGAATTTTTACTTCGCTATTCAATATATAAAAATCGAATTTTTACCTTGCTATTCAATATATAAAAATCGAATTTTTACCTTGCTATTCAATATATAAAAATCGAATTTTTACCTTGCTATTCAATATATAAAAATCGAATTTTTATAATCACGCTTTATGGATAAAAGTTCTATTTTTACATTGCTACTATATAGATAAAAATTATATTTTTACCTCGCTATTCTCTATATAAAGATTTCGCCTTTTCAAATATAAAGATTTCGCCTTTTCAAATATATCATTATAAAAATCACACTTTTATTTTTCTACACATATAAAGATGATATTTCTAATATTCCTATCATGTAAAAATTATATTTTTAATTCTCTACATAAACAAAAATCATATTTTTACATCTTCTATATAGTAAAGATTATATTTTTAATACTTTAAAAATATAAAAATCATATTTTTAATCCATTACATATGTAAAAATCACGCCTTTCCCCCTATAAAAATCACGTCTTTTACCAAATAAAATCAATAATTTTCAGTTTTAAAGTCATGTAATTTTCAGTTTTAAAAATCATACAAAATCAGTTTTTTTAGAAATCCTAAATCTCTATATAATAAAATTAGTTTTTACCTATGCTAATTTAAATAAAAGAGAGCTGAAAAATAAAATTAAATAAGTAAAAAAAGGCTTACTTTTGAATTTTAGAGAAAGGGGGCTGCTGGGGGTTCGGTTGCGCGCTCGTCGGAGGGAATTGGGCGCTTCCCTGGACGGAGGAGAGAGGCAAGGCGGAGGGGTTCGTCGAATGGTCAGTGGGGGAGGGTGTCGGTGCGAAGCAGAGGATGGGGGTATCGCGATTTCGCACAGGGGGGGTAGCTCGCGTCGCGAGGGCAGGGGGTGGGGAGGGGGGCTGTCGCGAGGTCGGCGCCGCTGGGGGGGGGTCTCCCTCTCGATCGCTTCCCTCTTTTTTTTATTTTTTTTCCTATGATGAACGAAAATGAAGGGAGGGGGGCAGTGGTTTATAAGGGGAGGAGGGAGGATTTTTTTTTTTTAATTTAAAAAGTTGACTTTTACATACGAACTCGAAACGAGGCCCACCGCCTGTCGTCCATAGCGTTTTACCCCCATTCCGAACACAATGGGATATGTATCGTCAGCTGATTCGACTGTTTAAATCAGTTTTCGTCAAAATCAACATATAACTCTATATATTGAATTTGAACGTGCATTTCAATTTACCGGGGTCAGACACTAACTCGAAAAATTCCAGAAAAATATTTTCTAGATTCGTATTGACGATACGGTCCTAACAAAACTAGTTTCGTCGAATTCTGAGACCGTTTGAAAAATGGCCATTTTCCAGTCGATTAAAATCAACTGAAACTGGTCAACCGCGTTTTCCTTTGCCACGCTCACATATTGATTCGAAAAATTATGAAATTTGAAACCTAGCAATAATTTGACATCACGGATCCAACAAAAGTGGTTTCGTCGAAATCCGAGGTCGTTTGCAAAATGTCTATTTTTAAGGGCCTGAATTCCATAGCGACTATTCAGAATTTTTAACTTGACTTATCTTTTGATTCCCGTTATGAAATTTCAATTTTTCGGATTCGTTGGAAAGATATTATCAATTAGATCCTATTATTTTTGGTTTCACTAAAATCCGGATTGTTTTGCACCCGGTACATTCAATTGAAGTTTGAAATCGAGTTATCGAACTACCGTGCCATTTTCAATTCTATTTATAATTATATATAAATATTTATATTCTAACGACGGCGTATATAATATATACGTTCGAATTATATTCAAAATGAATTTCTCGTCGATATTATTTAAAATAATTCATTTTAAATATTCAAAATTCGCTAAAATTGCCAAAATAAAAATTTTAAACTGGCCCAGATTTTCGGGTTATTACAATCTCCCCCACTTAAAACTTTTCGTCCCCGAAAAGGAACGAAGCCGAAAGTGGTTTGATTAATCAGCTCTACTTTCGATCAGGCATCCATTCTCCAACTTTTCAGTTTCTGAGAATTTTCAAAAATTTGGCTAACACCCTAAATTTTCGAAAAATTTCGCCATAACCTCCCCTGCACGGGAGCCACGTGAAAATCCCGAAATTGCCATACAGGCCTTCTGATCTCAAAAAGAAAAAGAAAAAGCCAAGCGGCTAGCCAATAGGTTCATAAAATCATCATCACCCAAACAAAACAGTAAATTATATAGTAAACATGTACCTATTTGTCGGGCAAACAAATTTTATTCTCTGCTCTAGCCTCCTTGCTATGACCTGTTCAATGTAAGTATATGTATATGCAAGCAAATGCGCCTAATTTTCAATATAATTCAATATTAGATGCAATTAGGCATAATGGTTCAAAAATTTATCAAGCAACTAAACAAGCAACACAAATATCAATCAATTAGTGAATTAACGTTTCAAATTCATAATTTTGGTATATATACAGAAAATCATGTTTTTGATGCCAATTCACAACAATAAATCTATCTATATAAGTTTTGGTTCTCACACCAGTCTAATGGAAATATATAGATATCACACCTTCGTCACTCGAATATAAATTCTGACGATGAGTAGTCAACCATCAGAATCATCTTCGGGCCACTAGAGTATGATTCTATATCAATCCAGTATATTAAAACTTCGAATATACGTTCATGACGCGTATATGCAAAATCTTTATATACTCGATTGTCCATATTCAAAATAAATAAATAATCAAATACGTAGAACTGATTTAAATTTTCAAAACAAAATTGTTTTCATTTGAAAAAAATATACTCTTCACACTCGTTTTAGGATACTACTGATCCTATCTCTAACGAGTCTTTCTAATTGGATATTACTAATCCAATATCTGATGAGTTCTTTCGTATGGTTCTAATGTGCCTTGTTCTCAAGCTCTGTAAACCAAAGCTCTTATACCACTGTAAGGACCCGTTACTTCCCCGTGAAGGAAAGAGCGGATACTTTGAGAACAACACACAAATGAACGCAGACGGAAGAACATTTCATTGCTATTACAACAATTCCATCAGATACAAGAATATATAGAGTATAAATGAATAAATTACATTCGATAAATATCAGAGATTACAATAAATTACATAGCAGCGGAAAATAATACAAAGCACAACTGAAGGTGATATACGGATACAGAGCTTTCCGGATATCATTCCAGCTGTAAACCAGGATCCTGTGAATATAAATCTGCAAAACCAAAACTACTAGCTGCCCGTGCGGAAATAGGGGCACCCAGAGTTTAGGTTAAAACAATAAACTCCAGGTCAGTCATGTGACTGGTGTGAGAACTAAAACAGTTATTTAAAGCTTTACTTTAAAAGAGAGTAATTCAAGGGACCACGCCGTATAACACGGAACGGGTTTCCTCCCAAGAATACCAGTGCATAGAATAAACAGCGCAATGCTTTTTCGAAAAATGAAGCTATTATAAGACCCAGGTCCCATCATACAATGCAACGCAAGCCGGAGGATAGGGTTTTCCCTTATAACAGCCAAACATGCTTGGTACGTTTAAAACAAATCATTTGATACTATAATAAGTGTATAGTGTCAAAACAATTTCAATCATAAATATAAATCATAGGCGGCATGAATGTCCCATACCACTATGTCGCCATACTAGTTCTACAAATAAAACCGCAATACACGTATCGGAAATTGGATTTCTGTCATGAGTCGAGGCAAGGGGCATGCTCCTCTCCGCTTCGAGACACTCTAGCAAATGCCTTGGGACTACACACTCCGGGCAACCCCGGATTCGGCTGGGCCGGTCCTCACTTACGTTAGAGGATTAATTATGCCTGAACACACGTTTCCTGATCCTTACAGACCTATAATCGAGGGGCCTCGCATCCAACAACCACGTAGGTGAAAAGTATATAAATGTCAGGGCTAGTAAGTCACTGACACCACCAAAGCTAGAAAGAAACGTCGTGCTCTCCCAGCGGTCCGTATCCTGTTTTTAACTCATACCGAGATGTGAGGCTCGCGAATTCACGTTACACACAAAGCTGCCATGTAGGCCGTGCTTTGATCATCAACCACAAGACTTTGCTTTTCAACGGCAGCCTTGATCTATGCAACTCAGCGTGCCACAAAGGCAATTCATGCCATGCGATTGATATCTATCGACATATAACCTCTAAGCTCGTACGTCTCAGAGAAGGGCGTTAAGCAAGAAAATAAATTCTCCGCCGCCAAATAGATGTATATTTAATAGAAATCAATCAACACAGAATAAAATCCAATGTCAGACACACAATCCATTTACAAGTTCGTTCTGGGTCTGAACGAAACCGGAGGCACTTTCCTCGCATATCCATCCATCTCCAGGTACGTCTGGACGATCACCAACTGTTTCCCTCATCTTGGGTGTACTGCCCAATCGAGATCATCAGTAATCACCCAAACGATGTGAAGACTTCCGGTCTTCAACCACCGTCTTCATCTTCGACATATCGTTGAATCGGTTATTCAGAATGGGTATAAACCCGGCCTTTCCGAACAACCCGCGTATATTAAAAACAAATGTTACACAAACACAACATACGCCTCATTCCAATTCCACATTCTTAGGGAAAGGTTCCCATTAATTTTATCCAAGATAAATTCTTTAAAATTTATCCTTTAATCTTCCTTTAGATGTCATTTCAAACCAAATTATGGTTTTCCAAACTAGTCGGGATTAACGAACCACACCAAAGTAATTATTTATTTTATTTCCCTATCCCAACCTATTCATCCCATGAAGCAAAACTGGTAATACTCCATATCTAACACCACGGTGTTATCAGTAAAATTAATTACTATTTCACGTTCAAATCTAATTAAAGATTTAACTATCGCTTTGGAGAAAAACTGGTGATACTCCATTCTCGCTCATTTTCCAAATTTGATAATCTAAATTATCAATTCACATTTCAATCTAATTGCAGATTCATTAAAACTCCTTTTACTGGGTTAAAGAACTAATGTCGTTTAAAACACAGTTCACGATAAACCCAAATTACATTCTATCTATTATCGGGTTAAAGAACAAGTGTTATTTAAAACACTATTCACGATAAACCCACAAATCACTTCTAATTTAATTTCCATCAAATATATTGGAAATTCCGACTATTTAAAACCCCTTTTTAAATCCAATTTATTTATTTAAAAATAAATGGGTTTTAATTTCAGTTCAAAACTAGTTCATTTCGACAAAATCTATTTTTATCTTTTCAAATACAGACCCAAATTTTCCCAAATCATTTCTTATGATTTTACACAAATTATTACTAATTTTAATAATTTTATCAAGGCCTGTACAGTCGATTTCCAACAACGGCCATCGAACTGCACTTACAACGACCTTTTCCAAATTTGATTTGGACGTATCTCCAAATCCAACCATTAGATTTCAAATTTCTAATATTCATTGGAAAGATCTTTTCGATACGAACCCAACGGTTCCGGTTTTAGGAGAATCTGACGGTCGGATCTCCCGTAATATCCGTTCGAAGTCAATGGTCGAAATTTGCGAACTGCCGCGTCGCGGCGCGTTCTATTCAGGCCATTATATTATATATATATAATATATGTTTCGTCGATTTCTATTTAAAACGAATTTCAACTTTTATTTCAAATTCAAATCAAAATTGAATTTTCTATTCTAAATCCCTTTTACTTTCATTTCTATTTGATTTCAATTCAAATCGATTTTAATTCGATTCGAATTCATTTTCTTTTCAATTCAATTCAATTTGAATTCGTTTTCTCTTCAATTCAGTTCGAATTCGTTTTCTATTCAATTCAAATTCGTTAAATATTCAATTGAAATCAAATTCGTTATATATTCAATTGAAATCAAATTCGTTATATATCCAATTCGAATTCAAATTCGTTATATATTCAATTCGAATTCAAATCTGTTATATATTCAATTCAAATCAAATTCGTTATATATTCAATTCAAATCAAATTCGTTATATATTCAATTCAAATCCAATTCGTTATATATTCAGTTCAAATCAAATTTCATTTCAAAATATCCGATTTCGAAATCACTTTTCAATGTTCATTTTAAAATGAATAAAATCGATATAAATATCGTTCACGTCAAAATGGCGTCAATCTAATCAACACGGCTTCATATAATTCTATTTCCAAATATCCTATTTCAAATATTTCTTTTTCAAATATTTCCTATTCAAATATTTCTATTTCAAATATTTCTATTTTAAAATATTTCGTTCAACACATGACTAATCTCAACGGATGAGTACTGTCAACACAAGAACCTTTATTTTATAATATTCTTTATTTTCTAAATTGGAATGAGGCCCAATCAATCACCATATAATATTAATTATATGGATTTTCATACAACACAAGTATACAATAGCAGCGATAAATAATCAACCATCATCCAAAGTGCACTACACTGTATAAGCATCAAATATAGATATCTAACGCTTATAACAGCCTGTCAATCAATCGATCGACATATTTAATCAATCAGGATGAGTGAACTTCAAATTTCATCCCAACACCCGTGTGGGGTTTCAAACAATCAAACACAGATTTTATTTGTGCAGTTGGGCGATGTGTAAAATTTATCGTTCCAATCAATGTCCTTCAAATAGGTGTACATAAACAAACCGTCCGGTTTGTAAATGAATATTTATTTATTCACATTCACGTTAAAAATTATATTTTTAACGATTAAATATTTTATTTTAATACATGAATTTTTATTCGGTTTATTTACAAAATAAAAATGATATTTTTATTTTTCTAACTTGTTTTAGAAAATTTCGGCGGCATAACGGTACGATACTAGAAACGGGACAAGGCCTAGCCTTATCCCCGGTCTAGTGAAGGCCCACGCCATTCACACATCAATCAAATCAATTTCCATTTCATCAAACAATCAAATTCCAATCAAATAATCTAACCAACTACACAACCAAACAATTTAACAAACAAGCCATCCATGGTCTGTGGATGACGGGTGTTGGGTGCTACTAAACACCGTCTGCATCCTAATATATATATATATACACTAGAAAAAGAAATTGAAGAGTGAGAAGTTCTCTCCAATAGCTATCCAATACCACGACTCTTCATTGATAGAAATCTTCGTCGTTCTCGCCTTTTTGTCACCTTCGTTTCCCGTATTCTCTACATATGTAAAAATCGAATTTTTACTTCGCTATTCAAATATAAAAATCGAATTTTTACCTTGCTATTCAATATATAAAAATAGAATTTTTACCTTGCTATTCAATATATAAAAATCGAACTTTTACCTTACTATTCAATATATAAAAATCGAATTTTTACCTTGCTATTCAATATATAAAAATCGAATTTTTACCTTGCTATTCAATATATAAAAATCGAATTTTTATAATCACGCTTTATGGATAAAAATTCTATTTTTACATTGCTACTATATAGATAAAAATTATATTTTTACCTCGTTATTCTCTATATAAATATTTCGCCTTTTCAAATATAAAGATTTCGCCTTTTCAAATATATCATTATAAAAATCACATTTTTATTTTTCTACACATATAAAGATGATATTTCTAATATTCCTATCATGTAAAAATTATATTTTTAATTCTCTACATAAACAAAAATCATATTTTTACATCTTCTATATAGTAAAGATTATATTTTTAATACTTTAAAAATATAAAAATCATATTTTTAATCCATTACATATGTAAAAATCACGCCTTTCCCCCATAAAAATCACGTCTTTTACCATATAAAATCAATAATTTTCAGTTTTAAAGTCATGTAATTTTCAGTTTTAAAAATCATACAAAATCAGTTTTATTTAAAATCCTAAATCTCTATATAATAAAATTAGTTTTTACCTATGCTAATTTAAATAAAAGAGAGCTGAAAAATAAAATTAAATAAGTAAAAAAAAGGCTTACTTTTGAATTTCATAGAAAGGGGGCTGCTGGGGGTTCGGTTGCGCGCTCGTCGGAGGGAATTGGGCGCTTTCCTGGACGGAGGAGAGAGGCAAGGCGGAGGGGTTCGTCGAATGGTCGGGGGGGAGGGTGTCGGCGCGAAGCAGAGGAGGGGGGGTATCGCGATTTCGCGCATGGGGGGGGGGGGGGGGGGTAGCTCGCGTCGCGAGGGCAGGGGGTGGGGAGGGAGGCTGTCGCGAGGTCGGCGCCGCTGGGGGCGGTCTCCCTCTCGATCGCTTCTCTCTTTTTTTTTATTTTTTTTTCCTGTGATGAACGTAAATGAAGGGAAGGGGGGCCAGCGGTTTATAAGGGGAGGAGGGAGGATATTTTTTTTTTAATTTAAAAAGTTGACTTATACATACGAACTCGAAACGAGGCCCACCGCCTGTCGTCCATAGCGTTTTACCCCCATTCCGAACACAATGGGATATGTATCGTCAGCTGATTCGACTGTTTAAATCAGTTTTCGTCAAAATCAACATATAACTCTATATATTGAATTTGAATGCGCATTTCAATTTACCGGGGTCACATACTAACTCGAAAAATTCCAGAAAAATATTTTCTAGCTTCGTATTGACGATACGGTCCTAACAAAACTAGTTTCGTCGAATTCTGAGACCGTTTGAAAAATGGCCATTTTCCAGTCGATTAAAATCAACTGAAACTGGTCAACTGCGTTTTCCTTTGCCACACTCACATATTGATTCGAAAAATTATGAAATTTGAAACCTAGCAATAATTTGACATCACGGATCTAACAAAAGTGGTTTCGTCGAAATCCGAGGTCGTTTGCAAAATGTCTATTTTTAAGGGCCTGAATTCCATACCGACTATTCAGAATTTTCAACTTGACTTATCTTTTGATTCCCGTTATGAAATTTCGATTTTTCGGATTCGTTGGAAAGATATTATCAATTAGATCCTATTATTTTTGGTTTCACTAAAATCCGGATTGTTTTGCACCCGGTACATTCAATTGAAGTTTGAAATCGAATTATCGAACTACCGCGCCATTTTCAATTCTATTTATAATTATATATAAATATTTATATTCTAACGACGGCGTATATAATATATACGTTCGAATTATATTCAAAATTAATTTCTTGTCGATATTATTTAAAATAATTCATTTTAAATATTCAAAATTCGCTAAAATTGCCAAAATAAAATTTTTAAACTGGCCCAGATTTTCGGTTTATTACACAAAATATTTTTATTTTGCACCAATTATGAATCAATGATTTACCTTGAATTTTAATTTGTTCTCATATTTCATGTATTTTTGGATAATCCTTTACAAGTTCATAAATATCTTCAATCGACCAAAAGGATGAATAATATGAAGAAAACATCGTTGACAGTCAAAACACAAAATTTTCTTTCCAAGAGGTAAAGAGAATGCTTATTTCTTCCATGCAGTAAGGATAAGCTGGATGACTATCTGTACTCCAACCTGAAAGCATTGCATACATAGGAAAATCGCTGATTGTCCACAATAAAGATGCATTCATGCGAAGGTTCATTTTTTGCAAAATATCATATGTTCTACTCTTTGCACCACAATGTTTTTAATTCTTCAATCAAAGATTGTAAATAAACATTGATTCTTTGTGTCGGATCATCAGGTTCAGGGACGACAACTACGAGAAACATACAAGGAGTTTTCATACATACCCATGGAGGTAAATTATAAGGTGTGATAATTATAGGGCAGGACGAATGTTTAGTAAAGAATTGGGAAAATGCTGAAAATCCATCGATATATAAATCAAATCTAACATTACGACTCTCGGATGCAAAATAGGGATATTTCTGGTCAAAATGCTCCCATGCTTCACCATTGGTTGGGTGTGTTAACGTACCTTCTTCCTATGTTCCCACACTGTGTCATCTCACATGTTGCGCAGTTACAGAAGATGCATATAACTTTTGAAGTCTAGGAGTAATAGGCAAATAATGCAT
Source organism: Allium sativum (assembly GCA_030737875.1). Classification (NCBI taxonomy): domain Eukaryota; kingdom Viridiplantae; phylum Streptophyta; class Magnoliopsida; order Asparagales; family Amaryllidaceae; genus Allium; species Allium sativum. The sequence continues at coordinate 384,868,370 of CM060916.1, read as the reverse complement.
ACATTTGTATGGGACTTCCTTTCCCCTTTTCTTTCTTGGTTTGTATCTTTTTTGATTACGTATTTTACAATTCTTAAGTTTGATATCTTCCTTCCAAAATAGCATGCAACCGTTTTGACATGTATCTATTTTTTCCTACGATGAACCAAAAGCCGACATCATTTTTACTTCATAACGAACGCCGACATCATTTTTACTTCATAATGATTTTCGTATATTCAATTATTGGGAGGCATATACTGCTTTGCAGCTTGTACAACAGTTGTAAATCCAGCTTCTATGAGGTTGTATTCAGATTTCATAGCAATGTATTTAGCAGTTACTGATAATTTTGTTTCGCTTGTACATCCTCCCAAAGGGTTTTTTGCGGGATCTAATAAGTCGTGTTTTTTTACTCCAATACTTGGTTCTTCTTCAGCATTACTAACATCATCAGTAAATTGTGGAAAAGGGATCATTAAACATACAACATCTTCAACCATATATTCTACAAGATTCGTCGTACCAAGTTTATAATTCATTACCTCCTTACCTTATACAGAAGCAGATGCTAAATGTTCTTCACGACGATCCCAAACCAAATAGTCCGGCACAAAACCGTACTGACTCAAATGAACTCGAACCATTTGTAGTACCAAATGCTTTAACAATTTGCATCTACTACATAAACAATAGATTTCTTCGTCGTTTCCATTATTACTTAAAGTGAAATCAACAAACATGCCAACACTACTAATAAATTGTTCACTTATTGAGCCTCCAATTTCCCTTCGTTTGTATATCCTGCTTCAATCTGTAAAAATGATTGTCCATTTTTCCTAAGTAGATAATTAAAAAGTATGATAAACTTTGCATTGATATTTTATTTAAACAATTTAATTGGTGAATGTAATGTTAATTGATCATTTACACTTTGCTAATGGGTCATCCTACCTCCTACTAAAGAAACAATAACGTAATTAATTCGCGTATATCTTTTCAATTTAAATGATTCAACAAAATTTCGCAGCACTTCACTTTAGTCCCCTGAACTGCACACAATTGTGTGTACATATGGAACATAAAGGAAGCGCTTTAGAAATTTTGATAACCATTTAAAATGAAATGTTTACGAGATTTAATTTTGTTATTATGTTTGTAACTTATCAAATACAAGGACAAATTCAACAACTATTATATAAGATGAATATAGATGTTTGTTCTGTAAACAAAACAAATATCCATATAACGATCATATACAATACTTATCAAATGGAGCCAAAAAATACTCCAAGGGTTTATGAATATGATATATTACGGTTGGTGCTCTTATTATCAGTCGTCTACGTGGCGCAACAAATTTTAAACTAAATAAGCTTAAATAGCTTAATTGCAATCTCTACCTGTATGTATATGGTGTTTATCACATATACGCATATTTTCAAAACTTAATCAAACTAATAGTATGTTATAAAATTAAATTTCATTTTAATAAATTTCTCGAAAGCATAAGCATAATTATGCATGTTCCCTCTAAAGGTCCCTTAACAAGCCTAAAGTCGCTTATATATTCAACCTATATGCATATAGTTTTATTGTGATACAAACTATATAAACTTGCAATACATGGATTAATAACAATAATTAGACTTCAATAAAGTGCACTATATATACAATAAGGCCATATGAACATGTAATTTAACAAACTAGCCCTAAATAAAAAAAATGTAATTTCTTCTGAACCACTTTTCCAAAGCTTTTATTCGTACTTGCTTCTTTCATTTAAGTATATCCTATCGATCGAATCTTCAACCTTTTGGCAGGGAACCAACGGGTGTAAACATGTGTTTGAGACATATTATGTTTGATGGATGAAAGTGTTTGCTAGTGGTTGTTTGTGGTTGCTCGTGGATGCATATACACACACACATACACTAGGCACTAGATCGACTCAATCACTCTTATACTGCATATGGATGTGTGTGCATTTTAAAATTTTATGGATGAAAATGGGTGTATAATCATATGGATGTTGCATTTGGATGGATGATTGTGCATGCATATAGCATTTTCATGATATATTAGGATTATATTCTTACATGTTGGATTCATGGCACTAACATACATTACATTAAGGAGGTCAATTGAACCAGTAGACCGCCTGATCTTTCGCATTAGTATAGGGACATATACACACACCTTTGCATATGTTCATATAATCATTAATTTTTTTTAAGGACAATGGAGGCATGTCATTGGTGGATGAGTAGATAGATGATAGATGTCAAGATATAAATTATTCTTAACTTAGAGATTTCGGGAATGAAATACTTTAAGTAGGGGAGAATGTAAAACGCCATAATTTTAAAACAACACTATAACAATAAACTAAATAATACTTAATTAAATATTGGGAATTAAGTAAAACAGACTACACCATTGCGTTTGAAATGACCCGAACTTTCCCATGAAGGAGAGACCGGATTGAGTTTAGAACAAGACGAATCAGAACACAAACAGAAGAACATTTCGTTGCTTATTACAACAGTTTCATCAGAATACAAGAATATACAGAGTATGAATAAATATAATACATTCGATAAATATTAGAGATCACAATACATTACATAGCAACGGAAAAATAATACAATACACAACTGAAGGTGATATACTGATATAGAGCTTTTCGGACATCGTTCCAGCTGTAAACCAGGACCCTGTGAATAAAATCTGCAAAACCAAAACTACTAGCTGCCCATATGGAAAATAGGGCACCCAGAGTTTAGGTTAAAACAATAAACTCCATGTCAGTCATGTGACTGGTGTGAGAACTAAAACAGTTATTTAAAACTTTACTATAAAATAGAGTAATTCAAGGGACCACGCCATATAACACGGAATGGGTTTCCTCCCAAGAATACTAGTGCATAGAATAAACAGCGCAATGCTTTTTGGAAAAATGAAGTTATTATAAGACCAGGTCCCATCACACAATGCAAGCAAGCTGGAGGATAGGGTTTTCCCTTATAATAGCCAAACATGCTTGGTACGTTTAAAACAAATCATTTGATAGTATTATAGTATAAAGTGTATGAAAACAATTTCAAACATAAATGTATCGACGACATAGTGCCCCGTACCACTATGTCTCCATACTAGGCTCTATAATCAAAATCGAAATGTCACGTATTGGAAATTGGATTTCCATCATGAGTCGAGGCCAGGGATGGCTCTGCACCGATTCGAGACACTCTAGCAAATGCTTAGGATCTCCCGCAGAAGACCCCTGGATCATTAGGGTCGGTCCTCTCTTACATTTGAGGATTACTTATTCCTGAACACACGTTTCCCTGTCCTATCGGACCTATCCATCGACTCCGAAGAGGCCGATATATCCGAGGCGCCTCGCAATCCAACAACTACATAAGTAAAATAACAACGATGTCAGGGCGATTAAAACGCTGACACCACCTATAGCTAGAAAGAAACGTCGTGCACTCCGTGCAGTCACGATCCCGTTTTTTGACTCATACCGAGGTGTGAGGCCCGCGAATTAATACTATACACAAAGCTACGCTGTATTAAAGTCGTGCTTTGATCATCAACCATAAGACTCTGCTTTTTAACAAAAGCCTTGATCACTGCATCTTAGCATGCCGCACATGCAATTCATGCCATGCGACTGATATCTAATGATATATAACCTTTGAGCTCGTACGTGTCAGAGAAGGGCGTTAAGCAAGAGAATAAATTCTCCACCGCCAAACGGATATATATTTAATTGAAATCAATCAGAACAGAATAAAATCCAATGTCAGACACACAATCCATCTATAAGTCCATTCTGGGTCTGAACGAAACCGGAGGCACCTTATTCCTCCCCACATGTCCAATACAGGGGAGAGGTCCTCGCATATCCGTCGATCTCCAAGTATGCCTGAATGATCACCATTTATTACCTCGGCTTGGGTGTACAACCCATCAAGACATCAGTAATCATCCAAACGATGTGAAGACCTCCGGTCTTCAACCACTGTGTTCATCGTCGGCATATCGTCGAATCAGTTATTCAGAATGGGTATGAACCCGGCTTTTCCGAATAAATCGCGTACATATTAAACAAGTGTTATAAAAACACAACATACGCCTTATTCCAATTATGAATGTTCTTTTATTCAAATATTCATATACTTAGGGAACGCTTCCCATTAATCTTATCAAAGATAAAATCTTAAAATTTATCCTTTAATCTTCCTTTGGATATCATTTCAATCTAATTAAAGATGCGTTAAAACTCCACTTGGTTTTAATCTTCCCAAAAATCAATATTAATGATTGTTTAACTTGGGAAATCATATCCTATCTTTAACTGGGTTAAAGAACCAATGTCATTTAAAACCCGGTTCAAGATAAACCCAAAATCACATTCCATTTCATCAGCCTTTAACCATAAATTAGCAAGTGAACAATCCCCTAAGTATTAACCCCGAAGGCCGAAACCAACATCAGATCAATACCTAGGAAACCATTCAACTTAAGTAATCTCCAGTTAGTTTCTGATTTTCTTAACTCCATTGTTAATCGGGTTAAAGAACCAGTGTTATTTAAAACACCGTTCACGATAAACCCAAAGATCAATTTCAACTCAATTCCAATTAAATATATTAAATTGGAAAACTTTACTTTGGAAAATTTCGGTTAAATCTTAATAAAAAGATTTATAAATTCCAAATCTCATTTCACTATAAATCGGGTTAAAGAACGAATGTCATTGAAAAACAGTTCACAACAAACCCAAAGTCCAATCAGTCTCTAACCGTAAATTAGTAAGAGAACAATTCCCTAAGTATTAACCCCGAAGGCCGAAACCAACATCAGATCAATACCCAGGAAACCATTCAACTTAACTAACCTCCAGCTAGTTTCTAATTTTCTTAACTACATTCGGTTAGGAAACCATTCAACTTAACTAACCTCCAGACAGTTTCTAATTTTCTTAACTACATTCGGTTCAAGAACAGTATTATTAAAGATACCATTCACGACAAACCCAAAATCCAATTTGATATTAAATACAATGCTCTGAATAGAAAATATATCGGCTTATATTCAATATCAAATTCTGAAATCAACAAATATTGTATTCGAATAACGATATATATATATATCTTCCAAATTCCTCGACAATACCTGTATAATCACGAAATCCAATATCGAAATATTCTTAAGATAATTTCGATTCAAATCCATTCCAATTCATATACTGGAAATCCTGGTTATTTTTAAAACCAGTTCAAATCCAATTTATTTATTTTAAAAATATTGGATTTATTATTCTATTTCAAAACTAGTACATTTCGATAAAAATATATTTTTATCTTTTCAAATATGGAATTGTTCATCCCAATTCTTTCCATATCATTTATTATGATTTTACACAACTTATTGATATTTTTAATAATTTTGTCAAGGCCCATACAGTCGATTTCCATAAACGGCCATCGAACTGCACTTGCAACAACCTTTTCCAAATTTGATTTGGACATAATTCCAAATCCAACTGTTAGATTTCAAATCTTTAATATTCTTAGAAAGCTCTTTTCGATACGAACCCAACGGTTCTGGTTTTAGGAGAATCCGACGGTCGGATCTTCCGTAATGTCTGTTCGAAGTCAATGGTCGAAATTCACGAATTGCCGCGGCGCGACGCATTCTATTCAGGCCATTGTATATATATAATATAAATATATATATATATATATTATATTTCGTTGATTTCCTTTTAAAAAGTATTTTATAGATCATTTCAAATTCGTTTTCTAAATGATTTCAACTTCATATTCAATTTCAAATCAAAATTGAATACTCCATATCATCGGTATATAAATGATAGTATTTTCAAAACATTATATTTTGAAATAAATTCCTTTTCGATATTCAGTATAAAAATGAATAAAATCGATATAAATATCGTTCACGTCAAAATGGCGTTAATCTAATCAACATGGCTTTATATATTTAAATCTACTCGTGTCCATCCTAAATCGGACATCATAATCATATTTTGATCTTTTACTGAATATTATTTTAAAATATTCATCATTTTAAAATAATCGTTATTTTAAAAATATTTTCCTTTCTAAACTGTAATCAGACACAGTCAATTACCATATAATTTTATTTATATGGATTTCATGCACACATGTAAACAACAACAATCAAACACAGTCAACCATCATCCAAAGTGCATTCTACACTGCATAAGCATCAAATATAAATAGTTAACGCTTATAATAGCCTATCAATCAATCGATCGACATACAACTAATTATTGGGATTAGTGCATGTCCAATTTCATCCCAATACCCATGTGGGGTTTCAATCAACAAATAATGAATTTTATTTGTGCAGTTGGGCGATGTGTAAAATTTATCATCCCAATCAATATCAGTCAAATCAGTGTACATAAACAAATCATCTGATTTGTTTATAAATATTTATTTTATTCATATACACGTTAAAAATTATATTTTTAACTATAAAATATTTTATTCCATTACACGTCACACAAGCAATTTTCACAACACAATCAAACAAACAAGTCGTCCATGGTCTGTGGACGATGGGTGTCGAGTGCTGTTAAACACCGTCTGCATCCTACTATATATTTTAACTAGAAACAAAATTTAAAGTGAGAAGTTCTCACCTTTGGGTTCCACTCTGTCGGTATTTCTTTCTGAACTTCTGAATAGCTGGGATTTGCCTGAAATTCAATGCAATCGTTTACACGTTGTTTATAGTAAAAATTACATTCTTATTATCACTACATGTACATAAAAATCATATTTGGATTTCCACTTCATATATATAAAAAAATCAAAATTTTTTTATCGCTACGTCGTATATATAAAAATCGAGTTTTTATCGCTACTTCATATATATAAAAATCGAATTTTTATATAAAGAGAATCACATTAAAAAAATCAAATTTTTATCCTAAACCTTTTCTGTAAAACTCATATTTTCAAATGATCATTATATATATATATATTATATTTTTATATCGTTAAAAATCATATCTTCCTATTTACAAAATCTTATCTTTAAACAAATAAAAATCAGATCTTTAAACAAATAAAAATCAGATCTTTAAACAAATAAAGATCTCTTCTTTCTTCATATAAAAATCTTGCATTTCTTCATATAAAAATCTTGTATCTCTATTTCTCTTTCATATGTATAAAAATCACATTTTTATCTAATCGTTGCTATCGCTTAAATAAAAATCATATTTTTATGTACGATATTTATAAATAAGAATCGTATTTTAATCATATGAACAACTAAAAATGTAAATAAATGCTCATCGATGGATTGACGATCGGAGGAGGCTCGCGGAAGAGGCTAGAACAGATCTAGACTGAAATGTAGACACCGAAGACCATAAAAATCGGATTTTTTTTCTTGTCGGGGTCCCACGGCCGGAGGTGGTGGGCCAGAGGGGACGATGTGGGTGGCTGGTGGTGGTGGGGGGACGCGGCGAGTCGTGGGTGGCCGGAAATGGGTTGTGGCAATCGGATTTGGGGTTAGGGGCTTTAGGGTTTCGGAGATGGGAGGAGGGTGCTCGACGGGGCCGGAGATGGAGGGGGGAGGGGCGGCGCTGACGGCCAACGACCTGGGGAGGGAAACGGCGGTGGGTGGCATGTCCTAGGGTGGTGGATGCTGGAAGAATCGGGGGGGCCTGAGTAACGATGGGGTCAAGGTTTTTTTTTATATACTTTTTTTTCTTTAATGAAAAGTATGGCCTTGATATTTTATATATAACTTCTCCATCTGACCTCTAAATCGAACCCACCGCCTGTCGTCCCTAACCAAATACCCCCAATCTGGACACAATGGGATATGTCTGGTAAGCTGATTCAACTATTTCGAACTATAATATTTAAATTAACATTTAAATCGATATATTGAATTTTAAACGTACATTTCAATTTGTTGGGGTCACATACGGACCCTAAAAATTCCCGAAAATTATATCTAGCTTCGAATTGACGATACAGTCCTAACAAAACTAATTTCATCAAATTTGAAGACCGTTTGAAAAATGGCCATTTTTTGGTCGATCCAAATTGACTGAAACTATCAAAACATGTTTTCCTGTGCCACACTCACATATTGATTTTAAAAATTATGAATTTTGGAATCTAGCAAAAACTTGACATCCCGGATCCAACAAAACTGGTTTCGTCGAAAACGGGGCTCGTTTGCAAAATTTCCTTTTTTAAGGACCAAAACCCCATAGCGACTATTCTGAATTTTCAACTGGACATAACTTTTTATTCTCGCTATGAAATTTCAATTTCTCGAATTCGTTGGAAAGATATTCTCAAATATATTCTAATATTTTTGGTTTCGCTAAAATTCGTTTTTTTTTTGAATCCTGTGCATTCATTTGAAATTTGAAATCGATTTTTCAAACTACCGCGCCATTTCCAATAACTTTTATAATTAAAAATAAATATTTATATTCTAACGTTGATTCAAATAAATATATACGCTCTAATTCTATTCAATATAAATTTCTCGTCGTCATTATTTAAAATAAATCATTTTAAATATCCAAAATTCATTAAAATTGCCAAAATAAAATTTTTTAAATTGGTTCGGATTTTCCGGGTTGTTACAGCGTTCGTCTCAGAATTCTGCTTAAGATAGACTCCAAGTTTGCGTAAAACGGACATCGTAAGAAAAGGATATTAAGGTTTGAAGCTTGTATACACATAAGTTAAATACATATCTTATAATCAATTCCAGAAAATAAAAAAATCGAAGAGCGATAATGGGAGGGAACTCGGCCCATTGAGGGTCGACCCCATGCCCTATGGGTCAACCCCTACAAGGGGTGTTGACCCTAGGGTCGACCTCGGGGTCGATCCCACCCAAATCTGGGGCCGATCCATTCTTTGAACTGGACTTGTTTTTTTACCAGATTCGTTGATAGTAGGTTATAAATAGGACCGCATTTCTATTGTCTTATTCATCAAAAACAATGGAGACAACGAGATGTTGGCCCAACTCAGATTGAATTAGCCTATTGTTCTACAACAATAACTTATACGTATACAAAAATCTCTGCTATAACATCAACAATCAATTCTCTGTTCTTTGGATCCAGTTTCTGTGAGTTTATGTTGCTTTTAGATATAAGCATTTAATAAGTAATCTTGGCATGTTCATAAGTTGGATCTAAACCTGTGCTTGTTAATAACCTGAATCATAACTAAACAGATCTTCCATTACTGGTACACCTAATCTACTGTTTAGTTCTCATATTCCTATTCCTGATTTGCCTAATTATGTCATCATATGCCCATTCTGCTATTATGCCTATTTCTGTCACCATATGCCAATCCTGTTAGTATGCCTATTTCTGTCAGCATATGTCTGTTTTGTTATTATGCCTATTTCTGTATTCTTCTCTCCCCCCTTCCTTCTTTATTTTTAAAGCCAAGCTACCTTCGAGCTTAGGCCTATCGCTGAAATATGCGAATAAACGAAATTGGGGAATGGTTGGGAATGATAAAATGGGGCATAACTTGTATTATAAAACATGAATGGGATTTGGGAGCATAATCTATACCTTGATCTAAAAATTTAATTTGAGGGCATAACTTTATCGTGAATTAGGCTGGGATTTAGGTCATAATCTTTGATGAACATGAAAATTTGTTTAAGAATGAACATGCCTAAATTTACAATAAATAGAAACTATAACCGCACTTAGACACGAAGTTAGATTACACTTGTGGCAGAAGTCTTCCCAGAACAGCTCGAAAAATCTAGCATCCACAAATGGTTAATCTAATGTAATAGTTCTAATGCGTAAATGTACACGTAACGGTGCTAAGACATGAGGTTAAGTCCTACTTGTGGTAGAAGTCTGCCCGGAACAGCCCGACATATCCAGCATCCACAAGTGGTCAACTTAATGTGAGAGGTTTGGTGCATTAACATGCTTGAATGGAAAATGATAATAACCTGTAATACTTAACCTATTTAAATCTGTGGGGGTTATATGAACCTATAAAAATTGTTTAAGGGTTAAGTAACTTGCTTGTATCAGTGGGGGTTAAGTAAATCTGTTAAATCTGTGGGGAGCTATATAAACCCGAGAAACATAACCTATTTTATATGGTGGGGTTATGCGGGCTTGTTAATCTATTAGGCATAACCTGTCAAAATCCTAGTAGTGGGGATGCAAGCCTAAGGGGTGGTTTGTATCATCTGTTAATCGCAATATATTCTGTTCTGTTTATTCGGTTTATCCTGCTCAGTCTGTTATTCTTGCCTTGTAATATTATTATCTCTCTCATCCAGTTTATATGTCTAGCACGATGCTTTTACTTATTTATAGGCTAAAAGTAATCTGACTCGCTAGACTTTATGTCTGACCCATTTTGTTTCCTTTTCTCTCTCTTCCTTGTCCTCCTTAGGTTCTCAGGGTGGGAATACTCAGGCATGATTAGGATTCTCTCTTTCGTTCTGCTTGGAGCTTCTTAGATGTACCGCTTTGATTACCTGTCTAATCTGATATGGCTCTTTTTGGGGACTATGCTTTTATATTACTGTACTCTAATGATTTTAGTACAAGGAAAATATTTTAATTTGATGTAATGGGTTTTCTGTACTTCAGACTTACATTGTAACTTGGTTTTGGACCACGATGTTTTGTATTTGGAAAATAAAGTTTTAAATTCCGTTGTTATTTTATATCTGTCTTGTGATGTTTTTGTTTTTGTTTCTGTTTACCAATGATGCTTCACGAAACTTAATGCATTTTGTTAAAGAGTGACATTAATTGACGTGAGGTGTCACAGTAAACCACTTGCGATAGTGAATTAATTAAGAGAGTTTAGATCTCTGATTTATGGGATGAGGAAGTCCAGGAAAGAGATTGCTAATGAGAGGAGTTTGTCAAGACAATGTGAAGGCTGATGGTTTGTAGGATTAGCAGTGGTGAAAGAGGTTGTCATTGGTCGAGGTGTGAGAGGCAGCAACGTATATGTTGTTTTAAAGTTTAATATATGTAGAATAATTTATTTAATTATTTTAGTAGTTAGTTTAAAGTAATAATCGCTTAATCGTTAAATAAAAATTAAATTATCATAGGTGCTAGATGAATTCATCTGAGACGAGTCGAATAGATGCTTAGCCGTGGGATATGGAAATAAACGGAATATTCGGCAAATAAAAGTCAAGATGAGTAAACTCACTCTTTGGATTCATTTATAATTTTATTATAAATGTGCTTTTATTTTAAATATTTTTATAAGTTGTTTGTTGGTTGTTTGGATGCATTGAAATATTATTGTGGCCATTATATATACTGGTTATATTGGCTTGGTGGTTGTAGTTATAAATATATATTGGATATTTCCCGAAGTACCATTCGCAGATGCCCGCAGTACCATTAGGGATGATTTCCCTATATTCCCTACAATATATTAAGTGAATGACCTTTTATACCGTGATATCCTGCCTTGAAGCGGGATGAGTATTATTTATGTTCGCTAACATCTGTGGATGCAGGAAAACAGGATGGAGGGATGCAACTAGATTCTTTAAAATTTATTATTGTTTGTTTTCATATATAGTATCATATATGGTGTGTCAGAAAACCTATGATTAATAATTGGGTGTTTTAGATGTGTTTTGGATGTTAGAATATCACTGGCCTTAAATATTGATATATAGAAATATCATGAAAAGCAATTTTGAGATTTAAACGGGAAAATCTATTTTTTTAAAATAGAATTTGAATTTCGAATGGGCTAAGAATATTAACTTGTTTTGAATAATAAAAACAAGTAGTAAATTTATAAACAATGTTTGTAAATAAAATGGAATAATTTTCATTAGATAATTCGGGCTATTGAAATGAATTTATAAATGAAATGGAATAATTTTCAGTGGATAATATGGGGAATATAAATTCAAATGTGAATTTAAATGGGGGATTTGAAATTAGTTTCAAAAAGAAACCATGAATTTATTCTGATGTGCGGAATTGAAATTGAATTAAATAAATCCATATGGATTTGTGATGGGAATTCGACTACGTCGAATTCATAAAAATAAATTATTCCCAGAAATGATATTTAAATTCTATTAGATAGAAACTGAAATTAAACAAGAAAACAGATTCTACAATAATATATATAAGTTATAATAAATAAAATATTTCAAACAAGATTTGGGTTTTAAGTAGATTTTAAATGGGAACTTGTTTAATATATAAAACAAGAAAGTAATTTACAAATGATGTTATAAATGTAGTGAATAAAACACCATCGTATAATTTGGAAGTTTAAATTCAAGTATGAATTTATAGAGAAAAATAGAAATCGTTTCGAAAAGGGAACGATGGATTTTATTCCAGAATTCGGAATATAAACTAAATTGAGTTGAAACCAAGTAAGTTAAAATTGGAATTCGATTTCATCGAATTTATAAAATAATTTATTTCTATTTAGATTGTAATTTAGTGTAGAAGATTGAGTTATTAATAAATTTATAACTGAGTAAAGAAATAATCAACGATTAGAGATAATCATAAATATTAAGTTGGATTCAGAAAACTAGATTTAATATATATTAAAATATATAAGAACGAGATTAAAATTTAAAATAAACAAAGTTGAAACGCTTATTTTTAAATAAAAATTAAAACGAGCTCGCCACGACACGGTATTTCGTAGTTTGACGTTTCGAACTTCGATCGAGTATATAGAACTCAACAGAAGTCGGAATTCTTTGAATCAAGAATCGTCAGGACCGATTGAATAATAGTTTTCTAACGAAAGAGGAAAATATGGATTTTGCCTTATAGATTTTGAGTTATGTCAAAATCAAATTTCCAAAGAAACATCATCATAATCGTTGTTAAACCATAATATTTATTTAAATAAATAAAAGGATTTTAAGCTAATAAAAAACTAGATTTCCATTAGAAAAATGCGGACTTGAGTTATAAAATAGATATGCACTCAAGTGAAGTAAACGGATTGATTTTTGAAATAAAATCAAATATTTATTATTGAATAGAATCACTAAGTAGAAGAATAATTAGTTAATCGAGTTTTGGATCAAGTTTGGCTTTGGGATAAGTAAAGTGGATTTGTGAATTCATATTTGAAATAAATATGAAACTTGAATTGAAAATGGAATTCAATTAGTTTATAAGCAAGTTAAAAATATATTTGAATATGTTATGCTCAAATAAAAAGCGAAATAGGAAATATAGTTAACTAGAGAATAAATTAGCGAACTGAGTTAAAAACGATTGGATTGAGTTGGAATAAATTGGGAATGGTTGGATATGTGTTAAGCAGGTTTGGAATAAAGTGTATGAAGAGATATAAATTGAATGCTTGACAAAAAGGTTTATATTTAATTTAATATGGGATTTTATGAGCCGATTTGGCAAGCCGCTTGGCTTTTTGATTTTCTTTTTAAATGGAAAAGGGCCTAAAGAGGCGATTTGTAGTTGTATCGAGTGACCCGTATAAAGGAGATGCTGGCGAAATTTTCCGAAAAATTTAAGAGATAATTTTTTTTAAGAAAGTTAGATAACTAGAAGTTGACTTATCAATTATACATGAAATTTAATAAGGAATAAATTTATAATGGAATTTTATATGAAAGAAAGAGAATTTATATAATTAAATCTTGGGAGATTGGAAGGAGAAACATATACATGTTTTAAAGTGAATAATGGTTTAAAAGCAAATGTTTTGCAAATTGAAATGATTATGTTGATAAGAAGTTAAGAAATGAAGTTAAGGGAAATGGAAACTAACAGGAGAGTAGTTGAGTTGAATTGCTTTTTAGTGTCGATCTGATGTTGGTTTCGGCCTTCGGGGTTGATACTTAAGGAATTGTCCTCTTACTAATTTACGGTCTGGGACTGATGATGGGGAAGAATAATGATGTGTGAATAAGAAATGGAAATGTTCTCTACCGTTAAAAAGTGATATTTTCTGGAATATAGAAAATAAATAGTTATGATAGATGGAAATGTTTTTCCAAGAATCGTGAGAGGCTAAACTGGTTTAGAGAAATATTTGGGTAAAGATATTAAAGAGAGATTGAGAAATGATAAATTTAATTAATGAAATATTAATTAAGGGGCCTTGTGATTTTTTGATGCTTTGGATGAATGTTTGTTTTTCTTCGATAGTTAAATAATCGACTATTAAAGTATTAGCTAACATCGTGTCAATATGGAGAGACCTATTGGATTATTATCCAAGAACTGCTCCGTATTGGAAGTAGCGTTGCGATTCAGATTATACGAAGATAATCGAAGATGGAGTAAAGTGCAAGGACTTCTTTGTTAATCCAAGGTAGAAATTGCCTAAAATGGATTGACGGAAATTGTGCCTTTGGTTTCATTCAGTCCCAGAACGAACGTGTATGGATGAATGCCTGACAGAGTATTTCCAACAATCGCATAAGTTGATATGTACAAATATACATATGGTGGCAGAGAATTTATTCACTTAGCATAATATCCAGATTATATTTGTGCAAATCAATTAATGACTAAAAGATTTGACGATGTGCCATTCAAAGTAAGTGAAGATGTGGCATGTCAAAAGATAGGCATGACCTCAAGCCTCACAATCGGGAAATTGTATAAAATAGGGTAGGTCTCCTGGCTAAGTGGGTAGCACCCAATTAGCATGACGACCGCCCACAACTCCTCCACTAATCAAGGGAAATAATGCACTAAAAGGTGTGCTAGGCAGTTATGGACGATCATTAAGCTAAGATAACACAATGGGAACCTGTCATATAACTCACAATGCAAGGATAAAATATAATAGAACATATACAACAGACACTAATAGTGAAGCATATTTGAGAAGAAACTTGTGCTCTCGTAACAAGTAGAGAATAATATCCATACACCTTAGGACTACAACATAAGCATCTGTAAAAAAATTCCTCACTACAACACTCTGAGTCAATCATCAAACAACGGAAATAACATATACTAGATAGTAGAAAAGTAATATGCCAGTCTCATGCTCGTCACCGCACAACAGCATCGTCCTCACCAAGATATCACATGTCACCTACTACTCTGTCTGCCCATCCAAAAATCGGATGAACAGCCTAAGGTAATAAGAGGGAAACATAAAACCTTGAGTCAGACAACAATCTTAGTGAGCGATAAAACAACTATCTAACATCATCATTAAAGCATAAAAGAATAGGAAGATTAACCAACCAATCTACCTAAAACACCAGAGAAGAACCCAAACCTGTCTTCCCCACGTCTGACAGTAATAGCCTTTACAAACAAGCATTCATAACAACAAAGAAGGAACAAACAGTTCATTCATGGCAATCAGAAGCAACTAGAGAATGGCAATCATAACAACTAGTTATATCTCACATAAACCATCCTAATCGAGATCAACATCCCTCAAGCATAATCCCCGAAGGCCTAAACAAACATCAGACAAGCACCTAAGAAACATCTCCTTCGACGTCAGACAACCTACGTAAGACGATACAAGCAAAACAACCAACATTCATGACTCTGGCTATCACCGCCTATCCTGCTTCAAAACCACCGTTAATCGTATGACGACCAACCCTGCCACATCTCAAGGTTTATGGTAACCCCGGTTCTAGCAAGTAACTCTATAGGCCTTTCAAAGATACGTATCTAGACCTTTCGAAGATACCCAGGGTGCTCGACCTGCAACCTTCCAGTTTTTTAGGTGCCCCTATTGTAGCCTTGCTTTGAGCCAGCTAGAACATATGACAATGATAATCACTCAACCTTTAACATCTCTTAGCCATCCAACCTGATGGCTATTTATAACTCAAGCAACCTTCTCGAGCAACCATTATCCATTAACTCACCACCTTGAGTCGTGTTCACATTCATTGCTTTTCGACAATCAACGAACACATCACAACACTTCGAACATTCCTACCTGAATATATCGAAGTCACATTCGTCATCGACCCAAAAATCATCATATAATAGCTCACCATAGTTAGATCATCCCCTCCTCTCTCTTAGATCGTGACCGACCCAAGAACTAACAACCCGACCTGACCCATCATCTGCATGATCTACTCACCAAGTCGTTCAACCTATCTCCACACTCAACGACCTGACTAGATCGTTCCTTCCACCACGACCCATCATCGTTCGCCAGGACGTCGATGACCTGAAACTCTTCCAGCTTCCTGACCTGACCACTAGCACGAATGACCTAGGCTCCCACAACCCGACCTAAAGACGATGATCTTGAAGCAAACGACCTGGCTTGGCCACTAACCACCCGATCTTGCCAAAACCGAATCACACAAATCCATCCACCTATCTCTCACCACGTCATTACCAACGACCTAAGGATGATGACCCATCACCATGACCCGAAACCACCCACCTACTCACTAGCGTGCTTCGACCGGTCTCAACCACAACGGCCTAGTGTCCGAGACCTAAAACCAAACGACCCGATCTTTAAAATGACATGACCCCGTTTCTTGGGAAACAAGTCAGCGGCCTGACCTATGAAAATGACCCGACTCATATCTGAACAAAATAGCTCCAACCTTGACCAAATCATCACCAAGCGACAACATCGATTCAAACAACTCATCCAAATAATCCAATTCAACCACAAACACTTTATGAAATAATTAGCGACATCAAAATGACAATTATATATTGATAATCATATAAAATTCACTGAAATCATGATAAATGAATGAATAAACTAAAACAATGGATCTAACTTGCATAAACATATGAATTAACATAAGAATTATCGGTTTTAATATGCTAGATTAGATCCTATGGTGATTCATAAGAAAACATACTTACCATGATGTAGATCTTGGTGAAAACAACTTAAAATGATGAAATTAAGATCAAACAACCCATATACTTGATTGAATCTATGTGAGAGATGCTTATCACTCACTACTTCTTCGAATTTACTTGAAATCACTAAATACTCAATCCGCACAGCAAAGAACACTCTTCAAGCCTTCCAATTTGATGAGATCTCTCTTCACTTGACATAGATCTCGCATCAAACGATGTAGATCTTCGAACTTCTTCACTAGATCTAGATTTTAATGTGGAAGGGTGTATTTAATTGAGCAAGGAGGATCAAGAGCTCAACCAAATGAGAGAATAAAGAAAGTAAACTACAAATAAGAGAATAAAGAGAGTAAACTATTCTCCATGCTTCTAACCCTTTATTCATAGCCTCCCACCAGCCCACTAATGGGCCTCCTCAAAACATCCCATCAATGGCTCAAAACCTGAACAGAAAAATTGTGAAACACTAAAACAATGATTCCTCCCAAACCGGTATACCAAATCTTTAATGTAACCACTCTACGGAATTGGTAACCCCATTTCCTTTCCAATGAAATTGACCTCAGCACTTGATTTGTTCTTAGTCAAAAATTATTCCCTATACAAGAATGATAAGGGGAAAATGGTCACAAATAAAATCGATAAAAATTATGGATATGTCTCACATCCCCATAACCAACATATCAAAATATGATAATGATCCAACCCTTAGGGATTGAAATAAAAATATTTTACGATCCACCGATACATAAAATGCGGGCAGTCACAATTAGGGTGTATTGTCACCTGATCTAGAGAAAATCCATTTGCTTCTTTAATCTTTCGATGTTGTCCATTTCGAGAAACAGTTGCTGATCCCAATCGTTGGTGACAATACATTCGGAACACTCAAGAATAAGTGAGTGGTCAGTCATGTTTAGCCTGGGTTGTAAGATATTTTTGTTGAACCTGGTGTATTCCTCTCTAGAGATACACTGTCGGAAGGTGGTCCCATACCTTGCCAATTGGAATCTATTCTCAATTAAGTGCCCGCGGGTTTGATTGTATATTATGTATGTGTAGCATGAGATGCAAGCATTCTGCTAGATTGTAATTTACTTGTTTTAGACACTATTGTAATATCAGAATAGTATTGATTTTAAAGAAATGTTTTGGGTTATTGTAAGAAAAAAACATTTGTTTTTATGTGTGGATCGGTCTTACAATTATCCTTTCTTTTAAAAGGATTTTTAAAAATTAAACCAAGTAGTTGGAGTTTACTCACACCAGTCCTTGTTGCTTGCTGTGTGCTTGGTATGCATGATAGGGGGTTCTCGCTTCGCGTTAGGTGGCGAACTAGAGATTCTTACCCCTACATGTCCCGAATACTGATCTAGAGTTTATTTTGTTTTGTTTTACCCTAAACTCATGGGTGCCCAAATTTGTATGGGCAGCCAAGTAGTTCATGTACTTTCAGATATCTTTGGAGGAGCTTGGAGCAGGTGGCTTTAATGTTATATATATATATACATATATTAATCAGTTGTGTTGTGTGTGATAAACAAATGATGTACTCTGATGATATATGTAAATACAGTTTTGGTACTCTAAATACTGTTATATATATTATATTTCATTCCACTGTGATGTCAGATTTTATATTGTTATTTATGTTCTTCTTCTATCTCTTTTGTTTCATAATGATTCGTATTTCTGTGCAATTTTGGCTCGATGCGTGAGGTATTGAGTCAGCTTAATTAGTACGGAAATTCAGGAATTTACAAGTAGAGGAGAGGGAGTCTTCCAGGTGTAAGAGAGACTAGTAGCGGATGGTGAGGAGTTGGAAGGCGAAATCTGAGAAGGGAGGATGGTTCGGGGGGAAATTTTGAGGAAAAACGTAATGAGGAAGAATAAGTAGTTCTGGCAATATCTTCTCGGCTTTGCAACGGGCTCTAATGGCTATAAAACCAACTGTTTCCAACAGCTAGCAACGTATATTTTTTTATTTCGTTAACAAAATCCAGAAAATACCTGCGGTTGGAAACCGTTGTCAGGGTGTCGTTGGCGGTTGTTACCCCCATCCATTGATATATACTATACGTTTTGTAGTGAATTTATGTCTTCCATTAAGGTGTTCAAATTTATTTCTTCCATTACATTAGATATTACTTACCAAAACCAGATATTACTTACAAACAAATATATCAACTAATAAGCCATATATCTTAACACAAACATGCAATAGTATTTGATTTTCCATAATCAATGCATTTAGTGTATATATAATAAATTATTTGATTTGTAACCATAAGGACCACATTTAATAAATTTGTGGCTTAAAAATGATTCCTTTATAAATATGTGAATCAATCAAAAAATGTTATTAGTGCAATGCGTTGAATATATGTTTTTTTTGTTTGATGGTAACAAGCATATATTATTTTATAAATGTGTTTGTATTGTTACTATTATATACTTCATCTCATATTGGAATAAATATTAGTGGTAAATGATAATACTATTGCACAGAATTTAAATATTCACACAAGTATTCATTATTCAATAAAATATTTTATTGCGCACATTCAGAATAGTACATCTTTTCAAAACTGAATTCTATACATTTCAGTTGTCGCATTCACTTACGTAAGTTCCTCACAACAATTCACTCAAGTTACTCAATTATACACATACACTCTCTCACAAACATTTATTCATTCTCAAGAATATTTGTGTGCTACAGATCTTGTCCTATCACTTGCATGTCTACTAAAAACACACACATAGTAAACTGGAACAAAATAGATTTAAATTTGAGCTAATATAAATTTATTTTAAATTTTTATTTGCCTTAGAATTTTTGATGTTTATCTCATCAGATTTCTGGACTTGGTCAAATATGTATATATGTGTGTGTGAGTGAGTTTATACTGCTTGTGATATTTACAGTGATTCACTATAGATACCACAAGGTAGACTAGTTTTCCTAAGCCCGCAAACCAACCACAACTATGTTGCAGTGATTTATTGATCAAGAACAACCTCAACTCACATATGTGGTCTACTGATCTTGACCTGCCTCAACAAAACCATAACTGGTTAGCGGGACTAGAAAATATAAATATGTATATTGCAAAGACAAAATATTCAGATGAGCGGGGAAATTTGATTAATTACATTTCAGCTTAGCACATAATTAAATAATTCAGGCAGCACATGTGGGTCAACATTTATACAAACACACACACATATATATACATATACATATACGTATGTGTATATGGCAGCATAGAGGTGCACCAGGCCACAAAATTCAAGATCAAGCAAATGATACCTGTACAGCATGATCAAGTGCATGAGCAAATCAAAGTGGGCTAACCAGCAGCCAAGTAACAAGGAAAGGAAGCAACAAAAACAGGAACCAGGCAAGTACAAGCACATGACATGGCAGCAATTGAATAGGTTACAAATAAATCAAATCAGAACTTGGTGACATGCATGTGTACACAATCAAGCAAGTAACAAGCTCATGCCAACATAAGCATTACAAGTGTGCCCAATGGCAACACAAGACAGAACCAAAGCATGGGTATGGAAATAGAAATAATAAGAAGTGACAAGACATCAGCAAAAAAAAATGCCAAAAATGGTCAAAACAACAATTACACAAAACTGGACATAAATTGCAAACTCATAAAGCATCATTGAAGAAGTGGAATAATAATGCATAGCATTGTGTTCAACCAAGCAAACAAGGAGTGGAATGCACATAGGTGCATGATGGATGCAACATGCACTAGAGTCAAGCTCAAGTGACGTAGGAACTACATGGAGCTACATATGCACATGCACACAGATCAGTGCAAGTAAACATGTTCACGAGGCAGGAACAAAAGTGAACATTTTAAGTGCAGATTACATAAAATGGAGCAAATACATGTGCAAGTGCATTATGCACATGAAGTGGTAATACAACCTAGCAGCATCAACATGCGCACAACACTAGCCTGAGATTCAAACTCACATGACTACAGTAGGTCAAGACATCAAGCAGAGAGGGGTAAGAACACAAAAGTAAACTAGCACACATCAGGCCATAAAATAGCACAGGTCAAATACACACATGAGCAACAATAAGGGTGCGTACAAGCTCGAGTTAAAAGGAAGCATAAGTGTGCACTATATTAAATAATGGCGTACATATATACATAAAAATTTGTGTGTGTGTGTATATATATATATATATATATATATATATATGTATGTATGTATTAAAGCATATGCATTCATAGAGCATGTTAAGATAGAAGTAATATTTAAGTGCTAAAGTAATGTTGGAATGATTTTAGGAGAAAATGGATTTCATTTAATTAACTATTTCTGAAGGTGGAAAGTAATCAATGTGCATTCGTAGGATAATGTAAAATTGGCAATTTAATTTTACAAATTATATCTCCAAATGAATATTGTGCAAAAACATGGTTAAATACATTAAAGAAAAACTTGCATGCTTTTGTCGAAATGATCGAAGGTTCAAATTTTGGCAAGAGTCAATTCACGATTCAAAAACATTCCAGAAATTCACATGTGCGATTTTAAGGGCCATAAAAACAAATCGAGGTTATCCAACATATATCAAATCAAATACAGCAAGTCTTAAGAAATTAGAGAAATTATAAGTTCGAAAAGCCTATATATAGCACCAAATTCATCATCGATAAAGCATCCAATTCAAAGAAAACAACAAATAAAAAAATAAGAGAGCTTATGTATCTTTTTGGATCAAGAGCGTATGCAATTCAAAATCATTAGAATCTACAAGTATATGATCAATCGAAGTTCACCAGAAATCAAGCAAGTAAGCCACGATTTGAAGGAAAGTTAAAACCCTAATTTCAATTTCGGTCGCCAATGACAAGTAGGAAGCTGGCTTATTCAAGTAACAAGCACACAAGGGACCGACCATTTTTTAATAAGGGGTTTTGGTTTTTAAATTATTTTTAAGTTGTTTTAAATTTTTATAAATCAATCTATATGTTTTCTAGTTTTCTAAACTAGAGAGTTTTAGCTATAGGATTTTATAGCTAAGAAAATCACAACTTAGGATTTAAGTCGTGTAAGGATTTTGAGCTCATGATTAGAGCAGTAGTAGGGTTTGTGAGTTTACTGGGTTTTGTAATAGGAAATTTGTTTTAATACCGAGTAGAAATCATAGGAATGCAACAATGGGCAGGGATTGCAGAAGTTGAGTAATTCTTGTGTGTGATTTATCTCCTATACAGTTTCTTTATTATTCTATGAGGGATTTTATTTTTAATTTTCAATAAACCTTGTACACCCCCCTCTGGGGTTATTCTGTATCCAACAAGTGATATCAGAGCCGGTGTCCAATTAACTCTAGAGTCATGCGTTCATAGATAATGCTTTTTATGAGGGACAATCCATAGTTAGACCTCCTATGTTCAATGATAATGATAATGCTTACTGGAAAGCTAAGGTGAAAATTTATTTATTATCTGTTGATTAAAATGTTTGGGATATTATTGAAATAGGATACAAAACTCCCACTGTAATCATTAATGGTGCTGAATTTTAAAAACCCAAGGTGTTTATCCCTTAAAAACCATACATATGTTGGTTGTTAAATCTGTATAAACAACTATGGGTCGGGTATCACAATGATCGATCGTACGTGTTCAGGTCAGACACGCCAAGGACGTTCGCACAAACCCAAATCAAGTGAAAAGGGAAGGTCGTTCGTATACAACAAGGGTCAAGCATGGCATATAGGATCGCTTATTCATCCCACAAGTCAAAGGTCGAGCACGACATGAGGGATCTCTCGCCCATAAAACAGGCTTCCATACTAACTTACATAAAGGTTGTTCGTTCGTTACTTTTCCTGATCGTTCATACATAACTCGTGGGTAAGAGATCTAAGACACCAAGTGGTCGCACGCTCATCCTATGATTGCCCGCACACATGCAGGCATCTCACACATGATCCTACCATGCGGTCGTTCGTTCAAGGACCATACCAACTCATACAGGTTGCTCGCTCTTGTCTTAGTCGCTCGTGCATCATCTAGTTATATGATGTAGGATAAGTCACATGCGTAGATGTTACAGAGTCGCTCATACATAGCTGATCGCTCGAAGAAGTGGAATAATTAAACACTAGGGTCGGTCGCATGCCTGAAGATCATGCATCATCGTTTGGTACTAGTTTCATGTTAGGACACTCTCAAGTTTCATGGTCGAGTCAAACAAAATTGTGTTGCATTGTCCACTACTGAAGCTGAATATATTGTCTTTGGAAGTTGTTATGCACAAATTTTATGGATGATGCAAACTCTCTTTGAATTTGGTATAATCCATAAACAAGTATCATTGAAATATGAAAGTAAGAGTGCAATTGATTTATCAAATAACCATGTTCATTATTCACGCACAAAACACATTGGCATGAGACACCGTTTCATTAA
This sequence comes from Allium sativum, assembly GCA_030737875.1. Classification (NCBI taxonomy): domain Eukaryota; kingdom Viridiplantae; phylum Streptophyta; class Magnoliopsida; order Asparagales; family Amaryllidaceae; genus Allium; species Allium sativum. Next base: position 384,845,009 of record CM060916.1, on the reverse strand, counting down.
AGATCCAGTGATGACATTTGCATTGAATTTATTCCGATGAATCTCAGCTTGCTAACATTTTTACGAAACCCCTTCTTGAAGATAGATTTTCTAGATTACACTTGGTTTTGGGGATTATAGAAATTGATTAACCCCTCTGCATTTTCATTCAACATTTTCTTCGATGTTTTGTTCTCTAACTCATTTTCTGACAAGTCAAACAATTTTTTGGAAATCATTAAGGAAATTACAAATATTGAACAATTTGTGGCAGAATTATGACTAAATTATTTTCCAGAATAAGAGATAGCTTAAAATTTTAAAAAATCCTATGTGATTGAATGTATTTCATGATATGATTAGTTTAGAAATTTATTTCACAACCATCTTTATCTCTACCATGTTTCTATCATCCATTATGGTTTTATATAATAAGGGGATTTTTATATAATCGGTGTTACTCTAACCTTATTTGAAAAACCTAGATACGGTTATGCATGGTTAGAGAGCACCTATAATATAAGTAGCAACTAACCTCGTTTCAAAGTCCTTATAGTTATGCGTAGTTTGTAACACCCTGCATTTTTAATGAAATTAAAAATGTGGAAATATGTATATATATATATACATATATTATATACATAGATATATTTAAGAGAAAAATTAAATAATGATACTAAAAATGCATGTAATAAGTTCTTGCAGTAAAATAAAGGAAAAAGATTAATAAAAGAAATTACATGCAATATATGAAATGAGAAGAAATGCAATGTAATGCAATTAAAATTGCATGCGAAAATTTAAAAAGAAATATAAAGGAAAATTTGAAAAGCTTCCAGAATTTGGTCATGAAATTAGAGTCACTGCATTCGTGGCGATTTTCTGGTCAATTTAGACCTATGGTCTGTAGAAAACCGATTTAAAATGAAAGAGATATCTTTAATTTAAATAATGTAACAAAATATGAAAAAGAGGAATGAGAAAAAGGATAATATCTAGCATTGTCATAAGTCCTGTTAATAAAAGACTTAGTGTCTCAGTTGGTTAGATCATGTGACTTGTATACAAGAGGTTAAGAGTTCGATTCTCACCAGCGCCGTATGTTTTTTTTAAGGGAATAGCTAAAAAGCGGCTTAGTGTGAAAGCGGTTAAAAAGTGGCTTAGTATGAAAAGGGTTGAAAGGGGGTTTAATTGAGAGAGTGTTTCAAAAGAGGAAATATATATACTAATTGGTTTAAAATTTGAAATTGTTCGCATATAAAAGATTAGCATACGCGCAAGAGTTGAATACATATGAGCATAATTCAGAATAAGGGTTGCGCGCGAACAAAAACGGATATTTGAAATTTGATTATTGATAAATCAAATTTCAAATAAATAATATATATATATATATATATGACGTGTAGGGAGTGTCAACACATGTGTCAACACCCAAGCAGGGGTGTCGACACCCCTCCTGCTGGTGCGCATCACGTTGCACACATGGCTCGTTTTTATTGGTTAATGTTTTTTTTTCGCAAGGCGGCCATTTCCTATTGGCGAGATGACATGGTTAGCTTTAATGGAGTTTTAGATTAAATCAAAAGGACTATATTAGTTTAGCATGCCTATAAATAAGTTGGCTAGGGTTACTTCATCCTCACAATTTCTTAGGCGATGCCAAAACTCTGCCTCCAAACCTACTCTTCTTCCTCTTCTTCTTCAACTAGAGAAAGCTCTACCGTTTTCTCTTCTCCTCCAAAACATATTCAAAATAAAAATAAAATGAAGATTAAATCTATGCTTATTCTTCTTCAAAGTTAGAGAAAAGAATTCAGATTTGCGCTAAAAGCGCCTAGATTTATGCTGCGTATGAGGTGGAAGAGTAGATATGGATTAGATTCACGATTATTCATGGTTAGAAAGCAAATCAAGGTGAGTGGGTTTAAATTATAATTTTGAATAATGGAATATGCATTGTTCGACATTCCCCATTTATATAAAGATTAATTGATAAACATGCTAATTACTACTGTCTTAATTTTACGTTTATTCTAATCTTCTCCTTCTATTTCCCTATTTATTTTTAAGACTAGGATACCTTCGAGCCTAGTTCAATCTAGCTGAAATATGCGCATGAACGAAATTGAGATAATTGTAAAATTTTGGATACGGTAATGAAAAAGGTAATATGGGGATATCATTTAATTGAATATAAGACTGCAATTTTGGGAAAACAAAATTGATGATTGGAATTTGGGCATAATTGAAATAAATATGAAAAATTGGAAAGGTTTGGGGAACTTGTAAATAAAAGTAATTGGCATAAGAATGATGATAATTATGAAATTGGTTTGGGCATAATTTGGTATAACTTATATACATGGAAATATAGGCATAACTTGGATTAGAATTGTAAGCATAATTCGAATTAGAAATTATGGGTAATTGGAATATATTATAATCCAAATACTTGAAATTGGGCATGAATTAAGAAAAAAAATGAATGCCTAAGAAACGAGGTTAGATTTGGTTTGCGGCAGAAGTCTGCCCGGAACCGCCCGGCATATCCAGCAACCGCAAACGGTAACCTATTGTGAGAGGTCTTAAGTGGAAATCGGACCCGTAATGGTGTCAAGACACGAGGTTAGATTCGGATGCCGTAGAAATCTGCACGGAACAGCCCGGCATATCCAGCAACCGCAAACGGCAATCTAATGTGAGAGGTCTTGAGTGTTTACGGACATAATATATAATAATGAATACTTAACCAAGATGACACATGTAAGGTTGACATGGATATAATAAAGGGGTTAAATGGGTAACATGGGTAGCATGGATAATTTGTTAAATTGGAATACTTAACCTAATCAAATTTGTAGTTGTGTTACGAACCAGCTGAATTGAGTAGGGGTTAAGTAAACTAGTTAAAGAAGTGGGAAGGGTTAAGTTAATCTTAATTAATGCCAAAATAGGGAATGATAATAACCTATTATCAATGGATTTGAATAAGAAAAGGAAAGATAATAGTTAGGCTTGTCCTAGGGACAAGTAGGAATTATAACTTATGGAATAATGTAAGTTATAAGGAATGGTAGGGGGAAAATGAAATAACTTATGTAATAAGATAAGATGTACTTAATTGTAAATTAAGTAATCTGTAAAGGCAAGAATAAATCTACAAATAAAAATAACATAAGTTATATGAATGGAAAGGGATTAGGACATAACAGGAGATTGGTTGAGTTGAGTAATTCTCTGAGTGTCAATTTGATGTTTATTTAGGTCTTCGGGGTTAATACTTAGGGAGTTATTCTCTTAACAATGTATATGTGAATTAAGATGTGCTTAATTATAAATTAAGTAGAACATGTTATGGTAACCATAAGATGGAATGATGAATAGATTATGAGTATAACATGTTGTAGGCTTATTAATAAACTTAAATGGGTTAAGTTATAAATGGAATTAATAAGAAAGGGTAACTTGGTAAACTTAAAAAGGATGTTAATGTGAATGAGAATAACCAAGTTAAATGAGAAATTTGAAGAGGTGGCGCAAGTGCGTAATTAATGATTAGGCATAGGGCCTAATGATATATTAAACTGAGGCGCTTGGAGCAGTCTGTACATTATAGGATGAATAGCCCAACGCTGTAGATCGTTGCGGTGTCATAAGGCACGAGGGGAGCACACGTTCATCTGACTTTTTTGACAGCTCCAACGGACTGGAAGAGGAAGCACGCGGCTTCCTAAGACGTTAAAGGTTCTCCTAGTAGTCCTCTGTGTGGTGGCAGATGTTTAAGGCTATGCCCCAGAGGTTAGGTCTACGCGTAACTACTAAGTGGGTGGGCCTTGACTGCAAGAATAACTTGGCAGTCAGAATGTTGTATGCAGTGACGGAAAAGGTGATTGGGCGGCTGCCTCAACTGAGGCAGAGGGTCAGAACCAACAAGGATAGTAGGTCGTCGAGTGCTTGTCATCAGCAGCCAGGAGGATGTGGAAAGACTAGAGCTTGACCCAAGATACCATTAACCACTAACTATTGTGGGATGGTGGTTGAGGGGAGATGCCACATGGATGTTTAAATTGTTTGCTTAGGGGCTTGTTGCTTTGCTCTTGTAGTCTTTACTAGTTGAGGGAGGGGATGAGGTGGGGCCATAGCCACCATAGAAAACAGACCCTAGGGATATTTGTGTGAGAGACTCTTAAAGGCGGGTCTGCACAAATAGAGGAAAGCTCCTGACCGAGTTCTGTGTTTCTTGTGTAGCCCTGCCATAGAACTCGGGCACGCACACGACAGTTGTGCGAGTAAGGCATCGAATATGTTTGATGATACGTATGGGGGAAAGTCTAGATACATGCATGTCTGCTCTGGGTGGTGTATCGTAGGCTCTGGGGCATTACTCGATGATGGAATCTAACTCGATGAAAAAGTTCTAGGATAGCAGTCGGTACGCTTACATAGTACAGCGATAGCGGTTCTATGCGGATGTAGCATTGTTATATATATATGTATGTTACTATGGCATAAGATAAGGGACTGCACACATAAATGTGGTATTACGAAGGAGACTGTACGAGTGGGGTGCCATGGGGTGTACCTCAGTTTGGGGGTAGCTACATATACATTATATTAGGTTAATCTACTAGGACGTAGATGTGTGCGACGTGTGTGTGTAAGCCATGAGCGCTAATAACACAGATAACATAATAAATAAGAAATGTGATTGAACGGTATATGTAGGATTATCCAGAAGTGTAATTTAAGTCCAGTCGCCAGAACTTGTGTTCTGACCCCCCCTCCTCATAACATTCGCAGGTTAGGTTCATGACAGAGACTTTATAGCTTTGGATACTGGTTTAGCAGTATTGTTATTAAGGTAAAGATATGTTTTAATTACATTATATTCTATTCCTTCCACCGTGAGATATTTTCCGAACTATGTCATGTTTTATGTCTCTGTCTTTTCTGTAGGATACCAGGGCAAACCAACTCGGGTTCGATGGATTGTTTTTTTGACAAAAAAATCGGTCCGTTGGAATTCGGGTTGTTACACTTGGTATCAGAGCTTCGGTTTAGGATTCCTATACAGATAATAAGTGAGCGTATTTGTGTTTTTTAAAATATAAATATATTATATATAGAAACCTAGATCCATAAGGGAGCCCACTAGATAGAAAGAGAAAAATGTGGAAAGAAATGGGATATCTGTTTTGTACACTAAAGAAATGAACATAGAAATTTTGAGACCCTTAGGTGGTTTGGGTGGAAAGTATACAAAGTAATAGGTACTGGAGAAGGGTGTATGCCATATGTTAGTTACTGAAATGTTAGCATTTCAGATTAGTGGGTTAGAAGTAAACCCCTATAAATTAGATAAAGGTTAAAAAGTGGAAAATGGATTAGGAATATATATAGTTGAGAGAATTGATCTTGTGGGAAATGTCTAGGAAAGCCTAGCTGAGTTGGAGACCCACTTTGAGTCTAAACCAATGATTAACTTTTAAGAACTTGAAATTGTAAAAGTTTTGGCAAAAGGAGTTTATGGTGTTTTCAAGTTTTAATCTTAAAAGTATTTTTTATGTTTGAAAAAGATATGTTAGAAACATATTTGTTAAATTGCATATTGGGCTTTAAAGTAAAGTGTGGTATACTTTGTAAATTAATAATTTCTTGTTTTACAAGAATTCTCTCATGAAAAATTGTACATTATAGAGCATGTATAGCTCACTAGTTTTCATATTTTAATATATGAAAGGATTAAAAAGTAAAGCATACAAAATGCTGCACTTTGTAAAAGGAAGTTTTGAAATATCTATTCGGTTGACAATAGATTTTGATTATTGTTTTAAAAAGAAATTTTGTTGGGTGGACAGTTGTAGATAATAAGAATAGAGTAGATGTTTGCACCTTGTGGTAAACAGTTAAATTAAAATTGTAGGTAGAAACAATGTAAAACCAATTAAGAAATAGTTGTCTTTGTCTACTCCAGTTTTTGTGGTTTGAAAAAAAAAACATCAAATTCAGTGAAGCAACAAACGTGATGGGAAAAGAAAATGAAAATCTTAAGAAAAGATGGATAAAAATGGAAATTTTTCCAAGATAAGTTGAAAAAGAAAAGAAAATTTTCTTATGTGGGTTGTGCTTGGATAGGAAAATAGGAAATTTTTATAGACTAGTTACATAAAATCCAGGTACAATTAGAAAAGGTACTTAAAAGAAAAACGGAAGATTTAATTTTTCCGCTTTATACATTTTTATAACATAAGAAATCAAATTTAGAAAATTAGATTTTTCTAAATTTTGAAATTTAATGATGATTGGTAGGGTTTTGGATGCAACAATTGGATGAACTATGCTCTTACTCTATAAGAGTGTGGGAAATTTTGTGTGGAAAATATTTTGATTTTTCAAAAATATTGCATTCTAAAATATTGCATCTGTATAGAACTGCAAGTATACTTAGGATGTGAGCATCATGTTTTAAAGAGATTTTAAAAGTTTGCATACATATAGGCGATACCAATTAGGCGTACATACATTATTATGATGTATTTCACTTTGCACATGCGCTAATGTTTGTAAAAATTGGATGCACACATGATGGATATGCATATTATACGAGGGATTAGCTATTTAATCCCTATCAAATTTCGGGGGCGAAATTTCTTAAGGGTGGAAGAATGTAACACCCCGCATTTTTAATGAAATTAAAAAAGTGGAAATATGTATATATATTATATACATAGATATATTTAAGAGAAAAATTAAATAATGACAATAAAATTGCATGTAATAAGTTCATGCAGTAAAATGAAGGAAAAAGATTAATAAAATAAATTACACGCAATATATGAAATGAGAAGAAATGCAATGTAATGAAATTAAAATTGCATGCGAACATTTAAAAAGAAATAAAAAAGAAAATTTGAAAAGCTTCCAGAATTTGGTCACAAAATTAGCGTCATCGCATTCGTGGCGATTTTCTAGTCAATTTAGACCTATGGTTTGTAGAAAACCGATTTAAAATGAAAGAGATATCTTTAATTTAAATAATGTAACAAAACATGAAAAAGAGAAATGAGAAAAAGGATAATATCTAGCAGTGTCATAAATCTTGTTAACAAAAGACTTAGTAGCTCAGTTGGTTAGAACATGTAACTTGTTTACAAGAGGTTGAAACTTCGATTCCCACCAACGCCATATGTTTTTTTAAGGGAATGGCTAAAAGTGGCTTAGTGTGAAAGCGGTTAAAAAGTGGGTTAGTGTGAAAAGGGTTAAAGGGTGTTTAATTGAGAGAATATTTCGAAAGAGGAAAAATATATATTAATTGGTTTGAAATTTGAAATTGTTCGCATATAAAAGATTAGCATACGCGCAAGAGTTGAATACATATGAACATAAATCAGAATAAGGGTTGCGCACGAACGAAGGAGGTTATTTGAAATTTGATTATTGATAAATAAAATTTCAAATAAATAAATAAAAAATATATATGTATATATGATGTGTAGGTGGTGTCGACACATGTGTCAACACCCAAGCAGGGGTGTCGACACCCCCTGCTATTGCGCATCACGTTGCACACATGACGCATTTTTATTGGTTAATGTTTTTTTCGCCAGGCGACCATTTCCTATTGGCCAGATGACGTGGTTTTCTTTGGGAGTTTTAGATTAAATATAAAAGGCTAGATTAGTTTAGCATGCCTATAAATAAGGTAGCTAGAGTTACTTCATCCTCACAATTTCTTAGGCGACGCCAAAACTCTGCCTCCAAACCTATTCTTCTTCCTCTTCTTCTTCAGCTAGAGAAAGTTCTGCCCTTTTCTCTTCTCCTCCAAAACATATTCAAAATAAAAATAAAATGAAGATTAAGTCTAGGCTTATTCTTCTTTAAAGCTAGAGAAAAGAATTCAGATTTGCAATAAAAGCGCCTAGATTTATGCTGCGTATGAGGTGGAAGAGTAGATATGGATTAGATTCAAGATTATTCAGGGTTGGAAAGCAAATTAGGGTGAGTGGGTTTAAATCATAATTTTGAATAATGGTATATGCATCATTCGACATTCCCCATTTATATAAATATTAATTGATAAATATGCTAATTACTACAGTCTCAATTTTATGTTTATTCTATTCTTCTCCTTCTATTTCCCTTTTTATTTTTAAGACTAGGCTACCTTCGAGCCTAGTCCAATCTCGCTGAAATATGCGCACGAACGAAATTGAGATAATTGGAAAAGTTTGGATACGATAATGAAAAAGGGAATATGGGGATATCGTTTAATTGAATATAAGACTGTAATTTTGGGGAAAAAATCGATGATTGGAATTTGGGCATAATTGAAATAAATATGAAAAACTGGAAAGGTTTGGGGAACATGTGAAGAAAAGTAATTGGCATAAGACTGATGATAATTATGAAATTGGTTTGGGCATAATTTGTATAACTTGTATACATGGAAATATAGGCATAACTTGAATTAGAATTGTAAGCATAATTTGAATTAGAAATTATGGGTAATCGGAATATATTATAATCCAAGACTTGAAATTGGGCATGACTTAAGAAAAAAAATAATGAATGCCTAAGAAACGAGGATAGATTTGGTTTGCGGTAGAAGTCTGCCCGGAACCGCCTGGCATATCCAACAACCGCAAACGATAACCTAATGTGAGAGGTCTTAGGAGGAAATCAAACTCGTAATGGTGTCAAGACACGAGGTTAGATTCGGATGCGGTAGAAATCTACCCGGAACCGCTGGCATATCCAGCAACCGCAAATGGCAATCTAATGTGAGAGGTCTTGCATGTTTATAGACATAATAAATATTAATGAACACTTAACCAAGACAACACATGTAAGGTTGACATGGATATAATAAAGGGATTAAGTGGGTAACATGGGTAGCATGGATAATTTGTTAAATTGGAATACTTAACCTAATCAAATTTGTAGTGGTGTTACGAACCAGCTGAATTGAGTAGGGGTTAAGTAAACTGGTTAAAGAAGTGGGATGGGTTCAGTTAATCTTAATTAATGCCAAAATTGGGAATTATAATAACCTATTATGAATGAACTTGAACAAGAAAAGGAAAGATAATAGGTAGGCTTGTCCTAGGGACAAGTGGGAATTATAACTTATGAAATAAGGTAAGTTATAAGGAATGGTAGGGGAAAATGAAATAACTTATGTAATAAGGTAAGATGTACTTAATTGTAAATAAAGTAATCTGTAAAGGCAAGAATAAATCTACAAATAAAAATAACATAAGTTATGAGAATGGAAATGGATTAGGACAATACAGGAGATTAGTTGAGTTGAGTAATTATCTGAGTGTCAATCTGATGTTGATTTCGGTCTTCGGGGTTGATACTTAGGGAGTTATTCTCTTACCAATGTATAAGTGAATTAAGATGTACTTAATTATAAATTAAGTAGAACATGTCATGGTAACTATAAGATGGAATAGTGAATAGATTATGAGGATAACATGTTGTATGCTTATTAATAAACTTAAATGGGTTAAGTTATCCATGGAACTGATAAGCATGGCTAACTTGGTTAACTTAAAAAGAAGTTAATGTGAATGAGAATAACCAAGTTAAATGAGAAAACTGAAGATGTGGCACAAGTGCGTAATTAATGATTTGATGTAGGGTTTAATGACATATTGAACTGAGGTGCTTGGAGCAGTCCGCACGTTATAGGATGAATAGCCCAACGAGGTAGATCATCACGGTGTCATAAGGCATGAAGGGAGCGCACGTTCATCTGACTTTTCTGGCGGCTCCAACAGATTGGAAGGGGAAGCACGCGGCTTCCTAAGACATTAAAGGTGCTCCTAGTAGTCCTCTGTGTGGTGGCAGATGTTTAAGGATGTGCACGCGGAGGTTGGGTTTGCGCGTAACTACTAGGTGGGTGGGCCTTGACTGTAAGAATAACTTGGCAGTCGGAATGCTGTGCACGGTGACGGAAAAGGTGATCTGGCGGCTGCCTCAACGGAGGAAAAGGGTCAGGACCAACAAGGATAGTCGGTCATCGAGTGCCTGTCATCGGCAGCCAGGAGGATGTGGAAAGACTAGAGCTAGACCCAAGATACCATTAACCATTCATTATCGTGGGGCGGTGGTTGAGGGGAGACGCCACATGGATGTTTAGATTGTTTTCTTAGGGCTTGTCGCTTAGCTCTTGTAGTCTTTACTAGTTGAGGGATGGGCTGAGGTAGGGCTATAGCCACCATAGAAAACAAACCCTAGGGATATTTGTGTGAGAGGCTCTTAAAGGCGGGCCTGCACAGATATGAGGAAAGCTCACGACCGAGTTCCGTGTTTCTTGTGTAGCCCTGCCACAGAGCTCGGGCACGCACACGAAACGTGTGCGGGTTAGGCATCAAATACGTTTGATGATACGTACGTGGGAAAGTCTAGATACATGCATGTCTGCTCTGAGTGGTGTATCGTAGACTCTGGGGCATTACTCGATAATGGAATCTAACTCGATGAAAAAGTTTGAGGATAACAGTCGGTACACTTACATAGTACAACGATAGTGGTTCTATGCGGATGTAGCATTGTTATATATGTAAACAGATATGTACGTTACTATGGCATAGGACAAGGGACTACGCACATAAATGTGGTGTTACGGAGGAGACCGTGCGAGTGGGGTACCATAGGGTGTACCTCAATTTGGGGGTAGCTGCATATACATTTTATTAGGTTAATCTTCTAGGGAGTAGATGGGTGCGACGTGTGTGTGTAAGCCTTGAGCGCTAATAACACAGATGAAGTAATAAATAAGAAATGTGATTGAACGATATGTGTAGGATTATCCAGAATGTAATTTAAGTCCAGTCACCAGAACTTGTGTTCTGACCCCCTTCCTCATAACATTCGCAGGTTAGGTTCATGACAAACACTGTATAGCTTTAGATACAGGTTTAGCAGTATTGTTATTAAGATAAAGCTATGTTTTAATTACATTATATTTTATTCCTTCCGCTATGAGATATTTTCCGAACTCTGACATGTTTTATGTCTCTGTCTTTTCTGCAGGGTACCAGGGCAAACCAATTTGGGTTTTAATGGATTAGTTTTTTGAAGAAAAAAAATCAGTCCGTTGGAATTCGGGTTGTTACATGGTTAACGTGTCTTAAAAAAAGGAAAATAAAAAGCAAAGAAAGGAAGAAGAAAAGAATAAATTGCATATATATCAAATCATCCTTGTTATGTAATAATCGACCTTTCGATCATCCTCTGATTTTTGTAATGTATTCATTTCTTATGAATTATTATGATTTTTTATTTGATTGATTTGGGATTTGCGTATTTGATTTTGTCACTTGATTTTAATTTATAACTATACTCTACATCCATTTCTATTTTCCAATTCTATCAATCTATTGATGATAACTCAGGTGGGAAAAGAGTTAATATATTGCCAAGTGTGAAACGTCTATAGTTTTTTCTCAGATTTGCTAAGTGTTTAATAATTTTTTATATTTATCAAATTCCATACAAATTTGTTAAGTGTGTTTTCAGTTGTAGGGGGGAGCATTATAATACCCCATAAAATACATAAATATTAAAGTAAATAAATAATTTAAAAATAAAGGTAGAAAATGAGATTTTGCAGCTTTAAGAATTTGGCTACGAAAATATTTTATTTGTATTCAAGGCGAAATTATGAAACGTTTTCATATATAATATGCTAAAAATGGTCAACGTATGAAGAATTACAAGCAAATGAAATCGGATAGTAAAACATAATATATATATATATATATATATATATATATATAATTAGATAAGTAATATATATATATATATATATATATGTCCAAAATATACTGAAATAAATAAGGGAGAATTTGAAATTCAAACCGAGGATAAGATTTTGGGGACAGAGGATACTTTAAGTAAGGAAAGAGACTAGAAAATAAAGCAACATATTATTTAATTAGACACCTCAGCGCCACATAAATTCATTGGGTGTTTCAACGATCAGGAGGTCGACCGTCCCCTAGAAGTGGTGTCGACTGCCGGTCGACCGCCTGGCGACCAAGGAGCCCAATGATTCTATGTTTGGTTAGGGTTATCTAAGGGAATATATATAAATATAAGGTCAGTATTACATCTAAGTAATATAACGGCTCATACTCACATGAGCAACTATATATAGGCCCTCAAATCCCACAACAAAACTCTAGCCACTCTGTTATCTCTACCTTCATACTCTCCTTCAGCCATTACTGAATTCCAGAAAAGGTAAGGAATTTCTCTTATATTCCTCTAACCTTTATTCTTATCTTCTCTCTAATCTAAATTCATATAGATTCTAGTATGAATTCTAGAATTTAGTTATATATATAAGATTCTAAAAGATGTTTCTTACATATATTAGGAGGATTGGAGCACGTTTATCGTGAAGATTAAAACACAGATCTGAATCTACAACAAGGATCCTATATGTGTATGTTAATACTCTATTCTTAATCTAATATTGAAATCATTCCAATAAGCCTAGGATGCAACTTGAAATTTGTATGTATGTTCACTACTATATGTTATTGCGTTATTATGCCATCATGCCTAAATTGTAGCGGTAAACATATGGAAAATTAACTTGTATACCTTAATTTAGACAAGTTGACAATTTTTCTCACATTAGAACGTTAAGCGTTATTTAGGCATTATAATTATTATACTTATATAAACGTAATCAACTTAATTAATGTAATAAAAGCAATTAGGATAGAATTTGAAATGTCCCCATATACATATATATATATGTATGTATATATATATATATATTGATTGATTGATTGATTGATTGTGTGTGTGTGTACAGAATGGCTTTACATATATATATTAATAGTGACACAAAAACACGAGGTTAGTTGCCATTTTTTGTAGAAGCCTGCCCAAAACCAACCGGCAAGTCCAACAACTACAAGTAGGCCCAACTAATATGAGAGGTCTGGGTTCCATGGGCTATTCAAACTTAATGCACTATGATAGGAGGTTAAACCAACTTGTAGTAGAAGCCTGCCCGGAACCGCCCGACATATCCAGCATCTACAGGTATACGGTTTAATGTGAGAGGTCTAGAGTGTATATTTAACTATATATAAGTGTATTGTGTGTGAAAATAGGCATGTTTACTACGCCTTGAGAAGGTCTTAAGGGGTTGACTCTCTTCTTGTCTAATTTGGGTCTTAAGTGGTTAGGACTAGGATCCCTCGGAAGGTTAATTCCTTGGAGAGGAACCAAAGTCATGGGACCCACCATAGTTAGATTCAAAGTAAGTCTTCGGGTCCTCCTTGTATAAAAGTAGTTAGGCATAAGCAATAACGAAATAGGTAGTTCATAGGGGATGTGTACTTCCTCTAGAAGCATGTAAGGGCTCAACTAGGGATAAAATTGGTATATAAAAGATATGTGGCCATTGCATGCACCAACTGTCTAAGGGAAGTCTTAAGCAACATAGGTGTACTACCATAATATCAATTAAGTAGTAACATTCGCAATACTACTTCTCATATTACAATTGAGAGTACAGACTTAAGAACGTTGGCGTACTAGGATGGGATCTTAAGGGGCTAGGGTCCGCCTTAGAGTTATAAGTGATCATAAGAATCCACCATTAATAGGGCCATAAGTGGCCGAGAATGCCCACCTCGTTGGGTCTTTACCTTAAAAATACTAATGAGCGATTGACTTGGTGTTGACATGCTTTTTGGTTGAAGCAGTCATGCGTCAAATATTGGGTTAGCAATGAGCTCTAACATGAAGAACATTGTCAGGAAACACAACACGGCTCGGTCTTAGTCGCGTCACAAATAAAAGAAGACCCAAGACTCCTACCAGGCGACCTTTTTTGGGTCGGAGAACGTCTGCTTCAAGGCTTTGCAGTATAATTCTTAGTCAAACCGTCATCCGAGCCATGCTCCGAGCCGAAGGCGAGCCATCAAGCGGGTTCGAGCACAGCGCCAGTGGGGGTCTGGGGCCCACAGCGCCGGTTTGGTCGAACCAGTGGGCACTGCCTGATTCATCTAATTTTCTCCATGCCGGAAGCTTAGATTCCTTCACTTCGGACCAGCAAAATAGCGGATACCCTCACATTTCATTCAGGAACACCGACTCCCTCGATAGTGCGATTATGAACCCCTCCTCCATCAAATTCGTATCCCTCAGTGGGATGCGAATTTTTCACGCCCCCCTGAAGGTGTGAAATTCCGCACCCTCGGGTGGGGTGCGAATTTCGCACCCCCCTGGGAGATGCGAAATTCCACACCCCTCCCCCCCGGTGGGGTGGGAATTTCGCACCCCTCCGGGAGGTGCGAAATTCCCACCCACTGGTGGGGTACGATTTCGCACCCCCCACCTCTGGGAGGTCCGAAATTCCATGCCCCCTGGAGGGTGCGAATTTCGCCCCTCGAGAGGAGCAAAATTCTGCGCCCCTCCAGTTGGGTGTGAATTTCGCACCCCCCCTTCCCCGATAGGTGCTAAATTCCACGCCTCCTGGGTAGGGTACAAATTTCGCACCCCCCCGGGAGGTGCGAAATTTCGCGCCCCCGGGTGGGGTGCGAATTTCGTACCCCCTCCCCCCGGGAGGTGCGGAATTCGGCGCCCCCCCCCCCCCCGGTGGGGTGCAAATTTCGCACCTCGCGGGTGAGGTGCGAATTTCACACCCCTCCGGGAGGTGCAAAATTCCCACCCCTGGTGGGGTGCAAATTTCGCACCACCCTCCCCCCTGGAGGTGCAAAATTCCCACCCCTGGTGGGGTGCGAATTTCACACCCCCCCCCCCCCGGAGGTGCGAAATTACGCGCCCCGCTGGTGAGGTGCGAATTTCGCACCCTCCCCCCCCTCCCCCTCCAGAGGTGCGAAATTCCACACCCCACTGGTGGGGTGCGAATTTTGCTCCCCCTCCCATGGAGGTGCGAAATTCCACGCCCCCTGGTGGGGTGGGAATTTCGCACCCCCCTCAGGAGGTGCTAAATTCCACACCTCCTGGGTGGGTGCGAATTTCACACCCCCGCCCCTGGGAGGTGCTAAATTCCATGTCCCCAGGGTGGGGTGCAAATTTCGCATCCTCCCAGGAGGTGTGAAATTCCACGCCCCCCGGGTGGGGTGGTGCGGAATTTCGCATCTCCCGGTAGGATGCAAAGTTCGCACCCCCTTCCCCCCGGGAGGTGCGAAATTCCGCACCCCCCAGGTGGGGTGCGAATTTTGCACCTTCCCCCCTGCCCCTCCCCTCCCCCCCCCCCGAAGGTGCACAATTCCACACCACCGATGGGGTGCAAACTTCGCACCCCTGGCTAGAGGGTGCGAATTTCCTGATCTGGGTTGTTTATAGGGTGCGAAAATTAGCTTCTGTATGCCCCGCCGTTCACCTACTCCCACCTAACCTTCCTCATATAAGTACCCCTAGCCTTGGCCTTCATTAAGATCCTTCTCCTTTGGAATTTTTGGACCTTGAGAGCTCCAAACACTCATTAATGGCTTCCAACACCGCCGCCATGGCCATTGGACATGGCATGAATAGTTGAAAGGAGGTGTGTACATATTCCATAGATAGTTGGATACTAGCAAGCATATTTACACCGTATCTAGACCTCTTGGACATTAAAGCTTGTTTTGCTCATAGTAGACCAAGTCATCTCATCTTACGGAAGAGAAAGAAGGATAATTAAAACATGACATGCATGTTTTTCCTTAACACTTAAGCATTAGCAAGGGTTGTCATGCTACTTTTGAACTTCATGGACATGAACACTAAACTTGGATATTGTTGACCAAGTCAACGCTTCTCAACGACGAAGAAGAAAGGAAATTTGGTCAAAGTGTAGAAAAAACATATATTTTGTTATTCTATTGTAACACTTTGTACTTAGCTATTGTCCGAGCTTATACAAATTTGTAATCGGCAAAAGATATGATGAATGATGATTATAACATGGACATAGGCGTTAGTGCCGAACCATTATAAAAGTTGTGCCTCCCCACATTTACATTATTTACTGCTTATTTGGACAATTGCTCACACATACACATTGGGTGTTGGCGTGCGACAATTTTTCCTGTCAACACTTGGATATCCACCTCATTGGTTAGATACATGGTGTTTGTGTGAATGTTGTGTGCTGCGTAGACATACCTTGACATATCTAGCATGTTAAAATATATGGTATGGACATTAAGTAAACACCGTTTTTTATTCACACAGAACTTTATGTTCTGACCCCTCTCCTTAACATATCCAACTAGAATTCATGGACGAAATCATGATGGGAGCCGAAAACGAAGTCGTTATGCTATTATTAGCAGCTATTGTTGTGCTTCTTATGGAAACATTTGAGAATGAGTTTATTGATGTACCCATGGAAAGATGTAATCTTGACTATTGTGTTGGAATTTTGTGATTTTTAATAGAGTGCTACATCTTATTTCAATGTTATATATTCTCATTCTTTAACGACCCAAACTTCCCCGTAAAGGAAAGTATGGACTGCTTTGAAAACAACACTCATCAGAACACAAATAGAAGACCATTTTCATTGCTATTACAACAATCACATTAGAGTACAAGAATACAACAGAGTATGAATAAATATTTTACATTTGACAAATACAATATCATAGATTTAAATTACTTTTGAATAGCAGCGGAAAAATGATACAAAATACAACTGAAAAAATACACGGATACAGAGCTTTCCGAATATCGTTTCAGCTGTAAACCAGGATCCTGTGAAAATAAATCTGCAAAACCAAAACTACTAGCTACCTGTGTAGAAAGTATGGGCACCCAGAGTTTAGGTTAAAACAATAAACTCCAGGTCAGTCATGGGACTGGTATGACAACTCAAAAATAGTTATTAACTTGATTTAAAGTTAGGTAAATCAAGGGAGCTCGCTGCTAACGCGGAACGAGTTTCCTCCTAAGAATACCAGTGCATAAAATAAATAGCGCAATACTCTTTAGAATAATGAAACCATTATAAGACTCAAGTCCTATGCAATGCAAGCTGAAGGATAGAGTTTTACCTTATAATGGTAAAAAAAATGCTTAATACGCGAAATTCATCTTTTATACTATAAGTGCACAGTGTAGAAATCAATTTCGAATATAAATGTATCAATCCCAGGTGGCATAATATATCATGTAAGCGGCATAATATATTATGTCACCATATAGGTATGCAACTAAAACCATAAAGCTCATATTGGAAAATTGGGTTTACATCATGATGGCTGCTGATTCGAAAGATCTATCGCGAATGTATCTCCACGACTTACGTCTCGGCAAGAGAAAACACCGTAATACATACACTACGCACTTTGGATGAGCATCAATATGTTCTATCGCCATGGGATTCGGCTGAAATGACCTAGCCCAATCTCCAGGTGTGGAGCGACCACACCCAGCACAACTCGGCCGAACAAATCCATATATATATATATGTGTGTTAAGTATATTGGTCAAACCTACTAATCAAACAAATCGTTCACCATCATACCGGGATGTGAGGCTCGCGAAGTAATGTTGTACACAAAGCTATGCTAATTAAAGCTGTGCTTTGATCATCATCCACAAGGCTCTTCTTTTCAACAAAAGCCTTGATCCATGCATCTTAGCATGCCACACTATCAATCCATGTCATATCATTGATCATCTACCAATATATATAACCTCTGAGTTCATACGTCTCAGAGAAGGGTGTTAAGCAGAGAATAAATTCTCCACCACCAAACATACCATCCATTTACAAGTCCGTTCTGGGTCTAAATGAAACCGGAGGAACCTTATTCCTCGTCGCATATGTCCAATACATGGGAGAGGTCCTCGCATATCCATCGATCTCCCAGTACGTTTGGATGATCACCACTTATTACCTTGTCTTGGGTGTACGGCTCAATCAAGACATCAGTAATCGCCCAAACGATGTGAAGAACTCAGGTTTTCAACCACCATCTTCATCTTCGACTCTAGATCGTCGTAGAAATTATTCAAAATGGGTTAAACCCGGTCTTTTCGAATAATTCGCGTATTTTATAAACAAGTGCTATAAAAACACATCAAACGCCTCATTCCAATTCAGAATATTCTTTTAATAAAATATTCACATTACTAAGGAAAGGTTCCCATTAATTTTATCAAAAATAAATTCTTCGAATTTATTATTTGATCATCCTATGTATCTCATTTCAAAATATTTTATTTTATCTTTATCAATTCTAAACCAAATTGAGGTTTATTAACTAGTCGGGATTAGCGAATCTTACCAAAGTAATCCTTTATTTATCAAACCCAATCCCAACCTATTCATCCCACGGAGAAAAACTGGCAGTGCTCCGTATCTAACACCCACTGTGTTATCGGTAAATTTAATTACCATTTCACGTTCAAATCTAATTAAAGATTTTACTATCGTTTGGAGTAAAACTGGTGGTGCTCCGTTCTTGATCATTTTAAGAATTCGATAAATTTAATTATCCCATTCTCATTTCAACCTAATTAAAATTTATAAAAACTCCAATTTGGTTTTAAGATCAAAGTCATTTCTTTATGGTTATTTAAATTTAATAAATTAATCTTATCTTTAAGTTGGTTAAATAACTAATGTCATTTAAAACACTGTTCACGATAAACCCAAAATCCTATTCCGTTCAATTCCAATTTAATATGTTAAATTGGAATACTTCTCTTTAGAAAATTCAATTAAATCTTAATGAAAAGATTAATAAATTACAAACCATAACTTCACTATTGTGACGGCAAGGAATTTCGCTCGGTCCGAACCAGTCGCTAAACCGATCCAGGCCGTTCGAAACGCCCTATCGTTTGAGAACACGACAAATCAGAACGCATACAGAAGAACATTTCACTATTATTACAACAGTGCACCAGATTACAAGAATATACAGAGTATAAATGAATATTACACAGAAATATCAGAGATTTAAATTACATTTAAATACATAGCAGCTGAAAATAATACAATACGCAACTAGAAGTAGATATACGGATACAAAGCTTTCCGGATACCGTTCCAGCTGTAAACCAGGATCCTGTGAATATAAATCTGCAAAACCAAAACTACTAGCTGCCCGTGTCAAAATAAGGGCACCCAGAGTTTAGGTTAAAACAATAAACTCCAGGTCAGTCATGTGACTGGTGTGAGAACTAAAACAGTTAATCTTTATTTTTTTAAGTTAGGTAAATCAAGGGACCACGCCGTATAACACGGAACGGGTTTCCTCCCAAGAATACCAGTGCATAAAACAAACAGCGCAATGCTAAATAAAGAAAAATGAAGCTATTATAAGACCCAGTTCCCATCACACAATGCAATCGCAAGCCGGAGGATAGGGTTTTTACCTTATAATAGCCAAGAATGCTTGATACGTTTAAAACAAATCATTTGATACTATATTAAGTGCATAGTGTGTAAAACAACTTCAAATCATAAGTATCAATCATAGGCGGCATGAGTGCCCCATCCCACTATGTCACCATACTAGGTTCTACAAATAAAACCGCACATGTCACGTATTTGGAAATTGGATTTCCGTCTATGAACCGAGGCAAAAGATAGTCCTCAACCGATTCGTGACTCTCTAGCCCGAGCCACCGGAACAGCCGCAACTGCCCCTTGGATCGTCAGGGCCGGTCCACCGATGTGGATTATAGTGCCTGAACAATACGTTTCCCCGCCCTTTGGGGCGTAAACGAGCCAACTAAATGACTCCATCGGTTCGAGAATGACCGATCAATCCGAGGCGCCTCGCAACAGCAACAACCACATAAGTCAAACTCGTCAGGGCGTGTAAAACCACTGACGCTACTTCTAGCTAGAAAGAAACGCAAGTCCTCCCTGATGTCCCCTCCCGTTTTTGGTTCATACCGGGTGTGAAACTCGCGAAGCAAACGTTACACAAAGCTACGCCACAAAGGCCGTGCTTTGATCATCACCACAAGACTTTGCTTTTCAACAGAAGCCTCGATCAATTGCCACTTAGGCGTGCCACACAGGCAATTCACTCCATCCGTTTGATATCCATCAATATATAACCCCTGAGCTCGTACGTCTCAGAGAAGGGCGTTAAGCAAGAGAATAAATTCTCCGCCGCCAAACAGATATATATTTAATAGAAATCAATCACACAGACTAAAATCCAATGTCAGACACACAGTCCATTTACAAGTCCGTTCTGGGGCTGAACGAAACCGGAGGCACCTAGTACCCCGCATATCCATCGATCTCCAAGCACGTCTGGACGATCACTAACTGTTTCCATCTTCTTGGGTGTACAGCCCAATCAAGATCATCAGTAATCACCCAAACGACGTGAAGACTTCTGGTCTTCGACCACCGTCTTCATCTTCGACACCACGTCGAATCAGTTATTCAGAATGGGATAAACCCGGTCTTTCTGAATAACTCGCGTATAAATTATAAACGTGTTACACAAACACAACATACGCCTCATTCCAATTCAGAATATTCTTTTATTCAAATATTCCTATACTTTGGGAAAAAGTTCCCATTAATTTTATCCAAGATAAATTCTTTAAATTTATCCTTTAATCTCCTTTGAATATCAATTCAAACTAGTCGGGATTAGCGAACCACACCGAAGTAATCATTTATTTTATTTCCCAATCCCAACCTATTCATCCCATGAAGTAAAACTGGTTATACTTCATATCTAACACCACGGTGTTATCGGTAAATTCAATTACCATTTCACGTTCAAATCTAATTAAAGATTTAACTATCGCCTGGAGTAAAACTGGTGATACTCCATTCTCGATCTTTTCAATCTAATTAAAGATTCATTAAAACTCCACTTAGTTTTAATATTTCTCTGGGTTAAAGAATCAGTGTCATTTAAAAACACGGTTCACGATAAACCCAAAATCACATTCATTAATTATCGGGTTAAAGAACGAGTGTTATTTAAAACACTTTTCACGATAAACCCAAAAATCAATATCAATTCAATTCCAATGAAATCTCATTTAATTGGTACACTTCATTAAATCCAAATAAAAAGATTTAATCTTTTCACAACTGGGTTCAAGAACAGTGTTAGTGAAGACACCATTCACGACAAACCCAAATCACATTTGATATTCAATACAAGGCTCTGAATAGAAAATATATCGGCTTATATTCAATATCAAATTCTACGATTAACAAATGTCGTATTGAAATAACGATATAAATGTATATCTTTCAAATTCCCATAACCACATCTGTATAATCACGAATTCCAACATCGAAATATTCCGAAGACAATTTCGATTCAAATCCACTCCAATGCAATCATTGGAAATTCTGGTTATTTTTAAAACCCTTTTCAAATTCAATTTATTTAAAAATAAATAGAATTATATTTCTAGTTCAAAACTAGTTCATTTCGATAAAAATCTATTTTTATCTTTTCAAATATGGAGTTTTTCATCCCAAATCTTCACAAATCATTTCTTATGATTTTACACAAATTATTACTATTTTTAATAATTTTATCAAGGCCCGTACAGTCGATTTCCACCAATGGCCATCGAACTGCACTTACAGCGACCTTTTTCAAATTTGATTTGGACATAATTCCAAATCCAACCATTATATTTCTAATTTCTCACATTCGTTAGAAAGCTCTCTTCGATACGAACCCAACGGTTCCGGTTTTAGGAGAATCCGACGGTCGGATCTCCCGTAATGTCCGTTTGAAATCAATGGTCGAAATTCGCGAACTGCCGCGGCGCGGCGCGTTCTATTCAGGCCATTATATTATATATATAATATATATAATATATACTTCGTCGATTTCTTTTTAAAACGAATTATATAAATAGTTTTAAAATCGTTTCAAAAGCTATTTCAACTTTCTTTTCAATTCAAATCAAAATTGAATTCTTCTTTATAAATTCGTTTTAAATTTCATTTCTATTCAATTCAAATTTCAATTCAATTTGAATTCATTTCAATTCACTTTCAATTCAATTTGAATTCGTTTTCAATTCATTTCGAAATTGTTTTCAATTCAATTCATTTCGAAATCGTTTTCAATTCAATTCATTTCGAAATCGTTTTCAATTCAATTCATTTCGAAATCGTTTTCAATTCAATTCATTTCGAAATCGTTTTCAATTCAATTCATTTCGAAATCGTTTTCAATTCAATTCATTTCGAAATCGTTTTCAATTCAATTCATTTCTTAATATTCATTTTAAAATGAATAAAATCGATATAAATATCGTTCACGTCAAAATGGCGTCAATCTAATCAACACGGCTTCATATATTGATATTTTCAAATATTCCATTTCGAATACTTCTATTTCAAATATTTCTATTTTAAAACTGGAATGAGGCCCAATCAATTACCATATAAAGTTAATTATATGGATTTTCATACAACACATGTATAATAGCATTGAAAAATAATCAACCATCAACCAAAGTGCACTACACTGTATAAGCATCAAATATAGATATCTAACGCTTATAACAGCCTGTCAATCAATCGATCGACATATTTAATCAATCAGGATGAGTGAACTTCAAATTTCATCCCAACACCCGTGTGGGGTTTCAAACAATCAAACACAGATTTTATTTGTGCAGTTGGGCGATGTGTGAAATTTATCGACCCAATCAATATCAGTCAAATCAGTGTATATACAAACAAATCGGCCGATTTGTTTATAACTATTCCTTTATTCACATTCACGTTAAAAATTATATTTTTAACGATAAAACATTTTATTTCAACCTATGAATTTCTATTCAATTCATTTACAAAATAAAATGATATTTTTATTTTCTAACATATTTTAGAAAATTTCGGCGGCATAATGGCACGATACTAGAAACGGGACGAGGCCTAGCCTTATCCCTGGTCTAGTGAAGGCCCACGCCATTCACACATCAATCATATCAATTTCAATTTCACCAAAACAATCCAATCCAAATCAAATAATCTAACCAACTACACAACCAATCAAACAAGTCCATGGTCTGTGGACGGGTGTCGGGTGCTTCTAATAAGCACCGTCTGCATCCTAGTATATATATATATATATAACTAGAATAGTAGAATTTGAGTGAGAAGTTCTCATCGATAGCTATCCTAATTCCACGGCACTTCTAATGCAGGAAATCTTCACTGTTCTCCTCTCTAATTAGTTTCTTCGCCCATAGCCACTACATATATAAAAATCATATTTTTACATCCATGTTCGATATATATAAAAATCATATTTTTACTTTGCTATTCAATATATAAAAATCATATTTTTCTTTCGAAGTTCAATATATAAAAAATCATATTTTTACTTCGTTATTCAATATATAAAAATCATATTTTTACTTCGTTATTCAATATATAAAAATCATATTTTTCTTTCGAAGTTCAGTATATAAAAATCATATTTTTCTTTCGAAGTTCAATATATAAAAATCATATTTTTACTTCGTTATTCAATATATAAAAATCATATTTTTCTTTCGAAGCTTAACATATAAAAATCACATTTTTAATTCGAAGTTCAATATATAAAAATCATATTTTTAAGTTCGAAGTTCAATATATAAAAATCATATTTTTCTATCGAAGTTCAATATATAAAAACCATATTTTTCTATGGAAGTTCAATATATAAAAACCATATTTTTCTATGGAAGTTCAATATATAAAAATCATATTTTTATTTCGAAGTTCAATATATAAAAACCATATTTTTATTTCGAAGTTCAATATATAAAAACCATATTTTTCTATGGAAGTTCAATATATAAAAATCATATTTTTATTTCGAAGTTCAATATATAAAAATCATATTTTTATTTCGAAGTTCAATATATAAAAATCATATTTTTATTTCGAAGTTCAAATCTTTTTCCATTCTAAAGCTCAAACCTTTTCCTTTTTAAAGTTTAAACCTTTTCTTTTTAAAATAAAATCAGAATTCTCCTTTAAAAAAAATCAGATTTATAATCTTTTAAAAAAAATCAGTTTTAAAAATTCTTTTTAAATCAGTTTAAAATCCTTAAAAAAAAAATCAGTTTTAATCATTTTAAAATCGAAATTAGTTTTAAACCCCAAAAAAAAAAATCGAAATTTTCAGATAAAAATAAAAATAAAATAAAGTAAAGTAAAAAAAAAAAAAAACCTTACTGTATCGAAGAAAGGGGGGGGCATCGACTTCGTCGGAGCTGGCTTCGGGGGAGGGCGGGCGTCGACTTCGGCGGCAGGAGGAGGAGCAGGGTGGGGTCTCGACTTCGCGGCGGCGCAGGGGAAAAGGGGGCGCGGGGCTCGGTGTCACAGGCGAGAGGGGAAGAGGGGGGGGGGGGTTTAATCGATGAGGCGCGGTGGTCCTCCGATGGTGGCGGCGGTTTTCGCAGTCGCCTTCCCCCTTTTTGTTTTTTTGTTTTTTTTTTTTGATTTTGATTCTGTCGATTGAACGGGGGGGGGGGGGGGGGGGGCAGAGGGAAATAAGGGGGAGAAAGGAATTTTATTTTATTTTATTATTTAATTCAATCTAAAGTTGACTTTTACATACGATCCCTGAACGAGGTCCACCGCCTGTCGTCCATAGCGTTTTACCCCCATTCCGAACACAATGGGATATGTATCGTAGGCTGATTCGGTCGTTTCGATCAGTTTCCGTTAGATTTACATTTAAATCGCTATATTGAATTTTAAACGTACATTTCAAATTACCGGGGTCACATGCTAACTAGAAAAATTCCTGGAAAATATTTTCTAGCTTCGTATTGACGATACGGTCCTAACAAAACTAGTTTCGTCGAATTCTGAGACCGTTGGAAAAATGACCAATTTCCAGTCGATTAAAATCAACTGAAACTGGTCAAACGCGTTTTCCTTTGCCACGCTCACATATTGAATCGAAAAATTATGAAATTTGAAACCTAGCTATAACTTGACATCACGGACCCAACAAAACTGGTTTCGTCGAAATCCGAGGTCGTTTGCAAAATGTCCATTTTTAAGGGCCTGAATTCCATAGCGACTATTCAGAATTTTCAACTGGACATATCTTTTGATTCCCGATATGAAATCTTGATTTTTCGGATTCGTTGGAAAGATATTCACTATTAGATTCCATTATTTTTGGTTTCACTAAAATCCGGATTGTTTTGCACCCGGTACATTCAATTGAAGTTTGAAATCGAATTATCGAACTACCGCGCCATTTTCAATTCTATTTATAGTTATATATAAATATTTATATTCTAACGACGACGTATATAATATATACGTCGAATTATATTCAAAATAAATTTCTCGTCGATATTATTTAAAATAATTCATTTTAAGTATTCAAAATTCGCCAAAATTGTCAAAATAAAAATTTTAAACTGGCCCAGATTTTCCGGGTTATTACAATCTCCCCCACTTAAAACTTTTCGTCCCCGAAAAGGAACAAAGTCGAAAGTGGTTTGATTAATCAACTCTACGATCGATCTGGCTTCCATTCTCCAACTTTTCAGTTTCTGAGAATTTCCAAAATTTCAAAAATTTGGCTAACACCCTAAATTTTCGAAAAATTTCGCCATAACCTCCCCTGCAATGGGAGCATCGGGGAATTTCAAATAGCTTCCCCGGTCCTTCAGATCTCAAAAAGAAAAAGAAAAAGAAAAAGCCAAGCGGCTAGCCAATAGGCTCATAAAATCATCATCACCCAAACAAAACAGTAAATTATGTATCAAACATGTACCTATTTGTCGGGCAAACAAATTTTATTCTCTGCTCTAGCCTCCTTGCTATGACCTGTTCAATGTAAGTATATGTATATGCAAGCCTATGCGACCAATTTTCAATATAATTCAATATTTGATGCTATTAGGCTAAATGGCTAAAAATTAGCAAACAAATAAACAAACAACACAAACATCAATCAATTAGTGAATTAGAGTTTCAAATTCATAATTTTGATATATATAAAGAAAATCATGTTTTGATGCCAAATCACAACAATGTATCCTAGCTATATTAGTTTTGGTTCTCACACCAGTCTAATGGAAATATATAGATATTACACGTTCGTCACTCGAATATAAATTCTGATGATGATATATCAATCATCAGAATCACTCCCGGGCGACTAGAGCGTAATTCTATATCTATCCAGTATATTAAAATTTCGAATACACGCGGATCAGACGTATACGCAAAATCTATATATACTGGATTGTCCACATCAATATAAATAAATAACCAAATACGAATAGTTGATTTAGATTTTCAAAACAAAATTTGTTTTCATTTGAAAAATATACTCTTCACACTCGTTCTAGGATACTACTGATCCTATCTCTAACGAGTCATTCTAATTGGATATTACTAACCCAATATCTGATGAATTCTTTCGTATGGTTCTAATGTGCCTTGTTCTCTAGCTTTGTAAACCAAAGCTGTGATACCAAATGTGACGGCAAGGAATTTCGCTCGGTCCGAACCAGTCGCTAAACCGATCCAGGCCGTTCGAAACGCCCTATCGTTTGAGAACACGACAAATCAGAACGCATACAGAAGAACATTTCACTGTTATTACAACAATGCACCAGATTACAAGAATATACAAAGTATAAATGAATATTACACAGAAATATCAGAGATTTAAATTACATTTAAATACATAGCAGCGGAAAATAATACAATACGCAACTAGAAGTAGATATACGGATACAAAGCTTTCCGGATACCGTTCCAGCTGTAAACCAGGATCCTATGAATATAAATCTGCAAAACCAAAACTACTAGCTGCCCGTGTCAAAATAAGGGCGCCCAGAGTTTAGGTTAAAACAATAAACTCCAGGTCAGTCATGTGACTGGTGTGAGAACTAAAACAGTTAATCTTTATTTTTTTAAGTTAGGTAAATCAAGGGACCACGCCGTATAACACGGAACGGGTTTCCTCCCAAGAATACCAGTGCATAAAACAAACAGCGCAATGCTAAATAAAGAAAAATGAAGCTATTATAAGACCCAGTTCCCATCACACAATGCAATCGCAAGCCGGAGGATAGGGTTTTTACTTTATAATAGCCAAGAATGCTTGATACGTTTAAAACAAATCATTTGATACTATATTAAGTGCATAGTGTGTAAAACAACTTCAAATCATAAGTATCAATCATAGGCGGCATGAGTGCCCCATCCCACTATGTCACCATACTAGGTTCTACAAATAAAACCGCACATGTCACGTATTTGGAAATTGGATTTCCGTCTATGAACCGAGGCAAAAGATAGTCCTCAACCGATTCGTGACTCTCTAGCCCGAGCCACCGGAACAGCCGCAACTGCCCCTTGGATCGTCAGGGCCGGTCCACCGATGTGGATTATAGTGCCTGAACAATACGTTTCCCCGCCCTTTGGGGCGTAAACGAGCCAACTAAATGACTCCATCGGTTCGAGAACGACCGATCAATCCGAGGCGCCTCGCAACAGCAACAACCACATAAGTCAAACTCGTCAGGGCGTGTAAAACCACGCCACTTCTAGCTAGAAAGAAACGCAAGTCCTCCCTGATGTCCCCTCCCGTTTTTGGTTCATACCGGGTGTGAAACTCGCGAAGCAAACGTTACACAAAGCTACGCCACAAAGGCCGTGCTTTGATCATCACCACAAGACTTTGCTTTTCAACAGAAGCCTCGATCAATTGCCACTTAGGCGTGCCACACAGGCAATTCACTCCATCCGTTTGATATCCATCAATATATAACCCCTGAGCTCGTACGTCTCAGAGAAGGGCGTTAAGCAAGAGAATAAATTCTCCGCCGCCAAACAGATATATATTTAATAGAAATCAATCACACAGACTAAAATCCAATGTCAGACACACAGTCCATTTACAAGTCCGTTCTGGGGCTGAACGAAACCGGAGGCACCTAGTACCCCGCATATCCATCGATCTCCAAGCACGTCTGGACGATCACTAACTGTTTCCATCTTCTTGGGTGTACAGCCCAATCAAGATCATCAGTAATCACCCAAACGACGTGAAGACTTCTGGTCTTCGACCACCGTCTTCATCTTCGACACCACGTCGAATCAGTTATTCAGAATGGGATAAACCCGGTCTTTCTGAATAACTCGCGTATAAATTATAAACGTGTTACACAAACACAACATACGCCTCATTCCAATTCAGAATATTCTTTTATTCAAATATTCCTATACTTTGGGAAAAAGTTCCCATTAATTTTATCCAAGATAAATTCTTTAAATTTATCCTTTAATCTCCTTTGAATATCAATTCAAACTAGTCGGGATTAGCGAACCACACCGAAGTAATCATTTATTTTATTTCCCAATCCCAACAAACTGGTTATACTTCATATCTAACACCATGGTGTTATCGGTAAATTCAATTACCATTTCACGTTCAAATCTAATTAAAGATTTAACTATCGCCTGGAGTAAAACCGGTGATACTCCATTCTCGATCTTTTCAATCTAATTAAAGATTCATTAAAACTCCACTTAGTTTTAATATTTCTCTGGGTTAAAGAATCAGTGTCATTTAAAAACACGGTTCACGATAAACCCAAAATCACATTCATTAATTATCGGGTTAAAGAACGAGTGTTATTTAAAACACTGTTCACGATAAACCCAAAAATCAATATCAATTCAATTCCAATGAAATCTCATTTAATTGGTACACTTCATTAAATCCAAATAAAAAGATTTAATCTTTTCACAACTGGGTTCAAGAACAGTGTTAGTGAAGACACCATTCACGACAAACCCAAATCACATTTGATATTCAATACAAGGCTCTGAATAGAAAATATATCGGCTTATATTCAATATCAAATTCTACGATTAACAAATGTCGTATTGAAATAACGATATAAATGTATGTCTTTCAAATTCCCATAACCACATCTGTATAATCACGAATTCCAACATCGAAATATTCCGAAGACAATTTCGATTCAAATCCACTCCAATGCAATCATTGGAAATTCTGGTTATTTTTAAAACCCTTTTCAAATTCAATTTATTTAAAAATAAATAGAATTATATTTCTAGTTCAAAACTAGTTCATTTCGATAAAAATCTATTTTTATCTTTTCAAATATGGAGTTTTTCATCCCAAATCTTCACAAATCATTTCTTATGATTTTACACAAATTATTACTATTTTTAATAATTTTATCAAGGCCCGTACAGTCGATTCCCACCAATGGCCATCGAACTGCACTTACAGCGACCTTTTTCAAATTTGATTTGGACATAATTCTATATCCAACCGTTAGATTTCTAATTTCTCACATTCGTTAGAAAGCTCTCTTCGATACGAACCCAACGGTTCCGGTTTTAGGAGAATCCGACGGTCGGATCTCCCGTAATGTCCGTTTGAAATCAATGGTCGAAATTCGCGAACTGCCGCGGCGCGGAGCGTTCTATTCAGGCCGTTATATTATATATATATAATATATATAATATATACTTCGTCGATTTCTTTTTAAAACGAATTATATAAATAGTTTTAAAATCGTTTCAAAAGCTATTTCAACTTTCTTTTCAATTCAAATCAAAATTGAATTCTTCTTTATAAATTCGTTTTAAATTTCATTTCTATTCAATTCAAATTTCAATTCAATTTGAATTCATTTCAATTCACTTTCAATTCAATTTGAATTCGTTTTCAATTCATTTCGAAATCGTTTTCAATTCAATTCATTTCGAAATCGTTTTCAATTCAATTCATTTCGAAATCGTTTTCAATTCAATTCATTTCGAAATCGTTTTCAATTCAATTCATTTCGAAATCGTTTTCAATTCAATTCATTTCGAAATCGTTTTCAATTCAATTCATTTCGAAATCGTTTTCAATTCAATTCATTTCGAAATCGTTTTCAATTCAATTCATTTCTTAATATTCATTTTAAAATGAATAAAATCGATATAAATATCGTTCACGTCAAAATGGCGTCAATCTAATCAACACGGCTTCATATATTGATATTTTCAAATATTCCATTTCGAATACTTCTATTTCAAATATTTCTATTTTAAAACTGGAATGAGGCCCAATCAATTACCATATAAAGTTAATTATATGGATTTTCATACAACACATGTATAATAGCATTGAAAAATAATCAACCATCAACCAAAGTGCACTACACTGTATAAGCATCAAATATAGATATCTAACGCTTATAACAGCCTGTCAATCAATCGATCGACATATTTAATCAATCAGGATGAGTGAACTTCAAATTTCATCCCAACACCCGTGTGGGGTTTCAAACAATCAAACACAGATTTTATTTGTGCAGTTGGGCGATGTGTGAAATTTATCGACCCAATCAATATCAGTCAAATCAGTGTATATACAAACAAATCGGCCGATTTGTTTATAACTATTCCTTTATTCACATTCACGTTAAAAATTATATTTTTAACGATAAAACATTTTATTTCAACCTATGAATTTCTATTCAATTCATTTACAAAATAAAATGATATTTTTATTTTCTAACATATTTTAGAAAATTTCGGCGGCATAACGGCACGATACTAGAAACGGGACGAGGCCTAGCCTTATCCCCGGTCTATTGAAGGCCCACGCCATTCACACATCAATCATATCAATTTCAATTTCACCAAAACAATCCAAATCAAATAATCTAACCAACTACACAACCAATCAAACAAGTCCATGGTCTGTGGACGGGTGTCGGGTGCTTCTAATAAGCACCGTCTGCATCCTAGTATATATATATATATATATATATATATATATATATATATATATATATAACTAGAATAGTAGAATTTGAGTGAGAAGTTCTCACCGATAGCTATCCTAACTCCACGGCACTTCTAATGCAGGAAATCTTCACTGTTCTCCTCTCTAATTAGTTTCTTCGCCCATAGCCACTACATATATAAAAATCATATTTTTACATCCATGTTCGATATATATAAAAATCATATTTTTACTTTGCTATTCAATATATAAAAATCATATTTTTCTTTCGAAGTTCAATATATAAAAAATCATATTTTTACTTCGTTATTCAATATATAAAAATCATATTTTTACTTCGTTATTCAATATATAAAAATCATATTTTTCTTTCGAAGTTCAATATATAAAAATCATATTTTTCTTTCGAAGTTCAATATATAAAAATCATATTTTTACTTCGTTATTCAATATATAAAAATCATATTTTTCTTTCGAAGCTTAACATATAAAAATCACATTTTTAATTCGAAGTTCAATATATAAAAATCATATTTTTAAGTTCGAAGTTCAATATATAAAAATCATATTTTTCTATCGAAGTTCAATATATAAAAACCATATTTTTCTATGGAAGTTCAATATATAAAAACCATATTTTTCTATGGAAGTTCAATATATAAAAATCATATTTTTATTTCGAAGTTCAATATATAAAAACCATATTTTTATTTCGAAGTTCAATATATAAAAACCATATTTTTCTATGGAAGTTCAATATATAAAAATCATATTTTTATTTCGAAGTTCAATATATAAAAATCATATTTTTATTTCGAAGTTCAAATCTTTTTCCATTCTAAAGCTCAAACCTTTTCCTTTTTAAAGTTTAAACCTTTTCTTTTTAAAATAAAATCAGAATTCTCCTTTAAAAAAAATCAGATTTATAATCTTTTAAAAAAAATCAGTTTTAAAAATTCTTTTTAAATCAGTTTAAAATCCTTAAAAAAAAATCAGTTTTAATCATTTTAAAATCGAAATTAGTTTTAAACCCCAAAAAAAAAATCGAAATTTTCAGATAAAAATAAAATAAAGTAAAGTAAAAAAAAACCTTACTGTATCGAAGAAAGGGGGGGCATCGACTTCGTCGGAGCTGGCTTCGGGGGAGGGCGGGCGTCGACTTCGGCGGCAGGAGGAGGAGCAGGGTGGGGTTTCGACTTCGCGGCGGCGCAGGGGAAAAGGGGGCGCGGGGCTCGGTGTCACAGGCGAGAGGGGAAGAGGGGGGGTTAATCGATGAGGCGCGGTGGTCCTCCGATGGTGGCGGCGGTTTTCGCAGTCGCCTTCCCCTTTTTTTTTTTTTTTTTTTTTTGATTTTGATTCTGTCGATTGAACGGGGGGGGGGGGGGGGGGGGGGCAAAGGGAAATAAGGGGGAGAAAGGAATTTTTATTTTATTTTATTATTTAATTATTTAATTCAATCTAAAGTTGACTTTTACATACGATCCCTGAACGAGGTCCACCGCCTGTCGTCCATAGCGTTTTACCCCCATTCCGAACACAATGGGATATGTATCGTAGGCTGATTCGGTCGTTTCGATCAGTTTCCGTTAGATTTACATTTAAATCGCTATATTGAATTTTAAACGTACATTTCAAATTACCGGGGTCACATGCTAACTAGAAAAATTCCTGGAAAATATTTTCTAGCTTCGTATTGACGATACGGTCCTAACAAAACTAGTTTCGTCGAATTCTGAGACCGTTGGAAAAATGACCAATTTCCAGTCGATTAAAATCAACTGAAACTGGTCAAACGCGTTTTCCTTTGCCACGCTCACATATTGAATCGAAAAATTATGAAATTTGAAACCTAGCTATAACTTGACATCACGGATCCAACAAAACTGGTTTCGTCGAAATCCGAGGTCGTTTGCAAAATGTCCATTTTTAAGGGCCTGAATTCCATAGCGACTATTCAGAATTTTCAACTGGACATATCTTTTGATTCCCGATATGAAATCTTGATTTTTCGGATTCGTTGGAAAGATATTCACTATTAGATTCCATTATTTTTGGTTTCACTAAAATCCGGATTGTTTTGCACCCGGTACATTCAATTGAAGTTTGAAATCGAATTATCGAACTACCGCGCCATTTTCAATTCTATTTATAGTTATATATAAATATTTATATTCTAACGACGACGTATATAATATATACGTCGAATTATATTCAAAATAAATTTCTCGTCGATATTATTTAAAATAATTCATTTTAAATATTCAAAATTCGCCAAAATTGTCAAAATAAAAATTTTAAACTGGCCCAGATTTTCCGGGTTATTACAATTATTAATCTGGTTTTAAGAACTAATAACTTTTAAAACATTGTTCACAATCAACCCAAAAATCAATTTCCTTTTAATTTCAATTATGTTTGTTAATTGGAAAATTCTCATTTAAATCTTAATTAAAGGATTTATTCTTCTCTCAAATAGGTTTAAGAACAGTGTCATTTAAGACACCATTCCATCAATTACATGCAAATTTAGTCCAATCCATATTCATGTTAGAAATTATATTTTTAACATATGATTCTTTTAATCCTAACTAACATGATAAAAGTGACAATTCAATGATAAATCATATCTTAATATCTAATTCTCTTTAATGCAACAAACATACTATGAAAATGTAATTTCCATTGTCAAATCTTTTATTTTAAAACATGTCTCATTTTAATGTGACAAACATGCAATGAAAATATGATTTTCATTGTCTAATCTTTTATTTAAAAACATGATTCAATAAAAATGTAATTTTTATCGTCAATTCTTTTTAATGAAAACATGATACAATAAAAATGTAATTTTTATTGTCAAATCCTTTTAATGAAACATGATATAATAAAGATGTACTTTTTTTTAATATCTGATCTTTTTAATGAAACAAAACTACATTAAAGATGTTATCTTTATTTTCTAATGTTACTAATAAAACAGAACAATAATAAAGTGATTTTTCATATCTAATTTTTTATTGAAACAAAAATGACAATACAAATATATTCATTTTATTCTAATCTTTTATTGTAATAAAATGACAATAAAAATGTATTCTTTCCATTCTAATCTTTTTATCGTAATAAAATGACAATAGAAATGTGTTCCTTCTATTGTAATCTTTTTATTGTAACAAGATGACAACAAAAATGTATTCTTTTTATTCTAATCTTTTTATTGTAAAAAAATGACAACAAAAATGGATTCTTTCTATTATAAACTTTTTATCATAACAAAATGACAACAAAATGTATTTTTTTCTACTCTAATCTTTTTATCGTAACAGAATGACAAGAAAAATGTATTCTTTCTATTCTAATCTTTTTATCGTAATAGAATGACAACAAAAATTGTATTCTTTCTATTCTAATCTTTTTATCATAACAGAATGACAATAAAAATGTATTCTTTCTATTCTAGTCTTTTTATTGTAACAAAATGAAAATAAAAATATATTCTTTCTATTCTAATCTTTTTATTGTAACAAAATGACAACAAAAATGTGTTCTTTCTATTCTAATCTTTTTATTGTAACAAAATGACAACAAAAATGTATTCTTACTATTCTAATCTTTTTGTTGTAACAAAATGACAACAAAAATGTATTCTTTCTATTCTAATCTTTTTATTGTAACAAAATAACAATAAAAAATTATTCTTTCTATTCTAATCTTTTTACTGCAACAAAATGCAACAAAAATGTATTCTTTCTATTCTAATCTTTTTATTGTAATAAAATGACAACAAAAATGTATTATTTTATTCTAATATTTTTATTATAATAAAACGACAAAAAAATGTATTCTTTCTATTCTAATCTTTTTATTGTAGCAAAATGACAATAAAAATGTATTCCTTCTATTCTAATCTTTTTATTGTAATAAAATGACAACAAAAATGTATTCTTTCTATTCTAATCTTTTTATTGCAACAAAATGACAAAAAATTGTATTGTTTCTATTCTAATCTTTTTATTGTAACAAAATGACAGTAAATATGTATTGTTTTTATTCTAATCTTTTTTTTTGAAATAAAACTTCAATAAAAATACAATATTTTTTATCTAATCTTTTTATTGAAAACAAACTTCAATAAAAATACAATCTTTTTAATCTAATCGTTTTATTGAAAACAAACTTCAATAAAAATACAATCTTTTTATCTAATCTTTTTATTGAAAACAAATTTCAATAAAAATACATTCTTTTAATCTAATCTTTTTATTGAAAACAAACTTCAATGAAAATACATTCTTTTTATTGAAAACAAACTTCAATGAAAATACAATCTTTTTATCTATTCTTTTTATTGAAAACAAACTTCAATAAAAATACAATCTTTTTAATCTAATCTTTTTATTGAAAACAAACTTCAATAAAAATACAATATTTTTAATCTAATCTTTTTGTTGAAAACAAACTTAAATAAAAATACAATATTTTTAAATAAAAATGTCCTTTTACATTATTAATGTTCTTTTATAACAATAAAAAGATTTATTTTATTGTTAATCAAAATATGTCAATTTACACGTTCCTAAATGTAAATAAAATAATAATTTTTATTCTAAAACATATTTTAATGATTCATTTGTTCTTACATAAAAAATAAAAGGAAAATTTTTATTGTAAAACAAATTCTGATAATTTTTACGTTCCTACATACAATAAAAAGAATAACTTTTTATTTTAAAACAGTCGTTTATTTCTGAATTGGAAGGAGAGCCAATCAATTACCATATAATTTTAGTTATATGGGTTTCATACATCGCATGTATTCTATAATCATGATATATAATCACTAAACATCCAAATAACAACCATAATGCATTCTATAGCTGATCACAAGGGAGGCGTGTGATCAAAATATCATCCTAAGACCCGTGTGGGGTTTAAACCAACACATATATAATAAATTATTTGTCCACTTGGGCGATGTGTAAAAATTATCGTCCCAATTACATAAACAAGTCGGAGAACTTGTAAATGGAAGTGAAATCATATTTAAATCATCATAAATATAATAACATTATTTTAACATGTTAAATATTGCAAAACTCGATCATATCAAAGCATCACATAACAACACAACAATTCATCCAACCAAATATTACAATTATAGACAATTCATATACTTTCAGTTACAAAAATAAATAACTATACAAAAGTGTTAAGTGAGAAAGAGTTCTCACCTTGGTTTTCACCCCTTTGGTCTTTAATTGATGGTTCGGACCTAATTTTGCCCAAA
The DNA here is from genome assembly GCA_030737875.1 of Allium sativum. Classification (NCBI taxonomy): domain Eukaryota; kingdom Viridiplantae; phylum Streptophyta; class Magnoliopsida; order Asparagales; family Amaryllidaceae; genus Allium; species Allium sativum. The sequence goes on along the minus strand of CM060916.1, from coordinate 384,808,979 downwards.
ATCTAACTTTCTCCAAATTTGACAAAATTGGTGTCCACGCGAAGCTCTCGACTCAACGATCGCAGCGGATCCAGTTTCACGCGATTCTGAGTTCTTAGCAAAAATTTAATAATTTGCGAAGTATGAAACAATATAAATAAATAATTAAATTGTTATTTTTACCTCAAATTCTAACTTGATCCAAATTGGACAAAATTGGTGCTCACGCGAAGATCTCGATGCCACGATCGCGGTGGATCCAATTACCTGCAAATTCGAACTCGTGACAAAAAGATATTAATATACGAACATGAAATATTATTTATATAATAAGATCATTATTCACCTTCTTCTCCAAACGACACCCTCAACTTAACATGCTCGCCATGGCCAAACCTTAAGTCGGAATTGCACGAAACCAGCGACATTCTCTTCGGCTTCTCTCCCTCTTTCCACGCCTGGTGGTCCTCCCTCTAGTTCTCCATGTGGGCCCCACGATCTGAAATTAAACAGAAATCTACAGTTTCCGTTCATATGGGTGATGCGGCCGCCTCGGTGCTCCAAATACCCCCAAAATTTTACGGTAGCTTGATTTCGACCTCCCGAACAACTTCTCTTTCTGTCACTTCGCCTGAAAAAGCACGGATTGGCAGGAAATTGCTCATTTTCAAGACTGCCTCATTTTCCAACAACCCTCCGATGAATTTGACATTCTGGCCAACTATGGCCATCTGAGATCATGCCATCGCCGCCAAAACGTTTGTATGCTTCCACTCTACCTTCCCTCCAAACGGCTCGACCTAATTCTCGTTCGTTTGATCAGAAAACCCATAATTTCGAAATTAGTTTTTTTTGACTTAAAAGCTAGACCCCGGCGAATTCGAGAGGTAGAGATGATGCAGATCTACAATACCCAGAAACGGTTTTGTCTAATTGGGTACGGATTGAGAGATATAAATTATTTTGTTTCAGGGTCCTTTTTGCAAATATTATAGAAGAGGAAGAGAGCTGCCGCCATGGAAAAGGAGGAGGAGATTAGGGTTTGTGTTAGGGTTAGAAGAGAGTTTAGGATATTTTATAGTGGTGAAGAATTTTATTAAAACCCCTTGTATGTTTAATTATGCTTAATTACAATATTTTCCCCTCCTTATGCAAATTAATTTATTCGATTTTGGTCCTGTTCGTGGTTTAAAAATCTGTGTGGTCACCTACGGATTCCATTCTCGATGAAATTGAAACACAACTACTCCTTGACATTACGGATTCAAAGAAACTGGTCTCGTTGAATTCCGAGTCCATATGCACAAATAGTTAATTTTTAAAGTCAGATAATTGACTGTCTTCACACTGTAAAATCAATTACGACCACATACCGACTCCTAAAATTACGAATTTTGGAATCTAGCAATAATTTAATATTCTGGATCCATAGAAAGTGGTTTCGTTGAATTCGGAGGTCGTTTGCAAAATTTCACTTTTAAGGCATATATATATGTGAATATTAGGCTCACGTCCCTATTTTGAAACTTAATTAGGCTCACATCCGGTCATAAACTTATTGTAAATTTGGTCCCTGTTTTCAAAACTTATAAAATAATAATTAAAAAAAAATAAAAAAATTTCGTAAATTAGTAATAAAATATATTACACATTATAAAAAAAAATTCAATTCAAAAAACAACAAAAATAATGTCAGAAAGAAGAAAACAGCAAAAAAAGAGAAAAAACTGCAGTTAAATGCATAATATTATGCACCTTTTTGATTTTATTGCATGCATATATGCAATTATTGCAGTTCTTCCAGCGGATAGATTTAAGATAATTTTTCAGTTCATTTTTATTTGCATCCAAATGTGCAAATTTCTCAAAAAAATGCACACATGTGTGCAACATTTTTATAGGATAAAAAGTAGGGACCTAATTTATAAAAAAAAAAACAAAGTTCTGAAAATTTTTAAACCCGCCCCCTATTTTATTTTTTCCGCCTTTTTGTATTTTTTTTAAAAAAATGTGCGTATGTTCATAAAAAAATATTCTAAAATATGGAAATAATGTCAGGAATCTACGGAAATCGAAAAAAAATAGTTGCATACATTTATGCAATTATTACTGATAATTGCATATATGTATGCAACTTTTCTGTAAGCTGTTTTCAGATTAAAATCTGAAAATAAACCTACACAAATGTATGCAAGTATTTGAAATTTTTGCGCACATGTATGCATTTATTTGCATGAATAAAAATCAACGAAGATGTATGTAGTGAAAAATATGCACGGATGTATGCAGGAAAGTGATATATGTGCATACTATTATGCATTTAACTGGAAATTTCGGTTTTTTTTTTTTTTTTTTTTTTTGACGCCTTCTTTGAAGGTTTTTTGTTCTGAATTTTTTAGTGTTTACATATTTTATTTAAATATGAATTTCCGTGATTTTTTTTATATTTTTCTATATTTTTTTTATGACTTTTCAAAAAATAGGGACCTAATTTACAATAAGTTTATGACCGGGTTTTTTTTATATTTTGAAACTTAATAGGGACCTCTAAAAAACGCACCCTATATATATATATTTATTATATTAAAAATATATATTTATATAAATAAATTCTGAATCTCGAAATATATCAGTGTTTGATGTCATTTTGAACTCAATGGAAGTGGTTTCGAGTCAAAATTTATTTGTATGTGATTGTAGCTTTTTGGGCCATATATATATTATATATAAATTCCGTAGCGTTTTTCTAAAATTTTAATTTTTTCATAAATTACAATTTATAAACTGAAATATCAATTGCCTATATTCATTAGAAAGATATTGTCAATACAATCCTAGCGTTTCTTGTTTCATCCAATTCTGACCTATAATGAATTTTATATATTTATTCAAAGTTTAAACCAAAATTTCAAACTGTCGCACCATTTTAGGATCGTAATATAATTTATATCAATTTATAAATTCTAACTTCGATTAAAATAAATTTTCAGTCGTTATTTAAAATAAATCATTTTAAATATCCAAAATTCATTAAATCGATCAAAAATAAAATTTTAATTTTTTTTTGAAATTCAGGGTTGTTACAATCTCCCATACATGAAATCTTTTCGTCCTCGAGAAGGAACGAAGCTGAAAGTTGTTTAACTAACCTACTCAACTTTCAATTCTAATCAATTTAGAATTCAGTTCGATATTAAATTCGATTTAGCTAAATTTATCATTCTTTCTCATATTGGTTAAATTAATTATTATTCCAATATTTTAATTAGTTAAACTAATTATCAAACATCACAACAAGCAATCAATTGGGTGATTATATTTTCAAATATATATAACTTTTATATATGGTCAAAAATCATATTTTCAGTGCAAATCACAGCAATAAACCCTATCTAGTTTTGGTTCTCACACTAGTCAATGGAAATATATAGATATATGTAACGTCCCGCATTTTTATCGGTTTGTATATGAATATTTAAATCAGTTTAAATATTGAATTCGTAATATAAGTGAATTTATATATTTAACTAAAATGAAGTTGAATGTATAAAAATATATATTAAATATAATCGAGCCCGTAATATCGCGGCAGTTCGTAATTTAACGTTCTGAACTTCAATTGAGTGTATAGTACTCATTATAAATCAGATTTCCTCGAAACAAGAAAATTGGAATCTATTAAACAATATTTTTCCAATAGAAGAGAAAATTCAAGATTTCGGGTTATATATTGTAAGTTATATCCAAATTAAATATTCAGAAAAGCAGCATCATATTTGTTTATGGCCATAACGGTTATTTAAATATATTTAAATATCTGATTCGAATTTGGACAAGGTTCTTTTGAGACGTATGATAATTTATTTTTTTTTGAATTTTACTGCAATTTTTAATTAACTAAATAAGCGACTTTTTATTTGGATTATTTTGCACCGTGTAAAAACATTTTGGGGTTTCACAATATGAGTTAACCTACCGATATTATTATATTTTTGGGATCGTGACACCTTGTTGGACACGACCGTATTCTTATTTCTGTCCACAGCGAGTCGGACGCGAACGAAATTTTACGCAATAGGAACCCTTAATAACATCTAATGTAAAAACTAGAAACACATATATCAATCTTCTACGCACCCATAACCTATAAGTCCTATTCTCTTTTTAACTCGCCTAATTCCACCATCATGAATTGTCATTTGTCTTGAACCATGCTTCAGTGCCATGCTTCAGTAGGAATTTTTCAAAGCAATTGTACCAAACCAAAACATGCTTAAACCCAGTCTACTACAAGCCGTGACTGGGCCAATCAAACTTAATGAAAACTGCAAAGCTATTACATCCTATGTCCCCTAAACTTCATGCTTAAGGAATACAGGCTCCTCTTTTTCGAATAGCCTAAAATTTTAAAATATAATCCGCATAAAAACAAAAACCATAATAGAGTATTATATGTTATTTTCTTACCTTAGCATTTAAGCAAGGTACAAATCCTTTCAGCAGGCAAATTTGTCAACTATCCTATCTTGTAGACTACTTAGACTACTGTGAGCAAATGTAAAGGCAAATCAATTTAATGAATATTGAACAGAAGGAATGTGCTCTACTCCTTAACCGCTAAGGTTCCTGATCTATTTATAACACCCTTCACTTCGTCCTGAAACAAAAAACTCCTCTGCTAAAAATAAACACTCAGCCCCATTCAAATAAATAAAATATAATGTATTTATATAAACGAAAACCTTGAGCTACTCAAAATTTAAACGAAGTCACCATTCTCGTTTCAGCATGCTGAACTTCAGCTGGAACTAGGAATGAAAACCTGGGCTCGCTGAGAGGCCGCGTTTGGGTTCGTTTTGTGGTTCAAAGGAGAAGGCCGGGGAGTGCATAGTTATATGCATGTAGGAGGAATGGATAGAACGGCAATGGTGGTGTTAAACGAAGTAGCGTCGAATGGGTGAAGAATAACTTGGGTGTGGCGTGAAGGGTGGTAGGCGAGAAAATGGGGGAAACTAGCAGGTAACGTGTTTATTTCATGGGAGGAAGAGTGCGGTTACATACAAAATAGTATTGGAGGGGGTTAAATTAATGTTGTATTCATATGAGAGCTCGTGTTTTTAAACTAGCAGGAGGAGCGGTAGTGCATTCAGCATGTGGATGGGGTGTTTGCGGAAACGAGATGACAAGGGGGCCGGGCGCAGGCTATTCAACGTGAATGATGTGGGAAGTGGCTTGCTAAATGTATGGAGATGGGAAGTTTGTATAGAGGAAACTTGGCAAACAATCAAATCATGTTGAAATGGGGTAAACAAATAAATGGTACAAATTGGTTTTAAGGCAATGGGAATGCACTGATGCATGGTTTGCGAGTAAAAGGGGGCACATTGGCATAGGTAAAAAGTGAAAGAAGGAAGCAGGCACAGGCTGATAGTGTGAGTGTGGGAAAAGGGAAGCATTGTTTTAATGTTTTGAAGTTGAGGAAAAACACGGTATTGGTTAAGTTGCAGGAAGCTTCCAGGAGCATGCGGGTTGTTTAATGTAAGAAAGAGGAACTATTCGCGTGGGTTTTCAATTGGTTAATGGGCCGAGCAGTATGTCAGTGAGGCCATACGTAAAAGAGGGGAAAGAAAAGAAAAATTGAAATGGAGAAAGGGCTAAAAAATCGAGCATTTTGTTGCGTGGTTCTGAGATGGGAAGGAGGAGTGTTAGTGAAGCAGGTTCAAGTTTGAAACGGGCCAGATGTGTTAATGAGAATTGCGAGCAATCCGATATGTTGAAACCATATGAAGATAGGCTACGTTCTGAAGACGGTTCGAAATCATTGGGGGCTAGTCAGAAATTATGGCGAAATAAAACGACTGATGTGGATCAACTGACGCAAATCGTTATTTAACGGTGAACGCGCAAAGGTGAGTGAATTCACTAGCTCTGATCTATTTTAAAAAAATTATAATTATATTTTAATATTGGTTGAATGTTGTGTGATGGTCATTTAGGTAGATTACAATTAAATTGGTTGAATAATATATATCGTTGCATATGCACACATCATTTGTTGGATACTAATCCCATCGATTACAATATTCCCTAGTATGGAATTAGTGTTAATTGTGTTGACTAACATCTGTGGATGCAGGAAATCGGTTGTAGGAATCCATCCGGATTCCTCAATATTTGTATGTAATGTTCATTCTATATTATTCATATATGCACTGTTTGAACCCAAATGACATTGAAACCTCGTGTGAATATTGATGTTGAATGGAAATTCAATGTTATTTTAATTTAACCAATAAATGATATCGATTAAGAAAGTGACAACAGTCAACCATAAACCTATCCTTTTTGTTAAGAAGTTAAATGGGCCATCAGGAAAATCAATGAAGTTTGATTATAAAAATTATATTTTTATAATTAAAAAGATGTTTAAACTTATAATAGAAGTTCTATTATACACATTTTACAGTTCATTTTATAAAGTAAACATAAACGATTGTTTGACTTTTAAATAAAGTTTATAAAGCTATAATTATCCTACGAGTTAAAATTACTGAATAATTATTTTTAAACAAACAATTTAGAATTAATTAGATTAATTATATTAATCTAATGGTAAGAAGTAATTAAAATTGGTTAACGAACAAACTGATGGTTTGAAGTTGATTTGAAAATTGATTATTTAATAAATTGATTTTCAATTAATCTAATGCTAATGACCTAGCGAGAAATTGATCAAAATAAATAGGATTTTTTATTAATTACTTTTCAATTAATGAAGTTTAAATGATTATTGAACTAAGCACATTTAGTTATTATTTATTTAAGCCACCAATCTGTTATGAAGTAAACTGTTTACTTCAGAAATGAAGTTAATTACTATTTAATTATCTCAATTAAAGCTAGTGTTTCTTAAATGGAATTCATTTAATATGGTATTAAGTTTGTAATGAGATGTTTACTTGAATTAAATAATTCGAATGAAAGAGAATTAACAGAAGACAAAGAGTGTTAAAGAGTTTGGGTAAAGGAATTATAAATGGGGTTGTATAACGAGATCGAAGTGAAGGTATAATATTTAATATAAATAGCCATAAACAACAGAGATTTCAAAGTAAGTATATGACATTATAAAACTATATTGTAAAATGAAACAAGAAATACAGTTTGATTAAGATTAGAAATAATAAGGAGTTAGCATTACAGACTTATATCTATTCTAAGGTAAGAACATCGTCGATCAAGGTGAAACACCCCACCTCCGTTAAGGTCACTCACAAAGGGAATGCCTTAACTTTGGTGGAGGGTTATAGGTACAAGACACAGAAAACTTTACAAGACAGATAAATATAAGCAGCGAAATTCAATTATTTATTTCATACATGGTTCAATACAAAATCATTACATCAAATTGTCTCAAAATAACTTCCAAAACATTACAACATAGTTTCTGTCTTGATTATTTAATAAAGAAGCATAAACCATAAATAAAACTGCATAAATCCCCGAGGATAATGTCCAAGAGTCGTAGCCAAGGTAAGAGAGAGTCCAAATCATACATCTACTTTCTTGATGCTTGCAAAGAGTCTGACTAAGCTGCAGTATTCTCTCCCCGTGGACCGGGGGAACGGATGAAAAGAGGACGAAGGAAAACGGGTCAGACAATAAGTCTAGTAAGTTCGGTGATTACTAGTATTTAAACAAGGAAAGGGATCATGACAGTAATGACAGAACATAGGACAATACCCTAATATAAGATAAGAGGAACATGTGATCTCACCCACTACTATAATCTCTGCACCTACTTAACCATTGGTTCAACCAGCCCTACGTGTTTATAACAAACAATCCCCTTAATGATCGGCTCCTACTCGTATGCATTCATATCCTTTGTCGTTCGGCTCCGCATGACTGTAGATACCTGTGTTGGTCCCACCATGGGGTGTATCAGTCCCTCTAGCGGCAACCCGACACGATTCAAGATGCACAGTGTACACTACTGATGCCCAGTGCCTGAATTTTCCACTCCGGAGTATACGCAAGCCCATACTCCATCAGAACCTACACTGGCCCACCAACCGCCGACGTTTTGACCGCTTATAATCAGCCCAGTAATCGTGCCCCACCCTGCCTAGTTCCAGGGTACCGTGATACATCTATGTAGGTTACTGCTGAAATGGGTCCCCGCTACTAGGGTTTTCTACACAACATGTTTATTTGGTTAAGTGTCTAAGTTTACCTAACCCCATCCATTCGTTTAGTTAATATGTTGAATCGGTTAAGTGTTTCCCTAATTGACTTAACCCTACCAATCCTGACCTAGCTTTAATTTATTAAAGCACCAACCACTCACATTAGATAGGTATTGTTGTGGTCATTGGATTTGCCGGTCGGTTACGGGCAGATTTACACCACAATTCAGTCTAACCTCGGGTTCGTTTTGGGCTTGATGCACTAACCACCCACATTAGACAGATCTTGCTGTGGTCACTGGATATGCTGGTCTGTTCTGGGCATATTTACACCACAACTCAGTCTTACCTCGGGTTGGGCATATTCATCTTTTTCTAAATTCACATTTTTCTATATATGTCTAATTTCTTTATGTAAATTAAATTAAATTTAATTTAATCATGCCATAATTATCCTTTGATTATGCTCACCATAAATGGTATATCAAATATACCATTTTATGAACAAATCTATGCCATGAATTTTCATGTTTTCCCATCGCTACCCCCGTGGAACGTACATATGAATCACACAAAATGTTGGGCTGGTAAATTAGCCCAACCCATAAACAAGAAAGGGGTAATAAACAAGGGACATGAAATAAACATAAAATAGCATATATTTCAACTATTCATGTGTAACTTGGCATAGAGGTATCATTTAACTTAATTAAATGGGTAAAGGTGAATTTGTGACTAAGTTGGGTCTAATTGTCATGTAAACTTGACAAAGGTCTAGCATGGAGGTTTAACAGATAACCCACAACTTAGCATATTAACTTATGTATGTCAAAACATAAGAAAGCTACTATAATCATTTTTAAATTGCAACTTAACACGATAACTTAACATAATTTCTGTCTTGATTATTTAATAAAGAAGCATAAACCATAAATAAAACTGCATTAATCCCCAAGGATAATGTCCAAGAGCCATAGCCAAGGTGAGAGAGAGTCCAAATCATACATCTACTTTCTTGAAGCTTGCAAAGAGTCTGACTAAGTTGCAGTATTCCCTCCCTGTGGACCTTGGGGGGTGAAACAGAAGAAAAGAGGATGAAGGAAAACGGGTCAGACAATAAGTCTGGTAAGTTTGGTGATTACTAGTATTTAAACAAGGAAAGGGATCATGACAGTAATAACAGAACATAGGACAATAACCTAATATAAGATAAGAGGAACATGTGATCGCACCCATTACTATAGTCTCTACACCTACTTAACCATTGGTTCAACCAGCCCTACGTGTTAATAACAAACGATCCTCTTAATGATCGACTCCTACTTGTATGCATTCATATCCTGTGTCATTCGGCCCCGCTTGACTGTAGATACCTCTGCTGGTCCCACCATGGGGTGTATCAGTCCCTCTGGTGGAAACCCGACACGATTCAAGATGCACAGTGTACACTACTGATGCCCAGTGCCTGATTTTTCCACTCCGGAGTACGTGCACGCCCATACTCCGTCGGAACCTATACTGGCCCACCAACTACCAACATTTTGATTGCTTATAATCAGCCCAGTAATCGTGCCCCACCCTTTCTAGTTCCAGGGTACCATGATACATCTATGTGGGTTACCGCTGAAATGGGTCCCCGCTACTAGGGTTTTCTAATCAACATGTTTATTTGGTTAAGTGTCCAAGTTTACCTAACCCCACCCATTCGTTTAGTTAACATGTTGAATCGGTTAAGTGTTTCCCTAATTGACGTAACCCTACCAATCCTGACTTAGCTTTAATTTATTAAAGCACCAACCACTCACATTAGACATGTATTATCGTGGTCACTGGTTGTGCCGGTTGGTTCCGGGTAGATTTACACCACAACTCAGTCTAACCTCGGGTTCCTTTTGGGCTTGATGCAATAACCACCCATATTAGACAGGTCTTGTTGTGGTCACTGGATATGCTGGTCGGTTCCAGGCAGATTTACATCATAACTCAGTCTAACCACGGGTTAGGCATATTCGTCTTTTTCTAAATTCACATTTTTCTATATATGTCTAATTTCTTTATGTAAATTAAATTAAATTTAATCATGCCATAATTATCCATTGATTATGCTCACCATAAATGGTATATCAAATATACCATTTTATGAACAAATCTATGCCATGAATTTTCCTGTTTTCCCATCGCTACCCCCGCGGAACGTACGCATGAATCACATAAAATGTTGGGCTAGTAAATTAGCCCAACCCATAAACAAGAAAGGGGTAATAAACAAGGGACATGAAATAAACATAAAGTATCATACATTTCAACTTTTCATGTGTAACTTGGCATAGAGGTATCATTTAACTTTAATTAAATGGGTAAAGGTGAACTTGTGACCAAGTTGGGTCTAATTGTCATGTAAACTTGACAAAGGTCTAGCATGGTGGTTTAACATATAATCACAGTTTCAACCCACAACTTAGCATATTAACTTATGTATGTCAAAACCTAAGAAAGCTACTATAATCATTTTTAAATTACAACTTAGCATGATAATTTATGTGTGTTAAACATAAGAGGGCTGTTATAAACATATTCTAATCACAATTTATCATGATACTTATGTGTTAAAACATAAGAGGACTACAATTCCAAATTTTACAACATAAATAGATTCAACCTAACATGAATATACATGAGTGTTGGTCTAACATATAAGCATGTGTTTTAGATCATAAACTTGCAAGTAACCACCAATTTATAACATGACATGTTTCACCATTTAATTGGCAAAATAAATCCATTACCCAATCATAATCGATTCCAATAACATACAATATGTTCATCACCACAAGCATATAGACATGATTAATATACAACATATTCATCACCACAAGCATGTAGACATGATTAATATACAACATGTTCATCGCCAAAAGCATATAGACATGATTAATTACAACAATACTTTAAGATAAATGAGAATCAAATCTTATACATAAGCATCATTCTATATCCAAATTACAACATGTCATCATTCAATTGAAAAAACTTTTAAATCTGCATAATAACCAACTTAAAAAGTAAAAAAGGAATTCTTGCGTTCTGAAATCTGAATTCGGAAATTGGTAAGCTCGCCTTTGATGTAGATCACTGAATTTGATAACTTTTAACTTGATTCTTGATTCAGGTTCTTATCTTGTCTTTGAATTGGTGACGGCTACTCCAAGTTTTCTATTGACAGCATGATAGTTTTAGGATTATTTTTGTGTGATTTTTAGGTTTGAGCATTGGGTTGTTTATATAGAATTTCAATTCAATTTGAGCCGTCGGATGATCCTAGGGTTAACCAAAACCATCCAGTCAAGATAGGGTGACACCTCATCCCTAGTTATTCAGCATTGAGTCACAAAATCGTCACCTTTCAGATCTGCCCGGGGGGGGGGGGGCAGGTCGACCCCCAGGTCGACACTAGGGTCGACCCCCTGGTCGACCTGGGTCCTGGGCAGGAATTTTCCCGCCCAGCCAGCTTCTGACTTCTGATTTGAATTTGAATTTGTTTTCGAGCTGTTTGAATTTATTTGAATTTTCTGGAAACTTCCGACAGCCATAACATCTTCATACGAAGTCCAATTTACGCAAACTCGGACTCTATCTCAACGAGAATTCCGAAACGAACACAATGGAGTAACCCGTTTCCCTTAATTCTCACATTTTAAATTAAGTATTGTTTAATCCGTTACTATACCGTTAACAGAAAATATGAGGTGTTACATTCTCCCCTTCTTTTAGGATTTCGTCCCTGAAATCTTCAAGTCGAGAAGAACTTATATCCTACCATCCAATCACCCATCTACTCAACCATCAAACACAGGCGTCCATGGTCCTTAAAAGATTTCTAATGCTTCATGATCATATGCATTGTGTGTGTACATGTCCTTATCTAATGCAAAATCAGGCGGTCTACTGATTCAGTTGACCTCCTTAATGCAAATTAGGTCAGTGCCATGAGTCCATTATGAATGCAATTTTTTCCTACACAAAATTTTCTACATGAGTGCACAATCATTCATACAAAAGCAATGTCCATATGATAACACATTAAGTTTCAATCCATATACCAATACGTATATGCATATGCAATATGGAAGTGACTGAGTCGATCTAATACCTAATGTGTGTGTATATGCATCCACTAGCAACCATTAGCAACCACTTGCAACCACTTGCAACCATCAATCATAATATGTTTCAATTACATGTTTACATCCAAATGGGTTCCTACCTAAGGATAAAGGATAGGATCGAGGAGATAAAAGATAGATACGAGCATAAACTTAAGGAAAAAGAGATTAAGAATGTACCGTCAAAAAGAAAAGGGTAGGCTATGCGTATTCTGTCCTCAGTTTCCCAAGTCGCGTCTTCCTCAGTGTCGCTCCGTTGAACTTTAACGAGCTTAACTTCACGGTTGCATAGCTTTTTGACTTCTGTTCCCAAGATACGGGTTGGAGCTCTCCTCACAGTTGCTTCTCGTTCAACTTCAACTTCCTCTAGCATACTTGGTTCTACCACTTCCACAGACTCGTGTAAGCATTTCCGCAGGTGAGAGATATGAAAGACATTATGAACCCCGGCCAACCTTTTGGGGAGCTGTACCCTATAAGCCATCTTCCCGATCTTCTCGATGATAGGGAACGACCCTACAAATCTTGGTGCTAACTTTCCTGCGGATCCAAAGCGAACAACGTTCCTTAAAGGAGATACTTTAAGGTACACCTTGTCTCCAACTTCAAACTCAAGGTCAGTTCTTCTATTGTCTGCGTAGGACTTCTGTCTATCTTGGGCAATCTTCATTCTTCTTCGTATTAAGTCTACTTTCTATGAAGTTTCCCTAATCATGTCTGGTCCAAGTATGAGCTTGTCTGTGGACTCCCGCCAGCAAGTTGGTGACCTGCACGGTCTTCCATATAAAGCTTCGAAAGGCGCCATGCCTATAGTGGCTTGGTAGCTATTGTTGTAAGAGAATTGCACCAAAGGTAGATGATCCTCCCATGTACCTCCGAAGTCAATAATGCATAATCTCAAGAGGTCTTCTAATACTTTGTTGACTCTTTCCGTCTGGCCGTCGGTTTGAGGGTGATAAGCCATGCTTAAGCATAATTGTGTGCCTATAGCCTCTTGTAAACTCTTCAAAAACTTGCTTGTCAAGATAGGGTCTCGATCACTCATTATGCTAGAGGGCATCCCATGGAGTCGAACTATCTCTTTAACATATATGGATGCTAGAGATGAGGTTGTCCTTCTACTCTTGACGGGTATAAAGTGGGCGCTTTTTGTGAGTCTGTCTAGTATTACCCAAATGCTGGTATTGCCCCTTCTTAACCTAGGTAACCCATCTATAAAGTCCATCGAGATGTTATTCCATTTCCACTATGGGACTTCTAGAGGATGGAGCAGACCACCAGGCTTCTTCTGCTCCGCCTTGACTTGTTGGCATATTAAACACTTAGAAAAAAATTCAGCTACGTCTTTCTTCATGCCATTTCAAAAGAAAAATCTTTTGATATCTTTATACATTTTGTCTCCGCCTGGGTGTATGGTCAGCTTGGAATGGTGTGCCTCTTCTAGAACCGCCTTTACCAAATCCCTTACTTGTGGGACACATAATCTTCCATCTCGTCTCAACCAGCCCTTGGCATCAATGGAGTATTTATTGAGGTGACTGGACGTCTCACCCCTAATTAACTTGTCCATCAAATCGGCTAGCTGAGGGTCTTCTCTTTGTGCGGCTCCGATTGAGTCTAATAGAGTTGGTCGCACTTCTAACGTTGCTAACAAACCAGGTACAAAGTTAGAGGAGGGTTTGAAGTTAAAGCTTGCTATGAACTCCAAGCTTTGCCTTTCCACAAAGAGAGGGCTTAAGGCCAGCTTCTTTCTACTTAAGGCGTCTACTACTGCATTGCCTTTGCCAAGAGTGTAGGAAATCTCAAAATCGAACGAGGCAAGAAACTCCATCCATTTTTGCTGCCTCAAATTGAGATCTTTATGCGAGAAAAGGTATTTCAAAGATTTATGGTCAGTATACAGTTCAAATTTCTCACCTAGGAGATAATGGCGCCAAGACTTAAGCGCAAAAACGATGGCTGCCAACTCTAGGTCATGGGTTGGGTAGTTTTTCTCGTGTACTTACAACTGTCTTCCACCATAAGCCACTACCTTCCCTTCTTGCATTAGAACAACGCCTAGTCCCGTTCCGCAAGCATCTTTATATACTATAAACATCTTGCTTCCATCAGGCAATGTTAGAACTGGGGCTATTATTAGAGCCCTTTTTAAACGTTGGAAAGAAATATCGCAATGCAAATCCCAATTGAAAGCTAGGTTCTTCTTTGTCAATCTTGTCAGTGGTGCTGAGATTTTTGCAAAATCTTTGATAAATTTTCGATAAAAGCCTGCTAGCCCAAGAAAGCTTCGGACTTCGGTTGCGTTTCGAGGAATCTTCCAATCTTGCACATCAACCACTTACGCGGGGTCCATAGCTATCCCTTCTTTTGACACCACGTGTCCAAGGAACCTAACTTCCTCTCTCCAGAAATGGCATTCGGCGAATTTTGCCTTCAACTGATGTGCACGGAGAGTATCCATGACTTATTTTAGATGTTGAGCATGCTCTTCCTCATTCTTTGAGAAGATCAAAATATCGTCTACGAAGACCACCACAAACTTATTGAGGAACTCTCGGAACACCCTGCTTATTAAATCAACGAAATAAGCGGGTGCATTTGTCAGGCCGAAAGGCATGACAAGCCACTCAAAGAAGCCATCTAGAGTTTTGAACGCGGTCTTATCAATGCTGTCTTCAGCCACCCTTAGGTGATGAAACCCGGTAGCCAAATCTAATTAGGAGAAAACCGATGCACCTACAAGCTGATCGAACAAACCATCTATTCTCGGGAGTGGGTGCCTATTCCATTTGGTCAGCTTGTTTAGCTCGCTATAATCAACGCACAGGCGAAGCGAACCGTCCACTTTAGTTGCGAACACTACTGGAGCACCCAATTCAGAAATACTTCGCCTTATGAACCCCTTCTCAAGCAATTCTTTAACTTGCTTGCTGAGTTCTTTCCTCTCCCTCAAAGCCATGTGTCTAACGGGTAAAGCAACGGGTTTTGCATTGTCCACGAGGTATATGTGGAAGTCTATCTCCCGCTTCGGAGGTAAGCCCTTTAACTCTTCAAACACATCCGAGTACTCACGGACTACCCTTATAGACTGCAAGTTCTCGACGTACGCATCAAGAGATTCTAGATAACTAAGCATAACGGAGTTCATGGGATTACAAGAAATTTCGAGAGTGTTACCGAGGCGAGTCATGAGTCTAACCACTCTCTTTTCACAATCGAGGATGACACCATTAATGGATAGCCAGTCCATGCCTAGAATGAACCCATAGCCCATGAAGCCCAAAACAAAGGCATTACATCTAAACCCAACGCTTGGTATAGATTTTTTTCAAATCCAACTAAGCTGAGCCCCCAATTGGATTTGAAACAACCAAGGGGTCCTCTACTATACTGGTGTCTAGGTGTAGAGATTCCCCTAAAGCAGTAGATATAAAAGAGTGTGATGCGCCAAAATCAAATAGTGTACGAACAGGATGGTCAAAAAGATAGACTAAACTTTCAGCAGAAATATTTCTACCTCATTCTTGGGGAGGTGCCGTGAGAGCATGAACTTTTCCTCCAGAAGAAGGTCCAGCTCCTTGCCTTTGCTTCCTTAGGCAGGCCCTAGCCATGTGTCCTGTCTCACCACAGTGGAAACAGCCACCCATCTTCCTTTTCTTCTTCTTCCAGTCTTTGATTAGATGTTCAGGAATGCCGCAGAAATTACACTTCCTCTTTTCACGGGGTTTGTTGTTCTTCCCGCCTTTCTTTGAATCAGCCTTCTTTTTCTGCGACCCCTCCCCCTTCTTATCTTGAGGCACTTCCGCTTTTGCCTCATTCTTGCCCTTGTCTTCCTCATTTAAGAGTTCCATGTCCACTAACCTCTCGTAAGTATCCCTCATAGGTATATGGGTCATAGCCAAGCTGTGAAGTGGCTCATTCAATCCCTTAACAAAACGGAGAGCCTTCTTATGAGGAGTATTCACTAAGTCCAGTCCAAATCGGGCCAGCTGATTGAATTGATTGACGTACTCCTTGACCGTCATACTTCCTTGCTTAAGAGATAAGAAGTTTTCTAGCTGTAAACTTCGTTCAGCTTGTGAGAGGAATTTCATCTCAAACCTTATTCTGAAATCCATCCATGTGTCAATTGGTCTTTCAGCGTTAGTGACTTCCCACCAATAGGAAGCTTCGTCTTGGAGCAACCATACAACCAATTGTATCTTCTACCTATCGTCCACCTCGAAGAAAACGAACAGATCCTCAGTTTTTTTGAGCCAATTCCTTGCTTCT
Organism: Allium sativum; assembly: GCA_030737875.1. Classification (NCBI taxonomy): domain Eukaryota; kingdom Viridiplantae; phylum Streptophyta; class Magnoliopsida; order Asparagales; family Amaryllidaceae; genus Allium; species Allium sativum. The sequence continues at coordinate 384,792,376 of CM060916.1, read as the reverse complement.
ACGAATGATTCGGTTCCCTTGAAATCCTTTCCACCCATGGCCCTAAAGTCTCTACAAATCTTTGAGAATGCATTTGCACGAGGAGGAGGAGGAATATTTGCTGGGCCTGCGTCGTTGGCCCTAGCCTCTAAGTGCCTCCTGAACCAGCCAGGTATCGGTACACCCTCTGGAAGGTTAAGATTCCCAGACATGCAGAAATGAAAAAGAAAAGATTCAAAATAAAGGATAGAAAGATAGTGCATATGGCTTTTGGGGATTACGCCTTTTTAAATTTAAAAAAACACTCTTTCTTGTCAAATGCTTCTTTATATTCCTTTTTTGAAAATAATTTTCAAAAAATCTTATCTGATCTGGTAAACCTTTGCTCTGATACCAACTGAAACACCCCACCTCCGTTAAGGTCACTCACAAAGGAAATGCCTTAACTTTGGTGAAGGGTTATAGGTATAAGACACAAAAAACTTTACAAGACAGATAAATATAAGCAGCGAAATTCAATTATTTATTTCGTACATGGTTCAATACAAAAGCATTACATCAAATTGTCTCAAAATAACTTCCAAAACATTACAACATAATTTCTGTCTTGATTATTTAATAAAGAAGCATAAACCATAAATAAAACTGCATTAATCCCCAAGGATAATGTCCACGAGCCATAGCCAAGGTGAGAAAGAGTCCAAATCATACATCTACTTTCTTGAAGCTTGCAAAGAGTCTGACTAAGCTGCAGTATTCCCTCCCTGTGGACCTTGGGGGGTGAAACAGAAGAAAAGAGGACAAAGGAAAACGGGTCAGACAATAAGTCTGGTAAGTTTGGTGATTACTAGTATTTAAACAAGGAAAGGGATCATGACAGTAATAACAGAACAATGGACAATAACCTAATATAAGATAAGAGGAACATGTGATCGCACCCATTACTATAGTCCCTGCACCTACTTAACCATTGGTTCAACCAGCCCTATGTGTTAATAACAAACGATCCCCTTAATGATCGGCTCCTACTTGTATGCATTCATATCCTGTGTCATTCGGCCCCGCTTGACTGTAGATACCTATGCTGGTCCCACCATGGGGTGTATCAGTCCCTCTGGTGGCAACCCGACACGATTCAAGATGCACAGTGTACACTACTGATGCCCAGTGCCTGATTTTTCCACTCCGGAGTACGTGCACGCCCATACTCCGTCGGTACCTACACTGGCCCACTAACTACCGACATTTTGATCGCTTATAATCAGCCCAGTAATCATGCCCCACCCTTCCTAGTTCCAGGGTACCATGATACATCTATGTGGGTTACCGCTGAAATGGGTCCCCGCTACTAGGGTTTTCTAATCAACATGTTTATTTGGTTAAGTGTCCAAGTTTACCTAACCCCGCCCATTCGTTTAGTTAACATGTTGAATCGGTTAAGTGTTTCCCTAATTGACGTAACCCTACCAATCCTGACTTAGCTTTAATTTATTAAAGCACCAACCACTCACATTAGACATGTATTATTGTGGTCACTGGATGTGCCGGTTGGTTCCGGGTAGATTTACACCACAACTCAGTCTAACCTCGGGTTCTTTTTGGGCTTGATGCAATAACGACCCATATTAGACAGGTCTTGTTGTAGTCACTGGATATGCCGTGTGACGATCCCAAAATCCGAGGGGCGGTATTAAGGATAATAATTGGAATATAACACATAAATCGTCATAGCAGAGTACAGATAATAGCAGAAACAATAAATAGAATAATTTTACATGGATATGACAATGGAATCACAACATGTAACAACATCAGAATAGCATAGCGTAGGATATAACTTAGTAAATAAAAGGGAAGTGATCAGTCATCATCGCCAGAGGCGCAATACATACATGCAGTGAGACATAATAAGGGTATCAGTCTACATCGCCGAAGGCGGTACATATACATACGATAAGAAGTACTGAAAGTAAAGCAGTCTGCATCGCCAATGGCGGAATCATAATATAATTACAATAATGGCGGAAAATGTCAAAGTCGTCTCTGTGAAGTCAGCCTCGCCATGAGCCAAAATGCACTCTATGTAACAGTGCAGAGCCAAAAACAACCTGTCACCTGTGAACTAGGCTGCCCGTGTGAAAATAAGGGCACCCGCGTTTGCAAAGTGAAACAAACAACGAGTCAGTCATGGGGACTGGTATGAGGAATCTATTTAACAGTTTAACAACAGTAATAATCAAATCACAGGACCCCGCCACTTTCGCGGAACGGGTTTACTTCAGTGATTGATAATGCATTTAAAACAAAGTAAATTCTTTTAGAACAACGCAATGCTTTTAAAAAGAATGAAGCCATTATAAGACTCAGGTCCCATCATACAATGCAACGCAAGCCGGAGGATAGAGTTTTACCCTATAATGGCCAAATATGCTTGATACGTGTAAAGCAAAAAAATCAATTTGATATTATTACTAGTGCATATATGTTTCAAAAGTGAATAGCATCATAAATATCAATCATGGGCGACATGAGCGTCCCATGCCACTATGTCGCCATATATAAGTTACAATCGAATCTGTTATCTCGTATTGGAAATTGGATTTCCGTCATGAGTCGAGGCAAGGGGCAAGCTCCTCTCCGCTTCGAGACATTCTAGCAAATGCCTCAGGACTACGCACTCTGGGTAACCCCTGGATGCTTCAGGGTCGGTCCTCTCTTACGTTTGAGGATTAATTATGCCTGAACACACGTTTCCCGGTCCTTACAGACCTATAATCGAGGCGCCTCGCATTCCAACAACCACAAAGGTGAAAAGTAGATATATATGTCAGGGCTGGTAAGTCACTGACACCACCATAGCTAGAAAGAAACGTCGTGCTCTCCCTGCAGTATGTATCCCGTTTTTAACTCATACCGGTATGTGAGGCTCGCGAATCCACGCTATACACAAAGCCAGACCACGTAGACCGTGCTTTGATCATCATCCACAAGACTTTGCTTTGCAACAGAAACCTTGATCACAGCATCTTAGCATGCCACATAGGCAGTCCACTCCATACGATTGATTTCCATCGATATATAACCTCTGAGCTCGTACGTCTCAGAGAAGGGCGTTAAGCAAAAGAATAAATTCTCCACTGCTAAACAGATATATATTTAATAGAGATCAATCAGTATAGAACAAAATCCAATGTCAGACATACAGTCCATTTACAAGTCCGTTCTGGGTCCGAACGAAACAGGAGGCGTCAATTCCTCGTATATCCGTACAATCAACCCATACGTTCAGACGGCTACTACTTCCGTCCCTTTCCGGTAGCTACTCCAGTCAGGAACCTCAGCAGCGCCCATCCAACCGATACGAAGATCATCGGTCTTGAATCGTCTTTGCATTTTCCAATTCGAATCGCTCGATAAATTATTTGAAATGAGGGTTAGCTCGGCCTTTTCAAATAATTCACATAATTAGAATTTAAATCGATTCTTTCCATAGTTATATTATTCGACATCCATCTTTCAGTTCTTTAGTGTTATTTTCGTGTCAAGCACATACAACCATCAAATCTCAAACAATTCAAGCCCAATTGGTTTATTTGCAATCTATGTTGCTTACAATATTTTATAACGATTTTTTTCGCCATTTTTATTTGTTTAAAAAATGGCCATATTTAATTAAACGACTTTTCAGGTCGTGTCGTGGCACTGGCGCTGTTCTTCCCCTAATTTGTTTTACACATGTCGGGAAATCTAACCGTTGGATTTCTACAAAGTCTATATCAATGGGAAGATATTCCCAAAGCGAACCCAATGGTTCCAGTTTCGTGAAAATCCGACGGTCGGATCTCCCACACTAGTCGTTTGAAGTTACAGTTTCAAAATTCGAACTGCAGCATCGTTATTTGATTTAATTTAATTATATTTATATTTATATATAAATATAAACGATTCTGGCGCTGTTTTTCTTCAGATTTGAATTAAACATTCCGGACAATCCAACGGTTGGATTTTTACATGGTTGGTGCCGTTGGGAAGATATTTCCAAGGCGAACCCAGCGGTTGCGGTTTCGGGAAAATCCGATGGTTGGATTTCTCGCACTAATCGTTTCAAATTACGATTCCGAAACACGAAATGCACGGCTTCGATTCCTTTTAATTATATTTATATTTATATATATAAATATAGTTCATTCTATAATTCCAACTATAATTCATTCTATATTTTCAACTTCATTTTTCACTAACGCCTTAATATTTCGAAAAATTTCGCCATAACCTCCTTTGTACGGGGAGGGGTTTGGAAATTTATTGGCCCGTGTTAGGTACCCAATAAATCCTAAAAAGCATCCGCATATTTATAGTGATATATTCTGGTGTTTACGGGGGAGCATGTATAGATAATCACTCCAGAGAATAAATTCTCGTCACCCAGTTTCCGTGTGGAAATAAATTGTCCATGTGTCGTATCTAATAACTAGAGCGACGTGATTATTGTCAACTCCAGACCCGTGTGGGGTTTTTATTAATCTGGCAATTTATCGTTATATTTTATATAGTCCATATCAGTCATCAGTTCAACCTGTAGTATATAGTCATCGCCATACAAGCCTCTCGCTCGTATGGTAGGTCTTCCACCTCGTCACACAAGCTCCAATTGCTCATGTGGAATACGATGAAGTATGCCTATCGTCAAGAAGTATGCCATGTAGTGTAGTTCAAAATTAATTGTTACTATCCTATGGCGACGTTTATTATTTCACACAGAATAACCAGCACTCCGCATCCAATGGCAATCACAGGAGTTGATATAAAAATAAAATTGCGCAGCCAACTCATCAAGGCTTACCTATTTGTCGGGCACGCAAATAATTACTTTACTCTACAGCTGATCCATTTTTCCTGTTCAACACATGTATATATATGCAGAACAAAGCGGATAATAATATTTCTAGCAAACTATTATTTATTTCAACACGTGTGTATTTTTATCAAAGCGTATACATGATAAAAGAAATATTTTTATCATCAAAAATATTTATTCGACACGTGAATGTTTTTAACACTTCATATTCACAATAAAAATGTAGTTTTTATTGTCTATTCATTTTATTTTGAAATGCGATAACATTCAACACATGAATTTCAACTCGACGAACGAATTTCAATTCAACACATGAATATTCTCTATAGTTTGTATATATATATATATATATATATATATATATATATGTGATTTTTATCGCTAAAACTATTTGTTTAAATTCAAATAATATTCAACACATGAATTTTGATTCAACGAGTGAATTTCAACTCAACACATGAATATTCGCTATAGTTTGAATATATATAAAAATGTGATTTTTATCGCTAAAGCTATTTGTTTAAATTCAAATAATATTCAACACATGAATTTCAACTCAACGAACGAATTTCAATTCAACACATGAATATTCTCTATAGTTTGTATATATATATAAAAATGTGATTTTTGTCGCTAAAACTATTTGTTTAAACTGAAATAATATTCAACACATGAATTTTGATTCAACGAATGAATTTCAACTCAACACATGAATATTTGCTATAGTTTGTATATATATGAAAATGTGATTTTTATCGCTAAAGCTATTTGTTTAAATTCAAATAATATTCAACACATGAATTTTGATTCAACGACTGAATTGCAACTCAACACATGAATATTCGATATAGTTTGTGTATATATAAAAATGTGATTTTTATCGCTAAAGCTATTTGTTTAAATTCAAATAATATTCAACACATGAATTTTGATTCAACGAATGAATTTCAACTCAACACATGAATATTGGTTTCAACATATGTAATTTATTTCAATGAATGAAAATTATTCTAACACATGAATATTTCAGAAAATTTCGGCAGTATAACGGCAGGGTAGTTAAAACCGGGACCGTCCCTAGTACGGCTCCTCGCTCTACCTTAAAACCTCGCGGTTTTTGACAATGGGGATCATGCATCTAGTTGGCACGCAGGCGGCATGTTTTATTTTTATTTCCACAATCCTATTCTAATTTGTTTCAACCACAAGAGGGTATTTTTCAACCACAAAGGTATTTTTCAACCACAATATCAACCACAAACAATTATTTCCAACCATTCGTCATACCATATAATATCACATCAATCACAAGCAATAAATATCGTCCATGGTCTGTGGACGAAGGGAGTATATATATATATATTATATTATAATTCACTTGCATTTCATCACAATTCAAAGCATATATGTTTCCTTCAACGCTTGTATAATTTATACATCGCTAATATAACTTATACAACACATGTACATGAGTTATACAATGCGTATATAATTTACACTTCGCTTATATAATTTATACAACGCGATTCCATTCACACAATTTAGTTTAGATTCCTCACATTGGTTATTGCAGTGCTAAAAATCCTAGGAAGATCAGAAAAATCCGCGGCTTCTTCTAGAATGTAGAGAGCCTCCTTGCGGTCACGGTTCTCCTGTTTCATCAAATTTCGTTAAAGAACGAAAAAGATATTATTTTTCAAAGTTTTGCAACGCTTTATAGTGTAAAAACAATTCAAAATTACATAACCCGTTAGTTTTCAAACCTGCTCAAATTTAGGTTTTGATTTTTCTCTCGATTCGTTGCTCGATAGGTCGATCAGATTGTTGGACGTCGACGATGGAGGGAAGGGCTTTCTGGCGCCACCAGTCTCTTCCAGTTCGACGTCGAGATGAACCCTGGGCGGCGACTTAGATGCGCCCACTTTGGAGCATCAGAACTCGATGGCGGCGCTTCTGATGGTGGCGAGACTGGGTCAGATGTGAAGAGGGGACGAAGGCGAGTGGAGTGGTGGTGGTGGCGCGGCTTAGCGTCGCCTGTGGCGGTCGGAAAATGGAAGAGAAGCACGGAGCAACAAGGAACGTCCAAATCGCCTAGTGGCTAGGGTTTCTTGTGATATATTTTTTTATAAAGGAAAAATCCTATTGGTCGAAGCTTTATAGGAAATTTTAAATAGTGTTTTTACAAACGAACTCAAAATAAAACCCAACGACTGTCGCCCCTAGCTAAATACCCCAATTCCGGACACAATGGGATATGTTTCGTTGGCCAATTCGACTGTTACAGTCAGTTATTTTTCAAATTAAAATATAAAACATTCAATATTTAATTTGAACGTACATTTCAATTTGCCATGGCCACAAACTGAATCGAAAAATTCCAGAAAAATAAATCTAGCTCTGTTTTGACGATACGGTCCTAACAAAACCAGTTTCGTCGAATTCTGAGCTCGTTTGAAAAACGGACATTTTTAGGTCGACCCATTTTAACAGAAATTGACCAATCACATTTTCTTTTGCCCCGCTCACATACTAGCTTCAAAAATTATGAAATTTGAAACTTAGCAATTATTTGACATCCCGGACCCAACAAAATTGGTTTCGTCGAATTCCGAGGTCGTATGCAAAATATCTATTTTCAAGGGCTATATATGCTATATAGCGACCTTTCTGGAAATTCATTTGGCCATAACTTTTGATTCCCGCTATGAAACTTCGATTTTTCAGATTCGTTATAAAGATATTCATAAACAGATTTAAATATTTTCAGTTTCGCTAAAATCCATTATATTTTCCACCCTGTACAGTCAGACAAAGTTTGTATTCAAAATTTCAAACTGCAATACTATACCCAATTCTCTATTTTATTGAAATATGTTATTTCAATTATTCAAATTCTTTGGTAATAACCAAATTTAAAATTTTTAAATTGGTTCACATTTTCCGGGTTATTACAATCTCCCCCACTTAAAACTTTTCGTCCTCGAAAAGGAAACAACAGCTAAGTAGGAAATAAAATGTAAATGCAAAGTATTGTAAAGGTACCTTGCACCGGAGTTAGTCAGAGATGTCCACTCTGCATTTGGGGTAGGCTTGTTTAATGCTTTCCTCAGTCTCCCAAGTACAGTCTCTAGGATCACTACTCCACTGCACTTTGACTAAATGAATCTTTTTGCTCCTTAGCTCTCTAGTTTCTTTGCCAACAATCTTTAATGGCTCTCTTCTGAGCGCTAATTCTGGAGTTATGTCTATATCCTGTTGCGCTGCTTCTTCCACAACAAGATCTGGATCATGAACATGTTTTCTGAGTTGAGACACGTGGAACACATCATGTACACCAGGCAACCAATCAGGTAATGAAACCCTATATGCAAGAGTTCCAATCCGTTCAAGTATAGGAAAGGGACCAATAAATCTCGGTGCCAACTTCCCAGTCTTGCCAAATCTGATTACTCCCCGCATTGGAGAAACTCTTAAATAAACATAATCGCCAACGGCAAAAGATAAATCTCTTCTTCTCGCATCAGCATAACTTTTCTGTCGGCTCTGTGCGGTTTTCAATCGCTACTTAATGAAATCGACTTTATCCGATGCTTCTCGAATCATACCGGGCCCTAACACAAGTCTCTTGCCAGGTTCTACCCAACATGCGGGAGATCTGCACGGTCTACCGTATAATGCTTCAAATGGAGACATTCCCAAACTTGCTTGATAGCTATTGTTGTAAGAGAATTCGGCTAAATGTAAGTGATCTTCCCATGAGCCTCCAAAATCGATAACGCAAGCCCGCAGTAAATCTTATAGAATTCTATTCACCCGCTCAGTTTGGCCGTCTGTCTGAGGGTGATAAGCGGTGCTTAGATTCAATTTGGATCCCAATTCTGTCTGGAATGCTTCCCAGAATTTGCTAGTAAACAGGGGATCTCTATCACTGACTATGTTGAGCGGCACTCCATGCAGTTTAACTATTTCTTTGAAGTAAATCTATGCTAAACTTTGAGCCGTTCTGTTGGATCGGACAGGTATGAAATGGGCAGTCTTCGTGAAGCGATCTACGATTACCCTTATACTGTCGTTTCCTTTCTTAGTTCGAGGCAAGCCATCAATGAAGTCCATCGAAATTTGTTCCCACTTCCATCCTGGAATTTCTACTGGTTGTAACAGTCCAGCCAATTTCTGCTGATCGCTCTTAACTAGCTGACAAGTGGAGCATCTACTAACATATATTGAAATATCTCTTTTCATCGCCTTCCACCAGAATGTGCGCTTGATATCGTTATACATTTTGCTCACACCGGGATGGATACTTAATTTGGACTTGTGGCATTCATCAAGTACTTCCCTTCTGAGCTCTGGAATTCCTGGCACACAAATTCGCCCTCGTAATCTTAGGACCCCTTGGCTATCAAGGCTAAAATATGAGGGTTTTCCTTCTCGGATCCTCTGGCTAATCCTTTCAATAAATTCATTGTCTTTCTGTAGAATAGTAATCTTATCTTCTAAGGAAGAAGTAATGATAAAACTGGCAATGATTTCATTCTTTCTACTGAGAGCATCTGCGACAACATTGGCCTTCCCCGGAGTGTATAGAATTTCAAAATCGTATGCTGCAAGGAATTCTAACCAACGTTGTTGTCTCAAATTTAGATCTTTCTGAGTGAATAGATATTTCAAGGATTGATGATCGGTAAATAGTTCGAACTTCTCGCCCAGTAAATGATGCCTCCAGATTCTTAAAGCAAACACGATAGCTAATAACTCAAGATCATGAGTTGCATAGTTTCTTTCATGTGGCTTCAGCTGACGGCTGGCATAAGCGACCACTTGGCCTTTTTGCATTAGTACTGCGCCTAGCCCTCTAATAGAAGCGTCTGTCCATACAGTCAAGTCTTGGTTGCCTTATATAATTGTCAATACTGGAGCGGTTGTCAACTTCAGTTTCAGCTCCTGGAAAGCTTCTTCACATTCGGGAGTCCATTTGAATTTCTCATGCTTCTTTGTAAGCTTTGTCAATACACCAGATATCTTTGAAAAATCCTGAATGAATTTCCGATAGTAACTAGCCAATCCAAGGAAACTTCGAACTTCTGTGGGGGTAGTAGGTTGTTTCCAGTTTTGAATCGCTGTAATTTTGCTTGGATCTACAGCAACCCCTTCTTTTGATACGACATGGCCTAGGAACTTAACTTCATCCTGCCAGAAGACACACTTAGAAAATTTAGCTTTCAAGACATTTATCCTAAGAATTTTCAACACTTGTTCTAAATGTTTTGCATGCTCGCCTTCCGACTTCGAGTAGATTAAAATGTCATCGATGAAGACTAGAACAAATTTATTCAATACACCACGGAACACTCTGTTCATAAGATCGACGAAGTATGTCAGAGCGTTACACATGCCGAATGGCATTACTAACCATTCGTAGAATAAATCGGGACCCCTGAAGGCTGTCAAAGGAACACAGTCTTCGGCTATACGTAATTGGTGGAAACCTGTAGCTAGGTCCATTCTAGAGAATACTGTTGCTCCATTTAATTGATCTAACAGATCGTCTATCCGAGGCAAGGGATATTTGTTCTTCAGTGTCTGCTTATTGAGATCTCGGTAATCAACACAAAGTCTTAGAGTACCGTCTGATTTCGGGACAAATACTACTGCTGCTCCCCAAGCTGAAAAGCTCGGTCTGATCAGACCCTTCCAAAGCAATTCTCGGGTTTGACTACCTAACTCTTCTTTTTCTTTCGGGGTCATTCTTCTAATTGGATGTACTACTGGTCGGGCGTTCGGAATTAGATCTATTCTAAATTCAGTCTCTCTTTGCGGCGGTAAGTTTTCTACTTCTTCAGACACATCCGCATAGTTTTTAACGACCGGTATCTTTTCTAGTGAAGGGGGAGTAACTTCTAAAGAAGACCAAAATTCTGTTCGATTAATTTCTGATCCATGACATGGTATATATGTAGGTCCAAGCTTCGTTTCGACTTTAAGGATTCTTTCGGCACATCTAACTTCGGCCTTATATTTGGTTAACCATTCCAAACCGAGAATAACATCGAATTCCGATAAATCCATGACGATTAAGTGGATGGGAAACTTGTAACATGCATAAGAGATAGGCACTCTGCAGTATGAACTGAGACTAACAGAACCTCCTATCGGATTTCGAACTTTAATTGGTTCTTTAAGCTTTCTTTGTTTCAATTTTAACTTGTGAACAATGTTACCAGAAATGAAGCTACGTGATGCACCAGTATCAAAAAGTACAGAAACAGGAATATTTTTAATGGTAAGGGTAGCTCCCAAGACGTCGGGTTTACCTGATCCATCGGTGGTAGCTGGCGGGGTATTCCCGTCATAAACATGAGCCACTTGTACATTCTGCTTCAGAGGACAATTCCTGCTATAGTGCCCCTTCTTATGACAGTTGTAGCATTCGGCTGAGTCTGGATTTGCCTTAGGCTTCCTCGGGGCTTTGCACACATTAGAAAAATGACCGGACTTCCCGCAGTTGTTCCAATTTCCTTTGGGGATCTTTCCAGGTTTCTGAGTAGCGGCCGCTGTAATGCTAGACTCGGGCTGATCTGCTGAAGCCTTGCGCTTATTTCCAGCTTGGCTTTTGGCACGGTCTTGGCTGGCGTGCCTTTCATCAATATCTTCATAATTGCAAGCCATTTCTACCAATTCTGAGAATGAGAGTTTGATGTTGCTCATGGCTCTGTCATGGTACTTGCGCTTTAGCCCAAATATGAATCTCTTGTTCTTTGCTTTGTTAGTCATAATAAGCTCTGGAGCATAGCGCGACAACTGGGTGAACTTATTGAGGTAATCCTGGATAGAGAGATCTCCTTGCTGGAGATTAGCAAACTTCTCTTGCATCCTCTCTAAAGCCTGTTCAGGTACAAACTTCTCGTTGAACATGGTTTTGAATTGCTCCCAGGTTCTGACAGTACCTGCTGCATCCTCGGAGGTGATGGCATCCCACCACAGCTCTGCTTCCTCATGTAGGAGCCAAATACCTAGTCGTGCTTTGTTGTTGGTTCCCAAACCCATGCCTTCAAAGATCTTTTCACAGGTCTTTAACCAAGCAATAGCCTCCGTTACTGTACCAGTGCCAGAAAAGGGTTTTCCCCCAAGGTTCCTATACCTCTTCGCTACTCTGTCTAGCTCGAAGTCCTCGGGTGCTGGTGGCTGAACAATAGGGCCTCCCTCAACTACGGGGATATTCCCCCGTCCTCCTGCTGCTCCTGCTCGGCCTCCACGGCCTCCTCTTGCTGCTGCTGCTCGTGTAGCCATCAGAAAGAGTACTGTATAAGCAAGAAAAGATTCAAGCTCACAGATTTGATAATTTTCATATATGATAAAGCAGGGGAACATAAGGAAAGATAATGATGTACTGATCAAATTGTTTTGCTAATCTGCTTAGCTCATTCTAGGACATTGCTAATCCTATCTCTAATGAGCTACTCGCCTTAGAACACTACTGATTCTATTCTGATGAGGTGTTTAATGTGTTAGATCCCGGAACTAAGGTTAACCAAAGCTCTGATACCAACTATGACGATCCCAAAATCCGAGGGCCGGTATTAAGGATAATCATTGGAATATAACACATTAATCATCATAGCAGAGTACAGATAATAGCAGAAACAATAAATAGAATAATTTTACATGGATATGACAGCGGAATCACAACATGTAACAACATCAGAATAGCATAGCGTAGGATATAACTTAGTAAATAAAAGGGAAGTGATCAGTCATCATCGCCAGAGGCGGAATACATACATGCAGTGAGACATAATAAGGGTATCAGTCTACATCGCCGAAGGCGGTACATATACATACGGTAAGAAGTACTGAATGTAAAGCAGTCTGCAACGCCAGTGGCGGAATCATAATATAAGTACAATAATAGCGGAAAATGTCAAAATCGTCTCTGTGAAGTCAGCCTCGCCATGAGCCAAAACGCACTCTATGCAACAGTGCAGAGCCAAAAACAACCTGTCACCTGTGAACTAGGCTGCCCGTGTGAAAATAAGGGCACCCGCGTTTGCAAAGTGAAACAAACAACGAGTCAGTCATGGGGACTGGTATGAGGAATCTATTTAGCAGTTTAACAACAGTAATAAGCAAATCACAGGACCACGTCACTTTCGCGGAACGGGTTTACTCCAGTGATTGCTAGTGCATTTAAAACAAAGTAAATTCTTTTAAAACAACGCAATGCTTTTAAAAAGAATGAAGCCATTATAAGACTCAGGTCCCATCATACAATGCAACGCAAGCCAGAGGATAGAGTTTTACCTTATAATGGCCAAATATGCTTGATACGTGTAAAGCAAAAAATCAATTTGATATTATTACTAGTGCATATATGTTTCAAAAGTGAATAGCATCATAAATATCAATCATAGGCGACATGAGCATCCCATGCCACTATGTCGCCATATATAAGTTACAATCGAATCCATTATCTCGTATTGGAAATTGGATTTCCGCCATGAGTCGAGGCAAGGGGCAATCTCCTCTCCGCTTCGAGACATTCTAGCAAATGCCTCAGGACTACGCACTCTGGGTAACCCCTGGATGCTTCAGGGCCGATCCTCTCTTACGTTTGAGGATTAATTATGCCTGAACACACGTTTCCCGGTCCTTACAGACCTATAATCGAGGCGCCTCGCATTCCAACAACCACAAAGGTGAAAAGTAGATATATATGTCAGGGCTGGTAAGTCACTGACACCACCATAGCTAGAAAGAAACGTCGTGCTCTCCCTGCAGTCCGTATCCCGTTTTTAACTCATACCGGGGTGTGAGGCTCGCGAATCCATGCTATACACAAAGCCAGGCCACGTAGACCGTGCTTTGATCATCATCCACAAGACTTTGCTTTGCAACAGAAGCCTTGATCACAGCATCTTGGCATGCCACATAGGCAGTCCACTCCATACGATTGATTTCCATCGATATATAACCTCTGAGCTCGTACGTCTCAGAGAAGGGCGTTAAGCAAAAGAATAAATTCTCCGCCACCAAATAGATATATATTTAATAGAGATCAATCAGTATAGAACAAAATCCAATGTCAGGCACACAGTCCATTTACAAGTCCGTTCTGGGTCCGAACAAAACCGGAGGCGTCAATTCCTCGTATATCCGTACAATCAACCCATACGTTCAGACGGCTACTACTTCCGTCCCTTTCTGGTAGCTACTCCAGTCAGGAACCTCAGCAGCGCCCATCCAACCGATACGAAGATCGTCGGTCTTGAATCGTCTTTGCATTTTCCAATTCGAATCGCTCGATAAATTATTTGAAATGAGGGTTAGCTCGGCCTTTTCAAATAATTCACGTAATTAGAATTTAAATTGATTCTTTCCATGGTTATATTATTCGACATCCATCTTTCAGTTCTTTAGTGTTATTTTCGTGTCAAGCACATACAACCATCAAATCTCAAACAATTCAAGCCCAATTGGTTTATTTGCAATCTATGTTGCTTACAATATTTTATAACGATTTTTTTCGCCATTTTTATTTGTTTAAAAAATGGCCATATTTAATTAAACGACTTTTCAGGTCGTGTCATGGCACTGGCGCTGTTCTTCCCCTAATTTGTTTTGCACATATCGGGAAATCTAACCATTGGATTTCTACAAAGTCTATATCAGTGGGAAGATATTACCAAAGCGAACCAAACGGTTCCAGTTTCGTGAAAATCCGACGGTCGGATCTCCCACACTAGTCATTTGAAGTTACGGTTTCAAAATTCGAACTGCAGCGCCGTTATTCGATTTAATTTAATTATATTTATATTTATATATAAATATAAACGATTCTGGCACTGTTTTTCTTCAGATTTGAATTAAACATTCCGGACAATCCAACCATTGGATTTTTACAAGGTTGGTGCCGTTGGGAAGATATTTCCAAGACGAACCCAGCGGTTGCGGTTTCGGGAAAATCCGATGGTCGGATTTCTCGCACTAATCGTTTCAAATTACGATTCCGAAACACGAACTGCACGGCTTCGATTCCTTTTAATTATATTTATATTTATATATATAAATATAGTTAATTCTATAATTCCAACTATAATTCATTCTATATTTTCAACTTCGTTTTTCACTTCAAATATTTCACTAACGCCTTAATATTTCGAAAAATTTCGCCATAACCTTCTTTGTACGGGGAGGGGTTTGGAAATTTATTGGGCCGTGTTAGGTACCCAATAAATCCTAAAAAGCATCCACATGTTTATAGTGATATATTCTGGTGTTTACGGGGGAGCATGTATAGATAATCACTCCAGAGAATAAATTCTCATCACCCCGTTTCCGTGTGGAAATAAATAGTCCATGTGCCGTATCTAATAACTAGAGCGACGTGATTATTGTCAACTCCAGACCCGTGTGGGGTTTTTATCAATCTGGCAATTTATCGTTATATTTTATATAGTCCATATCAGTCATCAGTTCAACCTGTAGTATATAGTCATTGCCATACAAGCCTCTCGCTCGTATGGTAGGTCTTCCACCTCGTCACACAAGCTCCAATTGCTCATGTGGAATATGATGAAGTATGCCTATCGTCAAGAAGTATGCCATGTAGTGTAGTTCAAAATTAATTGTTACTATCCTATGGCGACGTTTATTATTTCACATAGAATAACCAGCACTCCGCATCCAATGGCATTCACAGGAGTTGATATAAAAATAAAATTGCGCAGCCAACTCATCAAGGCTTACCTATTTGTCGGGCACGCAAATAATTTCTTTACTCTACAGCTAATCCATTTTTCTTGTTCAACACATGTATATATATTCAGAACAAAGCTAATAATAATATTTCTCGCAAACTATTATTTATTTCAACACGTGTGTATTTTTATCAAAGCGTATACATGATAAAAGAAATATTTTTATCATCCAAAATATTTATTCGACACGTGAATGTTTTTAACACTTCATATTCACAATAAAAATGTAGTTTTTATTGTCTATTCATTTTATTTTGAAATAAGATAACATTCAACACATGAATTTCAACTCGACGAACGAATTTCAATTCAACACATGAATATTCTCTATAATTTGTATATATATATATATATAAATGTGATTTTTATCGCTAAAACTATTTGTTTAAATTCAAATAAAATTCAACACATGAATTTTGATTCAACGAGTGAATTTCAACTCAACACATGAATATTCGCTATAGTTTGAATATATATAAAAATGTGATTTTTATCGCTAAAGCTATTTGTTTAAATTCAAATAATACTCAACACATGAATTTCAACTCAACGAACGAATTTCAATTCAACACATGAATATTCTCTATAGATTGTATATATATAAATGTGATTTTTATCGCTAAAACTATTTGTTTAAACTCAAATAATATTCAACACATGAATTTTGATTCAACGAATGAATTTCAACTCAACACATGAATATGCGCTATTGTTTGTATATATATGAAAATGTGATTTTTATCGCTAAAGCTATTTGTTTAAATTCAAATAATATTCAACACATGAATTTTGATTAAACGAATGAATTGCAACTCAACACAAGAATATTCGATATAGTTTGTATTTATATAAAAATGTGATTTTTATCGCTAAAGCTATTTGTTTAAATTCAAATAATATTCAACACATGAATTTTGATTCAACGAATGAATTTCAACTCAACACATGAATATTGGTTTCAACATATGTAATTTATTTCAATGAATGAAAATTATTCTAACACATGAATATTTCAGAAAATTTCGGCAGCATAACGGCAGGGTAGTTAAAACCGGGACCGTCCCTAGTACGGCACCTCGCTCTACCTTAAAACCTCGCAGTTTTTGACAATGGGGATCATGCATCTAGTTGGCACGCAGGCGGCATGTTTTATTTTTATTTCCACAATCCTATTCTAATTTGTTTCAACCACAAGAGGGTATTTTTCAACCACAAAGGTATTTTTCAACCACAATATCAACCACAAACAATTATTTCCAACCATTCGTCATACCATATAATATCACATCAATCACAAGCAATAAATATCGTCCATGGTCTGTGGACGAGGGGAGTATATATATATATATATATATATATATATATATATATATATATATATTATAATTCACTTGCATTTCATCACAATTCAAAGCATATATGTTTCATTCAATGCTTGTATAATTTATACATCGCTAATATAACTTATACAACACATGTACATGAGGTATACAATGCGTATATAATTTACACTTCGCTTATATAATTTATACAACGCGATTCCATTCACACAATTTAGTTTAGATTCCTCACATTGGTTATTGCAGTGCTAAAAATCCTAGGAAGATCAGAAAAATCCGCGGCTTCTTCTAGAATGTAGAGAGCCTCCTTGCGGTCACGGTATCTCCTGTTTCATCAAATTTTGTTAAAGAACGAAAAAGATATTATTTTTCAAAGTTTTGCAATGCTTTATAGTGTAAAAACAGTTCAAAATTACATAACCCGTTAGTTTTCAAACCTGCTCAAATTTAGGTTTTGATTTTTCTCTCGATTCGTTGCTCGATAGGTCGATCAGATTGTTGGACGTCGACGAGGGAGGGAAGGGCTTTCTGGCGCCACCAGTCTCTTCCAGTTCGACGTCGAGATGAACCCTGGGCGGCGACTTAGATGCGCCCACTTTGGAGCATCAGAACTCGATGGCGGCACTTCTGATGGTGGCGAGACTGGGTCGGATGTGAAGAGGGGACGAAGGCGAGTGGAGTGGTGGTGGTGGCGCGGCTTAGCGTCGCCTGTGGCGGTCGGAAATTGGAAGAGAAGCACGAAGCAACGAGGAACGTCCAAATCGCCTGGCGGCTAGGGTTTCTTGCGATATTTTTTTTTATAAAGGAAAAATCCTATTGGTCGAAGCTTTATAGGAAATTTTAAATAGTGTTTTTTACAAACAAACTCGAAATAAAACCCAACGACTGTCGCCCCTAGCTAAATACCCCCATTTCGGACACAATGGGATATGTTTCGTTGGCCAATTCGACTGTTACAGTCAGTTATTTTTCAAATTAAAATATAAAACATTCAATATTTAATTTGAACGTACATTTCAATTTGCCAGGGCCACAAACTGAATCGAAAAATTCCTGAAAAATAAATCTAGCTCTGTTTTGACGATACGGTCCTAACAAAACCAGTTTCGTCGAATTCTGAGCTCGTTTGAAAAACGGCCATTTTTAGGTCGACCCATTTTAACAGAAATTGACCAATCACATTTTCTTTTGCCCCGCTCACATACTAGCTTCAAAAATTATGAAATTTGAAACTTAGCAATTATTTGACATCCCGGACCCAACAAAAGTGGTTTCGTCGAATTCCGAGGTCGTATGAAAAATATCAATTTTCAAGGGCTATATATGTTATATAGCGACCTTTCTTAAAATCCATTTGGCCATAAGTTTTGATTCCCGCTATGAAACTTCGATTTTTCAGATTCGTTAGAAAGGTATTCATAAACAGATTTAAATATTTTCTGTTTTGCTAAAATTCGTTATATTTTCCGCCCGGTACAGTCAGACAAAGTTTGTATTCAAAATTTCAAACTACAATACTATACCCAATTCTCTATTTTATTGAAATATGCTATTTCAATTATTCAAATTCTTTGGTAATAACCAAATTTAAAATTTTTAAATTGGTTCACATTTTCCGGGTTATTACATGCCGGTCGGTTCTAGGCATATTTACACCATAACTCAGTCTAACCTCGGGTTAGGCATATTCGCCTTTTTCTAAATTCACATTTTTCTATATATGTCTATTTTCTTTATGTAAATTAAATTAAATTTAATCATGCCATAATTATCCTTTGATTATGCTCACCATAAATGGTATATCAAATATACCATTTTATGAACAAATCTATGCTATGAATTTTCCTGTTTTCCCATCGCTACCCCCGCGGAACGTACGCATGAATCACATAAAATGTTGGTTTAGTAAATTAGCCCAACCCATAAACAAGAAAGGGGTAATAAACAAGGGACATGAAATAAACATAAAATATCATACATTTCAACTTTTCATGTGTAACTTGGCATAGCGGTATCATTTAACTTTAATCAAATGGGTAAAGGTGAACTTGTGACCAAGTTGGGTCTAAATGTCATGTAAACTTGACAAAGGTCTAGCATGGTGGTTTAACATATAATCACAGTTTCAACCCACAACTTAGCATATTAACTAATGTATGTCAAAACATAAGAAAGCTACTATAATCATTTTTAAATTACAACATAGCATGATAACTTATGTGTGTTAAACATAAGAGGGCTGTTATAAACATATTCTAATCACAATTTAGCATGATACTTATGTGTTAAAACATAAGAGGACTACAATTCCAAATTTTACAACGTAAATAGATTCAACCTAACATGAATATACATGAGTGTTGGTCTAACATATAAGCATGTGTTTTAGATCATAAACTTGCAAGTAAGCACCAATTTATAACATGACATGTTTCACCATTTAATTGGCAAAATAAATCCATTACCCAATCATAATCGATTCCAATAACATACAATATGTTCATCACCACAAGCATACAGACATGATTAATATACAACATATTCATCACCACAAGCATGTAGACATGATTAATATACAACATGTTCATCGCTAAAAGCATATAGACATGATTAATTACAACGATACTTTAAGATAAATGAGAATCAAATCTTATACATAAGCATCATTCTATATCCAAATTACAACATGTCATGATTCAATTGAAAGAACATTTAAATCTGCATAATAACCAACTTACAAAGTAAAAAGGAATTCTTGCGTTCTGAAATCTGAATTCTGAAATTGGTAAGCTCGCCTTTGATGTAGATCACTGAATTTGATAACTTTTAATTTGATTCTTGATTCAGGTTCTTATCTTGTCTTTGAATTGGTGACGGCTACTCCAAGTTTTCTATTGACAGCATGATAGTTTTAGGATTATTTTTGTGTGATTTTTAGGTTTGAGCATTGGGTTGTTTATATAGAATTTCAATTCAATTTGAGCCGTCGGATGATCCTAGGGTTAACCAAAACCATCCAGTCAAGATAGGGTGACACCTCATCCCTAGTTATTCAGCATTGAGTCGCAAAATCGTCACCTTTCAAATCTGCCCGAGGGGGGGCAGGTCGACCCCCACGTCGACCCCTAGGTCGACACTAGGGTCGACCCCTTGGTCAACCTGGGTCCTGGGCAGGAATTTTCCCGCCTAGCCCGCTTCTGACTTCTGATTTGAATTTGAATTTGTTTTTGAGCTGTTTGAATTTATTTGAATTTTCTGGAAACTTCCGACAGCCATAACATCTTCATACGAAGTCCAATTTACGCAAACTCGGACTCTATCTCAACGAGAATTCCTAAACGAACACAATGGCGTAACCCGTTTCCCTTAATTCTCACATTTTAAATTAAGTATTGTTTAATCCGTTACTATACCGTTAACAGAAAATATGGGGTGTTACATTCTCCCCTCCTTTTTGGATTTCGTCCCCGAAATCTTCAAGTCGAGAAGAACTTATATCCTACCATCCAATCACCCATCTACTCAACCATCAAACACAGGCGTCCATGGTCCTTAAAAGATTTCTAATGCTTCATGATCATATGCATTGTGTGTGTACATATCCTTATCTAATGCAAAATCAGGCGGTCTACTGATTCAGTTGACCTCCTTAATGCAAATTATGTCAGTGCCATGAGTCCATTACGAATGCAATTTTTTCCTACAAAAATTTCTCTACATGAATGCAAAATCATTCATACAAAAGCAACGTCCATATGATAACACATTAAGTTTCAATCCATATACCAATACATATATGCATATGCAATATGGAAGTGACTGAGTCGATCTAATACCTAATGTGTGTGTATATGCATCCACTAGCAACCACTTGCAACCATCAATCATAACATGTTTCAATTACATGTTTACATCCAAATGGGTTCCTACCTAAGGATAAAGGATAGGATCGAGGAGATAAAAGATAGATACGAGCATAAACTTAAGGAAAAAGAGATTAAGAATGTACCGTCAAAAAGAAAAGGGTAGGCTGTGCGTATTCTGTCCTCAGTTTCCCAAGTCGCGTCTCCCTGGGTGTCGCTCCGTTGAACTTTGACGAGCTTAACTTCACGGTTGCATAGCTTTTTGACTTCTGTTCCCAAGATACGGGTTGGAGCTCTCTTCACAGTTGCTTCTCGTTCAACTTCAACTTCCTCTAGCATACTTGGTTCTACCACTTCCACAGGTGAGAGACATGAAAGACATTATGAACCCCGGCCAACCTTTTGGGGAGCTGTACCCTATAAGCCATCTTCCCAATCTTCTCGATGATAGGGAACGACCCTACAAATCTTGGTGCTAACTTTCCTGTGGATCCAAAGCGAACGACGTTCGTTAAAAGAGATACTTTAAGGTACACCTTGTCTCCAACTTCGAACTCAAGGTCAGTTCTTCTTTTATCTGCGTAGGACTTCTGTCTATCTTGGGCAATCTTCATTCTTCTTCGTATTAAGTCTACTTTCTCTGAAGTTTCCCTAATCATGTCTGGTTCAAGTATGAGCTTGTCTGTGGACTCCCGCCAGCAAGTTGGTGACCTGTACGGTCTTCCATATAAAGCTTCGAAAGGCGTCATGCCTATAGTGGCTTGGTAGCTATTGTTGTAAGCGAATTGCACCAAAGGTAGATGATCCTCCCATGTACCTCTGAAGTCAATAATGCATAATCTCAAGAGGTCTTCTAATACTTTGTTGACTCTTTCCGTCTGGCCATCGGTTGGAGGGTGATAAGCCGTGCTTAAGCATAATTGTGTGCCTATAGCCTCTTGTAAACTCTTCAAAAACTCGCCCGTCAAGATAGGGTCTCGATCACTCACTATGCTAGAGGGCATCCCATGGAGTCGAACTATCTCTTTAACATATAAGGATGCTAGAGATGAGGTTGTCCTTCTACTCTTGACGGGTATAAAGTGGGCACTTTTTGTGAGTCTGACTACTATTACCCAAATGCTGGTATTGCCCATTCTTGACCTAGGCAACCCATCTATAAAGTCCATCGAGATGTTATTCCATTTCCACTATGGGACTTCTAGAGGATGGAGCAGACCACCAGGCTTCTTCTGCTCAGCCTTGACTTGTTGGCATATTAAACACTTAGAAACAAATTCAGCTACTTCTTTCTTCATGCCATTTCAAAAGAAAAATCTTTTGATATCTTTATACATTTTGTCTCCGCCTGGGTGTATGGTCAGCTTGGAATGGTGTGCCTCTTCTAGAACCGCCTTTACCAAATCCCTTACTTGTGGGACACATAATCTTCCATCTCGTCTCAACCAGCCCTTGGCATCAATGGAGTATTTATTGAGGTGACTGGAAGTCTCACCCCTAATTAACTTGTCCATCAAATCGGCTAGCTGAGGGTCTTTTCTTTGTGCGGCTCCGATTGAGTCTAATAGAGTTGGTCACACTTCTAACGTTGCTAGCAAACCAGGTACAAAGTAAGAGGAGGGTTTGAAGTTAAAGCTTGCTATGAACTCTAAGCTTTGCCTTTCCACAAAGAGAGGGCTTAAGGCCAGCTTCTTTCTACTTAAGGTGTCTGCTACTGCATTGCCTTTGCCAAGAGTGTAGGAAATATCAAAATCGAACGAGGCAAGAAACTCCATCCATTTTTGCTGCCTCAAATTGAGATCTTTATGCGAGAAAAGGTATTTCAAAGATTTATGGTCAGTATACAGTTCAAATTTCTCACCTAGGAGATAATGGCGCCAAGACTTAAGCGCAAAAACGATGGCTGCCAACTCTAGGTCATGGGTTGGGTAGTTTTTCTCGTGTACTTACAACTGTCTTCCACCATAAGCCACTACCTTCCCTTCTTGCATTAGAACAACGCCTAGTCCCGTTCCGCAAGCATCTTTATATACTATAAACATCTTGCTTCCATCAAGCAATGTTAGAACTGGGGCTATTATTAGAGCCCTTTTTAAACGTTGGAAAGAAATATCGCAATGCAAATCCCAATTGAAAGCTAGGTTCTTCTTTGTCAATCTTGTCAGTGGAGCTGAGATTTTTGCAAAATCTTTGATAAATTTTCGATAAAAGCCTGCTAGCCCAAGAAAGCTTCGGACTTCGGTTGCGTTTCGAGGAACCTTCCAATCTTGCACAGCAACCACTTTCGCGGGGTCCACAGCTATCCCTTCTTTTGACACCATGTGTCCAAGGAACCTAACTTCCTCTCTCCAGAAATGGCATTCGGCGAATTTTGCCTTCAACTGATGTGCACGAAGAGTATCCATGACTTATTTTAGATGTTGAGCATGCTCTTCCTTATTCTTTGAGAAGATCAAAATATCGTCTACGAAGACCACCACAAACTTATTGAGGAACTCTCGGAACACCCTGCTTATTAAATCAACGAAATAAGCGGGTGCATTTGTCAGGCCGAAAGGCATGACAAGCCACTCGAAGAAGCAATCTAGAGTTTTGAACGCGGTCTTATCAATGCTGTCTTCAGCCACCCTTAGGTGATGAAACCCGGTAGCCAAATCTAATTGGGAGAAAACCGATGCACCTACAAGCTGATCGAACAAACCATCTATTCTCGGGAGTGGGTGCCTATTCCTTTTGGTCAGCTTGTTTAGCTCGCTATAATCAACGCACAGGCGAAGTGAACCGTCCACTTTAGTTGCGAACACTACTAGAGCACCCCATTCAGAAATACTTCGCCTTATAAACCCCTTCTCAAGCAATTCTTTAACTTGCTTGCTGAGTTCTTTCCTCTCCCTCAGAGCCATATGTCTAACGGGTAAAGCAACGGGTTTTGCGTTGTCCACGAGCTATATGCGGAATTCTATCTCCCGCTTCGGAGGTAAGCCCTTTACCTCTTCAAACACATCCGAGTACTCGCGGACTATCCTTACGGACTGCAAGTTCTCGACGGACGCATCAAGAGATTCTAGATAACTAAGCATAATGGAGTTCATGGGATTACAAGAAATTTCGAGAGTGTTACCGAGGCGAGTCATGAGTCTAACCACTCTCTTTTAACAATCGAGGATGGCACCATTAATGGATAGCCAGTCCATGCCTAGAATGAACCCATAGCCCATGAAGCCCAAAACAAAGGCATTACATCTAAACCCAACGCTTGGTATAGATTTTTTCAAATCCAACAAACCATTGACAAATAAGCTGAGCCCCCAATTGGATTTGAAACAACCAAGGGATCCTCTACTATACAGGTGTCTAGGTGTAGAGATTCCACTAAAGCAGTAGATATAAAAGAGTGTGATGCGCCAGAATCAAATAGTGTACGAACAGGATGATCAAAAAGATAGACTAAACTTTCAACAGAAATGTTTCTACCTCATTCTTGGGGAGGTGCCGTGAGAGCATGAACTTGTCCTCCAGAAGAAGGTCCATCTCCTTGCCTTTTATTCCTTAGGCTGGCCCTAGCCATGTGTCCTGTCTCACCACAGTGGAAACAGCCACCCATCTTCCTTTTCTTCTTCTTGCAGTCTTTGATCAGATGTCCAGGAATGCCGCAGAAATTACGCTTTCTCTTTTCATGGGGTTTGTTGTTCTTCCCGCCTTTCTTTGAATCAGCCTTCTTGTTCTGCGACCCCTCCCCCTTCTTATCTTGAGGCACTTCCGCTTTTGCCTCATTCTTGCCCTTGTCTTCCTCATTTAAGAGTTCCATGTCCACTAACCTCTCGTAAGTAGCCCTCATAGGTATATGGGTCATAGCCAAGCTGCGAAGTGGCTCATTCAATCCCTTGACAAAACGGAGAGCCTTCTTATGAGGAGTATTCACTAAGTCCAGTCCAAATCGGGCCAGCTGATTGAATTGATTGACGTACTCCTTGACCGTCATACTTCCTTGCTTAAGAGATAAGAAGTTTTCTAGCTGTAAACTTCGTTTAGCTTGTGAAAGGAATTTCATCTCAAACCTTATTCTGAAATCCACCCATGTGTCGATTGGTCTTTCAGCGTTAGTGACTTCCCACCAATAGGAAGCTTCGTCTTGGAGCAGCCATACAACCAACTGTATCTTCTACCTATCGTCCACCTCGAAGATAACGAACAGATCCTCAGTTTCTTTGAGCCAATTCCTTGCTTCTACGAATGATTCAGTTCCCTTTAAATCCTTTCCATCCATGGCCCTAAAGTCTCTACAAATCTTTGAGAAAGCATTTGCACGAGGAGGAGGAGGAATATTTGTTGGGCCTGCGTCGTTGGCCCTAGCCTCTAAGTGCCTCCTGAACCAGCCAGGTATCGGTACACCCTCTAAAAGGTTAGGATCCCAGACATGCTGAAATGAAAAAGAAAAGATTCAAAACAAAGGATAGAAAGATAGTGCATATGGCTTTTGGGGATTACACCTTTTTAAATTTAAAAAAAAAACACTCTTTCTTGTCAAATGCTTCTTTATATTCCTTTTTTGAAAATAATTTTCAAAAACTCTTATCTGATCTGGTAAACCTTTGCTCTGATACAAACTGAAACACCCCACCTCCGTTAAGGTCACTCACAAAGGGAATGCCTTAACTTTGGTGAAGGGTTATAGGTATAAGACACAGAAAACTTTACAAGACAGATAAATATAAGCAGTGAAATTCAATTATTTATTTCGTACGTGGTTCAATACAAAAGCATTACATTAAATTGTCTCAAAATAACTTCCAAAACATTACAACATAATTTCTGTCTTGATTGTTTTATAAAGAAGCATAAACCATAAATAAAACTGCATTAATCCCCAAGGATAATGTCCAAGAGCCATAGCCAAGGTGAGAGAGAGTCCAAATCATACATCTACTTTCTTGAAGCTTGCAAAGAGTCTGACTAAGCTGCAGTATTCCCTCCCTGTGGACCTTGGCGGGTGAAATAGAAGAAAAGAGGACGAAGGAAAACGGGTCAGACAATAAGTCTGGTAAGTTTGGTGATTACTAGTATTTAAACAAGGAAAGGGATCATGAAAGTAATAACAGAACATAGGACAATAACCTAATATAAGATAAGAGGAACATGTGATCGCACCCATTACTATAGTCTCTACACCTACTTAACCATTGGTTCAACCAGCCCTACGTGTTAATGACAAACGATCCCCTTAATGATCGGCTCCTACTTGTATGCATTCATATCCTGTGTCATTCGGCCCCGCTTGACTGTAGATACCTGTGCTGGTCCCACCATGGGGTGTATCAGTCCCTCTGGTGGCAACCCGACACGATTCAAGATGCACAGTGTACACTACTGATGCCCAGTGCCTGATTTTTGCACTCCGGGGTACGTGCACGCCCATACTCCGTCGGAACCTACACTGGCCCACCAACTACCGACATTTTGATCGCTTATAATCAGCCCAGTAATCGTGCTCCACCATTCCTAGTTCCAGGGTACCATGATACATCTATGTGGGTTACCGCTGAAATGGGTCCCCGCTACTAGGGTTTTCTAATCAACATGTTTATTTGGTTAAGTGTCCAAGTTTACCTAACCCCACCCATTCGTTTAGTTAACATGTTGAATCGGTTAAGTGTTTCCCAAATTGACGTAATCCTACGAAGTCCAATTTACGCAAACTCGGACTCTATCTCAACCAGAATTCTGAGATGAACACAATGGAGTAACCCATTTCCCTTAATTCTCACATTTTAAATTAAGTATTGTTTAATTTGTTACTATACCGTTAATAGAAAATACGGGGTGTTACACAAGGTCTGAGAGGTAAATTAAATACCCCAACTTGAACGACTTTACTATTATCAAGGAATGATATCAGTTTGTAATGGAAAGGGACGTCGAGAGTAGTTATAAAAGGGGGAATATTATAGCGCATTGCATTAGTTATAAAGGGGGGAATATTACAGTATATTGCATTAGTTATAAAAGAGGGAATATTACAGCGTATTGCAAGTTTTTAAAACTATAACGATAAATTAACGTTGTTAACCAAGCTTAAGCATGATTATTTTATATAACAATATTCCCTAGAAAGGTTTGGAATTCACTTATCCTAAGTGATAAGAGAACAATTATGTTTTTCCTCGAAGAAGTGTAAATGAATTATACGAAGTTGTAAGTAGAAGTAAATAATTGGTATTTGATATATATATATATATATATATATATATATATATATATATATATATATATATATTACACGCACTGAAGGAAACTCTTTAAAATATGGGAATGTGATAAAAACATTAGAGTTTTTATAACATGTCATTCGACATTGTTCTGGATCATATAAGAAATGGTAATTGAATATTGAACAAATAATATATATGGTTATTTCCGCACTAAAGGAAGGCTAAACGAGTTTAAATCAAATAGGAGGTCAACATTAAACTATAATGGTAATTATTATTTAAATAAAGAATTATTTGATAAACAAAAGCAGCTTGCTATAAGAAATAAATGTTCACATTTCAAAGTTGAAAAAAGTTTTTAAAAAAAGCAAATGTTTGCAAATTAAGCAGTTAAAATAGAAATTGGAAATGTTTTCCAAATGTAAATAACGTATGTTTTCTAATATACCGGAAATAAGAAATGTGAAAAGATGATAATGTTTTCAAACATTAACAATATACATATCTGGAATATGGGAGGATAAAGGCTTGATAACTGAAAATGTTTTCCAAGAAATTTGAAGGGCAAATCAGGGTTTTGGAAAATATCTGGAAAGATATGGAAAATTGGGAAAGTAAATGTTAAATAAAAAGGGCCAGTGATTTGTTTGATGCTTAGTGTAAATTTGAATGGATGTTTGTTTTACTTCGATAGTTAAATAACCGACTATCGAAGTGTTTTGACCATCGTTGTAAATACAGAGAGACCGGTTGGATATATTATCCGAAAACCACTCCGTATAAGCATAAGCGCTGTGAATTAGATTATGCTAATGACAATTGAAGACGGAGTGAAATGCAAGGGTCGTTCTGTTCCATAATGGTGCTTTCTGTTTGTCTAGACCCAGGACAACTTGTATGGACGAGTGTCTGACAGAGTATACCTAACAAATCACATACGGTTGATCTTTTAAAGGTATTACATCTGGTGGTGGAGGAATTCGTTCCTCTTAGCTTTTTGTACCCGTGATATTTTTGGAAATCGATTAGTGAATTAACGGGTTTGACGATGTGGCATTCAAAGTGAATAGTGATCAGATGTTCTGGAGCGATTATAATCTCAAGCCTCACAACCGGGAAATGAAAAAAATCGAACAGGCAGCATGGCTATGTGGGTCATTCACATTAGGATGTATTGTCACCATCTAGAGAAAATTCGTATTTGTTCTTCTTTCATTTCTGTATCTTTGGATAATGGTTATGTGGGTCCAACCGTACGTGGCAATATATTCGATACACTCAAGAGAAATGAGTGGTCGGTCATGTGTGGGCCGTGTTGCAATATGTTCTTGTTGAACCCCAGTGTATCCCCTCTAGAGTACACTGATCGGGAGGTGGTCCCATACCTTGTCATAGTTGGAATCCAATCTCCAATAAGCGCCCTGCTGTTTTTGATTTTATACTATGTATGTGGAGCGTGAGATGCAAGCGTTCAGCTATTTGATTATTTATTTGATTAGACATTATTATAATATCACTGGATTTTGATATCAAAAATGGTTTGGTTATAGTAATGTAAAAACCGTCCATGTTTATGTGTGGGCTGGTCTTACTATTATCCTTTTGTTTCAAAAGGGTTTTCAAAATTAAACAATATGGTTAGAGTTTACTCACACCAGTCCCATGACTGACCCAGAGTTTATTTTGTGTGTTTTCCCTAAATTCTTGGGTGCCCAAAATTTGTATGGGCAGTCAAGTGCCTAGGCTTTGCAGATTCACTTGGAGGAGCTCAAAGCAGGAAGCTTCACAACTAGTTATTAGAGATTATTTCAGCTGTGATGTATATGAGTTATATTTTGATATGGTATGTATTTATACAAATTCAGATTTGTATTTCAAAAAGTTATGGTATACATTATCTTTTATTGTTCTACTGTGAGATTCATGTTTACTCTGATACTATTTTGATTCTGATGTGATGTGCACGTAAAAATGCACATTTATATTCACATATTTATTCTCGTTTAGTACTAATAAATGTCATATATGGGTATTTTATCATGTTTAAACAATAATTGAATTGATTTCAAAACATCATGCATTTATCATCATACAGGGGGAAAATGATCATTTTTGTGCTTATATTATTTTGAGAATGTTTACTTGGACATTTTTCTTATTTTCATGGAAATTGGATGCATGCAGAAAAGGACTTCATAAAGATATATATGCATACAAAGAAAAAAAGGGAAAGAAATATATGGAGAGGGAATCAATTCAAAAGAGGGAAATCAATGCCTTGCCAAAAAAAATGATGAAAGGGAAATCAATCAATGGAGAGGAAATCAATTCAAATAGAGAATTAATCGAGGACTATATTCACTCTCCTTCCTTCTTTAGTGGAGACATAAAATTATGACTTCACGAATCACTATTGCTAAAAGACAAAATGCAGCTTAAAGCAGGAGCATTCTGGGTAGCACGCAAAAAGTTAGTTTAGGGTTTTCCCTCATGTATAAATAACCCATGTATGATAATGTAAAGATCATTCTGGGTTTTTAGTTTAGAGTGAGGCTGAAATCAAAACTTCTCTTTTTCTGCCATGGCTTCTTAGCCATTTCTTTTTTGTAATCTGTCGCTTTAATGCAACATAAATTTGTTGTTTTTTATTTACATGTTATTTTCTCTTCTACAAATAGAATAGATTTCTATCTTTATTTGCTCCTAATTTTTTACTCTTTTATAATGAAATATCTTTATGTTATCATTGAATCCATTATGAGTAGTTAAACCCCTTCAATTTAGGGGTAGTGAAGCTCTTATGATTCATGAATAATTAACATAAGAATTTCATGTTTCTAACTCTCTTATTTGAGCTTAATCTAAAATTGGATATAGATAAAGTAAGGATTTTATATGGTGAAAATTGATAGCACATGTTGGCTGATTATTCCCAAATGTGTTATACTCATATCATTAATAGAATCATACTTTATCACAATCTAAGTCATTTTAGAAAAAGTAGTGACATCAAAAGTGAAAGCATCCTTGATGTTCTATGTAGTTAGTGAATATTAACATATAGAACATACTCATAATATTTCATTTTTATTCGAACTATTAATTTTTATGTGATAATTACGGCTTTAAGTTTGTAATGAAAATTGATGATTTAAGTAGCTTGAGTTTTCTAGCATATAAATCACGCTTGTATGAATACAACACTTAACGTGCTAGTTATTAAAGAGAGTTAGAGTCATTTTTTATGTTAATTAGATTGATGTTGATACTGAATCTACTCCTAAATTTTCTCTTAGTCTCATATTTGTATTCATTTTAACATTGTTAGTTTTCTTTTAATTTATAGTCAACAATTTCACAATTTCGTATAATTTGATTGAATAGAATTTAAAATTATTCTTTCCCTGAGGATCGACTCGTATTCAGCATGTACTAACAATTTTACGCCGTGCACTTGTGGTTTATTTCAATATTCGCGACGATTTTCTAATTCATATAATATTCGTCGTCGAACAAGTTTTTGGCGCCATTGCCGGGGAAAAAATTAATTTTAGTTTTATTCTTCGAATTACTTTTCTAGTTTGCTCATTAAAAAAAATATTCTGCGCATTTGTGTGTTTATTTTATTTGATCTTGTTTCAACTGCATTTGTGTGTGTTTTGTCTTTCCATTTTTGTTTGTTTGTTATTCCTTAAAAAAACAGAAAAAAAACAAAAAATTGTGCTTTTTTCATTTTGTTCGTTTTTTATTTTGTGTGTGTTTGTGGTTGTCATATTTAGTTATTCCTAAAAAAAATTAAAAAATAATAATTAACACTTGCCTTGTGTTTTCAAATTCTTTCCTGTTTCATTTCTTTAGTTTCCTTCCACCTTCATCTCATTTATTTTTTCCCCTTTCTATTCATTTTAAGTTCTTACAAATACTAAAAATCTTCCCATTTTTTCTCTTTTATTTATATCCTTTCTTTGATTTCTTTCCAACTTTTATCCAAAAATCTTTCCTTTCTTTACAAATAAAAAAATATTGCTTTCCTTTTCTTGTCCTCCCTCTTTAATATTCTTCTCTGCCTCTGTCTTATTTATTCACCACATTTTCCATCTCCATACCCTTCAGCTTCTTCCACAATTCAATACCAACAAAAATCTACACACAAACCTTCTTCAAACATCTACATCCTTTATCTCACCAAGCCATACCACACTCCACAACAAATCCATCTTCCACCTCCTCTTTTCATCAACAACAACCACCTCTAGCACTTCAAAACCACCCAGTCCTCATCTTCCTCTGTCAAAGCTACCACAAACCTTCCCTTACTCATAGTCACCATAACCCAAACTGTTCAAACGTTCAAGCCATTTTCACATCATACTTCCTTCATCTACCCAAACCTCTACAAGCAACCGAACCTTCCCATTCACGCCCAAAAAAAAAAAGAACTAAGTTCTTAGTTCTTCAAATCCACTACTTTGGTTTGATCAGTTGTTGTAATTGTGGTATATTTTATAGAAGAAAAAAAAAGGGGTGGCATCTTTGTTTGGTGAACGCGTGAAACCATTGGAAACTTCTGTATTTTGATTTGGCTTGCGTGTATTAGGCTTTAGGGTATTTTGAATTTGGAAACTTTTGTTTTGTGTTTTCTTTAAACAGAAGTGTGGTTTGATCAGTGCGTTTTGTGTTTTACGTTCTAGGCCTAGTGGATTGAATTTGACATGGTGGACTGCAAGACATGATTTAATTGCTTGAGCGAGTGACGAATTTTGTTTTAGAGTAAAATTTGTTTTTGTTTAGGTCCAATCGCAATCTAATTTTTGTTTAAGTTTAGATTAGGTTTTATTAGTTGAAGTTAGTCTTGCTTTTTATTTTATTTTTAGACTAGTCATTTTATTTGTTTAGTTTTCATTTTATTTCTTCCTTCCAATTTATTTTTTTTATTTTTTATTTTTGTTTGTTCCTTTTCTCTCCTTCTCTTAAAAAAACAAAAAATAGGCCAATAAAAAGCGAAAGGACAGAATTCAATCAACAAATAAAGAAACTTAGCAAGCACAGTCAAGCAAATTGCAGAAGTCAAATTGTTGGAGCGGTTGCACACCAAGTGGGGTGTGAATGCGCTAGCGCTACTCAGTTGCACTGGACGGACTGTCGATCTATGTGAGAATTTTCTAAACTCTACAGGGCTTGCTGCTGCTTTTGCTTTATATATATATATAATTGCTTGTAAAGATTTTTGTGCAGGTGCTGCTGCGACTTGCTTGTAAATTTTTTTTTATCCCTGGAATTTATTGTTTTGTAACTGATATTCTGTGACTGTTTTGAGATTGTTCATTTTGTGATTGATTAAAATATTCAAAAAAAAGAGGAAAAAAATTGCATCCATCTTAGTTTTGTTTTTATTTTCTAAGGACTTCATTATATTTTGACAAACTGGTTTATTTCTAACGGATTATTTCTCGGTGTCTAGACTATGGCAGAGTAATAACCGCTTATAAATATTACGGTGATTCGTAAATATTATATCGGATGTTCCTCTAAAGGTACTTAAACCTTCGGTCGCATTGCTAGGGTGATTCCTGGTGCATCGATAACTCCTGCCCGTTAACAGGCTGAGAAATCTTTTGTTGAAATCAATCTAACCATCATTATATAACTCTAGAAAAATTGTAAATTGCATTAGGTTCATCCATCCTTCAAAAAAAAAGCCAATAGTATTTTCCTTTTTGAACAAATTTAACTTTTCTCTCATTTTAAAAAAAAAAATCCGCTTCGATCCTCTTCTCAAATTTGTTCTTTCTACTTTTCTCATCTTCTTTGCGCTAGTGCATGCATAATTGGACCCGTGATCCTTCTTCTAATCATTTAGTCCGAACAAACATTCCTTTCACTATGGCCGAAGAAACCCCCCCCCCCCCCCCCTCAAACTCTTATGGATAGATACTTCCCCGATCGGGTGTCTATTCCATCTTGCATCATATTGCCCGCCCCAACGGGTTACCACTTTGAAATTCATGCGAACCACATAAATACTCTTCCAAAATTCGGCAATCTTGAACGTGATGATCCTTATATTTTCTTAACCATATTTGAACAAGTTTGTGCAACCATGAAATTTCAACAACTAAGTGACGATGGAATCAAACTTAGGTTAATTCCATTTGCACTTACCGATTATGCCGAAAAATGGTTATATAGCTTGCCTTCAAATACGATTGAAACTTGGAATGAATTTGTGAATGTTTTTCTAAAGAAATTTTACCCTGGAAAAAACATCGAAAATTCGAACCGAAATCGTTAATTTTCATCAATTTGGGGGTGAATCCTTTGCAAAATATTTCGAAAGATTTAAAGAACTTCTAGTCAAATGTCCACATCACAATTTCGAAAAATGGACTCTTTTATCAAATTTTATACGATGGACTTGAAAATAGTTCTCGAACCATGCTTGAATCGATGTGCCAAGGAAACTTTCTAGCCCAACATCACGATGCCGCTTGGCAATTTCTTGAAAATTTGGCTGAAAAATCAGCTCAATGGGAAAGATCTAACGAGAAGTCGATTTATTCATTATCTAGCGATCATCCGGCTGGATCCTCAACGGCTTTAGAAGCGAAAATAGATGCAATGTTAACCAAATTTGATAATGTCCTTCCATCAACTCAAGCCAACCAACCTCAAGCGTCTCAACCTTCATGTTACAAATGTAACGATCCTAACCACATTGTTGACCAATGCCCACATTCGTTAGAACAACTAAACTCATTTAACAAAGTTAGAAACGATCCATTCTCCCCAACATACAATCCGGGTTGGAGAAACCATCCTAACTTCTCTTGGGCCCAAAACAATGCAATTTCGAATTTGGTTCGACCTCCTTTTCAACCATTTTCTAATAATCCTTCAAATCCTCCCTTTCAACAAAATCAATTCCAGAATTTTGCGCCACCTTCTCAAAATCAAGCGCAACAATCTTTTGTTACATAAGACGATAAACGATTGACATCACTCGAAAAAACTCTCGAAGAATTGAGTAAAGCAATGACTCAAAATCTCAAATTAAATACCAATCTTAAATATTTATTGACTTTACACATGCAAAACACGAGTCAATCTATCGCTAAGCTTGAAATGCAAACGAGTCAGTTGGCTACTTCTGTAAGTGAATGGGGAAGAGGCACTTTCCCGAGTCAACCCATTCCCAATCCTAGGAGTCAGAATCCTAATCCAAACCAAACTCATGTCACCCTGGATAGCAATCAAACTCAGGTGAATGATATTATAACTTTACGATCCGGTAAGAAAATCGATAATCAAGTTGAAAATCCAAATAACTTATCAAGTGTTCCTCTTGACTCTTCTAAATCCATGAATGATCAAGATCCAAATTCTGAGTCTAGTTCTGCTCCAACTTAAGTAGACCGACCTACTGAGTTTCACATTCCATTTCCTTATCGACTTCGACCAAAGAAACATTCCGACCAAATGGAAAAGATGTTGGAAATTTTTAATCAAGTGAAAGTTAACATCCCTCTTCTTGACATCATTCAACAAGTCCCAACTCACGCTAAATTTCTCAAAGACTTGTGCACCCAAAAACGACACACTCATGCACCCAAGAAAGTCTTCTTAGCTGCTGGACTTAGCGAAGTCTTGACCCAATCAATCCCGATCAAATACAAAGATCCTGGATGCCCTATGATCGCATGCACGATAAGAGATAAAACAATCAACAAATGCCTAGTTGATTTGGGTGCAAGGGTCAATTTGATTCCATATTCTGTTTACCAATAACTTGGTTTGGGTGAAATTAAACCAACGAAAATAACTCTTCAATTTGTTGATCGTTCAATTAAGAAACCCATTGCAGAAATCGAGGACGTACTCATCAAAGTTGGTCAATTCATTTACCCTGTCGATTTCATTATTTTGGAAACTCAGCCTGTCAATAATCCAATGAGTCAAATTTCTTTGATTTTAGGTCGACCCTTTTTGGCTACTTCAAATGCTTTGATAAATTGTCGCAATGGTTCAATGAAAATCTCTTTTGGAAACATGACTCTAGATCTTTATATTTTCAGTCTTGAAAGTCATTCGAATGAATCATGTAACCAAACCTTGGAAGTTAATGCCATCCACGAAAACTCTGAAAACGAATCCATTAGCCTTAATGATGAGCATGAGACCGAGTACAAAAAAATGTTCCAAGATACTCCTAACGAAGTCGAATACACACTTCCTTTTGAATCGCTTTCAGTTGAGTCCAAATCTCAACCAAGCTCTTTGATCGAGAAACCGCCAAAGTTGGATCTTAAACCTCTCCCCGATCACCTTAAGTATTTATACTTAGGAGATGACGAAACTTGTCCAGTCATAATTTCTTCAAATTTAACTCCTGATCAATAAACTTCTCTTATCTCGACTCTTTCTAAAAACAGAGATGCAATCGATTGGTCCATTTCTGATATCAAGGGAATTAGCCCCGCAATCGTTCAACATCGTATTCACTTAACCGATGAAGCCAAACCCACTCGTGAAGCACAACATAGGCTTAACCCTAAGATGAAAGAGGTAGTTCGCAAAGAAATTCTTAAACTTCTTGACAATGGTATTATTTACCCCATTTCTGATAGTTTATGGGTTAGTCCCATTCATGTTGTTCCTAAAAAGTCCGGACTCACCGTTGTCGTAAATGACCAAAACGAACTTCTTCCAACTCGTACTCAAACAGATTGGTGTGTTTGCATCGATTATCATGTAGCAACACGTAAAGACCACTTTCCTCTTCCCTTCATCGATCAAATGCTCGAACGTTTAGCCGATCACGAATTCTACTGCATTCTTGATGGTTATTCCGGTTATAACCAAATTCCTATCGCTCTCAAAGATCAAGAGAAAACAACTTTCACATGTCCATTCGGTACCTTTGCTTACCGACGTATGCCTTTTGGTCTTTGCAACACTCCTGCAACTTTCCAATGATGTATGGTAGCAATTTTTTCTGATATGATCGAACGCTTTCTTGAAGTCTTTATGGACGATTTTTCGATCTTTGGTGATACTTTTTCCTCTTGTTTACATCATCTTGAACTTGTTTTAAATCGATGTAAAGAAAAACACTTAACGTTGAATTGGGGAAAATGCCACTTTATGGTCAAACATTGCATTGTCCTTGGATATGTAATTTCAAATAATGGCATTGAGGTAGATAAAGCAAAAGTTGATGTAATTTCGAAACTACCCATTCCAAAATGCGTTAAGGACATTCTTTCATTTCTTGGGCATTTGGTTTCTACCGACGCTTTGTGAAAGATTTTAGCAAAATTGCTCATCCTTTGACTACTCTTCCACGAAAGGACATCCCATTCGAATTTAACTCTGAATGTGTCGCTTCTTTTGAACGTCTTAAAAAAGAACTCATTTCAGTCCCGATAATCTGCTCACCCAATTGGGAACTTCCTTTTGAAATCTTGTGTGGTGCTTCTAACTTCGCTGTTGGTGCTGTCTTAGGACAACGCATCAACAAAATCCTTCACGTCATTTACTATGCTAGTATGACTTTAAACGACGCTCAACTGAATTATACGACCACCGAAAAAGAACCTTTAGCTGTCGTTTTTGCGCTTGATAAGTTTCGATATTATTTGATTGGTTCCCATGTTGTGGTCCACACTGACCATTCTACTCTTCGACGCCTTTTTGCTAAAAAGGATGCTAAGTCACGTTTAATTTGATGGATCCTCTTACTTCAAGAATTTGATCTTACAATCAAAGACAAAAAAGGATCCGATAACGTCATAGCCGATCACTTATCTCGTCTTCCAAACGTGCCATCTTCATTGCCAATCAATGAAAACTTTCCTGATGAACAACTCCTTTCTGTTTCTATCGATCCTTGGTTCGCCGACATAGTGAACTATCTAGTCACTAAGGAATCCCCCTCGTTTTGGTCCAAACAAGATAACTACAAATTTCTTTCCCAAGTGAAATATTTCTATTGGAATGACCCATACTTGTTTAAGTATTGTCCAGAACAAATCATTCGTCGATGCGTTCCTGATAGCGAAATTAGGAGTGTTCTCTCATTATGCCATAATCATGCGTGCGGTGGACATTTTGGTCCTAGGAAAACCGCTGAAAAGGTGCTTCAATGTGGTTTTTATTGGCCTACTTTATTTAAAGACTCGTTTGAATTCTGTAAAACTTGCACTCATTGCCAAATGCTAGGAAAGATTTCTCGATGGAATATGATGCCCTTGAAACCCATCCTTACAATCGTGCTCTTTGATGTATGGAGTATTGACTTTATGGGACCTCTCCCAAACTCCTTTGGAAACTTGTATATTCTTCTCGCTGTCGATTACGTTTCGAAATGGGTCAAAGTCGTTCCATGTAAAATGAATGATCATAAAATTATTGTGAAATTTCGAAAAGAGAACATATCGACACACCACGCACAATAATTAGCGACAATGGAACACACTTATGTAATAGATCTTTTGAATCCTTAATGAAGAAATACTCAATAACCCACAAATTATCCACTCCTTATCATCCGCAAACTTGTGGTCAAGTCGAAGTATCAAATCGTCAAATAAAACAGATTTTGGAGAAAACGGTGAATAAAAACCGAAAAGATTGGTCGCAAAAATTGACCGACGTGCTTTGGGCTTACCGTACTACTTTTAGAACTAATATTGGAATGTCCCCTTTCTGATTGGTCTACGGTAAAGCCTATCATTTACCTGTTGAAATTGAACATAAAGCGCTTTGGGAAATAAAGAACTTAAACTTTGATCTTGAGCAAGCCGGCGAAAACCAAAAATCACAACTCAATGAGTTAGAAGAAATAAGGAATGATGCATATTGTGACGACCCCAAACTTCCATGTAACGAAAGTAAGGAAAATCGTATGGAATATAACAGAATTAGAACAATAACAGATCTCAGTATATAGCAGAACATATAAATCATTGCAGCGGAAAGAAATGTCATCACAAACATCATCACTGGAACATCAGAGTATGCAGCACAGGATTACACTTAGCAAAATAGATGTCTCAAAAGAAAAAGAAATAGAGTCTCAATCTCTCAAATTACATCAATACTAAGTACTGTCCCAAAGCCTTAAGCAGAAAATAAAAGATAAAAAGAAAGTTTCTTCAGCAACTCCATCAGCAAGCTTCCATCCAGCGAATATCCAAGCCTAACCTGTCACTTGGCTGCCCGTTGTTAATTAAATTTAGAATATAATTCTATCGTACAAATAAATTCACCGAGGCCACATACGACCTCAGAAAATTCCAAAAAAAAAAATATTTAGCTTTCTTATGACGATACGGTTCTAACAAGACTAATTTTGTCGAATTCTAAGACTGTTTGAAAAATGGCCATTTTTAAGTCGATTTAAAATTGACTGAGATGGTCAAAACACATTTTCTTTTGCCACCCTCACATATTAATTCGAAAAATTCTGAAAATTGAAACCTGGCAATAATTCAATATTCCGGTTCCAACAAAGTGGTTTCATCAAAAACGGAGGTCATTTGAAAATTGACTATTTTCACTGTCTTTAATATTATTTAAATCTCTTTGGGTAAACCCATCATCTTTTTGAAAGGCAGAGATCTTGTCGATCAAAGAAGGAGTAATAATGAGATTGGCAAGGATAAGATTGGTGCTGGCCATGTTCTTTCTGCTGAGAGCATCTGCCACTACATTTGCTTTCCCCGGAGTATATAGGATATCCAGGTCGTAGGGTGCAAGGAATTCAACCCAACGACCTGAATATCCTATATACTCCGGGGAAAGAAAATGTAGTGGCAGATCCTCTCAGCAAAAAGAACATGGACAACACAAATCTTATCCTTGCCAATCTCATTATTACTCCTTCTTTGATCGACAAGATCTCTGCCCTTCAAAAAGATGATGAGTTTACCCAAAGAGATTTAAATAATATTAAAGCCAATGAAAATAGTCAATTTTCAAACGACCTCCGTTTTCGATGAAACCACTTTTGTTGGAACCGGAATATCGAATTATTGCTAGGTTTTAATTTTCAGAATTTTTCAAATTAATATGTGAGCGTGGCAAAAGAAAATGTGTTTTGACCATTTCGGTCAATTTTAAATCGACTTAAAAATGGTCATTTTTCAAACAGTCTCAGAATTCGACGAAATTAGTCTTGTTAGAACCGTATCATCATAAGAAAGCTAAAAATATTTTTTTTTGGAATTTTCTGAGGTTGTATGTGGCCTCGGTGAATTTATTTGTATGATAGAATTAAACAGAAATAAATAATTGGTAGATGATCAATAAAATCGTAGGGTCTGACAATGTGGCATGCTAAGATGAAAATGAACAAGGTTTTGTTGAAAAGTAGGCCTTGTAATTGATGATCAAAGCATGGTCTGTTTAGACCTAGCTTTGTGTATAGCGTTACTTCGCGAGCCTCACACCCCGGTAGAGTCTAAAACGGAGCAAGGGAACGCAGGGAGTGCACACGTTTCTTTCTAGCTAGAAGTGGTGTCAGTGCTTTAAATTGGCTGACATTTTACTTATGTGGTTGATGGATTTTTGAGGTGCCTCGGATTTTTATTGGCCGACCTCGGCTAATTTATAGGTCCAATAGGATCGGGAAGCGTGTGTTCAGGCATAACTAATCCACTAAAGTATTTGTGGACCGGCCCTGCAGGATCCAAGGGTTCGCCAGCGTCCGAATCCTGAGGCATTGCTAGAGTGTCACGAATCGGTCAGGAGTTCGTTCCTAGCCTTGACTCATGATGGAAACCCAACTTCCAATACGCCCCACGCGGTTTTGCTTGTATAACTAGTATGGCGACATAGTAGATGGTATCTATACCATCTAGGATTAATACATTTGTTTTGAAATGATTTAAACATATACACACTACTAATAATATCGTTTTGCGTATCAAGCATCTTTTGATCACCATAAGGTAAAACCCTATCCACCGGTTTGCGTTGCATTGTGTGATGGGACCTGGATCTTATAATGGTTTAATTTTTCTAAAAAGCATTGCGTTATTTGACGATTTACTTTATTTTATGCACTGGCAATCCAATGAAGTAAATCCGTTCCGCGTTAGCGGCGTGGTCCTATGATTTTCCTTCTTATTAGGTAAGTTAAGTTAAGATTTCTCACACCAGTCCCACGACTGACCTGTAGTTTGTTTCACTTTACAAACTCGGGTGCCCTCTTTTCCACACGGGCAGTCGAGTAGCATTTTACAGATATATTAAACAGGATCCTGGACTGAAGCCTGTAGCTGGGTCCAGAATATTGATG
This sequence comes from Allium sativum, assembly GCA_030737875.1. Lineage (NCBI taxonomy): Eukaryota > Viridiplantae > Streptophyta > Magnoliopsida > Asparagales > Amaryllidaceae > Allium > Allium sativum. The sequence goes on along the minus strand of CM060916.1, from coordinate 384,752,070 downwards.
GCCTTCCGCTGAGATTAGTTCTGCTGCATTGTATTCCTTTGTTGTAATATTATCTTCCACTGTATTTTATACCGATGTACTCTGATATATTATGTACTCTGATGTAACATTTATTATTGATGTTATAAAAGTCTGTGTTGTTGTTCTGATGTGTTGTATGCCCAAAGTTAACGTATTCGAAGATTTCTAACTCTTTGGATCAGACCTGTGTGGTTTATGGTCGATCCAAAGGGCGGGGATTTCCGGGTCTTTACACATATGAAAACGCAAAAATTTGCAAGGAAAAAACCAAAGTTTTTCATGACAAATCAATCCTAAGAAAAACATTTTTGCCAGACCAAAAAGTTCTACTGTATGACTCACGACTTCATTTATTCCCAGGGAAATTAAATTAGAGATGGATCGGACCATATGTTGTTCGGACTGTTTTTCCACATAGTGCTATTGAAATAGAAAACCCGAGGGATGGATCCATATTCAAAGTCAATGGTCAATGTCTAAAACCGTTCTTGGAATTGCCCACTGATCAAGAGGAGGAACTCATGATTCTTCATGAGCCATGCTACGTGAAGTAAGAAAGTTAAGTTTAAAATCCTTCTTTGTAAATATGTAAATATTTCTCTTTCGTTCAACTCATTGTGTCATGCATTGACTGTGGGGACATAGTCGAAATCAAGTGCGGGGGGAGTCTCATTTTCATTCTGTTTTGCATAGTTTAAGTTTGCATTTTCTTTTCTTTTTTCCTTTCCCTTTTTGCATTTTTTTTCCTTTTCTAAAAAAATCGCACTTCTATTTACTTTTAAATAAGACATGATGGAGTATATACATATAATTTTGATCATTCGATTTAAATATTTGGAAATTTACTTCTCTTAGTGGATAACGAAAGGAAAGTTTGAATTATGAGCAAATTTGGTGTAACTGGTATATTGGGAAATTCGTAGGTGATGAGTATGATATGTTTTCTGAATTGTAATTCGATTAAATGAATGGTTGATTATGACTACTTACGATAACATTTTAGATCATTTAAGTGAAGTTGTGCTAAGATATTCTCACTTAACTCTCTCTCTTATGTAAAAAAAAGAAAGAAAGAAAAGAAGTCTATATATATAATTATCCAAGGGTATCCAACATTGCTGGTACATTTGGCGTTGGTGTGCAAACCCGCAAAGCTCTTTCCGACACCATGTTGACAAAGTCAGCATTGGTATATCTTGGTCTCATTTTATGAGTTAGACACCTAAGGATTACCAACATCTTGTTGACAAAGTCAGCGTTGGTCTGCATAATCCACCAAGCTCTGTCCCAAACTCTCACGTCAGTTCGCGAGGCAGTGCATGGGTGGTATACCTTGGTCTTTTTGGTTAGGTGGTTGTAAATAGTAATAATGTAAATATTTTGTAATAAAGAGAGATCAAAGCACTTGAAATCTAAGCACACTCTTCACTTATTCGACCTAACTTGTTAACAAAAAGGAAGTTGAGATTCTGTTTTATGACTGTTGATATCGATTACAGGATTCATTTCATATTTTCACTATGTTTCTACCAAAACAACTGGCCAAGCTGGAGGAGTTTGTAACGAAAACATGACTTTTGTTTGAAGTTTTGGTTAGTAACAGACTCAAATTTCATAGTGACGACCCAAATTTGTGTTAACTCATTCGTGTTATATTTAAAAGTAAATTATCCATTAGTAAATATTCCTTTAAAAGCTTGCATTCATATTGTAAATATTTTTGAATCTTGCATTTTGTAAATATTTTTTGCATTTAACTTTTGGATTTTGTAGGTAGTATCCGGTGAAATCCTTCACGAGACAACACTCGTCCTACTAGGGACACCCAGAGGTTTAACGGCTTGTTGCATACGCTCAATGCAATCGTGCTCCCTACGAAAATGGGTTTAGCTTAGTCTTTACTTTATTCGAGGAAGAATAAAAAGATAAGTGTGGGGGTATTTGATGTGCACGTAAAAATGCACATTTTTATTCACATATTTATTCTCGTTTAGTACTAATAAATGTCACATATGGGTATTTTATCATGTTTAAATAATAATTGAATTGATTTCAAAACATCATGCATTTATCATCATATAGGGGGAAAATGATCATTTTTGTGCTTATATTATTTTGAGACTGTTTGCTTGGACATTTTTCACATTTTTACAGAAATTGGATGCATGCAGAAAAGGACTTCATAAAGATATATATGCATACAAAGAAAAAAGGGAAAGAAATCAATGGAGAGGGAATCAATTCAAATGGGGGAAGCCAATGCCTTGCCAAAAAAAAAGACGAAAGGAAAATCAATCAATGAAGAGGAAATCAATTCAAATAGAGAACTAATGGAGGACCCTATTCACTCTCCTTCCTTCTTTAGTGGAGACACAAGCTTATGACTTCATGAATCACTATTGCTAAAAGACAAAATGCAGCTTAAAGCGGGGGCATTCTGGGTAGCACGCAAAAAGATAGTTTTGGGTTTTCCCTCATGTATAAATAACCCATGTATGATAATGTAAAGATAATCTTGGATTTTTAGTTTAGAGTGGGGCTGAAATCAAAAATTCTCTTTTTTCTGCCATGGCTTCTTAGCCATTTCTTTTTTGTAATCTATCGCTTTAATTTTTTGTTTTTCATTTACATGTTATTTTCTCTTCTACAAGTAGAATAGATTTTTTATCTTTATTTGCTCTTAATTTTGTTCTCTTTTACAATGAAATATCTTTATGTTATCATTGAATCCATTATGAGTAACTAAACCCCTTCAATTTAGGGGTAATGAAGCTCTCATGATTCATGAATAATTAACATAAGAATTTCATGTTTCTAACTCTCTTATTTGAGCTTAATCTAAAATTGGATATATATAAAGTAAGGATTCTATATGGTGGAAACTGATATCACGTGTTGGTTATCATTAATAGAATCATACTTTATCACAATCTAATTCATTTTGGAAAAAGTGGTGACATTAAAAGTGAAAGCATCCTTGATGTTCTATGTAGTTAGTGAATATTAACATATAGAACATACTCATAATATTTCATTTTTATTAGAACTATTAATTTCTATGTGATAATTAGGGCTTTAAGTTTGTAATGAAAATTGATGATTTAAGTAGCTTGAATTTTCTAGCATATAAATCATGCTTGTATGAATACAACACTTAATGTGCTAGTTATTAAAGGGAGTCAGAGTCATTTTTATGTTGATTAGATTGATGTTGATAGTGAATCTGCTCCTAAATTGTCTCTTGGTCTCATATTTGTATTCATTTTAACATTGTTAGTTTTCTTTTAATTTATAGTCAATAATTTCATGGTTTGGTTTAATTTCATTGAATAGAATTTAAAAATACTCTTTCCCTGAGGATCGACTCGTATTCGCCACGTACTAACAATTGTATGCCGTGCACTTGCAGTTTATTTCAATATTCGCGACGATTTTCTAATTCATAGAATATTCGTCGTCGAACATGATGTCCTTCTTCATCTTCTATTCTATTAGTTCTATCTTATCTTTCTCATCCTCTTATTTCTTTCTATTAAAGATCTGTATTTTTGTGCACTTTGAGTTGAATATGTAGGATATTAGTCAGCTCAAATTGGTACGGGTTTTCGTGCTTTTATAGTTGGTATCAGAGCTATTGGTTAAGTGATTACCTTGGCTCTGTGGCGTAACTCAATAGACATGGAGTTAGTAATACTCTAGATTGAGTTGAGTGTGTGTGTGTGTGTGTGTTATATATATATATATATATATATATATATATATATATATATATATGAGCGCGTACTTGTAAATTGATATAAAAAACTGTTTGATATTGTGTTGATTGATCTGTTGAGTGGTATGTAAATTCGAGATCGACGCGTTTAGCTGATGTGGTCGATAGGGATTTATATACGCTTGGATAGAGAAATTCGACATAGTATTGTTTTAAAAAGCTGGGTAAATGAAATAATCTTACCCAAAATATATTTGGATATAACGAAAGCATACATATTGGAATTATCTAATATATATTGAATGTGTTGGTTGAAATTATGATCGAATAAGATTTGTAATTGAGTTGGTTATATAAATAACCAATCGGAATATTATATAACTATAATACGCAAAATTAGATGAACTAAATCTGAATTTAAAACCAGAATTGGAATTAAAACTCTAGAAACTTGGAAAAGAGTTGGAAATAATATTTGGTTAAATGTATGGAAATTTAAAAATCCTAGGGAAATTTGGAAATGTTTTCCAAGTGTTGAAAAGTACATTTTGAAGTAAAATTCAAAATGTAAGTGTTTTAAAATGAATTTTGAAAGTCATATAGTACTGAACTCACTTTGTTCGTGGAAAATAATTCTGATAATGACGGCCGCATCATTAGTGTTCATTTCTGAGTTTCTAAGTGACGGATTACTATCAAAGATTTTGTTTTTGAATTGTTGAGAGGAAACAAGTTGTCAGAAATTCAAGTGTTTTGAATAATATATGATTTCAAACTGATTTGAAATAAATCCCAGGAATTTGAATTCTGAAATAAAGATTTAACTTATGGAGTTAAAATGGTAAAAGTGGAACTTTAACTAGGATAAACAAAATTGGACTGAATTTGGAACGATCCAGAATGGAAATTGTAAAAGAGAAATATTCGAGATTCGAGTTATTAAAATGAATTGATTCTTGGAGAATAAGAATCGTATTTTGAATTGGGAAATGAAGATAACTGATTTGAGAAATAAATCAGTAAATGGAATTGGAGTAGAAATAGAAATTTGGCTTAGTAAATGCGAAAGATTGGTTTTAAAATGGATTGATGGGAAATCAACCAAGGATGTTTGGAAATATGTTAAAGCGATAGCAAATGGCAGAGATAGAGTTAAATGCCATAAAAAAGGTACAAGTTTACATTATATTCGAGTATGAAATTTATGAGCCATTTTTGGAAGGTCGTTTGTTTTGGAATGGAGAAGGCTTAGAGAGGCGAGTTGCAGTTGTACCAATTGAGTCGTGCAAAGGAGACACTAGCGAAATTTTTCCAAAATTTAAAAAGTTAGAAAAAAATTTAGGAAAATTTTGATAATTGGGAATCGACTTGTCAATCATATAAGAGATTAGAAAACCCGATTGGTCAAACAAGTTGATAATTTAATTTAAAAATCAAATTGGAATAAATGAGGGAATTTACAAGATGACATACAGGTTAAGGATAAGTATGTGATAATAGATTGTCCAAAATAGATGGACATATCGTTTGGATGAAAAATAAAAGGGTTGGGTATTGATATAAGGATAAAAGATTCGACGCAAGTATTGAGTTATGGAGATGTGAAGTATGAAATTTCAACCGAGCAGGTTGTGAAGAGTTAGAATTAGAGCATCTTCACTTCTTAGCAATTTCGAGGACGAAATTATTTTAAGAGGGAAGGAATGTAACGTCCCGCATTTTTATCGGTATGTATATGAATATTTAAATCAGTTTAAATGTTGAATTCTTAATATAAGTGGATTTATATATTTAATTAAAATGAATTTGAACGTATAAGAATATATATTAAATATAATCGAGCCCGTTGTATCGCGGTAGTTCGTAATTTAACGTTCTGGACTTCAACTGAGTGTACAGGACTCTTTATAAATCGGATTTCCTCGAAACAAGAAACATTGGAATCTATTAAACAATATTTTTCCAATAGAAGAAAAATTTGAGATTTCGGATTATATATTGTAAGTTATGTCCAAATTAAATATTCAGAATAGCAACAACATATTCGTTTATGGCCACAACGGTTATTTAAATATATTTAAATATCGGATTCGAATTTGGACAAGGTTCTTTTGAGACGTAGTGATAATTTAATTTTTAGAATTTTACTGTAATTTTTAATTAATTAAATAAGCGACTTTTTATTTGGAGTATTTTGCACCCTGTGACAACATTTTAGGGTTTCACAATATGAGTTAACCTATTGATATTATTATATTTTTGGGATCGTGACACCTCGCTGGACATGACCGTATTCTTATTTCTGTCCGTAGAGAGTCGGACACGAACAAAATTTTACGCAATGGGAACCCTTAATAACATCTAATGTAAAAACAAGAAACATATATATCAATCTTCTGCACACCCATAACCTATAAGTCCTATTCTCTTTTTAACTCACCTAATTCCACCATCATGAATTGTCATTTGTCTTGAACCATGCTTCAGTAGGAAATTTTCAAAGCAATTGTACCAAGCCAACACATGCCTATACCCTGTCTACTACAAGCCGTGACTGGGCAAATCAAACTTAATGAAAACTGCGAAGCTATTACATCATATGTCCCCTAAACTTCATGCTTAAGGAATACAGGCTCCTCTTTTTCGAATAGCCTAAAATTTTAAAATATAATTTGCATAAAAACAAAAACGAGAGTAGAGTATTATATGTTATTTTCTTACCTTAGCATTTAAGCAAGGTACAGATCCTTTCAGTAGGCAAATTTGTCAACTATCCTATCTTGTAGACTACTTAGACTACTGTGAGCTAATGTAAAGGCACATCAATTTAATGAATACTGAACAGTAGGCATGTGCTCTACTCCTTAACCGCTAAGGTTCCCTGGTCTATTTACTACACCCTTCACTTCTTCCTGAAACAAAAAACTCCTCTGCAAAAAATAAACACTCAGCCTCCATTCAAATACAGAAAATATAATGCATTTATATAAACGAAAACCTTGAGTTACTCAAAATCTAAATGAATTCACCGTTCTCATTTCAGCACACTGAACTTCGACTGGAACTAGGAACGAAAATCTGGGCTCGCTGACAGGCCGTGTTTGGGTTTGGTTTGTGGTTCAAAGGAGAAGGCCTGGGACTGCCCAGTTATGTGCATGTAGGAGGAATGGATATGGTGCATGAAAACGGCAATGGTGGTTTTAAACGAAGTAGCGTCGAACTTATGAAGAGAAACTTGGGTGTGGAGTGAAGGGTGGTAGGGGAGATAATGGGGGAAACTAGCAGGTAATGTGTTTATTTAATGGGAGGAAGAGTGTGGTTACATACAAAATAGTATTGGAGGGGGTTGGATTAATGTTGTATTTATATGGGAGCTCGTGTTTTTAAACTAGCAGGAGGAGCGGTAGTGCATTCAGCATGGGGATGGGGTGTTTGCGGAAACGAGATGACTAGGGGGTCGGGCGTACGCTATTTAACGTGAATGATGGAGAAGTGGCTTGCTAAATGTATGGAGATGGGATGTTTGTACACAGGAAACTTGGTGAACAATGACAGCACGTTGAAATGGGGTAAACAAATAAATGGTACAAAGTGGTTTTAAGGCAATAGGATTGCACTAATGCATGGTATGCAAGTAAAAGGAGGGCATGTTGGCATTGGTAAAAAGTGAAAGAAGGAAGCAGGCGCAGGCTGATAGTGTGAGTGTGGGAAAAGGGTAGCATTGTTTTAATGTTTTGAAGTTGAGGAAAAACACGGTATCGGTTAAGTTGCAGGAAGCTTCCAGGAGCATGCGGCTTGTTTTATGTAAGAAAGAGGAACTATTAACGTGGGTTTTTAACTGGTTAATAGGTCGGGCAGCATGTTAGTGAGGCCATACGTAAAAGAGGGGAAAGAAAAGAAAAATCAAAATGGAGGAAGGGCTGAAAAGGTCGAGCATTTTGTTGTGTGGTTCTGAGATGGGAAGGAGGAGTGTTAGTGAAGCAGGTTCAAGTTTGAAACGGGTCGGACGTGTTAATGAGAATTGCGAGCAGTTTGATATGTTGAAACCTTACAAAGACAGGCTACGTTCTGAAGATGGTTCGGAATCATTGGGGGCTCGTCAGAAATTATGGCGAAATAAAACGACTGATGTGGATCAACTAACGCAAATCGTTATTTAACGGTTAACGCACATAGGTGAGTAAATTCAGTAACTCTGATCTATTTTAAAATATTATAATTATATTTTAATATTGGTCGAATGCTGTGTGATGGTCATTTAGGTAGATTACAATTAAATTGGTTGAATAATATATATCGTTGCATATGCATACATCATTGGTTGGATACAGATCCCATCGATTACGATATTCCCTAGTATGGAATTAGTGTTAATTGTGTTGACTAACATCTGTGGATGCAGGAAACCGGTTGGAGGAATCCAACCGGATTCATCAATATTTGCATGTAATAATTGTTTTATATTATTCATATATGCACTGTTTGAACCCAAATGACATTGAAACCCCATGTGAATATTGTTGTTGAATGGAAATTCAACGTTATTTTGATTTAATCAATAAATGATATCGATTAAGAAAGTGACAACAATCGACCATAAACCCATCCTTTTTGTTATGAAGTTAAATGGGCCATAAGGAAAATCAATGAAGTTTGATTATTAAAATTATATTTTTATAATTAAACGATGTTTAAACTTATAATAAAAGTTTTATTATAAATATTTTATAGTTCATTCGTTTTATAAAGTAAATATAAACGATTGTTTGACTTTTAAATAAAAGTTTTTTTTTTTTTTGAAAATGGGTAAACCGCCTCGTTAAAAACCTGTGCTCGTATTCGGCGTGAATACGAGACAGGAAAAAAGAGTGCGGCGCTTTATTGACATCTCATCAATAAAAAAGTACATGAAACGTACCATGGGCAAAGCAACAAAAAGAAACAAAAAGCCCAACCCAATACAAGATCATAAAACAAGAAAACAGCTGATTACACAACAAAGCCCATACAACACGTACTGGTAACACGGAAAAGAAGCCACGTGTACCACTTCAAAAGCTCCATCTCGCGTTCAAAGAAGGAAAGCAACACTTCAAACCCTTTTTTCAGCATCTATGGCGGCTGCCGTCTCCTGTATCCACACCATCAAAGCCCCAATTTTCCAGCACTCGCGAGTCTCCAAAAGGTAGCCTCTTTTTTGATTTCTTCATCTGGTATTTGATATCTAACTCAATAATTTCCCAAGTTGGAATTTATGTTTGCTTATTTTACCGTGTAACCAAGCATTTCTCGCACTCCAGATGTGATAAACAACAGAAACCACGCTGCAGAAGGCCAGATCTTGCATAAATCCTTTGTTTGCAAACTTCCTCTTGAGGAACCGTAATTCATCTTTAAGAATAATCGACCCCGTCCAACTTGGAGTTAGATCCATCTTCATTCTGCATCTGGTCCACAGATATGCTGAGTACGGACATATAAAAAAAAGGTGATCTCTATTTTCCTCATTTTCCTGACAAAGGACGCACATAGGGTTGATGTCATATCCCCAATTTAGCATACGGTCTTTAGTATCTAATCTATTCATCATAGCCTTGTACATGCATAATGACATTTTAGGACTGTTTAAATAATGCCAAGTTAAATAAAAGTTTATAAAGCTATAATCATCCTACGAGTTAATATTTTTGGATAATTATTTTTAAACAAACAATTTAGAATTAATTAGATTAATTATATTAATCTAATGGTAAGAAGTAATTAAAATCAGTTAACGAACTAACTGATGGTTTGAAGTTGATTTTAAAATTGATTATTTAATAAATTGATTTTTCAATTAATCGAATACTAATGACTTAGCGAGAAATTGATCAAAATAAATAAGATTTCTTATTAATTACTTTTCAATTAATGAAGTTTAAAAGATTATTGAACTAAGCATAATTAGTTATTATTTATTTAAGCAACCAATCAGTTATGAAGTAAACTGTTTACTTCAGAAACGATGAAGTTAATTACTATTTAATTATCTTAATTAAAGCAAGTGTTTCTTAAATGGAATTTATTTAAGATAGTATTAAGTTTGTAATGAGATGTTTTACTTGAATTAAATAATTCGAATGAAAGAGAATTAACAGAAGACAAGGAGTGTTAAAGAGTTTGGGTAAAGGAATTATAAATGGGGTTGTATAACGAGATCGTAGTGAAGGATCAATATTTAATATAAATAGCCATAAACAACAGAGATTTCAAAGTAAGTACATGACATTATAAAACTATATTGTAAATTGAAACAAGAAATACAGTTTGATTAAGATTAGAAATAATAAAGAGTTAGCATTACAGACTTATATCTATTCTAAGGTAAGAACGTCGTCGATCAAGGACTGAGAGGTAAATAAAATACACCAACTTGAACGACTTCACAATTATCAAGGAATGATATCAGTTTGTAATTGAAAGGGACATCGAGATTAGGTATAAAAGGGGGAATATTATAGTGCATTGCATTAGTTATAAAAGGGGGAATATTATAGTGCATTGCATTAGTTGTAAAAGGGGGAATATTACAGTGTATTGCATTAGTTATAAAAGAGGGAATATTACAGCGTATTGCAAGTTTTTAAAATTATAACAATAAATTAACATTGTTAACCAAGCTTAATCATGATTATTTTATATAAAACTATTCCCTAGAAAGGTTTGGAATTCACTATTCTCAAGTGATAAGATAATAATTATGTTTTCCCCTGAAGAAGTGAAAATGAATTATACAAAGTTGTAAATAGAAGTAAATAATTGAGATTTAATATATATTACTCGTACTGAAGGGAACTCTTTAAAATTTGGGAATGTGATAAAAACATTTGAGTTTATATAACATGTCATTCGACATTGTTACGGATCATATAAGAAATGGTAACTGAATATTGAACAAATAATATATATGGTTATTTCCGAACTAAAGGAAGGCTAAACGAGTTTAAATCAAATAGGAGGTCGATATTAAATTATAATAGTATTTATTATTTAAATGAAGAATTGTTTGATAAACGAAAGCAGATTGCTATAAGAAATAAATGTTCACATTTCAAAGTGAATAAGTTTTTAAAAAAAAGCAAATGTTTGCAAATTAAGTAGTTAAAATGGAAATTGGAAATGTTTTCCAAATGTAAATAATGTATATTTTCTAATATACCAGAAATAAGAAATGTGAAAAGATGAGAATGTTTTTGAACATTAACAATATATATATCTGGAATATGGGAGGATAAAGGCTTATAATAACTGAAAAAAAATTCCAAGAAATGTCAAGGGCTAATCAGGGTTTTGGAAAATATCTGGAAAGATATGGAAAATTGGGAAAGTAAATGTTAAATAAAAAAGGCCAGTGATTTGTTTGATTCTTAGTGTAATTTTGAATGGATGTTTGTTTTACTTTGATAGTTAAATAACCGACTATCGAATGTTTTGACCATCGTTGTCAATACAGAGAGACCGGTTGGATATATTATCCGAAAACCACTCCGTATAGGCATAAGCGCTGTGAATTAGATTATGCTGATGACAATTGAAGACAGAGTGAAATGCAAGGGTCGTTCTTTTCTAGAATGGTGCTTCCTGTTTGTCCAGACCCAGGACAACTTGTATGGACGAGTGTCTGGAAGAGTATACCTAACAAATCACATATGGTTGTTCTTTTAAAGGTATTAGGTCTGGTGGTGGAGGAATTCATTCCTCTTAGCTTTTTATACCCGTGATATTTTTGGAAATCGATTAGTGAATTGATGGGTTTGACGATGTGGCATTCAAAGTGAATGGTGATCAGATGTTCTGCCACGATTATAACCTCAAGCCTCACAACCGGGAAATGACAAAAATCCGGCAGGCAGCATGGCTATGTGGGTCACTCCCATTCGAGTGTATTGCCACCATCTAGAGAAAATTCGTATTTGTTCTTCTTTAATTTCTGTATCTTCGGATAACGGTTATGTGGCCCGACCGTACGTGGCAATATATTCGATACACTCAAGGGAAATGAGTGGTCCGTCCATGTTTATGTGTGGGCTGGTCTTACTATTATCCATTTGTTTCAAAAGGGTTTTCTAAATTAAACAATATGGTTGGAGTTTACTCACACCAGTCCCATGACTGACCCAGAGTTTATTTTGTGTGTTTTCCCTAAACTCTTGGGTGCCCAAAATTTGTACGGGCAGTCATGTGTTCAGGCTTTGCAGATTCACTTGGAGGAGCTCAAAGCAGGAAGCTTCACCACTGGTTATTGGAGATTATTTCCGCTGTGATATATATGAGTTGTATTCTGATATGGTATGTATATATAAAAATTCAGATTTGTATTTCAAAATGTGTTATACATTATCTTTTATTGTTCCGCTGTGAGATTCGTGTTTACTCTGATACTGTTTAGGTATTGATGTTCTTCTTCTTCTTCTATTCTATTAGTTATATTTTGTATTTCTCATCCTCTTATTTCTTTCTATTAAAGATCTATATTTTCGTGCACTTTGAGTTGAATATGTAGGATATTAGTCTGCCTAAATTGTTACGGATTTTCGGGCCTTTACAATATACCACTTTCAAAACTTGAACATAAATTCTGATGATGTTTCGAACCACCATCAACATCTCCGGGCGACTAAAGTGTAATTTTATATCTATTCAGTATATTTAAGACTTCGTACATACACTAGCTAGGCGTATATCCAAATATTTAAATACTCGATTGTCCACAATTCAATATAAAATAAATAATCAAATACGTATAATAAGATTTAAATTTTCAAAACAAAGTTAGTTTTCATTTTTATTTATTTTAAAAATAACACTCTTAACACTCGTTCTAGTATACTACTGATCCCATCTCTAATGAGTTATTCTTATTGGATATAACTAATCCAATCTCTGATGAATTCTTGAATTGTTAGGATTGCCTCGCATGTTGTTAAGGAGGAATGATGGTTTGGAATTAATAGTCCCATATCATGGAATATATTGAAGGGATTGTGTAAAATATGAGCTGGTAGGCGCGTAACATAAGGGATTCCTTTTGTTATATGGGAGTTGTGTGCCAGCTCATATGCATGCAAGGAAGGGGGCATTGTTCCGACCGTCGTTACATAACGGTGGTATCGGAGCCGAAGGTTACGGACTGGGCCATCCAGGCAAGGCAGTGCTCTCAAAAGATACTCGTAAGATGCGAGTCAAGGGGGAGATTGTTAGGGTTGCCTCGCATGTTGTTAAGGAGGAATGATGGTTTGGAATTAATAGTCCCATATCATGGAATATATTGAAGGAATTGTGTACAAATATGAGCTGGAATTAATAGTCCCATATCATGGAATATATTGAAGGAATTGTGTACAAATATGAGCTGGTAGGCACGTAACATAAGGGATTCCTTTTGTTATGTGGGAGTTGTGTGCCAGCTCATATGCATGCAAGGAAGGGGGCATTGTTCCGACCGTCGTTACATATAATGTATCTTGTTTTCGAGCTCTGTAAACCAAAGCTCTGATACCAAATGTAACGACACAAACTTCCCCATAAAGGAAAGTACGGATAGCTTTGAGAACAACACTCATCAGAACACAAACAGAAGAAGATTTTCATTGCTATTAAAACAACTACATCAGAGTATAAGAATATAATAGAGTATGAATAAATATTTTACATTTGATAAATACAATATCAGAGATTTAAATTACATTTAAATAGCAGCGGAAAAATAATAAAAAATACAACCGAAAGAAATACACGGATACAGAGCTTTCCGAATATCTCTTCAGCGGTAAACCAGGATCCTGTGAAAATAAATCTGCAAAACCAAAACTACTAGTTGCCCATGTGGAAAATATGGGCACCCAGAGTTTAGGTTAAAACAATAAACTCCAGGTCAGTCATGGGACTGGTATGAGAACTCAAAAACAGTTACTAAATTGATTTTAAAGTTAGGTAAATCAAGGGACCTCGCCGCTAATGCGGAACGGGTTTCCTCCCAAGAATACCAGTGCACAAAATAAATAGTGCAATGCTCTTTAGAAAAATGAAACCATTATAAGACTCGAGTCCCATGCAACGCAAGCCGAAGGATAGAGTTTTACCTTATAATGGTCAAAAAAATGGTTAATACGCGAAATTCATCTTTTATACTGTAAGTGCACAGTGTAGAAATCAATTTCGAATATAAATGTATCAATCCTAGGTAGCATAATATATCATTTAAGCGGCATAATATATTATGTCACCGTATAGGTATGCAACAAAAACGTAAAGCTCGTATTTGAAAATTGGGCTTCCATCATGATGGTTGCTGATTCGAAAGATCTATCGCGAATGTATCTCCACGGCTTATGTCTCGGCAAGAGAAAACACCGTAATACATATACTACGCACTTTGGATGAGCATCAATATGTTCTATCCCCATGGGATTTGGCTGAAATGACCTATCCCAATCTCCAAGGGTGGAGCGACCACACCCAACACAACTCGGCCGATCAAATCCATATATATGTATATATAAAGTATATTGGTCAAACCTACTAATCAATCAAATCATTCACCATCATGCCGGGGTGTGAGGATCGCGAAGTAACGTTGTACACAAAGCTATGCTAATTAAAGTTGTGCGTTGATCATCATCCACAAGGCTCTACTTTTCAATAAAAGCCTTGATCCATGCATCTTAACATGTCACACTGTCAATCCATGGCATATCATTGATCATCTACCAATATATATAACCTCTGAGCTTGTACGTCTCAAAGAAGGGTGTTAAGCAGAGAATAAATTCTCCACCACCAAACAGATATATATATATATATATATATATTGCAGAGATCAATGAATACAGCATAAAGGAATACAACGTCAGACATACCATCCATTTACAAGTCCATTCTGGGTCTGAACGAAACCGAAGGCACCTTATTCCTCGTCCTATATGTCCAATACAGGGGAGAGGTCCTCGCATATCCGTCGAACTGCAAGTACGTTTCACAACTTATTACCTTGTCTTGGGTGTACGGCCCAATCAAGACATCAGTAATCGCCAAAACAATGTGAAGAACTCCGGTCTTCATCTACTGTCTTCATCTTCGACTCTTGATCGTCGTAGAAATTATTCAGAATGGGTTAAACCCGGTCTTTCCGTATAATTCGCGTATTTTATAAATAAGTGCTATAAAAACACATCAAACGCCTCATTCCAATTCAGAATATTCTTTTAATAAAATATTCACATTACTAGGGAAAGGTTCCCATTAATTTTATCAAAAATAAATTCTTCAAATTTATTATTTGGTCTTCCTATGGATCTTGTTTCAAAATATTTTGTTTTATCTTTATCAATTCTAAACCAAATTGAGGTTTATTAACTAGTCGGTATTAGCGAATCTTACAAAAGTAATCCTTTATTTATCAAACCCAATCCCAACCTATTCATCCCACGGAGAAAAACTGGCAGTACTCTATATCTAACACCCACTGTGTTATCGATAAATTTAATTAGCATTTCGTGTTCAAATCTAATTAAAGATTTTACTATCGTCTGGAGTAAAACAGGTGGTACTCCATTGTTGATCATTTCAAGATTCGATAAATTTAATTATCTCATTCTCATTTCAATCTAATTAAAAATTATAGAAACTCCAATTTGATTTTAATATCAAAATAATTGCTTTATGGTTATTCAAATTTAAAAATAATCTTATCTTTAACTGGGTTAAAGAACTAATGCCATTTTAAAACATTGTTCACAATAAATCCAAAATCCTATTCCGTTCAATTCCAATTTAATATATTTAATTGGAAAACTTCTCTTTAGAAAATTCTATTAAATCTTTATTAAAAGATTAATAAATTACAAGCCATAACTTCACTATTAATTGGGTTTTAAGAACTAATGTCATTTGAAACATTGTTCACAATCAACCCAAAAATCAATTTCCTTTTAATTTCAATTATGTTTGTTAATTGGAAAATTCTCATTTAAATCTTAATTAAAAGATTTATTCTTTTCTCAAATAGGTTTAAGAACAGTGTCATTTAAGACACCATTCCATCAATTACATGCAAATTTATCCAATCCATATTCATGTAAGAAATTATATTTTTAACATATGATTCTTTTAATCCTAACTAACATGATAAAAGTGACAATTCGATGATAAATCATATTTTAATATCTAATTCTCTTTATTGCAACAAACATACAATGAAAATGTAATTTCCATGGTCAAATCTTTTATTTTAAAACATGTCTCATTTTATGCGACAAACATACAATGAAAACATGATTTTCATTAAATGATCTTTTATTTAAAAACATGATTCAATAAAAATGTAATTTTTATCATCAAATCTTTTTAATGAAAACATGATACAATAAAAATGTAATTTTTATTGTCAAATCCTTTTAATGAAACATGATATAATAAAGATGTAATTTTTTTTTTAATATCTAATCTTTTTAATGAAACAAAACTACATTAAAGATGTAATCTTTATTTTCTAACGTTACTAATAAAACAGAACAATAATAAAATGATTTTTCTTATCTAATCTTTTTATTGAAACAAAAATGACAATACAAATATGTTCTTTTTATTCTAATCTTTTAGTGTAACAAAATGACAATAAAAATGCATTCTTTCTATTCTAATCTTTTTATTATAACAAAATGACAACAAAAATGTATTCTTTCTATTCTTATCTTTTTATTGTAATAAAAATGCATTCTTTCTGTTCTAATCTTTTTATTATAACAAAATGACAATTTAAATGTATTCTTTCTATTCTAATCTTTTTATTGTAACAAAATGACAACAAAAATGTATTCTCTCTATTCTTTTTATTGTAACAAAATGACAACAAAATGTATTCTTTCTATTCTAATTTTTTTATTGTAGCAAAATGACAATAAAAAAGTATTCTTTCTATTCTAATCTTTTTGTTGTAGCAAAATGACAATAAAAATGTATTCTTTCTATTCTAATCCTGCAAAATGACAACAAAAATGTATTCTTTCTATTCTAATCTTTTTATTGTAATAAAATGACAATAAAAATGTATTCTTTCTATTCTAATCTTTTTATTGTAACAAAATGACAATAAAAATGTATTGTTTCTGTTCAAATCTTTTTATGGTAACAAAATGACAATAAAAATGTATTGTTTCTATTCTAATCTTTTTATTGAAACATAACTTCAATAAAAATACAATCTTTATAATCTAATCTTTTTATTGAAAACAAACTTCAATACAAAATACAATCTTTTTAATCTAATTTTTTTTATTGAAAACAAACTTCAATAAAATACAATTTTTTATCTAATCTTTTTATTGAAAACAAACTTCAATAAAAATACAATCTTTTTAATCTAATCTTTTTATTGAAAACAAACTTCAATAAAAATACAATCTTTTTATCTAATCTTTTTATTGAAAACAAACTTCAACAAAAAATACAATATTTTTAATCTAATCATTTTTATTGAAAGCAAACTTCAATAAAAATACAATCATTTTAAATAAAAATGTCCTTTTACATTATTAATGTTCTTTTGTAACAATAAAAATATTTTATTTTATTGTTAATCAAAATATGTCAATTTACACGTTCCTAAATGTAAATAAAAGAATAATTTTTATTCTAAAACATATTTTAATGATTCATATGTACTTACATAAAAATAAAAAGATATTTTTTATTGTAAAACAAATTCTGATAATTTTTACGTTCCTACATACAATAAAAAGAATAACTTTTTATTTTAAAATAGTCAGTTATTTCCGAATTGGAAGAAGTCCCAATCGATTACTATATAGTTTTAGTCATATGGGTTTCATACATCGCATGTATTCTATAATCATGATATATAATCACTAAACATCCAAATAACAACCAGAGTGCATTCTACAACTAATCACAAGGGAGGTGTGTGATCAAAATATCATCTCAAGACCTGTGTGTGGTTTCAACCAACACATATATAATAAATTATATGTGCACTTGGGCGATGTGTAAAAATTATCGTCCCAATCACATAAACAAGTCGAATAACTTGTAAATGGAAGTGTAATCATATTTAAATTATCATAAATATAATAACATTATTTTGACATGTTAAATATTGCAAAACTCGATCATAACATCACATAACAACACAACATTTCGTCCAACCAAATATTACAATTATAGACAATTCATATACTTTCAGTTATAAAAATAAATAATTGTACAAAAGGGTTAAGTGAGAAAGAGTTCTCACCTTGGTTTTCACCCCGTTGGTCTTTAATTGATGGTTTGGTTCTAATTTTGGCCCAAAATCTAACTTTCTCCAAAATTGACAAAATTGGTGTCTATGCGAAGCTCTCGACTCAACGATCGCGGCGGATCCAGTTACATGCAAATTGGGATTCGTGAGAAAAAGATATTAATATATGAACATAAAATGTTATTTATATAATAAGATCATTATTCACCTTCTTCTCCAAACGACACCCTCAACTTAACATGCTCGCCATGGCCAAACCGTAAGTCGGAATTGCACGAAACCAGCGCCATTCTCTCTAGCTTCGCTCCCTCTTACCACGCCTAGTGGTCCCCCTCCAGTTCGCCACATGGGCCCCACGATCTGACGTTAAACGGAAATCTGAAGTTTACGTTCATTTGGGTGTTGCGGCCGCCTCAGTGCTCCAAATGCCCCCAAATTTTTACAGTAGCTCGGTCTCGACCTTCTGAACAACTTCTCTTTTGGTCACTTCGCCTGAAAATGCACGGATTGGCAGAAAATTGCTCATTTTCAAGACTGCCTCATTTTCTAGCACCCCTCCAATGAACTTTATATTCCGGCCAACTCCGGCCACCTGAGATCATGCCACCACCACCAAAACCTTCGTATACTTCCACTCTACCTTCCCACCAAACGGCTCGACCTAATTCTCGTTCGTTTGATTGGAAAACCCATAATTTTGAAATCAGTTTTCTACCTTAAAAGCTCGATCCCGGCGAATCCAGGAGATAGAGATGATGAAGATCTACAATACCCAGAAACGGTTTTGTCTAATTGTGTACGGATTGAGAGACATAAATTATTTAGTTTCAGGGTCCTTTTTGCAAATATTATTAACGAGGAAGAGAACTACCGCCATGGAAAAGGAGGAGGAGATTAGGGTTTGTGTTAGGGTTAGGAGAGAGTTTAGGATATTTTATAGTGGTGAGGAATTTTATTAAAACCCCTTGTATGTTTAATTATGCTTAATTACAATATTTTCCCTCTTTATCGAATTAATTTATTCAATTTTAGTCCTTTTCATGGTTTAAAAATCCGCGTGGTCACCTACGGATTCCATTCTCGATGAAAATTGGAACATAACTACTCCTTGACATTACGGATCCAAATAAACTAGTCTCGTTAAATTTTGAGTCCATATGCACAAATAGTTAATTTTTAAAGTCAGATAATTGACTGTCTTCACACTGTAAAATCAATTACGACCACATACTGACTCCAAAAATTATGAATTTTGGAATCTACCAATAATTTAATACTCAGGATCAGTGGTTTCATTGAATTCGGAGGTCATTTGCAAAGTTTCACTTTTTAAGGCGTATATATATTATATTAAAAATATATATTTATATAAATAAATTCCGTATCTCGAAATATATCAGTGCTTATACTTTTCGAATTCAGAAACATCGTTTTGAACTCAATGGAAGTGGTCTCGAGTCCAAATTTATTTGTATGTGAAAAGTAGCTTTTGGGCCATATATTATATCTATATATATTCTATAGCGTTTCTCTGAAATTTTAATTTTGTTATAACTTACAATTTATAAACTGAAATCTCAATTTCTCATATTCATTAGAAAGATATCTTCGATACAATCCTAGCGTTTCTTGTTTCATCCAATTCAGACTTATAATGAATTTTATCTATTTATTCAAAGTTTAAAACTGAAATTTCAAACTACCGCGCCATTTCAGGCTTGTAATATAATTAATATTAATTTATAAATTCTAACTTCGATTAAAATAAATTTTCAGTCATTATTATTTTAAATATCCAAAATTAGTTAAACCGATCAAAAATAAAATTTTAAATTTGTTCAGAAATTCCGGGTTGCTAAATTTTCCGCTGCGTGAAATTTCTATTCGAAGTGTATATATATGTTATCTATGAAAATGTAATTCCTTACAGGAACCAATGACCCGTTTAGAATGGTTCAAAGTTTCGATGGGCCTTTTCTATGTTGAAATTTAGGTCCATTCCGGGAGAGTTATTACAAGCATACATGAAGAGGAGTTCTCATATTTCACAGTCAAACACATTTATTTTATCCAAAATTTTAAAGGCATGTTTGTCAACATTAAAAGAGGGAGACTGTTGAATATATGTTTTTTGTTTGATAATAACAAACATATATTATTCTATAAATATATTTGTATTTGTACTATTCTATACTTGATCTCATACAGGAATAAATTTTTGTATTGAACGATAATACTATTGCGCAGAATTTAAATATTCACACTAGTATTCATTATTCGGTAAAATAATTTATTTCACACATTCAGAACAGTACGTCTTTTAATAACTCACTTCTATGCATTTCATTTGTCACATTCACTTACATATGTTCCCCACTACAATTCACTCATGTCACTCGGTTATACACATTCTGTAACAACCCGGAATTTTGATAATAAATAGTTATTTAATTAGAATCTCAAATATAAGAATTTTTTCAAATGACGGAATTTGACCATGAAACTTTAATCGATGCGTTCATCTCGGAATTCTAGTCAACTTTCATGTTTGAAGTTTCGGGAAAGGAGTCCGTATGAAAAAGTTACAGATGAAATACAAAAATGGATGAAAAACAAATAAATCGGAATTCAAATATATATTGTACCTTATATAACTAGCCGACCTGGGCATATGATGGCCCAGGCGGTCGACCGCCACGGTCGACCTACTGGGAGTCAGTTTGCCCAGTGACGGCTAGGACTGGTAAGGTTTGGTTTCTAAAATATATAAAATGAATGGATGGATATGAATTAAAACTAATCCAATGGTTCAAGGCCAATTCCACCCCTATAAATAAAGGGGTAGAGCCTCATTCTTTTCCACACAAATATGTAGTGGCTGTGGAGCTCTGCCATTTTCTTCCTCCAAACCTAATTTCTTAAATAAAAGTATATTCTTATACAACAAATCAAATCCAAATCACATATGATTGAGACGATTATCAATTCCAACGGAAAATTGCAAATTAGCTCTCAGCAGCAGAGTCTCCCCTCTCTTCCTATTTTCTTACATCTCTACAGATCTGGAATTTTCTCCTTTTCAGATAAATTGTAGATTTATAACAATTTGGGAATTGTAGGCCTAGAAGGGTTCAAACTTTGGATTTGGATGCTACAAGGTGAGTGGAAAATTTATGAATACATTTATAATAACTTAACTTTTTGGTTTGAACTAGATCTAAATTTTTATGCCTATTTTCTACCAGATCTGCTCATTCAACCATCACATCTGATTATAAACATTGTTAAAACTTGTAAATTGTAAGTCATGTTTGTGCATAATATCAATTGTAGGATTCTTTAACCTGTTCACACATGTTCCTACAACTATGTTGTAAAATATGTTGTAGTTGTTGCATAACACTTTAGATCTAGAAATCGGTCCCATTAAACACGAATTAGATGTAGTTACATCCCAGATCTTTAGTTCAGTGTCGAATAAAATATGTGAATTTGGGTAAAAAGATGCAATTGACAAATTATGTGATTGTAACATTAAAAGAAATATGCCCATTTGTATTCAATATTGTTTGGTTTTGTCTTAATCCTTGTAAATATGTCATTTTCCTCCTTTTGAATAAAAAGGTATTATTTTGAAATCACAAGAGACATGATAAAAAGGATTAAAAAGGGAAAAGTGGTGCAAATGTACATATAAATATATATGCGTAATTTGCATCAATTATTCCAAATTATATATTTACATATATTTCGTCTGATTTGGAAATATATCAATTCCATTAATTAGGCATTATTTACAATGATTGCGACTAACGGTCTTTTGGGGGATTCGAAACCTTTTGGCAAGATTGAATGCAAAAGGGAATGTTTGGTTATTGATTAAACCAAACCATTTAATTAAAAAATAAGAATAGGAATAATAATAATATTAATATTAATAACTACGTTGACCGCATGAAAACATAAATATAAATATATACATATTATCTGTCCAAATCCATGTAAAACAATAAAATATACATTGTATTGAATGTTCGAATGTTTAGATAAGGCCAAATTATGGAATTATGTGTAAATGTAATCCATATTGAATTAATATATTTGTGGTGATCATTTGTAGCAATCGATATAAATAACTGTTATAAATAGGACCGCAAATAAATAAATGACCATTGTAACCAATATTAATTGTGGGAAAATAAATGTGATAGGATAATGGTTACAATTCCTATAATCAATTAGGATAAATGTTGTAAGCCCCAATTAGAAAATTTGAATTTAGAACCGCATTTAGACACGAGGTTAATTAAGCATAACTTGTGGAAGAAGTCTGCCTTGAACCAACCGGCAAATCCAGCATCCACAGATGGTCAGCTTAATGTGAGGGGTATAATGCACAATATAAACGTACAAAGGCATGAGATTATGTTCAACTTATGGTAGAAGTCTGCTCGGAACCGACCGGCAAATCCAGCATCCACAAGTACTTAACTTAATGTGAGAGGCCTGGTGCATGAATATATATATAATAGTCAACTAATAAATAAATAAATAAGAATATTAAATGTATTTTGTGGTACAACAAATAGACACTTCAGGACTGATAAAATAAGGATATCCAGAATTAAGTGTTGCCTTAGTCAAAATATGACCGTTATGGTCATAAAGGCAATAAACCTATGGATAGAAGAAAAGGGATTTATGGGTACTGAACTACCGTTTAAATACCAAGTCCAATTAAGAAAACATTTAAACAAGTATCCAAGGGTAAAGAGGATAAAACTTTCCTTATTTGTAATTAATTAATATAGAACTTATGAATAAAAGTTAGAATTGGACTTAGTAGGTTAGTAATGTGAAACTTAATTAACCGTAGGAACCCATGACGATAATTAATCATGTGTCTATAGTATTTGCGTGGAGAGAGAGACTAAACAGGAGTGAATTAATAACGTAGCCCGCCTTATCCAATAGGTAAAAGTATTAAAGGCTAATGAGGTGCGAGCCTAATAACCTTCGTGTATAGCCCGCTTCCTGCGTCTTAAGCTGTTGGAGTTGAAGAGTCCACCTGGGAGTAGGTCTTTCAGTTTAGGGTTTTTTAATGGAAGGTGTGTGTGGGCCTACACAAAACTAGAAACTAAGACATCAGATATGGCTACCTATCATACGGGAAGTAGTAAGCGACTAAGGGGGTTATCTAATAAGGTCGGCTAGATGGTATAGCAAATGATAAAACACTATCTCTCACCTTATATGGGGGTACGAGCATATGCGTGAATGACGGAAGCCTTAACTAGTAGGCCCCATAGCTAGTGCCCTGCAGTTTATGTTAACGTCGAATCAGTTATCGAGGAATAATAAGTGGTCAGAATAAAAGTGTGTATATATAAAAAAAACCATAACTAGGGGTCTAACCTCGATTAAATAACCAGCCATGTTTTGGTATAAAGGCTTCACAAATATGTGCGTAAACGATCTATCTCGGTGTTATACTTTGGGAATACTACTTTGGGAAGAGTACTAAAGTCGTGCGTAAACATTTACAAGGTTAGGCCAGAATCACTAGACTTGGTAGGCATACATCTTTGGTTGAACCAAATGGGATACTTTTGTGTGTTATAATATCTGTTGTACATTTCCTGTTCACCAGAATCTTGTTGTTCCGACCCCCTCCTCATTACAACCA
The DNA here is from genome assembly GCA_030737875.1 of Allium sativum. Classification (NCBI taxonomy): domain Eukaryota; kingdom Viridiplantae; phylum Streptophyta; class Magnoliopsida; order Asparagales; family Amaryllidaceae; genus Allium; species Allium sativum. The sequence goes on along the minus strand of CM060916.1, from coordinate 384,728,352 downwards.
CCTAGGTTTTCTAGAGAAGGTCGGGTTTTCACAGGTGTTTAAGTTTGGCTTCGGTTCTCGTTCTCTCTCATGCTCGCTATTGGTAAAGTGATTTACTTGAAAATTGTAGTTGCTTGAATGAATACTAGTTTATCCTATTTTGTTCACGTTGTGAGTTATCTTATCATACTCTGACTATGCTCTTGCTTATTTATTGCTGGTACCAGATTTACACGCTCCATGCTTGGATGTATTTTAGTTTCGATTTTTGTCCAAATTTCTATGTAGAAAAGTGTGGGGTGTTACATTTGGTATCAGGGCATAGGTTAAACGATCAGAGGAATTAGTTAAATTAGGAATCGTGAGGGAACGTAATTCAATTTTATTTCCTATTTTTTCCATCTTTCTTACTCGACTTTAATTTATTTCGATGATGAATTAGTCGTGGGATTAATAATAAAAATGGCCTTTAAACAACTAAGAGTTGAAATATGCTGAGTTCGGATTTCTAGCCAATTCTGTCTTACCCCGCAGTACATTAGCGATCTCGTCGTTAAGAGTACGAGGACGACATATGGTGAAGTCCGTTGACTCGAGTTTGGAGACTGGAAAACAATCTAGCTACAATCGAGATAGTCGCGATTTTTGGTTTTTAGTATCGCTAGTAGTTCCGGTTAAGACCATTGCTCGGTCTAAAACAGGAATGGTTCACGTTAGTATGTCGTATCCATTTTGGAACTATAATTATGAGGTGTATCCATTCGTTACTTCATTGAATTTCCGAATCTTCATTTATTGAATATTCATCTGAGTTCTAGGCCATGTGTTAGGAGAAATTTACTTTCATAACTATTTAGAAAAATAATAATGGGTTTCAAAACTTTTGAAATACGGTTTTGAAAGATGGTTTTATAAAGGACTAGTTTTGTAAAAATATGGTTTATAGAATTTTAATCTATTTGTGTTTCAAAACTATAGGGCTATTGTGTAATTCTAATAAATATAATTTGATTGGTAGGAAAGATGAAATTAAAAATGAAAAGAAATATGCCACTAAACTTAAGAATAATAAACATTTATTCCTTGTGATTTTTAGTATCCTTCTTCCTATATATATTGGATAATTTATTGAAATTATCACAATTAATCCTTAATATTTTAAAGCTCCAAAATTTTTGAACACAAAAAGGTTTTTCTAGTTTGTAAAATAAACAAGAATATAATAATAAATTGGATTTATAAATACGAAACTGATAGTTTATAATAGATTCCATTTTTAGAAGTTTTAAATTTTTCTTCGGAAAGGCTAAGGAAAGTCCTTCATCTTGATTTTTGAGGTATTTGATTTCGTGAATAGTCTGTTTGTTGCTAGCCAGGTAAGCAGAAAAATCCGTTTTAAATTATATTACGGATTTCTAGCTGAATTATTTTTGGAAGCCATTCGTTCGTTGTGTAGTCGCAACATCATGTTGAGACTACAAATCCTTGGAGTTGGTTCGGAGTTTAACTACGGTCTTTAAATACCGCAGTGATGAGGATAATTGTTTTTGGGATCACGTCAATTTTTTAAAGAAGACGCGGGAGGATTAATATTTTAATCCGGCCTTTTAAGGCCAAGGTTCAAACTTTATCCAAATCCCATTTTATAGTTGACCATTTAGTGTTATACTAGAATGGTCAACTAGTTAATGAGTTTTGGTACAACTTGGACCTAGGACTCAACCGTAAAAGTTGCGTCCAAATTACCATCTTATCTTCATTCGTTTGTCCTTCCTTCCTCATCTAGCCGAACCATATCTCTATTCTTCTTTTCTTTCTTTTTCTTCACCTCGCCTCCTCCTCTTCGTACTTGTTTACGCATTAGATCTTTCCTCACTAATACTCCAAGATCTAATTTCTTCTCTCCGACCATTTCTTGTAATATAATACCTAGTTGCAATATTTGATCTTGCTCACACCATTTAAGTCTCCTCCTTAGGTATAGATTATTTGGTTGGATCGGAATGAGGAAAAAGGTATCACCGCTTTAGGGCTAAGAAAATTTGTCGAGGCAGTTGGACTTGCACCGGCCAGTTGCTTCGAGATCTTAGAATAGGTTGTTGTTTGCGTTGCATTCTCCTTTCTTATATCTTGATTAGGATAAAAAAATCATGAAGGCGATCGTCATTTCGGAGATGAAGATTAAGCTATCTTTGGAAGGTTTTTCTAAGGAGAATCTCAGTGAGATTTTAGAGAATCTGTGTCTTACGCGGACTTGAATGGTCTTTAATTGACTGGCTTTGGAGATTTTGCAGCAAATATCTTTTTCTTAACGTCAGTTTTGGAATATATGTTCGAACTGCCCATGTAGACGTGTGACCTGTTTAGCACATCATTCTATAAATGGGGAGTTAAGACTAGTTATCTCATGGTGCAGAAATTAATCTTTTGCTTGATCAATGGCTTAACCATCATTAGTGTCGCATCATATTCGATTGTTCTTGTTGTTCTTGTGTGTTGTCTCATGGAGTTATTTCCTACAGTTTCGCCTATCCATTTTGTCCTTAGACAAAATTAGGTGGATTTCCATGAGGAGAAGTTTTTTGGTAGGTTTATTTTCTCATCAAAAATTCTCTCTTAGAAGAGGTGGTGATGGGGGAACCTCCAACAATACCAGCAGTGTTTGTAACACGAGATTGAGCATTATGTCATCATGTTATGATTGATCAAAGATCATAAAAATTGTGGTGAGCTCCGGCCGCGGAGTAAGACATCTCGTTGTTTATAACCATTGTTTTGGGAGGTTCGGTTTTCCCTTTCCAGCAACGGGTTCTTTCCTTTGTGGTTATTCATGCTTGTAACTATTAGTGTTGTTTAGATCACACAACTTAGGTTAATGAGATTTCAATGTTTGAAGATATTTATGTCATTCACACATGCCTGTTTGAATGAAATCTCATGTTTATTATCTAAACTAACAGCTGTCAAAGGGCTGAAAAGAATAGAATTATGTGCTAGATAAATTTTAGCGAAGGACCGGTTCAACGTCACAGGTACATAAATAGATAAATCACCGTTCCTTGCTAAAGCTAAAATTTATTTTGGTCACTCTGTGTGTGAATTCAGTTTTCGCATTTTTGACGTGACTGACTTCCTTTTCCACCATCATGTGACTTAAATCATTTAAGTTTCCACAAAATACATTTTTAAAGCTTTTGGAAAACGTCGTTTGAAAAAAAACATTTTTACCCTTTTTGATTTTTACTGATTTACTTTCTTTTATTTCGGTTTGTGCGAAAATGCAAAATTTGGATGCAGTAAATTCTGCATATTTAAATGTATATTTTACTTTAAGATGGGCGATTTGAATGACACAAAGTGCACATTACCGAAATTTTTATTTTTCATACGAATCTCATATGGAAAGGAAGGCAGTATTGAAAAGGAATTTTCAATATATACACATGAAGTTTTTAAGCAGAAATTTATTTTTATGAAAAAAAATTGATTTTTGGTCACATGAATAGCATAAGGAAGATATTTGGATGCTTTGTGTGTGCGTTTTAGTGGTGTAATAGGGCCGATGATATGATAAAAAACGTTAACGGTAATAAGGAAAAGGCTGTTTTGGCCATGTGAACGTTGTTTCCATACCATGTCAATAATGTGTGTGGGTTATTAATTAACTCATTTACAGTCTACAAATGGAAACTTTCGGAGTATTTTGGGTTATTGAGGTGAAAGTTCCACTGTAGGGCGGGAAATAGAAAAATTATAAGCAGGGAAAATGTTAAAATTCTTTGCTTCGATTTCCTTTTTCCAGTTTAGGAAAAATTAAATATTATAAGATTTGATTACGTGACGTTTTGGAAGGTTGGGTATGGATGCAAAATTGGTTGTTTTTCACTTCTATTCATAGTTGTGTGAGGGTTATGGATGAAATAGAATTTTTGAAATTTGCATTCATATAGAACTGCCAGTATATTTAGGATGTTTTGCATCATGCTTTCAAAAGTGTTTTAAAAATCTAAATGCATACATATAAAGGGCCCGATTTAGAATCATCTTGCATACATGTTTTATGGTTGAAATGCATTATGTACACCATGCACATATACACATGGTTGCAAAATGGATGTACACAAATTGGTTGTGTAGGATATTATAACTAAGTGTCAGAATTTCGGGACGAAATCCTTTTAAGGGGGGAAGAATGTAACAACCCGGAATTTTGACAATAAATAGTTATTTAATTAGAATATCAAAATTAGGAATATTTGCAAATGATGGAATTTGACCACGAAACTTTGAGTTCATCTTGGAATTATGTTCAACTTTCATGTTTGGAGTTTCGCGAAAGGAGTCTATATGAAAAAGTAAGGGATGAAATACGAAAACGGATGGAAAATATTAAATCAAAATTTAAATATATATTATACCTTATATAACTAGCCGACCTAGGCATATGATGGCCCGGGCGGTCGACCTACTAGGCGTCAGTTTGCCTAGTGACAGCTAGGGTTCGTAAGGTTTTATTTATAAAATATATAAAACAAACGAACGGATATGAATTAAAACTAATCCAACGGTTCAAGGTCAATTCCACCCCTATAAATAAAGAAGTAAGGCCTCATTCTTTTCTACACAAATCTGTAGTGACAGCGGACCTCTGCCATTTTCCTCCTTCTTTAAAACTATTTTCTTAAATAAAAATATATTCTTATACAAAAATCAAATCCAAATCACATATGATTGAGAGAATTATCAGATCCAATGGAAAAAAATGCAAACTGGCACTCAACAGCTGATTCTCCCCTCTCCTCCTATTTCCTTACATCTCTACAGATCTGGAATTTTTTCCTTTTAAGATAAATTGTAGATTTATAACAATTTGGGAATTATAGGCCTAAAAGGATTCAAACTCTAGATTTGGATGCTATAAAGTGAGTGGAAAATTTACGAATATAGTTATAATAACTTAACTATTTCGTTCGAATTGGATCTAAATTTTTATGCCTATTTTCTATCAGATTTACTCATTTAAGTATTTTAATTTGATTGACAACTATCAGATCTGATTATAAACATTGTTAAAACTTGTGAATTGTAAGTCATGGTTATGCATAATATCAACTGTAGGATTCTTAAACTTGTTCACACTTGTTCCTACGGTTATGCTGTAAAATATGTTGTAGTTGTTGCATAACACTGTAGATCTGGAAATCAGTCTCATTAAACACCAATTTGATGTAGTTACATTCCTGATCTTTAGTTCAGTGTTGAATAATAAAATATGTGAATTTGGGTAAAAAGATGCAACTGGTAAATTATGTGATTGCAATATTAAAAGAAATATTCCTGTTTGTATTCAATATTGTTGGGTTTGGCTTAATAGTTGTAAATATATCGTTTTCCTCCTTTTGAATAAAAAGGTATTACTTTGAAATCACAAGAGATGTGATTAAAAGGATTAAAAGGGGAAAAGTGGGGCGAATGTACGTATATATATATATATATATGTATGTATGTATATATGTATATATATATATATGTGTGTGTGTGCATAATTTGCATCAACTATTCCGAATTATGTATTTACATATATTTCTTTTGATTTGGAAATATGTCAATATCACTAATTAGGAATTATTTATAATGATTACAGCTAATGGTTTTTTGTGAGATTTGAAACCTTTTGGAAAGATTGAACGCAAAAGGGAATGTTTGGTTGTTAATTAAACCAAATCGTTTAATCTAAAAATAATAATAATAACTACGTTAACCGTACGAAAACATAATATAAATATATACATATTATCCATCCAAATCAGTGTAAAATGGTAAAATATACATTGCATTGAATGTTTGAATGTTTGGAGAAGGTTCAATTGTGGAATTGTATGTAAATGTAATCCATATTGAATTAATATATTTGTGGTGACAATTTGTAGCAATCAATATAATTAATTGCTATAAATAGGGCCATAAATCAATTAATAACCACTGTAACCAATATTGATTAGGAGAAAATAAATGTGATAGAAAAATGGTTACAATTCTTATAATCAATTAGGATCAATGTTGTAAACTCCAATTAGAAAATTTGAATTATAACCACATTTAGACACGAGGTTAAGCTTAACTTGTGGAAGAAGTCTACCCGGAACCGACCGGCAAATCCAGCATCCACGGATGGTCATCTTAATGTGAGAGGTCTAATGCATAATATAAACGTAGTAATGCACGAGGTTAAGTTCAATTTGTGGTAGAAGTCCGCCCGGAACCGATCGGCAAATCCAGCATCCACAAGTAGTTAACGTAATGTGAGAGGCCTGGGGCATGAATATATATATATATAACAGTTAACTAATAAATAAATAAATAAGAATAGTAAATGCATTTTGTGGTACAACAAATAGACACTTCAGGACTGATAAAATAAGGTTATCCAGAATTAAGGGTTGCCTAAGGAAAAATATGACCATTATGGTCATAAATGACAACAAACCTATAATAGAAGAAAAGGGCATTTATGGGTATTGAAATTCCGTTCAAATACCAATTCCAATAAAAAAATATTTAAATAAGTATCCAGGGGTAAAGAGGATATAACTTTCCTTATTTGCAATTAATTAATATAGAACTTATGAATAAAGTTAGAATTGGACTTAGTAGGTTGGTAATGTAAAACATAATTAACCAAAGAAACCCGTGACGAAAATTAATCGTGTGCATATAGTATTTCCGTGGAGAGAGAGATAGAGACTAAATGGGAATGGATTAATAATGTTGCCCACCTTATCCAAATAGGTAAAAGTATTAAAGACTAATGGGTGCGATCCTAATAACCTTCGCGTATAGTCCGCTTCCTAGGTCTTAAGCGGTCGGGATTGAAGAGTCCTTCTGGGAATAGTCTTTTAGTTTAGGAGTCTAAAATGGTAGGTGTGTGTAGGCCTACCCAAACCTGGAAACTAAAACGTCAGATATGGCTACCTATCCTACGGGAAGTAGTAAGCGACTAAGGGGATTATCTAATAAGTTCAGCTAGATGGTATAGCGAACGATAAAATACCATCTCTCGCCTTATACGGGGCAAGGGTATATGCGTGAGTGACGGAAGCCTTAACTTGTAGGACCCGTAGCTAGTGCCCTCTAGTTTATGTTAACGTTGAATCAGTTATCGAGGAATAATAAGTGGCCAGAATGAAAGTATATAATATATATATATATATAAACTCCAAAACTAGGGGTATATTCTCGATTAAATAACCAGCCATGTTCTGGTATAAAGGCATCACCAATATGTGCATAAACGATCTATCTTGGTATTATAATTTGGGAATACTACTTTGGGAAGAGTAGTAGAGTCGTTGTAAACATTTACAAGGTTAGGCCAGAATCACTAACCTTGGCAGGCATACATATTTAGTTGAACCAAACGAGATACATCTGTGTATTATAATCTGTGTTGTACATTCCCTATTCACCGGAATCTTGTTTTTTAGACCACCTAATTACAATCACCTAGGTTTTCTAGAGAAGGTCTGGTTTTCACAGGTGTTTAGTTATGGCTTCAATTCTCGCTCGCTCTCATGCTCGGTGTTGGCAAAGTGATTTACTTGAAAAAGGTAGTTGGTTGAATGAACACTAGTATATCCTATTTTGTTTCCATTGTGAGTTACCTTATCGTACTCTGACTATGCTCATGCTCATTTATGCAGGTACCAGATTTACACGCTCCATGCTTGGATGTGTTTGAGTTTCAACTTTTATCAAAATTTGGATGCAGAAAAGTGTAGGGTGTTACACGTACACTCTCTCACATACATTTGTTCACTCTCACTGAATATATATGTGCGTCAGGTCATGTCCAGTCACATGCATACCTCTCAGATAAACACACAGTAAACTGGAACAAAACAGATTTAAATATAAGGAAATATAAATTTATTTTAAATTTTTATTTACCTCATATTTTTGGTGTGTTTCTCATCATATTTCTAGACTTGGTACGATATGTCTATATATGTATATATATGTGTGTGTGTTTGTGTCTATGTGTGTGTGAGACTCTATATTACTTGTGATACTTACAGTGATTCACTGTAAAAACCACAAGGTAGACTGATATTCCTAAGCCCACAAACCAGTCATAACTCAGTTAAAGTGGTCTGCTGATCAAGACCAACCTCAAGTCACACATATGGTCTACTAATCTAGACCAGCCTCGACATAACCATAACTTTTTTGCTGGATTAGAAATAATAAATATATGTATATTCACAAAGGGCCTTTTGGTAAATAGGCGCAGTTTTGTCAAATACATTTCATCTTGGCATATAATCAAATAATTCAGGCAGCACACATGGGCCACCATTTATACAAACATATATATATACACACACACATATACATATGTGTGTATATATACACACACATGTATGTTTATATGGCAGCATCAAGGTGCACCAGGCCTCAAAATTCAAGCCTAAGCAAATTACACTTGTACAACATGATCAAGTGCACAAGCAAATCAAAGTGGGCTAACCAGCAGCCAAATTACAAGGGGAGGATGCAGCAAACCCATGAACCAGGTAAGTACAAGTACATGACATGGCAGAGCAATTGAAGAGGTTACAAACAAATCAAATTTGAACATGGTAACATGCATGTGTACACAACCAAGCAAGTAATAAGCTCATGTCAACAGAAGCATTACAAGCGTGCACAATGGCAACATAAGACAAAACCAAAGCATGGGTTTTGCAATAGCAAGAATAAGAAGTAAAGTGACAAATCATGAACATAAAATTGCCCAAAATAATAAAGACAACAATTACACAAAACTGGACACAGATTGCAAACTTATGGAGCATCATTGAAGAAGTGGAATTATAATGCACAACATGGTGTGCAACCAAGCAAACAAGGGGTGGAATGTACATAGGTGCAACATGCACCAGAGTCAAGCTCAAGTGACATTAGAAGTACATGGAGCTACATATGCATATGCACATGAACATGCACATAGATTAGTGCAAGTAAACATGTTCACAAGTCATGAACAAAATTCAACACTAGTTTCAAGTGCAGGTAGCATAAAATGGTACAAATACATGTGCAAGTGTAGTGTGCACATGAAGTGGAAATACAACCAAGTAGCATCAACATGCACACAGCACTAGCCTGAGATTCAGACTTACACAACTACACTAGGTCAAGACATCAGGCACATAGGGGCAAGAACACAAAAGTACACTTGCACATATCAGGCTAGAAAATGGCTCAGGTCAAATACACATGCACAACAGGAACAAGGGTGTGTACAAGCTCAAGTTAAAAGGATGGAAAAGTGTGCACTACACTAATATTCAATAATGACACACATATATACACACAAAGTTTTGTGTGTATACATATATGTATCAAAGCATATGCATTCATGTAGCATGTCAAGACAGAAGAAAAGTTCAAGTGCCATAGCAATGTTCAAATGATTTCAGGAGAAAAAGGATTTTGTTTAATTCATTATTTTTGAAGGTGGAAAGTAATCAGTGTGCATTCGTGGGATAATGTAAAATTGGGAAGTTAATTTTATAAATTATTTCTCCAAATGAACAGTGTGCAAAAATATGAGTAAATACATCAAAGAAAAACGCTTTCATCAACATGATCGAAGGAACAAATTTTGGCAAGAGTCAATTTACGATTCGAAAACATGCCGGAAATTCACACGATTTTAAGGACCATAAAAATAAATTGAGGGTTTCTAGAATTCAACAAATCAAACACATTAAGTCTTAACGAAATCAGAGAAATTATAGGTTCGAAAAGCCTATATATAGCACCAAATTCATTATCGACAAAGCATCCAATTCGAATAAAAAATAAGAAAAAAAAATCAGAGAGCCTACGTATTTTTTGGATCGAGAGAGTGTGCTATTCCAAATCGTGAGAATCTACAACTATATGATCAAGCGAAGTTCACCAAAGATCAATCGAGCAAGCCACGATTTGAAGGGCAGCTAAAACCCTATTATCAATTTCGGTCACCATTGACAAAGAGGAAGTTGGTTTATTCAGGTAACAAGCACACAAGGGTCCAACCATATTATTAATAGGGTCAGTTTTTCTCAGGTCTCTGTTAAGTTTCAAAATTAGGCTCACATCCAGTCAAACGTTTCATATAAATTACATCCGTATTTTTTTTAAAATCATCAAAAAAAAATCACGTAAATTCTTAATTAAATACAACAATTAATCATCATCAAATTCGGGCATTAAAACGACCAAAATATGTATCAAAAACCAAAATAACAAAAAAAATCAGTGAATTTGCAGCATTATGCATCAAAAGATGCGCTTATTTGTAAATAGTTGCATACATTTATGCATATATTTCAGTTTTGCATCAACCTGCAGTATAAATGCAGAAATGTATGCACTAATGCTACAATGAATGCATCGTTTTATGCATATATTCAATCCTGGCCTGTTTTAACAGTTTTTAAACATTGTTGCATACATTTCTGCACTTATACAAAATAAATGCATACATTTCTACACATATTCATAAGCTTTCATCCGTTATAACATTTTTGCATACATGTATGCATATATATATATATATATATTTATATATTTATATATATATAGAATAAATAAATACATTTCTGTAACTATTCGTAGCACATGCAGCTTAGATCGACTTTATATGCATACATGTGTGCAACTACTACCAATATATGCATAAATGTATGTATATACTAAACAATTTTATATTGAAAATTTGGACCAATATATGCATACATGTATGCATATATTGGTAATAGTTGCATACATTTAGGAACTTTTTTTTTTCAAGTTGCTTCTGAGAATATTTAAGATTTTTTGAATTTTATTTTTTTAAATCACCATTGCATTTTTTTTTTCAAAAACACATAAGTTAAAAAACAGAGACCTGCTTTGAATTTCAAATTTGGGGGGATACCATTTACATTTCAAAAGTTTTTAAGGACGTGAGCCTTATTTTCACTTTTTAATAAAGCATTTTGGTTTTTAAATTGTTTTTAAGTTGTTTTAAATTTTTGTAAGTCGATTTATATGTTTTCTAGTTTTCTAAACTATGGTGTTTTAGCTACAGGATGTTGTAATTAAGGAAATCACAACTTAGGATTTAAGTTGTGTCAAGATTTTGAGCTTAGAATTAGAGCAGTAGCAGGGTTTGCGAGTTTACAGGGTTTTGTAAGTGGGATCCAACGTATTGTAATTTCACTTTGGATATAGCAAAAATGATATACAATAATGGAATCAAAATGAACACCCAAAAAATAACTATAATCATAGAACCAGGATTTTATTCTCCTACATTAATGATTCTAAGCTATGTAGATTTTTCCAAGCCATTCATAAACATAGAATAACCATACATACATATATATATATGTATGTATGTATGTATGTATGTATGTATGTATGCATATATGTGTATGTGTATATATATAATGTCCAAATTATTTCTCATACAAAAAAACTTCATGATTTTTTAACCAACGATTTCAAAACGTTGTGGTAGATCATCAAATCAATGCAAGTTATTTTTAAAACATTGAGAATTAAGATTATTTCCCCAAAAAACATTTCATAATATTTATATTTTACATAAATCATATACACTGTCTTTTAGCATCGAAGAATATGACTTTAGTACCAAAACTAAATCTAGGATTATGGCCAAAAACAAAAAATTCATACATAAATCAAGTAGATCTATAATTTGATTGGTTATTGCTTGAATTAAATGATTTATAAAATACATTGATTAAAAAATTACTCAAATTTATATCATAAAATGAAAATGAAAATTTCACAATGGAATCAAAAATGGGTGGACATAATATTGTTTGTTAAAAATTTGGATATTCATCAAATACTAAATTTTAAATAATAAACAACACCATTTTCAGTTAGAGAAATTTATATATCTCAATGATATATCATTTTAGCAAGATATAAAATATAAAGGAGATATGAAAAAAAATCAAAATCACATAAAATAACATCATTTACAATAAAATGAGTTTTGGATATAACGAAAACAAATTAAGATATACAAATGAAATGATATTTGAAAATTTTGAATCCACAATATAATGAGGTCTAAAAGATATTAAAATGAGATCTAAAATAATAGATTAATCAAATTAAAAAATTGATTATGTTTCGAGATATATAATTAGAACCGAAAAATAGACCTGACTTTCTATATTACCACAATTCTATATGTATAAATTTTATCTAGAGATCATGTTGATAACATGTATAACTAGAAGTGAATCACAAGTCATTAGAGAAAGAAGGAGAAGAAGCTTTATACACATAAGATCTAAAACAAAACAATACAAAGAGCTTTATTTTTCGATATGTCACTGAAAATAAAAATTACAATAATGTTGTTGTAACATTTGCATATTCACCTTTACAAATTTACGTATATTATAATAGTGAACAAAATTGTAAAGTTTTTTATAGTTGTGCTTGTTATTCAAACAATAAAAACAAGTTCAAATTACATATCATATTATTATTCTTACTTGCCTTTTAAGGTATTTACAATTTTGTAGATTTATCTTCATCGTAAAATAATATGTATCATCATACTTGCAAAGGGGACAATAATTTAGGCTATACATACATATATATGCATACACACACACAGATACACATATATTACTACTAGAAAACAGCCCAATTTCCTACCTGAAATTTCCTATGTCGTTCCTATGCCTTAAGGCGGGGCATAGGATTGGCGTAGGAAATTGGTAGGAATGGTCCACGGCGTAGAAATGGCGTAGAAAATTGGTAGGAATGGTCCACGGTGTAGAAATGGCGTAGGAAATTGGTAGGAATAATTTTTCTTACATCTCTTACTTCTTACCTACGCCAACAAAAGGCATATAAATCTCCTATGCCATTTCCACGCCATTGTTGGTTTTCTACTAATTTAGTTAGCATAAAAAGTAAAACCTACCTTATAGAAAATTAATGTCGGCGTTGTAAATTCATAAAATTTCTCCTATGCCAGTTCATCAACATCGATTTTCTACAAATCTGGACAGATATAAGAGGACCATAAAAAATTATCTACATCTTTTTTGAAATAAAGGCATAAGAAAGGCGTAGAAATTCTAGAATAAACATCATCAAACAACGATTCATTTCTATATTAAAAAGAACTAATTTGATTAAGAAAACGAAGCAAAACTGGTCATTTTCGTTTTTGGCGCTGATGCCTTGATATATAAAACATGCATTTGAACTTACAAATTAGCACGTACGTGAAAATAAATAAATTATTGTACTCCTCTGGAAAAAAGCAGCAACTCTGTTTGCCCGCATGTTGACACCTAAAACCGCTCTACATATTGTTTATTAATTTTCAGCACTAATCAGATTGCTAATGCCAGAACGCTCAAAACATGGAGAATCGAATATATGCAAGAACAATAACAGTTGTACAATTTTAAGCATATGCTGAATTTCATTCATCAAATTGTTAATCGATCGCACATTCAAGTATCTTAATTTTTGCAAATTCAAACAAATAATTCGCACTTCCGTGTACCACTAAATAAGAAGACCATTTACTTTTTCAAAATAATTAATCGAATCATTAATTGTATACATTTTGGCATTTTCGTATAAACAACAACATCCATACATGCCCAAACTAAAACGCCAAAAAAAAAAATAATAAATAAATAAAACAAATGTTTAAAACCCAAATTGAACATGTACCCTATTTTAACATGAAAAACAAATCGTGGAAAAAAAAGGAAAAAACGGAAGAAAAAAAACATTCATGTACTATTTAAAAGAAACCGTGGAATAGAAAAAAAAACAGCATACCTCGTTAAAACAGCTTCAAACCCGTCACCGTTATATAGAAAAAACCGTAAGGCCTACCTCCTTCAAAACAAAACCGCTCACCTCGTTTAAAACCCTATTCCCAAATCGAAGGCTTGCGATTTTTTCTTCTACGCAAATTCTTGGTGCGATAAAACCCTTTTTTCTTCGATAGAACATCGCTTCCGATCCACCGCATCGTCGCTGCATCTTCCTGCTTGAGATCCAGCTTCGTCTTACGGTAAGTGATTTTACAGTGATTGATTTATGTTTCATGAAAGCTTTAACTAATTCATAGATATATTTGTCTTAGTCAATATACGTATGTCATTACAGTGCTGGAGATTCAAGAAAAAACAAAGAACATCCTCCTGCTTGAGATCCAGTTTCTTCTTGCGGTAAGTGATTTTACAGTGATTGATTTATGTTTCATGAAAGCTTTAACTAATTCATAGATATATTTATGTCATTACAGTGCTAGAGATTCAAGAAAAAACAAAGAACATCCAAGCTTGTATTTCATAAACAACTATTTCCAGAATCAGGTTCCATACGAAAGAACATATTGTTAATTATTAAGGATATACATATATGCTATGGTTATCCCTTATGTAAGATTCAGTTTACATATAGATATTAAAGCTGCTAGCATCATTTCTAACCATAGATTTTGTTAGCATCATAGTCATAATCCACATAGTACAAATGATAGTGGCAAAAAATTAAAAATTAAAACAAGAATTGCAGATGTAAGCTGATTGATATTCATAGGTTCATTAAACATAATTGATTGCATGCAACTATTATATCAAAAATAACCTACATATCTCATCTTTTGAATTTTTGACCATGGATTAGTGTTATAGCTGAAATGTTTGAGGAAAGCTGCTTTGTAAGCATGAATTAGTGTGAACAAGAAGAGTTCAAGAAGTATAAAAGGTAGAAGCAACTGGTATGTGTTAGGCCATAAATTGTCCTTATCCCTCATGTAAAATGACTTCGTCCCTGATACGGTGATCAATTCATGTTTCTTAATTAAGTTTACGTTAAATTGTAAAACGTTTTTATTTGAATCGGTGATAGATTCATGCAGTTGAAATGTAATTTTGGATCTAGGGAAGTTATAGTTGTAGTAGTTTTGGTCCCAGTTGGGGTTCCATATGTTCTGGTCATTAGGAAATTGGTCAACTGTAATTCACATTTTCTTTTCTTTTTTGGTTTAATTATTTCATTGTGTATTTTCCTTGTTTAGTTGATTATGGTAAGGCTATTTCAAACAGCCAGTTTCAGCTAAATAAGAATATTTTGCGCTTTCTTAGCGTCCGTTTTATAGTCACGTCTTTATCTCTACAACAAGAAGGCCCAGCACTCCATAGCTTGGTATCCTAAACAAGAAAAAAAGAATATTTGAGTTTGATTTACTTATTGTTAGACTAGAACAACGAAATGGTTTCATAATTGCTTTATTAGGAATAAAATGTTGTGCCTTGTTCGCACATGGGTATGAAAATAACTTAGTAGGATATTGTAAGATTTTCTTTTGTTTGTTCTCTACGTGTGTACCGTCTTGAGTTAGACAAAGTAATTCAAAAATGTAACGACCCGGATTTTTGGCCGATTTATTTTAAATATTTAGTATGGTTTTAAATATTGAATTTATAATATAAATGGTATTTTATTGGGTTATCTATTAAATAATCGAAATACGATTTATTTTGATAATCATCGTAATACGAGAATTTAAAATAATTCAATTCGAAGTTAGAATTAAATCAAAACAATTCAGACGATCAGTATTAATTGTATTTGAATATAGATGGTAATAAAAATATTTTATTATCAGAGAATTTATTTGTTTTTGAATTTAAAGTATATTATATCAATTTAGAATGGTTATTTTATATATGCATTAAAATTTAAGTTCAGAATATATTCTATTAAGCTCAGAACACCGTTATTACATTGGAACGACGGTCGGTACGCTAAAATAGCGGTTCGTGATTTCAATTAACGGATCACGAAATATTTGATTGTGGATAGGATCGAAATCAAATCGATATCTGTTTAAAAAGAATAAAAGATCTCTTTATATCGAATCAAAGTGAAATCAAATTAAATTAAATTATATTTAATATCAAAATCGAAATCTTTTTAATTTCTTTAAAGGATATTGCTCTGTATTGGAGCGTATGTGTGCTTCTCCTCCTTCGCTTATATAAACTATTACACCCTTATGAACTTCATTCACAAACCAATTCTCAAATTTCAGTAATCGAAAATGGTTGTTCCTTTTTGATTCCTCTCCTTTGCTTTCTCTCGTCAGATCTCAATCCCTCTTCCTTCTTAAAACTGAAATCCCTCTTCCTTAAATTGAGCAAAGTTGCTCACCATCCTTTCCCTCGAAAATCATCCCATCGATAGTATAAAAAAACCGAAAATCAAAGCCAGAAAAGGGAATCGCGATTTCAGTTCATCACGTTTCAAAACCACGGTGAAATCTGAAGCTCGACTTCGAAGCTCACGATTTTGGATCTGGATGCGACGGTGGGAACTCGTGATCCGATATCGAGTAATTAGTGAAGCTCGAACTATTCTGAGCGATCATAGGGAGGGAGGAATTTGAAATCATTGTCATCATTTGAGTACTGTTGTTGTGCGCGATAGTAGAAGGGCGAGGCAACTTCAAAGGAGGCCGACGTCGAGTTCAAAGGTATGGAGTAATTTGCATTTTTCGGGGTTCAAACTGATTAAACACAGTGATGAGAGGTTGCAAACTCGATCTGAATTATGGATCTGGGAAGGATGCGATGGTGGGATGGATCTGTATGGGTTTGCTCGTCGGTTTTTGATTTTTGTTGAGGTTGCTAAATGGGTATTTGAGATTTGCTAACCTGTTGGATGAATGGAGTTCATACAGTTTGTTCTAATGGGAAGATGCTGAAACCGTGATGAATTTTGGCACAACAATTGGTAATGGGAGTGATACTTTGAACGATTGGGTTGGTAGTAGGGAACTGTGTGGTCCAAAATGTCTATAATATTCTGGCATTCGTTTCTAAGTGATGAACACTAGTTGGAGTTCAACAGTACATGAAAAAGTAGAGCTTATTCTCGATTTGTTTAAGGATGAGCTGAGCTGAAGTTGGGGTTACATTAGTGGTGTGTGACAGAAAATGGAATTTATCAATATGATGCTAGGTGGAATGCCATATTGGAGCTGATTGGAGTATTCGGGAACTATTCGGCAATTAGATTCAAGAAATGGGTTGAGAAAACTCCAATAACCATAAGGTAAAAGCTTTTACAAATTTAAATTTTGCGTAGAATAATTTATTTATTTACAATAGTAGTTAATTTAAAAAAATATGTAATCGATAAATTAAATATATAGTAGGTGATAAATTTACTGGAAATAATGAGGTAGATGAGTAGCTAAGACGATATGGAATTCTAAACGGATATTCAGCACGGAAAAATCAAGGTGAGTAAATCTCGCTCACCTGTTATTTAGAATTATTTTTATTCGTTAAAAATAATTGTTGTTGCTCGTTTGGATTTTTCTGGTTGCTTTAAATATATTAGTTATTTAGGGTTGACTATTATATATATATATTGGGTTGATGATTGGTTGGATTCCCGCAGTCTCATTAGCGGATGCCCGCAGTTTCATAACGGATGATTTCCCAATGCGTCCCACAAATATATATTAGTGGATGACCTTCGTACCGTGTTGTCCTGCCTCGAAGCAGGATGGGTATTACTATGTTGACTAACGTCTGTGGATGCAGGAAAATAGGTTGGAGGAATCCGACTGGGTTCCTCAAAAATTATTATCTGTTTGTTTTTTTGCTTGAGTTCATATATATTCATATATGACGTGTTAAAAATCAATGATTGGAAATTGGATGATTTGATTGTTTTAAATATCACTGGGCTAGGTGTTAATTTATAAAAATACCTTGAAAGGGGTATTTGAGATTTAAAAGTGAAATTCTATTTTAGAAAATAGAATTTGAATTTTTTAAATAGATTTGAAATATAAACTTGTTTTGAAAATAAAAACAAGTAGTTTCTTTATAAACGAAGTTTATATATAGTTCATTTATAAACGAAGTTTATAAATAAAGTGAAATGTATTATCGTTGAATAATTCAGAAATAAAAATCCAAGTGTGAATTTGAAAAGGGAAATTTATTTTTCCAAATAGAGATTTTATTTCAAATGAATTTGAAATGGACTTGTTGAACTATATAAACAAGTAAAATAAATGGTGCTTGTAAATGAAAAGGGAAATTATCATTGGATAATTCGAATTTTTAAATTCAAATGTGAATTTAAAAATAACAATGGGGAAATCGTTTTAAGAAATAAATGACGGAATTTATTCTGATGTTCAGAATATAAATTAAACGAAAATAAATCGATAAGGATTTATGATGTGAATTCGATTAATTCGAATTTATTTAAGTAGAAGTTAAATTGAGTATGAAAATAAATTGGTATTTATATTTATAAGTTATTATAAATAGGATTTCCAAAATGTGATTTTGGATTTAAAAAGGAATTTGAAAAGGGAACTTGTTTAAATATTAAACAAGGAAATTTGAAAAATGGTGTTTATAAATAAAATGAATAAATTATCAAGAAATAACCTGAATATTAAATTCAAAGAGAATTGGAATGGAGTTCGAATAAAGAAAATTCAAATATAGATTTGAATATAGAAATCCAAATGAAGTTTGAAAATATATTGAAATTCAAATGGAGTTTGAAAATAGATTAGAATTCAAATAGTTTAAATATGGAATTTGAATATAGAATTCAAATAGATTGAAATGGAATTTGAAAATAGAGTTTCAAAATAGAATTTGAAATGAGAATTTGAATACATATTTCAAATACAGTTAAAGTGGTGTTTGAATATTAGAATTCAAACAGAAATGAAATGGAGTTTGAATATTAGAATTCGAATAGAGTTAAAATGGAGTTGAATTCATTTTAATGAAGTTTAAAAGTTTATATATATAAATATAATTAAAACGAACTCGCAGCAGCGCTGCAGTTCGAAAATTGGCGTTTCGAACTTCAATTGAGTATACAGAACTCAATTGAAATCGGAATTCTTTGAAACAAGAAACGTCAGGACCGATTTGATAATAGTTTTCTATTGAAGGAGAAAAATCTGGATTTCGTCGAATAGATTTTGAGTTATATCAAAATCAAATTTTCAGAAAAACAGCGCCAAAACCATTTAAAAACCATAACGATTTATTTAATTTTATAAAAGGATTTTAAGCGAATGAAATCCGAATTTCTATTTAGAAAAATCCAGATTTGAGTTATAAAATATATCGGAACTCAAGTGGAGTAATGAATTGATTTTTTTTAAACAGAAATCATATTTTTGATTATTGAATAGAATTGCTTAATTTGGATACTAATTAGTTAATGAGATTTTGAATTGATGTTGGGCTTTGAATAAGTGAATTCGATTTGAAAATTTATATTCGAAATCGAAAAGGAAACTAGAATTGAAATTGAAATTCAATTTGGTTATAAGCAAGTTAAATATGTTCTTTGAACATGTTATGTTCAAGCATAGAAGTGAAATAGGAAAAATAGCTAATTAAAGAATAAATGAGCGGAACTGAATTCAAATGATTAGAAAGTGTTGAGCAGAATTGAAAACAGCTGAACATGTGATTAGGCAGGTATGGGATGAAGTATATGAGGATTTTAATTTATGTGCCCGACAAAAAGGTACATGTTTAAATTCATATATGAGATTTTATGCGCCGAATCGGCAAGCCACTTGGCTTTTTTATTTTCTTTTTGAGTGGAAAGGGCCATCGGAGGCTATTTGAAATATCCCGATGCTCCCGGTACAAAGGAGGTTATGGCAAAATTTTCCGGGAATTTAAGGAGTTAGAATATTTTTAAGAAAAAAATGATAGTTAGAAATAAATGTATCGATATTTACAGAATTCGATAAGGAAACGGATTTAAAAATAGAATATTATAAACAAAAAGAGAAATCTATAAATGAGAAATAGAAAGTGAACCATATACATGTTACGACCGGGAATTTCGCTCGATCCGAATCAGTCGCTAAACCGATCAAGACCGTTCGAAACGCCTGATTGTTTTGAGAACACGACAAAATAGAACGCAGACGGAAGAACATTTCATTGTATAGTACAACAATTCCATCATAATACAAGAATATACAGAGTATAAACAAATAAATATTACATAGAATATATCAAAGATTACAATACATTACATATGCAGTGGAAAAATAATACAAAACACAACTAGAAGGAGATATACGGATACAAAGCTTTCTGGATATCATTCCAGCTGTAAACCAGGATCCTGTGAACATAAATCTACAAAACCAAAACTGCTAGCTGCCCGTGTTTAAATAAGGGCACCCAGAGTTTAGGTTAAAACAATAAACTCTAGGTCAGTCATAGGACTGGTATGAGAACTAAAACAGTTATTAATATTTATTTTTAAAGTTAGGTAAATTAAGGGACCACGCCGTATAACACAGAACGGGTTTCCTCCCAAGAATACCAGTGCATAAAACAAACAGCGCAATGCTAAATAAAGAAAAATGAAGCTATTATAAGACCCAGGTCCCATCACACAATGCAACACAAGCCGGAGGATAGGGTTTTACCTTATAATAGCCAAAGAATGCTTGATACGCTAAATTTCATCTTTTATTACTATAATAAGTGTATAGTGTCAAAACAATATCAATCATAGACGGCATGGGTACCATATATCATGTCGCCATACTAGACTCTACAAATAAAACCGAATTATCATGTATTGGAAATTGGATTTCCGTCTGTGAACCGAGGCCAGGGATCGTCCTCTACCGATTCGAGACAATCTAGCCTACCATGTCTCAGGACCCAAACTCAGGTGGGCCCTTGGATCGTCAGGGCCGGTCCACCGATGTGGATTAAAATGCCTGAACACTACGTCTCCCTGCCCTATGGGGCATAAATGAGCCAAATGACTCCATCGGCTCCACACAGTTACCGATATATCCGAGGCGCCTCGCAACAGCAACAACCACATAAGTAAACTCGTCAGGGCGTGTAAAACCACTGATGCCACTTCTAGTTAGAAAGAAACGCATGTCCTCCCTGATGTCCGCTCCCGTTTCTGGTCCACTACTGGGGTGTGAGGCTAGCGAATCAACATTACACAAAGCTATGCCACACAGGCTGTGCTTTGATCATCGACCACAAGACTTTTCTTTTCAACAGAAGCCCTGATCTTTTGCCACTTAGGCATGTCACACAGGCAATTCACACCATGTGTTTGATATCCATCAATATATAACCCCTGAGCTCGTACGTCTCAAAGAAGGGCGTTAAGCAAGAGAATAAATTCTCCGCCGCCAAACAGATATATATTTAATAGAAATAAATCACACAGACTAAAATCCAATGTCTGACACACAATTCATTTACAAGTCCGTTCTGGGTCTGAACGAAACCGGAGGCACCTAGTACCCCGCATATCCATCGATCTCCAAGTACGTCTGGACGATCACTAACTGATTCCTTCCTCTTGGGTGTACGGCCCAATCAAGATCATCAGTAATCAACCAAACGACGTGAAGACCTCCGGTCTTCAACCACCGTCTTCATCTTCGACACCACGTCGAATTAGTTATTCAGAATGGGATAAACCCGGTCTTTCTGAATAACTCGCGTATATAATAAACAAGTGTTACACAAACACAACATATGCCTCATTCCAATTCAGAATATTCTTTTATTCAAATATTCTTATACTTTGGGAAAGGTTCCCATTAATTTCATCAAAGATAAATTCTTTAAATTTATTCTTTAATCTCCTTTGAATATCAATTCAAACTAGTCGGGATTAGCGAACCACACCGAAGTAATCATTTATTTTGTTTCCCAATCCCAACCTATTCATCCCATGAAGTAAAACTGGTCATACTTCATATCTAACACCACGGTGTTATTGGTAAATTCAATTACCATTTCACGTTCAAATCTAATTAAAGATTTAACTATCGCCTGGATCCATTCTCGACCATTCCAATCTAATTAAAGATTCATTAAAACTCCACTTAGTTTTAATCTTTAACTGGGTTAAAGAATCAGTGTCATTTAAAATACGGTTCACGATAAACCCAAAATCGCATTCCATTAATTATCGGGTTAAAGAACAAGTGTTATTTAAAACACTGTTCACGATAAACCCAAAAATCAATTCAATTCCAATTAAATATTATTTAATTGGTACACTTCATTAAATCTAAATTAAAAGATTTAATCTTTTTCTCAACTAGGCTTAAGAACAGTGTTAATAAAGACACCATTCACGACAAACCCAAATCACATTTGATATTAAATACAAGGCTCTGAATAGAAAATATATCGGCTTATATTCAACATCAAATTCTACGGCCAACAAATATTGTATTGGAAATAAAGATATAAATATATCTTTCAAATTCCCATAACAGTATCTGTATCATAATGAAATCCAACATTGAAATATTACAAAGACGATTTTGATTAAAATCCATTCCAATTCAATTATTGGAAATTCTGGTTATTTTCAAAACCATTTAAAATCCAATTTATTTATTAAAAAATAAATAAATAAATAGAATTATAATTCTAGTTCAAAACTAGTTTACTTCGATAAAAATCTATTTTTATCTTTTCAAATATGGAGTTTTTCATCCCAATTCTTTCCAAATCATTTCTTATGATTTTACACAAATTATTACTATTTTTAAAAATTTTATCAAGGCCCGTATGGTCGATTTCCATCAACGGCCATCGAACTGCACTTACAACGACCTATTCCAAATTTGATTTGGACATATTCCCGAATCCAACCGTTAGATTTCAAATCTATAATATTCATTAGAAAGCTCTTTTCGATACGAACCCAACAGTTCCAGTTTTAGGGGAATCCGACGGTCGGATCTCCCGCAATGTCCATTCGAAGTCAATGGTCGAAATTCACGAACTGCCATAGCGCGGCACGTTCTATTCAGGCCATTATATATATATTATATATATTTCGTCGATTTCCTTTTAAAACGTATTTTATAAATTGTTTTAAATTCATTTTCGAAACGATTTCAGCTTCATTTCAAATTCAAATCAAAATCGAATTTTTCCTCATAAATTCGTTTTAATTTCATTTCAATTCAGTTTCAATTTAATTCGAATTGGTTTCAATTCAAATCAATTTCAGTTCAATTTCAATACGTTTTAAATTCAATTCAAAACGACTTCAATTCTATTTCAATCTAATTCGAATTTCAATTCTTTTCAATTTAATTTGAATTTCAATTCATTTCAATTTATCAGATTTTGAAATCACTTTCGATATTCATTATAAAATGAATAAAATCGATATAAATATCATTCACGTCGAAATGGCGTCAATCTAATCAACACGGATTTTATTCAATACATGAAATTATTCTTTTTTTTTCAAATTGAAATGTGGCCCAATCAATTACCATATAGTGCTAATTATATGGATTTTCTACAACACATGTATATCTCAACAATGACAAATAATCAACCATCATCCAAAGTGCATTCTACACTGTATAAGCATCAAATATGAATATTCAACGCCTAGAATAGTCTGTCAATCAATCAATCGACATACAACTAAACAATCGGGATTAGTGTACGTCAAAATATCATCCCAATACCTGTGTGGGGTTTCAAACAATCAAACACAGATTTTATTTGTGCAGTTGGGCGATGTGTAAAATTTATCGTCCCAATCAATATCAGTCAAATCAGTTTATATAAACAAATCATCGATTTGTTTATAAATATTCATTTCATATACACGTTAAAAATTATATTTTTAACTATAAAATATTTTCCACTATA
Organism: Allium sativum; assembly: GCA_030737875.1. NCBI lineage: Eukaryota > Viridiplantae > Streptophyta > Magnoliopsida > Asparagales > Amaryllidaceae > Allium > Allium sativum. The sequence goes on along the minus strand of CM060916.1, from coordinate 384,704,560 downwards.
AAATATTTATTTCATTTCACCTCACATCACACAATCAACTACACATCAAAATCAAACAAACAAGCATACAAGCCGTCCATGGTCTGTGGACGACGGGTGCCGGTGCTACTAAACACCGTCTGCATCCTAGTATATATTTCAAACTAGAAATTTAAATTAAAGGTGAGGAGTTCTCACCGACTAGCTAAACCAACGCCACGACTCTTCTTATGTAGTAAATCTTCGTCGCCCGCCTTTTGTCACTTCCGTCGTCAGTGTTCACTACATATATAAAAATCACATTTTTACACCACCACTATATAGACAAAAATTCTATTTTTACATCGCTATTATATAGATAAAAATTCTATTTTTACATCTCTACTATATAGATAAAAATTCTATTTTTACATCGCTATTATATAGACAAAAATTCTATTTTTACATCGCTACTATATAGATAAAAATTATATTTTTACCTTGCCACTAATATAATAAAAATATATTTTTATTACCCTATATGAATAAAAATCATATTTTTATTCTTCCTATGATATAAAGATCGAATTTTTATTATCTATATAATATAAAAATCATATTTTTACATGGCTACTTCTATAAAGATCACATCTTTATTATTTCTATTATATAAAAATCATCTCTTTATTCTTTCAATAATATAAAAATCATATCTTTATGATTGTCATACGAAAAAAAATCGAATCTTTTACAGTTTCAAACTAAATTAAAATCAGTTTTTAAAGCTAACAAAAATCAGGTTTTAAACTAAATAAAAAAAATCAGTTTTTGAAGCTAACAAAAATCAGTAAAAGAACTCACTGAGTTATCGGAGGAAAGGGGGGGTTTTCTGGTGGCGCAACAGCAGGTGGTCGGGAGGGGAGGAAGCATGCCGGAGTTGGTCGGGGAGGTGGCAGATGCGGCGAGAGGGGGGGAAATCGCGATGGCTGGAGGGGGATGCGCGATTCAATTTAGAGGGGGAGAGGAGAACGGAGGTGGAGGCGATAGCGCGCGGGACAGGGTTGCGATGTTGGTGGCGACGGCGGCAGGGTCCCCGTGGATGTCGGCGTTGATCGCGAGGGAGGGAGGGTGCTCCATCGGTTTCCATTTTTTTTTAACTGTGAATGGTTAAAGAGAGAGAGAGAGAAGTAAAGGGGGAGGGAATTATATATTTAATTGTTTTAATTTCCAAAAAGCAACTTTTATTTTCGACCTCGAAACGAGACCCATCGCCTGTCGTCCACAGCTAATTACCCCCATTCCGAACACAATGGGATATGTATCGTAAGCTAATTCAATCGTTTCGATCAGTTTTCGTCAAAATCAAAATATAACTCTATATATTGAATTTTGAAAGCGCATTTCAATTTACTGGGGTCACATACTAACTCGAAAAATTCCAGAAAAATATTTTCTAGCTTCGTATTGACGATACGGTCCTAACAAAACAAGTTTCGTCAAATTCTGAGGCCGTTTGAAAAATGGCTATTTTCCAGTCGATTAAAATCAACTAAAACTGGTCAAACGCGTTTTCCTTTGCCACGCTCACATATTGATTCGAAAAATTACGAATTTTGAAACCTAGCAATAACTTGACATCCCGGATCCAACCAAAGTGGTTTCGTCGAAAATCGAGGTCGTTTGTAAAATTTTCATTTTTAAGGGCCAGAATTCTACAGCGACTATTCTGAATTTTCAACTGGGCATATCTTTTGATTCCCGCTATGAAATTTCAGTTTTTCGGATTCGTTGGAAAAATATTCTCAATTAGATTCAAATATTTTTGGTTTCGCCAAAATCCGGTTTATTTTGCACCCGGTACATTCATTTGAAGTTTGAAATCGAATTATCGAACTACCACGCCATTTTCAATTCCATTTATAAATATGAATAAATATTTATATTCTAATGACGATCTATATAAATATATACGTTCTAATTCTATTCAAAATAGATTTCTCGTCGTCATTACTTAAAATAATCATTTTAAATATTCAAAATTCGCTAAAATTGCCAAAATAAAAAATTTAAATTGGCTCGGATTTCCGGGTTATTACAATCTCCCCAACTTAAAACTTTTCATCCCCGAAAAGGAACGAAGCCGAAAGTTGTTTAACTAATCAACTCAATTTTCATCATTTTCTTTACGGCTTAAGTTCTTCAACTTTTCAGTTTCTAAGAATTTTCCAAAAATTTGGCTAACACCCTAAATTTTCGAAAAATATCGCCATAACCTCCCCGCACCGGGGACTTCGGGATATTTCATATAGCCTCCCATGGCCTTCTTCAATCCAAAAGAAAAAGAAAAAGCCAAGCGGCTAGCCAATCGGCTCATAAAATCATCATCACCCAAACAAAACAGTAAATTATGGTAAACATGTACCTATTTGTCGGGCAAACAATTTTATTCTTCTGCTCTAGCCTCCTTGCTATGACCTGTTCAATGTAAGTACATGTACATGCATGCAAATGCGATAAATTTTCAATACAATTCACTATTCGATCAATTTGGTTATAAGTTCAACTTTTAATTAATCAACCAATAATCAAAAACACAACCATCAATCAATTAGTTGATTAGCTTTTCAAATTTATAACTTTGATATATAGTCAAAAATCACATTTTTGATGCCAAATCCCAACAATAGGCCCTATCTAATTTTGGTTCTCACACCAGTCAATAGGAAATATATAGAAATTCCACCTTCGAAACTCGAACATAAATACTGATGATGTCATGACAATCATTAGTACCATCTCCGGGCGACTAGAGTGTGATTCTATATCTATCCAGTATATTAAAACTTCAAATACACGTGGATCAGACGTATACGCAAAGTCTATATATATTGGACTGTCCAAATCAATACAAATAAATATTCCAATACGTATAAAACGATTTAAATTTTCAAAACAAAATTCGTTTTCAATTTATAAATATACTTTTCACACTCGTTCTAGGAAACTACTGATCCCATCTCTAACGAGTCATTCTCGTTGGATATTACTAATCCAATCTCTGATGTATTCTTTCGTTTGGTTCTAACGTGTCTTGTTCTCTGAGCTTGGTAAACCAAAGCTCTGATACCAAGCTGTTACGACCGGGAATTTCGCTCGAACCGAATCAGTCGCTAAACCAATCAAGACCGTTCGAAACGCCTGATTGTTTTGAGAACATGACAAAATAGAACGCAGACGGAAGAACATTTCATTGTATAGTACAACGATTCCATCAGAATACAAGAATATACAGAGTATAAACAAATAAATATTACATAGAAAATATTAGAGATTACAATACATTACATATGCAGCGGAAAAATAATACAAAACACAACTAGAAGGAGATATACGGATACAAAGCTTTCCGGATATCATTGCAGCTGTAAACCAGGATCCTGTGAATATAAATCTGCAAAACCAAAACTACTAGCTACCCATGTCAAAATAAGGGCACCCAGAGTTTAGGTTAAAACAATAAACTCCAGGTCAGTCATGGGACTGGTATGAGAACTAAAACAGTTATTAATATTTATTTTTAAAGTTAGGTAAATCAAGGGACCACGCCGTATAACACGGAACGGGTTTCCTCCCAAGAATACCAGTGCATAAAACAAACAGTGCAATGCTAAATAAAGAAAAATGAAGCTATTATAAGACCCAGGTTCCATCACACAATGCAACACAAGCCGGAGGATAGGGTTTTACCTTATAATAGCCAAAGAATGCTTGATACGCTAAATTTCATCTTTTATTACTATAATAAGTGTATAGTGTCAAAACAATTTCAATCATAAATATCAACCATAGACGGCATGGGTACCATATATCATGTCGCCATACTAGGCTCTACAAATAAAACTGAATTATCACGTATTGGAAATTGGATTTCCGTCTGTGAACCGAGGCCAGGGATCGTCCTCTACCGATTCGAGACAATCTAGCCTACCATGTCTCAGGACCCAGACTCAGGTGGGCTTTTGGATCGTCAGGGTCGGTCCACCGATGTGGATTGAAATGCCTGAACACTACGTCTCCCACCCTATGGGGCGTAAATGAGCGAAATGACTCCATTGGCTCCACACAGTCACCGATATATCCGAGGCGCCTCGCAACAGCAACAACCACATAAGTCAAACTCGTCAAGGCGTGTAAAACCACTGATGCCACTTCTAGCTAGAAAGAAACGCATGTCCTCCCTGATGTCCTCTCCCGTTTCTGGTCCACTACCGGGGTGTGAGGCTAGCGAATCAACGTTACACAAAGCCACGCCCCACAGGCTGTGCTTTGATCATCAACCACAAGACTTTGCTTTTCAACAGAAGCCCTGATCTATTGCCACTTAGGCATGCCACACAGGCAATTCACTCCATGTGTTTGATATCCATCAATATATAACCCCTGAGCTCGTACGTCTCAGAGAAGGGCGTTAAGCAAGAGAATAAATTCTTCGCCGCCAAACAGATATATATTTAATAGAAATCAATCACACATACTAAAATCCAATGTCAGACACACAGTCCATTTACAAGTCCGTTCAGGGTCTGAACGAAACCGGAGGCACCTAGTACCCCGCATATCCATCGATCTCCAAGTACGTCTGGATGATCACTAACTGATTCCTTCCTCTTGGGTGTACGGCCCAATCAAGATCATCAGTAATCACCCAAACGACACGAAGACCTCCGGTCTTCAACCACCGTCTTCATCTTCGACACCACGTCGAATTAGTTATTCAGAATGGGATAAACCCGGTCTTTCTGAATAACTCGCGTATATAATAAACAAGTGTTACACAAACACAACATATGCCTCATTCCAATTCAGAATATTCTTTTATTCAAATATTCTTATACTTTGGGAAAGGTTCCCATTAATTTCATCAAAGATAAATTCTTTAAATTTATTCTTTAATCTCCTTTGAATATCAATTCAAACTAGTCGGGATTAGCGAACCACACCGAAGTAATCATTTATTTTATTTCCCAATCCCAACCTATTCATCCCATGAAGTAAAACTGGTCATACTTCATATCTAACACCACGGTGTTATTGGTATATTCAATTACCATTTCACATTCAAATCTAATTAAAGATTTAACTATCGCCTGGATCCATTCTCGACCATTCCAATCTAATCAAAGATTCATTAAAACTCCACTTAGTTTTAATCTTTAACTGGGTTAAAGAATCAGTGTCACTTAAAACACGGTTCACGATAAACCCAAAATCACATTCCATTAATTATCGGGTTAAAGAACATGTGTTATTTAAAACACTGTTCACAGTAAACCCAAAAATCAATTCAATTCCAATTAAATATTATTTAATTGGTATACTTCATTAAATCTAAATTAAAAGATTTAATCTTTTTCTCAACTGGGCTTAAGAACAGTGTTAATAAAGACACCATTCACGACAAACCCAAATCACATTTGATATTAAATACAAGGCTCTGAATAGAAAATATATCGGCTTATATTCAACATCGAATTCTATGACCAACAAATATTGTATTGGAAATAATGATATAAATATATCTTTCAGATTCCCATAACAATATCTGTATCATCATGAAATCCAACATCGAAATATTCCGAAGACGATTTCGATTCAAATCCATTCCAATTCAATTATTGGAAATTCTGGTTATTTTCAAAACCATTTCAAATCCAATTTATTTATTAAAAAATAAATAAATAGAATTATAATTCTAGTTCAAAACTAGTTTACTTCGATAAAAATCTATTTTTATCTTTTCAAATATGGAGTTTTTCATCCCAATTCTTTCCAAATCATTTCTTATGATTTTACACAAATTATTACTATTTTTAATAATTTTATCAAGGCCCGTACAGTCGATTTCCATCAACGACCATCGAATTGCACTTACAGCGACCTTTTCCAAAATTTGATTTGGACATACTCCCAAATCCAACCATTAGATTTCAAATCTCTAATATTCATTAGAAAGCTCTTTTCGATACGAACCCAACGGTTCTGGTTTTAGGAGAATCCGACGATCGGATCTCCCGCAATGTCCATTCGAAGTCAATGGTCGAAATTCACGAACTGCCGCAGCGCGGCGCGTTCTTTTCAGGCCATTATATATATATATATATATATATTATATATATTTCGTCGATTTCCTTTTAAAACATATTTTATAAGTTGTTTTAAATTCGTTTTTGAAATGATTTCAACTTCATTTCAAATTCAAATCAAAATCGAATTTTTCCTCATAAATTCGTTTTAATTTCATTTCAAATCGATTTCAATTCAATTTCAATTTAATTCAAATTGGTTTCAATTCAAATCAATTTCAGTTCAATTTCAATACGTTTTAAATTCAATTCAAAACGACTTCAATTCTATTTCAATCTAATTCTAATTTCAATTCTTTTGAATTTAATTCGAATTTTAATTCATTTCAATTTATCAGATTTTGAAATCACTTTCGATATTCATTATAAAATGAATAAAATCGATATAAATATCGTTCACGTCGAAATGGCGTTAGTCTAATCAACACGGATTTTATTCAACATATGAAATTATTATTTTTTCCAAATTGAAATGAGGCCCAATCAATTAACATATAGTGTTAATTATATGGATTTTCTACAACACATGGATATCTCAACAATGACAAATCACCAACCATCATCCAAAGTGCATTCTACACTGTATAATCATCAAATATGAATATTCAACGCTTAGAACAGTTTGTCAATCAATCGATCGACATACAACTAAACAGTCGGGATTAGTGTACGTCAAAATATCATCCCAATACCCGTGTGGGGTTTCAAACAATCAAACACAGATTTTATTTGTGCAGTTGGGCGATGTGTAAAATTTATCGTCCCAATCAATATCAGTCAAATCAGTGTATATAAACAAATCGTCGATTTGTTTATTAATATTCATTTCATATACACGTTAAAAATTATATTTTTAACTATATAATATTTTCCACTATAAAATATTTTATTTCATTTCACATCACACAATCAACTACACATCAAAATCAAACAAACAAGCATACAAGCCGTCCATGGTCTGTGGACGACGGGTGTCGGGTGCTACTAAACACCGTCTGCATCGTAGTATATATTTCAAACTAGAAATTTAAATTAATGGTGAGGAGTTCTCACCGACTAGCTAAACCAACGCCACGACTCTTCTTATGTAGTAAATCTTCGCCCCCCACCTTTCGTCACTTCCGTCGTCGGTGTTCACTACATATATAAAAATCACATTTTTACACCGCCACTATATAGATAAAAATTCTATTTTTACATCGCTACTATATAGATAAAAATTCTATTTTTACATCGCTATTATATAGATAAAATTTCTATTTTTACATCGCTACTATATAGATAAAAATTATATTTTTACCTTGCCACTAATATAATAAAAATTATATTTTTATTACCCTACATGAATAAAAATCATATTTTTATTCTTCCTATGATATAAAGATCGAATTTTTATTATCTATATAATATAAAAATCATATTTTTACATGGCTACTTCTATAAAGATCACATCTTTATTATTTCTATTATATAAAAATCATCTCTTTATTCTTTCTATAATATAAAAATCATATCTTTATGATTGTCATACGAATAAAAATCGAATCTTTTACAGTTTTAAACTAAATTAAAATCAGTTTTTAAAGCTAACAAAAATCAGGTTTTAAACTAAATAAAAAAAATCAGTTTTTAAAGCTAACAAAAATCAGGTTTTAAACTAAATAAAAAAACAGTTTTTAAAGCTAACATAAATCAGTAAAAGAACTCACTGAGTTATCGGAGGAAAGAGGGGGTTTTTCTGGTGGCGCAACAGCAGGTGGTCGCGAGGGGAGGAAGCACGCTGGAGTTGGTCGGGGAGGTGGCAGATGCGGTGAGAGGGGGGAATCGCGATGGCTGGAGAGGGATGCACGATTCAATTCAGAGGGGGAGAGGAGAACGCAGGTGGAGGCGCTGGCGCGCGGGGCAGGGGGGCGATGGTTGGTGGCGACGGCGGCAGGGTCCCCCTGGATGTCGGCGTTGATCGCGAGGGAGGGAGGGTGCTTCATCGGTCTCCATTTTTTTTCTTTTAACTGTGAACGGTTAAAGAGAGGGAGAAAGAGAAGTAAAGGGGGAGGGAATTATATATTTAATTATTTTAATTTCCAAAAAGCAACTTTTGTTTTCGACCTCGAAACGAGACCCACCGCCTGTCGTCCACAACTAATTACCCCCATTCCGAACACAATGGGATATGTATCGTAAGCTGATTCGATCGTTTCGTACAGTTTTCGTCAAAATCAAAATATAACTCTATATATTGAATTTTGAACGCGCATTTCAATTTACTGGGGTTACATACTAACACCAAAAATTCCAGAAAAATATTTTCTAGCTTCGTATTGACGATACGGTCCTAACAAAACAAGTTTCGTCAAATTCTGAGGCCGTTTGAAAAATGGCCATTTTCCAGTCGATTAAAATCAGCTAAAACTGGTCAATCGAGTTTTCCTTTGCCATGCTCGCATATTGATTCGAAAAATTATGAATTTTGAAACCTAGCAATAACATGATATCCCGGATCCAACCAAAGTGGTTTCATCGAAAACCGAGGTCATTTGCAAAATTTTCATTTTTAATGGCCAGAATTCTACAACGACTATTCTGAATTTTCAACTGGGCATATCTTTTGATTCTCGCTATGAAATTTCAGTTTTTTGGATTCGTTGGAAAGATATTCTCAATTAGATTCATATATTTTTGGTTTCGCCAAAATCCGGTTTATTTTACACCCGGTACGTTCATTTGAAGTTTGAAATCGAATTATCGAACTACCACGCCATTTTCAATTCCTTTTATAAATATAAATAAATATTTATATTCTAACGACGATCTATAAAAATATATACGTTCTAATTCTATTCAAAATATATTTCTCAACGTCATTACTTAAAATAATCATTTTAAATATTCAAAATTTGCTAAAATTGCCAAAATAAAAATTTTAAATTGGCTCGGATTTCCGGGTTATTATAATACATGTTTAAAAAATGAATAATTGGGTTTTATAGTGTGTTTATTCGAGATTAGTGGTTTTTTCGATTTGAAGTTGAGGATGTTTTCAGTCAAGGTCTGAGAGGTAATTATACCCCAACTTGATTGATTTCATTTTTAATTGATAAATAGCAGGATCCAGTCTCGAAGAGAAGTGTTTGAATAAGAGTTAGTTGAATAAAATACTTTGGGTTGTTGTAACGATATTTTACACAACATTCGTTTTAACCCAAGTGATGGAATTTTGGAAATATAAAAGTAAATATTTCCTGAGTCTAATTAAAGTAGTCGGGAAAGAGATAAGTGATTGAAATTGTTTCAATTTCAAATAGAATATATTTTCTAAGGTTAGAAAGTAAAAGAAGGCGAGATATGGAAATGTTTTCCAAGAATGTAAGAGACCGAAATGATTATCGAAATTATTTGATTAAAAATATTGATAAGGAAATGGAATAGTGAATTAATTAATGAAATATCAATTAAATGGCCCAGTGGTTGATTGATGTTATGGATGAATGGATGTTTGTTTTTCTTTGATAGTTAAATAACCAACTATCGAAGTATTTGCCAATATCGTTGTCCATATGGAGAGACTGGTTGGATTATTATCCGTGAACCACTCTGTATTGGCAGTAGCATTGCGAATTAGATTATACGAAGGTAATCGAAGACGGTGTAAAGTGCAAGGGGTTTTTCTATTAATAGAAATTGTGCCTTCGGTTTCGTTCAATCCCAGAACGAACGTATATGGACGAATGTCTGACAAAGTATTTCCAATGATCAAATATGATTGTTTTGTACAAATATACATGGTTGCAACAGATTTATTCCCTTAGCATAACATCCAGAATATTTGTGCAAATCAATTAGTGATTAACGGATCTGACAATGTGGCATTCAAAGTAATTGTGCTATCAATGAATACAAAGTAATCGTAGCCTCAGGCCTCAACAACCGGGAAATGACAAAAATCGGGCAGGCAGCATGGCTATGTGGGTCGCTCCCATTACGGTGTATTATCACCTATCTAGAGATTCATTTAATTCCTTATTATATTCGATGCTGTCCCATTCGGGAAACGGTTGCTGATCCCAACCGTTGGTGATATACATTCGATCCACTCAAGCGAAATGAGTGGTCAGTCATGCGTGGGCCAGGTTGCAAGATGTTCTTGTTGAACCCCAGTGTATCGCCTCTGGAGTACACTGATCGGAAGGTGGTTCCATACCTTGTCATGTTGGAAATCCAATCTCCAATAAGCGCCCTGCGGTTTTTGATTTTATACTATGCATATGGAGCGTGAGATGCAAGTGTTCCACTAGATTCTATTTATATGATGTAGACATTATTATAATATCACTGGATTTTTGTATCAAAGTGTTTTGGGTTATAGTAAGGTAAAAACCAACCATGTTTATGTGTGGGCCGGTCTTACTATTATCCTTTCTTTCAAAAGGTCTTGAAAGTTATACAAATGGTTGGAGTTTACTCACACCAGTCCCATGACTGACCCAGAGTTTATTTTGTTTGTTTTCCCTAAACTCTTGGGTGCCCAAATTTGTACGGGCAATCAAGTAGTCGGGATTTTTCAGATTCACTTGGAAGAGCTGAAAGCAGGAGGCTTCACCAGTTAGCTATAGACTATCATATTTCCGTTGTGTACTATGTTGTATCTGGAAACAGGTGTTTATAAATGTTCCAGGAATAACTGTTGTGCTCTGATGATGGTATGTATATAAGGTTACTGATTTGTATTTTAAAAAGTTATGTTATTTAATATATTTTATTCGTTCCGCTGTGAGATTTATGTTCTTCGTTTTTTCTTCTATTCTAATAATTCTTTCTTTCTATTTCTCATCCTCTAACTTCTTTCCAATAATGATTCGTATTTCTGTGCAATTTGGGTTGGACTTGTGGTGTTATCAGTCAACTCAGATAGTACGGATTTGCGGGCCTTTACAGTTGGTATCAGAGCATAGGTTGAGCGAATACCTAGGCTTGGGTGGAATGTGCTCATTAGGGATAGGGTCAGCAGTACCCTAGAATGAGTTGAGTGTATATACGAGTGCGCGTATTTGTAAATTGTTATAAAAACTGTTTTATATTGTGTTGGCTAGTCTGTTGAGCTGTTTATGAATTCTGATCGAATTATGGGACGCCACGACGTTGATAAGACTTTGTAAATACTTGAACAGAAGATTGAACACGATATTGTTTTAAAATGGGTAAATGAAATAATTTTGCCCAAAATTCTATTTTATAGAAAAGGAATAGTTTTCTAGAACTCTTATATTGTATGGATGTGTTTAATGTTAATATTATAGTCAAATAAGATTATAAATTTTGAATAGTCATACATAACCGAATAGAATTTGTATATGAATTAATATACAAATGAGATGAATTAGAATTGAATTCAAACCAGAATGTGGAATTTAAAATCCTGGAAAATTGGAAAATATTTCCAAAGTATATTAAAGTAAAATAGTTTTATTTTGAAAGGATTTGAATAACAATCATTTTTGATGAATTTTGAAAGTGGTAAAGCACTGAACTCACTTCAGTGGCTGGAAAATAATTCTGATGATGATTGCAACATCATCAGTGTTCAGTTTCAAGTTTCTAAGTGATGGATTGCTACCTTAGAAAAAAAAATGATGGAAAATTGTTTGAAAGGATACAAGTGTTTTTGGAAAATTCAAATATTTTGAATTTGAGATAGTGACAAATACATATGTATGTATTTATGGGATTTCAATATTGTTCTGAAATGAAACCCAGGGATTTGAATTCTGGAATTACAATTTAACTTAAGAAAGTAAATCATAGTAAATAAATTGACTAGAATCAATTTGAATAGGTTTAACGGAATATAGATTGGATATAAATGGATTGATCGTAGATCATTCGAATTAAATGAAGGAAGACCAAAAGTTTTGGTGGAATTAAATTTGTTGAAATATGAGGAGTTGAGTTTCAACATAAGTAAGATTTTGAAAAGTAATGGATTTGTACCACTTTTCCTGCCTTAGCAATTTCGAGGACGAAATTATTTTAAGGGGGGGAGAATGTAATGACCCGGATTTTCGGCCGATTTATTTTAAATATTTAGTATGGTTTTAAATATTGAATTTATAATATAAATGGTATTTTATTGGGTTATCGATTAAATAATCAAAATACGATTTATTTTGATAATCATCGTAATACAATAATTTAAAATAATTCAATTCAAAGTTAGAATTGAATCATAATAATTCAGATGATCAGTATTAATTGTATTTGAATATAGATGGTAATAAAAATATTTTATTATCAGAGAATTTATTTGTTTTTGAATTTAAAGTATATTATATCGATTTAAAATGGTTATTTTATATATACATTAAAATTTAAGTTTAGAATATATTCTGTTAAGCTCAGAACATCGTTATTACATTGGAACGACGGTCGGTACGCTAAAATAGCGGTTCGTGATTTCAATTAACGGACCCCGAAATATTTGATTCTGGTGAGGATCGAAATCAAATCGATATCTGTTTAAAAAGAATAAAAGATCTCTTTATATCGAATCAAAGTCAAATAAAATTAAATTAAATTATATTTAAAATCGGAATTGAAATCTTTTTAATTTCTTTAAAGGATATTGCTCTGTACTGGAGCATATGTATGCTCCTCCTTCGCTTATATAAACTATCGCAACCTTATGAACTTCATTCACAAACCAATTCTCAAATTTCAGTACTCGAATATGGTTGTTCCTTTTTGATTCCTCTCCTTTGCTTTCTCTCGTCAGATCTCAATCCCTCTTCCTTCTTAAAACCGAAATCCCTCTTCCTTAAATTGAGCAAAGTCGCTCACCATCCTTTCCCTCGAAAATCAGCCCATCGATAATACAAAAAAAAAAAGAAAATCAAAGCCAGAAAAAAGAATCGCGATTTCAGTTCATCATGTTTCAAAACCACGGTGAAATCTGAAGCTCGACTTCAAAGCTCGCGATTTTGGATCTGGATGCGACGATGGGAATTCGCGATCCGATATCGAGCAATTACTGAAGCTCGAACTATTCTGAGCGATCATAGGGAGGGAGGAATTTGAAATCGTTGTCATCATTTGAGTACTGTTGTTGTGCGCGATAGTAGAAGGGCGTGGCAACTTCAAAGGAGGCCGACGTCGAGTTTTAAGGTATGGAGTAATTTGCATTTTTCGGGGTTCAAACTGACTAAATACAGTGATGAGAGGTTGCAAACTCGATCTGAATTATGGATCTGGGAAGGATGCGATGGTGGGATGGATCTGTATGGGTTCGCTCGTCAGTTTTTAATCTTTGTTGATGTTGTGAAATGGGTATTTGAGATTTGCTAACCTGTTGGATGAAAGGAGTCCATACAGTTTGTTCTAATGGGAAGATGCTGAAACCATGATGAATTTTGGCACAACAATTGGTAATGGGAGTGATACTTTGAATGATTGGGTTGGTAGTAGGGAACTGTGTGGTCCAAAATGTCTATAATATTCTGGCATTCGTTTTTAAGTGATGAACATTAGTTGGAGTTCAACAGTACATGAAGAAGTAGAGCTTATTCTCGATTTGTTTAAGGATGAGCTGAGATGAAGTTGGGGTTATATTAGTGGTGTGTGACAGAAAATGGAATTTATCAATATGATGCTATGTGGAATGCCGTATTAGAGCTGAATGGAGTATTCGGGAACTATTCGGCAATTAGATTCAAGAAATGGGTTGAGAAAACTCCAATAACCATAAGGTAAAAGCTTTTACAAATTTAAATTTTGCATAGAATAATTTATTTATTTACAATAGTAGTTAATTTAAAAAAATATGTAACCGATAAATTAAATATATCGTAGGTGATAAATTTACTGGAAATAATGAGGTAGATGAGTAGCTAAGACGATATGGAATTCTAAATGGATATTCGGCACGGGAAAATCAAGGTGAGTAAATCTCACTCACCTGTTATTTAGAATTATTTTTATTCGTTAAAAATGATTGTTGTTGCTCATTTGGATTTTTCTGGTTGCTTTAAATATATTAGTTATTTAGGGATGACTAATATATATATATATATACATATATATATTGGGTTGATGATTTGTTGATTCCCGCAGTCTCATTCGCGGATTCCCGCAGTTTCATAGCGTATGATTTCCCTATGCGTCCCACAAATATATATTAGTGGATGACCTTCATACCACGATGTCCTGCCTCGAAGCAGGATGGATATTACTATGCTGATTAACGTCTGTGGATGCAGGAAAACAGGTTGGAGGAATCCGGCTGGGGTCCTCAAAAATATATTATCTGTTTGTTTGTTTGCTTGGTTTCATATATATTCATATATGACGTGTTAAAAATCAAAGGATTGAAAATTGGATGATTTGATTGTTTTAAATATCACTGGGCTAGGTGTTAATTTATAAAAATACCCTGAAAGGGGTATTTGAGATTTAAAAGTGAAATTCTATTTTAGAAAATAGAATTTGAATTTTTTAAATATATTTGAAATATAAACTTGTTTTGAAAATAAAAACAAGTAGTTCCTTTATAAACGAAGTTTATAAATAGTTCATTTATAAACAAAGTTTATAAATAAAGTGAAATGAATTATCATTGAATAATTCAGAAATAAAAATCCAAGTGTGAATTTGAAAAGGGAAATTTATTTTTCCAAATAGAGATTTTATTTCAAATGAATTTGAAATGGACTTGTTTAACTATATAAACAAGTAAAATAAATGGTGCTTGTAAATGAAAAGGGAAATTATCATTGGATAATTTTAATTTTTAAATTCAAATGTGAATTTAAAGTTATGAATGGGGAAATCGTTTTAGGAAATAAACGACGGAATTTATTCTGATGTTCAGAATATAAATTGAACGAAAATAAATCGATAAGGATTTATGATGTGAATTCGATTAATTCGAATTTATTTAAGTAGAAGTAAAATTGAATATGAAAATAAATTGGTATTTATATTTATAAGTTATTATAAATAGGATTTCCAAAATGAGATTTTGGATTTAAAAAGGAATTTGAAAAGGGAACTTGTTTAAATATTAAACAAGGAAATTTGAAAAATGGTGTTTATAAATAAAATGAATAAATTATCAAGAGATAACCTGAATATTAAATTCAAAGAGAATTGGAATGGAGTTCGAATAAAGAAAATTCAAATATAGATTTGAATATAGAAATCCAAATGAAGTTTGAAAATATATTGAAATTCAAATGGAGTTTGAAAATAGATTAGAATTCAAAAAGTTTAAATATGGAATTTGAATATAGAATTCAAATAGATTGAAATGGAAGTCGAAAATAGAGTTTAAAAATAGAATTTGAAATGGGAATTTGAATATAGATTTCAAATATAGTTAAAATGGAGTTTGAATATTAGAATTCAAACAGAAATGAAATGGAGTTTTATTATTAGAATTCGAATAGAGTTAAAATGGAGTTGAATTCATTTTAACGAAGTTTAAAAGTTTATATACATAAATATAATTAAAACGAACTCGCCGTAGCGCTGCAGTTCAAAAATCGGCGTTTTGAACTTCAATTGAGTATACAGTACTCCATTGAAATCGGAATTCTTTGAAACAAGAAACGTCAGGACCGATTTGATAATAGTTTTCTAATGGAGGAGAAAAATCTGGATTTCGTCGAATAGATTTTGAGTTATATCAAAATCAAATTTTAAGAAAAACAACGCCATAACCATTTAAAGACCATAACGATTTATTTAATTTTATAAAAGGATTTTAAGCGAATGAAATCCGAATTTCTATTTAGAAAAATCCAGATTTGAGTTATAAAATATATCGGAACTCAAGTGGAGTAATGAATTGGTTTTTGAAAACAGAAATCAGGTTTTTGATTATTGAACAGAATTAACTAATTTGAATAGTAATTAGTTAGTGAGATTTTGAATTGAAATTGGGCTTTGAATTAGTGAATTCGATTTGAAAATTTATATTCGAAATCGAAAAGGAAACTAGAATTGAAATTGAAATTCAATTTGGTTATAAGCAAGTTAAATATATTCTTTGAACATGTTATGTTCAAACAAAGAAGTGAAATAGGCAAAATAGATAATTAAAGAATAAACGAGTGGAACTGAATTCAAACGATTAATAAGTGTTGAGCAGAATTAAAAACAGGTGAACATATGATTAGACAGGTATGGGATGAAGTATATGAAGATTTTAATTTATGTGCCCGACAAAAAGGTACATGTTTAAATTCATATATGATATTTTATTCGCCGAATCGGTAAGCCACTTGGCTTTTTGATTTTCTTTTTGAATGCAAAGGACCATGGGAGGCTATTTGAAATATCCCGATGCTCCCAGTACAAAGGAGGTTATGGCGAAATTTTCCGGGAATTTAAGGAGTTAGAATATTTTTAAGAAAAATTTGATAGTTAGAAATAAATGTATCGATATATATAGAATTCGATAAGGAAACGGATTTAAAAATAGAATATTATAAACAAAAAGGGAAATCTATAAATGAGAAATAGAAAGTGAACCATATACATGTTTTAAAAATGAATAATTGGGTTTTATAGTGTGTTTATTCGAGATTAGTGGTTTTGTCGATTTGAAGTTGAGGATGTTTTTAATCAAGGTCTGAGAGGTAATTATACCCCAACTTGATTGATTTCATTTTTAATTGATAAATAGAAAGATCTAGTCTCGAAGAGAAGTGTTTGAATAAGAGTTAGTTGAATAAAATATTTTGGGTTGTTGTAACGATGTTTTACACAGCATTCGTTTTAACCCAAGTGATGGAATTTTGGAAATATAAAAGTAAATATTTCCTGAGTCCAATTAAAGTAGTCGGGAAAGAGATAAGTGATTGAAATTGTTTCAATTTCAAACAGAATATATTTTCTAAGTGTAGAAAGTAAAAGAAGGCAAGATATGGAAATGTTTTCCAAGAATGTAAGAGACCAAAATGATTATCGAAATTATTTAATTAACAAATATTGATAAGGAAATGGAATAGTGAATTAACTAATGAAATATCAATTAAATGGCCCAGTGGTTGATTGATGTTATGGATGAATGGATGTTTGTTTTTCTTCGATAGTTAAATAACCGACTATCGAAGTATTTGCCAATATCGTTGTCAATATGGAGAGACCGGTTGGATTATTATCCGTGAACCACTCTGTATTGGCAGTAGCGTGGCAAATCAGATTATACAAAGGTAATCGAAGACGATGTAAAGTGCAAGGGCTTTTTCTATTAATAGAAATCGTGCCTTCGGTTTCGTTCAGTCCCAGAACGATCATATATGGACGATAGTCTGACAAAGTATTTCCAATGATCAAATATGATTGTTCTGTACAAATATACATGGTTGCAACGGATTTATTCCCTTAGCATAACATCCAGAATATTTGTGCAAGTCAATTAGTGATTAACGAATCTAACAATGTGGCATTCAAAGTAATTGTGCTATCAATGCATAGAAAGTAATCGTAGCCTCAGGCCTCAACAACCGGGAAATGTCAAAAATCGGGCAGGCAGCATGGCTATGTGGGTCGCTCCCATTCGAGTGTATTATCACCTATCTAGAGATTCATTTAATTCCTTATTATATTCAATGCTGTCCCATTCGGGAAACGGTTGCTGATCCCAACCGTTGGTGATATACATTCGATACACTCAAGCGAAATGAGTGGTCGGTCATGTGTGGGCCGGGTTGCAGGATGTTCTTGTTGAACCTCAGTGTATCGCCTCTGGAGTACACTGATCGGAAGGTGGTTCCATACCTTGTCATGTTGGAAACCCAATCTCCAATAAGCGCCCTGCGGTTTTTGATTTTATACTATGTATGTGGAGCGTGAGATGCAAGCGTTCCACTAGGTTCTATTTATTTGATGTAGACATTATTTTAATATCACTGGATTTTTGTATCAAAGTGTTTTGGGTTATAGTAAGGTAAAAACCAACCATGTTTATGTGTGGGCTGGTCTTACTATTATCCTTTCTTTCAAAAGGTCTTGAAAGTTAAACAAATGGTTGGAGTTTACTCACACCAGTCCCATGACTGACCCAGAGTTTATTTTGTTTGTTTTTCCTAAACTCTTGGGTGCCCAAATTTGTACGTGCAGTCAAGTAGTCGGGATTTTTCGGATTCACTTGGAAGAGCTGGAAGCAGGAGGATTCACCAATTAGCTATAGACTATCATATTTCGGCTGTGTACTGTGTTGTATTTGGAAACATGTGTTTATAACTGTTCCAGGAATAACTGTTGTGCTCTGATGATGGTATGTATATAAGGTTACTGATTTGTATTTCAAAAAGTTATGTTATTTAATATATTTTATTCGTTCCGCTGTGAGATTTGTTTTCTTCGTTTTTCCTTCTATTCTAATAATTCTTTCTTTCTATTACTCATCCTCTAACTTCTTTCCAATAATGATTCATATTTCTGTGCAATTTGGGTTGGACGTGTGGTGTTATTAGTCAACTCAGATAGTATGGATTTGCGGGCCTTTACAAAAAATATCTAACTCAAGACAAAGGAATTAAAAACATATTAGATTAACGCGGTTGAATTGTAATAAAAATATTTAAAACAACAAAAAATAAGTTAAATTTACAAAAAAATATTTGTTCAAGTTAATAAAATATAAGTATATTCATATATTGTACAAACTGAGTAAAAGGTACTAATAAATGTGTTAATATATTGTATGATGCGTCATGTCTAAAAGAAACAAATTCCTTAAAAATTTTGGCCTCATCTGGCGAGTATTGTATATGATCGTTATATAGATATTCGTTTTTAACACAAAACGGATATCGATATTCATCTGATACAATATTTGTTGGATTTGTCCCAGCATTGGACAAGTTGCAAACACAATAATATTTGCATTTCGTAAATCATTTTAACTCAAATGTTTCACAAAATTTCAGTTGTACTTTCCTTTTATTTCCCGCGTACGTGCATATGCGTAGAGTACGGGAAATAAAGGGAGATGCTGCCGAAATTTTGTTGAACTTTCGAATTAAAATATTTTGCGAAATGAAAATATTTTTGTGATTGCAATGGGAAGTAGGATGACTGACCTTTAAATATTACATCAAGAATATATATTGATATACTGAAAATATTAAATTATGATATAGTAATAACAATGGTAAATAATGGTAAGTTTTATTTTTAATAAATGTCATAATATTATAAATTCTTAATAATTATTATTATTAGTAGTACATTTATCAAAACATAATGTAACAATGAATAAAAATATTTAACACAACAACAAAAAGAAGTTGAATTTACAAAAATTATTTGTTTTGGTTAATAAAATATTGATTTATGCATATATTGTATAAATTGAAATAAATTATAAATAAACGTGTTAATATATTATACAAAGTGTCATAGCTAAAGGTAACAAATAATGCTAAGATTCATTTTAAATAAATATCATAATACTATAGATTTCATCATAATACTAATAACAATTAGTTGTGCATTTATCAAACATAATGTACCAATAAATAAAAATATTTAAAACGATCAAAAAATAAGTTGAATTTACAAAAAATATTTGTTCTAGTTAATAAAATGAATACATACACTAATATATTTATTTTACTTGCATAGTAAAATATGGATTATTTGAAAGATCGAAGTTGGATGTACAAGAATGTAGGGAAAAAAGGAGGATCGATACCAGTGCATTTCCGAAATGGGTTGGAAGTATTCATGAAAGTAGCTTCTAATAATAAAACAAACATGAATGAAATACGGTGTCCCTGTATGAAATGTCGTGCTTTGAAACTGCTCGACTATGATACTATAATGTTACATTTGCTTCAAAAAGAATTTATGGCCGACTATTTAGTGTGGAAATTTCATGGCGAAGAAGTGAATAAGCATAATACAACAACTGTTGATGGAGTTGAAACTGAGAACATTGATATGGATTTTAATGAAGCCAGTCCAGAGAATAGGATGACAGAAATGGTTCGTGATGCTGCTGGTCCGGGTATGTGGGCTAATTCACCCGAAGTAGATGAAGAACTTAACTCTGAGGCTAAATATTTTTTTTGATTTGTTAGAAGCATCAAAACAACCACTTTATAAAGGATGTACAATGACGCACTTATCAGTGACTTCCAGACTGATTGTTATAAAATCCGAATTTAATGCCACAGAAAACTTAATGAATGCAATTATAGGTTTATGTAAAGAAATGCTTTCAACTGACAACATGCTGGCAGAAAATTGGTATTCATTAAAAAAGGAAATGTCTGTATTCGGTTTGCCATATGAAAAGATTGACACGTGCCGAGGTGGCTGCATGATTTATTGGAAAGAGGATAAAAATCTCAAAAGCTGTAAATTCTACAATGAGCCAAGATCTAGATTGACAAAAAATAATGGTAAAGGTGTACCTTTCACCCGTATGCATTATTTCCCTGTTGCACCCAGGTTACAAAGATTATATGCATCTCATGCTACTGCTGAACACATGCAGTGGCATCATGAACGACGTCAAGAGGAAGGAGTTTTATGTCATCCTTCAGATGGCGAAGCATGGAAGCATTTTGATAGAGCATATCCTGTTTATGCTCGCGAAACACGAAATGTTAGACTTGGTTTGTGTGCGGATGGTTTCGCACCATTTAGTTCGTTCGGCAAATCGTATTCAACTTGGCCAATTATTCTTACACCGTACAACTTGCCTCCGTAGATGTGTATGAAAGAGCCATATATGTTCTTAACTACCATTGTTCCTGGACCAAAAAATCCCAAGAATGGGATAGATGTATATTTCCAACCTTTGATTGATGAGTTGAAAAAACTATGGATTGAAGGAGTTGTTACTTACGATGTGTCAAAGAAACATTTTTTTAGGATGTTTACTTCTTTGTTGTGGACAGTAAGTGATTTTCCAGCGTATGGGATGTTTTCTGGATGGAGTACCAGTGGTAAATTTGCTTGTCCTGTTTGTATGGATTCGACAGAATCATTTCGACTTAAATATGGTGGCAAACAATGTTGGTGGGATCGTCACCGTCGTTTTCTACATCAAAACGATCGTTTCCGATATGATAAGAAAAACTTCATAGCAAATACAATTATAACTCTAGGACCACCAGATATTATGGATAGTGAAGATGTGTATGACCTTGTGCAAGATTATCCCAAAATACATGAGATTGGAAAAGAGCCAAAAATTGCTACTAAAGGGCTGCATCACAATTGGTGTAAACAAAGTATATTCTGGGAATTACCCTATTGGAAGAATCTTAAACTTCGTCATAACTTGGACGTAATGCATAATGAAAAAAAATGTGTTCGAGAACTTTTTTAACACAATAATGAATGTGAAAGGAAAAACCAAAGATAATTTGAAGTCAAGACATGATATTGCGTTTTATTGCAATCGCCCGGAACTTAAACTCGATCATGAACGTCCTAACTTCAAACAACTTGCTTGTTATGAGTTGGAAAATAAACGGAGTCGAAAGCTATTAGAGTGGATCGAAAATTTGAAGTTTCCAGATGGAATTGCTTCTAATATGAAATGATGTGTTGATATGAACGAACTTCAGTTGTCTGGTATGAAGAGTCATGATTGCCACGTATTTCTCGAGACTCTTTTTCCGATAGCATTTAAGGAGCTATTACCACAGAAGGTCTGGTTGCCCATAACAGAACTTAGTTTATTCTACAAAGATTTATGCTCTACCACCCTTAGCAAAAAGCATTTGGAGAAGCTAAAGAAGGATGTACCGAAGCTGTTGTGTAAGTTAGAGAAAATATTTCCTCCTGGTGTTTTTAATTGCATGGAACATCTTCCTGTACATCTACCAACCGAAGCATTAATGCGAGGTCCAGTTCAATATGGATGGATGTATCCTTTTAAGAGGTATGTATAATAAAACGTAATATCATATTCATTTTTTTAGTTAACACATCATGATATATTTTGTATTGCACCTCATTAAATTCAGGTATTTGAGCTACTTAAAAAAAAAGTGAAACAAAAAGCACGTGTTGAAGGTTCAATTTGTCAAGCATACATAATCGAAGAAGCGTCCACATTTTTCAATTACTATTTTGAAGACCATGTTAAGCCACTTTTTACTAGTGACCATCGTAACGATGATGGTATTATGGATGATTCTATAGGCATTTCCTTAAATGTCTTCCAGAAACGAGGACGTCCATGTGGTAAATGGAAAGATTGTGGTTTTCAAACGCTTAATGATTTTTGTTTAGCTAAGTCAACCGTGCTTCTTAATTGTGAAGAACTGTCAAATCTCATTAGGTACTTAATACAGTTATCTACAATTATTTCAGACCATTGCCCTGTTGTTTTAGATTCTGGAGATGCCATTAGGAAAAAGCCTTTTTTTAGATTTGAAAAAATGTGGTGCTTAGAAGATAACTTTACCGATTTGTTGTACAATAAATGGTCTGAATTTGGGGATAGTGGTGATGCAGCGAGAACCCTTTGTAATAAACTTAAACTTTTGAGGAAATTTCTTAAAAAATGGAATTCGGAGGAGTTTGGTCATATTAGAATTAAAAAGGAGAGGCTAGAAAAACAAATTCTTGATCTTAATATACTGGAAGAGGAAAGAGGACTTGATGATGTTGAAAGAGACTTGCTTCAGCAGCGAGAACGAGAACTCAATAAAGTTTTGGATCAGGAAGAGATTTTTTGGAGACAGCGATCAAGATCTCAGTGGCTGAAGGAAGGGGATAGAAATACAGCGTTTTTCCATAGAGTTGCCAATGGTAGACGCCGTACCAATTTGATTCACAGTATTTGGAAGGATGGTGTGGAGATTGGTGAGCAACAACTCTTGAGTGATACTTTCACTGAATATTACAAAAGCATCTTTGGTTCTCGTGTTGAGAACCGTATTTCTGTTGAATGGAGCAAATTGTATCCTGTTGTAACTGATCTCTCGGATGTTGCAAGTGCTTTTTCTGAAGAGGAAATTTTGAATGCTTTGAAGGAGATGCCGGGGGACAAAGCACCTGGGCCTGATGGGTTTCCCACCTTTTTCTTTCAACAATATTGGGGCATGTTGAAAGATGATGTTTTGCGTTTGTTTGACGAGTTCCACAAAGGCTCTTTGAGGTTGGATTTGATTAGTTATGCTAACGTAGTTTTAATTCCCAAAAAAGAAGGTAATGTCTCTGCCGCTGATTTCAGACCGATTAGCCTCCTCAACACTAGCTTCAAACTTATTACGAAGGTTTTGGCCAATAGGCTGAAAGCTAAGATGGATTCGTTGATAGATATATCCCAAACTGCTTTTATTAAAGGAAGGAACATTCTGGATGGTGCTGTGTTGGTTGGCGAAGTGATTTCTCACTGTGATAGATTTGACGTCCCTTGTGTTATCCTTAAGCTGGACTTCGCCAAAGCTTTTGACACAGTTGACTGGCGATTTATGGTCGAAGTGCTGAAGGCAAGAGGCTTCCCCACCAAGTGGATTGATTGGATTTCCATGATTCTTTCATCAAGTAGATCCAACATCTGTGTTAATGGAGTTGCCGGCTCTACCATCCATTCTATGCGTGGACTGAGACAGGGTGATCCACTCTCCCCTCTTCTTTTTGATTTGGCGGCAGATGTTTTTTCCAAAATTCTGAAGCTGGGTTGTGCAGAGGGGATTATTAGTGGTTTTGGCAGTGACCATGTGGTTGGGGGCATCAATTCTTTGCAATATGCAGATGACACCATTATATTCAGTAAACCTGACTGTAAATTCCTTGCTGCACTTAAATTTATTTTATATGCTTTTGAAAGTTTATCTGGCTTAAAAATTAACTTTCATAAGAGCAGTGTTTACACGTTGGGTTGTAGTGATGATTTACGCAGGTCTTGTGCTGAAATGTTTAATTGCAAGGCTGAAGTTTTTCCTTTGAATTACCTGGGTATGTGCATTCGCCCCAAGAAACTAATGAAGAAAGACTGGCAGCACTTGATTGAAAAGGTGGACACTCGACTGGCTAGGTGGAAAGGCAACTCATTATCCCGAGCTGGACGTCTTGTGCTTGTCAATTCTGTCCTATCGTCGATTCCATTGTACTGGATGTCCTTTTATCACTTTCCAGGTTGGGTGGTGGAAAGGATTGACGCAATTCGTCGTAACTTTTTCTGGACTGGTTCTAAAGAGACGAAGAAGCTAAGCTGTTTGATATCGTGGAACCAAGTATGCAAATCTAAAGAGCAAGGGGGACTTGATGTTATAAACTTAAAGACAATGAATTCGGCTCTTCTTTGTAAGTGGTTGTGGTTTATGATTTCTGATAAGCACGCTTTATGGAAGGAGTGGATCATTAGTACATATTACAATGGTAACTTTGGTTGGAATACTGATTTTTCAAGATGCTCGGCGTTTTGGCGTAATGTCATGGTTCATGCTCAGTGGATGAAGTTGGGCACTAAGATTGTGGTGAAGAATGGACACATTACATCATTTTGGTTGGATAGTTGGCTAATTAACGTGCCTTTGAGTGTAGAGTTTCCAGAGCTTTGTGGTATGGCTTGTAACAAAAACTTCACTGTTAGAGAGATGTATGATAACGATTCAGCGGGTTTCAAATGGAGATTGAATTTTTCAAGACTTGTAGCTGGTGATGCATTGTTTCAGCTATGCAGTTTGTTCGAGTTGCTTGAAACGGTGAATTTGAATAATGAGCGGGATGATTTTATTTGGATGTTGGAAGGGGAAAGGAAATTGTTTAGTGTTCGTAGCATCTATAAGTTGTTTAACTTTGCTGGGGTTAGGAGGTTGGGGTTTGAGCTAATGTGGCAATTCAAAATCCCTGATAAAGTCAAAATTCATATGTGGGTCGTAATTCATGGTAGATTGAATACGGTTAATAGAATTCGTCAGAGAGGAGTGAATGTTCTGGATGGCTGTGTCTTTTGTGGTCATGACGACGAGGACTACCACCACCTATTTTTGGACTGTGACTTTGCTTTTTATATTTGGACAAAATGTTTGGTTGCGCTTTACCTTGACTTGCATTGGAGTGACTTCATTGCAGACCAATTTGTTTTTTGGCACACAACTTACCCGTCCTTGCATCCCTCTCATGATAGTTTTCTTTTTGCTTTGTTGAACTTTGCTTACACTTGGTTGCTCTGGCATGAACGAAACTCCAGAAAATTTAACCGCAAATTCAAAGCCCCTAACAGTATTATTTACTCTATTCTTAATTTCGTCTGTGATTGGGCAGGCATGGAGCGCAAAAGAAACGTTGAGAGCATTGCAGACCGAGTTCGTAAGAGGGGGCGGATCACTGGACCTCATGATTGATGATGATACTTACTGTTTCACTATCCTTTAGCTGTTTCTGTTATGTAATATTATGTAATGTTAACTATGATGTATGGCTCCTTTTTGTATGGCCGTATGTAGTGCTGGCCTATTTTGCTGTTTTGGTTGTACATACATTGTAAATATACGCACGGCTACTTGATGAATGGTATATATTTTAGGCGTGAATCATGATGATTCACTACCTTTTACTTCAAAAAAAAAAATGTTGGTTGTGTCGTAGATTAAAATTTTATCTTATTATTAATCGTTTAACAGTAAATTCGAAGAAGAAAATCCCACTGCTATTCCTAGTAAAGAATTCGAGCATTGGTTCAAGAAATATGTAAGCATGTATTTTTTTTACTTTTGCTCAGTGTTTACTTTATGTTAATACAAGTATTTTATAAATTCAATAGGTTGATGATAATGGAATAACCGATGCTTATTACAAAAGGCTTGCATTTGGTCCGATGATGAGATATAGAAAATGTCCGATAATGTACGTGAACGGCTTTAAATTTCAAACAATAGATTTCGGAGCACACAAAACAATCTACAACAGTGGGGTATGTGTTAAAGTAGGAAACGATGATGATGACTTACATGATTATTATGGTGTATTACTCGAAATAATTGAGCTTACCTACTCAGTGGTACCGGAGCTTAAAACTTTTCTATTCAAATGCGAGTGGTTTTACAGTAGGAAAAATGTGGGAGTGCGACGCGTACATAAGGATTATCCGCTTATTGAAATAAACCATAAGAGGAAATATCAAGGTTACGATCCATTTGTATTGGCCACACAAGCAGCACAAGTTTATTATGTGCCTTATCCTGCTATGAACAATAGTAAGTCAGATTGGTGGGCTGTTGTTAAAACTAAACCGAGATGGTCATTAGACTCAAACATGGTCTGAAATGACGATCAACCTTACCAAAATGATTTGGATCTGGGTGATGAACCGATGATATAGGATCACTTAACAATGAAATATTTTGATGGAGTTGAATTAAACGAAGATGATGTCGAAGTTGAATGTAATGTTGAAGTTGAAGATGATATGGAAGCTGAAGAAGGTGTCGAAGTCGAAGATGATGCGAAAGCTGAAGATGATGTCGAAATTGATGAAGATGAAGATGATAGTGTAAACAATGATGATAATGTAGATTGGTAGCACGTTAAATTGATTTGTTCATGTATAAATCTATAGGAGTATGAAGATGAAAATAACAATGTAAATAATGAGACTGATGATAATAATATAGATTGATAGCATATCAAATTGATTTTGGTATGTTTTGTTCTTGTACAAATTTATGTGAATATGAATATGAAGATAATAAGATATATGATCGTAATATGGATTGGGAGCATGTTAAATTGCTATGGTTGTTTTATTCATGTACAAGTATATGATTTTCAGTTATTGTCTTGTGGTCAGTAGTTATACATATAATTGCCCAGTTAATGTTATATTGATGTTGAATTGTTCTTTTCACATACATATTTATAATTGGTTAGTAGATTTTATGTGGTCACATGTCTTTAATTGTTCAGTTCATGTTTTATTAATGGTATGTTTTTTCTTGGTACATGTTAATATATATAGCTCTGCGTATTGTATTCATATAACAGATATGTCTACTCGTTGTTGTCGTAAGAGTCGTAGCACTCGTGGTGCTAGTAGCACACCATATGTCGATTCTTATATTGATGACAGATCACTATCATCAGATCAGATGAGATCACACTCACTAGATCCAGAGGGTTCATGATTGGAGGACCATAGTCGATCTCCACTTTCAAATCAGAGAGTCTTATCTCCCATCGATGACCATGCTATCCCTCCACCGACCAGTAGTGTTGTAGGAACGTCGACTCATGCATCTAGGACAGACTCCAGCAACTCTGTTTCATTGGTCGGTATTTTCAAGACAGGAAATGGGTAAGTAAGTTAGTACATTGTTATGTTACACTACATTACTTATGAGTTAAATATATATAGGTTCTCTTCACCTTTTTATTCCATGTCTCACCAATTTAGCCAAATGAACTGATACGTTTTGTTAGTATAGTACTGTTCCTGCAACAAAATTAGAGGGTAAATACCACTAGTCATAATGTTAACCTCATATTTCAAATATATTTCGTAGTTTTTTAATTCACTGTAATGTAAATATATAAATGGCTGGGATTTTAACTTGTTTCTCCTTCCAACTAAAACAAAACTAATGTCCTGTTACTGGTTGAGATGTACATGGTATTATATATATCCAAGTCAGCAAATAGCTAATGATTTAAAAGACGGCGTTTAGTGTAAAATGAATGGTTAGCTAGGGAAATCAATTTTTTTGGCTTGAGATAGACGGCGCCAACTGAACCACGCAAACCTACAGTGGATTAAAACGATACAACATGACATCCAAACTTGCTGACAGTTGTTGTACATCCAGTTGGACTTTGTATGTCAATCATCCACATCGTGCTTGCCCCTGTAATAGTGGGTGCTGCACTGAACCAATATCGAAAGAAATATCTTATGTTTCTAGAACCCTGTGTTAGTTTTAGGGATTGACATCTTCTATGAATTTATTTGAGGATTTGTAACCCTGTGTTACTGTTAGCCAACTAAGTTTCAGTTAAATTGAAATATTTGTTGTTTCTAAAACTGATTTGCATATGCCATCAATCCAATCAATGCGTCTTCCACCACCATTCCGATTTGCGTATTTCAAAATGAATGTTATTAACATTGTATAAATATGTGCAGATATGACTTCAGTTGTGGTGAAAAATCTTCGGCCATCCGTGAAGGAATTTTAGCACGGGTAAATGAATTTTGGCCCACATTCTCTTCGATCCCCGACTCGGTTAAGGATGTGATGTTCGATGAGTTTTAGGTAAAATAAATTTTGTTTCATAAGTAACTTATTTTTTCTTATTTTTTGCTTTTTATTATAATGTATTTAAATATACATACAGAATCGATTTCGATGGAGAGATGATGTTTCGCCTGCATTTGTGCGAAAATTGTGGAATGCGAAAGTTAGTTTAAAGTATCGGGATTGGGTATCTTACATGAAAGAAACTAAGAAGAAACCCCGGTGTCTTCCTCAACAGATATTTAATCAATTCTTGACATATTAGGAGCTTCCGAATGTTCGATTACTTTCAGAGAAAAACTCTGAACGAAGAAGAAAGAACCCAAAATTACATCGTGGTGGTTCGAGATCCACTGCGGATTATCGAAATGATTTGGTGTGTGTTTATTAAATTTATTTAACATTTGAATTAAACCATAATAAGTTTGTGATAACATAGATCTTTTTTTTTCTTTCAGTTTGATGAGTATCATAGAAAGCCTACCTCATAGGAGGGTATGTTAGGACTCATAGGCTCGAGTCAGGGGATGACTCAATCAATGGCGGATGGGTTGATAACGCTTCAGCTCAATTTGCGGTATAAGTACTCCGTATGATAGGAAATTTGATTTGTACATACAAGTACTAATAAATATGAAACGTACATTGTAGGGTAAGTATGAAGCTAGACTAAACGAGTTGCTTGGTCAAGGCATTGAAATAACATACGATATTGAAGAGGAAGTTTTTAGCGCTCTTAGTGTTGGAAAGTGAAGGGATCGTAGGCCTAACTACGGCAATGCTCCCATGGTAATTATTTTAACTTCACTAACTTGTAAATACGATCTCACATTATATACAACTGTGTTGTTAGTACTAGGAACAGCCTCGTATTTTTACTTTCATTTTCTTTTTATGATTGAGAAAACCCCCATGTCGAGCCAGCTTTGTATTTAGGATTTGGGAAAGGATTACTTTAGGTGAGTTTGTTGCAAATCATATGCATATTATTATTCATCAATTCCACAGATAAATTTTCAAGCAATTTTAAACACATTATCTTGTGTCTACATCTATCGATGGTTCATTCGCTCTTCTGCTACTATTTTACCAAATATTCCTGAAATTTAAGGCCCCCCCTCTCTCTCTTTCTCCCCCTCCTTATCATATATCAGTGTTTCCAATTTTCTACTGTTGTTGATCCGGATTCAGAGTGATGAGTTCTTAATTTAAAACAAGCGACGACCTGAGAAATTTAGAAGGCTCATGGCACTATTAATGGAACAAATACTACATTTGTAGTCGTGTCTCTTCGCCTTAATGAATAGCCTTTTGTCTTGGCTGCTGCTCTTCAAGTTATACCAATTAACGAGGTGCATCTGCATGAACTCTTCAAATCAGCATAAGTGGATGATTCAAAATGAGTTACATAACCAACAAATGGAACTTAAAAGTGAGCATGTCAATATGACAAAGAGATGCTACCCTATCTCACAAGAAACCGAGTATAGTGAGCGAGCGGATAAACTGACAAGGAATATAGCTATTCATGAGGGCTCGACTGCTACGAATTGTACACTACAAAGAATCGAAGCTGCAAGCTCCAGATGATTAGGAGCACATCATCCTCCGATGGGTGAATCCTTTTTCATACTACTGGATGTTGTGAAACAGAAAATTCAAGTTTGGCTACATTTAGAAATGATGGGTCAAATAATAATGCAGAGAATAAGGACAGGATATAGACTGTAATTTGATAGAGTTGAAGATATTTGTTACAAACAGTTTTCTGTAGGAAGTCGGAACTGATGTGAGAAACAGTAACCAACAGGTGATAAAAGATCACATAAGTCATCACACTCATCGGACAGTGCAAGTGGCCAGCAACATCAACAAAATAGAATTGGCCAGCGAAGAATATACAGGAGAATACAGTGGCATCACCAGTGAATATGGGAGCAATCCCTCAGCTCAGAGTCGAGCAGTTTTGGAGAAATGCATTTTGCTTCAGGGAGGAAGCATCGAATATAAAGAATGCCAAACTTGAAATTTTAAGACGAATGTTTTCTCTCGTTGGGGAGTTAAAAAATGGATTAACAGATTGCTTTGTTCTTTGCTGTTTTATGTTTAAGGTAGACATGAATTTCGGAAATGGATCTTTTTTTTCTCAAAAAAGAAAAAGAAAAAAGCATATTATTTTGCTTCATGTTTGGCATTTCTTTTATCAGAACCCTTGATAAGTAGCTTTAATTTGCATTACACGTAGGGCTCCCTAAATGATTTTTTTAAGTGTATAATTAGCGTAGAAGTTAATACCTTACATTTATTTGGTTTGTGAGCTGATGGGTCACTTTTTGGGGGTAGAATTGCATATAATGTAGCTTTTGATGTTATTTATACCGCAAGCTCTATGTATTTGCGGTTACAGATGTTCTAAGCAGATGGATATGGTTTGTATCCTAAATGTGGTCTACTTAAGTGACAATATATTTATTTTTGGATACTCTGAAATAAAGGTTGCCATTTTGTGCAGTTTTTGTCTTCAAATATCTCTCCTTGTTCTTGTGAACTTAACATTGATACCTGTCTTGTTTCTCACATATATCAAAATCATTTTTCTCTTCATACACAGGTTATTTCAAATAGAGCAGCTGAGATACTTTTACTTTTATTTGAGCATACTGATCAAACCAGAACAGAACTAATGCTTCCCATTCCCTAAATTTTGCCTTCTCGACCATTACCGACCTCGTACATTTACTTTTACTTTCTTTTCTTTTTAAATAAAAATGATATTTATCTGCGCAGTTGTAAATATGTTGAAATTTTGTAAATATCTTGTATAAGTTTATGCAGGACGAGGGAAGTTTTTCTTATATAAACACAGTATTAATCTGATACATTCAGAATGTTTTATATGGTCACTTAAGAAGACAAAATATGTTAACACCTTATACAAATTTGTTGATTTTCATGAAATGCATGCCAGCAGGTTTCGAGGGTATGATGCCCTTACGCTGTTGCAACTGAAACACTGCTTGTGTCAATCAATAGATTCTCGTTTAATGTAAAATTTAATAAAATGCAGAAATATAGAGATGCTACTTATAGCATAAGCGAGACTGATGCACAAGAGAGAACTCAGTTGAAGGTAGAATTAAAGCACACCAAAGACGAGCTGCAAGAACTTAAGAGTTATTTTTTGGAGTTCAAAAATCTAGTGTGTCAGCGGTTAAATGGAGATGCAAGCGTGCAAATTCAGTGCAAATATATCTCATTTCATAAATCCCATATGCATTTGGAAGTATATACATACATAGTACTATTAATTTTCCATGAAGTTTTTCCAATATGCATCCTAGCTAGTACGTGGATCAAATTTGGCAGCATTATTTTTTTATCCTTGTAAGAAAACTTTAGCATAGGGAATGTTGGTAGGTTAAAAATATATATTTGTTTTCTGATTTTTCTTCTTTCTTCAAATCATCATGATGCATTCAATTTCTTAATAAAAAAGTGGAAATATAGCTTGTAAAAGCTTTGGGTGGCAAGCACCTTGAATCTACGCTGACAAGATTAATAACCCAAAAGATAAATTGGGGATGTTAGGAATTGGGCCCTGACCTTGTTATTTGCACCAGTAAATTCTTAATATCGATTGAAGATGTGGGATTATTGAATTACAACCCCCGATAGAAACTATTCAAAGTGAAGGGGGAGGATTACGATCTTTCAGTAATAAAAATGAACAGTTTGTCCTATCGTTTCTATATTTGCACTAGTCTCTGAAGGGATTTAGAAAAATATTTCAACTAGTATAGATAAAGAGAAATTATTGTCTAAAGAACTTTAGGAAAATAAGCATCGTTAAAAGCTTTTACTGTATTCATCAAAGTAGAATAAAACAAAAAATACATAGCTTAGATCATTTAGAAGTCTACTCATGTTACAAAAAGATTGGTGTATCCTTTTTTCAATTGTCAATGTAACATTGTTCATTAACATGAGAAGTTACAGTTTGAAAAAATGCTAACCTAATTTAGTGGTTTTTGTTTCTTAAGCGATGTGCTGGAAAAATAAATTGGTAATGGCTAAAAAAACAATACGTAAAATGCACTGGCTGCCATAACAATGCACCATGTATGAGGAGGCTTCACGGTTTGCAAGTGCCTTTGTATTGGGGAATACGTTACTGCCACCCTTTTTGTGCCATGCTGTAAGCATCTCTGTTTCTAGTTAATTTTATTCTAATGCTGCAAATTAAATGTAAACACTCGAATTGAAATAAAGATGCTAAGTGGTTGCTAAAGGAAGGAGTGAGGTTGGTTGTTGAAATTCTCTTCTACTTGGCTTTAAAAAAAATGGTTGACTAGTTGTTGTATGTTGCAATGATTCCAGTTTTCGCATTGCTTTGTAATAATGTCTTTATAACTATAATAAAATTATTACTGCCTCTCATACTTTGATGGTAATATTTACAACTATAATCCGGTATGCTGATATTTCATGTCTCTGTTTTAGGTTCCCTTGATACTAGTATCAATATGGTTTGCTTTTGTTGTTGCCGTTTCTTGGAACATTGAAGGAAATCATGTTGTTTTTGTAGTATCTGATTCGGTATATGTTAGATATTTGATGCAGCTTTTGTCAACTTGAGTTGTACAATGCTAAATCATTTAGTTTCTATATGTTATAAATTGTACTCATACTTTATAGGATCTTCAAAAAAATTCTAATGCAGTTGTTATCTAGTTCAGGGGTTGTTTGTTGTAGTTTTTTATTATTATATTAGTATTTTTAGTGCAGTTTTTTTTCTTTCTGTTATCATTGTATTAGTGTTTTCTGTAGTGATTTTAGTTTAGGTGGTGTTTATTGCTGTTCTTGCAGTTTTTAGTGCAGTATTTTTTCCTGTTATTAGTGTATTAGTGTTTGCTGCAGTGTTTTTAGTTTAGGTGGTGTTTATTGCAGGTCTTGCAATTTTTAGTACAGTTTTTTTTCTGTTGTTATTGTGTAGTGTTACAGTGTTTTTAGTATAGGTGGTGTTTATTGCAGTTCTTGTAGTTTTTATTGCAGTTTTTACAGCAGTTATTTTCCTTTTGAATTGCACTACAAATCGCATCGCCTAGCATCTCAAGTTGCCTTGAACACAATCACGGTCGATTGGTTTGTCGCCACTTGAAAACCTTTTCCTATATGACTTCGCTACTATTTAGAGATAAAAGGCTATCATCAAATTTGATTGCGTTGCCGGTTGTTTGGTGTTTTCTGCTCCATTGAGTGTACCTGCATCTGGAAATAGATACCACTTCCGTAGTTGATTTGGAAGTCCACATTGGTCGGTGATGGTCAGATATGATACTCGTGATTCAAGCTTTTGGTGCGATCGTTGGTTGCTTTTGCCTGGTCAGTACTAGATATTGTATGTTAGTGAATGAATGTATTTGAATGAAGAAAAAAATATTATTCTTTTATAGAGCTCAATCCATTTCATTTATGTTTGAATCTTGAATAATTCTATTTGTTCAATTATGTCGATGAACATGTTGCTACCAACGTACATCTTTGCTTCGCACATCTAACTCACTTATTTCCATTTCATTTACATTTGAATATCTAATTTTGCAATTAATGTAATGAACGATCAGGGATCTCAAGTTGACATCTCTTTCGTTTGTAGATTCATAAGTAGCGCAAATGCTGCTTCCTTTGCTAAGTTATTTATAAGTATTAGCGTTTCCTAGATAGAATAATGCGA
The DNA here is from genome assembly GCA_030737875.1 of Allium sativum. Classification (NCBI taxonomy): domain Eukaryota; kingdom Viridiplantae; phylum Streptophyta; class Magnoliopsida; order Asparagales; family Amaryllidaceae; genus Allium; species Allium sativum. Next base: position 384,670,523 of record CM060916.1, on the reverse strand, counting down.
TTTCTAATAGATTAGCTAATGATGTTGTAACCAGTACAATTATGTGAAAATTTAGACTATCAGACTAGTGGAATCATCGTTCAAGATCACATGAATCAATAAAGAAACTTGTGTACCTCAATTTGTTACCAATAATACGTAGAATATATGGCGTAGGAATGATGTAGGAGGAAAACAAGAATATCTGACGTAGGAATGGCGTAGGAAATATTTGGCGTAGCAATGGCGTATGAGGAAAACTAGAATATCTGGCATAGGAATGTCGTAGGACTTATCTGGAGGAAATATTTGACGTAAGAAAGGCGTAATAAATATTTGGCGTAGGGATGGCGTAGAAGAAAATATTTGGCGTAGGTATGACGTAGAAGGAAAACTAGAATATCTGGTGTAGGAATGACGTAGGGATGGCGTAGAAGAAAATATTTGGTGTAGGTATGACATAGAAGAAAAACTAGAATATCTGGTGTAGGAAAGGCTTAGGAAATCTCTGGCATAGGAATGGCGTAGGAAATATTTGACGTAGGAAACTGTCCTACGCATGGAGTAGCAAAGGCGTAGGAAATATTTTTGTCACGCTAGTTTTTTTGACGTTTTGTTAGACGTAGGAACGGCGTAGGAAATTCAGGTTTCCTACGCCATTCCTACTTCAAATAGACGTAGGAAAATCGCAGAATTCTTGTAGTGTGTGTGTGTGTGTGTGTGTGTGTGTGTGTGTGTGTGTGTGTGTGTGTGTGTGTGTGTGTGTATGGAATTAACTAATTGAAAACAAAATTAAACACAAATTGATAAACACAGAGTACTAATCGTGAGATCATTCTGTTTTTATCTGGCGAGGTGGAAACCATAGGGTAATCCAATAAAGGAGATGTATTGTATCACCAATTGTGTCTATGTTTTATGTTTAAAGATACTTCCCATATATGTATGTATATATATGTATATATATATATATATATATATATATATATATATATATATGTGTGTGTGTGTTTGTGTGTGTGTGTATATGTATATATGTATGTATGTATGTATGTAAGTATGTATGTGTGTCTATATATATACATATATATATATATATATATATATATATATGTATATGTGTGTGTGTGTGTGTGTGTGTATAACGTGGGACTGTCTAGTTGAAATTCTCTATCATGTTTCAAAATTCACCAAATATCTTTATATGAAAAAGTATGTTAACTAGGTCCATATAATAAATTTACAAAATAACTGCATAAATTTATGTAATTATAAAGTGAATAATTACAAATATTTATACACCAAAAAAATTCAGTTTTTTTTTTTTTTTTATTCATAGAAAATTTGAAGAAATTTCCGCAACATTTTTCAAAAAGAAAAAATTGAAACTTCTTGTAGTTATTCATTAAAAATTTATAGAAATTTGTGCAATTTGTTGAAAAAACTTGTAGAACTTTTTGTATTATTTTGAAGTTTGTGGAAGCATCAACAATTATTTAGAAAAAAATTACAGAAATGCTTGCAATTATTCATTGAATGGTTTTAGACATTTATGTGATTTGTGGATATAATTGCATTATTATATACAATTATTCAACAACTAAATTCTAGAGATTTGATTTACAATATTATTTTATTATAAGTTTTCGTGTAGTAAGTTTGATTTCAAGGACCAAAAGCTTATGTTCACTTGTAAAATTGTATGAATGCAATATATTAAAAGCCAACTGAAATTCTAGCATGGTTCAATCTCAATATCAGCCATAAAACTATCTTTGCAATAAAGAAAAACATAGTGTTACCATTGAAATTTTGATTGAAGCCCAGTAGACTCAACTGACAGAAATAGTTTGAATGGGCCAACGACGGCAAAATCAATTATACAAAAACACTATTTTGCAATTTGCATGCAACGGTATTACTAGAAAAACTAGCATAATGTAATGATGTTATGCTAAAATATATTTTGAGTTCAAGAGATATTAAATTACGCTCCAATTTTAATTTGATAGAAAATTAAAATTCATTTTTATGTTGAATGTGAACATCGATTGGTTATCTACTTATGATCGACGATTGTTATTAATATTTTTGAAAAACAGCAAATATTTCGGCTGGAGATATCTAAAAGTATATTTGCGAATACTTTAGTGAAGCAGACTGTGCTTTGCAAAAGAATAATCATATTACGACTAAGAGAGAATTCAGACCAGAAATTAATTAGAAAATTAACTCTGATTTCGAACAAGCATATTATTCATTTTCAGTTAGCGCTTTTGTACCAAACCATGCATTGCATACAATACAAATAAAGTAAAACTGAAGTTTGGTATAAAGTCAGCGTGCTCCTTTTAGGTTTTTGTAATTGCAGATTGTGTATTATTGGGTATTTAGTAGAACTTGGGAAGGTTGCTTGTACGGAAAATACTCGGAAACTGTTGTATGCCAAGGGAAGGCGTTAGAGGCGTATACAGCTACGGTATTGCTGTTGCAAAACCCATGAAGTCTGGGAATGAAGGGAGAAAATATTGTATTGGTGAGAAGTGTGTAGGAGTTATCATCGATATTATATTACAACGTGTTGAATAATTAACCGGACGTACAAAACGGAAACACGCAATGTGGCTTCCTCCGGCCTTCATTTCACATCTGTACGTACATCACTTTGTTTGGACATCTTTTCATCGACATGGAGGTCCCGGAATTATACCTTACTGCTGCCTATACAGAATCAGCCGCGTTCATTCGTTATACGATGATCAAATCGACACATATTTATTAGGCACAACTACACGTATTTATTATGCGATGATAAAATTGACATCACCTAGTTTCGAAAAGTCATTTGTATTTAAAAAAGAAGGGCTGTGATCACTTCCACCCAAACCTCTTTGATCATGTGGTCCAAATCAATGAAATTATTTCATTTTGGAGTGGTTTACACTTTATCTTCCTGAATTACACCTGAATTTTACAGAACAAAATGCAAAATTCTTTCAAATGGAGGATTTTTATTGATTCTGACCCGGGTCTCCGGTACACATGATCCGTGTCCAAAAAAGAAGGCGTTCGTACGATAATAAAATCGACGGATGTGAATTGAATTGAAACGAATCAGCAGTACTATATGCCAACGAGTATTAGGTACAGCTGCATAAATAAATATTTAGTACTATATGATAAAATTGACGCCACGTGGTTTCCAAAGTAGTTTGGATTTAAAAAAATGAAGGCATAAAAGGTGTTTTGCAAGGGGGCTCGCATGGTATGGTGATCACAACTGAAAAAATAAAGAAAAGGAACGTCAATAGGCTGATCTGCATATCATCATTCCAATAATAATCAATTCAATAATTAATGCTGCCCGTTTGCGTGCCCACTTGGGCCACTTCCATTAGGCCATTTTGCTGGGTTGGGATTACCTGGACCAGATTCTTTCTGGTCCGGTGTGTCCAACCAATGAAATCATCTCATTTTGGGGTGATTTACACATTGCTCCCCTGAAATACACCCGAATTTCAGGGGGCAATGTGAAAATTACCCCAAATGGGGTGATTTCATTAGTGCGGACCACCGGACCAGGAAGAATCTGATCCAGAGGATCCGCACCCCACCTTATCCATTCATGCTAACGCTAATGAAGTAAGCCACGTATGTCTTATATATCTCTTATCATGTGTTGCAAATCATGTGAATCCAATGTCCCTTGTCCTAATGAGCGAGGTGAGGCAATCAAAACAAGAAGATTTTTTGGTTTTTCTGCAAATAAAGCCTTTGTAACGAAAGAAATGAACTTACATACGAAAATTGATTGGTTATCTTTCTTCCCTTCACGATGAAGTTAGCCACGCATGTCATTTTAGAAAATAAGCGATACGTAAATATCCTTCAATTAAAGCTTGCCACCCCCCCCCCCCCCCCCCCCCTCCCTCTTTTGTAACATCCAGTTACGTGTTGCATCTTCTTAATATGTTTGTTGCGACGGGTATCGAAAAGAACGGGTCGAGTAGTTTGCATCATACCAGGTTGAGACCCTTCAGTGAGGCTAAAGTAAAAACCTGTACGGTTCATAGTCAATTGGTCGAATAAATTAGGTGACATCGTGACATAATGACATTTGTTGTATTTGCAGTGTTTTTCTCATCCAACAGTGTCTTGGTTAAGGTTTTGTTTGATTTTGAACGGGTAGAGTTATTTGAAAAGGGTATTTAAAGGGGAATTGTTGCGATGCGAACGGGGAATGCGCTTTTTTTTACGAAAGGTGCATATTTATTATTTTATTGTTTTTGTATATATTATTTTTAATTGTTTATGATTGTGTGTGTTTATTGTTGAACAGAATAGAATAGATGAGGTAATTGCAGAATACAAATTGCAGAATTACAATGTCAGAATTAAAATTACATAATACAGGCGCGTGAGATACAAATTACATAGACACAAAATATATAAAACATGCCACTGAGGTGGATACTGGGGTGCATACTGAGGTGGATACTGGGGGGAAGTCATCTGAAACTGTCTATATCGTAGTGCTTGCTTGCGCACCTCGATTTCAAAACGCAACCAGTTGCATGCTTCGTTATCCGGAAGAACCATGAACGTATCTTGATTTTCTTTAGTTGTAAGAATTGATGTTGCGTGGGGCATGTCAATACCATCAAATGTTCTTGCAGTCTATTGCATGCTTCACCATCGGAATTTGAGTACAAAGTGGGTTTGCGTTAGACGAGGGAGAATTACTAGCATTTGTAGATGGATGTGAATTCGAACTGTCGGAGTCAGAATGAGATTTCCTGCTCAATTGCCTGGAGCGTATCATATCAACACTTTCTTCCACTTACAAAGAAGTTCCAGTTCTTTCTCTTCTGCCAGAACGAGGTCTAAATGAAGAACCTGCACCCCGTGGTTGGTTAGGAGGCTCACGAAACGTTTGTTGAGTCTGAATGTCTTCTAGTGGCACTTGATAATCTTCGAAGAATGTAGGTTGTACAAACTCGGGTGGAGGAGAACGTGATTCTGGTTGTACATTCTGACTTGTAGAGCCTGGAGTGTAAGCGCCAGAACCTGTTGCAACGCTGTTGCAAAAAATTTGCTCCAGTTCGATCAAATTTTCGATTGGGTCCGTCTTGTACTTTAACACCATAGGGTCGTACTCTTAAATAGACATTTAAACTATAAACTTATAGCTTAAATACGGTACTGAACATGTAAATTACAATTGCATAGCTAAATACATGTTTTATCGCCACTCGATCACTCCACCAACTTTCGCTTTCACTGACTGTTCCGTATTTAAGATCTCAACCGGCGTCCGTCTTCTCATTCAAATTGCGCCATACAGTTCATTTCTTCTTATAAGCGTTGTATTTGGCCGTTACTTGTTTAGCTGAGACTGGTATCTCTGTCGATGATGTAGCTAAAGACTCGTTCAGAGCAACTGCACTCCTCTTATATATCCTTTTTTGTTCTTTCCAGTAGCTTGGTAAGCTTCAACAGCTATACGGAGAAACTCCGAGGTTGCAAACGAAGACAATACTTTCGAAGGGCGACGAAATGTTGTTTTCGGTCGATTTACTTTAGCCATTGTCGTTTGAAAATTATGGTTTTTGAGTTATGGATTGTTAAAGGAAATAGTGTGGATTGTTGAAGGAAAGGGGTTGGTTTTATAAGTTAGGTAAAAAGAGCCGTTGCAAAATTTTCTGTTGGCGTTCGACGCCGTGTCAGACGCCTTAAAGCTTGATGTTTCAATTGTTAAGCTCAACGGGCTATTCTGGTGGGTCTCATGCATGACGCGTCGAACGTCAACACAAACGTAACTTGTCAATTTCAGTAATCAAACGCTACCTAAATTTCTAATAATCCTTGGTTTTAGAATCGTAAACACGTATCATCCCACTTGAAATACAAAGACTATGGATGTATGTTTGCTTTAAGTTCAAACGCTATTGCTAAATATGCTACAACTTTTATGATAGAATTGGATCTTTGAAAGAAACAATATCGAAAACATGTCATCTTCACAGTTTATATAACATTACCGATTGATTTTCTAATATAATATAAAATTGATGATACTGTAAAAGGCTTCACATTAAAATTTGGAGATGCTGTCATAGGTTAGTTTAAAAGGCGTCACTTTCTAAGCGCAAAAGGTGGCCCCTTAGCCATATCATTACATAAACGTGTAAAATCCTAGTACATGTACAATGGCTCATGCCACCGTAAAAGGACAAAACGTAACATTGCACTTTGCAAATCAGCGCACATCATGTGTCATTTGCCATCCTACCTTTTCCTCTTTTCTTCCTTTTCACGTCCCTTTTTTTTTTCCTCTTTTCGAGCACAATCAATAAAAATATATTCGAACATTAGGTGAAAATCACAGAGTAAACGGTACAAATTTCTCAATATGAATATGAATTTTGAACACGTACCTATCAGTTTTGTCCATATACTTTAAGTTCAGCCAAATAACCATCGACTTGCCGTTTAATTTAAGACAGGTTTTGGCAGGGCAGTAGAATTGAAACACCAAAGCGACCCACGTTTCGAATTCGAGGGCCGAGGATAGTCTGTATGCTTTCAAACAAGACAACTGACATCTTATCGTGGTAGCATACACTGTGAGTTTGTTCACAGCACTTTATGTGGTGTGAACATAACTCCACCACCCCATTGGTGGAAACCATGGAAACTCATATGAGTCTCCCTGATTTCCATCAATGAAGAACCGGTGTTATGTTCACATTACATAAAGTGGTGTGAACAAACTCGGACTCGGTAGCATACCTGCATTGATTAACAATGTTTGTGGGCAGGTCCCGGTCCCACTCAAATACAATGGACCGCTTGAAATCACCGTCTTCACCCAATTTGTCCCAATCTTACTGCCTTCCTTCGTGATATTTCATAATACATGCACCATCCACCAACAACGTATGGACCAACCAACACCCCCACAGAAAACATGCTACGCTGAGCTATTTTAATTAACAATGTTTTCATTAACAATGTTTTCGAAGTCGATGGTTGAGGGTAGCCTTCATGTTTTCCTGTAAGCATGCTACGCTGAGCGCTTTGTAGACAGACAAGACAGGTTCATATCCTATCTTAAGGTGGTTGCATCTGCCGAGCATTATTCAATTCCATTGGCAGGTCCAATTCGACTGTAATGGATCGCGTCAAATCATCATATTGTCCCAATCGCACTGCCTTTTTTCATAACATGTACCATCCACCCACTGTGTATGCATTATCCAACAATGCATGGAACAAGCTAAAACACGTTGCTACGCCAAAACCTTAGGAAAAATCTATTTTGTACTCGTGTTAAATTTTATCATTGTCGATCCATTTTGCTTATCATCTACGATTTTTACACATTTGCCTATGCAGCTTTATAATGTTTTGATCTCCATGTAGCAATTGCGTGTCTATATGTAGTAAACTGTCGGGTGATTTTGCAGTAAACGATAACATGGAATTTAAACAAAACTGGGAGTTTAACGAAAAACGCGTTTGCGTTTCAAATAAGACATTTAAACAAAGTATTTTGATTTATGTTTTTTAATTTAATTGTTTTATGATTAATTAATTTTTTGATTTGAAGTGTAATATGCGTTAATTTGAAATTAAACAACACCACAAAAACTGAAATACAAATGTATAAGTACCCTTCGCAGTCAAATTTAACCACCTTATAATATTGTTCGCGTCCGACACGTGGGCATCATAAACCATACCCAACCACGGTCATTTCGACCGTGGAAAATAGAACATAAGCGTCCGACGCGTACGATATCAGTCTATTTTCCGGTCTCTTCTTCCCCATTTGCAGCATTATATATAAAAATAATATATAACTATTCCGTTCAAATACCACGCTCAAATACTTATTCGCAGAAAAAAACACATTTCTCGTTCATTAACGTGTCACACTCAAATACCACGCTCAAATGTCACGCTTAAATACCCTGTTACCGTTCGCAAAAAACACACTCATGATTATACAATACTGAGAAACACAAAATAAATAATACAATCAATCAGTGCAACTTTGTTGTAACTATTTCATCTCTTATGTTGTCTCGAACCACTGTGGTTTTGACGTTTTTATGTTATCAAACCCCTTCACATATTAAGTTTGTTCTATTTCGGATACTGTGATATTATTTTAGGTATTCAGCTAAAATAAGATCGTGATCATCGTCATACGTGATAAATTTTGGATCATCCATGTTGTATTTTCGTATGTAATTGTGTACAACCTTAGTAGCTACTACTGATATCAAAATTGGTATCAACACCCAAAAAATGCAATCAACACTTTAAAGTATAATCAATACAAAGTTAAGAGTGAAAATATGGGGGGGGGGGGAAATAAAGTGCTCACGGTTTTAGAGTGGTTCGGGTTTAAAAAAAGCCTACGTCCACTATGGAGGAAACTTTGGTTATCATCGTGGCAATTACAAATATGGTTCTCAAATCCATATACATTCTCCAGCTTTTACAATAGATTCGCTCAAATCTTCCGAAGAAATTGCTTGATCTCTCTAAGTGCAAGGTTAGAGGATGAATATCTTTGATGCTTGGACACTTGAGTGATTTGAATGGATTCCATGGATGATTTGGTGTTAGATCTTCATTTGGAGATGATTAATGGAGGTAGAATCACTTGGAATGGTAGAGAAAATAGTTGGACAGCACTTCGTGAGCTTGGAAATCGATCCCATTAAAGCGAAGATCATGGGGTATTTATAGGAGGAGTCCCAAATGAAGTGGTGAGCTGAAACTTGTATATGCAGGTTGCGAGTCGTTCACAAGGTAATTACGAAAATGTCACTGCCAGGTGTTGCCAACTGTAGCCAGCCGTCTGCTTGACCAAAGTAGTGCTCGGCCGACCCAGGAGATGTTCGATCCCCTTCTGTGCTCGACCAACCTTCACGATGCGCGCCCAGGGTAATGCGCGACCCTTGCTTCTGCACGACCCGTATGATGCTCGACTCGTGTAAGCTTTGCCACTGACCAATCACAAAATGCTCGACTAAAGTATATGACCGGCCAAGTTATTTGACCAACCCCTGTAGTGTGTGACCCCCTTTGTGTTCGAGCTAATATGAGGTGCAAACCACTATGACGTTTGACCCATGTAAGTGCTCGACCAGGCTTGCGCTTGACCCCTTCTGTGCTTGACTGTGTTCATGGCATGAATTCAATATAACAATAAGTACATGATTTTAAGTGGATAAACATTTGACCCTCGAAGTTCGTAATTTTTAGTTTGTAAAGATTACGAGCTTAGAAATGGATGGATATTTGATAGATTGAATTCTGTTTTATCATAGGTTAACAACACTTATTTCATTGTGGGTCGTGCGCTAGCAACTTAGGTGGGCTAGGTTTGACACGTCAGTGTGGGTCGAGCGACCCATATGAGCTTGAGCGTTTGGTCTAGGTTCGAGCGAACGAGCCTAGCACACGATACTTGGGATTAGTTAAGCCCATTCTCCTCCTTTATATTGCTTCTTAACTTTCATATTTTCACTTCATTCCCTCTTTCTTAAGAAAACAACTTAATAGCGGTTGTCTATTCTTGAAAAATCCGCTTCGATCTTCGAATCAATTCAAGCTTGCCTTTTTTCAAATTGAATCCGCATCGCCGATCCTTTGGAGCTTCAAATCTTTCACTGATATAGCCGCAAAACCCTGCCAATCTCAAGCCGAACCAAGATAACCTCCTCAAACTTGAAGCATTGCATTTTAACTCAAGTAATCGCTTAATTTTGTACTGAATTGGATTGATAATACTCATGGTTTCGGACTGAGTTGGATTTTGGATGGCTTTTATGGTTATATATTTTTGAAATAAATTGGTATGAATTACAAGATTATTTTAGGCTCGGAGTCGTGTATGTAAATGATTGAGGAATCCGAACTACACAAGATTCTCTGGATTTTGATTTGTATCGAATGTACATAAGGTGTTCGGCTAAATGCTTGTGATATGAAATTCCATTTACTTTGCCGATTTGCTTGTACGTTTGGATCCAATTGTCTTGTAGTCCATGACTGAACTTGAATTTAGTCTTTGAATGCCGAGATGGAACCGTGTTTTGACTCCAGTATCACGTAGGAATTATGTTGCACTTTGGCCAAATCTTGAGATTATTTTTGTTGCGTTTGTCATTGTCATAATAGCTTTGGGTTGCCTTTTTGTTGTGTATGAACTTCAATTTGAACACAGTTGAATATGTTTGATCACTTGAATGCTTTTGTGCCACAATATAGTTCCATCGACTTGCTCGACCTGAGCTGATCGACCATTCTTGACCCAGTTAGGCTCAAGCATGCTCAACCCTCATAGGGTCGGTCATGCTTGATCCTGTGGGCTCAAGCAGGCTCGACCCTCATGGGTTCAGTCATGCTCGACCTTGTGGGCTCAAGCATGCTCGACCCACATGGGGTTGGTCATACTCGACCCTTATGGGGTCGGTCATGCTCGACCCTGTGGGTTCAAGCAGGCTCGACCCTCATGGGGTTGATCATGCTCGACCCAATGGGTTCAAGCATGCTCAACCCGACTTGGGTTTGAGCAGGCTCAACCCTTATGGGGTCGGTCATGCTCAACCTTGTGGGTTCAAGCAGGCTCGACCCTGATGGGGGTCGGTCGAGCTCGACCCAGTTTGGGCTTGAGCATGTTCGATCTACAGTGGATTGACATGGCTTTACTATTTGGAGATCTGGTTAAGGTCTTTTGTTGATTTCCAAGCCTTCCTAGTGCTATAGCCGTGATAACTAGAACACTCGTATATCTTGGAGCTATTATTTTGCTGTTAATTACTCACATCGACAACATGTTAGCGTATAAACTTAAGAATGCAGTGTAGCTTATGACTTAGACTGAATGATATATTTGCGCAGAATTGTTTTCATTTGATCACTTATGATTAGGTGGAACATTCTTTATGCAAATATAGTCATTCTAGAATCCACCTCTAATGATGCTTGGAATTAGTTAACCTATACAAGCTGGTTGTGAATTTCAAGCCTCATTTTAGAATGTCGTATTCGATTATGCTAATATTCCCTATGAGCAAGGAAACGCGTACCTGTGATTCATTTTAAGACATAATCATTTGTGTAGAAATGTTAACTTGACAACAGTTATGTCAGAATCCCATGGAAGGAACTATTTCCAATGAAGATGGGAATCTTGTTCAAGTTACTGAAACTACTTCAGCTATTGTTCTCAGGGTGAATGTTGGTCAGGATTTTCCATAACCTCAGCCTCTTGTCAGTGCACCTCTCGTAAAACACGAAACAACTCTTACTTTTAGTTAATATTGGTAATTGTGTAAACACTTTAGGATTTCAGAAAAAGATGAGGCCAAATTCCCAGGGAAGGAGGGCTCTGCTGACCTTTGGGTGGCGGTTAATCGTTACATGCTTTTAAGCAGGGAAGTTCCTCCCTTCAATCCCTACTTGGACCTAATCCTTTGGCGCCTGGCCATTACCCCATATCAGTTACACCCGAATGGTTATTGCATTTTAATGGGGCTTTACGTACTTTTTCTGAGGGTCAAACAACATGCGCCCACCTTTCAGGAGATATGTTTTCTATATTCTTTTAAAAGGAGGAAGAACGATTGTCCCTCAATTATTTTTGTTGAAAGTCGGGGCACCAAAATTATTACTGATCTGACTGAGAGTGTTCGAGGATTTCCGTACCAATATTTCTATGTTCGGTGCCCCAGAAACTTTTACAGCTGATGGATGGAAGGAGTTAATCATACTGACTTGGAGTCTTTTATTTCTTTTTTCCTTTTGAGTTTTGATTCTCAAATCATTTTTTATTTTATAAAAGTTCCTTCTCACCAAGATGCTGCCTTCGATCAAGCACTTCTTGATTCTTTAAAGGCTATTGGTGAGAATGAACGGAGTAGGAAATTCTTGATTACATAAGCATTTCTCTGCCAATATAACTTGCTTCATTTTTCGTGGTCTCTTATAGTAGACACAACTGATAAGAAAGGTAACACTAGCAAATATCCAGCTAAAAAGGTTAATCTAAAAAAGGGCTCTGGCCTTGCGGGAAGCAGGAAGACACCCCCAAAGTCCAAATTGACCCCTATTTAGGGAGAAGCATTCAAACGGCGTGAGGATAAGAGTCTTATGATCTCGCCTGAACAGATCGAGAAGGAAGGTACTATCCTGGGTCCTATGGAGGAAGCTAGATAGGTTGATGTAGATTAAACTACTTCGAGAACTACTTCAGACCGAAGGAAGAAAACTGAGCAGCCTGGAGAAGCTGGAGTAACTTGTAAGGGCAATTCAAATGCTGATAATTTGGGTGAGAATCCCACTATTCAAAATTGTCAAGGAGAAGGTATCTCAGACACTTTTAAGAATATGAGTGACCTTATCTCAGTAAAAGATCTTATCCTATTTGATATTTTAACTTCAAATCCAACAACATTAGCTGCGAAAACTAAAACTACAACATATTCAGCTCGAGATCCTCCTCTTGGGAAAACACTCACAGACATAGGAATTAACTTAGATGCGCCTCTCAAGATTGGTTCGTTATTAGATACATACTAGCAAATGATTTACTTATGCCATAAGTTTCCAATACTCTGCATAAGCCCATTTAATACTTCTGAATTAAGTACTGAGATTTTGCTTTGTCTTTCCTCTAGGTTCAGAAAGGAGACATTCATTTGCGGAGAATTTTGAACAAAGCACCAAGCAATACAATCCTAAGAATCTTCTCAAAACCTGGTCTTCAGAATGCTCAAAGCAATCTCAATGCTCGCAACCTTTCTACCAGCCTCAACAATCTCGTGTTCTTATTGAAACTAGTCAACAAAGGCAATGAAGGCGTGACCACCTTGATACGCTGGAAGCAAAGAGGAAGGAAGAAGGGGAAAGGAAAAAAAGAAAAGCTGAAAAGAAGAGGAACAAAGGCGCTAAAGTCAAGGATGACTCTCGGAAGCGTCACAAGTCAGACAATCTTTCAATGCCAGACTTTCCAATGTCGGATATTCAAAATACTTGCTATTAGGTGCCTTTGGCCTCTCCATCTGTTACTTCAACTCCTGCTGACCTTCAGACGATTATAAACAGGCTTCGTTGTATTTCTGGCCCAACCAACTTTAGCCTCAATGACAGATTCCCGGGCTGGTGTCTAAGACGGACGTATCTCAATTTAGACATATACCCTTTTGACAAGCAGGACATTCTCGAAGAATTCGATACCTTGAAGGGTCGTATGTTTATATAGTTTGACAAGGTCAAGAGTTAGCTCAAAGTTTAGTTAGATACGATTAGAGTTCATGTTGAGAAGAAATTGGGCGAATGGTATTGCACATGAACTCAAAAAAGTTAAGGGAGCCTCCATCGATCGAATTGCTACATTAGAGAATGATAAAGCTGAGCTGGTCAGGGTCTTAAGTCACAAGAGAGATATATTGCATCTTCTGCTCAAAGAGATACTTAGCGGGCTTAGAGGCTGGAAATAAGAGGCTCAAAGAAGAGCTTGTTGTTGCGAAACAGAAGGAAAGCATGCTAGCGACACAAATTCAAGAGGCCCAATCTGCTTAGCAACTTGTCGAATCTCAACTAGCTATAGAAAGGAGTGTTGCCGCTACTTATCAGCAAGAGAATGTGACTCTCCAGCACAAGATTTCTTCTCAAAGTCTGGCTCTTGAAGCACTAACTACCAATGTTGAATTTCTTGAAGAGGATAAAAACAAAGCTGTGGCTTCTTATAAGAAAGTTAAGGCAAAGACTGATGCTACCTTATTCAAATTCTATGCCTATAACGTTATGAGCCATGGTAGTTTGCACTATTTGGGAAAGGATTTCACTGAAACTTTAGCTCTTATCTGGGAAGAGGTACTTAAGATTGATGGAGGCGATCACAGTGAGGATGATCTTATTGAGGATCACTTAGATGAAGAATCCCGTGAGGCCTTAGCTGAGGGGAAGATTTTGCTGAAGAAAAAGCGAGGATTGCTAAGTGACAAGGCCGAGCCTTCTGGGGAGCAAGCTCAAGATACAACCAACATTAATGCCCTCGTTGATCCTGCTAACATCGAAACTTCTGGCTCGCAAACTCCGATTAATCTCATGTTGCTTTCAAAGGAAAGGAAACAATTACCAAGGAGCATGACGGGGATGATGAGGAGGATGACAATGATGCAGACAGATTTGAGGTTGAGGAGCACAGAAACATTCAAGTGAATCTTGAAGCAACAGGTAAAACAGAAATTGTCCAAACTATGTTGTACTTAGACTTCCTGTGCCCTTCACCTAGAACAACTGCATTCTACACTTATTGCTCATCTGTTTTAGGTCTAATCTTACCATGATCTTCCCCTGTTGCAGGCAAGGCAATGACAGCTGAAGCTATTATAACTGACTCAACCTTGATGTCAGTTCCTCTTGCCCTAGTCGCTACTCCTCCTCCGGGTGATGCATCTCTACTTTCTCTTACCACTTCGGGCACTCAGGATACTCAGATTGCCGCGATCGCTAACTTGGGTGATGACGTTGACTATATCCCAAGTGACGAGGACTCTGACCATACTGATGAGACCCCAGATAAGGAGGCCGAGGATCCGAAAAAGCATAAAGCCAAGCTCTCATCAACTTCAGGACACAAAAGAAGAAAGCGCGTTGCTCAGAAGAAAGGAATTATAACTTTTTCATCCCAAGAAAGCCCCAACGGTCCGGTGATCAATGATGGGAAACAACCAGCTAGTACTCCTCCTCCTTCCTCCACTAAACCTTCTTTAAGGTCCGGTGACAAGAAGAAGTAGTGTTCATGATCAGCTTGCTTTAGCTCCCGATTACCTCTTTTTGTGTATTTCACTTAGATCGATTGTATATGTGAGTGTCGGTCCTTGCTTATTACTCTATGTTACTCTGTGTCTGATACTTTTGTACTTGACTTGTGATTCACTTGTTGACTTGTGTTATTGTTGTGATGAAACCGTGCTCTGCTTTGTTGTATTCAAGCTTTTACTTTAGCTTTGTCGTATTCTTCTGCTTGTATTCTGCACTTGTTTCTTTCCACGTTTGTATTACAATTCATGTTATTTGATATGAAGTTGTGACGAGCTTTTGGTATGTTTTTACGAGCATTATTAATTTGTCTTAATGCGGTGGTGATGCCCCCATACCAAAAGCTGTCACAATCTCATAATCCAAACGTGATCATCTCTAATAAATTTCCTTGGTAATGGCTTAAGTACTGGAAGCTTCTGTTTTGGTGGTTAAGTCTTTGCTTTTGCCATCGTATTTAGAACTTCTCAGTTTGCCGATTAGCCACGGAAATTAGTTTAGGTGATCGAACTTGTGTCTTTATTCAAAGAGATCTTTTAGCTTTAATGCCCCTCTGTGAGGGGCCTTATATTTTTTAAATGTACCCGGTCGTTTTACTCACTAACCTGGTAAACCAGATCCTTTGGAGATCTAGTCGAAAACATGCCCCCGGAGAGGTCTTGGGTTTGAGTTTAATCCAATTTCTGTCTTGTCCATCCTGATTAACTCACAATAGGAAAGATTATATTGGATACCCCCTTTCAACTGAGATTTCTGTTTATGCTGGTCTTTCCAGCTAGTTACTGGTCCTTCCGGCCTACGACCGATAATTCCAGCCTAGATTTGTCGGTCCTTCCGACATGGTGCTGGTCCTTCCATCTTGGGTTGCCTACCCTTCCGGCCTAGCTCTGTCGGTCCTTCCGACATGCTGCTGGTCCTTCCAACTTGGGTTGCCGGTCCTTCCGGCCTAGGACTGGTGCTTCCATCCTAGGTTTATCGGTCCTTCCGACATGGTGCTGGTCCTTCCAACTTGGGTTGCCGGTCCTTCCGGCCTAGGACTGGTACTTCCAGCCTAGGTTTGTCGGTCCTTCCGACATGGTGCTGGTCCTTCCAGCTTGGTGTTGCATTGCCTCATGAGGCATACACAAGTTCTTTTATTGATAATTATCACGATTTATAGAACTGAAGTCCTGAACCTGTCATTTAAGAAGGTGCCTTTATGGTGGAACTTGCAACCTTTTATTTGTTGGGCTGCTTGCTGCTTCCACCTTCGCATCATTTTTCGAGTTTGATGCCAATCCTTCTGCTGGACACTTATCTTGATAGGCGACTGTAGATATGGGTTTGGCGTCTTAAACTTCCTTCTTTAGGAAAATTTTCCTTGATGAAAGGTGCAACTTTCCGACCTCAATCCCATTTGCTGTGTTATTCACTGTTAAACTCTGGATAGATCGTTCCTTTTTGATTTGCAAGCTAGTGCATCGCATCATCCCATTTAGTTTGTGGATGCTTTTGGCACTCAATGCTTGTGTTGTCCCAAATGGGATATGTTTAGGAAGCTTCCAGGTCTGGTTGGATTGTGAATGAGTTGTCGCTCTTATATTTCCTACATTGAAAAAGTCAACTTTAGCAAGCTTTCTGTTTTTAAATAAGAGTTTGCAAATATACGATTCATAGAAGGAAATGGACTTTCTCATTCATGACTTTTCATATGTACATAGCTCAAATATAATGTTTACAAATATTTACAACTTTTTACAATAGGTTTGAATAATGTATCATAGAAAGTAGTAGTGAAGATGCTCGCTATTCCAAGCTCTAGGAATCTGGATTCCATCTGTGGTGGATAACTTGAAGGTGTCATTTTGGAGTTTTGGCTTACTACATATGGTCCTTCCCAGTTTGGCCCAAAAACCCTGGTTCGAGTCATTACTTTCTTCAGGACAAGGTCTCCAATTTCGAAAGTCCTGTGTGTGACTTTAGAACTGAAATGTCTGGCTACCCTTTTCTGATGTGTAGCAACTCTGAGCTCCACCTCATTTCTCTTTTCTTCAAGATGATCGAGGGCTTCAAGCTGTAACTTCTCGTTTTCCTCTTGGTTAGTGAATCCTTCTATGAGTGGGAACTTCCAGCTCTACCGGAATTATAGCTTCAGAACCAAAAGCCAAGGAAAAGGGAGTATGCGCAGTCACAGTTAATGAGTTGTGCGGTACGCCCATAGTGCAAGAAGAAGCTCGTCTACCCAACCACCTTTGGATTTCTCTAAGCGCTTATTAATGGTTGATTTTATGATCTTGTTTACTTCTTCTACTTGCTTGTTTGCCTGCGGATGAGCCACTATTATGAAGCTCTTCTGGATTTTATATTTGGCGCAGAAGAATTGGAATTCTTCACTTTCAAACTAGGTTCCATTGTCCATGGTTATCTTCTGTAGCAGTTCAAACATGCAAATGATGTTTTTCAAGATGAAGTTAATAACTTTCTTTGAGATTATGCTTGCCAACGGTTCTGCCTCAGCCCATTTGGTGAAGTAATCAACGGTGACAATGGCATACTTGAAGCCGGACTTTGACGTGCGTTGTGCCCTAATAAGATTGTTCCCATGAAGACAAACGACCATGGGCTGACCATTTGAGTTATCATTGTGGATGGCGCTCTTAGTATCTTTGCAAATCTTTGACATCTATCGCACTTTCTGGTGTATGCTGCGGAGTCTCGATTTACATCTGGCCAGAAGTAACCATATCGCAAAATTTTCTTGACCAATGTCTGACCACCAGTATGGCCACCACATTTACCTTCATGAAGTTCCATCATGATTGCTGTTGATTCCTCCTTTGTAACACATCGAAGCAGAGGCATAGAAAATCCTCGCCTGCATAGCTTTCCATCCTGAATGAGATACATACAAGCCTTTCGTAAAATCTTCCTCCGCTTCTTAGCTTCTTCCCAGAGTGCATCGGTCAGGAGATATTCTTTAATTGGTGTCATCCATGAGTCTGGCTCTTCGGATGATTCCAGGACTCAATCCATATCAATCTGTTCAGTGTTGGGACTAGAAAGGACCTCCACTGGAACTAATCCCATCAGTTGTGCATCTCATGTGCTTGCATATTTTGCTAATGCATCCGCCTTGGTATTCTCTTCTATACGAATGTGAGATATAGTGTAATATTCAAAACTCTCTAGCAGTTCCCAAGCCGTGGATAGATAAGCTGGCAAGTTGCATACTCTAGTCTGGAGCTCTTTCCGAACTTGACATACCACCAATTGCGAATCACTAAAAATTTATAAGGTCTTTAGCTGCAGTTCCCATGCCAGCCTTACCCCTGTAATGAGGGCTTCGTACTCAGCTTCATTATTTATTGATGGAAACTCTAACCTCAGCGCATAGCAGATAGATCTTCCTTCAGGAGTCTCTAAGATCACTCCTGCCCCTAAACAATATCCGTTTAATGCTCTATCAACAAATAACTTCCATTGAATGCTGGTTTTGACAGCAGGTTCCTCCGTTTCCTCTCCTCGAACTGTGAACTCTGCAATAAAATCTGCAAGCGCTTGTCCATTAATTGCTCTTCGGGGATGGTATGTGACATCATATTGACTGAGTTCAATATTCCATTTCAGTAACCTCCCGAAAGTTTCTGGATGGAACAAGACTTGTTTCAAAGGCTGATCGTTGAGGACTTTGATAGGATGAGCTTGAAAGTATGGCTGGAGTTTATTCGAGGTGATGAGCAAGCAGTAGGCGAGTTTTTCCAGCTTGGGGTAACTCAGCTCTGCCCTGTTAACCGCTTACTGATGTAATAAATAGGCTTTTGAACTTTCGAAACCTCTTTCATCAAGGCTGCACTTAAAGCATGAGCGGACAATGCCATGTATAAGAACAAATCTTCTCCGTCACTAGGATTAGAGAGCATTGGAGGAGTCACAACATGCTAGATCAGTTCCTCAAAAGCTTCCTAGCATTCTGGAGTTCATTGGATATCTTTCTTCCCTTTCCCGAGGGCATTGAAGAAAGGAAGGCACACGTCCATTCCCCTTGATATGAGGCGATTCAAAGCTGCTATTTTCCCATTTAAGCATTGGAGTTCCCTCTTGGTCCTTGGAGCATGCATTTCCCTCAAGGCTGATATTTGAGCCGGTTTGGCCTCTATGCCCCTGGCATTGACCATGAACTCCAGGAATTTGCCTGAAGCGACCCCGAAAGAACACCTTAAATGGTTCAACTTCATACCATACCGGCGTAGAATATCCAAAATCTGAGCTAGATTCTCGAAGTGATCAGCAGCTCTCTTTCACTTTACTAGCATGTCATCAACATAGACCTCCATTGTCATGTCGATTTGTGTCTTAAGCATAATGTTCACTAGCCGATGGTAAGTTGCCCCCGCATTCTTTAAGCCAAATGGCATCACTTTGTAGCAGTACATGCCAACATCAGTGACAAAGCTTGTGTCTTCATGATCTGGTTCATACATCATGATCTAGTTGTAGCCTGAATACGCATCCATAAAAGACAACAACTCATGCACAATTGTAGAATCCACCAGCTGATCTATCCTGGGAAGAGGGAAGCTGTCTTATGGACAGGCTTTATTAAGATCCGAGTAGTCTATGAAAACTAACCATTTGCCATTTTCTTTCTTTATGAGCATGGGGTTGGAGACCCAGTTCAGATAAGTAGATTCTCTGATAAAAGCATTTTCCATTAATCTGTCGACTTCTTCCTTTAGAACTCTTGATCTTTCCGACCCTTAGGTTCTCCTTTTCTACTTGATGGATGGAGCACATGGATCAATATTAAGCTTATGGACTACAACATCCAGGGAAATGCCACACATGTCAGAATGGCTCCACACGAACATGTCCAAGTTAGCTTTCAAAAAGACAATCAACTGACTCTTCAACTCTGGGCTCAACTGAGATCCAGTATTCAACACACCATTTGGATCTTTCAAATTTACAGCAATAGGATTTGTGATCTCAGCTGGAGCCACTCGTACATCCCTATACTGGCTTTTCTGGGATCCATTTCTTTTTGCGCTCCGCTATGTTCGCCGATACAGGGGCCCCGCTCTAGTTGCTATAAGGCAGTGTCGCAAATGCGGAGCTGAGCCTCCGCATTCTTTCCCATATACTTTCTTCTAGCCTCACGTAGCTCCATCATATAGCAATCCCTTGCTGTGGCCCGATCTCCCTTAATTACACTAACTCTGTCTTCGGTTGGAAACTTCATGGTTAAGCACCATGGAGCTAGTGCAGCTTTGAAGCCTGTCAGAGTCGGCCTTCCAAGGAATGCATTGTAAGCGGAAAGTTCATCCATCAAGACAAAAGTCTGCATCATAGACACTTTGTGCTCCCTATCTGCCAGCTCCACGAGAAGGTCAATTACACCATAGGCTGTGTTGGCTGTCCAGTGAATCCATGAATCCTGTTCTGACATGCCCGCACATCCATCATAGGGAGCTTCATTTTCTCAAAGGTATTTCTGAAAAGAACATTACCAAAGGCCCATGTATCAACCAAGACTCTTCTCACAATTGCAGGACCAAGGCCAAATGTGATCACCATAGGATCCACGGTTGGTGTAAGTAGTCCATCAGAACCTCTATCTTTGAATATCACATCTTCAGCTGAAGTCTCAGCATCGTCATTCGAAGCGTGTTGCTCAAGATCAGGCACCTCTCTTCCTTTGGAGCATCTTTTAGCTTGTTAGTGTATTTCTCCATGTCCCCCCACTTCTTTCGGCTGGGTAAGGACCTCCAGAAATCGTATTGATTACCGGTCTCAAGTCAGTAGGAGCCTGAGCTTTCCCTCCAGGTCCTGGTTGACTAGTAGTATTACTCTGCCCCTGGGCAGCTTGAGCACTTTAAGGATTTCTCACATATTGTTGAAGCTTGTTCTTTCTGATGAGATCCTCAATCAAACTCTTTATGTGTCTGCATTCGTTGATATTGTGCCCCGGCTGATTGTGAAAGCGACATAATTTACCGGAATTAGCTTGCTACTCTATAATTTTCGCTGGCTTTAACTCAGGAAAAATCCTCGAGTCCTTTGTAGAAAAGTAAATCTTCTCCGGGGTTTCAGTTAGATGGGTTAACTCCGAATGCTTGAAGAACCACATCTTCTTATAAGATTTGTTGTCCTTTCTATTGTTTCCTCTTTTCTGCCTAAAGTTGTTCTTTGGCTCAGCTTGGATCTCACTACTTTTTCCTTCACTGGTAGCACTACCTTTCGCAACATTTCAAACGATGGGAGGATCATCCTCCACGCTCATGTACTCCTCAGTTTTCTTATAGAATTTCTTCAGAGTTTCTTCATCTTGAGCCACCTCCCAAATTCGGATTTCTTATCAATATCACCCTTCAGCGCTACCAATACATATCAAGGTTCTGGATCTATAACCTCGGCTGCCCCATCATGAAACCTTGTAAGAAAATTCTTGACAGTTTCTTCAGGATTCCGCTCCATTTCGCTAAGCAACATCACATCCCTCACTTTGGTAGTTTGTAGCTAGAACTGCTCTTGGAACCTTCTCGCCAAATTAGCAAATTGATCCACACACTTAGGCGATAGTCTAGTGAACCATAATGAAGCTACACTGTCCAGGCACATGGGGAAGTACAAGCACTTTATCTTGTCAGTGGCCCAACTCCGTTCATGTGCTGGTCGTACTTGAACAAGAAGATGTTAGGATCTCTAGTCCCCCCATAGGCTGCTATCATCGGAGTTGTGAATTTCTTAGGGAATTTCTCTTTACGAATTCTTTCTGTGAACGAATTCTTGCTTGGCAAAAACTCCCATTCCCTCTCATCATCTTCACGATCCATATTTTCTTTCGCTATTCCTTTGATCATGTCCAAGATATACTTCTCGTCACCAGTTCGTTCCATGGAGCAGGTGCCAGCCCTCCTACCGGAATGATCACAGTTCAAGTCCCGGTTCAGAGGACCTCCCTTGGGAGGTGCCCCTTTGGTGGGAATAGTGGTGCTCTGAGTATTACGTTTCTCGACTTGCTGCCATGCTTTGACTTTGGAGTCCTCAATGCCGGCCTCCCCATTGTCTTCCACTTCAAAGTGGGAATGACTAGGGTCTGAGGCAGAAGAGTCCACTTTTTCTTCAATATTAACCACAACCTTCAGAGGCGGGGGATTGGCTTAAGCATTAAGCAAAGCGTCAAGCTTCTCCATCAGCATCTTGGTCGTAGCATCCATTATTTCATTCAAGCCAGTTACAATCGCGTTCAATTCCTTTCGAGTTACAACTGGTCTCGAGGATTCACCGTCCTCTCAGTTCAAATTCTGTTGTGTAACCACATCGTGTCAGCGTTTTCAACTTATAGTGGCTCTAGCATATTTGCTATTTTTCTTTGGAGCAATCATGATTTGTGACAACTTTTTGAACTTTGAAGAAAATACTTCAATGGGCCCACTCTTTAGACTTTGAGAGCCTAACGTAGCAATCACGCTTTTGCGCAACACTTTAGCAAACCCCCACCAAGGCTCTTAACCTTATGGTCGTGAGTTCGAGCCCCACGGTGGGCGCCAAAAATGCTGATATCAAAATTGGTAATAACACCCCAAAAATGCAATCAAAACTTTAAAGTATAATCAGCACAAAGCTAAGAGTGAAAAGACGGGGAAAAAATAAAGTGCACACTGTTTTAGAGTGGTTGGCTTTAAAAGAAGCCTACGCCCACTATGGAGGAAACTTTGATTATCATCATGGTAATTACAAACATGGTTCTCAAATTCATGAACATTCTCTCTCTTTTACAATAGATTCTCTCAAATCTTCCAAAGAAATAACTTGATATCTCTAAGTGCAAGGTTAAAGGATACATATCTTCAATGCTTGGACAATTGAGTGATGTGAATGGATTCCATGGATGATTTGGTGTTAGATCTTCGTTAGGAGATGATTAATAGAGGTAGAATCACTTGGAATGGTAGAGAAAATAGTTGGACTACACTTCGTGAGCTTGGAAATCGATCCCCATTAAAGTGAAGATCATGAGGTATTTATAGGAGAAGTCCAAAATGAAGTGGTGAGCTAAAACTTGTATACGCAGGCTGCAGGTCGTTCATAAGGTAATTACGAAAATGCCACTACCAGCTATTGCCAACTATAGCCAGCTGTTGCCAGCTGTCTGCTTGATCAAAGTAGTGCTCGACTGACCCAGGAGATGTTCGACCCTCCCTATGCTCGACCAACCCTCACGATGCGTGACTAGGGTAATGTGCGACCCTTGCTTTTGCACGAACCATATGATGCTCGACCCGTGTAAGCTTTGCCACTGACCGATCACAAGATGCTCGACCAGAGTGTATGATCGACCAAGTTATTTGACCAACCCTTGTAGTGTGCGACCCCATTTGTGTTCGAGCTAATATGAGGTGCAAACCACTGTGACGCTTCACCCATGTAAGTGTTGGACCCTTTATGTGCTCGACCGTATTCATGGCATGAATTCAATATATCAATAAGTACATGATTTTTAGTGGATAAACAGCCACTATAACCTTTACCTTGGTTTCGAAAGAATATATTGGCATATTCTTCAAAATCACAAACCGTTTCTTCCATATTGCAAATGTTTGCTCATTAGCCACACTTAAACTGGAATGATGGAAATTAAAATTTTCATTAACTAATTTTGATTGCTTTGCAGTTTTTAGAAAATAAGGAATATAATACATAACATTATGATATGGTGATAAATACGCATTTTGCAGCGAAAACACCGAGGATTACCATGTAATATACTACACAGTTGGAGGAAAATTTAAGCTACTATCAAATATCACCAAATTAAAGATTCTACTATCATGCGCCCTACCTTCCCAATCAACTATAACATATCAAAACAGTAAATTGAAAGAGCATGTGGCTAAGATATTCTGTGAATGATAACTTTTTCTATCAATATACGACACTACTCGATCTTGAGGTAGGTGTGTCATTATGTGTGTACCGTCTATTGCACCAACACAGTTTCAAAAATACGAGTAATATTGGTTTGAACTTTTAGTTTCATCTGGAATGGTATTAAATTGAAAGTCTGCTAGTTTTATTATGTATGAAACGAGTAATTGTACAATATCCATGACAATATAAAATAATTTGAGATTATGCTATTTGAACGTTAAGATCTTTCAGTCGTTTGTCAGTTTGAGAACGCTGTAGCTATAATGTATAGGAATATGGCTACCGTTTCTCGTACACAATCACCTTTCGTTGTTGGCAAACCATAATTTTGCAGTCTATCGCATAATAAAAGAAAACAAAGTATTTTCACTTAAAAGTTCCATTGTCAACATTTTTGATGATCATTCAACATTTGTTCCATCCACATTTGCCTGATATATTTAGACGTGTGCGTCCAGGTAATTTCTCTCCTTATACGTAAGTAATTTGCAACAACAACCATGTCCTGGTAATCATGTTGGTCGAAATTATTTGAATCAGATATATCACTAAAAAGACTGAATTTCATGCACGTCTAAAAAAGTTGAAAAAGCATATGTTGCATATAACATAAAAATAAATGTAACTGTTACAAAATTACCCAAAATACAAGCTTCATGAGTCTGGGAACCATCTGAAGAAGTGAAGTGATCAGAATTGTTGGTTTGAATAGGAGAAGGATGTGTCGGATTCGACGCCTCTGATGCCAATGGTTGGAAAATCACCCATTGGCTATGTTTGCTTGCCTGGCCAGTTTGGTTCGACAAACAACATCGTAGTTAGAAAGGAAACCAAAGTAGTAGGTGAGTTTAAGTGGTTTATGTATTTGCTTATAAATTATAACAATAAAAATATTTTGACTATAAGTCAAATGGATGATATTTTTAGTAAGGTGGCTTTTTTCTAAAACCGTGTAATGTACTAATTGTTCCGAAACCATAAAGTAATTGGATTACACTATTGGTTATGTTATGTGAATGGTTTCCTGTTTATGTATACGATCAAGGATCAATCTAGACTAAAACTTGTGTTGCAACTGTTGAACCTATTTATGTAACCTTTATTGTTAGTCTAAATATTTTTATGTTTTATGATTAATTTAGGGAAAAGATTCTTTGAATAAATCTATCCTGTGTTACATAATTTATGAGTCAGCGCATTTGGATGTTTTGTACGTATCAGTATTTGTTGGGCATTGAAGTGATGAGTTATATTTATTTTTGGTTTACGAGCATCTCATCTACTAGCTTTTATTTGTGCATAAACTTTGATTGGTAAAATAAAACTACGGTCGTGCTAAAAAATGAACATGATCTCAAAATAATAGAAGTATATAATGGTTATTGAACTATCTAAAATTGCGTAAATGCTGTCATAGGCAAATAAGTCATCAAGTTGAGAATTTTAATAATTTCCAAATTAAAATTATGTGAAAAAATTAAATAAATAATACATCATAAAAATCAAAGTTGCATTATTAATAATTTATTTCTAATTATTTACTTAATTCACTTGTCATTGTAAATAAATTTACCATATTCGAACTGGCTAGAACACTTGGACATGGTGTAATAAGCCATGAGTTTAATCCCTGCCGCGTGGAATTGAATTCGTTTGTCATGTTGTATGTTATATATACAACCTAAACTTTTATATAAAGTACCCCATTTACAATTTTTTAACCAGTAAAAATTATTAACTAAAGGAGGTTAAATAAGATTATTAGATCCGTTCACTTGATATTTGATTCCAAACTCAAATATTAAATAAATTATTATATTTGATATAAGTTGTTAACATTTTAATAACCAAATATTAAATATATAAAATCAATTAAGTATTAATAAATATAAGTGGAAAATTTCTGAGATGTTATAGTGTTTCTTAGTCTACTATTGAAGTCAAACTCTTTTAGCAATAATTTCTATATCTTTTGCTGTTATAATTCATAAAACTTGCAATATTTTATATAGCTTACCTCTTAATTTCCATTATCAAACTTCGAACTTTATCTCCAATTTTATCTATTTTAAATGTAAGAATCTACACAAATATATATTATATAAAGAGATGTTTTGAATATATTTTTATTCAAACGTGCCAAAGAACAACACCATTTGTACAACTGAATGGTTTTCAAGCCAAACCATGTTAAACTACTAACTTAAATAAATGATCTAGACAATTTCGAGTTGTTAAGGATTGTTCTGCAATTATATTCCAAATAAATCGTTTGAACAATGTTTATAATTATTTACTAGAGAATAATATGTAGTCCAATTATATTTTGACATCTCCTCTAGCTTGTTTAATTAGAAGAATTATTTACGACACAAGTGGGAATATCTTCTAGGCACTTGAAATATTATAGAAATATGCAAATATTTGTTACATATAAAGATCTATTCAAGATCGCATTTTAGCGTTTAAATAAATAAATATATACATATAATCTCTTCATTAGGATATATTCTGATATTTCTTTAAGAATAGTTATGTATTCAATATTTAATTCATTATATATTCTAAAAACAAATAGTTCAGACTACACCAGAAAAGGCCTTTAATAACATTGAAAAAAATACTACCAAAATTTTTAGTAGCATTGTAGAGAACACTGTGATACGACATGCAACTAAACGTATGAAACTTACCGTTATGTTGTAGTAAACGCTACCAAAATCAACATTTTTCGGTTTCTCTTGAAAACTTATTGATTTTATGTAACGTCCCGGATTTTTAGTGATCGAATAATTAATTTAATTACTTAAATATCGATTTTGTCAATTTAAAACAACTTGGATACAATAAATTCAAATATTTAAATAATATAAATAGTGAAATAATAAATTTAATTCCGAAATAGTTGGGAATAAGTTAAATTTAAGTTATTGTATTGTGTGGATTGGACAATTTAAAAGTTTTGGTTAAGTTCAGTATTGAACTATAGTAACGAATTTATTACTAAAACAACATTTGAACGTATAATTTAAAATTAAATTAAAAAAGAGCTCGTAACGTCGTAGTAGCTCGTAATTTTACGTTTTGATCTTCAATTGGATGTAGGAGATCCAATATAAGTTCGAAATTCTTTGAAACAAGAATCTTCTTGATCTATTGGATTATGGTTTTTGAATGAATGATTAAAAAAAATTCAAATTTCATCTTGTAGATTTTGAGTTATGTCCAAATCAAATCAGATTTTGAATGAATGAAAATAAAGAGACCTTCGATTTCAACGACACCAATTTTATAAAATCCATAATGGTTAAATATGGTTAGATTTCCAGTTTTGAGTCAATCGGAGTTATTTTGTGATCATGCGCTATATAAACGCCTATTAATTCACGTTGTGAAATAAAAAAGGAGTTAACCAAACAATCTTCGAATTTGACGAAACCAGTTCCATCATGTCCAGAATATCTAGTTATTATAGTATTTCAGGTTTCAAGCCAATCGTAGTTATTACGTGAGCGTGCGAAAAATAAACATGAGTCAATTAACGATTTTTATATTCAAAATTTCGCTACTTATCCAAACAGACTTGAATTTCAATGAAACAAGTTTCGATTGGTCCGAAATGTCAAACAATCACTGGATGTTCTTGTTTAATGCAATCTTCTTTCATATGTTAGCATACAAATTTTTAAATGATAAACGGAATTGGCTATAGGCATGAGTCCAAAAAATATTTTAATAAAGAAATAATAAAACACTTTATATAAACAGAGCGTTCACTCAGAAAACCCTATGCCCAAAATCTCGTTCTCTATTTTTCAACAGTCCTCCATAGTTTCGATGATCCAAAAATTAATATAAAATCAAACTTAAAATAGAACCAACTAACGTTCGATCCGTTGTACCCGTGCAAAGGAACGCTTCGAGACGGAGTAACTTTCGCAGCATTCAAACGTGGTTCTTGGCATTCGAATGTAGGCAGCATCACCTAAGGTTTCAGCTGCTCAATGATTTGATGGGTTTTGGAAAAATGAAAGGTAGTTTGTTTTCATGAAGTCGAGGCACACGAACAGGCAATTTGTGGGATGGACTTCGTAAATAAACAGGTCACACGTATTATCAGTATTTACATCGGAAGCCCTAAACTGCGATTCAAAGGAGGAGTTCGAAGTTGATGTAGTGGTGCTCGGATGGAGAGGAGGGGAAGTGATGATGAATGAAGGTCTCAGTGTTGAATTTTATGTAAAGATGGGGGAGGACGATGCTTCAAGGTGCGGCCGTGTTCTTTTGTTCACCGCCGCGAGATGTGAGCAATTGGGGAAGAAGCTTTGAAATGTGTTAAGGGAACATAACGACGTAGATAATGAAATGATTAAGGTTAAATAAATAATTATTATTTAAAAGGTTAATGATATTAAATTTGTTGAAACTTATATTGTTTATAACTTTGTCACACATTATCAGAATCTAGAGAAACGAGAAGCATTGGGATCGTGTGAACAAGCACTACGGTGCTAAGCTGGTCTGGAATGAATTTGAGCTAACAAATTTTTTTATCTAATTTTAAATGCTTGTTTAAAATTAGATAAGTCAACCTGAATCGCTAATCGAAATAAATGACGAGTTAACTCTCATGCTTTCTGGAATTCTATGATATGTTAAATTCATACTATTATGATTTATCGTAATTATCATAAGTTGGATGAATTTGATGATTTTGGATTGTTAATGGTTGTTTGATTATTACTTGTTCTTCATATTATTTATATATGAATTGTTTGTTTCAAGTAATATTAAATCTTGTTTGGATGTTGATGGTTAATTGAATGTTAATTGCTTGAATTGTATTCAACATTGATAATTTTAAATAAATAGACAATATTAATTGAGGGATTGGCATAAATTGGCCTAAAATCAATTTTTAAAAACTTTGTTTGCCATCAGGCGGATTCGCGAAGTTTTAAGTTATAAAATTTATTTTATAACTATAGTTAGATTTTAACTTATATTTTTACAAATTATTTAAAATAGAAGTTTTATTTGTAAACAAACCATTGGTGAACCTCGTTATGTTCTTAAATTTAATATCAATTAGTCAGGGGTTTATCATGAACGATGTTTTAAATAACGTATGTCCTTTAACCCAGTTAGAACAGAAGATGGTTTCTTAAGATTAGTTGAAAAGAAATCTTTATCTAAATTCATTACAAGGGTTTTTAAGAAACATTTAAAGATAAGGGTTTTTAATTCACAAATTGAATACAGACCTTTGGTGAACCTTTTTATAAGGTAAATAGAAACGAATAGATGATTTTTGGAGCATACATAACTTAACCAAATGTGAAAAATAAGATTTAATCTTATTAAAGGAGACTAAATTAGTGGGTTGAGAATCCAAAATTTGTTTTTGTTTTATCGCTAATTATTTCAAAAAGACCGGGTTTAACCCATTTCGAATAATTATACGACAATTAAAAGTCAAAAATGGAGGAAGATCAGAAATCTTCATATCGAATGGACTGCTTACTAATGCCTTGGGTAGCTCCCATTATAGGTTTATAATGGCAATAGTCTGGATGTACTTGTTCATTGTCCAGATGTTCAAGGGCTTCTCTCCATAATGGGCAAGGAATAAGGTGCCTTCTGTTTCGTTCAAACCCAGAACAGACAAGTAAATGGAAAATGAGTCTGACGTTGTATTTTACAACATAACCGAACAATTTCTATTGATGTTAAATTACTTGGTGTCCAAGGGTTTATTCTCTTAGCTTAACACCCTCCTCTAAGACGTATGCACTCAGAGGGACATAATTAATAGATACCGATCATATGTTGCGAATTGACAATGTGACATGCTGAGTGCTGCTGGTATATAGATCAAAGCTTCAGTTGAAAAGCAGAGCTTTTTGGACGTCGACTTTTGGGCTTTATACCTCAAAATGAGCCGAAACAGGATAGCGGACTGCAGAGATATGGGCTAGCGTTCCCTTCTAGCTGAATAGCGTTGCCATGGTATGGAGCCCATGCAAACTCGGATATGTGGATGATAGTTGAGACTCCTCGAGTAGTGGTCAAATGGGAACAAAATGACGGTCAAATATGACTGGGGGGAACGTTATGTTCAGGTAAGATTCTGATCACCCGCGCTTTGTGCTGACCAGCTTTGTCAATCCGAGGTTCAATAGTTGACTCTTGGGACATTTGCTAGAGTGTTTTGAATACGGTTAAGGAAGGTCCTTTTCCTTAGTTTATAGTCGGAATCCAATTTCCAATACGGGACTTCGTGTTTTAGTTGTACACTATATAGCCAACATAACGGGATGCGGCATTATGCGAACTAGGATTGATATATTCATTTTTGAAAGTGATTGTCATAGCTAGACATTAATAATAATATCAAAATATTTATTCTTAAGAATACCAAGCATGTTTGGCTATTATAAGGTAAAACTCTATCCTTTGGTTTGTGTTGCGTTGTGTGATGGGTCTTGAGTCTTATAATAGCTTTGTTTTATCAAAAGCTTGAATTTCGAACTTTTGAATCTTGGTTGATAATTGTATAATATGGGTTATAGTTTGTTATCTAGTTCTTAAACTAGTCAGATCATGAATTTTGAAAATAGGAATTATTATATAGTTATTTGATTTATAAATCTAAATATAAAGATATCTTGAGTTTTATGGACCGGTATTCATGTGGAGGAAACTCGTTCCATGTTATACGGCATGGTCCCATGATATACCATACTTTTAGATAAGCTAACAATAACTATTTTAGTTCTCACACCAGTCCCATGATTGATCCGGAGTTTATTGTTTTCCTACCTAAACTCTGGATGCCCATAATTTTCCATACGGATAGCTAGTGGTTTCAGTTTTACTGATTTATTGAGCAGGATTCTGGATTGAAGCTAGAGCTGTGTCCAAAGCATTATAAGTCTTCCGCTGAGAGTTATGTATTTATATTTCCGCTGTGTAATGTATTATTTTTTTGTACTTTGATATATTTATTCTTGTAACGACACGGGTTTCGCCCGACCTTAATCGATTGCAAAATCGATCAAGACCGTTCAAAATCCGCATACGTTAACTTTGGGAATACAACTCATCAGAACAATAACAAAAGACTTTTATTACATCATGATAATATAACATCAGAGTACAGAATATATCAGAGTGCATCGAAATTTAAAATATAGCGGAAGAAAATTTTACAATAAATTTAATACAGTGCAGCGGAAATAAAATAGATACAGCGGAAGACAACTATGCTCTGGACACAGCTTTAAGCTTCAATCCAGGTTCCTGCAAAAGAGATAAACCTGTAGACAACTGCTCGACTGCCCGTGTGGAAAGAGGGCACCCGAGTTTGCAAAAAGGTGGAAACAAACAACGGGTCAGTCGTGGGACTGGTGTGAGAATTCTTAACTAATAAATCACTATTAATAGGGCAAATCCAAAGAGCACGCCGCTAATGCGGAACGGGTTTACTCTAATGGATTGCCGTGCATAACTTAAAGTAAATCGTAAAACAACGCAATGCTTTTTAGAAAAATGAAATCACCATAAGACTCAGGTCCCATCACACAATGCAACGCACACCAGAGGATAGAGTTTTACCTTATGGTGATCAAACATAATAAATACGGCAAATACGAGTTTGATATTATTATTAGTGTGTATATGTTAAAAAAAAAACAATTTCAATCATAATGTATCAATCCTAGGAAGCATAGGTACCATATGCTATGCCTCCGTACTAGTAATACAATCAAAACCGAATGGCGCGTATTGGAAATTGGTTTCCATCATGAGTCAAGGCTAGGGAGGAGCTCCTTACCGATTCGAGACACTCTAGCTAATGCCTCAGGATTACCCGCAGTTAACCCTTGGAAATGGCAGGGCCGGTCCTCAAATACAGCTTAGAGGATTGGCAATTCCTAAGCACATGTTCCCCGGTCCTATAGGACCTATCCGAGGCGCCTCATTCCATCATCCACATAAGTAAAATGTCAGGGCTGGTAGGTCACTGACACCACTCTAGCTAGAAAGAAACGTGCTGCTCTCCCTGCGTTCCCTTCTCCCGTTTTAGACTCCGCCGGTGTGTGAGGCTCGTGAAGTCACGTCATACACAAAGCTATACCTAAACAGGTTATGCTTTGATCATCCCACAAGGCCTGCTTTTCAACAAAGCCTTGATCATATGCATCTTAGCATGCCACATCATCACTCCATATCACACTACCAATCCTTTGCCGAAATATATGAACGGGTGTTAAGCAAGAGAATAAATTCTCCGCCACCAAACATCCATACATTCGACAGAAGATTAATAATATGATATATAATGGAGTACGATGTCAGACACACAATCCATTTATAAGCTTATGCTCTGGGTCTGCGCGAAAGCCAAATCCGTTCAATCAACATGTTTGTTCGGACGACGACCATGACCTTGACTTGGGAGCAAATCAATTCAAAGTCTCAAACGTTGTCCTCCTGAGGGGAAGATTGACGGTCTTCATTAGTCGTCTTCTTCAATTCTCATCGTCGTTTGATTATTTGGAATGAGATTAACTCGGTCTTCCCAAATAATCTTCGTATATATATGTAAATATATTGAAAACTCTTCCTTATCGTTATTTCTAATTTATAATGATTATTTCCTATTTTATTTAATTAAAAATAATTAAATCTTTAATCAACGACGATTCAGGTCAATGGCGATTTTGGCGCTGTTTTCAACCAATTTTGATTTTCACATATCTCAAAATCTAACCGTTGGATTTTGACGTATTATATATCGTTGGAAAGATCTTTCCAAGACGGTCCTAGCGGTTTCAGTTTCGGGAAAATCCGACGGTCGGATCTTCCGGTATAGTCGTTTAAAATTTCGATTTCAAAACGCGAACTACCGCGCTCGATTCGTTTAATTTTATATATATATAAATATATATATAAATAATTCGTTTAATTCATCGTTCTTACATACATCTCCCCTTTTCCTTTATTCTTCTTTTTTTTCCACTTCTTAATCTTACATGAAAATGTAATTTATAATTAGACGGTGAATTATTCCCTTTTATTTTATTTTTATTTTAAAAACTTTATAATTTACATTAAAATGTAAATTATAATTCATCGCTCTATTTATTCCATTTCATCTTTCAATTATATTATGATTCCATTTACATATATAAAATACTCATTCTCTTTCTAAATGCATTCTCAATCTCAATTACATCTAAAATGTAATTTTATTTTACGATGACATTTCCATTCTATTCACATTATAAATAATGTACATTTCCTACGATGAAAAAAAATTCTCTTTTAATATACATTAAAAATAATGTATTTTTATCCTACGGTATGTTTTTCTTTTTATTAACATTGAAAATAATGTTACCTTAACATACAATGCATTTTCTATTTTTATTAACATTGAAAATAATGTTAATTTTTCTATCTTTACATTACACATGAAAAATGTATATTTTGATACATCGCAAATTCCTACTTTATATTTACAAAATAAAGAGTAAACCTTGTCATGCGGTGAATTCCTACCTTATTTTACAAATAAACAGTAAATCTTATCATACAGTGAAAATGCCAACTTACTTTTACAAATAAAAGTGTACATCTTATCATGTGGTGAAAATACTCTAATATTAACATTATAAATAAATGTTAATGCCAATTTCTCTTACAATGTAAATTTCTCTTTATATACATACATTAATAAAAGTGTGTTAATACATACGGTGCAATCTTCTTTTTAATCAATATAAAAAATAATGTTAATCAATCTTTTCTTTTTATATAACATTAAAATAATGTTAATAAATCATATGGTCCATTCTCTTTTAATATTTACATTAGAATAATGTAAATCAATCTTTCCTTTTCATATACATTTATAAATAATGTACATTTTTCTTACGAGGTAAATTCTCTTTTGTTTAACAATATAAATAATGTTAATCTTACATACGGTTCAATTCCTTTTTTATTAACATTAAAAATAATGTTAAATTTACATACGGTTCAATTCCTTTTTATTAACATTAAAAATAATGTTAAATTTACATACGGTTCAATTCCTTTTTATTAACATTAAAAATAATGTTAAATTTACATACGGTTCAATTCCTTTTTATTAACATTAAAAATAATGTTAAATCTACATACAATGCATTTCCTATTTATTAACATTAAAAATAACGTTAAATCTACATACAATGCATTTCCTATTTATTAACATTAAAAATAAATGCTAATTTAACTTACGATACATTCTCTTTTTATTAACATTAAAAATAAATGCTAATTTAACTTACGATACATTCTCTTTTTATTAACATTGAACAAAATGTCAATTTCTTATACCATGTAAATTTAATATTTATATTAAAATGCAAATTCAATCTTCTTGTACAATGTAAATTTCCACTCTTCTTATTACATTAACAAGAATGATATTTTCCTACGATGAAAATTATCTTATTTTTAACATTAAAAATAATGTTAATCAATCATACGGTGAATTCTTTTAAATAACATTAAAATAATTTTAAAACAATCATGCGGTATCCTTCTTTTTAAATTAACATTAAAATATAAATGTCCATGAGTCATACGGTGTAAATCTTCTAACATTAACATTAAACAAAAATGCCAATTATTCATACGATGAATATTTTCTAATTTAACATCAAACAAAAATGCCAATTATTCATACGATGAATATTTTCTAATTTAACATTAAACAAAAATGCCAATTATTCATACGATGAATATTTTCTAATTTAACATTAAACAAAAATGCCAATTATTCATACGATGAATATTTTCTAATTTAACATTAAACAAAAATGCCAATTATTCATACGATGAATATTTTCTAATTTAACATTAAACAAAAATGCCAATTATTCATACGATGAATATTTTCTAATTTAACATTAAACAAAAATGCCAATTATTCATACGATGAATATTTTCTAATTTAACATTAAACAAAAATGCCAATTATTCATACGATGAATATTTTCTAATTTAACATTAAACAAAAATGCCAATTATTCATACGATGAATATTTTCTAATTTTGAAATTGATAAGTTAAATCAATCCAATCCTATCACAAGGGATAACATACAAATGGTGACCATTATATTCTCTTTTACTTTACACTGAAAATTGAATCAATGTAATTTCAACCTAAAGCGATAACATGTGATAGTGATAACATGACAGAGTATAAGCATGAAAATCAGATGGATCTATACTAGCTACTCAATCAGCGAACAATCATCATCAAACAAGTCCAAACAAACAGATCTGAACCTTATTTTTAAATCACATCATATACTGAACAGTTTATTTAAATATAAATTTTAAATAAAGGATTCTCACCTTGTTTGGATAAAATTATAATAAATCCAAGAAATGTTCAGAATGTTCCAGTCAATCACAGCAGGTCCTAATCGTCGTCACGGTTCTAATGGTTCTGAAATTTTCAGAATCGAAGTTCATATGCATTAGTTATCAATGTTTTAAACATACTGGTTTTTAACAACTGCTGCAGTCACGCTTAAAAGCGTCGCAATTTCTGAAATAAGAATTACCTTAGAATTTCAGTTTTGTTCAAATATTCAAATCCGGATTTCTCAGCCTGTAGTCGATCGTTTTGGTCGCCGTTTGTTGGACAAGGACCGGCTTGGAGAGGCCTACCATCGGCCGGAGATTGGTGGCGTTCGGCGGCTTCAGGCAGGGCCCACGGCGGTGCATTCGGCGCGACTTCGAGAGGGTGGTGGCGGAGATTCGGGCGACGATTCGAGGTGATTCTTGTCGGAAATTGCAGAGCTCGAGAAGAGCTACGAAACGAGTATTTACACGAAGTTTTTCGTTGAGAAATGAGGTTGGAATCGGAGTTTGAAATTCTGAGTAGTGATGGGTTTCGGCGGCTCAGCAAAGAGAAAGAAGACGTACTGTTCATCCGTATTTATACGGTATTTCTAGGGTATTTTAATTATTATATTATTTAATAATTCCAAAAAAAAAAGTGATTTTCCATCCGAACTCCGATTCGCGCTCAACGACTGTCGATCTTAATGTTTTGACGTATTCTGAACGCGATGGCGCTATCCCCGAAGTCCAATTCTGAAGTTATACGCATGTTTCTTTTATTTTCAAAATAAATCTTTATTTTCAATTCAAACGCACACAGAAATTCACCGGGACCACATACGGACCCAGAAAAATCCAGAAAAATTATTTTTGGCTTTCTTATGATAATACGGTCCTAACAAAATTTATTTCGTTGAATTCTGAGACTTTTTGCAAAATGGCTATTTTCAAGGCGAATATATTTAATATTAAAAATACATTTTGAAACAAATATTTTCTGAAACTCGAAACATATAAGTGTTTACTGTTTTTCGATGCAGAAACGTCATTCTGAAACCAATGGAAGTGGTTTCGAGTTCAAATTCTTTCGTATGCAAAAAGTAGCATTTTTGTCCTATGCAAATTACCCAGTGACCTTTCTAAAAATTGAATTGGCCATAACTTTTGATTTCCGCTATGAAATTTCGATTTTTCAGATTCGTTGGAAAGATATTTTTAAATAGATTCTAATATTTTTGGTTTTACTAAAATCCGTTAAATTTTGCATCCTGTATGGTCAGTCAAAGTTCAAGTTTGACTTTTCAAACTACCGCGCTATTTCTAGCTCTTTTTATAATTAAAATTAATTTATTCATTCTAACTTCGATTTGAACCAAATTTGTGATCATTTTTATTTAAAATAGATTATTTTAAATATCCAAAACTCATTTAAAATCACTTAAAATAAATTTTAAATTGGCCCCAAAATTCAGGGTTGTTACAATTCTTGTACTCTGATGTAACATTTAAATGATGTTAATGAAAAGTCTTTTGCTTCTGTCTGATGTGTTGTATACCCAGAGTTAATGTCTCGAGGGCTTCTGCTATTTTAGGTCAGACTTATGTGGATTACAGTCAATTCAAAAGGCGGCATTTTTTGGGCCATTATAGCTAATATCGTGGCTTTGGTTTATTCAAAGCTTTTGGAGTATGACTCGTTAGAACCGAAAGAATAAACTCATCAGAGGTAGGATTAGTAACATCCTATAAAAGAAGACTCATTAGAGATGGGGTCAGTAGTCTCCTAGGATGAGTGACCAATTAGAGATAGGGTTGGTAGTTCCCTAGAATGATTTTGAAGAGTATTATATATAGAATGGAATGAATTAGAGTATTATACATAAAAATAAACTTAGTTTTGAAAGATTAACTTATAATAAGAGTTTGAATGTTTATCTGATGTTGAGAATTAGACTATCGAGTATAAAAAGATTTTGAATATGCGCATAACTGACATATACCCAAAGTCCGAAATATACTGGGTAGATATAGGATCACATCTGTTGATGATCGTGGCGTCATCAGTGTTTATTTTCGAGTTTCCAATGTGAGATAAATATATAATTCTAATTGAACTGTCGAGAGATACTCAAACCCAATTAAATAAGTGTCTGAAAATGACATGAGATTTAAATTTAACTAATACAAGTTAAATAGATTGGAAGGATAATAGCGAACCAAATGAATTAAAATTTAACCTAAGTAAAGTTAAATAAAATTGAAATTGGAATGGTAAAACCAATATGAGAATGGAAAATAAGTTAAGATGAGTCAAATTTAATGTTAATGTTGAATTAAATTAGAATTTGGAATTGGATATATATATATATATATATATATTTGACAGGTTATTATATGGAAGCTAAGAAGAGGAATAAAATTTTAGGCCCGACGCAAAGGTACATACATATGTACTGTATTAATTGGGTTTGATGATTTTATGAGCCGATTGGCAAGCTGTTTGGCTTTTGATTTTTCTTATTGATTGAGGAAAGCCTAGAGAGATAGTTGTGGTTTTACCGATAGGGATGTACAAAGGAGGTTATGGCGAATTTTTTCAAAAATCTAAGGCGTTAGCCAAATTTCGAGGAATTAGGAAAGTTTTTAGAAATCGAAAAGTCAAAGAACTTAAGTTGGTTAAATAAATGACCCTCAATTCCATCTTAAATTTCGGGGATGAAATCCTTTTACGTGGGGGAGAATGTAACGACTTAGATTTTTGTAAGAAGTGTTTAATGTATATTAAATATTTGAAACAATTTATTTTAGGAACTAACGACTCAAAATTTAAATAAAATAAGGTTTGAGCGTATAATTTAAAACATATTAAAAGCGAGATCGTAATGTCATGGTAGTTCATAATATTACGTTTTGAACTGTAAATGATCGTATAGAATTCAATATAAGTCAAAATTAGTTGAACAACAAATTTTAGGATCTATTTAACTATATCTTTCCAACGGATGTGAAAAGTCGAGATTCCATCCTATATATTGTAAGTTATGTCCAAATCAAATATCCAAATAGTCGTTATGGAATTATTTAATATTTTATCGATTTATTAAATATATAAATAAGGGTTTTATATATAATATGGATGTCGTTTAACGCAGAATTAGTAAATACTGAATTGGAAGTTATATACAATTCCATTAGGATATATATATGTATATACGCTAATAATAATTAGTGTATTATCAAATTGGATAATTTTGGAATTTTGAACTATTACAATGTTGGAGAATGGAGTTTTGATGACAACAACCTTATTTCAATATTAATTGATTATAAAATATATATTAACATCTCTATCATGAATATATATACACACATATATGCAGGAGTTGTATACATGAATTAATACTGATGACTGTACAGTTTTAGAGATTCAAGAGATTTAAAATTAAGAGAAGATTCAGGACTCATGAGTAATCAAGAGTTCAAGATAAATGTAGTAATAGAGGCTAGTTTATATGTAAGAGTCTGAATAGCACTCCAGGTCCAAATTCATATTCTATTTTTCAAATTTCAAAATCTATTTTTCAAATTCAAATTCTAATTAATTTTTCTATCTTACCTTTGATTTTAAATTTAAGTTTCAAAAGTTTATAAGTTTATATATTTATATAGTTATATGCTTTTATATTTATATAGTTTTAAACTTTATAGTTTTATAAATATGTTTATATAATTTATATTTATGATTTCATATGATTTTCTACTTTATAATACTTATTTATATTACCATGTTTTAATTCAAGAATTTCCAGAATTATATTTATTAAAACACTTGAAAAATTCAAATTTCAAATCTTCAAACAATTATGTCGACATGCATATATTGGGAGGTCGATATACAATTGTCATTTTTTCTATTTTGAAAGGAAGTGTCTTTTCACCATTTGTAACGTTCCAGAAGCGTTGCAACCTTTCAAATCTTATAAACAGGGGTTGATTACGAATTTTTTAACTATTATTTTTCTCCATCTTCATCCCTTTTCATTTCTCCATTATTATTTCATACTTTTATGATTTCTACACTTATACTCGGCCGACTTCAATTCTAAATATATAAAACTTCCTCTCTTCTCACTCTTCACTCATTACTCTCTAAATCGAAGTGCTATTGAAGAGTTATAGGGCAGTCTTGGAAACAGCGTGTTCCTTGTAGCCGTGAAATCAAGGAAAGGAAATAGTGTTAACCTTGTAGCCAGGAAATCAAGGGTGGTGGAAACATTGTTAACCTTGTAGCTGTGAAATCAAGGGGATTGTACTGAGATTTGATCTAGTAATAAAACTCTACGCAATCCAACGTTGCGTGGGACTAGACGTAGGAGCAATCCGAACCAGTATAAAATCCGGCGTGTTCTTTCCTTTTCTACATTTTATTTTTGTTTATTTCTATGTTTATGTTTGATTCTGTGTTTGTGATTATCTCTACGGCATGTGGTTCATATAGTAGATCATATAAGTTTTAGATTTTCTTAAATTCCTTGAAAACACTACTCACCCCCCTCTAGTGTTAGTTTTACCTTAAGATCCATTCCACATTCCTAACATATAATAATATTACATAGGCCTTAAAAATAGTCATTTTGCAAACGACCTC
This sequence comes from Allium sativum, assembly GCA_030737875.1. NCBI lineage: Eukaryota > Viridiplantae > Streptophyta > Magnoliopsida > Asparagales > Amaryllidaceae > Allium > Allium sativum. Next base: position 384,630,725 of record CM060916.1, on the reverse strand, counting down.
TATTTTTGGAAAAACCAATTTTGTTGGATACGGAATAGTAAATTATTGTAAGGTTCCAAATTTTGCGGCCATCGGAGTTATTTTGTGGCCGTGCGAGACATAAATGTTTAATGTAGAAAATCGATCAATAATTCAAGCTCAGATTAGCGCTACTTGAGAAAACGGACTTGGAATTCGACGAAACAAGTTTCATTAGGACCGTGAGGACAAACCATGGGTGTGTATTAATTTTCACCTTGAATGGAGTTCGTATGCACCCGTGCGAATTTTTAAATGATAGATGGAGATAGCGATAGCTTATAAGTGATAAAATATGTGAAGCTTCTCCTACACACTAACTAAATATCTCCTCTATAAAAACAACCCCAACTCCACCCTTCTCCTCCCCTTACATTTTAGTCTTCTATTTTGCAATTCAGTCCCTCCTCTTATTTCAATTTTTTTCCTTCCAAACCATTAGTAATTGGCCTAAGGCCTCAACATAAAAGTTGTAGTGTACGTTGAGGGCTACTTGCTGCAAAAATTTGGTAACAAACGGGTTTTGGAGTTTGCTGGAATCTTGTTTCGACCGTGATGATGTCATTTTCAGTTTTGGTGATTCACGGCCAACCTATCGAGAGTTATATGAAGTGTCCAAAAAGGAAATTAGAGGTAGGAGACCAGGCTACAACTTTGTAGTTAGGGTTTTTGGCTAATATTTCCGGTGGTGCCCAGAATATGGGGATGATCGGAGGTTGATGAAGTTTGGGAGCAGCAAACACGTTTTCAAATTTTCCGGTGGCTTGAGGCGTTTCCAGGAAAATGTCTCAACATGAAAAAGTTGTGTGGAAGCGAGATGGGGCTGTTGTAAAAATTTAGCGGAGTTTGGTTGCCCGAGGGGGGAGAAATTGCCCATGACGTGGCATGTGGTCGTGCCCAGTTTTCTCATAAGCGGCGGCTGGAGGAGGGTCCTTCCTGGCTTGGGGGCGCGGTGGATGGGGGACCCACGGGTGGCGATGTGGGTCCCGTGGCGGCGACGAGATTCAAATGAAGTTGAACGATGGGTTGAAGCATTTGGGGGAAGATGTTCATATATTTTATATTTACTTAATTATTTCAATGATGATTCAATGTTCGAACTGCTATAACTTGCTCATATAAACTCAAAATCGCATGAAACTAGATCCGTTGGGATCATCGAGCCGAGAGCTTCACAACAAAACTGATTTGGTCAAATTTCGGAGCAATTTGAAATTTGGGTTAAATTAAACCACATTTAATTTTATCCAAAAAACGATTGTTATAATAAAAATTAAAACTCAGTGTGAGAACTTCCTAAACTGATTTATAAGTTATAATCTTATCTGATTATATATTTATTTCTTATTGTGGCAATTATTGCTTAGTGGATGATGGACAGTTATTTACATTTTTATATATATTGTTTATTGTACATTTAAGCATTGAAAATTATAAACACGTATCTTATGCTTGTTGATTGTGGTTAATGGATATGGGTACGAACCCCACTGATGTCGAATACATATGTTAGTTGATTTGTTTTGCAGTTAATCTGTTGATCTACAAAACCATATATGCATTAAATAGTTTAATGCTTATGTGGTATTAATTATGTCACAACTGTGATTAGATGTTATCATTGTTATTGATAATATGGTGTGTGATTACCATAGTCGATATGGCCAAAAATTATAATTACTGTCTCGGTGATTAAGTCTCCATTCATTAAAGTGATTTTTAACGAATATTTTTTTAATATAATAATACATGAAACATAAAAGTCAAAATTTGACATTCGATTTTGGATTGATGTAAAGTATAATTCATTATGATGAATATTTGTAAAAGGAACAAATTTAAAATAATTTTCAAATAGTTAAGGCCTATTCAAGTTTTTATTTTAAATGAATAGCAACTCGAAAAAGTGAGGTTCGGTTAGGGTATTTAGGAAAGGTTTTAAAAGTTTTTTTTTCTAAAATTTCTTATTTATAAATAGATGTCAGGAAAATTTGGGTTTAAAATATGAAAGTTTGAAAAATAATATAATTTTGATAACAAAATAATATTATAATAATCATTTAATAATGATATTGGATTTTTAAGTGAAAAATAGAAAATATAGTTTCTAGAAATTATTATAAACTATTTTAGAAGTGATTCGACGTAGTTCATAAAATATGTCAAAGTACGGTTAGAATAGAACTCGTCGCGCAGTGGTAGTTCGCGAATTTTGACCTGTAACTTCAAACTGGCATACCGAGAGATCCGACCATCGGATTTTCCCAAAACAAAAAACATTGGATTAAAAATGTAAAAAGCTTTCAAATGATATGTAGAGTTTTAAAATCCAATGGTTAGATCTTTAGATATGTTCAAATCAAATTTGAATAAAAACAGCGCTAAAACCATTAGTGGCCTAAATAGTAAAAGGAGCTATATTTTAATTATTAAAAAACAGGAAAATTTTATGATAAATCATAATAAAAGATTTCAAAGTGGTCCGAAAAAGAAATAAGAAGTTTCAAACTATATTTTGGGATATTTGCGTTTTCAGCCTAATTGGTTGAAAATTATAAAACGGTGTTTAGTAAATTTAAGTGGAATAAACTTAAATTATTTGGTTTATCAAATATATGTAACCATGATTAGAAAGAAGTGTTTAGATAAATCTTTTGATTTAGAAAAGATTTCCAATTTTAATAAAAACTAGATTCAGATAGAAATGATCTTCGGATATTTGGTATTGATTACCGTTGTGTAGACATTTACTATTACAAGTAATTTGGAAGATGTTTTACAACGTTATCCCACTTATAGTATTCGTTGATTATGGAAATTGGTGTTGAAGTTAAGTTGATATAATTCTGTCTGAATTTTTATATCTAATATCAATTGGTTAAGGGTTTACCATGAACGATGTTTTATATAAAGTCTATCCTTTAACCCAGTTAAAAAAGAAGACGATTTCTCAAGATTAGTTGAAAATAAATCTTTATCAAATTAAATTATAAGGGTTTTTAAGAAACATTTAGAGACAAGGGTTTTTGATTCACAAATTGAACACAAATATTTGATGAACCTTTTTATAAGGTAAATAGAATTGAATAGATGATTTTTGGAAGCCTAAATAGTTTAACCAAATAGTAAATGGAAAGTGTGTCCAACGATGTATTTTACAACATAACCGAACAGTTTCTATTAATGTTATATTGGTTGGTGGCGGAGAATATATTCTCTTAGCTTAACATCCTCCTCTAAAACGTATGTACTCAGAGGGATATAATTAATAGACACCAATCATATGTTGCGAATTGACAATGCAGCATGCTGAGTGCTGTTAGTAGATAGAAAGCTTCTGCTGAAAAGCAGAGCTTTGTGGACGTTGACTCTAGGGACTCACACCTTGGAATGAGCCAAAAACAGGATAGTGGATAACTGAGATATAGGCTAACATTCCCTTCTAGATGAATAGTGTTGCCATGGTATAGAGCTTAGGAAAATTAACTTCTGTAGATAATAGTTGAGGCGCCTCGAATAGTGGTCAAATGGGACTAAGAGACGGTCAAATACGACCGGCGGAACATTATGATCAGGTAAGATTCCGATCAGCCACGTTTAGTGCTAGCCGGCTCAATTGATTCGAGGGGTCAATAGTTGACTTCTAGGACATTTTGTAGAGTGTTCCAAATATGGTTGAGGAAGGTCCTTTGCCTTGGTTCATAGTCAGAATCGAATTTCCAGTACGAGACTTTGTGTTTTAGTTATATACTATGTAGCCAACATAATGGAATGGGGTATTATGCGAGCTCGGTTTGATACATTTATTTTCGAAAGTGATTTTCACACCAAGATATTATTAATAATATCAAAATATTTGTTTGCATGAATATCAAGCATGTCTGACTATTATAAAGTAAAACTCTATCCTCCGGTTTGCATTGTATTGTGATGGGACTTGAGTCGTATAATAGCTTCATTTTATCAAAAGCGTGAATTACAAACTTTTGAATCTTGGTTGATGATTATATGATATGGGTTAAAGTTTTTTTTATCTAGTTCTTAAACTGGTCAGATCATGAATTTTGAAGATAGGAATTTTTATCTAGTTATTTGATTTATAAATCCAAATATAAAGATGAAACCGTTTTAGTCTTGATTTTTATGGACTGGTATTAATGTAAAGGAAACCCATTTTGTGTTAATGGCGTGGTACTGTGATATGCCTTACTTTTAGGTAAGTTAATAATAACTATTTTAGATCTCACATCTATCCCATGATTGATCTGGAGTTTATTGTTTTCCCACTATACTCTAGGTGCCTATTATTTTCCATATGGACAGCTAGTAGTTTTAGTTTTATAGATTTATTAAGCTGGATTCTTGATTAAAGTTAGAGCTGTGTCTAAAGCATTATAAGTCTTCCACTGAGAGTTATGTATTTATATTTCCGCTGTGCAATGTATTATTTTTTGTGCTCTGATGTATTTAATCTTGTACTCTGATGTAATATTTTAATGATGTTAATGAAAAGTCTTTTATTTCTGTTTGGTGTGCTGTACGCCCAAAGTTAATGTCTCGAGGGTTTCTGCTGTTTTTGGGTGGATTACAGTTGATTCGAAAGGCGGGAATTTTCAGGCCATTACAGGTTAACTACTTTCACTATAGTTAATATTAAAGATAATTATTATTCTAATTAATAATATTTAAAGTAATACCCTTTTCGAATGAATATTCATTTAAGATGGTAATCAAGTCATAGTGAGATTCTTAATTGAATCTTGTAAAGAGTTTTATGAAAGGATTATATAATAAGCCCAAGTTTTTTAAATGAAGTATATAAAAGAATTTTAGAACTTATAAGATGATTTTAAACAAACGCCTACTTGATAATTAAATTACCTAAGGAGATGGACACCAAAATAAGTTTTCAAATGCAAAGGATAAAAAATGCATAACAAGATTCATATAAGAAAAATTGATAAACGGATTGTGTAGTCAATCCTAGTTGTAAACGAATTGCATAAAGAAGTTTTAAACAAAGGACAGAGTTTTACTAGAGTTTATTTAATAATGAAATTAAGTAAATGATTTTATTGAAAAGTGATTTTTCAATAATGCGAAAGGGAAGTTTGTTCAAAGAAATATGGTTGAATGATTGGTGTAACGAATTTTGGTAAAGGTGTTTTGTAGCAATGTCCGAATTTAGTTATATAATAAGATGTTATATGCCTTGGGTTAAAGATTGGGTAAATTGATTTTGTAATTAAATTCGAGTTATAAAACATATAGTATAAAGGTTTTAGGAATAAACTCGAGCCTTATAAACAAAGATTTATAAAGTAATACGAAGTCAAAGCAATGATTTTAGATGAAGGTTTACTTAAAATTTAACTTAAGCAAAAAGAATGTAACCAAAAGGTGGCTTCAAATGAAAAAGTGTTTGGAACTTGGATTCTTGTATTAAATCCAAGGTTTGTAAATGATTTATGTAAAAAATTATTCAAGATTAATAGGATGATAATGTCAAATAAGCGTTTACTTAATATTTGAACTAAGTAAAATGCTGCATTGAAAAGAAACTAGAAAAGATAAAAGAAAAAGTGCGGAATGGTTTTTGGTTATGAATTGGGAAACTGGATGTATTGTAAATAGTCCAAGATGGTTTTACAATAGAAAGTTCAATTATAACGACCCAAACTTCCCCGTGAAGGAAAGCCCGGATTGTAATGAGAACAGGACAAATCAAAACACAAACAGAAGAACATTTCATTGCTTATTACAACAATTTACATCAGAGTACAAGAATATATACAGAGTACGAACAAATAATATACATTTGATAAATATCAGAGATTTAAATTACATTTAAATACATAATAGTGGAAAAAAATACAAAACTGGAAGTAATACACTGATATAGAGCTTTCCGAATATTACTTCAGCTGTAAATCAGGATCCTGTGAATATAAATCTGCAAAACCAAAACTACTAGCTTCCCGTGTGGAAAATAGGGGAACCCAAAGTTTAGGTTAAAACAATGAACTCCAGGTCAGTCATGTGACTGGTGTGAGAACTAAAATAGTTAATAATCTTTATTTTAAAAAATACTAAATCAAGGGACCACGCAGTATAACATGGAACGGGTTTCCTCCTAAGAATACTAGTGCATAGAACAAACAACGCAATGTTTTTTGGAAAAATGAAGCTATTATAAGACCCTGGTCCCATTACACAATGCAATACAAGCCGGAGGATAGGGTTTTCCCTTATAATAGCCAAATATGCTTGGTACATTTAAATCAAATCATTTTAATACTATTATAGTGTAAAGTGTATAAAACAACTTCAAATATAAATGTATCAATTATAGGCAGCCTGGGTACCATCTATCATGTCGCCAATACTAGGCTCTACAATCAAAACCGCAAAATGTCGTATTGGAAGTTGGATTCCATCTGTGAACCAAGGCAAACAGATCATCCTGTGCTAATTCGAGACACTCTAGCCCGTGCCTCAGGTCTCAGTCGCAACTGCACCCGGGTCGTCGGGGCCGGTCATCCGTCGATGATTAGTAATACCATAAACGATATGCTAGTCGGTTCTGTCGAACTTCTTGGTGATTTGGGGCCTGTAAGCCTCTGCAACCACCATATCCATCAGCTCCCATAGTAGCCGGTATATCCGAGGCACCTCTCTATCCATCAAGTAATAATAAGCAACATCCACATGAGTAAAATGTCAGGGCTTGCAAAACGCTGACACCACTCCTAGATAGAAACCAACATATGTCCATTTCCCGGAGGTCCTTCCCGTTTCTAGTTCACACCGGGGTGTGAGGCTCACGAATTAACGCTATACACAAAGCTACACTATATTAAAGCTATGCTTTGATCATCTACCACAAGACTCTGCTTTTCAACAGAAGCCTTGACCATTTGCATCTTAGCATGCCACACAGGCAATTCATGGCATGCGACTGATATCTATCGATATATAACCTCTGAGCTCGTACGTCTCAGAGAAGGGCATTAAGAAACAGAATAAATTCTCCATCGCCAAACAAATATATATTTAACAGGAATCAATCAACATAGAATAAAATCCAATGTCAGACACACTGTCCATTTACAAGTTCGTTCTGGGTCTGAATGAAACCAAAGGCACCTTATTCCTTGTCCTGTATGTCCAATACAGGAGAGGGGCCCTCGCATATCCGTCGATCTCCAAGTACGTCTGGACAATCACCACCTATTACCTCGTCTTGGGTGTACAGCCCAATCAAGACATCAGTAATCATCCAAACGATGTGAAGACCTCCGGTCTTCAACCACCGTCTTCATCATCGACATATCGTCGAATCAGTTATTCAGAATGGGTATAAACCCGGCCTTTCTGAATAACTCGCTTATATAATAAACAAGTGCTATAAAAACACAACATATGCCTCATTCCAATTCTGAATATTCTTTTATTCAAATATTCATATACTTTGGGAAAGGTTCCAATTAATTTTATCAAAGATAAATTCTTTAAATTTATTCTTTTATCTTCCTTTGGATATCAATTCAAACCATATTATGGTTTTCCAAACCAGTCGGGATTAGCGCACCTTACCGAAGCAATCATTTATTTTATTTCCCAATCCCAGACTATTCATTCCATGGAGGAAAACTGGTAATACTCCATATCTAACACCATGGTGTTATCGGTAAATATAATTACATTTCCCATTCAAATCTAATTAAAGATTTAACTATCGCTTGGAGCAAAACTGGTGATACTCCACTCTCGATCATTTTCCAAATTTTATAATTTTAAATTATCAATTCACATTCAATCTAATTAAAGATTCATTAAAACTACACTTAGTTTTAATCTTCCGAAAAATCCATATTAATGATTATTTAATTTTGAAAACACAAACATGTCGCATCGACAATCTACACAGTACTATTGATTTCTGCCGATGTATAACCTCTAAGCTCGTACGTCTCACAAAAAGGTGTTAAGCAAGAGAATAAATTCTTCGCCACCAAACAGATATATATTTAGCAGAGATCAACCATACAGTTCAAAATACAATAACAGGCATGTAATCCTGCCTTTAACTGGGTTAAAGAACTAATGTCATTTAAAACACAGTTTACGATAAACCCAAATCACATTCCATTAATTATGAAATCTTCACGGAAAACATATCAATATATAATCGATATCAATTTCCGTATCCGACCAATAATATAAATGGAATAACGGCAAAGCCTTTAAAATTCCATATGTATTAACAGCCTTCTTCCACAGAAGTTCACTTCGATTGTTATCAATCGAATTCCATTCAATTCTAATAATATATATATCAAATTGGAAAACTTTACTTTGGAAAATTTCTGTTAAATCTTAATAAAAAGATTTAAAAATTCCAAATCACATTTCACTGTAAATCAGGTTAAAGAACGAATGTCATTAAAAACACAGTTCACGATAAACCCAATTCACATTCCACTTTCAGTTCCAATTAAATGTTAATTAATTGGTAATTCTTCTTTAAATCTTGATTAAAAGATTTATTCTATTCAACGGGGTTCAAGAACAGTGTTATTTAAGACACCATTTATTTAAGACACCATTCACGACAAACCCAAAATCACATTCCATTGTTAATCAGGTTAAAGAACAAGTGTTATTTAAAATACTGTTCACGATAAACCCAAAAATCAATTCCAATTAAATATTAATTAATTTCAATACTTCATAAATCTAAATAAAAAGATTTAATCTTTTCTCAACTGGGTTTAAGAACAGTGTTAATGAAGACACCATTCACGACAAACCCAAATCCCATTTTATATTAAATACAAGGCTCTGAATAGAAAATATATCGGCTCATATTCAATATCAAATTCTGAAATCAACAAATATCGTATTGGATTAATGATATATATATCTTCCAAATTCCTCCACAATATCCGTATAATCACGAATCTAATGTCGAAATATTCCGAAGATAATTTCGATTCAAATCCATTCCGATTCATATATTGGAAATTCCGGTTATTTTTAAAACCAATTCAAATCCAATTTATTTATTTTAAAATATTGGATTATAATTCTAGTTCAAAACTAGTTCATTTCGATAAAAATATATTTTTATCTTTTCAAATATGGAATTTTTCAGCCCAATTCTTTCCAAATCATTTATTATGATTTTACATAAATTATTGATATTTTTAATAATTTTATCGAGGCCCCTACAGTCGATTTCCATAAACGGCCATCGAACTGCACTTACAACGACCTTTTCCAAATTTGATTTGGACATAATTCTCAATCCAACCGTTAGAATCAATTATCTCATCTTCGTTAGAAACCTCTTTTCGATACGAACCCAACGGTTCTGGTTTTAGGAGAATCTGACGGTCGGATCTCCCGTAATGTCCGTTTGAAGTCAGTGGTCGAAATTCGCGAACTGCCGTGGCGCGGCGCATTCTATTCAGGCCATTATATATATACAATATATATATTATATATATTTCATAGATTTCCATTTAAAACTTATTTTATAAAGTGTTTTAAATTCGTTTTCAAAATAATTTCAACTTCATATTCAACTTCAAATCAAAATTGAATATTCCATATCATGGATATACAAATTATAGTATTTTCAAAAAAATTGTATTTTGAAATCTCTTCCTTTTCGTTATTCATTATATAAATGAATAAAATCGATATAAATCTCAATCAGGTCAAAATGGCGTAAATCTAATCAACACGGCTTTATATATTTAAATATTCGTGTCCATCCCAAACCGGACATCAAAATCATATTTTGATCCTTTACTGAATATTATTTTAAAATATTCATTATTTCTGAACTGGAATCAGACGTAGTCAATTACCATATAATGTCATTATATGGATTTCACACACATGTACACCACGACAATCAAACATAGTCAACCATCATCCGAAGTGCATTCTACACGGCATAAGCATCAAATATAAATATTTAACGCTTATAACAATCCGTCGACCAATCGATTGACATACAACTAAATATTGGGATTAGTGTAAAAATCATATTTTTATTTCAAATCTATATATATATATATAAATCATATTTTTATTTCGCTATTCAAACAAAAAAAAAATCATATTTTTATCGCTAATTCATATGAATAAAAATCAAATCTTTATCATATTCAAAATCGAACCTTTCTTCATTGTTATTCATAATTAAAACATCAAATATTTACATTGTTATTCATACATGAAAGATCAAATCTTTTCATTGTTGTTCATATATAAAAGGTCAAATCTTTTTACCAATAATTCTACTTTATATAAAATTAAAAATAAGATCTTAACCTTATTTACTGAACTAAATAAATTGATAAACTAATAATATTCACTAAATAAAAGTAAATACATAAAAAACTTACAGCATTTCAATTGGAGGAGGAGGGTTCGGGAAATGGCGGTGTAGGGCGGCACTGGGTGTTGCAGGGGAGGCAGTCAGGCAATGGAGGTCGGAGGGGTGTCGAGGGTGGGCCACGTTGGTGGTGGCGGCTCCATTGGGGAGCAGGACATCTTCAAGAAACCGGGGGGGGGGGGGGGGTCTCGCGGTTCGACTCAGAAGAGGGGGAAGGCGAACGTCGGCGCCGCCGCCACGGGAGGCGCGCGGTGGCGCTCCCTTCCCCCCGTCCCTCCTTTTTTTTTTAGTTCTGTTTTGATTTTCAATGGGGGGGGGGGGAGGGGAGGGCGTTATCTTAGAAGAGAGGAGTGGGGGGGGGGGTTATATTTTATTATATTTAAATTTCAAAAAGCAACTTTTTATTTCGAACTCGAAATCGAACCCACCGACTTTCGCCCCTGGCTAATTAACCCCATCCCGAACACAACGGGATATGTTTCGTAACCCAGTTCTAATGTTTCGATCAATTTTCGTTTAAATTAAAATATAAATCTATATAATTTAAATTCAAACACACATTTTAATTTATCAGGGCCACATACGGACCCCAAAAATTTCAGAAAAATAAATCTGGCTATGTTTTGATGATACGGTCCTAACTAAACTAATTTCGTCAAATTTGGTGATTGTTTGAAAAATGACCATTTTCTGGTCGATCCAAATCGACTGAAACCGCTAAAACACGTGTTAATTCGCCACGCTCACATATTAATCCCAAAAATTATGAATTTTGGAATCTAGCGATAACTTGACATCCCAGATCCAACTAAAGAGGTTTCGTCAAAAACGGAGGTTGTTTCCAAAATTTCCATTTTTAGGGCCATATTTTCCATAATGACTATTCCGAATTTTCATCTGGGCATAACTTTTTATTCCCGCTATGAAATTTGGGTTTTTTGGATTCATTGAAAATATATCTTCAAATTGATTCTAATATTTTTGGTTTCGCTAAAATCCGATTTATTTTGAATCCTGTACATTCATTTGAAATTCGAAATCGAATTTTCAAACTACCGCGCCATTTCCAATTCCTTTTATAATTAAAATAAATATTTATATTCTAACGTCGATTCATATAAATATATACGTTCTAATTCTATTCAAAATAAATTTCTCGTCATTATTATTTAAAATAAATCATTTTAAATATTCAAAATTCATTAAAATTGCCAAAATAAAATTTTTAAATTGGTTCTGATTTTCCGGGTTGTTACAATCTCGCCCACTTAAAATCTTTTCGTCCTCGAAAAGGAATGGAGCTGAAAGTTGTTTTACAAACCAACTCAACTTTCACTTTGGCTTTCATTCTTCAACTTTTCAGTTTTTAAGAATTTTCCAATTCTTCAAAAATTTGGTTAACGCCCTAAATTTTCGAAAAATTTCGTCATAACCTCCTTTGTACGGGAGCACCGAGAAAATTGCCAAACCGCCACACAGGCCCTCTCATCTCGAAAAGAAAACGAAAAAGCCAAGCGGCTAGCCAATCGGCTCATAAAATAATCCAAACCCAATAAATTAGTAAACATGTACCTATTTGTCGTTCCTCTTCTCTAGCATCCTTGCAATGACCTGTTCACGCATATATATGTACATGCTTGCATTTCCAAACAATTTTCAATACAGTTCAATATTTGGTTAAATGTGGCCCAAATATTCCTTTCTTTCACATGTTGATTTAAATAAATAATCACACAACACAATCATCAATCAATTCGTTGATTAGCTTTTCAAATTCATAACTTTGATACATAGTCCAAAAATCAGATTTCTAATGCCAAATCACAACAATAAGCCCTATATAGTTTTGGTTCTCGCACCAGTCAATTGGAATCATATAGAAATCCCACTTTTGAAACTCGAACACAATTAATGATGATGCCCGGGCATCATCAAAATCATGTCCGGGCGACTAGAGCGTGATTCTATATCTATCCAGTATATTAAAACATCGAATACACGTTTGCAAGGAATATATGCAAAATCTTTATTTATTGGATTGTCCAAATTCAATACAAATAAATATTAAAATATGTATGAAATAGTTTAAATTTTCAAAACATTATTTGTTTTTGTTTTATTTTAAAAACACTACTCTTCACATTTACTACTGATCCCATCTCTAACGAGTAATTCTCATTGGATATTGCTAATCCAATCTCTGATGAACGCTTTCATTCGGTTCTAATGTGTCTTGTTCTCGAGCTCTGTAAACCAAAGCTCTAATAACAAATATAACGACCCGAACTTCCCCGTGAAGGAAAGCCCGGGTTGTAATGAGAACAGGACAAGTCAGAACACAAACAGAAGAACATTTCATTGCTTTTCGAATACAGAGTACGAACCGATAATATACATTTGATAAATATCAGAGATTTAAATTACATTTAAATACATAGCAGCGGAAAAATAATACAAAACACAACTGAAAGTAATACACGGATACAGAGCTTTCTGAATATTGCTTAAGCTGTAAATCCGGATCCTGTGAATATAAATCTGCAAAACCAAAACTACTAGTTGCCCATGTGGAAAATAGGGGCACCCAGAGTTTAGGTTAAAACTTTAAACTCTAGGTCAGCCATGTGACTGGTATGGGATCTAAAACAGTTAATAATCTTTATTTTAAAAATAAAGTAAATCAAAGGACCACGCCGTATAAACGAAACGAGTTTCCTCCCAAGAATACTAGTGCATAGAACAAACAGCGCAATGCTTTTTGGAAAAATGAAGCTATTATAAGACCCATGTCCCATCACACAATGAAACGCAAGCCGGAGGATAGGGTTTTCCCTAATAATAACCAAGCATGCTTGGTATGTTTAAAACAAGTCATTTTGATACTATTATAGTGTAAAGTGTACAAAACAACTTCAAATATAAATTTATCAATCATAAGCAGCATGGGTACCATCTATCATGTCGCCAATACTAGGCTCTACAATCAAAACCGCAAAATGTCGTATTGGAAGTCGGATTCCATCTGTGAACCAAGGCAAAGGGATCGTCCTGTGCTAATTCGAGACACTCTGGCCCGTGCCTTAGGTCTCAGTTGCAACTGCACCCGGATCGTTGGGGCTGGTCATCCGTTAAAGATTAGTAATACCATAAACGATATGCTAGCTGGTTCTATCGAACCTCTTGGTGATCTGGGGCCCATAAGCCTCCGCAACCACCATATCTATCAGCTCCCGCAGTAGCCGATATATCCGAGGCGCTTCTCTATCCATCAAGTAATAATAAGCAACATCCACATGAGTAAAATGCCAGGGCTTGCAGAACACTGACACCACTTCTAGCTAGAAACCAGCATATGTCCATTTCCCGGAGGTCCTTCCCATTTCTGGTTCACAACGGGGTGTGAGGCTCGCGAATTAACGCTATACACAAAGCTACGCTGCATTAAAGCCGTGCTTTGATCATCTACCACAAGACTCTGCTTTTCAACAGAAGCCTTGATCATTTGCATCTCAGCATGCCACATAGGCAATTCATGCCATGCGACTGATATCTATCAATATATAACCTCTGAGCTCGTACGTCTCAGAGAAGGGCGTTAAGCAAGAGAATAAATTCTCCACCGCCAAACAGATATATATTTAATAGGATTCAATCAACATAGAATAAAATCCAATGTCAGACACACAGTCCATTTACAAGTTCGTTCTTGGTCTGAACGAAATTGGAGGCACCTTATTCCTCGTCCCTTATGTCTAATACAGAAGAAAGGCTCTCGCATATCCGTTGATCTCCAAGTACGTTTGTACGATCACCACTTATTACCTCGTCTTGGGTGTACAGCCCAATCAAGACATCAGTAATCATCCAAACGATGTGAAGACGTCTGGTCTTTAACCACCGTCTTCATCGTCGACATATCGTCGAATCAGTTATTCAGAATGGGTATAAACCCGGCCTTTTTGAATAACTCACGTATATAATAAACAAGTGCTATAAAAGCACAACATACGCCTCATTCCAATTCTGAATATTATTTTATTCAAATATTCATATACTTTGGGAAAGGTTCCCATTAATTTGATCAAAGTTAAATTCTTTAAATTTATTCTTTAAACTTCCTTTGGATATCCATTCAACCCATATTATGGTTTTCCAAACTAGTCGGGATTAGCACATCTTACCAAAGTAATCATTTATTTTATTTCCCAATCCCAACCTATTCATTCCATGGAGCAAAACTGGTAATACTCCATATCTAACACCACGGTGTTATCGCTAAATTTAATTACCATTTCCCGTTCAAAACTAATTAAAGATTTAACTATCGCTCGGAGCAAAACTAGTGCTAGTCCACTCTCGATCATTTTCCAAATTGATAATTTTACATTATCAATTCACATTTCAATCTAATTAAAGATTCATTAAAACTCCACTTAGTTTTAATCTTCCCAAAAATCCATATTAATGATTATTTAACTTTGGAAACACAAACTTGTAACATCGACAATCTACACCGTATTATTGATTTCTGCCGATATATAACCTTTAAGCTCGTACGTCTCAGAGAAGGGTGTTAAGTAAGAGAATAAATTCTCTGCCACCAAACAGATATATATTTAGCAGAGATCAACCATACAGTTCGAAATTCAATTACGGACATGTAATCCTATCTTTAACTGGGCTAAAGAACTAATGTCATTTAAAACACAGTTCACGATAAACCCAAATCACATTCCATTAATTATGAAATCTTCATGGAAAACAGATCAATATATAATCGATATCAATTTCCGTGTCCGAGCAATAATATAAATGGAATAACGGCAAAGCCTTTAAAATTCCATATGTATTAACAGTCTTCCTCCACAGAAGTTCATTTCGATTGTTATCAATCGAATTCCATTCAATTCCAATAATATATATTAAATTGGAAAACTTTACTTTGGAAAATTCCCGTTAAATCTTAATAAAGAGATTTATAAATTCCAAATCGCATTTCACTGTAATCGTGTTAAAGAACGAATGTCATTAAAATCACAGTTCACGGTAAACCCAATTCACATTCCACTTTCAGTTCCAATTAAATGTTAATTAATTAGTAATTCTTCTTTAAATCTTGATTAAAAGATTTACTCTATTCAATGGGGTTCAAGAACACTGTTATTTAAGACACCATTAACGACAAACCCAAAATCACATTCCATTATTAATTGGGTTAAAGAATAAGTGTTATTTAAAACACCGTTCACGATAAACCGAAAAATCAATTCCAATCCTATAACACCCCGTATTTTTCTATGAACATAAAGTAACAAAACAAAGTATACTTAATTTTTAAGAGTAGAATTAAGGGAAATGGGTTACGCCATTGTGTTTGTCTCGGAATTCTGCTAAGATAAAGTTCGAGTTTGCGAAAATCGGACTCCGTATGAAGAAGATATGGCACTTAGAAGTTTCAGGAATTTTAAATAAAAACCAGCCTGAATTCTAATTTAATGTTTCGAAATTCGAATCACACACCCGGGCTGGGCGGGAAAATTCTCGCCCAGGACCCAGGTCGACCAGGGGGTCGACCTAGGTAGAATAGGTTGACCATGTGGTCGACCTCCCCCCTTTTCCAGATCCGTGGACAGAATCGTTTTTCTGCATTTGGACGCCCGTTCTGACCAGATTCGTTGCTCCTAAGCTATTTAAACACCCTCAAACCTCACTTTCTATCCACCTAATTTCATTACGCCTATACTCTGCCCTAATTCGTATTAAAATAAATCAATGGCGTCGCTACTCTATTGAAACCTAAGCTAGATAGAACAAGTGCTCCTTCTTCTTCCAATTTGAATAAGATTAAAAGAGAACAACTACAACCCTTTTTCTTTTGGAATCCAACCAAGGTGAGTAGTTGTTTTCAGATATGAAATTTAATGATGATCTTGACATGGTTATAAATCTCAATTGGAGATAATGCATATTCATGTTTACTAGATCTGTTTTTCTGTGTAGATCTATCTTAATCCTGTTTATCAGATCTGTTTTTCTGTGTAGATCTATCTTATTGTAACTATTCTGTATCTCTTCCTTCGTTCTGTTCTATAGCCAGGCTACCACGAGCCTGAGCCAAATCTCAAAAGAGATGAACGCACGAACGCTAAATTTAGGGAAAATATTGAATGATGCATAATTGGACATAACTGATTTGTTACTAAATTAAGAACACAACACATGTTGTAATTTAAGATCTAGATTTGGGGGCTTATTTTATATGACGATCTATGACTTGGAAGAAAAAGGATATATGATTTAGGCGTAAAAGATCTATATTAAAATAGGATAACTATTAATTGTGAATACGCCTAAATGGGGATTTTGTATATTTGACATACGCTGAAATCAAAGGCTATAATTTGGCATAATTCATATTGTATACCATGATTTGGGGTTTTTGGAGAATATTCTGTACTATGTAAATTTAATTAGAAATTTGGGGCATATGTTTTATTGTGAATTATGACCAAAATTTGAGCATGTAAAATTAGGCTTAATTTTATGATTAAGCGAGGTATGTCAATGGAATTTTAAGGGATGATTAAATCTGTTAAATTACCTAATCTGCTAAATCTGTTGAAACTGAATACGGTAATTTGGGGTATGAAAATCTGTAGACTCGATCTAAAATTAAGCAAAACATGTTAATATAACTTTGGATAATCTGCTGTAACTTGTAAAGAAGTTAATTTGTCGAATTGGCATAATTAGTCTGATATTGGCATAATCTGTGAATGAATACTTTAGCTAAAATAAGAATGATAAGACACAAGGTTAGACTCTATTTGCGGTAGAAGCCTGCCCGGACCCAACCGGCTTACCCAACAACAGCAAACTGTCAGTCTAATGTGAGAGGTTGTAGGCATAAAAAGGCTTAGACACGAGGTTAGGTCTGGTTTGCGGCAGAAGTCTGCCCAGAACCGCCCGGCATATCCAGCGGCCACAAGATACCGACCTAATGTGAGAGGTCTGTGCATTAATATTTAATTAATGCAAATATAAGATAAATGTGATACCTAAAATGTGTTGGGTAGGGTTAAATCAACTGTACTGATGAATCTAATAAACCCATTTGAAAATCTGTAGGCCCAATACAAGGTTAGGTGAAACAATCTGTAAGTCGGTTAATCTGTATATCTGATCCGTTTGTCTGAAAACTTGTTAATCTGTATATCTGATCTGTTAGTCTGAAAACTTGTTAATTTGTATGTTTGATCTAACTAGTTAATCTGAACTTTGTATATCTGAAATCTATAAGCAAGTTAATCAGAAATCTGTTAGTCTAGGGACACAAGGTTAGGAGGGGTAATTACTTGTGTCATCTATTGTTTGGGACCCATATTAGTCAGTAACCCTTTCTAGTATCAAAATTATGACCCAACACTAGGTAGGGGTCCAGGGCACGCTTACTGAATTAATTGTAAGAGGTTCACTCTGATAATGGCGAGGGGTGTTGATGGCGCATTCCAACCGGGTCATGTGCATGCATGGATCCGGTCTGCTCTGAGGATGTAAGACACCGTGACATCTGTAAATAGGTCTATGTCTATAGGTTGCCACTTTAGGGAGTGATACACCCTTCTATGGGGCAGGCACAGGGTATTTATGTATTAGGGAGTCGATCGCTTGGGGTAGAATTTAGGGTACACTTAGTTCTACCTATTTCTGTTGGGGGTACCGTCTGTTTCTGTTGGGGTGGTAACACCTGTCTGTTTCTGTGTGGTACCGTCTGTTGGGATGGTAAAGGGCCATTACTAGTGTACACCTAATTCTAATATTCTGTTTCCGTAGGGATTATTCTGTCTCTGTTCGGCTGGTAAAGGCCCATTACTAGCATTCCGTTTCTGTATCGTCTGTCTCTGTTCGGGTAGTAAAGGCCCATTACTAGCATTCTGTTTCTGTACCGTCTGTCTCTGTTAGGGTGGTAAAGGCCCATTACTAGCATCGTGTTTCTGAAGAGATCGTTCTGTTCTCTATTTAGACATTAGGACAACACCTAATTCTGTTATACCAGTGTTAGTGCAGAGAAGTGAAAACCAAGTAAGCAGCTTAATTTAGCCTATATCATTCTGTCTCTTCTGTTAACCTGCTACTCCTGTTATGGTTATCTCTCATCCAGTTTTATTTACATGTCATGATACTGTTATATGTTTACATGCTAAAAGTCACTAGAATTACCAGACTTATGTCTGACCTAGTTTGTTTCACCTCTTTTCTTCCGTTTCCCCCTAGGTTCGCAGGGTGGAAACATAGAAGCTTGATTCAGGTTCCATCTGCTTGAAATATTGCTTGGCTTTGATTCTACCTATTTATGGCATTTTTTGTTTGGGATTATGGCTTTAAAATTATGCATTCTGAAGGATTTTGTATAAGACTAATATATGTGTACTTGGGTTCTGGTATTGTGATGTAACCAAACTTATTTCTATTTCTACTGTAATAAAGTTATAAATTTTTCAAGTACTACTTTATATATATCTGTCTTGTAAATTTCTGTTCTATTTGCTTATAACGTTCCACCGAAGTTAAGGCATTCCTTTGTGAGTGACCTTAACGGAAGTGGGGTGTTACACTTGGTATCAGAGCTGAAGGTTACCAGATTAGATAAGAGTTTTTGAAAACTATTTTCAAGAAGGTTTTAAAATGGAAGTATTTTCAAAAGTAGAGTTTATTTTGAAAAACATAATCCCCAAATGCAATATATCTTTCCTTTGATTCTTCATTTTGAATCTCTTCCTTTTACTTTTCTGCATGTCTGGGGTACCCGAGATACCCGAGGGCATACCGATACCAACCTGGTTCAGAAGGTATCTGGAGGCTAGGGCCACCGCCGCAGGCCCAACAGACGCTCCTCCTCCTCCTTTCCCTCCCCTCATTAATACACTTTTTCGAAGATATGCAAAGACTTTCGGGCAATGGGCGGGAAACCTTTTCACGGATCAGAGATGTTTGCTGAAGCTTGAAATTGGCTTAAGGATGTAGAAGATTTGTTTGGTATCTTCGAGATAGAAGTTGGAAGGAAGGTCCAATTAGCTGCTTGGTTAATGAAGGACAAAGCCTCGTTTTGGTGGGAGGTCACAAATGGAGAGCGTCTAGTGGAGACATGGATGGATTTCAGGCATAGGTTCAAAATGAAATTTCTTTCACGAGCAGAGGAGAATTTATACATGGAGAGGTTCTTAGCATTGAAGCAAGGGAATTTATCAGTAAAGGAGTACGTCAAAAAGTTCAATCAGTTGGCGAGATTTGGCTTAGACTTGGTGAACACACCTGAAAAGAAGGCCCTGAGATTCGTTAAAGGTCTGAATGAGCCGCTATACGGGTTGGCTATGACCCACATTCCTATGGGGGCTACCTTTGAGAAATTGGTTGACATGGTGTTAATGCATGAAGAAGAATCCAAAAGTGAGAAGAAAGCGGAAAAGCTCGAAGGACCATGGAACAAGAAAGCGTGGCCTAAAAAGGAAACGCAAAAGAAGGATGAAAAGTCTGAAGATAAGAAGGAGAAAAAGTGCTTTACTTGTGGAAGCTTGACTCATCTGAAAAAGGATTGCAGAAAAAGAAAGGGTGCTTGCTTCAACTGTGGAGAAATGAGACACTTCACTAGGGACTGCCCGAAGAAACAAGTGCAAGGGCAGAGGGCAGAACCTTCTTCTGGAGGGCAGGCGAATGCTCTCGTGACTGATGGATAGGATGAAGATAGCAAAATTTCTATAGAAGGATTAATTTCCTTATATGATTATTGAGTTAAAACTCACTTTGATTCTGGCATTTTGATTCTGTAATTGAGATTCTGCACTTTAATACTAGTTTTGTTTCTGATCCCGCTATAGTCTCAAACCCCATAAGGGTTACGACTCATCTGTTTGTGATAAGTTGGGGTTTGAAGGTATCTGTGTTAAGCATTAAGTTGACTGTGACACATACATTTTGGTTTTTGTGGGATATGGTGGGTTTTATCATGCTTAGTTTCCTAAGAATCATTTGATAATCTGATCTGTACCAGTAGTCTGTAAGTATCTGAATATTCCTGAAAAGGATAGGGTTTTTTACTCGAAGTGTGAAGTAGATTTCCAGTTTTGACATTGTTTAATGGGAGTAATTCTTTGACTGTCAATCTGATGTTGATTTCGGTCTTCGGGGTTGATACTTCGGGATTTATTTTCTTAACCGATGTCTAATGGGAACAGAACTTTTGTTTTAATTGTACTTGGTTCTATCACTCGGCTGTATCCTATCGATCGAGTCTTTGACCTTTAGGTAGAAGCTAATGGGTGTAAACACGTGTTTGATACATGTTATGTTTGATGGTTGCAAGTGGATGCTAGTGGTTGCTCGTGGATGCATATACACACACTAGGCACTAGATCGGCTCAAAAACACTCTCATACTACATATGGATGTGTGTGCATTTTTCGATTTTTGTGGATGCAAAATGATTGACTCATCACATGGATGTTGCATTTGGATGAATGGTCATGCACTCATAAAGAAATGACATGTATCAAATATGATTTCTTGCATACATAATTGGACTCATGGCACTAACATAATTCGCATCGAGGAGGTTAACTTTATCGAGGCCACATACGGACCCCAAAAATTCCAGAAAAATACATCTGGCTATGTTTTGACGATATGGTCCTAACTAAACTAATTTCATCAAATTTGGTGGCCGTTTGAAAAATGGTCATTTTCTGGTCGATCCAAATTGACTAAAATTGTTAAAATACGTGTTAATTCGCCACACTCACATATTAATCCCAAAAATTATGAATTTTGGAATCTTGCAATAACTTGACATCCCGGATCCAACCAAAGTGGTTTCGTAAAAAACGGAGGTCGTTTGCAAAATTTCCATTTTTAAGGGCTATATTTTCCATAACGACTATTCCGAATTTTCATCTGGGCATAACTTTTTATCCCCGCTATGAAATTTGGATTTTTCGGATTCGTTGGAAAGATATCTTCAAATAGATTCTAATATTTTTGGTTTCACTAAAATCCGGTTTATTTTGAATCCTGTACATTCATTTGAAATTTGAAATCGAATTTTCAAACTACCGCGCCATTTCCAATTCCTTTTATAATTAAAATGGATATTTATATCCTAACGTTGATTTAAATAAATATATACATTCTAATTCTATTCAAAATAAATTTCTCGTCGTTATTATTTAAAATAAATCATTTCAAATATTCAAAATCCATTAAAATTGCCAAAATAAAAATTTTAAATTGGTTCTGATTTTTCAGGTTGTTACAATCTCCCCCACTTAAAATCTTTTCGTCCTCGAAAAGGAACGAAGCTGAAAGTTGTTTTACAAACCAACTCAACTTTCAGTTTGGCCTTCATTCTTCAACTTTTCAGTTTTTAAGAATTTTCCAATTCTTCAAAAATTTGGCTAACACCCTAAATTTTCGAAAAATTTCGCCATAATCTCCTTTCTACGAGAGCCGGGAAAATCCCCAAACCGCCACACAGGCCCTCTCATCTCAAAAAGAAAAAGAAAAAGCCAAGCGGCTGGCCAATCGTCTCATAAAATTATCCAAACCCAATAAATTAGTAAACATGTCCCTATTTGTCGGGCATACAATTTTATTCCTCTTCTCTAGCCTCCTTGCAATGACCTGTTCACACATATATATGTACATGCATGCATTTCCAAACAATTTTCAATACAGTTCAATATTTGGTTCAATGTGGAACAAATTTACCTTTCTTTCACATGTTGATTTACATAAATAATCACACAACACAATCATCAATCAATTAGTTGATTAGCTTTTCAAAATCATAACTTTGATACATAGTCCAGAAATCAGATTTCTGACACCAAATCACAACAATAAGCCCTATCCAGTTTTGGTTCTCACACCAGTCAATTGGAATCATATAGAAATCCCACTTTCGAAACTCGAACATAATTACTGATGATGCCCGGGCTTCACCGGAATCATTTCCGGGCGACTAGAGCATGATTCTATATCTATCCAGTATATTAAAACTTCGAATACACGTTTCCAAGGCGTATATGCAAAATCTTTATATAATGGATTGTCCAAATTCAATAAAATAAATATTTAAATACATATGAAATAGTTTAAATTTTCAAAACAATATTTGTTTTTATTTTATTTTAAAAACACTACTCTTTACACTCGTTCTAGGATATTACTGATCCCATCTCTAACGAGTAGTTCTCATTGGATATTGCTAATCCAATCTCTGATGAATTCTTTCGTTTGGTTCTAATGTGTCTTGTTCTCGAGCTCTGTAAACCAAAGCTCTGATAACAAATATAACGACCCGAGCATGGAAAGAGAAACGGTCCAAACTAAGTTGAGCTATTCCCTCCCTAACTACCTGGGTGGGGGGGGGGGGGGGGGGGGGTTGGAAACGGAAGAAAAGAAGACGAAAGAAAACATGTCAGACATAAGTCATTTAAGTCCAGTGATTTTTCAGCATGTAAATAAGATAAAGGATCATGACATGAATGAACTGAAAATAGGACAATATCATAAAACAAGTTAATTTAAGACAAGATAAGGCAAGATAAACTGAATGCGCTTCTACTCTTTCTCTGCTTCGCTACTACACTGTTATTATGATTTTTATATCTCTGCACCGCCCAACTAGTGTCCCAACTAGTAATTTGTATAAAATGATAATATTACAACATGATCCCAATCCCCGCAATGGTGGTAGCCTTCAGGTGTACATCTAGTGTGAGGATCTGACCTCAATCAGCCTAATTGCCACGAAGATGTACCCTTACTACCCTATCGATCGACTCCCTACTTGTATTAATATTCCATGTGTCTGTATCAATCGGCCCTCTCTTGCGTGTAGATACCCTATGCTGGTCCCACCATAAGGTGTAACAATCCTTATGATAGCAACCCGACACGATTCAAGACGCACAGTGTGTAACTACTGGTACCCAGTGCCTGCGTTCTCCCACTTCGGAGTACGTGCATGCCCGTAAACCGTCGGAACCTACACTGACGTACCCCCTGCCGCTATTTTAACCGCTTATAATCAGCCCAGTAATAGTACCCTACCTAGTTTAGGGTACCATGATACATCTATGTGGGTTACTGCTGAAATGGGTCCCCTTTACTAGGGTTTCCTACCGGTTAAGTTTGTGGGCCTATATATACAAATATTACCCACCTACACGAGATGTACTTAACCCTCCCACCGATTCAGGCATGTTTATTTAACGGTTAAGTTTGTGGGCCTATATATATACTAATATTACCCACCTACACGAGATGTACTTAACCCTTTCACCAATTCAAGCATGTTTATTTAACGGTTAAGTTTGTGGGCCTATATATACTAATATTACCCACCTACACGAGATGTACTTAACCCTCCCACTGATCAAGTCAATACATATTATTGGTTAAGCTTTCCTTAATCCTATCCGCTTCATTCATGTAATATTGGTTAAGTGTTGTCCATTCATGTTAACTTAACCCACCCACACATCATGTTATATTGGTTAAGTGTTTTCTATTAACTTAACCCCACTCGTTCATCATGTTATATTGGTTAAGTGTCGCCCTCTTGTGTTACTTAACCCTATCATACATCATGTTATATATATTGGTTAAGTGTTTCCTTCTTGTGTTACTTAACCCTACCATACATCATGTTATATATTGGTTAAGTGTTGCCTTCTTGTATTACTTAACCCTACCATACATCATGTTATATTGGTTAAGTGTTGCCTTAGTTAACTTAACCCTACCATTTGTGTAATTTACATGTTGTACTGGTTAAGTGTTGCCTTAGTTAACTTAACCCTACCATTTGTTTAATTTACATGTTGTACTGGTTAAGTGTTGCCTTAGTTAACTTAACCCTACCATTCTTAACATGTCCCGTTCATTAGCAATAATTTATTTATTAATGCACGAACCTTTCACATTAGATCTGTGTTGTTGCGGTTACTGGATGTGCCCGACGGTTCCGGGTAGTTTTACCCCACAACCCAATCTAACCTCGGGTTTTATTGGGCATGATGCACTAATCTCTCACATTAGATAGGTGTTGTTGCGGTTACTGGATGTGCCGGCTGTTCCGGGCAGTTTTACACCACAACGCAATCTAATTAACATATCAATGTGAACTTGTACTTGAGTTAGATCCAATTAACATAGATCTTAAGCATATGAACAGGAATTTACATAGATCTTAAACATATGTATTAACTTGGATCTAAACAAGTAAGCATATATGAACATGACTTAGTTTATGAACATGTACATGACATAACATAAAAGCAAGCGTGTCGATCTAAACATATAAGCATATATGAACATGACTTAGTTTGTGAACATGTACCTAACATAACATAAAAGCATCACCAAATTAATATACAATATGATAGGTTCAATTGTACAAATCACAATAGTCTCATAGGCGTAGTTAATTTCAGATTTGTGATAAGGATAAACATGAATCAGAATCACAATTAGGCACAGTTCTAGATTCGATTTATTTCAAGTCATAACTTTTATATATTTAAATCTGAAATATAACCGAACTTTCATAAAAAGTACAATTCTTGTATTTTGGAATCTGATTTATGAATTTGTTAAGTTATTCCTTTGATGTAGACTATTGATGTTCTTCTAATTGATTTCTAGTTGAAGAAGATATTCTAGTTTTAAGAAGATGGAGGCTATGCTAGTTCAGAGAGAGACAGCATGACGACTTCATAGAATGTGTTTTAGGTTTAGGGTCTGAGATGATTATATAGAAGTCTAGGATTAATTCTAGCCTTTAGATCAATCTAGGAGTAATCAAAGCCATCCAAACCAAAGAGAGGTGTCACTCAGCCAATCATAGTACGACACATAAGCCCTAATACATCATAATTCATCACCGGGCTAATCAGAGAAGGCCACATTAGCTCAGAACTAGAAAAATCATCATAGGAACTGGATCTCGGAAGGGGTCTACCCCCCTTAAGGGGGGTTGACACCCATGTCGGCCCCGCTTAAGAGGGGTCGACACCATTTGAGCGGGATCTTTCCTGCTCACTCGTATTAGACTTGTTTTGGTTCTGGAGATGATTTTGTGTATATATATATATACACTTCATTGCGCGTATACAATATTCTACGACTTATAACTTCACGTTGTCCGATTTATGCAAACTCGGACTCTATCCTAAGCAGAATTCCGAGATGAACGCAATGGCATAACACGTTTCCCTTAATTCCCACTTTTAAAATTAATTATTCTTTAATTCGTTACTTTAACATTCATAGAAAATACGGGGTGTTACATTCTCCCCTCCTTTAAAGGATTTCGTCTCCGAAATATCTAAGTTAAATGTATCCTAAAATTCAACATCCATCTACTCGACCATCAATCACAGGCATTCTTTGTCCTTAAAAAGATTTCTAATGCTTTTGTGATTATATGCATAGTGTGTGTACATGTCCTTTTCTAATGCAAAATCAGGCGGTCTGCTGATTAGGTTGACCTCCTTAATGCGAATCATGTCAGTGCCATGAGTCCATCATGTATGCAGTTATTCCTAATCGTACTTTGTAACTTCTATATGAGTGCTCAATCATTCATACAAATGCAACATCCATATGATAGCACATCAAGTTTCAATCCATATACCAATACACATATGCATATGCAATATGAAAGTGACTGAGCCAATCTAGTGCCTAACATGTGTATAAATGCATCCACGAGCAACCACTAGCAAACACTTGCAACCATCAATCATAATATGTTTCAAATACGTGTTTACATCCATTGGTTTCTACCTAAGGATCGAGGATTGGACCGAGAGGATATAATTAAAAGATAAAGACTAGCAAATAAACTTTACAGAAAAAGAGAGATCAAGGATATACCCTCAAAAAGGGTATAATGCGCGTATCTAGTCTTCAGTCTTCTAAGTCACATCTTCTTGAGCTTCACTCCATATTTCTCTGACTGTTTTAACTTCACGATTGCGTAGCTTCTTAATTTCTGTTTCCAGAATATGCGTTGGAACTCATTTAACTGTCGCCTCTCGTTCCACCTTTTCTTCTTCTAGTATATTTGGCACTACAACTTCTGATGTGTCATGCTAACATTCCCAAAACTATCTCTTGAAAATAAACAGATGCTAACCATGTTACCAAGTGTATATACTAAGATGATTAAAGGTTTTACCTCTACTTCTTACCCATCATGTCACAAATCTGAGGGCCTTTTCTTTGTGAAGTCCCTATTTAATTCAAAAGCGTAGGTATTACTCCTAGCGATGCCGACTACTAACTTAACCAAAGGTTTTTAAATCAAAGTTTGATATGTGTTCTGAACTTTTCCTTTTCACATAAAGAGGATTTGAAGTCAACCTTTTTCTTCTTAAGGCATCCGCTACGTCCTTATCCTTATGTCAAAATGGCCCGTAGTCCCGTGCCGCATGCATCCATGTATACCGTAAGCCTTTTACTACCGTAAGGGAAAAGTCAAAACTGGGGCCGTTGTAAGAACCCTCTTCGATCGTTGGAAAGCGACATCACAATCAAATCCAAAGCAAAAGTTGTATTCTTCTTCATCAATCTAGTAAGTGGGGCCGATACCTTCATAAAGTCCTTAATTAACTTCCTATACCAGCCCGCTAATCCAAGAAAATTTCTTACTCCTGTTGCATTCCTCAGGACCTTCTAATCTTGCACCGCAACTACTTTTTCAGGATCTACTGTTATCCCTTCCTTGGATATCACCTGTCTTAGAAACCTTACTTTTTCTCTCCAAAAATGATATTTGGAGAACCTAGCCTTAAGTTGATGCGCTTGGAGGGTAACTGGGACTTCCCTTAGATGAAAAGCATGTTCTCCCTCACTCTTAGAGAAAACCAAAATATCATCTATGCGCAAGCGAAGTGAACCATCCGCCTTTGTAGCGAAAACAACTGGAGCACCCCATTTAGAAGTTCTTCGCCTTATGAACCCTTTCTCAAGTAACTCTTTTACTTGTTTACTGAGCCCTTCCTTTCCCTTGGAGTCATGTGTCGTACAGTTAATGCAACTGGCTTTGCATTGCCAACTAGATATATGCAGTAGTTTATCTCGCGTTTCAGGGGACAAACCCCTAACCTAATCAAAAACATTATGCGTACTCATGGACTACTCTAACGGATCACAAATTTTTCAACAGACACGTCAAGAGATTCTAGGTAGCTAAGCATAACAGAATTCATGGGATTACAAGAGATTTTCGAGATTATTACTAAGGCGAGTCATAAGTCTGGCCACTCTCTTTTTGCAATTACTAGCTAACCAATCCATGCCTAGAATCAACTCATGAAACCAAAAAAACAAAAGCAATACACTTAAACTCAATACTTAATATAGTTATTCTCAAATCCTCACAAACCAAAGATAAATGAGCCGAACCACCAATTGGATTTGAGACAATAATGGGATCTTCTACTTACAAGTAGTAGGGTGCAGAGACTCAACTATGGAAGCAGATATAAACGAATGTGAAGCGCTAAAATAAAAAAGAGTACTAACAGGATGATTAAAAGTAAAAACTAGACTTTTCAGTAGAAACTTTACTGCCTCTCTCTCAAGTACGCTGGCGGTGAGAGCATGCATTTGCCATCCTAAAAATCCTGTCCTTTGTTCTTGCCCTTGTCCTTAATTATATGACCCGTTATACCATAATAATGACACTTCCTCTTGTCTTATATTTTTCTATTCTTTCCTCCTTTGTAAACCAAGTCCATATCTATGAGTTTCTCATCCTTGGGTTGTGCTCCTTAGCCAAAATCCCTCATTCTCTTCTTTGCCATCCTTGTGTGGCTTGTTGACAAGTCTCTTGAATGCTGCCTCCATCACATGGAAAACCCTACAAAGATTGAAAGAAAATTAGCCGCAGGTGAAATTACTACAACTATATATGGAAGTTGGGAATTTCTTTACCCTTTGACAGGTGTCGTAGTCTCATCAAGCCTACGGAACCATGCCGCGATGAGGTTACCTCCCAGAAAGCTAGGAGCCCTGGAGAGTCAGTAAATAAGGAAAACAAGGGGTCAAACAGGGGATCAAAAGATAATGCATGTGGCTTTGGGGAATATACCTTTAAAACAAAACTTTTCTTTAGAAAATGCTTCTTTTAAAACCGTTTTGAAAATAATTTTTCAAATCTTTTATCTGATCTAGTAACCTTCAGCTCTGATACCAAGTGTAACACCCCGCGTTCATTAATGTCACTCACAAAGGGAATGCATTAACTTTAGTGAAGCATTATAGGTAAAAGATGCAGATAAATTACAAGACAGACAAATAATGCAGCGGAAAATAATGTCAGTTTATAAGCAACGTTGTTTAATCAAGCTTTTATAACAATTGACTCAATCATGCTTAAAAGTATTACATAAAACTTCTATCTTGATTTAAAAACTTCCAAGTATATAAGAAGCATAAAACATAGAAAAGTAGCACAAGTCCCCAAATTTAAGTGCAATCACATCCATAGCCAAAGGTAAGAGGTTCCATGCCATACATCACAGAATCCCCGAGCTTGGAAAGAGAAACGGTCCAAACTAAGCTGAGCTATTCGCTCCCTAACTACTTGGGGGGGGGGGGGGGAGGGGGGAACGGAAGAAAAGAAGACGAAAGAAAACAGGTCAGACATAAGTCATGTAAGTCCAGTGATTTTTCAACATGTAAACAAGATAAAGGATCATGACATGAATAAACTAAAAATAGGACAATACCATAAAACAAGTTAACTTAAGACAAGATAAGGCAAGATAAACTGAATGCGCTTCTACTCTTTCTATGCTTCGCTACTACACTGTTATTCTGATTTCTATATCTCTGCACCGCCCAACTAGTGTCCCAACTAGTAATCTGTATAAAATGATAATATTACAACGTGATCCCAATCCCCGCAATGGTGGTAGCCTTGAGGTGTACATCTAGTGTGAGGATCTGACCTCAATCAGCCTAATTGCCACGAAGATGTTAGATGTACCCTTACTACCCTATCGATCGGCTCCCTACTTGTATTAATGTTCCATGTGTCTGTGTCAATCGACCCTCTCTTGCGTGTAGATACTCTGTGCTGGTCCCACCATAAGGTGTAGCAACCCAACGTGATTTAAGATGCACAGTGTGTAACTACTTGTACCCAGTGCCTGCTTTCTCCCACTCCGGAGTACGTGCACGCACGTAAACCGTCGAAACCTACACTGATGTACCCCTGCCACTATTTTGACCGCTTATAATCAGCCCAGTAATCATGCCCCACCCAACCTAGTTCAGGGTACCATGATACATCTATGTGGGTTACTACTGAAATGGATTCACGTTACTAGGGTTTCCTACTGGTTAAGTTTGTGGGCCTATATATACAAATATTTCCCACCTACACGAGATGTGCTTAACCCTCCCATCGATTCAAGCATGTTTATTTAACGATTAAGTTTGTGGGCCTATATATATATACTAATATTACCCACCTACACGAGATGTACTTAACCCTCCCGCCGATTCAAGCATGTTTATTTAACGGTTATGTTTGTGGGTCTATATATACTAATATTACCTACCTACACGAGATGTACTTAACCCTCCCACTGATCAAGTCAATACATATTATTGGTTAAGCTAGACTTAACCCTATCTGCTTCGTTCATGTAATATTGGTTAAGTGTTGTCCATTCATGTTAACTTAACCCACCCGCACATCATGTTGTATTGGTTAAGTGTTTTCAATTAACTTAACCTGTAACAACCCGTATTTTCAATAACCTGTTATAACATAAATGGAGGCAGAATTAAACTGTAAAGTCTGAATCAAGGGAAACGGGCTATGCCATTGCGTTCGTCTCGGAAAAATACGCGAAATAGAGTCCGAGTTTTTGAAAATCGGAGTCCGTATGACGAAGATATGGCCTCGCGAAGTTTCACGAAAAATTCCCAAATTAAAGTATACTTAATTAAGTGAAATGGGTTGCGCAGAGAAATATATATATATTGATATATATATATATAATTGAAAATTAAATAAATAAATAAATATGCAAAAATGTTCAAAACAGCGAATTGGGAGAGGGGAATAACCGAACCGGCCGATTTTTGAGGTCGACCCGAGCCTGCTGGGTCGACTAGGGGTTAATCCAGGGTGTTTGGCTGTCAACCCGTGGGCCGATTCGCTCAAATGCAGATTTTGCATTTGGATGGTTCTCATGGTTCATCTTTAATCTAAAGGCCCTAGATGGTTCCTACACTTGACTTCTTCCCCAAGACATGCTTTGATGGCTTGGATTGAATCTAGGTTTAATCCTATGGCCTAAAACACTTGCCTAATCTATAAATAAGACCCTAACCTATCCTAAATCCTCATTATTCATTCATGCAACTAAACTATGGCAAAATTTTACCTCTCATGGCCTCCACTCTCTTCATAAAATTTCTAAATGGTTTCTATGAGAGATTTTCCATGCATACAAGTGTTTTCAAGCTTGTATGAGTGTCATTAGCTTGCATTCAAGTCAAGTTTCTATCTTTGCATCATAAAGCAAGGGTTTTGATCATTTTGGCCCAAGGGTTTTTATGTTAGAGCTTGCATTTTGGGTCTATTTGATTGCATAAGGGCTTTGTCATATCTTTTGTGCCTTCATAGCAATGTAAGCCCTTTCCCTACTCTTAGATATTAACTATGAAGTTAAATGTTCATGTTGCAAGTTTGGGTTTGATCATTGAGTATGATACATGCTATCATGTCATGCAAGTTTATGAAGTCATTATCTTGATCTTGTGAGCTAAAAGCTACAACCTTTATGTTGAAATGTTGCATTAGGCAACATGAGAACCCTCATAACCTTTATGTCAACTTGCATATGAAGTCATAACCCTTATATGATGATATATGCGAGTTACTAGTCATCATTCCATATCTTTTGTCACCATGATTCGCTTATGTGCCAAGTTTGGGTTTATGCATGTTTTGAGGCTTAAGAATGTAACATGCAAGTTAATGAACACATTTGTGCCTCATTTGCCACCATGATTAACTTGTGGCTTAATATCCATTTTTGTCATGCCTTTGCCAAGTCTCTTCTTTTAATCCATTACGTTGTCGCGAACGTATATGCGAGTTTAAAAGCGTTGGGTTATGTTATGGGTAATTTCTAATGACATGAAAATACAACTTGAAAACATGACTTGAAATATAACATGGAAGTTGACATGTAAGTATGCATAAAAACATAAGCTTGGGAATTTACCTATTAAGTTAGGTCTACCCTTTGGGAATTTACCTATTAAGTTAGGTCTACCCAAATGCTTGAAAACTTGTAACATGTTTTGGGAAACATGATGGACATGATACTTAGATAATATAAGTGTGGCCAACTCGAGGTTGGGTTGAGTTTGCAACGTAAAACTACCCGGAACCGACCTGCCTAACTAGTAGTTGCAAACAATAGGACCCAATGTGAGAAGTTGGTCATGTTGTGCTTGAACCCGAGGTTAGACCAAGTTGTGGTGTAAAGCTACCCGGAACCGACCGGCTTAACTAGTAACCACAACAAAGTCTAATGTGAGAGGTGAAGGTGCATTATGTAATTAATGCCACATGATAGGGTTAAGTTAATTTGATTAATGACTCTTAACCAAATATGACATGGACAAATGGGTTAAGTAATTTGATTAGGCTAATGATACTTAACAAAACATGACAAGGTTGGGTAGGTTAAGTAACTTGATTTGCCTAATGACACATAAACATTTTTATATGACTAGTGGATGGGGTTAAGTTGACCAACACTTAATCAATCCAACGCGACAACTTGGTAAGGTTAAGTAAGTTTTCTTAATGACGCTTAACCGAAAAATACGGTTAACGAATGGGGTTAAGATTAGACTCAATAGTCTAAACATGGAAATCGGATGGGGTTAAGTTAGCCTAGACTTAATTAATCCCACTTGGTAGTTTATTGGGGTTAAGTTAAACACTTAACTAATCTAAACATGATGAATTGATGTGGTTAAGTGACCTATACTTATCCAATCTAACTCGTTAATTTATTGTGGTTAAGTTAACCAATACTTAACCAATATAACGTGAAAACATGATAAGGCTAAGTCACGAATCGCTTCAATACACTTGACCGATTTGACTAAGTAAATTGATAGGGTCAAGTTAATATATACTTAACCAATCTAGAATGATAATTGGACGAGGTTAAGTCGTGAATTGCTTAATATACTTAACCAACTTGAGCATGGTTTGTAGGGTTAAGCCTTGAACTTGGATACTTAGCCAATTTTGACAGGATTTGTAGACGGGTTAAGTCATGAACTTAAGTGACACTTAATCCATTATGTAAACCCTAGTTCTGAGGATTAGGTGGATAACCGTAGTTAACAAGGATAACGGGAACAATGCTAAGTGGTAAACCTTAGTTGAAGAATAACTAAGTAATGATTCTTAGTCAAGGAAATTTAGACCAGTTCATAGATAGATGAGTAACCTGATACGGTATGTCATCGTTTAAGTATACGAGTAGGAGCAAGTATCTGATTTAGATAAAGGCTCCAGCGAACTGGGTAACGAAGCAGCGGCTTCGGGGAACGTGAGGATATTCTTGGTATCCCTCTATGAGCTGCCAGGTGATTATACTAGGCTCATGAGAGGTTAAGGTCTGCTTTAGAAGAACCAAGAGTATGCCTTGGTTGCTATACGAGCGACCTAAAGATGGGGATGGATAGGGGATAGTCGACGATACACGGTCTTACCCTAGATAGCATTTCGTCAGGCTACCTACCATCTTTGGTCAAGCGTGTACGTACGGAAAGGCAGAGAACACCCAAAAGACCATAATTGCTATCTAATTATGGTTGCGGTAAGGCTTGGATGTGGGTTGGCCAGTGTTGTGTTCTCATACAGGATTTATCCTGTCTTGTCTTTCACTAGTTGAGGGAGTGGTCTCGTGGGACCATAGCCACGTATAAGAAAAACAGACCTTAGCATCTGCATCGGCAGATAAATCGAAAGCTCCCGACCGAGTCCTGTATTTCTTAATTTGCCCTGTGACAGGACTCGGATGGCACGATGTGATACATGTGCATACAGTCATGGAAAAGCGATTCACGATGAATGCGTGGGAAAAAGGGCGCGGTTGGCGGTTAGCGTAATCCCTAGTGGCCCTAGGTGGTTGAACCCAAACCGAGATACGAAAACGTGCAATAGGTAAGCATAATCCCTAGCAGCCTTAGGTAGCATAAGTCCTAGTTGTACAAACAATAATTCATGTTGGAAGACCCTAGCTAGGTTTAGGGTAACAGTCCAAACCGATCTTAAGGATCATGGAACTATGTTAAAGTAATATAGAATCTCATGGGAAAGCCCGTATGGTCTACGGCAAGGTACTGAACATTTACATGGAATAAAACATACAAGTTGAGTAACCTATATATGCGATATATTAGGTTGACATGGACCATTACACGACTTTTGAGTGAGGGTCATTCTTGGTTAACACATGACACGGTGGGGATACTAGTACGGTAGGTGCAGAGCTAAAATACAGGATAGATATCACGGGGCGTTATACGTGACAGATATCTTGGGGATATTATACTTGATAGAAACCTGACGATGTGATACCTTGTTTTATCTTGACATCGTAATTTATCATGACACCTTAGTTTATCTGAGTTCAGTAGTTCATCCTGTTATTTTGATTTAGCTTATCTATCTTGTTATCATGCTTATGTTCATCTCAGTTTCTCATGTCAGTTAACTTTACTAGTTTTTATGCTAATAGTAGATAGGGCTTACTCAGTCTTTTTGACTGACCCGTTTTGTTTCGCCTCTTTTCTTCCGTTTCCCCCCAGGTTACAGGGAGGAAATACTGTTGTTTAGTTCGGACTTCTTCTGCTTGAAGGTCATCATGGATGGCTTGGACTTTTCTTGGCTAATGGCTACTTTACTGTTTTTACTTGGGGAATAATTTATGAAAATGTCTTTATGCTTCTTTACTATTGCAAGACAGGTTTTGATGTACTCTGATGTAAAAGTCTTTAGACCTTATTTATTCATGTTATGAAAGTTTGATTTTACTTCCGCTATTTTATATGTTCTGTCTTGTGATATTTCTGTGCATGTTTACCAATAATGCCCCTCTAAAGCTAGTGCATTCCTTTGTGAGTGACCCTAGCGGAGGCGGGGTGTTACACGTGGTATCAGAGCAGAAGGTTACCAGACTGGGCAAAAGTTTTTAAAGACCTTCTGAAAACTATTTGAAAAAAAAACCGTTTACAAAGAAGCATTTTTCAAGAAAATTTTCTTTTAAAAGAAAAAGGCTATTCCCCAAAGGCCATTAGCACTATCCTTGTTTCCTTAATTGAGTCTCTTTTCCTTTCTTTCCTCCATCTGTAGTCACAGTAGTTTTAACTGCGACTAGTCTTTTCTACCTACGAAAGCGCTTTCCATACGATGGAGGTGGTTCTCGAGAGACCAGTGGCCGCGTTATAAGAAAGGATCGTGAGAAAGAAGGATAAAGGATACGAGCTTAAGGATGAGCAACTTGTTGGTATGGCTTAGTCCTCAAAGGAGGGAGAAAGAAGAACAATGAAACCCATGACGAGAGAGTACCTTTGGCATGGTAAAACGGAGCGGATAGTTAAGTATTATGGGACAAGGACAAGATCATCGGGAGGGCAGTAGTATGCTCTCATTTCTAGAGTACCTCGGAAGGAGGGTAACGATCTTGTTAAAGGTTTAGCTTTTCTTCTCTATCATCCCGTTAGGACTTCGTTGTTCGTATCATTTAAGTCTGCTTCGATAGTTGAGTCTCTGCACCTTAAGTACTAGCATAATAGAGAATCCCATTTTTGTCTCAAAGTCCTATTGGAGAATCAGTCCATTTATACATGACTTGTTTGGATTTGGGAATGTCTATGCCAAGTGTTGAGTTTGGAAATAATGCTTATGTTTATAAGCTATGGATGGATTCTAGGGATGAAGTGGTTATCCAGTAGGGGGTGCCACTCTCGGTTTTGATAGGAGGGTAGTTAGACCTTTTGACTAGCCTTGGTAATGCCCTCGAAGTATCGGGTAACCTTTTTGAGGTTCTGTCATGACTAGTTACTTAGAATCCCTTGATGCCTTTATTGGAAATTTGAAGCCCGATCGAGTGGTGTTCGCCAATAAGACGGATGGTTTACTTCATTTATGCATGGGTTATAGAGATCACCCTAGTAAGTGCGCATGATAACCTGATTGACATCTGTTTACTTTCAAGAGAAAGTTCTTCTACATGGAATGCCTTATAGTATATAAACGAGATCCAAGATTCACTAGTGAATTTTGGAAAGCTTGCATGAGACCATGAGTACGCAGTCATGTTTGCGTCAAGTATTCTAGGAAAAGGATAAGTGCAAGTGGAACGAGAGGCGACGAAGAAATGAGTTCCAGCTCATGTTATGGAAACAGGAATAAGAAGCTACAAAATCGCGAAGTTAAAAGACGACTTTGATGGTCAAAGACTAGATACGCGCATGATATCTCTTTTTGGGAGTATATCCTTGATCCCTGTTTTCTGTAGAGCTTACTTGTAGGCTATCTTTTGTGGACATCCTCTCGGTCCTATTCTCCGTTACAAACCCTGTAAGGAGTTTGTCCTGTTTATCTTCTCGACCCTGTTTCAGGGAATTCTAGGTAGAACCCTATGGATGTAAACATGTATTTGAAACATGTTATGATTGATATGGTTGCAAGTGGTTGCAAGTGGTTGCTCATGGATGCGCGAATACACATTAGATACTAGCTCGATTCGGTCACATTTCATATTGCATATGCATGAGTATTTATACTTGTTTATGGATGAAATCGAATGTATTATCATGCGGTTGTTGCATATGAATGAATGAGTGTGCACGCATATAGTATCTATATGACTAGGACTATTTGCATACATGTTGGGTTCATGGCACTATACATATTTTGCATTAGAAAGATTATTCAGGCCTGATCATTAGCATTAGCTAAGGAACATGTACACACACGTTTTGCATATATTCATACAGCATTAGAAATCATCTAAGGACAATGGTTGCTTGTGGATGATGTTTTGAGTAGATGGATGATGGATGGTAGGATATGTTCTTCCTAACTTGGAGATTTTGGGGACGAAATCCTAAAAGGTGGGGAGAATGTAACAACCCGTATTTTCAATAACCTGTTATAACATAAATGGAGGCAGAATTAAACTGTAAAATCTGAATCAAGGGAAATGGGCTATGCCATTGCGTTCGTCTCGGAAGAATACGCGAAATAGAGTCCGAGTTTTCGAAAATCGGAGTCCGTATGACCAAGATATGGCCTCGCGAAGTTTCACGAAAAATTCCAAAATTAAAGTATACTTAATTAAGTGAAATGGGTTGCGCAGAGAAATATATATATATTGATATATATATATATATAATTGAAAATTAAATAAATAAATACGCAAAAATGTTCAAAACAGCGAATTGGGAGAGGGGAATAACCGAACCGGCCGATTTTTGAGGTCGACCCGAGCCTGCTGGGTCGACTAGGGGTTAATCCAAGGTGTTTGGCTGTCAACCCGTGGGCGATTCGCTCAAATGCAGATTTTGCATTTGGATGGTTCTCATGGTTCATCTTTAATCTAAAGGCCCTAGATGGTTCCTACACTTGACTTCTTCCCCAAGACATGCTTTGATGGCTTGGATTGAATCTAGGTTTAATCCTATGGCCTAAAACACTTGCCTAATCTATAAATAAGACCCTAACCTATCCTAAATCCTCATTATTCATTCATGCAACTAAACTATGGCAAAATTTTACCTCTCATGGCCTCCACTCTCTTCATAAAATTTCTAAATTGTTTCTATGAGAGATTTTCCATGCATACAAGTGTTTTCAAGCTTGTATGAGTGTCATTAGCTTGCATTCAAGTCAAGTTTCTATCTTTGCATCATAAAGCAAGGGTTTTGATCATTTTGGCTCAAGGGTTTTTATGTTAGAGCTTGCATTTTGGGTCTATTTGATTGCATAAGGGCTTTGTCATATCTTTTGTGCCTTCATAGCAATGTAAGCCCTTTCCCTACTCTTAGATATTAACTATGAAGTTAAATGTTCATGTTGCAAGTTTGGGTTTGATCATTGAGTATGATACATGCTATCATGTCATGCAAGTTTATGAAGTCATTATCTTGATCTTGTGAGCTAAAAGCTACAACCTTTATGTTGAAATGTTGCATTAGGCAACATGAGAACCCTCATAACCTTTATGTCAACTTGCATATGAAGTCATAACCCTTATATGATGATATATGCGAGTTACTAGTCATCATTCCATATCTTTTGTCACCATGATTCGCTTATGTGCCAAGTTTGGGTTTATGCATGTTTTGAGGCTTAAGAATGTAACATGCAAGTTAATGAACACATTTGTGCCTCATTTGCCACCATGATTAACTTGTGGCTTAATATCCATTTTTGTCATGCCTTTGCCAAGTCTCTTCTTTTAATCCATTACGTTGTCGCGAACGTATATGCGAGTTTAAAAGCGTTGGGTTATGTTATGGGTAATTTCTAATGACATGAAAATACAACTTGAAAACATGACTTGAAATATAACATGGAAGTTGACATGTAAGTATGCATAAAAACATAAGCTTGGGAATTTACCTATTAAGTTAGGTCTACCCTTTGGGAATTTACCTATTAAGTTAGGTCTACCCAAATGCTTGAAAACTTGTAACATGTTTTGGGAAACATGATGGACATGACACTTAGATAATATAAGTGTGGCCAACTCGAGGTTGGGTTGAGTTTGCAACGTAAAACTACCCGGAACCGATCGGCCTAACTAGTAGTTGCAAACAATAGGACCCAATGTGAGAAGTTGGTCATGTTGTGCTTGAACCCGAGGTTAGACCAAGTTGTGGTGTAAAGCTACCCGGAACCGACCGGCTTAACTAGTAACCACAACAAAGTCTAATGTGAGAGGTGAAGGTGCATTAAGTAATTAATGCCACATGATAGGGTTAAGTTAATTTGATTAATGACTCTTAACCAAATATGACATGGACAAATGGGTTAAGTAATTTGATTAGGCTAATGATACTTAACAAAACATGACAAGGTTGGGTAGGTTAAGTAACTTGATTTGCCTAATGACACTTAACCATTTTTATATGACTAGTGGATGGGGTTAAGTTAACCAACACTTAATCAATCCAACGCGATAACTTGGTAAGGTTAAGTAAGTTTTCTTAATGACGCTTAACCGAAAAATACGGTTAACGAATGGGGTTAAGATTAGACTCAACTAGTCTAAACATGGAAATCGGATGGGGTTAAGTTAGCCTAGACTTAATTAATCCCACTTGGTAGTTTAATGGGGTTAAGTTAAACACTTAACTAATCTAAACATGATGAATTGATGTGGTTAAGTGACCTATACTTATCCAATCTAACTCGTTAATTTATTGTGGTTAAGTTAACCAATACTTAACCAATATAACGTGAAAACATGATAAGGCTAAGTCACGAATCGCTTCAATACACTTGACCGATTTGACTAAGTAAATTGATAGGGTCAAGTTAATATATACTTAACCAATCTAGAATGATAA
The DNA here is from genome assembly GCA_030737875.1 of Allium sativum. Classification (NCBI taxonomy): domain Eukaryota; kingdom Viridiplantae; phylum Streptophyta; class Magnoliopsida; order Asparagales; family Amaryllidaceae; genus Allium; species Allium sativum. Next base: position 384,591,598 of record CM060916.1, on the reverse strand, counting down.
TTGGACGAGGTTAAGTCGTGAATTGCTTAATATACTTAACCAACTTGAGCATGGTTTGTAGGGTTAAGCCTTGAACTTGGATACTTAGCCAATTTTGACAGGATTTGTAGACGGGTTAAGTCATGAACTTAAGTGACACTTAATCCATTATGTAAACCCTAGTTCTGAGGATTAGGTGGATAACCGTAGTTAACAAGGATAACGGGAACAATGCTAAGTGGTAAAACTTAGTTGAAGAATAACTAAGTAATGATTCTTAGTCAAGGAAATTTAGACCAGTTCATAGATAGATGAGTAACCTGATACGGTAGGTCATCGTTTAAGTATACGAGTAGGAGCAAGTATCTGATTTAGATAAAGGCTCCAGCGAACTGGGTAACGAAGCAGCGGCTTCGGGGAACGTGAGGATATTCTTGGTATCCCTCTATGAGCTGCCAGGTGATTATACTAGGCTCATGAGAGGTTAAGGTCTGCGTTAGAAGAACCAAGAGTATGCCTTGGTTGCTATACGAGCGACCTAAAGACGGGGATGGATAGGGGATAGTCGACGATACACGGTCGTACCCTAGATAGCATTTCGTCAGGCTACCTACCATCTTTGGTCAAGCGTGTACGTACGGAAAGGCAGAGAACACCCAAAAGACCATAATTGCTATCTAATTATGGTTGCGGTAAGGCTTGGATGTGGGTTGGCCAGTGTTGTGTTCTCATACAGGATTTATCCTGTCTTGTCTTTCACTAGTTGAGGGAGTGGTCTCGTGGGACCATAGCCACGTATAAGAAAAACAGACCTTAGCATCTGCATCGGCAGATAAATCGAAAGCTCCCGACCGAGTCCTGTATTTCTTGATTTGCCCTGTGACAGGACTCGGATGGCACGATGTGATACATGTGCATACAGTCATGGAAAAGCGATTCACGATAATGCGTGGGAAAAAGGGCGCGGTTGGCGGTTAGCGTAATCCCTAGTGGCCCTAGGTGGTTGAACCCAAACCGAGATACGAAAACGTGCAATAGGTAAGCATAATCCCTAGCAGCCCTAGGTAGCATAAGTCCTAGTTGTACAAACAATAATTCATGTTGGAAGACCCTAGCTAGGTTTAGGGTAACAGTCCAAACCGATCTTAAGGATCATGGAACTATGTTAAAGTAATATAGAATCTCATAGGAAAGCCCGTATGGTCTACGGCAAGGGACTGAACATTTACATGGAATAAAACATACAAGTTGAGTAACATATATATGCGATATATTAGGTTGACATGGACCATTACACGACTTTTGAGTGAGGGTCATTCTTGGTTAACACATGACACGGTGGGGATACTAGTACGGTAGGTGCAGAGCTAAAATACAGGATAGATATCACGGGGCGTTATACGTGACAGATATCTTGGGGATATTATACTTGATAGAAACCTGACGATGTGATACCTTGTTTTATCTTGACATCGTAATTTATCATGACACCTTAGTTTATCTGAGTTCAGTAGTTCATCCTGTTATTTTGATTTAGCTTATCTATCTTGTTATCATGCTTATGTTCATCTCAGTTTCTCATGTCAGTTAACTTTACTAGTTTTTATGCTAATAGTAGATAGGGCTTACTCAGTCTTTTTGACTGACCCGTTTTGTTTTGCCTCTTTTCTTCCGTTCCCCCCAGGTTACAGAGAGGAAATACTGTTGTTTAGTTCGGACTTCTTCTGCTTGAAGGTCATCATGGATGGCTTGGACTTTTCTTGGCTAATGGCTACTTTACTGTTTTTACTTGGGGAATAATTTATGAAAATGTCTTTATGCTTCTTTACTATTGCAAGACAGGTTTTGATGTACTCTGATGTAAAAGTCTTTAGACCTTATTTATTCATGTTATGAAAGTTTGATTTTACTTCCGCTATTTTATATGTTCTGTCTTGTGATATTTCTGTGCATGTTTACCAATAATGCCCCTCTAAAGCTAGTGCATTCCTTTGCGAGTGACCCTAGCGGAGGCGGGGTGTTACATAACCTCACTCGTTCATCATGTTATATTGGTTAAGTGTTGCCCTCTTGTGTTACTTAACCCTATCATACATCATGTTATATATATTGGTTAAGTGTTTCCTTCTTGTGTTACTTAACCCTACCATACATCATGTTATATATTGGTTAAGTGTTGCCTTCTTGTGTTACTTAACCTTACCATACATCATGTTATATCGGTTAAGTGTTGCCTTAGTTAACTTAACCCTACCATTTGTTTAATTAACATGTTGTACAGGTCAAGTATTGCCTTAGTTAACTTAACCCTACCATTCTTAACATGTCTTGTTCATTAGCATTAATTGATTTATTAATGCACCAACCTCTCACATTAAATCTGTGTTGTTGCGGTTACTGGATGTGCCGGGCGGTTCCGGGCAGTTTTACACCACAACTCAATCTAACCTCGGGTTTTTCTTGGGCATGATGCACTAACCTTTCACATTAGATAGGTGTTGTTGCGGTTACTGGATGTGCCGGCGGTTCCGGGCAGTTTTACACCATAAATCAATCTAACCTCGGGTTAGGCATGTTCATCCTTTATTTAATTTACATATTCGTCATTTATGTCAAGTTTATATGTAAATTATCCACAAGTGTTGTCATGTCACATTTACTATTTAAATTATGTTCATAATTAATGGTATACAAATTATACCATTTCATGCTATTAATCATTTACATGATTACGAGCCAATCTATGTCATTATCATGTAAATTTAATGTTTTACCCCAACGTTTCCCCCCGTTATTCGTTCGCATTATTTACATAGAACGTTAGGCTCGCAAATTAGCCTAACTCATAAACGAAAGGGAAAAGAAAGGAACATTAGCATTCCAACAGCACAAAATAACATGAATCTAACTAAGCATGTGTAATACAATTTTTTCATGAACAATACAAACTTAATCAAGCATATCAATGTGAACTTGTACTTGAGTTAGATCCAATTAACATAGATCTTAAGCATATGAATAGGAATTTACATAGATCTTAAATATATGTATTAACTTGGATCTAAACATGTAAGCATATATGAACATGACTTAGTTTATGAACATGTACATAACATAAGATAAAAGCAAGCATGTAGATCTAAACATATAAGCTTATACGAACATGACTTAGTTTATGAACATGTACATAACATTACATAACATAAAAGCATCACCAAATTAATATACAATATGGTAGGTTCAATTGTACAAATCACAATAGTCCCATAGGCATAGTTAATTCCAGATTTTTCATAAGGATAAACATGAATCAGAATCACAATTAGGCACAATTCTAGATTCGATTTATTTCAAGTCATGACTTTTATATATTTAAATATGAAATATAGCCGAACTTACAGAAAAAGAACAGTTCTTGTATTCTGTAATTTGATTTCTGAATTTGTTAAGTTATTCCTTTGATGTAGACTATTGATGATCTTCTAATTGTTTTCTAGTTGAAGAAGATATTCTAGTTTAAGAAGATGGAGGCTACGCTAGTTCAGAGAGAGACAACATGACGACTTCATATAATGTGTTTATGTGTTTTAGGTTTAGGGTTTGAGTTGTAGAAGTCTAGGATTAATTCTAGCCAAAGAGAGGTGTCACTCAGCCAATCACAATACGACACATAAGCCCTAATACATCAGAATTTGTCATCGGGCCAATCAGACAAGGCCGCATTAGCTCAGAACTACAAAAATCATCATAGGAACTGGATCTCGGAAGGGGTCTACCCCCCTTAAGGGGGGTTGACACCCATGTCGACCTACCTAAAGAGGGGTCGACACCATTTGAGCGGGATCTTTCCTGCTCACTCGTAATTGACTTATTTGGGTTCTGGAGATGATTTTGTGTATATATATACTTCATTGAGAGTATACAATCTTCTATGGCTTATAACTTCACGTTGTCCGATTTATGCAAACTCGGACTCTATCCCAAGAAGAATTCCGAGACGAACGCAATTGTGTAACCCGTTTCCCTTAATTCCCACTTTTAAAATTAAGTATTCTTTAATTCGTTACTTTAACATTCACAGAAAATACAGGGTGTTACACTTGGTACGTTTAAAACAAATCATTTTGATACTATTATAGTGTAAAGTGTATAAAACAACTTCAAATATAAATGTATCAATCATAAGCGGCATGGGTACCATCTATCATGTCGCCAATACTAGGCTCTACAATCAAAACCGCAAAATGTCGTATGGGAAGTTGGATTCCATCTGTGAACCAAGGCAAAGGGAACGTCCTGTGCTAATTCGAGACACTCTGGCCCGTGCCTTAGGTCTCAGTTGCAATTGCACCCGGATCGTTGGGGCTAGTCATCCGTTAAAGATTAGTAATACCATAAACGGTATGCTAGCCGGTTCTATCGTACCTCTTGGTGATCTGGGGCCCGTAAGCCTCTGCAACCACCATATCGATCAGCTCCCGCAGTAGCCGATATATCTGAGGCGCTTCTCTATCCATCAAGTAATAATAAGCAACATCCACGTGAGTAAAATGCCAGGGCTTGCAAAACACTGACACCACTTCTAGCTAGAAACCAGCATATGTCCATTTTCCGGAGGTCCTTCCCATTTCTGGTTCACACTGGGGTGTGAGGCTCGCGAATTAACGCTATACACAAAGTTACGCTGCATTAAAGCCGTGCTTTGATCATCTACCACAAGACTCTGCTTTTCAACAAAAGCCTTGAACATTTGCATCTCAGCATGCCACATAGGCAATTCATGCCATGCGACTGATATCTATCAATATATAACCTCTGAGCTCGTACGTCTCAGAGAAGGGCGTTAAGCAAGAGAATAAATTCTCCGCCGCCAAACAGATATATATTTAATAGGAATCAATCAATACAGAATAAAATCCAATGTCAGACACACAGTCCATTTACAAGTTCGTTCTGGGTCTGAACGAAACCAAAGGCACCTTATTCCGTATTCCGTATGTCCAATACAAGAGAGAGGCCCTCGCATATCCGTCGATCTCCAAGTACTTCTGGACGATCACCACTTATTACCTCATCTTGGGTGTACAACCCAATCAGGACATCAGTAATCATCCAAACGATGTGAAGAACTCCGGTCTTCAACCACCGTCTTCATCGTCGACATATCGTCGAATCAGTTATTCAGAATAAGTATAAACCCGACCTTTCTGAATAACTCGCGTATATAATAAACAAGTGCTATAAAAACACAACATGCGCCTCGTTCCAATTCTGAATATTCTTTTATTCAAATATTCATATACTTTAGGAAAGGTTCCCATTAATTTTATCAAAAATAAATTCTTTAAATTTATTCTTTAATCTTCCTTTGGATATCAATTCAAACCATATTACTATTTTCCAAACTAGTCGGGATTAGCACACCTTACCGTATTTCCGAATCCCAAACTATTCATCCCATGGAGAAAAACTGGTAATCCTCCATATCTAACACCATGGTGTTATCGGTAAATTTAATTACCATTTCCCGTTCAAATCTAATTAAAGATTTAACTATCGTTCGGAGAAAAACTGGTGATACTCTACTCTCGATCATTTTCCAAATCTGATAATTTTAAATTATCAATTCACATTTCAATCTAATTAATGGTTCATTAAAACTCCACTTAGTTTTAATCTTCCCAAAAATCCATATTAATGATTATTTAACTTTGGAAACACAGACATGTCACATCGACAATCTACACCATACTATTGATTTCTGCCGATATTTAACCTCTAAGCTCATACGTCTCAGAGAAGGGTGTTAAGCAAGAGAATAAATTCTCCGCTACCAAACTGATATATATTTAGCAGAGATCAACCATACAGTTCGAAATACAATAACAGACATGTAATCCTGCCTTTAACTGGGTTAAAGAACTAATGTCATTTAAAACACAGTTCACAATAAACCCAAATCACATTCCATTAATTATGGAATCTTCACGGAAAATAGATCAATATATAATCGACATCAATTTCCGTATCCGACCAATAATATAAATAGAATAACGGCAAAGCCTTTTAAATTCCATATGTATTAACAGTCTTCCTCCACAGAAGTTCACTTCGATTATTATCAATCGAATTCCATTTAATTCCAATAATATATATTAAATTGGAAAACTTTACTTTGGAAAATTCCCGTTAAATCTTAATAAAAAGATTTATAAATTCCAAATCACATTTCACTGTAAATCGAGTTAAAGAACGAATGTCGTTAAAAAAACAGTTCACGATAAACCCAATTCACATTCCACCTTCAGTTCCAATTAAATGTTAATTAATTGGTAATTCTTCTTTAAATCTTGATTAAAAGATTTATTCTATTCAATCGGGGTTCAAGAACAGTGTTATTTAAGACACCATTTGCGACAAACCCAAAATCACATTCCATTGTTAATCGGGTTAAAGAACAAGTGTTATTTAAAACACCGTTCACGATAAACCCAAAAATCAATTCCAATTTAATATTAATTAATTGGTATACTTCATTAAATCTAAATTAAAAGATTTAATCTTTTCTCAACTGGGTTTAAGAACAGTGTTAATGAAGACACCATTCACGACAAACCCAAATCCCATTCGATACTAAATACAAGGCTCTGAATAGAAAATATATCGGCTCATATTCAATATTAAATTTTGAAATCAACAAATATTGTATTGGAATAACGATATATAATCTTCCAAATTCCTCCACAATACCCGTATAATCACGGAATCTAATATCGAAATATTTCAAAGACAATTTTGATTCAAATCCATTCCAATTCATATATTGGAAATTCCGGTTATTTTTAAAACCATTTCAAATCCAATTTATTTAAAAAATATTGGATTATAATTCTAGTTCATAACTAGTTCATCTAGATAAAAATATATTTTTATCTTTTCAAATATGGAATTTTTCAGCCCAATTCTTTCCAAATCATTTATTATGATTTTACACAAATTATTGATATTTTTAATAATTTTATCAAGGCCCATACAGTCGATTTCCATAAACGGCCATAAAACTGCACTTACAACGACCTTTTCCAAATTTGATTTGGACATAATTCCAAATCCAATCGTTAGATTTCAAATCTCTCATATTCGTTAGAAAGCTCTTTTCGATACGAACCCAACAGTTCCAGTTTTAGGAGAATCCAACAGTCGGATCTCCCGTAACGTCCGATCGAAGTCAATGGTCGAAATTCGCGAACTGCCGCGGCGCGACGCGTTCTATTCAGGCCATTATATATATAATATATATTTCGTCGATTTCCATTTAAAACTTATTTTATAAATCGATTTAAATTCGTTTTCAAAACAATTTCAACTTCATATTCAATTTCAAATCAAAATTGAATATTTCATATCATCGATATACAAATGATAGTATTTTCGAAACATTGTATTTTGAAATCTCTTCCTTTTCGTTATTCATTATATAAATGAATAAAATCGATATAAATCTCATTCACGTCAAAATGGCGTTAATCTAATCAACACGGCTTTATATATTTAAATATTCGTGTCCATCCCAAATCGGACATCAAAATCATATTTTGATCCTTTATTGAATATTATTTTAAAATATTCATTATTTATGAAGTGGAATCAGACATAGTCAATTACCATATAATGTCACTATATGGATTTCACACAGATGAACAACACGACAATCAAACATAGTCAACCATCATCCAAAGTGCATTCTACACTGCATAAGTATCAAATATAAATATTTAACGCTTATAACAGTCCGTCAACCAATCGATTGACATACAACTAAATATTGGGATTAGTGTATGTCATATATCATCCCAGTACCAGTGTGAGGTTTCAATCAACAATAATGAATTTTATTTGTGCAGTTGGGCGATGTGTAAAATTTATCGTCCCAATCCATATTAGTCAAATGTGTGTACATAAACAAATCGTCCGATTTGTTTATGTATATTTATTTTATTCCTATACACGTTAAAAATTATATTTTTAACTATAAAATATTTTATTCCATTCCACATCACACAATCAATTTTCACAACACAATCAAATCGAACAAGTCGTCCATGGTTTGTGGACGATGGGTGCCGGGTGCTGCTAAGCACCGTCTGCATCCTAGTATACATTTTAACTAGAAAATAAAATTAAAGTGAGAAGTTCTCACCTTTGGGTTCCACTCCGTCGTGCTTTGATTGTCGATCTATGAAGTATACCTACGCTAAAAATTATATTTTTTAACCAATCAATAATTATTTCTTTTTATGATTATTTTATAAATAACACACATAGGCTAAAAATTATATTTTTATCTTTCTAAAAAATAATAATTTCATATTTTTAACCATCGAATTTTTATTTCATAGTTTGACGATTTTATAAATAGTGTTCATACAGTAAAAAATATATTTTTATCCTTCCAATTTTTTTTCATAATTCAATTATTTTTAAAATAGCATACATAATCTAAAAATCATATTTTTATTTTTATGGCTTAACTATTTTATATACGATGAAATCATATTTTTGTTTCAATGAAAAATATATAAAGATCATATTTTTATTTCGCTATCTTCCTAATAAAAATCATATTTTTATTTCAAAGCCGTAGGTGTAAAAATTGTATTTTTATATCAAATATATATATATATATATATATAAATCGTATTTTTATTTTGCTATTCAAACAATAAAAATCATATTTTTATCGCTACTTCATATGAATAAAAATCAAATCTTTATCATATTCAAAATCAAATCTTTCTTCATTGTTATTCATATATAAAAGATCAAATATTTGCATTATTATTCATATATGAAAGATCAATTCTTTTCATTGTTGTTCAAATATAAAAGATCAAATCTTTTTACCTACAATTCTACTTTATATAAAACTAAAAATCAGATCTTAACCTTATTTACTGAACTAAATAAATTGATAAACTAATTATATTCACTAAATAAAGTAAATACATAAAAAAACTTATAACATTTCAATCGGAGGAGGAGGGTTCGGAAAATGGCGGTGTAGAGCAGCGCCGGGTATTGAAGCGGAGACAGTCAGACCATGGTGGTCGGAGGGGGTGTCGAGGGTGGGCCACGCAGGTGGTGGCGGGTCCGTTGGGGAGCACGACGGCTTCAGGAAATTTGGGGGGTGGGGGGAGGGTCTTGCGGTTCGACTCAGAAGTGGGGGGAGGCGAACGTCAGTGACGACGCCGCTGGAGGCGCGTGGCGGCGGCTCCCTCTCCCCGCCGCTGCCTTTTTTTTTTTTTTTAGATCTATTTTGATTTTCAACGGAGGGGGTGGGGGGTTGACTTAGAAGAGAGAAGGAGGGGGGTTTACTTAATTTATATATTTTATTATATTTAAATTTCAAAAAGCAACTTTTTATTTCGAACTCGAAACCGAACCCACCGACTGTCACTCCTGCTAAGTAACCCCATCCCGAACGCAATGGGATATGTTTTGTAACCCAATTCTAATGTTTCGATCAGTTTTCGTTTAAATTACAATATAAATCTATATAATTTAAATTCAAACGCACATTTTAATTTATCGGGGCCACATACGGACCCCAAAAATTCCAAAAAAATAATCTGGCTATGTTTTAACGATACAGTCCTAACTAAACTAATTTCATCAAATTTGGTGACCGTTTGAAAAACGGCCATTTTCTGGTCGATCCAAATTGACTGAAACTGTTAAAACACATGTTAATTCGCCACGCTCATATATTAATCCCAAAAATTATGAATTTTGGAATCTAGCAATAAATTGACATCCCGGATCCAACAAAAGTGGTTTCGTCGTAAACGGAGGCCGTTTGCAAAATTTCCATTTTTAAGGGCCATATTTTCCATAGCGACTATTCCGAATTTTCATCTGGGAATGACTTTTTATCCGCGCTATGAAATTTGGATTTGTTGGAAAGATATCTTCAAATGGATACTAATATTTTTGGTTTTTCTAAAATCCGGTTTATTTTGAATCCTGTACATTCATTTGAAATTTGTAATCGAATTTTCAAACTACCGCGCCATTTCCAATTCCTTTTTTAATTAAAATAAATAATTATATTCTAACGTCGATTCAAATAAATATATACGTTCTAATGCTATTCAAAATAAATTTCTCGTCGTTATTATTTAAAATAAATCATTTTAAATATTCAAAATTAATTATAATTGCCAAAATAAAAATTTTAAATTGGTTTTGATTTCCTGGGTTGTTACAGCAATGGATTTGAGTAAAGATTCGATAAATGGATATAAAAATGTAATCCAAGTTGCAAATAGAGTTATAAAATAAATTTAAGCTAAGTGTCTGTGTTTATCAAGAGTTTACTTAATCGGTGGGTTTAAGTAAGAATGGTTGTATTTGAAAGGAAAGCTTCCATGTTGGCTATGTTGGCTCTACTTACATGGTAGTTTATATGTATGTAGACTATGTTGGATCTACTTACATGTAACCAATAGCAAAGCTGATGATCAGAAATGAAATTGGTATTTGGCTTGACCATTTAGAAATGCCTTCTCCAAAAACTGGGTATGGACTTAATTATTTTTACCATATAAATGAATTTGTATGCTACTTTCCACCTTATATGGTTTTAGTACATAAGTGTGACAAGGTAGCATTAAAAATTCAGTATCATGTTATTCAAGGAAAACTCATTAAAGTTGGAATAGTGTAAAATGATAAATAGTTTTATCTCTTTTCAAAACTTATTTAGTTTATGCTTTATAACAGAGAAACTGTATAGTATTACCTATACATACATTTTTAACCATGCATATTCTCTTTTTTGGGAGCTATAGTAATGTATTCCTTATTTGAAAACAAAATAATTATAGATATGCCTACAAAGATATATGTGTATATCCTAAAATGGTTCAAACATATAATAGTCCTTCAGCATATAAGATAGAAACTATTTTAACATTTCTCTAACTTTCTACCAGTCAAACTAAAAATCGAAATAACACCATTACTTCAAGTTTTCAAACAAAAATTAGCTTACAACCCAAACATATAAGTAAACACAAATTTTCATTACAATTTTTCAGGCAAATTTTTAGCAGTTAATAGCTTTTATTCATAAACTTAAGCATCCATCTAACTCCTCATAAGCTAAGCCATTTACCAAACCAACTAATTCTTTTCTTCCTACATTTCATCAAAGGTTGCCTCACTATTCAATGAGACACCCAAAGATGCATCAAAGCTCAAGGTCAGATCATATCTGGTGTGAATAAGTTACACTAAATAATATGAGTTACGATGCATGAACAGAAGTAAATTTCAATCATGTTGGTATAAACATTTATGCAACCCATAAACATCGTCAATCAAAGAAATTAAGGAAACAACTGATAGCCACATATTTGACCATTAAGCCCATAGCCTAATCACATTTATATAATGTGCTTTTCTTAATTCCTAAGTCAATATTGCACCCTAGATTACATAGATACACATTATTTGAGATCCCCCTCTGTTCTAAAATACTCTAGATCAATTGGACATAAGCATGCCACGGGTAGTCTCACATAAAATTGGCAAGCTAACCAGTTGCAATACCTCTATTCGGGCTATAATTCCTCACTGAATTGGAGTGGCCATCTTCTTAGTGTTATTTTACCCAAAATTTTCTTAACACCCACTTATAATGCATCATTACCCCAACCCTAACCCTTGGGTACCTTAACCAACCAAAACTGCATATGGCTCAAATCATGAAATCTATGAAACACACAAACAAACAAAGATATCACAATATGATTCATATACCCAAATATACTTGCAGGTTTTATTTCTACATTGGGCCTTCTGTTAATTAAGTTAGTTCTCTTAATTAAAGCGTCGATCTTTAAAATGTCCAATACTTCATAAGCCATTTAAGTACTCATTACTGCACCAGACCTTCTGTTAGATCCTTTCCATGATCATGAGATTAGCAACTTAATCATTGCACTCATGTCGTGCATATTCAGATGAGTGACATAAGCAGGAAACCAAATATCCCACTGCCAAACACCTTACTAGCCTTTTTGACTTAATTTCATCTAGTAATAAATGTACCCTAGCTATAAAATTATTTACATATTATCACATGGCTAAAGCATGGCACCATTACTTTACAAAGACAAGCCTAAATCAGAAGAGAGTCAATGTAAATCTATCCTACATAAATTTATTTAAATATGCATAGATCATAATAATATTGGCTGCCTCCAAATAGGTCTTAATGCCCTATACAAAGTGAGAATTTACTCACTTGATTCCCTGTATCTTGTGCAGCCATGATTTTCCTTCAGAAATGGATTTTTAGCTTTTCTTTCACTCCTCAGTTTTTGCTTTTGGTTTTTAAAATAAAAATAAAAACCACCCGGCTACTACCTTATGTATACCCTTCTATTAGGGGTTTAAGGTCATAAAAGTCACTATTTTATTCCAGAAATTAAAAGAGATTTTTATCATAGTTTAAATCACTCTTTTCTGCCTAAATCAGTCCTCTTTTTTTACTTTCTTTTTTTATATTTCTACAAATGTGACAAACAAGGTTATTTATGAAAAGTGCATTGTCTATACTACTTTCATTACAGTTTTGAATTTGGTTACCCTTTCCTTGTCATATTTGTACACACTTAAAATGTGTGATTCTCTTTAATAATCCATTTAAATTGTGTGTATGGCCTACTATGGGTTACATATCCCTCAATAACTTGGGCATATATCCTAATATGCACCATACTAACAAATAAAAACATATTCAAGCCACCTAGCATTACACATATTTTTATTTCTTTTTCTAAAAAATAGAAAAACTCTTCTATTTTATTTACCATCCAGAGTGCATGAAGGCTTATTTATCTGTATATTCACACGTATATATATACAATATGTGTATATCTTTGGCTCTTTTTCCCTTGAAAACATTTATTTCCCCTTTTCCAGAAATATATGTCTTTTCCACCACCAAAATACACTTTTGTACTTTAAATTCTTTGATAGAAAAATTAGGGTTCTTACACTCTCCCCCTCTTAAAGAAATTGTGCCCCATAATTTAATATCTCAAAACATATCAAATATTCATACAATTCTTATAAATAACCTTATAATATAAATGCAACCATTAACAACACAAATACAAAACATGACAAAGGGATAAATACATATATTTTTAATGGAAGTAAGGGATAGATTTTTACCCCAAACACTCCTACAACAATTTATCAATTTGCAAAAAATTGAAGATATTAGCTCTTCATTTTATCCTCTACTTCCCATGTACAATCATAAGTATCCAAACTACATCGTACCTTTACCAGTTTTATGATTTTGTTCCTTAACTTTTTCTCCTCTACCCATAATCCCCATAGGTTCTCTATCATAAGTCAAGTTTAATTTAAATTTTATTTTGCTTAGTATTTCCAAAATATCTACTTTGTCATGCACACATTTACTGAGTCGGGACACATGAAAAACATCATGTTTGCCACTCATTTTCTTAGGTAACCTTAGCCTATAAGCCAATCCCCCAATTCTTTCAGTAATTTCATAAGGGCCTACAAATCTAGGAGATAATTTACCTCCGTTGCTAAATTTCATCACCTTTTTCATGGGTGAGACTTTCAGGAAAACAAAATCCCCCTTTTCAAATTCCAACGGTTTCCTTCTATCACCATATGCTTTCTGTCTATCTTGTGATGCTTTTATTCTTTCCCTTACCAAAGCAATTTTCTCACTGGTTTCCTTTACATAGTCTGGTCCAAGTAGTAATTTGTCACCTTCTTCTAACCAACATGCAAGAGATACACAAGGCTTGCCATAAAGTGCCTCAAAAGGGGCCATTCCTATACTTCTTTAGTAGCTACTATTATAAGCAAATTTTGTCTAATGCAAGTAATCTTCCCAGCTGCCCTAAAATCAAACACACAAGATTTAATCATCTCTTCCAGGAATTTATTTACTATTTCACTCTACCCATCTGTTTGAGGATGGTAGGTAGTGCTTAAACATAAGTGTAACACCCCACTCCCGCTATGATCACTCACTAAGGGAATGCCATAGCATCGGTGGAGTATTTTAGTGAATATAGAACAGAAAAATTACAACAAGACAGATATAAATAGTACTTGAAATTTTAAAACATCATCTCATAACAGCGGAAGTAAAACATGTCTGGTTACATCATAAAACCACAATAAAGGTCAAGTACAATATCCATCAAAATAAAGAAGTACATAATCCCACTCTCATACAATAGCCAAACAAAAGAAAAGATAACTGGATAACTGGAGCTTTACATCTATCCAAGCTCCTAAAGACTGGAACAGCAATCCGATCAAGCTCCACTACTGCTAGGATCCACCGTAGGACCTGAGGGTTGGGAAAAAGATAAAAACAACAGGGTCAGACATAAGTCTGAGCGAGTCCTATAACTTTAACAATACAATCGTTAAAGTAACCAGAGAAGACATAAACTGATATACGGTAACATATAGGGATGAATGGCTACCCTAAGCAGTCAACTAAACGAAGATAAAGGATAAAGACGCATCTACCCTCCCTAAGGTAAATTACTAAACTGCACCACACCAGTCGTTCCTAACTTAAAGGTTGATCCCACCCAAGGACTTATAAAATTTACTAATTAGTACCTGCGTACCCCTAGGTGACCAAGTAGGCGCCACGGGGCCCTACAATCCACTAGGTGTACACACTACTTCCCATTCGATCGGCTCCCTAACGTAGATACCCGTGCTGGCCCCACCGTGGGATGTATCATTCCCCAATGTGGCAACCTGATGAAACTAAAGGTGCACGGCTTATATCTACTCGATGCAACAACGGCTTACCTACCAGCCCGGGCCCACTCACGCATATGAAGCCCGTTGGACTTGCGTTGCCACCGCTAACCCGTTTGCCTCTTACAGTCAAGCCCAGTATGCGTGTCCCGTCCTCGACATGGGTCGAGCCCACAAAGATACGTATGGGTTACTGGTTGAAATGGGACTCCACAAGCTACCCACCTAAGCTTGTCCCTTTTTCTAGTATATCCCACTTAACCCTTTAATCATGTTTTAATTACATGTTCTATTTTGGTTAAGTATTCTAATCGTATTTTCTATTGCCACCCAAGGCAACCACTAGATTTTCTCATGCCACCCAAGGCACCCACTTAACCCCTCATGTCCCTCTACATGCTAATGTGGTTAAGTGTTTCTTAATTAATTAATTAAGAACGTAACCTTTGTAAAGACCTCTCACATTAGACTGTCTTTTATGACCGCTGGTTAAGCCGGTTGGGTCCGGGCAGCCTTATGTCATAACAGAGTCTAACCTCGTGTCTTTACATTAATTACGTATTTAGTTTGTGCCTAAGACCTCTCACATTGGGCTAACATTTGTAGCAACTGGTTAAGCCGGTTGGGTCCGGGCAGTTTTACGCTACAACTGAGTCCAACCTCGTGTCTTAGTCAATTAATTACACCTAATTAATCACCCTCATAATTTTATATTAATTATCCCTAATTAATCAAGTTTTCTTAACATGGGTAGACCTAACTTAATAGGTAAATTCCCATGGGGTAGACCTAACTCAATAGGTAAATTCCCAACACATAGTATGGGTACACCTAACCAAATAGGCAAATTCCCATACTATGTTTATTTATTTTGTGTTATGCATAATTATATTAATTTCACACAATCTTATTAACTTATGCATTTAATTACCCCATCGTTCCCACGTAATTTCGTTCATGATATAACACATATAAAAGGTGTCAACTTGCATATGAATGAACATGTTTCAAAGGTGCCATCTTGCATATTAACAAACACATAACTTGCATATGAACTTGCATAACATGTCACATAACTTGCATATAATATGTCACATAACTTACATATTCATTTTGCATAACAAACTTGCATATTAGCTTATAGACTTGCATAATGTGTCATCATGAACTTGCATATTAATAAACATGTAACTTGCATATTTACATACATGTAACTCGCATATTAACAAACATGTAACTTGCATATAAAGAAACATGTAACTTGCATATTTACATACATGTAACTTGCATATTAACAAACATGTAACTTGCATATTAACAAACATGTAACTTGCATATTTACATACATGTAACTTGCATATTAACAAACATGTAACTTGCATATTTACATACATGTAACTTGCATATTAACAAACATGTAACTTGCATATTAACAAACATGTAACTTGCATATTTACATACATCATATTAAACTTGCATAAGCTTACATACTCAACATGCATAAACATAAGATTAATGCTAACATCATATCATATGATTCAAAGCTCATTAACCCACATACAAAACCATAAATCTCATCACATCTCATCTAATTAGTTTACCAAAAGATCATCAAAGTGATAGAAACTCACAACTAGCAACTTTGAACACCAAATGAAGAAGATTAAGATGCTAAGAAGGGATTAGAAGTTGATTAGAGAGTGATTAGTATGCAACCCTCTTCATAAAATTAGTGGAGGCCATGAGAGCTAGCATTTTGCCATAGTTTAGTCACTAGGTTTAATTATGAATGAATTAGGGTAGGTTAGGGTCTTATTTATAGATTAGGCAAGTGTTTTAGGCCATAGGATTAACCCTAGATTCAATCCAAGCCATCAAAGCATGTCTTGGGGAAGAAGTCAAGTGTAGGAACCATCTAGGGCCTTTAGATTAAAGATGGACCATGAGAACCATTCAAATGCAAAATCTGCACTTGAGCGAATCGGCCCACGGGTTGACAGCCAAACACCCTGGATTAACCCCTAGTCGACCCAGCGGGCTCGGTTCGACTTCAAAAATCGGCCGGTTCGGTTATTCCCCTCTCCCAATTCGCTGTTTTGAGCATTTTTGCATATTTATTTATTAAATTTTCAATTATATATATATATATATATCAATATATATATATATATATCTACACAACCCATTTCACTTAATTAAGTATACTTTAATTTGGGAATTTTCGTGAAACTTCGCGAGGCCATATCTTGGTCATACGGACTCCGATTTTCGAAAACTCGGACTCTATTTCGCGTATTTTTCCGAGACGAACACAATGGCATAGCCCGTTTCCCTTGATTCCCATTTTAGAATTAAATTCTGCCTCGATTTATGTTATTACAGGTTATTGAAAATACGGGTTGTTACATTCTCCCCTCCTTAAAGGATTTCGTCCCCGAAATCTTCAAGTTAGGAAGAACGTATCCTACCATCCAATCATCCATCTACTCAAAGCATCATCCACGAGCAATCATTGTCCTTACAAGATTCTAAATGCTGGATGGATATATGCAAAAGTGTGTGTATATGTACTTACCTAATGCGAAAATCAGGCGGTTACTGATACAGTAAACCTCCTTAATGCAAACCATGATAGTGCCATGCATCCAATATGTATGCGAAACCCTATTGACACATACAAATTTCTACATGCGTGCACAACCATACACAAAAATGCATCATCCATATAATAACACAGCCATGATACATCCATCAATCTAACTACCACATCCATTTATGCAATATGCAACATGAAGTGACTGAGCCGATCTAGTGCCTAATGTGTGTGTATATGCATCCACGAGCAACCACTAGCAAACAATTGCATCCATATGCATCCATCAACCATAACATGTTTCAAACACATGTTTCAACCATAGGTTTTACCCTATCTAAAGGTCATAGGTATTAGCGAGAGGATATACTAAAGATAAGATAAGTACTAGACAAGCAATAAAGGAGAAGTTAAAAGACATACTCTCAAAAAGAAATGGATACAAAGAACGCATCTTTGCTTCCGTCTCCCAAGTAGCATTGCTTTCGTCATCTCCCCATTGCACTTTAACTAGCTGAACTTCTCTGTTCCTCAACTTCCTAGTTTCTGACCCAAGGATGCGAGTAGGAGCTCGTCGAATCGTCGCATCACGCTCTACCTCTACATCTCTAAGCAAGCTCGGCTCTACCACCTCCGCGGTCTCATGTAAGCACTTCCTCAAATGTGATACATGGAATACATCATGAACACCACTAAGTCTGTCGGGCAACTCCACCCGATATGCCATCCGTCCAATCCTTTCCTTAATAGGAAACGGCCCAACAAATCTCGGTGCTAACTTCCCTACGGACCCAAAGCGAACAACATTTCTCAATGGAGATACTTTGACAAAAACCATGTCCCCAACCTCAAACTCAAGATCCGTCCTTCTCCGATCCGCATAAGATTTCTGTCTATCTTGCGCTGCTTTCATCCTTTTTCGAATTAAATCAATCTTCTCTGAAGTCTCTCTAACCATATCCGGCCCAAGCAAGATCTTATCCGTAGATTCCCACCAACATGTAGGAGATCGACAAGGCCTTCCATAAAGAGCTTCGAAAGGAGCCATACCAATACTGGACTGAAAGCTGTTATTATATGCGAACTCCACCAAAGGAAGATGTTCTTCCCATGTACCTCCAAAATCCAAGATACAAAGCCTCAAAAGATCTTCTAAGATACGGTTCACCCTCTCGGTCTGACCGTCCGTCTGAGGATGATATGCGGTGCTCAAACACAACTGAGTCCCTACCGCCTCTTGCAAACTTCTCCAAAACTCACTAGTGAAAATAGGATCTCGATCACTCACAATGCTGGATGGTACGCCATGCAATCTAACAATCTCTCTAACATAGACTGAAGCAAGCCATGGAGCGGTCCTCTTACTCTTTACGGGTATAAAATGGGCACTCTTGGTAAGTCTGTCTACCACAACCCAAATTCCCGTATTGCCCTTCCTCGATCTCGGTAACCCGTCGATGAAATCCATCGAGACACTATCCCACTTCCACTGTGGAACTTCCAATGGGTGTAGCAACCCACCGGGTTTCCTTTGCTCCACTTTAACTTGTTGGCACACTAAGCATCTAGCCACATACTCGGCCACATCTTTCTTCATACCGGCCCAGAAGAAAACTCTCTTCATGTCTTGGTACATTTTGTCTCCACCGGGATGAATAGTCATTCTTGAACGATGTGCATCATCCAAAATAGCCTTCTTCAAACCCTCATCTTGCGGTACACAAAGTCTACCGTCTCTATGCAACCATCCCTTATCATCTATGGTGTATCTACCCAAATGGCTGGACGACTCCCCTCTTATAAGCTTCTCTACCAACACAACCAACTGTGGGTCGTCTCGCTGAGCCTCGCCAATCCGTCTCAAAAGAGTAGGTCTAACCTCCAAGGATGCCAACAAACCAGGTACAAAATCAACAGAAGGTCTGAAGTCAAACAAAGAAAGAAACTCCAAGCTTCGTCGTTCCACGAACAATGGACTCAAAGATAGCCTTTTTCTACTTAAGGCGTCTGCCACCACGTTACCCTTACCAGGGGTATACGCTATCTCGAAATCATAGGATGCTAAGAACTCCATCCACCTTTGCTGTCTTAAGTTTAAATCCTTCTGAGAGAATAAGTACTTCAATGATTTATGGTCGGTGAACAACTCGAATCTCTCACCAAGAAGATAATGGCGCCAAGACTTAAGTGCGAAAACAATCGCGGCCAACTCTAGATCATGGGTAGGGTAATTCTTCTCATGCACTCTCAATTGTCTCCCTCCATAGGCTATTACCCTTCCCTCCTGCATCAAGACTGCGCCTAATCCTGTTCCACAAGCATCGGTATAAACAACAAACGGCTTACTCCCATCTGGAAGCACTAAAACTGGAGCGGTGGTCAAAGCTCTCTTTAACTGTCGGAAAGCATCATCACAATCTACATCCCATGAGAAAACCAGATTCTTCTTCGTCAAGCGGGTTAATGGGGCTGATATCTTCGCGAAGTCTTTGATGAACTTCCTATAATATCCTGCCAACCCCAAGAAACTTCTTACCTCGGTAGCATTTCTAGGAACTTTCCAATCCTGGATAGATACTATCTTTGCGGGATCCACAGCTATCCCTTCCTTAGAGACCACATGCCCTAAGAATCGCACTTCTCTTCTCCAAAAATGGCATTTAGAGAATTTAGCTTTAAGACTATGCGCTCGAAGAGTCTCCAACACTTCCTTGAGATGTAAGGCATGCTCTTCTTCATTCTTGGAAAAGACCAAGATGTCATCCACAAAAACTACTACAAACTTATTCAGATACTCTCTGAACACTCTACTCATGAGATCAACAAAGTATGCGGGGGCGTTTGTCAACCCAAATGGCATCACTAGCCACTCATAAAAACCATCCGGAGTCCGGAAAGCAGTCTTCTCTATACTGTCCTCCGCCACTCTTAACTGATGAAACCCTGTAGCTAAGTCCATCTGCGAAAATACTGACGCGCCAACCAACTGATCAAAGAGATCATCTATCCTCGGTAATGGGTGTCTATTCTTCTTCGTGAGCTTATTAAGTTCCCTATAATCCACACAAAGTCTGAGGGACCCATCCGCCTTCGTGGCAAACACTACTGGAGCTCCCCACTCCGATATACTTCGCCTTATGAACCCCTTCTCAAGCAACTCCCCTACTTGCTTATGAAGTTCTCTTCTCTCACGAGGAGCCATGTGGCGTACTGGCAAAGACACTGGTTTGGCATTATCCACCAAATAAATTCGGAAATCTATCTCCCGCTTCGGAGGCAAACCCTTTACTTCTTCAAACACATCCGGATATTCCCGGACTACTCTGACAGAACACAAACTTTCGACCGAAGCATCGAGCGATTCAAGATAACTTAGCAAAACAGATTCCATGGGATTGCAAGAGATCTCGAGAGTGTTACCCAAGCGGGTCATGAGCCTGACAACTCTCCTTTCGCAATCAAGAACGGCACCATTACTGGATAACCAGTCCATGCCCAAGATCAACCCATAGCCCGTGAAGCCCAATACAAAAGCATCACATCTAAACTCAACGCTAAGTATAGAAATCTTCAAACCCAAACATATCATAGACAGATATATGGAGCCCCCAATTGGGTTTGAGACAACCAAGGGATCATCAACTAGACTGGTGTCTAAGTGCAGTGACTCAACTAACGATGATGAGATAAAAGAATGCGATGCGCCAGAGTCAAACAAAGTACGAACTGGATGATCAAACAGAAAAACCCGACTTTCAACGGAAATAGTTCTACCTCTCTGCTGAATCGGTGGAACTGAGAGAACCTGAACTTGCCCCCCTGACTGAGGTGGTGCTATAAGAGCTTGCACCTGGCCTCCTGAGGTAGACCCCGTCTTCTGCCCCTTCTTTGGGCAGTTTTTCACAAGATGCCCTGCTTCACCACAATGAAAGCAACCGGTCTTCTTCTTTTTGCGACAATCCTTACTGAGGTGTCCTGGTGTTCCACAATTGAAGCACTTCTTCTTCGTCTTCTTTTTGTCACCATTGCCTTTTCCGCCCTTGCCTTGTTGTTGCTGTTGCGGTTTCTTCTGATCCCCCTTTTTCTCTGGTGCCTTAGAATTCTTATCATCCTCATGCATAAGTGCCATGTAGACAAGCTTCTCAAAAGTGGCCCCCATAGGAATGTGAGTCATAGCTATTCCTTGCAATGGTTCGTTCAAGCCTCTAACGAACCTCAAAGCCTTCTTCTCCGGTGTATTCACCAACTCTATGCCAAACCTTGCTAATTGATTGAATTTGTTGACATATTCTTTCACCGTGAGATTCCCTTGCTTCAAATTCAAGAACTTCTCCATAAACAGATTCTCTTCCGCCCTTGAGAGAAACTTAGCCCCAAACCTTTGCTTAAAATCTGCCCAAGAGTCAACAGGGCGTTCTCCATTAGTGACCTCCCACCAGAATGAGGCCTCTCCCTTCATTAACCAAGCCGCCAACTTGACTTTCTTTCCCTCTTCCACTTCAAAGATATCTAGCAACTCTTCCACTTCCTTAAGCCAATCTCTAGCCTCTACGAAAGTCTCTGAACCAAGAAAAGGTTTTCCTCCTATAGCCTTGAACTCCTTGCAAACCTTAGCAAAATTATCCACTCTAGGCTGAGGAGGAGGAGCGGTTGTCTCTGGTGTAGTAGCATTGGCCGGACCCGCAGCCGCGGCCCTAGCCTCTTGCAACCTCCTATACCATAGTGGTATAACTAAACCCTCCGGGATGTTAAGATCTTCAGCCATGCTGAAACGAAAGAGGAAAGATTCAAAAAGGAGATTCCGAAAGATAAAGATATGGCTATTGGGGATTATGCTTTTCTTTTTCAAAAACTTTTTCTCTTAGAAGACATGCTTTTGAAAATACTTTCTTCGAAAATACTCTTAGAAAATAGTTTTTCTCAAAAATTTTATCTGTTCTGGTAACCTTAAGCTCTGATACCACGTGTAACACCCCACTCCCGCTATGATCACTCACTAAGGGAATGCCATAGCATCGGTGGAGTATTTTAGTGAATATAGAACAGAAAAATTACAACAAGACAGATATAAATAGTACTTGAAATTTTAAAACATCATCTCATAACAGCGGAAGTAAAACATGTCTGGTTACATCATAAAACCACAATAAAGGTCAAGTACAATATCCATCAAAATAAAGAAGTACATAATCCCACTCTCATACAATAGCCAAACAAAAGAAAAGATAACTGGATAACTGGAGCTTTACATCTATCCAAGCTCCTAAAGACTGGAACAGCAATCCGATCAAGCTCCACTACTGCTAGGATCCACCGTAGGACCTGAGGGTTGGGAAAAAGATAAAAACAACAGGGTCAGACATAAGTCTGAGCGAGTCCTATAACTTTAACAATACAATCGTTAAAGTAACCAGAGAAGACATAAACTGATATACGGTAACATATAGGGATGAATGGCTACCCTAAGCAGTCAACTAAACGAAGATAAAGGATAAAGACGCATCTACCCTCCCTAAGGTAAATTACTAAACTGCACCACACCAGTCGTTCCTAACTTAAAGGTTGATCCCACCCAAGGACTTATAAAATTTACTAATTAGTACCTGCGTACCCCTAGGTGACCAAGTAGGCGCCACGGGGCCCTACAATCCACTAGGTGTACACACTACTTCCCATTCGATCGGCTCCCTAACGTAGATACCCGTGCTGGCCCCACCGTGGGATGTATCATTCCCCAATGTGGCAACCTGATGAAACTAAAGGTGCACGGCTTATATCTACTCGATGCAACAACGGCTTACCTACCAGCCCGGGCCCACTCACGCATATGAAGCCCGTTGGACTTGCGTTGCCACCGCTAACCCGTTTGCCTCTTACAGTCAAGCCCAGTATGCGTGTCCCGTCCTCGACATGGGTCGAGCCCACAAAGATACGTATGGGTTACTGGTTGAAATGGGACTCCACAAGCTACCCACCTAAGCTTGTCCCTTTTTCTAGTATATCCCACTTAACCCTTTAATCATGTTTTAATTACATGTTCTATTTTGGTTAAGTATTCTAATCGTATTTTCTATTGCCACCCAAGGCAACCACTAGATTTTCTCATGCCACCCAAGGCACCCACTTAACCCCTCATGTCCCTCTACATGCTAATGTGGTTAAGTGTTTCTTAATTAATTAATTAAGAACGTAACCTTTGTAAAGACCTCTCACATTAGACTGTCTTTTATGACCGCTGGTTAAGCCGGTTGGGTCCGGGCAGCCTTATGTCATAACAGAGTCTAACCTCGTGTCTTTACATTAATTACGTATTTAGTTTGTGCCTAAGACCTCTCACATTGGGCTAACATTTGTAGCAACTGGTTAAGCCGGTTGGGTCCGGGCAGTTTTACGCTACAACTGAGTCCAACCTCGTGTCTTAGTCAATTAATTACACCTAATTAATCACCCTCATAATTTTATATTAATTATCCCTAATTAATCAAGTTTTCTTAACATGGGTAGACCTAACTTAATAGGTAAATTCCCATGGGGTAGACCTAACTCAATAGGTAAATTCCCAACACATAGTATGGGTACACCTAACCAAATAGGCAAATTCCCATACTATGTTTATTTATTTTGTGTTATGCATAATTATATTAATTTCACACAATCTTATTAACTTATGCATTTAATTACCCCATCGTTCCCACGTAATTTCGTTCATGATATAACACATATAAAAGGTGTCAACTTGCATATGAATGAACATGTTTCAAAGGTGCCATCTTGCATATTAACAAACACATAACTTGCATATGAACTTGCATAACATGTCACATAACTTGCATATAATATGTCACATAACTTACATATTCATTTTGCATAACAAACTTGCATATTAGCTTATAGACTTGCATAATGTGTCATCATGAACTTGCATATTAATAAACATGTAACTTGCATATTTACATACATGTAACTCGCATATTAACAAACATGTAACTTGCATATAAAGAAACATGTAACTTGCATATTTACATACATGTAACTTGCATATTAACAAACATGTAACTTGCATATTAACAAACATGTAACTTGCATATTTACATACATGTAACTTGCATATTAACAAACATGTAACTTGCATATTTACATACATGTAACTTGCATATTAACAAACATGTAACTTGCATATTAACAAACATGTAACTTGCATATTTACATACATCATATTAAACTTGCATAAGCTTACATACTCAACATGCATAAACATAAGATTAATGCTAACATCATATCATATGATTCAAAGCTCATTAACCCACATACAAAACCATAAATCTCATCACATCTCATCTAATTAGTTTACCAAAAGATCATCAAAGTGATAGAAACTCACAACTAGCAACTTTGAACACCAAATGAAGAAGATTAAGATGCTAAGAAGGGATTAGAAGTTGATTAGAGAGTGATTAGTATGCAACCCTCTTCATAAAATTAGTGGAGGCCATGAGAGCTAGCATTTTGCCATAGTTTAGTCACTAGGTTTAATTATGAATGAATTAGGGTAGGTTAGGGTCTTATTTATAGATTAGGCAAGTGTTTTAGGCCATAGGATTAACCCTAGATTCAATCCAAGCCATCAAAGCATGTCTTGGGGAAGAAGTCAAGTGTAGGAACCATCTAGGGCCTTTAGATTAAAGATGGACCATGAGAACCATTCAAATGCAAAATCTGCACTTGAGCGAATCGGCCCACGGGTTGACAGCCAAACACCCTGGATTAACCCCTAGTCGACCCAGCGGGCTCGGGTCGACTTCAAAAATCGGCCGGTTCGGTTATTCCCCTCTCCCAATTCGCTGTTTTGAGCATTTTTGCATATTTATTTATTAAATTTTCAATTATATATATATATATATATCAATATATATATATATATATCTACACAACCCATTTCACTTAATTAAGTATACTTTAATTTGGGAATTTTCGTGAAACTTCGCGAGGCCATATCTTGGTCATACGGACTCCGATTTTCGAAAACTCGGACTCTATTTCGCGTATTTTTCCGAGACGAACACAATGGCATAGCCCGTTTCCCTTGATTCCCATTTTAGAATTAAATTCTGCCTCGATTTATGTTATTACAGGTTATTGAAAATACGGGTTGTTACAATAAGTCTACCCCTAATGCCTATAGAAAAATGCTCCAAAATTTTGAAGTAAATTAGGTAACTCTGTTACCTACAATAGATTTTGGAACACCATGGAGTCTTACTTTTTCTTTCATGAAAATTTGGGCTAATCTAGGAGCTGTTATATCACTCTTGATTGGTATAAAGTGTGCCACCTTGGTTAGCCTATCTATTATCACCCATATGTTGTTATTACCCCTCTTTGATTTTGGCAAACCATTAATAAAATATTTGGAAATACCTTCCCATTCCCAATGTGGAATTTCTAGAGGTTGCATTAGCCCTGATGGCTTCTGATACTCTGCCTTTACTTGTTGTCAGACCATACATTCTGCTACATAAACTCTTACTGCCTTTTTCATTCCCTTCCACCAGTAAATCCTTTTTAAGTCATGGGACATTTTTGTATCCTCTGGATGGATGGTATATTTAGTTTTGTGGTGTAAATCCAAGATTTTATTTTGCAATGCTTCTAGATTTGGTACACAATGTCTTCCCTTGTATCTAAGGTACCCTTCATTGTCTATCACAAAATTTTCTTCTTGAGAATTTTGGTGTAACTTTTTTTTTCTCCCTCAAGAATGGGTCTAAGTCTTGTGCCTTTCCTATCTGATCCACCAATTCAGACTTTATAGTGATCAAACTTATTTTCCCAAAAGACAAATTTCCTCCTTCCATATCCATGTTTTGAATTCTTGAAGTTTCTACTTCCACATCAGTGAGGGCAGTTAACCATTTGAATTCTTCTATCATCAAAGTGGCAAGCTTTGCATGTTTCCTACTTAATGCTTCAGCAACCCTATTTGCCTTACCTGGAGTGTATAAAATGTCCAGATCATAAGCAGCAAAAAATTCAGCTCATTTATGTTGCCTAATGTTCAATTCTTTTTGGGAAACAAATCTTTTAAGGATATATGGTCAGTAAGTAATTCAAACTTTGCTCCTAATAGGTAGTGTCTCCATAATTTAAAGGCATAAACCACATCTACAAGCTCAAAGTCATATGTTGCATAATTGGCTTCACTTGGCTTCAACTGCCTAGATGCATAGGCCACTACCCTATTTTCTTGCATAAGGACTGCCCCTAAACCAAATCCACTATCATCAGTGTATACCACAAAACCTTCATTAACCTCTGGTACCTTTAATACTGGAGCTTTAACTAAAGCCTTCTTTAATTTGTTAAATGCCTCCTCACATTTCTATGACCGTACATAAGGTTGATCTTTCTTGGTTAACTTGGTGAGTGGGATGCCTTTCTTTGCAAAATCATTTATTAATCTTCTATAATAACCAGCCATCCCCATAAATGGTCCTACATCAGTTACATTTTTAGGTCTTGCCCATGCTTATATTGCTATGACTTTGCTAGGGTCTACTAAGATACCCTCCTCACAAATAACATGGTCTAAGAATTTTATTTCATTCTTTTAGAATGAATACTTTGCAAATTTAACCTTTAAGTTTGCTCTCTCGATCTACTTAGTACCATATGCAGATGCTTCTCATGATCAGTAACAGATTTTGAGTAAATTAAAATATCATCAATAAATATCAACACAAATTTATCAAGATAATCTCCGAAAATCCTACTCATTAGATCAACAAAGTTTGAAGGTGCATTTGTGGGGACAAATAACATTTCTAAAAATTCATACAAGCTATATCTAGTATTAAAAGCTGTGTACTTAACACTACTTTCCTCCACATTCATCTGGTGAAACCCTGATGCCAAGTCCAACCAAGAAAATATTTTTGCTCCATTTGATTGATCAAAAAGATAATCTATTCTAGGTAAGGGGTATTTATTTTTAATATTCATAGAGTATAATCCCCTATAATCTACACACATTCTCAGGATTTCATCACTTTTCTTCACAAATACTACCGGTGATCCCCAATTGGAGCTACTAGGCCTTATAAAACTCTTTTGTTCTAATTCCTTAAGTTATTTTTTCAATTCAATAAGCTATTTTGGCCCCATTCTATATGGCTTTTTGATTATGGGGCTCACACCTAGTTGCAAATGTATTTGGAACTCCACTGATCTATTGTGAGGGATGCCATTTATTTCTCTAAATACATCTATGTATTTTTTTAACTATGGGCATGTTCTCCATTTTTAATTCATCTTCTCATAATTTATTCTGGACAAATGAGTCCCAACAATTTTTCTAGTTGTTTCACACAAGAAAATTATTCTATTTCCTTGAGGGTTTGTAATGATACTATAGAATTTCCCAAATTAATTATTGCACCATACTGTTTTAACCAATCCACACGCAAAATAGTTCTTATTTCTGGGTAGTTCAAAACAAATAAGTAAGAAAGGAACACATTCCCACCTATATTCAATTCTAGTTGCATACATCTCATGTCTATCCTACAAGAATAAACCAAAGGGCTTCTAATATGTAAAGGTTAATCAACTATGATCACTGCAACAAAAATCACTTTTAACCGCAATCAAAGACAACATTTATTACTAATTGCTAGTGAAAGTTGGTTTAAAATGTAAATTAATATAATTCACATGCTGAGACTGTAAGTACATAGACAAGCTTCTCCAAAACGCTAACATTTCATTAGCGCGGTAAAATTTTCACTTGCCGCTCTCAAACTATTCATATTTCCCCAAATTTTTCCCTTGCCACCTCACTCCATTGATTTCCCTCTCGTCACTCCTCTTGTTTTTTCATGAAATTATTCTGATTTCCCTAAATTCATCAAAAATTATCTGCTTTCAAAATTTACGCAACAGATTTTCTTGTTTTCCCTCTCATCTCTCTTATCGGTAGTTTCATCTATCTTTAATTTTTCAAAATTTGATTTTCTTCTTTAATTTATTACTCCCTAATTCGTATTGCCCTAACGTTCTTCACTGAAAAACATTTTGTTTTTCATCTTCATACTGCCTTGATTCTTGTGTAGTTTTTTTAACTACTAGCAATTTAGTTAATTGTCTATGTCATTTTTTAATTGTTTTTTTAACTAGATCGTGGAGCGATTTCAGTTTTGCTAATCAAATTGCTTATAAATTTTTTTCATTTTTTTCGGATGGTTCATATTCTGGTCTGGTAGAGTTGAGTGTTGACTTGGGTTTTACTATCAAGCAAGGGAATTGCGCAGGTAACAGTTTTAGTGTCATTGATATTGAAAATTGTTATAGACTTTTAGGTCAGATGTTGTTCCACTGGTAGGTTTATTTGATAGAATTTGTGTATATTTTAATCCACTGGTAGGTTTATTTGATAGCATTTGTGTTTGTTTTAATCACTGGTAGGTTTATTTGATATTAGTTGATAGGATAAACACTAGTAGGTTTACTTATAGTATTTGTGTATGTGCCTCGTATCTTAGTTTTTAATCCGCTAGTTGGTTTATTTGACTAGTATTGTGTATGTTTTAATCCGCTGGTAAATTTATCAGCTAGGTTAACAAACATGGAATTATTGATTCTAAGGATGTTTTAATCCACTGGTAGGTATATTTGATATTTGATAGTATTTGTGTATGTTTAAATCCACTGGTAAATTTATCTAGGATAAACAATAAGATTAGAAGGGTGTAATTTAATTGACAGAGAGCTTTCCAATGTTGATGTCTAGTGGTAAAGTCGTAAAGGTTACGCGATACACGTAAACAATGAACAATTTACTTCGTATATAAAAGTTAAAATCATCGTAGCATCTGCAGAGTGAAGTATAAATTGAGAGGAGGAGCGAAAATAAAAACATCGATCCCTCTCACCTTTCTAGCAGGCAATGGAAGGATTGATATTTTCTGTTTTTTTATAAATCTATAAACCGTTTTTTAGGGATTCAAAAACACCTCTAAATCATAAATGGGTTTTGGAACTCCGTTTATAGATCATCTCTTAGAAAAATAAAAGGATAACACCCCCATTTCAATTTAATCCCTATGCTCTTATCACCTCGGCTCGACCAAATGCCTTTCATTAAAATTTCAATTGGGTCTTTACGCATTAATATGGTCTTATATGTCTTAATTGTAGCAAGGAAGCTATCAGAAAACAAACATGGAATTATTGATGACTAAAGAACCCAAACTTTGTGACCACTATAAGGCTACCTCCAGGCACAGGATTCAACTTTTAGAATCAGGAATTAAATTTTTTCTCTTCCACAGTGAATTCAATTCCCCTTGAAATTTACAGTTTGGATTTTGGAAGATGATTCTTGTTCGGATGCTCTTTCAATAATGTTCAAAATCAACACTTACTAAATGAGCTTTTAGCGTCTACGGTTGGACATCAATCGAAACTATTTATGCCAACATTTAGTTCCACATTGTTATAGAATATCAAAAAATACATAAATTAAATTAATAAATCATATATGCATTTATTTTACCATTGTATTTTTATCAGAAAGATATAGAGAGAAAATAACCTAATATTGTTCAGTAGAAACTCTTTCTTTAGACAATGGTAAGTTTCACCATCCACTTAAAATCAAATTCTAAAGAAGATAAGTTTTGTGCTTCAGAGCTTCCATCTCCAACTTGTCAAATCCGCCACCACCCTAATCTCAAGTTTACCTGAGAATCTCGATTTTAAGCTGCTGCTGATTTTTTAAGAGAAAGTGCTTTTAAAAAAAAAATTAAAATGCAGTTTTTGATGAAGTACTATATTTTTACTTTTGTTTAAGAAATGCAATTTATGTATTTTTATGTTTAAAGGATTGCAGGTTTCATTTTTTTTCAGAGTTGCAGTTTTTTCCCCTTTCTGAATTGCATTTTTTTCAGTTGGAAGTGCCTTTTTTTGTTGAAGTAGGTTTGTTCTAAAACCCAAACTGTAGTTTTACAACTTTTTTTTTTCAGTATGATATAGTAACGACCCGAAAAATAATAACCAATTTAAAATTTTTTATTTGGCTATTTTAATGAATTTGAAATATTTAAAATGACTTATTTTAAATAATAACGACTAAAAATTTATTTAAATCGAAGTTAGAACGAATAAATTTATTTTAATTATATAACAAGCCTGAAATGGCGCGACAGTTTGAAAATTGACTTTGAACTTTGACTGAATGTACAGGATTCAAAATAAACCTAATTTTAGTGAAACCAAAAATATTTAAATCTATTTGAAAATATCTTTCTAACGAATCAGAAAAATCGAAATTTCATAGCGGGATTCAAAAGTTATGGCCGATTGAATATTCAGAGTAGTCGCTATGAAATTTAATATAAATATAGCCCATAAAAGTAGACATGTTGTAAAAGACCTCCATTTTCGACGAAATCACTTTGGTTCAATCCGAAATGTCAAATTATTGCTAGGTACAAATTCCATAATTTTTGGAATTAATATGTGAGCGTGGCAAAGGAAAACGCGTTCGGTAATTTTAGTTCGAGTTGGATCAACTAGAAAAAGTCTATTTTTCAAATGGCCTCCAAATTGGATGAAATTAATTTTTGGCACCGTATCGTCCCAACATAGCTAGATTTATTTTTTGGGAATTTTTGGAATCAGTATGTGGCTCTGGCAAATTAAAATGTACGTTCAAATCAAAATTTAAATATTTTATATTTTAATTCGAAGAACAACTGACTGAAACAGTCGAATGGGTTACGAAACATATTCCATTGTGTTCAGAATGGGGGTATTTAGCTAGGGGCAATAGTCAATGGGTTTGATTTGGAGTTCGTATGGAGAAACCCTAATTTTCAAATTAATATAAATACGGGCCAATAGAATTATTTCTTTCAAAATTTAATTTTATAAAAAAAAATCAAAAAGCCCCCGATACCCCTTCATTCGATGGCGGCTACGAGTTCCATCCATCTCTGCCATATTCCGGCCAAACCGTTCATCGTTAGCCCTTGCCCTAGTTGAACTTTATGAAGATCTCTCTCCCCACTTCAAATTTATACCGACTACACCCCCTTGTCTCATATCTATCGAGAACCACCCCTCCGAAGCCACAAACTTTAGTTCACCGCCGTGCCTCGACCGCTGCGTCGAGGTGGGCCCACCAGACATCAATAGCCGTGCCTCTCCGAGCTCTAGAGCGTGGCGCCAACTGATTTCAACCTCGTGCGACGGATTTGGCATAAGATCAAAACCCTAGTTTGAAATATTCTGAAAGGTAGCGGCCAGGGTTTTTAATTAAAGGTTATAACACTTTTAAGTGATGTTATTTATGATTTTAGTATAAAAATCATATCTTTAACATAAGTTATCAAAATCCAGTGAAACCAGAGATATTGGACTCGTAGAGACGTCATCTACATTCTAGAAGAAGCTAGAACGCATTCGGAGCTCGCTATAATTTAAGAACGATTAAAAACCAATGTGAGACTTCTAAATTCAAATTGGAATGGAAATGCGTTGTATAAATTATATAAGCGAAGTATAAGTTATATACGCGTTGTATACCTCATGTATGAGCGTTGTATAAGTTATATGAGCGATCTATAAGTTATACATGCATTGTATAAATTATATATGCATTGAAAAGGAATTGAAATGGAAATGAAATATATTTATATACGTGTGTGTATGTATATATACTCCCTTTGTCCACAAACCATGGATGATATGAATTGATTGTGATTGGCATGAAAATTTGTTGATATTGCGAATGGTTGATTACGGTTGTTTGTGGTTGAAACAAAATTGGATTAGTTTGTGGAAAAATTCACTATGATATGAAAAATGGTCAAAATGTTTAGATTATTGGAATAAGCCCCTTAGTGAACGCCGCGAGGTCTAAGGTAGTGCGAGGAGCCGTACTCGGGACGATGCCGGTTTTAAACCCCTATCGTTATGCTGCCAAAATTTTCTGAAATATTCCTGTGTTAGAATTATATTCATATGTTGAAATATATTCATGTGTTGATAATTTATTCATGATTGAAGTAAATTGCTTAGATAATAAAATTCATATTTTTATTATGTATATGAAGTTCATAAAAAAATTCATGTTTGAAATGAATTGGTTAAACAACAAAAATCACATTTTTATTGCATGGTCGACTCACTAAAAATGCCTATGTGTTGAATAAATGGACTGAACAATAAAATTAACATTTTTACTGTGTATATAGAGTTCTAAAAATATTCATCATTGGAATAAAAGAATGGAACAATAAAATTAACATTCTTATTGTGAATATGAAGTGTTAAAACATTCATGTGTTGAATAAATATTTTGAATGATAAAAATATCATTTTTATCAAGTTACGACTCACTAAAAATACACATGTATTGAAACAAATGTTCGTTTGTTATAAATATTATTTTTAACATGTTTATGAACTAAATAAAGTATTCATGAGTTGAAACATATTTTTGTTCGCTAAAAATATCATTTTTATACAATGCATGAAGTGTTAAAAATAACCACGTGTTGAAATAAATATTAGTTCATGGATAATATTATTTTTAACATGTATATAAATTGTTAAAAATAACCACATGTTGAAATAAATATTAGTTCATGGATAATATTATTTTTAACATGTATATGAAGTGCTAAAAATAACCATTGGTAAGCTTGAAGTATTATTTTTAGCTTATTTATGCATATATATACATAGGCTAAACAGGAATATGGATTAGCTGTTGAGTAAAGAATTTATTTTCGTGCCCGACAAATAGGTAAGCCTTAATGAGTTGGCTGCGCAATTTTTTTATTATTATATAAAGTTCTATGGGTGCCATTGGATGCGGAGTGCTGGTTGTTCTGTGTGAGATTTTAAACGTCGCCATAGGATAGTAACAATTAATTTTGAACAACACTACATGGCATACTGCGTGAAAATAGCATACTCTATCATATACCACATAAGCATTTGGAGATTATGTGACGAGGTTGAAGATTTACCATACAAGCGAAAGGCTTGTATGGCGATGACTATGTTTCAGGTTGAACCGAAGACTAATATGGACTATATAAAATGTAATGGTAAATTGTCTGATTAATAAAAACCCCGCACGAGTCTGGAGTTGACAATAATCACGTCTCTCTAGTCATTAAGGCACAAGAATTATTTATAAGGTGAAGAGAATTTATTCTCTGGAGTCATTATCCATACACACTCCCCTGTGGACACAAAGTAATATAACTCAAAATATGTGTGTACTTTCTAGGATTTATTGGGTGCCTAATACGACCTAATAAATTTCCAAACCCCTTCCCGTACAAATGAGGTTATGGTGAAATTTTCGGAAATTTCAAGACGTTAGCCATATTTTTGAAGTACAAACGATTTGAAAATCGTCCAATGAATTATATTTGTATATATATAAATATAAATTAAATAAAACGAATCAATCCCCTGCAATTCGCGTTTTGAAATCATAATTTTAAACGATTATACCGAGAGATCCGACCATCGGATTTTCCCGAAACCGGAACCTTGAGTTCGCTTTGGAAAGATCTTTCCAACAATATAAATTTTGTTAAGATCCGACGGTTAGATTTTCAGATATGTGTAAAACAAATATGAAGAAAAACAGCGTCAGTGCCACGGCACGACCTAAAAAGTCGTTTAATTAAATGGAGCTATTTTTAAATGAATAAAAATAGCGATATATCGTTATAAAATATTATAAGCGATATGGAGCGGAAATAAAACAATTTTACTTGGTTTGCTTGATATTTGATGGTTGAATGTGTTCAACATGAAAATTATATTAAAGAACTGAAATGTGGATGTCGGATAATTTAACTACGGAAAGAATTGATTTAAATTCTAGAATACGTGAATTATTTGAAAAGGCCAAGTTAATTCTCATTTCAAATAATTGATCGATGAATAAATGTCGAAGATATGAAGACGATGCAAGACCAGTGATCTTCACATCGTGTAGATTACTACTAATGCCTTTGAGATGGGTAGCTCCCTTGATGAGATCACAGTGGTAGTGGTCTGGACGTACTTGTTGATCATCCGTATGTGCGAGGGCCTCTCTTCCGTATTGGACATATGGAACGAGGAATAAGGTGCCTTCGATTTCATTCAGACCCAGAACAGACTTGTAAATGGATGTGTGTCTGATGTGTACTCCGTGCTGTATTTGTTGATCTCTACTAAATATACATCTGTTTGGTGGTGGAGAATTTATTCTCTTGCTTAACGCTATTGTAACAACCCGAAAAATCCAAACCAACTTAAAATTTTTATTTTGGCTATTTTAATGAATTTTGAATATTTAAAATGAATTATTTTAAATACTAACGACAAGACATATATTTTGAATAGAATTAGAATGTATATACTTGTGTGAATCGACGTTAGAATATAAATATTTATTTTAATTATAAAAGAAATTGGAAATGGCGCGGTAGTTTGAAAATTCGATTTCAAATTTCAAATGAACGTACAAGATTCAAAATAAACCAGATTTTAGTGAAACCAACAATATTAGAATCTAGTTGTAAATATCTTTCCAATGAATCCGAAAATTTTAAATTTCATAGCGGGAATAAAAAGTTATGTCCAGTTGAAAATTCAGAATAGTCGCTATGGAAATATAAGCCTTAAAAATGGGAATTTTGCAAACGACCTCCGTTTTCGACGAAACCACTTTTGTTGGATCCGAGATGTAAAGTTATTGCTAGATTCCAACTTTCATAATTTTTGGGATCAATATATGAGCGTGGCAAAGCAAAACGTGTTTTGACTGTTTCAGTCAATTTGGATCGACCAGAAAATGGCCATTTTTCAAACAGTCTCCAAATTTGACAAAATTAGTTTTGTTAGGACCGTATCGTCAAAACATAGCCAGATTTGTTTTTTTGGAATTTTTGGGGTTCGTATGTGACCCCGGTAAACTCAAATGTGCGTTCGAATTCAATATATAGATTTATATTTTGATTTTGACGGAAACTGATCAAAACTGTTGAATTGGCTTACTGGACATATCCCATTGTGTTCGGAATGGGGGTAATTAGCTAGGGGTGACAGTCGTTGGGTCTCGAAAGGGGTTCGAACGAAAAGTCAACTTTATGGAAATTAAATTACATAAATAAATTAAATATTAATTTTTACAAAACCCCCCGGATTTTCTCTTTCCCCGATTCACTTTCAATAGAAAAAAAGAAAAAAAAACCCTCGTCTTCGAAGCCGCCTCCCTCCCCAACCTAGTCGCCGCCACTGGAGGACCTAAGACGCAATCGCACCACTAGAGCCCGCCGCCTCCCTTCCATCTCAGGCGAACCCCATTCCTCCCCTCCACAGTGTCGCGCCCAGACCCACGAGACCCCATAGCCGCTCAAGACCGTCGCGCCCCACCCACTTCGATTTCCGCCCAAATCGAGGCCTCCTCCACCTCTGACCGCGCCACTGCCACCTCCTCGACGTGCGCTCCACATAGCACCCCTCCTTCGAGCAGAAAAGTGAGTTTTCTGACTTTTTTATGTTAATATAAAAAAAATCTGATTTTTTTAGTATAAAAATCCGATTATTTTTAGTGTATAAGATTAGATTATATAAAGTTATTATTTTTATTATATAAAGATCTTAAAAAAAAAGAAAAGATTATATCTTTAAAAGAGAAAAGATTATATTTTTATAATAGAAAGATATATTTTTAAATAGTATAAAGATTTGATTTTTAATATTAGAAAGATTCAATTTTTATATATTCATTAGCGATAGATCGATTCGATTTTCATATATTCATTAGGGATAGAAAGATTCGATTTTATTTATATAGTAGCGGTATAAAAATGTGATTTTTATCTATGTAGCGTTGTTATAAAAATATGAAATTATTTTTAGAAAGATAAAAATATAATTTTTAGCCTATGTATATTATTTATAAAATAATCATAACAAGAAATAATTATTGATTGGTTAAAAATGTAGTTTTTAACATAGGTATACTACATAGATTGACAATCAAAGCACGGTGGAGTGGATCCCAAAGGTGAGAACTTCTCACTTTAATTTTATTTTCTAGTTAAAATATATACTAGGATGCAGACGGTGCTTAGCAGCACCCGACATCCGTCGTCCACAAACCATGGATGACTTGTTTGATTATGATGTGTTGTGACAATTGAATGATGTGGAATGATAAAATATATTCATATGTTGAATGGAAAATATTCATGTGTTGAATGGAATAATATTCATGTGTTGAAATAAAGTATTTTGTAGTTAAAAATATAATTTTTAACGTGTATATGAATAAAATAAATATTCATTCACAAATCGAACGATTTGTTTATGTACACCCATTTGACTGATATTGATTCCGACGATATATTTTACACATTGCCCAACTATACAAATAATAATCAGTGTTTGTTGTTGACCCTCCACGGGTGTTGGGATGATGTTGGACATACACTAATCCCAATATTTAGTTGTATGTCCATCGACTGGTTGACAAGCTATGGTAAGCATTAATTATTCATATTTAATGCTTATGCTGTTGTGTAATGCACACTAGATGATGGTTGACTGTGTTTGGTTATTGTTGTGTACATGTGTGTATGAAATCCATATAAATCAAAGTATATGGTAACTGACTGTGTCGGATTCCAGTTCAGAAAGGATGAATATTTTAAAATAATATTCAGTAAAAGAGAAAAAAAATCTGATTGTGTGACAAAAAGGAATTTCGCTCGATCTGAACCAGTCGCTAAACCGATCTAGACTGTTCGAAACGCCTGATTATTTTGAGAACAAGACAAAATAGAATGCAGACGGAAGAACATTTCATTGTATATTACAACAATACATCAGATTACAAGAATATACAGAGTATAAATGAATATTACACAGAAATATCAGAGATTTAAATTACATTTAAATACATAGCAGCGGAAAATAATACAATACACAACTAGAAGAGATATACGGATACAAAGCTTTCCGGATATCATTCCAGCTGTAAACCAGGATCCTGTGAATATAAATCTGCAAAACCAAAACTACTAGCTGCCCATGTCAAAATAAGGGCACCCAGAGTTTAGGTTAAAACAATAAACTCTAGGTCAGTCATGTGACTGGTGTGAGAACTAAAACAGTTATTAATCTTTTTTTTTTAAAAGTTAGGTAAATCAAGGGACCACGCCGTATAACACGGAACGGGTTTCCTCCCAAGAATACCAGTGCATAAAACAAACAGCGCAATGCTAAATAAAGAAAAATGAAGCTATTATAAGACCCAGGTCCCATCACACAATGCAACGCAAGCCGGAGGATAGGGTTTTTACCTTATAATAGCCAAGAATGCTTGATACGTTTAAAAGAAATCATTTGATACAATTATAAGTGTATAGTGTATAAAACAACTTCAAATCATAAGTATCAATCATAGGCGGCATGAATGCCCCATACCACTATGTCGCCATATATAGGTTATACAATCAAAATCGCAAAGTCACGTATTTGGAAATTGGGTTTCCATCTATGAACCGAGGCAAAAGATAGTCCTCAACCGATTCGAGACGCTCTAGCCCGCCCCTCAGGAACAGCCGCAACTGCCCCTTGGATCGTCAGGGCCGGTCCACCGATGTGGATTATTATGCCTGAACACTACGTTTCCCCTCCCTTTGGGGGCGTAAATGAGCCAACGAATGACTCCATCGGACCCGGATCGTCCGATCAAACCGAGGCGCCTCGCAACAGCAACAACCACACATGTGAAAAGTATATAAATGTCAGGGCTGGTAGGTCACTGACACCACCCTAACTAGAAAGAAACGCATGCCCTCTCTGATGTCCTCTCCTGTTTTTGGTTCACAACCGGGGTGTGAGGCTCGCGAATTAACGTTACACAAAGCTGTGCCACACAGGCTGTGCTTTGATCATCACCACAAGACTTTGCTTTTCAACAGAAGCCTTGATCAATTGCCACTTAGGCAAGCCACACAGGCAATTCACTCCATGCGTTTGATATCCATCAATATATAACCCCTGAGCTCGTACGTCTCAGAGAAGGGCGTTAAGCAAGAGAATAAATTCTCCGCCGCCAAACAGATATATATTTAATAGAGATCAATCACACAGACTAAAATCCAATGTCAGACACACAGTCCATTTACATGTCCGTTCTGGGTCTGAACGAAACCGGAGGCACCTAGTACCCCGCATATCCATCGATCTCCAAGTACGTCTGGACGATCACCAATTGTTTCCATCTTCTTGGGTGTACAGCCCAATCAAGATCATCAGTAATCACCCAAACGACGTGAAGACCTCCGGTCTTCAACCACCGTCTTCATCTTCGACTTATCGTCGTATCAATTATTCAGAATGGGATAAACCCGGTCTTTCCGAATAACTCGCGTATATTTTAAATAAGTGTTACACAAACACAACATACGCCTCATTCCAATTCATCAATCACTAACCGTAAATTGATCAAGAGAATAATTCCCCAAATATTAACCCCGAAGGCCGAAACCAACATCAGATCAATATCCAGAAAACCGTTCTGCTTAGCTAACCGACAGTTAGTTTCTAAATTTCACATTCATAGGGAAAGGTTCCCATTAATTTTATCAAAGATAAATTCTTTAGTTTATCCTTTAATCTACTTTTGAATTTCGATTCAACTAGTCGGGATTAACGAACCTTACCGAAGTAATCATTTGTTCTAATTTCCCAATCCCAACCTATTCATCCCATGAAGTAAAACTGGTTATACTTCATATCTAACACCACGGTGTTATCGGTAAATTCAATTACCATTTCACGTTCAAATCTAATTAAAGATTTAACTTACGCCTGGAGCAAAACTGGTGATACTCCATCCTCGATCATTTCAATCTAATTAAAGATTCATTAAAACTCCACTTTGTTTTAATCTTTAACGGGGTTAAAGAATCAGTGTCATTTAAAACACGGTTCACGATGAACCCAAAATCACGTTTGATATTAAACACAAGGCTCTGAATAGAAAATATACCGGCTTATATTCAATATCAAATTCTACGACTAACAAATATCGTATTGGAAATAACGATATATATATATATATATATATATCTTTCAAATTCCCATAACAATATCTGTATCATCACAAAATCCCACATCGAAATATTCCGAAGACAATTTCGATTCAAATCCATTCCAATATAATTATTGGAAATTCTGGTTATTTTCGAAACTATTTCAAATCCAATTTATTTATTTAAAAATAAATAGAATTATTATTCTAGTTCAAAACTATTTCATTTCGATAAAAATCTATTTTTATCTTTTCAAATATGGAGTTTTTCATACCAAATCTTCACAAATCATTTCTTATGATTTCACACAAATTATTACTATTTTTAATAATTTTATCAAGGCCTGTACAGTCGATTTCCATCAACGGCCATCGAACTGCACTTATAGCGACCTTTTTCAAATTTGATTTTGACATAATTCCAAATCCAACCGTTAGATTTCAAATTTCTAATATTCATTAGAAAGCGCTTTTCGATACGAACCTAACGGTTCTGGTTTTAGGAGAATCCGACGGTCGGATCTCCTGAAATATCCATTCGAAGTCAGTGGTCGAAATTCGCGAACTGCCGCGGCGCGGCGCGTTCTATTCAGGCCATTATATTATATATATAATATATACTTCGTCGATTTCCTCTTAAAACATATTTTATAAATCGTTTTTAAAATCGTTTTCAAAACGATTTCAACTTCAAATTCAGTTTCAAATCAAAATTGAATATTCCAATATAAGTTCGTTTTAAATTCGTTTCAAATCGATTTCAATTCAAATTGATTTCTAATTCAATTTCAGTTTATTTTCAATTATATTTAATTTCAAATTCGAATTCATTTCTATTCAATTTCAATTCGAATTCATTTCTATTTAATTTAATTCTAATTTCAATTCTTTTCGAAATATCAGATTTTGAAATCAACTTCGATACTCATTATAGAATGAATAAAATCGATCTAAATATCGTTCACGTCAAAATGGCGTCAATCTAATCAACACGGCTTCATATATTCCTATTTTCAAATATTCTATTTCAAATATTTCTATTTCAAATATTTCTTTTTCAAAACTGGAATGAGGCCCAATCAATTACCATATAATGTTAATTATATGGATTTTCTACAACACATGTATACAATAACAACGATGAATAATCAACCATCATCCAAAGTGCATTCTACACTGTATAAGCATCGAATATAAATATTCAACGCTTATAGCAGCCTGTCCATCAATCGATCGACATACAACTAATTATTGGGATTAGTGTACATCAAATATCATCCCAATACCCGTGTGGGGTTTCAAACAATCAAACACAAATTTTATTTGTGCAGTTGGGCGATGTGTAAAATTTATCGTCCCAATCAATATCAGTCAAATGTGTGTTTACAAACAAATCGTTCGATTTGTTTATTTTTATTTCATTTCATATACACGTTAAAAATCCTATTTTTAACTATAAAATATTTTCCATTATAAAATATTTTATTTCATTTCACATCACATCACACAATCAACTACACATCAAAATCAAACAAACAAGCATACAAGCCGTCCATGGTCTGTGGACGACGGGTGTCGGGTGCTACTAAACGCCGTCTGCATCCTAGTATATATTTCAACTAGAAAAATTAAATTAAAAGGTGAGAAGTTCTCGCAGAATTGCTAATCCAATCCCATGGCTCTTCTTATGTAGAAATCTTCGCTGTTCTTGCCTCTTGTCACTTTCTTTGCCCGTATTCTCTACATATGTAAAAATCACATTTTTACTTCGCTATTCAATATATAAAAATCGAATTTTTACTTTGCTATTCAATATATAAAAATCGAATTTTTACTTCGCTATTCAATATATAAAAATCGAATTTTTACTTCGCTATTCAATATATAAAAATCGAATTTTTACTTCGCTATTCAATATATAAAAATCGAATTTTTACTTCGCTATTCAATATATAAAAATCGAATTTTTACTTTGCTATTCAATATATAAAAATCGATTTTTTACTTCGCTATTCAATATATAAAAATCGAATTTTTACTTCGCTATTCAATATATAAAAATCGAATTTTTACTTCGCTATTCAATATATAAAAATTGAATTTTTGCTTCGCTATTCAATATATAAAAATCGAATTTTTACTTTGCTATTCAATATATAAAAATCGAATTTTTACTTCGCTATTCAATATATAAAAATCGAATTTTTACTTCGCTTTTCAATATATAGAAATCGTATTTTTTTATAGTCCTACAATATAAAAATCCTATCTTTGATATTTTTACAATATAAAAATCCTATCTTTGATATTTTTACAATATAAAAATCCTATCTTGGAATAAAATAAAAATAAAATAATAGAAAGGCAGTTTTATTCCTAATTAACATCAGGGAAAAGAAAGAAAAATAAAAATAATGCAAATAATTAAATAAAAAAACTCACAGCGTTCGTCGACTGGGGGGGTTTTTGTTTGGCGGCGGAGCTGGACGGGGGGGGGGAGGGCGAGGTGGAGAAGAAGAAGAGGGGTGGCGGCAGGAGAAAAAAAGGGGAGGGGGGAGGGTGCGTCGCGATCGACAACAGAGGGGGGGGGGGTGTCTTCGATCGGCAGCAGGCGGATGGGGGGGGGGGGGTGTCGCGCAGAGGGTAGGGGGAGGGGGTATCGCGGTGGCGCGCCGCCTGGGGGGAGGGGGTATCGCGGTAGTTAAGGTTTTTTTTAATCGAATTCTGATTTCTAATCGGGGGGGAGGGGGCAGAGGAAATAAAGGAGAGGAAGGGGAGAGATATATATATTTTTTTAATTATTTTTAATCCCAAAAAGTTGACTTTTACATACGACCTCTAAACGAGGCCCACCGCCAGTCGTCCATAGCGTATTACCCCCATTCCGAACACAATGGGATATGTATTGTAAGCTGATTCGACCATTTCGATCAGTTTCCGTTAAAATCAACATATAACTCTATATATTGAATTTGAACGCGCATTTCAATTTACTGGGGCCACATACTAACTCGAAAAATTCTAGAAAAATATTTTCTAGCTTCGTATTGACGATACGGTCCTAGCAAAACTAGTTTCGTCGAATTCTGAGACCGTTGGAAAAATGGCCATTTTCCAGTCGATTAAAATCAACTGAAACTGGTCAAACACGTTTTCTTTTGCCACGCTCACATATTGAATCGAAAAATTATGAAATTTGAAACCTAGAAATAATTTGACATCACGGACCCAACAAAAGTGGTTTCGTCGAAATCCGAGGTCATTTGCAAAATTTCCATTTTTATGGGCCTGAATTCCATAGCGACTATTCAGAATTTTCAACTGGACATATCCTTAGATTCCCGCTATGAAATTTCAATTTTTCGGATTCGTTGGAAATATATTCTCAATTAGATCCTAATGTTTTTTGTTTCACTAAAATCCGGATTATTTTGCACCCGGTATGTTCAATTGAAGTTTGAAATCGAATTATCGAACTACCGCGCCATTTTCAATTCTATTTATAATTATATATAATTATTTATATTCTAATGACGACGTATATAATATATACGTTCGAATTCTATTCAAAATAAATTTCTCGTCGATATTATTTAAAATAATTCATTTTAAATGTTCAAAATTCGCTAAAATTGCCAAAATAAAAATTTTAAACTGGCCCAGATTTTCGGGTTGTTACAGATTGTGATGTCCGATTTAGGGTGGACACGAAAATATTTAAATATATGAAGCCGTGTTGATTAGATTAATGCCATTTGGACACGAACGATATTTATATCGATTTTATTCATTTTTATAATGAATATCAAAACGGAATTGATTTCAAAATCTAATGTTTTGAAAATACTATCATTTATACATCGATGATAAGGAATATTCAATTTTGATTTAAAATTGAATATGAAGTTGAAATCGTTTTGAAAACAAATTTAAAACGATGTATAAAATACGTTTTAAATGGAAATCGACGAAATATATATAATATATATATTATATATATAATTACCTGAATAGAACGCGCCGCGTCGCCGCAGTTTGCGAATTTCGGCCATTGACATCGAACGGACATTACGAGAGATTTGACCGTCGGATTCTCCTAAAACCGGAACCATTGGGTTCGTACCGAAAAGAGCTATCCGACGAATGTAATGGATTTGAAATATAATGTTTGGATTTGGAATTATGTCCGAATCAAATATGGAAACGGTCGCTGTAAGTGCAGTTCGATGGCCGTTTATGGAAATCGATTGTACGGGCCTTGATAAGATT
The DNA here is from genome assembly GCA_030737875.1 of Allium sativum. Taxonomy (NCBI): domain Eukaryota; kingdom Viridiplantae; phylum Streptophyta; class Magnoliopsida; order Asparagales; family Amaryllidaceae; genus Allium; species Allium sativum. Next base: position 384,547,793 of record CM060916.1, on the reverse strand, counting down.
GTTAAAAATATTAATAATGTGTATAAAATCATAATAACTGATTTGGAAAAAGCTAGGATGAAAAAAATCCGTATTTGAAAGGATAAAATTATATTTTATCGAAATGAACTTGTTATGAACTAGAATTGAAAATCCAATATTTTTAAATAAATAAAATGGGTTTGAAATGGTTTTAAAAATAACCAGAATTTCCAATATCTGAATTGGAATGGATTGGAATCGAAATTATCTTTGGAATATTTCGATATTGGATTTTGTGATTATATGGTTTTTATGGAGGAATTTGGAAGATATATATATATCATTATTCCAATACGATATTTGTTGATTTTAGAATTTGATATTGAATATGAGCCGATATATTTTCTATTCAGAGCCTTGTATTTAATATTAAATTGGATTTTGGGTTTGTCATGAATGGTATCTTTAGTCATACTGTTCTTAAATACAATGGAGTTAAGAAAATTAGATATTGACTGGAGATTAGCTAAGTGGAATGGTTTCTTGGGTATTGATCTAATGTTGGTTTCGGCCTTCGGGGTTAATACTTAGGGAATTCTTCTCTTACTAATTAACGGTTAGAGACTGATGGGATTTTGGGTTTGTTGTGAACTGTGTTTTTAACGACATTCGATCTTTAACCCGATTTACGGTGAAATGTGATTTGGAATTTATAAATCTTTAATTAGATTTGAACAGGAAATGGTAATTAATTTTACCGACAACACTGTTGTGTTAGTTATGAAGTAATATCAGTGTTGCTCCATGGGATGAATAGGTTGGGATTAGGAAATTAAATAAAGGATTACTTCGGTAAGGTGAGCTAATCCCGACTAGTTTGGAAAACTTAATATGGTTTGAATGATAACCAAAGGAAGATTAAAGAATAAATTTAAAAGAACTTATCTTTGATAAAATTAATGGGAACCTTTCCCAAGTGACTTGAATATTTGAATAAAATAATATTATGAAATGGTATGAGGAGTATGTTGTGTTTTTATAACACTTATTTATTATATACGCGAGTTATTCGCAAAGGTCGGGTTCATACCCATTCTGAATAAGTGATCCGATGATAAGTCGACGATGAAGACTGTGGTTGAAGACCAGAAGTCTTCACATCGTTTGGATGATTACTGACGTCTTGATTGGGCTGTACACGCAAGACGAGGCAATAAGTGGTGATCGTCCAGACGAACTTGGAGATCGACTGATATGCGAGGGCCTCTCTCCTGTATTGGACATATGGGACGAGCAATATGGTGCCTCCGGTTCCGTTCAGACCCAGAACGAACTTGTAAATGGACTGTGTGTCTGACATTGGATTTTATTCTGTGTTGATTGATTTCTATTAAATATATATCTGTTTAGCGGCAGAGAATTTATTCACTTGCTTAACGCCCTTCTCTGAGACGTACGAGCTCAGAGATTATATATCGATAGACATCAGTCGCATGGGGTGAATTGCCTGTGTGGCATGCCTAAGTGGAAAATGATCAAGGCTTCTGTTGAAAAGCTGAGACTTGTGGTTGATGATCAAAGCACGACCTATGTGGCATATCTTTGTGTACACCAATAATTCGCGAGCCTCACACATCGGTATGAGTCAAAACGGGGATCGCGACTGCAGGGAGTGCACGACATTTCTTTTTAGCTATGGGTGGTGTCAGCATTTTACAAGCCCTGATATTTATATTATTTTTACCTGTGTGGTTGTTGGAATGCGAGGCGCCTCAGATATATCGGTCTCTACGGAGCCGATGGATAGGTCCTATAGGACCGGGAAACGTGTGTTCAGGTATAACTAATCCGCTATGTATGGACCGACCCTGAAGGTCCAAGGATTCGCCGGCGTCCGAATCCTGAGGCATTTGCTAGAGTGTCTCGAAGTCGGCGAGGATGATCCCTTGCCTCGACTCATGACGGAAATCTAATTTCCAATGCGTGACCTTTCGGTTTTGATTGTAGAGCCTAGTATTGGTGACATAGTAGCATGGGATACTATGCTGTCTATGATTGATACATTTATATTTAAAGCTGTTTTGACACTATACACTTATAATAGTATCAAATGGTTTGTTTTTAAACGTACCAAGCATGTTTGGCTGTTATAAGGTAAAACTCTATCCTCCGACTTGCGTTGCATTGTGTGATGGGACCTGAGTCTTATAATAGCTTCATTTTTTTTCAAAAAGCATTGCATTGTTTGTTCAATGCACTAGTATTCTTGGAAGGAAACCCATTCTGTGTTATACGGCGTGGTCCCTTGATTTACTCCATTTTAAAGTAAAGTTTTAAATAATTGTTTTAGTTCTCACACCAGTCGCATGACTGACCTGGAGTTTATTGTTTTAACCTAAACTCTAGGTACTCTATTTTCCACACGGGCAGCTAGTAGTTTTGGTTTTGTAGATTTATATTCACAGGATCCTGGTTTACAGCTTGAATGATATCCGGAAAGCCCTATATCTGTTTATCTCTTTCAGTTGTGTTTTGTATTATTTTCCGCTGCTATGTAATGTATTATAATATCTGATATTTATCAAATGTATATTATTTGTTCATACTCTGTATATTCTTGTACTCTGATGTAAATTGTTGTAATAAGCAATGAAATGTTCTTCTGTTTGTGTCCCGATGTGGCTTGTTCTCAACTCAATCCGGGCTTTCCTTTATGGGGAAGTTCGGGTCGTTATAGTTGGTATCAGAGCTTTGGTTTACAGAGCTCGAGAACAAGACACATTAGAACCATACGAAAGAATTCATCAGAGATTGGATTAGCAATGTCCAATAAGAATGACTCGTTAGAGATGGGATCAATAGTATCCTAGAACGAGTGTGAAGAGTAGTGTTTTTAAAATAAAAATAAAAACGAATTTTGTTTTGAAAATTTAAACCATATTATACGTATTTGAATATTATATTTTATATTGTATTTGTACAATCGAGTATATAAAGATTTTGCATATACGCCTTGCAAACGTATATTCGAAGTTTTAATATACTGGATAGATATAGAATCACACTCTAGTCTCCCGGAGACGATTCAGATGATAGTTTAGACATCATCAACATTTGTTTTTGAGTTTCGTGGGATATCTATATATTTCCAATTGACTAGCATGAGAACCAAAACTAGATAGGGTTTACTGTTGTGATTTGGCACCAAAAATATGATTTTTGACCACGTATGAAAGTTATGTGTTCGAAATGTTAACCAACTAATTGATTGCTGATTGTGTTGTATGATTACTGGTTTGATTAATTAAAATTTTGAACCATTAGCCAAATCGAATCAAAATATTGAACTAAATAGAAATTTGATTGAAATTGCATATATATATACACACACATGCATATACATTGAACAGGTAAATGTATTTGCTGTTGAGTAAAGAATTTATTTGCGTGCCCGACAAATAGGTAAACCTTAATGAGTTGGATGCACAATTTTATTTATATATTAACTCCTGTGAATGCCATTGGATGCGAAGTGCTGGTTGTTCTATGTGAGATTATAAACGTCGCCATAGGATAGTAACAATTAATTTTGAACTACACTACATGACATACCGCGTGAAGATATCATACTCTATCATATACCACATAAGCATTCGGTGTTTATGCGACGAGGTTGAAGATTTACCATACAAGCGAGAGGCTTGTATAGCGGTGACTATATTTCAGGTTGAACCGAAGACTGAAATAGACTATATAAAATGTAATGGTAAATTGCCAGATTAATAAAAACCACACACGGGTCTGGAGTTGACAATAATCATGTCTCTCTAGTCATTAAGGCATAAAAACTACTTATAGGGTGACGAGAATTTATTCTCTAGAGTTATGATCTACACACACTCCCCAGTGGACACAGAATATATCACTATGAATATGTGTATGCTTTTTAGGATTTATTGGGTGCCTAATATGGCCCAATAAATTTCCAAACCCCTCCCCGTACAAAGGAGGTTATGGCGAAATTTTTCGAAAATTTAGGGTGTTTGCCTAATTTTTGAAGAATTTTCCAATTCTTAGAAACTGAAAAGTTGAAGAATGAGAGCCAAACTGAAAGTTGAGCTGGTTTGTAAAACAACTTTCAGCTCCGTTCCATTTCGAGGATGCAAATATTTTAAGTGGCGGAGATTGTAGCAACCCAAAAAATATGAACCAATTTTATTTAGGATATTTTAATGAATTTTGAATATTTAAAATGATTTATTTTAAATAATAACGACGAGAAATATATTTTGAATAGAATTAGAGCGTATATATTTGTGTGAATTGATGTTAGAATATAAATATTTATTTTAATTACAAAAGGAACTGGAAATGGCGCGGTAGTTTGAAAATTCGATTTCAAATTTCAAATTTCAAATGAATGTACAGGATTTAAAATAAACCGGATTTTAGTGAAACCAAAAATATTTGAATATATTTGAAAACATCGTTCCAACGAATCCGAAAAATTGAAATTTCATAGCGGAAAAAGTTATGTCCAGTTGAAAATTCAGAATAGTTGCTATGGAAATATAGCCCTTAAAAATGGGAATTTTGCAAACGACCTCCGTTTTCGACGAAACCACTTTTGTTGGATCCATGATGTCATGTTATTGCTAGATTCCAACTTTCATAATTTTTGGGATCAAATATGTGAGTGTGGCGAAGTAAAACGTGTTTTGACAATTTTAGTCCCTTTGGATCGACCAGAAAATGGCCATTTTTCAAACGGTCTCCAAGTTCAACGAAATTAGTTTTGTTAGGACCGTATCGTCAAAACATAGCCAGATTTATTTTTCTGGAATTTTTGGGGTCTGTATGTGGCCCTGGTAAATTGAAATATGCATTCAAATATAATATATAAATTTATATTTTGATTTTGACGGAAACTAATCGAAACCGCCGAATTGGCTTATCGGACATATCCCATTGTGTTCGGAATGGGGGTATTTAGCTAGGGGCGTCAGTCGTTCGGTCTCGATTAGGGTTAGAACGAAAAGTCAACTTTATGGAAATTAAATTAAATATAAAATTTTACAAAACCCCCTGGGTTTTCTCTTTCCTCGATTCACTTTCAAAATAAAAAAATAAAAAAACCCCTTCGTCGTTCGAAGCCGCCTCCCTCCCCAACCCAGTCGCCGCCGCTGGAGGAACCAAGACGCCATCGCACCACCAGAGCCCGGCGCCTCCCTTCCATCTCAGTCGAACCCCATTCCTCCCCTCCGCAGTGTTGCACGCAGACCCACGAGACCCAGAGCCGCTTAAGGCCGTCGCACCCCACCCACTTCGATTTTTGCCCAAATCGAGGCCGCCTCTACCTTCGACCGCACCACTGCCACCTCCCCGACGCGCTCTCCACTCAGCACCCCTCCTTCGAGCAGAAAAGTGAGTTTTCTGACTTTTTTATTTTAGTATAAAAAAATCTGATTTTTTAGTATAAAAATCCTATTATTTTTAGTGTATAAATTTAGGTTATATAAAGTTATTATTTTTATTATACAGAGTTTTTTTAAAAAGAAAAGATTATATCTTTAAAAGAGAAAAGATTATATTTTTATAATAGAAAGATTTGATTTTTATTGTTGTATATGACGGTATTGTATACACAATTATATGATTTTTGTTTAATGATAACAACCAAATAAAGATTATTATTGATTTATTGATGTGTTTGAAATCGTACTGTTATTCTACACCACATACAGGAATATTATATTTATATTTAAATAGAATACAACTGTATAGATATTCATATTTTCTTACAGTATTTTATTTAAATTAAATATTATATTATATTTCAAACACTCGAACAGTACAATTATTTACAACTCCACTATTTAATCACTTCACAGAATATTTGTACTTGTATATAATCAGAATAAAATAAACAAGTTTGTTTACTTCAAACAAATTTGTTTACAAACATCAGTACAATTCTGTTGTTACACAGCTCCTCACTATAACACTGTCTATACATCTCATATTTATATAAAATCACTGATACATTTACATTCACTAACACTATCTGTTAGTCTTCTGTCTTCATCTTCAGTCTTCACTGCTCACTGTCTGTCCAGCCTTCTGTCAGTTCAGTCCAGTCATCACAGTCAGTCCAGTCATTCCTGCTTACCTGTCACATGTGAAACACACACACAGTACACTGCAATAGAAATAAAACAGAATATATGCAAATATAAATTTTATTTTTAAAATTTTATTTGTCTCAGTTTTCTGGTGTGTTTCTCATCATTTTTCATGACTTGATCCGAATTATAAAACCATCAATCTGTGTCTAGACAGCTTGTGATATTCACAGTGATACACTGTAAATACCACAAGGCAGACAACATATATCTCAATGCAGGGACAGGGACAACTCGTCTGATGGCTGCATGTACACACGTGTACACGTGTGCACTGCCACGTCAATCAGATTGCAACTGAGGAGTAGCCACATGGACCTGCTCGACTCAGTGCAATACACAAAGTCAACTCAAGATAAAGTGGTCAAGGAAACTCAACAATCAAAATAGCAAATTCATTGTGCAAAATTGAATGTACAGAGTCAAGAAAAGTGTGTACACGAAATGGTGCAAGTGTACACAGTAGTGAATACAATATGGCCGAGTTGATGGCAAAAATATGCAAGTGTACAAGTCGGCAAAGCACAAGTAAAAATGTTTGCAAACATGCCTACAATGTAAGTGGCAGTAGCATGTAAATGGCCGGAGATCAAGGTAACTCAAGTGACTAGCATGAAACAGCTCATAACAGTAACATGGAAACAATCAATGAAACATGGTGATACATGCACAAGGAATGGTGTGTATATGTGGACTGCATTTACAAATTCATTTCATCAAGGTTCAGATTAGCATGGTCAACACAGGTCAACAAAGTCAAACCAAAATAGTCAAGAATAAACAGTGCATGCTCATGTACAGGGCAGCCCAAGTGTAGAGTCAAGAAATTCAATGCATTTTTTTTCAAAGCAGCAAATATCAAGGTTCATGGTCAAGGCAACATGTCGTGAAGCAAGAGAGTGGTGATTTCAATTCAGCAAAATTCAACACAGTCATCAAGTTGGTCGAGACAGATAAAGGGCAATGCAAATATATGGATGGCATATGGATGTCAGTATAGTCAAAACATGGAAGCATTGAAGCAATACAAGTTTTTTCAACGGCAGCATGAACAAATAAAGGCTCAGCACTATAATGATCAGCCACAAATATAGCATGGTGACTCAGCATATATCATGTGTGGTCAAGACAGTCGAGGAGCTACAAGAGACATAGTGCATATATGGGTGCAGCCAAAATGGCATATACAAGTGAGCGGCAGCAAGAATCAATGGACATGCATAAGCATTTTGGGAACTACAAAGAATCCAGCAAGAAAGTATAGCAATAATGAAGGAGCAATTCATGGACATAAATTTGCAAACACAGATTTAATATCTTCCAGAATTCAACAAAGCATATTTGGCAAGGATACTAAAGAGTGACAGAAATCAACAGAACGTTGTTTTTTTTTGGCAAGTTATCACAAATTTGTTTCCAGAATTTTGATCACTATCTTGTGATAAAACAAAAATTAAAAGAGTTTAAAGGCGGATTAAAATTCTTGACAAATTCGAAACCAGCAGGGGTGATAAATCCAGGAACAAATATGGCAAGCTAAAATATATTTCCAGAATTAATCAAGGACAGATTGGCAAATATTTTGGAATTCAAAGACCGAGCAAATCAGTGGAAAATATTCACAGCAACTTGTTTAAGTTGATTCGTTCACAATCAAGACCAAGAAACAAAAGGCAACATTTTTCACGCATCGCAAATCAAGGGACAAATTCAATTTAAAGATTTATAAATAGTCCAGGTAATCATACATATCACGCATCAGTTTAATGCCAAGGTAATCAAGTGTTCAAGGCCGCAAATTTTTCATTCAATCAAAGAAACAAAAGAGGAAACCGCAAGTTATCAGCCAAGTCATCAATCGTGAAATCAGAGTGTGATTTAGGATTTTATAATCCTATATTTACACCAATTGCATCATCGGCAAAGGTGTATCGAAAACCAAGCAACAAAACCCTAAAGCATATCAAAGAAAATCATTTTTCTCAAACTTACAGTTTTTCGATCACCAGAACCTCAAATTGTTAGCCATCGAAGAATCGAGCATCGAAGAATCAATCTCCTCAAGAAATTTAAGCAGCGATTTGGAGCAACAGAGAAAATCGTATTCAGAAGCACTCACAGGTTTTTCAGAGATTCGATCGCCAGAGACTGAGAGGGACAACCAAATCAATCGACGAAGAAGAACACATCAGAGAACATGAATTCATCAATCTGAAGCCATCGAGATTCGATTTGGGGATTCAATATTGAAAACCCTAGGGCAGCCGCCATTTTTGGTTTTCTAGAGAATAAAGAGGATCGGATGCAAATGAAATAAGAATGGGCCGGCCATTTTTTTTAAAGGCTAAGTTTATTAAGTCTAGGGTTTTTATATTTGTTTCCTTTATTTTGTATTGTTTTTAGTTTTAATTTCTTTGTAAACCGAACAGTTTATAGATTCTGTAAAATCTAGGGGGGACCAGTTAGGGGTTTAACTGGCAGTTGACTAGTCTGTGTAAAACTAGGGGAAATTCTGATTCAGGGGTTTGAATCAGTCTAGGGTTTTGAGCGTAGAGTTAGAATAGGAGCGAGAGTCGCGAGTGTACAAGGTCTTGTATGCGGGATCTGTTCTATCATCTAGTAGAAACCTTAGGAATGCAGCAGTAGGCAGGGTTTTGCCGAAGCTGGGTATATCTGTGTGTGATTTATTTTCTGCACTTTTATTTCTGCTGCATTCTGTGATCTGTTTTTTTTATTTTAATATCCTGTCAATTTTTCAATTCAGTTTAAAAACTGTGATAAACCCTATTCACCCCCCCTCTAGGGTTAATCTAGATCCAACATTTATATAGTATAAAGATTTGATTTTTAATATTAGAAAGATTCGATTTTTATATATTCATTAGCGATAGAAAGATTCGATTTTTATCTATATAGTAGCGGTATAAAAATGTGATTTTTATCTTTGCAGCGTTGTTATAAAAATATGAAATTATTTTTACAAAGATAAAGTTATAATTTTTAGCCTATGTATGTTATTTATAAAATTATCATACAAAGAAATAATTATTGATGGTTAAAAATATAATTTTTAACGTAGGTATACTACATAGATTGACAATCAGAGCATGGCAGAGTGGATCCCAAAGGTGAGAACTTCTCACTTTAATTTTAATTTCTAGTTAAAATATATACTAGGATGCAGATGGTGCTTAGCAGCACCCGACACCCATCGTCCAAAAACCGTGGATGACTTGTTTGATTATGATGTGTTGTGAAAATTGTATGATGTGGAATGATAAAGTATATTCATACGTTGAATGGAAATATATTCATGTGTTGAATGGAATAATATTCATGTGTTGAAATAAATTATTTTATAGTTAAAAATATAATTTTTAATGTGTATATGAATAAAATAAATATTCATTTACAAATTGAATGATTTGTTTATGTACTCCCATTTGACTGATATTGATTGGGACGATATATTTTACACATCGCCCAACTGCACAAATAATAATCAATGTTTGTTGTTTGAAAACCCCACACGGGTATTGGGTTGATATTGGACATACACTAATCCCAATATTTAGTTTTATGTCAATCGATTGGTTGACAAGCTGTGGTAAGTGTTAATTATTCATATTTAACGCTTATGCAGTTGTGTAATGCACTTTGTATTATGGTTGACTGTGTTTGGTTATTGTTGTGTACAGGTGTGTATGAAATACATATAAATCAAATTATATGGTAATTGACTGTGTCTGATTCCAGTTTAGAAAGAATGAATATTTTAAAATAACTAATATTTTAAAATAATATTCAGTGAAAGAGAAAAAATTGATTTTGATGTCCGATTTGGGATGGACACGAAAATATTTAAATATATGAAGCCGTGTTGATTAGATTAACGCCACTTGGACGCGAACGATATTTATATCGATTTTATTCATTTTTATAATGAATATCGAAAAGGAATTGATTTCAAAATCTAATGTTTTGAAAATACTATCATTTATACATCGATGATACGGAATATTCAATTTTGATTTAAAATTGAATATGAAGTTGAAATCGTTTTGAAAACGAATTTAAAACGATTTATAAAATATGTTTACCGATGAAATATATATAATATATATATTATATATATATAATGACCTGAAGAGAACGCGCCGCACCGCGGCAGTTCGCGAATTTCGACCATTGACTTCGAACGGACATTACGGGAGATCCGACCATCGTATTCTCCTAATACCGGAACCGTTGGGTTCGTATCGAAAATAGCTTTCAGATAATATAAGGGATTTGAAATCTAATGGTTGTATTTGGAATTATATCCAAATCAAATTTGGAAAAGGTCGCTGTAAGTGCAGTTTGATGGCCGTTTATGGAAATCCACTGTATGGGCCTTGATAAAATTATTAAAAATATTAATAATTTGGGTAAAATCATAATAAATGATTTGGAAAGAATTGGGATGAAAAATTCCACATTTGAAAGGATAAAATTATATTTTTACCGAAATGAACCAGTTATGAACAAGAATTAAAAATCCAATATTTTTAAATAAATAAATTGGGTTTGATATGGTTTTAAAATAACCAGAATTTCCAATATATGAATTGGAAATGATTGGAAGCGAAATTATCTTCGGAATATTTCGATATTGGATTTCATGATTATACGGATATTGTGGAGGTATTTGGAAGATATATATATATATATATATATATATATATATATCATTATTCCAATACGATATTTGTTGGTTTCAGAATTTGATATTGAATATAAGCCAATATATTTTCTATTCAGAGCCTTGTATTTAATATTAAATTGGATTTTGCGTTTGTCGTGAATGGTATCTTTAATAATACTGTTCTTAAACCCAATGGAGTTAAGAAAATTAGAAAATGACTGGAGATTAGCTAAGTTGAATGGTTCCTGGTATTGATCCGATGTTGGTTTCGGCCTTCGGGGTTAACACTTAGGGAATTGTTCTCTTACTAAATTAAAGTTAGAGACTGATGGGATTTGGGTTTGTTGCGAATTGTGTTTTTAACGACATTCGTTCTTTAACTCGATTTACAGTGAAATATGATTTGGAATTTATAAATCTTTAATTAAATTTGAATGGGAAATGGTAATTAATTTTACCGATAACACCGTGGTGTTAGTTATGAAGTAGTACCAGTTTTGCTCCATGGGATGAATAGGTTGGGATCGGGAAATTAAATAAATAATTACTTTGGTAAGGTGCGCTAATCCCGACTAGTTTGGAAAACCTTAATATGGTTTGAATGATATCCAAAGGAAGATTACAGAATAAATTTAAAAGAATTTATCTTTGATAAAATTAATGGGAACCTTTCCCAAATGATATGAATATTTGAATAAAAGAATATTCTGAATTGGAATGAGGTGTATGTTGTGTTTTTATAACACTTGTTTATTATATACGTGAGTTATTCGGAAAGGCCGGGTTCGTACCCATTCTGAATAACTGATCCGACGATAAGTCGATGATGAAGAAGGTAGTTGAAGATCGGAGATCTTCACATCATTTGGATGATTAGTGATGTCTTGATTGAGCTGTACACCCAAGAAGAGGTAATAAGTGTTGATCGTCCAGACGTACTTGGAGATCGACAGATATGCGAGGGCCTCTCTCCTGTATTGGACATATGGGAAGAGGAATAAGGTGCCTCCGGTTTCGTTCAGACCCAGAACGAACTTTTAAATGGACTGTGTGTCTAACACTGGACTTTATTCTATGTTAATTGATTTCTATTAAATATATATCTGTTTAGCGGCGGAGAATTTATTCTCTTGCTTAACGCCTTCTCTGAGATGTGAGAGCTCATAGGTTATATATCGATAGACATTAGTTGCATGGAGTGAATTGCCTGTGTGGCATGCCTAAGTAGCAAATGATCAAAGCTTCTGTTGAAAAGCAGAGTCTTGTGGTTGATGATCAAAGCACGGCCTGTGTGGCATAGCTTTGTGTATAGCGTTAATTCGCGAGCCTCACACCTCGGTATGAGTCAAAAACGAGATCGTGACTGCAGGGAGTGCACGACGTTTTTTTCTAGCTATGGGTGGTATCAGCGTTTTACAAGCCCTGACATTTATATTATTTTTATCTGTGTGGTTGTTGGAATGCGAGGTACCTCGGATATATCGGTCTCTACGGAGCCGATGGATAGGTCGTATAGGACCGGGAAACGTGTGTTCAGGTATAACTAGTCTGCTATGTGTGGACCGGCCCCGAAGATCCAAGGATTCGCCTGCGTCCGAATCCTGAGGCATTTGTTAGAGTGTCTCGAAGCCGGCGAGGATGATCCCTTGCCTCGACTCATGACGGAAATCCAATTTCCAATACGTGACCTTTCGGTTTTGATTGTAGAGCCTAGTATTGGCGACATAGTAGCATGGGATACTATGCCGTCTATGATTGATACATTTATATTTGAAGCTGTTTTGACACTATACACTTATAATAGTATCAAATGATTTGTTTTTAAACGCACCAAGCATACTTGGCTATTATGAGATAAAACTCTATCCTCCGGCTTGCGTTGCATTGTGTGATGGGACCTGAGTCTTATAGTAGCTACATTTTTTTTTCAAAAAGCATTGCGTTGTTTATTCTATGCACTAGTATTCTTGGGAGGAAACCTGTTCCGTGTTATACGGCGTGGTCCTCTGATTTACTCCATTTTAAAGTAAAATTTTAAATAATTGTTTTAGTTCTTACACCCGTCACATGACTGACCTGGAGTTTATTGTTTTAACCTAAACTCTGGGTGCCCTATTTTCTACATGGGCAGCTAGTTGTTTTGGTTTTGCAGATTTATATTCGCAGGATCCTGGTTTACAGCTGGAATGCTATCCAAAAAGCTTTGTATCTGTTTATCTCTTTCAGTTGTGTTTTGTATTATTTTCGGCTACTATGTAATGTATTGTAAGCTTTGATATTTGTCAAATGTATATTATTTGTTCATACTCTGTATATTCTTGTACTATGATGTAAATTGTTGTAATAAGCAATGAAATGTTCTTCTATTTGTGTCCCGATGTGGCTTGTTCTCAACTCAATATGGGCTTTCCTTTATGGGGAAGTTCGGGTCGTTATAGCACTTCTCTGAGACGTACGAGATTACAGGTTGTATATCGGTAGACATCAGTGGTATGGTGTGGATTGACAACGTGGCATGCAAAGATGCAAATGATAAAGGCTTTTGTTGAAAAGAAAAGTCTTGTGGGAGATGATCAAAGCACGACTTTAATATAGCATAGCTTTGTGAATAGCGTGGATTCACGAGCATCACACCTCGGTATGAGTTAAAAACGGGATAAGGGAACCCAAGGAGGACACGACGTTTCTTTGTAACTATAGGTGGTGTCAGGGTTTTGCAAGCCCAGACATTTATATTGTGTTTACCTTTGTGGTTGTTGGAATGCGAGGCGCCTCAATTATCTCGGTCTCTATGGAGCCGATGGATAGGTCCGATAGGACTGGGAAACGTGTGTTCCGGAATTGCTAATCCTCAAAAGTAAGGAAGGACCGGCCTTGGAGGATCCAAGGGTCTACTACGGGAGATCCTGAGGCATTTGGTGGTGTGTCTCGAAGCCGGCGAGGAGTACATCCCTTGCCTCGACTCATGATGGAATCCAAATTTCTAATACAAAATTACGGATTTCATTGAAATTATATGTGGCGACATAGTAGATGGTAGCTATGCCGTCTAGGATTGATATTTATGATTGAATTTGCTTTAGAAACATATACGCACTAGTAATAATATCAAATATTTTTGTTTTATTCGTACCAAGCATATTTTGGCCATTATAAGGTAAAAATTCTATCCTCCGATTTGCGTTGCATTGTGTGATGGGATTTGAGTCTTATAATGACTTCATTCTTTCTAAAAGCATTGCATTGTTTAAATAATTTACTTTATTTCATGCACTGGAAATCACTGGAGTAACCCGTTCCGTGAAAATGGCATGGTCCTATGATTTGCCTTATTATTATTGTTTAATCAGTTAAGTAGATTTCTCATACCAGTCCCATGACTGACTCGTAGTTTGTTTCACTTTGCAAACTCGAGTGCCCTTATTTCTCCATGGGCAGCCTAGTGACTGGTTGAAGGTGATATTTTGGCTTAGCACTTCAGCATTGAGTGCGTTTTTGGATGATGGCGAGGACTTGCTTTATCTGTATGTTGGCTATTGACATCACCGCCAGTATTATCATATGTATATGTACCGCTGATCACGATGTAGACTGATTTATCTTTATAATGTACTATCTGATGTATATGTCCCAGTGATCTTGATATAGACTAATCATTTCCTTTATGCACTAAGTTCTATCCTATGACTGTGCCACTCTGATGTTTGTTACATTTTATGATTCCGATGTCATATTGATGTAAAGTATTCTATTCCATGCTTATGCTATTATCTGTAATCTGCTAATGTTGATTAATGTGTTATATTCCAATGATTATCCTTAATTCCGTGACATGGGGTTTCAGGTTATCACAGCTGGTACAGAGCTTTGGTTAATCTTAGTTCTGGAATTAAACACCTCGTCAAAAATAGAATCAGTAGTGTTCTAAGACGAATAGCTCATTACAGATAGGATTAGTAATGTCCTAGAACGAGCTAAGCAGAATAGCAAAATAATTTGATCAGTACATCGTTATCTTTCCATGTATCCTTCCGTTTTTACTATATCTTAAAATTATCATTTCTGTGGACTTGACTCTTTTCTTGCTTGTACAGAACTGACTTAGATGGCTACCAGAGCTAGAGCAACTAGAGATCGGGGAGGCCGAGGCCAAGGACGGGGGAATATTCCCGTTGTTGAGGAGCCCTTTATTCAGCCACCACCGCCCCCTCAGTCATTTCATCTAGACCGAGTGGCAAAGAAATACAAAAATCTTGGTAGTAAGTCATTCTCTGGCACTGGGACAGTAACTGAGGCCCTAGCTTGGTTAAAGACATGCGAGAAAATATTCACTGGCTTAGGACTCGAGGATCATCGTAAGAGTTTTATGGGCGCTTGGTTATTGCAAGACGAGGCGCAACTATGGTGGGAAGCGATCACCTTGGATGAGCCAGAGGTGGAGATGTCTTGGGATGAATTCAAAGTGTTGTTCAAGGAGAAGTTCATTCCTGAGCAAGAGATGGAGCGCTTGCATGATGAATTTGCCAATCTCCAACAAGGAGATCGCACCATTCAAGAATACCTTAACAAGTTCACTCAGCCGTCCCGTTATGCGCCCGAGCTTGTTCAGAATGCTAAGGTGAAGAACAAGAGGTTTATCCATGGACTTCAGTGCAGGTACCGCAATCATCGCCAATCTTATAATCACGCCTTCAGTGATTGATAAAATCTATATTCTTCAGAAAGACGATGAATTTATTCAGAGGATTAGCAAGAGGATCACGGAAAGTGAACCCTCGAGTTTCCAGATTGATAACAAGGGAGTTCTGAGGTTGAAAGGCCGAATTTTCATCCCCAATATTTCTGAGCTCCGAAGAGAAGTGATGGATGAATGTCACAAGTCCAAACTTAGTATCCATCCTGGTGTGAGTAAGATGTACGATGACCTCAAACGCACATTCTGGTGGAGGGTAATGGAAAGGGACATTTCTATATATGTTAGCTGGTGTTCTACTTGTCAACAAGTCAAAAGCGATCAACAGAAACTCGTCGAATTGTTACAACCGTTGGAAATTCCAAATTGGAAGTAGGAACAAATTTCCATGGATTTCATAGATGGTTTGCCCCGAACCAGGAAAGGAAATGAAAGTATTTGGGTGATCGTATATCGTCTTACGAAGACCGCCCATTTCATACCTGTCAAGTCATCTAGAACAACTTAAAGTCTTGCACAAATTTATTTCAAAGAAATTGTTAAATTGCATGGAGTCCCCATCAGCATAGTCAGTGATAGAGGCCCAATTTTTGCTAGTAAATTCTGGGAATCATTCCAAGAAGAACTGGGGACAAAGTTAAATCTAAGCGTCGCATATCATCCTCAAACAGATGTCCAAACTGAGAGGGTGAACCGTATACTAGAAGATTTACTATGGGCTTGTATAATTGATTTTGGCAGATCATGGGAAGATCGCTTGCATTTGGCTGAATTCTCATGTAACAACGGCTATCGAGCGAGCTTGGAAATGTCACCATTCGAAGCATTGTATAGTAGACCTTGTAGATCTCCCGCATGTTGGGTAGAACCTGGCAATCGACTAGTATTGGGTCCTGATATGATTCGTGAAGCTTTAGACAAAGTCGATTTCATCAAGAAATGATTACAAATAGCTCAAAGATGACGGAAGAGTTATGCAGACTCTAGAAGAAGAGATTTAGTATTTGCTGTTGGTAATTATGTTTATTTGAGAGTTTCTCCGAGTAGTCTGATTCGAAAAAACAGGGAAGTTGGAGCCCAGATTTATTGGTCTATTTCGTATTCTTGAAAGGATTGGAACTCTTGCTTATAGGGTTCAATTACCTGACTGGTTGCCTGGGGTACATGATTTATTTCATGTATCTCAACTCCTAAAGGATGTGCATGATCCAGATCTAGTTTTAAAAAAAGCATCGCAATAGGATTTGGATATTACTCCGGAATTAGTAGTAAGAAGAGAGCTGATAAAGATTATTGGCAAAGAAACTAAAGAGCTAAGGAACAAGAAAGTTCATTTATTAAAGTACACTGGAGTGGAGATCCTAGAGACTGTACTTAGGAAACCGAAGAGAGCATTAAGCAAGCTTATCCCAATTACAGAGTGAACATCTCTGATTAGCTCTGGTGCAAGGTAAATTTAAATACTTTGTGTTTCCGTTTTGTTTCCTACTTTAATGTTGTTTCCTTTTCAAGGATGAAAAGTTTTAAGTGGGGGAGATTATAACAACCCGGAAAATCAGAACCAATTTAAAATTTTTAATTTGGCTATTTTAATGAATTTGGAATATTTAAAATGATTTATTTTAAATAATAATGACTAAAAATTTATTTAAATCAAAGTTAGAACGAATAAATTTATTTTAATTATATAACGAGCCTGAAATGGCGCGATAGTTTGAAAATTGACTTTGAACTTTGACTGAATGTATAGGATTCAAAATAAACCGGATTTTAGTGAAACAAAAAATATTTAAATCTGTTTGAAAATATCTTTCTAACGAATCCGAAAAATCGAAATTTCATAGCGGTAATCAAAAGTTATGGCCAGTTGAATATTCAGGGTAGTCGCTATGAAATTCAATATAAATATAGCCCGTAAAAGTTGACATTTTGCAATCGACCTCTATTTTCGATGAAACCATTTTGGTCGGATCCGGAATGTCAAATTATTGCTAGGTTTCAAATTCCATAATTTTTGGAATTAATATGTGAGCGTGGCAAAGGAAAATGCGTTCTGTTATTTCAGTTTGAATTGGATCGACCAGAAAAAGTCTATTTTTCAAACGGTCTCCAGTTTGGATAAAATTAATTTTGTTAGGACCGTATCGTCCCAACATAGCTACATTTATTTTTTGGGAATTTTTCGAATCAGTATGTGGCTCCGGCAAATTAAAATGTATGTGCAATCCAAATTTGAATGTTTTATATTTTAATTTGAAGAATAACTGACTAAAACAGTCGAATGGGTTTACGAAACATATTTCATTGTGTTCTGAATGGGTGTGTTTACTAGGGTCGACAGTCGTTGGGTTTGATTTGGAGTTCGTATGGAGAAACCCTAATTTTCAAATTATATAAATATGGGCCAATAGAAATATTTCTTTCATAATTTAATTTTATAAAAAAAATCAAAAAAAACCCCGATACCCCTTCGTTCGATGACGACCACGAGTTCCATCCTTCCCGGCCATATTCTGGCCAAACCATTCATCGTTAGCCCTTGCCCCAGTTGAACTTTTTGAAGATCTCCCTCCCTTCTTCAAATCAATACCGACTATACCCCCCCACGTCTCGCATCTGTCGAGAACCACCCCTCCGAAGTCATGAACTTCAGTTCGCTGCCGTGCCTCGACTGCTGCATCGAAGTGGGCCCACCTGACATCGATAGCTGCGCCTCTCCAAGCTCTGTAGCGTGGCGCTAATTGATTTCAACCTTGTGCAACAGATTTGGCATAAGATCGAAACCTTAGTTTGAACCCTCTCTGAAAGGCAACGGCCTGGTTTTTTAATTAAAGGTTATAACACTTTTAAGTGTTGCTATTTATGATTTTAGTATAATAATCATATCTTTAACATATGTTGTCAAAATCCAATGAAACCGGAGATATCGGACTCGTAGCGACGTCATCTACATTCTAGAAGAAGCTAGAACGCATTAGGAGCTCGCTACAATTTAAGAAGGATTAAAAACCAATGTGAGACTTCTAAATTCAAATTGGAATGGAAATGCGTTGTATAAATTATATAAGCGAAGTATAAATTATATAAGCGAAGAATAAATTATATAAGCGTTGTATACCTCATGTATGGGCGTTGTATAAGTTATATGAGCGTTGTATAAGTTATATATGCGTTGTATAAATTATATATGCATTGAAAAGGAGTTGAAATGGAAATGAAATATATTTATATACGTATATATACTCCCCTCGTCCACAAACCATGGACGATATGAATTGATTGTGATTGGTGTGAAAATTTGTTGATATTGTGAGTGGTTAATTACGGATGTTTGTGGTTGAAACAAAATTGGATTAATTTGTGGAAAAAGTCATTGTGATATGAAAAATGGTCGAAATGTTTAGATTATTAGAATCAGCCCCTTAGGGAACGCCGCAAGGCCTAAGGTAGTGTGAGGAGCCATATTCGGGACGATGCCGGTTTTAAACCCATTACCGTTATGCTGCCGAAATTTTCTGAAATAATCTTGTGTTAGAATTATATTCATATGTTGAAATATGTTCATATGTTGATAATTTGTTCATGATTGAAGTAAATTGCTTAGATAATAAAATTCACATTTTTATTATGCATATGAAGTTCATAAAAAAATTCAAGTTTGTAATGAATTGGTTAAACAATAAAAATCACATTTTAATTGTATGGTCGACTCACTAAAAATACCTATGTGTTGAATAAATGGATTGAACAATAAAATTAACATTTTTATTGTGTATGTGGAGTTCTAAAAATATCCATGAGTGGAATAAATGAATGGAACAATAAAATTAACATTCTTATTGTGAATATGAAGTGCTAAATCATTCATGTGTTGAATAAATATTTTGAACGATAAAAATATCATTTTTATCAAGTAATGGCTCACTAAAAATACACATGTGTTGAAACAAATGTTTGTTTGTTATAAATATTATTTTTAACATGTTTATGAACTAAATAAAATAGTCATGAATTGAAACATATTTTTGTTTGCCAAAAATATCATTTTTATACAATGTATGAAGTGTTAAAAATAACCACGTGTTGAAATAAATATTAGTTCATGGATAATATTATTTTTAACATGTATATGAAGTGTTAAAAATAACCACATGTTGAAATAAATATTAGTTCATGAATAATATTATTTTTAACATGTATATGAAGTGTTAAAAATAACAGTGTGATGAAATAAACAATGGCAAGCTAAAAGTATTATTTTTATCTCAGTTTTGCACATATATACATAGGCTGAACAGGAAAATGGATTAGCTGTTGAGTAAAGAATTTATTTGCGTGCCCGACAAGTAGGTAAGCCTTAATGAGTTGGCTGCGTAATTTTATTATTATGTAAACTCCTGCGAATGCCATTGGATGCAGAGTGCTGGTTGTTCTATATGGAATTTTAAACGTTGCCATAGGATAGCAATAATTAATTTTGAACTACACTACATGGCATACTGCATGAAGATAGCATGCTCTATCGTATACCACGTAAGCATTTGGAGCTTATGTGACGAGGTTGAAGATTTATCATACAAGCAAGAGGCTTGTATGGTGATGAATGTATTTCAGGTTGAACCGAAGACTGATATGGACTATATAAAATGTAACGATAAATTGTCAGATAATAAAAACCCCACACGGGTCTCGAGTTGACAATAATCACGTCTCTCTTGTCATTAAAGCACAAGAACTATTTATAGGGTGAAGAGAATTTATTCTCTGGAGTCACGATCTATACACACTCCCCTATGGACACAAAGTTATATCACTAAAAATATGTATGTGCTTTTTAGGATTTATTGGATGCCTAATACGACCCAATAAATTTCCAAACCCCTTCCCGTACAAAGGAGGTTATGGTGAAATTTTCGAAAATTATATTTTTGAAGTAGAAACGATTTAAAAATCGTCGAATGAATTATATATATATACACAAATTAAATAAAATGAATCAAGCCCCTGTATTTTGCTTTTTGAAATCGCAATTTTAAACGATTATACCGAGAGATCCAAACATCGGATTTTCCCGAAACCGGAACCATTGAGTTCGCTTTGGAAAGACCATTCCAACGATATATATTTTGTTAAGATCCAACGGTTAGATTTTTAGATATATGTAATGCGAATCTGAAGAAAAACAGCGCCAATGCCATGGCACGAATTGAAACGTCGTTTAATTAAGTGGAGCTATTTTTTAATGAATAAAAATAGCGATATATCGTTATAAAATATTATAAGCGATATGGAACGGAAATAAACCGATTTTACTTGGTTTGCTTGATATTACTGTGGGAGATCCTAAGGTATTTGCTACATTGTCTCGAAATTGGCGAGGAGTACATCATTGCCTCGACTCATGATGGAATCCAAATTTCCAATACGAAATTACAGATTTGATTGTAACTTATATATGGCGACATAGTAGATGGTAGCTATGCCATCTAGGACTGATATTTATGATTGAATTTACTTTTGAAACATATACGCACTAGTAATAATATCAAATACTTTTGTTTTATTCGTACCAAGCATATTTTGGCCATTATAAGGTAAAACCTCTATCCTCCGATTTGCGTTGCATTGTGTGATGGGACTTGAGTCTTATAATGATTTCATTCTTTCTAAAAAGCATTGCGTATTTTGAATAATTCACTTTATTTCATGCACTGGTAATCACTGGAGTAAACCCGTTCCGCGAAAGTGGCGTGGTCCTATGATTTGCCTTATTATTATTGTTTAATTAGTTCAGTAGATTTCTCGTACCAGCCTCATGACTGACCCGTAGTTTGTTTCACTTTTCAAACTCGGGTGCCCTTATTTCTACATGGGAAACCTAGTGACAGGTTGCAGGTGATATTTCGGCTTAGCAATCCAGCATAGAGTGCGTTTTTGGATGATGGCGAGGACTTTCTTTATCTATATTTTGGCTATTGACATTAACGCCAGTATTATCATATGTATATGTACCGCTGATCGCGATGTAGACTGATTTATCTTTATTATGTATTATCTGATGTATATGTCCCAGTGATCTTGATGTAGACTGATCATTTCCTTTATGCACTAAGTTGTATCCTATGACTGTGCTACTCTGATGTTTACTACATTTTATGATTCCACTGTCATATTGATGTAAAATATTCTATTTCATGCTTATGCTATTATTTGCAATCTGCTAATGTTGATTAATGTGTTATATTCCAATGATTATCCTTAATTCGGTGACACGGGGTTTCGGGTTATCACAGATATGAACTTTGAAGTGCCACTTTCCAAATGTCTTTTTTTTACTTAGAACTTTGAAGTGCAGTTTTTTTGTTCCTTTTCTTTGAACTACCGTTTTTTCCCTTTTTTGAACTATAGTTTTTTTTAAAGAAAATTAAGAAAACTTTTTTTAAGAAAATTAAAACTCGATTTAAGACACTGTTGTTTGTAGACTTGAATGTCTTTATACCTTCTTTATTCAGTTTATGATGATGGTATGATGTTTTAGTCTCAAATTTACATTTATATGCACTTTCTAAAAGTCAAAATTTGAGTTTTATGCTGTTTTATAGGTGCAATTGTTTTGGTTGTAAAACAGTAAAACTGATGCTTAAGGCGCCCAAAAAAGCCCTAAGCGCTAAAAGCACTCATTCTTCCTAACAAAGTTCAAGAGCCACAAATTCCGGAGTGCCTAAAAATTAACTTATATGACATGTTTAACCCTCACTTTTTTCTCTGTCTGCACAACCACTAGATAGTTTCACATAAACAGAGACCGAGAAATAATCAAAACTGTATGAAGTTATATGATGAAAGCTATAATTCATTATCCGAATTTACATGCCAACTCGTTGTTTCACCACTTATGATCATCATCATGTGATAACCATTTTTCTTAATAAGGAACATAAATAAATAAACCAATAAGTCGTCTATCTGTATTTCTAATTGTCGGTTCCTCTCCTCGAGTCCTCTTATTGTAGCTTGTTGATTCTTTAGTACAGATGCTTCAGCACGATATTCTTCAAGTTCAAGCTTCATTTTTCTGTTCTCCAATTCCAACTCAGACAGCTTTTGATCTTGCTCCTGCGACATCTCTGTATTTTCATTGACATGATTATATCAAAGTGTTCTTTTATAAGGAAGAATCAGAGACGTTGATAATGTAAGTCTGTAACATGAATAATGCTTGAGGAAAAAGTTACATTATCTACAGTTTCAAAAGCAATTAAACATATCAAACAAGTTATATAGAATTTTGAACTTTAAACATATAAAATTCATATTCAAATGCAATTTAAGCACCACGTTAATTATATTAACAATGTTGTAACGACCTGCAAATCCGTACAATTAGAGCTAAATGAATACAACATATATCCAACAGCAATTGCACGAAAATACGAATCATTAATAGAAAGAAGTTAAAGGATAAGAAATAGAAATATAGAAAATTAGAATATAAGAAAATAGATAGAGGATCGAACTGAATAACAACACAGAGTCCTAAATCGCAGCGGAATAAAATATAATATATAAATGATCACTTTGAAATACAAACTGTATTTTCGCTTACATATATCATCAGAGTACATCACATACAACACAGCGGAATAAACTATATATATATAACGTTGAAGCCTCCTGCTCCAAGCTCCTACGGAAAATCTGTAAAATCCTGAACTATTGGACCGCCCATACAAATTTGGGCACCCAAGAGTTTAGGGAAAACATAGAAAAATAAACTCTGGGTTAGTCATGGGACTGGTATGAGTAAATGATTTTAAAACAAACTGATTCTGATAAAGGATATCTCATAAGACCACGCCGTAAAAATGGAATCGGTTTTTTTCCCTTATGAGAATCCAAATGCTTGTTTAACTTTGAAAAACGGTTTGAAAGAAAAGATAATCATAAGACCGATCCACATGTAAATATGGATGGTTTTTACCTTATGATAACCCAAAATATTTTGAAATGATATTCTTCTGATATTATAATAATGTCTAAATATAAATAAATATCAATCTAGTAGAACGCTTGCATCTTACGCTCCACAAATATAGTATACAATCAAAACCGCAGGCGCTTATTGGATAATGGATTTCCAACTATGACAAGGTGTGGAACCACCTGCTGATTGTCTAGAGAGTAATATACTGGGTTCAACAAGAATGTCTTGCAACCCGGCCACACATGACCGACCACTCATTTCTCTTGTGTGTATCGAATATATTGTCACCTTACGGCTGCGCAACTACCATTTCCCGGAAGATACAGAAATGAAAAGAGGGAACAAAATGAATATTCTTTATATGGTGACAATACACCCTAATGGGAGCGATCCACATAGCCATGTTGCCTGCCCGATTTTTATCATTTCCCGGTTGTGAAGCTTGGGGTTGAACTTACCCTTGACAATCATTTCTTTGAATGCCACATCGTCAAAACCGCCAATCACTAACTGAATTCCCCAAAAATATATTATGGGTATAAGCAAGAGAAAGGAATTCCTTTGCCACCAACATAAATATGTTTGAAGAGATCAACGTACGTGATCGGTTAGGCATACTCTGTCAGACATTCGTCCATACAAGTTATCCTGGGATTGGACAAACCGAAGGCACTATACTGTAAGCAGAACAACCCTTGCAATACTCCGTCTTCAATAAAATCTCTAACACATAACATTTATATCGAATCGAAGTGGAATTTTGATTCCGGTCTCTTCGAAAACGATAACGTAATGGTCCAGATTTTATAGTCGGTGATTTAACTATCAAATATAAAATAAAATAACAAGTTTAACACCATTGAATCTACTAAGTCATAAAGAAATATTCATTTGAACGTTAACTTTATATTTTATTTCTGAATTGCTTTACAGAAATTACAACTTAGTAGTTTCCATGGCATGTATCAATTCATATAATAGACGACATTTGATTTGTTAATCTAACAAACAAGCATGTACGTACAATACAATATTTTCTTTACTGGTAACACAACATCTCAGCATATATATAACTACTGATAAAAAATATCAATTGATAAATATCAGAACGGTGTTTTATTTCTGCTAACAGGGTGGTTTAAACAATCCGATCAATCAATTACATAGTGGAACAGTGTTTTAATTCCACTGATAGATGCCAATATAAAAATATATAGTTATGACTTGCACAGTTAAACGCAATGAAATTAGATAAACAATTAGTTGGTAAATCAATTTAGTATTTACTGCATTACTAATCGTTTACGCGTTATCTCCGTTCGTGTCTAATTTTACGTTTTAAATAATATTTAGTATTAAATCACTTTCAATAAATCAATTTATTTGAATTTAATTATTTAAGCTCGATACTCATGTTGAGTTACTGATATAACCCATCGATTTACTCAATTATACTTATACGAACCAAATTCTATGTGAACATCAGTTCTTGATCCATTATATACATTTATATATATAGTTTAAACATATAAATATATTTACATCATACCTTAACTTAATGTAGTTTTGATATTTTTTCCCTTTTTATTTTAATTTATAATGGGCTGTACCAGGTTTAAACGAACCATTTCCCTTTTTACATTTTTATTTACATATATATAAGTTTAAAGGTACTTATATTTAACTTGCACTTCCCAAGTGCGCCAGTGCATTCTGACCCATTTCTGGTTTTTCTGCCCAACTTCGTTCGTCCATATCTTCTTCATACGGTATCCGTTTTACGCAAATTTGGACTGTATCTCAAGCAGAATTTCGAGACGAACGCAATGGCGTAACTCATTACCCGTAATTCCATCATTTAGAATTAATTATACTTTAATTTTTAAATTTATAGTTAACAGAAAATTCGGGGTGTTATAGAGTACGATTTCGAGGCTAAATCCCGATCTGATTCTACATAAATCTTATTGTTCTTCCTTCTCATATCACTATGAATGGAGACCCTGTATGTTGCTATTTTCTATCTTTTGTAGTACAGATTGGATTATTATGCATGTATGGGATTTGGATTAAAAGGAAAATAAATCAATATTAACCCTCCAAATCCTATATTTTTTATTGTGGAAATGGTCAATCAAAAGTGATATACTTGGGTTTGTTTTATTGGAATAATAAGCCTTATGCTTTGGATGTTGTGAAATTCTTAGTTTTTGTGTTTGAATCACTTGATTCTTGTTTTGAAAGTTCATACATGTTTATGTACTAAAGCTTAAGATTTGTGTATTGTAAAATAATAGGTTTAAACATCAATTTTAAATAGATTTGCTTAAATGTATTATATAAAATATATTAGGATCTTAAGTTATTGTATGCGACATAAAATAAAAATTGAAGCAGCGCCAAAAGCTAGATTTTTGCATATGTGGTTAGATATATTGCACCTTTCTTATACTTAATTATTTCAAATTAATTATACGAACCTAGGTTGCAAGTTTATTTTTATGTAATGTATTTTCCCGTTTTATCATTGAATGAGAATATGCATGCTGGACCATGTCAATTAATAGGGAAATCAACTTGTATACCATAATTTTGAATATCAGGATTGACATTTCAAACATATTAGGTTGTCATTCTCATGCTCTAAATTCACACCAATTTACTTATATATTTATAGAATAATTAGACGTGATATTGATGCGTACTAAGTGCGTTTAAATTAGGTAATGGAATTCGAATATCCCCATAGGTACTTGTTTGTGTGTGAGTTAATGGTTTTTAATTATAATTAATGACACATAGACATAAGATTAACCATTACTTGTAGTAGAAGCCTGTGCGGAACCGACTGGCATATCCAGCATCTACAAGTAAGAATGGTTAATGTGCAAGGTATAGGTTCCATGGGCCATTATATTATTACACTAAGACGCAAGGTTAAGCCCAACTTGAAGTAGAAGCCTGTCAGGAACCACCCGACAAATCCAGCGTCTACAAATGGTCAGTTAAATGTGAGATGTCTAGTATACATATATATTATTTGTGTGTGAAGTAGGCCTACGATGAGAAGGTATTAAGTGGATGACCTACCTTGTTGGGTATTAAGTGGTTAGGACTAGGTCCGCTTCTAAGGTTCACTCCTTGGTACCGGACTAGAGTCACGGGACCCGCCCTACTAGGTCTGAAATGGTCATTGGGCCCTTCTTTCTCTATAAATGGTCCTAATATACGATGGCATATGAGTGGGGTAGTTATCCAAAAGTGTCCGCTTCTTATATAGGTGCTAATGAGGGAAGATTTAGGGACGGTTTATATAAAAGGCCTAAAGGAACCACCATCTAAGCGAAAAATTAAGTGGCTAGGATTTCACCCGCAGAGACAGCTAGATAGTAATGAAGGGGTCAGCCTGGATGTTCTTAAATGATGTTGTGTTCCTATCTAAACCTGGTAGTAAGTGACTTCTCACTATCTCTCGACCACCAAGGATAGTATATATTTGATAATGTTGATGCTAGAGACGAGGTATTAAGCGGCTAAGGGTCCGCCATAGGGTAGTAAGTGATAGTAGGAATATGCCCTTAAATAAGTCTATGTAGTGGCCTTTAGTGACCGGGAAGAGCCCATCTCGTGGTGTATTAAGTGACTACGGGGATGTCCTCCCTTATATCAATATATAGGGCTTAAGTGACTGTAAGAATGTTTGCCTCATATGTTTAGTTGTGTGTGTGTGTTTGTATAGACATAACATAAAGAATTTACATTGCCAAATATAGGAAATAGTCATTTCCTAAACTTATATCATTTTCATTCACCAGAACTTTATGGTCTATCCTCCCTCTTCTTAACATAAATAGTTTAGTAGGTAAGGACGCTTGGGATCAGTGATGATCATTGATGCTTGGAGATGAAGGTCGACGATGGAGGCTTTAGTTATTTATGGAAGTATTATTATTATCATTATGTTATTAGGATAGTTGTTGATGTACCTTTATCACTGAGGCTCGTTGTATCTGGCGTTTATGATGATTTTATTTACGGTACATCTATTTTGAGATACTATATTTTATTCCTTTTGCTATGTGAGACTCTGATTTCATTTAGATTTCTCTATGATATCTGTTTTAATATTTCGTTATAGGAAACAACGATCCATTTAGATTGGATTTAAGTTTCGATGAGCCTTTTCTAAGTTGGAATTTACGCCCATTCTTGGCGGGTTGTCACATGCGCCATAGGGTCCTACACTAGTAGCTAGACACTGGTATCCTAGTCTTTTGAATCCTTCGATCCAAGCGAGAGAAGTTGTCATCTTCTTCTCTTGCAGTATGAGGATTCCTTCCGACCATTCTAGGAAAGCTTCATGTTCCTTGACCAATCCATTCATCTCTTTTCGATTTGGATAGATAGAGGGATTTCTAGCTTAAGAAGCCTCCTGGTTCCCTTCCATCCGAGCACCTTCCACCTGAGTAGCAGCTTTTGTCTTCTTCCTTTTAACCATGAATGAATCCTAAAGTAGTCCAAACCCTTTGAGAAAATATTAATCCAAAGGTTGTCATCCCACATGCATGCCAAAATATCGATGCTCGATTTGTTCAATTTAATTCCAACACCAAAATCAAAAAAGCAGTCGCAAAATAGCAATATAAATTAAGACATAGTGAGTGTGCCTATGTCGAATGTGGGGGTAATCACTTGTTTATACTTCTTGATTACAATTACATTCCGGTTTGTTTAAAAGCAAGTGGAGTAAAATAAGTGTTAGTTTGGCAGCGACAATGTCCATGCGTATGAGTGCCAAAAGCCAAGAGAAGATCCTTGCGAAAAAGTCCCAATGGAAATGCATTTATAGCTGCTACAGAGTTCAGGTCGGTCAGGTAGATGGAACAAAAATAGATTTGACAGAAGACCACTTTCGGGTGGAGAAATTGGATCGGCCCAATCCAATATGATTCGTATATGTATCGATAGGAGAGAACTGATCTGAATACATGTTGAATCCAAGCACATGCCTTGCCAATTTAAGTATGCCAAGCCCTAACACACTATCCCTAAGTGATTCCAATGCCAAGATGAAGCATGTCCATGAATCTTCAAGTCCAAATGCTGAAGCGAGCATCGATACGATTACATGAACGTGTATGCCGACCCAGGGCAATACATTCTATACCGATCCAAAGGTAAATGGAAGTTTGACTGTTCCGAGGCCAAAGAGAGGCATGCCGATTCAAGGCAATAAGCTATACCAATCTGAGGCAATGAGCCATGCCAACCCAGAGTTTGATCATCTAAAACTCTATGTTTTCATGATATTCGTTGCTTCAACCAGTATTTTCCAAGCTCGTGTAAGTTCGTTCTCGAGCCTCGAGTGATCCAGTAACCAAAAATCCAAAGCGTAATGTCCTTGTAAAAAGGCAGTCCAGAATTAAATTGTTGATAGTGATACATATATTAATATTTGTTGTTGGGATAAATATGGAAAATGCACTTCTCATTCTTTTTATAACTTTATTAATTTCTCTAAAGTTGCGAATGTGTTTAAAAAGGTATGGAAAACTAATGCCTGCCTGTAATGACCCGGGTTTTTGTCGACCTTGATTATCGCCATAAACTCAATGATGACTCACCAAACATCGAAAAATACTAGATGATTAATGAAAGAAATTAGAGGGTGAGGAAAGATAAGATAGAAACATAGAATAGAAGAAGAAGAAGAACACAACATTAGAGTAACACGAACCTCACAACGGAACGAATAACATATAATAGATAACATATCTTTGAAATATAAATCTGTATTTGAATATACATATCATTTTCAAAGTACAACACTTACAACACAGCGGAAATAAACTATAGCTATATGATCCTGAAGCCTCCTGCTCCAGCTCTTCAAGTATCTGTAAATCCCGACTACTTGACTGCCCGTACAAAATTGGGCACCCAAGAGTTTAGGGAAAACAAAACAAAATAAACTCTGGGTCAGTCATGGGAGTGGTATGAGTAAAACAATTTAAGCAGGTAAATGATATCTCATAAGACCACGTCGTATAACGGAACAGGTTTTTCCCTTATGAGAATCCAAATTATCTTTATATCAAAAACCTTTTGATATTATAATAATGTCTATCAATCATAATATAATAATCATCTAGTAGAAACGCTTTCATCTCACGTTCTACATATATAGTATACAATCAAAACCGCAAGCATGTATTGGGTAATGGATTTCCAACTATGACAAGGTATGGAACCACCTTTCGCTAGTGTACCTCTAGAAAGGAATACACTGGGTTCAACAAGAACATCTGGCAACCCGGCCACACATGACCGACCACTCATTTCGCTTGAGTGTATTGAATGTATATCACCAACGGTTGGGATCAGCAACCATTTCCCGAATGGCACAACATCAACAATAAATTTTTAGAAGTAAATGAAACTCTAGATCAAGTGATTATACACCCTACTTCGGAGCGACCGACTTAGCCATGCTGCCTGCCCGATTTCTGTCATTTACCGGATGTGAGGCTAGAAGCTACGCTTTATCATCACACCAGATTCACTTCGAATGCCACATTGTCAGATCCATCGAAAATCACCAATTGACATCTACAACAGTACATTACGTGTTAGCTAAAGAAGTTTCCTTCTCCGCTTCCACTCTTGGTACGGTTGAAGAAATCAATGTACGTGACCTTTCTGGAAATACTCTGTCAGACATTCATCCATACAAGTCATCCAGGAACAGGATGAACCGAAGGCACTATTCATTACATCCATCTTAGGCACTGTTATCTAAGACTTATACAATAGCCCTTGCACTTTACTCCGTCTTCAATTATCTTTGGCATATATGATTCGCAATGCTTATGCCAATGCATAGTGGTTCTTTGGATAATAATCCAACCGGTCTCTCCATATTAACAACGTTAAAATGGTCAAAACTTTGATAGTCGGTGAGTTAACTATCAAATGAAAACACGTGTGCAAACAATGATATTATTTCCAAATGGAAAGACTATCAGTCGATCATCAATCATATATATATATATATATTTATGTATATATATTCACATTTCCTTATTTTCTATGTTTAGAAAATATACGTTATTAACACTGGAAAATATTTCCATTGTTATTTACATATCACTATCATTTCACAACTATCAGTCCCTGACTGTAAACTAGTAGGAGAACAAATTCTCTAAGTATAAACCCCGAAGACCGAAACCAACATCAGATTGATACTCAGAAAACTATTCTACTTAACTAATCTCTATTCAGTTTCTAATCTTGTTTAACTCTATTTCTTTACCTCTATTCGATTAACTCTATTTGATTAACTCAAATTCGAGTAACTAATATTCGATTAATTCTTATTGATTTACTCTAACTGATTAACTCTAACTGATTTAACTCCTTTTACTCAATTTGATTAAACTATATTCGATTAACTCCCCTTTAACTCTATTTATTTAACAAATAAATATCTCCTTTTAATTCTATTTATTTATACAAATACATATCTCCTTATCTCATCCTATTTATTTTACAAATAAATAATCCATTATCTTATCTTATTTATTTACTAAATAAATAATTCACTTTATAAATATTCTATTCATAAAGATTTCCTTCATTTATAATTATTCCAATTTATACATGTTCTGTTTTCAATATCACTTTGAAAATCTCCTTTTCCCATTCCGATATTTTATGGTACTTAACACATCATATCACGATGACCAATATCGTCCAAACACATATAATCAACCACAGATTATAAACCACATCATATATCACAATATATGAAAAAAAATCAAATAACTGTTGAGGAATCCAGTCGGATTCCTCCAACCTGTTTCCCTGCATCCACAGATGTTACACAATAAAATCAACATCACTATATGATATATTCTGTTAAACAGAATCAGTATAGAAATTCAACTAACTGACTAGCAGTTCAATCAAACAGTCAACACACAGTCAATCAGCCAATATTTAACAGTTCTAAAAATACAACATGAAATTATAAACTATTCAAAGTTAGTGAGATTTACTCACTTTGGACCGTTATCGTTAAAACGATTAACTGTCTTTGATTCATACAGACAATTTATTTTGCAATAAATCGTAACGAGCTTCGATTCACAATCCGTCAGTTCCATTGGGTAGTGTCCGTCCATACGATCCTATCGGATCTTGTTTTTCTGAATTTCCATATAGTACGAGGAAGTTACGTTAATTCTAAGTTAATATACAATATATTTAAATAAAACTTTGAAATATAATTCCATTGGGCTTAACTTTTTATTTCCGGCCCACCTAAACAAATCGAACCCGACCCTTCATTCTTGCTTTCTTCCCCCAAAATCAGTTCAAGCTCCAAAATAACTTCCACCGCTATTTACAGACCATCACCCTCCACGTTCTCCCTCGATCAACCAACCGACACCACCATTCTTCACCTCACTTGACTCTCTACCTCTCCATCACCACAGAACAAAGCTCGCACCATTCCTCTAAAATGCGTCGACTGCATTTTTCCACGTTACCCAGTGTCAGGAGCGACACTTCCTATCACAGAAACAACCCAATCTTTGCATGCAGGTGCTACATTCCACCGTAATCCCAAATACAAGGTTAGAAATCCCTGTGACCACATACAATACCCAAAAATCATGAAACTGGACATGTAGCTAGAGTTCGACATTACGGTCCCAACGAAATTGGTTTCGTCGAATTCTGAATCCGTATGCTCACACAGCGTATTTTTAACCATCAAAATACCGATTGTTTTTCATCTAAAAATTCGTATGGCCACGCAGTGACCCCAAAAATCACAGACTTGGAATCTAACAATAATTTGATGTTGCGGATCCAACAAAATTAGTTTCGTCAAATTCTGACTTCGTTTGTAAAAATGGCTATTTTTAAAGCTTTGAATGACCCATTTAAATATATTAATATATTTAAATATAATTAAGTTAAATATAAATAAATTTATATTATCGTATATACTCACAGTGGAATGCCATACAGCTCTACTGGGATTTATAACTTGATATTTCGAATCCCGATTAAATCGATATTCGACTTAAAATGAAATTCCTTTTCTTAAAATATAAATAATTCCTTTATAAATTATAAAGGAATTCCACAACGACTTTTCTAAAATTTGATTTGGACGTAAATCAAAATCTACCCAACGAAATCCCGATTTTCTCTTCCACTAGAAAGATATACTCCACCAGCTCCACACATTTCTTGTTTCATAGAAATCCGACTTAAAACGAATCCTATACATTCAGTTGAAGTTCCAATCGCTAAATAACGAACTGCAGCTCCATTTCAAGCTCAATTTTAATTATATTATAACTCTATGTTCAAACTGTCGTTTTATATAATATGTTCGTTATTCAAATTAAATTCCAGGCTGAATTAAATATCACAGATGATCCAGTTCACACCATATCGCCATTTTAGCCAATTCTGATTATTTCAGAATTAAATATATTATTATATTAATTAAATATTCACTATTATTTAATTCAACGACCATTATATTCTTTAAATCTCTATCTATAATAATTAAATAAGTTAATTATTATACCGCTGAAAATGCGGGTCATTACATTCTTCCCCACTTAAAATAATTTCGTCCTCGAAATTGCTAAGGTAGAGGACGACCCTATCGACTGGTTAGAACATATTTATTCACTTCTTAACTTCAGTTTCTACCGAACCAATTTAATTTCAATTAAATATTAATTAATTCTTATCAACGAAAATTTTCAAAAATCCTGAAAATTTTCTAACGCCTTAACTTTTCGAA
Organism: Allium sativum; assembly: GCA_030737875.1. Classification (NCBI taxonomy): domain Eukaryota; kingdom Viridiplantae; phylum Streptophyta; class Magnoliopsida; order Asparagales; family Amaryllidaceae; genus Allium; species Allium sativum. The sequence goes on along the minus strand of CM060916.1, from coordinate 384,514,454 downwards.
AAATTTCGCCAGCACCTCCTTTGTACTGCCCTATCAGTAAAACTCCAACTCGCCTCTCTAGGCCATCTCCAACCCAAAATAAAATCAAACATCCAAGCGGCTTGCCAAATCGGCTCATAAATCTTACATCCTATAGGAATATAAACTTGTACCTTTTTGTCGGGCATATCAACTCTATCACTTCCATATGTTACCAATTCTACAAATACTAATGTCATCTTAATCAATTTCTAATTAATTTATCCTCTAATCCAATCCTTTGGCTATATCCAAGCCAACTTCCATTTGAACTCAAATTTCAAATTTCAAACTCCTAATTCATCAATGCAATTCCATTCCAGATGATTCCCCAATCAAATCCTGTTTTATTTAACTTAGTTCAAGTTTAATTCTAATTTATTTATTCACTTATACCATCTCAATCTATTCAACTTTATTAGTTAAATTTGAATTCCAGAACTTAAATTCCTGGGTAAATTTCAATCAATTTGAAATCATACTACCAATTCAAAACCTTTGAATTCCTAAACAACTTGCTTTCTCAAAACAATTCAAAAACAAAATCTTTTATAGTAATTCGTCACTCAGCAACTCGAAAATGAACGCCGATGATGTCTAGATCATCATCGGGGTTATTTCCCAGCTATCGAAGTGAGTTCAATACTATATCACTTTCAAAATCATTCTTAAACACTTTTATTTTGAAATCCGTTCAAAATATTTTAACACCCCGCAAATTCTATAACTGTGAAATTAACAAATTAAAGTATAATTAATTTGAAATCAAAGAACTAAGGGAAACGGGATACGCCATTGCGTTCGTCTCGGAAAAATACGCGAAATAGAGTCCGAGTTTTCGAAAAACGGAGTCCGTATGAAGAAGATATGGCCTTCGGAAGTTTGAGAATCAAGTTTAAATTCAAACAGAATAAATCAGGTTTAAATTCGAAAATGGGGCCCAATGGGCCAGGGCGGAAAAACACCCGCCTGACCCACCAAGTCGACTGGGCTGTCGACCTGGTCTAACCAGGTCGACAGGCCTGTCGACAGGGCTGTCGACAGGGGTGTCGACCTGGTCCAGACCCAGGTCGAGCCCAGTCTAACCCGGCTGGCCTATTCTCTATGTGGTCGATTTTCTGTGGTCTGCTTTATCACTAGGGCTAGGTGGCAAGTTTTAATAGGTCTCTCCTTAGAATGAATGGCTACGATCAATCCAAGCAACATCAATGGTCCTAATCAGTTCCTAACCTCTATATAAACAACCCTAGACTATACCCTAATCTATTCATTCAAAAATAAGAACATAGCCGCCATGTTGCTGAGGAACGACTAGGAGTAGCCACCAAATTGGAGAGAGGATTTGGAGGAAGATTCTAAAGCTTAAAGCAACCTAAACAAATCAATTCAACAAAGGAATTTGCGTCTTCAATCCCTAAATTAGAGAATTCATCACACCATTGTAAGTAGAGTATTACTTTGGTATAAATAAACAATTGTGTTGGTTTGTATGCTTGAATTGTGGCAATAAAGTAATTCATATTTGTGCGTTCTTATCAATTTGAAATATTATATACGTTTGGATATTTATGAATTATGTTATTCATTATAAAGAACTACATGCGGTAGTTCTATGCAAGTATACGTTTGGAATATTTCGCAAATTATGTAATCCATGTTGAAGCTACATGTATGTAGTCGATTTAAATTCATGCAAGTTTGGGGTTTGCTTCTATGCCACCATGATGTATATTTTTGTGCATAAATCATTTTGTAAGTAATTGGAACAAGTTTGGTTATTATCCATATGAAATTATGTTGAGAATTTGGCATTATGGATTAAGCCATGCTTTTGTACTAGAAAACCTATTTGCAAACTTATGAATATGGCTAGGCTATGATTGATATTTGGCAACCATGATTAGGTCTAACTTGTTTACAAGAATTTTACGATGACATATGTGGTATATGGCTAGGTTAGGTTCAAAAAGTCCCTTTTTGTAAGTTTACATGACTAAAGTAAGAATCATGATTTCATGTTAGAAATATTTATGCCATGGTTATGTGAACAAATTTAACTATACTTATGCCATGCTTCTGTTTGATATTATGCCATGCTTATGTTTGACATTATGCCATGCTTATGCTAGAAATATTTATGCCATGCTTATGTTTGACATTATGCCTAAATAAAAATATAGGTTCATGTGACAATAATGATATCTCAATTACAAGTTCACATGCTTTGATTCATCTCACCTATGTTACCACTATGCAAGTACACCAGTTTCTATTTTGTATTTCCAACGTCGTATTGCAAGTTCATGCGCTCACATTCCCCCTCTTTATGTATGTAATTACGCTTTAAGCCTCCCCTTTTCGCATGGCTAATTTGGGCTATAAAAGGCTAAGCCCAAAATATATATATAAACGGACGTGTTAAACGGGGGAAAATAACGTTGGGTTAAAATTACTAATGAATGAAAATATAAAATAGAAGGGCCCAAGTTCAAGTATGGGTTGGGCCCATGATTGGTGTAACCTTTACACCATTAACTTAATAATGGGCCGCAAATATTTACATATAAGAAATAAAGAGGAATGACAAAATATGTAAATGTAGAAAATACGATGTGTTTAACCCGAGGTTGGATTGAGTTGTGATGTAAACCTGCCCGGAACCGCCCGACTGTCCAGTAGTCACAACAATACCTATCCAATGTGGGAGGTTAAACATGGAGCCCAGCAAGGACCCGAGGTTTGACTGAGTTGTGGCGTAAGACTGCCCGGAACCAACCGGCAACAGGCAGCCACAACAATACCTGTCTAATGTGAGAGGTCAGGGCCTTAATAAGACAATTAAGGCTGAGTCAGGATTGATAGGATTAAGTGAACTAAAGACTTAATCAAAATGGAACATGCTAAACAAAACGGACTGGTGGGGGTTAGGTTAGGAAACACTTAACCAACTTAGCATGTTGGCTAGAGATAGAAAACCTAGTAACGGGGGACCCTTTTCAGCAGTAACCCTAGAAGGTGTATCAGGATACCCTGAAACTAGGCAGGGTGGGGCACGATTACTGGGCTGATTGTAAGAGGTCAAATCGACGGCGGTGGTGTAGCAGTGTAGGTTCTAACGGAGTGCGGGCATGCACACACTCCGGCGCAGAAAAATAAGGCACTGGACACCAGTAGCATACCTATGCACTCTAAGGTTGTGTCGGGTTGCCACTATGGGACTTGATACACCCCATGGTGGGACCAGCATAGGTAACTACAACATCGGGGGCCGTAAGACACATGTAACTATGCGAGTAGGAGCCGATCATCATAGAATGGATCACATCACCCTGATTTTGGGGTGCCAGTTGGAAACTAGTTTATATGGGTTCAGAGATCAACATGGGGTACGATAGTATATTCGACCCTAGACAACTTAACCAAGTTTATAGTGCATGCCCACTTCTTGTTTATACTTATCATACCCAGTTCTTTATGCATAGACAAAATAGTACTAGACTTACTCAGGCTTTATGTCTGACTCTACTTTTCTTTCGTCTTCTTTCTTCCGTTCCCCCCCAGGTCCTCAGGGAGGGAACACAGCAGCTTGACCTACCTCAACATCCAGCTTGAAGAAGAGAAATGTATTGCTTGGACTTTCCTGTTTTGAACTATGGCTTTGGACAATCCACTATGGGGCTTTTGCAGTTTATCTATGTCTTATTTATGCTTCTTTAAATAATGTACTCAAGACAGATTATGAAAGTGTTATGTTATGTTTTTGGAAAGGATGTTGTTGTAACACGTATTTGACTTTATGAAATAAAGTTTGTTGTTCTTCCGCTGTTTACAAATATGTGTTCTTATATCTGTCTTGTATATCTGTGACTTGTACTTATAAACCTCCACCAAAATTAGGGCATTCCCTTTGAGAGTGACCCTAACGGAGGTGGGGTGTTTCAAATATCATTCACCATTGCTTGGAATACAATTTAAAATCTCAAAGGATCTTAAAATTTACATATATTTAATCCAAGTCTATTTACAAACACTTTTCCAATTTCTGAGATTTTAATTTCAATTCTGATTTAAATTTCAGATTTAACTCATCTGATTTCATGTATTTCACTTATATGAATTCTGATTGGTTATTTACATAACCATTTAATTTGTAATCTTACTCGATTATAATAACAACCAATATATCCAATATATTAAAATTTTGATATATATATATATATATATCTTCTCTATATCAAGATATACCTTGGGTAAACTTATTTTAATTTACCCTCTTATTAAAACATATCGTGTCGACCCATCGTATTCGAGTGTTTAGTAACTCCTATCGATACAGTGGATCAAACTGATCGACCAGAAATTCATAAGCCATTCAACCGATAAATCTCCACAATATAAAACAATTTTTATATCAATAACAAATACGCTCACTCGTATATATACACTCAACTCAATCTAGGGTATTACTAACCCCATCTCTACAGAGTCACGCCACAGAGCCAAGGTAATTCTCTTAACCTTAAGCTCTGAAACCAACTGTAATGACCCGGGTTTTTGTCGACCTTGGTTATCGCCATAAACTCAATGATGACTCACCAAACATTGAAAAATACCGTATGATTAATGAAAGAAATTAGAGAGTGAGGAAAGATAAGATAGAAACTTAGAATAGAAGAAGAAGAAGAACACAACATCAGAGAAACACGAACCTCACAGCGAAACGAATAACATACAATAGATAACATATCTTTGAAATATAAATCTGTATTTGAATATACATATCATTTTCAAAGTACAGCACTTACAGCACAGCGGAAATAAACTATAGCTATACGATCCTGAAGCCTCCTGCTCCAGCTCTTCAAGTATCTGTAAATCCCGACTACTAGACTGCCCGTTCAAAATTGGGCACCCAAGAGTTTAGGGAAAACATAACAAAATAAACTCTGGGTAAGTCATGGGACTGGTATGAGTAAAACAGTTTAAGCAGGTAAATGATATCTCATAAGACCACGCCGTATAACGAAACGGGTTTTTCCCTTATGAGAATCCAAATTATCTTTATATAAAAAACCTTTTGATATTATAATAATGTCTATCAATCACAATATAATAATCATCTAGTAGAAACGCTTTCATCTCACGTTCTACATATATAGTATACAATCAAAACCGCAAGCACATATTGGGTAATGGATTTCCAACTATGACAAGGTATGGAACCACCTTTCGCTAGTGTACCTCTAGAAAGGAATACACTGGGTTCAACAAGAACATCTTGCAACCTGGCCACACATGACCGACCACTCATTTCGCTTGAGTGTATCGAATGTATATCACCAGCAGTTGGGATCAGCAACCGTTTCTCGAATGGGACAGCATCAACAATAGATTTTTAGAAGTAAATGAAACTCTAGATCAGGTGATTATACACCCTACTTCGGAGCAACCGACTTAGCCATGCTGCCTGCCTGATTTCTGTCATTTACCAGATATGAGGCTAGAAGCTATGCTTTATCATCACACCAGATTCACTTCGAATGCCACATTGTCAGATCCATCGAAAATCACTAATTGACATCTACAACAGTACATTATGTGTTAACTAAAGAAGTTTCCTTCTCCGCTTCCACTCTTGGTACGGTTGAAGAAATCAATGTACGTGACCTTTCTGCAAATACTCTGTCAGACATTCATCCATACAAGTCATCCAGGAACATGATGAACCGAAGGCACTATTCATTACATCCATCTTAGGCACTGTTATCTAAGACTTATACAATAGCCCTTGCACTTTACTCCGTCTTCAATTATCTTTGGCATATATGATTCGCAACGCTTATGCCAATTCAGAGTGGTTCTTTGGATAATAATCCAACCGGTCTCTCCATATTAACAACGTTAAAATGGTCAAAACTTTGATAGTCGGTGAGTTAACTATCAGATGAAAACACGTGTGCAAACAATGATATTATTTCCAAATGGAAATACTATCATTCAATCATCAATCATATATATATATATATATTTATGTATATATATTCACATTTCCTTATTTTCTATGTTTAGAAAATATACGTTATTAACACTGGAAAATATTTCCATTATTATTTACATATCACTATCATTTCACAACTATCAGTCCTTGACTGTAAACTAGTAGGAGAACAAATTCTCTAAGTATAAACCCCGAAGACCGAAACCAACATCAGATTGATACTCAGAAAACTATTCTACTTAACTAATCTCTATTCAGTTTCTAATCTTGTTTAACTCTATTTCTTTACCTCTATTCGATTAACTCTATTTGATTAACTCAAATTCGAATAACTAATTTTCGATTAATTCTTATTGATTTACTCTAACTGATTAACTCTAACTGATTTAACTCTTTTAACTCTATTTGATTAAACTATATTCGAATAACTCCCCTTCAACTCTATTTATTTAACAAATAAATATCTCCTTTTAATTCTATTTATTTATACAAATACATATCTCCTTATCTCATCCTATTTATTTTACAAATAAATAATCCATTATCTTATCTTATTTATTTACTAAATAAATAATTCACTTTATAAATATTCTATTCATAAAGATTTCCTTCATTTATAATTATTCCAATTTATACATATCCCAGTATATTCGCTTCTAGAGATACACTATCGGCAGGTTGTCCCATACCTTGTCATGTTGGAAATCCAATCTCAAATAAGCACCTTGCGGGCTTTGATTTTATATTATATATGGAGCGTGAGATGCAAGCATTCCGCTAGATTCTATTTATTTGATGTAGACATTATTATAATATCATTGGATTTGATATCAAAAATATTTTTGGTTATCGTAAGGTAAAAACCATCCGTGTTTATGTGTGGATCGGTCTTACGATTATCATTTCTTTCGAAAGAATTTTGGAAAGTTAAACAAATGGTTGGAGTTTACTCACACCAGTCCCATGACTGACCCAGAGTTTATTTTGTTTGTTTTCCCTAAACTCTTGGGTGCCCAAATTTGCACGGGCAGTCAAGTAGTCGGTATTTTACAGATTCACTTGGAGGAGCTTGAAGCAGGAGGCTTCACCGGTTAGTTATAGATTACCATATTTTCCGCTATGTACTATGTTGTATCTGGAAACAGGTGTTTATGACTGTTCCACAAATAGCAGTTGTGCTCTGATGATGGTATGTATACAAAGTTACTAAATTGTATTTCAAAGTTTATATTATCTAATATATTTTATTCGTTTCGCTGTGAGTTGTGATCTTCATTTCCTTCTATTCTAATATTTCTTTCTTTCTGTTTCTCATCCTCAAACTTCTTTCTTATAATGATTCATATTTCTGTGTCATTTAGGTTGGACGTGTGGTGTTATTAGTCGATCCAAAGGGTATGGAAATTCAGGCCATTACATTTGGTGTCAGAGCTGAAGGTTGAGTAGTAACCTTGGCTTTGTGGCGTGACTCAATAGAGATGGGGTTATTAATAACCTAGATTGAGTTTGAGTGTATATATATGAGCGCGTATTTGTAGATCTGATATAAAATTGTTTTATATTTTGTTGACTGGTTTGTTGAGTGGTTTATGAATTCTGGTCGATACAGAATGTACAACTGTATCGATAGGTGTTTCTAAACTCTCGAACAAATCAATTTGATACAGTATTGTTTTAAACTGGGTAAATGAAATAATTTTGCCCAAAAATTATTTTGATATAAAGAGAATAATTTCTGAATTATTATATATGAATGTGTTGATTGTTATTAAAATCAAATGAAATTATCAAATTATGAAATGGTGATATAATTTGTATATGGATAATGTATACAAGTGAGATAAACCAATATTAAGTTCAAACCAGAATTAGAATTTAAATTCCGGGTGTTTAAGAAAATATTTTCTGAAATATTATAAAGTAACATAACATTACTTTGAAGTATTTTTGAATAAGAATGATTTTAAATGGATTCTAAAAGTGATTAAGCACTGAAATCACTTCAGGGAGCGAGAAAATAGTACTGATAATGGATCGCGACATTATCAGTATTCATTTTCAAGTTTCTGAGTGATGGATTGCTACCATAGTAATTTGGGAATGAAAATCTTGTTTGGAAAGGAAAAGATGTTTTAGAAATTCAAATATTTTGAATTGAGTTGATTATAAACACATGTATATAAATATATATGATTTCAAACCGATTTGAAATAAAACCCGGGAATTTGAAATTCTGGAATAAAAATTTAACTTATGAAGTTAAATAGATTAAAATGGTAGAAGTGAGTCAAATAAATTAAAATTTAACTGCAGTTAAGGAAATGGGACTGGATTAGAGAAAATCCAGGATGAAATTAAACAAAGAGAAATGCTTGAAATTGGAATTAATAAAGTGAATTCGACTTATGTATGAAAAGTTGAATATATATTGGATGTTATTGTTTGGAATTAAACAGTGATGGAATTGAACTCAAGCAGAATACGAGAGTTGATTTTTGAAAACAGAACTCAGTTTGGATTAGTGAATAGAAGTGAACTAATCAGAAAATTAAAGACCAAAGTTTGGATTGATTTGGAACCGATTGGAAATATATATGTATGTTGAGCAGATATTGAATAGAAGCAAGTGTAAGAGGCCTGACAAAAAGTACATGTTTACAATATTACTTGGGTTTGATGATTTTATGAGCCTATGGGGCAAGCCGCTTGGCTTTTTGATTTTCTTTTGGATTGGAGAAGGCCTAGAAAGGCGAGTTGTGGTTGTACCGATTGAGCCATGCAAAGGAGATGCTGGCGGAATTTTTCGATTTTTAAAGAATTAGATTTTCTTTTAGAATTTTTTGATAATTTAAAAATCTAGTTGTTAATTTTAATTGAAATACGAAAACCAGAATTGGTTAATAAAATTTCGAGTGGAATAATGAAATCGATAAATGGATTTAAATCAATTGGAATGAGTATGGATATGCAGAAGAGCATATGGATTGAAGACGAGAAAGTGTTGATGAATTGTCCAAAAATGATGGACAGATCACTTGGAAAGGATTATGAATGGTCGAGTATTGATATGAGAATTCAAAGGTTGGGTAACAACTGGGTTATAAGATATGGAATATAAGATTTCAACTAAGCAGGTTATGAGGAGTTAGAGTTATAGCATTTTTACTGCTTAGCAATTTCGAGGACGAAATTATTTTAAGGGGGAAGGAATGTAACGACCCGGATTTTTAGCCATTGAATTCTGAATATTTTAATTAGTTATTTGAATTATATATAGGAATTTATAAGAATTTATTTAATAAAATGATATTTAAATGTATAATTTATTATATAATTTAAAATGAGCTCGTAAAGTCGCGATAGTTCGTAATTTAACATTTTGAACTTCAATTAGATATACAGGATTCAAAATAAGTCGTATTTCTTTAAAACAAGAAGCGTTTGAATCTATTGAACTGTATCTTTCTAATGGAAGTGAAAAATCGAGATTTCGTTTTATAGATTGTAAGTTACGTCCAAATCAAATTTTCAGGAAGTCATTGTGGAATCGTATATAAGCCATAACGGTTATTTAAATATATTTAAATATCGGTCTTGAATTTGGACAAGCCCTTTGAGACGTAGTGATAATTTAATTTTTAAAATTTTACTATAATTTTTAATTAATTAAACACACAACTTTTTATTTGAAGTATTTTGCACCCTATATCAATATTATGGATTTTATAATATAAGTTAAGCTACCGATATTATTATATTTTTGGGATCATGGTAACTCGCTGGACACGATCGTACTCTTATTTCTGTCTATAGCAGTTCGAACATGAACGAAAACCTTTTGTACCTAACATAACAGTCAATCTATATCTGAATATACATGAATAGAAATTAGGAAATCTTTCTTTAATGGGCGAGTTTGTAATGAACACTAAGGCTAAACAAAAATTGGTTTATAACAGGAAAATAATATAACAAACTATTAGTTTTACTAAGCTAGTCACTACCGGAAAACAAAAGCGTGCGCTCCAAGCTTTGCCCAAAAACCGTACCTCTAAGCCTTTAGCGGGCATCAAGCCACCTTGAATCCGTGATGGCCAAATTTTTTTTTCAACACCATGCATAGCAAGGCACTTCAGAACCATGCCATCCAAGCACTTTACAACCGTGCATTCCAAGGAAAATTCATTTCCGTGCCCCCAAGGCAAGCAATATCTTCTTTAAATACTGGCCTCATCTCATCACTCTCGTTCTCATACTGTACAACGTGGAAACCGAAATTTAGTGACTTCAAAATCAAAATAAATAATATATATTTACACTCATATAACACAGCAACCCCCTCACTTCCTTCGATCAAATCTTCCAAACCACGAGGTATTAGCCGAAGCTATCGGTATGGAAGTTGAAATAGGAGTCGGGTCTTGGAGTAGGTGGAGTTCGACGGTGTTGCGGTGGTCCGAGGGTGGAGGAATCAGGGTTCAAATTTCACAATAGCAGCATGGGTTGTTTCCGTTTTCTTAGAGATTCCGGCGAAATGATGCCTCGATGGTCAGTGTCCCTGAAGCAAAGAGTAGGGGGTGTATGCGGTGCATCCACTGGTTGTGGCCGGAGGAGTTACGGTGACCTGTAGGAGCCGAAAATGGGAGATGAACGATATTCATTCTTGGACAAATTCAGACGAAATGGAAGCAGATTGGAGACTGGAGTTACTAGTGTTTGGAGTTGCGGTATAGGCGGTGGCGTCACAATGATGGGGGTCGAGTCCGGTGGTCCCAGGCATGGGCGACAATGATGTTGAGGAAGGGAAGACGTTCGTGTTTCACTGGAAGGTATAACTGGGTTACGGTTGTTTAAATTTGCAAATAAAGGGATTGAGCACTAAATTAAGGTAATTAACATGTTAAATAAGGATTGGGAAGGAAGGATATTGTGTTCGTTTTAACTGGAAGGGATTTGCAAATTTTTGGAAGAAGAGTTAACGTTAGTGAAAGGGTGGTGGGTATTAAAGTTTTGGGAGTTGGACAGAAATCTAAACTGGGAGAAATACAGGAGTTCGAAAGCTTTGTTAGAGAGAAATGAATAACGATAACTAGGTGGTTAGCTTCTTTGGTTGTGGAGGAAAATAAGAGCTGCGTTCGGTTGAAATGTTGGAGCAGCAATTTTTGGTGAAAGGGGAAAATGAATTAGCCGATGTTTTAGGGGCTTAATTAGTGATTAAGGGTGGTTAAGCGTGGATTGTTTCCAATGGAGGGCGATTCAAAGCCTGAAAAGTGAACAACTGATTGGCCATGGAGAGTAATTAGTTCGGAAACATTACAGGGAGGAGGAGTTTAGTGAATTACGGGATTAGGGGACCGTTATTTTAAGCTAATAAGGTACTTAGGTTAATGGAGTAAATTAGCTCAAATTATTTATTTAAAATCCAATAAAGTCATAACTCATATAGTTATTTTTTTTCGTATGTCATCAGAGTTATATGAAACAAAGCACGTTGGAATCCCAACGAAGAAATCAACATTTTGGAGCTAACGTGACTAGAAACTAAGCTACCGAGGTTTTAGAGAAAAATCAAACACATGTTTGATTTCAAAACAAAAACAAAGCAGAATCATCAACTACGAACCAAGGTGAGTAAGCTCACTAACTCTGACTCGTTTATATTTTTATATAAATGAGCTTTAAATTTATTTACAGTAATTTTATACTGTGTGATGGTTGCTTGGCTGAATAGTCGATAAAATTGGTTGATATGATTACATCGTTGATCGATTATTAGTTCCGATATTTCATATTGATGTGAAATAATATTATTGATGTTGATCAACATCTGTGGATGCAGGGAAACAGGTTGGAGGGATCCAACTGGGTTCCTTAACATTTTATTTACTGTTTTAATTATTTATTATGATCTATGATGTGATATTTGATCGATGACTGATCATGCTGTGTTTGAATTACCCTGGCCTTAGAATTTTGGTATTTAAATACCGAAAAGTAAAAATATTTTCTAATAAAGAAAATAAATTGGGGATTTTAAAAGGGAATTTATTTCCAAGATAGGAATTTAATTTTGAATTAACTGGAAATAAGAACTTGTTTTAAATGGATAAAACAAGAGGTGAATTATTAGTGTTTATAAATTAAGTGGAGTATTTTTGGAAGAATTGAAATATGAGTTCAAAGTTTTGAAAAAGGGGAATGGATTTTGAAATCGATATTTGAAATGAGATTTTGAACCTAATTGTCATAAAGAAAATATAAATAAGATTATAACCATTTGTAATAAAAATAATGAGATATTTTATGAAAAATTCGAAATAGAAGTTAAAAATTGAAATTTGGATTGAGTTGTTATTTACAAATATAAAATCAACGGATTTGATTTCAGAAGTATGGAATGTATAAAAGTTTGGAAAGGAAATCGACTCGTTTTATATAAAAGGAAAGCTATCCATAGTAGTTTTATAAACATAATTTGAAACTAAAATAGAATATGATGTGGGTTTATTAAGTGACTCAACGACTGAGATTTGAATCTTGATGATAAAATAATTACAAGTTGCATTTTTATAAACCAAATATTTTTAAATAGAGATTTTAAACGCTGCCATTATAATAAATGTTTTGGTAAATCTAAATAGAAATTTTAACGTTGCCGTTATAATAACTGATTTAACCGCAATCTTAATGCTATTGTTATAATAAGTGTTCTATAATTCTAGACAGCGATTGTAACGATGTTGTTAAAAGTAATGTCTTATAAATCAAATATTTGGAAACAGCGATTGTAACGCTGTTGTTAAAATGAAATGAATTGGTCAACGAGGAATTAAGAAAGGGAATTCGGAAATATTCTTCGATAATAATAATGTATATTTTCTGAATATAGAAAATAAGGATTCGTGAATATTTAGAAATGTTTTCTAACTGGAATAAGAGATATTTTCTCGAATAAAGGGATTATAATATTGAAAATGTTTTTCAGAGGATCGAGAGGGGAAATCAAGCTACAAAAGAATACGAAAGATGGGAAATGAGATTGTAAATGATAATATAATAAGGAACTGATTTAAAGGGGCCAATGTTGATTGATGATTGATCGATCGAATTCCTACCTGGAAATAAGATCGTTGGTTGCACACTTATTTATCTTTGATAGTTAAATCACCGACTATCGAAGTTTTTGACCATTTTTCCGTCGTCAATACGAAGAGACCGGGATCAGATTTATTATCTGGAAACCACTCTGTATGGGCTTTAGCGTTGCGATCAAATACGATGAAAATAATTGCAGGCGGAGTTATGCAAGGGCTTTCCTGTTTACAGGATAGTGCCTTCGGTTTGTCCAGTCCCAGGACAACGTGAATGGACGAATGTCTTACAAAGTATATCTAACGGATCACGTAAGTTGATCTCCTCAAACGTACTTATGTTTTAAGTGCGGAGGAATTCGTTTCTCTTAACTTTATACCCGTGGTATTTTTGGGGAAATCAATTTGTGATTTGGCAGGTATGACGATGTGGCATTCAAAGTGAATGGTGGTCAGGTGTTCTAAAAGATATGTAATGACCTCAAGCCTCACAACCCGGAATTGAAAAAAATCGGGCAGGCAACATGGCTAAGTGGGTCGCTCCCATTAGGATGTATAATCACCTACCTAGAGAAATTCCAATTGCTTCTTTAATCTATCGATGTTTTCCCTTTCGGGAAACGGTTGTTGATCCCAACCGTTGGTGATATACATTCGATACACTCAAGCGAAATGAGTGGTCGATCATGTATGGGCCGGGTTGTAAGACGTTCTTGTTGAACCCAGTATATTCGCCTCTAGAGATACACTATCGGCAGGTGGTCCCATACCTTGTCATATTGGAAATCCAATCTCCAATAAGCGCCTTGTGGGTTCCGCTAGATTCTATTTATTTGATGTAGACATTATTATAATATCACTGAATTTGATATCAAAAATATTTTGGGATCACGTTATCATTTTATACAGATTACTAGTTGAGACACTAGTTAGGTGGTGCAGAGATAGATGTAGAAATCAGAATAACAAAGTAGTAGTGAAGCAGAGAAAGAGTAGAAGTGCATTCAGCTTATCTTGCCTTATCATACCTCACGCTTATCCTATGCTATCATGTTATCCCTGTTCTCACAGTATTGTCTTATATTCAATTTATTCATGTTATGATGCTTTTGCTTGTTAATATGCTGAAAGTCACTGGACTTACCAGACTTATGTCTAACCTAGTTTTGTTTCACCTCTTTTCTTCCGTTCCCCCCCTCAGGTTCACAGGGAGGAAATGTTACCACTTAGCTCAGTTTTCCTTCCAAGCTCGAAGATAGTCGATGTATTGCTTTGGACTCTCTCTCTTCCACTGCTATGGCTATTTCACGCTTTATTGGGGAATATCATTGTTATTTTTATGCTTCTTTTGTACTTGGAAGTTTTTGGATCAAGACAGAATTTCCATATATTACTTTTAAGTATGATTGAGGCAATTGTTGTAAAAGCTTGACTGAATTAAGTTGTTTATAAAATGACTTTATTTTCTGCTACTTTATTTGTCTGTCTAGTAATTTATCTGCATCTTTTACCTAAAATGCTCCACCAAAGTTAAGGCATTCCCTTTGTGAGTGACCTTAACGGAGGTGGGGTGTTTCAACACCCTTCCTAAAATCTCTCCTTGCTGATAATCGTGTAATCCATGAAAGTATAAGGAAGATTTGAAATCATAGAAATGTGAAAATAGATTTGGATACTCTCTTCCATTCTACTTGGAGCTGCTTTGATTTCCTATCTTCTCTAATATGGCTATATTTATGGGGAACTATGCTTCTTTTGTTACTGTACTCTGATGATTTTATTACGAGACAGAAGTTTTTAATTGATGTAATGAGTTTTTGGTATTTCAGAATTATGATGTGACTATGTTTTGAACCACTATGTTTTCTGTTAATAAAATTTCAAATTCAACTATTATTTTATATCTGTCTTATAATGTTTCTATTTCTGTTTACCTATAACGCTCCACGAAACTTAATGCTTTCTGATAAAGAGTGACACTAATGGACATGGGGTGTCACATTTGGTATCAGAGCTGAAGGTTACCAGATCAGATAAAATATTTTGAAAATTGTTTTGAAAAAGGTAGCAAAAGAAGGTATTTTCAAAAGAAAACTCTGTTTTGAAAAACATATCCCCAAAGCCATATAAAATTCTCTTGATTCTCCGCTTTAGTCCCTTTTCCTTTTCTTTTCAGCATGTCTGGTGAATCGATTCTTTCTGAAGGGTGCCCCGATAGCGGCATGGTTCCGTAGGCATGTTAAAACTACAACACATGCCGAAGGGAAAGGAAGTGCCTAACCTCCATCTATAGCCGCAGTAGTTTCACCTACGGATAATTTTCTCTAAAACTCAGTAAGGATTTCCGTGCAATGGAGGAAGCTTTCAAGAGACTTGTTAGCATGTAACACAATGATGGTAAAAAGGAGGATATGTGAGTTAAGGCTAAGGAGCACAACCTAAGGATGAACAAAAAATGGTGGCTTAAGAAGGGAACATAGATGAAAGAAGGAGAGCTTGATAAAGTTCAAATAAAGGTAAAGAAGAAATGTCATGAGCACTTGGTTCATTTGGTCAAGCAATAAAAAGGAACAATGCTTGTTTCAACTGTGGCAAAGTCGGACACTACACTAGGGAAGGCCCGAAGAAGCTAGTACAAGGACAAAGGGCAGGATCTTCTGGAGGGCAAATGCATGCTCTCGTGGCCGGTGTATTGAATAGAGGTAGGAAAGTTTCTGTTGAAGGTTTGAATTCTCTTTCCAGTCATCCCATTAGAACTCTTTTTGATTATGGTTCTTCGTATTCTTTTATATATGATTCTGTAGTTGAGTCTCTGAACCTTAGTACTAATATGGTTTTGGATCTTGTTGTTGCCTCAAACCCCATTAGGGGCTCGGCTCGTATGCTTGTGATTTGTCGCGTTTGACGATATTTGTGTTTGGTGTCAAGTTTGAGTGCAATGCATATCTTGTTTCATGGGCTATGACTTGATTCTAGGGATGGATTGGATAGCCATGTATGGTGCCATTCAGGATTGTGAGAGGAGGGTCGTTAGACTTTTGACTTGCCATGGGAGGACCCTCGAGATTTCTTGTGACCCTAAAGGGTTGTCATGCTTAGTTTCCTATAGTCACTTGATGCGTCTATGGATGATCCGCAATCTATACCAATAGTCTGTGAGTATCCTGATGTTTTTTAGGAGGTCTGGGGCTTACCTCCAAGGCACGAGATTGATTTCTGTATATACTTGGTGGACAATGCAAAGCCAGTTGCATTGCTTGTGCGCCACATGGCTCCAAGAGAAAGGAGGGAGCTTAGCAAACAAGTAGGGGAGCTACTTGAGAAAGGATTTATTAGGTGAAGCATATCTGAATGGGATGCTCCAGTAGTATTCGCCACTAAGGCAGATGGTTCGCTTTGATTATTTGTGGATTACATGGATTTGAATAAGCTCACTAAGAAAAATAGGCACCCACTTCCGAAGATAGATGATCTGTTTGACTAGCTTGTTGGTACATCTGTTTTCTCCTAGTTAGACTTGGCCATGGGGTTTCATAAGTTGAGGGTGGCCGAGGACAGTATAGACAAGACTGCTTTTTGAACTCCAGCTGGTTCCTTTGAGTAAGCTTGACATGCCTTTTGGGTTGACGAATGCACGCGTCTATTTTGTTGATTTAATGAGTAGGATGTTTCGGGAGTTTCTAGATAAGTTTGTTGTGGTCTTTGTTGATGATATCTTGATTTTCTCGAAGAACGAGGAAGAGCATGTCCTACATTCGAGGGAAGTTATGAAATCTCTCTGTGCACGTCAGCTTTAGGCGAAATCTCCAAATTGTCATTTTTGGAGAAAGGTAGTGAGATTTCTAGGGCATGTGGTCTCTAAGGATGGGATAACATTAGATCCCGCGAAAGTAACTAGAGTTCAGGAGGGAAGGGTAGTATGTTACAATGGTAGACATTTGATATTTAACGATAAGAAACTACACTACCCATGTTTTGGAATTAGCTGCTATAGTAATCGCGCTTAAGACTTGGCAGAAGCATCTGCTAGGAGAGAGATTCGAGTTATACATGGACCATGAGTCGCACAAGTATTTGTTCTCGCAGAAGGATCTCAAATTGAGACAATAGAGTTAGGCTTCTACTTGGACCTGAGATGATTAGAGAAACTTCAGAAAAGATGATCTTATCTACAAGCACATGAAGACAACTCAGGACAGATAGAAGTCATACACTGATAAGGGAAGGACCGATATTGAGTTTAAGGTGGGAGACATGGTTTTCATTAAATTGTCTCCTTTGAGGAATGAGGTTCGTTCCAGATCTGTAGGGAAATTGGTGCCAAGGCTTGTAGGACCATTTCCCATTATGGAGAAGAATAGATCAAATGGCCTACATAGAGTAAAGCTACCAGAGAGATTATTGGGTGTTCATTTGTGGAATTGTTGGCACGATACAACAAAAGTAGTTGAGCCGAGTATGCTTGAGGAAGTAGAGGTGGAAAGGGAAGCGACAGTTAGACGAGTTCATACCCGTATTATTGGATCAGACGTTAAGAAGCTACACAATAAAGAGGTCAAATTGACAAAAGTTCAGTGGGGAGATGACCTTAAGGATGAAGCTTGGGAGACTTATGGCAAGATTCACGCTTCGTACCCTTTTCTTTTCAAGGGTGTGTTCTTAACTTCTTTTCCAAAGCCTTTTATTCGTACTTGTTTCTATCATTCATCTGTATCCTGTCAATCGAATTTTCGACCTTTAGGTAGGGAACCCATGGATGTAAACATGTGTTTGAAACATGTTATGTTTGATGGATGCAAGTGGATGCAAGTGTTTGCTAGTGGTTTCTTGTAGATGCATATACACACATTAGGCATTAGGTTGCCTCAATCACTCTCATACTACATATGGATGTGTGTGCATATTTTTCTTCTTTTAATGGATGAAAGTGGGTGCATCATCATATGGATATTGCATTTGAATGGATGATTGCGCACGCATATAGCCTTTACATGGTAAATTAGGATTATTTCCATACATATTGGATTTATGGCACTAACATACCTTGCATAAAGGAGATCGACTGAATCAATAGACCGCCTGATCTTTTGTATTAATATAGGGACATAAACACACACCTTTGCATATTTTCATATAAGCATTAGAAGTCTTTAAGGACAATGGATGCCTGTGATTGGTGGATGAGTAGATGGATGATGTATGTTGGGATATACATTCTTCTTAACTTAGAGATTTCGGGGACGAAAACCTTTAAGTAGGGGAGAATGTAACACCCCGTAATTTTATAACACAATAAAATGATAAACTAAGGAATAGTTAATTAAATATTGGGAATTAAGTAAAACACACTGCGCCATTGCGTTCATCTTGGAATTTTGCATAAGTTAGACTCCGATTTTGCATGAAACGGACATCGTATGAAGAAGTTATTAAGACTAGAAGTTTGTATATGCGCAAGAGAATTATATATATACAAACAAATCAAATATTCAAAAAAAAATCAAAATAGCGAAACGGAAGCCCTAGAAGCGGAACCGACCGATTCTGGAGGTCGACCTCTAGGTTGACCTCTAGGTCGACCCAGGGGGTCGACCCAGGCTCTTTGGGTCGACCCCATATAGATCGGGGCAGAATTCACTTTTTCAACGTGGACTTGTTTTGTGGCTAGATTCGTTGACCATAGGCTATAAGTAGGGCCCTATATCCATTGTTATTCAACGGCTACGACGAGATGCTGATCCAAAATAGTTTGATCTAGCTTATTCTTCTTCAACAAACATGTTATTCAAATTCAGAGGTCTGTTCTACAATAGCTTCAATCAATTTTTCTGTTTCTTTGATCCAATCACAACGAGTCTATGTTTTTTTAGATATGAATACTTAAAAGATAATCTTAACATGTTTATGAATTGGATTTAAGCCTGTGACTAAATGAATCATATCAGATCTGCCATTACCTGTGTATCTAAGTTATTTTGACATGACTATGAATTTGATCTAAGACTATGCTAATTTATCATGTCAGATCTACCATTATTTGTAGATCTAATTCACCATTTTGATCTCATCATGCCTGTTTATGATGTCCCTATTATGTTAGAATCACTTCTATTATCACATGTTCATCAGACCTGTTCCTATATGCCTATCTTGTCATTTTTCCCAATTTTGTTTCTATGTGTTTATTAGTTGTTATGCCTATTCCTGCCATCGTACGTCAATCTTGTTATTATGTTTATTTCTATTCTCTTCCCTTCTTCTTTTCCCTCTTTATTATACAGCCAGGCTACCTTCGAGCCTAGGCATGCCGCTGAAATATGCAAACGCGTGGAATTGGGAACGATGGGAAAACATTCAAATTAGGGCATAACTTATAATGGGAAATTTGGGCATAACCTGAATTAAATACATGAATATGGATTTGGGCCATAAATCGATTTGTGATTTAGATATTAATTTAGGGCATATAGTACACGATGAATATGACTTGGAAAAAAGGGCATGAAAACAAATAATGAAATAGGGATAATTATTAAGCAATCAAAATGCCAAGATTTACAGTAATTAGAAACTGTAACCGCACTTAGACACGAGGTTAGATTACAGTTGTGGTAGAAGTCTGCCCAGACACAACCAGCATATCCAGAAACCACAAGGGGTGAATCTAATGTGAGTGGTCTAAGTGATAAACATGTAACGTGCTAAGACACAAAGTTAAGTCCGACTTGTGGAAGAAGACTGGCCGGACCCAACCGGCATATCCAACATCCACAAGTTGTAGACTTAATGTGAGAGGTCTAGTGCATAAACACACACACACACACACACACACACACACATATATATATATATATATACGTATATAAAAGGATAGAAATAAATGGCACTAGTTGTGATTAATGGAAACAAATTAAAATAAATGGGGAAAGATAGTAACCTATTATAATTAATTACTTTAATGAGAATGTTATATAATAGGTAGGCTTTTCCTAGGGACAAGTGGAAATTATAATGTAAGTTATAATAAAAGGAAAGGAGGCTTATTATTAAACCTTAGTTAAGAGAACTAAATCAATAAGTAAACAACGACAAGTTGTGGAGACATATTAAATAGAAAACAGGTGAATTGAGATGAAGTATACTTAATTAATATTAAGTAAAACATGTTATTGTAACTATGGAATCAGACAATGAAAAATATAAAAGGGATTGTAGATTACTTTCGTTAATTACAATCTAGAGAATAACATGTGATGGGCATATTAACAGAGTTAAATGGATTAAGTTATATATATATATATATATATATATATATATATATGAAATTAATAAGCAAGGGGAACTTGGCAACTTAAAGAGAAGTCAATGTGAATGGGATAAACTATTAACTTGTAATACTTAACCTATTTGAATTCATAAGGATTACATAAACTTGTTAACTTGAGTAGGGGTTAAGTAAACTTGCTTGAATCAGTGAAAGGGTTAAGTGAATCTTGGGGCGATGGTTAATATTTGTATATATAGGCCCATAAAATTAACAGTTAAATAAACATGCTTGAATCAGCGGGATTGTAACAACCCACGCCCATTAATATCACTCATAAAGGGAATGCATCAATGTCCATGAAGCGTTATTGTTGTATAGAACAGATAAATTACAAGAATAAATAAATAAAACAACACAACAGAAGTTAAAACTTATTTCATTGCATCATAACTCAAAACGAGTTTACATAAGTAGTCTCCAAAACCATTACATCGGGATCAATAGTCTTTTCCAAAAACTTCAAAGTACATAAAGAAGCAAATACTTAAATAACATAAATGCATAAATCCCCACTGAGCATAAGCAAAGCCATAAAGATGAGAGAGTCCAAAGTGATACATCTACTCTCTTCAAGCAACTGAAAGAAATCGGCACTAAGCTGTAGTATTCCCTCCTTGCAAACCCGAGGCGGGGGGGGGGGGGGGGGGAGGAAGAAAAGAGGTGGAAAGAAAAGGGGGTCAGACATAAAGTCTGGCGAGTGCAATAACTTTAACAATATAATTATCAAAATAACTAGGATAAGGCATAAGCTGGAAAATAAGGAAATGATTGTGAACAATTGGGTATGACAGAGAAATCAAGGAAATAAGATGAACAAAGATAACATTAAAGGCGCCCCTAATCACTATAGGATAATTACTACACTTTACCACTACTAGTCACCCTAAAGGTTGATCCTGCCTACAGAACTTAATACTACTAATGGTAGCTTCGTGTACCCATAGCTACCTCCATAGGTGCCGTCTGCCCCTATCTCCACTAGGTGTACCCACTCCCCCATTCGATCGGCTCCCTAACTCGTAGTACACAAAGTCTACCGTCCCTACGTAACCAACCCTTATCATCTAGGGTATACCTACTAAGATGGTTCGATGAATCTCCCCTTATGAGCTTCTCTACTAACTCAACCAACTGTGGGTCATCTCGCTGTGCCTCACCAATCCATCCCAAAAGTGCAGGTCTGACCTCTAAGGATGCTAGCAAACCGGGTACAAGGTCAATGGAAGGTCTGAAGTCAAACGTAGAGATAAACTCTAAGCTTTGCCGCTCAACAAACAACGGACTCAAGGTCAACTTTTTCCTACTAAAGGCGTCTGCCACCATGTTACCCTTACCAGGGGTATATGCAATCTCGAAATCGTAGGAAGCCAATAATTCCATCCACCTTTGCTGCCTTAAGTTCAAGTCCTTCTGAGAGAACAAGTATTTTCGCGATTTGTGGTCTGTGAACAATTCGAATTTCTCGCCAAGAAGATAATGGCGCTAAAACTTAAGCGCGAAAACAATAGCGGCCAACTCTAGGTCATGTGTAGGGTAATTTCTCTCATGCACTCTCAACTGCCTTCCATAGAGAGCCTCGAAAGGTGCCATGCCAATGCTAGACTGAAAACTATTATTATACGCGAACTCCACCAAAGGAAGATGCTCCTCCCATGTACCTCCGAAGTCTAAACCACATAGCCTCAAAAGGTCCTCTAGAATACGATTTACCCTCTTGGTTTGGCCGTCCGTCTAAGGATGATATGCGGTGCTCAAACATAACTGAGTCCCTACCGCCTCTTGTAAGCTCTTCCAAAACTCGCTAGTAAAGATAGGATCGCGACCGCTCACTATGCTAGAAGGAACACCATGCAAACGAACTATCTCTCGAATGTATACGAAGGCTAACCTTGGAGCATTCCTCTTACTCTTCACGGGAATGAAATGGGCACTCTTAGTAAGTTTATCTACCACTACCCAAATCCCCGTATTACCCTTCCTCGATCTTGGTAACCTGTCAACAAAGTCCATCGAGATAGTCTCCCACTTCCATTGTTGGACCTCCAATGGGTGAAGCAACCCACCAGGCTTCTTTTGCTTTGCTTTTACTTGTTGGCACACCAAACATCTAGCAACAAACTCGGCCACATCCCTCTTCATACCGGCCCAAAAGTAAACTCGTCTCATGTTTATCTGGTTAAATGTTTCTTAATTCATTAAGACCGTAACCTTGTAAAGACCTCCCACATTAGACTAGCATTTGTGGCAGCTGGATTTGCTGGGCGGGTCCGGGCAGTCTTACACACAAACGAGCCTAACCTCGTGTCTTTACATCTGTTATACATTTATTTTATGCCTAAGACCTCCCACATTAGACTGGCATTTGTGGCAGCTGGATTTGCCGGGCGGGTCCAGGCAGTCTTACACCACAAACGAGTCTAACCTCGTGTCCTAGGCGGTTTATTATTACACATAATTAATTATCCCCAATTTGAATTAATTTCCCTATTCAAATTATCAATTAATTACAAATTTAACTATTTCCATAATTAACACCTTAATTATGACCATCTATTTATGGTATATAAAATTATACCAATTAAAATCACATTTAAGGCATTTATGCCAATTCTCAATATTAAATTTTTTAATATTATCCCATTGCCCCACGTTGTACGTCCGTTCGTTTAACGTGAAATATACGTTAGACTCGAATAGTCTAACTTATGGAATAAAGAGAAAACATCACAACATGCATAGAATAAAAACTAGATCTAAACATAAGGGGTGAACTTGCATGTGTGAATAAGGTTTTTCATTTAAAACTTGCATAGGCCAAAGTCACAAACTTGCATAAATTATGGACGTCATAGATCTAATCATAAAGTGTAAACTTGCATAGGCAATAGTCACAAACTTACATTACATGATTCATACTCCAAACATATATATACTTGTATATGTGATTTATGCAACATAAACTATGGTGTAAACTTGCATCTAACTCACATATGACATAGCCTAACTTTAGATCCAATTTACACATAAAATAGATGTCATGAAACATGTAAGGTTGTATATGATTCTCACTAACTTGCATATGATTCATATCTAAATTAACATCCAAACTTGCATACATACATATGATTTAACATATGAATTAGTTCCAACAACATAACCAAACTAACATATGAAGCATCATTATGAATTGATTGTACATAAGCCAATAATTAACATAGATTTACAACATAGATAATAACATCACAGCTTTAACATAGATAATAACATCATAGATTTACAACATAGATAATAACATAACGGTCAATGATTCACAACATAACCACATAATCCAAATCATAACTCAACCTTATTAAATTGTTAATTATCTTATTAAAGAAATTGAACTCACAACTCAAAGAAGGCCTTGACTTCCGAAATCTGAGTTCTGAAATTGATTTAGCTCTCCTTTGAAGAAGACAAATTCGTTGTTATTTAGATTTGAGTTGAAGTAGAATACTTGAGATTTGCTTTAGAGGCAGCGGCTAGGATTTAAGAGAGAGTTTGTCAGCATAATGCTGTCATAGATAATATTTATGAATTAGTGTTAAGTCTTAGGGTGTATATATAGGTGTAGGAAGTTATTTAGGCCTTAGGATTAACCCTAAAACTGATCTGGACCATCAAAAATCGTCCTAACCCAAAGAATCACACCATCCAGCAACCTGGCCAAACCAGGTTCGACCTCCCCTGACCCCCCAAGGGGGAGGTCGACCTGGGGATCGACCTGGGAGTACCCAGGTCGACACTATGGTCGACCTCCCGTTTGGGAGGTCGACCTCCCCCCAGGAGGTCGACCTCGCTAGTCGGCCTTCTCAAATATATATATATATATATATATATATTTCTTATCTTCCGAGGGCCATATCTCCTTCGTCCGGACTCCGTTTTTCGAAAACTTGGACTTTATTCCATGTAGAATTCCAAGACGAACGCAATGGTGCAACCCGTTTCCCTTCATTCCTCTTTTAAAAATTAAGTGTTCTTAAATTTAGTTAATTCAATCGTTCAAAATTCGGGGTGTTACACGGAGAGTTAAGTAAACCTTGGAGAGGTGGGTAATATATATATATATATATATATATATATATATATATATATAGGCCAACAAACTTAACCTGTTGGGGTTATGCAAACTTGTTACTCTGGTAGGGCATAACCTGTGGAAATCCTAGTAGTGGGGATGCAAGCCGGGGGGAAGCTTGTATCATCTTGTATTGGGAATCCGTTTCAGTCAGTAACCCATATAGGTATCAAACGAGTACTCCGAACTAGGTCGGATTCGGGGCACGCTTACTGGGCTGATTGTAAAAGACCAAAACGAAGGGGCGGTGTGGGCGGTGCATTCCGACGGGGTCATGTGCATGCATGGGTCCGTAGTCAAGGAGGGGATGATAAGACGCCGAGACACCTATAGATGTAGTTTTGCATCTTGTAAACTTAGGGTTTCCACTTTAGGAAGCGATGCAACCTACTATCGGGGCCAGCAAAGTGTATCTACAAGTTAGGGAGCCGATAGATTGGAGGTTGTTAATAGGGTACATCTAGTCTTGCCTATTTAGGAGGCCGTTATTATAGTTGGAGATGACACTTGTCATGTTAGGCTACCTGTTATGATTATATACGGTGAAAACCTCTTACTAGAAGTACACTTAAGTCTACCATCTTGTTCTTTTTGGGATCATCATGTTATAGTTATACTAGTAGTGGTGCAGAGCAAAATACTTGAGAAGCGCAATATATCATGTTTAGTTTATCTTGCTTATCATGCTTAGCTTTATATACATGCCTTATATACTGTCCTGTTGCTTTTACTTATTTATATGCTAAAAGTAACTAGACTTGCAAGACTTTATGTCTAACCCATTTTGTTTCCTCTTCTTTCTCTTTCGTTCCCCCAGGTTCTCAGGGTGGGAACACTCAAGCATGATTTGGATCCTCTCTTCCATTCTTCTTGGAGCTGCTTTGATTTCCTATCTTCTCTGATATGGCTATATTTACGGGGAACTATGCTTCTTTTATTATTGTACTCTGATGATTTTTGTACAAGATAGAAGTTTTAAGTTAATGTAATGAGTTTTCTGTATTTCATACTTAGGACGTAACTATGTTTTAAACAACTATATTTTCTGCTAATAAAAATTTAAATTCTATTGTTATTTTATATCTATCTTGTAATGTTCTGTTTTTGTTTACTTATAACGCTTCATTAAACTTAATGCATTCTGATAGAGATTGATATTAATAGCCCAACAACAGAAGGGGCCCTGATTTCTCTATAAATAAGACACCAGGGGTCACATTTCAAGAGGGACGATTTTCTGGTTCTTATTCTTGTTCTCTTTCTCTTTAGAGTAAACCCTAATTCTTAGATCGATTTAGGGATTTCTTATATTTTATTCATGTATTCTAAGTCAAAGATCAAAACAGAGTGAATCAGCACTTTTGATATTTTTATGAGTTTATCATGTTATTTTCTTAGTTATCATTGCTACATCTTACTATTTGTTTCCTACATGTGTGAACCCTTACCCAAACCATTCCTCAAATTGGGTGAAACACCCCATCCTACAAGCTTAGACCCTTCGTACAAGCTTAGACCCTTCAGCAAGTTTGGTGCAGAACAACTTTCTACCATCTGTTAAATCCTTTGTCAAGCGTTGTAATCAGAGATCCTTATCCCTAAGGTAATTGTTGGTCCTTGAATTGCTTAAGCGGGATACTCACCCTATCGAGGGTAGAGTAACTACTCTTTCGGATTCCAGACCTTGATACCTAGGAACGCTGAACTAACTCAAACTTTCGAAGGCTAAACAACTTATTTTTCCATTAGGTCCACTCCTATAGACCTATCTTCGGTGTTGACGAAAAATATCATTAACATTTTGGCG
The DNA here is from genome assembly GCA_030737875.1 of Allium sativum. Classification (NCBI taxonomy): domain Eukaryota; kingdom Viridiplantae; phylum Streptophyta; class Magnoliopsida; order Asparagales; family Amaryllidaceae; genus Allium; species Allium sativum. The sequence goes on along the minus strand of CM060916.1, from coordinate 384,488,093 downwards.
CCAAAAGAAGGGCCTGAATCTCTGACCTTGTGGTTAACAGCCACGTATCTACCTGTGTTGTTCCGTCCCATATTGGACTAAAGCTTTGAAGAAGCAAAGTTATGGGTAAGAGGTTCCAACAAAAGCCTTTTGGATCTCCAATGGATAAATCGGAAACCACTTACCCAAGAGTGACAGAAGAACGAAGGTTGAGAGTGGAAGCCTTGCGGATAATAAAGCGGAAAAGAGGAATATAATAACATGCTTTCGACACTATGGATAATAGTCTTTCCCGCATAGGAAAAACCTTAGTACCCCCTCCAAGTGGTTCTACATCAAAGGATATTGACATTTTCTCCCACATAAGAAGAACTCTCCACAAGCAAGTCAGAGGAATGGTAATTGAACAGGAAATAATGAATGATTTTGACCACTTCACCAACAAATGGTCCGAAGGATAACATCTCAACCTTAGTATATTCCGGAAAGTAGGAACAAAAATATAGGTAAAACAATGAGACTGGGTCACAAAGGGGTTAAGTCCCAGCACCAAGAAGAGAGGCTTGCGCCAGGATTGCCCAGGGGGTACTACCTTACCACTTCAATGGAAAATACCTACTTCCTAACCAAACACAAATTCAACTATTGGCCATTCCAAAAGAAAAAGCCCAAATATGAAACGAAACAAGGAGGACCTTATTGCCATTACCAAAAAATGAATGGACATGAAACTAACCACTGCAGAATCCTTGAGGAAACGGTCATCTAATTCATCAACGAAGGCCAATTACGAGAGTTCATAAAAAGATCAGATTAAGTTCAATAAAATTCCTTGGAAAAGGATTGTCAAATGCAATCGAGGGTCAGAAAACCCTCCTTTAGAAGTTTAAAGAAACCCATAAGGGGTCAAACCACGAATGGATCAAATCCCTTGTCATCACAAAATTGGTTAGGACAAGGCATCACCCAGAGGGGGATGGTGTGTTAGTCTTTCTCCATGCCCAAATCAAAGGGGGCTAGGTTAAAGCATCAAAAGAATAAGCCTCTGTTTCACACAAGAAATGGTCATAGCGGTGCATCTAAAATTAGCACGCCCTACCTCTGCTGGTAGAAGAGTACGCCATACCTCTGTTAGAACTAAGCACGTCCTACCTCTGCTTGCAGAAGAGCACATCTTACCTCTGCTTATGTTCCGTGTTACCCGCAAACGGGAATGCCAACCCCTATCACCGCCTACGATGGGCAGGATAGGGAACCCCTCGAAGGGTGGTGGTGTGTAAGCTTCTATCAGTAACTACGAAGGTCAGTATAGAGCATCAAAAGAGTAAACCTTAGTTCTATGCCTACAATGGCCCCGTCTAAGTTTATAAGACCTTATCATCACCTATGATGGTCAGGATATGGCATCTCCTGGAGGGAGGTCGGGTATGTCCTTGGGCCTTGCTTGTGGATGAGCCAGCCAAGCGCACCAAACGCATGGGCCCAGAGAGTGGCCAACAAAGCACGTACATCCTCTGCTTTGACATCAAAAGCCCAGAGATTGGCTCAAGAAGCATGTACAACCTCTGCTTCACAAATCAAATCCAAAGGGGATACCAAAACATTAATACCAGAAGAGAGTTCTTGTAAGACCCCGTATTTTCTGTGAACATAAAAGTAACAAAACAAAGTATACTTAATTATGAAAAGAAGAATTAAGGGAAATGGGTTATGCCATTGTGTTCGTCTCAGAATTCTACTTGAGGCAGAGTTCGAGTTTGCGTAAATCGGACTCCGTATGAAGAAGTTATGGCCTTCAGAAGTTTCAGGAATTTAAAATAAAAACCAGCTCGAATTCAAAACTTAAAAGTTCGAAATTCAAAACATACACCCGGGCTGGGCGGGAAATTTCCCGCCCAGGACCCAGGTCGACCAAGGGGTTGACCTGGATCACATAGGTCGACCAGGGGGTCGACCTCCCCCCTAATTCTAGATCCGAGGACAGGTTCGTTTTTCTGCATTTGGACACCTGTTCTGACCAGATTCGTTGATCCCTATGCTATATAAACACCCCTAAGGCTACAGTTTTCTCTACACAACTTCATTATGCCTATACTCTGCCCTAATTCATATTAAAATAAATCAATGTCATCGCTACTCTGCTGAATCCTAAGCTAGAACTAGTGCTCCTTCTTCATCCAATCTGAATAGGATTAAAAGAGAACAACTACAACCCTTATTCTTTTAGAATCCAACCAAGGTAAGTACAGTTATTTTCAGATGTAAAATTTAATTATGATCTTGACATGGTTATAAATCTGAATTTGAGATTATGCATATTCTTGTTTATCAGATCTATTTTTCTGTGTAGATCTATCTTATTAATATTATAGTAACTATTAGGTATCTCTTCCTTCCTTCTGTTCTATAGCCAGGCTACCACGGGCCTGAGCCAAATCTCATAAGAGAATGACGCACGAGCACTAAATTTGGGAGAGTAGTGAATGATGCATAATTAGACATGACTGATTTGTGACTAATTTGAGAAAGGAACATATGTTGTAATTTAGGATCTAGATCTGCGCATACTATATATGATAGTCTGTGATTTTGGAAGAAGGAGAATTATTGTGTATATGACTTAGACGCAAAGATCTATATTATAATAGGATAACTATTAAATGTGAATACGCCTAAATGAGGATTTTGAATATTAGGCATACGCTGAAATCAAAGGCTATAATTTGGCATAATTCATATTGTAAATCATGATTTGGGGTTTTTGGAGAATATTCTATACTGTGTAAATTTAGCTAAAATTTGGGGCATATGTTATATTGTGAATTATGACCATAATTTGGGCATGTAAAATTAGGCTTAATTTTATGATTAAATCTGTTAAATTGCCTAATCGGCTAAATCTGCTGAAACTGAATACGGTAAGTTTGGGGTATGAAAATCTGTAGGCTCGATCTAAAATTGAGCAAAACAAGTTAATAGAACTTTGAATAATCTGCTGTAACTTGTAAAGAAGTTTAATTTGTTGAATTGGCATAATTAGTCTGATATTGGCATAATCTGTGAATGAATACTTTAGCTAAAAATAAAAATGCTGAGACGACTTTGTTTGCGGTAAAAGCCTGCCCAGACCCAACTGGCTTAATCAACAACAGCAAACTGTCAGTCTAATGTGAGAGGTCGTAGGCATAACTAAAAGATGCTTAGACATGAGGTTAGGTTTGACTTGCGGCAGAAGTCTGCCTGGAACCGCCCGGCACATCCAGCGGCCACAAGGTACTGACCTGATGTGAGATGTCTGTGCATTAGTAATGCAAATCTAGGGTAAATATGATGCCTAAAATGTGTTGGGTGGATAAGGTTAAATCAACTGGGCGGAAGAATCTAATAAACCCGTTTCATAAATCTATAGGCCCAATACAAGGTTAGGTGAAACAATTTGTAAGTCTGTTAATCTGTATATCTGATCCGTTAGTCTGAAAACCTGTTAAACTGTATGTTTGATCTGAGAACTAGTTAATCTGAACTTTGTACATCTGAAATCTGTAACCAAGTTAATCTGAAATCTGTTAGTCTGGGGACACAAGGTTAGGAGGGGAAATTACTTGTGTCATCTGTTGTGTGGGACCCATATTAGTTAGCAACCCTTTTCTGGTATCAAACTATGACCCAACACTGGGAGGGGTCCGGGGCACGCTTACTGAACTAATTGTAAGAGGTTCACTCTGATAATCGCGAGGGGTGTTGATGGCTCATTCCAACCGGGTCATGTGCGTGCATGGATCCGGTCTGCTCTGAGGATGTAAGACACCTTGACATCTGTAAATAGGTCTGTGTCTATAGGTTGCCACTTTAGGGAATGATACACCCTTCTGTGAGGCCGGCACAGGGTATTTATGTATTAGGGAACCGATCGCTTGGGGTAGAATTTAGGGTACACCTAGTTCTGTCGGTTTCTATTGGTGTACCTTCTGTCTCTGTATGGGTGGTAAAGGCCCATTAGTTACGGTGGTAAAGGCCCATTATTAGCATTTTGTTTCTGTACCTTCTGTATCTGTTGGGGTGGTAAAGGCCCATTAGTTAGGGTGGTAAAGGCCCATTAGTTAGGGTGGTAAAGGCCCATTATTAGTATTCTGTTTCTGTACCTTATGTCTCTGGTGGGGTGGTAAAGGCCCATTTAATAACAATCTGTTTCTGTAGAGATTATTCTGTTTCCATTTCTGTTTCAGTTTAGACATTAGGGTAACACCTAATCCTGTTATACTAAGTATTAGTGCAGAGAAGTAAGATATAGGTATGAAGCATATCTTGGTCTATATCATTTTGTTTCTTATGTTTAACTTAAGCATACCTGCTACTCCTATTGCTGTAATCTCTCATTCAGTTTTATTTACATGTCATGATACTACTATCTGTTTATATGCTGAAAGTTACTGGACTCGCCAGACTTTATGTCTGACCTCATTTGTTTTCGCCTCTTTTTCTTTCAGTTTCCCCCAAGGTGCTCAGGGTGGAAACATAGGAGCTTGATTCATATCCTCTCTGCTTGAAGTGCTTGAGGTATTGCTTGGCTTTGACTCTACCTTCTTATGGCAGTTTATGTTGGGGATTATGGTTTTAAATTATGCATTCTGAAGGATTTTGGTATAAGACTGATACTTATGTACTTGGGTTTTGGTATTGTGATTTTGAAGGATGTAACCAAACTTATTTCTGTTTCTGCTATAATAAAGTTATAAATTTTTCAAGTACAACTTTACGTATCTATCTTGTAATATTCTGTTCTGTTTACTTATAATGCTTCATGGAAGCTAATGCATTCCCTTTGTGAGTGACATTAACGGACATGGGGTGTTACACTTGGTATCAGAGCTGAAGATTACCAGATTTGATAAAAAAAAATTTTGAAAACTATTTTCAAAAAGGTTTTAAAAGGAAGTATTTTCAAAAGGAAAGTTTATTTTGATAAACATAATCCCCAAAAGCCATATATCTTTCCTTCGATTCTCCGTTTTGAATCTCTTCCTCTTTCCTTTTTGAATTTCTTCCACCACGTATAGACGCTTTTTCTAAGATATGTAAGAATTTCGTACGATGGGCGGAAAACCGCTTCATGGGACTGGGACTTTTATCAAAGCTAGAAGGAAGTGGAGGACTTATTGGTACCTTTAAGATAGACGATGGGAGGAAGGTTCAATTAGCTGCTTAGTTAATGAAGGACGAAGCCTCATTTTGGTAGGAGGTCACGAACGGAGAATGTGCAGGAGAGACATGGATAGGACACACGATAAGAAAGTAGACCCAAAGAAAGGCGGTAAAGATAACAAGGGCCAATAGAAGAGGAAGGGCACTTGCTTCAACTACGGTGAGATGGGACACTTCACTAGGGACAGCCCAAAGAAACGAGGGCAAGGGCAGATGACAAGACCTACTTCTGAAGGGCAGGTGAATACTCACGTGGCTAGTGGATAGGATAGAGATAGGAAATTTTTTGTAGAGGGTCTAATTTCCTTATCTGATTATTGAGTTAAAACTCTTTTTGATTTTGGCATTTTGATTCTGTAATTGAGACTCTGCACTTTAATATTGGTCTTGTTTCTGGCGGCAATCTATTTGATTGTATCGAAAAGTCCACTGAATTGGGATTTCCCTATTGGGCCGGGTCATTTCGGGGGAAGCAGATCATTTATCATAAAAAGGATGAGCTTCAAGAGAATGATTCGGAGTTCTTGCAGAGTGGAACCATGCAGTACCAGACACGAGATAGATCATCCAAAGAACAAGGCTTTTTTCGAATAAGCCAATTCCCGCTATAGTCTCAAACCCCACAAGGGTTACGACTCATCTGTTTGTGGTAGTTTGGGGTTTAAGGGTATCTTTGTTGGGCATTAAGTTGACTATGACGCATACATTCTGGTTTTTGTGGAATATAGTGGGGTTTTATCATGCTTAGTTTCCTAAGAATCATTTGATAATCTGATCTGTACCAGTAGTCTGTAAGTATCTGAATATCTCCGAAAAGGGTAGGGTTTTTACTCGAAGCGTGAAGTAGATTTCCAGTTTTGACATTGTTTAATAGGAGTAATTCTCTGAGTGTCAATCTGATGTTGATTTTGGTCTTCGGGGTTGATACTTAGAGATTTATTCTCTTAACCGATGTCTAATGGGAATAGAACTTTTGTTTTAATTGTACTTGCTTATATCACTCGGCTGTATCCTATCGATCGAGTCTTCGAACTTTAGGTAGAAACTAATGGGTGTAAACATGCGTTTGAGACATGTTATGTTTGATTGTTGCAAGTGGATGCAAGTGGTTGCTCGTGGAAGCATATACACACACTAGGCACTAGATCGGCTCAAAAGCACTCTCATACTGCATATGGATAAGTGCGCATTTTTCAATTTTTGTGGATGCAAAATGATTGACTCATCACATGGATGTTGCATTTGAATGAATGGTTATGCACTCATATAGAAATGATATGTATCAAATAGGATGTTTTGCAAACATAATTGGACTCATGGCACTAACATAAATTTGCATTGAGGAGGTCAACTAAATCAGTAGACCGCCTGATCTTTGCATTAGATAATAGACATATACACACACTATTGCATATGTTCGTACAACATTAGAAGTTTTCTAAGGACAATGGATGCTTGTGGATGATGGTTGAGTAGGTGGGTAATTGGATGGTAGGACACATTCTTTTTAACTTGAAGATTTCGGGGACGAAATCCTTTAAGGAGGGGAGAATGTAACACCCCGTATTTTCTGTGAACATAAAAGTAACAAAACAAAGTATACTTAATTTTTAAAAGAAGAATTAAGGGAAACGGATTATGCCATAGCGTTCGTCTCAGAATTTTGCTTGAGATAGAGTCCAAGTTTGCATAAATCAGACTCTTATGAAGAAGTTATGGCCTTCAGAAGTTTCAGGAATTTAAAATAAAAACCAGCCCGAATTCAAAACTTAAAAATTCGAAATTCAAAACACACACCCGGGCTGGGCGGAAAATTTCCCGCCCAGGACCCAGGTCGACCAAGGGGTCGACCAGGGGGTCGATCTGGGTCACATAGGTCGACCAAGGGGTCGACCTAGGGGTCGACTTCCCCCTATTTCCAGATCTGAGGACAGGTTCGTTTTCTGCATTTGGACGCCCGTTCTGACCAGATTCGTTGATCCCTATGCTATATAAACACCCCTAAGGCTACAGTTTTCTCTACACAACTTCATTACGCCTATACTCTGCCCTAATTCATATTTAAATAAATCAATGGCGTTGCTACTCTCCTGAAACCTGAGCTAGAACTAGTGCTCCTTCTTCTTCCAATCTAAATAGGATTAAAAGAGAACAACTACAACCCTTTTTCTTTTAGAATCCAACCAAGGTGAGTACAGTTATTTTCAGATATGAAATTTAATTATGATCTTGACATGGTTATAAATCTAAATTTGAGATTATGCATATTCTTGTTTATCAGATCTGTTTTTCTGTGTAGATCTATCTTATTATTATTATAGTAACTATTTTGTATCTCTTCCTTCCTTCTGTTTAATAGCCAGGCTACCACGACCCTGAGCCAAATCTCATAAGAGATTGATGCACGGATACTAAATTTGGGGAAAATAGTGAATGATGCATAATTAGACATGACTGATTTGTGACTAATTTGAGAAAAGAACATATGTTATAATTTAGGATCTAGATCTGGGCATACTATATATGATAGTCTATGATTAGGAAAAAGGAGAATTATTGTGTATATGATTTAGACGCAAAGATTTATATTATAATAGGATACCTATTAAATGTGAATACGCCTAAATGGGGATTTTGGATATTAGGCATATGATGAAATCAAAGGCTATAATTTGGCATAATTCGTATTGTATATCATGATTTGGGGGGTTTTTGGAGAATATTCTATACTGTGTAAATTTAATTAAAGCTTGGGGCATATGTTATATTGTGAAGTATGACCATAATTTGGGCATGTAAAATTAGGCTTAATTTTATGATTAAATCTGTTAAATTTCCTAATCTGCTAAATCTGTTGAAACTGAATACGGTAAATTTGGGGTATGAAAATCTGTAGGCTCGATCTAAAATTGAGCAAAACAAGTTAATAGAACTTTCAACCGTCAGTTTTTCCCCTTTCACAAACAAATCGTGAATTCATAAACCCAAAGAAATTCAAATCAATATTTATATTTTTGAATTCCCTAGATGTTCTTCTTCAATTCTATACCTATATGGAAGGGTGCGACGCATCTTTTCTGGTGCTCAAAAACTTAAAGCACACCTAGGGTTATGGGGCTCATGAGATATAAGCTTCGAATGGGTAAAGGGTTGTGATATTGGTGTTTAGGATAAGAAATAACATCATGTAGCAATGTTTGGTGAAATTCGAAAGGGGAAATTGTCGTTCGAAATCTGGGGAAGTGCTCGGCAGTTCTGTCGATGTGTTTTTTCTAGAGCATCGAGTTAGGCTTGATGAAGATGGGATGGAGGAGAAACTAATGAGGAGTTCAATGGTGTTTTGATTTAAATTGTTTATGAAGCAAGGATGGAGAAATTGGGAGCTTTGAGTTCGGCAATGGCATGTTTGAAGAGCAAGCAGTGTGAGTTATGTGATGGGGAAGAAGGAAGAATTAGGAGGGAAAAAGTAATTAGAGTTTAAATTATATAACTATTAAAGTTAATGACATTTTATTATATACAAACTTGTAAAAATGTGTAACTTTTTCATATGAGATCGGAATATGACGAAACAAGATGCGTTGGAACCGTATCGATGAGTGCTTCACAACAAGATTTACTAAATCCAATTTGGAGCTTATTAGAATTTAAGGAAGATTTAAATCTAAACCATTCAATAAAGAACGATGGAGTGGAAACCGATGGTGAGAACTCTCTCTTACTCAACAGTTATTATATAATAGGTTGCATATGAGGCTTAGTAGTTCCTGATACTATTTTTTTTAAAGACTATGGTTGATTGTTTGTTTGGATTGTGATTGGGATTGATATTGTTGTATATAAAATTATTTATATCAAATGTATATAAAAATTATCATGAAAAGAAAAGAAAATAAATATTCATTTACAAATCGAATGGTTTGTTTATGTACACCTATTTAACTGATATTGATTGGGACGATAAATTTTATACATCGCCTAACTGCATAAATAATAAACAGCTTTTGTTGGTTGAAACCCCACACGGGTATTGGGATGTTATTTGACATACAATATTCCAAATTGTTTAGTTGTATTCAATTGATGGATTGATAGACTGTATAAGCGTTATTTATTTCTTTTAATGCTTATACAGTTGTGAAATGCACTCTGGATGTTGTATGAATTTTTAATGATTGTTTATCATTATTGTTGTATATGTGCGATGTATGAAATCCATATAACTGAAATTATTTGGTAATTGATTGAGTCTAATTCCAGTTCAGAACAAAAGAACATTTTAAAATATTACTCAGTGAATAATCAAAATGTGATTTTGATATCTGACTTTGGATGGACACGAAAATATTGAAATGTGAAGCCGTGTTAAGTAGTTAAACACCATTTTAACACGAACGGGATTTTCTGTCAATTATATTCATTTTATTATGAATATTGCAAAGTGATTTCAAAATCTGGTATTTTGAAAATATTATCATGTTAATATTAAAATGATATAGAATATTCAATTTTGATATAAAATTGAAAATGAAGTTGAATTCGTTTTAAAATGAATTTATAAGTATTTAAAAATACATTTTAAATAGAAATCGACATATAAACAGATCGTACTATGATGACATGCAAATAAAACTGGATGAGGGATTACAGCAACAGGAGTAGTAGGTATGCTTAAGTTAAACAGAAGAAACAGAATGATATAGACCAAGATATGCTTCTTACCTATATCTTACTTCTCTGCACTAATACTTAGTATAACAGGATTAGGTGTTACCCTAATGTCTAAACTGAAACAGAAATGGAAACAGAATAATCTCTACAGAAACAGAATGATAGTAAATGGGCCTTTACCACCCCACCAGAGACAGAAGGTACAGAAACAGAATACTAATAATGGGCCTTTACCACCCTAACTAATGGGCCTTTACCACCCCAACAGAGACAGAAGGTACAAAAACAAAATGCTAATAATGGGCCTTTACCACCCCAACTAATGGGCCTTTACCACCCCTACAGAGACAGAAGGTATACCAACAGAAACAGACAGAACTAAGTGTACCCTAAATTCTACCCTAAGCGATTGGCTATTTAATACATAAATACCCTGTGCCGGCCCTACAGAAGGGTGTACCATTCCCTAAAGTGGCAACCTATAGACACAGACCTATTTACAGATGTCATGGTGTCTTACATGCTCATAGCAGACCGGATCCATGCATGCACATGACCAGGTTGGAATGCGCCATCAACACCCCTCGCGATTTTCAAAGTGAACCTCTTACAATTAGTTCAGTAAGCGTGCCCCCGACCCCTCCTAGTGTTGGGTCATAGTTTGATACCAGAAAAGGGTTACTGACTAATATGGGTCCCACACAACAGATGACACAAGTAATTTTCCCTCCTAACCTTGTGTCCCCAGACTAACAGATTTCAGATTAACTTTCTTACAGATTTCAGATGTACAAAGTTCTAATTATCTAGTTCTCAGATCAGACATACAGGTTAACAGTTTTTCAGACTAACGGATCAGATATACAGATTAACAGACTTACAGATTGTTTTACCTAACCTTGTATTGGGCCTACAGATTTACGAAATGGGTTTATTAGATCCATCCGTCCAGTTGATTTAACCTTGTCCACCCAACACGTTTTAGGCATCATATTTACCCTAGATTTGCATTAATTAATTACTAAAGCACATACCTCTCACATTAGGCCAGTAACTTGTGGCCGCTGGATGTGCCGGGCGGTTCCGGGCAGACTTCTGCCGCAATCCAAACCTAACCTAGTGTCTAAGCATCTTTTAGTTATGCCTACGACCTCTCACATTAGACTGACAGTTTGCGGTTTGCTGGTTAAGCCGGTTGGGTCAGGGCAGGCTTCTACCGCAAACAGAGTCTAACCTCGTGTCTCAACATTCTTATTTTAAGCTAAAGTATTCATTCACAGATTATGCTAATATCAGACTAATTATGCCAATTCAAGAGATAAATCTTCTTTAAAAGTTACAGCAGATTATTCAAACTCATACAATAACTCATATTTTTGACCAATAACTAATTACTATTTGAATTGTAGATACTTGGTTGCTTACATTTTGTTTTTTATGATGGAGAAAGATTGGTTACGTCTACATAGGTAATCACATAGTAACCAATTTATACTTAACTCTAGTACTAATATTTCGATAGGAAAAGCTATTTTTGGTAAAATTTAATCATAGAACTAGCAGAGAGTATGGTCAAGGAGCTCGGAATTTTGTGCTTGTTGCAAAGAAAAATTTAGGAGATGTGGAGAGAATATTGTGTCCTTGTTTAGACTGTCGAAATCTTAGTCGTCAATGCGGTGAAACCATCGTTGACCATCTAATTATAAAGGGAATGGATCCTAAGTATAAGGACAATATATGGTATGATCATAGGGAGCAAGTGGATGTTTAAAAAAAAAAGGTTAAAACGGATGAGGTGTATGAATTGTTTAAAATGCTTCATTATGAAGATGAAGGCTGTCTTAATCATAATTTTTTTTATAATGACAAATACAAGGGCGATGCACAAATACGTCATGATGATTTACTTAAAAATTTGGAAGATGCAGAAACACCATTGTACCTTGGTTGCGCAAATCATACAAAGTTAGCTACCATTACTACTTTGTATAATTTTAAATGCGAAACCAAATTATCTGATACTGGTTCTGATAAACTTCTTACTGTCCAACAATTGTTTTTACCAAAGAATAACATACTCCAAAGATTTTGTATGAAGTAAAGAAATTCCTCAAACAATTTGATGTCGTATTTGAAAAAATTCATACTTGTGAAAATGATTGTTGTCCTTTCCGCAAAGAGTACAAAAATTTAGACAACTGCAAAAAATGTGGTTTGTCGCGATGGAAGATAAATCGAGATTCGAAGGAGATTATGCAAGGCATCCCAGCTTAGGTATTATGATATTTTCCAATAATCTATAGATTTAGAAGAATGTTCAGATCTGAAAAGATGGAAGAAGAACTAAGATGGCATTTCAAAAACAGAAGTATCGATGGAAAGATGCGACATCCTATGTATTTTGTAACATGGAGCATGATTGATGAAAGTTATAAAATATTTTCAGACGATCCACATAATATTAGACTTGGTTTGGCTACAGATGGATTCAATCCATTTTTTATGTTAAGCTCCAAGTATAGTGTAAAATATATTGTCCCAATCAATATCATTCAAATGAGTGTACATAGACAAATCATCCGATTTGTGAATGAGTATTTATTTTCATTCATATACTAGTTAAAAATTATAATTTTTTAACGATAAAATGTTTGTTTCAACACATGAATATTTTATACAGTTCATTTATACAATAGAAATTTTTATTTTTCTAACATTTTTAGAAAATTTCGGCAGCATAACGGCACGATACTAGAACTGGAATAAGGTCTAGCCTTATCCCTCGCCTAATACTGGCTTGTGACATACACATACCAATTCTAATGAATTCAATTTACATCCCAAATCAAATTTAACCAATTTATTAATCAAAATAAACAACCAAACATCCATGGTTTCATTCAAAGGTATCAGGTGCTTCTAAGCACCTTCTGCATCCTAATATATATATATATATATATATATATATTTAATTGTAAACAAAGTTAGAGTGAGAAGTTCTCACCTTTGGGATCCACTCCGTCATTCTTTATTGTCGCTCAGATTCGCTGTTCTAATTCCAACGCAATCTGTTTCAGGAAATTTATATTAAAAATCATATTTTTAAACAACGCTATTTACATTTTAAAAATCATATTTTTATTATAGCTACATGTACATAAAAATCATATTTTTATATTATGAAAAAAATATCTTTATGTAATGAAAAATCCAATCTTTATATCGTTAAAAATCATATTTTTACAATGCTAAAAATCATATTTTTACAATGCTAAAAATCATATTTTTATACACTATTATGTAAATTATAAATCACACACCTTTAATCGTGGAGGTGTTAGCGCTCGGCCCATCTTGTGCTTATCGGGTTTGCAGTCACGTTGGTCCTCTACGCTGAGCGAGCAAATGATGTCTGAAGTGGAAACACGCAGTTGTAGACATTTTCACAGTTGTCTCGAACAGTGGTGGAGTTTGCGAAGCCAAGCAGGGAGGCGTCGGAGTTGAGGTAGGCGGACCGGATTCTGGTGGAGGAGGCAGAAAAAGGGAGGCGGCTATGCCGTGGTGGCTAGGCTTTGAAAGGGAGCGGCGTAGGTGGTCAGAGGCCGAGGGAGGCACACTAGCCAGTGGTGGGCCAAAGTGGTCGGCGGCGGGCGGTTTTGGGTGTATTTGGCGCTGTGAAGCTCGAATTGGAGAGGGGGAGAGAAGGAAAGGCGGAGGGGGAGCTAAGGAGGCCGGCGGCGCCGCTGGAAGGGGCGCGGTGGACGATGGTAGCGCCTAGAGGGGCAGCGACAGGGATTCGTGGTTTTTTTTTTCTGTAAAGAATGGTGAAAGTAAAGGAGAAGGGAAGGGGTTATAGTTTTATATTAATTTATTTTCCTTTTCAATTCCAAAATGATTGACTTTCCATTCGAACTCCAAACGAGGCCCAACAAATGTCGTCCGTAGCTTACTACCCCCATTCCGAAAACAATGGGATGTGTTCGGTAAGCCAATTCGACTGTTTCGATCAGTTTTCATTTAAATTAAAATTTAAATCAATGTATTGAATTTGAATGCACATTTTAATTTTTCGAGGCCACATATTGATCCAAAAATTCCAGAAAAATTAATCTAGCTTTGTTTTGACGATATGGTTCTAACAAAACTAATTTCGTTAAATTTGGAGACCGTTTGAAAAAGGTCATTTTTCAGTCGATTAAATCCAAACTGAATTGACCAAACACGTTTAAATTCGCCACGCTCACATATTAATTCCAAAAATTATGAAAAATGGAATATAGCAATAATTTGACATTTCGGATCCAACAAAAGCGGTCTCGCCGAAAACGAAGGTGGTTTGCAAAATTGCTATTTATAAGGGCTATATATTATATTAAATTCCATAGCGACTATTCTGAATTTTAAACTAGACATATCTTTTTATTCCCATTATGAAATTTGGATTTTTCACATTCGTTGGAAAGATAAAACTAAACAAATTCAAATATTTCTGGTTTTACCGAAATCTGATTTATCTTGAATCCTATACAATCATTTGAAATTTGAAATTGAATTTTCAAACTACCGCGCCATTTCTAACTCCTTATATAATTAATATAAATTTATTCATTCTAATTCTATTCAAAATAGATTTCTAATTGTTATTATTTAAAATAATTCATTTTAAGTATTCAAAATTCATTAAAATTGCTGAAATAAAAATTTCAAATTGGTTTTGATTTTTCAGGTTGTTACACCCACATACGTTTATTGGGCAATTTAGCGACCAAGAGGTCGACAGCTCCTCTAGATGGGGTGTCGAGACACCCAATAATGCTAGATTTGGTTAGCTCTTTAGGGGTAATATATAAAAACAAACGGCTGGGATTATATTTAAATGATCGTACGACCATAGCTTACACAAGCAAAAATAAGTAGACCCCTAGGCTTCACAACTAAATCCTAGCCACCCTCTCTATCTTTGCCTCCACATTATCCTTCTGCCACGGCTGAATTCCCGAAAGGTTAGGAATTTCTCTTCTATTCCTCTAACCATCATTCTATCTTTTCTTTAATCTAAATCCATATAGATTTTAATATAAATACTGGAATTTAGTTTTATATATGCATAAGATTCTAAAGATGATTCTTATATATATATATGTGTGTATATATATATATATATATTAAAAGGACTGGAGTACGTTCATCATGAAGGTCGAATTTAGATCTGAATCTACAACTAGGATTCTATTATTCTTCCTTTTAATCTGTGTTTGGAATATTGTATTTCCTAGGGCATATTCTACTTTTTGTATATTAGCATATTTATTTGTATGCCTAAGAGGATTTGCTACAACGATAATATAAAAATACCAAACCTCCAATTCTTCTATTTTCATGTATTGCGCAAGAATTGCCAATTTATTGGGTTTATGGATCTTGTTCTCGGTATGGGATTGAGAACAAAAGGAGTGATGTACTTCTATTTTATGTAATTTATCGTTACGTCTAAATATTTGATTGTATACTAAAAAGGTTTGCATTCGGTTTGATTCATTGTTAAATAAGGTTTGGGTTGTATTCTGAATCCAAACGTATTCAGGTTTAAAACCTATCAAATATGAACGTTTTTATGTGCAATATATAAAAGGGGTAAATTATATAAAATAAAGCCTATGTATATACATCTATGTATATGTGTATATTGTACTCTATTCTTGATCCGTTATTAAAATCATTCTCATAAGCCTAGGACGCAAGTTGAAATTTGAATGTATGTTGTATTTTCCATTCACTACTATCTGTTATTATACAATTATACCATCATGCCTATAAAAGAGCAGTTAAAAATGTGGAAATTAACTTGTATACCTTAAACTTAGGACAAGTTGATAATTTTTATCTCCTTAGAACGTTCTTTCATTCATACGAAATTGGTGTTACTTATATATTTTAAATATTATACTTGTATAGCGTAATTAATGTAAATGATGTAATAAATGCGATTAGGATATGATTCGAATTTGAAATGTTGCTATATATATTGATTGCTTGTATGTGTGTATAGAATGGCTCTATATATTAAATAGTTACACACAAACACGAGGTTAGTTGTTATTTGTGGTATAAGCCTGCCCGGAACCGACCGGCAAATCCAACAATCACAAGTAGGCCCAACTAATGTGAGAGGTTTGGGTGTCATGGGCCATTCAAAATTAGTACACTATGACACTAGGTTAAACCTACCTATAGTAGAAGCCTGCCCGTAAGATTATTATAATATCACTGGATTAGATATCAAAAATATTTTTGTTTATCGTAAGGTAAAATCCATCCGTGTTTATGTGTGGATCGGTCTTACGATTATCATTTCTTTCGAAAGAATTTTGGAAAGTTAAACAAATATTTGGAGTTTACTCACACCAGTCCCATGACTGACCCAAAGTTTATTTTGTTTGTTTTCCCTAAACTCTTGGGTGCCCAAATTTGTACGGGCAGTCAAGTAGTCGGGATTTTACAGATTCACTTGGAGGAGCTTGAAGTAGGAGGCTTCCCCAGTTAGTTATAGATTATCATATTTTCCGCTGTATACTATGTTATATCTGGAAACAGGTGTTTATGATTGTTCCATAAATAGCTGTTGTGCTCTGATGATGGTATGTATATAAAGTTAATAAATTGTATTTCAAAGTTTATGTTATCTAATATATTTTATTCGTTCCGCTGTGAGTTGTGATCTTCGTTTCCTTCTATTCTAATATTTCTTTCTTTCTATTTCTCATCCTCTAACTTCTTTGTTATAATGATTCGTATTTCTGTGTCATTTGGGTTGGACATGTGGTGTTATTAGTCGATCCAAAGGGTATGGAAATTCGGGCCATTACATCTTAATTCATATCTCTTTAATAAATCTCTTCATGATTAGTCGCAACCTTTCGTAGATTATAAATAGAGGCTTGATCAAATGTCTTAATCACTGAAACTTGCTTTAAATTCTTTCTATCTTATCATAAGCATTCAAGTTCTAAAAGCACTATTTTAAATTTCAATTGAAGGTATAAGATTCAAAATAAATCGGATTTCGGTAAAACAAGAAATAGTTGAAATCTGTTTAGCTATATCTTTCTAATGAATGTGAGAAACTAAGATTTCACTTTATAAATTATAAGTTATGTCCACTTTAAAATTTAAAATAGTCGTTATGGAATTTATATCTATTTTTAGTATAATATATAGACCTTAAAAATGGCCATTTTGCAAACGACCTCCTTTTTCGACAAAATCACGTTTATTGGATCGGGAATGTCAAATTCTTGTTAGGTTTCAAATTTCATAAATTTTGGAATTAATATGTCAGCGTAGTAAATTTAAACGTGATTTGTATATTCAGTTTGAATTGGATCGACCAGAAAATGACCATTTTTCAAATGGTCTCCAAATTCGACGAAATTAGTTTTGTTAGGACCGTATCATTAAAACATAGCTAGATTTATTTTTCTATAATTTTTGAAGTCAGTATGTGGCCCCGGTAAATTAAAATGTGCATTTAAAATTTAATATAATTGATTTACCTTATAATTTTGATAAATACTGATCGAAACTGTCTAATTGTCTTAGGAAACATATTCCATTGTGTCTTGAATGGATATATTTGGCTAGGGGCGACAGTTGTTGGGTTTGATTTGGAGTTTGGATTACTAAACAAGTAATAATAAAATAAAATAAACTAGTGGAATATATATATATATATATATATATATATATATTAAATCCCCGTAATTGTGGTAGCCTTCAGGTGTACATCTATCGTGAGGATTCCACCTCAATCTGCATAATTGCCATGAACATGTTAGATGTACCCTTACTACCCTATCGATCGGCCCTTTACTTGCATTAATGTTCCATGTGTCTTTGTCTATCGGCCCTCTCTTGCGTGTAGATACCCTGTGATGGTCCCACCATAAGTTGTATTAATCCTTATGATTGCGACCCGACACGATTCAAGATGCACAGTGTATAACTACTAGTACCCAGTGCCTGCTTTTTCCCACTTCGGAGTACGTGCACGCCCGTAAACCGCAGGAACCTACACTGACGTACCCCCTGTCGCTGTTTTGACCACTTATAATCAGCCTAGTAATCGTGCCCCATCCTGCCTAGTTTCAGGGTACCTTGATACATCTATGTGGGTTACTGCTGAAATGGGTCCCCATTACTAGGGTTTCCTTATTGGTTAAGTTTGTGGGCCTATATATACAAATATTACCCACCTACACGGGATGTACTTAACCCTCCCATCGATTTAAGCATGTTAATTTAAAGGTTAAGTTTGTGGGCCTATATGTGCTAATATTACCCACCTACACGAGATGTACTTAACCCTCCCACACATTATGCCATATTGGTTAAGTGTCGCCCATTCATGTTAACTTAACCCACCCATTCATCATGTCATGTTGGTTAAGTGTTTCTTGACCCTCCTCACTTATCATGTTGGATTGGTTAAGTATTTCCTATCAACTTAACCCCGTTCGTTCATCAAGTTATATTGGTTAAGTGTTTCTTGTTAACTTAACCCCACGTGTTCATCATGTTGTATTGGTTAAGTGTCATCAATCAATTCAAGTTAACTACACCACCTACTTGTCATGTTACTTTGGTTAAGTGTTGCCTTCTTTTGTTAACTTAACCCTACCACATATCAAGTTATATTGGTTAAGTGTTTCCCTCTTGTTTTAACATAACCTTACCACAAATCAAGTTATATTGGTTAAGTGTTGCCCTCTTGTTTTTAACTTAACCTTACCACAAATCAAGTTATATTGGTTAAGTGCTTCCCTCTTGTTTTTAACTTAACCTTACCACAAATCAAGTTATATTGGTTAAGTGTTTCTTATTACTTAACCCTACCCATTCATCATGCTATACTGGTTAAGTGTCTCCTATTAACTTAACCCTAGTCATTCATCTTGTTATATTGGTTAAGTGTTCTCATTACTTAACCTTAGTCATTCGTGTTATATTGGTTAAGTGTTCTTATTACTTAACCCTAGTCATTCGTGTTATATTGGTTAAGTGTTCTTATTACTTAACCCTAGTCATTTCTTAGCATGTCTTGTTCATTAGCATTGATTGATTTATTAATGCCCCAACCTCTCACATTAGATATATGTTGTTGCGGTTACTGGATGTGCCGGGCGGTTCCGTGCAGTTTTACACCACAACTCAATCTAACCTCGGGTTTCTCTTAGGCATGATGCACTAACCTCTCACGTTAGATAGGTGTTGTTGTGGTTACTGGATGTGCCGAGCGGTTCCGGGTAGTTTTACACCACAACTCAATCTAACCTCTGGTTAGGCATATTCATCTTTTCACTAATTTACAGTTTATATGCAAATTATTCACAATTACCATATCTAACCAATTCTTGATTTTTCATATTAATTACTAAATTCACCAAAACTAGTCATGTTCCAATTCTCAAGTTATGCCCGATTAAGCCAATTGCAAGTTATGGCCACCAAAATATAATTTCAAGTTATTACTCAAATAGGCTACTCCTAATCTTCCCAAGTTTGTAATGATAGTCGCGCCCCAAAATTACAATATTCATTATACTTGGCGTCCCAAATCAATAGTTAGGCCAAATCTATTTTTAATGTTCCAAATTACATTTTACGCCCAATTTAGATTTAATGCTCAAGTTACCCCAAATTCGCAACAATAACAATTTTGCCCAAAACTTGATTTATATGCCAATTTCATACTTTGTTGTTCATGCCAATTCTAGGTTCATTATGTCAAATTACATATTCATGTCAAATTACCTCAAATTGCATCTTAACCGTTATGTCATACTACATGTTCCAAGTTATGCCAAATAATGTCAATTTCATATTATACCCAATTACCCCCGCATTCATAACGTAAGTATTTCGAGATTCAACCCAAGATTCATAAAATAAGGGGAGAAGCAAGATGGAACATCGTAAGGATAGGCATAGTCATATGATGATAAGAACTATTGGTCCAATAAACTTGATGTACTAAAAAGACAAGTTTTGCATAGAATACATCGCAGGCATATAGACATGAATATCATCATGAATTTAAAAAGGATTACAATTCTTATATACAACAAGGATAGATATGATTGGACCAATTTCATAGTCAAAAAAGATTCCCAAAGATGTATATATACTCAAGCACAGATTCAATGAAAGGATAGCTTTCATCAGGCATATTCTCATATCCATTTTATTACATGTCACAATTAGATTTTGGAGTTCAAATCTAAAAAGTAACTAACTTACAAACACAAGGAAATTCTTTTTTTTTTTGGGATCTGTTTTCTGAAACTGAATAGCTCTCCTTTGATGTAGACTAATTGTTCTTCTAATTTAGATTTGATTTGATTTGATTCGTAGCTTTAATCTTGCTTTCTAGTTGAATGGGAATGGCGGCTACTCTAGGTTGACCATAAACAGTATGACGACTCTAGGAATGAATTTTTGTGTGATTTAGAGTTTGGATTTAGGTTGCTTATATAGAAGTTTGATTTAATAAGAGCCATCGGATCAACCTAGGACAAATCAAAGCCATTCAAACCAAAGAGAACCAGCCAAAACTTGCCACACAAGCCCTAAAGACTCAGAAAATCATCACACAAAGAAACATGTCAGATTTCAGATCTGGCCCGAGGGGGAGGTCGACCCCCTGTCGACTTGTGTGACCTAGGTCGACCCCCAGGTCGACCTCCTAGTAGACTTGGGTCCTGGGCGGGAAATTTCCCACCCAGCCCGGGTGTGCGATTTGAATTTCAAAAATTTAAATTTTGATTTCGGGCTGGTTTTTATTTAAATCTCTGAAAGTTTTGAATGTCATAACTTCTTCATACGGAGTCCGATTTACGCAAACTCGGACTCTATCTCAAGCAGAATTTCGAGATGAAAGCAATGGCGTGACCCATTTCCATTAATTCTTCTCTTTGAAATTAAGTATACTTTAATTTGTTACTTTGACATTCATAGAAAATACTGGGTGTTACATTCTCCCCTCCTTAAAGGTTTTCATCCCCGAAATCTTCAAGTCAAGAAGAATGTATATCCTACCATCCAATCGTCCATCTACTCAACCATTCAATCACAGGGGTCCCTTGTCCTTAAAAAGATTTTCTAATGCTTTCATGATCATATGCATAGTGTGTGTACGTGTCCTTATCTAATGCAAAATCAGGCAGTCTACTGATTCAGTTGACCTCCTTAATGCGGATTATGTTAGTGTCATGAGTCCATCATGTATGCAATTATTTCTAATTGTACTTTATAACTTCTACATGAGTGCACAATCATTCATACAAATGCAACATCCATATGATAACACATCAAGTCTCAATCCATATATATAAAAGTTCACTCATGCATATGCAATATGAAAGTGACTGAGCCGATCTAGTGCCTAATGTGTGTATATGCATCCACGAGCAACCACTGGAAAACACTTGCAACCACTTGCATCCACCAAACATAACATGTCTCAAACACTTGTTTACATTCATTGGCTTCTACCTAAGGATCGAGGATAGGACCAAGAGGATATAATTAATAGATAAAGACTAGCATGCAAATAAATATTACAGAAAAAGTGGAATCAAGGATATACCCTCAAATAGGGTATGATGCGTGTATCTAGTCTTCAATCTTCTAAGTCGCATCTTCTTGAGCTTTATTCCACTATACCTTAACTAATTTAACTTCACGATTGTGAAGCTTCTTGACCTCATTTCCAAAACCCACTTATAAAGATAGGACCTCGATCACTTACTATGCTAGAGGGTATCCAATGTTGTCGAACTATCTTTCCAAGATAAACAGATGTTAACCATGATACCAAGTGTATATACTAAGATGATTAGAGGTCTCTCTTCTACTTAGCTTATCCATCATGTCACAAATCTGAGGGTCGATATCTCTCATGCAAACCATCCTAGTCAAGCTTGAAATCCCTCAAGTATAAGCCCCAAAGGCCTAAACCAATATCAGACAAGCACCCAAGGAATACCTCCTTCAAATTTGGACAATTTACATGAGATGATGCTAGCAAAACAACCAAACAATTAAGCACTTAACCGACTCTGGCTATCCTCGCCAATCTTGTTCCAAAACTATCGTTGATCGCATAACTGGCTTTGCATTGTCAACTAATATATGCGGAAGTCTATCTCGTGTTTTAGGAGGCAAACCCCTAACCTAATCAAAAACATCTGTGTGCTCATGGACTACTCTAACGGATTGCAAATCGTCGGTAGATGCATCAAGTGATTCTAGGTAGCTAAGTCTAATTGATCCCTTAGGACCGCACGAAGTCTCGAGGGTATTCCCGAGGCAAGTCAAAAGTCTAACAACCCTCCTTTCACAATTACTAGCTAACCAATCTATGCCTTGAATCAACCCATAGCCCATGAAACCAAAAAATAAGTATCTCAAATCCTTACAAACCAAAGATAAATGAGCCGAACCACAAATTGGATTTGAGACAATAATGGGTTCTTCTACTATACAAGTACTAAGGTGCAGAGAGTCAACTATGGAAGCAGTTATAAACGAATGTGAAGCGCTAAAGTCAAAAAGAGTACTAACAGGATGATCAAAAAGGAAAAACTAGATTTTTTTAACCGAAGCTTTACTACCTCTCTCTCAGGTACGCTAGCGGTGAGAGCATGCACTTGCCCTCCGGAAAATCCCGTCCTTAGTTCTTGCCCTTGTCCTTAATTATATGACCCGTTATACCATGATAACGACACTGCCTCTTGTCTTAGATTTCCTATTCTTTCCTCCTTTGTGAACCAAGTCCATATCCATGAGTTCCTCATCCTTGGGTTGTGCTCCTTAGCCAAACTCCCTCACTCTCATCTTTGCCATCCTTGTGTAACTTATTGATAGTCTCTTAAAAGCTGCCTCCATCGCACGGAAAAACCTACAAAGCTTGAAAGAAAATTAGCCGTAGGTGAAACTACTGCGGCTATAGATGGAAGTTGGGCACTTCTTCGCACTTTGGCAGGTGTCATAGTCTCATCAAGCCTACGGAACCTTGCCGCGATGAGGTTACCTCCCAGAAATCCAGGAGCCGCGAAGACTCAGGAACGAAGGAAACAAGGATTCAAATAGAGGATCAAAAGATAGTGCATATGGATTTAGGGAATATGTCTTTAAAACAAAACTTTTATTTTGAAAATTTTTCTTTTAAAATCGTTTTGAAAATAATTTTTCAAATCTTTTATCTGATCTGGTAACCTTCAACTCTGATACCAGGTGAGACACGCCACCTCCGTTAAGGTCACTCACAAAGGGAATGCCTTAACTTTGGTGGAGCATTTTAGGTAAAAGATGCAGATAAATTACAAGATAGACAAATAAAGAAGCGGAAAATAAAGTCATATTATAAACAACTTAATTCAGTCAAGCTTTTACAACAATTGTCTCAATCATACTTAGAAGTAATACATAGAAATTCTGTCTTGATTCAAAAACTTCCAAGTATAAAAGAAGCATAAAAATAACAGTGATATACCCCCAATAAAGCGTGAAATAGCCATAGCAATGGAAGAGAGAGAGAGTCCAAAGCAATACATCGACTATCTTCGAGCTTGGAAGGAAAACTGATCTAAGTGGTAACATTTCCTCCCTGTGAACCTGGGGGGGAGGGGGGAACGGAAGAAAAGAGGCGAAAAAACTAGGTCAGACATAAGTCTGGTAAGTCTAGTGACTTTCAACATATAAACAGGCAAAAGCATCATGACATGAATAAACTGAATATAAGACAATACCGTGAGAACAAGGATAACATGATAACATAGGATAAGCATAAGGTATGATAAGGCAAGATAAACTGAATGCGCTTCTACTCTTTCTCTTCTTTGCTACTACTTTGTTATTCTAATTTCTACATTAATCTCTGCACCACCTAACTAGTGTCCCAACTAGTAATCTGTATAAAATGATAACGTGATCCCAATCCCCGTAATTATGGGAGCCTTCTGGTGTACATCTATCGTGAGGATTCCACCTCAATCTGCCGAATTGCCATGAACATGTTAGATGTACCCTTACTACCCTATCGATCGGCTCTTTACTTGCATTAATGTTCGATGTGTCTGTGTCGATCGGCCCTCTCTTGCGTGTTAATACCCTGTGATGGTCCCAACATAAGGTGTATCAATCCTTATGATAGCGACCCGACACGATTCAAGATGCACTGTGTATAACTACTAGTACCCAGTGCCTACTTTTTCCCACTCCGGAGTATGTGCACGCTCGTAAACCGTCAAAACCTACACTGACGAACCCCCTGCCGCTGTTTTGACCGCTTAAAATCAGACCAGTAATCGTGCCCCACCCTGCCTAGTTTCAGGGCACCTTGATACATCTATGTGGGTTACTACTGAAATGGGTCCCCGTTACTAGGGTTTCCTTAGTGGTTAAGTTTGTGGGCCTATATATACAAATATTACGCACCTACACGGGATGTACTTAACCCTCCCATCGATTTAAGCATGTTTTTTTAACGGTTAAGTTTGTGGGCCTACATGTGCTAATATTACCCACCTACACGAGATATACTTAACCCTCCCGCACATTATGCCGTATTGGTTAAGTGTCGCCCATTCATGTTAACTTAACCCACTCATTCATCATGTCATGTTGGCTAAGTATTTCTTGACCCTCCTCACTTATCATGTTGGATTGGTTAAGTGTTTCCTATCAACCTAAACCCGTTCGTTCATCAAGTTATATTGGTCAAGTGTTTCTTGTTAACTTAACCCCACGTGTTCATCATGTTGTATTGGTTAAGTGTCATCAATCAATTCAAGTTAACTTAACCCACCTACTTGTCATGTTACTTTGGTTAAGCGTTGCCTTCTTGTGTTAACTTAACCCTACCACATATCAAGTTATATTGGTTAAGTGTTGCCCTCTTGTTTTAACTTAACCTTACCACAAATCAAGTTATATTGGTTAAGTGTTGCCCTCTTGTTTTTAACTTAACCTTACCACAAATCAAGTTATATTAGTTAATTGTTTCTTATTACTTAACCCCATTCATCATGTTATACTGGTTAAGTATTTCCTATTAACTTAACCCTAGTCATTCATTTTGTTATATTGGTTAACTGTTCTCATTACTTAACCCTAGACATTCATGTTATATTGGTTAAGTGTTCTTATTACTTAACCCTAGTCATTCTTGTTATATTGGTTAAGTGTTCTTATTACTTAACCCTAGTCATTTCTTAGCATGTCTTGTTCATTAGCATTAATTGATTTATTAATGCACCAACATCGCACATTAGATATGAGTTATTGCAGTTACTGGATGTGCCGGGCGGTTTCGGGCAGTTTTACACCACAACTCAATCTAATCTCGGATTTTTCTTGGGCATGATGCACTAACCTCTCACATTAGATAGGTGTTGTTGTGGTTACTGGATGTGCCGGGCGGTTCGAGGCAGTTTTAAACCACAACTCAATCTAACCTCTGGTTAGGCATATTCATCTTTTCACTAATTTACATATTTACAGTTTATATGCAAATTATTCACAATTACCAAATATACTCAATTCTAGATTTTTTATACTAATTACTAAATTCACCAAAACTAGTCATGCTCCAATTGTCAAGTTATGCCCGATTAAGCCAATTGCAAGTTATGGCCCCCAAATTCAATTTCAAGTTATTACTCAAAATAGGCTATACCTAATCTTCCCAAGTTTGTAATGATAGTCATGCCCCAAAATTACAATATTCATTATACTTGGCATCCCAAATCAATAGTTAGGCCAAATCTAGATTTAATGTTCCAAATTACATTTTACGCCCAATCTAGATTTAGTGCTCAAGTTACCCCAAATTCGCAACAATAACAATTTTGCCCAAAACTTGATTTATATGCCAATTTCACACTTTGTCGTTCATGCCAATTCTAGGTTCATTATGTCAAATTACATATTCATGTCAAATTACCCCAAATTGCATCTTAATAGTTATGCCATACTACATGTTCCATGTTATGCCAAATAATGTCAATTTCATGTTATACCCAATTACCGCCGCATTCATGACGTACGCATTTAGAGATTCAACCCAAGATTCATAAAATAAGGGGAGAAGCAAGATGGAACATCGTAAGGATATGCATAGTCATATGATGATAAGAACTATTGGTCCAATAAACTTGATGTACTAAAAAGAAAAGTTTTGCATAGAATACATCGCAGGCATATAGATATGAATATCGTCATGAATTTAAAAAGGATTACAATTCTGATATACAACAAGGATAGATATGATTGGACCAATTTCATAGTCCAAAATGATTCCCAAAGATGTATATATACTCAAGCACAGATTCAACGAAAGTATAGCTTTCATCAGGCATATTCTCATATCCATTTTATTACATGTCACAATTAGATTTTGGAGTTCAAATCTAAAAAGTAACTGACTTACAAACAAAAGGAAAATCTTGTTTTCTGGGATCTGTTTTCTGAAACTAAATAGCTCTCCTTTGATGTAGACTAATTGTTCTTCTAATTTAGATTTGATTTGATTCATAGCTTTAATCTTGCTTTCTAGTTGAAGGGGAATGGCGGCTACTCTAGGTTGACCATGGACAGTATAACGACTCTAGGAATGAATTTGTGTGTGATTTAGGGTTTAGATTTAGGTTGTTTATATAGAAGTTTGATTTAATAAGAAGCCGTCAGATCAATCTAGGAAAAATCAAAGCCATTCTAATCAAAGAGAACCAACCAGAACTTGCCACACAAGCCATAATGAGTCAGAAAATTGTCACATAAAGAAACACGTCAGATTTCAGATCTGGCCCGAGGAGTAGGTCGACCTGTGTGACCTAGGTCAACCCCCAGGTCGACCAGGCCCAGGTCGACCCCCTGGTCGACCTGGGTCCTGGGCGGGAAATTTACCGCCTAGCCCGTGCGTGTGATTTGAATTTCGAAACTTTAAATTTTGATTTCGGTCTGGTTTTTATTTAAATCTCTGAAACTTCTGAAGGTCATAACTTCTTCATACGGAGTCCGATTTACGCAAACTCGGACTCTATCTCAAGAAGAATTTCGAGACGAACGCAATGGCGTAACCCGTTTGCCTTAATTATTCTCTTAAAAATTAAGTGTATTTTAATTTGTTACTTTGACGTTCATAGAAAATATGGGGTGTTGCAGGTGTACATAAATTTGACATATCCATGTTGTCAAGAACACAAGTAGTCAACAATTATTCTGTATTGTGGAAGTCCTCTTTAGCACTTGAGGCAAGAAATCTCGTTCGGCTGTCCAGGTAACTGTAAACCGGTTCCTCCGGGTGAAGTGAGTGTAGTTGTTGTTTAGTGAAATACCAGAAGGGAGTCCAGGACTGGAAGTAGGACAGTAGTCTGAACCAGTATAAAATTGACTGTGTCGTTTTATTCACTACTACTACTTTACTATCTAGACATTACTTTGCTTATACTCCATACTATAATTTCCTACCACTGCATAAACTATTTCAACCCCTTTCCAGTGAAACCTTGAAATCAAAGTTAACCAATATACCAGAAATTACAACTCTTAGAACCATGGACATGTCCAATAGATCCGTCGATGCAACTACAACATTAAACCTTTCCAAAAAATTGTAGAGTCACACTAGTCATCAACTTGATAATGGTAAGTGATAACATTCTTGGGTCGATAGATGTGGACCAGAAAATGTTCAACAAATCTTTCCATTAGATCATTCCAACTTCTGATAGAACCATTACTTGAATTTATAAACATATATATTTAGAAATGAAAATTCTTTAACATTCCATCAAATTTAATTAAATTAAAAGCTTACGTTTAATTATATATATATATCTACCTTAATAAAAAAAATAGGATTTTACTAATTATAATTAAATCGAGTGTTGGGTTTTAATTTAATTATCATTTATATATTTGTAGAAACATTAAGCACGGGTTTTATATGCAATTTTAGAGTCATCTGATATATCCCCACTGTTTTTCTCACTTTATCTCGTAAGAATTTTTGCACCTCCATCGCATTGAATCTGTTAAGTGCGTTAACTGTGTAGATGATAGGAATGACTTCTACTAATAGAATGTTATCTACATCTTATTCTTTTTCACATAAGAACGGGGAGATGGTTATGAGTGGTTGGTTCAAAACTTTAAATTGATGTATGTGTAATACTCCATAATTTTGACATTATTAATTGGTTAGGTTAAAAGAATGAAATTTATGTAAATGATGGAATTTGATAATGAAACTTTTATAATTGCATTTGTTGTCAAATTCCAGATAATTTCCATATTTGAATTTCGTAATTGAAGTCTTTATTAAGAAGTTATGAACAAAAGAGTGCAGCGCAAAAATAAATAAAACATAATTTAATTATGCGGATGTGGTTAATTTTTGCACTTATAAATTATGGTCTAATTTTTCCTTCGTTTCTCATATTTTTTGGAGGCTAGAATGAAACTCTGTCATCTCTTCTTCTCCACTTTCTTTCTAAATTATAAAATGATATTTTTATGCTATTTGAAATGAATTCACCCTTCGATTCCTTCAAAGATGATATTTGGTAGCCTCATCCTAAAGGAGATACACACCGTGTAAGGGAAAGTCTTGTTCGAAAGAAAACAACCTTTTGAAAAAAATAAAAGCTAGAAGCATGTAGAAGCTTATTCAACCAGCAATAACCAAGTCTATCGTCCATAGGGTTCCTTTTAAAAGACCTAAAGTGCCACCATGGTTATTTATCCAAAACACCAAAAAAGCCTCACTTCCACTTTAGATTAATCTGAATTTAGTGTTTCAAGTTATCTTTTCAGTCTTCTCTGTAATATAATCATGTTTGTGATGACTCATAGGACTTAAAGAGAAATTGGTTGTTAATGTAATTGTGAAACTAGAGTTGTAGCTTTGTTTTCAGTGTATATATGTAATTGGTTTATGGATTAAAATTATATGGGGAGTATATAAAAAAATATGATTTATTTTTTTCCTTATATAGATATGGATTTTGGAAAGATAATACGATGAATCAGGGTATGTAGAATGTGTTTACGAGCAAATTTGGTTATTATATTATCAATCTCTACTTGCTATATAACTAAGATTTGTTGCGGTATATTTGTAATTTTTTGTTCCTTTGATGATATAGTTTATTTTTGTTATATAGTAATTTGTTTGTGGTAAACATGTTTATGAAATTTCTTTTAATATTTTTTAGCATTTAGTTTGGAGAATGATTGAATCTATTTACACTACTGAGTATATCAGTTGCACATTTTATAATAATTTTCATATCTCAAATCCACAATACATTAACGGTTTGACAAACGATCAATTTGAAACATACAGTAAGTGTTCTAGTTGTCAACTTGAAACGCTTAGTAAGTGTTGCCACTTGTAATCTTGAAACGCTTATTAAGTGTTCTTGGTTGTCATCTTGAAACACGTATTTAAGTATTGTAGATTATTAATTTGAAACACTCGCTAAATGCTGCAAATTATCAACTTGGAGCACTTATTAGGTGTTGCAAATTGCCAATTTGAAACATTTACTAAGTGTTTGAATCCATTAATTTGAAACATAATATATGTGTTTTAAACATATGAAAAATACTAAAATGCAACACCTAAAAAGCATTTTTAAAATTGCATCACTTACTACACGTACACGTTGGGACTGAGCTCACTTTAGTAAGTCTGTAGTACATAATCACTATGAGCTATGGGTGCCTATTGATGCTTGTAAAATAACATGGGTGTACAACATTGTTGTTAGAGAGAGTTATGTTTCTCGCCCCTTTAAAAAGATCTCTGGACGACATCTATTTTAAGGGGGGCGAATGTAACATACCGTAAAATAAACCTAAAATAGACATAAGGTAAATTCAAAATAAATAATAATCGGTAATTAATTAATAGGATGAAAAATATAATTTTGAATAATTGGGAATTAAAACACGAATTATTACTATTGCATTCATGGTGAGATTCTGATCCATTTTTATATTTTATTTGCTGAAAACGGAGTTCATATGAAGAAGATATTAATAAAACAATTTATGTGTAAATATTTGCACACAATGTTTGAAATTCAAATATATTAAATATAAATCAGGAATATAATTAATTATAGATTGGCATAAAAGAATATTCCAAGAGGATTTGAATTTGTGTGTATTTATTCATATGCAAAGGGGACAAAGATAATCAACATAAGGAAATAAATCAAAGCCTTGAATTTAGAAATTAATAAAATGACGTTATAGGAGATTTGAATTCTCCTAACTCGACCCCTAAAGGGGGGAGGGGGTCCACTTCCCCTATAGGAGGGGGTCAATGGCACTATAGAAGGGGTCAACCGCCCTTTTGAGAGATGAGGGTGACGATGTGTATTTATAGAGAGATTTCTATATTTCTACATCAATAGACCGTCCAAATTAAATCTAAACAATTTAACGATCTATACACATACTTGCAACTATAAACATATCTCGTTAGGCTAACTCTTAACCCAACTTTCATTTCTTTCTACACCTATGTTTTGTCCTTTTGTCATTGCTAATTCCAGAGAAAAAGGTTAGGATTCTCTTTTATTCCTCTAACCTCCATAGTCCATTCTATCCTTTCTACTCTGGGTTAATATAGATTTGCGTTTTGTATTTTAGTTATATATTTATTTATTTATTTATTTATTTATGAGATTCTAAGATTTGATTCTTATATATATATTATAACAGAAAGACTGGAGTATGAAACACCCCACCCTCCATTAAGGTCACTCACAAGGGACTGCCTTAACTTTGGTAGAGGTTCGTAAGTTAAAGTCACAGATAAAACACAAGACAGATATAAACACACACACACACACACACACACACACACACACACACACACACACACATATATATATATATATATAAGCAGCGGAAGACATCAGACTTTTATTTCATAAAATACTTGTTCATACAACACATTTCCATAATTGTCTCATAACAACTTCCAAAACATTACAACATCATTTCTATCTTGGTTTTTAAATAAAGAGGCATAAAACGTGATTAAACTGCATAAATCCCCATAGAGTGTGTCCAACAGCCATAGCCAAGGAAAGAGACTCCAAACCGTACATCAACTATCTTGAAGCTTTTAAAGAATCTTACTAAGCTGGGTTGTTTCCTCCCTGCGGACTTGGTTGGGGGAATGGAAGAAAAGAAGACAAAGGAAAATAGGGTCAGACATAAAGCCTGGTAAGTCTGGTGACTCTTCAGTATGAGAGTAAGAATAAGGGCATGATAAGTATAAACTGGAAACAGGAAAGTATCATAAACTAAGATAAAGTAGTTTTGAAACGAATATACTAACGCACCCCACACTATATCTCTGCACCTACATGCATTAGTTCTAAACTGGCACCCCATGCTGAGGGTGAAGTGATCCCCTTATTTTAAAGATCGGCTCCTACTCGCATAATTACATGTGTCTTACGGCCCCCAAATATTGTAGATACCTATGCTGGCCCCACCATGGAGTGTATCAAGTCCCATGGTGGTGACCCGACACAATACTTAGAATGCATAGGTTATACTACTGGTGCCCCCAGTGCCCTGTTTGTCTGCTCCGAAGTGTGTGCACGCCCGCACTCCGTTAGAACCCACACTGTTGCACCCACCGCCGTCGCTTTTGACCGCTTACAATCAGCCCAGTAATCGTGCCCCACCCTGCCTAGTTTCAGGGTACCATGATACCTAATTGGGTTACTGCTGAAATGGGTCCCCGTTACTAGGGTTTTCTAGTCAAACATATTAAGTGGTTAAGTGTCTGTATTTACCTAACCCCACCCATCAGTTTCATTAACATGTTGAATTGGTTAAGTATTTTAGTTAACTTAACCCTACCATCCTGACTTGTCTGTCCTTAGCCTTTTAAAGCACCGACCACTCACATTAGACTGATATTGTTACGGTTACTGGATGTGCCGGTCGGTTCCGGGCAGATTTACACCGTAACTCAGTCTAACCTCGGGTCCTTATTGGGCTCAATGCTTAACCACCCACATTGGATAGGTATTGTTGTGACTACTGGACAGCCGGGCGGGTCCGGGCAGATTTACATCACAACTCAATCCAACCTCGTGTTAAGCATATTCGTATTTTCTAAATTTACATATTTGTCTTTATTACTTAATATATGTAAATTTGTCAACAATTAAATGTTATGGCCCACATTCCAAGTTTAACATTTTTGGTATAAGAATTTATACCGTTTAAATGCCACCAATTTTTGGCATGTGACAAACATGCCAATTTCATATATTTTTATGTCAAGTTTTATTAATATCCCCAACGTTACCCCGTTTAAACATTAGGTTAACAATTTTAGCCTAATTTTCGTTCGCATAGTTTTAGCATATAATAATAGGCTAAAAACTTAGCCTAATTTAGCACACACAAATAGGCATAAGGGAATTCATAAACATAAACATGACATAGGTGTAAACTTGGCATAGTCAATATGAACATCATAGGTGTGAACTTGCAAAATAGCCAACATGAATGTCATAAATGTGAACTTGCAAAATAGTCAATATACATATATGTGAATTTGCAACATAGCCTAAATCAATTTGCGTATATGTGAATTTGCATTGAAATAAGGGTCTAACCAAATAGGTGTCACATTAATTAGCATATGATTTAGACAACATAAGTCTAAACTTGTTTTTGGATCTGGGCATACATCGAACATCACTAGCACATGACATTTTCATAAATATGTATAACTTTATGACAAGGGTGTGAACTAGATCCAATCGTATATCTAATTACAACATGAAACATGTACTAAAGTGGATCTTGACATGGATCCCATTAGGAACTTGCAACTTTTGTATAAACATAGGGGCATGTATATGAACATAACCATTTAGGCATAAAGGTTCTTGCATAAAGTATATACATGAGGTTCTAATCACAAACAACCTATATAATCACATAAACATGAAATACACAACTTGCTTGTGATGTTGTTGCCATTCTAAAAGTACAATACGATCAACATCAATCTTAATTATACCACAAATATCCCAATTTCATTTGCAACACAATCATTTCAATACATAGATATGAATTTACATCGTCGTTACATAATGGCACAATTCCACTTCCAATTTACATCGAATCAAGTCTTAGTTTTATTCTCATCGGAAAAATCACTATACTTAGAACGAACAACGAACTTGGATTCTGTATTCTGAATTTGATATGCTTTCCTTTGGGTAGACTAACATTGTTTTGATTCGTGTTTTATTTTAGTATTGGCTTGTCTCTAAGCTTTCAAACTGACGGCCACTCCTAGTTTCTTTCCAGCAGCATGACGGCTTTAGTATTATATTATTTGTGTTAATTTAGGGTTAGACTTGAGTTGTATTTATAGAATTTTAATCTGATTAGAGCCGTCGATGAAGCTAGAGTGAATCCAGACCATTCATCTCAAGAGAAGCCAATCAGAAAGTGACATGTAAGCCCTAGTGACTCAGCCAAGCCTCAGAAACCGACTAGAACCTGACTAGGCCAGCCAGGGCCTGACCAAGCAGGGTTTCTGGCCTGGGCTCACTTGGCAGGTGCGTTAGTGCTAAAATTGTACTGGCGCACTTCCCAAGTGCGCCAGTGCAATTTTGTTTTGGCGCACTTCCCAAATGTGCCAGTGCATTCTGACCCGTTTCTGGTTTTTCTGCCCAACTTCGTTCGTCCATATCTTCTTCATACGGTATCCGTTTTACGCAAACTTGGACTCTATCTCAAGAAGAATTTCGATACGAACGCAATGGCATAACCCATTTCCCTTACTTCCATCACTTAAAATTAATTATAATTTAATTTGTAAAGTTACAGTTAACAGAAAATTCGGGGTGTTACATTCTCCCCTCCTTAAAGGATTTCATGCCCGAAATCTTCGAGTCTAGGAGAACGTAAGTCCTAACATCCCATCGTCCATCTACTCAACCAACCAACAAAGGCGTCCATTGTCCTTAAAAGACTTCTAATGCTTTATGATTATATGCACTGTGTGTGTATATGTCCTTAACTAATGCAAAATCAGGCGGTCTACTGATCCAGTTGACCTCCTTAATGCAAATCATGTAAGTGTCATGAGTCCATTGTGTATGCAAATTTGTCCTTACTCATAATTCTACATGAGTGCGCGACCATCAATACAAATGCGACATACATATGACAACATATCAAGTTTCAACCACATACAAATATGAATACATTTAATATGAAGTGATTGAGCCGATCTAAAACCTAGGTTATGTGTGTATATGCATCCACGAGCAACCACTAGCAACGACTTGCAACCACTTGCAGCCATCAACCATAACATGTTTCAAATACATGTTTACATCCAAAGGGATTTCTACCTAAGGATAAAAGATTATATTGAGAAGATATACCTAAAAAGATAGATACAAGCATAACTTAAGGAAAAATAGAGGTCAAAGATGTACCCTCAAAAAGAAAAGGGTAGGCCGTGCATATTCTATCCTCAGTTTCCCAAGTCGTGTCTTCCTCGGCGTCGCTCCACTGAACCTTAACGAGCTTGACTTCGCGGTTGCGTAGCTTTTAGATTTCTGATCCTACGATTCGAGTTGGAAATCTCCTCACAATTGCTTCGCGTTCCACTTTGGCTTCTTCTAGAATGCTTGGCTCCACCACTTCCGCTGATTCATGTAGACATTTCCAGAGATGAGAAACGTGAAAGACGTTGTGAATTCCAGCCAATCTTTCAGGCAGCTCTACTCTATAAGCCATTTTCCCAACCTTCTCGATGATAGGGAACGGTCCTACAAAACCTTGGTGATAGCTTTCCTGCGGATCCAAAACGAACGACGTTCCTTAAAGGAGATACCTTAAGGGAAACCCTGTCCCCAACCTCAAACTCAAGGTCGGTCCTTCTCTTGTCGGCGTAGGATTTCTGTCTGTCTTGGGCAGTCTTCATTCTCCTTCGTATCAAGTCCACTTTTTCTGAAGCCTCTCTAATCATGTCTGGCCAAGTATAATCTTGTCAGTGGACTCTCACCAACAAGTTGGTGATCGACACGGTCTTCCATACAAAGCTTCGAAGGGCGCCATACCGATGGTGGCTTGGTAACTGTTGTTATAGGCGAATTCCACTAAAGGCAGGTGATCCTCCCAAGTCCCTCTGAAGTCAAGAACGCACAGTCTTAGATGATCTTCTAGTACTCCATTCACCCTTTCTGTCTGACCATCAGTTTGGGGGTGATAAGCCGTGCTCAAGCATAACTGTGTGCCGACAGCTTCTTGCAGACTCCGCCAAAATTCGCTCGTAAAGATGGGGTCTCTGTCACTCACTATGCTGGAGGGTATTCCATGGAGTCGAACTATTTCCTTGAGATAAGGAGAAGCTAGAAACAAAGAAGTCCTTCTACTCTTGATAGGTATAAAGTGGGTGCTTTTAGTAAGCCTGTCCACTATTACCCAAATGCTAGTATTGCCTCTTCTTGACCTTGGTAACCCGTCAATGAAGTCCATTGAAATGCTATCCCACTTCCATTGCGGGACTTCTAGAGGATGAAGAAGTCCTCCAGGCTTCTTTTGTTTCGCCTTAACCTGTTGGCATGTCACGCACTTAGAAACGAAATCTGCCACGTCCTTCTTCATGCCGCTCCAATAGAAAACTCTCTTTACGTCCTTATACATCTTGTCTCCACCTGGGTGTATTGTCATCTTGGAATGATGTGCCTCCTCGAGAACCTTCTACACAAAATCCCTAGCTTGTGGGATGCATAGTATTCCATCTCGCCTTAGCCAACCCTTATCATCGATGGAATATCTATTGAGGTGACTGGAAGTTTCACCCCTAATTAGTTTATCAGTCACATACACAAGCTGTGGGTCTTCACGTTGTGCGGCCCCTATCGAGTCTAAAAAATTGGGCCGTACTTCTAGGGATGCCAATAAACCAGGTATAAAATCTGAGGAGGGCCTAAAGTCAAAACTGGCTATATACTCTAAGCTTTGCCTTTCTACAAAGAGAGGGCTTAGGGTCAGTTTCTTTCTACCCTACGCGTCTACTACTACATTTCCTTTGCTAGGAATATAGGAAATTTCAAAGTCATACGAGGCAAGGAACTCCATCCACCTTTGCTGCCTCAAGTTAAGATCTTTCTGCGAGAAAAGATAATTCAACGATTTTTGATCAGTATATAATTCGAACTTCTCACCTAGGAGATAATGGATCCAAGACTTAAGCGCAAAGACGATGGCGGTCAACTCAAGATCGTGGGTTGGGTAGTTCTTTTCATGCACTTTCAATTGTCTTCCACCATAAGCTACTACCCTCCCTTCTTGCATCAGAACAGCGCCTAGCCCCGTACCACAAGCATCCGTATATACTGTGAACATTTTGCTTCCATCTGGCAAAGTCAAAAATGGGGCTGTTGTGAGAGCCCTTTTTAATCGTTGGAAGGCAAACTCGCAATCCAAATCCCAAGTGAACGCCAGATTCTTCTTTGTTAGCCTTGTGAGTGGAGCTGAGATTTTCGCGAAATCCCTAATGAACTTTCGGTAAAAATCGTCTAGCCCAAGAAAGCTTCGGACTTCGGTTGAATTTCTTGGTGTCTTCCAATCTTGCACTGCCACCACTTTCGCGGGGTCCACAGCCAACCCCTCTTTGGACAATATATGCCCCAGAAATCTTATTTCTTTTCTCCAAATGTGGCACTTGGAGAATTTGGCTTTTAGCTGATGTGCACAGAGAGTATCCATGATCTCTTTCAGATGTTGAGAAGCCTAAGTATTACCACCCTGAGAACCTGGGGGGAATGGAAGAGAGAGAAGAGGAAACAAAATGGGTCAAGCATAAAGCTTGGTGAGTCCAGTTAATTTTGGCATATAAATAAGTAAAAGCATCATGACAGGTATTTAAACTGGATGAACATGATAACAGTATATAAGGCAGGTATATCAAATTGAGCATGATAAGCAAGATAAACTGAACATGATATATTGCTCTTCTCAAGTATTTTGCCCTGCACCGTTATTAGTATATGATGGTCCCAACAAGAACAAGATGGTAGACTTAGGTGTACTTCTAGTGAGTAGTTTTTACCCCATACAATCATAACAGGTAGCCCAACATGACAAGTGTCATCTCCAACTATAATAATGGGATCCTAAACTGGCAAGACTAGATGTACCCTATTTACTACCTACAATCGATCGACTCCTTAACTTGTAGATACACTGTGCTGGCCCCACAGTAGAATGTATCACTTCCTAAAGTGGCAACCCTAAGTTTACAAGATGCACAACTATATCTACATGTGTCTCGGTGTCTTATCATCCCCTCCTTGACTCCGGACCTATGCACGCACATGACCCCATCGGAATGCGCCACCCACACCACCTCATCGTTTTGGATCTCTTAAAGCGTGCCTTGACCCCAACCTAGTTTGGAACACTCGTTTTATACCTATATGGGTTACTGACGGAAACAGATCCCACACACAAGATGATACAAGCTTCCCCCTAGACTTGCATCCCCGGTGCTAGGATTTCCGCAGGTAATGCCCTAACATAGTAACAAGATTGCACAACCCTAACAGGTTAAGTTTGTGGGCCTATATATATAAATATTACCCACCACCCCAAGATTTACTTAACCCTCCCGCTGATTCAAGCATGTTTATTTAACGATTAAGTTTGTGGGCCTATATATACAAATATTACCCACCGTCCCATGATTTACTTAACCCTCCCACTAATTCAATCAAGTTTACTTAACCCTTACTCAAGTAAACAAGTTCATGTAATCCTTATGGATTCAAATAGGTTAAGTATTACAAGTTAATAGGTTATCCCATTCACATTGACCTCTCATCAAGTTGTCAAGTTCCCCTTGCTTATTAATTTCATATATATATATATGTATATATATATATATATAACTTAATCCATCCAAGTCTTTTAATAGGCCCATCACATGATATTCTCTATATTGTAATTAACGAAAGTAATCTATAATCCCTTTTATATTATTCATTGTTTGATTCCATAGTTACAATAACATGTTTTACTTAATATGTAATTAAGTATACTTCATCTCAATTCACCTATTTTCTATTTAACATGTTACCACAACTTGTCGTTGTTTACTTATTGACTTAGTTCTCTTAACTAAGGTTTACTAATAAGCCTCCTTTCCTTTTATTATAACTTACGATATAATTTCTACTTGTCCCTAGGACAAGCCTGCCTATTATATAACATTCTCGTTAAAGTAATTAACTATAATATGTTACTATCATTCCCCGTTTATTCCAATTCATTTCCATTAATCACAATTAGTGCCATTTATTTCTATTCTTTTTATATATATATATATATATATATTCATAGATATATATGTTTATGCACTAGACCTCTCACATTAAGCCTACAACTTGTGGATGCTGGATATGCCGGTTGGGTCCGGACAGTCTTCTTGTACAAGTTGGACTTAACCTCGTGTCTTAGCACATTACGTGTTTATGCACTTAGACCCCTCACGTTAGATTCACCACTTGTGGTTGCTGGATATGCCAGTTGGGTCCGCCAGACTTCTACCACAAGTGTATTCTAACCTCGTGTCTAAGCGCGGTTGTAGTTTCTAATTACTGTAAATCTAGGCATTTTCACTACTTAACAATTATCCCTATTTCATTATAAGTTTTCATGCCCCTTTTTCCAAGTCATATTCATCATGTAAAATATGACCCCAAATTAAGATCTAAATCACAAATTGATTTATGGCCCAAATCCATATTCATGTATTTAACTCAAGTTATGCCCAAATTTCCCAATACAAGTTATGCCACAATTTTAATGTTTTCCCTACGTTCCCAATTCCACACATTCTTATATTTCAGCGGCAAGAGTAGGCTCAAAGGTAACCTGGCTATAAAATAAAAAGGGAAAAGAAGAAGGGAAGAGAATATGACAAGATTAGGCAAAATGACAAGGTAGGCATATAGGAACAGATCTGATGAACATGTGATAATAGAAGTGATTCTAACATAATAGGGACAACATAAACAGGCATGATGAGATCTAAACAGTGAATTAGATCTACAAACAATGGCAGATCTGACATGATAAATAGGCATAGGCTTAGATCCAATTCATAGTCATGTCAAAACAACTTAGATACACAGGTTATGGTAGATCTGATATGATTCAATTAGTCACAGGCTTAGATCCAATTCATAAACATATTAAGATTATCTTTGAAGTATTCATATCTAAAAACAACATAGACTCGCTTTGATTTGATCAAAGAAACAGAAGAATTGATTGTAGCTATTGCAGAACAGATATCTAAATTTGAATAACTTGTTTGTTGAAGAAGAATAGGCTAGATCAAGCTATGTTGGAGCAGCACATCGTCATCGCCATTGAATTAGATGAATAAAACAATGGATATATGGTCCTATTTATAGCCTAGGGTCAACGAATCTAGCCATAAAACAAGTCCGCATTTGAAAAAATGAATTCTGCCCAGATTTGTAATGGGGTCGACCCCCCTTTGCGTGTCGGCTCTGGGGGGTCGAACCCAAAGAGCCTGGGTCAATCCTAGGTCGACCCGACCCAGCAGGGTCTCAGGTCGACCCCCAGAATCGGTCGGTTCTACTTCTAGGGTTTCCACTTCGCTGGTTTT
Source organism: Allium sativum (assembly GCA_030737875.1). NCBI lineage: Eukaryota > Viridiplantae > Streptophyta > Magnoliopsida > Asparagales > Amaryllidaceae > Allium > Allium sativum. The sequence continues at coordinate 384,448,465 of CM060916.1, read as the reverse complement.
TTTGAATATTTGATTTATTTGTATATATATAATTCTCTTGCGCGTATACAAACTTCTAGGATTAATAACTTCTTCATACGATGTCTATTTCCTACAAACTCGAAGTCTATATTAAGAAAAATTCCGTGACGAACACAATGGTGCAGTCAGTTTTACTTAATTCCCAATATTTAATTAAGTATTCCTTAGTTTTTCATTTTAATGTGTTATAATATTACGTGGTGTTACAGCTTCCATGGAGTTTCTATGAGATTGATATGAACTTTTGGCAGTATGCTATCAGTTATAAGCTTCCGGATCTAGCTTTCAATTTTCCCGTGAATACTTAGAGGAGCTTGCCCTCATGATGTATGTAGATAACTACTGGTTTGGAACCACTGTTGGCGTCTGTGCTAAGTAGACTAGTACTAAAAACTTGTATCCTTTTTGGGGTTCCGGTTTACCTCACGGGGGAGTTTACATATATAGTCTGTTCTTCTGGAAGGTTGCTTCGAGTGATTTATCTATTATCTATCAATATAACCTTTTGGTGTTTATGCAGTAGATGTTTTGGAAGCCTTTTCCAGATAATCTCTATGTGTTTCTGGCTTAATACTCTTGATGTCTTCACCTCCTAACGTATCGATATTTGTAACACCCCACATCTGTTAAGGTCACTCACAAAGGGAATGCCTTAACTTCAATGGAGTATTATGGGTACTGGAACAGAAATATTACAAGACAGACATATATAAAACAGCGGAAAATAAAGTGGAAGTACTTCAAATCATTTATTAGATATAAATGTTTACAAGAAAAGCCCATCAACTTCCAATACCCAATTTCATAGTTAAAATATCTGTCTTTCTCAAAAACAAAGAAGCATAAAAACAAACTGCAGTATTCCATAATAAAGCAAAGCAAGCCATAGCCAAGAGAAATCCAAGCCATGCATGAAAGAGCCTTGGAGCTTGGTAAGATCCGAACTAAGCTGTATTCCCACCCTGTGAACCTGGGGGGGAAACGGAAGAAAAAGAGGCGAAACAAAACGGGTTAGTCATAAAGACTGAGTAAGTCCTAGTGACTTTCAGCATAAAAATAGGTAAAGATAACATGGCATGAATAAACTGAAAGTAATCATAAGCATGATAACAAGGTAGGCAAGATAAACTAAGATATCAGGATAAACTATGATAACAAGATAAACTAAAGTAACAAGATAAACTTCGGGCGCGATGAAACAAGTATAACATCCCATAATTCCTATCAAGTATCCCACCGCATGGTTTCTATCAAGAATAACATCGCAAGGTTTCTAAGCTTTACCGTTAAAACGATATCTATTTTCTCTACACCACCTAACTAGCATCCTCATAAGTGTCTTACATTGAATGATCCGTATTCCTACTAGTGTCCCAACTAGTGTCCTGTGTAACAAGGATCCGTACCCCCTACTAGTGTCCCAACTAGTAGCCCGTGTTATATAATAATTACAACTTGACCCCAATCCCCGCAATTATGGTAGCCTTCAGGTGTACATCGATTTTGAGGATTCCACCTCGATCACCCCAATGGCCATGTATATATTCGATGCACCCTTACTACCTTATCGATCAGCTCCCTACTTGACCTAGTTCTCGTTTGTGTCACGCGGCCCCCTACTTGTAGATACCTGTGCTGGTCCCACCATGGGGTGTATCAAGTCCCATGGTGGCAACCCTGACACAATCAAGATGCACAGCTTTATACCTACTGATGCCCAGTGGCTAAATTTTCTGCGCCGAAGTTTGTGCACGCCCGCACTCCGTTAGAACCTGCACTGCTGCACCAACCGCCGCTAATTTGACCTCTTATAATCAGCCCAGTAATCGTGCCCCACCCTGCCTAGCTCAGAGTTCCGTTGATACCTGATGTGGGTTACTGCTGAAATGGGTCCCCGTTACTAGGTTTTTTCTAATGGTTAAGTCTATGGGCCTATATTCTCTGATATTACCCACCAACCCCGATGTGTACTTAACCCCGCTACTGATTCAAGCCTGTGTATTTAATGGTTAAGTGTATATGGGCCTATATTTACTAATATTACCCACCAACCCGATATGTACTTAACCCTTCTACTCGTTATGTTACCATGGTTAAGTTTTTACCTTAGTTAACTTAACCTTTCTCGCTTAATATGTTTGATTGGATAAGTGTGGTTTATTAACTTAACCCCGTTCGTCTATCTGGTTACACTGGTTAAGAATTTTCTTGTTAACTTAACCCCATGTGTTACTTAACCCTACCACGCCTCACATCAGATTGGTTAAGTGCATGTTAACTTAACCCCATCCACTAGTCATATTATAATGGTTAAGTGTTATCAACTTATTCAAGTTAACTTAACCCATCTGCTTGTCCTGTTGTGTTGGTTAAGTGTTATTACTTAACCGCAACCACTTGTCTAATTAGCCCGTTGTATTAGTTAAGTGTTATCACTTTACTTAACTCAACCCACTTATCCAATTAACGCGTTATATTGGTTAAGTGTTCTCTATTTACGTAACCCCACCTACTTGTTTGATTAACACGTTATCTTGTTTAAACGTTCTTAGTTTACTTAACCCTACCCACTGGTCTAATTACCATGTTATGTTGGTTAAGTATTACTGTTCGTATTCCCACATGTCACCCACTTAACTCCCATGTCCCACCACATGTTTTTCTTTGGTTAAGTGTTACTTAATTTATTACTACCGCACCCCTGTAGGACCTCTCACATTAGGCCACCCTTTTGTGGTTGCTGGATTTGCCGGGCGGGTCCGGGCAGTCTTACACCACAAACGGGCCTAACCTCGTGTCCATATAGTTGTCACGCATTTAAATTTCTACTTAGATTTTTAAGATAACCATCCCGTCCGTCGGATCAGTTAGGGATAGCCAGGGAGTGCAGGAAACTTGTATTTTCCAAACCCAAGCCTAGACACTATCCTCTCTGTCACCCTAGGACATTCTGGTGTATGTGTTATTAGGAGAAAATGTCATTAATATATATAATATTTTCACCCCATATTTGGATTAATTATCCCTAGTCAAATATGTCAAAATATTCCAATTATCTTTATGTCCATAGTTTATATTAATTATGTCCATATATGAACATTTATTATTTATATTAATTATGTCCATTTATCAACATTTATTATGGCCCACTTTCCCCTTTAAATCATGTTTATTATTTTTGGTATGTAAATTATACCAAATTAAATGTCACAAACCATGATAATGCTCAACATGACAATTGCATGTAATTTCAAATTATCAATCAAAATATGTTGTACCCCACCTTCCCAAACTTGCCACATTAGCCATGCCCAAAATTACTATGTCATATATAATGGCGTTTCCAAATCAATAGTTAAGCCTAATCTAGACTTATCATTTCTATTTACATTTTATACCAAATCTAGAATAAATATCCAAATTCACATTTCATGTCCAAGCTAGATTTAATATTCTAGTTTATGCCCAAAACTTGATTTATCCGTTAAATTTACACATATACCCAAAATTATATGTATACCATGTTTACACCAATTTACCTATAACAAGTTCTAGCTTTTCACATATATCATGATCCATGTCAAATTACTTATACTAATTTATATATGCCTAATCCTAGCCAATTTACATATGTTCAATTTATGCCGATTTATATAATTACCAAGTTTCGTGCCATTTTACATATGTCAAGATTTATGTCCAGTTTACATATATCAATCCCAAATAAACCCAATTCATGATTCATGATGTAGTTATCCCAAACTATAATCTTTTTATTTAATTTACATAGGCCCGAACTCATGATTTAATTTACATGCCAATTCATGTATGCGACTTCATGCCAAATTATTTATGCCAATACCCCAAACTTGCAATTTCAATCATATTGACAATACCCAAATTTCCAATTTCATGTTATGCCATCAATTCCACCCAACACATATATCCAAATAGGCAATATTCCCATATTTTTCCCCATATTCAATCGTACGCAAATCGCAGTTTAGGCCTAGATACAAAATTGATCTAGGTTCATCAAAAGAAAATAAATAGAGAAAGGTAGAATTTGCATCAAGATAAGATTGGAGGGAAAAACCTCATCTCAGACATGAAGAATAGATATTGATAATAATATCAACATAAATCAAGAAAACTAATTTACAACAGGCTGAATAGATCATGAACTAGACATGAACAAGTCTCAAAACTCAAGGTTCAAGAATCAACAGGAATAGATCGATAAACATACTTAAATCCCAATTCACTTTATTTCATGGCCATATTATAATTAAATATTTAAACCTGAAAATAACTAGAACTTACAGAGAATGGCTAATGAATTAGGGAGTGAATTTGTCGTAGAAAGTTGCAGTGTCATTGATCTATCCTCTTGAATTTGTTGTAGAAGCATTGATCTTTGATTTGATTTGGGTTTGAACGCTTAAGCTTTAATTTGGAGACGGCGGCCATGGCTCAAGAGAGATTCCAGCAGCATTTAGGTGTCATATGAATTTGTGTGAGTTAGGCTAGGTCTAGGTGTTCTTTTATAGGTGTAGCACTTCATTTCAGCCATCGGATTAACCCTAAAACTCATCCGGACCATCAAAACTCGTCCCGGGCCTCAAAAATGGGTTATGGACCACCCAAGGCCGACCAGGTCGACCTGTACAGGAGGGAGTCGACACTACAGTCGACACAAGGGGTGCAGATCGACTTGGGTGTCGACACTACAGTCGATACGGGTAGTCTGCCAGAAAGTCTGCCGAAATCTTGTTTTGGCCATATCTTGGTCATACAGACTCCGATTTTCGAAAACTCGGACTCTATTTCGCGTAATTTTTCGAGAGGAACGCAATTGTGATGTCCATTTTACCTAATTCCTGATTCTTGAATTAGTTATCCTTATTTTTCTATCTTTTCCGTTACATACGCCGTTATCGAACTAATTTTTCTTCTCTTCCATGTATTAATTAATTCTCCTTATGCATCACCATTATTTACCTATCATAAGCATATTTTTATATATTTTATTTTATTTTTAATTATATTAAAAATACGGGGTGTTACAATATTAAGCAGGTTAATACCGATAGCCCTTCCGGGTTTCAATTAGTGAAGCTCTTGCCTCCTACTTTCTTATCTTCTGGCCTAGATGACATTTCACTATAGGATCCCCCTAACGGATTAACTCTGCCGGGTCTTTTGCCGGATAGACCCTGTCGGATAGATCCTGTTGGCATTCTGTAGCTTTTGAGTTCCTTTTAGTTTTTGACTCTTGTTTTTGAAGAGTTCCTTTGTGCTTGTGGTCATCCGATACCCCTTCACCGCTAGTTTGTTTTGGACTTAATGTGGGTAGTAACACACTATATGAATAACACACCATAGAGAGGTTCACATACATTGAATCAAGCACAAACACAGAAATAAACTATAATAAAATGCAGAAAAGGAAATAACACACCGGATTTTATACTTGTTCGGATTACTCCTATGTCAACTCCCACTCAACGCTGGAATGCACAAAGTTATATCACTATATCAATATCCAAGTACAACACCCTTAATTTCACGGCTACAAGGTTACCACCGTTTCCACCACCCTTGATTTCCCTGGCTACAAGGTTAACACTGTTTCCTTCCTTGATTTCACGGCTATAAGAACACACCGTTTCCAAGACTATCCCAAATGATTACAAAAACCCTATAACTCTTCAATAGTACTTTGATTCAGAGACTAATGAGTAGAGAGTGAGAAAAGAAGAAGTTTTATATAAATAGAATTGAAATCGGCAGAATACAATTGAGAAATGACAAAAATATGAAATAGTAATGGAGGAAAGAAAAGGGATGAAGATGGAGAATAAGAACGAGTAAAAAATTCGAAATCAACCCCTATTTATAAGATTTGAAAGGTTGGAACGCTTCTGGAATGTTACAAATGGTGAAAGACGCTTCATTTGAAATTTAAATTTCTGATAGTTATATGTCGACATGTCCATGTATGTATGTAAATATATCCAACATATTTTTGATTTTTAAGTCATTTTTATAGTATTTAAATTAATATTTATATTCTTGAAATTCTTGAAACAAAATTAGTTGCTAAACCATTATTTTTTTCAAGTATGAAAACATAAGAAAATATTATTTAAACATATGATTAAAAACTATATATAGATATAAAACTATATATAATATAATTATAAGTATATATATAGTAATTTATAATATAAAACTATATATAATATAATTATAAACATATATATAGTAATTTATAAAGAGATTTATAAACTATATATAAACAAAAAGGTTATATGAAAACTTAGAATTATAGTGAAATATAAACTTAGTATAATATATTTAATACAACCACAAAAATAAGAATACTTATATATTTGAAATTATACGTTTGAAATTCTTCAAAGAGTAAAAATTATTTTGAGAGAAGTTTGAAATCAATTTGAAAATAGTTTTGAAATTAGTTTTGAAAAGAGATAATTTGAAAAACAGAGTTTGAACTTGGAGTGCTATTCAGAGTCTTACATATAAACTAGGCTCTATTACTATATTTTTCTTGAACTCTTGAAATCTTGATAGCTTGATAACTCATGAGTATTGAATCTCTTCTGAATCCTGAAACTCTTAAACTGTACAGTCTTCAATATTAATTCCTGTATACAACTCCTGCATATATATATATATATATATATATATATATATATGTGTGTGTGTGTGTGTGTGTGTGTGTGTGTATTCTAGAAAGAGATGTTTGTATATATTTTATAATAAATTAATTTTGAAATAACGTTGTTGTCATCAAAACTCCATTCTCCAACAATCTCCCACTTTTTGATGATAACAACCTTAGTTTATAAAATATTCATACCTGTTCATACTTTCCCTTAAACTAATTCTTATTTTATAATTTCTCCCCTTTGTCATTATCAAAAAGAAATTCTAAACATACTCACCCTAAATCTATAACCTATATTTATCTATATATTTATGATTATAATACTAAATTTTATACTAAAGTACTAATATACATAGCTTCCCCTAAATTTATGCCTATATTATATCCTTATTCTTTTATAACCATTCTAATAAAATCCCTAAACCAATGCTATAAATGATTATATAATGCTTAGTGAATTGAATAACCTTATATTTCCCTTTAAAACTATTATTCTAAATATAGAATATTATAACCCCCCCTAAAATTATGACTATACTAGTCTAATAAAATAAAATTAAGTAAACCAAACAATATTTATAATCAATTTAAGCAAATCAATCCAAACAAGCAATTCAAGTCTATTCAAAAACACTTCTTGAGACTTCAACTATTCCTAGAACTATAAAACTCCCCCTTAATCTAATACACAACTAAACCTAGCCTAAATTATAATTTCCTTAAGACTTTAATCTAGACTAAAAAATAATTCTGATAAGATATCCTTAAAGCCATGATACAACTTAAACTAATATAAGTCAAGTAATGATATGTCAATACTCAATCAATTTTAATACAAACAATCATCCAACTTAAGTTTTGTTGTCATAAAATATCAAAACATAAAGCATTATTAACTTCATTTTTTCATGAAAAACTATAAAGCTCCTATCAACTATGTGACGACCCAAATATCATCCCAACACCCGTGTGGGGTTTCAATCCACAAACACTGAATATTATTTGTGCAGTTGGGCGATGTGTAAAATTTATCGTCCCAATCAATATCCTTCGAATAGGTGTACATAAACAAACCGTTCGGTTTGTAAATGAATATTTATTTATTCACGTTCACGTTGAAAATTATATTTTAAACGATATAAAATATTTTTAACTATATAATTATTTTATTTCATTCCACAACACAACCAATTTTCACAATAACATACAATCAAACAAACAAGCCGTCCATGGTCTGTGGACGACGGGTGTCGGGTGCTACTAAACAACGTCTGCATCCTAGTATATATATTTTAAACTAGAAATAAAGATTTAAAGTGAGAAGTTCTCACAGTGGGATCCACTCCATCAGTTCTCACTTTAAATCTTTATTTCTAGTTTAAGCAGACGATGTTTAGCAGCACCCGACACCCGTCGTCCACAGACCATGGATGGCTTGTTTGTTTGATTGTATGTTATTGTGAAAATTGGTTGTGTTGTGGAATGAAATAAAATATTTTTATATTTAAAAATATTTTATATCGTTAAAAATATAATTTTCAATGTGAATGTGAATAAATAAATATTCATTTACGAACCAGACGGTTTGTTTATGTACACCTATTTGAAGGATATTGATTGGGACGATAAATTTTACACATCGCCCAACTGCACAAATAATATTCAGTGTTTGTGGATTGAAACCCCACACGGGTGTTGGGATGATATTTGGGTCATTACAAACTACAAATGCATAAGTATTTTTCTAACAAATCTATCAACCAGTAATGAAATTTAACCATGTCAAGTAAGTCATTCAAGTCAACAAAATCAAACAAACTAAACAAGTCAATCAATCCGATCAATTCAATCAAGCCAATCAATTCAATCAATTTAACAAGCAAAACAAGTCAACCAAGTTAATCAAGACAAAGTAAATATGTCATGTATTTGTTGAATAATCCTATATTTCTAATTAGTTAAAAATTTCTTATACTGTATACTTGTTATGTGTAGGGTTAAAGTTAACATGTAATGCAGTGTGTTGGTTATAATGTAGTATGTCATATGCAAAACCATATGAAGTGATATATTGAATGAAATGCAATTTGGGATGTAAATGATTTTAATTTGAGATGTACTGCAATTTATCATAATGATGTATGATATTAAATAAGATGTGTAATGATAGTATGTAGAATGATTTGGTGATTATATCTATTTAGGTAAAATATATTCAAAGTATTGTCTAACTATTATTCATAATTTGAGTTAAACAAGGGTAATATATACTAATTTCTAGACTTAGGTTAATGATACTTATGAAAGATATTTAAAGGACAATAAAGATGAAAGTTTTATGGTATTCATAATAGATAATAATTTTTTTGAATGACTCTATGAGAAATGTGGAGTTAAATAATCTTAGTAGGGTGCTTCTTTAATATAGTAAAAACTGAAGATCTTTTATAAAGAGAATATAGAATTGTAACATAAAAAGTATACTATTTTCATATAAACATACATTCGTAATTGTGTACATATATAAATTAATTTTAAAAAGGACTTAAAATTTAATATAAATCAATCTTCTTATACAAATCAATTTTAGATTTAAACCTTTTTAGAATTCAAAATACATATTAATTTGCTAAGGAACCATTTATATGTTAAAACTTTAAAAAGAATTCTATAGTCATAATAAAATTATGAAATCTGGATATAAATTAAACTGTAAAACTATAACTTCTTATATTCAAACTACATATTTAATACATAAAATCACATATATATATATATATTATTTTTATACCAAAATCAAAAATACTAGGTTAAATATTCAAGATTTTATAAATTTTAATAAGAAGTCAAAATAAGTATTAAGTTATAAATAGTATTTGTGATAATCTAACCCGTAATCATATGAATAATATATAAGTTAAACTATGCATGTTTAAATTGTATAAAAGGTAAATAAATTATAGTTTATAACAATAAAAAAATATTTTAACTTTCTGTATCATATTAACATGTTTGTATACTTTTAATATATATATTTTGAAACATGATATAAGAAAATAAGTAGACAAACAAAGCTAATCACTAGAGTTTGAACTGGCATTTTCTTTTTGAAAAGATGGAGTGAAGTTTGAAAGTTCAAAATTTGAATTTATTGGTACATATGTCGATATGCCCTTTTATGTATGTCGACATACATGCAGAAATACAAAAGACATGTTATTTTGATTATATTATCGATCTATATTTCAGGTTTTATTATTTCCTGAATTAATATTTATCCTAACAAACATCCAAAATTTATTTTATTATTTTAATAATTATTATTTATTATTAGTTTGAATTTCAAATTTGAATTTCCAATTTCAAGTTTGAGTTTTAAAGTTGAAATTTCAAATTTAAAACAAAGCAAAGTAAACAAAACATCCATTCAACCAAAAACATTAAAAATTAACTAAGGCGTACTCGGTTTTTAGATCACTTTCTTCGACATTCTCTGAGTTCTAAATTGCTCTGAAACACATATTTGAATTTCTGGTTTTTGGCTCTTCATCGCTTGATAATGAATCTAAATTGTCTAAAGTTGCTACATATGTTCTCTTTCTTTTCTTTGATGAATTACTATTGTCTGTCTTGTTGATTTTATTTATCTGGTTATGGATACATTCTCTATATATTCCCTGGTTTGTTGCAGTTATAACAACTATCTTCATTTCTTTTATTGTCATTAACCGTACATTTACATCTTTTAAAATTTGATGGTGAGATCAATGATTTAGTAGTTTATACAACTTAGCGTCAAAATTTTGAATTTGAATTTGAATTTTGAATGAATGGACACTTCAACTACTATAAGCCCAAAAGTGACATCCTTTCATAAACTCTTCTTTTCTTGATTGATCAACGATCATCTTGGTGTTTTTTGGTCAACGGTCATCAATATAACTTCTTTCCTACAAAACAACATATCTTTTCAAAGAATCAAGCGACTTTTCAAAATAACTAATTGTAATTTGATATAATAACATCACGATGATTCTTTGATATATTCATTTAATCTTTTCAAGAAATCGTATCATGATAACTTGATTTTTCCAATTAAACTGAATGCAGAATCATCTAATACTGATGCAATGCATGAATTTAAATTAGTGTTAAAAACCTCCCATTTAATATTTTCAAAAAATAGAATATAAATTTTTTGAAAAACCTTGCCCTGGTACCAATTGTTAGGGAATGTGGAATGGATCGTTAAGGCAAAACTAACAATTTAGGTGGGGTGAATAATGTTTTCAATGAATTTAAGAAAATCTAAAACTAATATGATCTACTATATGAATTACACACCACATAGATGATCACAGACACATAATCAAACACAAACATAGAAATAAATAAAAATGCAGAAAAGAAAAGAACACACCGGATTTTTATACTGGTTCGGATTACTCCCACGTCTGGTCCCACGCAACGCTGGATTGCACAGAGTTTTATTACTATATCAATATCCACGTACAACACCCTTGATTTCATGGCTACAAAGTTACCACCGTTTCCACCACCCTTGATTTCCCTGGATACAAGGTTAACACCATTTCCTTCCTTGATTTCACAGCTACAACGGACATGCCATTTCCAAGACTATCCCAAAATAATCCCAAATGATTACAACAGCCCTATAACTCTTCAATAACACTTTGATTCAGAGAGTAATGAGTAGAGAGTCAGAAGAGAAGAAGTTCTACATAAATAGAATTGAAATCGGTAGAGTATATGTATAGAAATCATAAAAATATGAAATAATAATGGAGGAATGAAAAGGGATGAAGATGGAGAAGAAGAATAAATAAAAAATTCGAAATCAACCCCTATTTATAAGATTTGAAAGGTTTCAACGCTTCTGGAATGTTACAACTGGTGAAAAGACACTTCCTTTGAAATTTAAATTTCTGATAGTGATATGTCGACATACCCATGTATGTATGTCGACATATCCGCTATACTTTTTATTTTTAAATCATTTTTAACTATTTAAATCAATATTTATATTCTGGAATTGTTAAAACATTATTTTTCAGTATAAAAACATAAGAAAATATTATTTGAACATATGATTAAAACAATGAATATATGTGATATAAAACTATATATAATATAATTATAAACATATATGTAGGAGTTTTATAAAAAGATATTTATAAACTATATATAAACAAAAAGGTTACATGAAAACATAGATTTATAATCAAATATAAACTTAGTAAAATATATTAAATAAAACTATAAAAATAAGAATACTTATAAATTAGGAAATATATTTGAAATTATAAGTTTGAAATTCCTCGAAGATTAAAATTATTTTGAGAGATGTTTGAAATCAATTTGAAAATAGTTTTGAAATTAATTTCGAGAAGAGATAATTTGAAAAACAGAGTTTGAATCTAGAGTGCTATTTAGAGTCGTACATATAAACTAGACTCTTTTACTATAATTTTCTTGAAATCTTGATAGCTTGATAACTCACGAGTCTTGAATCTCTCCTCAAATTCGAATCTCTTGAAATTCTAAAATTGTACAGTCTTCAGTATTAATTCCTGTATACAACTCTTGCATATATGTGTACATATATTCTAGATAGATATGTTAATATATATTTTATAATCAATTTATATTGAAATAAGGTTGTTGTCATTAAAACTCCATTCTCCAACACCTCTGAAGGTAACAATAATCTTTTGAGCCTTCCTTCCTCCACTTTAATTTTTTTGGAAAGTTAGACATTTGGCCACAAACTCAACAATCTCCCTTTTTATCCCTTCCCAGTGGAAATTTCTCTTCATATCCTTGTATATTTTATCTCCACCTAGCTATATAGTCATCTTTGACCTATGGCACTCTTTTAAAATTTCCTTCCTCAACTCCTCGTCCTTAGGGACCCAAAGTCGTTCGTCCCTAAGCAAACACCCATCGTCACTAAGTGAATATCTAACTGAATGAGAAAAGATCTCCTCCTTTCCAACTTTTCTTTTAAACTCCTTAGCTCCCCATCAAGATCTTGCATACTTCGTATCCTTTCCCTTAAAGTGGGTCTAACAAACATAACTCTAAGAAAACTGTTAGAAGTTATAGGTGGCGGTTGTAAGTTTAAGTTAGAGAGAAACTCTAACCATTTCCATTCCAATATTGTATTCAAAGATGCATTCCTTCTACTCAACGCATCCGCTACAACGTTCTCGTTCCCCTGGGTATATCGAATCGTGAAATAAAAGGAGGCAATGTATTCCATCCATCATTGTTGTCTTAAATTCAGATCATGTTGAGAGAATAAGTACTTTAAGGATTTATGATCAATGAAAATATCGAATTTCTCTCCTAAAATGTATTGCCTCCACATCTTCAAGCCGAATATTATTGCAATCAACTCTAAGTGATGAACCGAATACCTCTTCAAATGGTCCTTGAGTTGTCTAATAGCATAGGCAACTACTCTACATTCTTGCATGAGAATAGCACCTAAACAGATTCCACATGTGTCAGCGTAAAATGTGAATATTTTTGAACCATCGGGGATGATAAGAATTGGCGCATTAATCAATACTTCTTTCAGTTTCCTAAAATCCACTTCACACTTATTACTCTAAGAATATATAAAGACTTTTTTATTATTTAGGTTAGAAGGGCGGCAATCTTTGGGAAATCATTAATGAACTTTCGTTATTATCCAGCTAACTCAAGAAAACTTCTTACCTATGTAGCGTTTTGGGAACTTTTCGCTCCTTAATGGCTTTGATCTTATCGGGATCAACTGCCAAACGTTTGCCAGACACAATATTCCCCAATAATCTAACCTCTTCCCTCCAAAAATGACACTTAGTCTAAAAAAATCTCCATTAATGAGGAATTCAATCATTTGATGAATCTTAAAGCCTAGTTCATCGAGGTATCCACCAAACCCCTACCAAACATGCATAACTCAATAAATTTGGCCATGTATCTCTTGCAGAATCATATTTCCTTCTTTAAGATGGATAAACTCCTCTATCTGGATCGTCATCTCTGCATTAGGTAGAAAATTTATCTCAAAACGTGTCTCAAATTCATCCCACAGAAATGCACGGCCCGCATTTTCTCACGATACCAAATTCCACCATTCTAGTGCTTGTTCTTTTAAGTGCCAGGCTGTAACCCTTCTCTTAACCTCATCTAACCATCCCGTGGCCTCAAAGATCCATTCGCATTCCATTAATCATGATTGAGCCCCAATAAAGCCTTCTGTCCCTAAGAATGGTTTTCCACCAAGGTTCTTGAAATCTTTGCAAAGTCGAGGAAAATTGAATGCCACTTCAGTGGATCATGCTGCAGGCTCCGCTGGGGCAGGATTAGCGAAAGGGACTTGTTTCGCAGTCCGTAGATACAATCGGAACCACTATGGCAAATACCGAGGACTTGCCTAGTTTCCCTGATCGGAGTAATTATCAGCCATTCTACTATTTGAAAAAGGAAAGATCCTTCAGTGGACATTCCTAAGATAGTATTCAAGATAAAAGGAAGGAAAAGATAAAGTTGCCTAGCATAGCTGCGTATGTCTATTGGGGTATAATATATATAAGAATATATACAGTTTGAAACCCTTTTTCAAAATAAAAATACACCTCTCATACATATTTTTTCCCCTTAATCTAGTAACCTATGCTCTGGCAAAAAATGTAACCCGCCCGAAGTGGGCCTAAATCTCGACCTAGAAAAGGCCCATCAGAACTTAGAGCCACTCTAAGCAGATCATTAGCTCCTACTAAGGAAATGAAAACACAATTATATAGGGCAATAAATGCAGAGAAACTCACACAACAGAACGATAAATATAATAATCAAAGTAAAGATGTACCGTTTATTTAAAAACCACATGTTCAAATACAAAATACCAAATCCATATGTTCACAAAGGGACATCATTATTATTCACCCTCAAGTTTTTCCAACAACAAAATAGCAATAAAAGCCAATAATATAGCAACATTCTTGTTGCCTTCCTCAGGCTCCATCATCTTCTAGTCCACCATGCCTACGCCTTACCTACTGACCTGTTTAATTATTAAGGAGAGGGGTTAGAAAATAAAGTTCTGGTGAATGAAAATAACACGTGTTTGAAGGATGTACTCTATATTTGGCAGGTTATATACTTCAAAGTATGTCTACGCAACACACAAGCATGCACACACAAAGGTATTGAAACACACCACCTTCATTAAGGTCACTCACAAAGGGAATGCATTAACTTCGATGAAGCATTATTGGTAAAAGAAACAGATAATTTACAAGACATACATACAAACAGATGAAAAACTAGAATTATTTCATAAGCAGCGTGGTTTAGTCAAAACGTTACAACCATTTTCTCAAAACCCAACTTCCAAGTCATTACAATAAAACATCTATCTTGATTAAAAACTCCAAATACATAAAGAAGCATAAAACAATAGTAAAGCGGCATAAATCCCCAATAAAAGTGTAACCACAGCCATAGCCCAAGAAAAGAGAATCCAAGCAATACATATACTCTCTTCAAGCTAGAAAAGGCCTGAACTAAGCTGAAGTATTCCCTCCCAACGGACCGGGGGAGGGGGGACGGAAGAATAAAAGACGAAAGAAAACGGGTCAGACATAAAGCCTGATAAGCCCAGTGATTTTCAGCATGTAAACAAGAAAAAGGATCATGACATGAATAAATTGAATATAAGACAATACCACAGTAACAAGATAACATAAGACAAGGTAAGGCAAGATAAACTGAATCTTTTATCGCACTCATTCCTATTTCTCTGCACCTACTGACAATTGTTTCAACTAGCCTCATGTGCTCATAATAAACTGATCCCTTTATCGATTGGCTTCTACTCGCATGTATTTATTACTTGTGTCATTTGGCCCTGCTTATTTGTAGATACCTGTGCTAGTTCCACCATGTGGTGTATCAATCCCTATGATGTCAACCGATACAATTCAAGATGCACAGTGTATAACTACTGATGCCCAGTGTCTGATTTTTCCACTTCGGAGTACGTGCATGCCCGTACTCCATCGGAACCTACACTGACGCACCACCTACCGCTATTTTGATCGCTTATAATCAGCCCAGTAATCGTCCCCTACTCTGCCTAGTTCAGGGTACCGTGATATGTCTATGTGGGTTAATGCTGAAATGGGTCCCCATTACTAGGGTTTCCTAACCAACATGTTATAACAGTTAAGTGTTCTCAATTTTACCTAACCCACCCATTTGTTTAATTAACATGTTGCATTGGTTAAGTGTTGCCTACATTAACTTAACCCTACCATTCTTAGCATGTTTGTTCATTAGCATTAATTCATTCATTAATGCACCAACCTCTCACATTAGAACTGTTGTTTGCGGTTGCTGGATGTGTCGGACGGTTCCGGGCAGATTTCTACCGCAAACTCATTCTAACCTCGGGTTTTGGGCTTAATGCGCTAACCTCTCACATTAGATCTGTTGTTGCGGTCGTTGGATGCGCCGAGCGGTTCTAGGCAGCCTTACACCGCAACTCAATCTAATCTCGGGTTAAGCATGTTCATCTTTTAGCCAATTGACATATTTACCATACATGTCCAAGTTTAGATTTTTGTATGCCAATTATCCACAATTGTAGTAAATTCAAGTTATGTCTCATTTACTTGTTATGTCCAAAATTACTCCAATAAGTTATACCCAATTTCCCGTGTTACAATCGCATGTACAAAAAAATTCAACAAGGTTTCCAAATTCCAAGTACTCGTAAAATAAAACGGAAAGGGGATAGAGAGTGAACACAAGAATTGACATAAGGAAAGTAGGCATGTAAAGTTGTACCAAATACGAGAATCGTGTTTCCAATAGACATGTTGTACGTTAACAACGAATATGAGCAAACTAAGGAAAATACATCATAGGTTTACAGATTCGATAGGATTGAACATAAAGAAATTACTAATCTGATGTATAACATGATAGGTTCAATTGTATCAATCACAACAGTCTCATAGGCTTTGGTAATTTCAGTTTTGACAAAAGGATAAGCATGAATCAGAATTGATTATCTCACAATTAGGCATAGTTCTAGATTCGATTCATTACAACTCATGATTTCTATTACATGTTCCAAATCTGAGAAATAGCTAAACTTACAGTGATAGGATTAGAAAAAGAGAATTATTTGACGTTGTAGCGATTCTTATCTCTTTTTGTTGATTGAAGCGGAAAACCTTTACATTAATTTGAAGCTCTCCAATTTGATTTCTAGTTTAGAGAAGAAGGAGGCTAGGCTAGTTTAGAGATGGACAACATGGTGGCATCATAGAATAGGGTTATGAGGTTAGGGTTAAGTTTGTATACGTATTTATAGATGTGTAGGATTAATCAGAGCCTTTAGATCAACATAGAATCCATCCAAACCATCCAGTTCAAGAAAATGCACCACCCTGCCAATCAGAGAAGGCTACATGAGCCCTAGGATGTAAAATACGTCACTGGACCTGGATCTAACAGGGGTCGACTCCCTACAGGGGGTCGATACCTATGTCGACACCCCTATAGGGGGGCGACGCCTATGTCGACTCCCCTTGGGGGTTCAACACCTCCGATCGGGAAATTTCCCGCTTAGCCTCTTCTTCTTTTTTGATTTTTGAACGTGTTTTCTAATTTCTAATTATTATTTTAATTTAAATTCTGCTTAAACCTGAAATCTTCTAAGCTCCATAACTTCTTCATACAGAGTCTGATTTACGCAAACTTGGACTTTATCTCAAGCAGAATTCCGAGACGAACTTAATGGTGTAACCCATTTTACTTAATTCATCTTTTAAAATTTAATTGTTCTTTATTCGTTATTTTAATATTCATAGAAAATACATGGTGTTACAGGTATATTTTAATTAATGACATTGACTTACGAATCAATCACTTAAGACCTTCATTAATGTATTTAGGGTGGATCGGCATTGACTTAAGACCCAACGAGGAAGAAAATCTCGGTCACTTAAGGTCCATTTCTAGTATATTTATTAATGGTGGATTCCTGTGATCTCTTAAGACCCTAAGGTGGACCCTAGCCACTTAAGACCTCGTCCTATCACATGAACGATATATATATATATATATATATATTCTCTCACTAGTAATATGAGAAGTAGTATCTCGTTGCTTAGTACTAGTTTAGGATAGGCCCGCTATAGCCATTTAACACCCTTCAGTAAATGCCTCATGTTACTACATAATTGATATTACGGTAGTAGACCTATGCCACTTAAGACTTCCCTTAGATGGTGGTCAATAACTACATGCAACATCCACTGTATACTTAACCTGTCCCTAGGTTAGCCCTCATAAAGCTCCTAGAGGAAGTGTACATTTCGGTAAACTACCTTACTCCGCTATCGCTATGACTAAACCACTTTAGAGAAGGAGGACCGATTGACCACTTCGAATCCAATAAGGGAGGGTCCCATGACTTTGGCCCAAACCAAGGAATAAACCTTCTGTTAGACCAAAATATGGCTCTAACAACCAAATTATCTTGAATCACAGAGAATTATAACTAAAAATTAAATAAAATGCAACAAACACAACAAATTTATTATGGTTCGGCATTAAACCCGCATGGCCCAATGATCTTTTATATATTTTTCCTTTAGTAATTCTAGGTACTATTGCATGTAATATCGTCTTAGAAGTCCTAGAACCATCAATGATTGGTGAACTGGTGGATCCATTTGTAACTCCTTTGGAAACATTGCCCGAATGGAGGCTACGTCCACTTTATATGATTCTGATTATACGTTTCAATGCAAGTACAATCATAATATCCTCCCAACTCACTCTTACAATAAATTTTCACTCAACAAATTCGAGGTATTTCTGAACAGAAATGGGAAAAGTATGATAATGGTGGAATCAGAGCTCGTAACTGCCAAAAGATCCTGAAAAATGCCAAATGTATGGCTATTTATATGAAGTTCCAATAGGCGGTTCGTGAGGACACGTGGCACCCATCCCAGGATCTCGGAGCCATTCGTGAGTGGGTGGAGAAATGGTCAGAACATCCGTTATCTACACGTGTCGCTGGATCCTTGAAATGCGGTTCGTGGATTGATGGAGATGGACCAGGTCGTGGCCATCTCTGGAAATAGGGTTGGTTCGTAATGTAGAGGGTCGAGCCGGGTTGTGCTCAAGGACCGCGAGCCGATCGTGAAGGGAGTGAAGACCACGAGCCAGCCAATGACGAGCCGTATTGACGAGCTAACATGCTCATTTTAAGTCCATATGTAACACTAGCCTTTCCCTGTTTAAACATAAATGATTAAATCCATGATGGCTTAGGCCAAAAGCTAGCCAACATTTTGCCCCCTCGAAGTTTGTTTCATCAAGGATGGGACATACTTAAAAATCACCTATTTTCTATTCCTGAAGCGGTGAGTATCAACAGTCACATCTATATTTGTTCGTGTGGTCACATCGCTTTGCGAAGTCGTGTTTCTTCATGAAATTTGATATTTCAGGACGAGTATAAATAGTAGATTTGGTTTTCAATTATTTCCTATTCATTACTCAACCCCTCCCCTCCCCCCAGCTTTAAATTTCAAAGCAGACCGCGAGCAATTCTTGAGGTAAATCCCTCGAATTTTCATAAACAAATTTAAAGAACTCGAAATAATCCACTACACCGATGGATTAAAGGTCTCAATTTTTCAACCCGATAGTTATCTCAAAATCTTGGTTATTAAACTAGACTATAGGTCATGTTACCTTGGTCGAACCTTGACTTTTATTTAGGGTTGACAAGGCCTTCCTTCGGGCGAGCCGTTGCGTGCATGGGCTGACCATTTAAGACCTATTGAGTTGCTCACATTGCAGTAGGCTAAGTCCCGATGCGGAGAAGGTTTGCCCCCCTTCCATATGTTATTTACTTTTACCTTCACCCTCCATTTACTTTTTACCACTATAAACTTTGCTTCCTAGGGTAGAAACCCTAAATCGCATTTCCCTCAAAGCAATTCGACTTCGAACTCATCCGCTCATCCCAATAGGTAACTAGATTTTTATGGTCTTAATTTCTATTCCAAGCTTAAAAGTCTCATCGAGTTCGACATAGGCTCCGTCCTTATTTTTTATTTCTTTCCCATCGTTCCTGTTGACATCGTTAGTGTTGGTGACGTTGGTAGTATGGTGATGGAACAATGAAGCCAAGATTTTAGAGAGATGATATGTTGGGTGGTAACGGACTGAGGAAGAAGGGATGAGAAATGGTTCGGATAGGAGGTGTGACCTTGAAACATGGAACGTGATGAGGAGCTAGTTGTTGGGTTGGATCATGGAGCACGGTAGCAGGTCTTTCATGGAAGGGAACAAAGCATCAGTTCGTGGAAGGAGATAGCGAGGCAGGTCGTGGTGGTAGTTCGCGAGTCGTTCAAGCACGATCCAATGAGCCTTATGTCTTAGCCTTTGATCCAAATTCAAATCACGGTCCGGTCTCCCCTTCACGAGCCAGATAGGGCTAACCGATATGGTGTACGAGTGGATACTTGGCCACAAGCCATACTATAACCACAAGCCGAACTCCTCCCTGTGAGCCGACTCCTTGCCACGAGCTGCATTACCGAGCTTTATGAATCAACTTATCTCTGAACCATTCCTCCTTTTATAACTATACTCGACTGAGCGACATCAATTAACTATACATGTCAACTTACATTTCAGCTATGATTTGGCTATATTCTGGACAAATCGATGGATAATTAGGTTTAGAGCCCCTTTGAACATGTTGGACCAGACTTGACGAGAACATGACTTAGTGACATACGGCGACCAGTTTTATGTTTATTTGCTTTGCTCCATGCTTTTCTTTTCAGTACTGCATGTACTTGCACACACTAGCACTTGCAAGCACAGGTTCACGGGTAACTAGCTTCTAATCTTTCATGCTTGTTCATCAACACAACAAAAATGTCACATAAACGCTCAATAAGATTATCAGACAAGAGCGCAGCTTCAGGGTCTACAAGTTATTATAATCCTGACGTACTTCCTTCGGACCCAGATTGGAATAATTCTGGATCTGATTATGAGACGGATATTGATGCAGAATCAACATCTTTTGAGAGAACATCATTTGAAGAAGAGGAAGATGGTTGGGCACCCGACGAATTCGAGGTGCCCTAATATTAACTAATCCAAGTGATTCCATAGCTTCCACACTTGATGATATAAAGTTGAAGAAAAAATGTTTTAAACCATGGGATTCCATTGGATGATGTTAAGACTTTGAAGAAAAAGGATAGGCCCCATTATTCTCTGGAAGGGTTTATGGCCATTAGGAAGGTCATGTGCCTAATAGGCGCTATTCCTCTGTTTCCTCCGATTGTCATTGATTTGTTGAGATGACTACGTATTTCCCCCATATATCTTCATCCCAATGCTAATGTCGCTTTATATACCTTGTACATTGCATATGCAGAGATTCTAGAAATCGGGTTTTTCTCTGAGGATTTGAACTTCTGTTTCCACTTTAAACATCGTTCCACAGGGACCCCAAAATTCGTTTTCTTTAAGTTGATCCATACTAATAAGGTCTTGACTGATGGACATAGCAATTTAGGTGATGTTAAATTTGAGTGGTTCTATATAAAGCTCCAAACTGGGTGTGTGAGGAAGTGGCTGCAGTCAAGTAAGTTTCAGATTCTCAAGCATATGTTTCAATTGCATAAACCAATATACTAACACTTTGTTTCTTTTTGCAGTCCCCACTCCTAAGAAGCAAGAGGGATAAGTATACGAATATCGTTTGTCCTGCCACATAAAGACCGAGTCAGATTTTCGAAAGATCAAGAAATGCATAACCGACGAGAACCTCCATAAACACCAACTTCTAGATATAAGACAGGGTTTGGTCAGGGTGGTAAACCTTATAAATACGTTCCCCCTACTCAAGCTCTTGGGGAGTCTAGCAGCATGCCCCCGATAGAGGGACAAGTGACCACAAAAATTACAACAACAATTGAGCTTCCCAAACGTCCTTCGCTGATGGTTGTCCAAGATGATGAAGAGATGAACGTATATACTGGAGGTGACGCTGAAGTTGAGGAACCAATGGGTGTTTCCGTTCCCGAAGGGCAATCATCTCCAAAAACACCACCACCGACTAAGCCTTTGACTCATGATTTTTTTAACAGAAGAACAAATATATGGGGATTTAGCCAAACTTCCCTTGCCAGATGATATCTACACCACTGAGGATATTGGAACGGGGTCATTCTTTCCTACTTCCGAAGAGGAGCCTACTCCTATTAAAGAGAGAGATATTGTACAGATAAGCCTAGCTCCGGGCCCTGGTCTGTTGGGGGGATCGCAAGAGACACATACACACATTACATGCACCGCACGTCATGACATCTATACACTGTATCGACTCATGGCTCTTATACTTCTTTGTTGCTTTTGCAGGAAAAATGAATCGTCACTGCTATTCTCATTGTGATCTTCATGAGTACACACCAAGATTTAATCCTGTTATCGAGCATGACCATAGTGACAGATGCGGGAGAGATAGCCGGAAGCACTACAAATCTCATCAACCTTACTCTTTGCGCTCCCGCTCTCCTTCAAGACGAGATCTTCAGAAGTACTACACTCATCAGATGCAGCATGCAGGAGGAAAACAACCACCCAAAGCTCTGATTCCCCCGAAGGGTGTCCCTCCTCAAGATAAGTCCTCTAAAAAGCATTATAAGTCCAGGACAAGCATAAAGATCCAAACAAAGGTTTGGAAAAGGAGAAGAAAGATCTTGTCCCATCCGAACAATGCAATATTGACATTACTACTACACAACCATTGGTCCTTACCTCTAGAAATCAGGCAAAACTGGAGCATCTGCTGGGGCAGTTCCGAAATCTATTTCCAAAAGATGCACTTTGTTCCCGATCTTGAACCGGTTCCCGATGATTGGGATACAAAAGTCATGGACTGAGAAAGAAACATGGCTACACAATGCAAAGCAATGAAGAAGCATGCCAATAAGCTCTCCGCGGTCATCCTCCATCTGGAGTGGATGTAAAGGATGCATGGGAAAAGGCCGAGTATGATGTTAAGTCCACAGATGAGGCCGAGAAAAAATCTAGAGGATACTCAGGCTCAGCTTGCCTTGGCCCGGAGGGATGCGGAAAATTACAAGAAACAGTTTGAGGAAGCGGAAAGACGTTTTCACACCGAACTTGACTCTAATAGCAAGGAGCATATAGATATGAGGAAAGAGATAGAGGATCTCAGGTCTGCTAACACTAAGCTGAAACTGTCACATGCTCACTTTGCCGAAGAAAAAGCTGCTTGGGAGAAGGAAATGGCATGTTTGAAAGATAAGCTGGCTCACGATATAGAGAGAGCAGGTCTCCCTGAAGGACACACTAATGAAGCCCTCGAGTCTGCCTCAAATGCTACCGCTAAACTTGCCACCACTGAACAAGAGATATAAGAGTTTGATGAATTGCTGATAGACTTTATCACTCAGGTCATTCGAACCCGGGACATCTCCTAGATCAAGAATTATCCCATGACTCTAGTTGACGTATGGGACCAAATTGTTGAAAATGAGAAGCAATGTTTAAAGGTTGAGGTTGTCGACAAAGATTAGCTTATGCAGACTTTTCTCTGAGGTGAAGAACCTGAGAGACTAGAAGAGGGTAAACACCTAATTAAAGAGTCTATAGAGAAGGAGATGCATTGGGTCAAAGGTAATAATCAGATTGAGGAGGGCTCTAGCTCAGCCGTGGACCTCAAAGCTGCTGAGATTGAGGAGTACAATCCCGATGATCCGCTAGTTCCCAAAACTCCCATACCTACACCTGTTAAGGCTTCTATTACGGCTCCAAACGAGCAATTAGCAGAAGGTATTTCCATATTCCCTCCACAATTCGTCAAAGCTATCATAACATGTCGACGTATTGTGGAGCAAACAGTTGAGAGGACCGCATTCTCTCCTAAATTAATAATAGTTGCTTCTCATGATGTAGGTACCAAGCTAGCTGAAGGGGTTGAAAATGAGCAAATAGAGATTGAGGCGGTCGAGAAGGCCATTATACCACCAAGCACATATGTCTCTAAAGATGTTCAGATAATTGGAGCTTTGAAGGATACTGATGGTGACGATGGAGATAAAGAGGAGAATATCGCCATCATAGGAGAGATTAAGGAGGATGATTGTATGACCTTAGCCAAAACAAAGGCTAAGAATGAGAAGCTTTTGAAAATTAAAGCCGAGGAAGAGCCTTTAAATGTAACGTCACTTACTGCGGCCACTCCTGGTTCTGGACTGATCATAATACTATCTAGGTCCATTACTACACAACTTGCATCCCAGTTCTCTGACGCTACACAGGATCCTCCTTCGGGGAAGAAGAAAAGAAAAAAGCAAGATACTGCCGATGCTAACAAGGAGGATCCAGAGAAACAGAAGAAGGAGAAGAAGTCGAGGTCATCCCCAAAGCCCAAATAGAGTTTACTTGCTTTTGTTTGTTTTAAGTTACCACTGGCCTTTTGCTGTGGTTGTGAGAGTGGGCCTCACATGTTGACCAGTTTGTAGCTCTGCATTTTGTAAATAAAAATCATGTTTCTTTCGCATTGTCATGTACCTGCAAATTTCTTGCATTTAGTCATGTACATAAATGTTTAAGTCATAAAACTACATCATAAGCCATCACTGCAGACAAAAAATTAAAAATTATGTAGTTGTTTTTATCATAATGTGTATATACAAATATGCCCCCAATCAATCATTGACATGATGCCTAGTCAGGGCTTGTCGAGGATTGATTAGGATCGACTATATATTGCCCCTCATGTCCAAAAATAAAGGGTTTAGGCTTAGGTTTCACTCTTACCCGCGACACTGCAATAGGGTAGGAGCCCTTTTGCGGCATTTATCAACATGCCTTTATACTATGCTGTCATATGCCCAAGATAGAGCTTGAACTCATTGTTCATATTGCCCCCAATCCTTCAGTGGGGGTAGGATTTCATTTGCAGCCCTCGGTCCTGGCGCCTTTATACTCTCCCGATGCCAAGTGTAGATTACAGTCAGGACGGCCTTTTAATCACGGTGCACCTTCATGCTTCATGGACAATTCATTTCCTTGTCCTTTGTACTATTTCTCAAATCATGAGAATTAGAGTGTTGGGGGTTGTACCATTTACTTTATTTCCTCTATGGTACTCTGTATGCTATTGGCCTCCCAATTTGATTGAAGATTCTTTAAAGTACGTATTTTAAGATTATCGTGGTGCTTATGACGAACATCACAATCATAATATCTCATATGAAATAAAATAAAAGAATAAGCAAGAAACAGTGCAGTAAAAGTAAATGACACACGATACTTCATAGTGGTTCGGTCGAATCATGACCTACATCCACTTTATAATTTTTTGCTTATGCAACCAGAATGTTCTTGGCAAGTCATGCCTTTTTACATGGTCCTAAAAACAAAAGAATAAAAATGACAATTTCATGTCAAGTAAAGCCACAAATATTGGGCGTTTCACACTATGGGGATTTCATCTTCGTCCACGGTCGCTAGCTTGAAGGATCTATTATCAAGCCTTCGTAGGATGGTATATGGTCCTTCCCATTTCGGACCCAAGATGGCGGGGTCAGGGAAGACACGTTTTAGTACCAGGTCTCCAGGTTCAAAAGTTTGACCCCGAACTTTCTTGTTGTAATATCGGGTGACCTGTTGTTTATGTCTCAAGGCACGCTGATCCACTTTATCCCTTTTTTCCTTAATCATGTCCAGAGACTCGAGGAGCAGTTCATTATTAGTCATTGGGTCGTAATAAGTAGTAATGTGGGATGGTACTTCTAATTCCAACAGGATGACTGCCTCTGATCCAAATGCGAGGGAGAAGGGAGTGTGACCCGTCGCTAATTTGTAAGTTTCTCTGTGGGCCCATAATGCCAAGGGTAATTCGTCGACCCACATGGCTCTGGCCTGCTTACATTTCTTCTTCATAATGAAATTAATTACCTTGTTTGTCGCTTCTATTTGTCCATTCGACTGTGGATGTGCTACAGCGGTGTACCTTTTTTCGATATGGTACTACTTACAGAAGTCTCGAAACTCGGTGCTATCAAACTGGGTCTCGTTATCTATTATAATGATTTTCAGGATCCCAAACCGACATATGATATTTTTGACAATGAAGTTTACCACTTGCTTGGTTATGATCATGGTCAGTGGTTCTACTTCGACCCATTTCGTAAAGTAATCCACGACCATGATTGCGAACTTTGCTCCGCCTTTTGTGATTGGTAGGCTTCCTATAATATCGACTCCCCAAACAGCAAATGACCACAGGCTCATCATTGTCTTAAATTGACTATGAGGTGCCCTGGGAACCTTAGAGAATTTCTGGCACCTATTGCAATGCCGTGCATATTTAGCCGCATCTTCATTTACAGTAGGCTAGAAATATACTGTAATGACCCGGATATTTATGGGTTAATTTTAAAATATGTAATATGGATTTAAATATTGAGTTGAGTAAATAAATCAATTTTTATAGAGAGTTATCGATTTAAAAATCAATATCAATTTAATATTGAAAACATTAAATTATCAGAATAAGAAAATGGATTTAGTTGAATTCAAATTTTAATTTGAATTGAAAACAGTTCAAATAATTAATATGAAATGTTAACGGTAATAATATTTGAATATTATCAAGGAGAATAAATAGTTTGAAATTTAAATTATATCAACTTAAATAAATATCTTCCACAGACGACCGAACTGGACTTTGTGACTTATCCCAGTGTGTCCGGAATAGGGGTATTACCCTAGGAATATCAGTTGTTGGGTTTAGAAAGGAGTTCATAGTCGTTGAGTATTTTAATTCAAGGATAACCGGTTTAATTAAATTTAAATCAACATGAAAAGTCTCTCCTTTTGTGGACATCAACCAAAGACGTTGAGTTCTTTAACTCCATAATCTAATGACCTCGTTGTTCAGATTGAAGCCGCTCCTCTCCCCTTTCATTTTATATCGTATTCTCCTCCTTATAAAATTAAAAACCTCCCTGTTAGTTTCATTTGCAAAATCAAAACCAAAAAGCTTCAGTGAGGACAGAAAAATGGCCATCCCCAATTCGATTTAAAACCGAGAGCCTCTTTAAAAATCAACAGGAATTATAACTGAAATCGAACGTCATTTTGTTTCGATTAATTTCTTGGATCGAGTGCTTCAAACTGGGCATCTCCGTTTTGGGTGCGAGTGTATTTTCCAAGGATCGATTTCAGGATTCGCGAGCTAGCGACGAAGGTTAGCAAGCGAGAGAGTTTAATGGCACTCGCGGTGAAAGGGGGGAGCAAGTTAGCAAGTAAGGGGTAGTCGATGTTGAACCAGGCAAGTCGCGAGGTAGGGATTGTCCTCCGTAATTTCTGATGTCGTGAAGTTGAAATGGACTTTAAGGGTTTTGAAAAAGGTCGGGCCTGTTTCTGTAAGGGGCATGGTAATACTGAAGTCGCACCTGGGATGGAGTAGGGGAGAAGAGAAGCGCAACAATAGTGGGTTTCTTGGAAAGCTGGAAAAGGTGTGTGCTCTGTAAGGAACGAAGGAGCAGTTTGCTCATGAGAAGGGATGTAGCTGTTCATATGGGAGCAAGACAACGGGTAACTCAAGTCAAGTGAGTGATGGTTGTATTAGGGGTGTGTATGATATGTATTTAAGGTGGATGGATAATCTGAAGTTCAAACTATGATTTTGGAATGGATTAGACAGAGAATGGTCTGTCGATTTGTGGGGATTGTTGGTCAATAGGCTGATGGTCTGAAATGGTTGTCGTAGGAGAGGTTGGTGAGGCTGTTGATTTGTTGTCGAGCCATGAAGGAATAACGAGGGTGAGATTTTTGTTAATTTATTTCGTAATTTAAAACTTAGTTAATATTTTAATGGTTGACTTATATAATTCCGTGAATAAATTCATGCGAGGTCCAAATCACGGAGTCAGACAAATGAGATTTTACAGCTAAAAGGAAATACGGGTTCAAGTCGATTCAAGATTTTTTTTCTCGAAGCCGGATTAAATAAAGAAAATTGAAATGGACCACATATAAAATCACGGTGAGTAAACCTCACTCACCATTTATTTAGAAATTATTTTTATATAGTTAAAAATGATTGTCTGTGCTTGTTTGAATATTGTTTGGTTGATTTAAATATATTAGTTATTTAGGACTATTATATATATATTGGGTTGATTGATTGGTTGGATTCCCGCAGTCTCATTAGCGGATGCCCGCAGTTTCATAGCGGATGATTACCCTATACGCCCCCACGCTATGATTAGTGGATGACCTTCTATACCGCGATATCCTGCCTCGAAGCAGGATGGGTATTATTTTGTTGACTAACATCTGTGGATGCAGGAAAACAGGTTGGAGGAATCCAATTGAATTCCTCAAAAATATATTATCTATTTGTTGTTTGTTTGATTTCATATGTATATTCATATATGATGTGTTAAAAATCAAATGATTGAAAATTGGTTGATTTGATTGTTTAAATATCACTGGGGCTTGGGATATTGATTTATAAAATACCTTGAAAGGGTATTTGAGATTTAAAAATTGAATTCTATTTTTATAAATAGGATTTGAATTTTTAATGAACTACAGGAAATATTTACTTGTTTTGAAGATATATAAAACGAGTATAGAATTTATAAACTCTGTTTATAAATGAAAATATGGGATTTGAATCGAATTTATAAACTCTGTTTATAAATGAAAATATGGGATTTGAATTGAATTTGTAAACTCTGTTTATAAATGAAAATATGGGATTTGAATTGAATTTATAAACTCTGTTTATAAATGAAAATATGGGATTTGAATCGAATTTATAAACTCTGTTTATAAATGAAAATATGGGATTTGAATTGAATTTATAAACGTTGTTTATAAATGGAAAGGTGAGATTTGAATTGAAGTTATAAACGTTGTTTATAAATAATGCAGATAATTCAAATGGACTTTGAATATAAGGAATTGAAATAGAATTTGAATAATAGAATTCAAATGGAGTTTAACTATAGAATTTGAATATAGTATTTCAAAGGGAATTTGAATATAGAAATTCAAATGGGATGTATTATATAGATTTGAATATAGAAATTCAAATGGGATCTATAATAAATAGATTTGGATAAATATGAAGGTGAAATGGACTGAAGAGTTAAGTAACAAATTTATTTAACAAATTTAGTTAAAACGATTGGTATAGTTAAAAGAGATTGGACAGGTATAAATATATAGGAGACAGGTATGGAATAAAGTATAGAAGTGAAATAAATAGAATGCCCGACAAAAAGGTACGTATTTAATTCATATATGAAATTTTATGCGCCGTATCGGCAAGCCGCTTGGCTTTTTTCTTTTTCTTTTTGAGATGAGAAGGACCGGGAAAGCTATTTGAAATTTCCCGATGCTCCCGGTACAAAGGAGGTTATGGCGAATTTTTTCGGGAATTTAAGGAGATAGAATATTTTTAAGATAATTTCATAGTTAGAAACCAACGTATCAATATATATATAGAAGTCGATAAGAAAACGAACATAGAAATAGAATAGTATAATCAAAAAGGATGTATAAGAATAAAATCTAGTAAGAATAGAAAAGGGAAGTGTATATGTGTTTAAAGGTGAATAATCAGTTGTATGGTATTGATTATTCTAGTAAGTAGTCATATCTGTTTTGACGTTATAAATGTTATTCAGTCAAGGTCTGAGAGGTAGTTATACCCCAACTTGATTTAACAAATAAATAGTAAGATTGCAGGCTCGAAGATCAATGTTGAATAAGAGTTAGTTGAATATAGTATTTGGGTTGTCGTAACGATGTTTTACACAACATCCGTTTTAACCCAAATTAAATGTAAGCTTGGAAATTGGATAATGAATATTTCCTAGGATAGAAAATAAAGAAGGCGATATTCGGAAATGTTTTCCAAATAACGTAACAGGCCAATATGGTTATTGAAAATATTTGGTTAACAAATATTGATAAAGAAATAGAGAAGAGATTTGATTAATGGAATATTAATTAAAGGCTCACTGATTGTTGGATGTTTGGATGAACACTTGTTTTATTCGATAGTTAAATCATCGACTATCGAAACACTTGTTTTTATTCGATAGTTAAATCACAGACTATCGGAGTTTTGACCATCGTTGTCAATATGGAGAGACCGGTTGGATTATTATCCGAAGAACCACTCCGTATTGGCAGTAGCATTACGAATCAGATTATATAAAGATAATCGAAGACAGAGTAGAGTGCAAGGACTTTTTCTATTTATAGAAATTGTACCTTCAGTTCATCCTGTTCCTGGGTGACTTGTATGGATGAATGTCTGACAGAGTATTTCCAGAAAGGTCGCGTACATTGATTTCTTCAACTGTACCAAGAGTGGAAGCGGAGGAAACTTCTTTTAGCTGACACGTAATGTACTGTTGTAGACGTCAATTAGCGATTTTCGATGGATCTGATGATGTGACATTCGAAGTGAATCTGATGTGATGATAAAGCGTAGCTTCAAGCCTCATCAACCGGTAAATGACAGAAATCGGGCAAGCAGCATGGCTATGTAGGTCGCACCTATTAGGGTGTATAATCACGTGATCTAGAGTTTCATTTACTTCTAAAAAATCTATTGTCGATGCTGTCCCATTCGGGAAACGGTTGCTGATCCTAATCATTGGTGATATACATTCAATGCACTCAAGCAAAATGAGTGGTCGGTCATGTGTGGCTGAGTTGCAAGATGTTCTTGTTGAACTCGGTATATTCTCCTCTAGAGATATACCAGCGGAAGGTGGTTCCATACCTTGTCATAGTTGGAAATCAAATACCCAATACGTGCTTGCGGTTTATAATTGTATATTACATATGTGGAACGTGAGATGCAAACGTTCCACTAGATTGTATTTACTTGATTTAGACACTATTATAATATCAAAAGAGTTTTGATATAAAGATTATCGTTCCTTTCCAAAGGGATTTTGAAAGTTAAATCAAGTGGTTGGATTCTCATAAGGGAAAAACCCGTTCCGTGTTATACGGCGTGGTCTTATGAGATATCAATTAGTTTTCTGAAACTGTTTCTAACTGTTTACTCATACCAGTCCCATGACTGACCCGGAGTTTATTTTGTTTTGTTCTACCTAAACTCTTGGGTGCCTAAATTTGTACGGGCAGTCAAGTAGTTCAGGATTTTACAGATCTTTCTAAAGGAGCTTGGAGCAGGGGGCTTCAGTGTTATCTAGTTATAGTGTTGTTCCGCTATGTTGTAAGTGTTGTACTCTGATAAGTGTATGTTATACAGTTAAGATTTTGTATTTCAAAGATATGATATATTATATTTTGTTCCGCTGCGATGTGAGATTCTGTGTTGTTGTTTCTGTTCTGCTTCTATCTTTTTCTTCTAAAAAAAATGTTCCGTATTTTCGTGATATTTGGGTTGGACGTATGATGTATATAGTCAACTCTGATGTTACGGATATCTGGGTCATCACAGTTGGTATCAGAGCTTAGGTTGAGCGAATACCTAGGCTGTGTGGAAATGTGCTCATTAGAGATAGGGTCGGTAGTATCCTAGAATGAGTTGAGTGTATATATATACGAGAGAGCGTATTTGTTATTTGATATAAAAACTGTTTTATATTGTGTTGACTAGTCTGTTGAGTGGATTATAAATTTTGGTCGAATCGTGGGACGCCACGAAGTCGATAGGAATTTATAAACACTTGAACAGAAGATTGGACACGATATTGTTTTAAATAGTTGAGTTGATTGTTAGGGTTATAATCAAATGAGATATTAAAACAGAAATAGTTATATATAACCAATGGAATTTGTATATGAAATCAAATATACAAATGTGATAAATTGAAATTGAATTCCAACCAGAATTCAGAATTTAAAATCTTGGGAGTTTGGAAAATATTTTCTAAATGGATTTTTGAAAGAAATATAGTACTGAACTCATTCAGTAGCTGGGAAATAATTCTGATGATGGTCGCAACATCATCAGTGTTCATTTTCGAGTTCTAAGTGATGAATTGCTGCCTTAGAAAAGTTTTGATGGAAATTTGTTTGAAAAGAAAATAAGTTGTTTGAAAATTCAAATGTTTTGAATTTGAGATAGATAAATATATGTATATATTTATATTACTTCAAAGGAATTTTGAAATGTGAATTGGAATATATATATAATTCAAATAGAAGTGAAATAGAATTTGAATTCAAAGGAATTCAAATGAGTTTGAATAAAGGAAATTCCAGTAGAAATTGTATAAGAAAAATTCAAATGGAATTTGAATTCAAAGGAATTCAAATGGATTTGAATAAAGAAAAGTCAAATAGAGGTTTGAATATTAGAATTCAAATGGAATTTGGTTAAGTAGAATTTCAAGGAGAATATAAAGTGGAGGTTGAATATTGGAATTCAAGAAAAAATAGAGTTTGAAATAGAAATTAAATTCAAAGGATTTCAAATATAATTTAAATTCAAAGAAATTTGAATAGAAATTGAATAAAGGATTTCAAATGGAATTTGAATAAGGGATTTGAAATGGGTTTTGAATAAAGAATTTCAAATAGGAATTGAAGATAAAAAATTCAAATAGAATTTGAAGATAAGGGATTGAAATAGAATTTGAATAGAAGAAAAATTCAAATAGAAATTGAATAGAAGGAAATAATATAGTGTTTGAATAAAGAAATTCAAATGGAATTTGAATATTGTAAATGTAGAGGACTTGAATATTTGAAGAGAAATAGATCGGGAATATTATGTTGAAATGGAAAAATGGATTGGATATATATTAAAAATATATCAAAATGGAGTTGAATTTATTATAGACAAAGTTAAAACGTTTATATTTATAAATATAATTAAAACGAGCTCGCCATAGCGCAGCAGTTCGTAAATTGGCGATTCGAACTTCAATTTAGTATACAGAACTCAATTGAAGTCGGAATTCTTTGAAACAAGAATCGTCGGGACCGGTTGAACAATAGTTTTCTAATGAAAGAGAAAAATCTGGATTTCGTCGTATAGATTTTGAGTTATATCAAAATCAAATTTTTAGAAAAGCAGCGCCAGAACCATTATAAAACCATAACGGTTTAAATAAATAAATAAAAGGATTTTTAGGAAATAAAATCCGAATTGGCCTTAGAAAAATCCAAACTGGAGATATAAAATAAATATGAACTCCAGTGAAGTAAGTGGAATGATTTTTAAAACAAAAATCATATTTTAAATGGTTAAATAAAATTAACTAAATTGGAAAATAAATAGTTAAAGGAAATTTGAATCGAAATTGGGTTTTTGGATAAGTGAAAGAGATTGAGAATTTATATTCGAAATCGAATATATAACTCGAGTTGAAAATATAATTAGATTAGTTTATAATTAAGTTGACATATATTTGAACAAGTATATTCAAATAAAAGGGTGAAATAGGCAAAACGGTTAAATAGCCACTAGTTAATGGAAATTTGAATGATTGAAATTAAATTTAACTTAAGTAAGTTAAATGGATCGAAATGAATAAATTGAGTAAAATCAATATAAAGGAAATATATTTGTAAAACAAATACAAATGATGTTATGTGTAAACAAATAGAAGGAGAAATATTTGTAAAAACATTTACAAATAGAATTTAGAAGGGAATATTTGTAAAAACATTTACAAATAGATTAAATGGAAATATTTATTTATAGAAAATAAATAGAATGTTATAAATGAGATATTTATTCGTTAAATAAATAGAATTTAATCAAAGGAATATTAGAAGATGAATAGAAAATGGAAATCTGTTTTAACAGATAAATAGAAAGGATTAATTTATAAATAACAGTTTATAAATTAAATTAAATATTTATCATTCGATAGATGGAATACATAAGTCTGAACTTATATAGAGAAGAGATATTGGTTTTTAACACCGATAGTTTTAAATAGAAGGGGTACACAACACTTGTATAAGTGAAGTAACGTTATTAAGAGAACATTTATAAAGTGAAGAACCGTTACTAAAAGTAAATCTTTATAAATGAATAAACGTTATCCAATAGGAGTTATTCGAATAGGAGAAGTCGATCAGAGTTAAAATAAATCGATTAAATTAAGAATTAACCAGTTAGAGTTAACCAGTTAGGGTTAATCGGTAGAGTTAATTGAATATTAGTTATTTAATTAGAATTTATCGAATATTTGTTATTAAAATTTTGAGTTAACCAGATAGAGTTAATTGAACATAGCTAATCGAATTAGAATTTAATTGAATGTTAGTTATTCAATTAAAGTTGATCGAATATAGTTATTGAGATAGAGTTAGTCAAATATAGTTACTCAGGATAAGTTGCCATTTCATATGACTGCTAGCGAAATTCGCAGGGCTGCAGATAGCCTAGGGCGGTCGGATGTTTCCTGGGGGAATCAGGCGTAACCATTGTGATCACTGCGATCTAGAGTCAAGCGAATGGAGTTAAATCAAATATTAGTTATTCGAATAAAGTTAATGGGAGTTATCGAATATTAGTTATTCAAATAGAATAAAAGGAGTTATCGAATATAGTTTATTCGAAGGGAATTATTGAATTTGGTTATTCGAAAGGAGTTATCAATTATTAGTTAATCAAAGGAGTTATCGATTATTAGTTAATCGAAGGAGTTATCGATTATAGTTTAATCGAAAAGAGTTATCGATTATAGTTTAATTGAAAAGAGTTATCGATTAGTTTAATCGAAGTGAGTTATAGAATATTGGTTATTCGAAGGAGTTATCGAATTTAGTTATTCGATAAGGTTAATCGATAAGAGTTAAATCCAATAGAGTTAATTGATAAGAGTAAATTGTAGATAGATTATCGAATATAGTTATTCGAAGAAAGGTTTTCGAATCTAGTTATTCAAAAGAGAGATTATCGAATATAGTTATTCGAAGGGAGGAGTTATCGAATAGGAATTTATTCGAAAGAGAGGTACGTAAGGAAGTTTGAAATGTTGAGTATCAACATAAATAAGTTTTGAAAAGATAAATGGGTTTGTAGCACTTTTTCCTACCTTAGCAATTTCGAGGACGAAATTATTTTAAGTGGGGAAGATTGCAATGACCCGGATATTTATGGGTTAATTTTAAAATATGTAATATGGATTTAAATATTGAGTTGAGTAAATAAATCAATTTTTATAGGGAGTTATCGATTTAAAAATCAATTTCAATTTAATATTGAAAACATTAAATTATCAGAATAAGAAAATGGATTTAGTTGAATTCAAATTTTAATTTGAATTGAAAACAGTTCAAATAATTAATATGAAATGTTAACGGTAATAATATTTGAATATTATCATGGAGAATAAATAGTTTGAAATTTAAATTATATCAACTTAAATAAATATCTTCCACAGACGACCGAACTGGACTTCGTGACTTATCCCAGTGTGTCCGGAATAGGGGTATTACCCTAGGAATATCAGTTGTTGGGTTTAGAAAGGAGTTCATAGTCGTGGAGTATTTTAATTCAAGGATAACCGGTTTAATTAAATTTAAATCAAAATGAAAAGTCTCTCCTTTTGTGGACATCAACCAAAGACGTTGAGTTCTTTAACTCCACAATTAATAACCTCGTTGTTCAGATTGAAGCCGCTCCTCTCCCCTTTCATTTTATATCGTATTCTCCTCCTTATAAAATTAAAAGCCTCCCTGTTAGTTTCATTTGCAAAATCAAAACCAAAAAGCTTCAGTGAGGACCGAAAAATGGCCATCCCCAATTCGATTTAAAACCGAGAGCCTCTTTAAAAATCAACAGGAATTATAACTGAAATCGAACGTCATTTTGTTTCGATTAATTTCTTGGATCGAGTGCTTCAAACTGGGCATCTCCGTTTTGGGTGCGAGTGTATTTTCCAAGGATCGATTTCAGGACTCGCGAGCTAGCGACGAAGGTTAGCAAGCGAGAGAGTTTAATGGCACTCGCGGTGAAAGGGGGGAGCAAGTTAGCAAGTAAGGGGTAGTCGATGTTGAACCAGGCAAGTCGCGAGGTAGGGATTGTCCTCCGTAATTTCTGATGTCGTGAAGTTGAAATGGACTTTAAGGGTTTTGAAAAAGGTCGGGCCTGTTTCTGTAAGGGGCATGGTAATACTGAAGTCGCACCTGGGATGGAGTAGGGGAGAAGAGAAGCGCAACAATAGTGGGTTTCTTGGAAAGCTGGAAAAGGTGTGTGCTCTGTAAGGAACGAAGGAGTAGTTTGCTCATGAGAAGGGATGTAGCTGTTCATATGGGAGCAAGACAACGGGTAACTCAAGTCAAGTGAGTGATGGTTGTATTAGGGGTGTGTATGATATGTATTTAAGGTGGATGGATAATCTGAAGTTCAAACTATGATTTTGGAATGGATTAGACAGAGAATGGTCTGTCGATTTGTGGGGATTGTTGGTCAATAGGCTGATGGTCTGAAATGGTTGTCGTAGGAGAGGTTGGTGAGGCTGTTGATTTGTTGTCGAGCCATGAAGGAATAACGAGGGTGAGATTTTTGTTAATTTATTTCGTAATTTAAAACTTAGTTAATATTTTAATGGTTGACTTATATAATTCCGTGAATAAATTCATGCGAGGTCCAAATCACGGAGTCAGACAAATGAGATTTTACAACTAAAAGGAAATACGGGTTCAAGTCGATTCAAGATTTTTTTTCTCGAAGCCGGATTAAATAAAGAAAATTGAAATGGACCACAAATAAAATCACGGTGAGTAAACATCACTCACCATTTATTTAGAAATTATTTTTATATAGTTAAAAATAATTGTCTGTGCTTGTTTGAATATTGTTTGGTTGATTTAAATATATTAGTTATTTAGGACTATTATATATATATTGGGTTGATTGATTGGTTGGATTCCCGCAGTCTCATTAGCGGATGCCCGCAGTTTCATAGCGGATGATTACCCTATACGCCCCACGCTATGATTAGTGGATGACCTTCTATACCGCGATATCCTGCCTCGAAGCAGGATGGGTATTATTTTGTTGACTAACATCTGTGGATGCAGGAAAAACAGGTTGGAGGAATCCAACTGGATTCCTCAAAAATATATTATCTATTTGTTGTTTGTTTGATTTCATATGTATATTCATATATGATGTGTTAAAAATCAAATGATTGAAAATTGGTTGATTTGATTGTTTAAATATCACTGGGGCTTGGGATATTGATTTATAAAATACCCTGAAAGGGTATTTGAGATTTAAAAATTGAATTCTATTTTTATAAATAGGATTTGAATTTTTAATGAACTATAGGAAATATTTACTTGTTTTGAAGATATATAAAACGAGTATAGAATTTATAAACTCTGTTTATAAATGAAAATATGGGATTTGAATCGAATTTATAAACTCTGTTTATAAATGAAAATATGGGATTTGAATTGAATTTATAAACTCTGTTTATAAATGAAAATATGGGATTTGAATCGAATTTATAAACTCTGTTTATAAATGAAAATATGGGATTTGAATTGAATTTATAAACGTTGTTTATAAATGGAAAGGTGAGATTTGAATTGAAGTTATAAACGTTGTTTATAAATAATGCAGATAATTCAAATGGACTTTGAATATAAGGAATTGAAATAGAATTTGAATAATAGAATTCAAATGGAGTTTAACTATAGAATTTGAATATAGTATTTCAAAGGGAATTTGAATATAGAAATTCAAATGGGATGTATTATATAGATTTGAATATAGAAATTCAAATGGGATCTATAATAAATAGATTTGGATAAATATGAAGGTGAAATGGACTGAAGAGTTAAGTAACAAATTTATTTAACAAATTTAGTTAAAACGATTGGTATAGTTAAAATAGATTGGACAGGTATAAATATACAGGAGACAGGTATGGAATAAAGTATAGAAGTGAAATAAATAGAATGCCCGACAAAAAAGGTACGTATTTAATTCATATATGAGATTTTATACGCCGTATCGGCAAGCCGCTTGGCTTTTTTCTTTTTCTTTTTGAGATGAGAAGGACCGGGAAAGCTATTTGAAATTTCCCGATGCTCCCGGTACAAAGGAGGTTATGGCGAATTTTTTCGGGAATTTAAGGAGATAGAATATTTTTAAGATAATTTCATAGTTAGAAACCAACGTATCAATATATATATAGAAGTCGATAAGAAAACGAACATAGAAATAGAATAGTATAATCAAAAAGGATGTATAAGAATAAAATCTAGTAAGAATAGAAAAGGGAAGTGTATATGTG
Source organism: Allium sativum (assembly GCA_030737875.1). Lineage (NCBI taxonomy): Eukaryota > Viridiplantae > Streptophyta > Magnoliopsida > Asparagales > Amaryllidaceae > Allium > Allium sativum. Next base: position 384,410,368 of record CM060916.1, on the reverse strand, counting down.
TTTAAAGGTGAATAATCAGTTGTATGGTATTGATTATTCGAGTAAGTAGTCATATCTGTTTTGACGTTATAAATGTTATTCAGTCAAGGTCTGAGAGGTAGTTATACCCCAACTTGATTTATTTCATTATTAACAAATAAATAGTAAGATTGCAGGCTCGAAGATCAAGTTGAATAAGAGTTAGTTGAATATAGTATTTGGGTTGTCGTAACGATGTTTTACATAACATCCGTTTTAACCCAAATAAAATGTAAGCTTGGAAATAGGATAATGAATATTTCCTAGGATAGAAAATAAAGAAGGCGATATTCGGAAATGTTTTCCAAATAACGTAACAGGCCAATATGGTTATTGAAAATATTTGGTTAACAAATATTGATAAAGAAATAGAGAAGAGATTTGATTAATGGAATATTAATTAAAGGCTCACTGATTGTTGGATGTTTGGATGAACACTTGTTTTATTCGATAGTTAAATCATCGACTATCGAAACACTTGTTTTTATTCGATAGTTAAATCACAGGCTATCGGAGTTTTGACCATCGTTGTCAATATGGAGAGACCGGTTGGATTATTATCCGAAGAACCACTCCGTATTGGCAGTAGCGTTACGAATCAGATTATATAAAGATAATCGAAGACGGAGTAGAGTGCAAGGACCTTTTCTATTTATAGAAATTGTACCCTTCAGTTCATCCTGTTCCTGGGTGACTTGTATGGATGAATGTCTGACAGAGTATTTCCAGAAAGGTCACGTACATTGATTTCTTCAACTGTACCAAGAGTGGAAGCAGAGGAGGAAACTTCTTTTAGCTGACACGTAATGTACTGTTGTAGACGTCAATTAGCGATTTTTGATGGATCTGACGATGTGACATTCGAAGTGAATCTGATGTGATGATAAAGCGTAGCTTCTAGCCTCATCAACCGGTAAATGACAGAAAACAGGCAGGCAGCATGGCTATGTAGGTCGCACCTATTAGGGTGTATATAATCACCTGATCTAGAGTTTCATTTACTTCTAAAAAATCTATTGTCGATGCTGTCCCATTCGGGAAACGGTTGCTGATCCCAATCGTTGGTGATATACAATCGATACACTCAAGCGAAATGAGTGGTCGGTCATGTGTGGCTGAGTTGCAAGATGTTCTTGTTGAACTCGGTATATTCTCCTCTAGAGATATACCAGCGGAAGGTGGTTCCATACCTTGTCATAGTTGGAAATCAAATACCCAATACGTGCTTGCGGTTTATAATTGTATATTACATATGTGGAACGTGAGATGCAAACGTTCCACTAGATTGTATTTACTTGATTTAGACACTATTATAATATCAAAAGAGTTTTGATATAAAGATTATCGTTCCTTTCCAAAGGGATTTTGAAAGTTAAATCAAGTGGTTGGATTCTCATAAGGTAAAAAACCCGTTCCGTGTTATACGGCGTGGTCTTATGAGATATCAATTAGTTTTCTGAAACTGTTTTTAACTGTTTACTCATACCAGTCCCATGACTGACCCGGAGTTTATTTTGTTTTGTTCTACCTAAACTCTTGGGTGCTTAAATTTGTACGGGCAGTCAAGTAGTTCAGGATTTTACAGATCTATCTAAAGGAGCTTGGAACAGGAGGCTTCAGCGTTATCTAGTTATAGTGTTGTTCCGCTATGTTGTAAGTGTTGTACTCTGATAAGTGTATGTAACACCCCGTGTATTCTATAACTGTGAAATTAACAAATTAAAGTATAATTAATTTGAAATCAAAGAACTAAGGGAAACGGGATACGCCATTGCGTTCGTCTCGGAAAAATACGCGAAATAGAGTCCGAGTTTTCAAAAAACGGAGTCCGTATGAAGAAGATATAGCCTCCGGATGTTTCTGAATTAAGTTTAAAATTCGAACAGCTCAGAAAAACAAGTTTAAAATTAAAAATCGGGCCCAATTGGCCAAGGCGGGAAAACTCCCGCCTAATGCACCCAGGTCGACTGGGCTGTCGACCTGGTCTAGCCAGGTCGACAGGGCTGTCGACAGGGCTGTCGACCTGGTCCAGACCCAGGTCGAACCCAGTCCACCCTGGCTGGCCTAGTCTATGTTGGTCGATTTTCAGAAGCATGCTTTGTCATTAGGGCTAGGTGGCAGGCTCTAATTGGTCTCTCTTTCGAATGAATGGCTACGATCAATCCAAGCAACATCGATGGTCCTAATCAGTTCATAAACTCTATAAAAATGACCTTAGACTCAACCTAATCTATTCATTCAAAAATAAGAACAAAGCCATCATGCTGCTGAGGAACGACTAGGAGTAGCCACCAATTTGGGAGAAGACTAGGAGGAAAATTCTAAAGCATAAAGCAACTTAGACAAATCAAATCAACGCCTACGTCAAAAGGAGTCGCATCTCCAAATTCCTAAATTGGAGAATTCGCCACACAATTGTAAGTAGAGTATTATTTTGGTATGAACAAATAATTGTGTTGGTTTGTATACTTGATTTGTGGCGATAAAGTAATTCATATTTGTGCGTTACTATGATTCTTATCGAATTTGGAATATTGTATACGTTTGGATATTCTCAAATTATGTTATTCATTATAAAAACTACATGTTTGCGGTAGTTTTATGCAAGTATACGTTTGGATATTCTCAAACTATGTTATTCATTATAAAAACTACATGTTTGCGGTAGTTTTATGCAAGTATACGTTTGGAATATTCGCAAATTATGTAATTCATGTTGAAGCTACATGTATGTAGTTGTTTAATTGAAATTCATGCAAGTTTGGGGTTTTGCTACTATGTCATCATAATGTGTATTTTTGTACAAAAATCATTTTTGTGAGTAATTGGAACAAATTTGGGTTATTATAATTCATATGAAATTATGTTGAAAATTTGGCATCATGGTCCATGTATTAAGCCATACTTTTGTACTAGAAAACCTCTTTGCGAACTTATGAATATGACTAGGCTATGATTAGTATTTTGCATAATTGAAAACCATGTTAGGTCTATATTGTTGACAAGAATTATATGATGACATATGTGGCACATAGCTAGGTTAGATTCAAAATCCCATTTGCAAGTTTGCATGACTAAAGTAAAAATCATGATTTCATGTTTAGAAATATTTATGCCATAAGTATATGTGCACCATGGTTATGTGAATAGATTTAAAATCATGATTAAGTTGGAATAATTCAAGTTGAACTATGCTTTTGTATTAGTAACAAAAGTAAACCCCTTTGTAAACATGTAGGAATCTTATGAACATGATTTGCCTATGTTTGACATTATGCCTAAATAAAAACATAGGTTTATGTTGTAGTTAAGACTATGTGTCAATAATGATATCCAATTTAGATTCTTATCTCAACTACAAGTTTACATGCTTTGATTCATGTCACTTATGCTTTATGACCAAAGTATACATTACTACTATGCAAGTACACCAGTTTCTATTTTGTAGTTCCAACGTTATGTTGCAAGTTCATGCGTTCACATTCCCCTTCTTGTGTATGTAATCATGCTTTAAGCCTCCCCTTTTAACGTGGCTAAGTTGGGCTTAAAAAGGCTAAGCCCAACATATATATAATAAATGAGCGAATTAAACGGGGGTAAATAGCGTTGGGCCAAATTAATTAATAAACGAAAATATAAAGTAAAGGGGCCCAAATTCAAGTATGGGTTGGGCCCATGATTGGTGTAACCTTCACACCATTGATTTTTAATAATGGGCCGCAAATATTTACATATAAGAAAATAAAGAAGAAAGACAAAATATGTAAATGTAGAACATACGATGTGTTTAACCCGAGGTTGGATTGAGTTGTGATGTAAACCTGCCCGGAACCGCCCGGCTGTCCAGTAGTCACAACAATACCTATCCAATGTGGGTGGTTAAACATGGAGCCCAATAAGGACCCGAGGTTAGACTGAGTTGTGGCGTAAGACTGCCCGGAACCAACCGGCAACAGGCAGCCACAACAATACCTGTCTAATGTGAGAGGTCAAGGCTTTAATAAGACAATTAAGGCTGAGTCAGGAGTGTTAGGATTAAGTGAACTAAAGACTTAATCAAAATGGAACATGCTAAACTAAACCGACTGATTGGGGGGTTAGGTTATAAAACACTTAACCAACTTAGCATGTTGGCTAGAAATAGAAAACCTAGTAGCGGGGGACCCTTTTCAGCAGTAACCCTATAAGGTGTATCATGATACCCTGAAACTAGGCAGGGTGGGGCACGATTATTGGGCTGATTGTGAGGTCAAATCGACGGCGGTGGTGTAGCAGTGTAGGTTCTAACGGGGTGCGGGCGTGCACACACTCCGGCGCAGAAAAATAAAGCACTGGGCACCAGTAGCATACCTGTGCATTCTAAGGTTGTGTCGGGCCGCTGCCATGGGACTTGATACACCCCATGGTGGGACCAGCATAGGTAACTACAACATCGGGGGCCGTAAGACACATGTAGCTATGCGAGTAGGAGCCGATCATCATAGAATGGATCACTTCACCCTGATTATGGGGTGCCAGTTGGGAACTAGTTTATATGGGTTCAGAGATTAACATGGGGTACGATAGTATATTCGACCCTAGACAACTTAACCAAGTTTATAGTGCTTTCCCACTTCTTGTTTATACTTATCATACCCAGTTCTTTATTCATAGACAGAATAGTCCTAGACTTACTCAGGCTTTATGTCTGACTCTACTTTTCTTTCGTCTTCTTTTCTTCCGTTCCCCCCCCCCCCAGGTCCACAGGGAGGGAACACTGCAGCTTGACCAACCTTCATATCCAGCTTGAAGAGAAAGGATGTATTGCTTGGACCTTTTCGCTTTTGAACTATGGCTTTGGACAACCACTATGGGGCTTTTGCAGTTTATTTATGTTTTCTTTATGCTTCTTTAAATGATGTAATCAAGACAGATTGAAGGAGTTATGTTTTTTTTGAAAGGATGTAAGACAATCATGGTGATGTTGCTGTAACACGTATTTGCTTTTATGAAATAAAAGTTGTTGTTTTTCCGCTGTTTACAAATATGTGTTCTTATATCTGTCTTGTATATCTGTGACTTATACTTATAAACCTCCACCAAAATTAGGGCATTCCCTTTGAGAGTGACCCTAACGGAGGTGGGGTGTTTCACTTGGTATCAGAGCATAGGTTTACCAGATAAGATAAAAAGTTTTGAAAAATTATTTTCAAAAAGGAAATTTAAAGAGGCAATTTTAGAAGAAAAATATTATTTTATTTTAAAAAGGCAAAGTCCACTCCCCAAAGCCACAGGTACTATCTCTTATCCTTCGTTTTGAATCTATCCTTTTTGTTTCAGCATGTCCGAAGAACTTAACTTGCCGGAAGGGGTACCAATACCTGGTTGGTTTAGACGGTTCTTAGAAGCAAGGGCCACTCAGCCAGGTCCTACCGTTCCTCCTCCCCCAGCTGCAGGAAATCATCCAGCTGCAGCGGCACCTTTTCCTCCACCTCCTCCACGGGGAAACACATTTGCTAAGATATGTAAAGATTTTAAAGCTATGGGAGGAAAGGATTTCCAGGGAACTGAGTCCTTCGTGGCAGCAAGAAATTGGCTGAAAGAAACTGAGGACCTATTCATCATCTTTGAGGTAGAAGATAGACAAAAGGAACAACTGGCAGTATGGCTATTAAAGGGCGAGGCTTCCTACTGGTGGGAAGTCACTAATGCAGAAAGACCAGTGGAGACATGGGAGGACTTTAGGGCAAGGTTTGAGACTAAATTTCTCTCGGATGCGGAAAGGAGCTTGCAGTTGGAAAAATTCTTATTTCTTAAGCAAGGGAACAAGACAGTCAGAGAGTATGTGAATCAGTTCGATGAGCTGGCTAGGTTTGGGCTAGACCTAGTCAACACCCCGCACAAGAAGGCTCTCCATTTCGTCAAAGGGTTAAATGAGCCATTACACAGTTTGGCCATGACCCATATACCCATGGGGGCCACGTATGAAAGATTGGTGCAAATGGCATTGCTGAATGAGGAGGATAAGGGTAAGAAGGAGGCAAAGGCAGAAAGATCTCAAGGGAAGAAAGAGGGTTTGCAGCCTAAGAAGACGGACTTTAAGAAAGGCGGGAAAGGCAACAAAGAGAAGAGGAAGTGTAATTTTTGTGGCAAAGTGGGGCACTTAGTAAAGGACTGCCGGAAAAAGAAGGCCAAGGAGAATGGTGGGTGCTTTTCTTGCGGTGAGACAGGCCACAGGGCTAAGGATTGCCCAAAGAAACGAGGACAGGGGCAGAGGGCTGGATCCACCCCAGGGGCACAGGTTCATGTGCTAGAAGCACCACCTTTGCAACAGCGAGGTATAGATACTTCTGTAGAAAGTGTAGTTTATCTTTATGATCACCCCGTTCGCACTTTATTTGATTCTGGCGCATCACACTCCTTTATCTCGTCTGCTTTAGTAGAATCTCTGCACCTAAAAACTAGTATGGTAGAGGACCCCTTAATTGTTTCAAACACAATTGGGGGCCCAGCTCATTTGTCTATGATCTGTTTGGGATTGAAAATTTCTATTCTAAGCGTAGAATTTCAATGTAGTGCCTTTGTTTTGGGCTTTTCGGGGTATGGTTTTATTTTTGGTATGGATTGGCTATCCAGTAATGGGGCCATCCTTGATTGTGAGAAAAGGGTTGTTAGGCTCCTAACCCAGCTCGGTAATACTTTGGAAATTTCTTGTAATCCCTCGTATGCGGTTATGCTTAGTTATCTTGAATCGCTAGATGCCTCTGTTGAAAATTTGCAATCAGTTAGAGTGGTCCGGGAATATCCGGATGTCTTCGAAGAGGTGAAGGGCTTGCCTCCGAAGCGGGAAATAGACTTCTGCATATATCTTGTAGATAATGCAAAGCCCGTTGCGTTGCCCGTTAGACACATGGCTCCACGAGAAAGGAAAGAGCTCAGTAAACAGATTAAAGAGCTTCTAGAAAAGGGGTTCATTTGGAGGAGCATTTCAGAATGGGGCGCTCCAGTGGTGTTCGCTACAAAGGCGGATGGTTCACTCCGTCTATGTGTTGACTATAGGGAGCTCAACAAGCTAACAAAAAAGAATAGGCACCCTCTCCCTAGAATTGACGATTTATTTGACCAGCTTGTAGGAGCGTCTGTTTTCTCCCAGCTCGATTTAGCAACCGGTTTTCATCAGCTAAGGGTGGCTGAAGATAGCATCGATAAAACGACGTTCAGAACCCCAGACGGCTTCTTTGAATGGCTTGTCATGCCTTTCGGCTTGACAAATGCACCTGCTTACTTCGTGGACCTGATGAGTAGGGTATTTAGAGATTTCCTCAACAAATTCGTAGTGGTCTTCGTAGATGATATCCTTATCTTCTCAGAAAGTGAAGAGGAACATGCTCAACACTTAAGGGCAATCATGGAAACTTTGCGAGTCCATCAACTAAAAGCCAAATTCTCCAAATGCCACTTTTGGAGAGAAGAGGTTAGGTTCCTTGGGCACATAGTATCCAAACAAGGGTTAGCAGTGGACCCTGCTAAGGTAGTGGCGGTACAGGATTGGAAGACACCAAGGAATGCGACTGAGGTCCGAAGTTTTCTAGGACTAGCGGGTTTCTATCGAAAGTTCATAAGGGATTTTGCGAAAATCTCAGCTCCGCTCACGAAATTGACCAAGAAGAATCTAGTGTTCAATTGGGACTTGGATTGCGAGTTTGCTTTCCAATGACTGAAAAGTGCTCTCACAACAGCCCCAGTTTTGACGCTGCCAGATGGGAGCAAGATGTTCACTGTTTATACGGATGCATGTGGGACAGGGCTAGGCGCCGTCTTAATGCAAGAAGGAAGGGTAGTAGCTTATGGCGGGAGGCAGTTGAAAGTGCACGAAAAGAACTACCCAACCCATGATCTTGAGTTAGCCGCCATCGTCTTTGCACTCAAGTCTTGGCGACACTATCTCCTAGGTGAGAAGTTCGAACTTTACACTGACCATAAATCGTTGAAATATCTTTTCTCGCAGAAGGATCTTAACTTGAGGCAACAAAGATGGATGGAGTTTCTTGCCTCGTACGATTTCGAAATCTCCTATACTCCGGGCAAAGGCAACGTAGTGGCAGACGCGTTGAGCCGAAAGAAATTGACCCTAAGCCTGTTGTTTATTGAAAGACAAAGCCTAGAGTTTATAGCCAGCTTCGACTTTAGGCCCTCCTCCGATTTCGTACCAGGCTTACTAGCATCTCTCGAAGTACGGCCAACTTTAGTGGATTTAGTAGGGACAGCACAACGCGAAGACCCTCAGCTTATGGAAATGATTGATAGGCTAATTAGGGGTGAGACTTCGAGTCACCTCAACAGATACTCCATCGACGATAAGGGTTTGCTAAGGCGAGACGGAAGATTATGCGTCCCACAAACAAAAGATTTAGTAAAGAAGGTTCTCGAGGAAGCACATCACTCCAAGATGACGATACACCCAGGCGGAGATAAAATGTACAAAGACATAAAAAGGACTTTCTTCTGGAACGGCATGAAAAAGGACGTGGCAGAATTCGTTTCTAAGTGTATGGTGTGCCAACAGGTTAAAGCGGAACAGAAAAAGCCTGGCGGACTACTACATCCTCTAGAGGTCCCGCAGTGGAAGTGGGATAGCATATCAATGGACTTCATCGATGGGCTGCCTAGGTCTAGGAGAGGCAACACTAGCATTTGGGTAATAGTGGATAGGCTTACTAAAAGCGCCCACTTTTTACCTGTCAAAAGTAAAAGAACTGCCTCACCCCTGGCATCACTTTACCTCAAAGAAATCGTTCGACTCCATGGAATACCATCTAGCATTGTTAGTGACCGAGACCCCATCTTCACCAGCGAGTTTTGGCGGAGTCTGCAAGAAGCAGTAGGAACGCAGTTATGCTTGAGCACAGCCTATCATCCCCAAACCGACGGCCAAATAGAGAGAGTGAACAGAGTTTTGGAGGACCTTTTAAGACTATGCGTCCTTGACTTCGGAGGGACATGGGAAGACCACCTTCCTTTGGTGGAATTTGCCTACAACAACAGCTATCAAGCAACCATCGGAATGGCGCCCTTCAAAGCTTTATATGGAAGACCGTGCCGATCGCCCACTTGTTGGTGGGAGTCTACTGATAAGCTCATACTTGGACCAGATATGATCCGAGAGACTTCAGAGAAAGTAGACTTAATACGAAGAAGGATGAAGACGGCCCAAGACAGACAAAAGTCCTATGCCGACAAGAGAAGGACCGACCTTGAATTTGAGGTTGGAGACAGAGTTTTTCTCAAGGTATCTCCGCTAAGAAACGTTGTTCGTTTTGGAACCACAGGAAAACTGGCACCAAGGTTCGTAGGGCCATTCCCTATCATCGAGAAAATTGGGAAATGGCCTATAGATTAGAGCTACCCGAGAAGTTGGCCGGAGTCCACAACGTTTTTCACGTTTCACATCTCTGAAAATGTCTACATGAGTCTGCTGAAGTGGTAGAGCCAAATATCCTCAAAGAGGCCGAAGTGGAACGCGAAGCAACCATAAGAAAATTTCCAACCCGCATCTTAGGAACGGAAGTGAAGAAGCTACGCAACCGCGAAGTCAGGCTCGTCAAAGTTCAGTGGAGCGACGCCGAGGGAGACGCGACTTGGGAAACTGAAGCTAGAATACGCATTGCTTACCCTTTTCTTTTCGAGGGTACATCCTTGATCTTTCTTTTTCCTTAAGTCGCGCTTTTATCTATCTTTTTAGGTATATTTCCTTGACCTTATCTTTTAGCTAGAAACCTCTTTGGATGGAAACATGTAATTGAAACATGTTATGGATGATGATTGCAAGTGGTTGCAAGTGATTGCTAGTGGTTGCTCGTGGTTGCATATACACACACAATCTAGGTTTTAGATCGGCTCAGTCACTTCATATTGCATATGCATATATGTTTGCATTCGTATATGGTTGAACTTTAATGTGTTGTCATATGGATGTTGCATTTGTAATGAATGATTGTGCACTCATGTAGAATCATGAATAGGAAAATTTGCATACATAATGGATTCATGGCACTTACATAATTCGCATTAAGGAGGTCAACTGAATCAGTAGACCGCCTGATTTTGCATTAGATAAGTTCATATACACACACACTTCGCATATGATCATGAAGCATTAGAAGTCTTTTATGGACAATGGATGCTCGTGTTTGATGGATGAGTAGATGGATGATTGGATGTTAGGATATACATTTTCCTAAACTTGAAGATTTCGGGGACGAAATCCTTTTAAGTGGGGGAGAATGTAACACCCCGTATATTCTATAACTGTGAAATTAACAAATTAAAGTATAATTAATTTGAAATCAAAGAACTAAGGGAAACGGGATACGCCATTGCGTTCGTCTCGGAAAAATACGCGAAATAGAGTCCGAGTTTTCGAAAAACGGAGTCCGTATGAAGAAGATATAGCCTCCGGAAGTTTCTGAATTAAGTTTAAAATTCGAACAGCTCAGAAAAACAAGTTTAAAATTAAAAATCGGGCCCAATTGGCCAAGGCGGGAAAACTCCCGCCTAATGCACCCAGGTCGACTGGGCTGTCGACCCGGTCTAGCCAGGTCGACAGGGCTGTCGACAGGGCTGTCGACAGGGCTGTCGACCTGGTCCAGACCCAGGTCGAACCCAGTCCACCCTGGCTGGCCTAGTCTATGTTGGTCGATTTTCAGAAGCATGCTTTGTCATTAGGGCTAGGTGGCAGGCTCTAATTGGTCTCTCTTTCGAATGAATGGCTACGATCAATCCAAGCAACATCGATGGTCCTAATTAGTTCATAAACTCTATAAAAATGACCCTAGACTCAACCTAATCTATTCATTCAAAAATAAGAACAAAGCCATCATGCTGCTGAGGAACGACTAGGAGTAGCCACCAATTTGTGAAAAGACTAGGAGGAAAACTCTAAAGCATAAAGCAACTTAGAAAAATCAAATCAACGCCTACGTCAAAAGGAGTCGCATCTCCAAATTCCTAAATTGGAGAATTCGCCACACAATTGTAAGTAGAGTATTATTTTGGTATGAACAAATAATTGTGTTGGTTTGTATACTTGATTTGTGGCGATAAAGTAATTCATATTTGTGCGTTACTATGATTCTTATCGAATTTGGAATATTGTATACGTTTGGATATTCTCAAATTATTTTATTCATTATAAAAACTACATGTTTGCGGTAGTTTTATGCAAGTATACGTTTGGATATTCTCAAACTATGTTATTCATTATAAAAACTACATGTTTGCGGTAGTTTTATGCAAGTATACGTTTGGAATATTCGCAAATTATGTAATTCATGTTGAAGCTACATGTATGTAGTTGTTTAATTGAAATTCATGCAAGTTTGGGGTTTTGCTACTATGTCATCATAATGTGTATTTTTGTACAAAAATCATTTTTGTGAGTAATTGGAACAAATTTGGGTTATTATAATTCATATGAAATTATGTTGAAAATTTGGCATCATGGTCTATGTATTAAGCCATACTTTTGTACTAGAAAACCTCTTTGCGAACTTATGAATATGACTAGGCTATGATTAGTATTTTGCATAATTGAAAACCATGTTAGGTCTATATTGTTGACAAGAATTATATGATGACATATGTGGCACATAGCTAGGTTAGATTCAAAATCCCATTTGCAAGTTTGCATGACTAAAGTAAAAATCATGATTTCATGTTTAGAAATATTTATGCCATAAGTATATGTGCACCATGGTTATGTGAATAGATTTAAAATCATGATTAAGTTGGAATAATTCAAGTTGAACTATGCTTTTGTATTAGTAACAAAAGTAAACCCCTTTTTAAACATGTAGGAATCTTATGAACATGATTTGCCTATGTTTGACATTATGCCTAAATAAAAACATAGGTTTATGTTGTAGTTAAGACTATGTGTCAATAATGATATCCGATTTAGATTCTTATCTCAACTACAAGTTTACATGCTTTGATTCATGTCACTTATGCTTTATGACCAAAGTATACATTACTACTATGCAAGTACACCAGTTTCTATTTTGTAGTTCCAACGTTATGTTGCAAGTTCATGCGTTCACATTCCCCTTCTTGTGTATGTAATCATGCTTTAAGCCTCCCCTTTTCACGTGGCTAAGTTGGGCTTAAAAAGGCTAAGCCCAACATATATATAATAAACGAGCGAATTAAACGGGGGTAAATAGCGTTGGGCCAAATTAATTAATAAACGAAAATATAAAGTAAAGGGGCCCAAATTCAAGTATGGGTTGGGCCCATGATTGGTGTAACCTTCACACCATTGATTTTTAATAATGGGCCGCAAATATTTACATATAAGAAAATAAAGAAGAAAGACAAAATATGTAAATGTAGAACATACGATGTGTTTAACCCGAGGTTGGATTGAGTTGTGATGTAAACCTGCCCGGAACCGCCCGGCTGTCCAGTAGTCACAACAATACCTATCCAATGTGGGTGGTTAAACATGGAGCCCAATAAGGACCCGAGGTTAGACTGAGTTGTGGCGTAAGACTGCCCGGAACCAACCGGCAACAGGCAGCCACAACAATACCTGTCTAATGTGAGAGGTCAAGGCTTTAATAAGACAATTAAGGCTGAGTCAGGAGTGTTAGGATTAAGTGAACTAAAGACTTAATCAAAATGGAACATGCTAAACTAAACAGACTGATTGGGGGGTTAGGTTATAAAACACTTAACCAACTTAGCATGTTGGCTAGAAATAGAAAACCTAGTTGCGGGGGACCCTTTTCAGCAGTAACCCTATAAGGTGTATCATGATACCCTGAAACTAGGCAGGGTGGGGCACGATTATTGGGCTGATTGTAAGAGGTCAAATCGACGGCGGTGGTGTAGCAGTGTAGGTTCTAACGGGGTGCGGGCGTGCACACACTCCGGCGCAGAAAAATAAAGCACTGGGCACCAGTAGCATACCTGTGCATTCTAAGGTTGTGTCGGGCCGCTGCCATGGGACTTGATACACCCCATGGTGGGACCAGCATAGGTAACTACAACATCGGGGGCCGTAAGACACATGTAGCTATGCGAGTAGGAGCCGATCATCATAGAATGGATCACTTCACCCTGATTATGGGGTGCCAGTTGGGAACTAGTTTATATGGGTTCAGAGATTAACGTGGGGTACGATAGTATATTCGACCCTAGACAACTTAACCAAGTTTATAGTGCTTTCCCACTTCTTGTTTATACTTATCATACCCAGTTCTTTATTCATAGACAGAATAGTCCTAGACTTACTCAGGCTTTATGTCTGACTCTACTTTTCTTTCGTCTTCTTTTCTTCCGTTTCCCCCCCCCCCCCAGGTCCACAGGGAGGGAACACTGCAGCTTGACCAGCCTTCATATCCAGCTTGAAGAGAAAGGATGTATTGCTTGGACCTTTTCGCTTTTGAACTATGGCTTTGGACAACCACTATGGGGCTTTTGCAGTTTATTTATGTTTTCTTTATGCTTCTTTAAATGATGTAATCAAGACAGATTGAAGGAGTTATGTTTTTTTTTGAAAGGATGTAAGACAATCATGGTGATGTTGCTGTAACACGTATTTGCTTTTATGAAATAAAAGTTGTTGTTTTTCCGCTGTTTACAAATATGTGTTCTTATATCTGTCTTGTATATCTGTGACTTATACTTATAAACCTCCACCAAAATTAGGGCATTCCCTTTGAGAGTGACCCTAACGGAGGTGGGGTGTTTCAGTGTATGTTATACAGTTAAGATTTTGTATTTCAAAGATATGATATATTATATTTTGTTCCGCTGCGATGTGAGATTCTGTGTTGTTGTTTCTGTTCTGCTTCTATCATTTTCTTCTAAAAAAAATGTTCCGTATTTTCGTGATATTTGGGTTGGACGTATGATGTATATAGTCAACTCTGATGTTACGGAAATCTGGGTCATTACATATACGTACCGTAATATTTTCTTATCCAATGTTTGGCCTCCGGTGTTTTCTCCACATTCACCTTCGTGTACTTCCTTCAGTACTCGCCCAATGTCTTCATGGGTTATACACCGGAGGTGGGGCATCAAGAATCCTTGGCGATAAAGAGTTTTTCCTTGCATAACATATCTAGAAGCTTTGCGGATAATGGCGCGCCTTCCACTCTTCTTGGTCGGGAGAGTCCTGCTAATAAGGAAGTTCTTTAAGGGGGTCATCCATGACTCTATGGATAACGGCGCGCCTTTCACTCTTCTTGGTCGGGAGAGTCCTGCTGATAAGGAAGTTCTTTAAGGTGGTCATCCACGAATCCCATTCGAGTTCAGTTTCCATTATCGGATTAATTTCCATCTGATTGACACTCGTGGTCTCCAGGGTTTCAATCAGGACCATTTCTGTATTGTCAGGACTACCATAGCTAGCCATCTTGGCCAATTTATCTACCTTCTGATTCTCTGTCTGAGGAATATGGTAGATACTGTAATGTTCAAAACTACCCAGCTACTTTCTTACCTCTCTTAAATATGATAAAAGTCTTGGACTCTTAGCTTGAAACTCCTTCCGAACTTGGTTCACCACTATCTTAGAGTCATAGAAAACATCCAACCTCGCTATCCCCAACTCCTTTGCAAGCTTCAGCCCGACAATCAGGGCTTCATATTTGGAGTAATTAATAGTGGCACGAAACTCTAATCTTATAGCACAATATATTGACCGATTTTCGGGAGTGACCAGGACCACTCCAATGCTGGATCGCCTATCATTTTTGGCGCCATTAGTGTATAACTTCCAGGTGTTAGGACCACATGTCTATTCTGAGGGATCGGCCTCTTCGCTCGCTACATCTTCTTCAAGAATAGTAAATTCCGCTATAAAGTCTGCCAATACTTGCCCCCTTATCGTTCTTCGAGGTTGGAAGTTCAAATCAAACTGACATAACTCTATATTCCATTTGAGCAGCCTTCCGGATGCTTCTAGTCTTTGCAAGACTTGTCGAAGTGGGTGCTCGTGTATATGGTGATAGGGTAAGCTTGGAAATAGTGGCTAAGGTTTCTAGATGCGATCAGCAAACTGTATGCGAGTTTTTCTATCCTCGGGTAATTACGTTCCGCTGCCGCCAACTTCTTACTCACGTAATAAACTGGCCATTGAACTTTATCTTCTTCCCTTACCAGGGTCAAACTTATTGCATGAGATGACACAGCCAAGTATACGAATAAATCCTCATGATCGACCGGCTTGGATAATATTGGAGGTGTCTCCAAATGAGTAAGAAGGTTCCGAAAAGCTTCAGTACAATCGGGAGTCCACTGGAAGTTACGCTTGCCTCGCTTTATTAAGTTGAAAAACAGAATGCATTTATCCGTGGCTTTAGATATAAATCTACTCAATGTAGCGACTTTTCTAGCAAGACTCTGCACATCCTTGATCTGTCTTAGTTCTTGAATGTTCTTGATAGTTGCGATTTGGTCTGAATTAATTTCGATTCCATGCGAACTGACAATAAAACCAAGGAATTTCCCGGAAGCAACTCCAAATGAACAATTCAGGGGATTGAGTTTCATTTTGTACCTCAGTAGAGTATCAAACATTTCGGCTAAATCAACAGTATGGTCAGATGATTGCTTGTATTTCACAAGCATATCATCGACATATACTTCCATCGTTTTCCCAATCTGATTGTAGAACATCCTATTCACTAAGCGTTGGTATGTTACCTTGGTGTTCTTCAGGCTAAATGGCATCACCACATAGTAATATAGTCCCAAACCTGTGATGAAACTAGTATGCTTCTGATCTAGAATATGCATAGGAATTTAGTTATATCCTGAGTATGCATCCATAAAGGAGAGAAGTTTGTGGCTCGCTGTTGAATCCACCAGCTGGTCAATTCTAGGGAGGGGAAAGCTGTCTTTTGGGCATGCTTTATTCTGATCCGATAAATAAATGCATGTACGCCACGTCGTTGGCCTTCTTAACTAGAACGGGGTTGGAAATCCATTTCGGATAAGTCGAATCCCTAATGAACCCATTGCTTCTTGGCTTCTCAACTTCATCCTTTAAGGCAGCTGAACTCTTTCGGCCAAGAATTCGCCTTTTCTTCTTAACAGGTGGATGGTTCGGGTTGATGCTCAATGAGTAGCTTATGATCAAGGGAGACATCCCACACATGTCAGCGTGGGTCCAGGCAAACACATCCAGGTTTGCCTTTAAGAAATCCGTCATATCCTTTACTCGGAGAGGGTCTAGTTGGGATCCGATCTTTAAAACCTTCTCTTGATCATTATCGTCGATTAGGATGTTTATAGTCGTTTCATTAGGTGTCGCCATCCTGCCCTCAGGCTCCTTGTCCTCTCTGGGATCTATATCCTCAGGCAATTCTTTGGGTGACTCCTTCAGGGTCATTCCCTTTAATTGCTATGGCAAACCCTCCTTTGGGGGGGTGAAGGAAGCATTCTTAGTTTCTACGTCTTTTCCTTTGCGTAGCAACTTTAACTCTGCCATATAGCAGGCTCATCCAGTCACTTGGTCACCCCTGATTATTCCCACTCCCGCTTCGGTTGGGAATTTCAACAATAGGCACCAGGGCGCTTTGCAGGCCCTGAATTCTTCGAGGGTCGGTCGGCCCAAGAAGGCGTTATAGGGTAAGTCAATATCCAAAACTATGAATGGGAGAATTCTCACTCTCCGATGGTCTACCTCTCCAAGAGTTACTGACAATTCTACAAATCCCATTGGAGTTGTTGATGCTCCGTTGAAGCCACATATCCAGCCATCGCAGGGCTTCAAATCATTTGTAGGCTTCATTTGACCGAATTCTTTCTTTAGTATAATGTTAACTGAACTCCCATTGTCTATTAAGACCTTGTGGACTAGAGCAGTACCAATAGTGGTAGTGATCACCAAGGGGTCTTCGGTAAGGGATTGGACTCCAATACTATCTCTATCCCAAAATATGACATCATCGGACATTGATTTTTGTTGTCTTACTGAGGCGGTATCTTCAGGATTACTGCTCTCCCCCAACTCAGAGCTCTTGGATGCATTAACGTATTGATCCATTGCCCTATATCCATGTCCAGTAGGATGGGGCCCTCAAACTATAGTATTGATAATGATGCCTTTAGCTTTTTGCCACATAATAGCCTTTTGAGGTGGGTGTCCTTTATTTCTCTCTGGACTACCTTTTCCACTATTTCTCGGGGTTGTCTTATATTCGTCCAGCTTTCCTTCCCGAATAAGCTTCTCTGCGAAGTCTCTTAAATGTCGGCATTCATTTGTCGAGTGCCCATAGGTCTCGTGGAAAAGGCAGAACTTTCCCGTTTCATGCTCCTTCTCCATTGAATCTCTTGGTGGAGGCTTCTTATATTGAAGAACATTGTACGTATCTAGGTAGACATTCTCTAACGTGTCATTCAAAGGGGTGAGGTCATCAAATGTTCTGAATCGAGGTCTCTTCTATGAGTCGTTTCCTTGATTCTTCCTTTTGTTGTCATTCCCAATTTGATGGCCATTACCCTGATTCTTATTTCTAACATTGACCTCTACGTTCCCAGAGCTATCGCCAGACTGTTTGATGGCCACATTACTCTGTATATCTTCCTTATCCGTCGCCTTCCTCTTTTGGTTAGCATATATGTCTTCTTGGATTAGGCGGATATTTGCTTTCTCATGAAATATCTTCCTATTCAGTGGTGGTTTTCCAGCTAAGTATTTACCAAACTCAGTATCTTTGTTTACTCCATTAGTTAATGCCATCTGGATGGATTGCTTATGGGGGTCTCTTACCTCCATGACTGCCAAGTTAAAGTGATCCAAGTATGACCTCAGAGTTTCATCAGGGCATTGCTTAATAAGTGATAGTTCAATGACGTTTTTGGATCTCTGAGCACGAGTTGGAATTGGTTTGTAAGCCTTTCGCTCAATTCTATGAAGTCGGTGATTGAGCGTGGCGGCAGCCGAGTGAACCACATTAGTGCCACATCTTCTAGGAAGATTGGTTATTCTTTACATTTCACTACGTCTGGAGCGGCGGCGGCGGCATTCATATACCACGAGTATCTCATCAAGTACTTGATAGGGTACGTCCTGCCCGCATAGCGATTCAAGTCGGTAGGTTAAATCGTCTTGGAAATCAGACATCTAGTATGTCATCAGTGAAGGGAGTATGATTGCGGTCCACAACCCAATCTTCATTCCTTTATCCTCGGCTGTCGGCCATGATCTATCTCACCATCGCTTCAATGTCAACATTAGTCAGAGTGGACTCAGGGTATGCACTTCTTGCTCTATGGAATTCTCCAATATCTCTTCGGTGCATCCCTGGTCGGTCCATGAATTGAGCAGAGCTTCCTTTCCCCCTCATGACCATGGTCAATCACGCATTGAGGGGGTTGTAGAGGTTGATTCTGGGTAGGATTGGAAATTTTCTGATCCCTGGGTAGCACTCGAGACCCTTCTATCGGAAACAGAGTGGGATTATTTAGATTGCGATTGTTTGGTCCTATATTGAGTGATGTTTTTTTTGAGAAGGAAGTGATCCAAATCGAAGCTGTTCCACATTTCTAGGCCTTTCTAATGGTCGTTGTTGGGGTCTCGGAGGCTCCTCTGAAGAGGAGGTATAATCTAGAGTAAAGCGATGCGTTGGTGAAGATGTCCTTTGCCTTCAGAGCTCATTTATTTGCCTACCCATCGCAGTCATATTTTTCCACATCAAGGAACTCTCACGTCTTTGAGCTTCCAAAGCATCATTCGTCCATTTTAACATGTCAAGAACACGATAAAAATCTCTCTTTGTTACTGGAGTAGAGGTAGGTAACTGGTCATTAACATTCGCACTTGGATGTGGAACACTTGAGCCAGGTCGAGCAGAAGCATCAACATAACTGGAGTGGGTCATAATATCGTTTCCAGGTCGAGTCGTGGTCCCTCGCTGAGGGCGGTTCGTGACCCCCTCTTGTGGGCGGCTCGTGGTCCCTTCTTGGGGGCGGCTCATGGTCCCCTCTTGGGGGCGGCTCGTGATCCGCTCTTGGGACCGGGTCGTGACCTCTTCCTATGGTCTTATCGCCCTCGAAGAGCCGTGAGCCAGGGAGACCCCCGTGGCCTGTTCCTGAACATTCTCTTTATTAGCTTAATTTGCTCGAGAGGCTCGTGAACCTTGGATTTCTTTGCGGCCATAATGTCTTGACTTTACTGAAATCTTCAAAAATGAAATAGTGGGAATACGGACTATTTTCTATGGACTTGAAATTCCAAATAGTAGAGCAATAATCCGATAGGCTGAGAATTCAATTCTCAGTGAAAGAACCAAAATGTTAGACAAAAATATGGCTCTAACACCCAAATTACCTTGAGTCATAGAGAGTTATAACTAGAAATGAAATAAAATGCAACAAACACACCAAATTTATAGTGGTTCGGGGTTAAAGAGCCTACGTCCACTTTATATGATTCTGATTATACGTTTCAATGTAAGTAAAATCACATTATCCTCTCAATCTCACTCTTACAATAATTTTTCACTCAACAAATTTGAGGTATTTCTAATTAGAAATGGGAGAAGTATGATAATAGTGGAATCAGAGCTCTTAATTGCCAAAAGATCCTAAAAATGCTAAATATAGGGCTATTTATAGACAGTTCCGACAGGCGGTTCATGAGGACACATGGCACCCATCCCGAGGATCTCGGAGCCGTTTTTTAGTGGGTGGAGAAATGGTCAGTGCAGTCATTATCTATACGTGTCACTGGATCCTTGAAATGCGGTTCGTGGATTGATGGGGATGGACCAGGTCATGACCATCTCTGGAAATGACGAGCCGATGGTCAAGGGAGTGAACACCACGAGCTGGCCAATGGCTTGGATGACGAGCCGTGTTGACGAGCCAACATGTTCGTTTTATGTCCATATGAAATAGTAGCCTTTCCCTGTTTAAGCATAAATGATTAAATCCTCGGTGGCTTGGTCCAAAAGCTAGCCAACATCTTCGAAATGTGCCTAATCCTAACCACTTAAGACTCAAACTAAATAAGAAAAAAGTCAGCTACTTTAGACCCTCTTAAGGCGGGTAGTAAGCCTACCTATACACATATATAATAGGTGTATATATACACCAGACCACCCATGTTAAACCGACTACTTGTAGATGCTTGATTTGTCATGCAGTTTCGGGCAGACTTCTACTACAAGTTGGATTAACCTCATGTCAAAGTGTACTAAATTTAGCGACCCATGACACCCGGACCTCTCACATTAGCCAGACTCACTTGCGCCTGCTGGATTTGCCGGTCAGTTCTTGTCATATTTCTACCACAAATGACGTCTAACCTCGTGTATGTTTGTCATTATTTAATATATGTATAGATAAACCATTTATGCACACACAAAAGCAACAATTCCTATGGGAAGTCAAATCCTATCCTAACACATTTATCAAGAAATTATTACATTTATTTTACGCTGATTACACTATATAAATATATGATTTAATAATCGCTATAAACAATAGATGTCGTTCAAATTATGAAACAATCCAAACGGTGAATTTTGTCAATCCTATTCACATATAAGGTATACAAGCCCAACACCCATAATAAGCTACTCGAACCATGGCATATTTAATAACAATCAGCAAATGGGAAAATACCAACAATAGTCATTCAAATTTGTATCCTAGGCTTGCTAAAATTATTAAAATAATGAAAGAGAAACGAGGAATTATATATATATATATATACATATTTAATATATATACCTCTGCTTATATAGAATTTGTCATTTTTTATGTTTGCACATAAAAAACTTAATATTTAATTACTACATATCTAAATATGCTCAAATACTTTATTTAAAATAAAGATCTAAACCTATTAATTTCTGCAATCAAATCAAATCTTAATGTTTTTATACTACAACCATTTTATATCTAATTTACTTTGAAATGGAAAACTCAACTAAACAAAAGAATAACCATCAAATCATTCCTCAAACGTTGCTAAATAAAATTACGAGCTCGAAATATTAATTGACAAACTTTATGATAAAATGAAGATAAGAGATCTGGGGGATTTTTATTGTGATATTATTGTGAAAACCCAAATCCTCTAGGCATACAGATTCATATAAAATCTACAAAATATAGGGAATAGTATAGATAAATTTTATTTCCACTCACATCGATAGCAGTGATGGAAATATCAACAAACCAAAACTGTAAGCGCGAATTACTATTTGTCCAAAATTTCCAATTTTCTATTGTTTTATATTTACTGTTTATTTAACTCACTTAACTTATTATTATTTAATTAATTATTCTATTTAGTATATTTTTATAAGGTGTTACAGTTAAAGTGACATGTATTTAACCTATGGGGGTCGACCGCCATAATAATCGGGCCAACCTATAGGTTGACCCATGGAAAGGTAGGGTCGACCCACGGGTTGACCTATGATTTTCTTAGGCCCACCTGTACACGTAATTTTTGGTGTGTTTTATGTTCTTTATACAAATATATTTTTTTTGTTTAAAGCCAGACAAAAGACATTATTTTGGCTCTGTATAATTAAATGTGTAGAGAAAGCCCTCAAATCCAAATTTTCCCGAATGGGCATGAAATCTCTA
Source organism: Allium sativum (assembly GCA_030737875.1). NCBI lineage: Eukaryota > Viridiplantae > Streptophyta > Magnoliopsida > Asparagales > Amaryllidaceae > Allium > Allium sativum. The sequence goes on along the minus strand of CM060916.1, from coordinate 384,388,753 downwards.
CCATTTTCTTTCCTCCTCCTATTCTTCATAAATTATATTTTTTTAGATTTAGGCTTTTGGATTTGCAATATAGATTAAAACTGTAGATCTCGAAAAAGAGATGCCCAAATTAAGTTGTTCGTACAAGGTAATTTTTACCCAAATCAAGTGGATCCAAATAGGATTACAAATTGGAAGCTGTAGAAAATAGAACTGGATTAAAAACCAGATTTTGAACTTGAAGTGCTTTTACCAAATCAGTAGATTTAAGTTATATTTCTTGTAGATAATGGCATATAACATCATTTGATTCCCATTATAATCGGTTCAATTTGACATTGTTAAGTTTGAACTAGTCGTAGTAATTGGTTATGTAAGTTATTTGTATTAAAACTATATATATTGTGAAATTGCACTTACATGTGAATGTTATTCATTACGTCATCAAATGCAGCGAAAACAAGCAGAGCTTCCTAAGTTAATGGCAACTAGGCCTTTTTTCTTTCTCCCCATTCTTCTATTTCTTCACCTTCTCCAACTCATTCCTCACCTTACCTCTATAAAATGATCCACTCTTTCTATCTCCTTTCCCAGCTGCCTAGTTTTTGTCTGCGTAGGGGAAGTTTCAGCTTTTGAGGTTTAGATCTAGTTTTGCTAGATCTGATTCTCTGTACACTCCTAAGCCCTTGTTTTTTCATGTTTTCTTCCCCCTTGCTAATCTTTTTTTCCCTATCTTCTGACATCCTTCGCCACTCTGCCTAGTGCGGTGTCAATTCAAGATCTAGCCTACCAACTTCGTTACATGTGCTAGTTGTGTCCCGCGACTCCACTATCTCACCTTCTCCTTACAAATGATACATTTGCAATACTAGGAACCCAAGCGAGTTCATGCACAGTCATTGTTTTGTGAGATTAAGTCGTGTATTGTTTGACCTTATCATGAAGGGTAAGGTTTTGACCAATATTTGTTGGTGCTTTTCAGTTTTGGGTTATGTTTGTGGGTTTTGGTTAATTTTGGGGCATTTTCAACTTGCTAGGTGGTTGTGGTCTAACATCCTACGCGGAGAGCCTGGATCTCTCAGTGATGCCATGTGCATCGATCAACTTCACGACGTCTTTTTCTTCCTATCCTGGACTGTTGAGCTACAACACTCATGTATATGCCAAGTAAGCCCGAGGGGAGTTGTTATCAATCTCTAGCTAGGTGAATTAATGGTGAGATATTTGGTTTATCTGATTATAGTTGGGGCTGATCTTTTTTTGGTGTTGTTTGAAGTATTTAATGATATGTTTCAGTCCGGTTTTTCATCTTGTATAGTCTATAGTTGTTAATTGTTGGTTCAAGCTAGTATCTAAGCTGTTATGTTGTGGTTAGTATGTATTTTAGGGCTACGAAGTTTTATGCTTGCCAGTGTTATGTGATAAACTGTGATGTGCTATTGCCTTCTTAATGAACGTATAGTTGGAGTTCGCTTGGTGAAGGATTTTGTGCGAATCGGATAGCTGCAGGCATCCCCGGTTGTGGCCATGTCTTGGAAAGGAATTGCTATGTTACCATGTCATGATTTACTCCTATACTTTATATGGAAGGCCAAGCGACTTACTGTAGCACTAGGTAATGGTTGCTGATTGCTGATGTAGCTACTTTGACCCTTGGGCAGTGAATTTGTTGGTATAACCTTTTTATTTTAAGAGTGAGCATTTAGGTCATTATTCCCTTACTATTAAGGGAAGGAATTAAAACTATGCAGTGGTGCTCAATAGGTCACAGTGGAAAGAATTGCATGGTGCTTTATTGTTTAGTAACTAGGCAAGTTAGTTTATATGTAATTGCATTCCCTACATGGGTATGTAATAATAGTCTAGTCTATAGGACTAGCTTATGTATTGTTCGCTAGTCTATTAGTAGTGGATGTTCCACTTTAAAATCGTCTATGACGGAGGGCCCACCTTAAAAACCGAATGTGTAGTAGGTTAGTAAATAATCGGTCTCCTATAACAATGTAATTATTATTTATTATAATAATAAGTGTTTGCGGTCAATTTAAAACAAGTAGGCTTTGCCAAAAAAAGTTAAACGTAAATAAATACAAGTAGTTTAAGGTTTAAAGAATTTACATAAACGTATATGCCTAAGTGTGGTAAATTTATAGTAAACATCAAGATTGAGAAATGAAATATAAATGGGAATTTAATGCACAAATTAATTCGGAAGTCAAAAATATCTTAGTTGTTTGGATAATAAAAAGGATAAATATCCACAATTTATTTTATTAAGAAAGACAGTGAACATAGTTGCAAGAAAAAATTAAAAGAAGTGGAGTTTGTACAAATAGGGTTGTAGTTGTATTTTGCATTATCTAGCAATTAAGAAATAAGTAAAAGGAATATCTTACAATAGCGGGTTACTGTTTATACGGCTACTTTATATTAAAAAAGGAAAAAAGATTTTAGTATAGTTTATGTAACAACTGAGCGGAATATAGGTAACTTCCTTAAACAAAATTTACAATGTTAGTAAGAATAGGAAGAACGAAAGAGACATGATTTGAAACACCCCACCTCCGTTAGGGTCACTCTCAAAGGGAATGCCCTAATTTTGGTGGAGGTTTATAAGTACAAGTCACAGATATACAAGACAGATATAAGAACACATATTTGTAAACAGCAGAAGAACAACAAACTTTATTTCATAAAGTCAAATACGTGTTACAACAACATCCTTTCCAAAAACATAACATAACACTTTCATAATCTGTCTTGAGTACATTATTTAAAGAAGCATAAATAAAACATAGATAAACTGCAAAAGCCCCCATAGTGGATTGTCCAAAGCCATAGTTCAAAACAGGAAAGTCCAAGCAATACATTTCTCTTCTTCAAGCTGGATGTTGAGGTTGGTCAAGCTGCTGTGTTCCCTCCCTGAGGACCTGGGGGGGAAACGGAAGAAAGAAGACGAAAGAAAAGTAGAGTCAGACATAAAGCCTGAGTAAGTCTAGTACTATTTTGTCTATGAATAAAGAACTGGGTATGATAAGTATAAACAGGAAGTGGGCATGCACTATAAACTTGGTTAAGTTGTCTAGGGTCGAATATACTATCGTACCCCATGTTGATCTCTGAACCCATATAAACTAGTTCCCAACTAGCACCCCATAATCAGGGTGATGTGATCCATTCTATGATGATCGGCTCCTACTCGCATAGTTACATGTGTCTTACGGCCCCCGATGTTGTAGTTACCTATGCTGGTCCCACCATGGGGTGTATCAAGTCCCATAGTGGCGGCCCGACACAACCTTAGAATGCACAGGTATGCTACTGGTGTCCAGTGCCTTATTTTTCTGCACCGGAGTGTGTGCACGCCCGCACTCCGTTAGAACCTACACTGCTACACCACCGCCGTCGCTTTGACCTCTTACAATCATCCCAGTAATCGTGCCCCACCCTGCCTAGTTTCAGGGTATCCTGATACACCTTTTAGGGTTACTGCTGAAAAGGGTCCCCCGTTACTAGGTTTTCTATCTCTAGCCAACATGCTAAGTTGGTTAAGTGTTTCCTAACCTAACCCCCACCAGTCCGTTTAGTTTAGCATGTTCCATTTTGATTAAGTCTTTAGTTCACTTAATCCTAACAATCCTGACTCAGCCTTAATTGTCTTATTAAGGCCCTGACCTCTCACATTAGACAGGTATTGTTGTGGCTGCCTGTTGCCGGTTGGTTCCGGGCAGTCTTACGCCACAACTCAGTCTAACCTCGGGTCCTTGTTGGGCTCCATGTTTAACCTCCCACATTGGATAGGTATTGTTGTGACTACTGGACAGCCGGGCGGTTCCGGGCAGGTTTACATCACAACTCAATCCAACCTCGGGTTAAACACATCGTATGTTCTACATTTACATATTTTGTCATTCCTCTTTATTTCTTATATGTAAATATTTGCGGCCCATTATTAAGTTAATGGTGTAAAGGTTACACCAATCATGGGCCCAACCCATACTTGAATTTGGGCCCTTCTATTTTATATTTCCATTCATTAGTAATTTTAACCCAACGTTATTTTCCCCGTTTAACACGTCCGTTTATATATTTTGGGCTTAGCCTTTTAAAGCCCAAATTAGCCATGAGAAAAGGGGAGGCTTAAAGCGTGATTACATACACAAAGAGGGGAAGGTGAGCGCATGAACTTGCATATGACGTTGGAAATACATAATAGAAACTGGTGTACTTGCATATATATACTTTGGTCATAAAGCATAGGTGTCATGAACCAAACCATGTAAACTTAAGATAAGAATCTAAATTAGGTGTCACATAGTCTTAACTACAACATAGACCTATGTTCTCATTTAAGCATAAACATAAACAAGTCATGTTCATAAGGTTTCTACATGTTTACAAAGGGGATACTTTGTTACTAACACAAAAGCATAGTTCAACTTAATCATGGTTTAAGTCTATTCACATAACGATGGTATAAATATACTTATGCATAAATATTCCTAATCATGGTGTTTGCTTTAAACTTGCAAAAAGGGATTTTTGAGTCTAACCTAGCCATGTCTCACATATGTCATCATATAATTCTTGTGAACAAGATAGACTTAATCATGGATTTCAATTATGCCAAATATCATTCATAGCCTAGCCATATTCATAAGTTTGCAAAAGCATGACTTAATACATGGATTATGGTGTCAAAATTCCAACATAGTTTCATATGAACTATAACAACCAAACTTGTTTCAATTACTTGCAAAATGATTTATGCACAAAAATATACATCATGATGACATAATAACAAAGCCCCAAACTTGCATGAATTTCAATCAACTACATACATGTAGCTTCAACATAGATTACTTAATTTGCGCAATATTCCAAACGTATACTTGCATAGAACTACCGCATGTAGTTCTTTATAATGAATAACATAATTTTGTACAAATATGAACTACTTTATTATCCCAATTCAAGCATACAAATCAACACAGTTGTTTATTCATACCAAAGTAATACTCTACTTACAATGGTTGCGGCGAATTCTCTAATTAAGAGATATGATTCCTTTGTTGAATTGATTGGCTTTAGGTTGCTTGAATTGCTTTAGGCTTTAGAACTTTCTTCCTAATTCTCTCTCTAGTTGGCGGCTACTATTAGTCGTTCCTCAGCAACATGGCGGCTATGTTCTTAATTTTGAATGAATAGATTAGGGTTTAGTCTAGGGTTGTTTATATAGAGGTTAGGAACTGATTAGGACCCTTGATGTTGCTTGGATTGATCATAGCCATTCATTAGATAGAGAGACCAATTAGAACCCGCCACCTAGCCCTAATCACAAAGCAGACCACAGAGAATCGGCCAAACACAAACCTGGCCAGCCAGGTTGACTGGGCTCGACCAGGTCGACACCCCTGTCGACAGGGCTGTCGACAGCCCTGTCGACATGGGTAGCCCAGGTCGACAGCCCAGTCGACCTGGGTGGCCTAGGCGGGTGTTTATCCACCCTGGCCCATTGGGCCCCATTTTTCGAATTCAAATTTGATTTTCTGAGCTTATTTTATTCTGTTTGAATTTTAAATTTAATTCTCAAACTTCCGAAGGCCATATTTTCTTCATACGGACTTCGTTTTTCGAAAACTCGGACTCTATTTCGCGTATTTTTCCGAGACGAACGCAATGGCGTATCCCGTTTCTCTTAGTTCTTTGATTTCAAATTAATTATACTTTAATTTGTTAATTCCATAGTTATAGAATTTGCGGGGTGTTACATTCTCCCCCACTTAAAAGGATTTCGTCCCCGAAATCTTCAAGTTAGGAGGAATGTATATCCTAACATCCAATCATCCATCTACTCACCCATCAAACACGAGCATCCATTGTCCTTAAAAGACTTCTAATGCTTCATGATCATATGTGAAGTGTGTGTGTACATGAACTTATCTAATGCAAAATCAGGCGGTCTACTGATTCAGTTGACCTCCTTAATGCGATTTATGTAAGTGCCATGAATCCATTATGTATGCAAATTTTTCCTATTCTTGATTCTACATGAGTGCACAATCATTCAATACAAATGCAGCATCCACATGTCAACACATTAAAGTTCAACCACATACGAATACAAACATATATGCATATGCAATATGAAGTGACTGAGCCGATCTAAAACCTAGATTGTGTGCGTATATGCAACCACGAGCAACCACTAGCAATCACTTGCAACCACTTGCAACCATCATCCATAACATGTTTCAACTACATGTTTCCATCCAAAGGGTTTCTACCTAAAAGATACGGTCGAGGAAATATACCTAAAAAGATAGATAAAAGCGCAACTTAAGGAAAAAGAAAGATCAAGGATGTACCCTCGAACAGAAAAGGGTAGGCAGTACGTATTCTAGCTTCAGTTTCCCAAGTCGCGTCTCCCTCGGCGTCGCTCCACTGAACTTTGACGAGCTTGACTTCGCGGTTGCGTAGCTTCTTCACTTCCGTTCCTAAGATGCGGGTTGGAACTTTTCTTATGGTTGCTTCGCGTTCCACTTCGGCCTCTTCGAGGATATTTGGCTCTACCACTTCAGCTGACTCATGCAGACATTTTCGGAGATGTGAAACGTGAAAAACGTTGTGGATTCCAGCCAACTTCTCGGGTAGCTCTAATCTATAGGCCATTTTCCCAATTTTCTCGATGATAGGGATGCCAGTTTTCCTGTGGTTCCAAAATGAACAACGTTCCTTAGCGGTGATACCTTGAGAAAAACTCTGTCTCCAACTTCAAATTCAAGGTCGGTCCTCCTCTTGTCGGCGTAGGACTTTTGTCTGTCTTGGGCCGTCTTCATCCTTCTTCGTATTAAGTCTACTTTCTCTGAGGTCTCTCGGATCATATCTGGTCCAAGTATGAGCTTATCCGTGGACTCCCACCAACAAGTGGGCGATCGGCACGGTCTTCCATATAAAGCTTCGAAGGGCGCCATTCCGATGGTTGCTTGATAGCTGTTGTTGTAGGCAAATTCCACCAAAGGAAGGTGGTCTTCCCATGTCCCTCCGAAGTCAAGGACGCATAGCCTTAAAAGGTCTTCCAAATTTCTGTTCACTCTCTCTGTTTGGCCGTCTGTTATGTTATGTTTTTGGAAAGGATGTTGTTGTAACACGTATTTGACTTTATGAAATAAAGTTTGTTGTTCTTCCGCTGTTTACAAATATGTGTTCTTATATCTGTCTTGTATATCTGTGACTTGTACTTATAAACCTCCACCAAAATTAGGGCATTCCCTTTGAGAGTGACCCTAACGGAGGTGGGGTGTTTCATGATTTGACAATTCAGTTATTTATAGCTTTCTGCTATTATTTATATATGTTCTTAAAAATGCCTAGATTTGTAAATATTAGTCAAAAGAAGCAGATTTAATCCTTTTTTTGTACGTTAGAAAATAGAATAAAAACTACAAACTTCGCAAACACGGATTAATTAAAATTAAATTAAATTTATAGCAAAAAATGTGTACAATTGTAGATCTTAATAAAGCAGAATTAGACTAAATTAGGCAAACTTGTAGGAATTCATAGTAAATTATGATAAGTGTTGTAATTTGAAAAGTAACAAAAAATGAGTAGATAATTTTGATAACTAAGAACTGTATTAGCATGGTAGAAAATCATAATAAAAAGAAGAACGCAACCAATTATGATAAAAGTAGAATATCATAGGCTCTGGCTTGGAACTAAGTCAATAGTTTAGGATTAGATCTGCGATCGGGCTAAGTAAAATAAAGGAAGAAATAAAGTTAGTATTCAAGTAGATACTTTAGAAACTTAGAATAAAAGGAAACAAATGAGTAATTTGATTAACATTTTCTCTATTATAGTGTAGTCAATAAGAAATAGAGTATTTATTATAATAAATAATTTATGATAATTAGACATAGCTTCAGATTTAGATGGTCATAAAATGTAAAAAAATAAAGTGGGTATAATGCCATAATAAAAGAATAAAAGCAAATTAAGAGAAGATAAGATAAACTAAAAGCATAAGGAAATATTAGATGTAGGTCTAATAAAAAGGCGAGATACATTTGGTGCAGTACAAAGAGGACCTAAATGTAGGCCTAGCGCATCAAGTCATAATTGATCCATTAGAGTAAGCATATCTCATTAGGCAAGTTTGTAGTAGAATTCTCATTCAATCGAAGACAGATGAACTCGGGAAGATCAGGAACCTCTTTCAGTGGAGGACTGATGACATCAAAAATTTTGGGCATGTTATGCTGAGAACCGGAAGTGGGGGCTTCGATTTGAGACGTGAAGGATACCCTAATGATGGCCCTCTGAGGTAAGCATGGTAGAGATATCCATTGGAGGCAATCTATAGTGGCCATCAAGAGGTATGCCTTGATTACATTTGCATAGAATGCCTAAAGGGGATGCCATTACAAAGAGCAAAAGACTAATGGGTAATTTGAGGGTTCATGCAGCTGCTTAGGCAAGCTAGTGATCAGGACCAAAATGTATAGTAGACTTTAAGATACCTGTCATCATCATTTAATAGAGAGCTTGGGGAAGATATGAGTTAGATCAACAAGCTAATGATCTTTCATTATCGAGACGCTTGATGAGGTGGCAACGCCAGTTGGTCGCTTAGTTTGGTTATTGTAGAGTAATATCTTAACCTATTAGATGGTCTACCAGCTAGTCAAGAGGTGGCTGCATAGGGTTATTCCACGATGAAAAGAGATAGAATGTTTAACGTTTGTGTTGTGGGCCTAGCAGTTATCCATTACACACTGCAGCAAATCTCTGACTGAGTTTGATAAGAAATGAGCCAAAGCAGTGTTACTTGTTAGCGGAACTCAGAAGTATAGAAAAAGCGATTATGTGTAAATCCTTAATGTATACAATGGATGGTACATCGTGGATGTTCGAGCATTAAGGTAGTCCACTACGAACATAGTTTCACATTTTCTTACAAATGACGGAACATTTTCATTGTAGGTCTGCAATGTAAGACATATAATGTGACACGCCACATCCGTTAATGTCACTCACTAAGGGAATGCATTAAGTTTCATGAAGCATTATAGTTAAACAGAAACAGACATATTACAAGACAAATATAAAAGCAACATCGGAATTTAAAAACTTTATTATTTCAAACATAAATCATAACATCATGGTCCAAAATATCACAAGTTTGAAACTACATAAAAGCCATTACAAAAATATGTAACTTTCTGCCTTGTTCCATCAGCGTACGTAAAAAGCATAATTCCCCAAAAAGAGACAAAGACATAGTAGAGACAAGAACTTGAGCAATACTTCAGAAGCTGCTCTAAGCAAGATGATAACCAAGTTCTGACTAAGCCTAAGAGTTCCCTCCCTAAGAACTTGGGGGGAAGGGGGAATGGACACAAGAAGAGGAAACAAAAAGGGTCGGACATAAAGTCCAGCGAGTCCAGTTACTTTTAGCAAGTAAATAAATAAAAGTAGCATGAAAGGCATATAATGTGGATAAGAGAGATAGCTGCATAAAAGGAAGGTATGACAGGGTAAACAGGATAGGGTGTATCCACTTTCGTGATGATTACTCTGCAATACTACTGGTATATCCAGAATGAGATAATCTCCAACATGTATGAAATGGTAGACTTAGGAGGACTTCAGGTGAGAGCTTGTAACCCCATACAATCCATAGGCAGCCCCAATAACGGACTCCTAAACTTACTAGAGTCTAGATGTACCCTAATTACTACCCTAATCGATCGGCTCCCTACTCCGTAGATACCCCGTGTTGGCCCCATGGTAGGATGTATCACTTCCTAAAGTGGAACCCTTCATTTTCAAGATGTGCACAACCATATTTACTGATGTCACAACGTTTTAATTCCAATAGCAAGCCGGACCCATGCACGCACATGACTCCGTTGGTTTCCTGCGTTGTTGGCACCGCCCCTTCATTTTGGATCTCTTACAATCAGCCCAATAAGCGTGCCCCTACTCCGCCCTAGTTCAAAGTACTCGTTTGATACTTAGATGGGTTACTGACTGAAACGGGTCCCACACACAAGATGATACGAGCTCCCCCTAGGCTTGCATCCCCACTACTAGGATGTCAACTGGTTATGCCTAACAATCCAATATGTAAAACAAGTTAAGTTGTCGGGCCTATATATGTAAATATTACCCCACCGCCACAAGATTTACTTAACCCTCACTGATCCAAGCAAGTTTACTTAACAAAGTTTCATAACCCCAAAGTATAAAATAGGTTAAGTTTGTGGGCCTATATATAAATATTACCCACCGCCACAAGACTTAGTTAACCCACCCACTATTCAACCAAGTTTACTTAACCCCTATTCAAGTTAACATGTTCATACAATCCCTGTGGGTTCAACTAGGTTAATTTTTCAAGTTCATTACCATGTCCATTTATGGTTATAATGGGCTAGACCTCCCACATTAGACCTACAACTTGTGGATGTTGGATATGTTGGTCGGGTCCGGGCAGACTTCTTCCACAGGTTGGGCCTAACCTCATGTCTTAGCCTATCTCGTACTTGTGCACTTAGACTTATCACATTAGATTCAACATTTGTTGTTGCTGGATATGTCGGTCGGGTCCGAGCAGACTTCCACCAAAAATGCTATCTAACCTCGTGTCATAAGTGCCATTACAGCTTCTAATTACTGTAATCCTAGGCATTTAAATTATTAATCAATTAATTATACCTATGTCTTTATAGGTGTTCATGCCCATTTACCCAATTATATTCATAATGGATTATATGTCCAAATTCATATTCGTCATTCAAGTTATGCCAATTCTAATGTTTTCCCCCGCTCCCTAACTAACACATTTGCATATATTTGGCGTCATGTCTAGGCTAGAAAGTAGCCTAGCCATAAACAATAAAAGGGAAGGATGATAATAGTTACAAAAGTGACATAAAAATGTAATTGGCATAGTGATAAGGTGGACATATAAAAATAGATCTAGTGAGCATGTGAAAATAAAACTAGATCTAACATACTAAGGATGACGTAATAGACATGAATAAATAAGGATTCATATGTCCAATTAATGATAGATCTAAATTAGCCACAACATGGTAAGTACCAATGTGTGACGACGGACTATAGCCCCCGCACTATACAGGAGAAATAATGCGCTTAAGGGTGTGTCAGGCAGCTGTGGATGATTATCAAGTTATGGTATATAAGAGAAACCGGTCGTAAACTCACAGCGCAAGGATAAAATATAATAAAAGTCATACAACAGGTAGTAATAGTGAAGCAGAAAACACTAAACTTTCATAACAACTAGAAAGTATTTCCTATACACGTGGATAGCAATAATAGTGTATGTACAATTTGCCTCACTACAGTACTCAGAGAAATAGCAAACAACGAAAATCCAATTATTAGATAGTAGTAAAGATAGTATGCCAGCTTCCTGCTCGCCATCAATCAGCATCACCGTTCCCACTAAAGCATCACCTATCACCTACTACTTAGTCTGCCCATCCAACAATCGGATGAACAGCCCAAGGTAATAAGAGGGAAACATAAAACCTTGAGTCAGACAAAAGTCTTAGTGAGCGATAAAACAACTAACAAACTTCTTCAATAAAGTATATAAGAATGGGTAAATAAAGAACTAATCTACCCAGCTACGGAGAAGAACTTACACCTGCCTTCCCCACACCTGATAGTGATAGCCTTTACGATCCGTAAATCAAAAGGGACAACAATTCAGCCACTATAATTTGAACAACCATTCGTACATGGAAAAAGCAACACATACAATATCTAGTAATATCTCACGGAAACCACCTTAATCGAACTTGGTATCCCATAAGCACAAGCTCCAGAGGCCGAAACCAATATCAGACAAGCACCCAAGGAACACCTTATTCGAAGTCAGAAAATCTCTGTGGGATGGTATAACCAAAGCAACCAAGCATTCAAACATCCATGACTGACTCTGGCTTTCACCGCCATCCTTGCTTTGGTATCCTCGTTATCGTATGACCGGCTAAAAAATTTGCCATCAATTATCAAGGACTATACACGACATCCCGGTTCTACCAAAACTCCATATGCTACACGCTATACTCGACACGTGTCTAGGCCATACACGACAACCAAGGCAGTCGACCTTTAATTGGTCTTCAATTGTACCTCTGCTTTGAGTCCGCTAGAACCTATGACAATGATAATTCCTCGGCCTTCGTCTCTCTAATCGTTATCAAGTACGACTATTAAACACTTTAGAGCTGTCATTTCACACGAACTCAATACATCCTTGAGTTGTCATACCATTCGTTGTTTTACGCCAATCAACGAACACTTTTCAACACTTCAAAACTTCCCAATTGAATTCACTTTGAAGTCACATCATCATCGGAAATGTCCTACCAGAAATAGCTGACCAGAAATGGCAGAAATGGCTTACCAGAATAGGCCGATTCAACTTTGGTCCGACCCATCTTTATGCCGACCCAACTTTGGTCCGACCCAACTTATAGCCGATCCAACTTATGGCCGGCCCAAATCCTGCATATTGCAATTCAACTCCAATTTCGACCAAAACTTCGCCAAATGATAAATCCGATGAAACTAACTCATCCAATTCATCTAAAAGGATTACAAGCATGTTATGAAATCAAAAATATCACCAATATGACAGTTCTATCAACAATAATGTCAAATTCACCAAAATCACCACAAATATGCATATGAACAAAAACCATGGATCTAACTTGCACATTTGTATGAAATATCATAGAAATTACCTATCTAAACTTGCTAAATCAGATCCTAGGGTGATCCATATGAAAAATGAACTTACCAATGCATATAGCTAAGGAAAAACACTTTAATTTGATGAAAAACATGATCTACTACTCATACACTTCATTGAATCCACCTAAGAGATGTAAATCACTCACCGGTTCTCCAAAATAAGCTAAACTGGTAGAAATAAGAATCTGGAGAGCAAGCATCTCGTACCAAACACCTTGATCTTATGAATCCTTGCTTTGATTGATGTAGATCTAGCCTCCAATGGTGTAGATCTATGATTTCCCTCCTCGGATTTGGATTTTTGATGGTGGAAAGGTGTTAGAGGAAGAAGGAGATCAATGCCTCCAAATGAGAGAATAGGAAAGTAAACTTTTTCCCTCCTCTCTCGCCCCCTATTTATAGGATTCCGCTAAACTAATGGGACTTTCCAACTCAGCACAGTAAGGCTCCAAAACCTGAACAACAAACCGTTAAACCCTAAAACAACGATTCCTCCCAAGCTGCTGAGCCAAATCTTTAATGTAACCACTCTACGGAAAGCTAATCATCAATTCCTTTCCAATGGAACAGGTCCCATCCTATGATTCGACCGGAGTCAAGAGTTATGCCCTGTACAAGACTAACAGGGGCAAAATGGTCACAAACAAAATTGGTAAAAATTATGGACATGTCTTACATCCCTATAAACAACATACTTAAAGATGAGAATGATCCAACCTTCAAGAAATAAAATAAAAATATTTTACGATCTTCCGATACGTAAAATGCGGACTGTTACATTCCCTCCACCCTCCCCCGGCTTTTAAGAATTTCACCCCCGAAATTCCAAGCAAACACAAGCAATCACAACAATTCCACATGCCTATCAACCAAGAGAAGTCAATTTTTTTTATTATCCAAACTAGCAACCATCAAGCCATGCATTCATAGCCTTATCCTAGCACACAGAATTCTATCAAACAAAAACAAAGATATCAACAAAATTAAAAGTAATAATGATGGAGTGATTTCAATGGGTCATACGGATGAAGAGTTTTGGATGGTTCATCTTTATGGTCTCCCCCGTCTCCCATGTAACATTGTTGTCATCCCCACTCCATTATACCTTAACTGAATTAAACGTCTTTTCCCTAAGCTATTTCATGTCATTTGCCATAACATGAAGCGGCTTACGCTATTTTATAACTACGAACTCAACTATAAGGTCGACGTACTACTATGGAGGTACTACCACATCTGGACCATGCGAATATTTTGTAGGAACGATACACGAAAAGCGTTATGCACACACGACATCTTCTCGAGTAACTCTAATCTATATGCGAGCTTTCCAATTCGCTCGACCATCGAAAACGGTCCAATCAAACCATAGCACTTAAGCCACCCACCACAACGTTTAGAAGCACTGCTAAAAACTCGCCCAACTTGACCGATTGGCCAGAATACCCAACCGACCGACCCACTTGCTTCTTGCAAAACGTGAACTTCAACCCGACCGACCCGATCACAACTAACCGACCCGATATGACCGACCAAGTATGGACCGACCCGACCCAAAAGTTTAATCGACCCATTTTCTGGCTTGGTTCTAGGTAGTCCATTGATAAAATACGTCGATACTTGCTCCCACTTCCATGTAGGAACTTCCAATGGATGAAGCAACCGACTTGTCTTCTTCTGTTCAGCTTTCACCAATTGACAATTCATACACTTGGAAACGAACTTTCCAATATCTCGCTTCATTCCCTCCCAGTAGTAAACTCGCTTCATGTGCTGATACATCTTATTACCACTAGGATAAATCGTCAACTTCGAGTGATGACATTCCCTTGGAACCTCATCTCCCAATCTGTCGATATCAGGAATAACTAATCGCCCTTGCTTCCGAAGCCAACCTTCTCGATCGACTTCGAATTCTTTATGCTCTTGTTCTAATCCCTGGATAAGCTCGACAAGCTTTGCATCTTTCTTTTAGCTTTCGCCAATCCTTTCAATAAGAGTAGGTATTATTGACAAGCTTGCCAACATTTCAGTTTCCAACTCACACCTTGGCCTGAAATAGATTCTTGCCAAATACTCAAGACTCTTCCGTTCCGAAAACATCGGTCCCAAACTTGCGTGTCTTCGACTCAACACATTTGCAAATGTGTTACCTTCGCCCGGCGTATGGGCTATACCCAAATCACATGATGCTAGAAACTCCAAACATCGTTGCTGCCCAAGATTCAAATACCTTTGGGGGAAAAGACACTTCAACGTCTTGTGATCCGTAAACAACTCGAAACGAAATCCCAACAGGTAATGTTTCCACATCTTCAGAGCAAACACAATTTCCGCCAACTCCAAATCATGAGTTGGGTCATTCCTTTCATGCGGTTTCAGCTGTCGACTCGCATAGGCCACAACCTTATCATTCTTCATTAGCACTGCTCCAAGTTCAGTACCACATGCATCGATGTATACCACCATCTTTTCATTCCCACTTGGAATGGTCAACACAGAAGCACTCGCTAATCTCTCCTTCAGGATACTGAATGCTTGCTCACACTTTACATTCCATGTGAACACTTGGTTCTTCTTCATAAATCCTGTCAACTATGCAGCTATCTTGGAGAAATCCTTGATAAACCATCGATAATATCCTGCCAATCTAAGGAAACTCCAAACATCCGTCGCATTCTTAGGTCTATACCTGTCCTGTATTACTGCCACTTTAGCGGGGTCAATAACTATCCCATTTCTAGAAACTACATGGCCTAAGAATCTCACTTCATTCTTTAAGAAGTGATGCTTTGAGAACTTAGCTTTCAGCTGATGCATTCGTAAGATCTCTAACACAACTCTCAAGTGTGTCTTGCGTTCTTCCTCGTTCCTGGAGTAAACCAGAATATCATCCACGAACTGATCTCTGAACACACTATTCATAAGATCCATGAAATACGCTAGCGCGTTAGTCAACCCGAATGGCATCACTAACCATTCAACGAATTCGGATGGTGTCCTAAAAGCAATCTTCGGTACACTATCCATAGCCACCCTCAACTAGTGAAATCCCATTGCCAAATCCATTTGAGAAAACACTTTGGCTTCGTGAAGCTAATCGAACAAGTCATCTATCCTTGTAACGGATACTTGTTCTTCTTAGTCACCTTATTCAACTCACGATAATCCGCACACAATCTTAAAGAGCCATCCACTTTGGTTACAAACACCACTGGTGCGCCCTATTCAGAAATGCTTCTCTGAATGTATCCTTTTCCCAAAAGGTCACGAACCTGCACCTTTAACTCTCGTTGTTCCTTAGGTGTCATCCGCCTAAAAGGCATAACAATTGGTCTAGCACCCTCGACCAAATCGATTCTAAACTCGATCTCACGATGCGGCGACAACCCTTTGACCTCGTCAAAGACATCTTTATACTCCTTAGCGATCAACACAAATGACAAGTCTTCTTGTGGAATCACAAGCAAATATAGGTAGCTAACGAAGACACCCTCTTCGCGCTTACACTTTAACCTTTCGCCCTTCCACGTCCCTGACTCTCACCTCTAGCTTCTCTCAATTCACCCTTGTTGCATACTTCTTAACCCAATCCATGCCCAAAATGATCCCAAACCCAGCGAAGTTAAGAACAAAGCAATCACACACAAAAGAGCAACCGTGCGACAACACTAGACCACAACACAACATGCACAAACTGGACGAACCCCCAACTGGATTAGTCATGATCAATGATCTATCACAAATCCTAAGACAAACTTCTCGTTCTTTTGATAGGAGTATCCACATATGAACGAGCATACTTCGATAAGGTCTCGAAGTCAGAAATATAGTCAAGAACTGGACAACCATTATGTTTAAGCTTCACGAATCTCTTAAACAAAATAGACTTCTACACGGTGGAGATAAATTTTGCTTCAAACTTATCGTGGAAAAGATCCCATGAAATATCCTCTTCAGGGGTCTCAAGTGAGACAAAGTTCGACCAGTCCACTACTCTGCCCACTAACTGCCTTAATGCAAGTTTCCTCTTTGTTGCATAATCAATACCCATGTCCTTGAAGATTCGGACAAAATTTCCATCCACCTTTGAACCTCTTCAACTGGTTTAGTGCCCTCAAACTATTTCCCTCCCAATAATATAAATATTTGCATAGCTTTGCAAATTCTATAGCTCTAGGCACTAAACCTCCAACCTCAACCGTAGCTGCCACTGAAACGGGGTTCCTTCAAAGACATGCTTCCATCATGTCTTCAAACATGGCTGGGTAATCAGGTGCCCCGCCATTACCCCATCCAGGCACAGATTTTTCCCTAGCAGAATGCCTCGTACAGCATCGACTCATTCTAAATCTGCAAACTAGAATGGTTAACCACTTTCAAGAAAAACAACTAAAGGAAGTGCAAACGCTACTACAATATATGCAAATATATATAGTAAGCATCCAACTGAAATCTACAAATACATCTCTCATATGTAATTTCGTCTTAGAACTTTGGACACAATCATTGACCAGAGCTCTGATACCAAATGTGACGACCGCCCACAGCCCCCGCACTATACAAGAGAAATAATCCGTTGATGGGTGTGTCAACCGCTATGGACGATCATCAAGTTATGTTATATAAGATAAACCTGTCGTAAACTCATAGCGTAAGGATAAAATATAATAGAAATTATACAACAGGTAGTGATAGTGAAGCAGAAAACACTAAACTTTCATAACAACTAGAAAGTATTTCCCATACACATGGATAGCAACAATAGTGTTTGTACAATTTGCCTTACTACAGTACTTAGAGAAATAGTAAGCAAAATCCAATTATTAGAAAGTAGTAAAGATAGTATGCCAGCCTTCTACTCGCCATCAATCAGCATCACCATTCCCACTAAGGCATCACATGTCACCTGCAACTTAGTCTGCCCATCCAACAATCGGATGAACAACCTAAGGTAATAAGAGGGAACTATAAAACCTTGAGTCAGACAACAGTCTTAGTGAGCGATAAAACAACTAACAAACTTCTTCAATAAAGTATATGAGAATGGGTAAATAAGAACTAATCTACCCAGCTCCAGAGAAGAACTTACACCTGCCTTCCCTGCACTTGACAGTGATAGCCTTTATGATCCGTAAATCAAAAGGGACAACAATTCAGCCATGGAAATTAGAACAACCATTCTACATGGCAAAAGCAACTCATATGACATCTAGTTATATCTCACAGCAACCACCTTAATCAAATTTGGTATCCCATAAGCACAGGCCCCAGACGCCGAAGCCAATATCAGACAAGCACGCAAGGAACGCCTTATTCGAAGTCAGAAAATCTTCGTGGGATAGTACAACCAAAGCAACCAAGCATTCAAACATCCATGACTGACTCTGGCTATCACCGCCATCCTTGCTTTGGAATCCTCATTATCGTATGACTGGCTAAACAATTTTCCATCAATTGTCTAGGACTATACACGACATCCCGGTTTTACCCAAAATCCACATGTTACACATTATACTCAACACATGTCTAGGTCATACACGATACCCAAGGCACTCGACCTTCAATTGGTCTTCAATTGTACCTCTTCTTTGAGTCAGCTAGAACCTACGACAGCAATAATTTCTCGGCCTTCATCTCTTTAGTCGTTATCAAGTACGACTATTAATTAGCTTAGAACACTTTAGAGCTATCATTTCACACGAACTCAATACATGCTTGAGTTGTCATACCATTCATTGTTTTACGCCAATCAATGAACACTTTTCAACACTTCAAAACTACCCAATTAAATTCACTTTGAAGTCACATCATCATCGAAAATGCCCGACCAGAAATGGATGAAATGGCTGAACAGAATAGTCCGACCCAACTTTGGTCCGACCCAACTTTGTTCCAACCCATCTTTGGTCCAACCCAACATTAGTCCGACCTAATTTTTGCCCGACCCAACTTTAGTCTGATGCAACTTTAGTCTGACCCAACATTAGTCCGACCCAACTGTTAGGTACAACAATGTGTTGTATGATTTTTGTTTGACGATAACAAACATATAATATTATTTAAATGTGTTTATAATTGTACTATTTTATATTACCCCATTTCACAGAAATAAATATTTATTGAATAATATACTATTATACACAATTGAATATATTCACAGTATATTTATTCAATTAAATATTTTATTTCAAAATCTGAAATAGTACAACATTCTAACTCCGTTATTGTATGTTCATAGTCACAATAATTTACATGAAATTGTAATACTGAATTAATTTGAATACGATAGATAGTTTGATTTGAACTCAATAAAATAATATTTTATTTCAATCAAATTTGTTTATTATAAATATTAGTACAATTTTTCTGTTATGTACATTTATTTCTCACTACCGCTCTCATCACTCTGAATACAGTCTTTGCCTCACTATAGTTACAATCGTTCACCCATATATAGATTCATACAGTTTTTTTGACACGTATACTTGTCTTGATGTACTCCAAATCCAGTCCAGCCACCTGTACACTGACACAAAAACGCACACAGTAAACTGGAACAAAAACAGAAATAAATAAAAGCAAATTTAAATTTATTTGAATTTTTATTTGCCTTAGAATTTTGGAGTGTTCCTCATTATTTTTCTAGACTTGGTCTGATATATATCAAGTACCCACATCTGTTTAAGTGTACAGAGAAGAAATAGATATTGCAACTAAGGAGCAGCTTCGTGGACCAACTCAACTAACTGCATATCAACACAAATAAGGCAGCGTTAGTTTATAACAGATTTTTTATAAAACCAGAAAAATTCAAGAAAAAGTTCAAGTGCTAATTTGAAGTCTAAACAAAAACAATAGCAGCATAGTAATGTCAACATGCAACAACAATCAATATGTGAAACGTGAGTGTGAAGATGATAGTAGCATGGTTCAGTAAATACTCAAATACATGGTGCATGAGTGAATCATGAATCAAGTCAAGTTAGCTTCAGTTTAGTTCAAAACTGTTTTATACATATCATGAAGTTTGTCGAAGCTGGGAAATTCCA
Organism: Allium sativum; assembly: GCA_030737875.1. Lineage (NCBI taxonomy): Eukaryota > Viridiplantae > Streptophyta > Magnoliopsida > Asparagales > Amaryllidaceae > Allium > Allium sativum. Next base: position 384,368,921 of record CM060916.1, on the reverse strand, counting down.
TATGTTTGTGCAAGTGTACAAGTAAGCATAACTAGATGATTGCAAGTAAAGGTACAGATAAGCTATATGTGCATAGAGCTACGAGATCATGGCAGCTTAAAAGAAGCACAGCAGCAAGGAGTGTATAGACATACAATGCAGTGCATGGTGAGGTCCGACATGTATGAAACAAAATGCAAGATCAAGCATGCATGACTCGAGTCAAAGACATCTCATAAAAGCATGTACAGTCACAATAACATATTACATGGTTACAAGGTATTAAAGAATTCATGTATGCAAGACGAGTATGGTGAGACAACACGGACAGCGCAACAATTCAGCCCAAACAGTTTACAAATGGAGCATGACAACAAAAAGTATACATAGTTCAAAATTAGCATCAAATAGGACAAGATAATGTGCAGATAAGTGCATAAGCTAATGTGTGCATAAAGGAGCATGATAACATGAAGTAAAGCATCAGGGGGCAGACTAACCAACAAAGAAATCTCAAGCCATTGTTAGCATGCATAAACAGTGCAAGTGAACTAGTCGAGATATAAGAGAATGGACAGGCACATGAGTACCAACTTAAACACTATAGCAAGCAAAAGTTTACACAAGTTTGGTTTAGATACAACGAGGTACAAGATGTGCAGCTTGAAACAGTGGAGGGGTGCAACTAGTCCGAATTAACTTTTTGGATTATCATTGCCAAAATATTTATTCACCAAACATAATCAAGTCCAATAAATATACAAATATGCAAGAAATCATGGCAGATTAGTTTACTGGGCATTAAATGCAACAGGGAAGCTCAAGTGAAGTACGATTTTAAGCAGAGTATAAGCGCCACATTTACACAGAAAATCAGAAGCATGGAATTCAAGTGCAAAAACAATATGGCAAATAAAGTATAGAATATGTTCTTATCAAAATATAGAAACAGCTCAAAATCGATTGTGCAAGGCGATGTCAAGCAAAAGTATCAGTTCTTATATCCGTTCTTATCAATTTCAAGAGTTATATCAGTTCTTAAGCAATATCATTGGAGCTGCACATAAAACTCAAGTACAAGATAGATTTTTTTTAAAGAAATCATTTTTAAAGGGTGTCAAAGGTTTCAACATAAATATCCAGAAATCCAAGTATCAATACATTTACTTTTCAAAAGAGGACCAATTCTGAAATCATCGAGATATCTTTCAGAAGTATGAATATACATGGCGGTTTTAAATTCAATGAAATATCCAGAATGTTATGAAGAATTCAAGCCCAAATTTTCATATATATATCATGACCAAGTCTAATACGAAATCAGAGCACAAATTTAGGATTTTTAATCCTATAAATTCACCAATCATCACAGGCATCAAATCCATCCAAGTTCAAACATAAATTCAAACATGTATTCTAATTAAAAACATACCAGAGAACGCAAAATCGCTTGGATCAAAATCGAAGTATTCCACTCAAATTAAACAATGATAACCACTAGAAGTTCGAGCATATCAGAGAAGAGAGAGCGGCTGCCTATAATCAAAGGAGATTGCAAAACCTAGCTGGATCGCCATCGCCATTTTTTCCAGAGAAACTAAAGAGATCGGGCCAAATAAAATGAAGAAGGGTGAAGCACAAATGGAAGAGGGCCACGCAATGTAACCAAAGATTTGTATAAGGAGTTTAAAGAGTTTTAAAAGGGACAAGGGTTTTTAATTTAAAACTAGGTTTTTTAGTTTTTAAGTGTTTATTTTATTTTTTAAATCATGTTGTCAGTTTTTAGTTTGTCTGTAAAACTAGGGAGATGAATTACAGGGTTGTAATTCGGGGAAATCTGGTTTTGGGGATAGAAGTCAGTACAGGGTTTTGATCATAGGATTAGTGCAACTAGAGCGAGATTGTGAGGCCTTTTGTGTAGCTCCAAGTAGAAATTGGGGATAAGTTTTGAGCGTAGGGTTAGGACAAATAGGATAGGAATTGTTACGAGTTTACAGGTGTTGTAAGCATTGTAATTGCTGACTAATACCTAGTAGAAACCTTGAGGAATGCAGCAGTAGGCAGGGTTTTACCGAAGCTGGGTATATTAGTGTGTTATTTATTTTCCGCATTTATTCTAATTATTATCTGTAATTGATATTATTTAATTACTCAGCAAAAACTGCAATAAACCCTATTCACCCCCTCTAGGGTTAATTCAGATCCTACAAGTGGTATCAGAGCAAGTATTTTTATTTTAAATAACTCTAGAATCATGGATTTCCCTAACGGTGAGTTTTCTAGTTCTTAATCTAGCGAGAATTTTTCCAGTATGACCCCAACTATTTTTGATGGAATATATTTTTTAAAATTGGAAAATTAAAATGGAATTTTATTTAAAATCTGTTAATACTAGATGTTGGGATATCATTGAAAATGGATATGATATAGTAGATAAGAATGACATTATAATTAATTCTCGTGCTACGCACATTTTATATTCTTATATTAATGATGATCAATATAACCATACCTCCCATTATTTAACTGCACAGGAGTTTTGGAATACTCTCGACGTGTTATATGGAAGAAAAGACAACAATAGCCGAAAACCCGCGATGGCCTACTCATTTTTGGAATTATGCTTGATAGGATTTATAGAAGATGGATCGGATGATGACAGTGGTGAAGACTCAACAGATGACAGAGCACGGTGAATTTCCTTTTGAAAAGTTAATTTTTCTTTGTGATAAATTAACCAAAACTGTTGATGGTCTTAAACTGACAAATAAAAATTTAAAATCTGAACATGTTGAGTTGAGCAATAAAAATCATGATTTGGAATTAAAACTTGAAAATGTTAAAAAGGCTGAAAGCATGAATTGCAAAAAATATTTAGATTTGGAAAATGATTTAGTTCATCTTAATGAAAATTTTCAGGAGCTTGAAAAGGGAATGATATTTCTAAAAATAAACGAGATTGAACTAAAAAAACAGATTTTTTACGAAAAGAGTTAGATAGGTTTAAGAAGGATAAAAATTCCAAACATCAAACTTTAGAAAAAGAGAGTTTTTTGAAAACCGAATTGATTTTGAATGAGCTTGAAATTGAAACCAGAAAATCAAAAATCTCAAGTGCAATAATTGAATGACTTTTCGAAAAGACTTATTTGAAATAAAAGAAATTTTCAAAACCTTGAAAACAAAAACGTGATTCTAAAAAATAACAAATCTGAAATTACTCGTATCAATCACGATTTGGAAAAAGAAACTGAAAAATTCAAGGATTTTGAAAAACTTGAAATTGAAAAGTGTAAACGATTTGAAAGTGAGATTTTTGAGTCTAATGCGGAAATTAAAATGCTTGAAAACGAAAATATGGTTTTGAAACAAAATGATTATGAAAAGAGAAAGATCACTATAAATCGTTGTTCAATTTTAATGAAAGAAAATAGTGATCTTAAATCTAAAATACAACGACTTGAATCAATACAGGCTAAATTCTCTAAAGGAGAAAAATCGTCGAATATGTTACTAAAAAACCAATTTTTTGTTAAGAATAAGAAAGGACTCGGTTTTGATAAATTTGATCAAGTTGAAAAGTTAAACTTTAATCATTTTGAGAATCCTACAAATACCTTTGAAAAAGGTCAAATTGGAATTTTGAATTCTAATAATTTCAAAGGGTTTTTAAATCATAAACGAAATGAAAACTTGTTTAAGAACAATTCAGTTAAACGTGTTTAGATCCCAAAAGATAATGAAATGAATTCAATTAAAATTAAACGAATTTGGGTTTCTAAAGGCACTTTAGTGGATGGTAATGGATTTTTATATAAATCGTTTTGGGTACCAAAATGTGTAAGCGAAGTTAAGAGTGGTAAAACAACTTTTGTTAGACCACTCGATCCTATAAACATTTAGGTTCCGAGATAGGCTAAGGAACAACTGTGCTTAAGAGAGATAAAATCCAGATTGTTCCATATTGTTGAATTATCTGGAGTTCCTTAGCCATAGATTATAGAGTTGGAGATTCATTGGTTCACATCGATAAAGGTAAGCCAGGTATGATCTCTCAACTCGTGATTTTTATTTTCTTTTTGATTTTCTTTTAATACTGATTCGTATCGACTCTTCCATGATATTTTTATCTTGAACATTGTTAATCGAAATTTTAAAATTTATGATGTTCTGGAAAGCTAATGAATTTTCACACATCTTTGCTGTTTTGAGTTTCTTCTAATTCACTTTGGAAAACATTGAAAAATCGTACTCAATACAGCACACTACTTGAAAGCTTTGATTAATTAGATGTGAAAATTTCATTTTTTTTTTCTTTGCTTGATTGTTTTGAGGTTGAAATCATTTTTGATCTTTTATTGAATTTCTTGGATTATAATATTTGAATTTGAATTCTGAAAATAATTTTTTTTATCAAATGATTTCAAGTAAATTTCTTTTGATTCGAACTGAATTTATATTTATGGTCTATATTCATCACTATTTTGATTTCTATTATTCTTTTGATGATAAAAAAAGGGGGAGAATGGTCAAGATTTTGATTGATTGGTATTTAATTTAAGAATATTTTAAGATTGGAAATTAAATGTCTACAGGCAGAATGGTTAATTGCATTTCATTATTTATATTTTCCACATATATAGGGAGAGTTCAGTTGTAGGGGGAGCATACAAATAAGGGGAGTAATATATTTCACGTTCAAACACATTTAACACATTCAAAATCTTGTATAGATTTGTCATCATCAAAAGGGGGAGATTGTAGGGTACAACAGTGTGTTGTATGATTATTTTTTTTGACAATAACAAACATATAATATTATTTAAATGTGTTTGTAATTGTACTATTTTATATTACACCATTTCAAAGAAATAAATATTTATTGAATAATATACTATTATACACAATTGAATATATTCACAGTATATTTATTCAGTTAAATATTTTATTTCAAAATCTGAAATAGTACAACATTCTTACTCCGTTATTGAATATTCACAGTCATAATAATTTACATGAAATTATACTACTGAATTAATTTGAATACAACAGACAGTTTGATTTGAACACAATAAATAATATTTTATTTCAATCAAATTTGTTTATTATAAATATCAGTACAGTTTTTTCATTATGTACATGTATTTCTCACTACAACTCTCATCACTCTGAATACAGTCTTTGCCCCCACCACAGTTACACTCGTTCACTCATATACAGACTCATACAGTTTTTATTGACACGTATACTTGTCTTTATGTACTCCAAATCCAGTCCAGCCACCTGTATACATGTCACAGAAACATACACAGTAAACTGGAACAAAAACAGAAATAAATACAAGTAAATTTAATTTAATTTTAATTTTTATTTGCCTCAGAATTTTGGTGTGTTCCTCATCATTTTTCTAGACTTGGTCTGATATATACCAAGTACTCACATCTGTTTAAGTGTACAGATAAGAAACCGATATTGCAGCTGAGGAGCAGCCTCATGGACCAGCTCAATTCAGTGCAACATAAATCAAGACAGCATTAGTTCATATCAGATTTTTTATAAAACCAGAAAAATTTAAGAAAAAGTTCAAGTGATAATTTGAAGTCTAAACAAAAATAATAGCAGCATCATAATGTCAACATGCAAACAACAATCAGTATGTGAAACGTGAGTGTGAAGATGATAGTAGCGTGGTTTAGTAAATACTCAAATACATAGTGCATGGGTGAACCAAGAATCAAGTCAAGTTAGCTTCAGTTCAGTTCAAAACATTTTTATACAAATCATGTAGTTTGTTAAAGCTGGGAAATTCCATGTGCATGTGCAAGTGTACAAGTAAGCATAACTAGATGACTGCAAGTAAATGTGCAGATAAGCAATATGTGCATAGTTCTACAAGATCATGGCAGCCCAAAAGAAGCACAGCAGCAAGGAGTGTGTGGAAATACAATGCAATGCATGTTGAGGTCCGACATGTATGAAACAAAATGAAAGATCAAGCATGCATGACTCGAGTCAAAGACATCTCATAAAAGCATGTACAGTCACAATAACATATTGCAAGGTAACAAGGTATTAAAGAATTCATGTATGCAAGACAAGTATGGTGAGACAACATGGAGAGTGCAACAATTCTGCCCAAACAGTTTACAAATGGAGCATGACAACAACAAGTATACATAGTTCAGAATTAGCAGCATAGAGGACAAGGTAATGTGCAGATAAGTGCACAAGCTAATGTGTGCATAAAGGAGCATGATAACGTGAAGTAAAGCATCAGGGGGTAGACTAACCAACAAAGAAGTCTCAAGCCATTGTTAGCATGCACAAATAGTACAAGTGAACTAGTCGAGATATAAGAGAATGGACAGGCACATGAGTACCAACTAAACACTACAGCAAGCAAAAGTTTATACACATTTCAGTTCAGATGCAACAGGGTACAGGATATGCAGCATGAAACATTGGAGTGGTGCAACTAGTCTGAATTAACTTCTTGGATTATCATTGTCAAAATATTTATTCACCAAACATATGCAAGTCCAAGATATACACACATATGCAAGAAATCTTGGCAGATTAGTTTACTGGGCATCAAAATGCAATAGGGATGTTCAAGTGAAGTATGAGTTTAAGCAGTGTATAAGTACCACATTTACATAGAAAATCAGAAGCATGGAATTCAAGTGCAAAAACAATATGGAAAATAAAGTATTGAATTTGTTCTTATCAAAAAATATAAACAGTTCAAAGTCGAGTGTGCAAGGCGATGTCAAGCAAAAGTATCAGTTCTTATATCTGTTCTTGTCAATTTCAAGAGTAATATCAGTTCTTAAGGAATAACATTGGAGCAGAAGATTAAAGTCAAGTATGAGAGATTTTTTTAAAAGAAATCATTTTTAAATGGTGTCAAAGGTATCAACATAAAGTTACAGAAATCGAAGTATCAATACATTTACTTTTCGAAAGAGGACCAATTCAGAAACCATCGAGATATTTTTCAGAAGTATGAATATACATAGCGGTTTTAAATTCAAAGAAATATCCATAATATTATGAAGAATTCAAGCCCAAAATTTTGTATATATCATGACCAAGTCTAATACAAAATCAGAGCACAAATTTAGGATTTTTAATCCTATAAATACACCAATCATCACAGGCAACAAATCCATCGATGTTCGAACATAAATTCAAACAAACATTCGAAATAAAAACATTCTAGAGAACGCAAAATTGCTTGGATCAAAATCGAAATATTCCACTCAAATTAAACAAAGATAACCACTAGAAGTTCGAGCATATCAGAGAAGAGAGAGCAGCCGCCTATAAACAAAGGAGATTGCAAACCCCAGTTGGATCGCTATTTTTTCCAGAGAAACTAAAGAGATCAGGCCAAATAAAATGAAGATGGGTGAAGCACAAATGGAAGAGGGCCGGCCAATATAACCCTAGATTTGTATAAGGAGACTAAAGAGTTTTAAAAGGGACAAGGTTTTTTAATTTAAAATTAGGTTTTTTAATTTTTAAGTGTTTATTCTATTTTGTAAATCGTGTTGTCAGTTTTCTAGTTTGTCTATAAAAAACTAGGGAGATGAATTACAGGGTTGTAATTCCGGGAAATCTAATTCCGGGGATAAAAGTCAGTGCAGGGTTTTGAGCGTAGGATTAGTGCAACTAGAGCGAGATTGTGAGGCCATTTGTGTAGCTCCTAGTAGAAATTGGGGATAAATTTTGAGTGTAGGGTTAGGACAAATAGGGTAGGAATTGTCGCGAGTTTACGGATGTTGTAAGCGTTGTGATTGTTGACTAATACCTAGTAGAAACCTTGGGGAATGCAGCAGTAGGAAGGGTTTTACCGAAGCTGGGTATATTTGTATGTTATTTATTTTCCGCATTCACTCTGATTATTATCTGTGATTGATATTATTTAATTACTTAGCAAAAACTGCAATAAACCCTATTCACCCCCCTCTAGGGTTAATTCAGATCCAACACCAACTTTGGTTCGATCCAACTTATGGCCGACCCAAAACCTGCATATTTCAATTCGACTTCGATTTCGACCAAGACTTCGCCAAATGATAAACCTGACGAAACTAACTCATACAATTCATCAAAAAGATTACAAGCATGTTACGAAATCAACAATATCACCAATATGACAATTATGTCAACGATAATGTCAAATTCACTAAAATCACCACAAATATGCATATGAACAAAAACCATGGATCTAACTTGCTTATTCGTATGAAATATCATAGAAACTACCTATCTAAACTTGCTAAATCAGATTCTACGGTATGAAAATGAACTTATCAATGCATAGATCTAAGGAAGAAAAACACTTGAATTTGATGAAAAACATGATTTACTACTCATATACTTCATTGAATCCATATGAGAGATGAAAATCACTCATCGATTCTCCAAAATAAGCTAAAATGGCAGAAATAAGAATCTGGACAGCAAGCACCTCACACCAAACACCTTGATCCGATGAATCCTTGTTTTGATTGATGTAGATCTAGCCTTCAATGGTGTAAATCTATGATTTCCCTCCTTAGATTTGGATTTTGATGGTAGAAAGGTGTTAGAGGAAGAAGGATGTAACGACCCACATTCTATGCATTGGAGGATCGTAGAATATTTATTTTATTTTCATACAAAGTCGTATGGTCGTGTAAGTTTGGGGAACGACTATTGGGGTCATTTCCCATGTTCACGATTTTTTTCGATTTTTAAATGACCATTTTGCCTCTAGAGAATATTGCTTTGCCCATAAATTTTGATTGGTAAGGAGTTTTGACCTGAAACCACTTCCATTGGATTCGAATGATGGTTTAGCTTTCCGTAGAGTGGACACATTAGCCCAACGGACTTACCATTTGGGAGATATGGCTGAAATAAGGTCTAGAAGGTGAAATTCAGCTTAATCGGGTCTAATTATGGTGATTAGCAGCTAGGCCCATAACACATTTCGGGATTAGGGTTATGGGGAGGCTGAAATCAGTTAGGAAATGATTCTATTTCATTTTCTCAGCTGTCTAAAACATTTCTCTAAACCTAACAATGGCCTCCACCTTCTAAAATCATCACAAATCACCTTCTAATCACTAATTAAGAAGATCTACATCAAATCAAGGCAAATCAACACCAATCAGATTTGGAGCTGCTGTGTTGCATAGGGAAAATGCCCCAAAACAGTAGAGTTTCAAATCTAAAGTCTATTTGTGGCTAAGATGAGTGATTTGCATTGTTTTTCACTAATTATGGCTAATTAGGGGTGATTAGTGATAATTAGCGAAATTATGGCTCAGAAAAATCTAGAAAAATATGTAGAAATTCTAAAATATTATTTTAGGGTTTTGATAGGAATTTGGGTATGTTTTGCTAATCCTATCATTAGTTATGGTTAAACATGATTAAGGAGAAAATCATGCTTTTTGGGTATGTTGATCCATATTAACATGTTATATTGATGTTTTAGTGTTTATGGATGATTACATACGTTGCTATTGCTGTTTGGCATGATTTGTGATTATTTAGCAAAGTTAGAATGGTCGAAAACGCCGTCGTGTAGCGTAAAACAATCGCTGGAAAAGTTGTACGAAACTGTGTAGGAATCGGATCGGATCAGATTGCCTCACCCGGTCGTGATACCCTATCTCTGAACTGACTAACGAAGGAAGGGCATGAATCGAGCCGCTCGTAAAGCATCCTCCCCAGCTCGCACTTAAGCTTCATGACCCGACCCCCTCACCGAAGTGTGCCATGAGCAGGAACCCCGATCTGAACCGATGCCATTCACGAATCATACCTGCATACCCGAACTGACCCGATGCTTGGAGAGGAGGACCGAACCGGAGCATGCATCACAAACTGAACCAAGATGAATGGAAGAAGAACACGAATTGTGAACCGTTGCTTTATAGGAACTGTACTCAAGTGATGACCACGAACCGAACGGGAGGAGGAAGGCCGAACCGAATGGAAGTTCGTTCCCGAACCGATCCGGAGAAGACCAAGAGATGAAAAGGTAGTCCAATTGAGAAGTTGTGACTCAGGATCCAGATGGGAACCAACGAGGTAACTTCACGAGTTGGACTTTGTTGCGGGACATGTACAAAGGGGTTATAAAGGTCTATAGCTTTGACTCACCATCAAGGAACGGATTATTGGCTATGTATCAATTTAGTGAAGTTATCATGACTTCATGGGGCAGAGTTATCGTAGCAAGGCTATGAGCCAGTATAGTGGAGTTTTCATGACTCCATGGGGCAGAGTGGATATAGCAAAGGATTAGTGGCTATGGATCAGTGCAGTGGAGTCATTGTGACTCCATGGGGGCAGAGTGATTGTAGCAAAGGATTGGGTGATCAAAGTGGTGGATATCGTATGCTTTACGCACTGACTGAGAGATGTGAGGATTGCATGATTGATCTGTTTGATGCTTGCTATCACCATGACATGCACACCCCCTCCCCATTATTTTCACACCATGTGTTAGTGTCACCTTAGAGTATTGTACATCCTGTTGTGCTAACTCTTTGGTTACAAGTCCAGGTTCAGGTATGGTTATGTATACCTGTTATTGACTGCTTATTGCTCATACTAGACTTTTGTATGACCCAAAGATTTATTTCTCTTCTTATTACTCTGGGTGCTCTTAAACAGGCAGACTAGAGACAGGTCAGGTGATTTGCACGAGTAGCTGTACCGGAGACGAGCAGGAGGCTCCCACGTATGATATATATATATATATATATATATATATATTCTCCCTGTGTTGTTGCTGGTCACAACTTTGGGCATTAGTAGTGTACCCCTTTCTTTTGCTTTAGAGACAGTATTTCAAAGTTGTAATAATGTTGGTTTGGATGACAAGCTGTATTTTGGATTTCTGCTGCTATGATGGTTTAGATTTCAGCTTATGCACTGTCTCGCCTGTTTTATGTCAAAGTTATGTTATTATTATATTTTATCCCATGCATTGTGAGACATTCTACAGGTTCCTTGTTAGTTCAAATTCCTTTATTTGGCGACCATCCTGTGCTAGTCGGGCATTGGCACAACGCATTTTCATTGGAAATGTCGGCTGGTGTGGGGCGGGCCGTCACACTTGGTATCAGAGCTCTAGGTTGCGTAGTTAACCTAGGAAAAGACACCATGGAGAGATAGTATATGTATATGAGAGCGCGTATTTGTGATATTTTGGTTTTCAAAAATTATGTATACATACTATTAGTATATCTGAGGATGGAGTCGCACTGCACTGGCACCACAGAAGAGATGGTTAATCGTTTTCTCCTTACAGATTGAACGATGAGCCGATATACGAGGAATACTGGTTCAGGAGCCAATAATAGGAATGCTCCTGATATGAGGACGCTATTCACTGACTTCAGGGGAGATATGCTTAGCGATGTTCAGAGGGCAGCTCCTAATACTGCAAATGGTGGTGGTGCAACGGTGCAGGCGCCTAGGGCCGATTTCGCCAAGCTCTGTAAGGACTACACTAGTCTTGGTGGGAAGTCATTCCACGGAACGGAATCGGCTACAGAAGTCAGGATTGGCTCGATAGTTGTGAGCGCATCTTCGAGGATTTAGGGATCGATGATGCAATGACGCGAAAGCTAGCATCGCGTCAACTGCAAGGACGGGCTATGAATTGGTGGAATGTTATTAAGGTAGCTACCCCTGAGGATCAAGTTACTTGGGATCAGTTTAAGGCCCGATTCAGTGATAAGTTTATCCCAGCTGCTCAGAAATCAGAATTGTTTAGGAAGTTCTTGGAGCTTAAGCACAATGTTACGGCAGTCTCGGAGTATATTGTTGAGTTCGATACTTTATCGAAGTACGGATTATCCCTTATTGACACTCCCGAGAAGCAGAATGAGAAGTTCATAATAGCTTAGATTAGTACTTGGGGGAAAGGCTTATAAACCATATTGATGAGACTTTCGAATCGATTGTTGGAAAAGCATTGAGATCAGAGAGCCTTTATCATAAGCCCAAGGCTGAAGTCATTGTTGCATCTGCAGAGGGGCCAAAGCCACAGGCAAGTGGTGGATGCAAGAATAATTCTCAGAATAAAAAGAAGCAGAGTCATACCAAGGAAGGTCAGAAAAAGTAAGATAAGAAAGATGTTGAGAGCTTAAGCTGTGGCAAGAAGGGCCATTATGCTAAAGAATGCCGAGCAAAGCCAGCGGACATGAAGTGCTTCAACTGAGGACAAGTGGGACATCACAAGGATAAATGTCCGCAACCCCCCAAAGAGAAGCAGATTGTGAAAGAATATGCTATTAATGTTGTTCCTTCTTCGTCGAATGCCCCAACTGCGGTGAAGAAAGGAAAGATTGTCGTCATTCAAGGTAAGCTTTCTATTTATGATGTTCCTGTTCGAGTATTGTTTGATAGTGGAGCTTCTCGTTCCTTTATATCTAGTGACCTGGTAGATATGTTGGGATTGGAACCCGAGATAGTTGATAGACCTTTAGTTTTGATGAACCCAATTGGTGGTTCGATTAGCCTTAGTAAGATTTGTCGAAATTTGGTCTTATCAAGTCATGGATGTATGTTTGCTTGTGACTGCTTTGTTTTGGGCTTTACTGGGTTTGGCATTATTTTGGGAGTTGATTGGCTCTAAAGGTATGGGGGTGGTGGTAGACTGTGAGGGATTTTCGGTGACTATTAGGGAGGATGATGGGCGGAGGGTAGTGTTTGGTGTCCTACCTAGATTAGGTGATGGCGAGTTTTCTAAATTCCCTCGACTTCCCGCAAGACGAGTTATCAGGGGTTCCCATTGCTGGCCAGTATCCGGATATCTTTGAGGAAGTGACTAGACTTCCACCACACCGAGAGATTGAGTACCGTATTGATTTAGTGAAAGATGTTAGACCTATAGTGATGCCACTTTGTCGTATTGCACAAAGGAAGCAGCGAGAGCTCGAGGTGCAAGTGAGCGATCTTTTGAAGAAGGGATTTATCAGAAGAAGTGTTTCCGAGTTGGGGCACCAGTTGTATTTGCCACTAAGGCAGATGGTTCTCTTAGTTTGTGTGTGGACTATCGCGAGTTGAATAAGTTGACTAGAAAGAATAAGTATCCTCTTCCATGGATAGATGATTTATTTGATCAACTGGAGGGAGCAAGAGTGTTCTCCCAATTGGACCTCGCGACAGGATTTCATCAGCTCCGAGTAGTAGCTGAGAGTATACCTAAAACGGCCTTTCGGACGCTATTTGTATTCTATGAATGGTTGGTCATGCCATTCGGGTTGACCAATGCAGCAGCATATTTTGTGGATCGTATGAATAGGGTATTCAGGGATCAATTGAATAAGTTTGTTCTTGTGTTCATAGACGATATCTTGGTTTACTCGAGGATGGAGGAAGAACACAAGGAACATTTGAGGATAGTGATAGAGGTGTTAAGGAAACACCAATTGAAAGCGAAGTTTCCACGTGTCACTTCTGGAGGAGGGAAGTGAGATTCTTGGGCCATGTTGTTTCAGAGAATGGTATTGCCGTGGACCCTGCAAAGGTGGCTAGGTACAAGATTGGTCTACGCCCAAGAATGCACCAGACATAAGAAGTTTCTTGGGATTACCTGGATATTATCATAAGTTTATCCAAGACTTCTCCAAGATAGCGGCATCGTTAACTCAGTTGACCAAGAAGAATCAAGCTTTCGTTTGGGATGAAAGGTGTGAAAATGCATTCAAGAGTCTAAAGGAAAAGTTGACGCGTGTGCCAGTGTTAGTCATTCCTAAAAGGAATGATGAGATGACAGTATACACGGATGCCTGTGGTACCGGACTAGGTGTTGTGTTGATACAAGGAGGTAGGGTAGTAGCTTACGCTAGTCGGCAACTGATACCGCATGAGAAAATATATCCTACCCATGATTTGGAATTGGCAGCGATCGTGTTGAAGATGTGGAGACATTATCTCTTGGGAGAAAGATTCGAGTTATTTACTGATCATAAGTCATTAAAGCATCTCTTCTCTCAGAAGGATCTAAATCTCCGACAGAAAAGATGGTTAGAGTTCTTGGTTTCCTATAATTTCGATATCGCATATACACCAGGAAAGGGAAATGTGGTAGCTGATACATTGAGTAGGAGACATGCTAGTTTAGGGGCTGTGTTTCTTGAATGGAAGCAACTGGAATACATTGTTGGGTATGATTTCAGACCAAAATGCGAATTGGATCCAGAAATGTTAGCAAGTTTGACGATCAGACCCACTTTGATTGAGCGGATTGGTTCCAGTAAGAAGGAAAGATCCTAACTTATTGGAAATCATCTCCAAGTTAGAGATGGGTATCGACAATGAGATGAACAAGTATGGGATTGATCGAGATGGATGGCTCAGAAAGAATGGGAGACTAGTTGTGCCCAATGTTAATGGATTGAGAGATGAAGTGCTTAGGGAATGCCATCACTCAAAATTGACTATACATCCCGATGGTAACAAAATGTATCGAGACATGAAGCAGACCTACTACTGGGAAGGGATGAAAAGAGACGTTGGGAAGTTTATATCCAAATGCATGAATTTCAAGGAAGTTAAAGCCGAGCAAAAGAAACCTAGTGGGTTGTTGCAACCATTAGACATTCCAGAATGGAAATAGGAACAAGTCTCAATGGATTTCATTGATGGGTTACCAAGGACTAGATCAGGCCATGATAGTATTTGGGTGATTGTGGAACGATTGATCAAGAGTGCAAGGTTTAAACCTGTCAAGTCGAATAGAACAGCAGGTAAGTTAGCGGAACTATATATGAAGCGGGTAGTGAGATTTCATGGAATACCCAAAGGCATTGTGAGCGACCGATATCCATTGTTTACAAGTGGATTTTGGAAGAGCTTGCGAGAGGCTTTAGCATCAAAATTACATCTCAGTACCGCGTACCATCCTCAAATCGACGATCAGACCGAGAGGGTGAATCGTATATTGGAGGATCTCTTGAGAGCTTGTATATTGGATTTTTGTAACACCCCACGTCCGTTAGTGTCACTCACAAAGGGAATGCACTAAGTTCTGTGGAGCATTTAGGGTAAAAGATGCAGATAAATTACAAGACAGACAGAAATTAAACAGCGGAAAATAAAACTTTTCTTTATTGATAAAATAGTTTGTACAATGATTTCTTTACAATATCAGAGTATCATCTGTCTTACAAAATAAAGAAGCATAAAAATACATATATATTCCCCAATGTAGCAAGAACCAGCCATAGCATCTGATAAGAGAATCCAAGCAACTTCGGCAAATCTTCAAGCTGGGAAAGAGTGGCAGTCCAACTAAACCTGAACTAAACTACTCCCTCCTCTACTACCTAAGGGGGGGGGGCAAACGGAAGAAAAGAAGACGAAAGAAAAACAGAGTCAGACATAAAGCCTGAGTAAGTTCGGTAACTTCTAGCATATGAACATGGAACAGTAGAACGACATGAATTAACTGAATACAAGATAACACCATGATGATAGGGTCAGCAAGATTAGACAAGATCGACACAAGATATGCTAAGCTAAGATAAACTGGATGTTCTCTAATACTTTCGTCGCTTCGCCATTTCCTTGTTATACGGATTTCTATTATCTCTGCACCAGCTAACTAATGTCCCAACTAGTAATGCTAACGTGATCCCAATCCCTGTATTTTCCATCGCCTTCAGGCATCCATTTATTTATTTGTTACCTAGATTTAATCTAGGGTTTTCTACCAAGTACTTTCTAAATTCCTCTAAAGTTTACGCTATCTGCTGAATGCTTCTCGGATTCAGGATTTATGCCACTTAGTTCAACTAGGAATTATGCTACCTGTCGAACGATGCCCCCAAGTCTAGGACACACTACCTAGAGTGGTATATGTTCCTATACTTCCCCACGCATGTATAGCGAATCGTTATCGCTTGTCTAGATGCACATGTCCCATAATGTGCGGTCCGAGTCCTGTGTCAGGGCAAATCAAGGAATACAGAACTCGGTCGGGAGCTTTCAGATATCTGCCGATGCAGATGATAAGGTCTGTTTTTATTTCAGTGGCCATGGTCCCACTTGACCCCTCCCTCAACTAATGAAAGGCACACCTTGTAAAATGATAACTATGCGCCGGCCCCCGGTGCCCCACTATCCTATGGCCATCCTCACCCATAACTAGATAGCAAGTATATGGTCTTTTGGAGTTCTCCGCCTTTCCGCTTCACGTATCTCGATTGACTCAAGATGGATGGTAGACAATGAGTCGCTATCACAGGGCTACCGTTTGCTCGCCGAATCACGCCGGTCCATCCTAGTCTTTAGGTTGCCATGTATTGCAATCAAGGCATACCCCTGGTTCTTCAACGCAGACCTTAATCTCTGTGGGCCCAGGCGGATCATCTGCAGCCTCACAGAGGGATACCAAGAGTACCCTCACGTCCCCTCGAAGCCTCGAGCTTCGTAACCCAATTCATTGGAGCCTCCTTTTTACTCAGACGGACATTCTCTCCTTCGCGTGTTATACTAAGAATTACTACTTAGTGTTATTAACTAAGATTTACCACTTAGTTTCCAGAATCGTTGTTTTCTTAACTAAGGTTTACTTAGTTCTCTTTCCCGTCAATTTGGATTGGTTAAGTGTCATAGTCAATTCAAGCTAACTTAACCCTCCTCATTTACCCTGTTAAACTGGTTAAGTGTTATCAGTAACTCATGTTGACTTAACCCTACCACAAACCAAGTTATATTGGTTAAGTATTTATTACTTAACCCTACCCATTCACCCTGTGTTGGATAAGTCTTCCTTTTTAACTTAACCTTGCCCATCTATTTTAACTAACATGTTATTATTAATGGTTAAGTATTATCCCTTCATGTTTTAGACTTAACCCCATTCCTTTATCACAACCTGATGGTTAAGCGTTCAAGTTTACTTAACCCTACGGTCTAGCCCAGCTAACATAACAAATTGGCTAAGTGTATTAGATTTTTCTTAACCCCAGCCTCTGGTCTAGTTAACATGTTAATTTGGCTAAGTGTATTAACTTTACTTAACCCCTACAAGTCTCGTTTTGCTACCTTGAGTTTGGTTAAGTGTCTTTATGGACTTAGCCCACCCATTCTAGCTTAACTGTGTTAAGTTGGTTAAGTGTTCCTATGGACTTAACCCTTCCATTCTAGCTTAACTGTGTTAAGTGTCAGTCTGAACCTAACCCCACCCATCAGTCTAGTTACCATGTTGAACTGGTTAAGTGTCTTAGTTAACTTAACCCTACCATTCTTGTTCTAGCTTTAACTAAATAAATTAAAGCCGCTACCACTCACATTAGACAGGTATTGTTGCGACTACTGGATGTGCCGGTTGGTTCCGGGCAGGTTTACATCGCAACTCAGTCTAACCTCAGGTTAGGCATATTCGTGTTTTCTAGTTCAAGGGTTTTGACTAATTTTCAAATCAGGTTTTGAAAGTAACCATCCCGTTCGTCGGATCAGTTAGGGATAGCCAGGGAGAGCAGGAAACTTGTATTTTCCAAACCCAAGCCTAGACACTATCCTCTCTGTCACCCTAGAACTTTCTGGTGTATTATTAAAAGAGATGTGGTTAAGAAACCTTTAATTTGTCTAAGTTTATATTTCCTCATTTAGGACTAATTCTATAAGTAAATTAATCCTAATTTACTTATTTCCCGATTACCCTTTTAATGTCAATTGACTACATTCATTCTTATGGCCCATTTCCCCTTTCTAAATCATATTTATGCTTTTTGGTATGTAAACTATACCAAATTAAGTCTCACTAACCATGATTTTTCTAAACCTGACAGTTATTCCCAATTATGGACAATTTCACATTTATGCCAATATACTTACCGTGCCAAATTAGCTAATCCAATTCCGATTCAACCTTCTAATTCACGTCAAACTAGACTTATTACCCTAGTTCTCTATTCATGAAAATGCTAGATTCACACGTCAATACTAGATTCAAATTACACATCTTATAATTTATGTCAAATTTATCTAATTTGCATTTCCATGAACATGCCATAATACATGTTCCCAATTTATACCAAATTCCATGTTTTACAACTATGTTTTAGTACATTTCACATTATGCCCAAATCATATTCCCACCGTTCGTATAATTGCGATTCAATCTAGATTATGGATAAGTCTAGACTCGTAGAAATTAGGGAACGAACCAAAGATGCTATGAAAAAGGATGGACATAATAACTGGCATAAAAGGTTTGAACAACGACGTAGGTTCAAGAACATGGGTAGACCTAACTTAATAGGTAAATTCCCATAGTCTAAAACCAAGGATAGACAGAATAGAGATGCCGGTTCAAGAACATGGGTAGACCTAACTTAATAGGTAAATTCCCATAGTCTAAAACCAAAGAAAACCAAGGACAGGCAGAAATCGGGTTTAGACCCAATCTCATAATCACAGACTTAAGCAACACTTTCCTAGTCATGAATCGTAGGTGTTTTAATCACAGATGTCCTTGTTGTGACATAGGCAATAGTTTATGTTAATCAAAGGCATAGGTTTTGTCAAGAAAGTAATCCTCATAGTCATAGTCACAGTCATAGGCAATGTTCATAGCCATAGGCATATGGTTTTAAGGTCCATAGTTTCATAGTCATGGTCTTATTTATCCTTGAATCATAACAGTTCTTGATTAGGTCTAAGAATATAGGCACTGATTCGAATAGAGAGAGAGAGAGAATTGGCATATTCTTTTATTCCTTTAATTTCATGTCACGAACAGAGAAAAACGTTCAAATCTAGAAATAACTGACTTACAGAGATTAGATCAGAACAGAAAGATGGCGTTGCTAAGATTCGTAGAAAAACAGTCGTTGAAGTCGTTTGAACCTCCTCTTGAATCCTAGCTTGACTTGAACCTCTTCTTGAAAATTCTTTTAGCAGCATTTCATCGTCTTGATTTATTTTATATATATTATTTATTTAATTAAGAGGAGAGGAAGAGGCCATGTTTGTCAATAATCTTTGCAGCATAAGGGTAGAAAAGAATTGTGAATAGAGAGGAAGACTAGGGCTGTTTATATAGTGTTAGGCGGACGAACCTGGTCAGAATGGCGTCCAGATACATCAGAACGAACAGGGTGCAGAAGGTTGGAAAAACAGGGGGGTCGACCCCCCAGGTCGACTATGTAGTCGACCTGGGTTCCCCGGGTCGACTACCCAGTCGACCTGGGTTCCCCGGGTCGACTACCCAGTCGACCTGGGTGTCTTGGGCGGGAAAATTCCGGCCCTGGCCAATCCGGCCTGATTTGAATTTCGAACTTGACCTGTTTTGAATTTTGAACTTCGCTGAATCTTGCGGAGGCCATATCTCCCTCATACGGACTCCGATTTACGTAAACTAGGACTGGTTTTCATGCAGAATTCCGAGACGAACGCAATGGCGTAGCCCGTTTCCCTTGATTTTGATTTTAACTTTTAATTCTGCCTTGATTTGTGAATCTTAATGTTACAGAATCACGGGGTGTTACAATTTTGGTAGATCATGGGATGCCCATTTGCATCTGGTTGAGTTTGCATATAACAATAGCTATCAGTCCAGTATTGTTATATCTCGATTTGAAGCTTTGTACGGTAGACCATGCAACTCACCATCGTGTTGGCTAGAAACTGGTGAGAAGTTTGTGCTTGGACCGGATGTAATAAGGGAAACGTCAGACCAGATCAAGGTTATCCAACAACGAATGAAGGCTGCTCAAGATAGGCAGAAGAGTTATGTTGATAAGAGGAGAAGAGATTTAAAATTCTCCATTGGCGACTTAGTGTTTGTCAAGATTTCTCCATTAAAGAGCGTGATTCGATTTGGTAGGAGAGGCAAGTTAGCACAAAATTTGTTGGTCCATTCCCAGTTCTCGAAAAAGTTGGGAATTTAGCATATAAAGTTGAATTACCTGACAAGATGGTGGGAGTTCACAACGTATTTCATGTTTCCCAGTTAAGGAAGTTCATGCATGAGCCTAATATGACTATTTCACCGGATCAGTTGGATGACATCGAAGTAGAATCCGAGGCGGTTGGGAATCGCAAGCCGATTCGTATTGTCGAGCACGATACGAAGCAACTTCGAAGGAAGGCGGTGAAACTGGTCAAGGTTCAATGGGACGAGAATGAAAATGACTGTACTTGGGAAATAGATGAGAGTATAAGGGAATCGTATCCAGAACTCTTTGACTGGTAAGATTTTAAATTGCAATTTAGTTATTCTGCATGCTAGGATAGACTTGATGTGTTTGTAATGTATGTCTGATTGTTTGTAAATGGCTGTTAGGCATGCAAGACCCGTTTTATGCTTTAATTAGGGAATTTCGGAGGCGAAATTTCTTAAGGAGGGAGAATGTAATGACCCGCATTCTACATATCATAGGATCATAGAATATTTATTTCATTTTCATACGAAGTCGTATGGTCGTGTAACTTTGGGGAACGACTATTGGGGTCATTTCCCATGTTCACGATTTTTGCCGATTTTAAATGACCATTTTGCCCCTAGCGAATCATGTTTTGCCCATAAATTTTGATTGGTAAGGAGTTTTGACCTGTAACCACTTCCATTGGATTCAGATGGTGGTTTAGCTTTCCGTAGAGTGGTCACATTAGCCAAACGGACTTACTGTTTGGGAGATACGGATGAAATAATGTTTAGAAGGATAAAAACTGCTTAACCGGGCCTAATTAGGGTGATTAGCTAGTAGGCCCATAACCCATTTCGGGATTAGGGTTATGGGGAGGCTGAAATCAATTAGGAAACGATTCTATTTCATTTTCTCAAACGCTTAAAAATTTCTCTAACCTTAACAATGGCCTCCACCATCTAAGATCATCCTAAATTACCTTCTAATCACTAATTAAGAAGATCTACATCAAATCAAGGCAAATCAACACCAAATCAGAGTTGGGTTTCTTTGTTGCATAGGAAAAGTGCCCCATAACGGTAGAGTTTCATATCTAAAGTTTTATTTGTGGTTAAGGTGAGTGATTTGCATTGTTTTTCACTAATAACGGCTAATTAGGTGTGATTAGTGATAATCAGCAAAATTATGGCTCAAAGAAATCTGGAAAAATATGTAGTAATTCTTAAATATTATTTTAGGGCCCTAATAGAAATTTGGGTTAATTTGGTTATGTTTTTCTAATCCTATCATTAGTTATGGTTAAACATGATTAAGGGAAAAATCATGCTTTTTGGGTATGTTGATCCATATTAACATGTTATATTGATGTTTTGGTGTTTATCGATGATTACATATGTTGCTATTACTATTTGGCATGATTTGTAATTGTCTAGCAAAGTTAGAATGGTTGAAAATGCTGTTGTGTGGTATAAAACAATCGCTTGAAAAGTTGCAGGAAACTGTACAAGAACCGGATCAGATTGGATTGCCTCACCCGGTCGTGACACCCTATCTCCGAACTGGCTCACGAAGGAAGGGCGTGAATCGAGCCGCTCGTGAAGCATCCGCCCCAGCTCGCACTAAAGCTACACGACCCGACCCCCTCGCCGAAATGTGTCACGAGCAGGAACCCCGATCCTAACCGATGCCATTCACGAACCGTACCTGCATACCCAAAACGACTCGATGCTTGGAGAGGAGGACCGAACCGGAGCATACATCACGAGCCGAACCAAGCTGAATGGAAGAAGAGCACGAACCGCGAACCATTGCTTCATACGAACCGGACTCAAGTGACGACCACGAACTGAACGGGAGGAGGAAGGCCGAACCGAATGGAAGCTCGTTCCCGAACCGATCCGGAGAAGACCATTAACCTGAGATGCAAAGGTAGTCCAAATGAGAAGTTGTGACTCAGAATCCAGATGGGAACCGACGAGTTAACTTCACGAGTTGGACTTTGCTACGGGACGTGTGCGAAGGGGTTATCGAGGTCTATAGCTTTGACTCACCACCAAGGAACGGATTATTGGCTATGTATCAGTGCAGTGAAGTTATCATAACTTCATGGGGCAGAGTGATTGTAGAAAGGCTATGAGCCAATGTAGTGGTGTTGTCATGACTCTCCATGGGGCAGAGTGGACATAGCAAAGGATTAGTCTCTATGGATCAGTGCAGTTGAGTCATCGCGACTCCATGGGGCAGAGTGATCATAGTAGAGAAATGGGTGATCAAAGTGGTGGATATCGTATGCTTTACGCACAGACTGAGAGATGTGAGGATGAGTGCTATGTTTGATGTTTTCTATCACCATGACATGCACACCCCCTCTCCATTATTTTCACACCATGTGTTAGTGTCGCCGTAGAGTATTGTACATTCTGTTGTGCTAACTCTTTGGTTACAAGTCCAGGTTCAGGTATGGTTATGTATATATGTTATTGTTCTGTTTTACTGCTTATCACTCATACCAGACTTTTGTCTGACCCTGATTTTTATGTCCCTTCTTATTACTCTAGTGCTCTTAAACGGGCAAACTAGAAACAGGTCAGGTGATTTGCACGAGTAGCTGTACCGGAGACAAGTAGGAGGCTCCCACGTATGATATATATATATATATATATATATATATATATATATATATTCTCCCTATGTTGTTGCTAGTCACTACTTTGAGCATTAGTAGTGTACCCCTTTCTTTTGCTTTAGAGATAGTATTTCAAAGTTGTAATTATGTTGGTTTGGATGACAAGCTGTATTTTGGATTTCTGCTGCTACGATGGTTGTGTTTTCAGCTTATGCACTGTCTCGCCTGTTTTATGTCAAAGTTATGTTATTATTATATTTTATCCCATGCGCTGTGAGATATTCTATAGGTTCCTTGTTAGTTTAAATTCCTTTCTTTTCCTTCCTTTGGCGACCATCCCGTGCTAGTCGGGCATTGGCACAACACATTTTCATTGGAAATGTCGACTGGTGCGGGCGGGCCGTCACAAAGGAGATCAATCCCTCCAAATGAGAGAATGGGAAAGTAAACTTTTCCCTCCTCTCTAACCCTCTATTTATAGGATTCTACCAGCCTACTAATGGGCCTTCCCAACTCAGCCCACTAAGGCTTTAAAACCTGAACAACCAACCGTTAAACCTTAAAACAACGATTCCTCCCAAACCACTGAGCCAAATCTTTAATGTAACCACTCTACGGAAAGGCAATCGTCATTTCCTTTCCAATAGCACAAGTCTCATCCTCTGATTCGACCAGAGTCAAAAGTTATCCCCTGTACAAGACTGACAAGGGCAAAGTGGTCACAAACAAAATTGGTAAAAATTATGGATATGTCTTACATCTCAATAAACAACATGCCAAAAGATGAGAATGATCCAACCCTCAGGGAATAAAATAAAAATGTTTTACGATCTTCCGATACGTAAAATGCGGGCTGTTACCAAATGATCTAACAAGAATTAGATCCATAAGTAGATGTGACATGATAAATTAACCACAAGCGAATTAGATCTATAAAGGTAGATCTAGCATGATAATGTTTAAGATCCATAAATGTGACAAGATAAATTAACCACAAGGGAATTAGATATATAAAGGTAGATCTAGCATGATAATATTTAAGATCCACAATTATGACATGATAAATTAACCATAAACGAATTAGATCTATAAAGGTAGATCTAGCATGATAAAATTTAAGATCCACAATTGTTACATGATAAACTAACCACAAGAGAATTAGATCTATAAAGGTAGATCTAGCATGATAAAATTTAAGATCCACAATTGTGACATGATAAACTAACCACAAGCGAATTAGATCTATAAACGTAGATCTTGCATGATAATAATTAAGATCCACAAATGTGACATGATAAATTAACCATGAGTGAATTAGATCTATAAGGTAGATCTAGCATGAATAAATTTAAGACCCACATCATAGTTATGTCATAGATTCTAATAAAGTCCCAATAGATCAGATATGATAAAGATTTAGATCCTAGTCAAAGAATATTATAAATTCACAAATTATGATAGATCTAAAATGATTCAGGCACATGCATATATCCAAATCACGGTCATATCACGTTTACTTTTAATCATTTAAATCTAAAAGTAACTAACTCACAGTGTTTAGATTTTTGGAAGATATAAAAGAAATTGTTGGTGTTGAATCTCATATCCATTGTTGAAACACTTGAATCTTTAAACTTGATTTGTAGAAGAAGAAAGAATTAGACTCAGTTCAGGCACTGACCGCATTTGGCTTCCATTGTTTTTAAAATGGGAAAACAAGAGATATAAGGGTATACTTATAACTGCCAGCCTCCAGAATTCAAATGCCACTTCAGTCCTAGGAGGAATCGGGCTATGGGTCGACACCCACTTGGGTCCGTAAGCCCAAAAACTACTATGGGCGCACTTGGTAGACGCGCCAGTGTAAAAATGCCTTAGCGCACTTGTCAAGTGCGCTAGTTATCCCTGTTTTAATCATCAAACTTCTACCGTTCATAACTTCTTCATACGTTATCCATTTTACGCAAACCAAGTGTCTATCCTGACCAGAATTTCGAGACGGACGCAATGACGTAGTCCTTTCCCTTAATTCTTAACATTATATTAATTATTCTTTAATTTATCTTCTTTGGTGTAGTAGAAATATGGGGTGTTACATTCTTCCTTACTCAAAGGACTTCATCCCCGAAATCTCAAATTTAAGAAAAATGTATCCTACCATCCATCATCCATCTATTCATCCACCAATCACAGGCATCCATTTTCCATAAAATTTTCTAATGCTTATATGAACATATGCAAAGGTGCGTGTATGTCCCAATACTAATGCGGAAGATCAGGCTCAACTACCTCTGCTGTATCGTGTAGAAACTTGGATAATTAAGAAATAAGGAAAAACATCATGAATATCCACACATATGCAAAGTGAGTTGTATGCCTTCGTTGCGAATACCACCAGAGCACCCCATTCAGATATGCTTCACCTAATAAATCCTTTCTCAAGCAGCTCCCCTACTTGCTTGCTAAGCTCCCTCCTTTCTCGTGGAGCCATGTGGCGCACATGTCATGCAACTGGCTTTGCATTGTCTACCAAATATATACGAAAATCGATCTTGTGCATTGGAGTTAAACCCCAAACCTCCTCAAAAACATATGGATACACACGGACTACCACTACATACCATAGATCATCGATAGATGCATCAAGAGATTCTAGGAAGCTAAGCATAACAGACCCTTTTGGGTCACAAGAAATCCCGAGGGTCCTCTTATGGCAAGTCAAAAGTCTAACGACCCTCCCCTCACAATCGAGAATGGCATGGTACATGGTTACCCAATCCATCCCTAGAATCAACCCATAGCCCATGAACACGAGCACATATGTGTCGCACTCGAACTCGATGCCCAATATAGATATCCTCAAACCCCGACAAATCATGGATAAATGAGCCGAACCACTAATGGGGTTTGAGGCAACAACAGGATCCACTACCATACTAGTATTTAAGTGCAGAGATTCAACCATAGAACTAGATATAAATGAATGTGAAGTGTTAGAATCAAAAAGAGTTCTTATAGGATGATTGGAAAGAGAAATTAAACCTTCCACAGAAACTTTCCTACCTTGATCTGAAGCACCGATCGCAAGAGCATGCACTTGCCCTCCAGAAGCTCCTGCCCTTTGACCAAGTCCTTGTTTCTTTGGGAAATCCTTAATAAGATGCCTGACCTCTCCACAATCGAAACAAGCATTCTTCCTTCTTCTGAAATTTTTGCTTACATGACCCACGTGCCCATAATTAAAACTTTTCCTCTTGTCTTGAGCTTTGTCGTTCTTTCTTCACTTCTTTTGTGTTTCCTCAACCTTAGCTTCTTTCTTTCCAGCTTTATCTTCCTCGTGCATTAATGCCATATCATCGAGTCTTACAAAAGTACCTCCCATTGGAATATGGGACATTACTAACCCATGAAGGGGTTCATTTAGTCCTCTAACAAACCACAAGGCCTTCTTATGCAGAGTGTCTACTATTTCCAAACCGAATCTAGCTGGATGGTAGAATTTGTTCACAAATTCTTTAGCAGTCATGTCTCCTTGTTTGAGTGCCAAGAACCTCTCCATTTGCATGCTTTTCTCAGTTTGAGAAAGAAACTTCACTTCAAACCTCTTTCTAAAGTCATCCCAAGTTTCCACCGGATGCCCCGTTTGGGTTACTTCCCACCAGAACTAACCTTCATCCTTCAGTAGCCAGGCAGTCAACTAAATCTTCCTTCGATCTTCCTCTTCAAAGATTACAAACAAGTCCTCAGTCTCCTTGAGCCAATTCCTTGCCTCTACAAATGTCTCGGTTCCATGGAATGGCTTTCCTCCGACAGCATGGAAATCTTTGCAGATCTTGGAAAAGTTTTCTGCACGCGGAGGAGGAGGAGGAACAACGGGTGTAGCTGGGGGAGGAACGTTTCCTAGGCCTTCGGCAGGCACCGTGGCCTCCAGATACCTACGGAACCAGCCTGGTATCGTCAGTCGGGGATATTAGTTTCCCCAGACATGCTAAAAAGAAAAGGAAAAAGATTTAGACAATGGATCGAAGGATATTACATATGGCTTTGGGGAATATGTTTTTTAAAACAAACTTTTCTTTTTGAAAAGTGCTTTCTTTTAAAACCCTTTTGAAAATAATTTTCAAAAACTTTTATCCAATCTAGTAACCTTCAGCTCTGATACCATGTGTGACACCCCACGTCCGTTAGTGTCACTCACTAAGGGAATCCATTAAGTGTCGTGAAGCTTTATAGGTAAACAAAAACAGAAATATTACAAGACAGATATAGAAACAACAGCAGAATTTAACAACTTAATTATTTCAAACATAAATCATAACATCATGGTCCAAAATGTCACAAGTCTGAAACTACAAAAATATGTAGCTTTCTGCCTTGTTCCATCAGATTACATAAAAAGCATAATTCCCCAAAAAGAGACAAAGTTATAGTAGATACAAGAACTTGAGAAATATTTCAGAATCTTCTCCAAGCAAGATGATAACCGAGTCCTGACTAAGCTTGAGAATTCCCTCCTTGAGAACCTAGGGGAAATGGAAGAAAGAAGAGAAAACAAAAAGGGTTAGACATAAAGTCTAGCGAGTCCAGTTACTTTGAGCAAGTAAATAAATAAAAGTAGCACGAAGGCATATAAAGGGGATAAGAGAGATAACTACATAAAAGGCAGGTATGACTAGGTAAACATGATAGGGTGTATATGCTTCCATAATGATTAATTTGCACTACTACTAGTATATCCAGAACGAGATGATCCCCAACATGTATGAAATGATAGACTTAGGAATACATCTGGTGAGAGGTTTTAACCCCATAAAATCCACGGGAAGCCCCAATAATGGACTCCTACATTTACTAGATTCTAGATGTACCCTAACTACTAACCTAACCGATTGGCTCCCCTACTCCATAGATACCCTGTGTTGGCCCCACAGTAGGATGTATCACTTCCTCAAGTGGCAACCCTTCATTTTCAAGATGTGCACAACCATATCTACTGATGTCACAGCGTCTTAATTCCCATAACAAGCCGGACCCATGCACACACATGACTCCGTTTGTTTTCTGCACTGTTGACACCACCCTTCGTTTTGGATCTCTTACAATTGGCCCAGTAAGCGTGCCCTTACTCCGACCTAGTTTGGAGTACTCATTTGATACCTAAATGGGTTATTGACTGAAATGGGTCCCATACACAAGATGATACAAGCTCCCCCTAGGCTTGCATCCCCACTACTTCGATTTCAAGCGGTTATGCCTAACAGTCCAACATGTAAAACAGGTTAAGTTGTCGGGCATATATATGTAAATATTACCCCACTGCACCAAGATTTACTTAACCCTCACTGATCCGAGCAAGTTTATTAACAAAGTTGCATAACCCCAAAGTATAAAATAGGTTATGTTTGTGGGCCTATATATAAATATTACCCCCCCCCCCACCATAAGATTTACTTAACCCACCCATTGTTTCAACCATGTTTACTTAACATCTATTCAAGTTAACATGTTCATACAATCCCTACGGATTCAACAAGTTTAAGTATTCAAGTTCATTACCATGTCCATTTATGGTTATAATGGGCTAGACCTCCCACATTAGACTTACAACTTGTGGATGCTGGATATGCCGGCCGGGTCCGGGCAGACTTCTTCCACAAGTTGGGCCTAACCTCGTGTCTTAGCCCGTCTCGTAGTTGTGCACTTAGACCTCTCACATTAGATTCAACATTGCGGTTACTGGATACGTCGGTCAGGTCCGGGCTGACTTCCACCACAAATGCAATCTAACCTCGTGTCATAAGTGCCATTACATTTTCTAATTACTGTAATCCTAGGCTTTTGAATTATTAATCAATTATTTACACCTATGTCTTTATAGGTGTTCACACGCATTTAACCAATTATATTCATAATGGATTATATGTTCAAATTCATATTTGCCATTCAAGTTATGCTAATTCTAATGTTTTCCCCCGTTCCCAAACAAATGCAATCGCATATATTTGGCGTCATGTCTAGGTAGAAAACAGCCTACCCATAAACAATAAAAGGGAAAGATGACAATAGTGATTATTTTAACAAAAGTGACATAAACATGTAATTGGCATAGTGATAAGGTGGACATATAAAAATAGATTTAGTGAGCATGTGATAATAACACTAGATCTAACATACTAAGGATGTCATAATAGGCATGAATAAATAAGGACTCATATGTCAAATTAATGAAAGATCTAAATTAGCCACAACATGATAAGTACCAAATGATCTAACAAGAATTAGATCCATAAGTAGATGTGACATGATAAATTGACCACAAGCGAATTAGATCTATAAAGGTAGATATAGCATGATAATTTTTAAGATCCACAAATGTGACGTGATAATTTAACCACAAGCGAATTAGATCTATGAAGGTAGATCTAACATGATAATATTTAAGATCCACAATTGTGACATGATAAATTAACCACAAGTGAAATTAGATCTATAAAGGTAGATCTAGCATGATAATATTTAAGATCCACTATTGTGACATGATAAATTAACCACAAGCGAATTAGATCTATAAAGGTATATCTAGCATGATAATATTTAAGATCCACAATTGTGACATGATAAATTAACCACAAGCGACTTAGATCTATAAAGGTAGATCTAGCATGATAATAATTAAGATCCACAAATGTGACATGATAAATTAACCATGAGTGAATTAGGTCTATAAGGTAGATCTAGCATGATAAAGTTTAAGATCCACATCATAGTTATGTCATAGATTCAAAAGTCCCAATAAATCGGATACGATAAAGATTTAGATCCAAGTCATAGAATATTATAAATTCACAAATTATGATAGATCCAATATGATTCAATCACAGGCATATATCCAAATCACAGTAATATCACGTTTACTTTTAACCATTTAAATCTAAAAGTAACTAACTCACAGTATTTGGATTTTAGAAGATAGAAAAGAAATTGTTGGTGTTGAATCTCAGATCTATTCTTGAAACACTTGAATCTTTAAACTTGATTTGTAGTAGAAGAAAGGATTAAACTCAGTTCAGGCACTAACAACATTTGGCCTCCATTGTTTTTAGTATGAGAAAACAAGTGATATGAGGGTACATTTATAACTGCCAGCCTCCAGTATTCGAATGCCACCTCAGCTCTAGGGGGAATCGGGCTACGGGTCAACACCCACTTGGGTCCGGAAGCCCAAAAACTACTATGGGTGCACTTGGCAGGTGCGCCAATGTAAAAATGCCTTGGCGCGCTTGTCAAGTGCGCTAGTTATCCCTATTTTAATCGTAAAACTTCTACCGTTCATAACTTCTTCATACGTTATCTGTTTTACGCAAACCAGGTTTCTATCCCGACCAGAATTTCGATACGGATGCAATGACGTATTCCGTTTCCCTTAATTCTTAATATTAAATTAATTATTCTTTAATTTATCCTCTTTAGTGTAATTGAAATACGGGGTGTTACATATAAGGTGGTCCTTCGTAGATGTAGTTACAACACTCATGTGGCGAGACGATGGTGTCCTATTGAGGAATATATGAAAGATATCACGGGTGGTATCTAGGACCGAGGTTGCCCAAGTGAATGTCGATATATATATATATATATTGACTATTAGTTTCAGTCTGCACATGAGTAAATAGGTATGATTTTCACGCAGAGGCAAGAGAATTGTATAGTAAATGAACCAGATACAACTAAAATGGAAATATTACAGTATATGTAGTGTTACATTTAAAAGTACATAATCTTTCCATTCACTAGAACTTTAGTTCTAGCCTCCTCCTGGAAAAAACCTGCAAATTAGATGGAAGCCAAAGATTATTCAGTTTAGAGACACTTGTTTAGATGGTGTCATTATTGTGGTAAGTATTTAATATTCAATATATTTTAATCATTTCCACTATGAGTTATTCAATTGATTTTTGATATATCTATATTTGTCTTTTTGTAAGATACTAAACAACCAACTCAAGTTTCAATGGACTTGGATTTTAGTATTTTGTGAAAATCCGAAAAGGTTGGTATTTGGGTTGTTCATTAGTATTAGAGCGAGGTTTAGCGGTCCTAAATAGATAGTGAATGAACTTCTTTGGATTTTTAAAATATAAATACATATGCATATACTAAGATCCATAGAGAAAGCCCACTTTTAAAAAAGGAACGACATATGGAAAATTGTAGCAATAGTTTTGTACATCAAGTTTGAAATTATAAAAATCCAAGTTTTATGGGCCATAGATTGGTCGTGGTATATGATGTACACAAAGTTTGTATAAAGTAGAAATTGTATATCTTAGATATTTGGGAATCTGGAGTTATTTCAGATTTGTGAGTAAGGCAGTAGTAACTTAGGAAGAAAGTCAGTAATTGAATCAGCCATATATTTTATGCATGGGTAGTGCTAGTGTAGAAATATATAATCTTTGGAAGTTGCATAAAGTGTCATTGAAGCAAGAGAATGACTATTTGGAAAACTGGTCAGGTAAGGAAGTTGAACACCCACTTTGAGTCTAGCCCAATAATTAGATATTTTTTTAGCTTGAGAAAAGGGGTTATGAAAGTTTCCAAATTTTAAATTTAAAATCTGCAGTTCTAAAATGTTTATTTAGTTAAAAGTAGAGATGGCACGAAAATAAATTTTTGGTATTAGAGCGAATTTATTTTGAGAAAAATACATGTACATGTTTTATGGGGTTAAACAAAATAAGTGGAAAGGGATGCTAGAATTTTTGGAAGTAATTCTAGAAAACTCAGTTTTGTTGAATTGGAAAGAAATTAGAATAGTGTATATGCTTTATTGAAAAAGTTTGGAATAGTGTAATAAAAGTTTTGATGATTACTCAAATTTTACATGAACAAAAATAGAAATTTTCATGAGTAGGATGGGTTGTGACATAGTTTATTTCATTAAGACAAGGAGAATTGCAAGACGTGTTTTATTAACAGATAAGTAAGTAAGTGTATTTGGTTGAAGTAATGGGAACGCATGGTGAAAGAGGTGTACAAAATATAGGTTGAGCACCATATTTTATGCTACTTATTTCAATAAAAAACGAAAAAAAAGTTTTCTTGTTACTTTATAGGAAATGCAAAATCCTCCTTAGAAAGGATTTATAAAAACTTATACTTAGTAGTTGCTCTTAAAAAAATATAAAAAGTGCAGCAATGAGTCATGCATAAAACTTGGGTAGTAATTGTAGAAAGATTTTAAAAACTGAAATTAAACAAGATATGGATTGAAAAAGAGCAAGTCTTCAATTTCTGCAAATAAAAACATAAGTTACAATAGAGAAAAGATTAATGGTCTATGATTATGGCATCACTTCATGGCAAAGTAAAAACTGGACCTATTACGATTATCTAAGGCTCGCTCATAGGGGCTAAGGCAATAAGTAAGGCCCAAGCACGGGGATGGGATAGGAACCCGACCAGATTTTGGGTTTAAGGGTCACTTAGCAGATAGAGAAGAAGATAGAGACTATCTTAGTGATAGATTGGGGGTGCAAGAGGATAAAGTATGGGAATCCTTTAGAAGGGATTTCTAGACTATCATGAAGGTAGTTTCTGAGCTAAAACTAAGTTTAAGATTGCATAGATGTATCCTAAATTAGGATTTTTGTTTTCTTTCCATTTAGCAGTATATATCCATGCATAAGTGTCGTGTGTTGGTTTTTGTAGTAGTCATTATTTATTAGTATAATACTCTTTTTTAGTCTTTCTGTAATGATCACAGAAAAAGAAAGTAAACAATAGGTGTAACTAATAAGAGGCTAACAAAAGAAAAGGAGACACTAAAAAGAAAACCATAAATCTAAGTATAAAGGTAAAAAGGCAAGCGCAGTAATAAGAAATGGAAATTTTAAGAAAAAGGAGAGTCTTCCTTACAAAATTTGGAGAATTTAAAAAGAAAAAATTTCCTATGTAAACTGTGCTTGAAAAAGTAGGATTTTGATAAAACACTAAGAAAAGTTCCAAGTACGAAGAAAATGGTGCGTAAAAGTGAAGCGAAAACACATAAATTTTCACTTTCTACCTTTTTCAAATGTAAGAAATTGAATTTGGAAAATTAGATTAGTCTAAAACTCATATATTAAAAGCCGTGTGGTTGGGTTTTGGTTGCAAATTTTGGTTGAATATGCTTCTATTCAGTAAAAGTGTAGAAAAATTAGACAAAAGTTGTGATGACCGCCCATATCCCCTGCACTAAACAAGTGGAATTGTAATGACCCGTATTTTTCACGGTCGAATAATTAATTTATTTAATTATTAAATATCAATTTGGCGATATCGATAACAGAATTAAATAATAAGGAATATTTAATTAATATTAAATAATAGAATAATATATTATAATGTCGAAATAGTCAGAAATAGTGAAATTCACAATATTGTGTGAATTGGATAGTGTTAGAGATTTGGTTGAGTTTCGATTCGAAATATAATAATGTATATATGGAATCGACGACGTTATAACGTATAGTTTATAATATAATTCTAATCGAGCTCGAAATGGCGTGGCAGTTCGCTATTTGGCGATTTGAACTTCAACTAAATGTACAGAATCCATTTTAAGTCGGATTTCTATGAAACAAGAAACGTTAGGAGTTGGTGAAGTATATTTTTCTAGTGGAAGAGAAAAATTGAGATTTCGTCATGTAGATTTTGAGTTATGTCCAAATTAAATATTCAGAAAAACAGCGGTATATTCGTTTGTGGCCATAACGGTTATTTAAAAATATTTGAATATCGGGTTTGAATTTAGACAGGGTTCTTTTGGGACATAACGATAATTTAATTTTTAGAATTTTACTATGATTTTTAATTAATTAAATATGTGACTTTTTATTTGGAATATTTTCCACCCTGTATCTATATTGTTGGGTTTCACAATATGAGTTAACCTACCGGTATGGATATATTTTTGGAATCGTGGGACATTGCTCGTCTCACTAGCGTTTTTGTTTCTGTCAATGGTGGTCCCTAAATGACAAAATTTTGTATGGCATACGGACCCTAAATAAGCCTAAATAATAATCTCTAACTTCACTAAAACCTAATCAATTCCTCAGATCTAATTACTTTGCGCCGCATTTTCCTATCTCCTAGAAATCGAAAACTCGATCAAAGAAAATCCCCTCTAAAAATCAAATATAAATCCATAAATCACAAATCAAATATATCTGAACTCCTGCTAATGTTCTCTTCGATCTCATATACTTTTTATGAGGTTCGAGCCCCTTTTTCTCGAGACTGAAAACACACGCGAGAGCTTGGGTTGGAGGTTGAGGACTGTTGGAGCATCAATGGTAGAAGAGGAGGTGGCACGGCTAGCAGTACTGGTCTGGTGAACTCTAGTCGTCCATGGAAGTGGGGGTTTGTCGAATGGTGAAAGTTTTAGAGCTGTTGGTTCTCGTGCATTGTGATGATGAAGGACAGTAATGGAGTTCGAAAATTTATGGTGATGGGAACGTGAAGTTTCATGGATAAATTATGGAACATATAGTGGAAGAGGGAGAATTAGAAAGGAGCTACTATTCAGGGGTGATGGGAGTTTTTCGGTTGCTGGAACTATGGTGGTGCTCAGTTGTGATATTTGCGGCAACCTGTCCTCGGAAGACATGCGTGATCTGTACCATAAGTGTGGGGAGAACAACAAACGTTTGAACAATGAGGTATGGGGTTGGGGTTTTGTTGGACATTTTGGTGATGTCGGTTCTGTTTGGATTTAATGAAGGGTGCGGTGTGTTAATGGCTGAGTTCGTGGAGCATGGAGTTCGACAGTTTTGTTGAGGAAGAGGACATGCTGAAAGTGTTTGCTTTGGTGCAAAGTACTGGGGAAAGACGTGAGAAGGGGACGTTGATTTTTAATTGGGTGTGGGCCGGTTTTAAAGTACGAAGCGCAAATTAAAACCCGTAACAATTGAAAGGGGATTAGCAAGGAAAGGGAGCCACGCAGGTTTTCATTTCTGAAATGGAGGGGGAGCAGATGACGGGAAATAGGTTTGAGAGAGAAGCACTATTCACTTTAGGTATGGGCCGATAAGAAATGGGGTGAGGCCCAAGTTAGGCTTAATTCAACTTTAATTCATTGTAAATAACATATTAACTTGCGTAAATCATAACTATTACATACTGTATTAAACATTCGAACGGTCAGATCCGTTGGGATCGTATGGACGAGGACTACACAATGGAACCGACTAGAAGTGAATTGGAGCTCGTTACAATTTATAGCAAAATAATTTGTCCGTCTGAATCAAGCGATGGTTATTGTTATTAACGATGATCGTCCAATGTGAGTAAAACTCACCGACTCTGAACAGTTCTATTTTTATAACGTATATTTAGAACTGATAAATGATGACTGATTGCTGTGTGTTAACTGTTTGGTTGAGTTGCTTGTGTATTGGCTGAAATCATAGACAACGATATATATAAATTGTTAATCAAATAGTGATTCTGTTTAGCATTATATTTCATATTGAAATGAAATCGATGTTAATTATATTGTCTAACATCTGTGATGCAGGGAAACAGGTTGGAGGGGTCCAACTGGGCTCCTCAATATTTATAATACTGTTATGTTCATATATTGTAATATATGATGTGACATATAATCTGTTTGATTATGTGTGTTTAAATGATATCGATCTTTGTGGTTTGGTATATTAAATACCGTAAGAAATACTGGGATGCAGAAAAGGGATTTTCAAAGTAGATTTTGAAAATAAATTATTTATATAAAATTGATGGATTTTATATATAAAAGGAAAAAGGATTTTATAAAAGAAATTAATTATAAAATCAAAAGAATTATAAAAGAAATATTTATTTGTTAAATAAATAGAATTAAAACAGAATATTTATTTAGAAAATAAATAGAATAAAGGATTATTTATTGGGAAAATAAATAAAGGAGTTATTCGAATGTAAGTTATTCGAAAGGAGTTAATCGAACATAGTTAATCAAAATGGAGTTAAACAGAAATTCGAAACTGACTAGAGATTAATAAGTTGAACGTTTTCCTGAGTATCGATCTGATGTTGGTTTCGGCCTTCGGGGTTTATACTTAAGAAGTTGTTCTCTTGTTAGTTTATAGTTAGAGTCTGATAGATGTGGAAGAATAGTGATACGTAATTAAGCCATGGAAACGTTTTCCAGTGTTAATAACATATATTTTCTAAACATAGAAAATAAGGCAATGTGAATATATATATATATATATATATATGTTAAATGATGATTGGTCGATATAATTTCCGTCTGGAAATAATATTGTTGTTTGCACACTTTTCTTTGATAGTTAAATCACAGACTATCAAAGTTTTGACCATTTTTAACGTTGTTAATATGGAGAGACCGGTTGGATTATTATCCGAAGAACCACTCTGTATTGGCATAAGCGTTGCGAATCATATATGCTAAAGATAATTGAAGACGGAGTAAAGTGCAAGGGATGTTGTATAAATCTTAGATAACAATTGCCTAAGATGGATGTACTGAATAGTGCCTTCGGTTTGTCCAGTCCCAAGACAACTTGTATGGAAGAAGGCCTGACCGAGTATATCCAATAGATCGTGTAAGTTGATCTCTTCAAACGTATTCATGTTTGGTGGCGGAGGAATTCGTTTCTCTTAGCTGTGTACCCGTGTTATTTTTGGAGAAACCAATTTGTGATTTGGCAGGTATGACGATGTGACATTCTAAGTGAATGAAGATGTGGCATGCAAAAGATAGGCGTAGCTTCTAGCCTCACATCCGGTAAATGACAGAAATCGGGCAGGCAGCATGGCTATGTAGGTCGCAACTATTAGGGTGTATAATCACCTGATCTAGAGTTTCATTTACTTCTAAAAATCTATTGTTGATGCTGTCCCATTCGAGAAACGGTTGCTGATCCCAACCATTGGTGATATACATTCGATACACTCAAGCGAAATGAGTGGTCGGTCATATGTGGCCGGGTTGCAAGATATTCTTGTTGAACCCAGTGTATTCCTCTCTAGAGGTACACTAGCGAAAGGTGGTTCCATACCTTGTCATAGTTGGAAATCCATTACCCAATAAGTTCTTGTGGTTTTGATTGTATACTATATATGTAGAACGTGAGATGGAAGCATTTTTGCTAGATGATTATTATATTGTGGTTGATAGACATTATTATAATATCAAAAGGTTTTTGATATAAAGATATTTTGGATTCTCATAAGGGAAAAACCCGTTCCCTTATACGGCGTGGTCTTATGAGATATCGTTTACTTGTTCAAACTGTTTTAAACTGTTTTACTCATACCAGTCCCATGACTGACCCGGAGTTTATTTTGTTTTGTTTTCCTAAACTCTTGGGTGCCCAATTTTGTAAGAGCAGTCAAATAGTCGGGATTTACAGATACTTGAAGAGCTGGAGCAGGAGGCTTCAGGATCATATAGCTATTGTTTATTTCCGCTGTGTTGTAAGTGTTGTACTATGATAATGATGTATATTCAAGTACAAAATTATATTTCAAAGTTATGTTATATATATTATATGCTATTCATTCCGCTGTGAGATTCGTGTTACTCTGATGTTGTGTTCTTCTTCTTCTTATATTCTAAGTTTCTATCTTATCTATTCTCACCCTCTAACTTATTTCATTAACCATTCGGTATTTTCGACTCTTGATTTTTGATATGTATTATATATCGAATAATCAAGATCGCAAATTTCCGGGTCGTTATAGGAATAATGCGCTGAAAGGTGTACCGGTCAGCTATGGACGATCATCAGAGTAGGTAAACAACATCGGAACCTGTCGTAACTCACAGAGCGAGGATAAAATATAATAGAACATATACAACAGGTTGTAATAGTGAAGCAAAAAACACTAGACTTTCATAACAACTAGAAAGGGATAACCATACACTTAGAAATAATGTTTATACAAATTTCCTTACTACAACACTTAGAGAATAACAAACAGTGGAAATCCAAACATTATATAGTAGGGAGATAGTACACCAGCCTCCTGCTCGCCTCCGAACAGCTACATCGTCCACATTAAGCAATCACTTGTCACCTGCCACCTACTCCGCCCATCCAAAAATTGATGAACAACCCAAGGTAATACGAGGGAAACATAAAACCTTGAGTCAGACAACAACGTTAGTAAGCGATAAAACAACTAACAAACTTCATCAATAAAGTTTATGAGAATAAGTAGATTAACAAACCAATTTACCAAACACCAGAGAAGAACTCAACTCCCGTCTTCCCCACATCAGACAATGATAGCCTTTACATTAAACAATTCAACCAAGCATCCATGGAAACCAGAACACCCATTCAATCATGATAAAGCACTCATGACATCCAGATTATACATCTTATGTAAACCATTCTAATCGAATTCGACATCCCTTAAGTACAAGCCCCAAAGGCCTAAACCAACCAGATAAGCACCCAAGGAACGTTTCCTTAAACGTTGGACAATCTACATGAGATGGTACAAACAGAACATCCAAACAATCAAATATCCATGACTAACTCTGGCTATCACCGTCTATCCTGCTTTGAAACCATCGTTAATCTTATGACGGCTAAACTTGCAATATGTTAAGGGCTAATGGTAACCCCAGTTCTAGCATAAACTCCATACGCCTTTCGACGATACGCATGCATGTCCAACCTCGACAACTAGGCCTTTCAATGATGCCCAAGGTACTCGACCTACAACCAGTCTTTTAGGTGCCCATATCGTACCCCTTCTTTGAGCATGCTAGAACTTATGACAACGATAATCTCTAGGCCTTTGCATCTCTAACCATCCAACCCGATGACTTTTCATAGCTCAAGCAACCTTCTCTAGCAACCATTATCCACCAACTCACGACCTTTGAGGTGTCACCTCATTTGTTGTTCTACATAGATCAACGAACACCTTTCAACATTTCGAACCTTCCTACTTGAATTTACATCAAAGTCACAACCTCACAAAGCCAAATTACATCACTACACTACGGCTAGGGTTCAGGGGCTTGCCCCCAAATATTTTTCTAGGCCCTTGGCTCAAATGTGGATTGTACCCAAAAAGTAAAATTTTCAGAAAGTACCCTATTATGCGCAACCAACCCAGAGAAGACTGACCCCCTTTCCTAACACACGAGACCGACCGACCTAAAGAAGACCGACCCGAACAACCTCTCTTTTCTTGCTTCCTAGGCTATGACCGCTCCAGCATTGAACAACCGACCCTTCTCCAGAAAGTCAGACCGACTGGCCCTACATGAGGAAGCACGACTGACCCATGCACCCATAACACGAACGAACGACCACTCTTTCTGGGGTATGACCGACCCGACTTGTGGCCAACCCCTCCTTGCGCTTCCACCTTCTCGATCGACCACCTTCTCGACCGATCCATACTCAACCGACCCCCTATACTCGACCGGCCCTGTCTTGTCTTGTTCTCCAAGACATTTTACAACCCAACCACATCTGCATGACTGACCCCTCCTTTTGCTCGACCGACCAGGGCTTGCATGACCCAAAACCTAGACAGATCCAATTCTTCCTCGAATTCAACCAAAACTACGCCAAACGACCAGTTCGACGAAACCAACTCACCCGATTCATCGAGTACGACCACAAGCATGTTATGAAGTAAATAACAACATGAAAATGACTATTTCATCAAAATCATACAATTTTCATAGAAATCATGTTAAATGAACATATGATCTAACTAGCATAAACATATGAAATAGCATAAGAATTACCTGTTTAAACTTGTTAACTTAGATCCTAGGGAGATTCATATGAAAATGGATATACCAAGGTATAGTCTATGGAAAACACTTGAATTTGATGAAAAACATGATCAAACATTCATATACTTCATTGTATTCATGTGAGAGATGCAAATCACTCACTAATTCTACAAATCATAGCAAAAAACAATGAATTGAGATTCTGACAATTAGCAATTCGAACCAAACCCCTTGATCCGATGAATTTTCACTTCAATTGATGTAGATCTGGCCCCAAATAGTGTAGATCTTCGATTTCCTTCCGTTAGATTTTGATTTTAATGGTAGAATGGTTTTAGAGGAAGGAGGAACATAGGCCACCAAATGAGAGAATAGAGAAACTAAACCATTTCCCATACCTCCCACCCCTATTTATACCCTTCCACTGGCCCACTAATGGGCCTCTTCAAATTAGCCCATTAAGGCTTTACAAACCCGAATAGCCAACTGTTAAACCTTAAAACAACGATTCCCCCCAAACCGCTGAGCCAAATCTTTAATGTAACCACTCTACGGAAAGGCAATCACCATTTCCTTTCCAATGGCACAGGTCTTACCACCTGATTCTACCTGAGTCAAAACTTATATCATGTACAAGACTGACAGTGGCAAAATGGTTACAATCAAAATTGGTAAAAATTATGGACATGTCTCACATCCCCATAAGCAACATATTAAAATATGAGAATGATCTAACCCTCAGGGAATAAAATAAAAATATTTTACGATCCTCCGATATGTAAAATGCGGGCTGTTACATTCTCCCCCCTTAAAAATTTCACCGCCGAAATTTGAAGCAAACACAATAATTCTGCATACCTATCATCCAAGAGAAGCCAATACTATCATCCAACTAGCAACCATTAAGCCATGCATCCATAGCCTTATCCTAGCACAAAGAATTCTATCAAACAAAAATAAGATACAATGATATAATGATGATATGATATCAAAGGGTCTTACCGACGAAGATTTCTGGATGAGTCACCTTCATGCTCTCTTCCTTCTCCCACGTACAATCGTCGCCATCTTCACTCCATTATACCTTGACTAGCTTAACCGTCCTTCTCCTAAGTTTTTTCGTGTCATTTCCCTCAACACGAATCGGTTTACGAGGTTTCAGAACTGTGGTTTCTACTTCTAGGTCTTCGTACTGCTCTGGAGAAACCACCACATTCAAATCGTGCACGAGCTTCCGTAGAAACGACACATGGAAGACATTATGCGCACTCGACATCTTCTATGGTAACTCCAATCTATATGCGAGCTTTCCTATTCGCTCGACTATCGGAAATGGTCCAACAAACCTAGGAGCTAACTTTCCTTTATTTCTGAATCTAAACATATGCTTCAACGGTGAAATCTTCATGGAAATCATATTGCCAACATCGAATTTCAAATCTTTTCGACGTTTATCGGTGTAGCTCTTATTGCGATCTTGGGCCACCTTCATTCGTTGTTGAACGATCTCAATACAATCCGAGGTCTCTCTAATTATCTCAGGCCCAAGTATAAACTTATCTCCAGATTCTAGCCAACATGTTAGAGAATTGCACGGTCTACCATACAACGCCTCGTATTGTGCCATCCCAATGCTCGACTGGTAGCTATTTTTATATGCAAACTCAACTAGATGTAGATAGTCTTCCCATGATCCCCCAAAATCCAACACATAAGCTCTTAGGAGATATTCCAAAACCCGGTTAACCCTCTCTATTTGACCACCAGATTGGAGATGGTAAACCGTACTTAAGCACAACTCGATTCCCAAAGCTTCTTGCAAACTTTTCCAGAATCCACTCATGAACAATGGACCTCGATCACTTACTATACTCTTTGGGGATACCGTGGAGTCGAACTATACATTTCACATAAATTTCAGCCAACTTCGATGTCATCCTAGTCGACATGACAGGAATGAACCTTGCACTTTGGGTCAAGCGGTCCACGATGACCCAAATTCCTTCGTTTCCTGCCCTAGTTCTAGGTGTCCATCGACAAAATCCATCGATATCTGCTCCCACTTCCATGTAGGAACTTCTATTGGCTGAAGCAAACAACTCGGCTTCTTTTGCTCAGCTTTCACCAACTAACAGTTCATGCATTTGGAAATGAACTTTCCAATATCTCGCTTCATCCCCTCCTAATAGCAGACTCGCTTCATGTCCTAATACATCTTATTACCACCGAGATGAATTGTCAACTTTAAGTGATGACATTCCCTTAGAACCTCATCTCTCATTCCGTCAATACCAGGAACAACTAATCATCCTTGCTTTCGAAGCCAACCTTCTCGATCGATTTCGAACTCTTTATTCTCTGGTTCCAGTTTCTGGATAAACTAGACATGCTTTGCATCTTTCTTTTGGCTCTCGCCAATCTTTTCGATAAGAGTAGGTCTTATTGATAAGCTTGCCAACATTTTAGGTTCCAATTCACATCATGGCCTGAAATAGAATCTTTCCAAATACTCGAGGCTCTTCCATTTCAAAAACATCGCCCCCAAATTTGTGTGCCTTCGACTCAACGCATCTGCCACTGTGTTACCTTTACCAGGAGTATAGGCTATGCTGAAATCATACGATGCCAAAAACTCTAGCCATCGTTGCTACGAAGATTCAAATCCTTTTGGGAGAAAAGATACTTCAATGACTTGTGATCCGTAAACAACTCGAATCAAACTCCCAATAGGTAATGTCTTCGCATCTTCAGAGCAAACACAATCGCCGCCAACTCTAAATCATGAGTTGGGTACTTTCTCTCATGCAGCTTCAGTTGTCGACTCGCATAGGCAACAACCTTATCCTTTTGCATTAATACTGCTCCTAACCTAGTGCCACATGCGTCGGCATACACGATCATCTCTTCATTCCCACTTGGAACGGTCAACACAGGGCACTCACCAGTCTTTCTTTGAATGCAAAATGCTTGTTCACACTTCGCATCCCATGTGAACACTTGGTTCTTCTTTGTCAGTCCTGTCAATGGTGCAGCTATCTTTGAGAAGTCCTTGATAAACCGTCAGTAACAAACAACCAATTTATGACGGCCCGCCCTGCACCAACCGACATTTACTCCAAAAGTGCGATGTACACATGTCCAATTGGC
The DNA here is from genome assembly GCA_030737875.1 of Allium sativum. Taxonomy (NCBI): domain Eukaryota; kingdom Viridiplantae; phylum Streptophyta; class Magnoliopsida; order Asparagales; family Amaryllidaceae; genus Allium; species Allium sativum. The sequence continues at coordinate 384,326,494 of CM060916.1, read as the reverse complement.
ACGGGACAGTCGTCAGAAGGAAAGAAAGAAGATGAAGAATCAATAAAGAACCTGTAATATGTCTCACAGCGCATGAAATAAAATATAATCATAACATATACTTGGCATAAAACAGGTGAGATGCATAAGCTGAAAACAAACTATCATAGCAGCGGAAGATCCAAATACAGCATATGTTCCACAACTTCATTATTACAAATTTTAAAACTGTCTCTAGAGCAAGATAAGGAAGGTACACTACTAATGCCCAAGTAGTGACCACCAATGACACAGGGAGAATATCTATATATATATATATATATATATATATATATATCATACGTAGAAGCCTCCTGCTCGCCTCCGGATCAGCTACTCGAGCATCACCAGCTAACCTATCTCTAGTCTGCTCGTTTAGGAGCACCCAGAGTAATAAGAAGAGACATAAAACTCTGGGTCAGACAAAAGTCTGGTATGAGCGATAAGCAGCTAAACAGAACAATAACAGGTATACTAAACCATACCTGAACCTGGACCTGCAACCAAAGAGTTAGAACTACCTACTGTAAAACACTCTAAGGTGCCACTAACATATGGTGTACAAGCATACGGGGGTGGGGGTGCGCATGTCATAGTGATGGCAAGCAATCAAGCATAGCAACTATCCTCACATCGCTCACTCGGTGCGTAAAGCATACGATATCCAGCACTTCGATCACCCAATACTTTGCTATAATCACTCTGCCCCATGAAGTCACAACAGCTTCACTGCACTGATCCATAGCCACTAATCCTTCGGTATGTCCACTCTGCCCCATGGAGTCGTACACACCCCACTACACTGGCTCATAGCCTTACTAATCCTTTATTATGTCCACTCTGCCCCATGGAGTCACAATGGCTCCACTGCTCTGGCTCATAGTCTTACTACGATCACTTTGCCCCTCGAGTCACGGTGACTCTACTGCACTGATACGTAACCCATCATTCCTTTTCAGTGGTGAATTGAAGTTATGAACGTCGACAACTCCTTAGCACATGTCCTGCAGCAAAGCCCGATCATGAAGTGAACTCCTTGGTTCCCAAATGGATCCTGAGCTCTAACTTCCATTTGGACTACCTTTGCATCTCGGGTTATTGGTCATCATCGGATCGGATCGGGTCTCCTCACGGCCATCGGTTCGGTTCGGCCTTTAGTTTTCCCCACTGGATCGATTCATGCCAAGCTTCTTCGGATCGGATCGGAGGGTGCCATCGGGTTCCGGTCGTGCTCCATGTTCCAGCTCGTGGCGGTTCGGATCGGAGTACTTTGGTGGATCGGGTCGGAAAACTCCAGGTGGATCGGTCCGGTCATGATCTCCTTTAAGTTTCCAGTCAGCTCGTGGCATGCAGGCTCGGTTCGGATGCAAGAGACCGGATCGTGGATGGGCCACACAAACGGTTCTGTTCGGACCTCCCCATCCGATCTGATCCGGTCCCTGTCTGCTTCCTGCATTTTGTTCAGCGAGTTGTTTACGCCATTCGACATCGTTTTCGACCACTCTAACTATCCTAATCATTCACAAAGCATACCACAAAGTCATAGCAACAAAAAGAAGTGACCTCAAATACCAAAACATCAATATGATAAGTTAAAATGGATCAAACATAGCCAAAACCCCATATTTTCCATTAAGCATGTTCAAGCATAATTAATGATAGGATTAGCAAAACTTAACCAAATCAAACCCAATTTCTAACAGAGGTCTAAAACATTATTTAAGAATTTGTAAATATTTTTCCAGATTTTTAACATGCATAATTTCGTTAATTAACACTAATCACCCTAATTAACTGTTATTAGTGTAAAAACGATGCTAATCACTCACCTTAGACACAAAAAAACCTTAGATCTGAAATAAATCTCTGATATGGCGTGAATACCAATGCTAAACAGCAGCTTTAGTCTTGATTTGGTGAAGATCTCCCTTGATTTGATGTTGCTAAGCTTAATCCTTAATTAGAAAGTGATTTGGAGGTGATTTAGAGATTGGAGGCCATTTTTAGGGTTTCTAAGAGGTAAGTGGAGGCTAGAAAACTGAAATGGAATGAAACCCTAACTCTTTTCAGTCTCCCCATAACCCTAATCCCGAAATGGGTTATGGGCCCATTCACTAATCACCCTATTTGGCCCAGTTAAGCAGTTTTTCACCTTTCAAACCTTATTTCAGCCATTTCTCCCAAACGGTAAGTCCGTTTTCCACATGTGACTCTACGAAAGGTAAACCATCATCCGAAGCCAATGGAAGTGGTTTCAGGTCAAAACTCCTTTCCAATCAAAAGTTATGGCCGAAACAAGATCAACTAGGGGCAAAACGATCATTTAAAAATCGGCAAAAATCATGAACATGGGAAATGACCCCAATGGTTGTTTCCCAAAGCCACATGACCATACGACTTCATATAAGAAAGAAATAAACATTCTACGATCCTCCGATGCGTAGAATGTGGGTTGTTACATTCTCCCCTCCTTAAGAAATTTCGCCCTCGAAAATCCCTAACCAAAACACACCAAGGGTCCCGCATGCCTATCAGCCATAAAACAACAATCAAACATGCAAAACATGCAAAACAAGTCTATCCTAGCATGTGAAATAACTAAATTGCAAAGTTAATCTTACCAGGCAAAGAGTTCTGGATACGTCGTCCTAATGCTCTCCTCTGTCTCGCAAGTACTGTCATTCTCGTTCTCGCCCCACTAAACCTTGACTAGCTTCACTGCTTTCCTTCAAAGTTGCTTCGTATCGTGCTCGATAATACGAATCGGCTTGCGGTTCCCAACCGCCTCGGGTTCCACTCGAGGTCCTCTAACTGATCAGGTGAAATAGTCATATTTGGGTCGTGCACGAACTTCCTTAGCCGGGAAACATGAAATATGTTGTGAACTCCCGCCATCTTCTCGGGTAAGTCAACTCTATATGCCAAATTCCCAACTTGTTTGAGAACCGGGAATGGGCCAACAAATCTTGGTGTCAATTTTCCTCTCCTGCCAAATCGTATCACGCTCTTCAACGGAGAAATCTTGACAAACACCAAGTCACCAACGGAGAATTTTAAGTCTCTTCTCCTCTTTTCAGCATAACTCTTCTTCCTATCCTGGGCAGCCTTCATCCGTTGTTGAATGATCTTAATCTTATCTGAAGTTTCCCTTACCACATCTGGTCCAAGCACAAACTTCTCACCGGTCTCTATCCAACATGATGGTGAGTTGCACGGTCTTCCATACAAAGCTTCATATGGAGCCATACTGATACTGGATTGGTAGCTATTATTATATGCAAACTCTACTAGATGCAAATGGTCATCCCATGATCAACCAAAATCCAATATACAAGCTCTCAAGAGATCTTCCAATATACGATTCACCCTCTCTGTCTGACTATCGGTTTGAGGATGATACGCGGTACTAAGATATAATTCTGACCCTAGTGCCTCTTGTAAGCTCTTCCAAAACCCACTAGTGAACAATGGGTCTTGGTCACTCACAATGCTTTTAGGTACTCCATGAAATCTCACTACCCACTTCATATACAGTTCTGCTAACTTAGCTACCGTTCTGGTCGATTTGACTGGTATAAATCTTGCACTCTTGGTCAATCGATCCACAATTACCCAAATGCTATCATGTCCTAATTTAGTCCTTGGTAAACCATCAATGAAATCCATCTAGACTTGCTTCCATTTCCATTCGGGAATTTCTAATGGTTGCAACAAACCACTAGGCTTCTTTTGCTCGGCTTTAACTAGCTGGCAATTCATGCACTTGGATATAAACTTCCCAACGTCTCTTTTCATCCCTTCCGAGTAGTAAGTCTGCTTCATGTCTCGATACATCTTATCCCCACCGGGGTGTATAGTCAGTTTTGAGTGATGACATTCCCTAGGCACTTCATCTCTCAAACCATTCACGTTGGGTACAACTAGTCTTCCATTCTTTCGAAGCCACCTTTCTCGATCAAGCCCATACAAATTCATCTCCTCACCGTCAATATTCATCTCTAACTTGGATATGATTTCCAATAGATTAGGATCGTCCCTCTGACTGGAACCAATCCGCTCAATCAAAGTGGGTCTGATCGTCAAACTAGCTAACATCTCTGGATCCAATTCGCACTTTGGCCTGAAATCATACCCTGTGATATACTCCTGTTGCTTCCATTCAAGAAACATAGCCCCTAAACTGGCATGTCTCCTACTCAAGGCATCGGCTACCGCATTGCCTTTCCCAGGTGTACATGTGATATCAAAATCATATGAAGCCAAGAATTCTAACCACCTCTGCTGACGGAGATTCAGAACCTTCTGAGAGAAGAGATACTTTAACGTTTATGATCGGTGAACGACTCAAATCTCTCTCCCAAGAGATAATGTCTCCACATCTTCAACGCGAACACGATCGCTGCCAGTTCCAAATCATGGGTAGGATACCTTTTCTCATGCGGCTTTAGTTGCCGACTAGCATAAGCTATAACCCTACCTCCTTGCATCAATACAGCACCTAGTCCGGTACCACAAGCATCCATATATACCATCATCTCTTCATTCCCTTTAGGAATGACTAACACTGGCGCACGCGTCAACTTTTCTTTTAGACTCTTTAATGCATTCTCACACACTTCGTCCCAGACGAAGGCTTGATTCTTCTTAGTCAACTGAGTCAACGGTGCTGCTATTTTTGAGAAGTCCTGGATAAACTTACGATAATATCTAGCTAACCCCAAGAAGCTTCTTACGTCTGTTGCATTCTTGGGCGTAGACCAATCCTGTACCGTAGCCACCTTCGCAGGGTGCATGGCAATACCGTTTTCTAAAACAACATGGCCCAAGAATCTCACTTCCCTCCTCCAGAAGTGACACTAAGAAAATTTTGCTTTCAATTGGTGTTTTCTCAGCACCTCCATCACTATTCTTAAATGTTCCTTGTGTTCTTCCTCTGTCCTCGAATAGAACAAAATATCATCCACGAACACAAGGAAACACTTATTCAACTGATCTCTGAATACCCTATTCATAAGATCCACAAAATATGCTGGGGCATTGGTTAGCCCAAATGGCATGACCAACCACTCATAAAATCCAGACGGTGTCCGAAATGCCGTTTTAGCTATACTCTCAGCTTCCACTCTAAGCTGATGAAAACCTGTCGCGAGATCCAACTGAGAGAATACTCTCACGCCACTCAATTGATCAAATAAATCATCTATCTGCGGTAGAGGATACTTATTCTTCCTCGTTACTTTATCCAACTCGCGGTAGTCTGCACACAAACGAAGGGAACCATCCGCCTTGGTAGCAAACACAACTGGTGCTCCCCATTCAGAAACACTCCTTCTGATAAATCCCTTCTTCAAAAGATCGCTGACTTGCACCTCGAGCTCTCGCTGCTCCCTTGGTGCCATACGACGAAGTGGCATCACTATAGGTCTGGCATCTTTCACTAAATCATACGGAACTCAATCTCTCGGTGTGGTGGAAGCCCGGTAACTTCCTCGAAGACGTCCGGATACTGGCCAACCACGAGCACATCTGATAACTCATTATGTGGGATGTCGAGGAAATTTATAAAACTAGCCATTACCCCATCACTAGGTAGACTACCAAACACTACCCTCCGCCCATCGTCCGCCCTAATTGTCACCAAAAAGCACTCACAGTCTACCACCACCCCGTATCTTTGGAGCCAATCGACCCCCAATATAATGCCATACCCAGTAAAGCCCAAAACAATGCAATCACAAACAAACATGCATCCAGGACTCGATAAGACCAAATTTCGGCAAATCATACTAAGGTTAGTCGAACCACCAATCAGGTTCGTCACAACCAATGGTCTATCAACTATCTCGGGTTCCAGTCCCAACCTATCTACCAGGTCACTAGATATGAAGGAACGGAAAGCCCCAGTATCAAACAAAACTCAAACAGGTACATCAAGAATAGAAAGCATACCTTGAATGATGACATTCTTTCCTTTCTCCGCCGTAGTTGGGGCATTCGACGAAGAAGGAATAACACTGATAGCATATGCTTTCACAATCTGCTTCTCCTTAAGAGGTTGTGGACATTTATCCTTATGATGTCCCACTTGGCCACAGTTGTAGCACTTCCTATCCACTGGCTTGGCCCGACATTCTTTGGCATAATGACCCTTCTTACCACAGCTGAAGCACTCAATGTCTTTCTTGCTCTTTTTCTGGCCATCCTTAGTTTGGTTCTGCTTCCTCTTGTTCTGAGTGTTATTCTTGCCTCCACCGCCTGCTTGAGGCTTCAGCCCTTCTGCAGATGCAACCTCAGTCTTTGGCTTAGGGTAAAGACTCTCTGATGTCAAAGCTTTCCCTACAATCGATTCAATAGTCTCATCGATGTGGTTGATAAGCCTTTCCCCCAAGTATCCATCCAAACCAGTAATGAACTTTTCATTCTTCTTCTCAGGGGTATCGATAAGGGGTAATCCATACTTCGACAACGTGTCGAACTCAGCAATATAGTCTGAGACTGCCCTACCATTTTGCTTAAGCTCCAAGAACTTCCTAAACAATTCCAACTTCTGAGCAGCTAGGATAAACTTGTCGCTAAAGCGAGCCTTAAACTGATCCCAAGTAACCTGATCCTCTGGAGTGGCTATCTTAATAGCATTCCACCAATTCATCGCTCGCCCTTGTAGCTGACGAGACGCTAGCCTTCTTTTCATCGCATCCTCGATACCCAAGTCATCAAAGATTATGATCACAGTAATCCAACCAATCCTGAACATCGTGGCCGACTCTGTTCCGTGGAACGGCTTCCCACCAAGCTTAGTGTAATCCTTGCATAACTTGGCGAAATCGGCCCTAGGCGCCTGCGCTACTGGACCACCACCATTATCGGCATTGGGAACTGCTCCCTGAACATCCCTAAGCATCTCTCTCATGAAGTCAGTGAACATCGTCCTCATGTCAGAAGCATTCCCATTATTGGCCCCCCTACCAGCACCCCTCGTGTCTCGACTCATCGTTCAATCTGTAAAGAGAAAACGATGAACTATCTCCATAGTGGTGCTAGTGCAGTACGATTTCATCCTTATACAACTAATAGTATATGTATATATATAGCTTTTGAAAACCAAAGTAATCACAAATACACACTCTCATATACGTACTATATCTCCCTAGTGTCTTTTCCTAGGTTAACTACGCAACCTAGAGCTCTGATACCAAATGTGACGACCCGCCCTGCACCAACCGACATTTACTTCAAAAGTGCGCTTTACACATGTCCAGTTGGCACGGGACGGTCGTCAGAAGGAAAGGAAGAAGATGAAGAATCAATAAAGAACCTGTTATATATGTCTCACAGTGCATGGAATAAAATATAATCATAACATATACTTGGCATAAAACTGGTGAGATGCATAAGCTGAAAACAAACTATCATAGCAGCGGAAGATCCAAATACAAGTTATGTTCCACAACATCATTATTACAACTTTTAAAACTGCCTTTAAAGCAAGATAAGGAAGGTACACTACTAATGCCTAAGTAGTGACCACCAACGACATAGGGAGAATATCTATATATATATCATACGTGGAAGCCTCTTGCTCGCCTCCGGATCAGCTACTCGTGCATCACCAGCTAACATGTCTCTAGTCTGCTCGTTTAGGAGCACCCAGAGTAATAAGAAGAGATATAAAACTCTAGGTCAGACAAAAGTCTGGTATGAGCGATAAGCAGCTAAACAGAACAATAACAGGTATACTAAACCATACCTGAATCTGGACCTGCAACCAAAGAGTTAGCACTACCTACTGTACAACACTCTAAGGTGCCACTAACATATGGTGTACAAGCATACGGGGGTGGGGGTGTGCATGTCATAGTGATGGCAAACAATCAAGCATAGCAACTATCCTCACATCTCTCACTCAGTGCGTAAAGCATACGATATCCACCACTTCGATCACCCAATACTTTGTTATGATCACTCTGCCCCATGAAGTGACAACGGCTTCACTGCACTGATCCATAGCCACTAATCCTTCGCTATGTCCACTCTGCCTCATGGAGTCATACACACCCCACTGCACAGGCTCATAGCCTTACTAATCCTTTACTATGTCCACTCTGCCCCATGGAGTCGCAATGGCTCCACTGCACTGGCTCATAGTCTTACTACGATCACTTTGCCCCTCGAGTCACGGTGACTCTACTGCACTGATACGTAGCCCATCATTCCTTTTCAGTGGTGAATCGAAGTTATGAACATCGACAACTCCTTAGCACACGTCCCGCAGCAAAGCCCTATCATGAAGTGAACTCATTGGTCCCCAACTAGATCCTGAGCTCTAACTTCCATTTGGACTACCTTTGCATCCCGGGTTATTGGTCATCATCGGATCAGTTCGGGTCTCCTCATAGCCATCGGTTCGGTTTGGCCTTCAGTATTCCCCACTGGATCGATTCGTGCCAAGCTTCTTCGGATCGGATCGGAGGGTGCCATCGGGTTCCGGTCGTGCTCCATGTTCCAGCTCGTGGCGGTTCGGATCGGAGTACTCTGATGGATCGGGTCGGAAAACTCCAGCCGCATCGGTCCGGTCGTGATCTCCTTCAAGTTTCCAGTCAGCTCGTGGCATGCGGGCTCGGTTCGGATACAAGGGGCGGATTATGGATGGGCCACACGAACGGTTCAGTTCGGACCTCCCCATCCAATCTGATCTGGTCCCTGTCCACTTCCTGCATTTTGTCCAGCGAGTTGTTTACGCCATTCGACGGCGTTTTCGAACACTCTAACTATCCTAATCAATCACAAAGCATACCACAAAGTCATAGCAACAAATAGAAGTGACCTCAAACACCAAAACATCAATATGATAAGTTAAAATGGATCAAACATAGCCAAAACCCCATATTTTCCCTTAAGCATGTTCAAGCATAATTAATGATAGGATTAGCAAAACTTAACCAAATCAAACCCAATTTCTAACAGAGGTCTAAAACATTATTTAGGAATTTATAAATATTTTTCCAGATTTTTAACATGCATAATTTCGTTAATTAACAATAATCACCCTAATTAACTGTAATTAGTGTAAAAACGATGCTAATCACTCACCTTAGCCACAAATAAACCTTAGATCTGAAATAAATATCTGATATGGCATGAATACCAATGCTAAACAGCAGCTCTAGTCTTGATTTGGTGAAGATCTCCCTTGATTTGATGTTGCTAAGCTTAATCCTTGATTAGAAAGTGATTTGGAGGTGATTTAGAGGTTGGAGGCCATTTTTAGGGTTTCTAAGAGGTAAGTGGAGGCTAGAAAACTGAAATGGAATGAACCCTAACTCTTTTCAGCCTCCCCATAACCCTAATCCCGAAATGGGTTATGGGCCCATTCACTAATCACCCTATTTGGCCCGTTAAGCAGTTTTTCACCTTCCAAACTTTATTTCAGCCATTTCTCCCAAACGGTAAGTCCGTTTTCCACACGTGACCACTCTACGGAAAGGTAAACCATCATCCAAAGCCAATGGAAGTGGTTTCAGGTTAAAACTCCTTTCCAATCAAAATTTATGGCCGAAACAAGATCAACTAGGGGAAAAATGATCATTTAAAAGTCGGCAAAAATCATGAACGTGGGAAATGACCCCAATGGTTGTTTCCTAAAGCCACATGACCATACGACTTCATATAAGAAAGAAATAAACATTCTACGATCCTCCGATGCGTAGAATGCGGGTTGTTACACAATCCAAGGAAACTTTTCACATCTGTCGCATTCTTAGGTTTATCCCAGTCCTGGATTGCTGCTACTTTAGTGTTGTCAACCGCTATCCCATTTCTGGATACTATATGGCCTAAGAACCTCACTTCACTCTTCCAGAAGTGACACTTTGAAAACTTAGCTCTCAATTGATGCTTTCTCAAGATTTCCAACACAACTCTCAAGTGTGTCTTGTGTTCTTCCTCCTTTTGAGAGAAAACCAGATTATCATCCATGAATACAAGCACAAACTTTTTCAACTGATCTCTTAAAACTCTATTCATAAGGTCCACAAAGTACGCTGGCACGTTAGTCAACCCGAATAGCATCACTAACCATTCGAAGAATCCGGATGGTGTCCTAAAAGCAGTCTTTGGTACACTTCCTTTGCCACCCTTAGCTGGTGAAATCCCATTGCCAAATCCATCTAAGAAAACACTTTGGCTTCGTGAAGCTGATCGAACAAGTCATCAATCCTTGACAACGGATACTTGTTCTTCTTAGTCACCCTTTTCAGCTCATGGTAGTCCACACACAATCTCAACGAGCCATCTACCATGGTTGCAAACATGACCGGTGCACCCCATTCGAAAACACTTCTTCGAATGAATCCCTTCCCGAGAAGGTCACGAACTTGCACCTCCGACTCTCGATGTTCCTTAGGCGCCATCCGCCTGAGAGGCATAACGATTGGTCTAACACCCTCGGTCAAATCGATCCTAAACTCAATCTCTCGATGCGGCAACAACCCTTTGACCTCATCAAAGACATACTCATACTCATTAGCGATCAGCACAGATGACAAGTCTTCTTGTGGAATCACAAGCGAATATAGATAGCTCATGAAGACACCATCTTCGGGCTTACACCTAATCAACACTTTTCACCCTTCCACATTAACGACTTTCACCTCTAGCTTCTCACAATTCACTCTTGCCGCATGCCACTTGAGCCAATCCATGCCCAAGATGATCCCAAACAAAGAGAAGTTAAGAACCAAGCAATCATGCATAAAAGAGAAACCATGACTTGACAACGCTAGACCACGACACAACATGCACAAACTGGACAAACCCCCAACCGGGTTAGTCACGATCAATGGTTTATCACAAATCTCAGGTTCCAAACCCAAGCGGCACACAAGCTCATTACAAATGAAAGAATGCGATGCTCCAGTATCGAACAACACATGAACTGAAATAGTACCTTGAACAATGACACCCTTTCCCTTATCCTCTACAGTACGAGCTCTTAAAGAAGATGGCACGACTTCCAAAGCATATGCCTTCACGATCTGCTTTCCCTTGGCCGATTCTGGACAGTTCTTCTTCTCATGCCCAGGCTTTCCACACTTGACGCACTTCTTCTCAGCTTTTGGATTCTTGCACTCATTCGAGTAATGACCCTTCTGTTGGTGGTTAAAGCAAACCACCACACTCTTAAGCTTCTTCTGGCCATCCTTTCCTTTTTGTTGTTGCTGCTTCCTCTTTTTATTATTCATACCTTATTGTGGTTTCTAAACTTCCTTGGTTGCAGCAATAATATTTGCTTCCTTAGGAAACAAGCTCTCATGGCAAACAACTTTTTCCACAATCTTCTCAAATGGATCATCAAGATGATCCACCGGCGGCCTTCCAGTGTAGGTATCCAGCCCCATAACAAACTTCTTGTTCTTCCGATATGGTGTATCAATGTATCAACGAGCATATCTGGACAAGGCCTCGAAATCAGAAACATAATCAAGCACAGAAAGACCGTTCTATTTTAGTTCTACGCTTCTTGAATAGAGCGGATTTCTGAGCAGTGGGGATAAACTTCATCTCAAATTTAACTTGGAATTGCTCCTATGAAATCTCTTCCATTGGAATCTCAGGGGTAACATAATTCCACCACTCCTAGCCCCACCCTACAACTGCCTTGAAGCAAGCTTTGTCTTAGTTGCATCCTCCAACCCTAAAGTCTACAAAAATATGGACACAAGAATCCATCCACCTATGAACCTCTTCAGCTGGCTTAGTTCCTTTGAATGGTTTTGTAACACCCTACACCCGCTAAGGTCACTAACTAAGGGAATGCCTTAACTTCGGTGGAGCATTTTAAGTGAATATAGAACAGAAAAATTACAACAAGACAGATATAAATATTTGAAAATCTAAAACATCATTTCATTGCAGCAGAAGGTAAACATGTTTAGTTACAACACCATAAAGAGTCAAGTACTAAATATCCATCCTGATAAAAAAACATAAGTACATAATCCCACTACATAAACAATAGCCATACTAGAAAAGATAAGCTGGGCTTTACATCACGGTCCAAGCTCCAAAAGATAGATAAAGAAATCTGATCAAAGCCTACTAGTGCTAGGCCCAACCTGAGGACCTGAGGGGGAAAAAGATAAAAACAACGGGGTCAGACATAAGTCTGAGTGAGCCCTATAACTTTAACAACACAATCATTAAAGTAATTAGGGCATGATATAAACTTGGTACGGGATGACTGGGGATAAATGACTACACTAAGTAGCCAACTAGACATAGGATGAACTAAGATAACGGTAAAGACGCATCTACCCACCCAAGGGTAATTACTAACTGCACCACACCAGTCATTCCTACTTAAAGGTTGATCCCACCCAAGGACTTAGAAAATTTACCCAGTAGTTTCGTGTACCCCTAGCTGACTACATAGGTGCCGTCTGCCCCTATCTCCACTAGGTGTACCCACTACTCCCCAAGCGATCGGCTCCCTACCGTAGATACCCGTGCTGTCCCCACAGTGGGGTGTATCACTCCCCAAAGTGGCAACCTGATACAACCAATGGTGCACGGCTTATACCTACACGATGCAACAACGTCTTACCTACCAGCCCGGGTCCACACACGCATATGAAACCCGTTGGACTTGCGTTGCCACCGCTAACCCGTTTTGACCTCGTATAGTCAAGCCCAGTACGCGTGTCCCGTCCTCGACATGGTCGAACCCAATAAGATACATATGGGTTACTGGTTGAAATGGGCCCCCACAAGCTACCCACCTAAGCTTGTCCCTTTTTCTAGTGCATCCCACTTAACCCTTTAATCATGTTTAATTACATATTTCCACTTGGTTAAGTATTCTAATCGTATTTTCTATTGCCACCCAAGGCAACCCACTAGATTTCCACATGCCACCCAAGGCACTTACTTGATTTCCACATGCCACCCAAGGCACCCACTTAACCCCTCATGCCCCACTACATGCTTATCTGGTTAAGTGTTTCTTAATTGATTAAGAACGTAACCGTTGTAAAGACCTCTCACATTAGACTATCTTTTATGGCAGCTGGATTTGCCGGTTGGGTCCGGGCAGCCTTACGCCATAACCAAGTCTAACCTCGTGTCTTTACACTTGTCACGTATTTAGTTTGTGCCTAAGACCTCTCACATTGGGCCAATCATTTGTAGCCGCTGGATTTGCCGGTCAGTTCCGGGCAGTCTTATGCTACAAAAGGGTCCAACCTCGTGTCTTAGTCGATTAATTACACCTAATTAATCACCCCCATATTTCGAATTAATTTTCCCTAATTAATTCCAATTTTAACGATGTACATAATTGACTCAATTATGTCCATCCACTTTATGGTATGCATAATCATACCAACTTCACACCATTTCATTAACATGTATATTAACCCCATCGTTCTCCACGTAATTCGCTAACATGACATAAAAGGGAAGATTCATCACAAATACAATGGGTTCAACTTGCATAACATTAGCATCAACATGGGTTTTAAAGGTGTCAACATGCATGTAGCATCAACCCAACTAGCATAAATAATCAACCCAAACTTGCATGAATCACATATGTCATAAAGAGGTTAACTTGCATAAGTTACTTATGTCATACAAAGGGGTAAACTTGCATATGTATGTATGACATACAAAGGGGTTAACTTGCATATGTATGCATATCATACTAAGGTGTAAACTTGCACATGTTATGTAACACCCCACCTCCACTAGGATCACTCCTTCGAATGTACTAGCTTTGGAGGGGCGTTATTGTGAAGGTAAACATGCACAGAGATATAGCAAGACAGAGTATATAAAAATAAATATAAGTAAAGCAGCGGTAGCAGATAAAAACCCATCATCATCACAGAAAACCCACATAGTCAAGTACATAATATCAAAATGTCATGATCCAAAATACAACTTCAGTCTAGATACGTGATAACAAAATACATAGTAAACATCAGTACTAATCCCCAGAAATAAAAGATAAGCCACAGCTAGCTCAGATCCATACATGAGCTATCCAACAAGCAAGTCAAAGATCCACTAAGCAGATGTAGTCCCTCCCTGAGAACCTGTGGGGGGGGGGGAAACGGAAGAAAAGAAGCGAAAGAAAACAGGTCAGTCAAAAAGACTGGTAAGCCCTCCTACGATCAATCTATAAACTAATAAAGTTAACAGTATGATGGAAACTGAGAGGAACATTCTGGCAACAGATAAAGGTGACATCACATAGACGAGATTAATCTTTGCACCACAGTGTACTAGCAAACCCACAAAACAAATCTTGATCCCTTAGCCCAAACTTTGGCCCAATAACATGAAGTGACCTTAGTATAAGGCCCAGCCCAACGGTCTAGTCGATCGGCTCCCTATAAACCTAACACGTCGAGTGTTGGTGTCCATACGGCCCACATGGATGTAGTCAGACTGCGCTGGGTCCACCCTTGGGTGTATCAAGCCCTCGGGTGTCAACCCCAGACACCTAAGCAATAATGCACAGTCTAAGCCTACTGGTACCCGTGCCTCGAGTTTGTCCAACATCGGACTACGTGCACGTCCGTAGCCCGCCGGACCCGCACCGCTGTACCACTCAGCCGTCGCTTTGGTCGCTTACATCAGTCCAGTAATCGTGCCCCGCCCTAACCTAGCTATAGGGTTGTAGTGATACCAAACTGGGATTACTGCTGGAACAGACCACGTTGCTAGGGTTTCTAAGAGGGTTAAGTGTGGTTTTAACCCCTCACTAAACCTGGATTAGATTAGCTAAGTGTAACCACTTACCCCCATCTAATCCTCGCATCCCCATTATTGGTTAAGTATTAGTGGGCCATGACTTAACCCTAATCATGAGGCATTAATTACTTAACGCACCCAACCTCTCACATTAGACATCCGTGGTTACCTGGGAAGATTTACACCATGTCTAGGTCTAACCTCGGGTCTTATGGTGCAACATGACCAACTACTAACATTAGACCCCACGTTGTGGTTACCTGGGAAGATTTACACCACAACTAGGTCTAACCTCGAGTTGGCCATATCATGTTATCTAATGTCATGTCCACTTCAAAACATATTTACAAGTTAACATATACTTGGGTAGACCTAACTTAATAGGTAAATTCCCAAGGGGTAGACCTAACTTAATAGGTAAATTCCCAATCTTTTAGTTTCATGTATTTTTAAGTTTACCCAAACCCTCCCAACGTCATTATCTCGCTTACATATTCGTCATAACGTATAAGGGTATAAAAGGTGACTTGGCATAACATACATGGTGAACTTCACATGTCATAATAAACATGCATACATGTTAAACTTGCAAATCATGTCATGGTGAATTCGCATAAACATGCATAGCTTATTAATTATGCATAACATGGTAAGGTGAACATGCATAATCCATTAAACTTGCATAACATGGCAAGATGAACATGCATAATCCATTAAACTTGCATAACATGGTAAGGTGAACTTGCATAATCATTAAACTTACATAACATGGTAAGATGATCTTGCATAAACATGCATATCCCATGAAACATGTAGAACATGACATAATAAGCTCGCATAAGCATGCATAACTTGTGAAACATGTAAAACATGGCATAGAAATCTCGCATATGCATGCATAACTTATGAATCATATAAAACATGACATAGTGAGTTCGCATAAGCATGCATAATCAACTAAACTCACATAAATCTCAACTTTCACCAAATATTAACTTTAAAGTTTGTAAAGTGAAGGTAAGAGGGCTTACAAATATAAACAAGCCACAAATCCACCAAATAAGATGAAGAAGCCCTTTTAAAAACCAAAATAAAGCCTCAAACAAGAAAACCCTTTTGCAAAATCCCAAAAACACAAACTTTAGCAAATCAAACTTGCATCTTAATGAAGTATGCAAGTTATTAAGCATTCATACAACATAGAAAAGGTTGTATGATCATCATATCATCATAGGATTAAACTTTGAGGAAGGTGGAGGCTAGGGATTTTAGATGGAGGCCATTTGAGGTTTCAATTTGGCATAGTTTAGTTGCAAGATTGATTAATGAGGCTTTAGGGTAGGATTAGGGGTATATTTATAGAGAATTAGAGTGTTTTAGGCCCTAGGATTAACCCTAGATTAGGTTTGGCCCGTCAGATCTTAGAATTCTCCAGAACCAAGCCACTTGACCCAACCCAAATCAGAAATGGTGCACCAGGCTGGACTGCCTGGGCACCCCCTGTCGACAGGGCTGTCGACAGGGCAGTCGACACCCTGGGTGCCCTGTCGACATGCCTGTCGACATGGGCCCCCTGGCGGGAATTTTCCCGCCTAACCCTGATTAGCCCAAATCCCTGATTTTAATTTGAAATTTAAATCTGTTTTTAGCATGGAAATTTCTAAAAACTTCAATGGGCCTTAACTGGGTCATACGGACTCCGATTTTCGAAAACTCGGACTCTATTTCGCGTATTTTTCCGAGACGATCGCAATGGCATAGCCCGTTTCCCCTGATTCTGATTTTTAAATTTAATTCTGCCTCGATTTATGTTATAACAGTTTATTGAAAATATGGGTTGTTATATTCTCCCCTTCTTAAAGGATTTCGTCCCCGAAATCTTCAAGTTAGGAAGAACATATCCTACCATCCAACATCCATCTACTCAAAACATCATCCACGAGCAACCATTGTCCTTAAAGGATTCTAAATGCTGTATGACCATATGCAAAAGTGTGTGTATATGTACTTATCTAATGCAATGATCAATGCAAAATATGTTAGTGAAATGTATCCATATGTATGCAAATCCCTAACATAATGTATAATAACTACATGCGTGCTCAATCATTCATCCATATGCAACATCCATGTGATTGCATACAAATTTCATCCAAGAATATGCATAAACACCCATGCACATGCAATATGAGGAGTGTGTGAGCCGATCTAGTGCCTAATGTGTATCATGCATCCACGAGTAACCACTTGCAAACACTTGCAACCACTTGCAATCATCAACCATAACATGCTTCAAACACATGTTTCATCCAAAGGGTTTCTACCTAAGGTTCTTATGACAAGCTTAACACGATAACTAGATAAATATGGATTGCAAAGAGAAAGATATACTAACAAAGGGAAGAGATTGAGAGTGTACCCTCAAAAAGGAATGGATAAAGCCCACGCATCTTCTCCTCGGTTTCCCAAGTTGCGTCCTCTTCGGCTTCACCCCATTGCACCTTCACCAATCTGACCTCACGATTCCTTAGCTTCTTGGTCTCTGTCCCCAAGATACGAATCGGAGCTTTCCTTAAAGTTGCTTCTTTCTCTACCTCCACGTCTTCAAGCATGCTAGGCTCAACCACCTCAGCGGACTCATGCAGGCACTTTCGGAGATGCGAGACATGAAAGACATTATGCACTCCGGACAACTTCTCGGGCAATTGCACTCTGTATGCCATCTTCCCAATTCTCTCAATGATGGGGAAGGGTCCAACAAATCTCGGTGCTAGCTTCCCAACAGCTCCAAATCGGACCACATTCCGCAAAGGAGAAACCTTCACGAAAACCTTGTCCCCAACCTCAAACTCCAATTCGGACCTTCGCCTGTCAGCATAGGATTTCTGCCGATCTTGGGCCGCTTTCATCCGTCTTCTAATCAACTCAACCTTCTCGGATGTATCCCTAATCATGTCGGGTCCAAGTATAAGCTTATCCGTGGATTCCCACCAACATGTAGGTGACTTGCACGGCCTCCCATATAAAGCCTCAAAGGGTGCCATCCCTATGCTCGCCTGATAACTGTTGTTGTATGCAAACTCGACAAGAGGGAGATGGTCTTCCCAAGCACCACCAAAATCTAGAATGCAAAGCCTCAATAAGTCCTCAAGTACCCTATTCACCCTTTCTGTCTGGCCGTCTGTTTGTGGGTGATAGGCCGTACTCAGGTTCAACTTCGTGCCCATAGCCTCCTGCAAGCTGTTCCAGAATTGACTAGTAAAGATGGGGTCTCGGTCACTGACTATGCTGGAAGGGACCCCATGTAGTCGCACTATCTCACGAAGATATACTGATGCTAGTCCAGATGCTGTCCTTTTGCTCTTTACTGGGATAAAGTGAGCACTCTTCGTGAGCCTATCTACAATGACCCATATGCTCGTATTTCCCTTCCTGGACCTTGGAAGCCCATCAATAAAGTCCATAGAAATGCTCTCCCACTTCCATAGCGGGACCTCTAGTGGATGTAATAGCCCACCGGGCTTCTTCGACTCAGCTTTTACTCTTTGACAAATAACACATCTCGAGACAAACTCCGCCACATCCTTTTTCATTCCGGGCCAGAAGAAAACGCGCTTCATGTCCTTATACATCTTATCACCCCCTGGATGTATGGTCATCTTGGAGCGATGTGCTTCCTCGAGAACTTTCCTCACCAAGTCTTCTACCATCGGGACACAAAGCCTTCCTTCTCTCCTCAGCCAACCCCTATCGTCTATAGAATATCGAGCAAGGTGACTAGATGTCTCCCCTCGAACCAGCTTATCCAAGATCTCAATTATCTGAGGGTCTTCCTTTTGCGAAGCCCCAACTTGATCTAGGAGGGTAGGCCTGAGCTCTAACGATGCCAAGGAACCGGTCACCGACTCCATTGCCAAAGAGAAATCAAAGGTCGCTAAGAACTCTAAATTCTTCATCTCAACAAACAGAGGACTTAGTGTCAACCTTTTCCTACTCAACGCATCCGCTACAACATTCCCCTTGCCAGGGGTATAGGATATCTCAAAATCATAGGAAGCCAAAAATTCCATCCATCTCTGCTGTCTTAAGTTCAGATCTTTCTGCGAAAAGAGATACTTTAAAGACTTATGATCGGTATATAGCTCGAATCTCTCTCCCAGAAGATAATGACGCCATGCTTTGAGCGCATATACAATCGCTGCTAGCTCTAGATCATGAGTGGGATAATTCCTCTCATGTACCTTAAGTTGCCTTCCACCAAAGCATATAACTCTGCCCTCTTGCATCAGAACGGCACCCAATCCCGTGCCACAAGCATCAGTGTACACGGTAAATATCTTACCACCATCGGGTAAGGCTAGAACTGGTGCAGAGGTAAGGGCTCTTTTGAGTCTCTGAAAAGCAAGCTCACAATCCATATCCCAAGCAAAGACTAAGTTCTTCTTCGTCAACTTAGTAAGAGGAGCGGATATCTTTGCGAAGTCTTTAATGAACTTCCGATAGAAACCCGCAAGACCCAGAAAGCTTCTCACCTCGGTTGCATTCCTTGGAGTCTTCCAATCCTGAACTGCAACCACCTTAGCGGGATCTACCGCTAAGCCTTGCTTGGATACGATATGCCCAAGAAATCTGACTTCCCTTCTCCAAAAGTGGCACTTGGAGAACTTGGCTTTTAACTGGTGTGCTCTGAGTGTATCCATCACCTCTACTAGGTGCCTCGCATGCTCTTCCTCATCCTTGGAGAAGACCAGAATATCATCAACAAAGACCACGACAAACTTATTCAAAAACTCCCGAAACACCCTACTCATCAAATCCACAAAATATGCGGGTGCATTCGTCAAACCGAACGGCATAACAAGCCATTCAAAGAATCCGTCTGGAGTTCTGAATGCAGTCTTGTCTATACTGTCTTCAGCCACTCTGAGCTGATGGAAACCCGTAGCAAGGTCAAGCTGAGAGAAAACAGAAGCACCAACAAGTTGATCAAAGAGATCATCGATTCTTGGTAACGGGTGTCGGTTCTTCTTAGTTAGCTTATTCAACTCTCTATAATCCACACAGAGTCGGAGAGAGCCATCTGCCTTAGTTGCAAACACCACAGGCGCTCCCCATTCGGATATACTCCTTCTGATGAAGCCCTTCTCAAGCAATTCTTTCACTTGTTTGCTCAACTCCCGTCTCTCACGCGGAGCCATATGCCGAACGGGTAAAGAAACAGGCTTAGCATTATCTACCAGATAGATGCGAAAGTCGATCTCTCGTTTAGGGGGCAACCCCTTAACTTCTTCAAACACATCTGGATAATCTCGGACCACCCTTACAGACTGAAGGGCCTCCTCTGATGAGTCGAGAGATTCTAGATAGCATAACATGACGGGATTCTTCGGATTGCATGAAATCTCTAAGGTGTTGCCCAGGCGAGTCACAAGCCTTACAACCCTATGCTCACAATCCAGAATGGCTCCATATCTAGACAGCCAATCCATGCCCAAGATTAATCCGTATCCCCTGAAACCTAGAACATACGCACTACACAAGAACTCAACGCTGAGTATAGAGATCCTTAGATCCTCACATACCATGGATAGATGAGCAGAACCCCCAATGGGATTCGAAACACAAACGGGATCATCCACTAAGCTAGTACTGAGGTGCAAACTATCAACAAGATCAGATGAAATAAAGCTATGTGATGCACCGGAATCAAACAAGGTACGTACCGGAAGGTCAGAGATATAAACAAGGTTCTCAACAGAAACACTACCTCTCTCGGGAACTGAAGCGGCATTGAGAGCATGAACTTGCCCTCCTGAAGATCCAGCCTGTCCTTTCTTCTTTGGGCAGTCTTTGCTGAAGTGCCCAGCCTCTCCACAAGAAAAGCATCCACCATTAAGCTTCCTTTTCTTCTTCCTGCAATCTTTAGCAAAATGCCCAGCTATGCCACAGTAATTGCACTTCCCCTTGCCTTTGTTGTTGCCCTTCTTGTTCTTATTCTGATTTCCTTGACTGCTTTGACCTTGGTTGCCTTTGCCTTGAGAATCAGCCTTCTTTGCCTGAGTATCGCCTGACTTGACTTCCTTCTTTCTCTCTCCCTGAAGCAGAGCCATATTGACCAAACTCTCGAAAGTGGCTCCATGCGGAATATGTGACATTGCCAAGCCCTGTAGCGGCTCATTCAATCCTCTGGCAAATCGAAGAGCCTTCTTCTCCGGGGTGTTTACTAGATCCAAACCAAAGCGGGCCAGCTGATTGAACTTGTTCACATACTCCTTGACAGACATATCCCCTTGCTTTAGTGCAATGAACTTCTCCATTTGTAAATTTGCTTCAGCTGAAGATAGAAACTTAGTTACAAATCTAGCCCTCAAATCGGCCCAAGTCTCAACGGGCCTCGTCCCATTGGTGACCTCCCACCAATAGGCTGCCTCATCCTTCAGAAGCCATACGGTCAACAAGATCTTCCTCTCGTCATCTATTCCAAAAATGGCAAACAAGTCCTCCGTGTCCTTCAGCCAATTCCTAGCTTCAACGAAAGATTCTGTGCCTAGGAAATTCTTGCCCCCCATTGCCTTGAAGTCTTTACACACCTTTGTAAACTCAATCTGAGGATGCTGAGGGGGAGGAGGAGGAAGAGGAGCCTCAGCAACGGGAGGAGGAGGAACATTAGCAACGGGAGGGGGAATATTAGCTGCTGGAGGAGGGGGAGCTGGGACCACCGGAGGAGGGATATTAGGGGTAGGATTCTCAACCACAGGAGGAGGAGTGGGAGTAGGGTTGGCGGGACCAGCAGCCGCCCTAGCTTCTAGGAGTCTCCTATACCAGAGTGGTACGTTCACCCCATCTGGGATGTCAAGATTCTCAGCCATACTGAAACAAGAGATAAGATAAGATTAGGTCAAGGGAACGAAGGATAACGCTGATGGCTTTTTGGGGATTAGCCTTAAAATAATCTAGACTTTAATTTGGAAAATACTTAGTAGGTTTTTGAAAATAGTTTTTCAAAAAGGGTTTTTTTTTTTCAAAAGTTTTTGTTCAATCTTGTTAACCTTGTGCTCTGATACCAAATGTAACACCCCACCTCCACTAGGATCACTCCTTCGAATGTACTAGCTTTGGAGGGGCGTTATTGTGAAGGTAAACATGCACAGAGATATAGCAAGACAGAGTATATAAAAATAAATATAAGTAAAGCAGCGGTAGCAGATAAAAACCCATCATCATCACAGAAAACCCACATAGTCAAGTACATAATATCAAAATGTCATGATCCAAAATACAACTCCAGTCTAGATACGTGATAACAAAATACATAGTAAACATCAGTACTAATCCCCAGAAATAAAAGATAAGCCACAGCTAGCTCAGATCCATACATGAGCTATCCAACAAGCAAGTCAAAGATCCACTAAGCAGATGTAGTCCCTCCCTGAGAACCTGTTGGGGGGGGGGGAACGGAAGAAAAGAAGCGAAAGAAAACAGGTCAGTCAAAAAGACTGGTAAGCCCTCCTACGATCAATCTATAAACTAATAAAGTTAACAGTATGATGGAAACTGAGAGGAACATTCTGGCAACAGATAAAGGTGACATCACATAGACGAGATTAATCTTTGCACCACAGTGTACTAGCAAACCCACAAAACAAATCTTGATCCCTTAGCCCAAACTTTGGCCCAATAACATGAAGTGACCTTAGTATAAGGCCCAGCCCAACGGTCTAGTCGATCGGCTCCCTATAAACCTAACACGTCGAGTGTTGGTGTCCATACGGCCCACATGGATGTAGTCAGACTGCGCTGGGTCCACCCTTGGGTGTATCAAGCCCTCGGGTGTCAACCCCAGACACCTAAGCAATAATGCACAGTCTAAGCCTACTGGTACCCGTGCCTCGAGTTTGTCCAACATCGGACTACGTGCACGTCCGTAGCCCGCCGGACCCGCACCGCTGTACCACTCAGCCGTCGCTTTGGTCGCTTACATCAGTCCAGTAATCGTGCCCCGCCCTAACCTAGCTATAGGGTTGTAGTGATACCAAACTGGGATTACTGCTGGAACAGACCACGTTGCTAGGGTTTCTAAGAGGGTTAAGTGTGGTTTTAACCCCTCACTAAACCTGGATTAGATTAGCTAAGTGTAACCACTTACCCCCATCTAATCCTCGCATCCCCATTATTGGTTAAGTATTAGTGGGCCATGACTTAACCCTAATCATGAGGCATTAATTACTTAACGCACCCAACCTCTCACATTAGACATCCGTGGTTACCTGGGAAGATTTACACCACGTCTAGGTCTAACCTCGGGTCTTATGGTGCAACATGACCAACTACCCACATTAGACCCCACGTTGTGGTTACCTGGGAAGATTTACACCACAACTAGGTCTAACCTCGAGTTGGCCATATCATGTTATCTAATGTCATGTCCACTTCAAAACATATTTACAAGTTAACATATACTTGGGTAGACCTAACTTAATAGGTAAATTCCCAAGGGGTAGACCTAACTTAATAGGTAAATTCCCAATCTTTTAGTTTCATGTATTTTTAAGTTTACCCAAACCCTCCCAACGTCATTATCTCGCTTACATATTCGTCATAACGTATAAGGGTATAAAAGGTGACTTGGCATAACATACATGGTGAACTTCACATGTCATAATAAACATGCATACATGTTAAACTTGCAAATCATGTCATGGTGAATTCGCATAAACATGCATAGCTTATTAATTATGCATAACATGGTAAGGTGAACATGCATAATCCATTAAACTTGCATAACATGGCAAGATGAACATGCATAATCCATTAAACTTGCATAACATGGTAAGGTGAACTTGCATAATCATTAAACTTACATAACATGGTAAGATGATCTTGCATAAACATGCATATCCCATGAAACATGTAGAACATGACATAATAAGCTCGCATAAGCATGCATAACTTGTGAAACATGTAAAACATGGCATAGAAATCTCGCATATGCATGCATAACTTATGAATCATATAAAACATGACATAGTGAGTTCGCATAAGCATGCATAATCAACTAAACTCACATAAATCTCAACTTTCACCAAATATTAACTTTAAAGTTTGTAAAGTGAAGGTAAGAGGGCTTACAAATATAAACAAGCCACAAATCCACCAAATAAGATGAAGAAGCCCTTTTAAAAACCAAAATAAAGCCTCAAACAAGAAAACCCTTTTGCAAAATCCCAAAAACACAAACTTTAGCAAATCAAACTTGCATCTTAATGAAGTATGCAAGTTATTAAGCATTCATACAACATAGAAAAGGTTGTATGATCATCATATCATCATAGGATTAAACTTTGAGGAAGGTGGAGGCTAGGGATTTTAGATGGAGGCCATTTGAGGTTTCAATTTGGCATAGTTTAGTTGCAAGATTGATTAATGAGGCTTTAGGGTAGGATTAGGGGTATATTTATAGAGAATTAGAGTGTTTTAGGCCCTAGGATTAACCCTAGATTAGGTTTGGCCCGTCAGATCTTAGAATTCTCCAGAACCAAGCCACTTGACCCAACCCAAATCAGAAATGGTGCACCAGGCTGGACTGCCTGGGCACCCCCTGTCGACAGGGTTGTCGACAGGGCAGTCGACACCCTGGGTGCCCTGTCGACATGCCTGTCGACATGGGCCCCCTGGCGGGAATTTTCCCGCCTAACCCTGATTAGCCCAAATCCCTGATTTTAATTTGAAATTTAAATCTGTTTTTAGCATGGAAATTTCTGAAAACTTCAATGGGCCTTAACTGGGTCATACGGACTCCGATTTTCGAAAACTCGGACTCTATTTCGCGTATTTTTCCGAGACGATCGCAATGGCATAGCCCGTTTCCCCTGATTCTGATTTTTAAATTTAATTCTGCCTCGATTTATGTTATAACAGTTTATTGAAAATATGGGTTGTTATATGTTACTTGCATACAATCAAACACCAAACTTGCATAACATGTCATATATTAACTTGCATATAATCATACACCAAACTTGCATAACATGGTGTCATAATGGATCAATGTTTATCATAGCAATTTGCATAACTATCATCATGAACACATAGCCTAACACTTGCATAACTTGCATAACATCATGATCATATAGCATATAACTTGCATAACTTGCATAACATCATGAACATGTAGCATATGACTTGCATAACTTGCATAACATCATGAACATGTAGCATATAACTTGCATAACTTGCATAACATCATGATCACATAGCATATGACTTGCATAACTTGCATAACATCATGAACACATAGCACATAACTTGCATAACTTGCATAACATCACAAACACATAGCATATGATAACATAATCTTGCATTGATCCACATTCATAGCCATAACCTCATTATATCCTATCATAATCATTTCAATAATTGGTCATTAAGGCTATAGAAACTCACAACTTGTTGATTAGCACTCCTAAGAAGAAGATTAAGTTGCTAGAGTTGATTAGAGGTTGATTTGAAAAGCTATCTTCCTCTTTAATTTGATGGAGGCTCCTTCAAGTTGCATTTTGATGGCATAACAGTGTTGTAGCTATTTTTAGTATGAATTAGGGTAGTCTTAGGGTGTATTTATAGATTAGTTAGGTGTTTTAGGCCATTAGATTAACCCTTAATCAGATTAGAGCCGTCAGATCTCGTCCTAGCCACCAAGCACAGCCCCAAAGCCAAAATGGTGCACCCAGGTCACACAGACCGACAGGGGGGGTCGACCCCTGGGTCGACCCCTAGGGAGGGGGTCGACTCCCTCTGCCTGGCGGGATTTTTCCCGCCACTTCTGAAATGTTTAAACTTTTGTATTCAAATCTGTTTTGAATTTCTGAAAACTTCTTCGGGCCTTAACTAGGTCATACCGACTCCGATTTTCGAAAACTCGGACTCTATTTCGCGTATTTTTCCGAGACGAACGCAATGGCATAGCCCGTTTCCCCTGATTCAGATTTTAAAATTTAATTCTGCCCTGATTTATATTATAACAAGTTATTCAACTGTGAAAACCCGCAACTTCCCCGTAAAGGAAAGCGTCGGATAGTTCGAGAACAAGCCACAACAGAACACATACAGAAGAACATTTCATTGTATATTACAACAATGCATCAGATTACAAGAATATACAGAGTATAAATGAATATTACACAGAAATATCAGAGATTTAAATTACATTAAAATACATAGCAGCGGAAAATAATACAATACACAACTAGAAGAGATATACGGATACAAAGCTTTCCGGATATCATTCCAGCTGTAAACCAGGATCCTGTGAATATAAATCTGCAAAACCAAAACTAATAGCTGCCCGTGTCAAAATAAGGGCACCCAGAGTTTAGGTTAAAACAATAAACTCCAGGTCAGTCATGTGACTGGTGTGAGAACTAAAACGGTTATTTATCTTTATTTTCAAAGTTCGGTAAATCAAGGGATCACGCTGTATAACACGGAACGGGTTTCCTCCCGAGAATACCAGTGCATAAAACGAACAACGCAATGCTAAATAAAGAAAAATGAAGCTATTATAAGACCCAGGTCCTATCACACAATGCAACGCAAGCCGGGGGATAGGGTTTTTACCTTATAATAGCCAAGAATGCTTGGTACGTTTAAAAGAAATCATTTGATACTATTATAAGTGCATAGTGTATAAAACAACTTCAAATCATAAGTATCAATCATAGGCGGCA